>OY728144.1:306581910-311581910 GCA_963277665.1 Viscum album
TTATTTTTAATATAATTTATTACATAAAAAATAAATTAAAACGCCGTAAAATGAAAACAATTTCTTTCTAGTAATGTTTATGAAATTTTCAATATACTCAAAGAATATGTACATATCTACTAATATATATGACTATAATTGAAATGAAATATTTTTCCCCAATAAAATGATATATTTTATTATAAATATTTTATATAATTGTTTTAATAAAACCAAATAACTATTAAAAAAAGAAATATTAATTTAAATAATATCAAAAAAAAGTTTTATTAATTTTTTAAAACATAAATAACCATTTAATAAAATAATGTGTTTACAAAATAGAAATAATAAATTTAGTTTAGTAAAATAGTAACATTATAAGGAATTATAAAAAAGAAAAATAGTTTTAGAAAAAAATTAAAACAAAAACCCCTTATATTGTTTTAATAGAAGGTAGCTACTAGTGTTTGGGACACACTAAGAAGCAATAAAGAAATTTTTTATGAATTATAATAAGTGGGACTTTAAAAGAATGGATTTTTTTGTCTATTTACAACATACTTAATTCTTAATTTACTTCAAAAACCAATCAAATTGTTTAATAACTTAATTCAGAAGATATTGTGGATCTCATTAAATATCGGAAGTTATTGTTTCCACAGAGAGTGAAAAATTGGAAGTTATACCACACTTCATTGGTTAATGACTGTAAATAGAAAATAGAAATTATAAAAGGATGTTGATTTTTTGGTTAAAAATTTTATATTAAGGTACACTATAAGAAATAAATGAAGGAGTTCAGTTTATAAAAAATTATGGAAAATAAATGTATATTTTTATGTATGGTGATGAAGTTTATGTAATCCAAAAAAATGGGATAAATCATTGATCTATTTTGAAAATATAACACATTTAAGTTTGATGAAAGAATATATATATAGTATACCTGAAAAAAACGACCGAAGCTGAATGATAAGTGATATCTAATCTTTGATTTAGTGTTTGGTTTGTAGATTTTATGTAAAGATGAAATCACAATGGGGACATTAAAATTTGGTAGAGATCATTTGACTCACATATTTACATTTATTGAAAATTTATATATATTTTATCACTACTAGAATTTGAACCTATGGCCACGAATCTATAGCCACGGAAAATACAAACCGTGGCTATAAATCACTTATACCGAGGGCTATTTTTATCTCCATAGAATTAGATCCCTACGTGAGCCCTTTCCTCCCCTTTCCTCACGAGTTTCCGATCCCCACTGCCCTGCGATCCTACTCCCTATCCTCCTCCTCTCCCGACGTCTCCGACGCGGCCACCCCACCTGCCTGTGACGCTCCTTCTCCGACGCGGCTCCGGAACGGTTCTGACGCGACCACCTCCACCACCCCACCCCCGATCCTCCTCCTCTCCTGACGTCTCTGCGGCCACCCCACCTCCCTGCGGCCCTACTTCTACAATGAGGATCCAGCACGGTTCTGACACGGTCACCTCACCTCCTAAGATCCTCCTCCTTCGACACGTCCAACCCAACTCCCGGGATCCTCATAATACCCAATGTCGTCCCAAGAAACTCCATTTCCCAAGGTAGGTCCTAAAATTGTTTCCCTTTCATTTAGTTAGAAAATTAGCTTGAATAATCTGGATTTCAAATGAATCAAAGGGGTTTTACATTGGTGTTTTTACAATCAAGACCAGGTGATGATCCCCTTCAATGGAAGTAATTTCTTGGACTGGAAACCTCAGTCATCCCCTTTATTTCTCGGTATCCCCTTATAATATTCTGTGTTACATCCTCTATAATTAGGTTCCTAAGCCAAAAATTATAAATAAATAAAGAATGAAACCAGGCCAGGTGAAACTAGTGAAGAATCATGCAAGAAGGAAGTGGTTGCATTGAAAATAGATGTGATGTATATGACAGCCGCAACAAGAGCGATGAGTGAGGCAAAGGTGTGGTAGGGGCCAAACATGTTGGAGGTAGTGACCTTGATGAACATCATGTTACTCTCAGATGAAATCCTGGAATTGAAAATGTATATGGAAGTGAGGTCGCGGTTGTTGGGATCACAGGGAGGATGGGTGGCACACAAAGATGGAGATGAAGAAGGCGAAGAAAAGGAGTGCCTGGTTTCCCCCATCCTTCTTTTTTCCCTAACCCGAGAGTTTGTGGGGCTTGACCTAGGGCTAGCCCAGATCATACATGTGATTGATCCATGAATAAGGTACAGTTATCTAGTGTTGATGTCATTGGTACCCTGTCTAGGTATGATCCCACACTTAGAAAAGTTTCTTGGTATGGTTGACAGTGGGGATTAAAATCTGGAAGACCCAAAAATTGAAATAGACATCCTAAAATCAATTCACATTTCTTCTATTCAAAAAAAAATCTTAGAGGATCCCGCAATTGGTATGCTGGTTTCTAGGCGGGGTGACATCAATTACTAGAAGGAAAACATGTTTGTTCATTTTCACTTCATCCCTAGATTCATAATCCCTCACATTTACTCTAGGAATGTGAGAATAAACCATGGGATTATATCAGCATCCCTCGATGAGGATCATAAGATTTTTTATGATAGGATTTATATGTTCGATGAACCAGATATTTCCACATTCTCAAAGTTTACCTTAGGACAATTAAATGCTTTGGAGTTTAACTTGTTATTAAGATCCAACAAGGAGCATGATGAGTGGGTGAGGAAAGTCTTGTCTAAATGAATCCCAATTTAGTTGAAACTACATTTTTGGTGGTTTTGTAGTAAGGGCATACCAACTGAAATTAATATCCATAGAAAATTAATTTAGATACCCTCACCATGTATGTGTTGTGAGAGGCTAAAATCTGAGTTAGTCTAGAACATATTTTTTGATGTAGAATGGGCCCTCTTTGCTTGGGACTTTGTTGGGAAACTTATGGGATTTCAATTTTAGGGGGGGGGATACATCTCTGACTTTTTGTGTACATTATTTCAAAGTGTTGAGAAACATTCATATATGGTTTACCTTCATGTAATAGTTTTTTCAGTGGTGTTTTTGGGTGGTTTAGGAGACAAGGAACAAGGGTCGTGAAGGAATGAATAACTCCCTATATTCATTCATGTTCATGTTCTCTCTCTCATGGACAAACTAAGTTCCCTTCTTCATATTGAAAAGAGAATTGATACTAGTAAGTGGATCCTCCCTAGTGATGTGATTACAGATGATATAGCTCCTCTAGGGTGGTCGATCAAGTGGATACCCCCCAATGTTGGACTAAAACATAATGTGAATGGGTCATGTAAATAGGGAGTTATGAGGAGGGATTGTGCATGATTCTAGGGGATATATGGTTATCAAATATAGTTTTTTTATGGTTTTGGTAATTATATTTGGGTGGAGAAAAGATCTTTACTCAATGGCCTTTAAATTTGGATGATAGATAACCTCAATATTTTTATGGTTGAGTAGAACTCCAAGATTCTTTTAAGACTCCTACATGATGATGAAAGTGATCCTTGGTATTCAGTTTATAATATTAGGAAGTTTAGGTCCCCCGTCGATCAAGGCACAAATATCATTCATACTTAGGGGGAGGGGAACTTTTCTGCATAAAATTTATCCAGTAAAGAGATACCTTATAAGATTCTTGTTATCTATCACATTACAGGGGATCTGCCACATTACTATGAAATTATTTTTAGGGGAGAAACCATCATTATTCACCACTTTAGACTCCCAAACTGCAAGATTTTCCAATAAGAGGTTCTTCTTGAGTGATCAATAATATCCCAACTATTATATCAATCCAAGAAGTTCTTCTAGGGATAACATTAATGGAGGAGAATGATTAAAATAATCAAGATATTTATGAATAAAACAATTTCCATCACTTGTACAATGAAAATACTAAATCCAATTGGTTGGATAATCAATTATCCAATCAAATACATGGTCTAAATCCTAACAATATAGAAACTTTTCGAACCCATGGCGAATTTTAATCCCAACCATCTCAAAATCGAATCCAATCTTTTCCACATAAATTAATAGAGTAATTTTATAAAAAAATATTGAAAATGAATTATCAATTTTTATCATTGAGATTAGATATATAAAACATTGAAATGGTTATGGAAGCCATTCCCACTCAGGTATACCCTTCCTCAATATCTTAGAAGAATCTTGTCAGACACAAAAATATCATGATTAACTCAATGTAGTTACTATTCCCAAGAGTGGGAAAACTATTTTAAAACCTAAACCATTGATTCCTAAACAATTAGAGTCTTAAAAATCATAGGAAAAAACTAAATAACCAACATTAGAAACAGAAAAATCAGTGCTGGATAATGAGTGAATCGAATAGGGAATGTTGAAATTCAACCAGAAGAACATGTGGAAATTGTTGATGGGTGTTAAAATCTGGAGAAAACCGATTTTCTATATTCAATCGAGATAAATTTGACATCTTGGAATGATTTTCCTAAATATTATTGTATTATTTATGGGAGATTTTCAAGAAAATATAGGAGATTTAAGAGTTTAGATAAAGACATAACAACCCTCATAGATAGACACATGTAACCCATCCAATGAATAATGAGATTGATATTTGTTATCGATACTGAAATAATACGTGGAAGATGACCTTGATGTGTCCATTAGATAATTAACCCCATACCCACTTATAAATAGATTGATCTCAAACAAAATTATAATATATCATAATAGTTTTTGATTTGTTAATTTTTTTTATTTGGTGATGGTGTTTAGAATATTGTTCTCTTCATCATCGATGAAGATAGTAAAATAGAGATGTGTAGTTCTCATTTCTTTCCAGAAGTATCAAGTGTTCTTGATTCAGATATCCTAGTACTGTTTTCTATCCCCATATCTAAAAGAGGCAATGATATTGCTAGAGTTTCAGAATTAAGGAGACATCCAGGGGCAGCCATTTTCAAGTTGAAATCGAGAGTTATATGAATGGATTTATGTCAAATTTTATTTTCATGATATATGTGAACCAATTTTACGTTAAGATGTAATACAACTTAAAATAATAATAAAATACAGCTTAAAAGTATTTACTTTAAAAGGAGAGACATTCCCCAATTAAAATTCATTGATTTAAATGATGTTGAATTTTTATCTCTCTAGTGTAATTTTCATGAAATCAGATTATTTCCATATGAGTAGTAGATTATTATACATGATCCTTAAAATTTTATCATGATTTTATCAATTAATTTTGATTACACTTAATTCTACCACAATTTTCATTCATATATAATATGATGCAGGGGAGTGTAGAGTGATTAAGGTGTGATTAAGCATTATGAATTACCATGGGTAGGTGAATTTAGTGTATCAAAAATCATTTTTTTCACTAAATAACCTAACACACTAAAGAGAGAGTGAATGGATTGAGATATTGGGTCATTCCAGGGTATTATTTAGGGGTTTGAATTTATTTTGTAAGAGATTATTATATAATTGTTGAGAGAATTATATAAGGGCACCCTTCATTATATTAATCATTTTTCACTTTTATTTTATTTCTTCTATTCACTTGTGGTTCCACTCCATCATTATTTCATTATTTTAAAATTAATATTGTTATATTAGTGTAGGTGTGAGGAGAATGAATGATTATATCATTCCATGCACCATTGGTTCCCTATCTCTTTTAATCATAAAATGTAGTATTTTTAATTCTCTATTGTATTACATTTCCAGATTGGAGTTGAAAATTAGTTTCAATCATGTTTTGAGGTCTTCATGAGATCTACCTATTGAATTAGAAATCACTGGTGTTTTGCATGCTAAACTTTTATCATCCTTTTGGAATCATTCTTTTGTTTAAGGACATTATTAACGAAGACAATATATTAATGCCTATCTGATAGAATGATTTAAATTTCTCTTTCATATAATAATGCTCAGTTGAATCCATATTTGATTAACTTGGACAGAGGGATGAACATTTCTTATTTACTTGATTGTGAGGTTGGTCCGAGAGGAATATAATGACTTTATGTTGATGAAGTGAAGCACATCTAATTATGAATGTGCAGAAAAAGTGGATGTTGTAGTAATATTTTCTGTATGGATAATTTCTGCACTATTTCCTCATAAGGTGACTCCTTTTCCTCATTATGCGAGGTTTTATTATATGTCATGTTTATATCCTCGTTCATTTTATTGTAATACATTTCGGGATTGGTATTATTCATGTATTCATGATTCTATCTTCTATTTATAATATAATACCAGTGTTGAATTATTGTTTTGAAAATTTTAGAAGAAAAATAAAGGACACACCTATCCTCTAGTTTTTTATTACATTATATAAATTGAACACTTTATAAGTTATAGAACATTTAGGGATGGGGAGGTTAATTATATATTATTGATACGCTACTATAGAAATAAGGATAAAAAGAGATGAATATTATAACTCCTTTTAATTAGGGAGGGCTAGTTTGGGGGTGGGGGGGCTGGTTTGGGGGGGAGGGCTAGTACAGGGGTGGGGATGGTGCAAGGGTTTGGGGGTTGGGGTAGTCTAGGGGGGTTGGGGGGCTGGTACATGCTAGGGGGGATGGTGCATGGGTGGGGGGTTGGGTGGCTGGTGGATGCTAGGGGTGGGGGTTGTTTTGGGGGAGGGGACTGGTTTTGGGGTAGGGGACTAGTTTGGTGTGGGAGGCTAGTATATGGGAAGGGGTGGTGGTGGTGAAGGGGGGTTATGGGGCCATTCATCTTAGTTCAAAAAATAAATAACAAACCCAAGAGAAGGCCTTTGCTGGAGATGATTGAAAACTTCCAAATCATGGAGTAGGGGGCAGGGGGCATGGGGGTTATGGGTCCATTCTTTTCAGTTCAAAAAAAAATAACAAATCCATGGAAAACTGCCAAATCATGGAGCAGGGGGCAGGGGGCAGGTCTGCAGGTCTACCGCGCAGGGGGGTAGGGGGGCAGGGGGCAGGGGGCAGGGGCAGGGTATAGAGGGCAGGGGGCATGGGGCATGGGGCATGGTGTAGGGGGCAGGGCGGAGGGGGCAGGGCTAAGGGGGCATAGTGGAGGGGGCAGGGCAGAGGAGGTAGGGTGGAGGGGGGAAGGGGGGGCAGGGGGCTGGAAATAGGCAGGTCCTTGCTACAATAAAGCTTACATTTCCTCCAACTAATGGATTGTCTTGAGACAGATTCATAATGCTCGAAAATCCCCTTGAAGAAAGAAAGTGATCGGACATCATTTTGACAAAAAATGAGAATTTCATCAACATAAAAGAAGTGGTCGGTGCTCTTATCTTTCTAGTGGACTTAACTGGAGATAAAGACCCATAATCTGTAGCTTTCAGGAGGAATTTTATATGTTAATCCCTGATAATTCCAAATAAACAATTTGAGGGAGGATCCCCCTATCTCACCTATTGGGTATGACCGAAGTATCTTTTGTGAGACCCACTAATAATGAAAGAGAGTCTTTATTTTTATATAAGGTCTTGAATAAGCTTAATAAATATGGTTGAGAAATCAAAACCTTCAAGTACTTAAAAATTGAAATCCTATCTAAGAGTGTCAAATTCATTAGAGATGTCAATATTTAAATCTATAATTCTAGGATTGGATCTCCTCTATAATATATTCGCACATTCAGAGTCAGTATACAAATAATCATTCACTTCCATGTATAAGGACCAACTAATACTTCTTCTATATTAAATTATCGAAGAGTTAAATGAGTTTTGCATGTTATTTTAAAACCATACGTTGGAAATCGTATCCATGTAGCTTCTCATATATTACAGCCACTCACTAGTTGAAAACTCATGTAACATCAGTGTCCTTTTCTAGGAGATCATATTTCTTCTCTTCCTTGTCTAATTATTATGCAAAGTTAACTGATTTTCTTGTTGCTGATGCATACATTGATCTCTTGAAAATTTCATTATCCAATTCCTTTCTTGGTATGGATTCCAATGATCCTCCTAAAACATTGGAAACCATGTAATTTATTGGTTCTATATTTTCCAATGTAAGAACAAGATTTCATAAAAAAACATGATATATGTGATTTTTCATGGAGAAGAAAACATCTGTTTCATTTGACCATTGTTATAGATAGCTGCCCTGGAAGATGATAATAATGGTTTATCATTCATGCCAATGATCCAATTTTCTGAATGGCTGGATGAGTTATCATGTCATATATTTTCTTTACTTCTACACATGGAACGAAACAATGTTATATAAGTGTTCATGCCTCTTTTTCCATTCACTTTCTTCAATCATTCATGTATAATTCTAATATTTAGTTATTAATTATCTAGTTATTAAGTTGTTTATGGTATATTAGAAGTTAAGGGCTACATTCTTCATTGGTTTTAGGAACATTTTTGATTGAGGATGTTCCCTATTATTTTTTCAGGGAGAAAATCCTACTTGGGAAGCTCTCTCAAAGTCTCTATAGTCAGGTATGTCCTGTAATTGAAGTATGTTCAATATAGTAGCTTCAATAATCCATTTTTCTTCATTTTTGTAAGATGATTTAATCTTTGGAAAATATGTATAATTACCTAAAGCCTGTAAAATGTGTCCTTTGTTTGTCTACAGTTGACACACTGATAACATATATATAAGAAGTTTTTATATCTCTTTTCTTTTCCCATTATTTTCTTATAGGTGTTTTCTTGTGATAAGACCTGTTCTATACACCACCATCGAAGACAATTAGTTCAAGATTTGGGTAAGGATTATTCCGTTTTTATTCTTTGGCCCAATTTTAATTAGGGCTTTTTTTTTATTTTTGGGTTCCTTAATTTTTCATGTTTATATTAAATTGCAATTCTTGAATAAGCGTTAGTTAATATAATTGTTTCGTTTGATAAATAAGTCATGGTTTTGTAATAAAACCCCTCCAACAGAGGTGCGTTGTCTATGAAAACTCACAATGATATACCTTTCTTAACATTATTACATTGATGTTTCCTTATACTTGATGTCATTGTTAGTCATAAAGCACACATCATACATGACCCTTTTTATATCATTGTAGGGGGTTTACCTCTTTTTATTAAAACTCTTGTTTGAACCAAGACACTCTTTAAGTGTCGTTAGTCTTTTATGATGGATCCCATGTTGTGTGACCATGCCATATGTTATGTGATATTTTAATCCCCCCAGCACCTACAACCAGCCCCCTTCTACCTGCATTCGAGCCCTCACTGAATTAAGAATATCAGGGTTCATCCAATCCTCTAGTCCTCAATGATTAACATTCATTTCTTTAAATATTCTGAGAAAACATCCTCTCATGCCATCCATATCATCCTGAAACTAAGTGGAAGATGTTGCCTCGCAGATGTCGCTAGACAGGACCAACACGCTGCGGTCACGCCACGATCACGCTGGGGTCACACTGCGGTCACTCCGCAGTCACACTGCGACCATGACGCAGTTACACTGTGGTCAAGCCGCAGTCACACAGCGGTTTGGCCCTGCTCCAGCGACATCCAGCCCACACAATCCCCATCCACCATCATTTCAGCCCACTGCCACCAGTATTCCAGCCCGCAACAGCCCCCCTGCCACCTTCGAATCAGCCCACAACATCCCTCCAGCACCTGCAACCAGTCCCCTTCCACCTACATTAAAGCCCTCACCGAGTTAGGTATATCAGGGGTCATCCCATCCTCTAGTCATCACAGATTAGCATTCATTTCTTTAAATATTTTGAGAAAAAAATCCTCTCATGCCATCCATATCATCATATTTGAAACTAAGTGGAAGATGTTGCCCTGCTAATGTCGCTGGATCGGGCCAACACGCCGCGGTCACACAGCAGTCACGCCGCGGTAATGTCATGATTTGGCCCTCCTCCAGCCACATCCTGCCCATACCACCCCCTTCGACCTTCAGTTTAGCCTGATACCACCAACATTCCAGCCCTGCAACCAGCCCCCTTCCACCAACATTCCAGCCTCCTCCCACTCCCTTTTCACTTGGCCAGAAGATACATCCACACGGATGTCGCTGGACTGGGCCAACACGCCGCGGTCACACCGCTGTCACGCCACAGTTTGGCCCTACTTCAGCCACATCCATCCCACACCATCCCCCTTCCACCTTCATTTCAGCCCGCTGCCACCAGCATTCCATCCCGCAACAGCCCCCCTGCCACCTTCAAATCATCCCACACCATCCCTCCAGCCCCCTCCACCAGCCCCCTTCAACCTCCATTCGAGACCTCCCTGAATTAGATATATCAGGGGTCATCCAATCCTCTAGTCATCACAGATTAGCATTTATTTCTCTAAATATTCTATGAAAACATCCTCTCATGCCATCCATATCATCCTATTTGAAACTAGGTGGAAGATGCTGCCCCGCGGATGTCGTTGGACCAGGCCAACACGTTTCGGTCATGCTGCGGTCACGCCATGGTCACACTGCGGTTTGACCCTGCTCCAGCCACATCCATCCCACACCATCCCCATTCCACCTTCAATTCATCCCGCTACCACTAGCATTCCAGAAAGAAACAACCACCCTGCCACCTTCGAATCATCCCGCACCATCCCCCCAGCACCTGCAACTAGCCCCCTTCCACCTGCATTCGAGCCCTCACCGAATTAGGTATATCAGGGGTCATCCAATCCTCTAGTCATCATAGATTAGCATTCATTTCTTTTAATATTCTGAGAAAACATCCTCTCATGCCATCCATATCATCCTATTTGAAACTAAGTGGAAGATGTTTCCCTGCAGATGTCGCTGGACCGGGCCAAAACACCGCGGTCTCGCCTCGGTCATGCCGCGGTCACAACACAGTCATGTCGCGGTAATGTCATGATTTGGCCCTGCTCCAGCCACATACAACCCACACCACCCCCTTCAACCTTCATTTCCGCCCGCTGCCACAAACATTCCAGCCCTGCAACCAGACCCCTTCCACCATCATTCCAGCCTCCTCCCGCACCCTTCGCTCTTGGCCGGTAGATGCTGTGCCGCAGATGATGCTGGACCGGGCCAACACTCCGCGGTCATGCCGCGGTCACGCCGCGATCACGCCGCGTTTACGCCGTAGTAATTTCATGATTTGTCCCTGCTCCAGCCACATCCAGCCCACAACAGCCCCCTTCCAACTTCATTTTTAAGGTGTTTTATGGTTTTTTGATTTTTTTAGGGTTTTTATAAGTTTTAAGTTTTTTTGATTTTTTTCAAGGCAAAAATAGTACTATAAATATCAATGAAAAGATGAATTTCAACATATCACTCAAAGGTGAAACGACATTTGACCCAAGAACCCAAATTCATAGATCAACCATATCAAGACATGGGAACCAAGAAAAGTGCCCATTAAATACCAAGAAACCAAGAAAATAAGCGAACACGAGACCCTACAATGTCCAAACAAATTGAAACCGTATAGTGAGGTTTGCATCCAAACTGGCAATGTAACATCCAGAAATGCATAAAAAAATAGTAACAAAACCATGACATCATGAAGAAGTAACCAAGAAGTCATAGACTGCAAGCACCAGTAATAGAGACTAGGGAATAAGGGAACATCTAAGAGCCACCCCAAGACCTTCCATACTCCAAGAGAGGCAACTAGCGTCACCATTAATTGCATCCAGTAGGAGATGGGCACACACAAAACTAGCAGGAGAAAGGGTGGATCCCCCTCCCATCCAGTGGCACTCGAGCACTGTAGAGACATCACCTATGAACTCATAGAACGTAGCAACATAAAAACCCATGAACCTAGCAAGAAAGACCTACAAGTGAAAAGAAGATTCACAAAAGGAACAAGCCAACCAAACTGCAAGACAAACTCAAAATCTATATCAACCAAACTGATAAACGCAAACTCTAATACACCACCAACCACTTACACTACCCAATCCACTCACTCACACACACACAGACGCAGAAACTCACTCATGAAACACCACCCAAGAAAGCTCCACTCGAATCCCAATAGAGTAGAAACAAGAAAAGAAACTAGAATCCCCCCAATCAACGACCATCCCCTAACCACCTATAAGAAACCACTCCCACACACCAGTCCATATGATCCTACACCACACCGAACAAAAAAATAACTGAACAAAACATTCACCATGTGATAAAAAAGAACTACACTAGAACACCCATAACACCTGACCACCGAACCCAGCAAAGACCATCCCCATGCAAAGCAACTTGCAAACTAGCTGACGCCCACCCAATAGACTTCTAACCAAACTACTCCCAAACCTTCCTAATCTACACCTCAAACCATCCAACTCCACTCCTCTATCCATCAACACTGAAGCACCACTGGAGACCTTATCCCACACCATCCCTAGCACTGCCACTAGTCAATGACCAAGGAATCCCCAAGAATCTATAGAAAACCTAAGAGAGTAGGCACGCTATTCCCTTCACCCCACCAATCCACAAAAACACTAGAAGAAAGCCACAACCCAAATTCTCTTAGAATCCTACTCTAAAAAAGACAACATGCAACCTCACTAACCAAGAGACACACACCATCCACATGCCCCATCAAAAAACCACATGCACTGAGAAACCCATCCAAACCATCAACTCAGAAACCATCAAAAAATATCCAGACAAGAAGCATTGCAAAATACTATATCCTACCCAATGAACAATAATGAAAAAAGACCAAGCCTCACAACAAGATGCGTATACCAAATACAATTCAAGGGAATCCCACTCCAACCGAGCCTTCATCCAACACAAAGGAATCAATAAGACCTTCAAGAAGAAAACAAAAACCAAGGAGGTAGAATTCATCCGCAATAGCCCTTGCCAAAATAGAAGAACACCCCTATATGGGTCAGCCACACTAAGATGCACCAGACACAACCTATAACGAGAACCCAACCAAGGATATCTGAGACCAACACTAGAAAATCAAAACACAAAAACCCACAAAAAACCATCAAATGCACTTAAAGCTGCTCCAAAACTAGCATGCTCCATGCCTCGACGAGAAAATAGTGGAAGTAAAGACATCTAGTAACAACGGAATCCAGAAACCAGCCCAAGAATCACAAAAGCTGCACAACCAACACATACCCTCTACCCTACAGAAGACCCATTGCTAGTAGCACTAGTAGCTCCGTCCAGAGACCCCAACACCACAAAATCAAGGCTACCTATAACTGGCTTCAGGACTAGTAAGAAGAGAGTCCCAAAACACATGAAACCACACCTGCAAGTTCCACAAAGCCACCCGCAACCAACTCCAACCACATGAAACAATATCCAATGACCTCACGAGTCCAGAAACCAAAGACATAAAAATGGAAGGCACAACATCAGACTTCACTAGATCCAATACACTACATGTACACACATACCAACCCTGCACTAACAAGAGTATCCCAACCCCATCCAACAACACCTCAACAAAACCCTTAAGTCCAACAACCAGAACCCTCACCCAAATCCCAAAAAAAAAACATCTAGTTCCCCCTCAACCCAACAGGGCGGGAGGGGTGCTGTCCAGGGGAGGCTTTGCAGGGGGAGGGGCTGTAGGGGGGGTGGGCTGTGCAGGGTAGAGGGTGGGGGATATTTTTTTGGGGGGAGGGGGGGTTGTACAGGAAGGGGGTGGGGGGCTGTCCAGGAAGGGCTTTACAGGGGGGAGGGGGCTGTCCAGGGGGGCTTTGAAGGGGGGGGGGGGGGTGTCTACTGCAAGGGGAGTAGGGGGGGCTGTCCAGGGGGGATTTACAGGGGGTGGGGGATGCATGGGGGAGGGGGGCTGGAAGGGGAGTGGGGACCGCTAAGGATATTATGTTTCATTAATGGATTTGGACCCACCATACATTAAGTAAGGTGATGATGGATTGATTATCAAAATCTATAATAATGGATCATATTCCCTCAACTATGCACCTATTATTTTATCCTAAGAATACATCTAATTCTCTCTTTTTGACCAGCTCTAAAAATGACTCTCTGTTAGAAAATATGAAAAGAACAACTAGAGTCTAGGACCCACTCTTGATTGAGTGTATAAATGGACACATTCAAGATTTAAACAAATTTCATAGCCTGAATCAACCAGAAAATCCAAGTTAGTGGGCTGTTTGGATTCGAACTCACGCATGAGTTTCCTACGTTCGGGCTTAATGTTCCCATGTTTACCATAGTGAAAACAAATTACTTTTCAATCCATAGATCTTGTCCTAGATTTGGGTTATTTATTAATCTTATTTTTGTCCCTACTAAATTGTTTTTTCTTACCGTTAGTTTAAGGTCTCCCCCTTATGAAAAACTCTTATCCTCACCTTTTATTTTTGTTCTAAAATGAAATTCCTTAGACAGATGGGCTGATTTGATATCTTCTAATGTTAAATATACTCAACCATATATCATGGTCATAACAAGTGTTCTATATCTATTTAAAAGAGTGATTAATATGATCATTTCTGGATCCTCATCATCTAAATAAACATTAATATTGTCTAAATATAACATGAATTTATTAACCTTATCTAAATGGTTTTTATAGATGTACTAGGGTGGTGTGATGGGGCAGGGGGAGGGGTGTGCAGGTGGGGGGCAGGGGGTAGGGAGAGGGGGCAGGGGGTGTGTAGGTGGGGGGCAGGGGGGTGTGCTGGGGAAGGGGGCAGGGAGAGGGGGCAGTGGGTGTGCAGGTGGGGGTGCAGGGGGAGGGGTGTGCAGGTGGGCGGCAGGGGGAAGTGGGGTGTGCAAGTGGGGGGGGAAGGGGGTGTGCTGGGGCAGGGGGTAGGGAGTGGGGAAGGGGGCTGTGCAGGTGGGGTGGGGGGGGGGGGCAGGGGGTGGGGTGTGTAGGTTGGGGGCAAGGGGTAGGGAGAGGGGGCAGGGGGTGTGCAGGTGGGGGCAGTGGGAGGGTTGTGCAGGTGGGGGGCAGGGGGAGGGGTGTGCAGGTGGGGGGAAGGGGGCAGGGAGAGGGGGTAGGGGGTGTGCAGGTGGGGCGGCAGGGGGTGTGCTAGGGCAGGGTGAGGGGTGTGTGCAGGTTGGGGGGGGGGTAGGTGGGCTGATAGGGGAGGGGGGTGTGCAGGTGGGAGGGCAGGGGAGGGGGCAGCGAGGTGTGCAGGAGCAGGGGGTGGGGGTGCTAGGGCAGTACTCCCAATAGCCAGCACAACCGTGCTAGGTTTTTATTTATGCAGTGTAAAGCCCTATATCCACGGTTCCAAACCGTGGCTTTAGGGCTTTAGCCACGATCACCGTGGGTTTTATAGGCATCTATCGTGCTGACCCTATAGCCACAGTTTTGAACCGTGGCTATAGGGTCAGACCTATAGGCACGCCACTATCATCCACAGTTCATGAAACCATGGCTATAACCTATAACAACGGTTTTGGGGCCTATAGCCACAGTTTAGAACAGTGGCTATAGCCCAAATTTCCAGCAGTGTATTTTAATTAAAATAAATCAATGTAAGAATTTTCATGATGTTTCAGACAATCCCTCATAATTTGTTGATAATCAATTTTGATGCATTTAAAAATTAACACCATTCCAAACGAAATCACGAAAAAACTATATTGATGGAAAAGTGGACCATTGATAACAATCGAAGAATAAAATTCACGGATGATGACCAATAGGTCAATAATAAATAAGATCCGAACATCATAAAGATATAAATAATAAAATTATTTCATTTGATTAATTAATATCAATGTAGGAGGATGATGTCTATGATGATGAAAATCTATCACTTTATTTCCCCCATATGAGTGCATAACTCATTTGGTGTTTTTTCTCATTCTCGAACCCATATATGTTGTCAAACCTCTATCAGTGCTTGACCTCGATATGCTACGATTTTGAATAAACTGTTCTTGGCCTCCCCTTATGATCAAATTCTTTCTAAAGACGATCCTAAAAATAGTGATCAAGCTCCCACCCACTGTTGAGACCTCATCTTCACTTCCTCTTCACTAGAAATAAATACATATTATCTGATTTTCCCTTATTTCAGATTTTCGATCCTCTTATCATAATATTTTATTTTTATTTAAATTCTAACAATATCCATATATAATCTTAATTTTATATAGTTTCCATAGCTCATATTTTATAAATAATTAACAATAGTCGTATAATTTTAATAATTTTCTTAATTAATATATTTATAATTAAAATTTTGTTATATAAAATCATAAAATTCACAAAATATATTACTTTCTTGAATTTTAAAATTATATTTATTGTAAATATTTAATAATGATTGAATTTTAATTATAGTATGACTTTTATATAATATATATTAACAAATATGAAATTCGATATATCAAATATATATAACCTTTATTTTTTAATTCAATTTATAATATTTATAATAATAATTATTATTTAAAAGAATATTTCCAGAAAATTTAATATATTTCATTGAAAATATTTTACTTATAAAATATATATTAATAAACCATGTTTGATGAAAAATTTACTTTTATAAAATACAATAAAAAATGTATTTATGTTAAAATATTTTTTTACAAAAATAAAACAATATTTTAAAAAATAATTATTTTTTATAATTGTTAATAATAATTTCAAATAAAAAAATATTTCTTTAAAAATAATATAACATGATATTTGAAAAATAAAAGAATAAATGGTGAAATAATTTAATATATCATCATTTAATTTTTTGTGATTAAAACAAAGTAATTTTTGTTATTTTTTTTCTAATTATTATTATATAATTCTAAATATTCCACATATTCAAATTATATTTTGGATAAATAAATATATATTTTCAATTTTCATAACTTAGTTGATTTAAATTAAAAAATAACTGATTTAATATGTACTTTTTAATATTCTAAATTGTTCAAGTTGTTAGAGAGTTATTTTGATTATGTTTAAATTGTTATCTTGAATCATGATTATCAACAAGTACCATAACATACTCTTAGACTTTCCAAATAATATATGTATGGAGTTCTCTATGTTGTCAAGGGATGAATACCATGATGAAAATAAGGCTCTATTTCCACTATATCAAAAATGTTGAATGAGACACCCAATAAAGTTCTTTTGAGGAATGATAAAATGTTTTATTTGTGAAAAATAAAGGCATGAAGTACTGAATTTATAATAAAAAACCATGCTTTAAATGGAAGGAAATAAATTTCATCATAATGATTCATTTGTAGTTCATTGTCTTCAATATGTAAAAAATGGACATTATCCGATTCAATGCCCTATTTAAAAAGTTGAACCCTTGAACAATGAAGTACATAGGTTAAAAAAACAGATGAGTTATTTATTTATTTAGATTAGAGATTTAAATTAATGATGAATTTATATTACTATGGGTAATTTGATTATAAGAATAATGAAACTTATTAGGATCATGATACATTTTCAAAGAATATATTTCTTCATTAACTTAAGGGTTATAGACACCATCATGGGTTCATGAGTTTATGTTTGATTATAAGTTTAATTTCTTAAGAATCCCTTCTCAATTTTTTATTGTGGGAATATAACTTGATTAATGATGTTTTTTGAAAACATTTAAGTGAATATAAACCATTGGTTTTGTGTATAAAAGAATTATTTGAGGAAGAATACCTTTAAATGTCATAGACATATGATTAAAGGTATTAGTATCAAATAATATTTATCGTATATTATATATTGTAGTAATTATGAGTCATCGAAATATATTATATATTGTAGTAATTATGAGTCATCAAAATTTGTGAATGTTTTATAAATTATACTAATATTGTCTTCAGAAAATGAAAACCCACATACCGAATGAAAACCCATCCCCTATGGCATGGTTGGGGGCTTGATCCCTCAACTTATGGCTAATAATGCTTTTGTGCCTACAACTATCTCACATGATGTCCATGTTATTATTTCATTTTTTGTTCAATTATTTGATGAATAAATATTAATTATTAACCTATGATGTTGTTGTTGAGGATTTGGGAATAATGTATTATATTACATAACTTGTGATTATAGTATTACATTTCAAAAATATTTAGATATATTATGAAATAATTTTCTATCTTTTATGGATATTATGATATATTAAAAGCTAATTTTAGAGATTTAGTAATAAAAAATAATCTTAGATATTGATTTCCTTGGTAAGAGATGAAGTGTAAATTGATCGAAGAACAATGAAATTGTAAAACACCATGTTTTTATGAATTTTTTTTCATAATACATTTATTTTCTTTGATGGATTTTTGTTCACACTACACAAAGTTAATATTTTATTATAAACTATATCATGGTTAAAATGTATTAGAAGAAACATCCTGTTTCTACAAGAGTACATTTTATTATTATCATTATTTAAAAATATATTTATAACCAATCCATTATAATTAGTAATATTAATAGGAATAAATAATTAGTAAATATAATTTATACTATTATATACAATGAAATGTTTTTTATATCGAAATATATAATTTTCATAAAATTCTTTATAGGTTCTGAAAATACTCTTTTCTCGAAAGAACTTATTGTGTACATCTTTCTCTAAATAGTAATAAAATTAATTTTTAAAACATTTAGAAATTTAATTTGGTAAAATAGAATAAATTTTTGTAATCAAAATTTCAGAATTATTTTATGGGTATGTTTTTTTATATTTCTAAAATATTTCAATTTTGGATGAATATGGTAAAATATTAAAATTAAATTAATAAATTCATTTTTATCTAATTTATTCATATAATTAAATTATTATTTAAATTAGTTTTCAGGTATAATTAGTTCAATTATACATCAATAAATCCAACTTATATCATTGGATTAAATTTTATATTGGAATTGGTTATAAAAATATTTCAAACCTTTGACCATTTTAACATTGAAAACCCATTGTTTCGTTTTGTCTACATAAAAAAGTTTAAATTAATTTTTGAAACTTCTATGAATTTAATTTTTAAAAATATTTTATATATTTTGAATAAGAATAATTAAATTTTTTTATAATACAAAATTAATTTTTGACCAATGTGATTAGTGAAGTTAAATAAAATTAATGGTGATGATTAAGAGAAAACAAGCTTACCGAGGGACTACACATTAAAAATAATGGAATAATTAACATTGAAAAATTTTCTAACACTAATTAGATGTTCATATATAGATCATATGCATTCATGTGTTGAATGTTTTGATTATTTGGGCCACTTTAAATTGAGAAAACATTGATGGAATTATCTCATTCTAATATTTATACGTTTTCCCCTCACCTCCCTCATAAAAGGGCACCCCATCTCCCCCACCCTTTATACCCATAATTTCATTCATCTCAGACAATAACTAACCAATTATCCTCCAAAAATAAATTATTTTATCCTATATGTTTCAATTTGTGATGAAATCCAACCAAGGGAATCCTTTGGCAGAAACCAAAAAAAGATACCCTGAGAAGATGTAATATTCATCAACAAACAATTTTGTGTTGTATCTTCCTCAAACATCATTAATGTATTTGAAATCATGATTATATAAAAAATTAGTCGATTAAATATAATTATACTTATTTATTTTAATTTTGAGACATAAAAACACACACACACTTTAATAAAATTTGTTATGAAATCATCGCTCATGTGCACGTAAGCCTACCGCCTGACAAACTGATGTTGTTCATTTTTTCATTTCAACCTATGAAGGTTGGGATTAATGTTGGAAATTATATTTTATTTTATATTAATTATTAGGATTATTTTATTATGATTATTAATTTGTTATATCAAAAATACCATCAATCATTCCATTTTATGGGAGTACAATAACATCGTTCGAGTGTAATGTGGACTACCAACTCGCGATGCGATGTGATTCCTTAACGATGTTAATGGAATGTGTAGAGGAATTTTTTAGGAAAATTATATTTTATATATGAAATTAAAATTATTACATAATGATAATATCCCATATAAATTTCTTTAATTCTATCAGATAAGAAAATGGAAACAACGTTCATGTGTGTGTACGACCTACCGTCTCTATGAATAATGAAGTTTGTTTCCTATTTATATCTCTTTAGATTATTATAAATAAAAATATAAAAATATTGTATATATGATATTTATATCATGTTTATAATTATTTATATTATTAAATCATAATTAAAGTAAGAGAACAAAAAAAGTAACAAATCCAAACATATACAAAAAACAATGCGGTTGTTACCCGAAACGTAACATTAATATGGATCTATTAATAAAATGGTAATACAAGGTCATAAGAAAATCATATGTGGTATGACATAGATTAATATGGTGATTAATTTAATTTATAATAAAATTATATTTATTATATAGAATTATTAAATGAGTACAACCGAATTCAATACTTATGGAAAGAGATTTTAGTCCCACTTTTATTTTCCGTGGGACACGAGTCATGTCATCACCCATTTATTATATGTGATTTGTATAATAACCATGAATGTATTTTATGATTTATATAATAATAATTATTTTGATTTAATAATCCATTTGATTATATCCCATTCATGGGGTTATATTTTCAATGTTTCTGAAAAAGTAAGGGGATTTTGTCTCAATATTCTTTATTTGAGATAATTGTTATGTTATAAACCTATATTATTTTAAAAGGTGAATATAATTCTCATATTACATATTATAAAATGAATTTAAATATTTTCATGATATCATAAGCATTATTTAATGAAATTATTGTAACAGTCCAAGATTTCATAGTACGTTATCTCTTTAAAGTAATTCAATAGTTTGTGATACACATAACATCGAGTTCAAGCACATCATGACCTATCAAACTAGCCATTTAAAAAGTGGATATGAGTATTATTAACCATATTTTTATTTTTATATATAACTTATATGAATTTAAAAGTCAACTTTTGTGTTTCTTACATATAATATAAGGACAAATTCAATTTTATAGATAAAAGAATTATTTTTCAAAAAAATGCTGCTTTTTCGCCTTCTAATGGAAGATCCTTTTTAAATATAATATTTAACACTTATATATATTCAATATATGGAAATTAAATTCTTCTTTAAAAGTGGGACATAAATATTTAGTTGGGATAATTTTTTTTTGTTAATTTTCCGATAACTTTCATATTTTTATGAATAGTGAAAAATAGAAAAAGTTAATTAAAAACAACATTTTTAATCGAAAGGATTTATAGTGTTTAATAATAAATTTTAGTGGTTTTAAAGTATACTTAGATTATATTTTTATCATTTAATATAATATAGGTCATTGGATGTAATTTCACATTTAAATTATACATAAACACATGTCAATCTTTTGATAGTTTTTACTTCTTAAAAACTCAATTTCTTGTTTTCACAATGGGAAATAATTTTAAATTAATTAATGAATCATATATGTTTTGAATTTTTTATAATTGACATCATTTTTTAATTTGGGATATTAAAATTATCTTTGGGTGAATTTTTATAATTTTTCTGAAAACAATCAATTTTTGATAAATAGTGAAAAACACTTCGTTATTGTTTAAAACCAACTTTTTATTTAAATAATTATTTTTAATTTAAATATATTTTAAATTAAATATAAGTAAATAATACCTATATTAGTCCAATTTTATAAATTTAAGTCATTTTATAATATGAATACATATATGAAATTTTATTGAACTTTTTACCCTCTTTTACCCACCTTCCAGGCACATTTGAAAATTTGAATAAAAAATAATTTTTCCACTTCTATGAATTTAATTTCAAAAATTAGAGAGACACAGTTGACATTAGAAATTAAAATTTTGTTTAATAGGATGAAAATAATTTTTGGTGAGTAATAACTTTTGAAATTTATTTACCACGATTAAAGGTAAATAAGGTAATTAAATGTAAAAATGTTATTATAATTACCTAAACACATGTACTAATTCTATTGGATAAGTGTATTTCAACCAAAACCAAAATTCGGAATAATATATGATCCTTTTTTTTATCTACTTTAATTAGATTAGGAAATTTATTATATTTTATTTAAAAATAATTGAAAATGTTAAATTCAATGTTTTATAACTATATCATTTTTAATATAGGGTTACACATAAGATTAATTAGACTATAAATATTCATTAGAAATATAAAAATATGTTGTACATCATGAAATTTTATTTATAATTTTCATACATTATTAATTATATTTATTTATGACACAATAATGATGCAATAAGTACATTATTAATGAATGATTAAAATAATTGATGTTATAAATATTAAAATAAACATAAATTTAAACTTTTGATTGCATACAAGAATTTTATAGTTGAATATTACATGTTATAGTTGATTAAATATTTTTTTAGTAGTGCTAAAGTTGTTATGACTTTAACAAAAAAAACCAAAACTAAATAGTGTCAAAATAGACATAAATGAGTTTTTAAAACAAATACTATTTTATTAAATTATATAATACTCCTAAAAATATAATGCTTATACAAAGGAATTATATAATGATATATATGTCATTAATTAACCACATAAGGCTCTATTGGAATTTTATTGTAGGTTTGTTAATGATGTATTGTAATAATACAAGAATACATGGTAAAAGTTATACTATTTAACTAATTGTTAAACCTAAAAGTGAAGGTTAATATGGTTACCTAAACTTGTCTAAAACCTATTATATTAGTGAATTTAGACCCATACTCACCATATCATTGAATAAATTTTTATGGATCTATTATAAAAAGAAAATTAGTTTATAATAAAATAATATTTCAAGTTTTTCCTAAAGTTCCCCTCACATCTCTTATAAAAGGGTACTTCCCCTACACTTAACATTACACCAATAATGCCATTTAACTTAGAGGAAACCTACTCAAATATTCTCCCAACTACCCACACATAAACTTAGAGGCCTTACATTGATCATAAATCCAACCTAAAGAGCCCTTTTGTTCAAATTCAAATGAAACACTTGAAGAAGAGGTAATTATTTTATCTCCTCTTTAAAAGTTCATTTCTTATTCTACTTACAATTTCATTGTTGATACCATACTAAAATAACAACTCCAGTACCTTATACATTCTGATATGTTTTTATAAATATGGTACAACCATATTCATTATTCTATCCATCCTATGAATGACAAAGTCACCACACGTGCGTACATATAAATTACCGTCTCCACGACATGGTGTAGTTTGTTATTAAACACTACATTTTTTGGATGTGTATAAAAATGAATATAATTAATTTAAATAATGAATTTAACATGGTAATTATTATTTTTATGTAATATACCATCCAATTAAACATCATTTCACCACCAATAGAATGATATTGTCGCTTGTGCGTACGTACATCTTACCTTCTCCATGATGCGATGAGATTAATCTTCAAAGATAACCCTTCAAGTATTTTTATAAATATAAATATATATTTTGATTAATTAAAATTTATATGAAATAATATATATACTGGAATAATATATATTTATGTAGATAATTATAAGTTGTATAATTACTACCATACTACACGATAAGAAAACAAAAACAACGTTCATGCGTACATACAGACTACTGTCTACATGAACGGTGATTCCGTTTCATATTTCTATCTGTTATACATATTTATATTCTGAATATATATGATATATAAATCATGATTTATATTTTTTATGTATGAAAATCATGATATAAGTGATACGATCAATAATATCATGTTAAAACACGTACGATAAAGAAAGTGATTTTTACCTGAAATGTTATTTTAACATAGAAATTATTATTAAATGTGTAGTATAAAGTCATTAAAAAATAAAATATAATATCATAATTAATAATAGGTTTCTTTTATAATTTAATAAAATACTATGGTCATTATATATGAGGTTAAAAGTTCCCTCAACAAAAGGAAAGTACAAGGTTAAGGTTAATTCCTCATTCCCATTATTATCTGAGATTGTCCATGTGTAAGTATTTATTGGGAAATATTTATTATCTATGTCCATGTGTTATAAAATATTTTTCAAAATGATTTTTTAAGGGTCTATTTAACTAAAACATTATAATAAATGTTTTAAATATTTATTCTTTTAAATCTTCCTCATTAATGTCTTTGTATTTAAAATGGTTTTAAGGATTTATTTATATGAACATGAATGTTTTAAAATTTTAATTACTTTAAAAAGATTCATTGTGGTATGAGACAATTTGATTGAAAAATATATTTTAAATTTTTTCCTTTATAAATTGTGTGAATTTTAAATGATTTCATGAAAAAGGTATATTTCTCTCAAAGTGTTTTAATGATCATTTTCAACTATGTAAACATCCTTTACTAGATATTATTCTTATTTGAGGTTGATTAATTATAATACAATATTCCATATTGTATTGAATGTGTTATGATATGTTTTACTATAGATATATTATTTTTATACCTTTCATGGTTTATGGTTGATGTATTGACATTTCATATTCTAGTTTTAATACGATTGTTACTGTTATGTTTCCTCCTTTTTATATTAGGAATGAATTGGACATAGTAAGTGACAGGTGGGGCCCAAGATATCCCCCCCGATGCATTAGTATGTCTCATGAGATAAATTAGTGTCTTGGTACAAGTCATTGAAAAAAATTTGTTTCTAATCTCGGAACGAGTCCTTGAATATGTGGTTATGATCCAATATTATGCATTCCCTCATTATGAAATTATTTATTACCCATGATTATTCTACTAGTAGAATATCAATATGCATGTTTATATGGTAATTTTTGATTTATTTTTTTCCATATTAAGTTCATGTTTATGTTAAAAAGTCTGTTGTTTTTATTACAAATCTTGACATAAAATTTTATAGCTTCTGCTAAATTATTTACCATTACTAAGCTTCTAATATCACCCCTTTCTTAGTTTATGTTTTCCTAAGATTCCAATAAGTGTATTTTGAATTATTTGTAGGGTTACGATATGGGAATAATTTCATTCTAAAAGGATTAATTATGTTGTGTTTTATGTTTGAATGTGTAATGTAATGTTCCTGTATGTAATCTATTTTCCAAGACTACTAAACAAATCGGTCCTTCATGAATTTTTTCCTTGTAATCATGCCAATGTATAAAAATAATGCACCAGCTCTGGGATTCTGTGGTCGGGCTGCTACAGTTGGTATCAGATGTAGATTAATACAAACCTTGGAAACTAGATTTATAAAACCTATGATTATAGAACATTACCCTAATATATAATTTGAGGATTAGTATTGAATATCTTCCTATAATTTTGGTATTTTAGAGATTTTGTGAATTTTCAAAGAAATACATGTTTATCTAGATACAAGCAGGTATAGAAGGCTCTGGCACATATATATCTATGGGGAAAACCCAAAAAAACCACTTTGAGCTAGACTCAAATAGGAACTGGTGTACGACAATGGGCCTTACGACACTCTTGGTTACCACACTTCAGTGGGTCACTCTGAGGATAATTCAACTTTATTAAAAACACATTAAGAAGGATTTATGAGTAAATATGTCAACAATGAAACCATTTTTATGATTATGAGACAAGATGTGTGAAAATATTCAATTAATGTTCAGATGTTTTCTAGTTTTTGGATTATACATTATGATATGATCTAACATAGTATATTTCATCATTTAGAAATATCACCCAGTTGAAGGAATTAGAAATCCAACAATATGCATGATCCAATGTGTAATAAGGATCATATATTTCATGGTCTTAAACCAACATTTATAAAGGAAATAATCTCCCTTGTATTCTCATCATATGAAGAAATAGAATCCTGTGTTAATAAGATAAGTAAAGAAATTTTTGAGTCATTTGGATTTAAAGGGAAGCCAGAGAAGAAGAGAATGTTAGAGAGAAATATGGATAAAGGGAAGAAGAGAAAGAAGGATTTTACCATGTGTTATAACTGTTGAAATAATCACCCAAGGAATTTCTTGAATGGAAGGGGAGTTTTTCATAAGTGTGCAGAAAAAGGACACCAAGTTCATTATTGAAAGGGTAAGAAAAAGGTTTCAAATGTACAGTGCCTCATTTTCAAGGAGTTGGGACTCTACGTGAATCAATTTACCAATCATCAAAGTATACCCCAAATGAATATATTTGATGATAATCAAGTTGTGATACTAGAGTAGATGAATAGGAATGATTAGTTTTCTTAAGTTGTTATTAATGAATTGTTTCATTTGAGTTTTATATTAATTATTTACAAGTTATAATAATTATAGAGTATATAAGGATTGTACTGTAGTACGATTTCATTAAGAATTTGATATTTTATTGTACCAAGTATTGTGAAAAAAATTCAAGTTAAATATTTTAGAGAATATCTAGTTTGGGGAAATATAACCCATAATATGTTTCAGAAAATAGAGAGAATGATTTCAGAATAAGATATGATTGATTTGGAAAAATTATATTGGATATTTTTGACTACCTTGAAACTGATTAATTGATTGTTTATTCCATCATTGTTGGAGTTCACAACGTTTTTAGATATAAGTAGTATATCCAGTATTATATAATGAAAAAGGGAGATTGAATGTAATTAATAAGTTTTTATGTAAATCAAGGTTGTTACCAAGTTTTAAGAGAATAAATGATGAATGTATTCACATGTTATTTCTTGGAAAATAAGATTTTCAATATGTTTAACTTCTTTATAAATTTTGGACTGTGAGTTTTGACCGAATTATTTTGGATAAGTCTAAAGGATGGAATTAATTAATTTAGACAATGGATACTATTGTTTAATGGTAAATCATTTCTTTAGACTATTTTTGGATTGTTATAAAATGGACAACCCAGAGGTCGGGTGACAACCCATCGCGTTCAGAAAGGCCGTGAGACTGGAACCCACAACAGAAGGGAACAAGGGTACATCAGCTACCATTGGCCTACATGATGCCCGGGTTTGTATAATGTAGTTTTTAAAAAAAAATGGTATGACAGATAAATTATAAATTCATTTTTTTGGAAGGCAATACGATTAGGATAAATAGAATATTTTTGAGTTCTATTATCTTTTGGAGTAAAATATGAGTTTGTGGTAAAAATTAGTTAAAGTATGAAACCCTAATTATCATGTATTCATTAGTTATTATTTTAAGAATAAATTAATTCTTAAAATATTGGTAAAGGATCTTAAAACCAAAAATGATTTGTCTTAATACATTATGTTTTGTTGAACCATTGATATTTTAAATTATCATAGATTGATGGCTTTGAGGCCCTAAATTTTACATTTATTGTTCACTTATTTTTTATTGATTCCCTCAATCACACCCTATAAATATTTATGTTTTTCCAACAATTATGTGTCTCTAATTTCCACTAATTTTCTCCTATTAAAAATCATAATTTTGTGATGACTTTTTCATTGTGTTTTCCCTCTTATTAAGACTAAATTTTATTACCCCTATTCCTGATGTGGGTTTTCCACAAATGTAATTTATATTTTCAAGCTTTTATTTTTGAAGAAAAATTTAAAATTGTGAGGACTCAATTTATTGAAGGATGGAAGAATGTAACACCCCAGTATTTCATAGTACTTTATCTCTTTAAAGTAATTCAATAGCTTGCGCTACATGCAACATTGAGTTCAAGCATATCCCGACCTATCAAAATAGCCATTAAAAAAGTGGTTATGAATAACATTAACCAAATTTTCAATTTTATATAAATCATATATAATTTTAACAATAATCATTTATGTTTCAAAAACATTATATAATGACAAATTCAATTTTTTAGATAAAATAAGTATTTTTAACAAAATACAGTTTTCCCGGCTATTAATGGTGAACCCTTTTTAAATAAAATATTTGAAACTTTTATATATTCAATTTTATGAAATTAAATTCTTCTTTAGAAGTGGGAAATAATATTTTATTTTGAATAAATATTTCGTACTTTTCTGATAACATTAATATTTTGATGAATAGTGAAAATACTAAATTTTATATAAAAACACTTTTTTTAATAAAAATAAATTATAGTTTCAAATTATACATTTGAATGGTTTTAAATTATAATTATATTATATTTTTATCATTTAAAATTATTCAAGTCATTGAATGCAATTTAACATTGAAATTGTACATAAACACATGCAAATATTTTGATAGTTTTTACTTCTTAAAAACCCACATTCTTGTTTCGAAATCGATAATTAATTATAAATTAATTAATTAATCTTCTATGTATTTAATTTGGTATAATTCACATAATTTTCTAATTTGGGATATCAAAATTATCTTCGGGTGAATTTGTGGGATTTTTCTGAAAACTTTCTTTTTTTGATGAAAAGTGAAAAACACTGCGTTATTGTTTAAAACCGAATTTTTATTTAAATAATTATTTATAATTAAAATTTATTTTTTGTCAAAATATATACATAATACCTATATCAGTCCAATTTAAATCATTGATGTAATTTTATAATAATAATAGATACATAAAATTTTATTGAACTTTTTACCATCTTTTACCCACATTCTAGGAACATTTGCTAATTTGCATAAATCATAATTTTACCGCTTCTATGAATTGAATTTAAAAAAAACGAGATACATGATTGAAATAAATATGTAAAATTTGGTTCAATAGGATGAAGATAATTTTCTTTAAATAGTAACTTTTGAATTTTATTTACCACGGTTAAAAGTAAATAGGGTAATTAAAGGTAAAAATAATATTAGAATTACCCTAACACGTGACCTAATTCAGTTGGATAAGTGTATTTCAACAAAAATAAACCTTAGGACAAAAATATTATCCTTTTTGATCCACATGAATTAGATTAGGGCATTTATTATGTTTTATTTCAAGAATAGATAAAAGTGGTAATCTCAAATTGTTTTAACTGGAACATTTTTAATATAGGGATATACATAAGATAAATTATAATATAAATATTCATTATAAATCTAAAAATATTTCCTATGTCATGATATATTATTTATAATTTTAAGAGATTATAGATGTAAATTTATTTATGACAGAATGATGATGCATTAATCACCTTTTTAATGAAATATTTAAATAATTGATGTTATAAATTTTAAAATAAATATAAATTTAAACTCTTGAAGCCATAAAATAATTTTATAGTTGAATATGAAATTTTATGGTCGATTAAATATATTTGTTTGAGGTAAAAATGTTTTTATTACTTTAACAAAAAGAAATACTAAATAGTTTCAAAATTGTCACAAATGAGTTTTTAAAACAAACATTATGTTCATAAATTATATAATAGTATAAAAAATATATGGTCCTGAAACATTAATTATATAATGATATATATGTCATTATGGAATCAATTTAGGTTCTATTTTCATTTTATGGTATGTTTATTATCCCTGTCTTAAAATAATACTAGAAGACGTGGAAAAAGTTAAACTATTTAACTAAGGGGTAAACCTAGAATATAAGGTTAATATGGTAACCTAAACTTGTATAAAACCTATTGGATGAGATTATTTCGTCCAATAATCACTTTATCCTCAAATAAAATCCATTTTGTGTTATTATAAACCGAAAATGATTTTATAATAAATTAATATTTCAAGTTTTTCCTAAAGTGCCCCTCAACTCTCTTATAAAAGGGGACATCCCCTTCTCTTATCTTCACACCTAAAAATCCATTTGTCTTGGTCAAAACCTTCTCACATCTTTTCTAAACTACCGTCTCTTAAACCTAGAGGCCTTTATTTGATTTAAAAGAAAACCTAAGCAGCCATTTTGTTCAAATCTAAAGGAAACAACCGAAGAAGAGGTAATTATTTTATCACCACTTTCAAAGTTCTTTTCATCTTCTACTACCTCTCTCTTTGATGTTAATATAATAAAATAATAAATCCACTACATTATAAATTATTATATGTTATTATAAATATTGTACAACCATATTCATTATACTATCCATCCTATGAATGACAAGGCCACCATACGTGGCTTACCATCCCCACATCGTAGGGTAGTTTATTATTCAACACTACATTTTTTTGATTGATATAATAATTAATATAATTAATTTAAATAATTAATATAAATTGGTTATGATTATTTATATGTAATATAACATCCAATTAAATATCATTTCATCATAAATAAAATGATATTATCGCTCATGCGTACGGGTTACTGTCTCCATCACGCAATGAGATTAATCTTCAATAATCACCCTTTAAGAATTTATATATATATATTTATTTATTATTAGTTATATAAAATAATATATATAATTTAATAATATATAAGTATATAGATAAATATATGTTGTGTACTTACTTCCATACTATACGATAAGAAAATAGAAACAACGTTAATGTGTACATACAAACTACTATCTCCGTGAATGGAGTTTCTAATTCATATATCTATCTATTATAGTATACATATTTATATTCTAAATATATATGATATATAAATCATATTTTATATTCTTGAAGTATGTAAATCATGATATAAGTGATACTATCCAGAATAAGAAGTCAAAACACGTACGATAAAGAAAGCGATTATTACCCAAAATGTTATTTTAACATGAAAATTATTATTAAATGGGTAGTATACTGTCATAAATAAATAATGTATGATATCATAAATATGAATATTTTTCTGGTATAGTTTAATAACATAATATTTTCATTATTTAATAGTTTAAACATACTTTCAAATAAAAGAATGTACAAGGTTAGGGATAATTCCTCAATCTCATTATTATCCGAGATTGTTCATGTGTAAGTATTTACTGGGACATATTTATTATCCATTTCCATGTTTCATAATTTATTTTTCAAAAGGATTTTTAAGGGACTCTGTTACTAAATAATCATTTTAATGGTTTCAAATATTTAATCTTCCAAATATTTTTCATTAATATCCATTTTTTCAAAATGGTTTTAAGTATTTATTTATATGGACAAGAATGTTTTAAAATGTTATTTCCTTTCAAAAGTATACAAGTGTAATGAGAAATTTGGATTCAAAAATATATTTTAAATTTATTTATTTATAAATTGTTTGACTTTTAAATGATTTAAATAAATGGGTATATTTATCTCAAAGAGTTTTACAGATCATTTTCATCTATGTCAACATCCTTTACTAGATATTATTTTTGTTTGAGGTTGATTAATTGTAATACAATATTCTATGTTGTATTGAAAGTGTTATGATATGTTTGACTTTGGATGTTCTATTTTCATACCATTCATGTTTTATGGTTAAAGTATTGACATTTAATATTCTAGTTTTAATACGAATGTTTATTTTATATTTCACCCTTTTCAAATGAGAAATGCATTGGACTTAGTATGTGATGGGTGAGGCCCTCTATATCCCCTCAATTCATTTTTTGGTCTCGTGAAAAAAATAGTGTCTTGCAACAAGTACTTGACAAATTTTTTATCTGTAGTCTTGGCATGAGTCCTTAAATATGTGGTTATGATATCTGACATTATGCATTACCTTGATATTAAATTAGTTATTACATGTGATTATTCGACTAGTATAATATCTATGTGCATGTTTATATGGTAATGCTTGATTTATCTTTTCCATATTATGTTCATGTTTATATTTAAAAGCCTATTTTTTTTATTACACATCTTTCCTTAAAGGTTTATATCTTCCGCTAAATTATTTACCCCTACTGAGCATCTGAGCTCACCCATTTCTTATATTTTGTTTTCCCATGATTCCCAGAAGATTATTATGATTGATAAGTAGGGTTAATATATGGGAATAATGGGGTTCTCAAAGGATTATTTATGTTGTGTTTTATGTTTTAATATGTAATGTAACGTTCATGTATGTAATCTATTTTCCAATACTGGTAAAATGATAGGTCCTTTGGGACATGATTATTTTAATTCATGCCCATGTATTAAAATAATTCACCATCTCCAAGCTTCTGGGATAGAGGAGCTACAATTATTTCAAGGGAATTATGATTCAACATTACAAAACGGGTTTGAGTTTATTGCTATATTCTCAAAATATATTGGGATGGTTTATGTTTATGTATCCATTGATGAAAGCTATCAAAAATTATAAACAAATTTAATATAGTATGGTTATTAAATATATATTCAAGATATATTAACATTCTTTCACTCTTTGGTACATAAAAATATTAGGAACATATTTTTATGAACATTTGATTTTATCTCTCTACTCGTTCAAGTATATGTTTTCCATCAATTTTTTTGGAAAAAAATTTAAAAAATGTTTTATTACCCTCATATGGTTTTTAAAATAAATATTTACAGATTTTTTACTTTAAAAAAAATACTCTAAAAAATAATCATGGCATTTTCAAAAATAATGCATGCTTGGCTATTATCAAAAATGGGAAAGCAACCTTCATTTTTACTTGGGCAACATCAAAAAATGTCAGCATCATGGAATTGTTTTTCCATGATTCTTCGGTATTTTGTTAAATATATTTTAAAAGAAAAAGGTTTTTAAAATTTTTTTATGTATTAAAAATATTTTTTCAAAGGAGAAAGATTATTTTCAACATTATATTTGGTAAAATGATCTTTTAAAATTATTTTACATATAACATGACATATGTTGGGGTTACTCATTCATTTTTGGGGGTATTATTTAAGGGTACCATTAGAATTATACCTCTTAATGGTCTATGTTTTGACGATATGATGTTTATGAAACCCATTTCTCTCCATTTGTTAATATACTTATGAATCCGATTTCTCTTCCATGAGATATATGCTTATGAAGCACATTTCTCTTCCATGGGTTATATAATTTTTAAAACGTCTCCTTTTCATGGGTTACACTATGATTAAATGTTTATAAAACCTATAACTTTTCAATATGTTGAAATATGTTGAAATTTTTATGATACCCATTTAATTTCAATGGTTTTGATATGATGAATATATATGATCTTATTGTGGATATATGTATGATTTAAATATGTTATGAGTGATACCTATATCTCCCTTCAATTAAGTGGGTTAATATTTATATCTTAGAAGATAGAATTGGTTGGAATAGGGATTAAACTTAGTTTTGTAAAGAAAGTTTTCTATAAAGATGGTCATGTGAGCCAACCTAGAATTCTAATATGGGTTGGGTAGTGAACCCATTTAACTAATAATTCCTTATAAGTGAGACTTGAAAACCATGGAAACCGTTTTATTTGTTTTTTTGTTTCTCAAAATTCCATGTATTATGAAAATGTTAGCTCTCATGGATCATGTTCTATGATTAGCTTAAGATAAATGCCTTAGGAATTCCAAATATTTATGCGATGAATCATGATTATGATCTTCGATATACAGGGTATGATATTATATTGTTTACCTGATGTTCTCGTAAAAATTTTATCATAACTATGCTTAATTATCTCCTAGGTTTATCCGTATTGATAATCTAAGATTAGTATCTCATATGTTTCCCTTCCATCGATTATTAAGTTATGTATTATGTATTATGTTTCTATGATTGTTTAGAGTTATGAAAAACATAGTTGGTAAAGATATTGTTCAATTATAGAATAATTTTTATGTTTCCATTTCTCAAGTAGATTTAAAATAATATGGTATTTTTGAATTTTCTTGAGCAATGTATTATATATTACCCAAAAAATTATGTAATGACTTTTTACGTTAATCTTGGGTCACTATAGTTTGTGCCATAGAATATTTTTTGTTAACCACTGGAAACTATTATGAGAAAAACCATACTTAGATGCCAAAAACAATGGAAAAGGATAAATTTAAGGATAAATATTATTGTCTATGAAAATTTTATAGAATTTTAGTAATGGATAGGGAAAATGGTTTCCAAATAATTTCATCCTCATATGGATACTATAAGTAGATGTATCTATGGTTCTAGTGTACATCGGTCTAACAACCCTAGAAAAAATTTATTAAGATAGACTCAATTGAGAACGAGTGGATGATAAGGGGTCTTACTTCACACCTACTTTAAAACACATGGGGAACATTCTTTGGGAATTTATTAACTCTTTATAAACCATCATGAAGTATTTTAATAGATGGTGACTACCAATTACATAGGATAAACCTAGGGTGTCAATAATTAAAGAAGAGGGTTTCATAATTTAGTCCTCCAATAAGTAATTTCTCATGATTTTGTAGTTCCTCAATGTTATTATTGTTTAGTAAACTATTGTTTTTCATTTTAGTCAGTGGATAGAACACAATGGAACCACATTAATACTGATTTGGAAAGAAAATGAAATGATCATCCTCCTAATAATCCAAATGTTATGGGAGATGGAATTTAAAATATAATTCTTATTATCATACACATTTTTCAATATAGGAATCATGTTTATCCTTTAAATGAAAAAATTAGGGAACAAAATTAAATTGAGTGTTTTATGAGGTAACATTCACCTTCCTTTATAGGTTTTTCTAATCTATTAGTTGTTGAAAATTGGATCTGTACCACTAAAAATTTATTTTTCATTATCCAATGTTTGGAATGTGAGAAAGTAATTTTGGTTTCTTTGGGTCTAGAAGGTGAATTGGACCAGTAGCGAATTCTAATAAATAATACAGGGTAGTAAGGTAAATCTGACTATATAGATTTGTAATAGGCCATGAACCTATTTTTCAATAACTACATTCATTGTATAATTTTTAAGAAAATTGAGATGGAGTTTCTAATATTAAATCAAATGGATGATGAATCTATTAGTACTTTTAATGCCAATTTTACAAGACATGTGAGTTATTCATTTGGGATTATCGTACAACTAGAATGTAATATTGATCAATTCTTTAGTGGATTAAATAAAATTATACATAAGTAAATATTTATAAGGTAATTTAGTAGCTATGAAGAAACAATCATATGATCCATTAAGGTATAAATATATGTTATGGTTAAATATCAAACTCATGGTTTTGATGAGAAATAAAATATGACATCAAAATTGGAATCTAAGTATCATGGGGAAATGAAGACGACATTTCCATTATGATAAATGGTGGGAAGAATCATGGATGAAATTTTTTTAATGCTACTATCTAATGTTTTATGTGTGGGATGGATGTTCATAAAGATGTTTACTGCCAAATTTGTGGAGAAAAGTTAGGTAATAATGGAAATATTAAAAAAGATTCACGAAATTCACCTTGAACACTATAATTTTTTATGTGTAAGGAGAATTGGAATTACGATAACCAATTCCCTAGTAAATGGGTTTATGATTATGATCAATGTCCGAAACCTATTAAGACGTGGGATAAAAGTAAATCTCAAGTGATTACCATTTCTAAGGAGGGGAACTAGAATGACATGGTGAAAAGTACACTTATTATTCACTATAAAAATGATAATTTGTTATTTTACTATAGATCTACCCATTATTTCATATAAAAATAATTTTATAAGGGTAGAAAGATGCGACCCAAATAGTTATATGTAGAATAATAAGTACAAACAGAAAATGGTATGATTATCACATCATATATTTATAATTCATATCTGGTTGAAGTTAGTGGGAATTTAATTCAAAAAATTCTTATCATTCATCCTCTGGTTAAATTTTATGTCATCCTAGGAATAGATTGGTTCTCTATTAACAAATCACACATCAATTATCAACAATGGGAAGTTATGTTTGATATTAAAAAACATCCTTTGATAATATATTAATTTGACTAAAATTATAACCTTTTTATATAGATAAAATCAAGTGTTTGGGCATTAAATCCCATTCAGAAGGACTATTTTTCTAAAATGGTTGTAGAGAAACAACAAATAGATTAGATTTCCATTTTTTGGGAGTTTTTGAATTTATTTACCAAATAATTCCATAGTCTTGCACCAATAAATGAAGTTATGTTCTTAATAGAACTCATACCTGGTTCCACACCAATTTCAAAGTCTCCCTATAGAGTGGACCCAATTATGTTCATGAAATTTAAAAGAAACTCCTAGAAAAACATGATAAGGTATTAATCTAACAAAGTGTGTCACTAGGGGGTGCATCTATTCGTTTTTTCAAAAAATAAAAATTGATCAAACTAAAATTTTATAGATTATCTAAAACTGAACAAGATGACAACTAAGAAAAAGTACACCTTCCACATATTGATGATTTTTTGACTAGTTTTGTGGAGCTAAATACTTTTCCATGATTGACCTTTATTATGGTTATCATAAATAGAGGATCATAAAGGGGAATATACACAAAACTACATTATATACAAGGTATGTACACTATGAATACATTGTTATGAATTTAAATCATACTAATTCTCTTGATATCTTAATAGATTTAATGAATATAGTCTTTTGATATTGCCTTGAGCAGTTTTTGTTAGTCCTTATAAATGATATAATTATCCACTAAATTAGAAAGGAAAATAATTAATATCACTTGATAATGGTAATAAATACCTTAATGAAGAATAAATTTTATTAATATTTTAGAAAGTGTGAATTTTGTCAAAATCAAGTTTAATTCATGGGTCATATAATCATAAAATAGGCTATATCAGTTGACCTATCACATATGGAGCATATTGAATGTTATCCTAGATCATCCATGGTAACTAGTATCTATATTTTTCTGTGTTTATAAGGATATTATCGATTTTTTTTGGTAATTTATCATGGTTATCTAATCAATTTCCCAAATTAACTTGAAAGGGATCCATGTTTTCTTAGATAGATAAATGTGAGGAAGATTTTATGGAACGTAAAAGAATCATAACCAGCACACCTTTTCTTATATTATCCAATTTTGAATTTTTTGTATAATATAGTGATTCATACCAAAAGGGATTGATATTTTTTCTTATGTTGAATAAAATGGTTATAGCCTATGCCTAAAAATATTTAACGATTCATGAGAAAAATTAAATAATTTATTATTTTGAGTTAGCTGTAATAATTTTTCCATAAAATGTATAAAGGCATTATATTTATAAAGAAATGTCTGACATATATACCAATTTAAAAATATAAAATTATAAATTAAAAAAGAAGAAGTTGTATTTTCACAAGAGAATATGATTAGAGTAGATAAATAATTTTTTAAACTAAATACATTACCACCCTAAGAAAGCGAATAATGTGGCCGCAGATTTGAGTCGAAAGGATCACGATAACTTATCTATTATTAGGATTACAAAAGATCCAATATTTCATGATTTTTGAAAGGATGGTTATAAAAATAAAAATGGAAGGGGATAATATTATCTTGAATAATATAATGTTTAGAAATTATCCAGGTGATGATTAAAGAGGAAAAAAAGAATATGTAGAGCTAAAAAAGAAGGTTATAAATTTAATTGTGTTTGACACCAATCATGATGGTGTGATAAGGTTCATGAACTATGTATGTGTTCAATCACTATCATATATGAAGAAGTAGATGTCATAGGAATCCCATAGTTCTTCATTCACTATTCAACATAGAATTCTGAAGATGCAAGGAGATTTGTGTTAATACTTCTAGTGGGATGGAATGAAGAGATATATCATAGAGTTTGTATCTCATTTCATGGTATAATAGTAATTCAAGGCTGAATGATAAAATTTTATGGTGAAATTTCATACATTACCCATACTAAAATGGAAATGGGAGAAAATCACTATGTATTTTGAAATTGAACTATCCCAAATGTCTAAAGGGAACAAAACTAAATGGGTTGTAGTAGATCAACTTATATAGTCATCACAATTCATCACTATAATAGAATACAACTCTCTGGATCATCATCCCAAGATATAAGATAAGGAATTGTAATGGTTACATGGATTACCACATTCTATTGTATCCGATCAGGATCTAAAGATAACCTCAATGTTTTGACAAATTCTTCATAAATACCTTGATACATAATTGAGTTTAAGCATTTATTATTATCCTCATATAGATGGAAGGTATGAAAAAAAATTAAATCCATAGAATATATATTAAGATATTTTTCATTGGATATCAAATGTTGTTGGGATCATTATATTAATTTAGAAGAGTTTTCATAAAACAAAAACTTTTAATAGTTTATGCAGATAGAACCTTATGAACCCCCCTTTAGAAAAAAATGTTGACCTCCAAAATGATGGAATGAATATGGAGAATGAAATATTTTGGGGCCTTAGGTTTAATAGGTAATAGATGACAATGATAGATCCATTTAGAAGAACATAAATGAAGATAAAATTTAGTAGAAAACTTCTCCTGATAATTGCCAATGTGAATAAGAATTTGAAGTTCGTGAGAAACTATTTCTATGAATCGCTCTTTGGATAATGTTTATGAGATTAAAAAATAAAGGGAATTCTATCCCTAGGTATATTGTCTCTTTCTAGATTATTGGTTGTATTAACATATTTTTTATTGCTTATAACTGCAACAAAATCTATCTCAAGACTATATTGTGTTTTATGTATCTCTCATGAGGAATTACATACCTGAACTTTCATTGGTATTGAAATCATATGTCATACCACTGGATAAATATATCTTTTATATGGAAAATCAAGTGGAGATTCTAGATCATATAGATAATTTTATAAGAAACACAAACACTCACATAATCAAATGTTTTTGGAGAAACCACTAGTACAAGGACATTATATGGGATCTTGAGGATATGATGAGGAAAAAATATCCTCATTTTTTTATTAGAGTGAAAAATTTTGAGGGAGAAATTCATTTTTATTGGGGAAAGAATGTAACACCATGAGTTTTATTAGACAATTTTTTTTTCAAATAAATTAATTTTCTTTGATGGATTACATTTCAAGATACACCATGATATGCTTGAATTATACACAACACTAGTTTTAACATTAATTTCACGCAACAGTTATTTTCTATGAAACAAAATTGTATTATTACAATTATTTAAAAAATATTCATATAAACTGAACATTTAATTTTTTAATATTAATATTAATAACTAATTTTTGAATCAATTTTATCATGTTTTTATTTAAATAAATAATTTTGATATTGAATCATATAATTTTTTGGTAATGATATTACATGTTTTAAATATACTATTTTCTCAAAAGAGATGTGTTTTATGTACTTCTATTAAAAATAATAAAATTAATGTTTTACACATTTATAAATTTAATTTGATAAAAATAATCATTTTGAATTCATAATTTAAAAATTAACATAGGATGATTTCTTGGAATTTTTCAGAAATATTTCATTTTTGGATGAATAGTAAAAAATATGAAATTTTAATTGAAATACACTTTTTGTTCTAATTTATTTATATAGATAAATTATATTTTAAATTGGTCTAAAATTATAATTTGTCAAATTAAACATAAAAAAAATCTAATTTACAACATTTGAAAAAATTTCTCAATGATATTGTATATAAACAAAGATTAATATTTTGAACATGTTCACCTTAAAAACACATTATTTTAACCAATATAATATATTAATTTTAAATTAGTTTATTACACATATATAAATTTAATTTAAAAAATTTATTATATATTTATAATTAGAATAATTTAAATTTTATACATAGGAAAAATATTTTTTTTGAAAAAGTGATTAGTCAAAATAGTTTCAATTAATCACGAAGATTAAGAGAGAAAAAATTACATAGGGAATAAAATTTTTCAGTAGGTGTAAATGTGAAACTGAAACTTTTAAAATACCAATTGGATTCAAAATAAGTCATTAAAAATCCTTTATTTATCTAATTTTTTCCATTATTGGGTCCACATGACCTCAAAAACACATGTGTGGAATTATCTCTTTTAAATATTTACAAGTTTCCTACTCACCTACCTTATAAAAGGCCACATAATATTCACCTATATTTAAATATATCATGTCCCTTGGATATACCAATAGCTCTCTATATCTCCTCTTAACATTCCTGCCCACATCCTTGATTCATAATATTTTGATGAAATCCATCCAAGAGAGTTCTTTCATACAAACCAATAGGAGACATCCAAAGAAGATGCAACATTCATCAATTAATATCTTTGATTTATTTAATCCTAAAAACTATTTAATTATTGTTATATAATGCTTATATAAAAACCCAAAATTCTTAAATATACTAATATGTTGTAATGTTTTGGGCATGTCATACAACCATATACATTTCCATCAAAGGGGTTACGAAATTATCATTTATGTATACAGTATACTACCACCTCTCAAAGCAATGTCATCCATTTTTTAATTTATTTACTTATATAATAATTTTTATATTTCATCATCCACATATCTCCTCATTCATCCCATTATAAAATTTATATGAAAAATATTTTTTAAATTTTCTTATAATATTACATTTTTGAAGAAGAAGATGATTACCATAAAGAAATCGAAATTAACTTCACTAAAAAGAAAATTGAAGTTACAACATTACACCTTTATTTAATCATGGAGACATTTTACTATCATTTTATAACAATAAATATTTATTTCATAAATAAATTATTTATTTTGACTGAAATATAAGAAATGAATATTTATGTGTTGTAATAAGAGAGATTTTATAAAAATATTATTCATTTATTATTTAATTACACCTATAATGCATAACACGATCTATTAAAATAGAATATATCAGGATTTGTGTTTTAATATTGGATTATTAATTCTATTTATATACTCGTAATGAGTTAAAAACATACAAAAATCAATAATTTAATACTTGTGAATCAAAAGTGACCCTTATTATCAATCAATTGAATTGAAGAATTATATGTTTAATGATGAATGTAAAAAATCATTGTGAGTTCTTGTCAACGAAAATAAAATCAACATATAAATAAAAAATATAATACGATTTAAAGGGCCGATGTGACCTTATCAATTTAGGTTTTAATGTAATTAAATTTCAATTAGATTATGTGAATATATCATTAATTAATGATCATCATGAACTTGTGAATCCATTCATTGTTTTTTTGTAATTAATCATTATGTTGAGTTTTGGAGATGATAGAAATTAGAACACATCCCTATTATCATTCTTATTATAGTATAAAATAACTTACATATATATATTTCCATTAGTTATTTATTTTTTTTAAATTTTTCTATGACTCGATTATTTCATTATAGGTGAAGTGTTGAGTAAAAAAAATCATTTTCCATACAAAAACAAATTTTGAGAAATTTAAAAAAAATAGAAATATATACCTTTCAATTCTTCATGCATGATTACTATATTTGTGTTATTATACATCTTATTTATATTGTAATTTAAATATTTGATCCTGAATAAAAAATTTATAGGATTCCTGATTGAAAACATTTCCACCAAAATTTTACTAATATCCATAAATATAACTAGAGACTTGTTTAGAATTTCAATATCTAACATTGTTAAATAAATATCCATTTAAACATAATTTGATAGCCTTATGATGATTATCCAATTAATCAAAATATATTGTTTAAATGGTTTTATTTTATGAATGTATGATATTGTATAGTTACATGAATATTATTTATTGTAAAAGTAATTGATTTTGATTTACAAAAATTTCAATTTGATTTATAGTTTTTTATTATTATTTTTACAATTTTTAATGATCTATATATAGATTGTGATTATATCTGTAGATGTTCAAAATCTAGGAGTAGTATTCTTTATTTTTATTTTTTTAGATAATAATTCATATATATTTTAATTTTAATAATACATTATTTTTTCCTCTATCCAAGTCCTTATAATAAATTTATTCAATTAATGTTTCAATATTATTTTATGAATATAAATCTTCAAAGGTATCATATATGAAAATATTTTATTCTGGACATCTATTTTCCCAAAGGATAAACATTCAACATAGTACATGGAGTTGATTAGTGGATATTCTTCTTGATAATTGTTCTTATATATCTATTGAGAAGTATGTAGTAATGAGTAATTTTAAAGTACAAACATCAAAATAATAGCATTATTTAATTGATATTTTAGTGATAAATTCCTCATTAAGATTACATTAACAATTTCATCCTCTATATTGTGTATAAATAATTTCAATCAATTTGAGTAAAATAATTAGATAATTAAATGAAATTATCCAAAGGGGTTTTATAGTCACATCTAATATAATTCCCATGAATAATCTTATTAATGAACTACTCAAAAAAATTCAAGTAATAATTAGTAATTTATTGTGGTAAAACACATATATGTGCATCATTACTAAAAATATATTTCATTATTCAATAAATAGAATATTTTAAATCAAACTTTAATGATTCCTCATTAGTATTTTATTTTAGATCCAAAGTAGGAATATAATATAATGATGAATGATAATGCATATATTTTTTGATTTTTTTTATATATGAATGGAATTTATATGAATTTTATATTTTTAAATTATTTTTATTCAAAATAAATGGTAATATATTAAGAAAAATAATGAATCAATGATACATTGAAATATTTTGATTCATTGTTTTGAAAAATTTTATATTACTATTATATTTTTTCAATCTAATATTAGGTATGGAAAATGACCATTTGATTACTTTGATACCAATTATTTTGTATATAAGAGAAATAAAATAAGAAAAAATATCTCTAATATATAGAGGTATCCAAATATTAAAGTATTTTTACAACCGTATGTAAAGATTAAAAGTTATTAAATTCAAATGTTTCAAAAAATTTAAAAAGAGTACATTTTTCTGATAAAGACATTGAAATAAAACATCACACATATGTTAATAAATAGTAGCAAATTATGATGTATGCAATATAAAGATATGTTAATTTAAATTTAGGTAATTAATCATTTGGAATATAATATTTGATAAAATAATATTTAAATAAATGGATTTTTTTCTCCATTCATTTATTATTTTTTAATTAGTATTATATGAAATATGATAAAGGACAAAGTAAAAAAATATTTAAAGAAAATTTTAAGGACATTGAGTGAATACATAAGACTTAATATCAACTTATTATTATTATTTATAAAATATTTAACAATTAATAAATTATGTAAAATGTCAAATTCAATGGGAAAACATTATAAATATAATTTTAGGATGGAATAAAAAAGGAAACTATTTAGGATTGTATTGAAATTAAATCTTTACATTGTCTATTTTATTCTTATGAAAGAAAAGTATATATCATTAAAATTTTCATCTATTTATCCAAAAGTGTTGGAATAATATTGTACCTAGATCTAAAAATAAAATTGTATATTTAATGTAAATTTTGGATAAATAAAAATTTATTTATCTGTATGTATTAAATTATTATATGTTTAGAAGGGTTTGTGTTTATATCCTCAAGGCTTGATTAATTAAAACACACGTAGATATCAATTACCACTCTTATGAATTCTTATATCATATCATTATTATTATTAATGTCCATATATAAAATAATAAATGATTGAATATGAAAAACTGATAGCAGGATGTATATTTATATTGATATGATCATTTTGTTCTTTTTAAAATATATACAAATTTTGAAAATTATTATGGTTTAAAGTGTGTAAAAAGAGATAATTAATCTATGACTAAAATATACTTCACTTTAACAGTAATTTATTAAAAGTATAATGGGAGGTGTTGAGAAGTTGAATATTTTAAGAACATCATAATTCTTGATTTTTACTAAATTTTGTATATCGGTAAACTATTTCCATAAATGAGTTCTTATAGAGCATATATATATATAGAAATCCAATATGATAAAAATACGTTTTTATTGCATATATGGTTACAATTATGACTATTTATCATTTCATATATATGTTTAACATATATTTTTCTATAAAAGTACCACTTTACTAAATTGTGAGTTTTGTTAGATATTATTTTTTAAATTATGATTATTTAAAAAATTTACAATTACAAGTAATGTTATGCAAGGAATTTGTTTTTGTTTTTAACCTAGTCATTTTGGTTTGGTGGGATAATAAATACAGATATATCTATTTTTAATCATACAACACTACTTAAATAATAATAGGTTATTCATTTTTATTTAACAATTGTGTATTTTATATTAAATTATGTTTATAAAATGAATTTTATTCTAAATAAGTTTTAAAACTATAATTACATTAAATATTTGATTATTCGTTAATTTTTCATGATGTTCCACTCATAATACATCGTATATCAGTAAGTGATTTTCAAGTACCTTTTTTATATTTATCTTTGACAAATAGTTTCATATTTCTCAATAAAATCACCTAGATAATTGTTTAAAACAATATAGATGCATTTTTGTATTTAAAACTTATCATTAAAAATGATTATAATTATGGTATATCGAGGATAACCTGATATAGAAATAATTATATATGATACTGTCTCAAAATATTAACTATTTTTATTATGGTTAATGTTTGTAATTCTATATTTTATGGTTTCATGTAAATTAATACATCTCTGGTAAGGATTATAAATATATGTTGTTGATTTTTCTCTATTTTTTACATTATTTACACTCATATCATGTGTTGGGAAAAAATCCCTCAAGGCATCATTGAAGAATTTTTTAGGTGATTGTGTTTGTTGAAAAAGTATACATCTATGTTGTGATTGGTGAAAAGTAAACCATGACATAAACATTTGTTGACAAAGGGGATTTCATGGGGGCATGTCGAGTTCAAGGGATGTGGTTAACGATATATGTTTGATTCATGAATGTTGACAAAAGGAATGAATGATCTGGAGACGTTGCAAAAAGATAAGATACAAGGTGGCGCCATTTTCTTGAAGGAGAGGAAACTTGCATGCCATATGTTTTTCAAGATCAAAACATCCAAATATGGAAAATGGAAAATGGGCGCCCATGTTTAGGGTTGGTCGCACTAGTGACATGCACGCCAAGACCTGCATGGTGAAACTTGCGTTCCGAGAAGAGACGTGCATGTCATCACACCGGGTGTCCAAATGCCTATAAAGAGAGGTCAACCCCTCATCATTCGGTACGAGTTCAACACTTAGAGAAAATCAGATCTCCTGTCGCGTAGGTTTGGTGGTCATGCAAGTGGTGTGTGGTCTCGCAAGTAGAGGTTGCGTGACAGTTGATTGTTGCACGTCCAGAGTGGTTTCGGAGGGAAAGGAAGGAAGTCTCCCATGTTTAGAGTTCATGAAGGAGGTGTCATGCAAGTGGTTAAGGTGGACATGTGCACCAGGTTTTGAGGAAGTGTGACAGTTGGTAGTTGTGCACCAATATTGGTTTGGGCATAAAAGGGTGTGAGTCATGCAAGATTGGAGTTGCATAAGATTTTGTTGCGCAAGTGGTTGAGGTGGACTTTCACTCCAGTTATAACTTGTGCACTGACTTAGAGAAGGTTGCTAGGTATGGTTGAAGGATGACCGTGATTCAGGGCTGCGTGAGAGCTGGAAGATTGCACGATACCTTCAGTGCAATGTGAGATTCATCTACTGGAGAAATTTGGACTTCAACAGAGCATCTATGTACAAAATAAGATGTATTTATTAGAGATAATGAAAAGACCTATCGGTCTATAAATTTTGAGTGGATCCCATCTAGAGTAGTGAGAAAAGGAAGAGGAAAAAGGTGATACTCTCCAATACCAGTGAGCCAGAGAGAGAGAAATAGGGAGTGACCCTTGGGAAAGTAGTGAGCTGGCCCTAAACATTGTAAAGGCAGTGAGCCTGGGAATATAAGTGATCTATCCTCAACCTTGTAAACAACAGTTCACTTTTAGTGGATTTGGTATATCAGAACATTGTCAATGTATACTCCATAGACGTATCCCAGTGAGGGTGAACAATGTAAAAATTGATGTATCCTATGCATGCTTTACGTTCTGTTTATATTGTGCACCAGGAAAGAGAGGGAAGATTGTTTTTCTTAACAGCGAGACAAGATCAGAACAGGCTTTAATTTTTAATTATTCATACCCCGTTTCACCCCCCCTCTTAGGGTATTCAACCTTATGGACCTATCTACATGGATGTTGGAAATATTTAAAATATTTTTCATAAAAAATAAATATTTATATAATAAAATTTATAACGATGTGACTGAAAAATTAAATAAATATTATTTCCCAAAATTGAGTATATGAATAAGTTTTTAATAAAATATCATGTCTTCATCATGATATTTTCTTCATCAAAATTACATCACTATATATAACATATATACAAAAGAAATCATTAATTATTTACCATTATCCATTCCTTGGTATTCATTGAATTCAAATACCAACAATAAATGTCAATTCTATATATCATGTAATGTAAAAGAAAATATATATTATTATTAAAATATATATCATATCAAACATCATAATTAAATATATTAATATATATACATATTAAATTAATTTTAATATATTGAAAAAATAAAAGAAAACAATATTCATGTACTTGAGCTACATGTCTTGAGGGACTCAATATCACATATATCCTTTATACCATGATGACTCCTAGGGCGCTTATAATTGTTATATTTATTATAAAAATATATATAAAATAACATAGGGTCAGACATAAGTACAAAGAAGATGTTGATTTTGGGTTAGAATCATATAATATGTTTAATATGGACAATAATCATCTCATCGATCAATTTTTCTTTGTAGATGAATAAATACACACACAATCAAAACCTTAAATCTTAATCAAACACATGGGCAGTGGAACCATTAATGAAAAAATGACTATGGTAGTATTAAAATTTATATTTTGGACATGGAATACAAACCTTGAGAAAAACAGAATATAATGTATGAAATGATAGTGTTTAGGTATATTTATAGAGGCTTCTCTTATGAATAGATTTAGAGTATTAAAATTTTATAAACCCATCCTCCCCATCCCCCGAATATTATGATCTTATCCCTTGATAAACCTTTGATGTTAAATGATCAATTCAATGAGATATATTATATTTTGGATGTAAATATAGATGTTTTCATAACCTTTCATATAACATTGTATTTTTTTGATAAATTTAGTATTATTGAAAAAATATGGATTATGTGCATATTTAATGGAACCATTTAGCTAAAAATATATTTTGGATACTCAATAATAGTTAAACATGTATTATATAGTGAATCGTTTAGACATGCGAATCATAACCATGTATCTTAATAAAATTAACAATTGATAATATTTTTCGAATGTTTATTAATATAGAACATTTTATAATTCAACATGTGAGAAAAAAACAGACTATTTTTTTGAGATATTATATTTGAATACATTTCATACATAAATAAAACACAAGGGATTGTTTGGTTGACCATAGGGTGATTTAAGAAATATGTCACCAAAATTAATTTAATCATCGATGTTGGATGGATGTATAAGGTACTATAATTGATAAAAAATTAACATAGTTAATTTGCACATTTTTTATTAATTTAATATATCTCGTTGAGATATTTTTAATGATTTTTGGATTCATGAAATGATATTTTTTCAAATTTATTAATTTAACCTTTTAATTTATGTTGATGGACCATTTATCCTAGAATGATATTTCATTATAATTATGTGGGATATCTATAAATCATATATACATTGGTCGAATATGTTTACCAATGTTATTTTTTCGAACATGATTATAAATTATTGTTAGTACAAATAGGATAAATACCCTCATATGGGGGTGAATCAAGGCATGATTGATTAAAACAACTTCCCCTTCCGATCTTGTTTCATCATTAAACAAAACACTCATCCCTCTCTTATGCATAAGAATGTATAAATAGGAATTAAATCTTACATAACAAACATCAATTTTACTTAGATCAAATAAAGTTGGATATGTTCAAGGGGCATACAAAGGAAATGTTCCATTTTACCAAATCCTCCAAATACCACTAATTATTAAAGGTTTGTATTAGAATCCATTTCCATTTCTGGTTTACAACCAATCATAAATTGAAAGCTCATTTCTCTATCAAAAAAGGTTTTATCACTTGTACTTCAAAAGAGTAATATTTTTATAAAATGAATAAATATGTTTTACATCTCATTTTGCGCATCCTTAAGTTGAAATTTAATCGGCTAGATGAATAAATATTCACCACATATTTATTGGGAAATCTCTTATGTCTTTCTTAAGACTTACTTCCATGTGAACCCTTTATTGAACTTTATAAAACATCACAATTCCTGAAAAAACTTTTTATTTCATGAAAGACACATCTTTCAAGAATATCACTAAATTTATGATACTAAAATAATTTTGGTGAAAAAAACTATCAGGATTATCAATACTTTTACGATTCTTAACAAGCCATTACAAAATGTCCATAATTCATAAAAAATATGATCGTATGAAAACATTTTCTCGATAAAAATCCTTCATGACTCACTTTCTTTAATTAAGAACCTTTACATTTTTATTAAGGATTTATCTATTCAAATTTGTGTGTTGGGGGGGGGGGTAAAGCCTATATGTAAATGCTGAATCATTTTCAATAAGCTTCCAACCTCACCATAAAGTTTTTATGAAGATATTCATTATTTTTCTCTAACCACTCTGTCTTTGAAAAACATTAAATTAAATTTTCCCCTTTCTAATGATTCTCATACTCATACAACATACTATTTTTCCTTTATGACTCATACATCTTGTGTGAGTCTTTACACCTACATGATACACTAAACTTTCTTGAATAATCCGACCATCAAATATTTCATGAATATTTCATATTTTTATATGGCATCCCTGGAAGTCCATTTTTTATGAAGTTTGATTCATCCAAAAACATTTAGACCCCAAAATGTTTGAAAATAATATGAAATATTACCATATTATATATTCAATTTTATGTACTAAATATAGAGTATCAATTAATTTATCTTGGATTTTTTTTACCATACCTTATCAATAGTATATCTGGAACTACACAAGTGACTTTGGAAACCTACATTGTCAATGAACACAATAAATGAAAAAATAGGTAAAGTTACCTTACGAGAGTTTTTCCCAACAATAACCCCTATGATTTTGTTGCCAATTGTCCACAATTTAATACCACATTAAAAATTATTGCATCTTTCACAAAATTAACCTCTTTTGATTCCATAATACCATTAAAGAGTTACCCAACACACACTATATGCACACATAAAACATGTTTGGCACGAAAAATTAGAGTGGATTACAATGTTCAACAATGAATCACATCATCCCCAAAATAGTTAGATAGTTTCATCACAAAACCTATCTATACTAATATATAATTTTTGATTAATCATCTTTAGAATCATTATATTTAAAACTCCCCATACATTACTACTCCTCCTATCATATTCTACCCTATATTGATTAAGATATTTTATCCTCCTTTGATAGTGAACCTCATGGTCACTCCATTGTTTCTACAACAATGTAAATAACTAATATCAACAAATAAAGAAAAAAATTCCACAAATAATGGAGAAGGGAATCCTCTTCAATAGATGTTCATGTGTGGGAAGTCAACTGAACTCCAAGATCTTGTCGATGGTATTGAAACACCTCTTTGGGAAAAGAATTAATTTGAATGCCTCAACCTAGTGTTCTATAAGAACGTTTTTCAACTTCACAATCCCATGCTCTACCTACCCCTTTATAAAATGATACATGATTTCAATATTATTCATCTATGATTAATGAAGTGTATTTTTGTAGAGATTTGTATCTCTTGAATAATAGAATTTAATTCTGATCGGAGACTTCACATCAACTCCTATATATCCAAGTTCGTGCTTTATCCACAATAATTTCATAAATGTTTGAGTTGTTATAATATACCCATCTTCTACGATGGCCAATGAAATGAAATATTGTATCATTATTATATAAGAAATACATAATCATCCTATATAATTCACCACCTAACAATGATTTTTTATCATCTTTTAAACTGCCCCAATCTACATCTCTATATCCCAACAACTATTGTTGAGATTTTTCATTGTACAGAAAATAATTCCAATGTATCCTTAATATATAAAATTATTATTTTGACCCAAATAAAATTTATCTGATTTTGAATTATTTGATAACATTTTTTTGAATTATTTAAACAAATATATTGGGTCATGTTTCTATTAAACATATTCTTCCAATGATCTACATGTATTCTATTACATTAACTGCTATTCCTTCATAATAGTATTGCAACTTCATTGGGGGATCCACTGGATTCATCTTTTCCTTGAAATTATCCATTTCATATCATCTCAAAACATTATATTCAAATATTGATTTTAAAATAACATTTTCATTCCTTGTGTCACTTGTAAACCATGGAAAATTTTCAATTTAACAATAATTGACAATTTGTAATCACTTTTCAAAAATTTTATGAACAGTTTTCAAAATGATTCATCTTATCCACCAAAGATAATGTTTCCAATATACACCAGCACCATCATCCTTTTTTTCTATCATTGTGGATGTTGATATTGTAATCAACCCCGCCACACTGAAAACTGATATTCCTAAAAAATATAATAATCCATTTAATACCATTTTATAGATACTTTGTTGAACCCATATAGAGCCATAACATGATGAAAAACTATGTTATCATTTAAATGAATGAGAAAACCACCTGGATGATTGATATACACTTTATCTTATAGAAACCCATTCAAAAATGAAGACTTTATGTCCATCAAGAAAAAAAAATTAATTTCTATTTCACTACTATAGCCAAGAATTGGTGAATATTCTTGACCCCTGAAGCAACTGCTAATGTCTCATCAACGTTAATTACCTTGACCTGGGAGTATTAGTTTTATAGAAGTGATGATTTGTTCTGAATTACCAATCTATATTCATTTATGTTTTTCTAGAAGTCCCATTTGATCCTGATGAAAATCTTCTCTACCAATATCCAAAGGATTTCCCATATACGATTCTTCTTAATTTAGTCAATCTCTTTATTCATAGACTGAACCTAGTTCTCATATCTATATTATTCTTCAATAATTTTATGATATACCTATAAAAAAAAGGATTCCTACAATGAATAAATCATTCTCCATAGTTGGAAATGTTATGTCTAATAACCAAGGGTGTTTTTCTTATCAATTCTATCCCGAATCTTCGAATTTCATATAGATGAAGATTTGAAATCTTCCTACTCATCATCGACTTATTCTTATGAGTCAACATTATCAACATCTAATCCCCTTGTGTTACTTATATAATTATAATATTCTTCCAAGAACTGTACACAATATTGTTAAATATTATTTTCATTATATATTATAGTGACATAAATAATTTCCACAAATTTTCCCAACCACTTATTAAATAATTATATTATTTTCATTTTATGGAATATCTATTGAATATAACATCACCTCCATGAGATTAAAACTTCATTTGTTTTTCTTTATAGTGAATAAAATAATTACTTCCAATGATACGAATGTATTTCAATGTAGGATTATTTTTATTTCACATCCCATAAAGAGTCATTTCATCATTTAGACACAATAATTTCTTATTGGATATGTAGACCAATGTCAAGACATCATCCTTTTTAAATTTCACGAGAAGTTCCATTTCAATATACACTATTATGGACATGTTTTTTATATTTTGATTTTTCCTTTAACCAATTCATTCCTTAAGAGTTATCACTACTGAAACTTGATGCCTTATCCATTGTTTTTTATTAGATAATCTTCCATATGGATTATTGTGAATTATGTAACATTATCAGTTTGAAATAATAGAATCCACTATCCTAGGATACATTCAGATTCCCTTCGATTGTTTATGCAACAAAAGACATTAGACTTGATGAAAATGATAAATATCAATCTCATCCTAAAATATCATCAATGAAAAGAACATTATACATCTTCCTATCAATATCACTAAGTGATATAGGTCTATATAGTTATTGTTACACAAATTAGATCACCCATGTTGGATTTTTTATTTTTTATTATAAATCATTCTTATAATCACCCATTTTTAACAAGAATAACACATTTGGGAATGATGATGTGATAGAGTAGAGAGACCACAAGATGCATCACATTTTACTTGATATTTTAGGAATGGTTTGAATAGATGGTGAAGTCATTTATCCAATAACATCTTTTCTATCTCATAGAATAGAATGTACATATCTTCTTCACTACACAAATGATATAGATTCGACTTCATTTACTTTACTTGTAATAAAACTATACCACATATTCCCTTGTTGATAGATAAATTATTGTTAAATAATATTTCACTAATTTAGTAGAATAATTGACAAACACTTAGTAATTTTGGACTGAGTTATTCAACAACCTAGACATCATCACATCTAATATCTTTTGCACAAAATTTCTCTTTCCTCAAGATAATAATTTTCAGGACTTCATTATTTATAAATTTTACAAAACATTCCTTGTAATATTTGAAGCATGTAACAAGATATGTATTCCCCATAATATGGGATGTGCATCGACAATCAAGGATCTGTACACTGATAAGATCTAATTATTTATGGGAAGTATTTTAAACAACATCCTATAAAACACTTTTATTTTTTATCCATATCTTTGAGATCATTGATTTTGTGTAATGATATTCATGATCTTCATAAGAGTATGATGAGACACCTTTTTCTTGTAGATATTAAAATCAATTTTGGGGTTTCAAATCATTTGATGATTCTTTTGAGTTTCTTATTATGGAAAAACTCTGTCTTCTTTGACACATTCCTCTATAATTATTTTGAGCAATATAGGTTCATGTGTCTTAATCCTCCACACCAGAAAAAGTGACCCTCAAAATCATTCCTAGAATATTGAACTCTATGTGGTCAAATTTTTTCCCTTGTTCCCTTCATTAAAATTTGTCTATAGAAAATAGATTTTGATATTGTCTCATCTATCTATAGTAATGACACCCGTTACAAGGTATATTAATATACATTATTGCTTGACTGATCATTCCTAGATAATATGAACCTTATGATTCTTATTTTTACCCATATGAATTTGAAACATTAGCGTGGGTGTTTGGGGTCTGAAATAAATCATATTAAAATTATATTTCTGAATAATCCCCATATAATACTTCCCAATTAGATAAGACCGTTACTTTTCTCTTTCTGGATATATAATATCCACTTCCATAGTTTCTTTCACATAAGTGAACTTATTTCCCAACGTCATACCAAGAGTGAAGAATCTCTTATTATATTATAATTTTTTTAGGTCAAAAAAATCCTCTTCAATTTCTTGAATGTTTTTGATTTATTATTTGTATATGATAATAAAACTATTGATCACTATTTTTTCTTCAACATTGAGCATGTATTCAATGAAATTTTAAAATTTATCTAATATTTGAGACACAAGATTTTCAATTTCATGCACTAGATAAAAACTCTATTCATCCTGTAGCTAGTTAAAATAAGTGGTTTCATGAACAACTAAATTTTAATTCTTCATTTTGGATCTCCAACAATCAACCTTTATAAGAGAGGATTCTAATTCAGCCTTGAGATCAACTCTCCATTCAAATTATTCATACAATAATGTTATTCCCTTTTTTGGGGATACCTACAACTACCACCATTTCATTTTCTCCATGATCCTCGTAGTTATCCATCTCATCCACCCTTGAATCTTATGAAATGATGTCTTCTAGTGAATAAAGATTCTAATTTTTTAAGATATTTATTTTTAAATCTTTATTAACATTCACATTGTTTAATACTCCTCCATAGGATTTAACTTATAATCATCTTAAACCTTATTGGGGAACCTTTCTACAATATTTACAACCTTTACACATCCAAATCATGTGATTAGATGTTTCCTTTTATAAATTCCTATCCCTATTTATATATTTATGGAATAGAATGACATGTACTGATTTGTATCTTCTTATTATGGGAAATATTCAGTTATAATATTATTAATGTACTTGAATGTCATGTATTTGGAATTTCCTTTTTCCACAGATTCAAGATCTTCATTTCTTATTTCATTTGTGAAAATAGTATTATGCATGCTATTCAATGCCATGTCATTTTTATAATTATCTTATAGTACAAGGAATTTTAGATAAAATGTGGTGGAAGTATCCTCATGATATTCTTTATTATATTTATATCTTTAAAAATATATCTAATACCATTCATTTATTACACATAAAAATTCTCCGAGTTGATGAATTCATCTACAGACTCATTGGGTTTCATTCTTAGGTCCTAATATTTGTTTCACAGAATATATAAATTTTCTTCATTGGTATTTCAATCTCATATATAATTAATTAATACTGTTTCCCACATAGAATTAATTGACTCAAATATTATCACCTTTTTTTATATTTCATTGTAAATTGACAACAATCATGAATTTATTCATCTGGTTTTAGAATCCAATTACATTTAGTCTACTTTAGATAATGCACAATAATTTAAACAAGCAAAAATAAAATGCATCATATTTGTATAGACATGTATGCCTAATGTCCAGCAATAGTATTTAAAATTATTGTTCCATAACTAAAATTTTTATCCATAAATTATTGGAATTTTTTGTGATTAAAAAATTCCATTGAATCAACTAATATATAAACACTAATTTTAACCATTCCCTCTAATAAAAATTGTTAACAAATTTGTTAAATACCCTGATTGGGAGGGGTGAATCATTGTATGATATATTTAATGAAATTCCCCTTGAAATCATAAATAATTGTAAAAAACCACTATTATCATTGTTTCACATAGAAATGTATGAACATAAATAAAAGAAAGCATGAGACAAAACAATTTAACTCTATTTACCCACATTAGCCTATTTATAATGAGAATACAAGGGGAATGTTCTTATATAAAAAATACACTAAATATAAATACATTTACAATGTTCAAAGTGGTCTCACTATCCCTCTTAGTTTATAACCGATAATAATTTGAAATATCACTACTATCTTAACTGAAGTGTGCTCACTCTCCTTTAGAATAATATTATATTGATAACATAAATCAATATGTTTTAAACGTTATTTGGTTTATCATTAAGTTTCAAATTAATCCAATTTATTAATACCACATTAACACTAATTTAATAGTAAATATTTTCTAGTTATCTAAATATTCACTTTCATTGAAACAATTTTTCCAACCTTCATGAAACTTCACAATTCTGAAAAAACATTGTGCTTTCATGAAACTATCAGCATTCGTGAAGCTCACTACATTTACGATACTTGAAAATTTTGTTACACTCACAATCGTTGTGATGCTCACAATATTCCAGAAGAATAAATATACATTGGTATACTTCATTTCCTCATGAAACATGTGAAATTATGAAATCATCTAAAATTCTTGAAAATTTCAAAACACTTTTCCCATCCTAGAAGCTTCTTGTACTCATATAACATAACATCATTCATTCATGACTCAACCATCCTTCAAGAATCTCCAAAACATAATTAAACACAAGAAACTTTCAAAGAATTAGACCTTTCCATATTCTATTTCATTTTCATATTTTTATGAGGCTTGTCTAGAAATATAAATTTCACAAAGAAAAGTAATTCTCTAAATTTTGGACCCTAAATATTTGGTGGACACTAGGAAATAATGCCACATTTTATAAGATATTTTACATACCACTTATAGAGAATTCATTCATTTCCATGTGATATTTACCAATATACCTTGTCAAAAATCTCTCTGTAACTCCACAACTAACCTTGACAATAAGATTCTTCAACAAACACAATCAACCCAAAAAAATAGCACAGTTACCATGATGGGGTTTTTACAACAATCTCCATCTTTGGGTTTATTGAAAACTCTATAACTTTGGATACCACATTAACGATTCTTCCATTATCTACCAAAGTTTTCTTCTCATGGTTATAGATAGTGATAAATGATTTATTTAACACTCACTGTAAGCCCATATGATCTTGGATCAATGTGAGAAACAATATTAATATTAAAAGTTCATCAATGATCACTTCCTTCCCAAAACAATTAACTTCTTTAATCATGAAACCAATATTTCCTAAAATATTACCTATGATCAATAATCATTTTCAATGATAGTTTTAAATCTCCCCTTACTTTGCTGCTCCTTATATTATCTTCTCCTCCTATCATGGTAAATATATTTTATCCCCCATTTTAAATGAACATAAAGGACACGCCTTTATGGATGTAACATTTTAGAGATCACATATCATAACATATGCTAAAAAGTTACCATACATCATGGAGAGGGGTTTCTACTTCCATACTTTTTCATGTGTGGGATTTCAATAAACTCACATAGCCAGTCAATACTATTCAAACACCACTTTAGGTAAGACCTTTATCAAAATTTATTTAATTTTTAGTTCTTTAGGCATATTTTCTAAATCAATGACCCCCTTACATTGATAAAATTATACTTTATTTCAATGTTCTTTTTTCCATGAGTTATGGAATATATATTTTTTAGATTTATTATACCTGGAATATCTAAATAGATTCTGATTAAAGACATTACGTTAAATCTGATATATTATTTTTGTTTCTTCACCCATAATAATTATGTGAAATATTGAGTAGCCATAATATTTTGAGTTTCTGCAATGGCCAAAGAAATGAAATACTACTTCTTTCATATAATAGAAATACTCAATCCCCCAAGGTAGAATGCACCACCTGATGTTGATTTTATATCATTTTTAACCAACCCAATCTGCATCTATATATCCAAATAACTTATTTTAATTTTTGTCATTATACATCTAACCAACGTACACTATCAACTTGAGAGGATGAATTAATATTTTTTATACAATGATGTGGTTTACGTGGGGTTATTTTGATATTGTGATACTTTTCAGGTAGAAAAAACAATATCAAGTCATCCCACTATTAAAGAAAATTGTATTCTAGTGATCTTCCTATATTATATGACATTATGTACGTCAACTTCATCAGGCCATGACTGTATCATCTAGGTAAACTCTAATGTTTTCATATACATGGAATTAAAAATTCAGAATCATCTCAAATAATATATGGAATTTTTTAATTGATAAATAAATGTACCATTCCTTCTTTGTGCCACCTGTAAACGTAGAAAAAGGCTATTTCACCAATCATTGGCTTTTCAAACACACATTCTATTAATTTTATGAAAAATATTTTCATTGCTCTTCATTTAATACCCAAAATATAACATCTTCAACATATATTAGTATTATAATAATTTTCTCAATTTCATTGTTTACATAGTTTTTTTAATGAAATCAATCTTGCTAAAAACTTATATTCTTAAAAAATTGATCAATCCTTGAATATCATGATCTCGGTGCATGGTAAAACCCATATAAAGACTTACTCATCTATAAAACTCTCTTATCATCATCATGAATGAGAAAACCATCAAGATACTCGATATAAATTTATTCTTCCAAAACTAAATTAAAAAATGTTTACTTGTCATCCATCTAGAAATAATTTAATTTCTTTTACAGTAATATAGATAAGAATTGGATAATAGTTTGGAGACCTGAAATAGGTGAAAATGTAATATAAAAATTGATTTCTTCAATCTAGAAAAACCTCATACATAATGGTTATTCCTTGTTCTGAATTACCAATCCATTTTCATTTAGTATGTTCTTAAATACACATTTTATCTCAATGACATTCATATATTCTGGCCTAAAAATAATCTAAAAAGTTTTATTCTTCTTAATTTGGTCAAGAAAGTCATTCATAACTTGAAACAAGTTCAAATATATGGATATTTCTTCAAAAATGGCTACACCTAAGATAAAAAGGATTTATACTATAAATAATTTATTCTTTGTGTTTTTACTTGTGCTTACTAATCACTAATGATGTTTTTCCTATCCATTTCGTTCAAAATAATTATCATTTGTGATGATACTAATTTAACATCATCCTTATCCTCATTAATATCTTCACATGAATTATAATTATCCACTTCTACTCCCCCATATGTTTCGTACATCCTCACCACTATCATCATAGAGATGTTCACTTTATAATTAAATATTCCCTTTATTCTTTACAAATGTAATATCATTTCTCTCAAAATATTTTCCTAGCTACTTGTCGAACCATTTATGTGATTTTATTTTCCCATAATAGCAAAGGAATATCCCTTTATCTTAATGGGATTAAAATATCAAATATATCTCTTAATTTAGTTTAAAACACAAACATCCAAAGATTAAAATGTGTTTCAATGATAGATTCATTCCATACCATAACTCTTATGGAAACATTTATTCTTTGATACACTAAAATTCCATATTGGATATTTAGATCAATTTCTACACTGCTTCCTTCAATAATTTCTCAGGTAGATCCTTTTTAATAGGAATTATTTGAGCCATGTTTTTATAATCTTATTTCTCCACACAACCACTCCATTTAGTTTATGAGTTCTCACCACTGATCCCTTATAACATGTTTTTCAAGGTACTCATACACTTGGTTTTTTGAGAATCACATGTCATTATCAGTTAAAAACACAGAATCCTTCATTCAAGAGTCATTTCGGCTTCCCTCTAATACTATTTTATGAAGGAAAACATGTCATAAATGTTGTAAATGATATATATCCTGGTGATGCAACTAATATAATTAATGAAAATAACATAATACCTCTTACTATCGATACACATTGGTTAGACAGGTCTACACACATATTTATGCACAAATTCACACACTCATGTTGGCTATTTATCATTTTCCTTGTTCTTATTTCTAATAATCATCCCTTGTTGAAAATCATTGAATGTTTGAGTTTGAACATGTGATAGATTGGGGGGATCCTAAGATATATCAAAATTTACCAGATCATCTAGGGATGGATGGATAGATGGATAAGCTATTTATGAAAAAACCCATTTCCCCCCTCTCTAAATATAATGAATATATCTTCTTCTCCACTCACTAAGTAGAGCGTCCCCTTTATATGTTTTACCAATAAACAAATTATACCATATTTTCCCTTGAATATACATAAATCATCAATAAATATTATAGAATGAATTAAGATGCATAATTTACTAACACCAAATATATTGTGACTGAGTTCTTCAACCACTAAGACAAAAAAATGTTCTTATGTTTTCCTGATTCAAATATTTTTTGGACTTCTTCATTTCCATATTCAAAAACACATTCCTTGTCATATATGATTACTATAATAAGATCCTCATTTACCATCATATGAAATTTACATCCACTCTCAAGGATCCATATCACAATATGATCTGATGATTTAAGGGAAATATCTACCACCACTACCTACTCACAAATTTTCTTTTTGATTCACATCTTTGACATCAGGCCTTTTTTAGACCAATATTCTTAATATTACCCATAGTATAATGGGAAAAAATTATATTAATTAGATGAAAATTGATTTTCAATTTTTATATAATATGATGATTCTTGTAGAAACTACTTACAACAACTTTCTATATACATTATTAAATTCCTATGTATTGTTGATGATTAATATTTGGTCATGTGTCAGAATCCTCCACACCAGAAATAGTGACCGTGAAAATAATTCATAGTGTAATGAAATCTATGTTGTATACTTTTTGTCCTTTTCTCCATTTAGTACCTTTGGTATGTGGAATATTCATTTCAAGAATGTTCCATATTTCGTTCATAAAAATATTGGATAAGATGCATGTTATTCCACATCATTGTGGGACCAATATTTCTTTATTTTATTTGAATATTCTAATTATAATATCTACCAAAATTAATTTCCAAAAATAGAGTGGGTTCATTAGTTAAAACACCAATCATCACAACATTTTGTTGGTGATCATTTCGTATATCATCCTTCTAATGTGTACATGACAATTTCTATTGACTTTTTTGAAATGTATGCATCACTATCGAATTTTCTATAATATGAGTATTCTTATTGACTTATTTCATATCGAGATTCATGATTCTCTCCTAATATTATTATTTTCATTTCATGTTGAAACATCCTACTCAATTTGTTGACATGTTTAATTTGATCCTTTTGTACAATAATCAATCCCTTGATCACTCTTGTTTGTTCATCAATAATTATCTTGTAATAAATTGCCTTTTTTTATTTCTTTGGAAATGAAGACGCAAGGTATTCAATTTCTTCCTTCAGTTTTGAAATATTTTCTTCCTGCAGCTACATATAATGTTTTTCATTATGAACCACTAATTTTCCATTCCTCAGTTTGGCTCTCAAAATATGTATCTCCTTAAGAGGTTATTCTCATGAAGCCTTTTGATATACTCTTCCTTCAACGTATTCATTATTTTTTTTTACCTTTTCGAGGAAACACCTACAAATACCAACCTATCATTTTGTCAATGATCCTTGTAGTTCAACAACTCTTTAGCATCATATTCTTCTAAAGTGTAATTTTATAATGAATGAAGTTTCTTATTTTTGAATAAATTTATCTTAAATTTTTTCAGACCACTCACATAGTCTAAAAAAATCATCATGGGATTTTTAACTTCATCCTTATCATCATCATGATACTTCATGTGAAACCATGCCTCAAGATGTCCAACCATTCTATATAGAAAGCATGTGAGTGGATATTCCCCTTTGAAATTTCATTATGTACTTTTAATATTTGATGAATGGAATTACTTTACCTCAAGTGTCTATATTCTAATTGGAAATATTCGATTGTGAGATTCTTCATATCCCTGAATTTGACCTCATTGGACATTCATTTTTCAAAATACTCAATATCTTCACATCTCATCTTGTAGGTGATAAGCGTAATATGCAAGATATCTAATGAAAGATCCTTTGGATCATTTAATTATATTATAGATATATTCATATTAAAAAGAGGTTGATGTAATCCCATGATGTCCTTATAGATCTTTACATCTTCAATAATATTTATGAGACCACACATGTCTTCTATTACAACATTTTCCCAATCCAAAAATGAATCTATTGATACATTGTGGTTCACTGTCTGGTCATCATATTTTTTTTCAAAGAACCATTATTTTTTATTCACTAAATTTTGAATAATCATCATAGATATTTGATAACTTTTCCCTCATGGAATACATTGACTTACATGATTTTATCATTGTGTATATTTCATTAGAAAATTCTCCCCCCAATGCATTGATTACTCTGGTGTCAATATCCAATTACATTCTTCATGATTTTAATAAATCATTACATTCCCAAATAGTAGAAATGCAATACACCATTGATATTGGGACATAACTTCATAATGGTCAGAAATAATACTACATTTGATTCTTCTAGAACTTAAAATTTCTTCTATCAAATATAGCAATCCTTTTCTGACTAATGAACTCCATTGAAAGAACTAGGAATGAAACATTGATTTTAACATTTCATTCTAATAACTACATTTTCCAAAACTGTGATAAATACCGTGAGGGGGGGAGGGGTTGATCAGGATAATAAATATTAAATAAATGCCCCTTATTATACTGTTTCACCATTAAAAACACTCTTATCTCTCCTTCCCATAGAAATGTACGAACATAAATGAAAGAATCCATGAGACAAATCAATATACATGGTTCACCAACACTAGGCAGTATCCATGGAGTATATAAAGAAATAGTGCCTATGTAGCAGATACACTAAAGTACACTGTTATTACAATTTTTGGAGTGGAATCACTATTCCTCCAAGTTTAAAAATAATTACAATTTGAAATCTCAATCCCCTCTCAACTACAATTTGATCACAAACACTTCAAAAGAATATCATATTATCACATAAAGAAATAAAATTAAACCTCATTAGTAAATTATTATGATACACTTTCAAATACATGATGAATAACACTTTACCATATATTTATTGGGAAATCTATTCTAGATTTAATTTGATTTAATTTCATGAAAACCTCATTTCCAACCTTTATGATGTTGAAATAGTGGGTTACCTAGACCCAAATATGTTGTACTTTTGATTATCGTATCATGTGTATAGTTATATATTCATGATGATATATTACCATTATAGTGCATACTTTTCTACATCCACTATAGTAATGGTAATATCCAAAGGTTAATTGTCATGTCAAGAGGTTATTGCAGATCCCAGGATATAATGAGAACCTCGAGATACTGTGACATTGATATTACATATATGTTCTATAGTCTAGATACATCTTACTAACTAGACACAATAGATTTCTGACTATCAGGTGCTGCGGGCTCATAAGCATTGAGACTTCTTCTCATGAAGTTTGCACTTGGTGATCTCTAGTAGTGAGATCATTAGGCCAGAACCGCCATTAGGAACACCACATGTTTTGGGTGTCATTGGTTTTTCCTATCTACAGACATGTGTATTGGTCTCCTGACTTGAGTCCATTACCAATGTATATCATTTGATTACGTACATTGATGAAAGACGAAAACCATGGAAATGATGTCGTGGTGAGGTAGTTTGTGTTGGGTGCGTCATTGGTGGTATGACGTTGGCAGAATGGTCAAGAAAGGATTTGTTTCTTACATGTTTAAAAAGTTTCATTTCTCAAGCCTGGTTGATCAGGATGGTTCAACCTTCATAAGTCTTTGGCCAAAGCAGTAGAATGAAAATTCCATCTGGATAGATCATCAAATAATAAATCAAGATAAGGATGATGACACAAGAGTGCATTCTTCTTTATGAGATATTTAATGATAAAGATATTATAGTACACAGTCAATGTTCATAGGATGGTAGTTGTTGCTATGACTATCCTTCTCTCATTAGGGGCCAAGAGGTGTTGCTAGACTTCGTTCTTGGTTTTTGGATTTTATTCACTAATATTGAGATAAGGGTCTAGAGGGTCACACACAATAGCATATTCAAGAAACCTCCATATTCAGTTGAATAGGTATATGGACATAGTGGGCCCCACCAAGGGGTATGAGCATTGTCCAAGTTTTCAATCACCAAAAGAATTAAATAAATTCATTAATAAACACGTTACAAATATTTGGGATTGATTTTATTTAATGTGTTTATGATTTTTGTAAATACGAGAAAACATTAATCGAATGAATATTATTTTAATATTCAAGGTTTGTTTAATATTAAGTGGGAAAGTGAGTTGAGTTAAATGGCATAGGTTTTATCATGTAATATTATATATATATATTACAAGTATGTGATTAAATATTAAATTATATTAGTGCAGTTAAGTTCGTCCAAATTATTTATTAAGTGAATGTTAAAATATACGGGGGTCAGGGAACCCAACCAGGTATTTCTCAACTACACTATAAATAAGAGAGGAGGCTCTCTCTCTCTTGGGTGTGAAAAAATCTACTCATTCATTTTATGGAATGAAAGCTGAGAGAATATCTCTCCTACCACTCTCTATAGAGAGAAGCTCTCGATCCAAGAAGCTCGAATCAAGATCTATCTCATGCATTGAAGTCTTCTCGATGTAGTGATGGCCGGGATGTCGAAAGCATCGTCAGATCACCGCGCTAGCACCCAGAGTTTGACGATCGATGTTCCGGAAGATTTTTGGAGCGCATGTGGACGATCTAGAGGGATCCTGCTTTGGATCCTTCAACCGGTGATCGCCATCTACTAGTTGTAGTCGACCGTACCTTTGGATTTGAAATGGGTATGCTTTCATTTTAATTTTCTGCTACTTATAATTTACGCGCTATCCTAGGACCTTTTCGAGGCTCAGATCATCAGCGAAAACAAGTTCCGTCATCTCACCGACGAAAATTTTAAAATCCTCGGCCCACCGACTTCCACTGCGGGACCAAGAGACCTAACAGTTGTATCAAAGGGATAGTGTAAATTTTCTGATCCAAATAAAATTAATTTGCATAAAATTAAGTACAGGGTTAAAAAATGATCTCATCGGTTCAAACCGTGCTCTGATCCGACTTCAAACGGCCATGTTATGGCCAGTTTTATTTTTCGGATTGGTTTGAAGGTGCGGTTTGATCTCAGGTACAATTTTTATTTCATCTTGGTGAACCGATTAAGATTCAATCAGTTCATCCAGAATAAATTACATTTTGAAAATTATAAATTTTATAATTTAGTAATTTTCATATTAATTTTATTATTATAATAATATTTAATAATATTATTATAATAATATAAAAATAATAAATTATTATTTTATTATAATAAATTTATTCTTATTAAACTGAAAGGATATTATTTAGCCTTTAGTATTTTTTTTGCGTGACTTGACTCCAATGGTTTGGAGGAAGACTTCAAAAAAATAGGGGAAAACAATGACTTCAAAAGAAGTCTTAAATTTACAAAAAAAAAGAGAAGGGGTGGCTGAAGCATGGAAAGAGAAAAAGAAAAAAAAGGTAGACCGCATGGGGTCCGAGCAGACCCTTGTCTCCGGTGCGGCGCACTGCAGTGCCACACCCCGGTGCAATGCACAACCCAAGTCCACCGGCGCCACACCCCCTCTCCTGCATTCCCGCTTCTGACCTCTAGTATGAGCATCACGACTCCCTCTGCAAGCGTCGCACCCTGCACCGACCTACTGTAGCTCCCCTCCTCATCGGTGCAACCCCAGTGTGCTGGACATCTGCATCGCCAGAGCATCGCATGTAGCACCGCCTACTCCTCCAGTGGACCCGCACAACACACCCCAACCGAGCCCCTACCCATTACTTCTCCTTCTTCGGCGCGACACATAGCGCAAGCGACACACAACAATAGGGCGCCACAACTACCAGCTGTGGCCGCCTCCCTTGTTGCCTCCACCCGCCGGCCTTCCCCTCTCCCAACAGACCCCGGGCCAGTCTCTAACAGATCCCTCATGCCGCCCAAGTCTTTCCTCACATAGGGCCGACCTTCCTCATCATTGCAAACTAGAAGACTATACTTCTTTTCCCCGTCATGGAGTCCACAATAGCAGACCACCCCTGGTTCGGCTCCCTCACCCCATGGCCTCCCTGTCGATCAGCTCGTGACAAACACAGGTCAACCAGCACCAGTCGAGGCCGCCACCTGCTTTCCTATACTTCTGGCGATGTACATATCTTTTCCTTACCTTTGGCCAACACCCGAGAGGTATTATTTTGTATGCAAGTATTTCAGTATACAAAATTTTCCGTGAAACGGTCCGAGCAGACCTGCCCAACCCGGAACAGGTTTGAGTGGATCATCCCAGCCCATTTCACCCAAGGCATGGCCCTGCATGGGTTTGGCCCAACCCGCACAGGCCATGCAACGATGTTTTCGGTGACCGACCAATTTAAAAATAATCAAGATTAATTAAATTAAATAATTTATTTTTAGATTTTAAATTAAATGAATTAAAATTAATTTTGGTTATTTATTATAATACCCATATAAAATTAATTCAATTTAGTTATTAAAATTAATTAAGTAAAAATAATTTAATTTTTTCATTAAAATTAAATTAATTAGTGGACCGATGATTTATTAAATTATTTGAATTCATTAATTCATTTAATTTAATTAAATAATCCCTCTTACTTAATTATTACATTTTAACTTTTATCGTGATTCATCTTACCCGTCAGCTGGTCTTGTGCATCATCCCATGTATGTTGACTTTTATTTATTTAATTATTTTAACTGTGTGTGATGCTTGTAAATTAATTAAATAGATGTTCTACGCATCATCTTTATTTTTCGGTTAAAAATTTATAAGGGTTTGTGCGCACAATTTATATGATGTACATTTATACCCGAGTTCCATCGCATGTGCACGAGTATCATTGTACTTTAGACGAAGACAACGAGAAATGTGGACCTCACCAAGAAGAGATAATTCATGATGGTGCAAGACCACATGTGTATTCTGCCAAGACGAGGTGGTACTCTAAGACGTGATGTGGACCCCACCAAGACCAGGAAATGTTCTAGAATTGAAGAAAACCGACAACGAAAGGGGCAAGCTTCATTTTGTGTCATGCTTCGACTTAGGTATGATTCCCTTAGGTCATTTAGATGACTAAGACCAGTCAGTTTGTAGTTTACCTTTATTTTTTTATTTATTATTTTATTCATTTTAGAACATCGGGAAAATACATAAAATAATTGATAATAAAATGTATAAAGAAGTGTCATATGTTTTTTTATTAATGTTCAGTTGTGAGAACGACAACATAGATGGATGAGTTTAATATAAATGAATTACAATCATCGAGAGAAAAACCAATAAAACCATCAAAGAAAATATTAAGTTACAAATAGCCTTCCATAATTCACGTTTGAACAATACCGGGTGTGTGAGGTGTTGGTCATGCCTTAGTTGAGGGTGCCTCTTACTACCATGGAGTTCTTATTCATGTGGTGGGTTGACCAAACTAAAATTCTAGCAATGGAATATCCTTAGCTATTTTGTTGTAATTTTAGAGGCAAGCGTTGAGTAAATCTGTAAATGATTTTTGAAGCTGGGACTTCACTCAACAGATCAAGGAACCACAAGTTAATGTAGTTGGCCAGCCAAAATCCTATCTTGGACCCTCCAAGTAGTAGAGAATCCATAGCTTGTATAATATGAGGGAGGTTCAAGGATTATTTCCACTATAATACTCAAGAGCATTTTGATTCTCGTACTGAGTGTTCCTAAAATGCGAAAAATTAGTGGGATACATTAAATGATTAAATAATCAGTAATATCACAATAGGAAATAACATAAAATTACAATATGCTAATGTATATTTTTAGATAATGGAAAGAAATACCACAATAAAACTGTACTAATTATTAGACAATGTTAATGTCCAAACAAGCACGAAATTCCAACAGTAGTATTTCCGCTCGCACACATTACTACCACAACGAAAATTCAAGGTGCTTATGTCCCAACCTGTTAAGCCACCTTTAGAAGCGAGGGTGTAAAACTGCTTATAGGAGACACATGAATAAATAATATGATGGTTCTATCATAATTCCATCATCAATGTCTGATCTTATTTATGGTCTCTATATCATGACATGGATTAGGTTACATGTAGTATCATGTCCAAGATTTTTTTGAGGAGAAAGTGAGGAAATATTTGAATGTGATGGTCGCACTCGGTTTGTGTAAACTGAAAGATAGTTCACAATATTTCATGTCATCCATTATTATACCTTTTCCACCCAATTAATCTAGTTTTTCTTACAGGTTAAAATGGACTATATAGATTACACGCTTCACTATCGTTAAGGTAGCATTCGTAAAGTAATTAGAATATTAGAGATAACACCATATTTTATTCTTATGGCGAACACAATAAATGACAATGCGAAAAGGCCTAAGGCAAGATATGCCAAAGGTACCTTCATCATTCCCTTCAATGAAAAGTGGATGGTTATTTAAAAGGAGGTTATTTGGATCACATAATGAAATAAATTCATGGAATTTTAAAAACTAAAATACAAGATGCAAGTACCCGCTCCTCATTCAGTTAATATTTATCAAATTTAAGTATTGTTTTCTCACACACTTATTAATTATTAAAATAGAATATGATTTTCACATATATGTATTGAAATAAATTAACCAATTATGTAGAGAAACATTACTAGAATTAAAGTTTCTTCTCTAAGTAGAAGAGAAAGGGTGATTCATAAGTCAGCGATGTGAATCACATAACTTATAATTGCTAAGTGATTGATTCAAATTAAACATGTTGGGGAGTATAACCAAAAACATTTATCTCATGTGCCCATTTGTACGTGATGATACATTATTCCATGTTTTGGAATGAATGGTGTTTTTGGTAACATACTCAATAAATAGTTCAATGCTACTTGAATCAATGGAAATATATGATTAATATAAAATGTATGACCTACCCAGTTGTGGAAATGTGATTCTTTGTCAAGTAAAACTAAAAGTTGGCATCATATATATACCCAATATGGTATTTAGGCTCTGCATAGCTAAACACCATTGGTATTATTGACATCCTTCTTTTAGATAAAGAAACCTTTAGAAATAAAGGTATGCCACAAAGCTTTCTGAGGTTAGTTCAACAAGACAGTGTGGACTATTCCAAATAAAGCAAATGGTAATGATACATCATGAGTTTCCTTTACGTCATTAAGGAAAAGTGAAGTATATGTTTGTTAAGAAGATATTAGTTTCTTCGGATTGGCATGACGAATAATATCTTGACCAAATAATCATCGATCATGATAATGTAGCATAGAGTAATTCCTAAACGCTTGTTACCATATCTACATCACCGTACTGATGTTCATAAGGAGGATCGATGACGAGTCTTACATATTAATATTGATCAAAATAATGTATCATGGATAAATTCCTAAACACACATTTTATACATCAAATTTATGATGAATGTTGTGTCAATGTTACAACCTTCAGAAACATCCATTATATTTCATGATGTGCTTTGCAAATAATGACTTAAACCCATAACAATATGCCAACTAAAAGGAATAATTGATATCATACGAGTAATAGTATGATGAAAATTTCATTATTTCATAGGACATGTTTATATGAAAAAGGTTAATTAGGATTTAAACAAACATGCATCAAGTTAAACACATTGTGTATTTGAGGTAATTATCATAACAATTTCTTAGAATATTTCAAAAATCCTTATGATGGGAATGATGTAGTCAAGAATGAGACTATATTTCTATATAAAGGTGCACATATCTATTAAAGATAGTGGGAGATGAATTTACTTGGACTTAGTCAATGATCGAGATGAAAAAATGGTTGGCATAAGGAAAAGCCTCCCAAGTACATGTGGAATGGGCATGTTACAGAGACACATACTATGTAGGAAGAATAAAACCATGGTGATGTTTTTATATTCACCGCATCTGTTGATAAATTATTCATTATGAATAATAAATCCTACAAGTAAGAAGTATATGGAAATGAGCTAAGATTGACAAGATCAACTAAAATTTAATAATGGATTCCATGTATACAATTGAAAAGGGTATTATTAATTGAATACTGTGGTGGGTATTAAAATGAACTGATACATAGATGGTACAAGTATGGTACCAATAAAGCTTTATTGGTTATACCAAGTAGGTATGACTAAATCTATTTGAATTTTACTTTTCATATATAACTTATAAGATCATTCTTTTGGTTATTGGATGTCAAGATCATCTTTAATGGAAGGTGTCTATATGACGCAACCAGAAAGAGATGATGACATCATATGATTCCAATGAAGTCTGTATGTTACTGAAATCCAGTTCTGGATTAAAGTAAGCTATAAGATATTAGATCATTCAATATAAATGAATCTTTTTCTTGTGTCTACGAAAGGATAGTGGGAGCGCTAATGTTTTCCAAGTATGTTCAGAAACATATAGAAAATAGATTTTGATCTTACCAAATTAAGTTAAAAGTAATTCTACAATGATTGCATTGAATTAGAAACCTAAGATCTAGGGAATCAGATCCACTGAGGTATATCCAAAGGATGCTTGGTCCTACTCAATCATAAATATAGTGACATTGTATTGAAAAATAAATGTTGGAACAATTCAAGTTCAGAATTGTTTCCTATGTAACATGCCTTAATCTCTTCAAGTTAGCATGTTCGGAACATAGGAAGAGATTATAGTTCTGAATTGATACCAAATTATTTAGCGATGGATCAGTAATATATGCTATAATATGTAAAATAATTGATACTTCAAGGATATAATTTATTATAGGAAGATATCAATTATTTATAGGAGCACTGCAAGTGATGCAGTCAGAACTATCATCTTGTATTTTGGAATGTACAAATGATATGTACTTGGAATATGGATAAAAAGGTATACTATTTATGGTGGGACACAAACTAGTAATCATTAGATCAATTTTATCTAGTGTCGTAGTTAGGAAAAGGTGATGAGCGACTGAAGATCATAAAAGCTATTGGTAGCCATAACTACAAATACCGAGTATGTTTCCGCATCTATGGCATCTAAGAAGCAGATATAAATCGCAACAATATTTTTTTAGTTCTTGGATTCACACCTATAGAGAAAAGTATTATCATAATTAGAATAATGATATTCTCACTAGCCAGGTTTTCAAGTTCTGACAATGGAAAAATGTAATATTCTCGGAGAAACCTTATCCTGAGAAGTTTTACTCAAGCCGATGAGGTCACATATTGTAGATATGCCACGCGATGAAAACGTGGCAGGGCCTGCAGTTAAATCCATTACTCATCAAAAGCATGGTATTTATAATGTGTATAGTTAGATATGCATGATTATATCTTATGATTAGAGTGTATACTTTTCTGCTTCCACTATAATAATGGTAATGTCCAAAGTTTAATTGTCGTTTCAAGAGGTTATAGCAGATCCCAGGATATAATGAGAACCTTGAGATACTATGACATTGATCTTAAATATATATTCTATAGTCTAGATATATCTTACTCACTAGACACATTATATGTTGAATATCAAGTGTCGGGGGCTCTTAATCATTGAGAGTTATTCCCATGAAGTATGCACTTGGTGATCTCTAGTAGTGGGATCATGAGGAAAAAACCGCCAATAAGAACAACACATGTTTTGAGTGTCATTGGTTGTTCCTATCTACATACATGTGTATTGGTCTCCTGACTTGAGACCATTACCAATGTATATCACTTGATTACGTACTATGATGCAAGATGAAAACCATGCCAGTGATGTCATGGTGAGGTAGTATGCGTTGGGTGCGTCGTTGGTGGTATGACATTGGGTGAATAGTCAAGAAAGTATTTTTCACTTCCAAGTTTAGGAATTTGTATATCTCATACCTAGTTGATCAGGATGGTGCCACCTTCATAAGTCATTGGCCAAAACCGTAGAAAAGAAAATCCATCCAGATATATCAAAAAATAATAAATCAAGATAAGGATGATGACACAAAAGTGTGTTCTTATTTATGAGATATTTAATGAAAAATAGATTATAGTACACAGTTAGTGTTTGTAGTATGGTAATAGTTTCTATGACTATCCTTATCTCTTTAGGGGCCACGATGAGATGATGGACTCTACTCTTGGTCTATGGATATTATTCACTACTGTTGAGATAAGGGCCTAGAGGGTCACACACAATAGTATATTCAAGAATCCACCATATTCAGTTGAATAGGTATATGGACATAGTGGGCCCCGCCACGGGGTCCGAGCATTTTCCAAGTTGTCGATCACCAAAAGAATTAAATAAATTCATTAATATTCTTGTTATGAATATTTGGGATTGAATTTACTTAATGTGTTTACGATTTTAGTAAATACGAGAAAATATTAATCGAACGAATATTATTTTAATATTCAAGGTTTGATTCATATTAAGTGGGACAGTGAGTCAAGTTAAAGGGTTCGGGTTTTATCACGTAATATATATTATATATATATTATAAGTATGTAATAAAATACTAAATAATATTGGCATAGTTAAGCTCATCAAAATTATTTATTATGTGAATGTTGAAATATACATGGGTCGGGGAACCCAACCAGGTATTTCTCAACTACACTATAAATAAGAGAGGAGAATCGCTCTCTTGGGTGTGAAAAACACTATTCATTCATTTTATGGAATGAAAGTTGAGAGCCTATCTCTCCTCCTTCTCTCTAGAGAGATAAGCTCACAATCCAAGAAGGTTGGATCAAGATCTCTCTCATGCATCAAAGTCATCTCGATGTGGTGATCGTCGGGACGTCAAAAGCATCGTCAGATCTCCACACTATCACCCAACGTTTGACGATTGACGTTCCAATGGATTTTTGGAGCGTGTGTGGATGATCTAGAGGGATCCTGCTTTGGATCCTTCAAGCGACGATCACCACCGACTAATTGAAATCGACCACGCCTTCATATTTGAAATGGGTACATTTTCATTTTAATTTTTTGCTCCCCATAATTTATGTGAGATTCTTGGACCTCTCAGGGGCTCGGATCATCAGCAACGACAAGTTTCGTCATTCTTCTGACTAAAAGATTAAAATCCTCATCCCACCAACTTCTGTTGTGGGCCCTAGAAACCTAACATAAGAGACTCTACAATTCATCAAAAACATTATTCTTTATCAAATCCCACTACATTCACAAAGGTCAATACTTTCATGATGTAAAAAAATTTCTAAATAACAACTACTATCCTAACTCTCATAACATTATAAAATCTTACATAGCTTAAAAAACATCAATTCTTTGAGAAAAAAATATTATATTATGAAAATAATCATGCAAGAAAAATCTATTGTGAAACACTTTTGTATATTAAGATCATTTTTTATGTATTTATAACATAATATAAGGTTTCTGGATTAATATTTATATAAATTTCTTCCCGTTCAAGAAGCATCCAACCTAGACACCTCCTTTTGGAAAATATCTCAATTCTTGGTAAAAAAACACAATTTATTATGTTAAGGGTGTCTAGTCTCCATTTTATTTATCGAAGAAATATGATAATTAACCACTCATTTATCAAGTGCGGTGTATATACTTCCAATTTGATAAGTTATTTCATGAATCACATTAATTTATTGATATTTAATGTTTCATTTTATGGTAATATTTATTATAGATTGTGATTCCAAATATTACTAACATAGTGATATAATATATTTTTTTCAATATTTTTTCTTTGATACTTCTTTCATGGTAATAAACTATATTTATTTACAGTGCATATATAAATCAATTTTAATATTTAATATCATTAATTTATTTAATAAAATTATATTTTTTATTTCATTTAATGTAATTAATTCATGGGGAATAAAATTCAACGTTTCCAATGTGGTAAATGTTTTATGTTACAAACTCATTATTTTTCATGATTTTTATGATTATTTATCCATTGATGAAAAGTTATGTTCTATCTCTAAAAAACACATGAATTTTATTCTACTGTATTTATTTAAATAAAATAAACTTTACACATTATTTTAATCTATTTAATTAATCAATTTATCAAAAATAACATTTTCAAGAAAACATCTTTATTTCAATTTAATGTCGAAAAATCATTTTTCTTCCAAAACCATGGTTTCTAAAATGATTTCAAAAACATTTAAAAAATTAATTAAATGATTTATTATGTAAATATTATTCCATTTTGGACATTAGTAATAAAATTAAGTGGAATGTTTATTTCATTTTCTAAATAAACAACTATTTTAATTTTAAAAAATGTGAAAAGAATATTTTATTTTTAACATGAATGACAGGAAATATATATCTCACTTTTATGACCACTCAAATATTTAAATATTTCTTAATTATTTTCAATTTATATGTCATTGAATATGTTTTATATCATATTTGGGATATTTTTTGATTTTATATAAATAATTTTAAAAAAATAATAAATGAATTTGAAATTTTTTAAAAAAGTGTTTTTCAAGGTTGAAGGGTAATTTTCTTCCAGTAATGTTTTAAATGATTTTTAAATGTTTCTTTATATTTTATCATGGTTAATTTCAATAAATATTATATCAAAAATATTATATCAATTTTTAATTTCATATATTTATTTTTGATGAAATTTTAAATTCCTTAGGAAATGATCCATGTGAATTATCTTTCAAAATATTGCTCCAACTAAGATAAAATAGTTTTATGTGAGTTATAATTTTCTAGGGATATGAACCAAGGATTCCATTCTTATTCTTTTACTAAATGGTTTATTATTACATGATTTTTTTGAAACCCATTTCTTTTCTATAGGTTTTACAATGATAAAATTCTTATTACACCTTATCTTTTATGATTTATGATATGATGAAATGATTAAATTATTATGAATCATATATCTTTTCAAAAGTTTATGATATGATAAATTGTTTGTGAAACACATTACATTTTAGGGGTTATCATATGATGAATGGTTTATGATCTTGTGGAAAACATATGTATGTTTTCCATTATGTGACCGGTGGGATCTGTATCATCCTCTAATGCATTGGGTAATAATTTATATCTTATAAGATATATATAACTAGAAAGGGGAGTAAACATAGTTTATTAAGGGATTGTTTCTACTATGATGGTATTGGGAGAGATCCTTGAGTACAATTATAGTATGAGTAGTGAACCCCTTCCACTATGAAATCCTTGACAATGAGAATTTAATAATATGGGAATTATTTTCTATGCTTATGTGTATTCCAGAATTTCACGTCTTATATCAATGTTCTACTCTCATGGACCATGTTAATGGATTTTATTATTATTCATGTCTTATGAACTTCCAATCATTACCCCTGAATGAAGATTTATATAATTGATATGTAGGGAATGGTTTTAATATGTTATACATATCCCTACACCCTTATGATCATGTTATGCTTGTGTATCTCCCTATTTTACCCTTACCGAGCATCTATGTTCAACCATTCTTATGTTTTATTTACCTAGGTTATGAAGAATGTTTTAAATATGGTGTGATTTTTAATATTACTAATAGGCAATATCTTAATGATGGATGTTAAAGATCATTCAATAAATTAGAATATTGTGTACCAATTTTTGAAAGACACTAAACAATAATAGTCCTCAGGCATGTCATTATGTAATTTTTTGAGTATTAATATAAATAAAGTTAATATGTATGTGCGAAAATATAAAGGTGTCTATATATATCAAGATTCTTTGTTTTTTTCCATCATTCTCCATATATAGTAGTTTGAATATACTATTTACGGTTGAAAAATGGGCATAATTTGGATCTAAGAGGGTGATTATTTTGGAATAGAATTGGAGATCACGATGTATTGGATGATTGAATGGTACTGGGTGATCATTCAACGGTAATATAGTGAGATTTCCAACAAGGAAGTCGAATTCAATGAATCATATATAATTCCCCTCCATAGGATATACAGAACTAGTGCATGAGTTCAGTGTGTCACATGGCCTTATGTGTGCCTCCCCATACAGTAGTAGCTAAAAACGTAGTGTGGGTATAAGGTGGGAGAGTGTAGATACTATACAAATATATTATACTAAAACCAAATAATTAAATAATAAATAAATCTAATAATTATAAATAAAAAATATAGTATAAAAATATCAAGGAATGTGTCGATAAATAATCATATAACAGATGTTATAAAAAAAACCATGCATAACATCTGGAAATAATATAACATCATACCATATAAAAAATTCGAATAGACTAGATTGAAAATGAGGAAAACCATAGAGAATGTTTTGTATCCATATTTAATTTTGAAATATAAGATCAATCTTATAAACTATGAAATCACAAGATCTGGTTCTTTCCCATACTTAAACTACAATTTGATAATGATAAATTCTTGAATATCGAATTTCCATAGCATCCCAAGTTGAGTGTGAAGATAATTTAGAATTAGAACACTAATGAAAACCCTATAATAATATTTTAATATCGAAGTTTATAAATAAGTGTATGAAATAAACAACCACTATATACTAAATTAATATTAGCAGTTTAATAATTCTATGAAATTGCAGTAAAATAACCACTAATTCTCGCACTATACGTGCCACTCCAAATTAGTTTTTACATAATTTACCCATCATCTGTGACTATGATCATGATAACATCATAACCTAACTAGTTATACAGTATGAAATGGATGAAATTTGGTTTTCAATTATATAAGAGATTCCATGTGGAGCACTTGGAAATTCCCTATTTATAATACCCAAATGGAATCTATGTGTGTTACACTTTCCATTCCGATGAGTAGCTCTACTATTCTAAACTAAAAGATCCATCCTTGGAATTTTGAATCATGGATTGATTGAAATATATGGATTACAACCATGGAATTCTACAAAATTAGATCAATATAAATTAGGTTAGCTCATCCAATGACATTCAATATGGGTAGCTCCATCATTCCATTACATTAATATATGAAATTCGATAAATATAAACATTAACCAAATCCAAGGGGACACAATCCCAATTAATTTATAGTAATCAATATAATAATAATCTATTGACTTGCTCCAATAATTCAATAGAATTGACACTCAATGCACTTGAGGGTGTCATCACAAGCAAACATTCATTTGAGCCCCTATTGGAATCTAGGTCTTAATCATAGTATTACACACCAACCATGTCTATATGGAATCAATGTAATTCCACCAATACATTCCTATAAAAATATCAATAAACCCAAAAATTTATGTTAATGAATCAAAAATTTAATTCACCACATCCCATATAATCACCATTTGAAAAAACAACATTTCTATTTATATCATTTCAAGAAATATGTAATTATTTAATGACCTCATTCTTATTAAATATGTTATAAATTTTCATTTTGTGATTAAATAGTGTTCCATTCATAAGATATATGTGAAAATACTATATAGTTTGACTACTGGAAATCAATCTAACCAGCATTATATTTTTAAAATTGTCTTTTTCATTTAATGATTGGAATAAAAAATGTATAATACAAGGTTCAATGTTCATAACTTTTTCTATCGAATGTTGTGAAATCCAATTTTTCATCCATCGATTCAAATTATATCATCCCCATAACCATTAGATGTAGATGACCAATTCAATACACCAATCCCATTAATGTTAATAACATAATATAGGTTACCAAATATAGAACAATCCATTTATATGGTAAATGGTATGTTTAATGGGACATCCAAATAAGGAAAAATTGATTCAAACAAGTCCATTTAATAAATTATTGATTTTTGTGTAGTAATAACTACAATACATACACCCACACACACATAAATCAGATATGAGATATTAGGGGTTATAATTAAGGGAATAAATTCCTCAATTAAAATCATTCCTATTAAATCTATAAAAGTTTGAAACTCCATTGAGGAATGTTCATGTTTCGATATGACCATACTAATACTTTCATGTTGCAGAAACCCGTGTATCAATCCAATGAGTCATAATAAATTAATTATTAAATTTTTAATAATAATAAAACACCTTTGATAGAGTCATAATTTTCATCTCACTCACTAGGATGCCACATCATGTTGATGTCATAGACAGATGCACGCAAAGAACTCATGGAATGATCATGACCATACTCTAGAAAAAATACATAATGTGTATTAATAATTACATATGAAACGCCATTTAATTTTTATATAAACTAATATAATATTTATTTAGTTATGTATATACATTAGAATAATTTGTGAAAATATTAGGTCATCGTATCTTGTCATCCTCTAAAAGGTATCAGAAAAATACCCATCTCATTTGGTAAATTACACAATGATCTAGTAGAATCATGATTTATTACCTAATAGAGATAAATATAATGTAGTAATATTGAGTGAGGTAAAAAATAGAGGTTGGACCGTACCATATATCAATGATATAACCCACATAGAACACCAAAATTTATTGCCATGAAGAAGAGAAGGAATTGGATAAGGCCCTCCAACCATGCATGTTATGTTAGATGTAATAGTGGGCATGTCCCCCTAAAAACATGAGGGGGAAAATAGAATTTTCACAAATATAAACTGCACTAACTAGCTGATGCTGGGCCACCAACTATCTTGTGTGCATAATAGGGTAGCACGAACACTGGATAAAATAGCAGAAGACCGTTGGCTAACACATGAATTCCCATTAGTAGAATAATATATACCCAACCACCCATCCCTCCTCCGGTGTTCCCTATTTCCCACATTTCCCATATGATACAATATCCATGTCAAAAAAACACCCATAAAAGGATCCCAAACCCCGTTAATTCTCTTCCAAAACCCATATAAACATATAGATCACCTATAAGATTAAAATATTGAATTATTCATGAAACTCAGTGCTTGTACAGTACATGGGTATTAAAATTACCCCATAATAGAAAAAATCATCCCAGGTAAGTCTCATTGGGAAATAAGTTTTTTTTCCAAACCATGATGTTTCTATAACATTCTTAATCAACCAAAATTCTTTATCAAATTCCCAATTTTCTTTATAATATCATCACTGGGACTATGGTTCTTAAATTGCAAATAACTAATTTATAACCAATATAAATATTTGAGACAATTAGATGATACCCTATGGAAACTCCATACTCCTAGAAACACTTAAGTCCTAATCCAAATTCACATATTCTCTAGGATAATACCCATCATATAATTTTGATGAAAATAGAAAATTAAAATTCTATCTCACATCCAATATAATTTATTACTATTGAAAAAACCATGAAATCCCAATGAAACACATTGACGAGGTTCCCAATCCATATCAACTAATATTCATGAAGACACTGGTCTATTGGTGATATTCCTCATCATTATATTATCCAGAATATAAATTATGAACCTCCACTACCTAAGAATCAATCCAATGTTTTCTCTATTACCTATAAATCCCTATATAAATTATTAAAAGGTACCCATCATCCCTAAATGTATCTTCCCAAGGAGGTTTTTGGTGAAATACACCCAATTACATGAAAAAACACTAATATCATATCTACTGGATGTAGTTTCCCAACAACTATTCAGTTCAGCCGCCAACTCAAAAATCATCCACCTAATCATGATTACATAATATATGAGGGAATCATGTGATTATCCAAACATTCCCACAAAATTACATACATGATTTCCATTGATATTCATGGTTCTACCATCAACTTTCCATTTCCACAATTAATTCACATCATGATCACTGTTTACCCATCATGCTGATCATATTCATATCATAATTACTTATCTTAGGATATAGGTCAATGTTTGGACACAAATTATAGCCACATCCATGTATAATTATCTTTTACCTATCTTACCTTTAAAATTAAATTCATTCATCCATTGGTAACTAAAATCCATAAATGATCTCATGTGGATCGATCTCACACACCCATGACCCCACCCTCATGGGTTTCATAACCCTGTGACTGAAAACTCACCACCAATAAAGGAGAAAATATTTTTTATATCACTAAACCATTCTATAATACATATATTCCTGGATTCATCCATCACTATAAAAGATGGTTAGAATTGGTGAGAGTTTCACACCATTGATCATAAGTAGGAATGGGGATATATCAACTATTTCTGAATCACAGAAAAAAATTGTCTAATCCCAATAAATAAATCATCCTAAAGTGATGGAATCACTTTTTTATGGATAATTATATAATCCACACAACAAGAATAATCCATTACTTCACCTAGATCACGGAACCAATGAATCTATTTATATCTAAATGTATGTTTCTTACTCTAATCAGTGATATATCAACTTCTACATCCACCACTTCCACTTATGTTGAGGTTTTACCTAGTGTCAGTGTTATCATTGAATCCAAACCTTTCATTTTATCATCACCTATACTATAAGATAAAAAATATTACTCCAATGACTTGGGATTCCATATACAGAACCCTTTAATCTAATATTAATTAGTAATTAGACTATATATAGATGCATGATTGATTTATTATCTCAGTCACTCACATCCATAATTCCCAAGAACAAGAAAAATATAATAGTGCATCCCTAATATGAACTGTTCTTCATGATTAAATAAAATCTCAAGATTTTACCACCCCTATGAAACCTGATCTAAAAAAATCAAACTCCATAGAGTAAATTATATCCATGGATATTCTCAGAAACTGTAGAAAATATCCAATGTTCTCAGGATTTTCAATCTCACTATGTGTACATAACACATTATTATTTTCAAAACAATATCACATCACCTTTATGAATAATTAATAAGACCATTCAAAACCCAATAATCATTCTGATGTTTGATTGTGGTTCATTTATGATATCACATCATTTTTGAAGTTTTATCATAAATTTATAGAACTAAACACCTTACCATTCCTTGAAAACAAAATTCACTACACTAAAACCATCTCTTAGGGTGATTTAAATATGATGAGATCTGGGGATATATTCATAGTTTACATTATAAGATTTCAAGGTCATTATATTTATATACCACCTCACTATCACACCAGCTCATAACCATGAGGGCTATCTCATATGTACTAATGTTATATATGAAAAGAATCTGAATGACCCCACCCCACATGAACTACCCTCCGGACCAAAAAACACACTCATAAATTCTCTAATGAAGGAAACATATGAAATATAGTAAGACTAAAATATATACGAATCTACAATTTTGGGGAACAAATATCAAAATTTGATTCATTACATGTGCCTCAATCAACTAAAAAAACTCTCCAACCCCTCTTATGTCATCCTTAATAAAAATTGAATATTTCAACTCCCTAAGATGGATTCACTCTAACAAGGATGGTAGGAATTCGTACCTTGACCATGTTTCCTATATCACATTATCCACAACTATATATGAAACTATTCCATATATTAAAGTCACATGGAATCTTACATTATATACATACACATACAACTTCTCAACTACAAGATCAAAAAAATTCAAACCTACCCACTCATGGGTCAGGCACTGACTGTTAAGTCATAAACAAACCCAACAGATCAAATTCTATCACATCATAGAAATAGAGGTATCAAAAGTTAGTACCTTCCTCAAAAAATTATACCCAATTTAAAAAATAGGACATTCACAAAAATTCTTACATTACATTACACATCTTCCATAAAAAATTATCCACCGACAGAAGAATGTAACATAACTTGGGAACTCAATAAAACACAAACACACATAAATAAGGTCCATATAAACCACCCATGATGTATAACTATTACACCATGGTTCTATTTTTTAGGCATGTTTTTATCTTTTTGTTTGTTTTCCTTTTTTGTTGGTTATGTAAACACGAGAATGAATTTTCGAGGATAACTTTAATGGTTATGTCATTGATTTATTATAATTTTCATCACAAAACTTCTAGTTCAAGATGTATTATAGGGATTTAAAAGTCGTTTAATGGAATTATATTATGTTCTATCATTTCATAGAAAATTCCATGATTTAGGTATATAATGTGAAAGGTTACCGACCATGTAGATCTTACACAATGTATACATATTAAATATCATTTTTATTAAATAGGAAATGAGTTTTTTTTTCATATCTATGTCCTGAGGATTACACGATGTGTAAAGGTATTATAGGTTGTGAAAATTTTGTGAACATAATTATTTTTATTATTTTTCTGGTTTTCAGTTTCTTATCATGGATTTCATTTCGAATGTTATTCTCTTGGTTTCTAGTCCCCATTGTGAAAATATGCTAGGCTTCTACTATACTGAAAATTTTTTCTATATAATAGCTTTATTTGAGGAATTTTATGTCATTTGTTGACACATTAATTTGGGATAATCATTTATTTTAAGTGATAAATGGGTTAAAATGTTTTATTGGAATGTAAATTTTTTCAAAAAGAGATTTTCATTAAAAAAATATTTTCTTGACTTTGAAATGGTTTTTCAAAATAAAATGCGGAATTTATTGGAGGGGAAAAATTTTTATGAAAATTTTAAAATATATTTGAATTTTTTTAGATAATTTCACATTGGGAACATTGAGTGCATCATGATAGAGACACAAGTATCCTTAGTGTGTTCCGAACCACTTCGAGGTAACTTTTTGATATATCTACTAGAACGCTCAATATTTATTGGATCCAACATATGATTTTTTGGGATTGAATCCAAAATGATATGATTTATCAATTTATATTTATCTTTATTTATCACATTTTTGTTTTTATCATGTATTATTTCTCAAAGGTTATTAGATGAGGCTATACCACATATATTATCATGATAGATTGTTTCCTAGATATTTTTATACTTATTGACCTATTTATGTATGAATATGGTTTCTTTTTTTTTTATCAATTTTTCTTTTTATATTTCATTTTTGATAATATGGAAGGATTTTATGAAAATAAATGGAAAATTATTTACAAATGGATATATTTTATGAAAATTATTTGTAAAAATATTTTGTTTTGAATGATAAAATTAATTCATTCATGATATTGGACCTTTTATAGAAACTGTGGTGGTATCCTTCTAGGATTTGGATAACACAATACTTGTTACTTTGGAAATTTTTAGAACTTGTTTTGTAGGAATTAGGTAAAGGGAATATCATCTTTTAGTATGCGTACTTCTCTTGCTATTGTTGTTTATGATTCAGGTTGGTATAGAGATGATTGATGGATATGTGGGGGCTTTAATTGCATTATTGGTTTTCGTAGTTGGAATTTACTGTATGTATTTTATGGAATATTATCTGTTTCTTATTTTTTAGTTTGGGTGATTTTATTGTTTTTCATATAATGAAGACTATTTTATGTTATCATGTTTTACTTATATCACGTGACGGGCCAGTTCTGGTGGCATATCTACTTGACCATATTGATTTCTTACATTTTTGAATCAGAGAGGATTCTCATCCTGAAGTGTGATAGCATTGGAAATGTTTTTTGTGTCTTTTGTGGACATTAGTTAAGATTATAAAAAATCAAATAGTAGGTGTGGAAAAGGGGCCAATATATTTTTTCTTATATGACTAAAAAAGCGTTACTCTAGTTTGTTTGGAACTTTTTCTAGGTATGAGGCATTGAGTTTGAGATCATAAGAATGAACAATATTGGATGTTTAATTAAATTAACTTATTCCATTTTGATTATTGGTTTTTGTGGTTTATTTTATTTTTTAATGTTTTAAATATTTTTTATGAGTACCTGATGTTGGTCCTATGATTTTGGAATTTTCCCATGACTGATTGGGATTTTCCATTAGTTAGACAATGCATCCTAGAAGATAACATCCAAATCCAAGAGGGGAATCCATGAGACATGTTCCACCGGTAATCCCCCTAGTGGAACCTAAATTTGTAGAATTTTGTATTCACACTTTTCAGTCTCTGGGATAAGTGGGTGTTGGGAACCCAAGACACCTAGTGGATCCTAGCTCCAAATTTGCTATGAAGCATCCAACCATCTTTCTTGGTAAAAAAGTGACCTTGTAATCTAAGTAGTTTCTTGAGCAGATAGAGATTATATTCAACTTCTTGAAGTCTCCTGATGAATATAAGGTTGTTTCCGAATCATATGTTCTTGAGGTACTGGAATGAAGATGGTGGGACACTATTTTGTATGTTAAGTTGCATGATGATCTTACCTGATCATTCTTAAAGAAAATATTATACAATTTTTTTATTATGAGAAATTATGTGTGGAAAATCATCTAATTTCTAACCATTGAATTGGGGGAGAATACCATTATGTTGTTTTCCACCCATTTTTATAATTTAGTGCCCTTGGAATCAAATCCTTTCACTAATTAATGACTGAAGGATCAGAGGATTAAGATAGTACTAATGCCTTCTATTCAGTTGATAATGATACTCATGTTCCTTATAACCTATTTAGAGGTAATTAATAAGGAATATTTAGTTGCGGTTGTACAGTTAGGAGGATAGGATTGTGTGGAGGTTCAGTCGGTTTAGTTGTTACTTATGGTGAACCTTCTAGCTAGTGGTCAGTTTTTCAAAGGGCCTATCTCATGGGTGACAACATGGAAGTAGCTTATTTTATTCAACCAATTAGTAAGGGGAGGTCATACAAAGAAAAATGGTGTGGTGGATCTAAATACTTTTTATATTTGTGTACAATTTTGAAATCTATAATTCCATTGTGTGAAGATATCTCAGGGAAGTAGGCATGAATCCAATCTCACCTAGGGATTGCAGGTCTGTAGAGATTCATCTAATGGTTATGGGTAAAACAATTAATCCCTAAGAGATGTTATTGTTTTTATGTTTGTATAACATTATGTAGAAGAGTATGTTCTAATAGAATTTGAATCATAACCAGTTACTATTTGAGGTATGGTTCTTATCTTGTCTTCTATAGTACCGACTTTATTTGATATGGGTGCTACTCATTATTATATATCATCAATGTTCGTTGACGTGGTGTGATTTAATTTAAATATTCTGAAGTTCTTTTATGTTTACATTCCATTGTGATGATGGTCCAAACAAGGTTTCATATGTCCCACGTGTTGGTGAATATTGCTGACTTAGATGATTAGTAGGAATTCATAGTTCTTGGTACATAAATATTTGAATTCATTATAAACATGGATTAGTGTATTAGTGTTATTTAAATATATAATTTTATCTTCTATGAGTTCAATTCATATATATCAATGGGTTCACTCATGTTTTACAGAGTATGTGGGCACTACATCGGGAAGGGCATGACCAGTTGTCCCGTATGTTGGGGTAATATCATGCCAGTTGTTAGAGCTGTTTCATGATGTATTTAAATGTTTATTAAATTATTGAATTCCTAAAGTTGTGTTTCAATACCATGAAAGGTTTCCAAATAATTGTTTTTGGTTTTCCACCACACAGTGAGGTTGAGTTCACTATTGACCTTCTCGATGGTACGATGCACATATCTATACCATATTATCATGTGTAATCCGATGAGTTGGTTGAACATAAGGTCCAGCTCGAGAAGTTAGAGGATAAATGATTTATTTATCATATCATGTTAATGAGGTATTTAACTACCATATTTGATAATAAGGAATATGGGATCCCTAGACGCTATATTGATGTGGGATGTGTAATTGGGTGACTGTTAAGAACACATATCAATTTATAAAGATTATTGATATCTGTGACCATCTTAGTGGGACTCATTAGTTATATAAGATTGAAATGCAGTCATGGTATCATTAATTGACAAAATAAGAATGGGAAATGCGTAAGAAGAAATTTCATAGTCGATATAGGAATTTAGAGTTTTCAGTGCCTCCATTCGATAGCACTAATGCTCTTATATTGTTAATGTATTTTTGGAAAAAAAATCATCAGTTCATGGAAACTTTTATTTTTGTGTCCATGGATGATATTTTTTTGTACTTAATGTTAGAATAGGAGAACATGGACTATTTGGATTTCATCAGTAAATCCTTGAAATAACCTCACCATTATGGTAATATTTCAAAGTGTGAGTTCTTATCCCAGATGTAAAGTTTCCGGGGAATGAGATATCTAAGAGGGGAATTTTAGCAGATTTAGAAAAGGTACAGGAAGTTATTTCATGGGAGAATCCCAAAAATGTGGTTAAAATTCAAAGCTTCTTAGGAATGGATTGTTACTATAAATGGTTTTTTCGAGACTTCTCCAAGCATTCTTATTCAATGGAAGCATTAACCCATAAGTCTATAAAGTTCGAATGGAATGACATCTGTCAGATATTTTTTATAGAACTGAAGGTTATGTTGAATTCAATTACAATTTTGATTCTTCCATTACTGGAATTAGTTTATGATGTTTTTATGATGCTTATGGTATGGGTTTATTATGTGTCTTGGTATAGAGAAAACTGGTTTGATATTATTGATCTCACAAGTTACACACTCGTGAGAATGACTACCCAAACAATAATATTTAGTTGGAAACAGTTATGAATGCACTCAGAACATGGTATCACTATCTCTTCTGGAATAATTTTATGGTATATTCTCATCATAAGATGATGAAATATATTAATACTTATAGGGATCATAATATTAGATACAGATGGTGGGGGGGGTATTATCAGACCCTTTATTTTGATATTTCTTACAGCCATGGGAAATGAGATGTGGTTAACAAGGTGTTGAGTAGAAAATTATAAACACAAGACCGAATGGAATCGATTGAGTAGTGGCATCTGATGAGTTTTTATAGAGATATGATATTGAAAGTGGAAAATGATTATGGATTGGTGTTCTTGGATTTTATGAAATATGACTTGTCTCTTGAGGATCTTCATCTCGATTCGGTGGCAGACACCAGGTTCCAATGATTTAGTGAAATACATTATTGGGGGAGACCTCGGGTGAGTGGTATTAGTATTCTAGTATATATTTATGATTCCATATAAGTCCATTTGTTTTTTCCCATGAGGTAGGAGTTACATGACAATGTAAATAATTCTTGTTGGTTTGGGAACCCTTGGGAAACTAAGATGTTTCACAACTTTACGAATCAGAATTGGTGGTAGGGAATGAGATTTTCGATAGTTTATTTTGTTTCAAAGGTCCTTTGTTGGTAGAGACTTCAGGCTAAGAATAAGAGAAATATAGTGTTTTTTATCCCTCATCCATTCCAGAATTGAAGTGTGATGATATTTCCATTTATTTCATCATTTTTCCCATAAACTCCTTGAGGGATGGACACAAAATGTGTGATTCTTGAGCAACTCAGTAAAATTTTTCATTTCTTACTGATCAAGGAGATGAAAAATGTTTAAAAAATTGGGGACCTATATGTCTTATATATTTTAAGACTTCATGGGGTTCCCTATATAGTTTTTTCTGACAGGGATCGTAGGTTTACATCGAGGACATGTAATGTTTTCCAGTAGTTTATGGGTACCCATACTAAATTAACAACACATTATCATCCGTATATGGATATACATATAGAAAATGATATCCAAGAAATAGAGGATATGCAATGGGATTGTGTTCATGATTAAAGAGGAAATTGGGAATATAACTTTTCTTTTATTGAGTTTTCTTATAAAAATTGTTATCAGGATTCGATAAAGTTGGTTCCCTATGAGGCTTCATATTGGTGGCCATGTAGATCAGCCTTTTGATGGGAATGGTAGGGAGAGAGATCCTTGTTTGGGTTAGGTATTGTTTATGAGAAGATATAGACAATGTAGTTCATCTAGGGGAATTTGATCAAATGACAAAGTCATTATAAATCTTATGCAGACCATCAGTGTCAGCCTCTGGAGTTTGAGCTTGGTGATTGGGTATATCATAGATTTTCACCATGCTTGGGTCAGTTTCGGTTGGGTGTACAGGGTAAGTTTGTACCGAGGGTTGTGGTACATTTTGAGATCTTTGGATAACAAGAGAGGGTAACCTATAAGTTGAAATTTCTATTTGGTTTCATAGATATCCAAGACATGTTTTATGTTTCTAATTTGAGGTGGTATATACTAGATCCTTCTTACGTGATTAGATGGGTGGATATTTATCTTAGGCCTAAAACCACATAGTTTGAAAAACAAGGTCATATTATTGATCACAAAAATAAGGTATTACATAGTAAAATGGTCCCCCTAGTTTGGTAACTATGGTGGGGTGGATAGTATATCTAATAGACATTAGGGTAGGATTCGTCGAGGAGGCAGAAGTGACCTTCTCTTGTTGTGGATCCATGATCTTGAGAGATTTCTAGGGGAAAAAAGCATTTACGGTGGTGATATTATAATTTCCCATTACCTTTATATCATATAAGTTTCTATTTTTTTGTTTTATTTTTCTTTTATTGAGGAATGTTGAGAATGAATTGGGAGGATACCTATAATGGTGATGTTAGTTTTTTTTAATTTTTATCATAAAACATGTTGTTTTTATAGACATATGGGAATTTACAATCCATTTAATGGGGTTAAATGACATGTAATAATCAAATAAAATATTATGTGAGGTTGGTACACAACATGAAATAATACACGCAGTGTATATCTTACACACCATGTAAATATTAAAGATCATTTTTGTTAAGAGGTGATGGTATTTTTGGTGTACCTATGTCCTAAGAATTGAACTATTTAAAGGTATTATAAACCATGTAAATTTCATATTATGATTTATTTAGGTAATTTTATGGGTTTTGAGGATTTATATAATTTGAAAACTTCTCCACTCAACAAGATTCCTCCTTCTTGGTGTTTTTGGTGGATTCTCTCCTCCTAGATCTCTTTATTTAGAGATTGATCATCGTTTTTATTGTATTTATTCTCTCTAGGAATGTAATCATTTTGGTTATTCTTTTTTTCATTGTGGATATGGTTTGGCTTCACATTTGTGATCAAATAGTGTTTTATATCAATTATTCTCAGTTTCATGTTGTGAGTTGTCTTTTAAAGGTAATTCTATTGGTTTTCTGTCTCTTTTGTCAAAAGAATTTATGTTTCTACAACATTCATGTTGGTGTATAAATAATACTTATTAGTTTGATTAATTTTATGTTTTTCTTGATAAATTCCTATCATTATTTCATTTTAAGTGATAAATGGATTCAAATAATATCTTAGAAAGTAATTTTTTTTCAAAATGGGGTTTTTTTGGAAAATGTATTCTCTTGATTTGGAAATGGATTTATAAAATATGAATTAGATCCTGTTGGATTTTAAATAATTTATTGAAATTATAATATTTTTTTGAAAATGTAATGGATATCTGCACAATAGGAACCATGGGTGTTTTAGGATAGAGACACAGGTAGCCTTAGTATGTGTTTCAGCAATATGAGTAAACATTTTGTGATATCCAATTTCAAGACTCAATATCTATTAGATCCAATGATTTTATTTTTATGATTTTGAGTGTCTAGAACACACTTCACCATAGGAAAAATCCCAATATGTGGTTCTTTTCCATTTTTAATGTATTATTATCTATCACATGATTGATTTTATCATGGATTTTTTCCCACAGGTTTTTATATGAGGTTGTATCACACAACATTGCATGATAGGTTGTTTTATCGATATGTGTATACCTGTATACCTTGTGATTCAAAAATATACCTTATTATTTTATCATTATACTTTTCATATTTTTTATTTACGAATAAGAATTGATTTTATTAAAATAATATAAAATTTAATATACAACTAAATTTATTTTAAGAAATTGCATTGAATTTTTTTTTCAAAATATTGAATTCTTTCATTCTTGATAGTATATCGTCCATAAAAACAATGTTTGTATATAATTGGTATTTTTGTCACACCCTATTTCTTCTATTGGGGTTTTTTAGATTATGTTTTTTATAATCAGGTAATGGTTATATCATATTATAGTATGTTGTATTCTATTGTTTCTTCTATATACGGTTAAAGTTGGTGTGGAGGTGACTATAGGTCACATGCAATACTTTCTGGTTTAGCATATTATATTAAATTGTATTTATTTTTTGGTATCTTGTAATGTCTCATATTTTCCATGTGTTATTTTTGGATATTATATGAAATATTTATGAGACCATGCATTGAGACAATGTGTGATTATGAGGCCCGATGTGCCCAAAATAAATGTTTGAAATATATTAAATAGAACCCAAATGTGATTTTCCTAAAAAAGGTGTAATAACATCTAAAAAGGTTCCCGAAGAAGGAATATGAGGGCATCGTTTAACACATAACATGAGGTTTATCCTTGGTGTGGCTTAATATTAGTTAGCATGAGTCATTTGTAGAAAAGTAGTCACATGTTCATAAATGAACATATTAATTAAATGAAATTATTTTATTTCAATTTTTGACATATTGAATGGTTAGTCATTAAATAGACTATTATATAGAAATCATAGGGTTATCCACATAACCCTAGAGCATTTGGAGGATTATTGGAGTGAGAGCCCTATAGAATCCTCTTCAGAAGATGATGATAATGTTATGAATCAATGATCGATGCACCTTGGATTTGATAAATCTTGCCAATGATGAAAAGAAAATTATTATTCATCAATATTCACACCAATTTAAGGTAGGGTGTTTATTTTGATTCATTTATTCCACATTATTTATTTCTACGATGAACATGAACAAATAGATGAATATATTGATTCACGGATCATACATAATACGAGGTTAGATTATATTTACATGGTTATATAGGGATAATTATATTTGTGATTATTGATTTCTTTGATTGTTGTTCTAACAACAATGAACAGAGATCGAAAAGAACATCGGTTGATGTCTATTCCTCTTGATTTATTTTTCTGTTATATCCCCCCATTCATTATTCATCATGGGATTTCTTTGTTTGGCCCCTCGCTCAAAAAATCTTTATCAATTTATCATTTCACACCCATTTCATGGTGAAATGATCCGAAATCATAGATCTAGGTTAGGAATGACACATTATAGGTGTGATGATTGAAACAAAGTGATTCAAATTATGGATTATTGCAGATTTTTTGTTCGTAAGCATGGAATTAAGAATGACCAATAGATTTTTTTTCGAACATATTAAATAACAAAATTTGTTTTTAGAGTAATAGAGAGGCTACGTTGAGATGATCTGAGACTAAAAGTAAAATAGGATCTTGATTCTGAAGTGATAGAAGTGTGAATTCAAGTAGGGGGAAGAAGAATGGTTATTAAAAAAAACCAGATATAGATGGCATGTAACATTAGGATACAAAGTGTGTAGACCCATTTTAATGACTCAACATGTACCCATTGAAGAACACAAACAAATTGTGGAGTAAACAATGTGTAATACCCCACATGGAAAGGACTAGATCATGTACACGAACTACCCTATGTACTAGTATACATGCACAAGTACATGGTATGAAGCCATGTACTGGCACACACCTGGAGTACATGGAATGGACCTAGTGTATAGGGACAAAGCATGTAACACCTCTACAAACCATGTACTATCATATACTACATGGAAATGGTTTTTTACATAGGTTGGTTACATAGGCATAACATGGGGTCAAGGAACATGGTGTGTAACCCCTTTACAAGTAGTGTAAAATTAATTACATGGATTAGATTTCTTGACCCCTATATCTTGGACAAGATTTTTTAGGGTTCATTATACATATCCTTCCCTGAAAGGTTGGTATGAATCATTTCCTACTTATAGGAAAATGATCCCATCAATGGAAATTCCTATGTAGTGTTTTTGGAATCCCCCTGAGAGGCAGAAAGTGGGATCCTTTATTCATATTCATACTCTAGGAGGAGTTCTGGGTGTGGACATGAATACCCACACCAGGATCCAATTATCTACTTCATGGGTTTATCAAGATAGATTTGTTGGTATCACCCCATGGACCTAGCTATTATCTTCATTTGTGTATCATATTTTCATCAGATCTATCTGAGTGTATCTTCCTCATGACAAGACCCAACGAATAGTACCAACTAGATGGATGTCTCAAAGCTAATAGGTTCAAGAGTGTGTTCTCATGGATGAGTGATTCGTGAATATTCGAGAAAAAATCCTAGGAAGGAATACTAATGTTGAGAATTTATTATAGAGTGTGTTTCTTGATTGATTATATCTATATATTCTTGTTATATTTACTATACACATATACCTATATAGAGATAACTATTTTTTATTTGTTATATGATTTTTTCAGGGATTCATACTGAGCAATGTTTTTCATACCCATGTACAGGCTTTTCCCGCACATGACATGTATTATGTTAATGATCAACCTTCGAATAAATCCTTGGAAGACTATGACTAGATGGTTCTTAGTGATATCAGACAGACAAAGGTGTGTTCCAGTGGCTTCTAGACACTAATACCAGTACCTTTTCTTTCAGTTTGGACTTGCGTTATTGAATATTTATGGTGAGATTCTATTTGGATCTATTTTCCATTATTTACTTCAGTTTATACTTTGGATATATGATTTAGATGTATACAGTCATGGATGCTTATTTGTTTTTATATAATAGCATTTTTGGGCTTGGAGATGTGTGTGTGTGTATAGATACTTAGTAAATGCCTCCCATGTTAGTTATATGCCTACTCTGTGCTAGTAACAAGTACATGGCTTATTAGAGGTGGGATTGGGGTGTTACATTATGGTTCCTACTAGGATGGGTTGTGGAAAAGTGGTATTAAGGTGTTCATTTCTACTTTAGGACAAGGATTATATGAGATTAGTTTGGGGAAACAATGTTATGTTTTTCAAGTTGGGAATTCAGGCCCGGTACTCTAGTGTTGGCACAAAAACTGATATATCCATTCACCAGGACTATAATAACAATCTTCTAACTCTGTAAATGAGAAAATTGGTTGTAGTAAACAATAATCGTACATTTATCATATAGGAATGCATTGTGGTTATATGCCCAAGTTGAGTCAGCTCTCCAGATATACTTGTTGACTGTGGTACATCTTTTTTGTTTCAAGGTGACTCCATGATGTATACAAGCTAATTTTCAGCATCATGATCATGAAAATTATCCAATCAATGATGAGGCATCAATATAGGGACCAGTTCTAGATATGTCACCTCTAGGTGGTACACTGACCATAACACCACCTATAGAGTAGAATGTGGTACCCACAATACCATCAGATGTGGAGCAAAGGCCGAGTGCACATCATGAGTTATAGTGACCGAGAGCCCTTAGGATACAAGGTGAGCATGACCGATAAGTAGACGAGGACTAGATTGAGGTGGTCACTTGAGTTTTCTGTATAGTCAAGACACTACTAGATCAGATGGTAGTCCTCACAACAGTACTTCTACATGGATCAGAAGGGAAATGGTGGGGTGTATTTACCCAGTATTATGAGTAGGTGAATCCTTCATGGATAGAGTTCAAGAGTATTCTTATAGAGGAGTTTTCAACATCTATTCTAAGGAATTTGTGTATTTGAGATCTTTTTCAGCTCCAATAGGGTATTAGGAAAATAACTAAGTATTCATCGAGGTTTACCAGCCTCTCTAGGTACTCAATGGATATGGTTCAAGATCAGTACTTTAGGTCTCAAAACATTCAGTGATGTCTACATAGAGAAGTACAATCCAACATTACACCTCCATGAATTCAAAACTATGTTGGGATACTAGAGCGAGCCTTGGTGGTTGGATATTTTTTGGCTGAGTAGATACAACAAGTTATTTTCAGTAGTGGGAATGGAGGAGTAGAGACCTCTGTAGTAGGGAGTCGACATTAGTATCAGAGACCTGTAGATGTAAGAAGATTAAGGATGGGGTCTTAAGATGTTGGATATATAGTCTAGGGTTCCCAGGGTGGGTCTAGTCAGCCAATAGAGAGGTAGTTTAACTCATGTGATGGATGGTTATATATCACCTAAGATTGTCTGACCCATTGTACAACTGGAAAAGAGAATATGGATGGACCACCGAGGAAGAGAATACGGCCGAATCATGTAGGTCTATAGGGTGGGATAAGTGGAAGTGGAGTTGGGAGAGCAGTAGGAGGTAGTCAATGTTTTGACATGTTACCACCACCACCATGAATATGTATCTAGAGGATATGGGCGGGTATAGCTATAAGCGGTCTAGGATTATTACCATGTGGCTCCAAGAATGATTCAAGGTATAATTAGTGTCTTTTTTACTATAGTTGCAGTAATTTTAGACACATGTTCTAGTCATTCCATTGTTTCTACATACCCTTTATGAGACTTATAGAATTTTATTGAACCATTGACTCCACCCTTACACTTGGAGACTCCTACTAGAGAGGACACGGTGACCACACACTTATGACAATAGTGTGACCTATCTCTTAGAGTTGAGAGTTTTAGTTGGAATCTCTTGGTAGTAGTGTTGATTCATTTCAGTGTAATTCATGGTATGAATTCTTTATCTATAGATCATTACATTATTGAATTATTTTGGAAAAGGGTGAGGTGTGTCTATAGTGAAAGAACTAGGTTATATTTTGTTGGTGAAATGGAAAATGTGGTAGTACTGGATGGACTGATGCACATGAGAGTGCACCCGATTACACATACATTGGATATCTAAACCCTTAGTGATATGGATGCTAGGAGTCATAGTTTACTATAGTGGTGGAAGAGTATAATGATGTATTTACTCAAGATGTTCCAGAATAACATATTTACTGATAGTTATAAATATTCATTGATCTACACCCTAGGAAGACATTGACATCTACACCAACATATCATATGGCTCCCATAGAGTTTTGCGAGCAGGGGTATAGTTGGAGGACTTTAATATTAATGGATTTGTGATACCTAGTGTTTCACCTTAGGTATCTCTATTTTTATTTTCCAATAAGGAATATAGGATCATGAGGTTGTGTATAGAGTATTGGCACTTGAACTAGGTGACCATGAAGAAAAGGTATACACTACTGAGGTTTGATGATCTCTCTGATCAGTTGAGAGTGTCATGATGGTTCTCAAAGAGTGACCTCATATTAGGCTATCACCAATTGTGAGTATGAAACCAAAATATACTGAAGAAGAAATTCATATGTCGTTATAATCACTATGAGTACTTGGGGATGCCCTATGGTATATCGAATTCCCCAGAAGTGTTCATTGGACTCATGAACCATATCAATCAACCTAATATGGACAAGATAGTACTAGAAATCAAAGATGATATCCTTATGTACTCAACATCCGAGGAGGAGCACACGAGAAACATAAGGATTTTTCTAGACATACTCCGAGAGAAACAACATTACAGAAATCTCTTAATGTTCTAGTTTTGGGTACAAGTGTCCCACTTTCTGGGACATGTTATATCAGAATATAGAGTGGAAATAGATATGGAAAAGGTCGAGTCCATGTCAGTATGAGAGCCACCTTGAAGCGTGATAGAGGTGCGAATCTTCCTTGGGTTGGAAGGCTATTACCAGAGATTCATACCTTATTTCTCCTCAATCTCAAAAACCATAACAGCTTGGCCTCAAAAGTGGTATCCTTTTGTGTGGAAATAGAGGTTCCAATAATATTTTCACCACTTAAGGTATATTTTGATGAGCTCTCCCATCTTGAGATTTCCAGATAAAGGTGTCCAGTACATAGTGCCATGCGATGCATTGGGAACCAAGCTTGGTTGTGTTCTGATGTAGGGGAAAATAGTAATTTCTTATGGATCATGCCATTTGATACCAAATGAGTAGAACTATGTGAACCTTGATCTTGAGTTAGCAGTAGTAGTATTTCTTTGAAGATTTGATGACACAAACTGATGGGAAAGAAGTATATCGTGTACTCTGATCACAAGAGTCTCAAGAATATTTTCTCTGAGAAGGATATGAATTTGAGATAATGGCAATGGATATATTTCATATATTATTACAAATTAAACATTTTATATTCTATTGGGAAGGGTAATGTGGTAGTTGATGTTCTCAGTAGGATATTTTGTTGAAAGTAGCTAAATGAGGTATTTGAGTAGTTGGACTCATTGAATTTATCCTTTGTTGAAGGAGATGGAGAATATTACCTTTAGTTGATGGATTTCACCCCTCCAATATTATAGAAACCAGGGGAGTAAATACCTGGGGATAATGACAATGAGACCCTACATGATCGTATATCTATAGGGAATACTCCTGATGGATTTTATAAGCATAGGGATCACATCATTATTTTAAAATGATGCAATATGGTACCAATGTCATTGCGAGAGGAGGTTCTAAGAGTGTTTCATACACCTCCTTTGGTATTAAAAAAATCCAGTGGAAAAGATATAACAGGAAATATAACCTCATTTTTTGTATCCAGGGATGAAGAAATGAGGTTCAATGTTTGTCTCTCGATTCCTTACTTGTCAATAAGTAAAGGATGAGAACCACGTTCTAGTGGGTTTGAAACAACCCATTGAGTTTATAGAATTGATGTGGGATGGGATATCTATGGACTTCAACATGGGATTTACATGTTCAGCTGGGGGAAAATTTTCCATTGGGTGATCATAGATTGACTCAGCAAGTCATCCAACTTACGGGATATTTGAGAGAAGAGTTCAATAGATTGGTTGGGACACCTATACATGTATAAGGTAATTCATATCCTTGTATTTCCATCAATGATTGTTTATGATCTTGATGCATAGTTTACATCCTACTTTTGGATGGGATTACATGAGGCGTTTGATACCCATTGACACTTGAGCACAACATTTCACCCACAAACTGATGACCACTTTGAGAGGACCATTTATGTTATGGAGGACATGTTGGAGGATTTCATGTTAAAATTTTCTCCATAGTTGGTAGGATCAACTAATAGTGGTGGAGTTTTCATACAACAATAATAACCATTCCACCATCGGTATGAAACCATTCAAGGCCTTTTACGAGTGACCATATAGGTAACCACTTTGTTGGAATGACCCAGGATAGTTAGAACACATTGGCATATATTTGGTGAGAGATACAACAGAGAAAGTATATATCATCTAGATGAGGATGAAGACTATATAAATCCATAAGAATTCACATGATGATAGAAAACATAGGACGTTTGATGTTTTAGGATAGAGGCCATGTTTTACTATAGGTTTTAAATCATCATGTATTTGGAGAGTTGGTCATGGTAGAAAGATATCTGTAAGGTTTATCATCCCTTTCTAGATACAATGTAGATTTGGAGAGGTGGAGTACCCCTTATCTCTACCTCTATAGTTTGAACAATTATAGAATGTCTTCCACATGTCACGGCTGAGGAGGTATTTGTATGACCCATCATGCATTATCGACTAAAGAGATCCAAACATTGAGGAGGGAGAAACCTTTGTTAATTACCTTTTGGAGATCAAGGATTGGAAGGAGAGGATCTTTTGTGTTAAGTTGATTCATTTTGGGTGTGTATTATGGCAACATGGGAATCTCTATGAGAGCACATGGAAGTGGGAGGCTCAAATTTCTTCTCAGTACCCACATCATTTAGAGTTTCCCTTGTTTTTGATTTTCAGATTGTAAAGAACCAAGGTGGGGATAATTTAATGTCTCATATTTATATGTATTAATATTATATATTGTATGGATTATTTTTTAGACTAGGAAATAAGAATGTGTTCCATTCTGATGCCATGTGTTCCCAGAATTAATGTTTTAAATAGATTAAATATATTAAATATCATGCATACACTTTTTTACTAAAAAATTGGAATAACTTCTAAACATGTTCCAAAATAAAAAAACTACAGGCATTGTTGAACTCATAATGTGAGGTTTACCCTAGGAATGACATAACATCAATTGGTGTGGGTTATTTGTAGAAAATTGTATGCAGGCGTAGAAATGAATAAAATAAGGGAATAAAATTAACTTATCTGAAATTAGTAATGAAATGATTGGTTAGAATTTAAATAGGATATTATGTTGAAATACCAAGGTTATCATTATAACCCTAGATCCTTTAGAGGATCATTAGAGATACATCCTTAAAGAATCCTCTAAGGTGGACGATGAAAAAGCTGTGAATCAAATATTGACGCACCTCATATTTGAGAGATCATGCCAATAATGACAATAAAACATCACTATTTGTCATTGATAAACGAAATAGAGGTAAGATGTTTATTTTTATTGATTTATTACCCATTATTTATTTCTATGATGATCATGAACCAATTTATGAACATATTGATTCAGATATCATGTATATTGTGTTATGGCATAATATTTGAAAGGATTTATAGGGAGAATTTTATTTTTGATTATTTATTTCATCTATTTTCATTCTAATGGAAAAGAATTAAAATAGGGAAGAACATCAATAAAGGTAAGTTCCTCTAGATGATTTGTTCAATTTCTCCCCACGTTCATCATCTATTGTAGGCCTTCTTTGTTTGGCATAAGGCTTGATAAATGCTGATCAATTGATCATATCACATCTATTTATTAGTGCATTGATATGGATTTGTTGATCTATGATCGGTACAACATGGGAAAGGTGAAATGACAGAGACAAAGCAATTTAGACCATAAATTATTCTTGATTTCCCATTATTCTAAATGGAATAAAGAATAGTCAATATATCTATTTTTTCGAATATATTAGAAATACGAATTGGTTTTTTGAGAAACTATGAGCCTCAAATGAGACGATCCTAGAATAATGAAGTGATTGGATATAGATACTAAAGTTTTGATGACATTTATGTGAGTGGTATTATGAAAAATGATTTCTATAAAGAAATTGATACACATATATTATAGCCCCTAGGTACACGACATGTGGCCCCCATTGACTGACTTGAAATGTACTTGAAGAAGTGTGAAGACACTGGGTGGACTACACATATATCCTACATGATGTGTACTCTACTAAAAGACATATATGTGATCATGTACATGGACTACCTCATGTACTGGTACATGGGAACAGGTACATGATCTGATGCCATGTACTGGCACAAGATAAGAGTCACAGATATGACCTAGTGTATAGGGACACGACGGGTAACCCCCCTTCCTACAGTATACTCTCTTATACTACACAAATTGTTTTTGCTGAAATAGTCCATTTACATGGACAAAACATGAAATTTAGATGTTTACATGCATGTATTTTTTATTTTTCTTACATTTCATCATTTGTATGGGCCTGGAGATGTGTACATCTGTATAGGTACTTAGGCAATGCCTCCCATGTTAGTTATATTCCTACTCGTTGTTAGTGACCAGCCCTTTTCCTATTAGAGGTGGTCTTGGGGAGTCACAGAATGGTCCCTACTGAGATAGGTTGTGATATATGTTGTCTGTTTCTGCATCATACTCTAGTTGAATGTGTTGTTTAACTTATATTGAAGAATTTTTTTCTATTATCTATTTTACCCATATCAAATGGATATGGTAGTTCATATGGATTTTCTAGTTTTACTAGGGTACTTTTTTATAATAACTAATTACTTATTGGGTTCAAAAATTAATTCTTTTAAATTTTAAATCAATAGGAACATCCATATTAGAATTCCCCAGGTAAATAAAATTCAATGTAAATGTTATAAAGTAAAATGATTTATAAGACATAGATTTAAATTTATAATGTTCCTATCTTACAAAATAAAAAACAAGTAAATGTGTGACTGACCATTAACCATTTAGTTTAATAAAATCCATTCATATATAAAGATACTTTAAATCATATTTCACATACAAGTTATATTAGAAAACTAATTTACGTTTTAATTGTATTTTTTTATTAGTGGTCACATAATAAATTGTCTTATATAATCACACAAATATATATATATATTTATTTTCAGATCTAATAAGTACGATGACGTCGTACACATATATAAAAAGACATTACAAAAATAGTGGTGGAAACATTAAATAACAAACCCATGTCACGATTCAGGTAATCAAATAATCAATAATAGGAAATCGAAAAAATGACACGAGAATCTAACATGAATGATATGATGCATGAATTCACACACTATTACTTGAACAGGCTAAGATAAAGATCCCATAATTCAATAAACCCCTAATAATGTGTTCAGTTGTGGCGAAATTAGATCAATAATAAAAGTTAATAACATGAATCACAATCCCATACCCAGAAACATGGTAACTACTTGTACATGGGGTGTCTAATACTAAGATCATTCCCCATACAAAGTCATCAGACACACATATTCTACTATCATCCATGACCAAATATTATGGAAAAATAGTAAACCCTCTGATAATTTTTTTAACCATCCTCCATGAGATCCATTGAACTGGTTCCCTAAGATAGTGCACTACATGGCCTAAAGTATGGTTCTACACATATGATATGAGTTTCACAAGAAGTATTATAATTTTTCAACCATCATGGTAATTTTTGATTATTGTAAATTTCAAAAAACCCTCATGGTTTCTTCTTCATTAGATGATCATAAAAAATAGATTCCCCACACATGATAAATTAAAGAGGGATGAGCACTTCCTTGTTTCATCATGCCACCTATACTAGATTGATGAAGAGAATTTGAAAAATATTTTTGGGATAATTTTTCCCTAAAAAAAATTGAGTTATATAGATAAAAAATTTGACTTTCACATGTGTGCTGAATTACAGTTGGACCTTGTCATGGTTTTGAGAAGATCACCTAGAAAGAGTGACTAGATTTGCAAGAATTTATTAGCAGCATCAGCATCGATCACTAAATCTATGTAGATTTCACAAAATGAAAGAATGTTTGGAAATCATACACATCCATACATTCATCTGTACTATAAATGAATATAAAGATACATGATGCTTATAAGGTTAAAATAGATACTACAAACTCCAACACAGAATGACCTTAACATTCTAAGAATATTGGGTGTCTTGGGAAGAACTTTAAAACATTTTGTTCTCAAATATGTATGATGGACGAGTCTGATCAATTCATGGATAAAAAACAATGTTTATGATGTAAAATTTGGCATTCCAAGACCCTCCGGTTTTGAAGGTGTTTTCTGAACTTTTAATGGACTTTTCAAAAGGTACATTCATCACTATATTTTTATTGAAATTACCTATGAATATGAAAAATGGGCCATGATATATTCCATAAAGAATTTTTTTCCAATTTATATATATATATATATATAATTTTGGATTTAGTATGATTCTAAAAATGATGTTAAGGATTTGATGGAAAGAATCATGGATATTCATTGGAAGCTCTTATTTTATTTTATTGAATGTATTAATCATATCAAGATCCTCAATTAGATTGCCTCACATTCCTACAAGGGATTCGAATCAAGTGGTGGATTATTTACAGAATAGGAATATTATAGAAATGTGTTTGATGTGGTCATTCAAGGACCTGGATTACTATGAAAAAATGGTGGATTTGAATAGGTGGGGACTGATTCACTCTCATCATTGTAAAACGAATGGTAAATCTTGATCCTACTTTCTTGTTTTTATTTAATAAAATTTTAGGATTGGATTTTTTATAATCTGAGATATTCTTTGAAATAATGAACAATGATATATTTAGATAAAAATGAAATTGGAACTATATCTAAGAATGAGATGATTAATAATCAGACAACCAAACATTTAATGAAATCAACAACATATAATATCATTTTGGAATACAACAACATACTTTATAAAATGTACCAAGATAAAAAATGAAAATACAGAAAACATAAGAAAACCCTTAACATCTTAGTGTAGACCCAAAATCTATGCTCCATCATAACAACCATGAAAACATAGGATTGGTCACTTACCCATTCCTGAACCTAAAATGCAATAATGATAGTCTCTCAGATACTCAATTACCATTTGCACCTATGTTGGGTGTGTTTATAAATTAGTATTACATAATCATAAACATAACTAAAATATCCCTTAGATATCTATGTTCATGAATAAGGGTAGTAAATAAACAAGAACTATTTAGAAAATTAATATTAAATAGTATTTTAATTTAAATAAATTATAGATGAACAACCACTGATGCATATGATCCATGGTAACACCTTCCAGTAGTGTTTACCTTATTTTTCTATCACTGGTTTGAATCTAATAATAGTAACAAAATTCATTGAATAAATATAAGGTGTAAAAATGAGGAAAACATGGTTACAATAATCTAATATAATAAACATGTCTCAATAAGGAATTACATATTTATAAGTATTATAAGTAATCTAAGGAAGTTACCCATGGAATTTCACTATTCATGTATAAATTTAATGATCAAGAAACCATATTATCCATTTATAAGAAACCCTTTATTTGAGTCCATGGATTACACCAAAGGTATTCCACCAGATTATATTTTTGACATATTCAACAAGCTTGTCCCATGAAATTAAATAAAGAAACACTACAAGATTCCATGAAATAAATATGTGACAATCGATAAATATTTACATTACATGAATCCTAGTGTGATTAGACCCATTGAATTAATGGTAATGAATCTATGTGGAATCCAATATCCTATATGAGGAATTATATAACATTATCCCTCAATGAACATCAAGATTTTCTCACACAGTTTCATTAATATGATACACCTTTTGTAATCTAGGGATTCCTCATTCTGTTGAACAAAAATCAAGACCACATAGAATTCGTAGAATACCATTGAGGAAATAATGGAGCATCATTAATAATAAAGATAATTCATTTCACTAAATCAAATAATTTATTCATCACTTCTAATGTAATCACCTATTTATAAAAAATATTTTTATTTATATAATTTCATTAACTATGTAACCTATTAATATTCTCCATATTATTCAAGAATATAATCATGTTTATGGCCTAACTAAAATAGGTTTCATTTATAATATAGAATGGAAAAAACTGTTATGGGTCTTAGTTTCACTCTATTTAACCAACACCACCATTTAGAAATTACTATTACCGTTCAGGTATCACTATCTAATATGCCTGATATATGGGTATACTAAAATTTGAAATTATTAATAATTTGTATATTCTATTTAATAATAAAAGATTCAAAAAATGGAATCATCTTGATATTAAGATCTAGATAACCAAATTTTCACATATTTGCCATTCAAGTTAAAATCTCTACTTTGGTCAACCCCTATGGACGTATCTCATTATATGATTAGTGGTCTTATAAATAGTAAAATCCTATATTGCAAACTTATATAAACAAATGTATTTTAATAAATTTACTTAATATTGAGTGTAATGAATGCATGAAATGAACACATACATTTATGAATAAAATTGGTTAGACTATAGGTTAAATTTATGGGGTTTCCTACCTCAAGTCAATGCATTGCCATTTAATCTCTCAAGGATGAAAACTCCATTATGTTTTATCTAATCTCTATTAAGTCTTATACAACACCAGCACATTTCTCAAGACACTTTCTCCTGAACAGAACCCCTAATCAATTAATTATAATTACTTTAGATAATTCAACAATCTTGTTTCAAATTGAACAATCATTGTTTCACTCAATAAAAATCCTATTTGTAATGACCTATGAAATTCCCTCAAAACTCACTCTAAGAAACATTCCTAACACTCATCACCAAATCCATAATCAAACCATTTATGTTTAAGATAAACCTATGTAAAACTCAAAATGGAAATGTACCACCACTAAAATAATGTGTGATTACATGATGATTTTATATTGGTTTATCCAATATAATGGATGTGTGAGTGAACTAACCATTAGGAAGATTCTTCCATTATATAGTCTATTAATAAATGAAACCCTTACTAAGATAACACAAAATTAAAAAAATTAGAGTAGGGAACCAGTGAAGACCAATCGATGATGAATTATACCATGGATGAGTGATCAAAACCAATGGAACACCATCACAAATGATATTTAAGAATGGGAGGGATAGGATAAGGAACGCATGTCACCCATGTGAAAAGGGATTGGGAAGAGAAGATTACCCATTAATAAAATTTAACAGGGAAACACAGTATTATACCCCCTTTATAGGACACTGGCTAGCTGGTATCGAACCACTGAATAACCAGTGGGTGAAAACTATATCCCCAACCACATAACACTGCTCCATTGTTTTTTATTGCATACAATATCTATCCTATCACAATTTCATGTGAAAAAAACACATGTTCAAGGTGTCCTTACACATGGAATTCTATCCCAAATCTTTGATCAAAATATATCATACCCAGTAGTTGAAATGTTCAAATTCCACAACAAATTTAACACCAATAGGGGCATGAGGACTTACACAAAGAACTATTTTAGTTTACATATATAATTTTCACAAATACAAATGTGACTAAAAGGACAAAAAAAGAGTGAAATCAATTAAATAGTGGTTCAATGATGTTTTGTGTGTGATTAAATGTAAATGGGACTTAGTGGAAATGTTTTTGGGAAACTATTGATTTCATGTTTTGATTACAAAATCACATCATTGTAGTTCTTTGAACACATTCCATGTACCCTCCTATGACTGATAGGTTTTGTGGATAGTGAAAAATAACACACCAAAGATACATTATTTATACACATTGTGTAGTATTTAGAGGCATGTATTAGTGTGTTCCGTGATTATAAACCTATATGAAAATCTAAACATATATAACCACTAATTTTATAAAGTATTCCATATATTTTATTATATACATTTCTAGTACTATATGTAATACCCATCATCATATCCGGATGGGTATACCCATTGGATACCAACCATAGGACATGTTATGTACAACTACCCCATGGAATACATTGTTTTGGATGGTACCCTGAACATACCCCTGATGATCGCACACACCAAATTGCATTGTGCAAATAATATTTTGAATGAATCAAACTCTCCATATGAAAAATGTACTAACAATTCCTCTCTATATAAGATACAAGTATTTTAACATCGTAATTTATTTTCATATACATTTACAACCATATTAAATTTCCCATATATTTTCTAGGGACTCATATTTTATCACACTATTAGTTTTTGCTATGAAAATTTTAGTATAAACTATGATGATCCATTCTTATCCAAAATCAGATTAAATATGTGAGGTGATTTAATAAGTTTAGTTAATTTATCACTTTATGAATAGTGATTGGTACAAGACACATTGAACACTTTGGAAACTTTGTTAATATTTATACAGGAGGTGTACTAGTTATATAGAATAGGTTCATCACATTCATCTTTGTTTTTGGTATCCCCCAATTTGTATGAGTCAAAGATCCCATAGATCATACACAAAGTCAATATAACATTTAAATTTAAAAATTTTGGGTCCCCCACATGACTTATGGAGTTAGAAACACCCACACATATGGAAGGTATTCAATATATATCCATTGATTAATATGATACCTCATCTAAGGTGTTCTAATTGAAATGGAATGTAATATCCAACATGGATTTTTAATACCTTAATCTATTTAAAACATGGAAAGGAACAAGTCCCCTAACATAGTTTTTAAGAGGTAACATGGGTTTTTATAGGGCAGTTCAGATTCGTGTGTAATTTTTATAGTTTATTCATCTATAGTCCAGTTGTGCATTACGGGACTACCTTCTAGTGTTATGGTTACTGAATTTATCAATATATAGTTATATATTTTGACCTATGTCGTGTTATGATAAGTGGTCTTTATAACAATACATTGGGGTTTTCTAGGAAACTTTTTAGATGGGTTTATACTCACCCTTAGAAGGGAATTTATTCAACACATTCCCTATCTTATGTAGATGATATATAGTTTGGATGTTATATTAGTGAGAATAATTTTATTTTTGAGGGAACTTATTGGTAATTTGATATGAAAGGATTATGTTGGTTTGTGAGTATACCAATTCATCTAGAATTCATATTCAACTTTGAGTTTTGTAATGTTAATTTTTATACATGGGATATAATTACTATATTAAATCACTATTTGAGGTAACCTTAATATAAATATCATAAATATTTCTTCAATTTACATGAATATTTAATACATTTCTCCATAATACACACTATGGCACTATAATGGTTTAGTATAAATAAATAATATAAATATAATCATATTATTTCCTAAAATATCATCACTATCTCCCTCAAAATATAGTTATATTCATGACATCTTAACATACACTACTTAAACCCATTTTTCTTAACAAGGGGAAATGACATACAAGAAGTAGTGACATCAGTTTCCTAATAAGGGTAGAAAATTGGTTACATAATTCAATGATCATAAGTGATATAAATATATACATAGGTCATGATTGCATGATTGAAACAATTAAAAATAATCCCCAATAATTCATAGGTCATAAACATGAATAATTGAATAATCCTACAGCTATAAATAAGACATGAATCATAAGAGAATCAATGTCCAAGATAAATAAGAATATATTTTTTTTGTAAAATATTTTTATATGAGAGTTTTTTATAATTTTTAAAAATTATAATCATAAAAATCATTTTTATTGTGTTTACCAAGATATTGATCACATGTTAGTTTTTGGATAACCAGTCATGTTCCCTCTTTGGTCTTGGGAAAACCTTGCATGTACCCTATTGGGGATTTAGGATAACCTCTCATATACCAGATTCTGGATTAGTATAACATCTATTGTACCCATTGAGATCATAAATTTTATTCCAAAATAAATGTATTATAATGATATAATGTACATACCCATCACATAATATTAATGAATTTATTTCTATTACAAATGATGTTGATAAAATTTATCATTTTATCATAGTATAATATATAGAAATTGAAAATGATTTTCATTAATATTTTATCACCATAATCAATAACCATTAAAAATAGTGATAGTAATTGTTTCATTAGATTATATCCCCATTTAAGAAAAATCAACATGAATTGTTGTTTGTAGTAATAAAAAAGATAATTTATATATCAGTTAAATATATTATCAGGAAAATTGATTTATCATTTTAAAGTTAAAATTTTAAATTATGAAATATTATAATATATTATGATGAAAATTTATTAAAAAATAACCATGAAAACTTATAATGGATTCTTCATGGTAATTAATAGTCATGAGGATGAGAAATTTATTTTCATTTTTAATAGTGAAATAAACATTAGTTTCCCAACTTTAGTAAAAATTAACTCAATTAGAAAATGAAGTGAATAATCATTTTTTTCAAAAAGTGAAATGTGGTTGAAAATATCATTAATAAATAATTGGATAATAGTATGCTAATTTTTTAAAATGTTTTAAATAATCTATTGGAATTGAAGAAAAATATCACTGACCGAATAGATGAAAAAGTTAGTTTTCTCCCTTTATATTTTTGATTACATAGTGACAAGAAAGTTGATAGAAAATATAATATCCTAATGTAACCATAAAAGAATTTAATCCATAATAAATTAGAGAGATGGATAATATAATTTTATAACTTGAAATTTAAGCATACACAATCTCATTAAAAATATTGACTCTAAACCAAAACCCTTTCTTCTTTGGTATCATTTAAACCATCACCCCCATGAGAGTAATGATAAAAAACTAAAAAATAATATTTAATGAATATAAATATATTATTGATATAACATAATAATTGGGAAATATATACTCCACTTCAGGGATAAAATCTGTGAATATAGTATATGTATCACAACAAAAGGTGAAATGAGAATCCCTAACATTAGGTATCGCCTGATTCATAATTGGTTTTGAGTTAATGTACAATAAACATAAATATACATATAATTATATTCCATTATAATATTCATAAATATTATAAAGTACATTATTTAATTATATAATATAATAACATATTAATTAATAATATTTCACCATCAGTATAATTTTAAATGTCAACTATGTTGTTTTGGGTATGTTTCAATTCGATAGATTTAATCCTTTAATCTTGATAATGTTAAAAATATATATATAATTTCAAAAATAAATATATAATATATATTAATTATATAAAAGTTTTTAGCAATCAAAAAATGGTATATATAGAAAACTTATTTACAATTTTCATGGAGAGGGTAATTCATATGTACAGATGAACACAACCTTAATTTTCAAATGAGAATAAGGAAATAAATATAAATATAATTCTATAATTAATGAATCATAATAAAATAAAAAATATTATTTATATTTTTTAAATACTTAATTATATCTATAAGTATATTTTTGTGATGGAAAATTAATCAAATTCTTACATGGAGGTGGTACTCTCTACATGCACATGAGGGATATATTCATTTACAATTTGATATAAAATAGGTGTAAAACTATCATACCATATTAATAATAACATAATATAATATTTATAATAAAATATTGATTATTTTAGGTATTATAAAATGCTTTTATATTATTTAGATGAAAATATAAAAATTGAACGATTAGAGTAAGATGAATAACACTTCTCTGAGAGACCTCCCCTAGAATACACCTTTTGCATTCATTGGATGGTCTTAGGATTGAACAAAAACACAAGAATGAAGGGAATAAATATATTAATGTGTTTTTATTGGTATTTAATAAGCTATATGAATCAAATTATATTAACAAGTGTATATAATAATTTCCATTTTTAGATGAGGGGAGGGACAAAAATTGAATAAAAAATTTCATTTAAATGATATAATGTCACATTATTATGAAAGATTTAGGTAATCGATATCAAATATAGAAGATGAGTCAAAATATGGTCTAAATACCTTAATAAAATATTATTTATACATGTTATTGTGGAATTTGTACTGTTATACATTAGTTTAACAAAGTTGGTAAACCCATTACAATCTGTATCATTGTATAAACTGTTTAGGTTTATAACTATTCATTATGAAAAATTGAAGTCGAACATGTAAGTAAATTTTTGTATGATAATCCGATATTATGAGTCCCTTTTATAATTTTAATATCTATTGTTGTATGAAATTAAATTTTAAAAAATTTCCCAAAACACTAATAAAACTATTTTAGAAATACATATTTTAAAAAACACTGCTATTTTAAATTTAATTTTATACCTCATTAATAAAATTTAATTGATGTTAAGGTATTTTATTGAACAATATATGTATATATATTGTAAAATATTTCATCAATATTGATTTGTGAAATTTATTATGATAAAAACACATTATGCACATAAAAATTGTATTCCAAAAAATTACATTTTTACCACCAAATTATATTATCTTCATTAATAACCATTAGATAACTAATTTATGAATTATTATTAATATATTAGAAATATATATTAATAAAATAATATTTCAATAGTGATCAATATATTTGTTCATAATAATTTGACTCACCTATAAAAATATATTTATTTATAAAAAATATAACTATTATTCACTAAATTATTTTATTAAAATTCAATTATTATGTATTATGTATTAATCAATTAATTGGTTGTAAGGAAAAAATTTCATTATATATTCAATAATGTGGTTGATCTTATTAACATATTCCAAATATTATTTATATGTTATAAAGGCTCTAATATATCATGGGACACTTGGAAAAGGAGTTGAATGTAATGGAATACATTGAATACATAATTTTTTTCTATGGAATACATATAAAGTAATGTACTTTTACATTATACCAACTATAAAATAAGGTATCCATCAAAATAACATCACTATAATTCGTAAAATAATTATTTTTATGATTTATAACATCCTCATGATCCAATGTTTCATCATCTATAACACCCCAAGATTTTACACACGTATTTTCTTAATTATATTTATTCAATATATTATGTTCCACCCAACAATGATCATAAATGGATAGTGATATACTATAAAATATTAATGTGAATGTTAGGAATATTAATGTGACCACTATAATAAAAACCTCACCTATTAATGTTTAAATAACATTTATGTATCTGATAAATGAATAGATGGTATATTATTACCATGGGATAAGTAAATAAATGTTTTAAAAATGATAAATTAAGTGTTTTGATTTTTATGAAATATAAATACTTATTTTAAATATTATATTTAATACAATGGTTTAAGAGAAATTTTATTCACATAAATAGATTCATAAATTAAAACATTGTTTTATTATAATTTTATGATAATTCTATGGGACCATAATTAATTTTTCAATGTGTCGTAAAATAAGTTTAGTATTAAAATTGGTATTTTTCAAATAAATGGTGATTTTAATTAGAAATTAAATTTATCATATTTATAAATTTATTTTAAAATAATTTATTAATTTTTTGAAATTTACACATCAAAAAAAAGTTAAGGTTATTTTTTTATTTTTCTGAAATAATTGAATTTTTAGTGAATAGTGAAATATGATAATTTAATGTATTTAACATTATAAGTTTAATACATGAAATGTTGAGTCATTTATGATGTAATAACCCATTATCATGCAATATATACAATACATATTCACAATTATCAACATTATTGATATTCTTGATCCTTAATAACAAACTAATGAATAAAATAATAAAAACACCCCTCTCTCACCCCTATAAAAAACACCCCTCACCACCCCTTCTCCTCACAGATTATAAATCATTAATATTCTATAAAAACTTCCCAATTTACATTCAAATCCTCTTCCCTATGTCTCATACCAATTTCTCATTCCGAAAGTACAAATCCAAGTGTCTTAAAGAGGATCTCAATGATATGATATTCAAGACGTAAAATAACCATTCTTTCTCATTTATTTTCTTATTATATCCTCACATACCCTTATAAAATGTATCCTGATAATTCAAGTATCTTATATATACATTAATTTTACCATGTTAATTTAATATCAGAAATAAAATATCTTCCCTCCACTTTTCATTCAAAAAATGAAAAGATCATCTGTTGCATGTCGATTCACAACCATCGTGGATGATGAGTTTACATTTTCCATTACATACTTATAAACTGGTCATAAAACCCTTATTAAGGTTAAATAAGATATTTATATACATATTATATGATATATAATGTTACAAATCCACCAATAAACATATATTAAATTAAACGGTAGATGTTCGTGGTGGTGGTAAAAACTAAAAATATAAATACAAAAATATTAATCAATATTTTATGTAAAAATTCATCATAATAACATATAACCAAATAATAAATGAGACCACATAAACATTTATATGACCATTAATACTTAATAATTTAACTTCTACAATTTTCCTTCTTTATTAAATGTACTCCCAAAATTATACACAAGGGATCCGACCGTAAAACTGTGAGACAAACTTTCCCAAAACAACAATATAATACATTATAGCTCCTCAAGATGGGAATAAATGAACATAATAATATTATAATAATTAATATATGTGGTTAATATGTTATTAGATAATTAATTAATTAATCTAATTTTATTAACTAGGACATAACGTATAATAGATGAAATATTTCACACATTATGTGAGAGTTTTAAATCTTACTTTATTTTTTATAGGACATATGTAATTTTCACCACTAATTTCATTTATATAATTCCCCTACTATTTATTTTCATAGTTAATTAATTATTTCATCAGATATAAATATTTATTGTAACGTGGATATGATTATTGTCTAGACCTTAAATAATTTTTAAATATGTTGTTTACTTTTAATATAGTTTTTTCTTGGGAAATATTGATAAATCTATATCCTATACTCACTAAAAGTATTTTGATAAGTCATATTTTATATAAATTAAATCAATGTATGAAGAATTAATTGTAATATTAGTGATCAGTGTGGACAATAATTTTATATCCCCTTTATTCATTGACAAGACTCATTAGGAAAATAGTCAGCAACACACCCTTCTCGTTTATTTCTAAGAAGAATCATATAGGCTTCTACCCATATAATTAAACCGTATTTTGAATGGTCTTTATGGTAGTTATTCATGTTCCAGATAAAAAACTTAAAATAATGAAGTATTTCAATCATTCAGTATTCTGTTATTACTATCCATGAAAATTTTAGTATTAAAAATTTTGTGGATTCATTTTCATTATATGATTATTAATTAAATTGTATGTGTTTTTTTGTTATTTACTAAACCATAATTATTATGAATTATTTATTATCATAAAATTATTATTGATTCATATTTATAAAATATTTCACCATTACTAATCATTTTAGATAACAATTTTATTTATTTTCCTTCTACGGGTTATAAAGATGAAATAATTGAGTAAGTGTCAACAAAGTAGTTTAGTTTCCTTTTTCATGTTCTACAAATAATTAATAATGTAATAAGGGAACCATGTGTGTATCTAGTTCTTTAATAATACTAAACTAATCTATACTTGGTGATATTATCTATTGTATCTATGCCATTGTAATAAAATAACCACTGACTCTGGGCTACTAGTGTCAGGGGTTTTACAGTTTTTATCTGAGGAGGTTTAGTAGAAACCATGGATACTTGATGTTTAATAAATATAAGAATTATAAAAATTAATTATATTTATTTTTCTCCCTAATCATGATAATTTTGAGATAAATAAGTGTGCTCCATTATTTATTGATTCCACCTGATTGAAGGAAGAAAATCAATACCCGTAGATAATGTAGGGATTGGCCCCCTGAGAAAGCCAACATAGTTGTTTTTTGGGTTTAGAAGATCATGATATTTTTAGGATAGCTTACTCATGTTATGGTTAATAACCAAACCATAACTATTTTTGATTTTTTTATGAGTCATAATACCTCATATTTTAATGGGACTACTAATCAAGTGGTATCTAAGAAATGGATGAAGTCCCATGAAAATATATTTTTAGTATTGGGATGAAATTAAAATGAAAAGGTAGTATTAACCATATATTTTCACAAGGTATATTCTAATAAATGGTGGTCGTTGATAGAGAATAATTGGGAGTAAGATGAAAGATAACTCATGGAATGAAAAATAATATAAGGAAAAATTATTTAATAAATATTTCCCTCATGAGTAGTGAACTCAAATAAAGAGAAAATTACTTCTGTTAAAGAAAAAGAAAGAAGAGAGTGTTATATAGTATGAGGATACCTTCACAAGACCAAAAAAGTATTATGTAGATTACATATCTGATTCCAAAAACATGATTTATAATTAATTTATGTATTTAATTCATGTATAGTAAGGGACCTCTATTGTCAATCATTTTCATAATATGATGAAATTTTATTACGTACTATCAAAAGAGAGAAAGAATTTTCATAATCCTATTTTTGAAAGGGAAATCAATAGAAGAAGAGTTGTTCTAATAAAAATTAAAATGGTAAATCATCTAATAATCACATAGGAAGAAATAAATTTCCCTTATGTGAAAATAGTGGAAATAATAGTGTCAACAAATGCTTTAAAGGAATTAGAGTTTATAATATGTGTATAGAAATGGGTAATCAAGATAATAAATGAAGGGGGAGGGACAAATTGATGATGTTTAATTCTTAAAATATAAAGAAATAGAGAATAATTTAAATCAATGTCATAAGAATTGGGACAATAAACCATAGAAGAGTCAAGGTGATATGACAAAGCTTATAAGATCAATACAACTGAAGTAGAAGTACAAAATGATTTGGTGGCAGGTACAATAATCCTATCTTACAATTTATAGAATTAATTATTTTATTCTTTATTATCACATTATTTTATATCCACCTATTTTCATATAAAAATTATATATTTTTCTTTTTGTTTTAATTAGGTATTTGTTAGTTAAAACTCTTAAGGGATGTCTCATTACAACAACTATGTGTCACGAAGACCCCATTTTGACACATAAACATATTTTATTTGATGGTATTATCTTCATAACTATAGTTTAAACTATTATAATCCATGATATGAGCTTGTTTTTAAAATATGATACAAAAAATTATTTCAAGATGAAGAAAATTCTGATTTTTGACAGTCTTATTGAATTCTTTATCTTTAGAGTTGAAACATCATCATTTGATTATTATTACGATCCACCACCAATAGCTATATTGAAGGGAATTTATGGGGTGTAAGATCAAAAAAATAAGGATGAAGAAGGTATTAATCAAACTAAGAATTTACCTACTATATAGGGATATATTGAGGTATTTTTGAGGAATTTCATGGGAAACCCCCAAAGAATGAGGTTGAGTTTACCATTGATTTACCCCATGATGCAATACCAATATCCAATCACCCCTATTCAATGTACACTACAAAATTATTTTATTTAAAGAAATAACTATAGTATTTGAGTAAAAATAAATTTAGCCTCCCTAGTTTATTATTATGGGGATCCAATGTTCTATTTGTTATGATGAAAAATGGATCCATGTGGCTATCCATTGACTATTGTTAAATTAATTCTATTGAAATAAAGAACATGTATCACATTCCATGAATTGCAGATTTAATTTATTATCTTCATAGATCTATATATTTTCCAAAGATTGACCATCATTCTGGGTATTATTAGTTGTGAGTAAAGAAGGAAAATTTTCTAAAGATTTTTTTTTGGATGTGGTGTGAATATTAGATGTTCATAGTAATTCCATCTCGATTGACTAATTCACCTACAGTTTTCATGGATCAATTGATTATTTTATTCAATTTATATCTTGGTGATTTTTAGTATTCATTTATTATATTCAAGAGTATTCTAAAAGCTATGAAGACCATGATAATTAGTTACAGATCATTATATATACTTTAATAAGGAAAGAGATATATGGTGAATTTATCAAGTGTGAATTATAATTTTAGAAAATTTATTTTCTTGTCCATGATATCTCATAACATGAAATATCAATTGATCTTGTAATGACAAACACAATTCATGAATGACCTACCATAGTGAACATAACCATGTTATAAGGTTTCTTTGGTTTAGAAGGATAATATCAGCATTTCATTTAGTATTTCTCTTGTTCAAATAACCCATTAAACATGGTCACACGTAAAGGGGTTAATTTTTTATGGAAAAAATAATGTTAATAATTTTTTGATGAATTTAATTGAATATTATTAAATTCTTATATTTTGACTCTAACATCATAAAATGAATCGTTTTTTGATTCACAATGATGCATCAAATAAACGACTAGGTTGTGTACTTTTAAAAAATGATAAATTTATTACATATTAATTATGAATGTTGTAGATTCATGATCAAAATTATCCAACATGTGTTCTTGAGTTAGCATACATAATCATTTCTATGAAGATATTGAGACACTATCTCTATGGTGAAATGTGTGAGATATATACAGGTTATAAGATTTTTAAATACAAATTTGCACAAAAATTACTCAACATGAGATGTAGATGATTGAACAAGTTTCTCAAATATTTTAATTTCTCAATACCCTACCACCTAAAAAAAAGATAATAAGGCAGTAGATGTATTATGTAGAAAATATCAGGGAATTCGAACACAACTGATGATTGAGAATGTTCATATGTTCATGGATTTAGAAATGATAGATATTAAAATTGTTAAGGAATGGGAAACATTAAACCTCTTTAAAAACATTTTGAAACAATATTTACTGTAAAAGATTAAAATATCTCAATTCGATGATGACAGTTTTAAAAATAAAATAAAATTCGTTATGTATGGATGATTGGAAAACTTCATTTTTGATTATGGAATTTTGAAATTCTGAAAGAGGTTATGTGTTCCACCAATACCTGATCTATAATGGGAACTATTAGATGATTCTCATAACTCAAATTTCTATATATACCCTGGTAGTATTAATATTTATATCATTTTTTGTGCGATAACATAAAGTGGGAAATTTTTTACTATGTGTGTATGATGTATAGTATATCAACAAGTGAAGGATAAGATACTTCATTCTAGAGGATTCATGTAACCTATACCTATTCATAGCTGGAGGTGGGATGATATTATTATGCACATCAATACAAAATTACCAAATATCCCTAGAGTGGATAATAAAATATGGTTTATTGTTGACCACTATAAAAAAATGAAATATTTTTTTATATTAGAGATTATTTAACTCTTGAGTTCCCAACAAGATTATTTATTAAATAAGGTGTAATAATTCATTGTGGACCTCAATCAATAGTTTTTGATCGAGATCCACATTTTAAATCAATATTCTGGAAGAGTCTGTAGATGGATTTGGACAATGAACTTCATTTGAGTACTAATTATCACCATCAAACTGATGGACATTCTGAGAAAACTATTCAAACATTGGAAGATGCGTGGAGATCACTATCAATTGAATTTCAAATTACGTGGGATATGTATTTACCTTTGGTAGTGTTTTCCTACAATATTAGTTTCCATTATAGTATTCAATGGCTCCATATGAAGTATTGTGTGGAAAGGGATGTCATACTCGAACATGTTGGGATGATGTTGGGGAGAAGAAACTTATAGTCTCTAAAATTAATAGAGATACAATGAAAAAGGTAAATACTATTACAGAACATATTAAAGAAATTCATTGTGGGAAAAGTGTTATGTTGACTATTGGAGAAAGGATATGTAATTTCAAAGGGAAGATCTTCTATTTAGAAATTATATCCCTGGAAGGGTGTCATAATGATAGTTAAGAAAGGAAAAAATATCCCAATGTATATAAAAACATTTTAAATTATATAATGAATTGGATCTACATATTACTAATTAGTAATTCCACCCAAGTATCTCTAAAGTATTTTATGTTTTCTATCTATCATTATTAATGAAGTACATATCAAACACAACACATGTACTCACCTTTGAAGAAATAGAACTGGAACATAATTTTCCTTCTAGTAAATATAATATTGAGATTCATGACATTAGATACCAAGAATTGAGAAATTGGATGACTCAACTATTAAGAATTATTCGGAGAAACTATAAAATTGAAGAAGAAATGTGGGAACCTAAGGATAGTCTAAAGAACGAAAAATAGTAATAATTTTTAAATTAAATATTCATAAAAATATTCTGGTATGAAATTTTCAGAGTGAATAATATAACTTCCCATGATTTTATGGTATGTATCTTCTTAATTAAATTTATTCAATACCTTTAATTGTTCAGCAAACGAAGCCTAAACGAAACATGATATACAACTAAATATTAATGTGATCATTTGGAATAGTAATGATACCATTAAAATAAAAACCTCACCTATAAAATTATAAATAAAATTCAGGTATCTCATAAATGAAAATACAATATTTATATCATGGAAGATGTAAATAAAGTTATTAAAAATAATAAATTATTTGTTGGAAATTTTTGGAAAATGAAAGGTTTATTTAAAATTTTATAATTAATATATTGATTTAAAGGAAAACGTTTTTTAATTTAATTGATCAATAAATTAATATTATGTTTTATTTTAATTATAAGATAATTTTTTGAGATGATAATTAATTTTTCAAATATTCATAAAAATATTTACAATATTAAAATAAGTGTTTTTATAATAAATGATGATTTTAATTAGAGTACATATATATATCTTCGATTCCAAAAATTATTTTCATAAAATGGAGTCTATTTTTTAAATCTACATGTTGAAAAATGGTTAGGGTGAATTATTTTCATTTATCTGAAATAGTAAAATAATATGTAAAATACTTGAATTTGTGAGTAATTTACGATGTATGAACCCATTAATTCAAACTCACATTCAGTAGTTACTATATTTATGCACAATAATTAACATTATTTATAGTCTTGAGAAAAAATTATAAACTAATGCATAATATAATCAATATCTCCCTCTTCTCCCATATAAATATCACCCCTCACCACCCCTTCTGCTCATACCTTATATTCCTTGAAATTTATCTAAATTATGACCTATTATTGTTCCAATAATATCCCAACACTTCCAATACCTACTTGTCTTTATAGGAGACCAAATACATGTGTCTTAAGGAGGTTCATATGTTGTCGATATTCAAGAGGTAAAATCTTCCTTTTTCATTTATTTTATTTTATTTTTTAATTATCTACACAAATTTACTTATAAAAATTGGAATGATAACTACAAATATATATATATATATATATATATATTCTATAATATTATTTTATTAATGAAATAGCCATCACCAAATCTATTCTCACCTTCTTTTATTCTAAAAATTAAATCATTTTATGTGATGTGTCGATTCACCGCCTTTATGGATGACGAGTTTCCATTTTCCATTACATTCTTCAAGTATAATAATAAAACTATTAATATTGTTAAATAATATTTTAATATAAATTTTATAAGTTGCATCATGTTATTTAACCAATATATAAACATATTATTATATAAAATGATTAATGTTCATGATGGTCATAAAAACATCCAAAATATTTTAAAACATTTTCATCAACATTTTATCCAATGAATAATCATCATACCATATAATCAAATGATATAATAACCAATTTAAAATTAAATAATTTAATTAATACTAAATAATTTGGCTTCATAATTTTTTTGCCTTTTTAGAAAAACACATTAAATTATACACAAGGAAGCCAACCATAAAACAATGAAACAAACTCTCCTAGAATAACAAAATTAAACATTATAAGTAATTTGAATATTCATAAATGAAATTAACAAAATTATAATACAGAAAATATATGTTTATGTGCCTCTTAATTATATAATTAATTAATATAATTTTATTTTCCAAGACATTTTGTACAATTGAAAAATTCTTGTATACATAAGGTACTTGTTTTTTGTCTCCCATTAATTTATGTGGGACATATGTAATATTCATAACTTATTTTCATTATTTATTTCATATTTTTTTATAATAATAATTTATTTAAAATTTCATTAAATATACATATTTATTATATCATGGATATGATTATTTTCTAAAAAAAATTATAATTTTTACATATGGTGTTTTCATTGTATATTATTTTAACTGGGGAAATTTAGAAAAGGAATATCGTTCATAGATTAAATCTATGCATAAATAATTCTTTTGGCTTGTATTTTTGGGTGGGGCACGACATTACATATCCCATGGATTCATTGATAGGTCTCATGTGTAAGACCACTAGGAAAAAACCATTTATGTTTGTTTCAAAGAAGATTAAGATAGTTTTCTACCCACATACATAAACCATCTTATGAAAGGTATTGATAGTAGTGGTTAATTATACAGAAATAGGATTTCTAATAATAAAGTGGTTCCTTAATTCCATATTCAGTTACTACTATCCAATAGATTTTCTCTTTGAAAACAAAATATGGATGGTTTTTAATTCTCTATAAATTGATAAAATGAAATGTATTTTTTAGTTGTTTAACTATCCGTATTGACTATAAATTATTCATTATCATTAAATTAATATTAATTGATGTTTCTACTATATAAAAACCTTACATAGAATTTTATCACAACCTATTTTGTTTCTTTCCCAGGTTTATGAAGATAAAATATTTGAATATGTTCAAGGAGGAATGTTATTTTCCATTATTATGTTCTATGTTTTATAACCAATGTAATAAGGGAACCTTGTATTAATATAGTTATTTAAGAAAACTAAATTGATCAATTATTGGTGATATGATATATTGTGTCTATTCCATTTTAATAAAATAACCACTGACTCTGGGATACTGGGGTCACGGTTGTTATATAATTAAAATTACAATTCATCCAAACAACATTATCCATGGAAGTAGTCTTATTCTATAAAAAGTTATCTATATGATTTATTATTTCATCATTTTTTTATTTATTATAAATTCAATTCAGTCATGGTATGACCTATGTGTTATATAAATATGAATGATAAATTATTTACTTTCTCTAAATAGATATTTTGAAAACAATTTGAACTTGATTGAGGTTTAATGAAAACACAAAGTGATAAGATATCATCAATAATGTATCAATAATCATGAAGTGGACAATATACCTAAGGCTGGTATTTTATTTATTTATAAATCTCATAACCTTTTTCCATAAAGAATCAATGTTATACCTTCTCACTGACATTGATTTCCAAATCTCACAAGTTATTTTCAAGATAATAATTCTATTGAATCTGAGTTTCCTTGATGTGATTATAAATGGATCTAACATTATATACCATTTCCTTAGATAGATCATGTCACAATAAGTTTTATTCGATAATTAAATCCAATAATTTTAGTGTTCTATATTTGAATCCATTGTGGGATACATAGTGAGTGATCAAAATGCTTGAGAGAATGATATTATTACATGATAATTAAATAAGAGTTAGTCTTTCATGGCAATAACATTTTAAATCTATATAATAGATTTTAATATGTCATATAGGGTTTATAGTGTTCTCTTAGACTCAGAATTTGTCTAATGATGGTAGAAAGTACAAGAACATGACTCCTTATATAATTTTTTTCTAAAGACATCACTATACAGTTAGGGTAAACATTGAATCTCGACTTGGTGGAATTGAATGTGGAATTACATTCAACCTTATAATTTCCATAATTTATATTAGTGAATGTTTATAAATAGTGAAATAGTTTATAATATAGATGAAAATATATGACAGTGATAGGTCATCTAATGAAACCAGAATATCATTACAACCTTTAGATGTTTTTTGGAGTCCAATTATGAAATATAAGGAGACTTTTTACAATTTTTAAATAATCAAGGATAATTGTTTTGATGTACCGTTATACTTATATTTATAAACCTTTCCATTTTGGAATACTAATCACCATGATACATAAAGGTTTTTTATCTCTATTCCTATTATACCACTATACTTCTCTATAAACACTATATTCGTCATCATATGTCGATGGATAATTGGGAATAATGAGATATGTGCTTCCTTCAATATATTATTATGTGATTCAGGTAAAATAGGGACACATAAACTATTATTTATCCTTATAATTTAATAAATATAATGGTTTAATTCAAGAACATTACTCATCTTATTTTGATGCACTATATCTTTATTCTAACCAACTTTTACCTTTTTACTGATAAATGATTGAATACTCATTTGATAAATATATTATTTCTCTACTTCCTTCACGATTTCAAGGTTTATCCTTTGCAAATCCATAAAAATAGATCATTTTATTATACCAATATTATATAATCTTGTGTGATCCATTTTAATCAAATTATCATACAACATGTTCACTATCTTATGGATTGAATGCATTAAGCAGTCATACTCTTTAATCAACTTCAACAATCATATTTGGAACATATTAAACTTCTTCAAGGTAGATATTTACATTCAACTTTTTTTAACCAGTATATATGTCACACCTTACTCTATAATGATAATGCATCAATATCTTTAATGAAAATATTACTGTTTCAAAATCCTTATCATGGTAAAATAATTCTTATCTTGGACCACAAATAAATTGGCTCCATAAGAAATCATTGTATCATTCTATATATGTATGAATTATAGACTGATTTTAAATGACCACTACAGATTACAAAACCCTCTTTACTATAGGGTAGTTTGAGTGTAGGATCATCAATAGACCTTAAATTCAACTCAATGAAATTTTATTCACATTAATCAGTTTAAAGGAACATGATTTTTTTTAGTTATAACATACTATGTATATTGGTAAATATTGAGATATTCTTCATAAATTATGAATAATGTCTATACAATCCATGAAAAGTATAGATCTCTATCATAGTGCAAATATTCTTCCATGTTAAATGACTTCTTTATTAGAAGGATCTATTGATATACACTTGATTAATACCATGAATCCAATTAATGGTACTTTATATGAATAGAAATCACATTTTTCAAATTTATAATATTATTTATCCTTCCTTAGGTTTTTCAACAAAATTATAATGTGATCTTCTTTCTTTTCCTTGATAATGGAGTACACAAGACTATTGTCTATATATAATACTGCAAATTGATCAATGTAATCTCTAATATAAATATTCATTAAATATGATAATGTAGTAGGGGAATTGTTATGTTCACATGGAATAACTATAAATTCATTTTATCCATACCTTGCATAGAATTATATCTTAGGTATGTTTTCACTTTTGACCATTAATTGATAGTATCCAGGAAGATGATGAATCTTTGAGAGTTACTGATCTCATCACAATTGATCATAATAATCATCAATATGTTGAAGATGATACTCTTCCTTATCATGATCTTTATATATTCTTAATAATCAATGTTGAGTCACATTGATCCATCTATATCTTAATAAAAGGAACATGTTCCCCTGAAGATTATTCACAAGGCTAAATGAATCACTTATCAAGACCCCCTTTTAGATTATTCAAAATTTTCTATAAAAAAATAAACCCCATTATATAAGACGTCTTCAAAATAGTTATAACACCATATATGTGTTCCATTGAATAATAACATTCATTATTATTAGGAATACCAGGAAATTATTTAAGAAATATATAAAAAATCATATATAATATACATATGTTCTTTGTTTATTTTCTACCAAACAATTCTAAGATAAAATCCTCTTATTAATTTGAATCAAGACCCAAATAATTCCTGTAATTTGTACTGGAATCCAACATTCATCCTAACAATGGAAAATAATCTTATGTTGTTTCAGAATATGATATGTGAAATCCATTTCTAGGAAATTGATATGGTATCTATATATATAGATAAAATAAATTATGGAAGGAAGATAAAATTATATAATATGGGTAATAAAATTAACTTTATGAAGAATATTCCAATAAACTATAATAATAGAAGAATAAATGGCTTGATATGTTGTCATTTTACCATTACAAGATTTGTATACTTATTCAAAATCAAATATTAAGGGTAGTAATGTGATATCATTATAAAATTCATAAAACATAAATAATTGTATAAGAAAGGAATGAAATAATATAATATTAGTTATTGAGTGGATGTTACATATACTATTTACCACATAATTCTTGTTTTCCATATCAGCTATAGTGATCTCATGTTATTTCACTTTTTTGTATTATTAATTGGTTTATAACATTTAAAATCATCATTAACCCTTGGATTCGACTAATTGTTACCATAATTATCAAACAAAATCATTTAAAATTACTGAATGTTAGTGTTACATATTGTGGAGCTTTACCTCATTTTACTGTTTTAGAACTATTCTTCCCACCACATAGACATATTATTTCAAGATAACCTTCAACTCACTACACACAGAGAAGTTACTAGTCCTTACAATATATTACCATCTATGTTTTGTTCAAAACTTATTATATAAAATTAGACTCTTCATCTTTCCTCCATAATTTTTATTATAAAACTATTCATCAAATTCCATTACTATTTTCTTATGAAAACCATAAGACCATTTGGTGACCTAGTTACCAATTACTATCTTTACAGAACCTATAATGAATTATTAATGCATAATGATGTACATTATCTCTAATTACCTTAAGATACACTATTTTACGCAATTGAAGTACCATAAAGTCTTCTATTTTAATTGGATGAAAATAAAATAACTATACATCACAAGTCCTCTAAAAGTTTCCACCTATATATTTATATAGTTATCATCAATTTCATTTAGAAAAATGAATTCCCTCTCTATTAACCATTAATGAAAATGAAGAATTTACTTAATTAAAAATAACCTCCAAAACTAATCTACATTAATAGGGTCAATTTCTTCAGGTTTTCTTCTGATTGAGAAATGATTTCTTTATTTGTATACATATCATTGCAAATGATAGATATAGAAAATCTATTTTTCATTACTTTAGTACCGGGGAATGGAAAATATTAATTTAGTAGTACTTATCCATTTCTAAAAAATTAGTTGATTATCAATCCCATTAAAATAATGGGGATATATCCCCCTGAAGAACACAAAAATATACTGTTCCATCCATTATGTTTTTTGAAGATCAAAACGAATCATGTATCCAATATTATTTGTAAGAAGAGTAATAATATTATTTTATTAACTATCCCTTGAATTTTGTTTCTCTAGAAGACAATCATATCACTTTAAAAAACATTAAATGTCAACATGACTCTTCCAAGTTCCAACCAGTGAATAAATAAATATATCATATTGTTATAAAAATTATAATATTGATAAATCATATAATAATGAAACGTCATTCATTTGATATCTAAATTATGAAAATTAATTTTCAATTTATAAAACTTTTAGTTTTCACCAAGGTTATCCATGGTTATTATTTATTAATATTTTAGTTTTAACCAAGGTTATCCATGGTTATTATTTATTTGAATGCTTTATAATGGTTCAGAATAAAAAATTTAAATTAACCTAATTATATCCAATTAGAGTCCTAGCTATATTTTCTATATTAGGCCCACACTTCATGCTCCAAGTGAATATAAATTTTGTACTCAACCACCGTTTTAAGGTGTTTACCCTAGGTGACTAGGTACCACAACAACATCAAATTTCTAGTATGAAGACCTCAGTTTGTTTTATAGGAAATCCAAGATCTATTAATTAACATAAAATAGGATAGTATACAAAACAAAAAAAATATATGACGAGATATCACTAATGGATTCATTACCAAAAAAATTAACTAAACCATCTAATTATTTCATCTAAAGAAAACTGATCCAAATATACAAAAATATTACATAAAATTAGATAAATATTCGTGACATTTTAAAATAATACATTACCATGGAATATAAAGGTTTTTCTTATTTTTAAACCGTATAAATAATCATCTTATTTAAGAAATGATATTAATAATCACCAAAAAATCATTCTCGCATTGAACAGTTCTTAGTCATAACATACTAAAAACCATTAATGATAAATTTAGGTTTTGAAGCATAAGAAAATGTTAGATATGATACTCAGTAAGGGTAATCATGGGAGACATTTGTTAACAATCATAATTGAGTATAATATATAAATAAGGGTATGAAAGCATAAGTACAAACATATAAAATACACCCTAACATTTCATACTTCGTAGGCATAAATAATGACATAAATCATTTAAAATTCATATGACATGGATCATAAGATATAAATAATCATTATCCATTAAAATATAACATTGGAGTAAGATCATGTTATATGTAAGTGGAATAAATTGCGTTATAATAATAATTATAGAAATAATATATTCACCCCTATCTAACAATATATTCATAACTTGTTGGCCACAGTATTACCAATCATGTAATTTATTTGGTCTTCAGAAAATCTCTCATGTATCCTTTATAGGGTTGGGATAAATTCTTATATAGCCTATTTAAGTCTTAACATTACTACCCATGTCCGCATTTAATTTTTTAACATAAACAATTACTCCATTAATTGAAGATGTATAAAAAACTGGGCCATTATAAACTCATAATCCATTTATATGTTTTCCATAAAGTCATGAACTCATATTTAGCTATTTCATAGCATAACACATGGAAAATATAAAATTTTCATCAAAATTTCATGATCATAACAAATAACCATACAATGATATAATATGGATGGTATCATTGTATCATATCACCAATGAATCATAAGTAACATCAATGGATGCTGGCATAGATGAAAATGAAATTAATATATCATAAGAATATTTACTGAAAACAATAACCTTATCATTTCAAATTAAATTTTCCAAAATCATAAAATTGCAATAATAATTACAAATACATTTTTTTAAAATAATGTTGCTAAAATATGAAGGAATCATTAGTCAAAATAATAGTCTTAACTATGTGAAAATCTATTCTTGTGGAAAATGTCAAAACAATGATTTCAATCACTACTTTGGTAAAAAATAAAATGATTAGAAAATGAAAAGAGGATCCATTTTATAAATTTTTATAGAAATTAAAATAAAAAAATATTCAATCCAATAATAATAAAAAATCATTATTAAAAAATATTTTAATTAACATACAGAAATGGAAAAAGGAGTTTCTTGACCAAATGGAAAAACAATGTTATATTTTCTTAATAAAAATCGTTTGAACTATTGAGTACATAGAGAAATGAAAATTAAATAATGAATTTAATTTCGCAAAAAAAAATACAATAGGAAAATATTAAATAATAATAATTGTGATATATATATAATATAATGTAATAAGATGATATTTACTCATAAACCATCCCTGAAAAAGTGATATTGTATCATAAATACCATATCACTTTGGTATTTTTTCGCCCGAAAAACAATTAAAAATATTAGATCAAGCAAAAAATTTAATGAAATGAATATAAATAGATTTTTGCTATAATATATCAATGTGGATGTATATATATTACATGAGGTAAACATGTGGTGAATATGACATATGTCTCATAGAAATGAATTTGAGATAATAATCCCTTACTTCTTATATAATAAGATTTATAAGTTATTTTAAAACCCTACATAGTAAATCTCAATTTATTATACTACATAAAATGAATTGTCAATATATTTTATATATAATATATTATTTACTTGAAACTTTTTATCAACCATTCATTATTATCATCATTGTTGTTGTTAGACATTTTGTTTTTACATATGTTTCAATTTAGATGTCATGTTACATGAATCATGATCATGTTTCCATAACCAATTAAATGTAAATAAAGATATAAATATAATATATATTCGTTATATAAATATTTAAAATCATCCATAAATTTACTAGACATAAAAATGAAATAAAACATTTATACAGACTGTAGTACAGATGTTAGAATGAATATTATATTAATTTTCTAATGAAAGTAATGAAATACAGATAAATAATATTTTATTATTAAATAATAATAATGATAAGAGTGCATGGATTGCTAAGAAGAACCTAATAGTAATAATAGGATTCATGAAGGGAAGATGAGCAGAGAAGAATATATCCAAACATGGGAAATGTTGGTGTATCACTATGAATACCATATAAAGGTTGACCCAGACATTCAGGTAATCAATCTATCCTAGAATCAATTTAGGTATAATTGGAATATTAGGAAAAAGTTTTATTTCAATAAATATTTTGTTTCCTTTAATGATTGATAAGTTAGAACCTTATGGTATAACAATTTTTAATTAAAAGTATTTCGATAGGAAAAACATTAATTTTATAAAAAAACTACCTAAAAAATAAAATATATAATTATTCATTAAATTATTATACCTTTAATTTTTATGTAGTGATGGAAAATGAATCACATAACTATGTGGTGGCAGTTTACCACACCTACACACAAGTGAAACTTGAATTTCTAATATAAAGGAAATAAGGTGTAAAATGGTTTTACAATAATCCTAATAAAATATCAATATATTTATAATAATGGATTGAATATTTTAGGGTAAATAAAACATATTTATAGTATGTATTAGAAGAAATATAATTTTATAGTGTGGGGTATGCCAATTATCTCTTATTTGAGATATCTCATTTGGATTTAACCTTATTCCTTTATTGGATATTCATAGGGTAATAAAAGATGATCAAGGATGGTGGTATAGAAGATAATATGTTTTTTTAGAAGCATCGTCAGGTATATAAGTTTAAATTTTTGTGAATAATTGTAGAGAATAAGTTCCCTATTATAAGTGGGGATTGAAACACATTGAATTACATAAAATTTTTAAAATCATTAAGGTCACATTCATGTGAAAGAGGATCAAAATGGAAAATATATCAGAGATAATAAATTATAAGGTTAAAAAATACTATAATAAAATGATTTATACATATTGTTGTGGAATTTTCACCCTAATATCATATTTTAACCCATCATCCCCATATTATGTGAACCAATTTTATCTCTACCTAAGTTAACCAATTTTTACAGTTTTTGAAAGTTATATGATAAAAAATGAAAGTGTACTTATTAAAAACTATGGATATGAATATTCAAAATATGAGATATATAATATCAAATTTAATCTGTATAAATGGAAGACATGTAATTAAATATTATCATAGAAAATACAACAAAAATTGTGTTCCCAAAAAATAATTTTTTATGCATAAACTCGATTTATATTAATAAAATGCAGTTTAAAAACATTTAAATAAATGTTAAAATATTATAAAGAATAAGTAAAAGTTTATTTTATTAATATTATTTTTCAGTATTTATTTATTTATTTAATAAAGATAAAACTACTTCATTTACATAAAATATGTTTTAAAAAATACACATTTATTATAATTTTCTAAATTCCATTCCTTACCATTGAAAAGATATTTTCTGAGCTATTAGTCATACACTACCATTTTATTTCATTAATATCACTATTTAATAGTGGTCGATATATTAAAAAAAATTAATATCACCTGAAAAATAAATTTATTCAAAAGAAGAGGTCATTAAATAAAGGAATAATTATTTTAATATTTAATAATTATTTATTAGAAATTAATTATCATATATGAATTCAAAAAAACTTTTCTATATGTATTTCATAATGTGGGTAATAATATTCAAAAAATGAAAATTCAGTGGCTATGTTATAAAGTAAAAAATATATATTATTCATTTAGATATGGGGTTTAACTAATGAAAGATACTAAATTCATTAAAATTTATTTAGTGGAATAAATATAAAACAAAGGGTTGCTACAATATTTTATTTATATCGAAGGAAATTATAAGGGATTTTCAATTTACACATGTATTATATGAAAAAATTTCTATTAAAGTATAAATTATTGTATCATATGGGAAAATGTGTTATATATATAATATTAATTCTTAACATATTTGGTTATGTCCACACAATGTTCAAGTCATCATCCCATGTTCTATTAAAGGTAATATTAGGGAAGAATTCTTGGGTTAGTGATATCTCAAGTAAAGTAGAAGTGGGTGCTTCCATGTTAGAGTGGAATTAAATAGTATATATTTAAGAGGAAATTATTATATTTATTTATAATGTGAGGAATGGTTTACAAGCATATGGAAAATGTGTGTAGGGGTTCAAAGAATGCATTTTATACAATAGAACCTAGTTATCTTGTAATGTCCAATGTATACATTCATCAAGTCATTGATAATCATTTTTTTATTAAGGATATGAATTTAAATTTTTGTATGGAGTAGCTTAATTGTAAAACGTCATGTTGGAATTGGAAATTAAATATTGTGACCCCTTTGTGTTGGATCCTATGAAATGATTATTGAATAAGGACTACCTTAATGTTTCAAAATTATACAATGTAGCCACCTATATAGGAACATTGTCCATGGTCATGAGATGCCTATGATGATGATCTGGCCTCCTAATAGAAATTAATTTATGGATGTCGCTTCTATATGGGGACTAAAATATGATATTCCCCCTCCTAGAAAAGTAGAGTGGTTCCTCTACAAATAGTTTATCAAGAAGATCCATCGTGTTCATTCAATATTTAAATTTCTCTAATGAATGGCAATTAGATCATTGGAGTTTGGTATGATGAGTATGTGTGTAGGAATAGTGTGTATCATGAGTTTTAGTGATAGATAATCATTAGGTTTTGAGGAAATATTAGCTACAATAAATTATACGATTTGATTGTGGTATTGAATTAGATGTTTACCATCATCTAGAAACATTTATATCAAATGTTAATGTTAGAATATATAATTCCCCATGACACAATTTGATACTGGTGGACAATTATAATTCTAACACATGATTTTGAGACTCTTCCTTAGATAATGATTTAGTGTCTCTTTCCCTCATATTTTTAAAATGTTATATTAATGATTATATGTATTCTATAGTTTTTTGGATAATTAATATTCTAAAATGTATTTATTAATGTATGAATCATGGTTTACTGATCTTAGAATATACTCAATTACCATGTATCATGATGGATTTCATTGAGCATATAAGTTAATGTGTCATATACATAAAGAAAACAATGTTATAATTATTAAAACATGAATTCCCACCTATATAAGAGTAATAGATATGGAATATGGGATTGAAATTTTTTAGAGGAACCACATGTAATGTAATCTAAAAGAGGGTATTAATGTGAAAACACATACACTAAAGCTAGAAAATTACTAGATTTAGTGACATAACAATAGAAGAACTATTATTCATCATCATATGCTATAGGGTCAAAATCATGAGGTTAATGAAACTATGATAGAAATTCATGACTACGAACACTATGAAATCAATTACAAGATCATAAAGATGATAGAAATAGGTTTGATTCATTACAGGTTATAAAGGTAAATTAAAAAGATCACCCAACACTATTTAAGGTTTGATCCCAGTCTTCTTTATAATATATCATGTAGTTGACGATATCCGAAAAATCCATTCCTTTTTTACTATATTTTATTTTTTGGAGTTATATATTAATGTAGATCCTTTAACCAAACTGGTGAAACTAAATACTCCTTTTGAAGTTATTAAAAACTCACCCATATTTAGCTACACTAAGAGATTATATTTTGAAGATAGAGGACTTCACGGGCCATCATTTTGGTTTGGATAGAGACTTATCTTACTCTCCTCTATATAGATTAGATATCATTATTTCATACCTTGATAGATTGCTACATTATATTATTTAGGTGTTTGAAGTGAATGGATCAATGTTTTACATTGTTGGTGAGAGGGAACCTCTATCATAATGAGATGGGAATGTGAATGGGAAATGTATCTAAACACTAATAAGTTTTCATGTTTTTCAATATGAATAGTAAAGTCATCAAAGGATGGGATTTTCCTAGATGATCTCAGAGACATAAAGGTACAGTTGGTGGAGATTATAATTAATGATGTCAGCAAACCTTATGTATATTCCTAGGTGACCCTATCAATGTATTATTTACTATTTAACCAAGTTAATTATTTAATAGTTTATCAACGGTTGATCATATTTCCAAATATCACTATCTTCAAAAATAAAATGATGTTATTGCAAAGATGTCATTTAAGTTCAACTAGAGAAATCATTAGTTTTAAAAAAATAACTTTGGTAGGATTCCCTATTATATTCATGGGCCCCATGAATGGTATTTTTCAACCATTAACAGATATTTTCATGGTTGTATTGTTCAAAAACATAATCACTTATTCATCATTAGAGAATGAATATTTATAACATATGTGGATTTAAAGGACATGCCTCACAAGTACCAAAACCTAGCATAATATCTAAAAGTTTCAATTCTATATTCATAGGGATATATTTCTAATTAATGTGATCTTATATGGTAGTGTTTATATAAACATAGAGATGTTAATCTACATGCTAATTTTGGATCCACCCAGGACTATGTTTGATGTTAATTTCTTCATTGTGTTAGAAGTACACAACTAATGTTTTTTTGTAGTCTTCATTAAGATTTATGATCCACTCATGTGCCATTCCCAAAGTGGAATAACTTTATTTAGTTCTAAGTGATAACAAAGTGAATTTAAGGAGTTGAATCATAGGTAAATTAGTGATTTTATTTTAATATTACATAATGTGTTTGATTATTATGTTGTATTTTCATTGTTTATATATTTGGGAATGGTTGTGTGATGATGTAGTGGAAGAAACTGATTATTATGGGTCCAAAAATCTAAAACTACATATGAAAAAATTATAAAATCTAAATTTATATATTTAAATGTTTGTGTTATCCATATAGACAAAAAAATAAATTAACTAATATATTATAGGTCCATTGGATTCAAAGACTATAAGATTATCAAACAAATCATCACCCAGATAGATCGTAACGTTAGGTGGTTTAATCCATTAGATTTCTAGATAGACAAATCCATCATGATTTCTATAATCTAAAAAAGGGAAATGTTGTAGTAGATATACATAAAATAAACTAATATTCTTAGTTTTAAATGTAGGAATCAAAATTTTTTCCCCTAAATTTATTTTCTATAAAAGACAAGGTATATGTGTCTTATCATTAATTGATAATATTGGGCCTGAATCTAATTCTCTGTAAGATGGGGGCTTAGATAGGATTTATTTAATGTGAATTCTTACATGACCAGATATATTTAAGAGATATTTGTGTAGGATTCTTCAATGGTGGACATATTTTCAACCTATTTCTAGAGATGATGAATTTTCTTGTAATGTTTTATGTCTGACTATGAATGGATTTTCACACACCCACCTTCTTGGTATATCTATGTGTTTCAAACATATACATAGAAAATAGGTGTGAAATTGTTTTAAAAGTAAGATATAATGTGTTTGATAATTTATTAAATGATGTATAACATGTATGATAATGAATGAAAAGCCCCAGGGGCTAGTTGGTTTTTCATAACCCTTGAGTACTTGAAGATTAAGTGGTGTGTAATAAAATTCAGAATTGTTATAGTAAATCCACATTCATTAAAAAAAGTAAAAATTTCCTTTTGATCTTTTTATGGTGGGAAAAAACTTCATAGAACATTAATATTTTGGGATAGTTTTTTTGAATGTTATAGATTCTTTAAAATGACAATATCATCAGATTGAATAGTATAATGTTAGTGATCCTTTTAAATTGAGATAATGTATTATGTATTCATTGCGATAGATTTTTCTAGTGGCATTAATGATATAATATTAGATGGGTGTGACATTCACACATTTTAAATATGGATAAACTAAGAAATCCATTTCTATTATTTATGATATTTCAAGGGAATGTTTTAAATATTTTATCTCAACGTAAGAGGATCGTCTACCCTTTGTTGATTTTTCTTAAAAAAATAGCTACCACTTAACTATAGTAATAATAAAATTCAAGTCCCTATATGTAAAATATTTTAGTTATCCCATAATATTGATAAGGATTTGAGATTCATCACTTAAGGGAAATCATTTAGTGATATTAAAATCAAAGAAGGTTTAAGTGATTGATTTATATAAATGAATACATATAAAATATTAAATTTGTTATATCATTCTATAATGGAGACTAATTTAGTTTGAGGAGGGTCATCATGTTCTCTTTTTGGTCCCACTATTTGGATGTTTTCAAGGGTTTGGTTAAGGGAAAATGTTTTCCTATAGGTTTTCATTATCCTAATGATCTTAGACAAGGTGAGTGAGATTCCCACCACCTAGTTTTCCCGTCAATGTTAAACCATATTTACAATATATTTCATGTCTTTTAGCAGATGGGATACGTACACCACTCATCATCGATTATTGAATGAGATGAGATGGATATTTGAAAAGATGATCATATCCCCATATTTGATGGAGGTGATAAAGTGTTAGTATAATATGATCATTATAGGACATAAGATACCACTGATTCATGTGTTATGGATGTATGGAAACCTATACAAGGGGTTATGGGAATGACAATGTTTGATGAATTCAACATATCATTACTTTATCTAGTAGTTTATGAAATTTATTGAAATTAATTATAGTTGGGTAAAATATTTTTCCATGATTTATTAATCCTCATATTTTGAATAATATTCATAATATCATATTTAATGGTCTATGATCATTTTACATTTAATGATTGTTATGAATTATATAAAACTAATATATTAAATATGATATATTCAATATTTTAGTTCATAAACAAGAGATCATCGGAAATGCCATTTGTATTAAAAAATCATTAAATATGAAACCTATTCATGTGATGATGTCTAAAAACGAGTATTTACCCTAATGGAGTAATTTTTCGGCCATATCCATGACCCATACAAGTCCTTGCAAAATTATCATTAGTTATTTGAAATTGAAAATCTGTTTAATTATTTATATCTAGAAACCCAAAATCCCTACTCTATATTCATCCTATCCCTCTATAATTAATGTTAACTAAAAAAATAATTACAAATATTGATGGAAAACAAAATCAATCAAAGAATTAATAATTCATATATAAAAATATATTTCATCAGAAGAGACAACAAAAGGAATATTGATCGAAAACATTCATCACCAAAGAGAAATCACAATTTTGATAGAATATTTTCTTTAAATTATATGCTATAATATTCTTGATTTTAAGGTTTATATTTTGATTCATTAATTACTAGCACCCATTGAGTATACACTATTTCATTTTCTTACCATTATTAATTTAACATATGTTTTCAAGAGACTCGTATTTTAGAACATGAGTAATACATCTTATGTTGGTTACTATAAAAATATGATAGTATTTCCCTTCTTGGATTTAGAAGTGATATGGTAGAAAATTAAAGTCGTTTATTTTCATAACCACACTATAGAGGTTGAATTGGATAGGTAAGGATGATGAGAGTATAAATAGGTTTATAAATAACTGTGATGGAATAATAATTGAATTGAATAACTCCCACACATTCATCTTGGTGTTTGGTAATCCCACATTTTCTCAGGGTGTGTGTCCTACAAACTGGGAATTAATATATTAGCCTTCTTCATAAAATTTTTTAGGATTTCCACAAGACTCATATAGTTAGTAAATCTCTCACTAATCATTAGTGTGAGTGCTATGACCATTGATTTAGGTGATCCCTCAAATACGGTTTTTTACTATGTGAGGCCCCAATCCTCCACCAAGGTTTCTCACTAACATCACTAAAAGATAACATGGTGAGGCATGAGTCCCTTCATAATTATTTTATACCAAAAGTTGAATTTTATGGTTTATTAGTTTTTATTATGTGGTTTCTATGGTGTAAAATTCATATATATTTGGGTTATAAACTGTAGTAATATCCCCACATATCTTTAGTTTAATACATATAACCATATCCAGGTTATTTTTTTGAGTATATGATTTATAATAGACTATTCTTCCTATATGTAATTTTTGGTATTTATGTATCCCTACATTGTATTCTTATGAACACCATTACATGGTTATTTTACCTACACTTTTTGTTTGTTATAATTTTGATGGATATTTTTATTGAAATATCGATGGATATGGTGTTGGTGGAGTGTAAGTGTAATAGTTCATAGGTGTGACTAACACTAATGATTATATAAAATAAATCAATATTTTTATATTATATTTTTGTTAGATAAACTTTATTGAATTAGAATTATTATTTTAATGTAAAATAGGGTGGGTTGTTTCTTATTGTTTTATATAAAAACCAATGATAGTTTATATTTAAATGTACTATTAAGGTTTCTCTAAAAATTATATGTAGATTTTTAATAAATAGGTGAAATAGAGTGTGTAAAAGAGGTCATTATCTATGGAATAGTATTTATAAAAATATTAAAGGTATACATAAATTAATGTAAAAGTAAAACGTATTAAAAATTTTGGGGTTAAAATTATACATCACTAAAATAAGGAAACAATTTATCAAATCCATATTCAAAGTCAACATCTATGTTATAATAATAATTTACAATCCCATTATTTGAATCCAAATAATGATTTCTAATAATAGTGTACCTCTCATCAAAAAAAGTGTGGAAATGTTATAATCCATAAATCTATCACCAAAACCCTTGATCTAACTAATAAAGGAATGTTAAAATTTTGGAAAAAAACTTAAAATAAATATTTAAAAAATTAACAAAAAATGGTTTAGAATGGGAGATGAAGAGGGTATAATTGTATTCCAATGGGTAAGACATAGAGTCTATATTGTTAAATATTATGATATCATCTCCGAACACTATATATAGTGCTCTATCATAGATATTTATTATTATCATGGTTGTATTGAGTAAGGAAATACAATGAATGATTGATCCTGAGAATATAAATGATCATTATCTATATTAACCTTATATAAATCTCTATGAATGATCGTGTCATATACCTGATTAGATGCATCCCCATGGTCTCCTTCTTGATTTACCATATAAATATTTTATAATTTCACTTCTTCCCTTATTTTATTCAACTAAGAAAACATTAAATAAGACAAAATAGAGTGGTTCATTACTATTGTTGAATATAAAAAAATCATTAGAAAACTTAAGCTCCCCAATATTTAATGGAATGGTAAGTGTCCATGCGTCCTTTCTATATTTTTAAATTTTCCATTTTTGGTGTAATGAGATTATATACATTACTCCTAATGTTGATCCACTCATTTCCTTTTATCCCTCTTCTATTTGTACATAATTGTTTTTAAAATCATGAAATATGATTGAATATTATTGATTACTAAATATAGATGTACATTGTTATGAATAAGCCTGAATATTTAAAACATCTCTTTGTCAATATTCACTTCAAACACCATCATGTTTATTTTAAAGTGACATGAACTTGAAAACCAGTTCATGTTGAGGGAATTTATTTAATAAAAAGGTTACAAAGGAAATTCTAGGTGTAATATGCTTACACCATCAAAAAGTAAAAGTTAAAATTCAGGATTAACAATGAAGAACATAAAAGTGAATGTGGAGTTTCCATACCTGCTATTTACTTCCTGAGAAAACTCTTCTTTTCCAAGAGATATTGTATAAAATCCAGAGCTCACAGTGAAGGCATCCAACCTTCCTGTTTAAATTCAGAAGAATATCAGTAGTAAGGAGACAAAGCAAATCTCCTCTGTATGTTTTTAAGAAGTCCAGATGATGTCAGAAGAGTTCTTCAAGCCAAACAGAGGTGCAAGAAAACTTCTGTCAAAGGTAAAAAGTTCTATCCCAATCTCCAACTGAAGAGATCGGCATCATCATGCAACTGGCCAACAAGCATACCACATAGAAACACCTAAATGGAACCATAAAGCATCCAAAATGTCATGCTGTAGAAGATAAAAAGAAAGCAGACCAATCATCATCTATAGAACCACTTTGAGCTGAAAAGCTGCAGGCTTCCAAACAGCATCTCCAGTGCATATCTCTCAGGAGAAGCAGAATAGACTTCAAAAAATGGGGGCAAAATCCTCAATAAACATTGTATCAGGATACAAACAGCCCCCCTTTTGTTCCAAAGAGAATATCAGACATCAATTGAAGAAGAAAAACCAACAAACAATGCATCCATATTGCATGCCATCTCAGAAAATCCAGAATCACATTAGGCAGCATGACAACAAAGGATTGAAGAAATAAAATAAAATGCTTCAGAGAAATCTCTAAAATAGATCCATCAAGACAGTAGAAAATTTTGAATCTAGTCTTCATAGAGAAAAATATCATCCAGCAGAAAATCAAGAACAAAAGTGGATCAAAGCTGGAAATTAGACTTCCGAAACATGATCAGTTTAAGAAAGAATTCGTGATTCATTCATTGAATATTTCCTGCTTTGCAGCCAAATATGCGCTCTTAGTGATCTCTCCTTTCCTAAAATAATTGTATAGGGTTTCATCACTGAGTCCCGCTGAAGAATCAGGAGCTTCCCAAGCTGGCATATTATGTTTATCAACCCTTTAAACTTGTTTATCCTTCTTTACATGTTGATTTTCAATAGGGGCGGATACATTATTTCTAGCAATGTCCATGGAATGAGTGACAATGGTCCTCTCCACATGTGAGAAATCCCTGTGTTTTCTAGTTTTTTTAGGATTGGGTGTAATAAACCCATCTGCATCCACTATTGGTTTCTTACCTTTCCTAGCCAGGTCCCTTAGGTATTTCTCCTCAATATTAGTAGATTTATTTTCCTCATCACTTTGTGAGAGACTATCTTCAGATGCATCAAACCTCTCCTTTTCCTCATCTTCCTGAGTTCTTTCTTTTATTTTCTCTATCGACCTATCTTCATGTAAGGGTGAGGGACTATGATGGACATTTGCATTCACCACAGTGGGTGAAATATCCTTCTCACCCATTTCCAGAGAAGAACATACATTAGAAGTCCTGGGGAAATCCTTGGCTATAGGAGTCACAATATCATCTGTAGGGTTTGATTTAGGAGGATCCAAGTTAATTTTAGCATTAGTTTTTTCTACCCAAAATGCTTTGCCACGAGGTTGAGGTGGTACAAAATTTTTTGACTCAGAATCCTCCATAGTATGACCCAATTTGTACCAGCAATTATAATAAGGTGGAACATTTTAAAATACCACCTCTTAAGGATAACCTTTATCACCATTCTGGAGCCATAATCTAGAAGGCAATGCTGGTGATATGTCAATCTCAGTGCAGATCCTAGCCACTGAGGGACGAGATAAGTTAATCGTGGAATAATCTAATCTAATCGGAGTACCAAATAGACTTTCAATGGCAGTTAGAGCGCGCTACTTAAAGATATGTAGAGGCAAACCTGGGAAACCGATCCAAATGGGAACAATAGGGGGCTCAGAACCTATTTCAAAATCTGGAGACCACTTGAAGACCTTCATAAAATCCCCCCCAATAGACCATGAACCTCGAACCCAAAATCGGTAAAAGTCATTATCCAAGGAGAACCGAAACAAAACATTTAGAGAGTCTAGAAGTCCAATATGAATGTTTTTAAAACCTATGTTCTCAAGAGTTTTGCATAAGAAAAACAGAGACGGATGATTTTTGATAAAGCGACCTACAAGAACAAATCATAGGTTTGAAGCAAGATCATGTACCTCATCCCTGGAGAACGCAATCGCCGATATACCTCTATGTCTGTAGGTTTTTGGAGCAATAAAGCCGTAGGCCTTCGATTCTGTGCGTGGGATTCAAAATATTTTTTTACAATTTTATTTCACCTTTTAGAGATCATTAGTTTCTCTTGAATGTGAAGTCCATAATGTTGTGGTAAATTTCATTGGATATATAGAAGAAGATATCACCAAATTTTTCATCCAATTTCTTTGTGTGATAGAACTAATATTCCTTTAATAAAATAGATTAGTATGGGATGTAATATTTTTGGGGTTTTTATATACTAGTTCATGTTTGATTTTGGAAATCTAGGCCATTTACAACTTCAACTCCCTCAACCATGAACAAAGAATCTTTACCTCATTCTATTTATAGGATAAATTTGATGGAAATGATCACCAGTATTAGAAAATAACATTAGTTTAGAATTCAGTTTTTAACTTTGTTATTTTTGGGATTTGAATATAATAATGGGTTATTAAAAACTCTATTTTTAAGGTGGAGGATATAGAAAATTTTGTTGAAAATGGGCCCTTTATTGTTGTTCATATCCATACCACATGTCATAGTGATATTTCCACCATTGGTTACATGTTGGGTTTAATTAATCATACTTCCTTTGGGGTTGTGGTAGTTTATCCATATGATGCGATATCATGGGGGTATATATGTACATACTCCTAGGTCTTGTGTGATTGGGGTAAATAGTCTAAATGTTGGTCTATTTTAGTGAAAATTCCACAAGTCCTCATATGAGTGGAGTGGTTTGGGATCTAATTTTAGAAAAAATAAATCTATATCACCATAGTGGTAAAATATTCCAATATTATAAAAAATAAATTAATTCCATTTAAAGAAAGTCATACTTTATATACTCCTCTAATAATTTTTATACCTTGATTGAAAAATTATTGATTGTTTCATATCATCTATTTAATCAATTCATGTGCAGTACCTAGGGATTATCCACTAATGATAATATTTTAAGGGAATTCACCAAACCACTCTTCGTGGTGATAGGTCATCTTATATGTATTATATGAGTTTTTTATCAATGATTTAGTGATGTGGTAATATTTCACACAACATATTTAATCTCTCTCGATACTCATATATTGACACCTTGTGTGCTTTCTGGATCCCTAAGAACCCTTTTTATTATTGCAATGGCCTTTGACTGAAGAAAAAATATCAATTTTAAAATATTTTTCATATCATTAAAACATGTTAAATATTTAATATGTAAATAATTCAACCAGTCCATTATAGCTCAACCAATTGAGAATGTAAATGATCTTAGTTTTATTTTATCTTCAGATACATTTCATGGATTGATTTTTATGAATAAAACATTGAATTATATAAGGTTCATTTTTATCATCATTAAATAATAATATTGTTTTTTAGAATGTGAATTAACATAGAATTTTATTTAAGTACAATTCAGTTTTTGGGTGTACAATAAATTTGGTTGATTGTTAATGTATGGTGTATCCAAATATTGAATGGTTCTTTATGTTTATTATTATTATTATTTGAAGATATTTACCATAGTTTTATAATTTATTAATAAGTTCTTAAAATATCAAAATTACTATAATGAATGAATACAGTATGTTGGTGAATGTTAAAATATACTATATATTGTGACTGTCTAATTTTAGTCTTATGTAATGTTCAATATAAGGATCATGATCAAATAGATAAAATTTATTTTTCTAAGGAATTAATTATAAGAAAATAAAATGGATTAATAGAAAAGAATAAAAATATAATAATTTTGAATTGATGGACCAAAACAAAGAACACTTTATCAAGGGGGGATAAGGAATAAAATAAGAGAATAATATAATGAAATAAAAGTAGTAAAATGCTTAAAATATATGTTTTAAATAAATTCCTCTTGAAAAAATACAAATATTAATGGAACTATCATTGGTTCTCTCAAAAAATGTTTATATTTTTAGTACTTAGGTGTATAATAATAGATAAAGAACATCATTCTCTAAGAAGGATTTATTTTAAAAAATATATTTAATTTATTTAGAAATAAAATTAAAAGGAAGAAACCATAAAAATATGGGAGGGGTTTTATTGATATTTATAAAATAAGAAAAAGTATGTTAGAAAGAATATTATATTTTATTTTGATTTTTATGTGAAATGTGATTTAAGAAAATAAATGTGAAGTAATTGTTTTTTCATTTTAAATTATTTTTTTTGTTGTTTTTTACTGAAATAAACTAAAAGATACAAAAAAACACAGAAATGAAAATCCAAATAAAGCTATAATAAAATAATTTTCCCTCCCGTAAGATTAAATAATAAATTTTCATCAATATGAAACTTTGTGATGATATATGCACAATAATTATAGATTTTTAAAATGGAAAAAATATAATAGTGAAGAACCAATGGAGAGAATGAAAATCTCAAGTGATAATGGGGTTATTTCATTTGTTGAAATAAACTGCATGTGTGGGATGTCACTTAATGATCTTGTTCGACCACTTATTATTGGGAGTAAATATATTTATTTAATCATATTTTAATTTCATCACTTTACAATAAAATTAATATTTATATCAACATACCGACCAAACCATCTAGAATTCAACATACACGGAATCATCTTTACTTATTAACTGGATTGCTGGACCTTTTCACCCTCCTAGAAAATCTCTCTTATAGATCATATTTTTATGAGTTTCTTTTGGTATCCATTTAGATATACTTAATTTATCATATTATGGTAAATATATCACCTCAATCCGTTGAGGTATTATATTCCTATTATCTCATACATGGAATAAATATATGTCTCACATATTTGTCACCTAAAATAATTTATGTCTGATTTACATTGGCAGATGAAAATATTTACTAGAAACATTTAAAAATTGAGACATGTAGATAAAAGTATTTTACAACATTCACCAGGACCAAAGTTCATCATCCAAGTGTTCTCTCTATTCAATTTTATATGGATTCTGAGTATTCTCTAATCCATACTTTAAATCTGAATTCAAAACATTACCATGCCATTTTTTTGGTGATGGTACATATGATATGTTCTCTATGTCATGAAATAAATTGAAATGAGATAAAAAAAATTGGATTACCAATGTATGATTTTTTATCGTTGATGACATACTTCATTGTTCAAAACATAAAAAAATTTGTGCCCTGAAAAATCCATTACTCCATGAGAATATTCAATCATGGTGGCCTTATCTACCACCCATTTCCTTAAATAGTATACCAATAAAGGATATAATAAATTGAATATGATTGGAAATATAACCAAAAAAATCAATTCCCCAGGCATAAAAACCTTAATAAATAATATTGGGTGTTGAGGAATCTCATTTCACCCTATAAAGATTCTAGTGTGATGGAAATGCGATAATGACTTAAAAAACAAATGGGCATCATTTGAAAACAATTCTAATGTAATCCAAAGTCTAGGACATTCCTACATATACTTAGGGGTCCAATGTGCGCACTAAAATCATGTATATGAAAAAATAGAACAAAAAAATGATGAAGATTAATCCAAACTCTAAATCATTTTGTCATCACACATGTTATAAAGATAGATATCCTTTTATACATAATAATAGAATCACCATTAATTTTTTTACATGGAATTTAATTATATTTATATGTATTTTAGTTGAAAAAATATAGTTAATTAAATGAACATACCAATGATTTGTACTTGAGAGAACGTAAATATTATCATTGGGATGTGTATATAGAATTATTACATGGTCCATGGTGTCATCCTCTAGTGTGATACTGATCATACTCATGTACTCTTCCACCAACTTATCTAAACCCATGTTTTCATTATCTCAATATCTAATTCCTAAAATAGGATCATCAAATTGTTATGATTGGTATATTTATATGGAATAATTAATAGGATCTCATCAGTCATGGTCATAAATAATAACTTCATTAAAACTTAATAAATTTGATTGACTGTCAGCTAAATCAAATATGTTGTAAAGAAAATCCTCTTGTGTGTTTGTGTTATTTTATTGGGATGAATCGATTGTCATTAAAGAATTGGAAATCACATGTGAATATCCTTCCACCCTCTTTGACAAGTCTTTACAAACATTTATGTTTGTACTATTAAAAAACATCAAATGGATTCCCCCACAATGGGGGATCGGTGATTGGTGGTGGGTGAGAAATTTAAATAGCTCATCAATTGATTCCCAACATGAATAATCCAACAAAAATCAGAAAACTATTGAATCAATATCAATAAAGTAAATTCAATATTACAAAAATTTCTGGTGAAGCATTGATAGAAAACTATATTTCTTAAGAATGATATATGATGAAACATTCATGTAGGATATGTATATTTTTATATAATTTTTAAATTATTCATATCATCCCCTATTTCATGTCTTAAAACTAAATAACCTAGGAAAATTAGATTCTCTACCATTAAATGAAATTTATCAAAATTTAAACTAAATTATTCTTAATGGAATAATATCACACATCACCCAAACCCAATATACACTCTTAAAATGGGGATCCATAGATAGTTACATCACCCATAAATACCAAAATTTCTGTCTCAATTAACTATGAAAATACACTCATGATGCATCTCTGGGTGATACCTGGGGAATTACAAAGTCCAAATTGAATCCATGTACTAGAAAATTTACAAAATAAATGGGTGAATTTCATCTTCTATTGGATATCTATTGAAATTGGAAGCTAAAAATATCTATAGATACCCTAGAAGAAACAATAATGTGTCTAATATACAAGAATCTCATGTATTTAGTTACTTAATTGAATAAGAAAATAGTTTATTCATGTCGATTGAATTATTTTCCTATAATCTATCCAAACTCGTCAACTATTTTATAGTATCATGGGAACTAACTCATCATTTTTATTTTTTCAAATGTTTAATAAAGTATTTTTTCTAAAACCTAGATATTAATAACCCACTAAGAGTGAGACTTGGGATAAATAATATCTTATTTAATTAATTATTCCATATTTTTTTAAAACCTTTAATAGTTTGGGGAAAATTGTCCTTTACAATTTCCTAACTAGTTTAGAATATTCCACAAAAAAATAATTTGAATACAAATAGGATGGATAATAAATGATATATCATACTTGGTCCTCCCAATTGCGTTTATATACTCCCTTATATGATTTAAATTTCTTGTTTCTTATTCAAGAAGGATGTTTTTAACAATTATTATATAAAATTTTTAATCAGCCATTAGGTATGAGTATAAATCATCAATATTAGTGAATAGTGCTTTAAATCTATATGAATGATCCATAATCATATTTTAATTAGAAATTACTTTCCCATGAAGATAATACACAAACAAATCATCACGATGAGAGGAAATCTTAAGAAAAAAAACATGTTTGGCAATTTTCTATGGAATAAAACATTACCCATTACTCGAAATCTCCATAAAAATGGAATTATCACCATTTGAAATGATTGAAAATAATAATTTTGAGAACAATAACATGATATGTCAAAATGGGTAGAGAAGATAGTGTAATCTTCCTCTCATGGGTATATTATAAAGTCTAAAATATTTTATCTTATAGTCTCATATCTGAACTCAATAGTAAGTGCATACTAATGGGAATTTATGATTTCCTGTAATATTTGAGGAAGATTCCTCCAATAATGATGGGATCATGTGAAAATACATTATCATAAACTATAGTTATCACATAAAAATCTATTGTAAAGATCATCCCCCAAACATGAAAAATTACATCATCAAGGGCCACTACTAGATATGTCATAGATTTATTTTTCAATCACACAACCAAAATTGTCTATTTCAACTCAAAAATCTATAAATAATAGATAAATTAGTTATCCATTAATATTATTGATTCTCCCTAATCACTTAAATCATCACATAATCACAACACCCCTACTTTTCAAGGAATGGTGATTGTATTAAGGTCATTTAACTTTTTATGTATCTTTATGGTTAGTGTAATGAGTTTAGATATATTAATACAAACTTTTATAATCTCATTTCACATTATCCCTCTTCAATTTGTACAGATTTCTTTCAGAAAAATTTCATATCATGAAATTTTGTAGATTGTTTCATGTAGAGGGATGTTTATCTCAACAGTGTTGACTATATGAAAAATTTATTTTATCATGTATATTGAGTCATCAGCATGGTTTAAATTACTCTATTTTGAAATGGAATTAGTTTTGGAAGGACATCGACAATCATTTTCATACTTTTATCTTTCACGACTGTATGTTCATAAATTGACCTTATGTGGGGTTTCTTTTGAGCTATGGTGAACCCTGATTGATATATAAGAGAATATGCCTCTATTATTTTATTCCCACTTCTCATTTTAATGGAAATAACATTAATAGATAGATTTAGAAAATTATGGTAACAAATATTTTCAATGTTTTTACGTACATGTTTATAGAGGGTAGTGGAAATTGGGCTCATTTGCATCTTCAAGTCCCTCAACCCACAACCATGATTGTTCCCCAAAATCTATTGATTAAAGGCATTTTTTTATAAAATTGATATATGTATTAGAATAGAAAAACGTATATAATACCCTTTATGTTGACATTTCTCTGATTGGGATTCTTATCTCTTTTGGGTTTGTTGATTTATATTTTGGTATGGTGGATGCTACTGGTATTTTTTAAACAGGTATATATTCTTATCCAAATCCATACCTCATATATCAATGAACATTCCACCCATGGTCATATGATGGTGTGAATAGATAATACTTTTTATAGGGATTGGTTAGTTTCTAAACATTGTATGGTATTCCATTGAATACAATTTTTAAATCCTCAATCACATGTAATTGGGGTAGAATGTCAGAAGGGTGGTCGATTTTAATGAATAATCCAAATGACCTCATATGAGTAAGTTGAGAATTATTTTGTTATAAAAAATATTTCTAACCATTGTGGTCAATTCTTACACCATATCATCAATTGAAATATTTTCATGAGAAGAAGGGATTATCGGATGTAATATTATACTTTTTGGTATACCTTGATCACCGAATTTTGGAATATTGTGTTCAATATTTTCAATCAATGTCTATAAATATTTTTATCTTTTTTACTAATTATCCCTCTACTACGACACCCACGATGCATATCTCTATAGGTTTGAGTCATTCATAGAAGAATTTTATGATAAGTATATCACTAATTCTTTGATTTTAGAATCTTCCAACCAATATATTGAGTCACCCCTAGTACTAATATATTGAACACCCTTATTATTTCCTGACCTGATGATATGTTATAGAATGGAAGTGGCCTTTGATGTAGTAAAATATGTATTCATAGAATATATGTTTCAAATTGTTCCAACATGTTACATATTCAGGTTATAAATAATACATCAAATCCTTTTATGTTTCATCAAGTGATAATGTAAATTCACATACGTTGTTATCATATTCAGATAGATTTCATGGTATCATAATTGATAACAAAAAATTTAATTCTTCACTGTGAATTTTGGGATCCTCAATAGAGAAGACATGATATTCTGGTAGAAAGTGAATTATACAAGATTATTGTTTGATGACTAAATCAAGTGTGTAGTATTAAATGCATTTAGATTGATATTCAATGTCTAGTTTCTATAATTCATGAATGGGTTTATCATGTTCATTACTATTATTTATAGAAATTTTTTTTAGTTTTATTTTTTATTTATATTTTCATCCATTCTGAACATTCCCATAATAATGAAATTCCACCAATGGGGAATATTGATACTTCCCATATAATTAGACTTTATAATTCTAACCCTATTGTTTCATTCAATATCGGGGTCGAGATCTTATACATCCCCTTGATTTTATCTTTTTATAAATAAAAAAAATAAGAATAATAGAACATAGAAAAATGATAATATTTCTGATTTGATGATCCCCAAAAATAAAAAGGAAAATAACAATTGAGGCTGGGGAAGGATGGGAGAATTATACAAGAATGATAAAATTAAATAATTGTACTAAAATACATTTAAATAGATGAAAAAAACCTTACCTCCCAACAAAAATTATAATTTTAAAGGCACTATTGTTGAAACTCTCAAATGAAATATTTATTTTTTATAAATAGATATTTTATATAGGTAGACCAAGGTAATTATCCAAGGACCAAGTATATTAAAAAAAATTTCATTTTAAAAAATTATTGGAAAAAATATTAAAATGTAAAGGGAGTGAATAAGGTTTGTTTGAAATTTACAGAACATGAATATGAATGTTGAATGATGATTGAAAATTTAATATTTTATTTTTTAAAATGTAATTGAATAAATGAAAAAATAATATGTTTATTTAAAAATATTTTTTGAAGGAATAATTGATCTAATACTACCACAGAAATAAAAAATAAAAAATTTCCCTTTTAATTAATAAAAATTTAAATAATGGCCCTTAATTTATGAACCACCAAACAATATGGAAATTAAATGAACCACAAATACGAAAGTGGTTAAACATTAGGATAACCTAAAAATGTAAAATCTTAACAGCATATGAAGATTTTGATTCATTATTTAATAGATGATCAGTTATTAATTAAGGAAAAAACCAACAGTTTAATTTTAATTTAATTTATTATAGGTATTATAATTGAACTTTAAAATTATTCTAGTCATTTTTTTCACTTAATATGGTGTTATACCAATTCATATGCTACTCAACCTCATAAAAAATGTTTTTACTATTTGAATGCTATTAAAATTATAACCCAATTCATTTAATGTATTTTTGTTGTTGAAAATGAGATTCTAGAAACAAAATAATTCATTGAATGTGGAATGAATTAGATCATTTACTAAGATAATATACTTTTATAATGGTGGAGGAGTAATTATAGAAATGACTGACATCTATAAAGTCTAGAATGGGGATCAAAAATTCATGTTTCTAATACTCATTTCTATCCACATGATGTTAGTTAAAAAAGAATAAAAATTATAAAAAACCAATGAAATGGAACAGAAACTAAGAATATTAATACAAAAACACAAACATTATTAACATAGAAGAATAATAAGGATTTGATTAAAGGATTCATGCTTTAATAGAACTATCTCTAAAAATTCATATAGAAATAGAGTGAAACCACTTGTCCTCTTCCCTAAATGTCTTAATAGTTTTATAACCCCATCTAATGGATAAAAATAAACATTTATAGAGGTGATGTGATGATACAGTTACATGAGTATACATGTATGAATGGGGAAATTTAGAAAAATATTTTAATCTAAATTTAGGAAATATCTTACCCTCAAAACAGGTTTCACATCTATTACATCAAAAGGTTGATTTGAGAATATTTTATTACTATTTCTAATATTTTTATTTGATACATATCAATGTCTGGATGATGATTATCTGCCCTAAATGGTGAATTTGTGTTGACATTAGGGAGTCCAATATAGATTTGAATTCATGGCCCACTTACTAACATAAAATTCATGTTCTATCTAAGATAGCTTGAATAAATTTTATATCACATTGAGTTAATATTTCAATAATGTTATTTTAAGTTAAATATGGCACATAAAAAATATATCACCCAAATACTATTGTGAAATTTAAAGGGTTAAAATTTTATATTTAATAAATATTTAAAATAAATGATCTAATAAAAAATATTCCATAAATTAAAAAATTTATCACACTTTGAGGAAATAAGGTCATTTTTTATTAATAAAATTTTCAATATAAATTATAATATTTGTAATAATTCAATACATTTTTCAATTTAAAATATCCTTAATTAACTCTTTCATGAAATTGAATGAATGGGGAGACGTATTCATGTAAATGATAAAATAAATGGATGTGGAATTTTATTCAAGTTTTCAATGGATGAGTGAATGAAATATATTTAAGAGTGTGTTTGAAATCCTATTTAATACTACCCAATGATCTATGTATGGTAATGTTTTTATCCAATATCAATGGATGAAACACTCAAGTACCTATATATTTCTTCTACATCTTCCATTGAATGTCGATATGTGAGTATGTCTTGTATGAAAGGAGAATCAGGCGTGTATGTCATGTGATTCAGTTATACTTTTGATACACTATGGATAGGAATAATAATTTTTTATACCCTTTTTATCCTTATTAAACCCATGTAATGGTTTTTGATGATGATGCACAATATATTCAGTGTAAGATATTAATATAATGTACTTATTCACTTCATCATTATACATATTTTCATATTATAATGTATGGAAATTCATGAAAAAGGTGTCCTAGTCACTTCTTCTTCATTTCTTAATGATTGTTAAACTCTAACCAAAACTAATTTTTTCTTACAGAGTGATCAAATGATTAATTTTTTTAAACCATCCTTCAAATAGAGAATATATTAGAAAACATATCCTCATATTTCATTCTTCAAAAATATAGCTAAATTTGTTACCCTTAGTGAGTTTGGAGAAGTAAAGGAAACTAAATATATGCCGTTATATAGATGAAAATCATAAGGGTTACTAGGATGTTACATATATTTAGTGGTAAGATAAAGGTAACTTGTTCCCTAACATTATTTGAAGGGGACATGTAAGGTTAAACACGTGTTTCTTAAGGATATGTAAATGCAATTATATTGTTTACCAACTTTCGTACACATTATTTTGATATTCTATTAAATATTAATGGATTTAAAAGGGTTATATTAAGGTATTCACCTACATACCCTTATGTAAAAGGACACCATGTAAGGCTAATCGATCTATTACATTTACTTATATGGTTTTTTTAAATTTAACTTATAGTTTACCTATATGTAAGGGACCCCCAAACAAATGACCCTTACATGGAGTGTCTAGGTAAGGGTTGAGGTAGTATACCCTTATACAAAATATTGATTATACACCAGGGTAAATATTAAAAAAGTTTAAAATTGGTTTTTAAATTATAAAAAAAATTTAAAAATTTTAAAATTGGTTATAAATAATTATAAAAAATTATTTTAGAAATATACAATTTATGAGGAATTAAAAATGTATTTATTTACATAAATTTGCATATAATTAATTATATAAATATTTATAAAATATTTATTCTTTCCAAATATTAAGTTTTAGTATATGAAATACGTTCTAATAAAATGAAATTACATAAATTATTAACTTGAAATAAACATGTTCATTTAGAAATCATAATTGATAATTTTTAAATGATTATAAATTTTGAAATATGGAAAAATATAATTTTTTTATTTTATATTTTAATTGTTTATAATTAATTATTCAATATTTTTGAAAATAAAATGGTGAATTATTTTTACAATTATCTAGGATACATAAAATGCGGGTTCATGATTAATATGAACAATGATTAACTAAAATTGTTTATATGATATTTTTGTTTTTCTAATTCTTTACATAACAATAAATTAGATTATAAAATTTGTACAATTCATATTTTTTGGATATTTTAATTTAAAATTTAATAGAATGAATAATATTTAAGATTTTATTTTAAAAAATATATAAATTATTTATATTAAATATTATATAGTGTCCCAAATTATAAAAACAGATATTATTAAAGTGTTTATAATTTTTAATTACTTATGAATTATTCCTAAATGGTTATGTCTTGTTTAGATAATTGAATTTTTATTTATTGAAAGGTTATTACCTAGTGTAATTCATTGATGAATAATGATTATATGATTAATATTTGATTCTTATGTTTAAAAGTTAAATTGATTCTATGATAGGTCTTTGAATTACATGGTTAAGATGATAATAAATATAGGTTTTAATCTACTTTGAACATGTTTATTAATTGAGGTTTTGAAGATGAATGTAGATGTCGAATATATATTATATATATTGGGTATTAGAATGATCATAAATAATTTACTTTATTTAGTAATGTATCCTATGGTAGAGACAGTTGAGGTCATACTACCTACCAGAATAATGGACAATGGATTATTTAGGAATGTTAATGTGGTCGGATATTAGTTGGCATAGAATTACTCATGTGGAGATTATCAATTTCATATGATTATATTTGTTTACTTTAAATTTTCATGTACGTTATACATATGATGAATTGTTATATATATGAATATAAATGAAATATTTTTTTGGGTTTGTAACATAGTATTGGGGGTTTTAGGAAGATTTATATATCAATTTGTTTCCAGGATAATGAATAGGTTGAGATAACTGGATTTAAAAATAAAATCACTATAACGAAGTGTATATAAAATGTAATAACATGATTTAATAAGTTTATATTAAATACCCATTAAATAATAAACATTATATTAATTCCAAATAATACCATTTTAATAAATCGAGCACCCAACCATGAAGCTTCATGTCGACGTGTGGTGTATCTGGATTTTCTAGTGTAAGGAAGGAATGTAATGAGTTATTCTAGATAATACACTATTATATTCATGCCAATGAAAATATCCCCAATATTTTCTTGTGATTATGTTTTTTTTGAAATTTACATTATGATACACTAGATGGGAAACCCCAATAGTTGGGATATATGTGGAATGAAGTGGTGATTATCTATAAGATGGAATAGAAAAAATTTATATATTCAGTTATCAAAGACAAATATACGATATTTTTGGGATAATTCCTTTCCAAAATAATTAATCTACGATCTTCAAAAAAATGTGGTCATTTTAATAGTGGAAAAACGTTTTTGGATCCTTAAAGGTAAGGTTTTATTTAAAAAATATCCAACATTTTAGTGGGAGACAATATAATAAAATTTATAATTTAAAGGTTATATAAACTTATAAACATCGAATAATAACATATTTTATAATTAAAATAATCATTATTATGCTAAATATTTTGACTAATTCCTGAAAGAAGAAAATTATTATAAGAAATGAATATGACTTGTAACATAAGAAAAATTCTTAAGAAATACGGGTTGTATATGAAATGTAATTAAAGTAAAATATATTTTCATAACTGATCATTCCTGTATTACCATGATCTGAAATTATTTAACAAGTGAATCTAGATTCAATGGTATGTATAAACTGATTTGTTTATGGTTTCAAAGCTATTAAATTTATAATGACAAAGGGAATATTTGTATCCACTTATGTACTCTATATGATTGGGTTCTTAAATGATTTAATGGTTTTTAGTCTCATGTAATTAGAATGATTGGGTATATAAAGTGTTATTCAATATGATTGAATATGTTTATGACTCAATGAACCTAATGGTTTTCATAAAAAAATATTTTTTATATAAATAAATTAGATTATTCTAAAGGATATATGATTTGAATTCTCTGTTTTACAAAGTGTTGCAACATATAGATGGCCAGAGGATGGAAATAATTTTTTCCTGAAATTATCATTTTTATAATGGTGAAAATTATTTTCTATATTGATAAAAGGATACTTCAAACATGGATCTTTATTATTATCTCATGTATCTCTTGAGAATAGTTGGTAAAAAAATTATTAAATGAAATGATATTGGTGATTTATACACATTGATATGATCTATTTTGTTCTATAACTTTCATTATGGGGACACTAAAAATGACATGTTCTAGATAAGAAACTTATAATATTGTTATCTATGTAAATGTTCTGAAATTAATATTCCATTCATGGAAAATTTATGAAATATTATCATTGTGTTGGTGAAATATATCTTAATTAGGCATAGGACTTTGGAGTTCTGTACTACTATATAGATACATCATATAGGATAATGTTCAAACGAGAAGAAGATAATTTTGTTGAAAAGATAAAAAATGTCTCTTAAATAATCCCATGAATGTAATTTAATACAAGTGATTTTAAAAAGGAAGGGTAATAATTGAATATTATACTATTATCTATGATATACCTAATGATTTTTGTAAAACACTTTGGAATTTCTATATCTGGTATTGATGTTTTAAAAATTAATTCTTCAATTTTCTTGGGTATCTGATTTTGAATGTAAATTTTAATTTTTTTTAAAAAAAATAAAACAGTTCAAGATCAATAAGAAATTTTTTTTTGAATAGTTATTTTTGTAATTATTTTAGGAAAATGGTTACAACATCGAGTATTCAAATTTAATGGATTTTATCAATCCCAAATGAATCTATGTTAAAGAAGCTCAATATATTCACATGTAACATTTGTGATAAGATAATATATCTGATAACAAAAAAATTTCTGAAAATTCACATGATGATTTAATATTTATACATGTTTTAAGATACTTAAATTTTAATAACATGAATTTATAATAAGACATAAATAAGAACATTTATAAAAAATATGGTTAAAATACTTTTATCTAGGGGAAATTTATCTCCTAAATATATGTTAAAATGTGTTCTATTGTTTTTACCTCCCATATAAGGTACACAATAGTTTTTTAATTTTAGAATCAAAATTTTCCAAACACATAACATACAATTTATTATATGTGAATTTATTTTTTTAAAAATTACACTCAATAGAAATAAATTTTATATATTTATGCGATGTTTTTTGTGTATTATAGAAAGATATTATAAATAGAATATATTATACAAAAATCCAGTGGGAGTAAGTTTTATTTTAGAGAAGTAAAAAAATTAAAATATAAAGAATAACACCCATAATAAGTTAAAGAAATTTCAACTTAATATACTAAACTATTTCAGATATGTGATGTAAATTAAAAACATAAAGTGTTGTATTTAGTTACAATTTTTAATGTTAATTACACTAAATATCCTAAAAGTTTTTAATGGTTGGTTGTTAATAATATTTAAAAATTAAATTGATGTATCATGTTAAAATCATTATAACCATTTCCTAAAATATTTGTAGACAACATGTTAAAAATAATTTAAGTATTCATATTCTTCCGTGGAAAATATTTTTGGATTAGGGTTAAAATATTGATTAAATTATATAGAGAAAGAGTTCTAATAAAATTATAGAATTTGAAATCAAAACATTTAATGTTGTGATGTTAGGATTTTTTATATGTTCAAGAAGATGAACTATTAGGATTGATATTCCCAATCCTATTATTTATTCAAATTTGATTATTCCATAGATGTTTCACCATAAATATATTAGTGTGAGAGTCATATTAGATGGTAATGTATATCCATTTCAAGGATTATATATGTTGTAATGAGTTAATGAAATCCAAAAATTATAAAAATCATATTCCCGATTTGACAGTTTATTATATAAGGTATTATTTATTGGTAAGTATATTGGTATTGTTAAACATTCATTATGATTTTTCATATAAGTAAAATTATAATATTAAAAGAAAATCAATTTTTTTTATTTTTAAATTGGCTATATAAATGTATATAGATATAAATATTTCATTAATTGTAATTATGATTAACTTATCAAAGGATTATTTTATGTTTATCCTAACCTAATGTTCTGCTAGGAGTATTTTATTTTATTATGATATATTAAGGAAAACATTAGTAGGATTCATGTATAGAGACCCAGAATATTTTCATAAGGAGAAAACGAAGAATATGATTCATTATGTGTGCATGATATCCTAAAATGAATACCACATGATGTGTCATATAACCATCTTTGATTTTATAGGGTTTGATATATCATCTTTGAGTGCCCATTACCTATGTTTTGGATTATACGTAGTATGAGAAAATTATTAAATTGATACCCTTTATTCAAAATTCAATGTATTAATATATGAAATAGTGGGGTGGATGGATATGTTTCCAATCATGTTGTCAGTTAGAGTTTAACTGAAATAGGATTTATCCACTTGTTTTGTGAGTATGACATATGGACCCTCGCTTAAGAGAGACTATGGGAGTGTGATTCCAAACCTACATATTTTATATCCACCCACATAAGGTAAATGAGATGTTCTTATACAGAAATATGAATACCATGTGATGTATTCATCAATTAGATAAGTATACACTCAAATATAATTGAATATATCAGTTGTGATGAGATGTATTTATATATGTGATACATGAACCATCCTTTAGTATTAAATCTAGTGTTTCCACACATGAATGATATAGTATTTATAAAGAATGTATATGATGTACAATGTAATATTTTCATAAGATAACATTACGATAGATATTTCTTCTATTCTTCTTGAAAGAAACTCAAAATACCCATATATTTCTACTTTATCTTCCATTAAATATCAATATTCTAACACATCATAGAAGAAATTATAATCTTATATGTACATTATGTGTTTGGTTTATCCTATAGATACACAATAGAGAGGTTATTTCATTTGGATTCCCTTGGGGATCCTAATTAAACCATATTGATGTTGGTTGATGATGATGCAAGTTCACTTATATATAAGGTATTAATTTACATTAATTAATCTATTTTTATACAATGTTTCATATTATATTTCATGGTGATCCTTGGTAAAGGTGTTGTATTTGTTTCTCATTCACATGCTAATCGTTATCACATGAGGATTTCATGTTAAGAGTTGTGAATCTATGAATATTATTTACCATTCATTAGTGTTAGGTTAGATTATAAATGCTTTATATTTGGATGTGTATCCCCCCACTCTTACATTATTCCAATTGAATTTATAAATGATTAGTGTTTATCTATTACATAATACATTTTATATATCTTCTTTATAACATTTATAATCAAATATAAAGGTGAGGTATTTTATTTTTTAAAGGTGTATTAGGCTAAGGACACTATTCTTTATATATTTTCTACATAGTGATAATCAAAATTCCTATCCTATCAATGGAAGACATGGGTAGGCATGAATGTGTTATTATAGGACAATATTCCTTATTAAAGGATCATTTAATATAACAAACAATGGACACAATACAATTGTTCAATATTATAATAAAGTGTCATGTTATAGTGTTATGATCTTTAAAGAAGTTTGGGGGTGGGGGTCAAATTGTTTATTAGATTAGAAAACTTCATATAATATAGTACTATAATCTTGTTTAATATGTTATAAATGATTTTAATTATTTACATTTAATTCCATTAGATAAATAACTATTATTTCATTCTAGAATAAAAAAGTAATGTTTTCATTATTAATGTTTTGGATTAAAATTTTAAAGATATATATGAATGAAAAATGAAAAATAAATCATATTTTTTAACTTAATTATCACAAAACAACCTTTGGTAAAGAATGATATTACTAATGTTTTTTAAAATGATGAAAAAGAATTAAATTTTTATTTTTTATGGAAGAATTATTGTATAATGGTGTTATAATTTTGAATCATCTTTTATGGATTACTTATGATATTTAAATGTGTAAGTGAAAAATTAGAAAAAAAGAAATCAATTCTCTGACCCATATTTTTATATGGTAAGAGATAATGAAAATATGTTTTAATATGCTGGAATGGATATCCTATCATCATTAATGATTAAATTTTTCTTAATAAAATGAGAATTTAATCATGTTAGTAAAATAATAAGTGGTTTAATAGAGTTTATTATAATAGATTCTTAAAATATATGTTCAAAAATGGATATTGGAACACTTACATCCAGACTACATTAGCATATAAATATCGGTATTATGAGAAGGAATGTAATACAAATCTTAAAAAGTGGTTAAATTGTTGACTATACCATTCAATTTTATTTATTTAAATATATAATATATTTTTATAAACTATTTTATTAAAAAATAGTTTCAAGAGAAATGTATAGGGTATGAAACCCTTACCCAGCTCTTTTGAGTTTCCACCGTTGTATTGCTTCTAAGGCCATTAAAGGATGGTTTTTCGGAAACTCTAGGGATTTAAATACATATTTAAGTGAATTGAAAGAGGGGTTTATGTTTAAATTTATCAATTATAATATTTTTAGAAGTTTCACATTAAATTTCTAGTGCACATTGCATACATGGTTAATTATGTGTGAATTAGTTGTTATTTTTTTTTAAATTACCAAATATTATTTTTATTATATATCCTTTTGTCTTCTACCAAATAAATATTTTGATATAAATGGATATTTAATGTTTTACCTAATATTCTACAAAAACATGAAATATAGAAATTTAAACATGTGGTTAGTATGAGGTATTTTTAAAAGGATAAACATGATGTGATGTTATTTTATAACATTTTCCATATTTTTTTAATATATAATTTTAAATTTAATGTTTAGATGATATTGGAGAATATTTTAATATTGAATATATATAATTCAGTTTTGTGTTCATTGACTATTATACAAAAAATGTATATTTCTATGTTCGTTATAGATTAAATTTGATAGTGTAATTTGTTTTAAATTTTTAATATTTTTAATGAATTTAAATCAAGAGATTTAATGATGATGAATTCGAAAATAATTTTTTTTATAATTTTCCAAATAAAAATTTTCTCATTGCATTTTAACGATTTAATTTAAAATTAAATCCTGCATCTTTTATTTTTTTAATTTTGAAAAAAAGATTTCATATTTTGATTTATTATTTCTAAAATATCTATATATATTTTACTTATATTTTTAGCCAATATGAATAGTAACCATGGTAATTTTTATTACCATGGTAAATGGTAAAACAGGTAATTAAAGGTAAAAAATAAAATGATAGGGACATGGAAATTATTATAATGTTTATTCCAATTTTATTGAATTATTTATGTACAACCATAATCATTTAAGGATCAAAATTAATGATTTCTTTTCTACTTGTATGAGTGTGTGTCATTTTTAGTATTTTTTTACAGATAAGTCAAACATGACATACTAATATTTTTATTAACTATAAAATATTTAATATAGTGTTATCTAGAAGATAACTTCTACTGTATATATTCAATTGAATCCTAGAATATTTTTCTACATTCTGGTAATTTATTTATAATTTTTAGAAATATAATAAGTAAATTAAATTCTCACACAATGTTGATGCATTAATTTTTTAATAAATTCAAATATAAAATTAAATTTATTAAATATATTAAAATAAATATAATTTGAGATAATCAACATCTTCTATGAATATTTTAGTTGATTTTTACATGTTAGGGATATTAAAACATTTTTTATATAATTTATCATGTTGTTTTGATATTTATAAAATTCAATTTAATCAATAGTGTTAAAATTGACATTAATGGTATTTTAAAATAAATAATATTTTTTAAAATGATATAAAATTTAAAATCATGTAGATTTAGAAAATTAATTAGGAAAAGGTTTAAAATTGTATCCATGATTCATTTACTGGTCTTTTAACATTTTATAGTTAATACATTAACCCTTAATGTGTAGAAATCTTTTTTTCCATGGTAAAAGTTTAAAGGGTTAGAACTAAATTAAAACAGTAATAATGGGACCAAAACATATAAAAAAAAAAAATTTATTATAAGATATAGAACCATATCATCATATATTTTAAATAAATCAATTTTTATTTATTTGGAATTGAAAACTAATTTACATTAATTTAATATTTCAAGAAATTCCAAGAGTACCACTCTCATATATTATAAAAAAATAACCTCTTTATATCATTTATTCACACATGAAACACTATTTGGATTGGTTAGGACCATCCCAAATACCTTCCAATAATCCTCTTCCAACGTTCAATAAGAATTTATTTATAAATAACACCAATCTTAATGGTCTTATAGTGTTAAGAAATATAAGATTTCTAAAGAAGAGGAGTCAATTTTAATTAAGAATTTCTATTTTAATTCTTCTTGAACATAGGTCATATCTTATTAAACAATGATATACTAATATATACAGTATCCAACATAAAATTAGATGTTATTATGTCAGTGAAATGACCTATCTTAATCTCCACTTCAATCATAGGAGATAAAATTAATAGTTTGTGTGTAAGGCTGACAATAGTCTCACGAACCGATGTAATTTTTTTCATCACCACCTCTAATGAACAATTATAATGATATAATTAATGTTTATATATATTATATTCAAGAAATAAGTATCATTTTAAAAATAAAATATATCATTTAGATTCTAACCCATCCATGTAGTGAAAATTGATAACGTCGCTCTTGCGTACATGTGAATTATAACCTCCACAAAGCAATGTGATTTGTTTTTCATCACCACATCACATGGATGATATATAAAAGTACATTAAAAATAAAAATATGATATTAATGATAGTACTATTATTATGAAAAATAAAATTATACTTTATTTTAATAATGATCATTGAAAAATGTAAATGTCACCCATGAATATATACAGCCTATGGTCTACATGATTGTGACGTAGTGAATTTTTCATAACCATATTTAATGTATGGATTTAAAAGTATATTTTTTGTATAATAATGATTACTATTTCATGAATATAATTATAGTTATTAGTTAATAATCACAACTTTGACTATAGACATCATACCAAATTCATTTTTGGAATCAAGTATTGAATACCATTAAAACGTCTGACATGAACATAAATGAATAATTAATTGTATATAAAATATAAATTTGTGATATTAAATGAGTAATATGCATGAAAAAATTTATAAATAAATTATATATTAACTTATGTTTATTAATATATATTAAAGTGAAAGTATGTGATGATTCATTCTTAGTGTAAGGGACTCTTCAACTAAAACATCGCTCTAAATGTTCTAAAGATTTATTATTATAAATATTTATCTTTCTTCTCCATATTTAAAAAATGGGATTTATGAATGTATTTATATGGAAATGATTTATTTAAAAAATTATTTTTTTAATTTCTATCAAATATTTTAAAAAACGGATTCTTTTTAGGTTTTATGTAATGGGCTTCATTTAAAAAAAACTATTCTAAAGTTAATATTTCATCTATCTTTACAAAAGTAAAAGATGAATATTTGATAACTTATATGAAGTTAATATAATTTAAAAATTTCATGACACATTAATGTTTTTAATATTTAAATTTAATTTCATGATTTTATTTTAATATTATAGTTTTTTATTTACGAGTGTGGAAATTTTTTAAAATGAAATTTGATATCAAAATGGAAAAGTAGTTTTCGTCAAGAATGTTTGTTTTATAAAATATTTCATTGTTTTTCTTATGTTATGATTATTGAGAATTGTTTATGTGGATGGCTGGTCCCCATATAAATTTAGTGTGGGTAATCCCATTATATATCACCAATATATTGGGTATTAGGACATAATTTACCTATCAGGTTTCTCCTAAGAGAGTGTATAAATATATTGTCGTGGTTATTCCAAATGTAACAATTATTGTTACCCCCTATGTAGTCATGAGAACTATAATATTTTTAAAAGTTATATGAAATATTATTTCCCAATTGACATACATATCATTTATATTATTTGTTACGAGTTTTCATTAAAATTGTTTAATTTTAAAATGGTATACTAATTATTCTTTTGAAATTATGATTTTTAGGTTAAAAAAGTCTGTTTTTTAGACAATGCTTTATGGGTTTGCACAAAACTAATGGTTTCCTTTATTTTATGTCCCTTTTTGAGATTTTTGAGCTCATCACAAGTCCTAAAATGTGTATTAATGGTTTTAAGGAATATGAATAACAAAGATAAAGTCATGACGGTAATTTTAAAAAATTACCATGATTATAAATCAAGTTTTATGTTAAATACTGTTGTTTTATGAAAAAAGTGAATATTGAATATAAGTGTCTACTTTTAATGTATGAGTTATTTTTATAACTCTCTAAATCATTAATCCTAAATGATATTTTTTAATTATTGAAAATTATTTCTATTGGATGTTTACTAGAATATGACATGTTTATGTTCCGGTCCTTATTGTTGTTATCATAGCAGGATTTAGATAATATTGTAGATTATTATTTTATCTTAAGTGCAGTGGATATATTCTTGTTTTAAAATCTTTTTTCTGATCATACATTCAGTATCTTAGAATCGCATTATTATGTTTTATGTAAAGAAATATAATTTTACTAACGATATTTTTTGAAAAATTCATTCTTGAAATAATTATGGGTTATTACATCTTTAGTTGGAAAATGAAAAGAATGAGATAAAATTTATGTCAAAACTATTTAATGATATATATTGTATTTTTTTTATTTTTCAATAATTTTATAAGTTTTATATTAATATTGTTTAAAAAAAGGAAAACCTATAGACGATGTGACATCTCGTCGCATTTGAAAAGGCTACAAGAATTGAACTCATAACCAAATGTCAATAAGGGTGAAATTCCTACCACTGGCCTATGTGAAGTCCTGGTTAGTATGAATTTTTCTTTTTATTTAAATTATTATATGTATGAATAATATGTTGATTCTTGGAACACAAATTTTATCATATATATAACCATAGTAATGGAAGCTTATTTTGTGATTTAGTGGTTAATGCAATTTCGAATGATATTCCCTTCCATGATTAACCTATATGACCTTGATAAACATAATATAGTTGTATTGTTTTGAGGAATAATGGATGAATTATATTTTTTTTAGAATTCTATTAAATTATTTTTGATTTATGGTGATTCAGATTACTTATGAAAATGGTTACCATATCATGAAGATTATTAGGGAAATTACTATTGGTACGAGTCATACAGAGTAATCGACGTTAATTTAAGATAAATTTTAAAATATTTCTTGTAAGAATATATGATCATATCGTTATGATTATTATGTTTCAATATCAATATATATATTTTTGATAAATTTTAAGGATATTTGAATGATATTCGTTTAAATTTAGGTATTCCTGTAAAATTTTGGTCATTAAATATAATTTATCTTTATTAAATGTTTTATTATATTTGGGAATTATTTTATCTTATCCTAAAAAAAATTCATTATTTTTTGACGATGAGATAAATATATAGTTAATATTTTTTGGATTAAGTGATTTTCTAGAAGTTGATTCATGTTCATTAGGAATGAAAAATCATCTTAAATACTCACTGTATGGATTAAAAGATGATTTTGTGGTGGAAATTGGTTAAATGGTGGCAAAATAATTTTCATTTAAGTATGTTCAATTCTGTAATTTTTTTATAAATTAAATAAACTCCTTAACTTAATGAAAATTAGTTTAAATGAAACATGTTATATATTTACTTTTATCAAAGTCCTTTTAACACATCATATATTTATGGTATTATGATGGTTACATTTACCATGGTCATTTTCTTTATCACTATATATTGGTTGAGTGTTAATTTCTTATTTAATTAATGTCTATGTTCTCCTACGTGTAATCATATTTGATTAACATATATCACATTCATTCTTTTTAAGTGGATGTTTTATTAATATTTTTTTGATAATGTATTTTAATGTTATTATGAATAGTCAAACCATATTTACTAATCCAAAATACAAAATTTCAAATATGGAATTTACAAAATTGTGGAGAATGTAACATCCTGAAATTTTAATTGGAAATACTATGTTTGATAGTGTATAAGACAAGTAATCCCAATCTTAAATGAACAATTTAAATATTATTATTTAAATGTGTATGTTATAACATTACAGTTAAATTTTCATGAATGAATAAAATTAAGGACATAATGAAAAATTTAATGGTATTCATAAAATATAATTTAATAATTATCTATTTTAAAATAAGTACTGGATTTTTATCAACAATAATTTTATTCATTGAAAAATAATTTTCTTCACAAATTATTTTTATTTGGTTTTCTATACAAATAATATAATTAACATTTGTATCATATAAATAATGTATTGGAAAAAAATTAATTTTCTATATCATCATATAAATATTTTTTATGGTGACATTCTGATATTTTTTAGCAAAGTATGATTTTCAATGAATAGTTAAAAATTATAATTTTTTTATTAAAAATTATATTTTGAAAAGTACAAAAAAAATTATTTATTATATTTGTTATAAACTTTCATTAGTTAATTTGGATATAAAAAAACCATTAAATGTATTTTAAATGGATTTTATACTTAAATGCAGTATAAAAAATTATGTTTTAAAAGTGAAATTTTCTGAATAAACCCTTTATCATTGAATTTTTCTAATTTAATAAAATAATTTATAAAAATTTTATGGTTTGAGTTCGAAAAAATGGATTTCGTATGTCTATATAGGATTTCATAATTATGTAAATATATTAAGTTTATTTTTTCTTAATAATAATAGTAACATTGTTATTTTTTGTTACCACGGTAAATGGTAAACTGTTCAGTCAAAAATACCTTTTGAATTTTCAATTACATTTATTTGGAAAATCATAAACTCTTTGTAAAATACTTAATTAATTGATCTTTCTTGTAAAATTTATTTTTATAATGTTTTTAAATAAAACATACTTTTTTTACCATACCAATAAATAGTTTCAAAGTATTCAGGAATACAACGACACTTTATTCATTAAATTCATCGTTATGAGCATAGATCAGATAATGATCAGATCAAAATTTATCAAATCTGAATTAAGACCTTTTGTCATGTCTTCATACTGAAAAAGATTATTATAATCTAACATGATATTAGAAATGATGAAAATAATATTCACATTAATATAAATAATCATAAATACATATTTATGGAAATTCATCGGATTGACTAAAGGTTTAAATCTGAATACATGAAAACTATATTTTTTTGTAATGAAATATAATTTACAATTAAAATGGTGTACATAAACCTAAGATTATACATTCTATTATAATATTATTGGTGAATTCGAGGTTTTTATGTCATCATGAATAACTCAGAGAAATATGACCATTGGAGAATCATGATGACCGTTAGAAGCTTGCATTTAAATACCCAGTCATTCAAAGAGTTTGAAGTGATGTTCTGATCAATTCATTTTCAAAAATATATGTGTTATAGAGATCTAAATATAAAAATATTGAACTACTTGGTCCTCATACTTGTAATCTGTTTGAGTTTTTTTGTGACCATATCAACTGATTATGTGAATAATATCAAGGTCTCATGATGATTGTGAGACAAACTGGTCATCATTTTGATTGAGGGATTGTGGGTATAATAAGACAAAAGTATATTATCATATTTAGGGAACAAAAGGAAAGTGTGACAGAAGATGATCATCATATCAAGGGATCACAGGGATACTCATATAGTCTATTCATCATATCAAGGGCTTACCCTAGTAAGGGAAAGACAAACATTATGGTAAATATAAAATAAGGGACCGTTATACTAGGTTATTGAATAACATACTCTTTAGGATAAAATATGTGTATTTTTTTATTGCATGTTTTATTATAAGTATTTTATTTTGACTACAATTAAAAAAATAAGTGAATCCATTTATATTATTTATTCAATTTGTTTCTAGTTTATCATAATATCTTGGAATATGCTAACCATTATTTTACAATGATTATGATTTTGTATGCATTAATATAGACTTACTACTTTTTAGATTATTTTATTTATTGTACCCATTGTGATTACGATTCTTTTTGTGTTTACTCTGATTAAATATTATTATTTAGTGATTATGATTAAACTCTGAATACATTACCACAACTTATTAAATTTGATTCAATACACTATTAATTTAGAATAATTTTCTTATTATGACATGTGGAATAAATATCAGAATCTACCAGAATATGATACTTTGTTAATCAAACCTAAGGGCCAAGTATGATTACCATTTAAATAATTATGAGGTTTTTTAAATACAATTTGTTTTACCTTGTTAAAAAAATTCCCATTTAAGATTATAAATGATTTTTTTACCCCTACAATTCACCCCCTTATTATTTATACATATTCATATACATTATGATCTAGAAATTGTTATCAGAGTCATGTCTTGGTAATATTGATACCTACTTTTGGTATCAGAGGAGGTTTGTAGTAATTAAATATTTGATATAATTTTTATCATATTAATTAAAATATATTTATATTTTGGTATAATAATTTTGTTTATAAATATTTTCTACACTGACTTGTATTATGGAATATAAGTGTTTGGTTTTTATGTTAAAGATGGGAGGACTCAATGTATGTTTAATAGATAACCATAATACAAATAAAACCTCAATTATTAATGGATCATATTATATGTATTGAAGAGATATAATGAATAATTTCATTAAAAATACTAGTGTTTACAATTTCATCATATTAAATAGAAATTACAAGATCTATGAAAAGGATGTTTTTACTTTTATAAATAATGGAAAATGAGTATCAATTTAATTACAAAGTTATAGATAATTTTTTATGTTCCAGGACAAGGAGTATTTATTGTTTGATTTCTTCTAGTGAAGCTAATAACAGTATTTGGAATATATTTTAGATTACTCATGTTAGAACCTCATAGTTTGTGGACACTGTAAGATAAATGCTTTGAACTGACAATCTAGCATTTGAATTTCCATTTGGTGAACCTTTTTCAAAGGTAAAAAATTGTTTATAATAATATTCATTTGTCTGAAATATATGGGAGAGAAAGGATTAAATGATTAAATACTTGATGAAAATATAATTTATGTCATTTTTAATGACTAGTAATCTAATATTACAGTCGTTGATGAAACGGGGAAGATAAAAAATATCACTATTGATGAATTATTTGGAACCCTTTTGCAGTATGATGGTATGTTGAAAAGAGATATAGTGAATGTAAAGAAAAAAATTATAGTGCTTCTTTTTCTACTAATTCAACCCTAAAAAATCCAAAACTTTTAATAAAGTTGTTAATTTCACAAAGAAGAAGAAAGTTATTATTCAATATGATTCAAGTGATTAAAAACATTTTGAATTTGAATTAGCTAATAATTCCCAATGAATTAATAAAATTATTAGTAAAAAGTATTTTCAATATCATTACAAGGAAGGTAAAAAAGAAATAAATGAATAGAATATTTTGATGTTACTTGTAATGAGTGAAAAATATATGGAAATATTCGACCTCATTTAACAATGTTAAAAAATGAATGGCTGTAATGGTGGAAATTCTGATATGAATGTTTTATAAGTCAAAAAGAAATAAAGTTCTTAAATATAATGACACTAGGAGTTCCTATGGAGATGATTCTTCAAAACATTAACTAGAAAATTAATGTTCATATCAGATGAATATATGCCTTTATTCTGAAATACCTATTGCTAATCAATGTTTTAATGAAAATTCACACCTAATCGATTCCTCAACTAATATGACTTCAAATTTTAAATTGGTGGTCACTAAAATTATTTTTTTCCTTAAATAAACATAAATATATAGGGTTACACAAATCCCATTATTCATAAAAAAATTGATTCCAAACGTTTTGATTTCTAATATTTAAACTCGCTAGGAGGTTTGGGTTTCGATATTCTAATTGTTTTGTTTTTAGGAAATCCAAAGGTAGAAATGTTACCTTTAGAGACAATGCTCAAGGAGAGATTGTTTGTATAGGTAGTATTGTTATTCTTTGTAAATATCTAATTTCAAATGTTTTATTTGTTAATATTCTTAAGCGTATCTTATAACAACAACTCAATTATGTGGTGAATGTTACCTTGTGAATTTTTGGAATGATAAATGTGTAGTACACAATTCCAAGGAAGAATTCATTTATTCTACCCATCGACATGAAAATGGTTACACTTTTAACATATAAGACCATAAGAGCCAAGACATATATTTACATAGTGAAATGGATGATCAATCTTGATTATGGAATAGAAGGCTAGGGTAATGTAACCTTAACTAATAAAAAACATGTTATGGATTTACCGGATCCTAGATTTGATTTTTCAATTTTTGTAAAACCTTGTCAATATGTTAAGATACCCATGTAATGCTTTAAATTAATTATTGAAGTCATAAAATCTTATGTGTTATAGTTAGTGCACATGGATATTTTAGTTCCTATAAAAATTAGAAGTATTGGTGGAAAGTATTATGTATTTGTTTTAGTTGATGATTACACTAGATATGAACGGGTTTATTTTATAGCAATGAAATATGAATCCTTTTTATTTCAAAACTTTTGTAGCTGATGTTAAAAATGATAAAGACCTTACTTGATAACTATTCGTAGTGATCATGGTGGATAATTTTTTTATTTTGGTTTTGAATATTTCTTTAGTAATATAGAATTACACATAACTCTTCTGCTCTTATAACTCCCCGTAAAAATGGTGTTGTTGAAACAATAAATTGTATTCTTCAAAAAATAAAAAGAATAATGCTGACTAAATACTAAATTTCTATTTTTTGGACTAAAAGAGTGAATAATACTTTTTATACTATAAATTTGGTTTTAATTCGTCCCTTTTATACTAAAACACATTATTAATTTGGGAAAAATAAGAAATGAAATGTTTCTTATTTCAGAATATTTGGATGCAATGTATTATCCTTAAATATGAAAGAAAACTTACAAAACTTCATACCCAAATCTGATGAAGGAATATTTTTATTTTATTCCACTACTTCTATGTCATATAGTGTTTTTTATAAAAAAATATTTTATTTTTTGGGAAATAATACAAGTTAAATTTAATGAAACTGACCATTTTTATAAAAAATGCAACCAATATCCTAATATCTATTTTCTAAAACTGATACTCAATATTTTTTGGAAGATTCTACTAATAAGTAAAATACTCTAGAATTTTTATCTAAAGTATTTAATCAAGAATAAATTCTACCATTATCTTGATGAACAGACATTACAAAATCCATATAAGTTGTTTCTTAGAAATAATCCTATTTATGGAATCATTGGTGATGTTAATCAACTAGTTACTAATAGAGGTTCCTAATGACATGAAGTAGAACATCTTTATTTTCATTCCCAATTTGAATATAAATGTTGTAATGAAGCTTCAGGTGATGATGATGGGACTAAGGAAATGCAAGATGATCTAAATGAATTCAAATGGAAAAAAGTTTAAACCTTTGATGAAATACCTATATAAACTTCACTAATTTGATTAAAATGGGTGTTCATAAAAAAATGGGATGAATATGGAATTATCATTATAAAAAAATTAATACTTATTTGAAAAGGTTATAATCAACTTGAAGGAATAAACTACAAATAATCCTTTGAACCTATTGTGAGACTTGAATCTATTTGTAATCTATTATCCTTTGTTGCATTATTTAATTTCAAAATATTTTAAATGGAAGTAAAATTTAGATTTAGTTAATATATATGTATAAGTAAATTTACATGTTGAACAACCCTTGGTTTTTAAGATAAAAATTTTCATAAATACATTTATAAACTTATCAAATATTCATATGGACATAAACAATCCCTGAGGGCATGGTATGATAGATTAACATGATTTTGTTAGAAAAAATTATTTTAAGGGAATAACTAATCCAACTATTTTTATAAATAAAGTAAACAAAAACATTATTATTCTTCAAATATATGTAAATGGAAATATATTTGGATCACATCAATAATACTTTATAGATTTCTTCTCGAATCTTATGAAATCTGAGTTTTAACTGAGTATGATGGGTGAGATAGTATTTTTTATTTGTTTATAAATTTCTCAAAAACTAGAAGTATCATATATATCTATACCTAATCAGAACAAATATTTTGATAAAAACTATTGGTACAGTAATACTAAATGTATTGGTACTCCAATTGGAACCTCAAATACATTTTACATTCACGATGCTGGAAACTAGGCGATCAAAAGCCATTCATAGGTATGATATAATGTATACAATACATAATTGATAGTTTTCCAGACGTAATGTTTTTTATATTCCTATTTTTAAGGTATCAATATATTCCAAAATATATCGCATTGAAAAACATTTAAATGATTTTTTTCATCTAAAGAGAACTGTGGATTTAGGAATTTTCTATTCTTCTGGAAATGATTTTTAATTAATTTTTTTTATGAAGACTGTGCTGGTTGTAGAATGGATTAGAAAATTACATTCAGTAGTCTTAAATTATTATTATATTCGTTAGTTTCTTAGTCTTTTAAAATACAACACTCGTTATCACTTTTCGCTAATAAATTTGAATATGTGGTAGTTGGAAGTTATTGTGATCATGTTTGGTGGATGGAAAACACACTCTCTAATTATTGAATGAGTTTTAATAAAACTCATATAATATGTGATAACAAAAGTTACATTACAATAAATAAAAAACCTATACATAACTATCATGAGAAACCCATAGATGTTTGGCATAACTTTCTTAGGGATCACAGACTTAAAAAATATATCATTTTTCAATTTATCTGAATGAAATAAAAACATGCTCAAATTTTTACAAAATCATTTCCTTATGTCAGATTTGCATGCATTAAATAGAATCTAGGAATGATAAATTTGATGTTATCATTCATATCTACATACTATTTAAATATATCCTTACATTAAGTTAATCATTTTCAACGATAAAGTACATATTTTTTTTCTTTTACAAATGTTTTTTCAATTTCATGTTTTCAATTTTCCAAAATTTTTATAATAATGGATTTTACAAACTCACATTTCCTTTTAATTTTTTTGTAATACATATTCGGATCATTTTTTATAAAATTAGGGAATTTATAAAATTTTATCATATTCAAGTTTTGATATAAAATTTTTATATTCTAGTTTTCATTTAAATTTCTTTTATTCATGTTTTGATATAATTTTTTTTAATTGGGTTTTCTTTTAATAATTTTATATTCAATTCTTCATTCATAATATGTAATAAAATAATAATGAATTATAATACTGAATAATGTACTTTTAATGGTATTCTTATTTATTACATATTTTAATAAAATTTAATTTTAATTATTTTTGTCCATATTTTTTATTACTATAAAAATAAATCATGTCTTTAGTTTTCTAATCATATCCATCAAATTTGTTTAAAATGAAGAGTTCTAATTATATAAATATATTTCTTTTGATATTTTCTCATTTTTTTTGGATAAGTTTGATTTAATCTCAGCTGTCAGATTTGTTTGGAAGATCAACCGTCGCTTGAAATCACCTATATAAAGTGACCCCATGGTTTCCAACATCACTTCTTTCTTGATTTTATCCTCGATGTGGTGCCTAATTTAATTCTCTAAATTTGATTATTTTTTTTATGTCTTAATCTTTTGTCTCAATCCCCAATATGATGGAACATATGAAGGATTTCAAAAAGTGGTATTTTTTTTAGGAAACATTAGTTGCGAAGACATTTTATGAAATGTATGATTCATATCTAAGGAGAATTATATATTTTCAAGATTGGAAATTTTTATTTATGGAACAGGTCATTATCTATTATTATTGTCCTTACTTATACACAGTATGATATTTTTATACCTCTATAAAATTATATGAATAAAATGGGAAAATATTTTTTCTTTCAAAATTATTTAGAAAACTGACAAGATGAAATATAGGTCAGCTGTAGGTTTTCTTGGAATTTCAGTTGAGGGAGATTCCTTATGTCCATCTCATAAATTGCATATTTCTATGGATATGTTTATCATATAAATAGCCAAAAATTATTTTTTAAAAAATGTCACAAATGATGAGCTAAGAATTGTTACCCATATAATTATGGATTATAAAGTTATGTATCTTTGGATTCAAGGGTTTTTTTATTCCGATAATGGGAGATAGAGATACATTGAGGTATATTATATCTTCATTATATATTTCTTTGTCAACATGAGAAATATGAATATGTTAGGATTTGTTATTTTGACAATCAAGAATATCATATACCAATTAATGAATTCTCAAATTATTATGTTTTCATCATTGTTAAGAAATATTATTGAATATAGTATGAAACATTTCAATATGGTAAAAAAACTAGTCATTTAAGGAAAAGATTATCTTTATTAGTGATGAGACAAAAAACAGATAATATATGACTTTGATTATGAATCAATTCTATTGGTAAATAATACACAAGTTTTTGCAATGGAAGCAGAACCTTCATCCAGTTGAAATAAATCTAAAAATATCAAGAATAAGGGAGAGGAATAATCACTTCCTCCAAAATAAAATAGAATAAATTGAAATTCTATGATGAAGTAGTCATATAATAGAGGAGAAATGTTTTTATAGAAAATATGGAGATTGTCATATCAGACTCAACCGAGAAGAATATTTAGCTTTAAAGATTCTTGGATCCAAAACTATAGAAAAATATCGAAGAAAAAAGAAACAAAATAAGAAACTATATGGTTATAATTTATTTCTTTCTTTGAAGAAATTATATTATGATTCCTCTGAAAATACTGTTTTTCCAAATAAAGTTGTTTGTTTGTCTTTAAATGAAAAATTTATTGTCCATTTCGATGTTTCCTTTTTTATAAACAAGTGATAGACTATTGTGACGGAGAATTATTCAGTTACAGTTGGGAAAGGTGATTAAATATCCACAGAAAAACTTTATGACGAGTTTTAAAAATTAATTGGTGAAGGTTTTGAAGAAGATAATATAGACAAAGAAATATAATCGTATGGAGAAGAAAAATAATAACAAGCAGAGGAAGAAGAAGAATAACAAGGAGAAGAAGAATAAAAGGAGGAGGGGAAGGGAGAAGAAAACCAAATTACTGGTAAAAAAGATATTTTATCTCATTATATTTTCTTAAAGACTTCCCAAGCCTGATCAAAACAATTTTCTTCCTTGGGAAAACAAAAAGAGAAATCTAAATGTTTAGGGATATAAAATTCCTCATCAATTAAAGTAGTAGAATCTTTATCCCAGAATAATTAAACTAATTAAAATACCATGGAAGAAGATAGTAAATGTATTGGTGTTGATGATAATATCAATCATAATCGAAAAATAATTGAAAAATTGTTATTAATGAATGCTGACAGTGGCAAAAGAAAACAAATGGAAGACATAACATCTTATCCTAATTTACATGAAATTAAAATTTAGGATTCATTGGATAATATTATAGTCAAATGAGTTTACTATATCTCTAATTTTTTACACATACTTGAGGATACCATTCCATAATTTCTCAGAATAGAAAAAAAAGATGATTTGGTTCATGAAACATAGATTTAAAAATTGGAATCCATAAATGTTTTATCTGACATAGTTATCTAAAATGATGTTGAATTAAAAATTCTTCAGGAATGATTCAATGATCCCAATAAATCATGTATAATGTATTGAAATGGTAACATAATGTTTATGATTTTATCAAGGTACATGATCAATCAATTGAGTAATTAATGATGTAAATGGATAAATCAGAATAATCTTTTAATGACTTATCAGACAAAATTGAAGAAATGATGATGTGTGTAGAGGAATTAAAAAATGCATATGAAAATCATACTAATACTATAAATGGGTTAGATGAAAAAATGAGGTATTTCTATTATCATAGAAGGATACTCAAAAATAATAATGATTATGTTGGTACCCTTAAAAATTATTTTTTCTCAAATTCATCTGAACTATGAAGAAAATATTCAAATTCATGATGAAAAGATTCAGATTCAAGAGGAATGGTTACCTGATCTATAAATGAAGTATTAGTCTTTGTAAGAGTTCATTATGAAGCTTAAATAGTATATAAGAAAGATAAAAAATGTTAAAAACCATTGTGAGGTATTTGATTTTGAATAAAGATTATATTTTTTCTTTGCATTCTTAGTCTATTTTTTCTTATAAACATTTTGATTTATAGAGGAACCTTTTTATCTCATTAAAAATTGTTTTTAATAACACTAAATTCGGATTGGTTGAGTGTTATTTAGTTTCCTTGATGATAATTTACTTCATTATATGTTTTTATACTTGTTTCTATAACACATTTTAGGTATTATAAGACCCTTCCCCATTCCTTTTTCAAATCACAACAGGGGAGAAACTTATACAACAGAGATAGTTTTATAGAATGGGGGAGATGTTTTATGTAAGGAGATAAATGTGTATAAAGAATAGAATATGATCCTTAGGGGATATTCTTATCCTAAGGGGGATCTATTCATATTCACCATTTTATTCAGATGAGTTATAAACTCAGGGGGAGAGAAGTACTATCTACGTTCTTAATACGATATACCTAATAGATATCCGACTTACGTTTTTTTAAAAGAATTATTTTTTGTCCTGGGTATCGTGATTTCCAAAAATGGGGGATATTATTAAATAAAAATTATATTTTCAATTTTACATTATTTTTTTTAAATAAAAAAACTCATTCCTAAATACAAAAATACTAAATCTTTTAGGTCAAAATAATTTTAATAATGTTTTTGAAGAAAAAATAATCTTTTACCATACTTAGAAATAAAATATATGCGTTCTTGAATACAATCCTAGTTTATTCATTATAATCATATTAAAGGTTATAGATATAATAATGATTAGATTAATCTTCATCAAATCTGATTTAATAATTTCTGTGTTGTCATTGTACTGACAAAGGTTCTTATAATTGGACTTGATATTAGAATCGATAAACCTCATATTCAAACACATAAAAATAATCTTAATGAAATTAATAAGGAAATACATCATATTTAATAAAGGTTAAAATATGAATATGGAAAACATTTATTCTATTGTAATGGAATACATTTTCTACTACAAATGGGGTACATCAAAACAATGTCAGACATTCTGTTATAATGTGACTATTGAAGCTCCATGTTTCCACGTCATCGTGAGAAACATGGAGAAATATGACCACTGGAGAACCAAGATGATTGTTGGAAGAGTGAATATATATAATTGGTCATTCAATCAATTTTAAGTGGATTGTTGTTCATTTATTTTTCAAAAAATATTTGAATGAAAGATCTCTGAATCTTACAAGTGTGAACTACTTATTCCTCATAATTTTAATATTTTTTAGTTTGTTTTTGTAATATTATTAATTGATCATGTGAATACGATGATTAAATAATGTGAATTATGAGATATACTGATCACCATATTTATTGAGGGATTTCGGGGATAGAAAGACTGGTGTCGATCATCTTATCGATGAAAAATGATGGACGTGTAACAGAAGATGATCATCGTATTGAGGGCTCACATGGATAGAAAGATAGAATGATCATCATATTGAGGGATTACCTAGGTATGGAAAATACAAACATTCTTTTAAGTATAATATAAGGGACCTTAATCCTAGGTTATAAGATACCCTACTCTGGGGTAAAAGAGTTGTATTCATTTGTATTAATTATTTTATTACAAATCATCAATTTTTGTTACAAATTTAATATAAAGTGAATACTTTTATATTATTCCTTCAATGTGTATCTCTTTATCGTAATATAATTAATTATGAAACAATCATTTTAACCTGATTAAAATTATATATGCTTTAAGATAGAATCACAAGTTTTGTAATTATCTGATTTTTCATTAGTGTTTTGATTATGATTTTTTTTGTGATGACTCTAATTAAATAATTGCCTTTAATGAATATGATTAAACATAGAATAAGTTATGACTACTTTCTGAATATGATTCTCTAAATTTTTAAAGTAGAAACATTTTATTATTATGACATATGGAATACATATAGATATCTACTTGATTACTACACTTTGTTTATCAGATCCAAGGTCCAGGTTAAATTACCATTTAAATACATAAGAGGGGTTTTAATATGATTTTTTAACCTTATTGAACTAAATTAATTTTTATATTAATAATGAATGTTTTTAAAATTACAATTCACCACTATTTTATTATCCATCTTCATATACATTACGATCCATCATAAAATAGATAATTAAGGATAGAAATAAAATAAGAAGGACAATAAAATTGACCCAACACTTTTTGAAATTCTATTTGATGAGTTATATTCGACCATAATCCTCAAATGATAGAAATTATAACCATTTGAAAGAACATTAAAGATTGTATAAAATTTTCAATATTTTGTTTAAAGATAAGACAAATATTCCATACTCATATTATATATATATATATCAACATTAATAAAGGGTCATCCCAAAGCTAAATTCAAATATATATAGTGATTTGAATGTTAAATTATTTCTATAAATCATTTAATATAGTTTATAATTTTTAGAGATGATTTAATTACCTTAAATTATGAAATAATAATAATGAAATAATTATTTTATTAATTGGAACATCGAAAAAAATATTTTTAAAAATATTAGAGTAAATATAATTTATGATAATAAATGTTATTCACTAATTTTCTATATTTCTTTGACAAGATATTAATTTGTTAAAGTAAATTTTTATGATTTATATTAGTTTTTGTATATTTTCGAAATTCAATGTAATGAATAGTGTTAAAATTAGCATTATTTATATTTTAAAAATAAATAATAAAATATTTAATAAAATATAATTAATAAAAAAATAGATTCATCTGGATGGTTATAAAATGGTTGTTAAATTAATCCATGATTTATTTATGGGACATTTGGAATTTTTTATAACAATATTAACCCTTAAAAATAAAAAATACATGTTGTCACAATAAGAGATAAAATGGATAAATAAGTGTGAAAATTAAAGTGTAATAGTAACAATGTTACCTAAACATGTAAAAAAACAATTTTATGGGAGAATATTGACAAATAACCACCCTACCTTTGGAATAAATTACTTTTTATCAATTTTTAAATCAAAATTAATTTTTATTGATTTACTTTTTTGAGGTATTTGAAGAGTTCCCCCATCCTATCTTATAAAAGGGAACTTCTTCTTCTCATTTTTATAGACATGAAAAAAAAATTTTGGCCAATATTTACCCAAATACATTAAGATTATTGAAACGCACGACCGATTGTCGCCTATCGACCGGTCAAAGTTCTGGTGCTCTGCTAATGTGTATAGCAGCACTCGGGTCGAATCCTCGGTGATGGTACTTCGTAATAGTCGATTGTTTTTAGTTGATTGTATTTTGATTAGGGGGGTTTGTTTGCAGAGCTTAATTGAAATGATTTATGGATGATTTTTGATTTACAAAATTGATAAATATTGGGGTGAGTTCATCATTGGGGAGTTAAGCATGTGATATCCTTGAGCCTTACTTTGTATTGCATTAAATTAACACCCATGTCATAAGTTGACGTTGATTGGAATTCCTAAGTGTGAAGGCTTTAATCCAAGCCTTAACTTAACTTAGGGTTCTAATCTCAATCAAAACTTATTTATGGTAGTGTATTTATGGTTCCAATAATCCATGGAAACCACTTGTTAAACAAAACATATCATTAATCCATGACATATTAAGTTTAACATACACAATATTAATTTAAAGAATACTCATCGAGCAAAACTCTCAATCAATTAACACCCCCAAATTATAACTCACCACAATGAGAGATTTACTCAGCCATTTGGATGTTTAATAATCTGGTAATATATGTTTATGGTGATGAATTATAAAGAGAAGAAAAAGAAAGGGACAAGATAAGAGTAGTGTGCCGAACACACACACGAAATAATTTAAGAATCAAAAATGGAATTTCGATTGAATGAGGAAGCTTAAGAAGGGAAGGGGATTGAACTGAATTTAAACTATTTTAAGAACATTAATATTAAAATACAGAAGGTGGAAGAGAATAAGAGATATTGAAGAAGTAACTTGCATTAAAACAGAATTACAAAGAAAGAGAATTACAAGATTACAAAAATGAAGAACTCAAAAGTAAGTGAAAAGAAAGAGAGGAGGAAAGGTCTCTCAAGTGAAAACTTGAGTATGTCAGGTCCTCCCAAGCCTTTGTCAAAGCTTTGGTCGTGCCAATATGATCTCCTCTCTCCTGAAATGCCAACCCCTCTCAAGGAGAGAAGGGGAGAGTATTTATAGCCCAAGGAGTGGACTGTTTGCATTCCCAATCTGTCCCTCCATTTGCTTCGCCAATTGAGCTATACAGACAGCCGAATCTTCAAATAAATCCTTCTTCAAAGTTGTAGACAATAATGTTTGCCGACTAATCTCAAAGTTTGGTGGCATTTGGACAATTGGAGCCAATGTTATGGCCGGTTGATTAAACAAAGGTAAACTGTCCATTTCTATCCATTCGTTTTCGATGGCCAAAATGTGAATGGATTTTTGAACAGGAAGATGCCTTCAAATTTGAATGCCTTCTTCAACAAAGTAGGCCGCCTATATCTCCTCTTTCACACTGCAAAATCTCAGCTCGATTGGATGCTTACATCAGGAGATATGTCATGCATACTATACTGATTGTAATTCTCGGCCAGAATGGTGGGCTGGACTTCAAAGGTTTATTTGGGCCCCTTGTACTTGGATTTGGGCCATGCAATTTTTATCCAAGATGCAATGTAGTGTCCCCCGAATTATGGTGGAGATTGAAGGTCTTTGGACTTCTCGATTGAACCCAGTAAATCAAACTTCAAGGATGGTCCAGTTTGTTCACAGATTCTTTGGTCTTGTTTGTGAGGACCATATGACCCTTCAAATGGAAGAATTGGATCATGGTTCCTTCTAATGAAATGTTGTATATTGAACGTAGAATCCTACAAAACAAGAACCACACAATTTGGATCAGTATAGTGATAGTTATAATTAAAAAATTAAACTGACTCAATTTGACTACTTCTAAAAATGCTCAAATATTATACTTAATATTAAAACATTAATATTTCCCACAAATTATGCACATTTCATATAAAATAAGTAAAGGGGGAATATAATAAGTTGTGAAAATATTAATAACATCAACTCCCCCACACTTAGATTTGCGCGTGTCCTCATGTGCAACAAATATAAAAACATGACAAAATCATTTTCACTCACCAACAAATATTAAAATTTTGTTTTCTCCAATCAGGGGAGGTTTAGACTATTTCACTCATCCATATTGAATTCCATCACAAATTTGGTTCACAATAATGCATCATAAACAATTCATTTTTTCATGTTCAAGGTTTGAATTGGAAAATGTAGGCACTCCAAACTTACTCCTCTCAAGATGATAAAAATGTATTTTAGGAGGTTCACTCATTCACCAACAAAAAGTGAAAATCAAGAGTTTGTAAGAGCTCTCAGCTTCCATTCCCAAATATAATGTGTACAATAATCAAGAGGTCTTTTAAGGGGGTTTTCAGTGGCTATGGGACGGTAGGTATATAATGTCCAAAGGAAAAGAGGGGTTAAAAACACCAACATGGAAAAATCAATGCACATTTTTTTTTGAAATTTGATTTGAAAGGAAATAGAAACACATATTTACAAGGGAATGAATGTGTGATGAATGAAAAGTGAGGGAGATAGAAAATGGAATAGGTTGAGATGATGGAATATGTACAACATGGAAGACTTCCAATAATGACACAATACAAGATGAGTCAAGTGTTCTTTTTTTTCTTTTTTTTTTGCTCTTTTTTTTTCTTTCGAAAGTTGTGCTTGAAACAAGTCTCACAGTCATCTCCCAAACCATGCTTGATCTCCTCATGGAACTAATTTTAGTAGTTATAACATGATCAAAGGTTGATGATGAATGATTTTTGACCCACCCAAGACACAACCCATTTCTTTTTTTTTTTATTTTTCATTTTTTTTTATAATTTTTTTTCTTTTTTTTTTGAACACTTTTCAATGACTTTTGTACAAATGACAATTACACATATACAACCCAAAGCTCACAGAATTACAACCTCTCCCCCACACTTGAATGGAAGCTTGCCCTCAAGCATATGATGACACATTGGAAATCAATGAAAGTACGCCCAAAAATGAAGTCCATTCCCCCCACACTTAAATTTCAATAAATTGTACAATGAAAATCCATGAAGATGTTGGGTGGGACAAGGTATTAGGCTTGTAATGTGGCTATCAAAAGAAAGGGTTTCATAGGCTCAAAGGGGCTTTCAAAAGTAGGATCAATGTAAGGGTAACGGGAGGCTATTTGGCTATTCTGATTCTCATGTGGCTTAGAAAATGCCTCTATCATATTAATGCACACAAAAGATGGAAATTCAGCTCGAAGGTCCACAAACGCAAGACTCACAATCAGTGGTGAAGACACACAATGAAAAAGATGGACATAGATGACCTTGGCATGAAGGCTAATGTTATTCCTCACGGTAGGGGAGAATCATTTTCCACCAAAAATTGTTCATTCAAAATGTTTGTTATTGACACAAAATTGTTTACCCAAGTTTGAGATAAAAATTCAATATATTTGAGTTTAAAACAAGCCTTTTGACTCCCCAAAATGGTTGGACAAAATTTCAAAACTAGATGGTGAGTAAGCATGACTCTTTTTTTGTAATTTTTTTAAGTAATTGTGTTTTTTGTTTTTTTTTAGTTTTTAAGGTTTTTTTTAAAATACACACCCACACAAGAAAGATAAAAAGAAAGGGTTTGATGAATAAAGTGGTAACAAAATGAAAGAGAGAGGAAGAAGAAGAAAGAGGTAGAGAGAGGAAGAGATAGAGAGAGAGTTAAAGGGAAAGAGGTGCCCCCTGGTTTGGATTTGGTGGGTCGCCATTTCCATCTAGTGGTGGGTCAATGGAAGTCGATGTGGAACCTGAAGTGAATGGCCTCTCATGGTGATGCTTTAACCGGTGTCCATTTACCGTGAATGTTCTTTTTGAAGAAGGGTCTTCGACTTGCACTGCACCAAATGGGTAAACATTAGTAATAATAAAAGGTCCATCCCAACGAGAATTGAGCTTACCTGGGTGAAGTCGAAATCGAGAATTGAAGAGCATTACCTTTTCACCTTCATGAAATACCTTTCGAAGAATGTACTTGTCATGGAGTGACTTTGCCTTTTCTTTGTAGAGAATGGAGTTCTCATACGAATCGAGTCGAAGCTCCTCCAATTCAGTCAACTGCAACAATCTTTCTTCACCAGATTTTTCACAATCAAAATTACATGTTTTGACAGCCCAAAATGACTTATGTTGGATTTCAACTGGTAAATGACAGGCTTTACCAAAGACTAGCCTAAATGGAGACATCCCAATGGGTGTCTTATAGGCTGTTCGATAGGCCCAAAGTGCTTCACCAAGTCTATCGGGCCAGTCTTTTCTTGTGGGCTTAACAATTCTTTCAAGCACTCTATTCACTTCTCTATTAGAAAGTTCAGCCATTCCATTTGTTTGAGGGTGATATGCAGTGGATGTTTTATGTACAACCCCATTCTTTTTCAAAAGTGACTCCATGGTTCTATTACAGAAATGAGTTCCTAAGTCACTTATCAAAGCACTTGGTGTTCCGAATCGATGGATGATATGGGTTTTGAGGAACTCAATCACAGTTTGAGCATCATCTTTCCTAGTGGGTTTGGCCTCGACCCACCAAGAAACATAGTCAACAGCAAGGAGAATGTAGGATAATCCATTGGAAGGGGGAAAAGGTCCCATGAAATCGATGCCCCAAACATCGAAAAGCTCACAGAAGATTAATGGCTTTTGAGGCATTTCGTTTCTTTTGGAAATTGTGCCAAACTTTTGGCAAGTGGGACATGATTGACAGAACTCATGTGAGTCCTTGAAGAGTGAAGGCCAAAAGAATCCAGAATCTAGGACCTTTCGAGAAGTCCTTTGTGGTCCAAAGTGGCCACCTCCAGGCATTGAGTGGCAGAATTCCAAGATGGAGGATTGTTCAGTTTCATCAACACATCTCCTAATTACCATGTCAGCCCCAGTTTTCCAAAGTTTATTATCTTCCCAAAAATAATGCTTTGAATCACTTTTCATCTTTTCTTTTTGTTCTTTTGAAAAATATTCAGGGAAAACACCAGAAACCAAGTAATTGACAATTGGGGCATACCATGGTAACTTTGGAGTGAGAGATGAGAGGTGTTCAGTTGGAAATTCAGGATCAATTATTTCAGAATGAGAAGAATTAGAAATTCTACTCAGGTGATCAGCCACAGGGTTTTCTTTTCCAGGTTTATCTTTTATCACAAGGTCAAACTCTTGGAGCATTAAAATCCATCTTATTAGCCTTGGTTTGGAATCACTTTTCTTAAGTAAGAACTTTAATGCTGAGTGGTCCGTGAAGATGATGATTTTGGCACCTAAGAGATAGGGCCGGAATTTATCCAAGGCAAAAAACACAGCTAAAAGTTCTTTTTCAGTCACAGTGTAGTGTGATTGAGTTTCATCCAATGTTTTTGAGGCATAAAAGATGACATGAGGAATGTTTTCTCTTCTTTGACCAAGAACAGCCCCAATGGCCCTATCAGAAGCATCACACATCAATTCAAATGGTAAGGACCAATCTGGGGGTTGGATTATTGGAGCAGATGTGAGAGCAGATTTGAGTTCAATGAAGGCTCTCTTGCAAGCCTCATCAAAATTGAATGTGACATCATTTTGAAGTAAACGAGTGAGTGGGAGGGAAATCTTGCTGAAGTTCTGAATGAATCGCCGATAGAAACCGGCATGACCAAGGAAGGACTGAATGTCTCGAACTGATTTGGGTTCTGGAAGTGATTGGATCACCTCAATTTTGGCTGGATCAACTTGGATACCCTCTTGAGAAATTATGTGCCCTAGAACAATCCCATTTGAAACCATGAAGTGACATTTTTCAAAATTCAGCACAAGGTTGCACTTGACACACTTTTGAAGGACCAAAGAGAGTGAATGTAAGCAAGATTCAAATGACTCGCCATAAATGGTAAAGTCATCCATGAAGACCTCCATGCAATTCTCAATGAATTCAGAAAAAATACTCATCATACACCGCTGGAATGTTGCAGGAGCATTACAAAGGCCAAAAGGCATTCGCCTATAGGCATAGGTTCCAAAGGGGCAAGTGAATGTGGTCTTTTCTTGGTCTTGAGGTGCGATTGGAATTTGGAAGTAGCCGGTGTAACCATCAAGAAAGAAATAGTGTGACTTTCCGGCCAATCTCTCAATCATTTGGTCAAGGAAAGGAAGTGGGTAGTGATCTTTTCGTGTTTCAGCATTCAATTTGTGATAATCGATGCACACACGCCATTTGTTTTTCACCCGAGTTGTGACCACTTCTCCATGTTCATTTGTGACAACTGTTATCCCGCCCTTCTTAGGAACGACTTGAATTGGACTAACCCATTCACTATCAGAAATTGGGTAGATAATACCAGCTTGAAGAAGCTTGGTAATCTCTTCCCTAACTACCTCAAGTATGAGTGGATTGAGTCTTCTTTGAGGTTGCCTAATTGGTTTGGATGATTCCTCTAGATGGATGTGATGCATGCAAAGGGCAGGGTTGATTCCTGGAATATCATCTAGGGTCCAACCTAAGGCATTTTTGTTTTCCTCTAACACTTGAACAAGTTGGGACTCCTCAGTTTCAGAAAGTGCAGCAGAGATAATGACAGGGTAGGAGGGATCATGGAAAAGGAATGATACTTGAGGTGTGAAGGAAGTGGTTTTAGATCAGTTTCAGCCTTTATTGGAGAGCTAGACAAGTTAGGAGTAGGAGAAGGGATTCTAGATGGGTTTGGATCATTTTCCTCAACACTGTCCAAGGTGGAGCAGTAGAGATCAGAGTTGATGTGGGATTCAAGAGAGTTTTCAAGTTCCTCTAGATTGATGGAGTCTATGAATGAGAGGTCCACATCAACTTCACCATTTATGACTTTGTTAATCATGGTGCAGATTTCACAAGATCCTTTATCATTAGAACATGAAGAACATGGTGGATTGGGGTTCGATTGAATCTTAGAAGTGTCCTCAAAAGCATGGATTGAGAATGCAGAGTGATCCTCAGATGGATATCGCATGGCTTGGAAAATGTTGAACTTGACCAGTTGGTCACCGAATTCCATGGATAAGATGCCTGAGTGGACATCAATCTTGGTTCTCGCAGTCATGAGGAATGGTCTTCCTAGAATTAGGGGAGATCGAGAAGAGGTCGTCTCACCTTCCATGTCAAGGACATAGAAATCAGCTGGGAAGATAAGATCATTGACCCGAACAAGAACATCCTCAATTATCCCCTCAGGACTGGCAGTGCTTCGATTGGCTAATTGAATGACAATACCTGTTGGGTGCAAGGGACCTAGACCAAGGTTGGAGAAAATGGATTTGGGCATGACATTTATTGAGGCTCCAAGGTCTATGAGTGCATCATCAAAGTTGGAACTCCCTATTTGACATGGAACCGTGAAGGTCCCTGGATCTTTGCACTTCATGGGAATGGACTGTTGAGTTGAAACATTTTCAATGTTCCTAAGTTGCCTCTTATGGGTGCACAATTCCTTAAGAAACTTGGCATACTTAGGGATTTGTTTGATGGCATCTAAGAGGGGGATGTTCACTTCAACACGTCTAAACATGTCAAGCATTTCCGGATCAGGTTCAAAGGACTTCTTAGGCTTGGAGATGGCTTGAGGAAAAGGAATCGGGTTCCTAAGTGGAATGGAAGAAGGTGAAGGAGTGGATTCAAGTTCCTTTTCCAGCTTTTTGTTCTTTTCATTTTCTAGATCAACATCGAAAGGGGGGTTTGAGGATTTATCTTGAGGCATAGCAAGTTGCTTTCCTGATCTAAGTGCAATTGCACTTACATTACCCTTGGGGTTGGGTAATGGTTGAGCTGGGAGTTGGGATGAATTGGATGGTTGTTGCTGGCTAAGGTGGGATGCAAGTTGACCTATTTGGGTTTCAATGTTCTTTAGGCTAGAACGGGTGAAGGAAGCAAGATCCTCTACAGCACTTTCCCATGGTTGTTTAGAAGAAGAGGCATGTCCCAAATTGGGTTGGCCTTGATTTTGGTTCTTGGGAAAGCGATTGTATTGGGTGGGGAATTGGGAAGGCTCGTTAGGATAGTGGAATCCAGGAGGAGGATTGTTCCTTTGAGGTTGAGGAACAAAAGGATAAGGTTGATGGAAGTTACCACCACCTTGACCATATTGGAATTGGTTTGGGTTTTGAGGAGGGAATTGAGGAGGATGAGAAATGGGATTACCATACCTCAGAGGTGGGTTAAAGGTAGAAGAGAAGGGCTCAGAGTGGGGTTGGTTGAAGTTTCTAACAAACTGACCTGATTGTTGAGGGTTGAAGTTTCGCTGAGCATATGCCGCATTGAGCTCCATTGGACTAGATGAATCAGATGGATCATCTTGAAGTTGTGGACATGTGTCAGTCGGATGAGATGGAGAGTTGCAGATTCCACAATTCTTGATAGGTCCATGGAATAGTGACTGTGGAGAAGATGAGGTTGGGGCTTTGGTAGCCACCGCTAGTTGACGCACAAGACCTGTAAGTTCACTCATCCACTCAGTCATCTTGTTGGGCTCTATGGATTGATTATCTTGGGCTTGTTTCACTTGAGCATGTGCTCGAGTATGGAATTGTTGCGTGTTTGCAGCCATGTTACTTATGAGATCTCTTGCAGCTGCAGGAGTTTTGTCAACAAGAGCACCGCCACTTGCGGCATCAATGAGAGTTCTCTCCATAGCCAATAACCCCTCATAGAAGTATTGGATCAGGAGTTGGTCAGGGATTTGATGGTGTGGACAAGTTGCCACAAGCTTTTTGAACCTCTCCCAATACTCATGGAGTGATTCATTAGGGAATTGACGGATGTCGCTTATTTCCTTTCGGATAGAAGCTGTTCGGGAAGCGGGAAAGAACTTCTCAAGGAAAAGTCTCTTCATGTCAACCCATGAGTTTATGGAACCAGGTGGGAGGTAGTAGAGCCAAGACTTGGCAGAATCCGCTAGGGAAAAGGGGAAAGCTCTAAGCTTGATTTGTTCTTCAGAAACCCCTTGAGGTTTCATGGTTGAGCAGACCACTTGGAACTCTTTGAGGTGGAGATGAGGATCCTCACCGGCTAGCCCGTGAAAATGAGGTAGAAGATGAATCAAACCCGATTTGAGTTCGAAGTCAGCATCAATGTTTGGATATTGAATACCAAGAGGTTGGTAATTCATATCAGGGGCATCAAGTTCTTTCAATGTTTGTTCCCTAGGATTGGCCATATCTAATTCAATTGGTAGGGCAATGATTGGTTCTTGAATTATTTGAGTATCTCTTATGTTCCTCCTATGTTGGCGAAGTGTTCGCTCAATTTCAGGGTCAAAAAAATCCGAGGGATTGTTTGGAAGGCTACGGGGCATTCAGAGAGATTTTGGAAGAAAGAGGAAGACGGGTTTTTCTTTGTATTTTTTCAGTTTATGATTTTTATGAGAAGACGGGTTTTTCTTTGTGTTTTTTTTTTCAATTTTTTTTTAAAAATTTGTTTTTTTTGTGTTTTCTTGACAATAACCAGAAACTAATGACTACTTAAAGCACCATCCCCGGCAACGGCGCCATTTGAAACGCACGGCCGATTGTCGCCTATCGACCGGTCAAAGTTCTGGTGCTCTGCTAATGTGTATAGCAGCACTCGGGTCGAATCCTCGGTGATGGTACTTCGTAATAGTCGATTGTTTTTAGTTGATTGTATTTTGATTAGGGGGGTTTGTTTGCAGAGCATAATTGAAATGATTTATGGATGATGTTTGATTTACAAAATTGATAAATATTGGGGTGAGTTCATCATTGGGGAGTTAAGCATGTGATATCCTTGAGCCTTACTTTGTATTGCATTAAATTAACACCCATGTCATAAGTTGACGTTGATTGGAATTCCTAAGTGTGAAGGCTTTAATCCAAGCCTTAACTTAACTTAGGGTTCTAATCTCAATCAAAACTTATTTATGGTAGTGTATTTATGGTTCCAATAATCCATGGAAACCACTTGTTAAACAAAACATATCATTAATCCATGACATATTAAGTTTAACATACACAATATTAATTTAAAGAATACTCATCGAGCAAAACTCTCAATCAATTAACATCCCCAAATTATAACTCACCCCAATGAGAGATTTACTCAGCCATTTGGATGTTTAATAATCTGGTAATATATGTTTATGGTGATGAATTATAAAGAGAAGAAAAAGAAAGGGACAAGATAAGAGTAGTGTGCCGAACACACACACGAAATAATTTAAGAATCAAAAATGGAATTTCGATTGAATGAGGAAGCTTAAGAAGGGAAGGGGATTGAACTGAATTTAAACTATTTTAAGAACATTAATATTAAAATACAGAAGGTGGAAGAGAATAAGAGATATTGAAGAAGTAACTTGCATTAAAACAGAATTACAAAGAAAGAGAATTACAAGATTACAAAAATGAAGAACTCAAAAGTAAGTAAAACGAAAGAGAGGAGGAAAGGTCTCTCAAGTGAAAACTTGAGTATGGCAGGTCCTCCCAAGCCTTTGGCAAAGCTTTGGTCATGCCAATATGATCTCCTCTCTCCTGAAATGCCAACCCCTCTCAAGGAGAGAAGGGGAGAGTATTTATAGCCCAAGGAGTGGACTGTTTTCATTCCCAATCTGTCCCTCCACTTGCTTCGCCAATTGAGCTATACAGACAGCCGAATCTTCAAATAAATCCTTCTTCAAAGTTGTAGACAATAATGTTGGACGACTACTCTCAAAGTTTGGAGGCATTTGGACAATTGGAGCCAAAGTTATGGCCGGTTGATTAAACAAAGGTAAACTGTCCATTTCTATCCATTCTTTTTCGATGGCCAAAATGTGAATGGATTTTTGAACAGGAAGATGCCTTCAAATTTGAATGACTTCTTCAACGAAGTCGGCCGCCTATATCTCCTCTTTCACACTGCAAAATCTCAGCTCGATTGGATGCTTACATCAGGAGATATGTCATGCATACTATACTGATTTTAATTCTCGGCCAGAATGGTGGGCTGGATTTCAAAGGTTTATTTAGGCCCCTTGTACTTGGATTTGGGCCATGCAATTTTTATCCAAGATGCAATGTAGTGTCCCCCGAATTATGGTGGAGATTGAAGGTCTTTGGACTTCTCGATTGAACCCAGTAAATCAAACTTCAAGGATGGTCCAGTTTGTTCACAGATTCTTTGGTCTTGTTTGTGAGGACCATATGACCCATCAAATGGAAGAATTGGATCATGGTTCCTTCTAATGAAATGTTGTATATTGAACGTAGAATCCTACAAAACAGGAAACACACAATTTGGATCAGTATAGTGATAGTTATAATTAAAACATTAAACTGACTCAATTTGACTACTTCTAAAAATGCTCAAATATTATACTTAATATTAAAACATTAATATTTCACACAAATTATGCACATTTCATATAAAATAAGTAAAGGGGGAATATAATAAGTTGTGAAAATATTAATAACATCAATTATTCTTTCCAACATTCTATCCATATTATTATAGTCATAACACCACCGTTAATGGTCTTAAGTTGTTAAAAAACATAGGATTTCTAAAGAGGATATATCGTTTTTAATTAAGCATATCTATTTTATTTCTCCTCACTACTCCTAAAAATATTTTTTAATATTAATAAAATAATAAATAAAGTATCGTACATATACTTATATATTATTATGTTACTGTAATGACCTATATCCCTTAAAAAATACATCTAATTAGAAAATAATTAAAAGTTCATGAGTACATCGGACCACCGTCTCACAAAATGATGTAATTTATTTATCATCACCATCTATAAATTCTTGTAATAATGATGGAATTAATTTATATATATTATATTCATTAAACATTTATCATATCTAAAATATAATACATAATTTAAATTCTTACCCTTATGTTCATATTCAAATGAATAGGATTAACTAATTTATGAAATATATACAAATTTCCTACTATGTATTAATGTATTAATAAATGATATGGAAGTATGTACCTATCATCTAATTTAAATTTTTATCAAAAAATATCATAAATAGTTTTTCATTATTTTTTAGAACATATTATATATAAAATTGAACCCAATATTTTTGAGACAAAATGTTTCATTTTAACAGTATAAATAGATGATATTTTAATGTTTAGTTTCTTTGAAGTAAGGAACATAATTCATGCAAACATAAAATATTATAATAATAAACATTAAATAATTAATTAGTTGTTCAACCTATATAAATTTACTAAATCTCATTAACTGGGGACATACATCAACGGAAGGGGTGAGAAAAAGTCCCAGAATAGAAAAGAAATGGAAACAATTTACTTGTGATCGTGAGAAATATCAATAATAACCTATGGGATATCATAAAGAAATGAGAAAGAGAAATAACTTAAAAATAAGAACATGAATCATAAGTTTTAATCATTTCAAAAACCACTAATTTTTACTTGCATAAGAATATCACCAAGGTTTGTCATCGAGGTGTCCTTAAAAGTACCAAGGTTATTCACCAAGGTATCGTAAAACATGCCAGCTAAACATATTAAACTGTTTAGCAAATGCATTAGAGAGATATAATGGCACATAATTAACATGTATTAATTTTCATGTGATCCACATATATAATAATAAATCATTTCATAAATAACCCATGGAGAATAAAAAAAATTTGGTTTCATATCAAAATCATTATGTATCAAAAGTTCTTTAAAAAGATGATCATTATGTCATTTTTAACCCACAAAAAGGGAATGTGGGTCTTATGTATTTCACTATAAAAATATATAATCATTTCTAAATTTGGGTGAATACCCCTAAAAAGAGTTTTGGGAATTCAAAAAAATAAAATAAAATAGAATTACTTAAAGAGAGGTGAAAAATTTTGAAAAGTAAAATCAGCAGCATAACGGGTATAAAACATTGTTATAGAAAAGGATAAAAAGATTTAGGACAGAATATAACATGAATAAAATCATATTAATATATATTTAATGTATAAAAATAATTTATAATAGTTCATAGTTTGAAATTTTTAAATACATACCACATAAAGATATAACTTCAATTGAAAAGAGAAGTGTGGATTTCCCATACAATGAAAAGTAGTCCCTAAACATGAAGATCGAGACCTTATGGGATTTAGGACACATTGAGGGGACTAATTTGGAGGTAAATATATCGTAAAATTTTGGAGGATGAATTGGTAGTGAAATAATATGATGAAATGGGAGGGTATTTATAGCAAAAGGAGTGGATTTTCTTATTAATTTCAAAATTTAGGATTTGGACACCTAGATAGTGGTAAATGATATATCCTGGGATTACCCATGGTATTTTAACATGGTATTGGACACTTGGGGTAATATTATATGTTATTCTAATCCAAAATAGTCTACCAAAATTTAATATTTATAATTTTGGTAAGGAAAATTAAAGTTTTCACAAAATAACATTTTTAATGTTAAAGTTTCTATTTCTAAAATTTTCGAAGTAAATTATAAATTTAGAAATTGATTATAATATATTAAAATAAATTATATTAATAAAATTACATAATATGGGTCATAGAGCTTGTTTAAATTACTATTACATTATTAGAACATAATTATGAAGTCAATAACGACAATGAAGACTCAAACAATATTTTTATTATTCATAAATAAATATATTAATTTAGAAAATTATCATTAATTGAAACTAATATATTGTTGATGTGACAATTTAAAAAATGATATTTAATTTATCATAATAATTCTCTAGATATGTTAATTAATACTTTTAAATTTAAAAACCATTATTTATTAAAGATAATAGCGGATGGAAAAGGAATATTAAAATTTTTGACATTTAAAAAATGAAATTATTTTATAATTTATATTTAATTAATAGTTTTTATATCATAATATTTCATTAAAATAAGTAATATTCATAATATATTATTTTATTATAAATATTTATATATTTTTTGGAATGTATAATTTCTTTTTAAATAAATATTTTACCAAATTTCATCTAAATTTTTTTATGAAAAAAGATTATTAATAAATATTATTTAGAATATATTTGTTTTAAAATAAAGAAATTAAAAACTTTTGTTGGGATACATAAACGCTTATTACACATGCTTATGACCTAAGGGTTTGGTGTGAGATGGGGAAATATTAATGGTGTGACTCAACTAACATCGCTTGAATGGTAATTTCTACTAACCTGAACTTCTCTCAAAGATGATTTCATTCAATATTCACTTGTTGAAGCCCAACATGGTATTGGTCAAGAGAGAAACCTAGTGGTTATACCTAACTCCTAGTCTCTAATGTGTGGGATTCATATGACATGTTTCTACTAGTTGAGGTCATCGACTCTTCTTTCTGTATCAATTATCCTTCATCAATTTTTACTTATAAACAATAACTATAACGTTAAAATAATTTTCAAGAGTACAAATCCAAATATTAATATTTTTAAATTGTTATAATTGACCAACATTCAAATAATGTTCAAATCTATTTGGTCAAAGTTTCTTTACATTAACTTCATTATTAATGAGATAAGGTTTGGTTGAGTACAAAACAATATAACACTCATTTTCATGAAATAATAATCATCCAAAAATTTCATGTGATTAAAAATAATTCTTATAAAGTTGAGAATATCTATTTAATAAAATTATATTCATCTTTTAAATCACCATATCAATAATAACTTAATTATAAATTTAGTATTTTTTAGAAATGTTTGATTTTTAACTGAATAGTGAAAATCACTGCCTTCTGAAGTATAATGATTTATTTTCATTAAATCAAGTGATTTATATGATAAATTATTAAAAGGATTTAGTATTAAATTTACATATAACCCATTATTTTTAAAATAATTTAAATAATTTCATTGCTATCATCAGTTTTCATGATTATGGTATATGTTTATTTGTATTCTTTAAAACGTGGTTTTCTACAAAAAACATTTAAGTGGATTAATTTTATACAATTAAATTAATTAAAACAACCTATAGTAATAATTTATTTAAATAAATTTTATATATTATAAATCTATATATATGAATTATAGTTCATATAATGGTGGTTTCTAGTTATATCATTAATATAAAATATTCTCTTAAAAAATATAATTTCTGAAAACCTATATTTTGAAACATTTGTCTGGAATAATTTTGATTTTTAGTCTTCCACATATATGATTTGAATTTAATAAAATGGATTATCTTATTTTAATCAAAATAATTAATATTATTTAATATTTTTAAATAATATTTTTTTCATAGTTAATTGAAAAATTACTAAAATACTATTGACCTTGTTCAAAAACAAAAAATTGTAAAAAGAGTAACCTTGGAGGAAAATGTAAAAAATATGTTTAAAAACATATAATATTGATCGGTGGAGGAATGAAATGACCATATCACCCATTCAATTCATTATTTATCAATTTTGGAGGAATTTGTCTTTAAATTGACTTCCTATTTTTGAATACATTTATGTATTTGCAAAAAAAATCAACTCTGTCTAACTTATAAATGGGATCACACTCACCTCTAATTTATATAAATAAAAATATTTTTTTTGATCAATACATACTAAAATACCTTCTCCATTTCTTTATCCATGTTATATATGCCTTTTTAATTTATAAATAAAAAATACAGAGGCTTTAGGTATCATCCTAAAGATGCAGTCTGATGAATACGTATCATACTTAACAAAGACTCTTCATTTAATTTCATTTTCGACATCCTTAGAATAATACATAATAACATTGATATTATAACATAATTATCTTCAATATAATTATATGTCACAATTTTCATGGTATAACTTAAATCCATATCCTCTTTCATAAAATGGGAATGAAAAACATCGTTCATGTGTACAGTGGACTACGACCTCGCGAATCGATGTAATTAGTTTTTAATTATCAACTATATCAGCAATATATGAGGATTGATTTTATGTATATATATATGATATTCCTTAAATATTTAAAACAAAATTAATTGTAATATATCCTATATATTTTTAGATATTATCTATAAAAAAATTAAAATTTCATTCATGTGTATGTTCGGATTACCAATACCATGAATTATATAAGTTATTTCAATTACCCAAAATCTTGTATAAAATATATAACTATATTTAATTAAATAATAAGATATTATTTATATAATTATGATTCTCTAACTTTAAGATAACACTTACTATCATTCCATTATGACCATTGAAAATGGAAACGTCGCTAATTCGTATGCACAACCTACTGTCTCTATGATTGAAACAATGTTAATTTTACATAAAAATCCTTAATTATTGGTTTAAAAGGAAAATAATATGTATAAAAATTATAATTATATCATGATTTTTATTTGGTAGGTAATTAGATATTAATATTTTTTATAGTAGTAAACATTCCAAAGTGATTTTTGCGCATATGAGTCGAACATCATCAAACATCTGACTTGAATCAAAATTATTAAGTAATTGAATATACAACAATAATAATAAATGAAATAAAATTAAAAATAATAGTTGAAATGTTTTTACGAATTTAAATAAGTAACCTATGTTTATTTTTTCGGATGATAAAGAATGGATGTGATGAATAAGGCTCGAGTTAGGATATCTCTCAAAACCACCATTTTCATCAGATTATTACCATTATCTCTCTAAATATGTTTCTATATCTATCATTGATGTTATGAAATTAATATCAATTTTCAATATATATATATATATATCTAATTTATATAATTATATTATTCTATATAACTTTGATGAGGTATTTCATGCTATTAGCACTGAAATATGTGCCATAGGAAAAGTCGAGGAAGAAAGAGCTCATTTAGAGAAAATACAACCCAAAATAGACCAGAAACCCCTTAAGGGTCTAATTCATGAATAAATTATTCCTAAAAATTCTATATATCATGGATATCTATACTAAGGAATCTTAATCATGAATGAACAAAGATATGATGGTGTGCCTCATCGAGTCCGATAGTGCTTCACGACCACATGAACCCTTGATGGTGCCCCTGCATGAGTCCAATGGAGTTATTCCCATAATGAAATCCCACAATTTCTTCATGAACTGATTTAAATATTCTTGAAACCCATTTATTATAAATACCCCTAATTCTAATCAATTGGGATGGTTACCCCAACCTTTCACCTTTTGAATTTTTCCCAATTCATGAACCTCATGTGCATCCCAAACCAAAGTAAAAAGGGATCATCTGAAGTACCTTGGATTCTAAAAACTTCTTTTCATGTTTTCTTAATATCCTTCACCTCTAGTGTAGATTCCTTTGGTGAAATAATATTCCCTTTGTTAAGGAATAATGAACTATAGGGATCTTGAGGGCTCACAATGAATTGATCCTTCACAAAGAACTTCGTTCCAGAGCCCGAACATCATCACGAGGTAGTATCACCAAATTTCAAGGAACATACACCTTTGGGAGACACCTAACATCTATTAAGCCCATAAGATTCATGTATCACCTCCCTATGGGGTCCTATGCTTCATTAAATCTCTTATATAGGCCTCCTTAATCTTATTCCCTTCTACTAACACCTCTTTATAATGGAAGAGTGGCATGTTCCCCCATGCTAATCTAGAACCATTCAAATAGAACATCAATTACATATGTGACATGTACCACCTATTCCTATGACCCAATCTACAGTATGTGAGGCCCAAGACTCACACCTACCTTTTCTACCCATTTTATGTAAGCTAATGCATTTTTCTTCTTAGTATATGCATAAAAATGTGGTCCTCATGATTGAACACTCCTCCCCTTCTTCACATCATGAAATTTAAAAATCCATTCCCATCCCAATGGTACACGATTGAGGGTTATTTAATTCAATGGGGGTAATGACTGAGTACCCCATGTTCGAGCTGCATGATGTAAAATTTCTTAGTACCAATGTCCTGAACACATGATGGTTAATTATGGCCTTACCCAGTATAATAGGCACATGATTCTCCATGTGTGAGAGGAATTAGATGGTCTCTACACCACCTACCAAAATATGTAATGATATCCTCCTCCCATGGAATTACTATCTCCAAACATAGAATGATGTACTCTCTAAGAATCATCGACATGTTATCCCCATACCATTTCTTATTGGTGCTTCTTTCATGAAATGAGTGTTAGGTCTACTACTTCCTCTTTTTTCTCTCACCAAGAATGATTCATGTGGGTTCAAAGTTTAGTATCCATTATGAAATACACCCATTTTTTCCATTATCCTCTACATTATGTTTAATCCCCAGTCATATTCATGGGCCAATATTATGCGTAATCCCCAACCATACTCACCCAATGTGTCACGAACTAGGTTGGGATGACATCCAACCTGACAGCTAACTCAGTTCATGGCATGGCCTAAAGGGTGTTCCTAATCTCCAATATATAGAAAATAGTGTCAGGAATCAAATTGAACATAGAGGGAATGATTTATCTTAATAAACCCAAAATAGAATAATTAAACTGAATAAGTGAAAGATTTAGAAAAAACTATATCTCAAATAAATATTCAAAACCGATTTAGTTACCACAGCCGATCAAAACAAAAAGTAAATTCAAAACCAAAAAACACTACCGCTAACATGATATTAGAGTGAACTCTTTGTCACATATAACCATATGAAAAACTGTCTCCAAAAAAAGAACTAGAACAAGAATCATGAACCTCTAAAACAAATTGGGTCCACCAACACTAAATATCATAAGTAGGGTATTAGCTTAACAGATCAGTAGGAAACCACCACTGAATCCATACATTTCTATTCCCAAAACATGCCATAAACTGTAGTTTTAAAAACATATATAAAATATGACTTTATATTATTTTGAGGAAACAAAAACATATTACCACAATATCCCATTTTAAAAAAACACGCAAAATTTTCCATTTCAAAAATTTATATTCACATTCCATAAAAAAATCATTAAAAAAAACCCAACCACTAAACCCAACCATGTATCCAAAATAGGGATGTGTAGAAAATAAAATGATCTAATACAAGTAGATCAAATTTGACAAGAACAATATCTTACATGTAGAATAAAAATAAATAGAATAAATAATTGTAGAAATCCTGAGCATTCCTACACATCCCTAGAGAGATTCGTAGACGTACACAGGTTAAACTCAACGTCCAGAATATGGTGAATATCTATAGTTTATAACCAACTAGAAGCCCTAAATTGACCAATCTAGTTGTACATCCCACCATGACCTATCATTTCAAGGGGGTGCCAACACATATTTCCAGGGATGATATGAAATTGGAACTCGAACCTCTAAAATATGACATAAAACCCATGGTAATAATATACTGTGTAAGTATGATTCCATCAAAAGTATGACCTACCTTACCTACTGTCATCACACATGCCTACACCAAACACTAACACATCCTATATGATAACCCATAAAGAGAAATCCTATGTAGGAGTTCCCATTATACAATAAGTCATTCATAATCTCCAACTAGGCTATCACATCACATGGGGTTATAAATAAATTCTCAAAAACACCCAAAGATTCAAACTGGGCATTTTCACTTTCAAAACCTGATTTCAATTCCAAAACAACATAAAATAAAAAAGGGACATACTCAAAGTCTATTTAAATTACACATTCATTTAATTTCTAAAAAATTTATAAAACAATTTAAATCACCACCTTTAAATGTATGCAATGCCAATCATTCCATTACCTTTCATGTTCAATTTCATCTCTCATTCCATTTAAAACTAATATGAAAACATACAATACAGTTAGAGACTGTAAACATTATTTCAATATATTTATAATCCTACCATCATTATTAATTTACCAAAAGGGCCATATCATTGAACATAAAATTCAATAACACATAAATACCATGAAAAATTAAGGAAAATATGTATGCTCAAAGAGAATTTAATAGAGGAGGGTGAATAATGGTTGTGCATTTAAAAATCCATGATGATCATTATGAGGACATACTAAGACCATAATCATTTGTGTACCCACTCGTATGTTCATTCCATGAACACATGGATGTCCTAACATCTAATGGAACATTCTGGGAAAACCACTAAACATCTCCAAAACATTTTCTGAAAGTTACCATTCACCACACCTTTATAGTCAATGTCTTCACATAATAACTAAAGTTCAAATAGTTTTTCACTCAAGGAAACCCAAATCATATAATTCATGGCCCTAAAGCATTTCCAAATCCAAATACATCCTTATCGATACCCAAATCCATTTAAAATAATGATTGGCATTTTACCGAACACCTTATGTGTATATAAACAAAGACATATTTAATAAACACCATTTGAAAACCATTTATCACCATGTTTCTACATTAAAGAAACAAAATAACTCAATTATATTACATTACAAGAGAGATTATAACAATTTTAAGGATCCCAATAAATGATCAAGAATCAATAGAATGTTTTGGGAAAGAAAATAATGGAAATTGCTGCTTCAACGGAGTGTAGTTGCAAAAAGACTTCAGGAGAAGAGATATACAATCCCAAGACACAATCTAAATGCCACAATACGAATGAAATGAAGAAAATTCATATATTCCTAACCCTAGGGATCGAAAATGTGAGGATACCACTTAGGAAACACAAAGAACATAAGAGATGAGAAGATAGGGAAGAGAAAAATTCCCCAAAACCCTACAACCATATCATAGAGGATTGAATATGAATCCATTGAGGAGGACGATCCAATGAGAGGGGGTGTTTTAGACCCCTTCATGTGCCTAAAATATCCATCATGGGAGGGGAAAATTTTCAAAAAAGGAGGATTGAGATATTTAGAAAATATAGGATTTAACATTTATGGGTAGATCACATGGTCTGGCCACATATTTTTTCAAACAATGAACCAACCTTGAACCCCTATTTTCCCATAAGGGACACCTCACAAGGATTAGCCACACAGTTAACATCTAGTGCACCAACTGTGAAAAAACCCTCTACCTCAAACTAGAACAAAACCGTTTGGTTTCTTCATAGTTCCCAATCTGTATACAAATAGTGTGCCTCACAACAATGAAATGAAAAACATTTCACGGTTACTTGGGAAATGCCCCACATTTTCCCAAAATGTGTGCCTAAACCATGCACAAGCCAAAAACTCTTTTTGGAATTTCAAAATTAAAAATTTAAATAATGGTAAAAATTGAACCTCAACCAAAAATATCTAAAGATAAGAAAAGAATAATATAAAATAATATACAAGGCTGTGGTATGACAAATCCCCCCACCACCAAAAAAAATTTACCCTCAAAATGTCACCCAACCAAATGTTACCCAGATACATGATTCCATGCCCAATCAAAAACCAAAAAAAACATGAACCATGGGGTGATATTTTAATCCAAAAGTAACACTGACTGTCTTTAATGGAAACATATTCACGAAAAGAAATGGGATAACATGAGAGTCTTCTCTGCATCAGAAGAACACAACTAAAATGATCAAAATTTATACTCTTAAGACAATGGAACCTAAAAAGGAAACCCACTACAAGGAAACCTAGAAAACTAGGACAACGAACTCCCAAACCAAACTAGAAACCATCTACACAAGGGTGAACTCATAAAAGACTTCCAAACTCAACAACAAAACCAAAATCAAAATTCAATGACACCATCAGAAGTAATAATTTCTTAAACAAGGAAAAAATCTTCAACACAAGGGGATAAACCCATGGAAGGAAATTGAACCAAATAAAGAATACTAACATATGATACAAATATCTATTTTTATCAAAACAAGTATCTATAATTTGAAAAAAATTGAAAGAATAAGTTATTTTTTTGGAAATCCAACCTTTTAAATTTCTACATCCAAAACAGAAGCACACAACTACAAGAAAATAGGTTTGTTTATCTTCTTACAATAATAAATAAAGCTCACAAAAAGTAATAAAACTATGATATAAGACTTAATCTATATACAATCTAATAATGAAGACAAAAACTGGTCCATAGTCTCCCACACAGTCCCTGGTGGTCTCCTGACTATGTGTGAGCTTCACTACATAGAATATGGCTGGAGCCCAAATGAATGAAGCATCTACTTCCTCACAGTCAGGCACTGACATCCTCCAATCAAAACCTTTTCGTATCCATTAAGAAACACATTTTAAAAAAATTGTCCTATATGAACTAGACATCCAAAATAATGATGGGTATTTATAGGATTACTACATAATGGCTTCGAATGCCCGAACCGACCACCCTAGTGGCACACAAGTGAATGGTCTGACAAGTTGGATATCAGAATAAATGAAAGGGAATTTTCAGAAACATGTTCATCTGGAACACCATTGCATCCTGATAGGGAACATTCATGGGAAACTACCACTAAAGACTACACCACATGAATTGACATAGAAAAATATCCATCATCCACCAACTTATCAAAATAGGTTTCATCGGATTGAAGAACTTTTTCCAAAATCTCTAGATGAATACACTAAACAGAAAGAGGATCCTTCAACAGATTCAATGACACTACCTCTTGAGAGAAATAAAACAACTATTTGATGTACTAAACATAAGCTTTCACAGAACATTTGCAATTCCGAACATCTCTCAGCTCTTCCACATTCCTCAACTTCAACTACAAAGGTATGAATCTTTGGGTGAAAGTGTTATTAAACACATACCATGTCATCCATAGATGAAATGATGAAGAGAGAATCAATTTACACATGTATGAAGCTAGACCTAAAAAACCCAAGATAGAACACACTCTTAGATATTTTGGAGTTCCCAATGATCTGAAATCACTCTTGACTTCTTCAAGAAATTACACTACTTCTAATGGACCACGATCACCACGATAGATTGGAAACATTCGAGAAGGCCCAAAAACTTATCATGAATCATTAAAAACATTCAGGAAAATTGTGGTTGTAATTTCCTAAACAACTCAAGGAACAAAGAAATACAAACCAACCTCAACTAACAACACAATCTAAATGAACAACTCAATCTGAAAATATAGTCTTACAATCTAAACACATACAAAAAGATAGAAAACACCCTTTTCAAAAACCACCATTTCGTTTCAATTTCAAAACTACCTTCTTTCAAGTCCACTTTAAGAAGTCACAATCCATATTTCACAGTATATAATTCCATATTAAAAAGAAAAATACATAATTTGAAACAAAAATTATTCCCATTTTCCTTAATAATTTGAAAAATAATTGGACGAACCATTACATTCAAACACTCACCCATGGAATCATATGAATCATCACATATTCATTTTTTCAACTTCTGTATACTTCTTCCATTACCAAGTTTCATCATAGAATTACCCCACATACCCACACATATGAGTATTTTTGAAAGGAATACCAATGGTCACACTTTCCATTTCAACATTAAATATAAGAATTTTCAAAATTTTCAATCAGAAACACTTTCTTATAAATTACATTTTTCCCCATTTCAAAACCACTTGAATGAAATAATTTCCATATCAAAAGACATTTTCATTTTTAAAGAATACTCACATCAACAAAATCTGAATGAAAACATGACCAACACTAATCCATCAGAATGAGGAACTAGAGTCTATGACTAACTTAACAACATAGTTAGTTGTCCATGCCCCATGTAAGCATTATCCACTAAGAGGACCTTGAACCATAAAGATATACCCCACATAGGTCACTACTTCATGTGAGATGAAAAAATGACAATGGTTCACTTCAATCATCATCCCTCAATCCAATACAATGACAAAAGACACAAATCTCGGACTACACCTTGCTACTCGAGGATCAAAACAAGCAAGAGTTCCTGACACTCTTCTCGTAACAACCTCCATATTCTAAATAGTCTTAATATCCAATATACATAATACGCCAAATAAAATAGTTCCTAATATGATACCATTTTCTCATATACTAATCTGGGATGCCATCTGACCCAACACTAAGCCCGATCCACGACATGGCATGAAAGGATTTCCTGATCCCTAGAGCTTGGAAAGTAGTTCTGGGCATCAAAGTAATCGCAGCGGGATGATTTATCCCAGTAAACCAGGAATGAATAAATAATCATGAAAATTGGAAGAATCAATGACAACTGAATCCCAAATAAATATACAAAAGAAAATTCAGTTACTACATCTAAACAAAACAATGAATAAATACAAAACCAAATAAAACTACCACTGACATAATCTCTTGGTACCCTCTTTGTGACCTATAGCCACAAAACCAAACCACTCTAATAAGGATCACTCAAACTAGAAACCTGAACTTGAAAACAACATGGGTCCATCAACACTAAATGGCACCAATAAGGTGTGAGCTTAATAGCTCAGTAGGCATCCACCACTGAATCCATACATTTCTCTTCCTAAAACAGGCAATAAACACTAGTTTAAAATACATATGGAAAATTGGCCTTCAATTAATTTTATGAAAACAAAAACATATTTCCAAAATTTCCCTTCATAAAAGAACACATGTTGTCATGCTTTCTAAAAATTAGTTTCACTTTCCACAACCCTTTTTCTAAAAAAAAACTCAACCACCAATCCCAACCATGTATTTAAAATTAGGATGTGAAAAAAACAAAGGGAACCAATACAAGTAGTTAAAATCTAATATTATAATAATCATACCAAAAAAATAAATATAACAAATAAATTTAGAAACTATGGGAATTTTCTAAACATCTCTAGAGTGATCCCTCGACGTACTTGGGTTGGACTCACCTATTGGTATATGGTGAAACAATATATTCTATAACAAACTGGCCTCGATAAACGGAACAATCCATGGGAACATCCCACCATGTGCAACCAGGTCAATGGGGGTACCAACACATCTCATCATATTGGACAAAAAACTATCACTCAATCCTCTAAAATATTACGAGGAATTTAATGGTAATAGTATACAACATAAGTATGAGGCCCTCGTACATGTGACTCACCTTACCACATATCACCATGATTTCTTACCCTAAACACTGACACCACCTACACTATAACCCATATAAGGAAATCCTCTATATGGGTTCCAATCATACAACAAGTCATTCATAAGTGATAACCATGATTTCAAATCTCATGGGATTATAAAACATTTCTCAAAAACGTTCAAAGATTCCAAATGTTCATTTTAAATCTCAAAACCACTTTTCATTTCCAAAACAACATGAACTGCCAATCGAGCCATACAACAAGTCCATTGAAATTACACATACATTGAATTTCAAAACCATTTCTAATAAATATAAAAAAAACTCCAAATTTATGAAATTCCAACATTCTTTTACTATTCATGTTAAATTCCATTTCTCATTCCATTTAAACCAATGATGAAAACATATAATATATTTAGAGATGCCACATAGGATTTCACTCTATTTAGTAACCACACATGTTTTATAAAGCACCATATTGGGTAGAAAATTGAACATAATATTGAAAACCACATAAATACCATGAACCATTTAGGAAAACTTATAGGCTCAAAGAGAATTTAAAAGAGGACGGGGAAGAAAGGTTGATCATTTATAAAACCCTATTTATCATTATGAGAAGGAATTACAAAGACCATAATCATATGTAATCCCACCCATATGTGCACTCTATTCATACATATATGTGGTCACATCAAATGATACATTTATGTAAAACCAAAGAACATCAAAAAACCAATTTCCAAAAGTTACCATTCACCACACCAACACGCTTAATGTATTAACACATGATTTAAAGAAAAAATTGTTTTGTATTCAAGGAAAATTGAGTCAGCCAATTCAAGCCTCCAAAAACATTTCCAAACCCAAACACATCCTTAAGATACAAAAATTCCTTGAAAATACTAATTTTCATTTTATAAAACATCACATGTACATATACAGATATATAGATTTTAGAAACCCCCTTCGAAAAACAATGTATACCATTTTCCACATTAAAAAATCCAAATAATTTCATGCTATAAAACTAAAACAAAGATTATAAAAATTTTATGGCACCTAGGGAAAGATCAAGCATCAATTGCATGTTTTAGAAAAGAAACTAATTGGAACCCATACCTCAATGGATTGGGGATACAAGAAGAATTCTGGAGAAAATAGATCCTATGTTGAGACATAATCCACATGCCATAATACCAAATTAGTTTTCCAAAATCATCCAACCCTAACTATAGTGTTCATATAAGAGAGGAACCCCCAAAATAAAACACAAATAATCCAATAGAGGAGAAGAGAAAAAGGTAAAAATGGACAAAAATCCTAAAAACATACCTTATAAAAATTATGAGTCATCCATTGAGGAGGGGGATCCAAGCATAGAATCATTTTGGGTCCCCTTCATGAATCAAAAATGACAATGGAGGGAGGTTACTAATTTTGTATAAAATGGAGAGGAGAGAGATTTGAAAATTTTAAGATTTAAATTTTCTAGGAAGCTTTCATGGTTTGGTCACATGGTTTTCCAAAACGTGTACCAACCATGAAACTGTCACTATCCATAAGGGAAACACAGAATTTCTTAACCACACAGTTCCTAGATGATGTACCAGACATTATAAATGCCACTTCCCAAAACCTGACCGAAACCACCTGAAATAGAATGGTTTCACAAACCATGACCAACCGATGTAACTCACCACTGGAAACAGAAAAAAAGATACATGGTTACCTATCCAAGGCTGCATGGCTTCCACAACCATGCACCTAAATCATGAATATGGAAAAACAATATCACAAGACTTTCAAAATTATAATATTTAAACAGGGGTTCAATACGAAACTCAAACAACAAGATCCAAATCCATGAAAAAAATAAAATAATGGAATATATATGGCCATGGTTTGATACAATGGGCCACTATCACATGCAATCCAAAACAACATTCTTCACTTACATCAACCTCCTCTTTTGTTATAAGCCCTAAACCATTAAAAACTATTTGGGACTAATTGGGATACATTGGAATTCTCCCTAAAATCCACTCCCAATGTCCATACCTATCCTTATTTTTTTCGAACCACACCATAGTAAGATCGTACCACTACATGGGATACCCCATATCCTAAATGTCCATTAGGAATCTCAATACATAAGTACCAAAAAATACAGAAAGGTGAAATCTTATAGTGAAGGATATTTTCATTACATAATCCCCACAACATCCATCATCAATGATCCCATTTTGGTGAATGTATCCTTACAAAATGAAGTTATGTTTCATGGACAGGTCCTATCACATGACCTTAAACTGCAACATCAAACTAAATGTGTTTTGATACCTGTATTCTAAACAATATACATAATATGAATAAGTGAGGTTCAATTCCAACCTATGGGAAACCTAGGTTCTTATTTCAATGTATGTACCTCCCTGATCCACCTACACTGGTGTTCCGATCAACCATAACGGTGTGACATCTTCCTTTTATGGGGAACACCTCCAGGATCTGCCATCATCGGTGTTATGATCCATCTATCTAGGGTCCACCTCTTTGGTTTTCTCTTACCAAACTTCATGGAATTACATAATCCCTTTATGGGGGACATCTCCCTGATATTACTCTATGTTAATTTTCATCCATCAATGGGTAAACCATTCAGGTGATCCCTTCTATGGATACACCTCTCTGAACCACTACACTGAGGAGTTTTGATCAATCAACAATGTATCCAAAAGAAATTAAATTAGTGTCTCCAAATAAATAAATCATATTATATATGGGATGATTGAGGTGAAATAAATTAACGGTATATGAATTTTGAATCAGATACCTCATGATATACCTGGGTTGTCTTAGTTTATGTGCCTATGATTTCTCTTTGAGAATCCCTCCTTGAGGAAGAATACATGTGACCAATATTCCCATCTTCCATACTTGCAAGTAATTATCAGCATGACTACACCCCTGATCGAAGGTTTCAAACCATTCGAGACCGACTGGAATTTCTATATAGAAGAAGTGTAATTAACTAGCATCCACTAAGAGATAGAATTGGGAATGAGTTCCATGAACATGACTTAACTCTATGAGGGAGATGAAGACTATGAGACAAATACCATGGATGAATCTATGTATGGATAAAATAAAATCCCATCATTCCTTTTTTATCATGGATAAGTCATCACAATTGAATGTGATGTAATCAACCCACCTTTAGAATGTAGGTATGCTGGGTAATAATTCACATCATCACACATTAACATGTGCAGCGGTGTGCTCTAGCGAAATCATTTAAAACAAAAATGGTGAAATATATGTGAATATATTCCCCTAAACACGGGGAATAGTATACTTTGAGACATAAAAAATTATCATGTCACTAGATCTAGTTATATGGCGCCAAAACCACCTATTGAAACTATGGGCCCAACATAGAACTCCTATGAAATTGGGTTAGTTAAACATTGGGCATTCAGGTAAGTGACATCATCATTGCAGATATCTCTCTCTAACCATGGAATATCGATTCTCATCATGGTGTTTCTAATTACATTACTTATATCATTCTTGATTGTTAAATCCTCTTATATTTAAGAACCTAAGATAAAAGAAACTGGTCACCCAACACACGTCGATGCATGGAAAAGAGAAATTTTAATTCAACAATCCTTCATGACATCACATCTACCAAATATTCCACTACAACTATAGCTACTAGAATCCCACACCCTATCTCAACTATAGAAATCATCGAGAGAAGGGTTATGCAAACCCCCGTGAGCTAACATGGGAAGGATGGGGTCATTCAAAAAAGGTACGTGGACCTCTAAGACCTAGAGGATTTCGCTTCTCATGGAAACTAGTACCCCCAAGGGTTGTCCAGGTATTCGCTTCTCCCCAATCCAATATTGAGCTACTTTGGTAGCCTTTCCCTAGAGAAATCCAATTAATTGATCAATAATGCTTGGAAGGTGTGTGATACTCTAGTCACCATTACCATGACTACCACTCATGCATCACTAATAAGTGAACCCACTATGCCCCATCAATGCTATAAATAATTGGTCCTTTAGTTCAAAGAAGAAGTGGAATATAGATATTATCTTCCAGTCCCAGTTCAAACAACCCATACCACCTGTGATCATAATATTATGAGAATTACGATCAAGGAGCATCATCTTCTATAGATCCAGTGGCCCCTGCCACCATTGAAACATTCCATCTGATTCATGAGATAGAAAATAAGGGACCCATACATTACTATTTGGGATCAAGACCATAGCCACCTCATTGGTAGGTTGGGTTGACTTTTTCAATTGTTAGTGTTGCAGATAACTGTTAAAGGCTATCCTGTGATGATGGGTTTGAACACGGAGGTCCTACCCAAACTCTAAATTAGTGGAAGGTTCTCCCATGTCTTTATTAGTTCATGTGAAGGTCATCCCCTCTTCAAAAACAATTTTGAAGGACCTCCCCATACTACTACCACCGATCAATATGGAGGCTCTCCCCATGTCTAAACCAATCTATACAAAGGTCCTCCCTATACTTATGATTCCCAGAAAATATGTTCTCCCCCTTCCACATCTAAAAATAGTGGAGGTCCTCCCCACTCTAAAAATTGTAAACATGTGTCCCTCCCCATGTTTCAACCAACCCATGCAGAGGTCCTACCCACTCCAGATTCGACCACTGCAAAATTCATCCTCTTTTATTAACTCTCTAGTACAAAGGACCTCCCTATGAAATTGCCACAAATATGAATGGAGGTCCTCCCCATGTCCCCATTTTGCACATAATTGGTCATCCCTAATTTATCAATAACCATAGTGAAGGTCCTCTCAACTCCTATAATAGTCAAAGATGATTTCCTCCCCACCCCAAAAACAACTATTATAGATGCACTCTCCATATCTGAAAAAATCAAACCAGTGTTCATCCCTATGTTATCACATTCTAGAACAGAGGTCCTGACATTAAAAATAACATACTTTCCTTCAAGAACTATCTTAGGGACGAAGGGTGAACCACCACCACTGAAGGAAAAACTCTAGGAAGCGTTAAGTAATCGTCAATCTCATTCACCTCTCAGATTCTGAGGGATTATGTGATTAAATTACGGACCATTAACCGATGTTGTCAAAAGTTGAGTACATTGAGGGAGAGAAAAAGGTGTTTCCTTTCATCCCAGAATGTGATATCTATAGAATCCCCTAATCCCTCAGAATGTATATATGGATGGAGGGAGATTTGGATTACTTTTAGGGGATCATGGTACAATCATATCTTTCATCACCTCTTTCCCAGTAGAATTCTACCTATAGTAATAGATAACTATTCTTAAATGGGATTGATACTGATCATACAGTTTATCCAAGAAAAAGATCTTATTCCCTCTCACATGAGTACTTAATAGGAATGTCATCCTATTGGGATGGGATGTTGTAGTTGTTGCCACTTTTGAGATATGTCCCAACATGCTACGAATAGGTAACTCAAGCCAGGACTAATCTACTAGCCATCGAACCACCAATAAAATCCACATAAGTGTCACTTCCAATCTATTGGCCAGTTCAAATACGATCTTAGGCCAACCAAGAGAAGTTCTAGCTTTGGAGAAAGAAATCATATGGGAGACACTGGCGGAAGATCATATGTCCTTCGTGTTATGGCATAATTATAATTTCATATTTCATATCTAGTAGTCCCTCATTGAGGTACATGTTGAAGGATTACATATGAATTTCTAGTTGACAATACACCCTATTTAGGATCATCAGTTGGTCTTCCCAGGAAGATGAGATCTCTTTGCTAATACAGATCAGTAGTGTCACATGGTTGATTTTGCAACACTCCCAGTGGCTCACCACCCTACATTGCTTGGCTGCCACAAGACCCTCCAAAAGAGATGTTTTAAGATCCTCATAGTTATTCATAGAAAAATGAATGATTAGTATCCAAATGTATAGATTTGGGGATGGGGATAGTATACTGCGCTCCACTTCATCCCTATCATGTGACAACCCAACCTACCCATAGATATTTAAGAGTTTTTCTGGGTATCATTAAGGTAAATATGATTATTGCTAATATATGTAAGGATGGGGGAATCGTTGAAGGGCCCATAGTAGATAAACCATCCTTGGGGAAATTATGTTTTAGTAAGAAACTTATACAAGTGTATTCAGTCACTTAAACAGGTAATCACTCAGCCTCAGAGATCACTCTATGTAATTTTCCACTAGTTGGAACACCTCTAATGGAAAGGGACCTATCAAGACCACAGATTTGTCTAATTTTACATAGATGATAGAGGAAGATTTAAAAATTTCATCATTTCTCCAACAAGTCATATATTATAAAAGATTCATCGATGATATCCTTACTGAGCAGCACCCGAACTATGGTTCTCATCTGTAGGATGTTATTCCTCTTATTAGGGGCACCTAGAAGTCCTCTTAGTCCAGTTACACTGTGTTTATAAATGTGATCCCACATATATTAATATATTAGAGGTAGGAGTTTATGGAAATTTACTGTGATATTAGTCACTAAATCTAAACAATAAATGTTATTTCATTCCTTAGGACCCATAAGGAGCCACTCCGTGAGACACTGAGCCCTCCAAACATGTTGATGAGTTGGTGAATGACTTTGTGGTTAGGGATCCTTGACAATATATGAACCCCTGCTAAGATTTTTTGATATCCTCTCCTTCATCTCACATTAAAACCATAGAGATGCGATAGGTGGAAATCCCACCTAATAACAATGAATATATAGCATGTGGGGATGACATATGATTACTCCAGATTTTGGGAACCCTAACATTGAACTCTTCAATGGGATTGGAAACTCACTAAAACATTTGGTTCACATTATATAAAGGTATAGGCCCATGATGGGAACCCCATAGTAGTAGAAGGCCACTGAGCTCTGATATTTCGTTAAAAATGTGAAGGGAATGGGTTTTCTGGTACATCTAGAGACCCATAGGGTTTATTATTGGTTTGGAAGAAATACCATGAAGTTTATATACTATTTAAGAACAACCACATGATGTAAAATAATTTTGGACATCTTTTAGTGCAAGAAAAATTATGATGAGTGTGTCGCAGACGTTATCACCTAGTAGAAAAGAACTCACATTTTGATTCGATATGTCATTGAATCACAAGAAGATATTAAATATGTGTGCGGGGAATGACAAGACTAATATCTCCCCCATTCTCATCACTTAAAACATCCCATGAGAATATTTTTACTCTGAAAAAGCCCAATTCCTAGAGGAATACATGAAACAGGTCAAGCAGTCACATCCATTTCATATCACAACTCATTCAAGAAAAATGTTAAGTGAAGAGACTACCACTGACATACAAGTAGAATCCCCTAATCCACTAGAGGTGTTAGAAACATTTCCTAAAGACCCTCAATATGTGTAGCTTCACCGACTGCAGTAGCCTCATCAGGCCCATCCTATCCCATAACAGAATTAGAAGACACCACCTAGACAAGAATAGCTACCTAGGAAAGAGAACACGGCTCTACCCACCCATCATCCTCCACCCATAGTCATAGATTGGCTCCCATAGTACCCTTTAAAGATAGATGAAAACTGAAGTATTCCTTTATGGATTTAGAGGTCCTCAATTATTTCATCAGTTCTTATGAATAATAGATTCTAAAATTTATATAGTGCATGAACCCAGAGAAAGATGATAATATGGATCTCCCTTATTATTTACCAAACAATAGGATCCATGTACATACATTCATGTAGTGATATGTGTTCGGTGATTAGCTCTAGGACCATGTGGATAAAAATATGGTAAACAAGGGAAATTTCTTGGAATATGTGGGACACATCTTTGCAAATCAAGACAATGACAGTGAGAGTTCAGGTGGTTGGAAATAGGTTTCCAACTATATGCATGTGATGTATGGTGAATGGTTGGATCTCAGGGAAGTCTCTCATGATAATGGTGTAATTCTTGCCCAATAAGTTTTTCCAAAACCTCCTGAAGTTGGAACGCCTTCTCCGGCTACTAGTTATGAATCCACCTCGAATAATTATAAGTTTAAGAAGAGTATATGATAACAGTGTAAGGGAAAGAAAAATTGATCACCAGTGTTGAATCAATCCAACACTCTTGGTGACTTCATGCCTCCAGAATTTGGAATCATTTGTAGGGACATCCCATCATTATAATATTCCTGTCATGATGATAAAAAGTATTCCTCCATCAAAATCTTCATGTTAGTAGATCTATTCATGGTCCCAAAAAAGGAGGAATATCTTGAAATTCCCCCCCAGTGCGTCCATTCGACACCATCGAAGAGGAAGATGAGGACATGTGAATTTACTGAATTCTCAGGATAGTACTTCAATATAATATGTTCATTATACCAATACTATTTAGTAGGTGTTTTTAATAACTCATTTTTAATAGTTATACCAACTAGCTCCATCACACATGACAAAAAATTTGAAAGTGTTTGCTGACCTGGATGAACATCTATAACTATGTCCTGATCAGCTGCGTCAAGCTAAGGTCTGGCCTCAACTACCCAGAAGATAACCGATAGTTGTTTTGGGAAAGGAATGATATGAGAATAATGTCTTTTATTGCACTATCCTAAATCCATTGGTTCATCCATTAGTACCTATCATTCCTATACCAAATAGTAGGGCCGTATGGATAGCGACATGCATTTAGCATGGATTTACAATGTGTTGAATCCCCACACTATCATACCTGGAAGGAATTGGATCCTCAAGGCCCTCTAACAGTCATAATAGATGCATGAGTATCTCACAGTGGCATTTTTGACCCCCCTCTAGTTTGAAGATAACGTATATACTATAGAGAAAATCTATTTCGAGGAGGTGAAGCAGGAATAATTCTATGAATACATCTCATTCAATGGAGGGGATGTTGGAACTCCCATGAAGGGTCAAATTTTTTCATTGTACATGACATGAACGTTAAATGGTGTGAAAATCTAGTACTGCTTGGTTGATATAAGTTTATGGATAAATTTCATCCCGTCCTGGATGTTCTAAAAAATGGGGCTCACTGAATCATATTTGAGTCCATCTGACTATAACATTCAGTGTTATGATAGGACCATGAAGAAACCATGTGGAAGAATCTAGTTAAATACCTAGTTTAATAGCTTGATTTAATTACAGAATTCAGGTTTGTCTTATAGGATACCACCTACAACGCGTTGATGGGTAGGAATGTCTTCAACAGTCCCCTCATCAGGACAACAATGACTCAAGTAATCACTCAATGGTCATACATGTGTGCTTCAAGGTGATGTGTCCCCCCTTCAAATCCCTTCAAGCCTGTAATCTAGATTCTAAAAATTAAAATAGTCAGAAAAATAAGTTCTAGACCAATGAGTTTGATCAAACCATCATTATAGCTAGAATACAAATAGACTTGGATTCTGATTTTTTCCTCATGATTCACCGTTGGAATCCATAGTGGAAGACTTGGGAAGTTTATTTTTCATTTCATTGATGAATGGGAGTTGTATCCCAAAGTAAAATAAATGTACAAATATTGACTTGTAATCATAGACAAGACATTCCATAGTGATACAATACATCCCAACCCCTGTAGGGTACCAATATGTTATTCCAATGTCCACCATTCTATAGAACTCCCACTTTTTTCTTGAATTCTGGTTAAATCATCGGATACCAACACACCACCATTGACAAGACATCATGAATAGTCCCCACGATCAAAACATTGATCAAATCACCTCTTCATATTCTATCACTATGGTTTCACTTGAGTAAGAGTCTGTTAATGAATGTTCTGCATCCACCCATTTCAACAACTCTCCACTAAATTTAGTTGGACTAAATGAATCATATCCTAAAACCATTTCCCCTACCCGAAATGATAATGAGGTTTTAGAAGATGCTCCTCCCCCATTTTAAGAAGCCATGTCCACCATCATCGATGAGTTGGTTCAACTAAATCTTGGAACCATGACATATATAAGTCCAATGCTGATATATATAACCATTCCTATCTTTGAATATGATAAGTATTTGGATTTACTAAATTTTCATCGTGTTAAATTTTCCTCGAGTTATGAATTGATTCCAAGACTATACCCTCAGGTCACCATCCACCATTGTGTTCTCCTAATGAATCATCGTAAGTTCAAGAAACTTACTAGGAATGTTCACCCTTCTTCATGGTAACATGGTTCAGACTGAAGTTGATAAGATTATTAATGAAAAATTCATCAAGGAAGATCTGTACCCTATACTAATATCTTTCTTCATTATAGTTAAGTAGAAGAACAGACAGATTAATGTTTGTGTCGACTTTTGTGATCTCAATGCACATTTTTCATAGGATGATTTTTTATTTCTACTGAAAGAGATGTTGATCAATACCATGACATGGTTCGAAGATCTATTGTTTATGGATGAATACTCTAGATACAAACTGATCCCGATAGACCATGAAAATGATGAGTATACCAACTTTAGAGCACCACAAAGAACCTTCTGCAATTAGATTGTGTATTTCATTATAAATAATTCCAAAGAAACTTATCAGTCTTCCATGCACAATAATTTTAGAACCATCCTTGAGGTGTTGTTAAAATTTTACATAGATGAATTGGTGGTCAAGTCCCCCCAGCATCTAGACCATCTCATAGATCTCGAGAAAGTGATTGGCTTCTATCGCTCCTAGTATTTGATGATTAACCCCTTGAAGTTAGCATTTTAGGCTTCCTCTGGGATGATTCTCATCATTGTTTTCAAATATAGGGGCACAAAAATCAAAAAATAGAAGATAAATTCCCACATCAAGATGCATACAATGTGGAACCTATTTGAGCTCTATGGATATCTAGTCCACTTACCCTATATACGCCAATTCATCAAGAATCTGGTTGGAATGTGTATGCCCTTTTCTAGGACCATGAAGAATGGTTCCGTATACCTACGAGATATGAGTTCCATACGTCATTTGAAAAAATCAAATAGTATCTAATAAAACCTCTAGTTTTGATTCCACCCATCAAAGGGAATCTTCTATCCATTATGTTCAACCCTTGATTGATCCCTCAGTTCCCTTTTCACCGAAAAGAATAGTAAAGGTAGAGAGAATAGTTTATACTCCCTCACTCAAATGATCCTTAAAAGGGTGGCTAGATACTCACCAATAATTAAGAGATTCTTTATACTAGTTTTAAAAGAGAATAATTTATGCCATTATATGTGTCATTATGTGATATATTTTTGGTCCTGATTAGACATGAAAAAGTATATCCTGAATCTCCTGATGTTGAAAGGGTAGGTAATGTTGTGGGGAGAGATCCCTCAGTAATTATACATCAAATTCATTCCACAGAAATCCATCAAGTTTATAGTGTTGGAAGACGTTATGGATGAACATCTATCCCCTAGAATGGTTCCCCTAGAAATTGATTTCCTAGATGAGGCCATCCATTTAGTAGACTAGGACATGTTGTGTTGGAAGATAAATTTCGATGGTTCCTTTCAGATCCCAACCTGTAGAAGGATCAATGATCATATTCTCAATAGAGTAGTCCTATGGATTGTCACTATCTCCCTTGAACATGTGGTTATACCCTATAAATCCTTGCTATAATAACGATGTACCAACAATGAGGCAGATTATCAGGATCTCATTACTGTCCTCGAGCTGGCTGTCTAGATTTATGTCTGAAAATTGTATATGAAGGGAGAATCCGAGTTTGGAATCAAAATTATAAATAGTGACTACATCATTTGAAAACAAAAAATTTTACCGTTTTGAAGAATACTCTCTAGTTAATGGCCCATTACCCTTCATGGCTAGAGATGACTCGGGTCCCTTGGTTACAGAATTGTCAAGGTAATTATTTGTACAGTCTAGCTACCTCCCGTACAGATCCCAACCAAGATGACCTATTCATTCATGTGGTACACCAGAGGGTCATTGCTCCTATAACTCCAAATGATAATGATATCCATCATGTAAACTAGGTGAACATCGGTTCTTTCACATCAAGACCATCAGATCCCCCCATATTAGAAGAAACCTCCAAGTGGAAAACCCCTATTTTCAAGTATATATAGTGAAATAATCTCTTACTAGATCAAGCCAATAATGAACTATTCCAATAGTTCACAACACAGTCCTCCCACTAGAGTGGGACTATATTTTATAATAATATCTACATATATTGGTTTTATGAAATTATCCTCCATTTCTTGCAAGAAGATGGGATTACCCATGACATGTAGGAAGTTCACATCAGGTCTTATGGAGATCATCAGGTATGATTGAATCTATTCCACTATGTTCAATGGTTGGGATATTTTTTCCCCACCAAAATCAGTGACTATATTGAGTTTTTCCATAGGTTCCATGTGTGTCAAGTTCATTCCAACTTTTTGAATTGAATATTAGATCCCCTTAATTTCGTGATATATTATTGGAACTTTTTAGTATGGGGAATCAATGTTGTGGCCCCTATCCACCAGCGATTGTTCTCCAATGTAGGCTCATAATGAATAAAAAAAATTATTCTCCAAAGGTGAGGAAGAAATTCCTATCAATGATGTCCAGGACAATGTAGTGGTCAATTTTTGGAACTCCCATATCATCAATCAATTCGGAGTCCTTCATGACTTTATCATTGAAATCTATATAATCCTCTAAGTGGATGAGCTAAATAAGTTGTAACCTAATTAAATAAAAATGTTCAACTATACTTCTTGATAATTTAGGGAGGAAAATAGAAAGATTGAGGTGATCAACAAAAACCACTTCAATATTCTACAGAAGACAATGGTCTAGAACAAGAATAGGTGGCTAGACAAGAACCCTAATGCTCTCTAGTCTTATTATATGATAACTCAAAATTCCGCAATGATAACTCCATATTCCCTAGTGCGTGGAATATACGTAGTACCCCCCTCATTGAGATTAGTTTGACATCTCTATAAATAGTAATCTATGACTAGAGGATGCCATCAAAAATGGAAAAAGACTATATAAAAGAGTAATAATCCCTTTAATAGAATATGATCCAATAATTTCACAATCTATATGGGAATTAGAATAATATAGAGAGATAGTTAAATATTAAAGATTTCATTTTCTCCATTATTTATGGTTATTATATTACTAGCCATCTGAATTCCATTGATACCTAGAAAGAATCTATCAATATTAGAACCCAAGTGTGAAAGACATTAGATCATTCATAATGTCTATCCAAATGGTTCATACTCTTTGATCCCCAATGAAAGAGATAATATTACACCTATCCCCAATGTCGGGTTTCATAATAAATACTTCATGTGAGGAGATCAAACATCTTTACAACATGATGTTAAACTGCGTGGACCGGTCCTACCATATGAGCTTAAGCCGCAGAATTATCATCTCATTTACACAATGATAAAATATATAGTGAAAAAATTCTAGTTTCATGAAGTCAAAATGAGTAAAAACCATCTTACTAGTTTCATAATGTTAAACTATGTAATGATTTTCATCCTAGCTACATGATGAGAAAATGAACAACACCATAATGTTCTCTTCTGATAGGAAATCACCCAAGGACCCATTCATCTATCATTACATATTCATGAGCTAAGTATGGATTGATTTCCATACACACAAGATATGTAGAGACACCTAGATTTTATATAATGTTCATGGTAATCCAAAAAAAAATTCCCATCCCTATATAGGGGTCAGACCTACATAGGGATCTTTTCTTCAAGAGCTTTGTGTGTCTTCATTCCTACCCTTTCCATCTAGGTATTGATGCCTAGATCTCAATTCATGGGCTCAAACATGATGGTAATACTTTAAAATTGTGTAACCCTTATCCTAGTCACATGACTATAAACTTCATAAAATAAGAGACTTATCTACATGAAATTAAACTATGTAGAATTGGTTGTCCACTCTGGATGACCTTAAATGGAACATACCATCATCCTAGATGCCTAATGATAAAATTACTAACACCAAAATCCCATGAACATGTTATTTAAACATTTTATTAGTCCAATAAACATGACATAAAATTGTACGCATGCCTCTTCAAGAACACATTTGGGGTTTGTGGGCCATATTAGTTCTCATTTACATCGGGTTTTTCATGCCACACAATAATGAATATTATTTTTAGAGTGATTTCCCCAAGGTCCATGAAACCTGGAAATAAACTCAAATAAACCCAATGGTCTAGGCAAAATTAAATTATACTATTCTTTAATATCAACACTCTATAACATTAAACCATGACCCCATGTACATGCATCAAAACATAAACTCTATGTGGGTTTTCCTCTAGGATGCATTGGCTGGTGTGGGGAACCCTTGAACCTCATTCACATCAGGGTTTTCATAACACCTCACTACACATACCAATTAGAGGCATTACTTCATTATGATATAAACTATATGACTATAATATAGGATTTAACATCCTCAATGCATGTTATTAAACATTGATCCTATAATTAACACATTGAGGATGTCTTAGGATAATCATGGGATTCCTTTGTTTCCTCGTCAGAGAAGATTTCCCCTAGTAGTTTTTGAATCTCACCATGCTATGTTTGAGAGATATTCGTGGATTAATTCCCATCCTTATGGTATATGTTGAGATACAAAACATTTCATCTTCATTCCGAACTGTAAATTCATCAACCCTCCAGCCCTTTATCCTTAGTTACGGCACATGAATTATGAACCTAAAGTGTATGTACTATATCTCAAGGTGCATATATGGTTAAGGACCCCAATGGGCTCATTCACATTGGGTTTGTTACTCCTCCATTATACACACATTTTTTTGAAGCATGTAACCTCTTTAATCCAAACTCCCTTACCTTAAATCGAGATCCTATAGTCCACGAATTGTTACTCTAAACTATATCAAACCCCTCTATAGAATATATAGTAGGTAAATTTTCCTCTATGGTCCCTATTCACATAGGTTTTTTCATTCCACTACATGATATATATCTACATGAGGCATTTACCTTCTTCTTGGTCTGAGATTTAAGACCTTTACTAATAGCCATAATATGGTCCAAGCAACATGATCTTAAATTAGTCATAATAGTTCCAAACATCAAGATGTTAATCATCATGTGTGTTTCTATCCAAACTATGTTGGTTGGTGGTGGGTTCATTTTACCTCATTCACGTAGTTTTTTTTCTCCATAGAAAACATGTCCATTTTGGGTACCCATCCTCATTGGTCCAAACTCTAACATCTTAAACTGGGAGATTATGTGTTAAATACATGTAAATATATTATAACCATACCCTACATGAAATCGGTAATTCTTTTACCCCATATTGATTGATTTTGTTTAAACCATTATAAACATGTATGCCTCACATGTTATGTATTGGATGGTTAACAAATTTTACCCCATTCTCCAAATATGGGATTCCTCATGATGACTGGGAGATTCCTGAATTCCATTGTAAGAAAAGATCCCCCAACCAGCATTGGTATTTTACCGTGTTATGTTATAGATCTATGTGTGTCTTGATTCCCATACATATGGGAAATATATCAACAACCATACATTTTTTCTTTGGGTCTAGCCATAAATTCATTAATCATTTGACCCTAGATATATTCCATATTGTACGACCGTAAACAATTTTAAAATCCCATGTTTGAACCCCACTTTTGGATATTCCCCATAACATACTTCAATTATTTCTTATTTTGTATTTATATAAACATTTAAATACAAAAAAGCCCTTAAATAATAGGTTTTATAGATAAGGGCCTCCCCCGTCTAGGGCCAATGCCAGGATGGATCTATGGAAACAAATGGTTGATCCTAGGTTTCAAACATCATCAGCAGTCGGTTTTTCATTTACTAACCACATTACTGATTGATGTGGTTGAGATTCATATGTTTTGAATATGGTAAATAGTATATCCCTATCCATCATCCACACATGATCCAGATCTCAAATGTCTCAAATTATCTCCTCTCCACATCCCTATATCATAGTGGAATTATAATACCCTTGGTGTCACCACTAAAGTATGATTCCTCATATGAGGAAATCTCCATTACTATTCATTATATAATACGCCGATCATGAGTCATGTAGGATTAGGTGTTCTGGTTGGTTGTGTACCGATGTGGTCGAGATACACAAAGGATCCCTTGGTACACACTCCATGACCATAAACTAGGGGTTCATGTACAAGAATATTGACTTTAAACTGTATGTGCGTTTTCATACCCAGGATTTGATTTATTGAATTTGGGAATCCTTATACCTCATTAATGTCCAGTTTTTTTCACAGTTTCACACTACACATATCTATTTTTGAAATTAATCCCATGGCCTAGATCGCACGACCTTAGTCAATATACAACATCCCAGCCACATGAAATAAACTGTGAGATGTTTTTTGATCACACAACATTAAAATGTAACATGAACCTTCCTCATCGTAATATGTTAAACCATATCTCTATAACCATAATTATATAATATAATTCTACAATAAATATTATTCCCTCACCTGAGAGTCCCTCCCTTCAATTTTTTTTCATCTTCCACATAGTTTTCATTTTTAGATGTCGCTCGTAATTTGAGAAGGTGCTCCCATGGAAGATGAGTTCGAAATGTGATTAGACCAATATGAAAAAACCAATATGATCTAATATATATTGGAGTAATTCCAAGAGTTCCAGAGTCTATTTAAACGTTTTTCCACTCAAATTCAATGATTTACATGCCCTTTATTTGGATACTCATCCTCTTACATGTCTAAAGGTTCCCCATAATGGAATGGTGTTTTTCCATGGATCAACTACCATCCTATACCAACACACCAGATGATTTTGGATTGAAATATATTATAGGTTCCATATTTAAAACATGGTCTATATTTGACCCTTGGTTTTTGGTATAATGAACCAACCTTCACAAACATTGACCATACATCACTTTTATGGAATATTTAAAACATTATACAAACAAAAAACCGAAGACCATACTAGTATATTGCCTTTAGAAATATGAGAACATACACACTGATACATAAATGATATAGATCATATCCCATTATGTTTTTCCCTACTATCATCCTTCTTAGACACATCAAACATAATACATATCTTCATAACCTGGGTTAATGGAAATGTAAAAGGGGTGAGCTCAGATGCTCAGTATGGGTAAATAAGGGAGATATATATGAATAACCATGAGAGTAAGGTTATGAGAATATGATCATGAAAATATAATATCATACCCTTAATATGAAGGATCATATACCTAAATCATGACATAAATCATGGTAATTCAAAAGACACAAATTATTAGGAAAAAAAACACAACACATGAAAGTATAACATATGAATAAAACATGGAATTGTGGGAGATACGTAAGCATATAATAATTATTTCTATATAAGTAAAGGCATTTCTGCTAGGGCCATCTTGGTTGTATGGTTTCAAATCCCATATAATCTTTTTAGTCATGGTTCACTCCCATAACTATTATGGTAGTCGTGGTTCACTCCCATAACACTAGTGCATGAAACATTTTTTACGTCGGTTATTTTTCATTATTTACGTCGGTTTTTAGGCGACGTTAATACGGACGACGTTATAAATAATGTTTTTTACGTCGGTTATTTAAAACCCGACGTAATATCCCTAACATCACGGTGTTTATCACATCGGTTCATTATATAACCGCCGTGATAAAACGCCTGGGATATCGTTTATCACGTCGGTTATGACATAACCGACGTGATTAACCCTTCCCCGGGCCTATTATCACGTCGGTTTCTTAAATAACCGACGTGATAAAAAGGCCTAGGAAAGGTTTTAGCACGTCGGTTATCCAATAACCGATGTGGTAAATCGATTCCCAGGCCTTTTATCACGTCAGTTATATTAAGAACCGACGTGATAAAAGGCCCGGGAACTGTTTATCACGTCGGTTCTCGAAAAAACCGACGTGATAAACCCCTACCGATTTATTTACCACGTCGGTTATAAAATAACCGACGTGAAAGCGATATATATTTTTTTTAAAATAATTGCACTGCTCTCACCAAAAAGCAACCAGAAACCAAACAACAAAAATAACCATGCCAGCCCTCCCCCAAGCCCCAACTGGACCCCACCCTCATCTATACCCACCTAACAACCTGGCCAGCCCTCCCCCACCACATTGGAGCCCCACCACAACCCTTGGACACCCCCCACCCCTTGGACAGCCCCCACCCTCATTTACACCCCCACGACCCCTAGTACAGCCTCAAACACCCATTGGACACCCCTCCCATATCCCTTGGACACCCCCACCCCTTGGACACCCCCCACCCCTTGGACAGCCCCCCCCACCCTCATTTACACCCCCAAGACCCCTAGTACAGCCTCAAACACCCATTAGACACCCCCCACACCTTGACATCCCTCCCAAACCCCTTGGACACCCCCCACCCCCCGACCCCTGGACACCCCCCCGAGCCCTTGGACAGCCCCAAACACCCCTTGGACACCCCTCCCATATCCCTTGGACACCCCCACCCCTTGGACACCCCCACCCCTTGGACAGCCCCCCCACCCTCATTTACACCCAACCGGACCCTTGGACAGAACTCCCAGACACCTTGGACACCACTCCCATATCCCTTGGACACCCCCCACCCCTTGGACACCCCCACCCCTTCGACAGCCCCCCCACCCTCATTTACACCCCACGAACACTAGGACAACCCCAAACACCCCTTGGACACCCCTCCCATATCCCTTGGACGCCCCCCACCCCTTGGACACCCCCCACCCCTTGGACAGCCCCCCCACCCTGGACACCCCCCCGACCCCTTTGAAACCCCCCCCCCCGACCCCTTGGAAACCCCCCCCATCCCCTTGGACAGCCCCAAACACCCCTTGGACACCCCTCCTATATCCCTTGGACACCCCCCCCACCACATTGACACCCCCCCACCCCTTGGACAGCCCCCCCCCCCCCCCACCCTCATTTACACCCAACCGACCCCTTGGACAGCCCCAAACACACCTTGGACACCCCTCCCATATCCCTTGGACACCCCCCACCCCTTGGACACCCCCACCCTCATTTACACCCCCCGACCCCTAGGACAGCCCCAAACACAACTTGGAAACCCCTCCCATATCCCTTAGACACCCCCCAAACACCCACCCACCCCCTTGGAACCTCTCCCCCCATACCAAAATCCAGACCAGAAAAACCATCAACAGTAGACCAAAACAAGAAGTAGAGAAAAATTAAACATTCACTTATATAACATTCAAAACATACACTGTCAACTTCAAAAAAAACTAAATCCAACCTAAACGACTACGAAATACACAATTACATTGACAATATTCAAAATTACATTTTACATTACAAACAACTAAAAGTCAATCAAACCTGTAAAATAATTTGACCACTCCACTTGTAAGTGTTTGATATATTCAGCAGTAAAGGGTGGAGGGTCATCAAAAAGCTACAAAGGAAAAGGATAGTAGTCAACGTGTATAATGAATAAATCAAATTGAAATATTATGAGAAAGAGGAAATCTTACCAGGTCAAAACTCAGAACTGTCCCAGTTGTTATTATTTCATACATAAATCATAACATGTAATATCCGCATTCGATGATGCCTTGTTGCTCATGACATTTCTGTTTGAATGAGTGTAAAATCAATATATTATTTTTATGTAATAAATCAAAATGTACAAATTATAAATGGATATTTAACTTCGCATGTACATATTTGATCTTGAAATTCCTTTTCTTTGCGCTTTTTCGAAAGTGGACCCATGCCCTGTTAGAAAATAATACGAATGGGGTAAATTTAAAATTCATTATAATATATAAAAATATTGTGAAATTGAAACTTACGTTTCCAATATATTCTTAAAACGTTCTTGCACATCATCATGGAGAGAGCATATCCAATAAAGTGTTTTCTCCTTAGGGCAAAAAACCCCTAACATCCAATGATCCCTGATAAAAGGAAATTTAACGTTAGTGGTTTTTTATGTTAAAAGATAATTAACTCTTTGAGAGGGATGTGTTTCATACCTCTCACAAAAAGGCATCATCCAACACTGTGTGATTACATTATTTTCAAATCTATCAGCAATATAAATCATTCTTTGTTCCTCATCCAATGCACATGCTTCAGGGGAAATCAATTGTGGGTCCACGAATCCATATACATCTGTCAGCTCATTCCTCTCACAAATTTTATACAGATACCTAATACAAAGCAGACATAAGTATACATTTTTAATAAATATAACGCAAGGAAAAGGTTTTAAGACTTACATGATAAAAATTTTCACCATGTTGATGCCCAACTTATCTCCAGTGACAAACTCCATGATATCAGTTTTCATAATCCCCACACTTAGTTCACGTCCACAGACATGAGCTTCCATTGTAAAGTCATAATGATCTGCCAACAAATTTGAATATCTTGTCAATTTGTCAAGACTGCTAGTATCTGCATCTGATGTCATAGCTATCTGTCTTTGTTGTTGTCTATACAGTATTTCTTTACCATTGAAGTATTCCTGTAAAAATAAATTGAAAAATATATTAGTTTTCAAATGATAAAACATTAATAAAAATATAAAATAAAAGATATAACATCCATACCTCTATGGTAATGAGTCGAAGAAGTCTGGATGGCCAAAGTAAAAAATGGCCGATACTATGTCCAACTGTCGTCACCTCATCTGTAGGTAATGGTATCCGAGCTGATCTATCTATAATATCCTGTACAGTGACCCTCTGATTCTCTACCCCTAACTGTTGATGATGAACTGTATCTCCTATACAATATACCATCCCATATGCAACTATATGATGTTGAGGATCATCAACATACAACAAACAATAAGTAGGTAGCTGCGGCGGAGGAGGAGGATCAAAAAAGGGGTCCGCAGGCTGAGGTGGGGGAGTGGGAGCTACTGGGAGAGGTGGAGTGGTTGTTGCACCCTGAAATTGTCTTTGCAAGTCTGCAAACATAAACTGCACCGATGCTCTAATCCTGTCCTCCATTGTCGCATTAATATTATGGACTTCAGCCTCCAAGGATTCTATTTCTTTTTATAAACTCCCTCAACGTTAGAAGTTGAGGAACGTGGCAACACTTTTCTTACTGATACACATGCCAGATATCCTCTTACACGGCCAGGATGTCCGGGCTTTCCCAATGCCACAGATAAAATATCTTCCCTTCCAGATGGTGTAAATGTCCCCTGTGAACTCTGCTCCTCAAGAGAGTCCTGTAATAATTAATTGAAAATTTCTATAATGATTAGAAATATATGACGAAAATAGTAAACATAAATAAATAAAATAGATATCTTACAATCCTCTCAACTATGAGTCTCGATTCTTCCGACAGATATTGTCCTTTTTTGACCTTCCGAGCTCTTTTGCATTTCTCATGTCTAGATGGAGGGGATGGAGGGGCCACCTCTCCAGAGCTTGAAGACTCAGCTCTTAGTTGTTGAAATTTTTCTGCCATCATTTGTTCTTCCAATAATGCATACCCTCCCCGAGATAAACTATGAGGGTATACATTTTTAGATTGGATCTCCTGATGAACTTTCCTTGTTTGCTGTAAATTAAGAATAAGTAATCATTAACAAAACAATAATAAGATCATTTATATAAGAAAGCTTATAAATGTTTACATTGCCCTTACAAAAAATGATTCGTTTCTTCTACTTTCAAAATATAGTCTGCATGTGTCTTCATCTATAAAAGGATATATACGACATGGATTCTCACGACTCCTATGACCATAAATGAAATCAAATGAGAGGGTTGATTTGAAATCCCTCCATCTCCTAGCAGCCAACGATAAGCATTTCTTCCTGACTCCTCCAGTGTCAGGAATATCAAATGTCATCTGATAAAAAAGAGGTTAAAAATATTATATATACTAGAAACATTTAAAGAACAGTCAAAAAATATCAAAAGATCTTACCAAAATGGTCTCCCACAGCTGAGAAATTATCACCTTATCCACACATCTCCAATCATCATAGAGAATTCTTACTTTTCTCTTAGCCTGAGTTGCTACAAAACCCTTAAAATCTTTAGCATTTGGACCTCTAGGAAGATCATCATCATCAAACTCCACGACTATCCTCTCCTCCTTCGTATGGGAAAGTGATAATTTTGGTAAACATGTGCACCCATGCTTACCAACCTTTGAACTCTTTTTCGTAGTATGAGCATGTGAATGTTCCTCCCCAGATGTATGACCAATATGCTCATCTCCAGAATCATGTGGCTGATCAACTGATTGATCTGTCATTTTCCTTCAAATCAAAAAAAACAACCATTAGTTCACAAATATACAAATTAAAATATTATAATACTACTTAATCAGAAAATAGAAAAGTGTACTAAATTACATAATAGTAAACATTGGTAATATGGTAAGCATGTTAAACAATGATAAACATGGTAAACACAGTCTGTTGTACCCCTCTCTCTTGGATTTTAATGATCACAATCACTCTTATTATGTTCTAACTTGTTTTCAAGTGTTTTTGTTGATAGGCAAAAGGTTTCCAAGGAGTTGGCCCAAGAAAGCTGAAAAGTGGACTCACTGAGTCCACCGGTCAGCCGGTGTGAGCTCACCGGCCAGCCGGAGGACCCAGGCAGTACACTTGCCCACCGCCTGGTGTCACCGGCCGGCCGGTGGCTCACCACCGGCCGGCAAGTGGACCAGCAGCCTTGCTCTGTCTGGGCCATCGGCCGGCCACTGGCTCACCACCGGCCGGCCGCTGGATCACCACTGGCCGGCCGCTGGCTCATCACCGGCCGGCCGGTGGACCAGACAGAGCTTTGCTGTCTGGACCACCGGCCCACCGTTGATCCACCACCGGCCAGCCGGTGCGCCCAGGACTTCTCCTCTTTACGGTTTTTATTGTTTTATCATTTTGGTTTGATACATGTTTTAATAAGTAAAAAATTTACAATATCTAACATTATATGAAAAAACATAATGCAAACAAGAAATAAACATGTGTTACCTATAATTTTAGGAATGTACAGTTGGATTGTTTTCCCAAATTCCTTCGTCGTGATCGTTCCTTATGGCACAAACCATGTCTTCAACATACTCATCATTATGTTCTGTTAATCTTTCCATGGAAGTAGGGATCTCACATAAATCAGCATCTTCATCAAATTCATCCTCACCAACATATTGTTTTTTCCCTTGTAAAACAACAGCCCACTGCATATCTGATTGATCTACTACATAGACAATTTTTTTGGCATGTGTTGCCATTATAAAAGAATCAGCTATGTCTTCCAATCTATTCAGATTAACAAGTGTCATTCCAAATTCATCGTGTCTGACACTGTTGTTACCGATAAACCATTTACAGTTAAAAACAGGAACATTAATTTTAATGTAATCATCCTCCCATATGTCTTCAATCACTCCATAATATGCACTTGATGCCGAAATTGGGTTACTGTCCTTAGCACTCGAAAAATGCATTGCTTCTGCAAACACCAATACACCACTATTCTGAACTGCACTTCTATTGTCCTGAGCTTTCGTATGAAATGTATAGCCATTAATGTCATAAGCGGACCATGTTATCACATTTAAAGATGGACCACCCACTATCCATTTTAATGTCTCTGATACATCTGATCTACCATGCAAGGTCTTTTTAGACCATGGAAAAAAAGTTTTGTTGTGCTCATTCAAAATCCACATTTCTTTCTTCTTTGGATGAAATTGTTTCAACTCATTAATATGCAATGTGACATACGGTTGAACATCAGCTATGTTATTCAAGATGTATGATTCTAACTTCTTCATCTGTTCAGCTGACAGCGATTTGACTTTCAAGCCACGAATCCCCTTTCCCTCATTATTAACCCGTTCATGGCGAGATGGAGGCAAACCTATGTGTTGCGCCGTAGCCAAGTAGCTCGTACAAAACTCTGCTACCTCCTCAGAAATATACTTTTCAATAATGGAGGCTTCAGGTCGATATGGATTTTTAACATATCCCTTTAATATTTTCATATACCTTTCAAAAGGATACATCCAACGAAGATATACAGGTCCACAAAGCTTTATTTCTCGAACCAGATGAATCATTAAATGCACCATCATATCAAAAAAAGTTGGAGGAAAATACATTTCCAAATGACAAAGTATAAAAATTTCATCCTTTTCCAAAATGTTCAAAGCATTCACATCAATCGCCTTGTTACAAATTGAATTGAAAAAATAACACAACTTCATTATAGTCTTTCTGACACAGATGGGCAATATTCCACGCAGTGCAACTGGTAGAATTTGTTGCATCATGACGTGACAATCATGTGATTTCATACCTATCAACTTCAAGTCTTTCAATGATACACAATTTTTTACATTTGAAGAATAACCTTGAGGCACTTTGATATCATGAAGACACTGACAGAAGCTACTTTTCTCCCTCTTCGATAATGTATGACAAGCTGGGGGAAGAAATGTTCGTCTTCCTTTAAGAGTGGGAGATAACTCTAAACGTATTCCCATTGATAGTAGGTCTAACCTTGCATTCAACCCATCTTTTGACATTCCTTTAATATCTAGCAATGTTCCGATCAAAGAATCACAAATATTCTTCTCCACGTGCATGACATCAATATTATGTTTGACTTCATGATACCTCCAATATGGTAGCTCAAAAAATATTGACCTTTTCTTCCAAATATGTCTATCATTACCAGATTTCTATGTCTTTCCCAATGTCACATCAAGGTTTTTCACCCTCTCAAAATACAAATATGGGGATAAAGGTTTTAGAGCAGTATCAAATTCTTGTGAGCCATTGAATGACTTTTTTAGTCTTCTATAAGGGTGATCCATAGGCAAAAACTTTCGATGACCCATGTACATTGTTTTCCTCCCATGATGCAATTGACAATATGACATCTGTTGTTCGCAAATTGGACATGCTTTATGCCCTTTAACACTGTATCCAGACAAATTTCCATATACTGGGAAGTCATTTATAGTGAATAGAAGCACTGCATGCAGTTGAAAATATTCCATTTTATAATAATCATACACCCTAATACCATCAGCCCATAACAGTTTCAAATCATCAATAAGCAGTGACAAGTATACATCAATATCATTGCCGGGTTGCTTTGGACTAGAGATCATGATACTCAACATGACATATTTGCGCTTCATACAAACTTCAGGAGAGAGGTTGTAAATTACCAATAAAACAGGCCATGAACTATGTGTGCTACTGAGGGTTCGGTATGGATTCATTCCATCTGTGCACAAGCCTAGTCTCAGATTTCTAATTTCATTTCCAAATGTAGGGTACTGGGCATCAATTTTCTTCCATTGTGGACAATCAGCTGGATGACATATTTTTCCATCACATACCCACTCATCAGCATGCCATCTTAACCTTTTTGCATCATGTGAATTAGCAAATAAACGTTTGAAACGAGGAATTATAGAAAGATACCAAAATACCTTTGAAGGGAGCTTTGTAATCTCTACATCAGCTTGTGATTTTTCTTTCACCTTATACCGTGATGTCCCACATTTAGGACACTCTTTCAGAAATTCATATTCCTTCCTATATATAATGCAGTCATTCGGACAGGCATGTATTTTCCTGTATCCCAATCCCATCGGGCATAATATTTTTTTGGCCTTATAATGTGAATCTGGAAGATCATTATCTTTTGGAAGAATGTCTTTCATCAATTGTAGCAGCTCTGTAAAACTTATGTCACTCCATCCATGTTTCGCCTTCAGGTTAATCAATCTTAACACCGCCGACAAAACCGTAAAATCTGTACAACCAGGATATAATGGTTTTTCGGCATCACCATATAGACGTGCAACTGTCGGTTCTATCTCAATTTGTTCTGCTACAATATCGCGAATCATTTCTTCAATTCCATCGGATTTACCATCTTGCGATTCATTATCATCAGTGACATTCTGTCCAGTATCGCCATGCCAAATCCAAGGGTTGTAACTCGGATTGAAACCATGACAAATCAGATGATCTTTTATCTGTCTACTTTTCAACTTCTTCATATTCAGACATTTCAGGCATGGACAGAAAAAAATGTCACTACTTGGAACATTTCGTTTAGAAAATTCCAAAAAGGCATCAAAACCTTCCTCATATTCATTGCTCATTCGATGTTCCGTAATCCAACTTCGACTCATTATTACCTATAACAAATAGCAAAAATATATATATTTTTTAGATAAGACAAATATATGTTTATATGAAAAAAATCATAATTTGAATGTAAACAATTTTGAAATATAAAACAAATCGATGTGTCTTTCAAAAAATATGCTTGAATATTATTTTTTAAACAAAATATAGTAAGATATAACACCCCCCTGGACACCCCCCGACCCCTCTGGACTGCCCCCCGCCCCTCCTGGACACCACCCCCCACCCCTACCCCCCTTGGACACCCCCTGGACATCCCCCAACCCTCTGGACAACCCCCCACCCACCCGGACAACCCCAAATACCCTCTGGAGAGGCCGCCACCCACTTGGACAGCCCCCCACACCCATCCACCCCCTTGGACACCCCCCTGGACACCCCACCGACCCCTCTGGACAGGCCGCCACCCCCTTGGACAGCCCCCCACACCCACCCATCCCCTTGGACACCACCCTGGACACTCCCGACCCCTCTGGACAGCCCCCGACCCCTCTAGAAAGCACCCCCACCCCTCCTGGACACAACCCCCCACCCCCGACCTGCTTGGACACCCCCTGGACACCCCCCAACCCTCTGGACAGCCCCCCACCCCTCCTAAACACCACCCCCACCCCCTACCCCCTTGGACACCCCCCTAGACACCCCCCAACACCCACCCACACCCACCCACCCCCTTGTAAACCCCCCTGGACACCCCCCGACCCTTCTGGACAGCCCCCCACCCCTCCTGGGCACCACCCCCCACCCCTACCCCTTTGGACACCCCCTGGACATCCCCCAACCCTCTGGGCAGCCCCCCACCCACCCGGACAACCCCAAATACCCTCTGGAGAGGCCGCCACCCACTTGGACAGCCCCCCACACCCATCCACCCCCTTGGACACCCCACTAGACACCCCACCGACCCCTCTGGACGGGCCGCCACCCCCTTGGACAACCCCCCCACACCCACCCATCCCCTTGGACACCACCCTGGACACCCCCCGACCCCTCTGGACAGCCCCCGACCCCTCTAGAAAGCACCCCCACCCCTCCTGGAAACAACCCCCCACCCCCCGACCTGCTTGGACACCCCCTGGACACCCCCAGCCCTCTGGACAGCCCCCCCCCTCCTAAACACCAACCCCTACCCCCTTGGACACCCCCCTGGCCACCCCCCAACACCCACCCACACCCTTGGACAGCCCCCCACACCCACCCACCCCCTTGTAAACCCCCCTGGACACCCCCCGACCCCTCTGGACAGCCCCCCGCCCCTCCTGGACACCACCCCCCACCCCCTACCCCCTTGGACACCCCCTGGACATCCCCCAACCCTCTGGACAGCCCCCCACCCACCCGGACAACCCCAAATACCCTCTGGAGAGGCCGCCACCCACTTGGACAGCCCCCACACCCATCCAACCCCTTGGACACCCCCTGGACACCCCATCGACCCCTCTGGACAGGCCGCCACCCCCTTGGATAGCCCCCCACACCCACCCATCCCCTTGGACCCCACCCTGGACACCCCCCGACCCCTCTGGACAGCCCTCGACCCCTCTAGAAAGCACCCCCACCCCTCCTGGACACAACCCCCCACCCCCGACAGGCTTGGACACCCCCCTGGACACCCCCCAACACCCACCCACACCCTTGGACAGCCCCCACACCCACCCACCCCCTTGTAAACCCCCCTGGACACACCCCGACCCCTCTGGACAGCCCGCCACCCCTCCGGGACACCACCCCCCACACCCTACCCCCTTGGACACCCCCCTGGACACCCCCAACCCTCTTGATAGCCCTCCCACCCCCCTGGAATCACTGAAAATTTACCATAACATGAAGTTGGGCCATTCAAAGAATGTTTTTAGGTGTGGAGGAAGAACTGAGTTTCAATGGATAGAGAAGGAACTCGACATTAGGTTGTCTTTTCCAGGTGTGGATTTGAAGGAGTTAATGTTTGTTCAGTGACCCAAGAGATTGAATCAGAAATTCAGATGTTGTGCCATTTTCTCATGATGGGGATGAATAATTGGTGGGGTTTGACTTTTAAATGGAGAGCTTAGCAGACCATCATATTTTCTATAGATCAGTAAAGGATGTTAGCATCGAACATAAGGCTTAAGGGATGCTTTCAGATCCAAATATGTATGTTGATGGATGGAATGGATCTAGTAGAGGTTGTAGAAAGAATGGTGGTTTTATTTGTTTAGGATAAGTAGTGAAGAAAAAACTAGTTAATTTTTTACTTGCTGAAAAGTGGGTATATATAATTTTTAACATGCCGAGGGGAAATCTGGCGAGTCCTCCTCGTGAAACTTTGTTTGCAGGGGGTGAAAATGGTGATGTGATCCCAAATCCATGCACCTATGCCATGGTTGTGTGTGAATAAAGTAGTAACAACTGTAAAAGGGCAACCCATCCAAATGGACACGCCCCAACCCTCTCGGGGATTTATAGAAAACGATGAAAAATTAGTGAAATCATAAAATTAGTCAATATTTCAAGTCGAACTAATAGATCTAGGGATGATAAATAAGATTATGGTGCCAAAACGAGTTAAAAGGGTTCTCAATAGAAGAATCTTAGCTAGTTTCAACAAAAAAATCACAACACATATATATATACTATCCGCGAAAAAAACGAACGAGTGGGAGGATTACCTGAGTGCTGCGAGTTTAGATGATTGATCCGAGGAGATTAAATATGAGAAACGATGATCGAAAAACGAATCTAAACCAACGAAATGGATGAGCCGATTCGGGTTTACGCGCGAGAGAGACGAGTCGCGACTGTCGAAGGTAAACTCGCGAATGACAATCCACGGGTCTGGGTAAATTTTTAAATGAGTTATCACGTCGGTTATTCAATAATCGACGTTATAATTTTTTTAAAAACATTTATAACGTCGGTTATTCAATAACCGACGTAAAAACCTTCTTCCGATTCTTTTTTTACGTCGGTTATTTTATAACCGACGTTATAAAGGGCTCAAAATCCTCAATTTTTTACGTCAGTTATTCCATAACCGACGGCAAAAACATCTACGGATTCTTGTTGTACGTCGGTTATTTTATAACCGACGTAAAAAGGCCTTCAAAAACCGCGTTTTTTACGTCGGTTATTGAATAACCGACGTAATAACTCATACATATGTCGATTTGTTACGTCGGTTAATGTATAACCGACGTAAAAAATGAAGCCGCGCGATTAATAACGTCGGTTATAAAAATAACCGACGTTAAAGGTGTACCGAACACAGGGTTTTACGTCGGTTATTAAATAACCGACGTAAAAAACCTCGTTTTACATATTATGACGTCGGTTTTATATAACCGACGTAAAAAATGGTGACGTAAAAAACGTTTTCTGCACTAGTGTAACCATATTGTAGGATAAGGCCATTAATGTCTATCTCATGAAATATAAATCTTACCTAGTTAATTAGAGGCAGATATGGGTCCCACCAATCTCATAATGAAATCATTCCATCATTCTCCACAAAAACATAAATCATTCATCATAACACAACCTAAGAAATAAAATGGTTTTCTTAAACATCATTCCATTATAACATAATCCATGTAGAAAAATGGATTTCACAAATATCACTCATTCAAAAACATAATCAAACCATTGGAATAATAGGGAGAGTATACATAAAAACATTAAATTATTAAATAATTTCATCTTAGAAGGAATATATTTTTTATTAAACACATGAAATTAATTCTTGAAAAAATATCATTTCTTCTTCAAAAAACGTTTTCTTTTCTCAATATGAAACACAATTTTAAAGGAAATAAATATATATAAAAATAAAAATAAAATATTTTAAAGTAATATTCATGGAAATAATACATAGGAAGTGTAAAAAAATTTCATGTCATATAATTTAAAAGAAAACATTCTTCTCATACGTTTTCATAAAATCAAAAAAGTACATCATATCAAAAATTACAAAATATTCATTTCATAGCATTTAGAAAAATTAACCAATGAGTAAAATTAGATTTGAAAATAGTAGAAGAATAGGAAGAATATTTTATAATAAAAATGTATAAAACAATGACATAGATGGTAAATATAAACCATTAAATACTTATATATAAACAATCTCAAATAAAAAGTTATTGCAATATTATCCCTTGCCTCATGTCTGATTTCTTCCATACGTGTTTGAAACTCTTGTATAGTTGTTTTAAACATATTATTAACATGAAAAGAAATCATAATAATATTTATAATATCTATATAATTTTTTTTTGACCTTATATTACCCGTTCATTTAACAATTCCTTGTTAAAACAACATTTCAGGTAATAATCGCTTGGTCTATCATACTTGTTTTGATTTTATTCTTGATCTTATTACACATATAATGATTTACCTAATTCTAGAATATAAATCACGATTTATATATTAAATATATTAACTATATTAATATATATAATATATAGATAAATGAAATGGAATACACCATTAATGGAGATGGTAGGCGATACGGAAACATGAATGTTGTTTCTGTTTTCATATCATATTGAATGAAATAAAGTATATGATATATATATATATATATATATAATATTAATGTATAATTATAATTTAATATATTTTAAACCTATTAATTATTTATATTTTTATAATGATTATTGAATAGTTAATATGGATAATGAATCTCATCGCGTCGTAGAGATGGTAAGTTGTACGTACGCACAAGCTACAATATGATTACATTAATGCTTAAATAACATGTAATTTGATGTTATATTAATCATAAAGAAGAATTATCATGTAATATTCGTTATTTATATCCATTATATTAATTTTTATATTCACCTAAATAATATATAGATGAAAACCTGTTTGCTCGATGATGTAGAGATGATAATCCATACGTAGGTATGAATGATGATATTATTTTTTGTAGAATGGGTGAAAGGATGAATAAGGTTGTACCATAATCATAAAGAAATATAATAATTTATTAGATGTCAGATTTATTACTTTATTATATAAATAACATAGGAAAATGATGTACGAGAAGAAAATAACTTTAAAATAGTTGGTAAAATAATTACCTCTTCTTCGAGCGTCTCCTTTTGATTTGCACAAAAGGACTCCTTAAGTTGGTCTTTTACCCAAATTAAGGCCACTAGGATTATTTGAGTGAATCTAAGAGGATAAATTTTTAGGATTTGGAAGATAAAAAAGGCTTTATAGGAGTGAATAAATGATTAGGAGGGGTTCTCTTTTATAAGAGTGGGGAGGGGAACTTTAGGAAACTCTAAAACTATTTATTTATTATAAATTAAATTTTGATTTCAACTAGCTCTAGAAAGAGTGATTTAGGATTATATGATGACATATTGAAATATTATCATGAAATGAAATTGACACATGGTTAGGACCTAAAACTCACCTTATCATTTTGATTTAACCCTTAGTTAAACAATTTTACTCTTACTATGAAAACGTGTCTTTTACACTACATGGTAAATATATTTACTATAAAATGAAAAACTAACCACAATTGGATATTTAATAATATATTTAATATTTTCCTATTTATTTGTCCAATATATAGTATTTTATGAATTTTATTTCATTTAATAATGTATTATTTGTTTTAAAATCACATTTATTTCAGTTTTGACACTATTTATCAAAAGATTTTTTAAAAAAATCATAAAAAATTGATTACTCCAAAAAAAAACAATAAATAATTTCTAACATATCATATTAATCATGTAAATTTGTGTATGGTATAAAATATCTCAAATGATATTTATTTTAACAATATTAATATAGTTTATTTTATTGTTCCTTTAAAAAATCTATTTCTATATCATCATTGTGTCCCAATGAAATTTAATTATTTAATAACTAAAAATTATAAATAAAATATAAATTTTTCGATTAAAATTTTGGATTTCTAATTACTATTTAGAGTATACAATATCAATAATATAATCTCTAATTAAAAAATGTATAATTATTAAAACATGAATATGACATTTTCAACTCTCTTTTAAATGAAATATAATAAAGGGCCTAATCTAACACAAGTGGCTTAAAAAGGTTCAAATTTTTTGGCATAAGGTTGATTTTGGTTGAGAAACGCATATCCATTGAAATTATGTCATGTTTTTGGGTAATTTATTATTATTATATTATTATCATTTCCTTTAATTATTTTATTTACCTTTAACCATCACAAATAAAATTCAATTGATACTATTCACTAATAATTATTTTAATCCTATTAGACCACATTTTTCAGACTGATTATTACATTTTATGTTCATTTTTTAAAACTAAATTCACATTCGTGGTAAAAGTATGCTTAATTTTAATCCCTTAAATGTTGCTAGAAGGTAGGTAGAAGAGACGTTCAAATGATTAATAATTTTTCAAATATCTAATTATATTATATGTATTATTATAATGACCTAAATTTTATTGATTGATACAAATATTAGATAATTAAACTATGAAATTAATTATAAATATAATTTATCTTTTTAAATAAATTAGATATAATAAATAGTTTTGAATTAGAATCTGTTATTTTCACTATTCACCGATAAATGAAGTTTATCATAAAAAGCCTAAAATTCTCCCAATACTAATTTTGACATTCTAAATTTACAACGGAAATTTATTATATCAAACTCATTTTCAAAATTTTTCTGTAATTAATTTTATAATTTTCCACAGAAGATCATTAAAACTAGTTTATTCAAGAAAAAATTATTTTTAAATATTAAAGGACTTCACCAAAAATTATATATTTTTTACCATTATGTTTTTTTAATGAAAAAATATATTTTTAAATTACTTATTACTCGTATATAACTATGATTAACAAATCGGTTATAATTATCTCATTTAAACAAGTATAACATTAAAATGATCTTTCACAGAAACTTCTTTGTTGCATGTAATGTACTCTAAGATAATGTTTTTTGTAACATATTCCAATCACATGCCTTGTGAATGGAATGTTTGACTTATTTCATAGAAATAATAAAAATAAATTTTTCAAAAAAAGGTCTATAAAAACATTGGGTGTTACATTCTACCACCTTAAAATTTATTTCTCCCCCAAAATTCATCATTCTGGTACAAAAACCAGGATAGTTATGATTCATCATATCCTCAAGTTCCAACATAGATTCTTTTAACTGGTGATTTATCCAAAAACATTTACTTGGTGAGAAGTCCTATTTCAGAGAACATTCTCTATATGTTCCAAATTTCACGTGGTTTCTCCTCATATGAAATATGATTCTACAGTGGTGTTAACTCTATGTTTAGTATATGTGATGGGTTACATGTGTACATCCTCAAGAAAGATATATGAAACACATCATGCACATGAGATATATTTTGAATAAGATCAAAGTGATATACGATAATCTCGATCAAACCAATAATCTTAAAGGGATCAATATACCAAGGGATTAGTTTCTCTTTATTTATAAACCTCATATCATTCTTCAATGAGAGATTCATAGAAACCCATTTTCACTAAAAATAAATTTCTAGATACTGCCAATGGATATAAGCAAAACATTTCTATTGAAATTTATCTACCTTGATATGCTTATGAATGGCCCTAACATTCTCTATCATTTTTTCAGAGATATCAAGTCTAAATAGTATTATTTCTCTAACTTCATCCCAACCCATTGATGTTCTACATTTATTATAATAGAGGGAATCATGGGGTTCTATTTTAATACTCGTGTGAAATTTATTTTTGTATAAAAACTCAAAAATCGGAAGGTGTTGATCCTTGTCACCTTTGGAATCCAGAGAACAAGATCACAATATATCCCCAAGGGTATGAATTTTTCATTCAGACTTACAGTCCATCAGAGGATGAAGAATAGTGCTGAAACTCAATTATGTATCGTGGTTTTTCCAGATACTTCTCTTGAACATTTAGGTAATCCTAAAATCTGAAACTGATATAATTGAATGTGGTACTCTATGCATCATTACCACATTCTTAATATATATTGGAAGTATGATCTAGAGATAAATATTCAATGATAGTAATAATGTGTGATGACATAGTAAGGCGATCGACAACCACCCATATAGAATTAAACCATTTAAAGGTTTTGGGTAGTCTAATGAAAAAATACATAGTGATTTTCTCCCATTTCTATTTTGGAATGGGTAATGGATGCAACGTCTCTTTATATGTTTTTATTTCAGCTTTAACATGATGGAATACCAAGAACTGATATACAAACTCTGTGATATATCTCTTCATCCCATCCCACTACAAATATTTATTTAAACTCTTATTCATCTTCATACTTCTAAGATGAATAGGTAATGATGAACTATGATCTTCAAATAATAGTTCCTTCTTAAGATATGGTATGGAAGGAACAAATACATGGTTGTAGAACTTTATCATTCAATCCTGACCAAGGATAAAGTCATGAACATTTCTGGCATTATTTTTCTTCTCTACATCTTCCTTCTATGCCTCCTTAATCATTAATCATATAGAGGGTTGATTATTAATTTGAGAAAGATAATATTTTACACTTCCTTCTTGATATCTATATCCACCCATTTCAAATCTATAAATATTATATAGTTTTTTTATCCTTATCATGGATAAGAAAGCATGATCCTTTCGACTCAAAGCAGTGGTCACCTTGTTCTCTTTCCCAAGGAGGTAATTTATTGAGAATTCATAATAATTTATCAGCTCCAACAATATTCTATGATGCATGTTCAAATCCCTATATAGGAATATATATTTAATACTTTTATGATTATTATATATATAATACTTTTTTCATAAATATAATTCATCCATAACATTAATGAAAAAATTACTGGTGATAATCCAAAATCATGAGTTGGGTGATTATGATCATGAATCTTTAACTATCATGAATCATAATCTATAACCATGTTATTCTGCATGAGAACACATACCAATGCCTTATTGGATGCGTCAATATATATTACAAACCTTTCACCACTACAGGTTAATGTAAGCATGGGTCCACTAACCAACCTTCTCTTCAGTTCCTTGAATGTTTCCTCACATTCGTCTGTCTAGAGGAACATGAAACCTTTTTTAGTTAACGTGGTCAGAGGATTATATATTCTAAAGAACTTCTCCAAAAACTATCTATAATATCTAGCTAAAACAAAAATTTTGTGGATCTCTGTCATCATGGATGGTCGAGGCTAGCTTTCAACAGCCATAGTCTTTGGTCGATCTACTCATATACCATCTCTTGAGATTATGTGACCTAAAAATAAAACCTTTTGCATAAAAAATTTACAATTTTTAAATTTTGAAATTAATTTCTCCTTCCATAGTGTCTTTATTAAAATTCTTAAGTGGTGTTAATGATCTTCTATTCTCTTTGAATAGATAAGAGTATCATCTATAAAGACCACCGTAGAATGATCAAGGTAATCTCTAAAGACTCTATTCATTAAATATATGAAGATAGATAGGGAATTAGTAATACCAAACGGCATAAATATATATTAATAGTTTCTATAGCTAGTACGGAATTTGGTCTTCGGTATATCATCCTTATTGACCCTCAATTGATGATGTCCAATATGAAGGTCAATCATGGAAAATTATTGATCTCCACATAGTTGATCAAACAAGTCATCAATACAGGGAAGATAATACTTTTTATATTGTGATATTGTTCAACTTCTAATAACTAGTGTAGATTCAAATTGATCGGTATTTCTTTTTCACTAAAAGAATAGGTGCACCCCAAGGTGGAACACTTGGGAGAATGAATCCCTTATCATGGTTTTCTTGGAGTTTTTTATTCAATTCATGCAAGTCAATCAGGGACATTATATAAAGAGTCAGTGAAATTAGTGTGGAACCATATATGACTTTTATTGCATACTCAACTTCAGGTTTTGGTGGAAGGCTAAGAAATTCCTCTCGAAAGATATCCACAATGTCCCAAATAGTAGGCATATCATCAATATCAATTTTCTACCTGACAATTTGAAATAAAAAAACCCTAAAAGTAAGAATTAGGACACATACACTTGATGTAATCTCCATAAGAAGATCATTCTTATCATCACATTGATGGATGATCATGGGAGGGTTTAAAATATTAAACATAACTTCACTTTTCAATAATTGATGTGAGTTTTATGCAATGAAGTCCAATTCATTCCTAAGATGGCATAAAATTCTATCAAAGTAAGATTTAAATGATTCACGTGAATTACAATACCAAAAGCATCAACTAGAGATGAATGCTATACATGGGTTTTGATCAACGTACCAATAGAGGTTTGGACTAAAAATTCCACCTCTAATAATTTTGGAGGAATTTTATCACCCTTAAAAAATTTTAAATATGAATTAGTTGGTAGATCCAAAATCAAATAATACATTAGAAGTTCTAGAGTGGATGGTATATGTACCTTTTACCACATTGTTGTTACACCCCTCATTAGAAATATCTATTCCATGATATTTCCCCTTTTCCATCAATATAATAGGTTGCTAAAATCTATCATAAGAACCTTCCCTTGGAATTTGTAATTGGCTAGCATAATGACCATTTTTTTACACTTGTAGCACTAAAGTGTTGTAGGCTCATTATGTGCTTCTTTTTATCCATTCATAGCATTAGATGACTTCCTCCCAGAACATAGGAAATAAAAATCTTGATTACCATCCGTTCCAAAATAAAATCCTTTGTTAGATCCCTTAATTCTATTTCCTCCATGCTTCTTCCCACATATAGGTAATAAGGGAAATATAATCTTCTTCTATTCATGTTTTTTATATTTTCTTTTATACTACATATTCATTTTCTTGTCAAAAATATTGGATTTATACGTGACTCTAACCTCGATTTCAACCTTTATTTCACTACTCACTGTCTCTTCATAGCTACTAATGCCTCTTATGGGTGATACCCTTATGAGACTTGGCATAAATCCACTAAATAACCTATCAAATTTACTTTCGGTTGGATGAAAATTCTTGTATCCTACCTCACAAGTCTCAAGAAATAACCCTTTAGGTACAGACATATTCATCATCACGGTGCTTCAACACAAGGAAATCTTTCTCCATATTTTTGCAAAGAATCCATGTAAATAACTTATTGAAAAATTCATTATCGAACTCATCACATTCCATGGATTCATTCTCATATTACTACATCATATGCTATATTATAGTCCACCACAGGTCCACTTAGAATAACCATCCCATGCTTTGAACCCTCGAGAATAGATAATATATTATTAGTAGTACTAATCCATAGTTCAAAAAAAATTGAATTAGAAGAACCTCAAAAATATGGTTTACATTTCCTCATGAAAGACATAACCAAATGTTATTCCCTCATGCGATCACTTGTAATTCTACCGTGATTCATATTTTGGGAATATTTTGTGAGAATAACAACAAGATTTTACATTCTTAGTCTCATAGAAATTTGTTTCTCTAGAGGACAATAAATTCATGGTCCACTGTAATCACCATTAATGTGGTTCCTTTGGGTTCAATCCAATGACTAAAACAAAAAACATTGTGTATGAAAAACTTAACATATTGAGTAACCACATAATCATGAAAAGTAACTTTTAGGATATCTATGTTATAAAAATTTCCATAATCTATGACACATTAGGTTTATACTATATTATTAATAGAAATATTCTATTAGAATATTTTGTAATGGTTCATTAAGAGTTTTGAAATTTCCAATGTATATCTACCGAGAGTGTCCAGGTGTGAAGCCAAGCCCATTGTCGTGTACAATATTACCTTTAGTTAGGCCTTGAACAGCTAGTTAGAGTTGTTAATCCTATCCACATATATGCCAGGGCCACATCCACTTGTATTATCCAGACATTGATGTATTTCTAAGAAAACACTCACTCTATCCTTTACCAAAATTTGAGGATATATTCTTCTGCTTTTTCTAAACCTTAGAATTATCCTTATATATATACTTAAGGTTATCACTAAGGTTTTATCATCCTTGTTTCCAATGTTTGACTAAAGTATCACTCTAATACCAACTATAATGTCCCAAACCTCACATACATTGTAATTACATCGCTTGTGAAGAATACTTAAAAATATTATACAATAAAAACCCCAAATACCATATTATTCTAGTGCATATGGAAACATGTAAGCATAAAAACTACTACATAAATGAGCTATATCATCTCCACTATGTTATTATTTACTAGCATCCTTATTAGACACATCAAACATAATACATATCTTCATAACCTGAGTGAAATGAAATATAAAATATAAGATCTTAAATGATCAATAAGGGTAAAAATGGATATATATATATATATATATGAATAATCATGATCATAAAGGTTTTATAACATGATCATGAAAATAGAAGATCATACCCTGTATATCAAAGATCATATACATGAATCATGGGAAAAATATATGCAGTTCATAAGACATTATTTTTAGAGAAATAAATAACGTAAGTCACGAAATCATGACATTGTAATAAAACATGGATTTGTTGAATACACATAATAATAAATTAATGATTTAAATATTATTCAAGCCATTGATCCCATTTTCATTTGGTTATATGTGTTCACTTATCATACCATATTAGTTGGCATGGTTCACTCCCACAACCATCTTGGTTTTCATGGTTCACTCCCATAACTATTCTAGTGGACATGATCCTTCATGTTTATCTCATGAGATTTAAATCATTATTCAATGTCATAGAGAGAGATATAGGTCCCACCAATCAGATAATAAAATCATTCTCATATGATCCCTAAAAACATAATTAATTCATCATTTCATAACCAAAGAAATAAAATGTGTTCATTAAACATCATTTCATCATAAAATAATCCATGTAAAAAAATAGATTTCATAAATATAATTCCCAAATAAACATAATAAAAATATAGGAATAATAGGGATAATATAATTGAAATTTTTTCTTATTAAATATTTTCATCTTTAATGGAAAATAATATTGATAAAACACATGAAATACATTCTTGGGGAAAATATCATTTCTTCTTCAGAAATGTTTTTTTCTAAAAATACAACAAAATTTTAAAAGAAAATAATTTATTTGAAACTAAAGATGAAATATTATAATTAAAGATTAATGTAAATAAATAAATTATTAAATAAAAAAATATATATTAATGTCATATAATTTGAGATAAAACATTCTTCTCATACTTTTGTCGAAAAGTAAAAAGTTTCTCAGATCGAAAACGAAAAAAGATTCCATTCATACAATTTGGTAAAAATTCACTAATCAATAAAATTCGATTTAAAAAATAGTATAATAATATGAAGAATATTTTATAATATAAATGTATAAATCATGGACATGGATGAAAATTATACACCTATAAATACTTATAAATAATATCAGATAAAAATGAGATTGTGTTATTTTCCCTTACCATAGGTCTGATTTCTTAAATATGTGTACGAAACTCTTGTATAGTAGTTCAAAACATATTATTAACATATAAAAATATCATAATAATAATTTCTATTTCATTTATTAATTATTTATGACCTTATATTACCCGTTCATCTAATAATTCAATGTTAAAACAACGTTTCGGGTAATAATTGCTTTGTTTATCATACAAGTTTTGGCTTGTTATTATTGATATTATTACTTAAATCATGATTTAGAAACTTATGAAATGTAAAAATGATTTATATATAACATATATTCAGTATGTAAATATATATATTTGATAGATAAATTAAATGGAATACACCGTTCATCGAGACGTTATGCCGTACGTACGCATGAACGTTGTTTCTGTTTTATTATCGTATTGAATATAATAAAGTAAATGATATATATATATATATATATTCCAGTATAATTATTATTTAATATATTTAATAATCATTCATTATATATTTTTTATATTCATTCTTTAATGGTTAACATGGAGAATGAATCTCATTGTGTCATAGACACTATCAGATGTATGTATGCATGAGCGATAGTATCATTCAATTAATGGTTAAATGGTATGGAATTTCATGGTATATTAATAATAAATAATAAATATCACGTCATACTAAACATTTACATCATTTAAATTCATATTTATATCAATATAAATAAAGTATAGATGAAAAATAGTGTACACCATGATGTGGAGACAGTAAGCCGTACATACGCACGCATAGTGATATTGTTTTTCATAGGATGGGTAAACAGATTAATATTGTTGTCCAATCATCATAAAAAAATATAAGAATATATTATATTTTGGATTTTTTACATTATTTTTTAATCAAGTTAGTAAAATGATGTAAAATAAGAAAATAGATTTAAAAGGGTTTGTAAAACAATTGCATCTTCTTCAACAGTCTGCTTTTGATTTGCACAAAAGGACTCGTTAGGTTGGATTTATTCCCAAATTATGGACTCTATAATGATTTTAGGGATGTTGGAAGTATAAATTGGAAGGTATTTTCTGATAAAAAAAATCTTTATAGGTGTGAATAAAACAGAAGGTTATGTACCCTTTTATAAGATGTGAGAGGGGTACTTTAGGAAACTACAAAAGTATTAATTTATTATAAATTTATTTTAAAATTAAAATAGATACAAAGAGATTAATTTTGAGGATGATATTAGTATATATATAAATCTTCTCAACCAATGAATATTATACATGTTAAGGTCACAAAAGTAAGATTATCATTTGGTTTTAAGACATAGTTAAACAATTTAACGCTTACCTTGACAACTTGGCTTTTTACAATATATGGTTAATCTAATTACTATTAAATACCAAAATATCCACAAATGGGTAGTTTATGAAATATTTAACATTAACCAAGTGATTTTTTCATGATATATATTTTTTATGAATATTATATTATTTTAAAAATTTTATCTATTTTAAAATATCATTTAAGTCAATTTTGACACTATTTATGACATGACATTTTTAAAAAACATAATAACATGATTAATTCAATAAAACTACATTGACACAACCCTAAATTTTAATATTATACCTTTAAATTTGTGTATGGATTCGAATATATCACATGATATTAATTTTAATGTTATTATTTTCATTTATTAAAATAATCCTTAAATAAAACTATTACTACATCATCATTATGTCACAATTAAATTTAATTATTTAATGTATAAAAATTATTAATAAAATATCCTGATGTATATAATTATTTTAAATTTCTAATAACTATTTATATTCAACCATATCACTTATATGACCTATAATTAAATATTACATAGTTATTAATATTTGTATATGACATTTGCAAATATCCTTCAAATAAAATATAAAAATGTTTTTAATTTGAAAATAGTTTCTTAAAAAATATAATATTTTATACCTAAGTATTATTTGGGTTTAAAAAAACTTATCCTATGAAATTTTGACAATGTAAGGGTAATTTTAGATTATTATTATATTATTTTTAACTTTAATTACCATACTTACCATTAACCGTGGTAAATAAAATTCGAATGTTACTATTCATCAAAAATTATTTTGATCCTATTTGGCCAAAATTTTCATACTTATTACAACCATATATGTATATTTTTTGAAATTAAATTTTCAAAATCAGTAAAATTATGTTTAATATTAATCCAGCAAATGTGGATAGAAGTTGGGTGAAAGAGACATTCAAAGGTTCAAAAATGTTTTTATATATACTTCTATTATAAGAAGGATTCAAATGAACTACACTGAAATAATTTAAAAAAATATTATATATTTTATGTTTAAAACTAATTAAAAATATAATTTATCATTATATGTAAATTAGATGAAAAATAAATTTTCATTTAAAATCTAGTATTTTCACTATTCACCAAAAATGTAGTTGCTTAGAAAAATAACAAATAAATCGCACAAAGATAATTTAAACATTATAAATTCCAAAATAAAACTTATTTTTTAAAATTAATTTTCTATATTTGTCTAATGTTAATTTTATTATTTTTCATATAAATTTATTAAAATAATGTTATTCAAGAAAACCATATTTTTAACCCCAAAAGGACTTTACCAAAAATTTATATCATTAATCACCAAGAGGTATTATTTATATAAAAAAATGTTTAAATTGGAGTTATTTATATTATTTTACTACGTTTATGAACTATTTTATAATTATCTCATTTAAACAATTAACACACTAAAGTTGTGTTTCGTAGAATCGTCTGCATTGCGTGTAATGTACACCAAGTAGATGTTCTGTGTAATGTACAACAATCCCATGTCATGTGAAAGGAATTATTGACTTAGTGCATTGAAATATGAAATTTTAATTTATTAAAAAAATACCCATAAAAACATACGGTGTTATAATTTTTTCACATTCTCGGCTAATGCTACAGATGCAAGGTTTCGAACATGGTCATCAGTTATCATGTATCGCCATTACAATTTCCTTGTGCTTTATATTTTTGGAATTTTTATTCACACTTCTCAATACCCTTTTTTAGGTGAATTCAAAACCATTGGTGTTATCCCAATTGAGCACTAGATTTTGATGGAAATGAAATTTGGATGTTCTGATATCCTTGTTCTCCAACCATAGTCTCTCTCAGTCTAGGAACTCTCTGTGGTCACTCAATAAAAGCAGACCCCTATAGTTCAGTGATTGTCATGAAATATCATATGAAATGTAATGAAATGGAAATCCTTTATTTCTCACACCTGGCATGACCCCAGTGATCTTAGGGATTGGGTTTTTATTGTCTAAGAAATATTATTGAAGTAAGAAAATATTATAAGGAAATATGTTTGAACATGAACATTAAGAAAAACTTGAGTTTCATGGCCTCATCCACATATCATAACATCCCCTTGGTAAAATGTAACCCTATGGCTCTACCTTAGTGACCGAGAAAACAATATCATCCATCCTCTAAGTTGTGGTCTCAATGTTATGTTGTCATACTGCATGTTCTTCCTTCTCCTCTCCAGTATTGAAGAGAACATCATCAACATAGATCCACTGGTGGTTCTACTCTTCATGAAACTCAGCTTCCACATATTGATCTCAACTTCCTTGGACTCAGATGATACCAATTCTTCCCTCAGATTTCTATTGATCTTAACCCTAGTAGTAGTTCTCACAAGATGACATGCCATCCCCTCATAGAAAAAAATATCTTCCTCAGCTTTTTAAATTGCACATGATCCCTCAGCCTTGTGGTTTATATAGTACATATAGCTCCATCAATTACCCATGTCCCTATTGGAAGAGAAATTTTAAATATAGTATATAAATTGTGTAAGAATCCACCCCACCAGTCCCCCAATAGACCAACCAAGGGTAGAGAGATCACACTAGTTGTGGTAGTTTAACTATTGGGATGTGAGTGATGTATTTATTAAAATCCTCTATGCCTTTTGATGGATGATACTATTATCCTTAGATACATCTAGTATGTAATCCTTGAAATCCTTAGGTGGTGCAGGATCATGAGGATGAAATATCATCGATATGTTTTTATATGGGACCTATAGATTCAGATCATCAATGTATGGAAGTTGAATAAACATTACATCTACAAACATGAGTGTCTTGAAGATTTTCCCGGAGAATAGCTCCACATCAACCCCTCCACCAATGGTTTCAACCTCAACATATATTTACTACTTCAAAGAGGTTCATGACATCCCCCCAGTCCACGTAAACACACTTAATAGTGGATCAACTTTAACGTCATCTTCCACAATAGCCACTGGTGGGGTTTATGTTTTAGGAACACCTATTGGAGCCTCCCTAGTCACCTCAACAACTAACTCCATTTATTGTTCTCTAATCAAATCTTCACCCCAACAAGTGTTTCTAGTAATGCTACCACCATGAGCTACGACACAACAATAATTTTGGCCATCCTATTGTAGGACCTATTTCAACCACTTCAACTATGACTTTGGCTCCAGGGGTCAGTTTCTGTGGAACCTATTTTCTGAGGCACTCATTGGTTGTGTCTCTCCGCTCTCAGCTTCTCCCTTCCACTCTTGGACTATCTTCTTGATATCTATTGTGGGTTTGCTACCATGGCTCCCTTGGTCTTCCCGTCGATGGTTTGTGCTTTGGAAGCCCTCAGCGGCCATAACCCTGTTCTGGCTTCAGGTTGATCTATACCTCTCCTAGTCGGAGACGGTGTACTGATAACCAAGAGGCTTTGGGGTTTCACGAACGACAGTGATCTAGGCTCTACAGGAGTTGGTTCGATTTTGTTCGCACAGCTTCGTCATCATCCGCCTCAAACATTCTCTGACCTAGCATTCCACCACTCCTCTCTAGGTCGGATATAGAGCGACGGATTCACATACATTTTGGGCTACATGTTCGGCAGTCGTGGAGCCTCCCTTTTGGGTTTCTTCCCCCATGATTTCTCCCTCCATGATTTCTTCCTCCGTTTTCTCCCTTTTTCCTAGAGACTTTAGGGTTTCATCCGCTGTTTTTTTCTTGTTCGTGTTTCATTCCCATGTTCCTATTGTTTTCTTTTCCTTTAGGGTTTCATCCCTGGTTTTGTTGTCCATCTTAGGTTTTCTTCCTCGACGGTGGTTGTGTTCTTCGTCCGTTGTTTCTTTTATCTGGTGCTTCTCTTTGGTGGCATGACGATCAGACTGTGTTGATGATATGATGCTGATGAGGGCTTCGACACGGTGTTTGATCTCAGTGGTGGTTCTACTTATGATTTGGTCATTTTTGCGTGAAGATGAGTTAGTGTATTCAGATAGAGCTTTTGATGGGTTTTGAATTTCCTTTTGGATGTTTGATAAGCGACGCTGGTGGCCAGTTGTTTGGATCTGGTGGTGAATTTCAGTGAGGTCGATGACTATGATGTTGAACGATGAGGACGGTGACAAAGGTGTCAGATAAGAGATGGTTGTGAGGGTTGTGACGGCGTCAGGATGTGATGGATGGGCCGACGAGTCTCGCTGGTGACCTGCTCTGTTGTGATGTTCGTGATGCGTGATGTCAGGGTTGATGGCTCGATGGTGACACAGGTGGACGCATAGTGTGCGGCGAATGTGTCTGGTCATGATTTCGCTTGAATTTTGAATTTTAAAATTTTGAAATGCAAACTGGAAGGTTCTGTTACCGCATCTTTGGATGTTTTTGATTTTTTCTATGTCGTTTGTAAGGTTACTGGTAATCCTTAATCCATCTTTTTTAAATAATGAAAAAAGTGTCTTAAAAGAAGGGGTAGTTTTAAAATAGTATTACGAAAATTACATGATTTAATGAGTTTAATTGTTGATAAATAAAAGTGGTTTTTTACAATTATGAGATAAGGAGATAATTAAGTTCACTACACATCTTGGGAAGTTCATCATACTGAAAAATACACATGGTTTAATGGAATCCTTTGGTTGAGGGTTGTTAATATTTCAACTTCCCTCTTTCCTCTTAAACAATGCTCAATGTAACACGCCTTCACACAACAATATTATTTTGAAGGTTTGGGTATCATTCTTAGAAATGAAAGGCTACAAAATCATACTGAAATCTTAAGTATGTGTGAGATAAATAGGACTTCTGTCTTGTCCAATCAAAAAAACCCAAGATTCCCACTTGAAATATCATCCCAATTGGTATTGAAATAAAAAGTGTTTCACTTAATCATAATAATAGAAATGAAATCAGAGGAGAATGATTTCAAGATAAGAAATAAGGGAAATATTTATCAAATAAATTACAAAAAACTAGTTTAAGAACAAGTGTTCGAACTCCCTACCGAGGGTTTGTAGCTCCCACTAAATGATCGTCCACCGTTTAGCTTGACATAGGGAGGAGGAGGAAGCTTGGGTGGAACTTCACCTTCATCCATAACCCCCCTATGAGGATATGGGTCTACATAACTCCTTGTATAATGAGGGGAATCATTTGGGACTCCAAAATGGAAATGTATTTCCCTTCTGGCTGAACATAGAAATTGAGATCCCAAGGTTCCATTTGATAAGAAAATGGGAAGGTATTTTTAAGCACATATATTTCTTAAAACCACTTGTCACATAGGTTTTATCTTCCTGAAATAATTATCTTGATTTGTAAAAAATATTAAAGTTGTATCCCCACCTATTTAATGTCTCCATTGAATATTTTTCACCATTTGTACATGTGGATCATGAGATATGGACAGATCACAACACACCACTTTTGACTTCGTGCGGATTCAGGGTGCTAGATAGATCTGGTCGGTTGGGCCAGCAAATGAACAAATTAGTCTTGGATATTATCATATTAAATGTATACCAATAAATTTTACACCTTCCCACAAAATATCATCCCATTTGGATGCACGGTTCAGGATAAGTACATGGATGATTCCACTAGTGTTCATTAATCTTGTCCATTTTGGGGCATTTTTCATGGACATCATCATGGGTCCTCCAAATCACCTCATCCTGTATTGGAATAAAAAAAACAAGTAACATTTACCATTTTAAAAGTTATAAACACAAAATAAATTATTCAATCATGGAATTAAATTTTTTATTATTTTTATAATTTTCAATATAAAACAAGTTAGGACAGTTGTGTAAGGGTGAAAATGAAACAATGAATTGCGGTGTATCACAACCCCACACCTAAACATTTTCACTCCTAGGAAAAGTAATAATTCCAAAAATATGTATATATATATTTACAACTTCATAACGTATTAACATTCAATAAAAATTTAATTCCGGATAGAAATATGATCAATGTAAAAATCACACTGATGACTTATTCTCAGTGATCATATAAAAAGACGTCTCAAAAATTTAATCCAAATGAATTTCCAAGAGATGTGATTCTAAAAAAAGAAAATAATTCTTAATCATGTCACTAATTCTCCATGTGTGTGTGACTACCATTTCATGCTATTATTTCCACTTTCTATCGAGTAAAAATAAGTTATTTTAATAATTTTCTACTTTCAAGATCCACTCCACCGAACTTTCCCCACATCCTTTACAATAAAATTTCAAAACCCACTCACATAAGCATTACAAGATGTCAAACCATAACTTCCAGACCTAGATATCCCTATATGATGTACATTTCATCACTCCCTTCATTTTTTTAAATGCTTCAATTGGAAAAAATCTCACACTCTTCTCCCAACCGTTGTTTGATCTCCTCACAATAGTAATTTTTATAGTTATAACAAAATCAAAAGTTAAGGAAGGGTGGTTTTTTACCTAACCAATATAATACCCATTTTTTAGGGCGTACGACATTTGGATAATAGGTACACATGCATAGGTCAATCTGGTATAGTAAATAAATAGATCGGATAATTAGTTAATTAATGGAAAAATGATTTTGGAATGTAAAGAAAAATCAAACTAACTTATATTTAACTTCCATTAAGTAATAAATTTTCACACATCATTGTTGGGTGAAAAAAATGCATGGAGAGATTAAGTGACACAATTTTCCTTGAAACCATTCATAAAAAAGGGAACCATTCTTCTCAATGGTTTCAAAATGATACAACCATTTATATAATTGACTAATACTAAATTTCAAAAAAAAATTCACACCATAGTATTGAATTTTTTTGAAATACACATTTCATCAGATTTTTTTTGAATGTTAAAACAACATGAAATATAGATATTAAATATGCATTTTCAATAACATCCATGATTAAACGGGCATAATTTTCTAGGATAAAGTGGGTATATAAAATTAATATTCAGGGAGGGAAGGTGGAATTTAAAAAAACAATTCTGTAAGATAAAAATAGAAAAAGAAGAAAGATGGTGAAATTTCTTAACCAACCTAGGAATATACCCATCCCCCCACACCTAATGTGTGTAGTATCCTCACTATAAGAAACACAAATGTGGAAATTAAGGATAAAACATGGATGGTTTCATTCATAGATTACTTCTTAAACATAGAGTTCCCTCATCAGGGACTCTGCAATGGATTCATGGAAGTGCTTCAGCTGCTTCCCATTCACAGTGAATATTTTCTTAGTTTCGTCATTTTAAACATAGGAAACACCAAATGAAGAGAAGTTAGTAATATTTTGTGGTCCAAATGAGTGGGAAAGAAGCTTACCTGGATGCATCTTTATCCTTGAATTGTAGTGGAGGACCTTCATCCCAATACAAAACTAATAATGTATGATGAGATGGTTATTGGTAGCCTTGGTTCACTCCTTATAAATCCTGGAGTTCTCATATGAATCTCTTCTCATATCCTCCAGCTCTTGAATATGAAAAGTTCTTTGAGAACCTACACCAGAAAGATTAGAACTGCATTGTTTGATGGCCTTGTAGGAATGGTGCTCTATCTCAACATGTAGGTGACAACTCGTTCCAAACACTAACTGATATAGTGACATGCCAATGGGAGTATTAAAAGTAGTACAGTAATCCCATAATGAATCTTCAAGTCTATGAATACAATATTTTTTGTTGGGATGAACTGTTTTTTAAAGAAATTGTTTACCTCTCTATTTGACACCTCGGCTTGACCATTGGTCTATGGGTTATATGCAGCAGACACTTGATGACTGACCCCATACTGACACAAAAGTGATTACATTGTTTGGTTGCATAAATGGGAACCCTGGTCATTGATGATGAACCTAGGTAAGACAAACCTACAGAAGATTTGGGTTCTCAAAAATTCTACAACTACCATAGAATCATCAGTCCTTTTATATCATGCCTCTACCCATTTTGACATGTAATCAACTACCAATAAAATGTACAAGTAGCCAAAGGAATTGGAAAATGGCCCCACAATTTCAATACCCCAAACATAAAAAATGTCATGAAAGAGAAATGGTTGTTATGGAATTTCATTTCTTTTAGAGACATTAGCCATTATTTGACAACGAGGAAAATATTTACAAAAAATATGGGCATCCCGAAAAAGGGTTGGCCAAAAGAGACTAGAATCAAATATTTTGTGAGCAGTCTATTGGGGAACAAAGTGGCTCGCACAATCATTAGTGTGGCAGAATCTAAGGGTGATGTGAAACTTTCTATTGGGGACACAATGCCTAAGGAATTGATCACTACATATGCTTCATAGGTAGGGGTCATCCCAAATTTACCAATGAGACTCATTTTTTAGATTGTAAGCCTGGTTTTTGATGAAATAAAAAGGAATGAAAGATACTACAAAATAATTTACAATTTCAACATAACAAGAAATAACATCTTCCACTCGGTAAATTTGATCATCAGGAAGCATTTCATTTATATGAATATTGGGAGATGAGTTAATGTCTGAGGATGGTTGGATCTTACTAATATGGTAGCCACCACATTCTATGCTCCGTTTTTATATATAAATTCTAAATTGAATTTTTAAAGGAGGATCATCCATTGAATGGGATGTGGTTTGGCTTCCTGTTTCTTAAAGAGATCCCAGACGACTACATGGTCAGAGAATACAATGAATTTTGACCCGAAAAGATATGACCAAAATTTATCCAAGTAAAACACTATGGTGAGGAATTATTTTTTAGTTTTGGTGTAGTTTGATTGGGCAGGGTCTAAAGTACGTGAGGCAAAAGAAATGGCATGTGGATCTCGATCAACCCTTTGGAATAAGACTTCCCCAACTGCATAGTTAGAGGTATCACACCTAACCTCAAACGATAAATCCCACCAAGGTGGTTGGATTAACATGGGTGACGTGAGACTCCATTTTAAATTATTAAAAGCTTCCTCACATTCATTATAAGAAAATTCCTTTTCATTTTGGACTAACTGAGAGAGGGGGAGTGAAATATTACTAAATTAAACAATGAGAGGACAGTAAAATCCATCATGACCTAGGAAAGACCACACATCCTGTACATTTTTGGGGAATGGTAGGGAATAAATTACATCCTCTTTTGATTTATCTACTTGGATACCATCCCTATAAATTACATGTCCCAGAATTATACCTTGTCGCACCATGAAATTTCATTTCTCTTAATTTAATATGAGATTATTTTCAATACATTGATGTAGTATTAAAGCAATAATACTCAAACAATCATCAAAAGAAGAGCCATAAATAGTAAAATCATCCATTAACACATCCATGCAATTCACCAGGTAACCCAAAAAATACTAACCATGCATCACTGGAATGTACGTCGACCATTCCTCATACCAAATGGAATTATCCTATATACAAATATGCCAAAAGAGTAAGTGAAGGTTGCCTTTTCCTGATCCTCGGGGGAAATATGGATCTGAATGTATCCAGAATACCCATCAAGGAAATAGTAGTAGGAATTACCAACTAGACTTTCTAATTTTTGGTCAATGAATGGTAATGAAAATTGGTCCTTTTTAGTGTGTTTGTTTAGTCGGCGATATTCCATACAGACACTCCAACTATTCTGCACATGGGTTGGAACCAGTTCATTGTTTTCATTTTTGATAATTTTAAGGATAGATTTTTTTGAACTATATGAATGGGACAAACCCATTGGCCGTTAGAGATGAGGTAAATGATACCATCATACAATAATTTTGTTACCTCATTTTTCACAACATCTAGGAGGTTTTGGTTCAGTCAATGTTGTGAATGTATCATAGGATTAGCCTCGTCATTTAATAAAATATGATGTGTACAAATTGATGTGATAATACCAGGAATGTCAGCATGTGTCCATCCCAAAACATTTTTATACTCTATCAAAAGTTCAATCAGTCAAAATTCAGTATCAGGAGGGAGTGAAATAGATATGATGACATGTAACTTCTTTCCATTATCAATATATCATATTTTAAATATTGAGGCAGTTGTTTCGGTTACAATTTTGGTTGATTTTGGATTTATTGGAGTCTTTGTGAAAGTAAGAGGTCACTAATATCATATAACTATTCAATGGTATTATCCTTAGATGAGGAATGATATTTTTCAATCTTATAAATATCATCTATCGTCATTGGATCCTCAGTTTTCAAGAAATTATCAATTAATAAACATGCATGACAATTTTCTAGACCCCTACAACAATCAATTCATGATTCGTTACCTAGAATTTCAATCAATGAAGTAAACTCAGAAAGGGGATCGGGGGAATGAAATGTTGTTTGTTCAGGGGAATGAAGTACATCAAATTGAATTAATAGATTGAGAGGAATTTTCTTATGAGGGGTGCTTCATGGAATCAAGGATGTTGACGTGGAAAATGTCACCACCAAAATCCATTGATAATATACCATTATGAACATTAATTATGGTTTTGGGGGTTTTTAAGAAGGGTCTCACCAATATAATGAGTGTATGATCATTCATCCTATCATCTTCCATTTTATGCAAATAAAAATAAGTAGGAAAATTAAAATTTTCACCCTCTCAAGAAAATCCTCTAACACACCAGTGGGGTGTGCGGTACTCCGATTGTCCAGTTGAACAAAAATCCCATTTGGCTTCAATTATTCAACCTGCAATGAAGACTAAATGGAGTGATTCATCACATTTATATAAGTACCAAAATAAATCATAGCATTGGAAAATGAATACTTCCCTATGGTGCCTATAATTGAGAAGGTTCCAATATCATTGTATTTGGTTCGAAGTGATGGTTCTATAAATGTTAAGACATTCCTCCCCATGTTTACCTTCTCATAACCTTGAAGTCTCTTTCAGTGGGTACACATCTCCTTTAGAAAATTTGCGTATATTGGAATTTTATTCACAACATAAATCAATGGAATGTTAAACTAGAATTTTTCTAAAGTTTCCAATATTTCCTTATTAAGATCATTTGTATTTATTTAATAGGTTGGGTAGCCATTTATAGGGTCTCCTCTCAAGACATGGTTTTTCAACATTTGGAACACATTATATGGTTGGGATGGAGGTTCCTCAGGAGGGGATGACTCTAATAGAGGATTCATTTGGTTTTTATATTTTTTTTCACTCCTGAGGGTGATGGAACTAACATTTCACTTATCCCTACGGTTAACTACTAGTTGAGAAGGTAGTTTACATGACCCGTGACTTTGAATTTCCCCCACCGAGTTAGCTAGTTGGACTAACTGGATTTTGAGGTCTTGTATGGCTGCTTGGGTGGTTTGTTGTAATTGGATATTGTTGGTATCCATTGGTTTAATCATATATTCTAGGTTATTCTCGGGTTTTGGAGGGGGTGGTTAGAAAGGCCTTCATGGTGGTTGAGGATTTCTTGGTTGTGGTAGTGGATGGATACTATTCCCTTGTTAGTTACATGGTTCATGAGGCTGGTTTTAATACCTTCTTTCCTATAATCATGGATTTCTTTTAACCCAGAGTTGGATGGATAGTATGGTTCGTTCCTAAAGGGTTGGTTATAGGGGAATCCTGGGAAGATTGTCTCACAACTCTCAAAAGTTTCTCTCAATTGGTGGAATTGGTAATAATAATGGGTGTTATAGGTGCATATTAAATAATGTATGGGAGGAGGATATTGATATTTTATTTGGGAAAGAGAAATTTGTCGAAGATGGGTACATACCTCATCAAATATTATGTCCACCTTCCTCTCGAATTAAGTACTTTTCACCTCATGGACACCTCAAATGGGTATGATGGAATTGTACTAAATTGTTTAGTGTTTTGTGCCATGTTCTAAATTAGGGTTATTGTAGAAATTGGTGTCCTATCTACCAGTGCACCACCATCATCGACATCAATCATGTTTCTTTAAATAAGAATTAAACCTTCATAAGAATATTGAAATAAAAGTTGATCACTTATTTGGTGGTGTGAGAAACTTGAACATAACCTTTTAAAGAATTCCCAATATTCATGTAACGTTTCCCCTTGTCATTTCCATATGCCACATATTTCTCTTACATATAGTTACAGATAGAGAGTTTGGGTAATATTTTTCAAGAAAAAGGCATTTCATGTCTACCCAGCCTCTTATTGGTGAGTTAACATAGTAATGCCAATCTTTTTTAGTATCTTCTAATGAGAAAGGGAATTCCCTTATCATCGCTTTTTATTCATCCACAATAGCATGGTATAATATAGAACACATAGTATGAAATTGTTTTAAGTATTTATTTGGATCTTATCTTGGAAATCCATGGAATCTTGGAAATAAGTGAATTAGACGAGACTTCAGTTCAAAATTGGGTGCCTCTCATTGTATTTGAATATACGTGGGTTGGATATCCACATTAAGAGAGGTTAGCTTATTTAGTGTTTGATTGTTTTAGGCCATTTTATAAGAATTAATTTCAATTTGTAAGTTGGTTTCTGAAGTATAAGGGTTTATAAAAGTCTCATATTGTGGTGTCTCCTTCTTCAAAGAGTCGTCATGTGCGTCTCGGGGCCGCTGACATAAGATCCTCTCCGATTCGGGTTCGAAAGGAGGTAAATCTCCCAGATAAGAACACGTCATACACAAAACATACACAATAAATATATAATAACCCAAATATATAGGTAAAGGTATAAGATAAAACAAGTAAATATTCAAAAAATTTACCAAAATATTATAAAAACACCCACTAAAACCAAAGCACTCTCCGACAACATTGCCAAAATTTGACGATGATTTCCTGACATGTAAAATTGATTATGTTTTTATGGTTGATATATATTCTATGGAAGACCCTAGGTCATCTCTCAAATTGTTTTGGTAGGTTTAGAGTGTGCATTTTTAATATTAATTACTAAACGAGGGGTGGTTTTAAAACAGTTTAAGGAACAAGACTTGATTTAAAGAGTTTAATAGTTGATAAATAAAAGTGGTGTTTTAGGATTATGAGATAATGAGGTAATTTAAAGTTCACTACAAATATTGTGGAGTTCAAAATTTTGGAACAATACACATGGTTTAATGGAATCCTTTAGTTGAGGGTTGTCAAGACCTTAACTTCCCTCTTACCTCTTAAACGATGCTCAATGTACCACCCATTGACACAACAATCATTTTGTAAAGGTGTGGGTATCAAGAATATAAAATAAATGATTCCAAAGAATAATTAAATCTTATATATGTGTGAGATAAATAGGAATATTGTATTTTCAAAAAAGAATAACCGAATATTCCAACTTGAAATCTCAACCTAATCGGTGTTGAAATAAAAAGTATTTCACTTAATTATAACAATAGAAATGAAATAAAAGGAGAATAATGTCAGGATAAGAAATAATTGTAATATTTAGCACCCAAATTACACAAAAACAGTAGAATAACATGTGTTGTAACTCCCTCCCATGTGTGTGTAGCTCCCTCTAAATGATCGTCCACCGTTTAGCTCGACATCATGAGGAGGAGGAAGTTCAGGTGGAACATTGACTTATTCCTTGATCCCACTAGGAGGATATGGTCTTCAAGAACTCCTTTTATTATGAGAGGAATACTTTGGGACTCCAAAATAGAATATATTTGCCTCCTGGACGAAATTACAAATGGGGATCCCATGGTTCCATTTTATAAGAAAATGTAATGGTGGTTTTGAGCACATAGATTTATTAAAACCACTTGTCAGATGGGTTATGACCACTAGACATCATTATATCTCTTTGTAGAAAATAAAAATGATTTATCCTGACATGATGAATATCGTCCACAAATGTCTTGCACCCTTTGGACATGTTGAGCATGATATTTGGACATATCACACCACCCCACTTTTGACTACATGAAGATTCGGTCATCTGGATAGATTAGGTCAGTTGGGGCACCATATGGACGAATGAGTCTTGTCTTACATCATATAAAATGTATCTAAATGAATTTTGGACCAGACCTCCAAATTTAAGCCTATTTGGAAGCACTATTCATGGGAATTTTGCGAATGAGTCCACTGGTGTGCATGTATATTTCGAAGTTTAGCCCATTTTTCTTAGACATCATCATGGGTCATCCAAATGTACTCCTCATGCAATGGAAACATCACAAAAAGTAACATTTACCTTCTTAATATTTATAATCAAAAAAATAAAGTTTTGAAACATGGAATGAAATTTGTTTTTATTTTAATAATTTTCAATATAAAACAAGTGTAGCACAATGGTGTAAGGCTGAAAATAAAACAGTGAATTGAGGTATGATCGTGGTGCCTCTTCAGTTGGATGGCCTTCATAGCCTCCTCGACCATCTCGATCAGAAGGTTTGAATCTTCCATCATTAACTCATCCATCATAACTAATAATTTAGTAGTAAGTTCCAATGGTTTATCACCCATGACCATAATATCAATGAGGGTCCCTCTATTCTTCCCCTTATGGGTTGAGTATTTTTTCCCTTTACATGATGTATTTCTTGGACTTCCAATTCTTCAATGATTTTTTATTTTTTCAGAATAAATAAAGGATCAGGAAATGATATTGATGATTGAGTGTTGTTAAAATGAATGAAAAGATTAGTGAATTTACCTGGACCACAGTAGAATGCATGTCTCCATATTTGTTTTTGTAGGTGTCTTCCCCCTATGAATCATATGATTCTTCACCATTGACCGTATCCACATGGATAAAAATGGATTCTCGAGGGGATGAAACAACCAACCACATCCTCAACCAATTGGTTAGGGGATATGTGGTAACCTGTTTGTACATTATATCTTCTAGATATGCTATGAATTGCATCGCTTCGATATGGGGAGAGTAGAAACCTTGCTTTTCATGTCCTAGCCTAGTGGGGAATATCTGATCGGTAATTAGATATTTCCACACCCAATGAAGAGTGGTGAACTTATTTTTATGTCCCCAGGCCTCCTATGAATTTGGGTATATAAATTCATTTGAAAAATTTGGGATACACACTTATTTCCTTGTCCCTTGAATGTTTTCTATTGAGATTTCCATAGAAGAACCACCTTCTTTATTATTCCTCTTTCCACTGAGCCTAAACCCATGTGATTTTACTCTTTATGTAGCTCATAAATTTTCAAATCCATGAACTACTTGACCCATTGTTTTTTCCATCCCACTAGATAAATTATGCCACCATGGTTCCAAATAGCCATCGTTTGACCCTAACCTTTTTATGGATGGCTCATGCCTTCTTTTTATCAGGTGGCCCACTATCTCACCATATCCATGTGGTATGAACTCACCCAACTCTATGAGAAATTGTGGGTAAAACCAAACAATTTTTTTTGTGGGGGGTAGCTCATTCCAAAATTCACTTCTTCATGCGTGAACATTCACTACCGTTTCCTCATTGTCGAATGATGACATTCACAACACATCACTAAGTACACCTTGGGGGAGAATCTCTACAGACACCTAAATTTCCTTAAAAACATATTTATATGGTTTGGATACCAATTTAGATTGCATTAAACTCTTGATACTAGTACCCAAAATCAATAGGTCTAGAGGTATGATCTCTGTTCCTCAGTCCATCCACTATCATCAGTCACCCCCTTGGTCAGAAGGGAGAAGGGGTGAATTATAGAGTTCGCTTCCAAACCAATGATATCCATAAATTCCACCTACCCCCAAATTAATCGGATAATTCCCATGATATTAACAATTAAGGGCTGAATGTTCACTGTGGGATGGGAAATGGGGTTTAAGTACTCATAATTCCACATGTGGGTGGACACCCAACTATACAAGAAGTGAAAATGTCCAAAAAAATATAGTGTAAAATTCAATTCACTAGCATGCTAATGTACCTTGTATAACTTCCCCAATACTGGGATATCATCATTTACATACTACCCCATTACCATCATCGACAACATTATGAAATTTCTTGGTCACACCCCCATGTTCACATCCCTCAATGGGAGCATCAAACCACAAAAGAGTGTCATAATGAATCATACCAGTATGAAAATGTGTTGAGCCTGAGTCTTAATGAAATATCCCAACATATTCCACTAGATAGATTATATAATTCACAAGTAGGATCCTTAATAGCACCATTGGTGTCCCCCAAGATATTTTTGATGCCTAGTTGTAATCTCCCTAGCCAGGCACTCTACTTCAATAAGTTTTTTAGATGGTTTGTTCAAGATGTATCAAAACCACTACTTGAAGGGAAAACCCCTCATCCTCATATTCTAGTCATTGTTACCCTTCACCAGATCTCACAATACCTTCTATAAGGCTAGAAAATCATCTTGGTCCCCGATAAATTCTACTAACGGAGAAATTCATCATACATTTCCACTTTAATAGGATCCTAAAAATTTGGTGAAGGTCCCATATGATAAAGAAAACTACCCCATGATGCAAATAGAATGTGTTGGTCCCCAGTGACAATATTCTTAGTAGCTCAGGCAGGGTCTATTGTGGTCATTAAACCTAGAACTCGGAATCCACCAGTACTATATTATGTCATACCTACTTCAGTAATATCTCCAATTATATGCATGAAGTGCATGACCTGTAGGCCTAGGCCCACTCATCTATGTTTTTTTCTACCCTGGAATAAATCACATCCTTAATTCCATCACTTTTGAGGATCCCAAATGTAACACCCCAAGCTTCCATAATACATTTCTCTTTGAATAATACAATAGCTTGCGGTGTATGCAACTTCGAGTTCTAGAACTCCACGACCAATCAAACTAAGCATTTAAAAAGCACTTATGAATAGTAATACCCATTTATTTTAAATTTAAAAATTTTATTTTTTAACATGGACTTCATTTTTTATTTGGAATATCAAAATTATCTTAGGTGATTTTTTGTTATTTTTCTGAAAACATTAAATTTTTTATGAATAGTGAAAAACACTGCGTTATTGTTTCAAACCGACTTTTATTTAAGAAATGATTATTTTTATTTAAATTTATTTTAAATTAAAAATAGAAATAAATACTCATCTTAGTAAAATGTAATTTTTTGGAGTCATTTTATAATAAGATAATATATATACAATTTTATTGATCTTTTTAACTTATTTTATCCACCTTCTAGGCACATTTGAAAATTTACATAAAAGGTAATTTTACCTCTTCTGTGAATTTATTTTCAAAAAAAAAGAGACATGGTTGGAAACAATAAGTAAAATTTGGTTCAATAAGAGGAATATAATATTTTGGTGAATAGTACCTTTTGAATTTTATTTACCATAGTTAAATGTAAATAAGGTAATTTAAGGTAGAAATGATATTATAATTACCCTAACATGTGTCCTAATTATATTCGATTAGTGTATTTAGACCAAAATAAAACTTAGGCATAAAATATGATCCTTTTTTCTACTTGGATTAGATTAGGGCATTTATTATTATTTTATTTAAATATGATTTAATCGTGTTAAATTTAATGTTTAATAACTCGCCCATTTTTAATATAAGGTTATAAATAAGATAAATTCTACTATAAATATTCATTATAAATATAAAAATATTTCACACATAATGGTATTTTATTTATTATTTTTAGACATTAAATGATTAAATTTATTTATGACACAATGATGATGTCGTAATTGCCTTATTAATGAATGATTAAAATAATTGATATTATAAATATCAAAATAAATATATAATGAGACTTTTGATGTATTAGACAATTTTTCTTGGTTAATTTGACATTTAAGGGATTATTTAATATAATTTTTTCTAAGTAATCAAGTTATTTTTACTTTCCCAAAAAACCAAATACTAAATAGTGTCAAAATTAACATAAATTAGTTTTTAAAACAAATACTATATTATTAAATGATTTAATATTCCAAAAAATATATTTTTTGATCAAAGGACATATATAATGATATATATGTCATTAAGGAACTACTTTAGGTTTGTTTTTCATTTTATAGTATGTTTATTAACTATTTAATATAATAATAAATGAAGTCATGGAAAAAGATAAACTATTTAACTAAGAATTAAATCTAAAAGGTAAGATTAAAATTGTCACCTAAACATGACTAAAATATATTGGATGAGAGGATTGAGACCCATACCCACCTTAGCTTCGAAATAAGTCCATTTGGAGCCATTAGAAACTGAATATGATTTTATAATAACATAATATTTCATTCTTTTCAAAAAGTGACCCTCACCTCTCTTATAAAAGGGTACTTTCCCTTCTCTCCAAATCACACCTACAAAGCCATTTGGAATGAAAAAACTTGGATAATATCCTCTCAAATACCCTAATTCAACCTAGAGGCCTTACTTTGACCAGAAATCCAACCTAAGGAGACCCTTTTATCAAATAAAAAAGAATCACCCAAAGAAGAGGTAATAATTTCATCACCTCTTTTAATGTAATTTTCTTCTTCCACTTCATCTTTATTTGTTGTTTACATACCAAAATAATAATTATAGTAACTTCAATATACATTGGTTGTGTTATAAATATGGTACAACCATTTTCATTATTCAATCCATCCTATGAATGATAAAGTCACCATACGTGTGTACGTACAACTTACCATCTCCATGTCGTGGTGTAGTTTGTTCTTCAACACTTCATTATTTGGATGTGTATAATAATGAGTATAATTGATGTAAATAATAAATATAACATTTTAATGAATCTTTATATATGATATACCATCCAATTACATACTATTTCACCATCAATAGAAATATATTGTCGCTCGTGCATATGTACAAATTACCGTCTCCACGAACGCGATGATATTCGTTCCACATCGTAACCATTCAAGAATAATTTTAATTATATGATTAAATTTTTTTTTGATGAACTTAATATGATTTTGTATATGAATCAAATACACCCTATCCATAACAAACATGACTTACGTAACAAAACATATAATGGAAAACAAATCAGTTAACATCCAAAAAAATGATACTACTGAAATATTATTAACAAAGAAATATTAGAAGATCATATTTGATATCATATTTATGTATATGATTCTTATATAATTTAAAAATGATTCAACTATTATATAGGATGTTAACATACCCTCAACCAAGGAAAAGTAGACTATAAGAGTTAATTTTACAATCTCCTTATTTATCTAAGGTTGTTTATACGTAAGTATCTTCTGAGAATTCGTTATCATCCTCATCCATGTTTCTTAAAACTATAATTCAAAATATTTTTAATATTTCATAGAATACAGGTTAAATTCATTTATACCCTTGTTTTACTTTTTTATAAATTTTTTTGAAAGGATTCTTTTCCTCGTTTTCCATATAAGGTACTTTATGACCTTTTCGACAAATTAAGGCAAGAATGTTTTTAAATTATAAGGAAGGTGCGGCTATTTCCCTCCATTATAAAACCATAAATGCTTCACTTAAAATATTATAAGAATATTTTTAAAATAAATTTTTTCTTTTATAATTACGTGAATTTTAAATAATTTCAAAAATTAAATAGATATGTTTGTCAAATAGTTTAGATTTTTTCTACGTCAACATCCTTTAATGGATTTTACACTTGTTTGAAGTTTATTTTTTATGATACAATATTCCATACTATATTGAATGTTTTGTGATATTTTTTACCATGGATGTGTTATTTTTATACCATTAATGGTTTATGGTTAAAGTATTAAAATTTTGTACGCTAGTTTTAATACGAATGTTTATGTTATGTTTCATCCTTTTCATATGAGGAATGCGTTAAACATAGTAACTGATAAGTGAAGACCTCTATAGCTCCTCTATGCATTGGAAGGTCTCATGAGACAAAATAGAGTCTTGTAATAGGGCCTTGAGAAATCTAATTGGTAGTCTTGGCACAAGGCCTTGACTATGTGGTTATGATTTCTGGCATTATGCATTCCATTATTATGAAATTAGCTATTGATATTACATGTGATTATTCGACTAGTAGAATATACATGTGAATAAGTAAATGAAATTATTTGATTTATATTTTCCATTTTATTCTAAATATTATTTTTTAAAGGCTTCTGTTTTAGTCTTATATATTGCCTTAAATGATTATGCTTATTTCTGATAGTTTCTGCTATATTGTTATCTTTACTGAGCATCAGAGCTCGCCCCTTTATTGTGTTTTCTTTTTCCTAGATGTGAAGAAATATATTATGATTGACTTATAGGTATAGGATAGAATATATTAGTGTGCTCAAAGGGGACACAATGTTTTTTCCCATTTCATAATTTAATGTCATACTTATGTATGTATCTAGTACTTACAGGGCTACTAAATTAATCGGTCATTTGAGACATGATCTCTTATGATCATGAATATGTAATGTAATATTTCACCGACTATAGGTAGCTAGGGTCGGGGAGTTATAGTTTATATTAGAATAATTTTAGTACAGACCTCGGAAAATAGCTTTAGAAAATCTATGATTAGTGAACATTACCCTTAGATAGAATTTGAGGATTAATATAGAATAATTTTTTTTTATTTTGGTAATGTAAAGATTTTGTGAATTTTCCAAGAAATAAATATATGTCTGTATTTAAGTAGGTATAGGTGGCTCTAGCACATATATATCTAGGTGTAAATCCTGAAACCACAGCTTTGAGCTAGACTCGAACGATAACCAGTGCACGAAAACAGGCATTGCTGCACTCTTGGTTACGACACTCATGGGGGATATGCTTAGGATAATTCACAGTTTATTTACAATAAATTATGAAGGATTTAAGAGTAAATATTTCCTCAAATAAATATTTTTTTTATGATTATGGATTATACGAATAATCTGTTCATTTTATGTAAGGTATTTTACTAGTTTGGAATTATGTATTGGGATTTATAAAATAATCTAGTGTATTCCATTGTTTAGAAATGGCGGTTAGTGGAAGGAATGGAAACTGTATCAATGCACGTAATATATGTATGGATTTCTCTCTTACATAGGATGATTATAGTGGGGTTAGTGATTCAACATGTGTTTAACAACTTATAACCATACTGGGACAACTCACTCAGGTTATAAATAATAACCTTACCCATATAGAGCGCCCTGATCTGCAATGCAGAGGATCAATGTTTGATCGCTTCATGAGGAAACAACCACCAACAATTAATGGGACTAAAAATCCATATTTATTTGATCAATGGATAATTTCCATAGAGAAAATATTTCATGCTTTGGGGAGTTTCGAAATAGAAAACGTTTTCATGGCAGTTTATCACCTCTGATGAGATGCAGATGAATGGTGGTAATTAAATCAAAAAACAAAGGAGGATTAATAAGTATCAAATATATAATGGAGGGAGTTTTAAATATTTTTTCTTATAAAAATACATACCTCATGAACATCGAGCGGATATAGAATGTCAATTTCCGAGTCTGAGGAAAAATGAGGATGGGAATGTAGAAAAGTATGGGGATAACTTTACAAGGTTTTAAAGGATTTCAGAAGATTATATACATAACCCAAGAAGTAATATTAATCAATTATTTGAAGGGTTAATACCATTAATCCATCGAGAATTAGTCTTACAATCATTCTCATCCTACGAATATATTTTTTCATATGCTATTAAGACAGAAAAATAATTATCTAATTCTTACAACTTTAAAGAAAAGCAAGAGAAGAAGATACCTACTGAACTCTTTGGAAATGAAAATAATGGGAAGAAGGTAAATTTTTAATTTCCATCGTGCTGTAAATTTGGAAAAAAACACCCTACTTATTCCGGAATTGAATGAGAGTTTGTTATAAGTGTGTTGAAAAAGGCCTCCAAGTACGTGATTGCAAGGGAATGAAAGAGGCATTAAATGATTAATTCTAAAATTATAGAGAAATGGGGAATTATGAAAACAAATGTCCTAAGTTCCAAGGAATCTTATCATGGAAAAGGGAAAGGGAGAAAGTCCATGATTATTCAATCACTAATGATGAGGATGGAGCTTTGAATAATGCGGTGGTAGGTACTTTAATCGTTTCCTCAAATTTATCCAATGAATTATTTGATTCTGGATCACCGCATTATTTCATATCTTCCAAGTTTTCTAAGAAAATTCGATATTTACTGTTTGATTTAACATGGGAGTGGTTAGTCAAAATACTTAAGGGAAGTATCATTGCAACAATATTTTTTAAATAAGTTACTATTATGGCATATAAACGTGCTTTATCTATTGATCTTATTTTAATACCCATGATTGAATTTGATATAATACTCAGTATGAATTGGCTTTCAGACCATGATAAGAAAATTTATTTTTATAATAAGAAGGTTCCAATTATTGATGATGATAAAAATACCTTATCTTTAGAGCAGAATTATCAACATCTGATTCTCATTTAGATCCACCCCCAGTAGCTCTACTAAATTCAATTATTGGGGAGGAAGAAGTGAAATAACTATGTGTGAGGAAAGGAATGATCAAATAGAGAACCTAACTATTGTTCAAGAATATGTTGATGTGTTTCCAAGGGATTTAATTGGACATCCTATATAATGAGAAATTGAATTTCCCATTAACTTAATTCCTGGTTCAAGACCCATATCGAGGACCCCTTATATAATAGACACTACATAATTAGTGGAACTAAATAAACAAATAGAATAATTGAGTAATACATGATTTATTATCCTTATTGATCCTCCATGGGGATCCTCTATTATTTTTGTTAAGAAGAAAGATGGATCAATGAGGTTGTGCGTTGGCTACAAGGAGATCAATTCTATAACAATAAAGAACAAGTATCCCCTACCTCACATTGATGATTTATTTGATAAAATTCATAGAGATCAATATTCTTCAAATATTTACCTTCAATATAGATATCATCAATTGTGAATGAAGAAGGAAGAAATTCCAAAGACAACATTTCGTACCAGGTATGAGCATTATGAGTTTACAGTAATGCCTTTTGGACAAACTAATGCACCCTATGTCTTCATAGTTCTAATGAATATAGTTATCATGATATATCATGATGAATTTGTAGTGGTATTTATTCATGATATCTTTGTATACTTCAAAAGCTACGAAGATCATGAAAAACGCTTGTGCACTATTCTAAAGAATATTAGAAGTAATAAATTATATGGGAAGTTTAGAAAGTGTGAATTCTGGCTTCAATAGATTTCTTTTCATGGCCATATTGTATCTTAGGATGGAATCTCTATTAATACTTATAAGAGAAGAGAAATACAATAATTGTCTTCACTGATGAGTATAACTGAAGTACACAATTTTATTGGTTTATTAGGTTATTATCACCATTTAGTCCAGAATTTTTCCTGATCGACTAAACCATTAACCAAAATCACATATAATGGGGTTAAATTTGTTACGAAAAAATAGCGTGAAGAATGTTTTAATGAACTGAAGAGAATATTAGTAAATTATTCTATCATGACTCTATAATTAGGGAATGATGGGTTTGTTATTTATATTGATGCTTCTAATAATGGACTTGGTTGTGTCCTTGTGATAAATGATATAGTTATTTCCTATGCATCACGACAACTAAAAATTGATGAACAATATTATCCTACTCATGATCTTGAGATAGAATCTGTAATCATTACTATGAATTTATGGAGGCACAATCTATATTGTAAAAAATGTGAGATATATACTGATCCCAAGAGATTGAAGTATATTTTCTCACAGAAATAACTCAATAAGAGGCAAAGAAGATGGCTTAAGATACTCAGGTATTATGATTGGACTATACACTACTACGCGAGGAAGGAAAATAAGGTGGTAGTTTCTTTGAGCAGAACAGATCATGGAGTTTTGAAAAAGATGAGAGTTGAATGGGATCCTACGATCATGGATCTAGTAATGATTGTTATGGGAGTAATAATTGAAATTGAAACATCAATACATTTTCAAATGGATGGAAACCCATCTTTACTAGAAAATATACAAAGTTCTCAGACTGATGATGAGGAGTTTCAAAATAAAATTAAAGCTATGAATGATGGGAGATTTATCAACTTTGTATATGAATATGGAATTTTAAAATCTGGGAAGAGACTTTGTTTTCACCACATACCTAACCTAAAAGAGTAATTTTTCGAGGATGCGTATAGCTCCAATTTCTCTATACACCATGGTATCATTAAGATGTACTGTGATTTGAACGAATGTTTTTGGTGAGACAACATTAAGAGGGAGATTTCTAATTATGTGTCAAGATGTATGGGTTTTCAACACGTGAAGTCTGGAAGAAAACATCCTAGATGAGTCATGAAATATCTTCCGATACCTGGGTAGAAATGGGATGATATTACGATGGAATTTTTCGTGGGGATACCAAAGACTTCTAAAAGGACTGATGCAATATGGGTCATTATTGATCATCTTACCAAGTCATCATATTTTCTTGCTATAAGAGAAGCTTTACTAGTTAAATGTTTAGCTAGAGAATATATTAATGAAATTTTAAGACTTAATGGTGTACCCCTATCAATTGTTTCTGATCGTGATCCCAATTTTACATCACAATTCTAGAATAGTCTTCAAAAAGCCCTTGATACTAAATTTTGATTATGCAATTTCTATCACCCTAAAACTGATGGCCAATCTGAATGGACTATTCAAACCATAGAAGACATGTTGAGATATTTTTCACTTGAATTTATAGGTATGTGGGATTAGTATTTACCTCTGGTATAATTTTCCTTGAACAATAGCTTCCATTCAAGTATTCTGATGGCACCATATGAAGCATTATATGGAAAGAGATGTTGCACATAAAATTATTGGGATGATGTTGGTGAAAGAAAACTCGTAGGCCCAGAACTTGTTGATGAAATTATGGAAAATGTGAGTATTACCCAAAACCCACATCATAGAAGCTCAAAGTAGGTGAAATTGCTATGTCGATAACCAAAGGACATATTTTCAATTTCAAGTAGAAGGCCATTTTTTTCATGAAGGTACCTCCATGGAAGGGTGTTATATGATTCAGTAAGAAGGGTAAATTGAGTCCCATGTATATTGAACCTTTAGAAATTATAAAACAAATTGGAGTTATAGCTTACCGTTGGGTAATTTCTCCAAGTCTCTCCAAAGTTCATGATGTGTTCCACGTATCACTATTGAGAAAATAAATGCCTAATGCAACACATGTACTCACCTCTGAAGAATTATAACTAGAACATGATCGGTCTTATTGGGAAGTGCCAGTCGTGATTATTGATACCATATAACAAGTTTTGAGAAACCAGAAGACTCGTCTAGTAAATTCTCTTTAGAGAAACCATAAAATAGAAGATGAGACATGGGATCGTGAGGAACATATAATAAAGAACATCCTCAATAATTTTATGCATTAATATTCTATAAATTTTGAGGATGGAATTATTTGAATTAGGGGAGAATGTAACACCCTAATCTTCCACGATACGTTTCTCTTTGAATAATACAATAGCTTGCGTTGTATACATCTTCGAGTTCAAGCACAACATGAACAATCAAACTAGCCATTTAAAAAGCAATTATGAATAGTAATACCCACTTTTTGAAGATTTTTAAATTTTATTCTTCAAAATGGACTTCTTTTTTTGATTCGGAATATCAAATTTATCTTAGGTTGAATTTTTTGTATTTTTTTAAAAACATTCATTTTATCATGAATAGTGAAAAACACAACGTTATTGTTTAAAACCAACTTTTATTTAAATAAAATTATTTTTATTTAAATATATTTTAAATTCAAAATAGTTACAAAATACCTATATTATTCCAATGTAATTCATTGGAGTCATTTTATAATAATATTAAATATATAAAATTTTATTGAACCTTTTTAACGTCTTTTACAAAACTTCTAGGCACATTTGCAATTTTGTTTAAAACATAATTGTATCACTTCTGTGAATTTAATTTCAAAACTCCAAGACACACGGTTGATATCATTAATTAAAATGTTGTTCAATATGATGAAAATAATATTTGATAAATTGTAACTTTTGAATTTTATTTACAACTGTTAAAAGTAAATAGGGTAATTAAAGGTAAAAATGGTATTATAATTACTGTAACACATGTGCTAATTCTATTGGATAATTTTATATCGACCAAAATAAAACATATGAATAATATATGATCTGTGTGATCCACTAGGATTATTTTAATACATTTATTATTATTTTATTTAATAAATATTTAAAAGTGTTAAATTGAAAGTTTAATAAATACACCATCTTAGATATAGGGTTATACAAAAGATAAATTAGAATATAAATATTAATTAGAAATATTTAAATATTTCCTACATCATGGTATTTTATTTATAATTTTTGGACATTAAATAATTATATTTATTTATGACATAATGATGATGCTGTAATTACCTTATTAATGAAAGATTAAAATAATTGATATTATAAATATCCAAATAAATGTAAACTGATGGTTTTGATGCATTTCATGAATTTTATAGTCTAAAATGACATGTTAGGGTTTATTTAATGTATTTTTATTGAACTAATCATGTTTTTGACTTTCATATAATCCAAATAGTAAATAGTGTCAAAATTGACATAAATGGGTATTTAAAACAAATACTACATTCTTAAATGATAAAATATTTCTAAAAATATATGATTAAGAAAAATGACATATATAATGATATATATGTTATTACTGAACCACTTTAGGTTCTCTTGGAAATTTATACTATGTTCATTAACCATGTAATATAAAAATACAAGAAGAAATGGTAAAAGTAAAACTATTTAACTAAGAATTAAATATAAAAGATATGGTTAATATGGTGACCTAAACTTGTCAAAAACCTATTGGGTGAGGTAATTTAGACCCATCCCCACCTTAGCCAAGAAATAAATCTATTTTTATCCATTAGAAACTGAATATGATTTTATAATAAAATATTATTTGATGGTTTACCTAAAGTGATTGTCACCTCTCTTATAAAAGGGTACTTACCCTTCTCTCAAAAACACAACTCCGAAGTCATTTGGCTCAGCCAACACTTGCTCAAATATCCTCCCAACTAACCTAAATTCAACCTATAAGAATTACTTTGATCAGAAATTCATCCTAAGGAGACATTTGGATCAAATCAAAAAGAAGAACCCGAAGAAGAGGTAATAATTTCATCTATGTCCACATCATTTAATGGATTTTACACTTATTTGAAGTTTATTTGTTATTATACAACCTTCTATATTGTATTGAATGTTTTCTGATATGTTTTATTGTGGATGTTTTATTTTTATACAATTAATGATTTATGGTTAATGTATTAACATTTGGTATTCCAGTTTTAATATGATTGTTTATGTTATGTATCAACCTTTTCATATGAGGAAAGCATTGGATTTAGTAAATGACTGTTGTAGACCACTATATCTTCTCGATGCATTGGTAGGTCGCATGAGACAAAATGTGTCTTGGCACAAGGCCTTGAAAAAATATTTTTTTCCTTCTTGTAACGAGGCCTTGATTATATGGTTTTGATGTCTGACATTATGCATTCCATAATTATGAAATTAGCTATTGATATTACATGTGATTATTAAACTTGAAGAATATCCATGTGAATAATTAAATGAAATTATTTCATTTATCTCTTCAATATTATGATGAAGTTAAAGTTTAAAAGTCTTGTGTTTTAGTCTTATAAATTTCCGTAAATGTTTATGCTTATTAATGATAGGTTCTGCTATATTTTAATCATTACTGAGAATATAATCTCACCCCTTTATGAAATATTATTTTTCATATGATGTAAAAAAGTATAATATGATTGACATATAGGGATAGGAAAAGAGGTATGAGTGTGTTCAAAGGGGACACAATGTTGTTGGTTTTTAATTTCATAATGTAATGTAAAACTTATGTATGTATCTAGTACTTATAAGGCTACTAAACTAATTTATATTTTGAGACATGATCTATTTTGATCATGCAAATGTTATGTAATAATGCATCGACTTTGGGAAACTAGGGTTGGGGTGTTAAACCGAAAATCTTCCTTAAGAATTTTTTAATTTTGAAGAGGGGATTTCTAATCTTCTAACTTCTCCTCATAGACATATTCGGTACAATTATAGTGAAGGTTCACAATGATTAGAACAAAATTCTTACAAATGTGGGTTGTAATGGCCATGTGGCATGTGTACTACCCCGATCAGCCTATCAACCTGTAAGCTGGATTATCCCTTATGTTCTATAGAATTAATAAATCATCTCTCTATCTAAAACCATATAGTATAATCCTTTTTCAGAAAAGATATTCTCATTGATCATCTGATAGCATTAAAATCATTGGACTGTGGTATGAGGTGTTTCATAGGAATTCCCTAATCATAATGTTTTCTTCCATATCATCCCTTCAAAAATAATCTATGTTGAATTCTCGAGTGGCCAATGGATTTGATACATAAGATTTTTATGATTCTATTTAACAACGGTTATTAATGAAGCTTGTTTAGAGAGCCTGGTTTGTGGAGGTCTGAGTCGTATACATCACTTACTGAAAATGCAATTCATAGTGTTCGGTAGGCTAATCAGCATTTAGGGAAAATGTATCTAGAGGTCCAGTTCTCCAATAATTTTTTTTGGATAAATTACAAATAAATCAAGATCATTTAGAAAAGAGTGAAAATTATTTTCTTTTTACAAATATTTGGTATATTTTGAGGGAAACTCTTGCGTTATTTATAGGAAGATGGTAGGTACAAGATTCATGATGGAACTCATGCCTGTTCCAATTGAGAACATATCATCATGGGTGATAATCACCAAGGTTATTCATGAAATGCTGTAGATTATCAAATTTCAGTGATTATCCTTCAAAATCCAACACTTCTCCGTTTCACATCAACTACCATTGTTAGGGTGGAGGGATTTTTTAGAACCTATATGTGATCCATGGGAATATTTGAGGTTGTTTTGGCTATTTCAAAGAATATATAACCCAAAGGGCACAAAAACAACCATTAAGGGGCCTCTCTGAAAATCCTTACTTCTATGCAAAAGCCAAAGCTTGCAGATATCCCTAATGAGGAATCTATTTATCATACACACAATTCCATGATAATGTGCCTTATTGAGTTTGATGACACATCATTACCATTCAAACCCATTATTTTTTACTTTTGTAGGTCTAAAAGATTTTTTTCCAATTAAAAATCCCATAATTTCATGTCAAACCAGATAAAATTCTTATGAAACTCCTTGCCTATAAGTACCCTCTCATTCCAATAATTTATGATGGTTACCCTAAAATTTTGATTCAAAAATTTCTCCTAAATTGTGATCCTCATTATCATCATGAATGAATGAAAAAACAATCATACAATCTAGATGGAATTATAAAATAAAAAAATTTCATGTGTTTTTAAGAGCCTCCACCTATGGTTGAGATGCCTTTTGTGATTTCCTACACACTTCGAGAAGGAATAAGGAAGTTTGATGCACTTTAGGCGTTTTGGAGCACTCCTTTTCGGATACAAGACATTATCCTGAGGTACTTTCACCCTATTCCTATAGTCCACTCCAAAAATCCACTAACCTTCAGGAAGCACCTTATCTTTATGATGTACCTCTCTGTGAGGCCCAATGATTCGTGAAACCTCTCTCTTATTCCTCCCCAAGTTTCCTCCCTTCTGTTGAAAACTCTCCTTGTGGATTGAGTTCCTATATCCCCCATACTAATCCATGACCATTCCATATACACCTCAATTCCCTATATGAAATTTCCCATTTATTAATGTGGCCCACTCTACTTCATGTGTGTCCCGAGATACCCACCTACCTTTTTCTTATCAGCATTCAAATGCTAATTAATTTTTCCTCTCATAATATGAACACTAAAATGGACCTCATTATTGAACACTCCCCCTCGTTACACCCTATAATTGATAAATCCATTCCCTTCAAATGGTAAATGAGTGGAGGTTATGTAATTCCAAGGGGTAAGGAGTGAGTCCCCCATGTCTGAGTTTCATGACGTAAAACTACTTAGTACCAAAATCATGAAAACATGATGTTAAAATATGACCTTACCCTATGAAAAAGGAACACGATAATTCATGTGTGTCTCAAATGGGAAGGTATCTACATCTCTAACCCTCATATGTAAGGAAATACACATCCCATGAAATTAGATCCTACCCACGTTGAATCGTCTTCCATGTGAAGATTTCATGCGTAAGCCGAACACCATCTCTCATTGGTTCTTTTTTTACAACTAGAGTGTTAGGTCTACTACAAATTCCTATTTGTCACACCGACCATGACACATTTGGTCATAAAGGTTAGTAGTGATCATGAAATCCACCCAATCACATCATCTGCTTTGTATTTTGGTGTGATCCCCAATAATATTTATGGTATTCTCTTACACGTAAGAACCAACCATTCTCATCCTATAAACCACACTCATGTGTAAGCCCAAAACACATGCTTTAATTCGATGGGACTCCTTCTTAGGTATAATATGCAAACCATTCCATATTAAATGGTAGTTTATTCCCATCTAATTGTGATACATAGGAATCATCCTTTAGTTCCAAACCAAATATCTGCATCCATCTGGATCATCTACAAGCCACGTCCTGGTAATATCACACAACAACCTGGGAGACCCCATCTCTTCTAGGACCATCAGCTAGCTCAATGTGCAAGCCCCACACCATCCATCCAAGAATAATCCTCTTAAAAAGAGTAGCTTCAATGTGTAATCACCACACCATCCCCCATCAACACTCTCTTAATAGTGCAAGAATACATACCACACAATATTAAACTACATCGACCAATTATGTCACATAACCTTAGAATAGAAAAAAGAACTATGTGGGTTTTGATCACTGTATTCAGGACATCATATGTAGGACTTCTGATTTAGGTTCAATATCATCATATAGAAAACCAAGGTTCTATTTCAACGGGATGTACCTCATTGATCCACCTACAGGGGTGTTCTGATCAACTTTCATGGTTGGACATATTCCCTTTATGGGACACACCTATTAGATCCACGTTCATTGGTGTTCCAATACACCCATCAAGGTTTTTCATCAATGGGGAATTCTCACCATCCATCATGGAGTAGAATATTTCTTTTATGGTAAACACCTCTCAGATCCACCTAAATGGGTGTCCTATACCATCCATGGGTAAATCATTCACGTGATCCTTTCTTGGGATCCACCTCTATAGTCTACCTCCATGAGTTTTTTCATTGTCCATCATCTCTATCTCAATAAGACATTAAACCTATGACTCCAAATACACACCTCATATGAAACATGGTATGCCTAAGGTAAATTATAGGGAAAATAAAATCCATTGGCACTAGATACCTCATGATCATCTTAAGGATGCCTTATTTGTTGTGCCTATGATGCCTCTATCACCCCCCGTGAGGAAGAATACATGTGACCAATGATCTTGATGTATAGATATTCTAGCGATGTTTATCAAGAATTTTACTCTAAATGATGGTTGTTTCCCTTACAAGACCCACATGAATGTACAAATAGAAGCATTGTAACTAACTATCTTCCACAAAGAGTGGCACCGAGAATGAGTTTAATAAACATGAAATAACTTAATAATGGATACCCATAATAGGAATAAAATTCCAAGGAATAAATGGAAGTTAGAACCAACATCCCATCATCCAGTTTTGATCAAGGATCATACATCGCTGTTTAAATTGTTGTAAGCATCCTGAATTTGGAAATAATGAATGCGAGGTAATAATTTGTGACCATGCACATTTACAGGCACTGTGAACTTCCATAATGAATGCTTCAGAAACACATGTATTATGATCATACCTCGAATAATTATTTTAAGAAAACTGTATTATTTATGCTATGAGAAATGGTTATGAACTCAATTTTCTTCTAGGGGTAATTCCTATTTTTTTCTTAGGATTTATTGTGATTTTTTTGGAATTCATAAACATGAGAATTTTAGGATGGGTGTGCCTAGATAGCACTCCAATGCATTGGGTAAATCATAACTCCCATATGATGTTATGTATGTGATTAGTGAGTAATCCTAATCCATTATAGGACTTTCTTAACCATGCGATATTTTATAGGGATTTACCATTGACTCATGTCCATGACGTGTCTTATTTTGCAACCAAATTTCACATGTTATCATGAAATTATTATACAATGATCATTATGTTATGATTATATGTTTTTACTCATGATCCATATATTTTATAATATCACAATGTTTCTAATAATTACATGTTATGTTAACTTAACTTGTTTATAGTCATACATGGGTTTTTAGATCATCATATTAAATTATTTAATCCATAGTCTATCCTATGTAGTTTTCGGTTCTTAATTGGATTTAGCGTTTCATTGTGAAAAATAATATAAGGATTTCATTCACTAATTTCTTTTCTTATATCATGAAACAAGACTTCCAATGAATCTAGGCCTCAATATCATTAGGTTGTACATAGTTGATATTTAAATTTAGAAATAATGTGATTGTATATATAAAATGCTTGATTATTTAGAGTTTTTATTACAAAAAGGCCACATTTTTTGGGAATTAGGTGTAAAATATACTAGTTAAATATATAAGTATAATACAACATGTAGAAAAAAGTACATAATTTTAGGTAATTTATAGATTTATTTGTTTCAATGGAAATAAATCTTTCTTTTGATACTATAATTGGATGTATCTCTTGTATAGTTATACCTAGGGTTAATAACCCTAAAATAGTTGCATTAAGATGAATATGATATTCACTAGGTGCCCTAAAAATTGAAATGATTTACAACTTCTTTGAAACTCTATAGAGATATTCTTTGGGAGTTCACAATATTATTTATGAACCATGATGATGGTCTTGATAAAATTATTAGGATAGAAAACATAATCGAATAAATTAAAATTCATAAACTAGATTGAATCCTAGGTACTCAGAGGTATGGATATAATTATAAGTCATAAGTTATTTATTATGAGTTTATATGTTTACATATTATATATTTATTTATTATCATATAGTTTCTTTCCTTTTAGTTACCATATTGAAATTTGAAAAACCATTTGAACGTACAACATGATAAAAATTAAGATGATTTTCCCAATGAAATGGCTAAAATTATCAGATAAAGTGATGATAACATCATTGGAGAAATAGCTCAACAATAAAATATAATGAATTATAACTCAAATCATATGGAACACACTCCAACTCCTAGTGATGATAATGTTGTAGTCATGCATTTTACATGACAATAGCCTCTTACCTATAGTGGATCATCTAATCCCTTCATGAATGAATAGCGGAATAATTAAATTGATATATATTATCTTCCCTTAAATTTTTGGAGAATGATAATATTGTTCTGTAAAATTATCACATTTAGGAAGAAGTTGATCTATGGGTGATAATAATCAAGAACATAATATCCAAATAAGATATTGATTCCATGGAATGAAATGAACATAATGAAAAAAGTTCAATAATTAATTTCCCTGAATTATCTATTATAAAATGAAGAGGGAGTTACTAACTTTAAAGAAAAAAGAATATGATTTTCTCATTATATATGAGGAAAACATCTTGGGTCTCTAATTGTGTGCCTACAACATTTTCATCAAAAAATAATTTAAGGTGGAATATTTTATTAGTGGTTTAAATCAAAGTATAGAAAAATAATTTATGATTCCAAGATTTGATAACTATTATATTTTTTTGTTTTACCTTCATAGATTAGATAGATATCGATGAATATTAGTAGGATCATTGGTTTGGAGAGATGAAAATATAGAATGGAGTTTTTTAGGAATTTAAAAAGATAAATCCTATCGGGGAAAAAAAATAAAAATATAACTTTCTAAAAGTGTGGGAAGAATAATCCAATAAATATTATAATGAGAAACTAGACATGCTTCATATGTGTAAATTTAGTGAATCCTGTTAATAAATGACTATGTGTAACAATAAAACCCATTAATGTAGATGAATAAATATGTTTTAGATAAAAATTAATTATATGGTTTATTGTTTCAATAGCAAGGAACATTCACATTATAAATCCTTGTTCCGTAAGCTAAGTGTTGTTAGAGAAAATCAATGAAAACAATGGAAAAGGACTCAAGAGCATGGAAGGTAATATGTGCTCACTAATATTGATATGGATCATGAAAAAGATATGGTTATTGGTACACTAGTTATTCATTCATGAATAGTGACGTACTGTTTGATTTTTATTCTACACATTATTCCATATCTTGAAATGTTTTGTAGTAATATTAATAAACTAACTCAAAACATGGATGTTTATGAGATTCCTGAACCACCTTCATGATGATGGTTTTAGTTTTGAGTTGACCTTATACTCAGATCATCACGAAAGTCAAACAATCCTTACAAAATGGCCAATGTTGAGTTGGAAGATCTGAAAATGAAATTACAAGAGATTATAGAACATGGTTCTATATGATGGACTGATTCACAATGGGGTGTAGTTATCCTATTTGTAAAGAAAATATATTGGTTAATGTGACTCTAAATTTATTAACATAAACCCAAAAAAATGTCTAGATAAATAACAAGTATCCCCTGTCATGGAGAAATGACATATTCAATCAAGTACATGGGACTGCATTTCTCTAACATGGAACATCATTTTGGATGTTAACAATTAAGGGTAAATAAGGAAGATATTACGAAAGTTTCATTTTGAAAATGGTGTGGACACTATGAGTTCAAATTGATTCCTTTCAGACTCACTATTTATATAACAATATTTACTGACGTAATGAATAGATTATATATATATATCTCTCTTACCTTGACAAATTTATTAGTCATTATAGTTGATATTATAATTTAATTTTAAATAAAAGAGGATCATCTATATAATTTGAATACTATGTTAATATATTTAATAAAGGATAAGCTAAAGGAAATGTATAGAAATATAAGTTCTGGATAATGTAAGTATCATTATTATGGAATATTAACATGGGTAAAGGAATATATATGGACACTTCTACAACAAAGGAAAATGGGGACATTTTGTGATATGTATTTCTAACAGTGATCCGCAGTTTTCTTTAGGCACACATGGGATTATAGAAGATTTTTGAAAATTATATATTGATTGATAAATCCACTAACCAATATTACCTATAAGGGGGTAAAAATTTTACGGACCAGTGAAGTAGAAGAGCTCGATAAAGAGTTGTAGAATAGGCTTATCACTACAATAGTCCTCATGCTTCCCTTAATGGGGTAATATTTCATTATATATAGAAATTATTCAATAAAGGGATTAGGTTGTATAGAAATAAAAATTACGAATATATAGCCTATGTATCAAGGTATTTGGATTTTCATGAGAATAATTATCCCACACATGATCTATAGCTGAATACAGTGATGATTGAAGTGAAAATCTGATGACATTTACTTTTTGAGGATATGTTCGAAATATATAAGAACAATAAAATATATAAATATGTATTCACATATAAAGAAGGTTAATATTCTCCACCAAATATTCTTAAAGATGATCATGGACTATTATTTCATTATTCATTAATATACTAATAAATCAAACAAGGTTGTAGATGATCTAAGTTTAAAGGTTTTGTTGAATTTATCGATAATGATAATTGAGATTGACCCATTGATCTTAGACTTAACAATGATGTACATGGGAATCCGGAATAAAGGAATATATTCAGTCTTATTTCAAATGATATCTCACCTATCTCCTCTGGATATGATAAAAGTTAATATATGAGATGATGTGGATATTTAGAATAATATGGATGCACTGACCTCGATTCATGTAGCGTTGATCCAGTTCTTGATTTATTACATTGTCATAAGATATAATGAATTAAAACTATAAAAACCCAATAGATTATTAGTATTAGTAAAATAGATACATACTTGTGTTTTTAATTATATAAGAAAACACAAATTTAACTTAATTTTGTTTTATTGAGAGTAACATTATTCCATAAAGCATGTCCTTGAATATAAAACACAATAAAAATAATGTATTCCTATAAAATAAACCAAATTAAATTTGTTCTTAATTGATAAATAATTATTAAGTACTAGAGAAGCTATAAATAATCATTGATCATAATACAAATGGCATGGTAAATAACAAGACGCATGTTCCATGTAATCAACAAAATGACAATGAACTGAATCTAGAGATTTTATCCTTGAAAAGACTAATAGATAATAATCAATATAGTAGGGTAAATAAATAAAAACATTTCCCATTAAATCCGTACAAAATTATCTAAACTGTATATGGTGTAATCAATATGAAAAGGTAAATAAATGAAAACACATTCCATATATTCAATAAATAGATTATTAAATGCATCCATAGAAAATGTTAATGTGGTAATGTCATGGATGATATTATGATAAGTGTAGGGAAAAAATACCTCAAGGTATCCCCTAATTATGTTTTCTGTGTGATTGTATTTGTTGACAAATCCATATGACTGAAAATGAGTATAGTTGGTGTTTTCTGAAGACAAGTTTTTAAGGTGGCTTAGTTTACTAGAGTTTTCCAAATATTTGGGCCTCAAAATCAGGAGTTTGATGTTGGAAAAAAGAGTATTATTTCATAATATTGAATGGTATGATGAATTTTGACCAAAACTATAAATGATGAGAACTTCATACCACAATTCATGAACCGCGTACCATGTTCTGGTTATAGTGCGCGGAGTGGTGTAAACAGTACGCCTGAGCAGTTTGAAAAAAAAAGTAATTCGTGGAAGAAGGCGATGCAGTACATGGATGACTTGATGTCAGTAGAGGAGATCAAAAACCTAGGAACAAATCTAGTATGCAAAGTAGATAAGAAAAATGATTCATGGGTGGCTTGACGTTCACAGCTGTAGAAGGATTGGTATGCGGTGAAGGTTGGGGTGATGATTCGGTAAATATTAGATTAGCGTCGTTTGTGGATATATTTTCCTATATACGAATCTATAATCCCACTGATTACTTTGGGTACCAAAAATCATTAGATAACATATTTTTGGTCTGGGATTTCGGCAATGTCTGAGGGAGGTTCACGAGGAAGAATTCAGCAAAAGCTAAATTCGTTCGTCTTGAAGAAATTCAACTGAAGTATTTAAGTAGAGAAATCTAAATATCATAAGACATGGTATACAGAGGAATAAGGCATGGTACATACCTGGTTAGCGAATTTAGTCTGTGAAGAAAGAATAGTTCACAAACATAGGGTGATTCGCAGAGGCAGTCCATGAGGAATGAACAGTTTGTGGACAAGAGGGCATTCACAGAAGAGGTTTGTAGGATCGGTACATGAAGGTATTACACGATAGTGAAGGTGACGACAGTCTGCAGAGGAAGGGTGGTTCATTGCAGTGGTAGTATTACACTAATTAGTTTTTCCACGTACCAAACCTAGTACATAGTACACGGGAAGAGTAGGTGGATTTCAATTTTCACAAAGAAGCTTGTAAAAGTTTAAAATATATTTGTGAATGTATTTTCTACTATATAGAAGTACTCGAGAAGGGGTAATTCATCTGTGAGTGAACAATGGACTTCAAGAGATCATATACCAATATTTTAGGATGCATGAAATCGTGAAAATAAAGGGACCTACATGTATATAAACTGTGTTTGACCTATAGGTCGATAAAAATTGTGTGGATTCCTTTCCATGAGAAATGAGCATTTGAAGAGGGAGACAGTGACCATTTCTACCGGAAGTGAGCCAGAGAAAGATTCATATGGGGTGACCCTTGGGAATGAAATGAGTATACCCTAAATCTTTTAAAGTCAATGAGCCTTGGAATAGAAGATCTATCCCAAAAATTGTACACATTATTGGTAGTGAGCTTTAATTAATTGGGTGCATTAGAAAATAATTGTTTTATGCTCCTTGGACGGATCCCAGTGAGTGTGATACAATTAAAAATCCTTATTTTATGTGCATGATTTCATATCTGTTCATATAGTTCTACGAGGGGAAGAGTGAATTGATTTTTGTTTAACAAAGAATCAAGATCCAAATGGGAATTTTTTTAATTTTTTATACCTAGATTCACCCCCCTCTCTGGGTATTTTACTTAGTGGACCTAAAAATATGTATTTAATGATGGAATCAATAAATTATTGGATTTCATGTCTCATGAACAAGATAAATATTCCATCAATACCTTTCAAAATAAATTTTAATACTCTAGGTAAAACCCCATTTAATTCTTGCATAATAATATGTCCCATGAGACATACTGATGCATTGAGGGGATATATAATACCAACCCCTATATGTCACCTATAGTCCAAAAAATTCATCATGTATCAATTAATCATTTAAATTCATGAATCAATATTCCTTAACATCACATATCTACATTGAGTAAAGGATATATATATATATATCAATATTACCCCAATAAATCGAATAACATTCAATATAAAACACCATATATATAAATAAGATACAGTTTAAGAAATAAACATATCAATGACATATAATATGGATATTTTGAGGAAATGTAATTTATAGTAACAATATGAATGTAAATATTTCTAGGGGAAGTTAATCATTACAAAAAATTTAAACAGGGAAGTGAATGTCAACACTATCCTTGGTAAAAATATTCATAAACCATTCAGAGTAAGAATAAAGATAGTATCAATTCAACATATACCCAGTAGATTAATAATAAAATATTGGTATAATTTATGAATAGAGATAATATAAATAGATTTTATAAATCATTCTTGAGAAAAATATCCTTTTCAATTTGAAAATAATCTTTTAAAATAAAAAACATTTTGAAAATATATTTCATTAATAATATCTTTTTAAAAAATAAGATATTCCATAATATTAGGAAAAATGTTTATTGATATGATCTTAGAAAAAAAAATTATCCTTTATAGAAATGACAATTATAATGAGGGAATTTCAACACATTCCATGCATTTTAAAAAGAATTTTCCATTTTCTTAATAAGAATGAAAAAAGTGCCTCAGTCAGAAAATGAAAAGAATATTCCATTCAAACCATTTTAAAAAAAGAAAATATGGGTAAAAATGACTTTAATAAATTATTTTTAAGTGGATAAAATATATTTTTAGAAAATTTTTAGAAAACAAGAGATTTGATGAATAATTAGTTCCATCCGAAGAGATGAATATAACCAGATTTTAATTTAACATTTCTAAAACTTTTATCAATCAAATAGATGAAAAATAGTACTATTACATGAATATATAATGAATTATAATTGGAGATGAAAAATGAAATTGTTTTATTTGGAAATTAAAAATAATTTCCTTGAACTAAAATTCAATATTAAAAAATCCCGATTAGAATGATATTGTGAAATAAATACTTAAAATGATCATAACATTGAAGGGAGAGATACTACATGAATCAATTATGTGTATAAAATTTGTATCAGAATAAATCAACTCTAAATACTATATAATATAATGAAAATTCATTACACATATAATCATATAATTTTAATGATGATGAAAAAGTAATATAACCTAATGAAATGAAATTAAGTTATGAAATTATTTACCATTTTTAACCCTTATGTGAAGTCACCTTATATGAAATAATAAAATTGAAATATATATTTAGATAAAAAATGAGGTTATAATTATTTTACATGTCAAAGGTCAGTATATATATCATATAAATGACATTTCAAGCATAAAATTAAAATATGACTCAATGAAATGAAATTATGACGAAATCTATTATATCATGGTTTCATTTAGTATAATGTGATTTTACCTCCTATATAATGGGTTTAATAACATTATAAAATTTAAAAAACATATTAATACTAAATATATTATATATTACACTTTTTTTACATTTTACCACTCGTTTGTTAATATTATTTCATAATTTCAATATTTTATGTGTTAGTTCCCATTTTTCTCAAACATATTTTGTTCGGAAATTTTTGGTTTATTTTTATTTAATAAATATCTTTAATACCATTAATTATTTTAATGTTATAAATATAATATTTAATAAGTAGATAAATTATTAGAAAAATTTCTTAAAATTAAACATGGAAAGTATTATAGATCACTTCATTGAGATGGTAGGTCATACATATACATAAGAGATGCTATCATTATCATAATGCATTACACTATATGAATGTGTGTGATATATTAAATTTAAATAATCAATATATTATTCTATATATCACATATATTAAATAATTATTTAGTTCTTAAATTTATTTAAAGCTTAATTGACAAACGAATCTCATCGCTTTGTGAAGAAGTAGTCTACCATACACACATGCAACATTATCACATTTTAAACGTTATAGAATGTAAAATGGTATATGGGATAATAAAATAAAATATGTATAATAATATCATCAAAATAATTTACATTTTTAAAATGAAATATTATATCCAAACAGGAGTGGTGGTAATGGAACGATTAATGACATCGGTTTGCGAGACGGTATTCTATCGTAGACACGAATGATGATTTCATAACCCATTTGATGGAAATTGAGATGAATAATTATTATACAATGAACATAATAACATATAAGTTCATTGTATATAATGGTGTTATTTTATTTAATTTTTTATGAAATAATTTTATGTTGAAAAAGAAAAATGAAAATGGAATAGCTTTATTATAATAATTACCTTCTCTAATAGATACCTCCATATGCTATTCTCTTAAGGACTCTAGGGATGGTATTTTGGAAGGGAAAAATCTCAATAATGTAAATAATTACAATGGGGATATAATTTTTAATATTTTTTAGATCCAAATGGATTGGGAGGTGTAACTATATTAGGGTAAGGATTTCTATTTTATATCGGTGGAAATGGAACTATTGTGGACATTACATGGAACTTTAACAAAAGAATCCAAAATATTAATTTTTAACACATGGATATGATTTAAAATGAGAATATATTCTACCATGATAATTATAATATATATATAGGGATAGAAAATAATATTTCTAAAAGATGTTAGGTTCTTTCCAACCTATATCCTTTTATTTTAATCCCCTGATTAATCGATTTTTACCTTTACCGTAGAAATTAATTTCCCTCTTTCATTATTCATTTTTGTTGAAAATTAAAATGACATTATTATATAAAATATATACATGTAATTCCAAAAATTAAATCCAAATTTTAAAACTACATTCACATAAATAGAAAATGTTAATTTAAAATTGATCCCACATATTCGAGAAAGACAGTTTTTAAATAGAGAATTATCATTCTTTTTCATTGTTTTTAAATAAAAATTCAATATAAAAATAATAAAATGACATAAATTGGATTAAAAGATATATAATTGATATAATTTTACTTTAAAATCAATTTAAATATAATTTTACTTTATTAATAATTTAATTGAAAAGCTAGTTTTCAATTTAAATTTTATAATTTTCACTATTCATGGATAAATGAACATTTTATAAAATTCCCAAAACATTACCCTAATAAAATAATGAAATTATGATTTCAAATAAAAAATTATTTTTTAAATAAATTATCTAAAATTACCAACAAAATAATTTTATTATATGTGCATAAATCAAAATAAATCAGTCTTTTAATAATAATAAGGTTTTTCTGAAAACATTTCATTTTATTTTAAATGATTCATATATTATAACTAGTCAATAGTTAATGTTTTTTGGGTTAATTAATCTTCGTGTTTTGTGTAAAATAATCGATAAAATGAAATTTTAAATTTTATAACTTTTAGGTGTTACATTCTCCCACCCTTAAATAAACATCATCCATACAATTTAAACATGATGTCTGTAGTCCACAATGTGAGATTTAGATGTATCATTGTTGAAAATCCCACATTGTAAAAAGAGTTCGTAATATATATTCTCAATAAGAGAAAATGCGAAATAAAAAAGTTCATATGGAACGAAAAATTAGTAGTTCTTTACATAGAGTAATAATGGTGGAAAATGAATAAATAGGCATCGAAGAAACTCTTAAATAATTATAGATATTGAATGATATCATTGATAAAAATCATGAAAATGATCAATGGAATGTTAAGGTTCTCAAAACCAAAAATCAATTATTATTTAAAAGACTATCAGATAAATTTAATATGAATGTAATGGTTTTATTTTTTAAATATTGTTTTTGAAAGTTAAAGAATTATTTTAATATCTATAAATATAAGATAATATAATTTCTGGACACATTTATATTTAATAAGCACAATATCACCCTTTTTTTTAATTTTATCAATTTATAAATCATCCATTATTATAATAAATTAATTTTAAAAATATGATTTTTTATGACTAAAGCATTAAACTATGCTTTTAAGGGACCAAAATTTATATAAAACAGTGAAAATCATTTTTGTTTTTCTCTAAGAATTTTCCAAAAGTAATATTTTTTAAAAATGTTATCCAATATTGTAAATTATTCTATAAAACTAAAAAGTAACTCAATTGGTTAATAAATTAATTTAATTTTTCAAAAAATTTAACTATTGTTATATTAACCAGGGCATCACATAGTCTAGTAGTTAGAACTAAAACATTATCATATTTTGTTTGTGGGTTCAAACCATACGACCTTACTAGACATCATTGGTTGTCACTCAACAAGATGGTTATTTATTTTATAAAATATATTAATACAATTCCTATAAAATTCCATAAAAATTTGAAGGATATCTCTTAAATATCATTAAATAATTTTTTTACTATGGTTTTAAATTCAAATTATTATTTCAAACCATCTAATAATCTTATATAACTATTATTAAAATATCTATAATGACCATATTAACCATTAAAGTGATCAATATCTCTAAATTAATGTCAATAAAATATAAATTAATTATTACTCAATTACATTTTCCACTAAAACATGTACTTTCCACAAATTTCTCAAAAAATATCCATAATATTGGTAGAATCTCAACACATTAAACTAAAAAAGATGTGTTTTATAAATTACACATATGAAAAATATTCAACTAAATAATCCATGATGGTATCCAAAAAAAATAATTCAATGAATTCACATATGATTATAAAAATTAACTGAATATATTAACATTTCACTATCATTATACAAAAATATAATTAGTAATAATACTTGAATAATATTAATAAGGAACCCTAATAAATAATATAACCATTTTATTTCAACCTAGGTATTTCCTTTGTGTAGGAGCTAACTATTAGAATAGTAAATTGAATAGGTTAACACATAGGTTCTCCATATTTAAGAGAAAAACATGTCAATGGATCCCTTGGATGATATTTAGTTCATTCCATCATACTTTGCATCTTCCCCAATTTTTATTTTATTGATTCCATAATTTTCCAAAGATAAATCATTTTAATGTTCTTTTGAGAGAAAATCATTCACTCTAAGTCACCATAGGTTTATCCAGGGACATTCATTATCATTAACTATTCGAATCCTTTATAATTATTAGTAAAGAAAATGTGAATTTTCCTAAGAATATTATTTGGTAGTGTCAGACTAGATACATGGTAAGGCCCATTATTTTTCACTAGGTGATTATTGGGTCAAGAACAATGTACCCTTTTTAGAGTTATCCCCCATAGGTAAATCTTTTTTAGAACCATGTTCACTTTTAAAATCCAAAAATTAATGTATTTCAAGGAGAAATGACATAATATCGTCCTTACCAAGACATCATTATTTCCTTCTCTATTTATCGTAGATTTTTATCATAGTGTTACATTACAATATATATTTTTTAATAAAATTGGTTTCCCAATATTCTAATAAAATCCCCCTGATACCCACTCTAGGGACCCAAACAACAATAGCATATAGTCAGTTCCTATATTATTACATTAACATAACATATAAGGAATCACATCCTGAAGGACTATATAGTTTTAGTAGTACTGGAAAACTATATACCTACTTATATATTGAAATACATATGAAAACATAAATTATAATAAATCCTTTTTAAGAATAACATTATCCTACATATCAAGAAATATACACTTCATGGGTTCATGATAATTAAAAGAAACTATAGGTGATGTAAAATTATCATAAAGGGTTATGTAAAATAGAACATATCATAAATAAAAAAGTATTATCATTATGTAAATGTATATAACTAAACAAAAATAAAATTAAATCAGTAAACATAAAATGAATTACATCTAAATATAACATCAATAAAAAATTCTCAAGGATAAAAATAAATATGGGAAAGTAAATAATTAAAAAACATGCCATTTAATAAATGTAGGACTACCATAAATAGATAAGGAATAATTAATATGGAAATAAAAATAATTGAAGACATCTTCCATTAAATATAAAATTTGGGAATAAAATGCATCAATATATAATATCTTTGTAAAAATATAATGGATAATTTTAACTTAATTCTTCAATAAAGGGTATGCTTAATTATTGGACATCATATCTCAGGCATATGATACATATCCCATCAGGACAATTCACAAGTCATTTTAAAATAATAAGTAAAAACAATGTTATTACAAGGTTACTAATGTAACGCCCCGGTTCTAGGTGCTGCCCAGAGGTGCCCCGTACCCGATTGGTCACATGGCCTTAAGCACATTTTTCCAAATGCCAAAGGCTTCCGACTAGTATCGAGGTCTTTGGGTGTGATAGTAAGGAAACAATTCACTCATTGGAAGAGTAAAGAAGTGGAAGTAAACATATTACAATAATGGAAATAGTAATAATACTATTCAACAATAAAGAGTAGAAGACTGAAAGTAAATAATCAATTTCATCATATATATATATATATCAATAATGATGCCTGATACATGTACCCATGGAAAAAGCCAAACAAGCCACAATAATGTAATACAATACTAAACCAAAGTTCAATGAAAACAAATAAAATCCAACATCATCGCAAGCTTTTTCTTGGTCCCATGCTCTCTAGCTCCACAGGAATCAAGTACCTAATGTAGAAGGGAACTTTCCCATATCTATATCTGAAGCAATATAATATTTTTGGGACCAAAAGCATGACCCAAATAGGGTGTGATACGAATCTCGGTAGGAATCCACCAAAATATATGTTCATAATAGTCCGCGAATATATATGGTAGGCAACAATCATAATGAAGATGTAAACGTGGAAGTACTCAAATGTAAATAATCCTACAGTTCAATTACATCCATTTTTATTTTTTAGTTAAGGAACCTCCAATCACAAGTAACCCTCTGGTAAATACTCATAGCCTAACCCCTCTAGTTCAACCAATAAAACACAAGCAACCCTCTAGGAAGTACTCACAGTCTAACCCCTCTAGTTCAGGTTTAGCCCAGACTCTTTGAGGTTGCACTCCCTGTCAATTTCGCCTATGGTCTCATAACTGTAACTGTAGATACTATGAGGAAGCACTCAATATCCAATTTCCATAGTGGTCTTGAAATGAGGAACTACAAACACTCTAAGGGAGCAGAAATTCCATCCCCCATATGGTCTCGCAACATAAAAGTAATCATACACTCTGGGGGAAGCCCTTAATGTTCATTCCCCCTATAGTCTACTACTCTAGGTTTCAACAACCCTGTATATTCCAAACGTGCGCAAACAGTATATGGAATCTAATGTAAAACCATATGAACTACTTTACTAAACTATCTACAACATCTCATAACATGTTAGATAAAATCACTGCATCCTAAAAATAATAGCCATAAAAAACAAAGCAACCTAACAGGTAAAGGTTGACCAAATAGACAATATCAAGAAAAAATGGGTAACACATCGATAGAAAGTTAAATAATACTATTTAAAATTATAAATCATCTACTCAATCACACAAGGCATACTAGGAAAATACAGGGCTAAAAATAAAAAACATGAAACACCCCGAACAAGGGTATTGGGTACTTTTTCACATCTAACTCAAAGAAAAACTACGGAAAGGCACAATCCACCTACCTAGGTGTTGTACAATCGATATACGGGAGATTAATGACTTGAATCTTCCTATAACAACATGGATCTAAAGAAACATATAAAACGTTCAATTGTGGATATCTCACAAGAGAGGATAAGTCAATGAATGAGGCTCTAGAAGAAAGAAGAACTCACTGGTGCGATTCTAGTGAAATCAAAAAAGTTGTATTATGAGAATGGATGGCGAGTCAGAGTATCTGAGAACAGTCACATCGTACAGTCTTTCATGGACGAGACAAATAGAGAAGACATTATTTCTGTTAATGAGATGTGACCCTAGTCTGTTTAATGAAATAAAAGAAAATGTACACGACATGTCTTTTAAGAGTACACAACATGTAGTTTCCTTAAGTAGCCTCCGCTGTAGGCGGTCTCCAGGTCACCCCACATAGACATGTACTCGGCTGTTACATGGTAAGTACATGGTCACCCATGGAACTGGGTATAGTACGTGTACTCCACAATAAACAGAATATACTCTTATGTTCACGACGTCTACTCCAAAATTTTCCAGAAGATCCTCTTTTCCTCAAAGGCACTATAAAAGAAAAACCCATACATTAAATGAAGATCAACATTCTTACAAACTTCTCGCCTTAAAGGAAATCATCGCCAAATTTCCTAAGCAAGACGACTTAGAAAAAGAATTCTAGAATACCTCTGGCTACTGTAATTTTACATAGGCCTCCCTCTCCCAAGTCTCATCCTGTACTCGCCCATGCTGCCATAGCACTCGTACTAGAGGAACAGACTGGCCATGGAGAACCTTTCTACTCTGATCAGTAATTCAGATAGGATGGTCCTCGAACTGTGTGTCCACCTCTAGCTCAACATCCTTGGGTATGAAGATATGAGATGGGTCTGATATGTAATGTCGTAGCTGAGAAACATTGAAGATGTAGTTCCTAGACTGATACCAAAGAGGTAACTTCAACCTATATGAAACTAACATGAATCTCTCCAAAACCTCAAAAGATCTAACATATCTCAGCGAAAGCTTTCCTTGTCTCATAATCCTCCTGTTTCCCAACCTCGGTGAGACAGGTAGAAAAAACGGATCTTCGACCTCAAACTTCAAGAGGTCATCTCCGTCGATCAACATAAGACTTCTTACGTGACTGTGTAGTATCCATCCTCTTCTGAAACAACTCCACCTGATCTATGGTCTCCTGGACAAGATGAGGTCCTAGAAGAGCTACCTCTCCTGCCTCCCACCAACATAGGGGTGATCAGCATGGCCTAACAAACAAAGCCTCATAAGGTTATATCTGAATAGTTGTTTGAAAACAATTATTGTAGGAAAACACCAGAATAGGCATGTGTTTCTTCCAGTATCATCCAAAATCTGGGACTCATTCTCGAAGCTTGTCCTACAGCATCTAAATTATACTCTCAGGCTGGCCATAGGTCTATGGATGGTATGTCGTACTCATAAGTACCTATATACCCTAAGCCTTATGTACACCCTGCTAAAACTGAGAAGTAAAATGGTAATCCCTATATGAAACAGTGGAGTTGGGAACCCCATACACACATACAATATCTTTGATGTACAACCTTCCTATATTTTCCACACTGATAGTCTCCTTGATCCGTAAGAAGTGAGAATCCTTCATGATTCCATCAATGACAAAATAATATGCACCGTTCCCTTGAAGAAACCTTATTAAACCTATCATGAAGTCCACCGCGACATCATTCCACTTCCACTTGGGAATGGGTAACTTCTGCAAAAGACCTACTAGTCGTTGATGCTCCGCCTCCACCTGCTGATAGGTGGAACACCACATGAAAAAACTATAAACATCTCTCTTCATACGTGGCCACCAATTCTAATGGTGCAGATCTCAATACATATTGGTGAAACCAGGATGAATTACCCAAAATGAGGAATGAAAATCCTACATCATTTCCTTGCCCATGTTTATTGACACTCATATGAATCTATGAAAATTTAAGATCTCATCCTCGCCTATTGTCCATCCAGGAATTGGGTCCTCTCCTGACATGCTATCACATAGAACTAGGCCTTTAGTATATGATAATTGCCTCATTAGTACTCGATCAAGTAGAGAAAAGGTAACAACTATATAATAAAGGAAATTATGGCCCAGTATATTTTCCACCTTCAAATGTATCTCATAGAATAGATCAATATGCTACAACCCACTGTTGGACTCTTGAACATCCTGTTTCAGAGTCCTCCTTCTCAATGCATTAGCCATAGCGTTTTCTTTCTCAGGCGTGTAGGAATGATCAAAGTCAATGGACTGAAGGTAATCAACCCACCTTCATTGTCTCACATTCATATCACATCGAGTAAAGATATACATGATACTTTTCTGATTGGAGATTAACACAAAATTATCTCCCAAAATATAATGTCTCCAACAATGTAATCCCTGAAAAATTGCATCCAACTTGAGATTGTTTTTCGGGTAGTTCCTCTCATGTGGCCTCAACAGTTGTGACCCGTACACAATGACACTTTCTACCTACATAAGCACTATTCCCAGATCGATACTTGATGCATCACAATAAATAGTATAGCACTTTCACGGCTCTGTAAATACTAGTATCGGTTCTAAAGTTAACCTACCTTTAAGAAACTGAAAAGCTGACTCACAAGAATCAGTCCATAGGTACTTCACACCCTTTTTAGTTAGGCCCGCCAGTGCCACTGCTAAGCGTGAAAAGACCAGTATAAAACGCATGTAGTAACCATCCATCCCTAGAAAACATCATAACTCAAAAAAATTATTCTAATTATCCTAGGAAAATATTGGTTTAACTTTCTCTAGGTCTACAGATACTCCTCTCTCTAAGATGACATGACTCATGAAGTGAATTTGGTCCATCCAAAAGTGTAATTTTGAGATCATAGCATATAACTGATGCTCTCTCAGTGTACTAAAAACGATCTCCAGATGGTTTTAATGGTCATGTCTAGTATGAGAGTACACCAAGATATCGTCAACAATGACTACAAAAAAATAATACATGTATGACTAGAACACCCGGTTCATTAGTGCCATTAAAACTGCAGGCGCATTCGTGAGACCGAATGATATAACCATGTACTCATACAGACCATAGTTACTCCAAAAGGATGTAAGAGGTATACCAGATGGTCTAATGCACCATTGATGATAAATTGATCTCAAGTCAATCTTAGAGAACACACATGCTCCTCAAATCTGATCAAAGATATCATCAATCCTTGGCAAGAGATATCAGTTCTTAATTGTCAACGGGTTCAACATCTGATAATCCACACAATGTCTGAGGGTACCATCCACCATATTCTGAAATAGAATAGGTGTAACCCAAGGATATGAACTGGGTCGGATGAAAACCTTTCCCTGCAACTCCTCCAATAGCTTTTTGATCTCCTGAAACTCTAGTGTAGCCATACTATAAGGATTAATGGAAACCGGTGCCACTCCGGTAAATAGTTTAATAGAAAAGTCTACCTCCTTGCTCTGGAGGCAACCATGAAAAGTCCTCTAGAGATACATATCTGATAAAATCCACTACTAGAGAAAATTACATCTATGAAGTGTCCTGGTCATCATAATATAGACTAGAAATTTGTGTTGTAACTCCTCCAAACCTATGATGCTCGAGTCTTGCTCTGCTTACTTGTACATCCCATTCACCCTTATGAAGAAACTATCCAACCTCTAGTGATGTGAAACTCAAACTAAAATGATAGTAGTCGACAACAGTCTCCAAGGGAGTGTCCATTGTCAAGACATCAGTAGACGAAAAGATACAGAGTCGAAGGCTCTCCACAATAGAAATATATATTAAACTATGTGAAGCCCCTATATCGAAAATTGCAGAAGCAAAAAAAGAGACAACTTGGATTTTATGTAGAATAGTAGAGGGTTAGAGATCCTGCTCTTGATGGGTCTGCTCCACTACAAATGTCATGATTGTACCATGGGCCTCTGACTCTACCTGACCACCCTGTATTGATCCACCCTGTTTTCACCGAAAGCCTTCCGACTTGGTAATTGAGTGATCCATGTAACAAAAAATAATGGATAACTTCTAGAGAATGTTTTCTACTATTTTGTGTAGAAAAATGTACCCCTATTACATTTTAAGTGTGTAAATTTTTTGAGTATATTATTTAGGGGACTTGATACTCGATTAGTTTTATAAAATTTTAATATAAATATTATCCTTCTTTTTTTTACTATTTCAATTAAATTAATTTTCCTCCTCCTTACCTCCATAATAATCTTTATGGGGACTAACCAACTATAATATTGGCCTTGGGGGAGTTAACTCGATGTTTCAGAATTATTGTTCATGAATTCTCAATGTTTATTTTATGTTTTTAATAGAGAATTGGATAATTGTTGGTTACTATAGTGATTTTCCAAGATTCCATGATATTATCAACTATTTAATTTTATTCCATTCCAATAATCAATTCCATCCCTTATTTCGAACATTCTCTTTGAACGATGTAGTGTTGTGGGTTTTAGAAATGAATATAAGGATATATCCTTAAAAAATTAAATATTATCTACTTTTAGTCTTGAATTTACATTCTTTCAAATTGAGGATCTTTTTAATATTAGAGTTTTAGAGAATGATCTCATAATACATATATAACATGCCAAATTTATATAAAAAGGATACAACTAAAATGGTATCCATTTTTTATAATACAAATTCTTTTAATTAATCATGAATTCTTTTCATGAAAAGTCTTCACTATATTCAGGTTGAATTCCATATTTATCTTACATATCCTTACACCCATTGGATAAAATTTTAAAATATGGGATGAGAAAAAAAATATTAAGGAACATATAGAATGAAAATTTTTAATCCTGTGAGAACATGAATACCCATTAAAGCATTTTTTGGGAAAACTAATTAGAATTCCAAAAAAAATCATGTAGTTTTCTTCAGGACATATTTACCATATCACTCTTATATTCACCCTATTAATTGGAATAAACATTAATTCAACTTCCATATCCAGAATACCTAATGAAATGAATGGATATAATGAGGCCCACCCATCATATCTTGCACTATAACGGGGCTCGACCCCTCATATTTTTACAATAATGAGGCTTAACCCATTAGGTCTTGAGCAATAATGTGTTCAAACCATAAAAAATAATGATCAAGGATTATATCCTGAATAAAATCCAGGATAACTTATTTAAACCCATGATAAAAGCTTCCCATATATCAAGATAACATTTTTTCATAAAAAACACTTACAAAATAAAAACTGAGCATAGAAGAATGAAATTGTATTATTCAATTTTTTTTAAAACATATAAAAACATTATATTAATAAAGTGTCATAAATTTTATAGAAACTTCTCATTTATTATATAAAAAAATTCATTTTCAATTTCATAAATAATATATTTAGATAGATTTTAGAAGGTAATTTCCCTACCTCAGTTTCGACTTCCATCAAATATATTCAAACTTTATTTTGAAGCTTTTCTCCTCTATAACCTTCTTAATACTCTTGGAAGTGGTCATTTAGTGGGACAAGAAGCAATATGATTTAAAAATTGATTAGATGAATGTAATTTGGCATAGGATAGTCGAGAAATATGGCTTAAAGTGTTGAAATTAATTAAATGATAGATCCCCCTTTTATAATAAAGGTGAGGTAAAATTCAGAATTACTAAAAATAAAAAAATATAATTAGTCTAATATAGGGTAAAAATTTCCAAAAGGCTTAAATATTATAAAATATATAATTTTCAAATGAAAATATTCATTTTTGACCTTTTTTTAGGATTTTTGTGTTTTTTAAATAATTTTGATAAAATATCTTATTCATGGAAAATAATTTCAGTCAAATTAAACACTATTCATGACTATGCCTTTAAAACATTAAAAAAAGATTCAAATTAGATTAAAAGTTTTTATTATAACTTATACATATTATATTAATCTATATAAATAGTGAATTAAGTTAAAATTTTCAAATTATGTTTATTTATTTAATATCATTATTTTTATTATTCATTAATAAAATAAATACTACACCATAATTCTATAGGTAATTAATGAAATTATTTATTCTGTAATAGTTAAAAATAAAATTCCATGAAAAATATAGTTTTATTAGCTTTCAAAAATCAATTTATTTTCAAAATTCACTCTTGTAAAACTATATATTACGATATCATACAAATTAAAAACTACATCGTGAACTACTTGACTTATTTATAAAATAAAATATTATAAAGGGATTAAAGTTATTCATGTGGGTCCAAAAGGAGCCAAATTTGAATAAATTAATATAATGGTATAAAATATTCTGTAAAAAAAATTTGTCTTGTTTTGGATCTTTTAACTGTAGTTATACATTTAATTTAAAAAATTTTATATATTTTTTCCTACTTTCACAAGAACTACATTATATTTTCATATGAATTAATGTAAATTATTTCAGATATAAAAATTTTAAAAAAAATTACTATAATAAAACTAACTTAATAATTGTTAAACTTAATCATTTGTATTCGTTTATTATGTATATTAACTCATATACATGTCAATAAAACTTCTTTAATATGTTATTTTGCATTTTCATGCCTTGCGCATGCATTGCACTAACATTTGGGTATGACTCATATTTTATAACTCTGGAATTAAAAAATATCATCCAAAAAGATAAATTCTACATGATAATTAATAAATAATACAATAAAATGATTATTATAAATCAATTATTATCTACCAGGAACCAAATTTGACTTTTTCAATGCTGAACAATTACTAGGTCAAAACTATCAATGATTTTCTTACATATTAAGAAAAATATAATTTTCATGTTTTGAATAATTTTTTTTTAAATATTTCTCTTTTAAATTAATTTTTATTTATTCTGAATTTTTTTTAAATTTATATCATAATTATGACCTCGTGCTCTCACATAAAATATATCACATTAAAAAAACTGTATTATTTACTATTCACCAAAAAATTTACATTTTCTAGAAAATTATGAAAAATTCAAAATATGATAATTTTGTCATGATTGATTCAAAAATAAAATTAGTTTCTTCAAAATTAAAATTCTATAATATGAAAATTAATATTTTAAATAAATTACAATAAAATTAACTATTTATTTTAAGAATTACTTATTCTAAAGAATATAACAATTTAATTTAATCATAATAATAAATATAAAAACAAATTATTCTTCCTTTACTTTAGTTGTTTCATTATCCCTCCCCCATTTTTAATATATTCATTGATTTTTTTTTTCAATTAATAAAAAATGGTGACACCTTTTCCCCATTGATTTCTTAAATTCCAATGTTGTTTCTTCAACAATAGGGTTTCTCCACAAAACCATAACCGAGTGAATTACCTGTATACTCAATACTTTCTATCTGTGATTAAGAATCTAAATAGGTTTCCCTTTAAAATAAAGGTTCTATTACATCTTAACTACTTATTCTCTCATAACACGAGATGAATATGACACATACTTTATTAACATCAAACCATTAAAAACATTGTATACCTGAGTTATACTCTATGGTAAGGATAATTATTAGGAAAATGGTCCAACATTATCTAGGATTCATAATGTCCAAAAAATAGTGGAATAAATTTCCTTTCTTACCAAAACACATAACACTTTTCCATAGTGATATTTTAAGGAAAACATGATCACCTACCTCGAAAACTGGTATTTCCTCATATCTTCTTCAAAACGTTTCGACATACTATGAGTTGTCCTCATATATTATTGGATTATCATTACGTTATCTGCCACTTCCTCCACTAGTTTTGGTCCCATCCACATCCTTTCCCAAACATTATCCCAAATAATGGACTTCAAAACCACTTTCCATATAATGCCTTAAAATATTCCATCTATATACTAGAATGAAAAATATTTTTATAAGAAAAATAAACTAATGAAATATGTTCTTCCTAACATTCATGGTAATCCATTGAACAAACTCGAAGAAGATCCTCCAATGTATGAATTTTATGATCTGACTATCCATCATATTGAGTATGAAAGGAAATTCTGAAATTTAATTCATTTCCCAATAACATCTAAAGGCCTTTCCAAAAGATAGACTTAACCGGGGATCATGGTCAAATGTAACAGAGAGGGTCACTCCATGTAACCATACTATCTCCTTTATATACAATCGATAATGTTATCACTGAGATATGGTTTCTTGAATAGGAATAAAATGAGTATATTTATTTAAATGATCAATAATAACTGAAATTGCGTTGTTACCTCATGAAGAATTTGGTAATCCCACTACAAAATCCATGGAAATATTTTCCCATTTACATTAGAGAACTATCAAAGGATAAGGAATTGCATTCAATAACTGTTGTTCTTCTTTAACCTATTGAAAAGTCAAACATATCATGGTAACTTCAACAATATATATTTTCATTCCATAACACTAATAATATTCACAAAGGTCTCTTTAAATCTTATTTCTGCGAGGTTAGACGGAAAATGGATAACTAGTATCTTAACATAACAATTATTTCTTAAAATTGGAATCATAAGACACACATAATCTCTTTCCAAATATTAATACACCATATTTATCAAAATTAAATTCTTGGAACATACCTTTGTTAACCATATCTATATTTTTATTAAACTCTACGTCTTCTTTCAATGCTTTCTTAATTTTTTCTGATAGAGGAAACTGCAGTGACGCCTGAAACAAAACAAATAAATTTCTTGCTCCCTCAAATAATCAGTCAAAATTAACTAAATCTTTAACCAAGGAGAATCATTCCAAATGTATCATGGTTTGTGTAGCATTATTTTTCCGACTCAATAAATCATCCACATTAATGTCTTTTTGGAGGGTAATGAATCATGCGATCATTATCGTTGATTTGTTATAGCCACATTCTCTATCGTATGTTAAATTATGTCTTAGTAAATATATACATCAGAAATTTTTATCATTATTTATTTCATATTTTACCATATACAAAAAAAATTCCACTAAATCATTAATGAATAACCAACAATAGCTACTTTAAAATTTGGGCTTTGATAATTTAACTCATGATGATTCAGTTATTTTAAATCACAAACAATTATCAGATCATATTCACTAAAACACAGTGATGTAAATTTAATTAAGAGTCACTATAAATGAAAAAATAACCATTTCTGGAAGATAGGGGAAAAACTGGAACATTAAGAAATCTCCATTTCATTTCCATAAAACAAAAAACACATTCTCATTTCCTAATAAATTTAACACCATTTTCTGTTAACAATGTTAGTGGGATAGATGACCATGTAATGCTTTTAAAAAAACCATGTTCACCCATTAAACCCCAAGATAGAATCACTTTCATATATCAAAATACCATTTTTCATAAAACATCACTTGGAAAAAAATAAAAAATGTACACATAAAAATGATATCATATTCTTAAAAAATAGTAATGAAAAATTATAAAGGAATATTTATATAATACAACATCATCAATGTAAGATAATCCACTCATTTCGTATATAAAAAACAATATTTTTAATTTCATAAAATGTATATTTAAAAATATTTTAAAAGGAATTTCCCTTACCACAGTTTTGACTTCCATAAAATTTGTTCAAACCTCCTCGAGAATTGTTTTTATTAAACACCTTAGGTATTTTGTAAGTTGTCTTTTTTGGAGACCAGAAGCACAAGACTATGTAATGGGATTAAGATATGTTTATTTTACAAATGATAGTCATGAAATACTCCTTAAGGTGATGAAATTAGTTGAAGAAAAGAGTCGATTTTTATAATTTATGTGATAGAAAAATTAAGAATTACATAAAAGATTTAAATATAATTATTCTAATATATGGTTAAGGACTTCTAAAATGCCTCAAATCATAAGAAATCATATTTTGAAATGAATATTACCATTTTTTCCTTGTTCCAATTTTTTGGGATTTTTAAATAATTTAATTAAATATTTTATCCATGAATAATAGGTTTTGTCAAATTAAACACTATTGAAAAATATGACTTCAAAACATAAAAAATGTATCTAATTTGACTAATATTTGTTATATGTTGTACATATCAGATTAATCTATATAAATCATGAATTAATATAAAAATATTAAATTATATTCATTTTATTATTTTTAACATCATTAATTTTATTTCTTCATTAATTATATAAATATTTCATCATTATTGTGAAGTCCATTAAGTTAATTATTTATTCTCTAAAAAATAAAAATAGAATTCCATAAAAATTAAAACTTTATTAACGTTCAAAACACTATTTATTTTTGAATAATAGTTCTAGAAAACCCTATATTAAAATATTATATGAATTAAAAAATATAGTGTGAACAACATGAATTACTTTTAAAAACAATATTATAATGTGATTAAAGTGATTCATGTGGGTCCAAAATTTCCCAAATTAAATTCAAATTATGATAGTGGCTGATAATTTTGTTATGGAAAATTATTTCCTCTCATTTTTGGGTCATTTCATGGTAATTATAAATCCAAATGAAAAATTTTATTTATTTTTATTCTAATTGAAAATGAATTATATCAACGTTGCATAAGAATTCATGTAACATCCCTATATTTCATAGTAAGATATTTTCATCAATGTAATTCAATAGCTTGCACTACACACAACACTGAGTTCGAGTGCACCATGATTTATTAATATAGCTGTTCAAAAAGCATTTATGAATAGTATAAACCGCATTTGGAATTTTATATACCCCATATAATTTTATCATCCATATTATGTGACAAAATATAAGAAAAAATTCAATTTTTTAGATAAAAGATGTATTTAAAAAATGAAATTTTACAGTCTTTTAATGGAGATTGATTTTAAAATACAATATTTGAAACTTTTATATATTCAACATGATGAAATAAAATTATTATTTATAATATAGACACAAAAATTAGTTTGGATAATTTTTCGGTGCTTTTCGGATAAATTTCATATTTTAATGAATAGTAAAAATACAAAATTTTAATTAAAATCAATTTTTTTAATAAAAATAAATTATATTTTTAAATTATATATTTAAATGGTTTTCAGGTATAGTTTGATTTTTTTTCATTTAATCCAATGATGTTCATTAGATGTAATTTAACATTTAAAATGGACATAAACACTTATCAATATTTTAAAAGTCTTTATTTCTCAAAAACCTGCTTTCTGGTTTTGACAATGAGAGTATGTTTATTAAAATTAATTAAAACAAATTATATATTTTTAATTTCATGAAACAAACATCGATTTTTAATTTTAAATATCAAAATTATATTAGAGTGAATTTTTGGTATTTTTCTGAAAACTTTCGATTATTGATGAATAGTGAAAAACACTACGTTATTGTTTAAAACCGACTTATTATTTATATAATAATTTATTTTATTTAAAATTATTTAAGAAAAAATAGATACATAATATCTATATAAATTAAATCTAATTCATTGGAGTCATTTTATAATAAAATTAGATATATAAAAGTTTATTGAACTTTTTACCACCTTTTACCAACCTTCTAGGTACATTAGCAGTTTTGCATAAAACGTAATTTTACCTGTTCTGTGAAATGAATATAAAAAATAAAAGAGACACTATTGATCTAAGTATGTAAAATTTTGTCATTAATGTGAATATAATTTCTGGTGAATAGTCACTTTTCATTTGTAATTACTACGCTTATAAGTAAATAGGGTAATTAAATGTAAAAATGATATTATTATTACCCTAACACATGTCATATTTATATTATATTAGTTTATTTCGACCAAAATAAACCTTATAAATAAAATATGATCATTTTGGTCCACTTGGATTAGATTAGGACATTTAATAATATTTTATTTAAAGAAGAGTTAAAAGTGTTAAATTCAAATTTTCATAACTAAAGTTTTTTAATATAGGTTTATACATAAGATAAATTAGACTATAAATATTCATTAGAAAGATAAAAAGCTTTAATACATAATTTTAATTAATTTATAATTTTTAGACATTATATAATTAAATTTATCTATGACACAACGATGAGGCAATAATTACCTTTTTAACGAAATGTTAAGATAGGTGATGTATAAAAATCCAAATAAATATAAATTGAGACTTTGGATGCATTCAAATACTTTTATAGATTAATATGAAATTTTAGGGTTAATTAAATGATTTTTATGCGAAGTAACCATGATTTTATGACTTCTACAAAAATAAATTACTAAATAGTGTCAAAATTGACATAAATGAGTTTTTAAAACAAATACTATATTATTATTTAATATATTAGTCCAAAAAATCCAATGTTAGGAAATACGACTTATATAATAATATATATAATTAATGAACCACTTTAGGTTATCTTGACATTTTATTATATGATTATTACCTATATAATTAAATAATACAAGAATACATGGTAAAATTAAACTATTTAACTAATAGTTAATTCTATAGGATAAAGTTAATATGGTGAACTAAACATGTCCAAAACATATTGGTTGAGAGGTTTTCAACCCATACCCACCTTATCCTAGAAATAAATTATTTTTGAGCCATTATAAATCAAATGTTATTGTATAATAAAAAAATATTCTATGCTTTTCTTAAAGTTACTTTCACCTCTCTTATAAAAGGGTACTTCCCATTCTCTCAAACTCACACCTCCCAAACCATTTTACTCCGCGAAAACGAGGCCAAATATCCTCCAAATTACACTAAATTCTACCCAGAATCCTTACCTTGAGCAAAAAGCTAACCTAATGAACCCTTTTGTTCAAATCAAAAGGAAACACCCATAGAATAGGTAATTATGTTATCACCTATTTCAAAGTTATTTTCTTCTTACACTTTCTTTTTAATTGTTATTTCCATAAAAAAATAATAACTCTGGCACCTTTTACAAATTATGATGTAATTATAAATATTATACAATCATATTCATTATTCTATTCATCTTATGAATGATAATGTCACCATTCCTGTGTTTGTACGACATACTGTCTCTATGTCGTGGTGTAATTTGTTATTCAACACTATGTTATTAGGATGGATATAATGATTAGAAATATGTATATAAATATTGAAAATAACATGCTAATTTATTTTCAGAATTAATATACCATCAAATTACATACCGTTTAATCATTTATGAAATGATATTGTCACTCATGTGTACGAACGACTTACCGTCTCCACAACACGATTAGATTAATTTCCATGTTCACCCATCAAATATAATTATAAAAATATTTATTATTAATAATTATTTAATATATGACATAGTAATTCTACTAGATCAATATATATATATGTTTGTGTATTTACATACTTATCTCTTATTTACTTACTTCCGTTCAATACGATATGAAAACGGAAACAACATTTATGCGTACGTATGACCTACCATATCAATAAATGTTGTTTTACATTTAATATATACATATCTATTATACATATTTATATTCTAAATATATATGATATATAAATAATGTTTTATATTCTTGAATTGTATATAATAAAAAATTAAAACACATATGATAAAGAAAGTTTTTATTACCTGAATTGTAAATTTAACATGGAAATCATTATAAAATAGGTAGTATAAAGTCATAAATGAATCACATATGATATAATAAATATTAATATGGTTCTGTTATAACTTAATAACATACTATGTTCATTATAAATGAGGTTAAACGTACCCTCGGCCAAATGTAAGTGTAAGTAAATGGTTAATTCTGCAATCTCTTCATTATCCTAGGTGGTTTATACGTGAGTATCTACTTGGGCCTCTTTATCATCCACATCCATGTTTCCTAAAAATGTATTTCAAAACATTTTTACTATTTCCTACACTATGGGTTAATTTAATTTATACAATTTTTTTTTAATTTTTATAAGATATTTATAATGGAATATTTCAATAGTTTTCCAAAGAAGGTTATTTACAACCTTTTCCACAAAAGAAAGGAAATAATGTTTTTTAACTTATATGGTGGGTGAAGCTATTTTCCTCAATTGTAAATCCTAAAAATATTTACTTATAAGCCTATGAGAATATTTCCAAAATAAATGTTTTCTTTTATAATTATGTTACATTGAAAATAGTTTTATATAGAAATAGGTATTTCATTCAAGTAGTTTTAATTTCATCTATGTCAACATCCTTTGATGGATTTTAAACTTATTTGAACATGTTTTATTTTGATACATATTTTGCATATTGTGTTGAATGTTTTTTAATATTTTTGACTATGGATGTTTTATTTTCATAACATTAATATTTTATGGTTATATTATTGACATTTTATATGATAGTTGTAATGCGAATGATTATGTTATGATTAAACATTTCCATATGAGAAATGCATTGGACTTTGTAAGTGAAAGGTGGAGTCTGCTATAGCTCCTCGATGCATCAGAAGGTCTCATAAGACAAACTAGTGTCTTGGAAGAAGGCCATGACAAAATCTTAATTGTATTCTTGGCCTGAGGCCTTGACTATATGGTTATAATTCTTAGAACTATGCATTCCATCATTGTGAAATTGGAAATTTAATATTAAATGTGATAATTTGACTTTTAGAATATCCATGTGAATAAGTAAAGGGAATTATTTGATTTATCTTCGCTATATTATGCTGATTTTTATTTTTAAAAGGATTTTGTTTTAGTCTAATACATTTCCTTAAATGTTTATGCTTATTTATGAATATTTCCACTAAATTACTTACACTTTCTGATCATATGAGCTCACCCATTTCTATGTTTTTCCCCAGGATTTGAGGAAGTGTATTTGGACTTAACTGTAGGGATTGTCTAAGGGAGATGAATGTGTTCAATGAAGACACAATAATGTCATTTTTCATTTCATAATGTAATGTAAAAGTTATGAATCTATCTAATGCTTTTAAGACTGCTAAACTGATATGTCTTTCAGGATTTGATCCCATGTGGTCATGCCCATGTTATGTAATAATGTTCCGACTCTGGGTAACTAGGGTTAGAGAATTATAGTTGGTATCAGGGGAATTTTATTACAATCCTTGATAAGCTAGATTTGGAAACATTTTTATTAGAAAACACTTCACTAAGATAGAATTTTATTATTAGTATATAAGAACATCAAAAAAAATTGGTAATTTAAATATTATGTGAGTTTCTAAAGAAATAAATTCCTTTCTGGATACGAGAAGCTAGAGGCGGCTCTGGCACAGATGTACCTAGGAGTGAAAACTCTGATAAAGAGTTTCAGGATTGAACCTTGGTATTCTAGTACAAGACAACATGTCTTACTGCACTCTTGGTTACAAAACTCCCAGGGGATATTCTTAGGATAATTCATCTTTTATTTACAAAACGATTTGAAGGGTTTTAAGGACAATTGTTTATTGAATGGTCTTTATTGATCATTGGGTATTATTTGTTAATTTTATGAAATTAAGATTAGTATATATATCTGTAAAAGATTATCCATTTTGGGGATCATATGATCTTGTACTAACCATTTGGTTTTGGTTAATCTCTATATAAAAGGTAAATATATTTTCATCCATTTTAGATTATGTGATTCTCTAGAAGTCTATTATAGTGGTTTAGGTGTGGCCAAGTCATCTTGAATACTAATAATTTGGATAAAAGATGAGTTAGTGGATGAAATTTATTAAAGGATGAAACTATACATAAAATGTATGCATATCTATTTATTTTATTACTCAATCTTATAAATAAATTCCCCAACTTTATGAAATGGAACATAAAACAAAAAACGTTGTCTATTTACTTTTCATACTGGGAAACAAATAATCATTTAACCCATCACAATATTGTGGTTTTCTTGTTGTTATCATTTCCCTGATCATGTTTTCTATAAATCTACATCAGAACGTGACAATTAGTTTATCTTCCATATCCATGTTTTCCTACATGGAATCCTAGTATGGATTTTCTCAGGTGACCTTTGTACTTCTCTTTCTTTCTTTCAATGTGATAGTTTTATTTACTCTTTTTCTGCTGTTGGAATTTCAATGAATTTCCCCAATCTCAATTTTAAAATTGTGAGGACTCAATTTCCAAAATGGGGGATGAATGTAATACCCCAATATTTCATAGTAAGTTATTTTCATTATAGTAATTAAATAGCTTGTACTACATGAAACACTGAGTTCGAGCGCACCACGACTTACCGACTAGCCGTTCCAAAAGCGGTTATGAATAATATTAACTGAATTTTTAATTTTATATACAAAATATAATTTTAATATCAATATTATGTGACATAATAAAAGAATATATTCAATTTTTCAGATAAAAGAAGTATTTTTGAAAAAATAAAATTTACCACTTTTAATAGAGAACAATTTATAAATCCAATATTTGACACTTTTATATATTAAATTTGAAAACATAAACATGTTCATTACAATATATACCTAAAAATTTAGTTTGGATAAATTTTCAGTGCTTTTCTGATAACTTTAATATTTTGATGCATAGTGAAAAATACTAAATTTTAATTTAAAAAAACGTTTTTAATCAAAATAACTTATATTGTTAAATTATATATTTGAATGGGTTTGAGGTATAATTATATTATATTTTTATCATTTAACCAAATTTTTTTCATTATATGTAATCTTACATTTAAATTGGACAAAAATACATATCAGTCTCTTGATAGTTTTTATTTTTAAAAAACCCGGTTCCTAGTTTAGAAAATGGGAATGTTTAATTTAAATTTATTAATACAACAAATATATTTTTATTCTGGTGAAATATAAATCATTTTTGAATTTGAAATGTTAATATTATCTTTGAGTGAATATTTGTTATTTTTCTGAAAACTTTCGATTTTTGATGAATAGTGAAAAACACTATGTTATTGTCTAAAACTGACTTTTTATTTAAATAATTATTTATTTTATTTAAATTTATTTTTAGTTAAAATTGATACATAATACATATATAAATTCAATGTAATTCATTGGAATCATTTTAAAATAATATTAGATACATAAAATTTTATAGATTTTTTACCGTCTTTTACCCACCTTCTAGGATCGTTAGCAAATTTGTATAAAACAAAATTTTACCTCTTTAGTGAATTTAATTTATAAAATATGAGAAACATAGTTGAAATCAGTAAGTAAAATTTGTTTCAACAAGTTGAAAATAATTTTTGGTGAATAGTTACTTTTGATTGTTATTTACCACGGTTAAAAGTAAATAGAGTAATTATAGTTAAAATTGATATTATTATTACCCTAACACATGTACAATTATCTTGGATAAGTGTGTTTCATCCAAAATCATCCATAGGAAAAAAAGTGAATCTTTTGGTCCACTTTTATTATATTAGTACATAATTTATTTTTTTATTTAAAGAAGAGTTAAAAGTCTAAAATTCAATTTTTCATAACTAATTTTCTTAATATAGGATTATACAAAAGATAAATTAGACTATAAATATTAATTATAAAGCTAAAAAAATTTTAATACATAATCCTATTTTAGTAATAATTTTTAGACATTAAATAATTAAATTTATTTATGACACAATGATGATGAGGGAGTTTTTTTAATGAATGGTTTAAATAATTGATGTTATAAATATCCAAATAAATGTTAATTGGGACGTTTTATACATTACACTAATTTTATAGATTAATATGACATGTTATCATTGATTCAATGAATTTTTTTTGAATTAATCATTATCTATGACTTTCAAAAATATAAATTACTAAATAATGTCAAAATTTACATAAATGAGTCTTTAATAGAAAACTATATTATTAAATTATATAATAGTCATAAAAATATATGGTTTATACAAAGCACTTATATAATTTTAGATATATTATTAATGAACCACTTGGAATTCTCTTGTAATTTTATAATAATATTATTAACCATATACTATAATAATACAAGAATACATGGTTACAGTTATTCTAATTAACCAAGAGTTAAATTTAAAAGGTAAGGTTAATATGGCGACCTAAACCTATTTGAAACAACTTTATTGAGATTTGTTTGACCCATAACTACATTATCATCGAAATAAATCATTTTCAAGCCATTATAAACTGAATATGATTGTATAATAAAATAATATTTCAAGCTTTTCCTAAAGTGACCCTCACCTCTCTTTTAAAAGGGTAGTTCCGCTTCTCTCCAAATCACACCACTAAAGCCATTTGGATCAGCCAACCCCTACCCAAATCATCCCCCAACATCACTCAATTCAACCTAGATGCCATTTCTTTGAGTACAAATCCATCCTAAGGATCCCTTTTGTTCCAATAAAAAGGAAACACCCAAAGAAGAGGTAATTATTTTATCACCTCATTCAAAGTTCTTTTCTTCTTCCACTTTATCTTTTGTTGTCATTTCCATAAAAAAATAATTAATCTAGTACCTTATACATAATATGATGTTATAATAAATATCATAAAATCATATTCGTTATTCTACCCATCATATGAATGATAATGTCACTATGCGTGCGTACGCATGACTTACCTTCTTCATGTCGTGGTGTAATTTATTATTCAACAGTATGTTATTTGGTTGGATATAATGATCAGAAATATGTATTATAATTATGAAAATAACATTCTAATTTCTTTGTAAATTTCATTTACCATCTAATTAGACACCTTTTAGTCATTAAGTAAATGATATCGTCACTCGAGTGTATGTACGACTTACCGTCTCCACAACGCACTAAGATTCATTTCAATGTTGACCATTCAACGATCATTATAAAAACATATATTATTAATAATTATGTAATATATGATATAATAATGCTATCGGATATATATATATATAAATGTATTTATGTATGTATTTACTTAAATATATCTTATTCCCTTACTTCTGTTCAATATGATATGAAAATGGAAACAACTTTTATGTGCACGTACAACCTACGGTCCCCATAAACAGTGTTTTACATTTCAAATATATATATATATATTATACATATTTATATTGTAAATATATATTATATATGAATCATGATTTATATTCTTGATGAATTTAGAATAACATGTTAAAACACGTACGATAAAGAAAGTGATTATTACCCGAAATGTTAATTTATCAAGGAAATCATTGTTAATTGTGTAGTATAAAGTCCTAAATGAATCATGTATGATATAATAAATATAATTATGGTTCTGTTATAATTTAATAACATACTATAGTCATTATACAGGATATTAAATGTACCCTCAGCCAAAGGAATGTGCAAGTGAAGGGTTAATCCAACAATCTCTTCATTATCCGGGGTTGTTTATACGTGAGTATCTACTAGTACCTCTTTATCATTCTCATTCATGTTTATTAAAACTTCATTTCAAAACATTTTGACTATTTCCTAGAATATGGTTTAATGTAATTTATACCATTTTTTTACTTTTTATAAAATATATATAATGTAATCTTTCCGTCATCCTCCAAACAAGGTCCTTCAAAACCTTTTTGACCAAATTAAGGAAACAATGTTTTTTAACATATACGGTATGTGTGGCTATTTTACACCATTATAACACCATCGAATATTCCCTTACAATTATATAATAATATTTTTAAAATAAATGTTTTATTTTATAATTATGTGACTTTTAAGTGATTCCAAAATACAAATAGGAATTTCTTTCAAATAGGTTTCATTTTATATTTTTCAACATCCTTTGATGGATTTTAAACTTGTTTGGTGTTGGTTTATTATGATAAAAATATTCCATGTTGTATTGAAGGGTTTCTAATATGATTGATTGTGGATGTGTTATTTTTAAACCTTTCATGGTTTATGGATAAAGTATTGCCCTTTTTTATTCTAGTTTTAATACTAATGTTGATGTTCTGTTTAACCCTATTAATATGTGGAATGCATTGGAATTAGTAAGTGATAGGTGGATCCCACTATATATCCTCTATGAATTAGTAGGTATCAAGAGAAAAAAAATTGTCTTTGCAGAAGGCCTTGACAAAATATGATTTGTAGTATTGGAATAAGGCCATTACTATGTGGTTATGAAGTCTGGAATTATGCATTTTATCATTGTGATATTGGTTATTTCATATGACATGTGATAATTTGACTAGTAGAATATCAAAGTGAATATGTAAATGGGTTTATTTGATTTATCATTACCATATTAAGCTTTACGTTTTGTTTAAAATGTTTGTGTTTTAGTCTTAGACATTTCTTTAAAATGGTTGTGCTTATTTATGAATGTTTCTAATAAATTATTTACCCTTTCTGAGAATCTAACCTCACCCCTTTCATTGTTTTATTTTTCCCAGGATTCGAAGAATTATATTATGATTGACCTATATGGATAGTATAAGGGAGATGAATGTGTTAAAAGGAGATACACGGTTGTTTTTTTCAATTCATAATGTTATATAAATTTTTTGTATGTATCTAGTTCTACCAAGGCTATTAAACTAATCAGCCTTTCGGGATTTGTTCCATTGTGATCAAGCCAATGTTATGTAAAAATGTACCGACACTTGGTAACTGGGGTCGAGGAGTTACAATTAATGTTAATTATTTAATATATAAATATTAAAAATATGTTACTATAACAAAAAATTACGTAATTAGTTTCATTATAATCATTTATATTTGTTTATTTTTTATATTTACGCATATTTATGTCAATAAAACTTCAATATTTGTTAATTTTCTTTATCGTGCCTTGTTCAAGCATTGTAATGGAATTTGTGTTAGTTTCATGTTATATAACTCTAAAATTATAAACTATCATCCAAAAACATAAATTATAAATAATTATTAATAAATAAGTCATGAAAATAATTATTAATAATTAGTTAATATCTATAAGGAAACAAATTTTACCTTTTCAACATTTTTTAGGCTTTGTGTCATTACTGATAATTATTTTTATTCTTATCATGAAAAATATAATTTACATGTCATAAATTATTTATGTACAAAATTTCCCTTAAAATATCATTATTTCTTTATTCCATATGTTTAATAAATTTTATATCATAATTATTTCTTAACATTGTCAAAACAAATAATAAAATATTTTATAAAAAAACATTATTTTTTACAATTCAATTTTTTAACCTCTTTTATAAAATTCACAAACATTCGTACTAATATAATTTTGAAATGACTTATTCAAGAATCACATTAGGTTTTTTGATATAAAATGTTCTATAATTTGAAAATTATTTTCAAAAAAACTAACCATAATATAAATTGTTTATTTTAATAATTACAAAACCTAATGACTATTAATATTGGATTCAATAATAAAAATAAATATAAAAATAAATTATTCTATTTTTTCCTATGTTGTACAAAAAAAAACAACTTATAATGGATCCAAGTCATAGAAGGTGTCATAATCATGGTTCAAGTGTGTTCATTGTTGATGACAATTATAGGAGGATGGATTTTGTTAACTGATGATATCTCTTAGGCATAGTATGTTTTACACTCAATGAAGGAGATATTGGTTAATGTAAGAATGGGTGGCCTATTAAAATCAATTTAGAAATCAATAATAGGCAATCATGGATCCTGAGAAGTCAACCCAATAAACTATTTTTTTTCATTTGAGTAATTTTCACAAGATTAGTAGTTTAACATTTATTTAATCATTCTCAAACCCCGTTTCTTTAAATTATTTTCAAATATTAAAAATTAAAAAAATAAGAAAATGTTATTTGGATAATGAGTTATTTATACTATTTTCCTTAAGAAATTGACTTAGGTCATCTCTTGTGACACACATAGTAATACTAATAATTATTTTGGAAACGTCATGATAAACCACATAAACTAGAAACCCTTCCCTTGTACTATAGTGGTCTTCACTAAAAATTCATTTTTAAAATTTTTAAATTACATTTCTATTCATTAAATATAGAAAAATATTTATTATTTTTTCCAATGATATATTCGAATTTTTATATTTATGAGTTGATTCATTAATACATAGTGCAACACCTTGAGAAATTTTTGAAATTGATATCAATGCCCATTTTAAGATGATTAAGGAAAAAATATGGTACATTGATATAAAAATAGAGTGGATAAAAGAATATGCATGTACATACTAGTAGTAGTGTCTGTATCATGATATATTACTATATTTGGAAGATGTATCCGCACTAAATTTTCAATTTGAAGAACCCAATGTGGTTAATAAGATTTTACATGAATATCAATTAACATCTCTCAACGATTTATAAAATTGTTCATTTAAAAAATCAGGTTGATTCCATTTTGGGAGATATAAATGATTTGGATGAGTAATATTCTGACATTTTTAAATATGAAAACAGAAGTTATTCTCCCATCTATTACAAAGAAAAATCAGCACCACTCAAACTCTTTCTAGATTTACAAGATAATGATGATGATATACCTATTGAGATTGAGTTTCTAGTGGCCCTATTATAATAGGTGAATTTTTCATGAATACATACATGAAAGGTGAGATTTATATATTAATTCATGTGGGTATAATCTTATTCTGGATAAGTTACATCCTTACAAAACCTTTTTTAAATCACTAACAAAAAAAAATAAAACATACCAAAGATATTCATGTTAATAAATAAGTTATAAAAATAGTGGAAGATCAATAAGAGTTAGAGAATAATTTAATGATGTTACTGCCTCTTCTACATCAAAAATCATATAATATAGAGTAGGAATCCATGATAGTCAATAGGTAGCACACGTATCTTATATTCCCTTACACCTTGGACATTAAATTCTAAATTTTTATTTCATTAAATATTGGAAATTTATTCTCTTATTTGGGGGTCTCCATTCTTAGTGTCTACTCGTATAAATGGGGGAAAGTAACATTTAGTGTTTTGTCTCAATGAAAACCCTACCAGAGTCAATTTGATATCTCGAGCATTATTCAATCACTTGTAACATAAAATAGTTGGCACATGGCCTCAACCGTTACTTCCCAAACACCAGAGGAAGACAACTATTAGTGAGGGTCTAAAATGGAAATGTGTGTAGAATATAAACTCTTAACCAATGTGGGAAAATTGGTATAATAAATGTATAAACAATGGAAATATATAGTAATGAATAAAATTATCATAACAAATCATACATATAAATTAAATAGATAAGTGAAATAATAAAAAATGTCATATAAAAAATTATGAGTCTATGATTCTATAGAAAATAGAAAATTAGATATACATGGAATTATTCCCAAAATACACTATAGGTACAAAAAAAGAAACTCTAAGACCAAATACAATCCCATAAGTATCTCGATCAATGGATCAGTAATTTGATACTAGCTCCCCATTCTAAAAGATAATTAGGCATTCATGGTTGGATGGTTTCCCTTTTCCATAACTGAATCTGTGAGTCCTTTCTGGGCACTAAATAGTGGCCTAAAAGGGTTTGAGTAATACTTAGTAATCCACCACTGTGAACATATAATATTATCTAGACATTTTATATAAATGAAACTTTTGCAGTAATAATGAATAAAGGGAAACAGAAAATAAGTATGCCTAACCGGATTTGGTTCCACATGGTTGCCCATATTAAACTACCACCTTCATCCAAAACCAAGATATCTTAGAAAACATTTTAGAGTTATCATAATTATATATAATTAAGTATATATATATATATATATATTATTTAAATACATATATAGACACATACATATAAATACTCTATCCACTAAGCACATAGGTCAACCTCCCACTCTCATGTCTCATCCAATAAATGTTGGTGATGCCATAGCACCCATACTATAAGAACTGGATGTCCATAGAGAACCTTTATTCTCCTATCAACTACATGAATCAAATACTCTTCAAAGGATACATCAACGTGCAACTCAACCTCCTCAAGCAGAAAAGTGTGATGTAGGTCCAAATGATAGCTACATAGCTACAATGCTTGGAATACATTGTGCATGGATAAGTACCTATACGGTAGATATAACCGATATTCTACCAACCTAAATATCTCCATAATCTTGAATAGATCAACATATCAGGTTAAAAAATTACCATGTCTCGTGATTATCGTATGTCCCAGCCTTGCTGAAACATGAAAGGAAACCAGTTCCCCGGTCTCTAACTATAGAGTTCTTCTTTGGTGATATGCATATAATTTATATCAAGATTGTATTATAGGCATCCACTTCTGAATCAATTATACTCGCTTAGAAATATACTACACAATATATGGTCCCATTAATTCTTCCTCACATACCTACAGCCAGTACATAGGCGATCAACATGTCATAACATACAAATCCTCATAAGTGGCATTTTGTATAGTTTCATGCTAACTATTATTATAGGAGAATTAAATGATGGGTATATGCTTCTCCCAAAATCCCCCAAACATCTTGGACTCATGATCGTATTATATTCTCTCACACCTGTATCATATGATCTGACTAGCATTAATTCTGAGGGTGGTATGCCATGGTTATAAGCAATTGTATACCCAATTCCCTGTGAAAAATATTTCAAAAAACAAGAAGTAAATCATGTGTCCCTATTTGAAACAACAGTGTGTATAACCCCATGAAATCATACTATCTCACAGATGTACGACATTAAAAATTCATAATCACTAATGGTATCCATCATTGACAATAAATGAGAAACATTGGTGATCATGTCAACAACAACCTACACAACTTCATTAACTTGAGCCGACCTCAGTAAACTAGTCACAAAATCCATCCCAACATCGTCATATTTCCCTCCAGAGTAGGTAGCTACATTAAAAACCCAATCAGTCACTGATGTTCAACATTAATCTATTGATAGGTGGAGCACCATGTAATAGAACCATCACCCCCCCCCTTTTATACATTTTGACTAGTATTGATGTTTTATTTCATTATACATCTTGGTGAATCAAAGGTTCACTAACCAAGAAGAAGAATTAAACTCCTGTATAAACTCCCTATGGATGTCTACATTAACCCAAACTCATCCTTGGATAAATAGGATATCATCTCTTCCTAACTTCCAACAAGGAGGTTGGTCCTTGCCTTATACACACTCCTGCAGGACTAGGCCTTCAAAATACAATAGTTTTCTCGTCGTTACTCTATCTAGAAAGGATCATGTAATAATTAAGGATGTCACATAAGTATGTCCCTTACTTTCATTCACCTCCATGTTTCTCTCAGAGAACAACACCATAAACTTTCACTCATTATTGGACTATTTCAATGCTTGCATTTGAGCCATCCTGCTTAATGCATCAACCACTGCATTCCCTTTACCAGGTGTTTAGGTATATTTGATGCTAAAATAATGAAGGTACTCCAACCACCGTCACTTCCTCATATTAATATCAGGCCATGTAAATATGTATTTTATTATTTTCTGATTTGTATACACCACCATATGCTCTCCCAAAAAAACAATATATCCAATAGCATAATGAGTAAACAACTTCAGCTAGGTCAATACCGTGCATCATGTAGTTCCTCTCATGTGGCCTCAACACTCAAGACCCATAAACCATGGCTCTTTCCAAATGAATCAGTAGTACTCCATACAAAATTTTTTTGTGTCACATTACATAGAATATATCTTTCCCTATTCTCTAAGCATCAGTACTGGTGTTGATGTCAACCTCCATTTCAGAATCTAAAAGGATGTCTCACAGGAATATAACCTTAAAAACATCACACCCTTCTTAGTCATGAAAGTCAATGATGCTAGTAATCATGAGATATCCCATATGAAATTCTTATAGTAAGTATCTAACCATAATAAACTTGTTATGTCAAAAATGTTCCTAGATTGTTCTTAGGAATATATAGCTCTAACAATCCTTGGGTCCACTAATACACTTTTATTTGAGATTATGTGTACGAGGAAGTGAATCTGATCCATCCATAAGTGGTACTTTGTGAGGTTACAATATAGTGGCTGTTGTCCCATTATGTTCAAATTGATTTAAACATTGTTGGAATGATTGTGTCCACTATGACAATACACCAAGATAACATACATGAAAAACATCACAAAAAATATAGGTAACAATGGAACACTCCGTTCACAAACGTCATGAAAACCTTTGGTGCATTCGTGAGACCAAATGACATAATCAGATACTCATATATACCATACCTACTACAAAGGGTTTTACATGGTATGATTGTAGGTCGAACATGTATATGGTGGTATCCAAACCTCAACTTAATTTTCTTGATAACTTGGGCTCCTCAAATAAGATCACACAGATCATCTATCCATGGTAAGGGATATCAGTTTTTTACCGTCAACTGGTTCATTTCTCAATAATCCACACATATCCTAAGAGTTTCATCCATTTTTTTGAATGAAATGTTTATCCCCACAGATAAGTATTGGGTCTAATAAATCCATTTGCCTGCAAATCCTCTAGATTCCTCTTGAGGTCCTACTACTCCATGTTATTTATTCTATAAAGAGGATGGGATATAAATGAAACTCCTAGAACTATGTTGATGGATATTTTCAACTATATCTCATGAGGTAAAATAGAAAAATCATCTATAAAGACGTCCTTGAATTTATCAACTACGAGAGAAAATTCCTCCTGACTCACTCCCAGATCCTCCAGATACAAATTAGCAATCTATTTTGTCATCCCGCATATCCCATGATGTTGTGGTCCATATCATCTTGCTTATAAATCCCATTCAAACTTGTGAGTACACACATCACACTATTGTGATGTGAGAGTCACCAACAATTAATATAATTCTATTTAATACTAATAAGAATCTAGCCAATATATCCCACATATGATGTCAAATTCATTCATCTCATGAAACAACCGAGAAGAAGTGACACACACCAACCTCAAGGGGTCACTCTATACATAGGAATATATCTTTTTTTCTGACTCCCAATAGAATTTCTAGTTTTATAATTCCCTAGGAAGAAAACAAAATAATCCCATGTCTTTTCACCATTGGTAAAAAAATAAAACTATTTGATACACCTGAATCAAAAATTGTGTATGAAATAGTTGAGGCCACTAAGATCATACTTATCATAGTAGTAGGTTCATAATCATACTCCTTGGGGGTAGGTTGTACAAAATAGATCTATCATTTAACCCAACCCACAGATACTACCTTACTAACCAGAGTAGCCCCACTTTGATGTCTCATTTTAACTGGTGTCCAGCTTCCTTTGTCATGAACACAACTTCATTGTCCTGATCGGCCATAACTACTCCAATTTAATACCTGACGTGGATCTATGAAACCTGCTCCTGAACCTGGTGTCAGAGATGACTACCTACCACTCATAGATGGAGGGATGTTCCTATATAAACATTTCATGTGTCCCATACTACATTAATCTTGGCACTCGACTATGTTGTGGCCTCACAGATTCTACTTGTGGCCTCACCTTTCACATTTATAATATAACACATTGCTTCCAATACACACATCCTAACTGTAACTCATCTCATGGGAACCATAAAAAACGTGCTTCCAGTCTGAAGAAGTTGAACCACTTGGTTTATAGGAACTCTTTCTTTATCTTCATCCCCTAACTCCATTTGGTTCCTCTCTATAATCATCACATGATTTTCAATTTCAGTGATAGAGGTAAACCTAAACATATTGACCTGGGATCTGATAGAATGTTTGAGACATTCCTCAAAGCATGTCTCTCTAGATAGCTCATCGGTATGGTACATTGGTAGAAAACACTATAACTATATATATCATGTCTAGTACCACATAACTATAATTTTTATCCTCTATATAAGCATAAATTCATTATCCCTCTCTGCCTATAGAGTCACGGGGTAGAAATTGTCATAGAAGCATGTTTCAAAATTGTCCCAATCCATATCTCGCATCCCTTCATCATGGTTCAGTACATCCCACCAGTAAATTTATACTCCATGTAGAATATAAATGAAGAATGTGACCCTCCCCTCAGATAAAATCTAATGATCCTCAAAAGATTCCAATGTAGTCTTTAGACATAGCTCAGTAGAATATATACCATCATCCCCTAAAAAAATTGTAAAATGCTACTGTAGAACAACCACCTCATCTCATCCATAGACTAGGTAGGTTGTGGTTCTCTATGATAAGTATACATGAAGAGAAGTAATCTCTCATAGAATTGTGTATCAACACCTACGTCCAGAAGAGAAGATAGTGCTACAGCTGGAACTATAAGAGGATACTTTGGTAACACATGGCCCACCACCTACCTTTTGTTCCAATCACCACCCTCTTTGAATATTATAAGAGGCTTCCAGGGTTTAATTCCTTTAAAATTCCAAACAAATGTATCAAGAAAGAACAATATCTACGTCATAGCATAAATGTGTAGGATAGGTTGAAACCCTCCAAAAACCAATTCAACCCATAGGATACTCATAAAACAAGGAATATTTAAATAATAGTAACCAAACCCTCTAGAAAATCTACCTCTTTCTCACTCAAAATATTAGTGTAGGTCATGTAACTATTTTCCATTACATTTGCATTTGAATTTCACATTAATTTCTTCCAATGATTTAGCCGATGTTTAATCAAGTTCTAATCAATTAGGACTCATAACACCTCCTGAACCAATATTTTATTAACATAAAATCCATAAATATCCAATTCACTAAAACAATTGAATTTTAAAAAAACTGCACCACTTCCTTGGTCATAAGGGACCATACACATTATAAACTAAATAATGGAATCATGTCACAATCCTCTGCACAAAATCTATCACAACAGCAGATATAGGTATCACAACACATATCATAATAACATGAAATGAGTACTGCATCCTAAATGATGTGATATAATTCATGGAATGTGATTTCTAACAAATTTATATAGGATGAATGAGATGGAATACCCTCATCTCATCAGGTTTCAACAGAAATAGAACCCACAATCACATCAATAATAACTGTATAAACAATGTATGTCACCCAATGGTGAAATTGAATCATCTATAATCATCAAAATCAAAAAATAAAATTTAATTTGATGAAAAGCATAATTTCCTTATATGTGGGGTAGATACTCATTAGCACAACTCATTACCAAATCCAATTTATTTACTATTTTTATTTATTGTCTCGAAATAGTATTTCAAACTAAAAATGGACTCTAATTCTACTTTGTAACAGCCTAGATTTGAAAGCTACTCAATAGTTCTCCAAGCCTAATTGTTCAAAAGGCATAATGCCCATATCCCCAAATTCCATAGGATACATACTAGAAACATGAGATTAAGTGTTTCATTATGGAGACTATTACATCACCACCATACTATATCATAGCATAATTCAAAAACATAAAGATACAAGAAGATGTTATTACAAGTTGAGAATTGATAAATAAGAAAGAAATAAATATATAACTAACCAGAAGTGTCTCGTATAAAGTCAGGATAATGGTACATATCATATTTTTTGGAAAACAACCAAAATAGGTACATGAAAATCAGTACAATATATCTATTTGAAAATCAAAAAAGGAAAAAAATTACAAATGTTCTATCTAGGAATAGCATCACGAGACTTAGCATGGTCCTGTACTACCTTGCTCCAAGAAGAAATCAATTAGTTGTATTAGGCCACTTTCCTCTATCAACACTGGAAACCATATAATTTTCTTGGGTCCCTGAGGGTGGCCCAAACTTGGTGTGAGATAACATCTCAGTAGAAAACCACCCAAAGATTTATACATTCCAGTCTGTGAAATAGTAGTTATGCAGTGTAAGAAAAATAAGTAAAACATATAAGTAAGAATCAAAAGAAATATTCCCATGACACGTAACCCACTACCATCATTTGATACCAAATAACATATTATGTCTCTATGCAAAAACAATCAAGCTCATAACAAGGTCGCTATAAGAAATTTAAATAAACCACATGGCCTCACCATACAATCATACAAATCCTTTCCACATGGCATTATCGTATAATTAAACCACATAAAAAACATGACCTTATTGTACAGCCAATCCTGTTATATTTACCACGATAGATTCATTCAACAAATCTTGTCATAAAACCCACAGTTTTATTGTATAATGAAGTGTAGACCACTAAGGTCTGAATCCATTATATAATGGTCCAAGGAATCATCATCGAGTCCCAATATCATCTTGGTGGAAACTTTTTATAATTACTAGTTGGAGTCCTATGAGAATTTGTACCAAAATGTACTTCATGATTCCAATAAATTCATATTCAAGAAATAGAATGGTGCATAATATCCCATGGAATCAATCCCCAAGAAGAATAATCAATAATAGGTATCCACTATCACATTCCAGATCAAATTCAAATCCATCCATGGAATATATACAAACATCCAACCATTTAATACCATTTAAAAATTCAAAACCATACGAGTATACCCACTTATTTAATCTGGTACATAAAGCTCCCATGAAGGATATACCTAAACCCCCCAAACATAAATATGAAATCTGGATTAAAAAATCACACATTTTGGCACACATATAAGATAAATTGGGAATATACTGGGCATATGTTGCTGAAGAAGAAGACTACTCCATTAAATATCAAGGACTCTTAGATGAAATAGAAAATATTGTTTTAGACACTATAAGGCTATTCAATGAGAAGGAAAAACCTATTACTTTTCATTATAATCAAATTTCAAGATATATTCTCATGCAATATGCTGAACATATCTTTGGTAGAAGGGAGAAACCACCAGAATAGTTGAAGTGCAATGCATACAACACCTTCACTACAACCCATCATAATACTGATTGCCCTGGGAAATTTCTCTATAAATTGTGGATAAACACAACCCATCATTGGCTACTGAATAGATCCATGACCCCTCCCTATTAAATTACACTATTACCTTATAGATAAAGAATGAAAACAATAACCAAACAAATGACTTATATTCTCTTCCCCATTCTCACAATAAATCTGTTAATTTCTCTAAAACTCCAGATTCCACTAGCCTTAATATAAAATCAGGGAAACTTATGACTAAACCAAAGGTTTTTCAGGAAAACACACAGTCCATTATTATTAAGGTGAATCCAACTGTTTCCAAGGAATTGGAATCTGTTAAACCATTGAATGAAATTACACCCTCAGTACATGATCCTATGAAAATATTAGAACTCAATGGATCCACTAAGAAGATAAAACCCATGGAGGAATCTGTGGTGAAGTATAAAAATGACCCAAACTCAACCCTTAATGCTTCAATAATATATCCTACTAAGAGAAATTATATGGTTAAGAACAACACCCATATGATATCCTATAATTATACTAATATAAGGATAAATAATGAAACAAAAACTAAAGATAATGAATTAGTTTCTTCTTTCTCTACTCAAATTAAACCTTTTATTGGTCCTTTCGAATATGTTAAACTAACCATTATCCCTAAGGTATTTTAGGATGAGACACTAACTATAATTTATAATCCGATTAATAATGTTGTCATGACACTATAACCTGTTAAAAATGGTAATACACCCCCAGTAAAAGAACCCTAAGCTTACAAAGTCATTTAGTGTCTCCATGGAACAGATTAAGTGTCATCTATCAGATATGTACAATGTCAAACTGCAGAATTAAACTGCTTGAATGTTTCCAAGTTTACATACTTATCTATATATAGATAGTCATAAATACTCTATGAAGCCTGGAAACTTGATTTATAACCAAAATAACAATTCTTTGTTGTTGTGTTCTAAGTGTTCTACACACTCAACTATTTATGTTCTAATAAATTACCCTATAAAGAAGAACCCTATCACATCTAGAAATGAACAGGAACAGTCCCCTAATAATTTTAAGAGGTTAGAAGGTCTACTAGAAATAAAGGTTCCAGAAAAAAGAAAAAGGGGAGTTATAACTCCAAACATAGGTTAAAATGAAGATCATTTTTTGGAATTGCAGGGTCTTTTTAACTATGAAACATTCATTGTTTTAAAAGGAATGGTTAACACCCATCAACATATGTTATTTTATATTGCTAAGCCAAAAATTACTTTTCCTCTAAATACTCGCATTTATGTCAACATGATTCTGTGTTTATTAGTGAAATCAATAATAACCTCAGTGCTAAGTATTTATAGAATTTTTCTCTCTCTTATTTAAAAATTATTAGTGTTTTCAATATCTATGACAGATTTTTATTTGGAAATTTAATTTAGATAGAACACATATTATTTTCTCATTTTTTTGTATGAATAGATACCAAGAAAGGAGAAATATTTGGAATGATATCTCATATCTAGTCACTAACATTAATGCATCTGTGTTTCTTATCAAAGATATTAATGTCATTCTTAACTCAAGAGAGAAAATTAGACAATCTCATGCTTCTATTTCCATGAGATAATTTAATTCCACAATCGAAGACAACAATCTCATTGGCATTAATCTAACAAGTGAGAAACACACTTGTTATAGAAGACATTATAAAAAAGTGGTTGCCTCCAAGTTAGATAAATACTTCACGAATGTTCCTACTTTAGATAAATGGGACATTATCTCTAGGACCACTATTCAGAGGCTGAACTCTAATCATCACCCCATCTTGGCCACTGTCTCCTCCAAAGACATGAAACCCCAATTTGTTTCAGATTTAACAATATTTCGTTCTATGATTATAAGAGCACTCATAACCTCCAAAACTATTGGTCTTCACTGACTCATAACAATGATTCCTTTTCTAATAAACTCAAAAAAAACATCTCAAACATACTCTAAAAACATGGTGAAGCTATAATGACAAAGCAATTAACAATGACATCATGTTTCTTGAGAATGAACTCAGTGGTCTTCAAAACACAAACAGAAGATCCAACCTCAACACTGATCCTACTTAAGAACTATGAATTACAGTCAAACTCAACTCCGTTCCAATGTTTAATGGAAATAATAAAAAAAATTTGTTTAAAGATAAATGGATACCAAATGGTGATAGAAATACTAAATTCTATAACGATTTAAAAGAATCACGAAGGAATATAGGACTTTAAACATTCTAAAGGATGGTGGAAAACACTTTGAAAATGAAGATGACATCCCTCATCACATCATCTTTTATCATGTATCCATCTTTAATGGTCTTGATTACAAAAAATACCTTCTTCATGTTGTTATTCCTTTAGTGTCACTGATGAGGACAACACATTTTTTCTTCAATGCTCCACTAGATCGTGAAATAAAAAGACAATGTCTTTTGTTTGAATCCTGATAGTTCTCTGGGTCCTGATGACTTCATTAATAGTTTCTTCCAAAATTATTGGGATGTGATTCATTTTGATGTTTGTAATCTTTTAAATTAATTTTTCCAATGGGGTGCTTCCCCATGCTCTTAATTCTCAGTTTCTCACCTTGATCCCTAATGTGGATAATTCCTATGATATTCATCTGTTTGAACCCATTTCTCTTATCAATACACTATATAAAATCATCACTAAAATCATTGCTAGTAGATATTATAATATCACAAGAAAAATTGTCTCCTAGAACCAATTTGGTTTATAAAGGGTAGATCCAATCAATAACGCATATGTCTTGCCTATGAGTTTGTCAATTAATTGAATATAACTAACAGAGGGGGAATATAGCGTTTAAAAATGACATCAGAAAATCTTTTGAAACCATGGACTGAATATTTATCTTCAAATTCCTTTATGTTTTTGGGTTTAGTGTCTCCATTATCACTACAATCAGAACTCTCTTCAACTCGACGTCAATATCCATTTTGATCATGTATCTCCCAAGGTATAATTTAAATGCTCCATAGGTGTCAGGAAAGGTGACCCCCTATCTGTCACTCTCTTCTAAATAACATAATACAACCTTAGTCGTCCGATCAACTGTCTAGTGGTCTAGAATATGCTGAAGCATGTCCATGCCTATAGGAGTGTGAATTCTGTTACTCATCTTTTTTTATGATGATGAAATAATAATTTTCCTTAATGGGGATAAAATAATCATTATTAACCTCATAAATTTTCTCTCACACTATAAAAATGTTTCTAGTCAAACCATTAGTTGGATGAAATTATACCTCTTCTTTGGGAATAAATTTCCTCCCACAAAAAAATATAACATTACTAGTAACTTAGGTCTGAAAGAAGGTACTCTCCCTTTCACTTATCTTGGTGATCCCATCAATTGGGGTATTCCCATGTCTTGTTAGTTTGATAATATTGTTGACCATGTTCAAAACAAGATATATTCTTACAAAGGAAAATCTCTCTCTATGGTAGGTTGGTATTTCCTTGTTAAATTTACTATTGTCTCAAAGATAGTTTACTCCATGATTGTTAAAAAATGGCATGTTGGTCTTTTTTTTAAAAAATGAACACCTCTATAAATAATTTCATTTGGACTGGAAGTATTCTATAAAGAAAACATGTTACTATTCCCTAGAAAAATTTTTCCTAGAACATTGACAATTGTTGTATTGGTATAAAAATTATAAAATACTTTAACTAATACCTTCAATAAAGACTCAATTGGATCCTTTTTCACAATAATTATGAATCAATTACCTTTCTCAAAAATATATTTCTCGAAAAACATAAGTTGAGCAATTTAAATTTCATAAATTATTATATATGGCCATTCATCAAACACCCATTCACTAATATTATGAATAATTATAGATGGATGGTATATAGAGACTCCTCTATGAAATTGTGGTTGGATTACTAGACTAACACACCATTAATTTCTAAGATATCTCCCGATCAAACACCTAAAAATACCAATAGATCTATCAGAGAAATTTTAAACTCTGATCATGATTACATCACTGATAATATTTTAAACATCATTAAAAACTACTCTTTTACATACAATAATGATTTCATAATTTGGTAACCACTCACAATGGTATTCTTAACTTAACAAAATTCTACAACAATATTTCTGTAACTCTGAGAGGGATTATAGATAGATAAACTTTTTTTTATCAAACCATGGATTAAACATTCTATATTCAAAATCATATAGCATCTTCCTCACAATAGAGTTCCTATTGAAATTTTCCTCCAAAATTTGGGAATACAGCACTGTTCTATGTGTAAAATCTGTAATCAACACATAGAAGATACTAACCACCTCTTACATTCTTGTGCTACTACTTCTTCTCTTTGAAACTATATTATTTAATTTTTTTATTTCAGATGTTTGATTCATGACTCATTCAAAACCCAACTAAAGAAATGTGAAAAAAATGGAAAGCTCTTAGCAGATCAGGAACATTTTCTTTGGTGTAGTTACTAAACTCCACCATATGATCTAGTATAATAATAATGCTATTATTTATTAAAATTACACATTCAATCAATATTCATGTCATATGAGGATCCTTATTTCCATACATGACTCTGAATTGATTCAAAAGGTATTTTTCTATAACACTGTGCACCACATTGGAATCAAAAAAAATCTACTAATTAACAACAATTTATGTCAATCTTATCACACTCTGGAGGTGTTCTGGAGATCACCTCTCTCTGGATAGATTAAAATCAATATTGATGTTGCCTCCAAGGGAAATAAATGACATACATGGTGTGTTTTTGTCTTCATGAATCACCTCGGTCAAGTACTTGGATGTTTCATGGTTAAATGTAGCATTTTCCACCTCCCTTGAAGCTGAGATGTCGAGTTAGATACATGATATTTTTTTTCACAGATCATTGATTGGAAAAACCATTGGATTGAAAGTTACTTGACAACCATCTTACAAGCAGTTTGGATTGGTACAACACATCTTTCTTGGCCAATTACGACCCATTGGTTGGAATTCACCCATTCTCTTATCGATCTTAACTATATCATCAGACAAGTTTACCAAGAAGCAAACACAGTTCCAGATGGCCTGGACAACATGAGAGTAAATCAATACATAACCTAGTTCAATGACCTCCCTGCTTCTCTTATTTCCTTTCCTACAAAATATTGTAATATGATCCTATATTTTAGACTCGTGTAAACATTCTTTTAATAATAATTGTGATTTGGTCATTTTGGGCCAATGAATTTCCTTAGAATTTAAAAAACGGGCACCTTCAATCAAATACAATGAGTATACAGACATATTTATTAAATTTGAAACCAGTACACCTCATGAGTACACCCACTCATGGATTCCATTCCCATTAAAACATGTGAAATTAGTATTCTCACCCATTTGTTACCATTTTCAATTAAACATATCAAATGGGTATACCCACCCAATATCATAATTTCATTTATGCCGCTAATCCAATCAAGAATACCATAAAATGATGAAAAATAAAAAGGAGCAAATATATCTTTTAAACATTAAATTCAATTCCATTCAATTCTAATTATTCTTTTTTACAACAAGGCAAACTCAAGAACACACCCTTAGGTGGTTCATAAAAGGTAAAAAGACATGACAAGGCATGAAACTACCAATGTATGGCCTTAGGTTTGGTCAAAAACCACCAATGAATCTCATGAAGCCTATGTGAATCCCTAATTAGTCCTATTTTATTTATTTCCATTTAACACTTCAATTCAAGGGTCTCGCCAAAAATAATGGCATACGACCTAAAAGTTGAAAGATCTATAATGCACCAAAAATGAATGAAAATTATTAACCATCTACCTTAGCTCAGTAGTGAAGTGGTCATATAGTTTCAAGTACAGATTCAACATGGATTATGATAAATATGAACAATGGAAGAAGAATGAAAAATTAGGGAATATAAGACACAATACAAATAGTGCATCCAATCTCTATAAGAATTTATAAATTTTAAAAAGAAGAATAGATCTTACTGATGTGGATCTGATGAGACAAACCAACCCTGAATCAGACATCGAATGATGATGATACCCCAAATCCATGATTAGGATAGGGAGGGTGCTCTATAATGTCACCTTTTTTTTACGTAGTGTGAGAATGGATTTTAGGTTTATAATAAGAAAATATTTTAATATAAAAATAATAAAACCCAAAATATCAAGGGTTACATGGTTTAGTTGCACAATTTGAATATTCATGCATCAATAATATATGGATTTTGGTAAGAAAATGGGCACCAACATGATTTATTAACAACACACAAGCCATGAGAATAACCACAGTCATGTTCAAAAAAAAAATACAGACCTGACTTCAAGATCACGCACCTTCTCTCAGATGGTTTCCTTAAACTAGGTAGCATTTACACCTCCACATCCTCAGCTCAAAAAGTTATTAAAAATAATTTTTCATATCCTTCACAGATTTCACTAACCATGAACCTTGATAAAATAACTCCAAAATTGGGTTTTCGGATCAGAATAAGCCCAAAAATCCTCTAAACCTATGTTCCTTCAATGACTATTCATATTAGAAATTATTTTAGCATTTAAATTGATATGTAATATAGTTATAACACATATGAATACCATGGTTCCTAGATAAGTAATTACAACATTCATATTCACTTTTCATTTAATACCACTTAATCATGGACCTCACACATAATTCAGTGAAGTATAAAGTACATGGTCTTACAAATTCACATCCAATTTAATTAAATACATCCTTTTAAATTCAGATTCATGCACAGACAACAAAATATGTGGGTTGTTCACATAATAATTTAGTAAATCATTAAATTATAAAAACAAATCCAAATTGATAGAACTCATCAAGGCTGAAAACCATTGACAATATCAATGGTTTATAAGAGTTTCTATTATTAGGTATCATAAATTTATAAGTATTTACTAATTATTAAGTGAATTTATGGATGTTCCATCATGTGGAACAATTTCAGGTAATATAAATAATGAATATTTAAGTGAAAAAGTACTAGACCACAATGATTTTGTCTATAGATGACTCCTCATCCAGTATTGGCCTCTATTAATGGTTAAAATGGAAGAAATCATTGAATGAGATGAATACCGAAAAATATATAGAATAATATCATGAGAAGGATTACATTTCATTATAGTGAGATTAACAATGAATGTAATTATGATTAATGAAGAGCATATTGAGAGTGATCTCGCATGATAGACAACACATGAATCAGATTCAAGACTGAGGTGGTAGAAATAAGACTTGGTGATGAATGAAAGGATCTGTCATGAGGTGGAGGGAGATTATATGAATAAATGGTATAAGAAAATAAATGTTGAATGTTTAATGTGTGGAGGGATAAAATTGACTTTCAATAATACTATAGGGTTCATGATTTTCCCGTACGGTTGTCCACATTGTGTGAACATAGTGTAGAATAATACATAGGGTAACAAACCCCCTATAAAGTTACGTCCTTAATTTGTCAAACAATAGGAAACCCATTATTTGTCTCTAGAAAATATGAATCCCCATCTCACAGTTAGAAACTAAACTAGAAAAACCTTACATTAAACATGTGTTTCATCTTTTCAAAAAACATGGATAATTTTTCCTGGTAATGATGCCTCCAAAATAAAGTTTTTTAGAACTATCTACTTGTTATAGGGACAAAAATTAATGTTTTATAGTTACAACTAACAATGTTCCTATTCTATTCCTCTGTTTATCCCCTAAAAAATGATGCATGAATTACCAAACAAGCCCTAAAGGCTACAAACCACTTATTTTTTTCCTTAGGATCATATATCTGAGTTAAAATATCGGTCAAAGAGTATAAATAATTATTACATATTTAAAAAGTCAAAATCATGCAACCTGCCCTTCATAAAACAATTCATCCCCACGTTCAAATATTAGTTTCATCGTATATCATCTAATAACAACTCTATCCACTAAGAACATATGTCATCCTATCACTCTTATATATCATCATTTATATGGTTTTATACCATAACACTCCAACTAGAGGAACATACGTTTATTGGATAACTTTCATGATCCAATCAAAGATACATATTGGATACCCCTCAAATGAAGCAACAATGTCCAAATCAACCTTATCATGATGAAGGATATGGGACAGGTCTGAATAAAATCAATGTAAATGAGAAAAATTAATGATATTGAGAATATCATTCTATCTATAATTGAATTCTTCATGGTAAATAAATGATCTGACCCTCTCCAAAATTTTAGAAATGTCTAAAATTTAATCTGATAGCTTAGACGACATCAAAATTAATTAAATTCCTAGTCATGTAGAGAAACCAAAGAATACATGATCCCCAACCATGATCTCTAGAGGCCATCAATGACAATCAAAATAATAATTATTCATGGACTATGTTAGATTCATAACCATCCTAAATAGTTCTACCTACACTAAAGTCTCCTGAATGATATGAGTTCCTAGAAGTGATACCTCTCATATCTCATACTAGGATATGGTGACCAATATGACCTACTATACAACGTATCATAAGGATCCATATGAATTGTATTCTCAATGTTGTTATTATATGATAATTCTATAAGATACATATGTTTCTCCCAGTAACCTCCCAAAACAAGGGAACAAGATAAAATAATGTACTATAGTACCTGAAATATAGGAAAAAATCAACCATTAATTAGTGGGTGAGATGTTGTAATTAATAGTACCTGTGAACCGAGTGACTTCAACAACCCCTACCAGAACTGTGATATAAAGTAGGCATACCTCTCTAATACAATATTATAATGAATCCCATGATGTTTGATAATCTCTCGGATTTAGAATCCACCCAATTTTTAACTAAAAATTTATCTTTGATATGTATAATGTGGTTTACCTTCGACAAACATTTGATGATAACAAAAATTGCATTACATCCTTGAGGGAACATAGGTTTACTTGTCATAAAAACATAGTGATGCTTTCCCATTTTTTAATTTGGAATTACAAACAACTAAAAAATCCACACCGGTCACTACTATTCAACCTTCACCTACAAATAATTAAAACACAGAGTTTCAACACTAGATATATCCCTGTTTATATAGAGTCACCAATTCTTCCCGTGTAGATCATGGTACTTCTTCAAGAAAAAGGGATATACATTCCAATATGAGGCATGTGAATATTCAATAAAAATATAGGATATTCATTAGAATCTAGATTTTCTATGAATTAACATTATCTCATCCTCTTCAATGACCCATGATGTTGGTGGGTCCTTTATTGAAACACACTCTTTTAAGACCAAGCCTCCGGATTATAATGCTTCCTCATCTTCACTATTTGAATAAGTGGTAGTTGAAAAAAACCACATGCATGTTGACAAAGAAGTTCCATATCCACTAAATTCAACTCAGAAAACATGGCCATTAATTTCCATTCAGTACATATATCTAGTACCGCTTGAATCTGAGTCTTCATATTCAAAGCATCCATCCCGAAATCACCCTTCATGGACATATAAGTAAGATAAAAACAATAGTACTATAGGTAATAAAACTAAAATTACAATCTTAAATTTATTTCATAGTATGAAAAGTTTTATTTTATATTATTATGGTCTATATACACCACATGCTTCTCTCCATGAAATTAATTTCGCCGACTGTACAAGGAATGAACAAAAAACTACTAACTCTAGTTCATGTGTTAGGTACTTCATCATGTCGGGTCTCAACTAGTGAGATCGATATGTTATAAATCAATATTTATGTATAAAAACTTCTCAGAAATAAATTCTTGTTTCACCATAATTAATTTGGTATCCTCTTCTAGGCTTTGGGAAAATCATGATCATCATTGAAGCCAATGTTCCTTTCAGGCGGTGAATTTTTTTCTCACACTCTTTCGAACATGTATGCAAAATAAAATTTTATTAACGGATATAATAGGTTATTTTTCGTTTCATAAATACTATATTATGTGTATATAATATCCATACAACCCCACAAAAATCAATGTTTCATATTCATTCTTTGGTGGCCCCTATGAAATTACATTGCTCACCTTCTCCGGGACAACATATACCTAAGAATCTGATGTGATGTGACCCAATAAGTGTAATTTCTTATCATAGAAATGGATTTTTGTGAGCATGGAATATAAACTAGGTTCTCGTAATTTTCTCAAATTTATCTCATGTTTTTTGTAAATATCATACCTAGTATGAAAGAACAAAAATATTTCATCCAAAAAACAACCTTAAAGGAAACCGGATACAGTTAGAAAACCCAATTCATTTAATCCATGAAATATATAAGCACATTTTTGAGACGAAACAACATTATAAAATATTCATATGTTCCATACCATATTTTAAAATGTTTACAAGTTATGTATGATGTTATTACTCACACATAGTGATTTCTCAACCTCAAATAAATCTTTGATATAACTTGATCTCCTAAGAGATAGAAAAAAGGTTTTCTATGTAACGTAATTGATACTAGTTCATAAACATAAGATGATTATGTTTTCATTAATCCTCACAGATCATGAGGGTTCTATTTTCCTTCATATAGAAATCAATGAGTGGAACCCAAGGTTCGGTACCAGGTCGAATTATCCCTTTATCATTTAGGTCATATATATATCTCTTCAATTCCTAGTGTTCAATAGGCTCCATCTTATAATGGGAAATTGTCTCTAGTGCAAGTCCTGGATCATGTTCAATAGTAAATATTACCTCTCCCTCAAAAGAGGTAACAAAACAATATCATTCTGGAAAACATACAAATAAAGATCCTCAAATAGAGGTATATTAGCCGGATTTGTACCTTTATTATCAAGAAGATGACTGTAAATTTGGGCTATCACCCTATCCGGAATGTGATTCTTAATTATAGATCATCTCACCTGAAAAAATATTCTCCCTTATTAGTATATTTGTGTATCCTAGAAAATAAGATATTAACCATCAAAAGTAACAATAAATATAGGATCGATAAAGGAGTAATAAATCCATCTTAAAAATTAAATAAAATCTAGTCATTCAAATAACATTAAAGAATTCCAAATGAAATTATAACTACCTTTCTCAAGGGGGAATAACTTACACTTGTATACATTATTGTATTAGATCTCCAACAATGTATCAAATATGCTTTCACCATATATGTAATTTATCTCATGTGCTATACGTTCCATTATAGATGTAGATATGAATGAATGTGATGTTCCTATAAAAAATAGAGAATATAATACGAGAGATGATACATAGATAATACCGCATACAATAAAAGGATTAGTCTTTTACTCATTAGGATTCATTTATATAGTGGATAACTAGCGTAATTCATGGCCCTGATATTGAATATGTCTTCTAGGACAATGATACCATTTCTAGAATTATATGTCATGTGGTTGTATCCTAATAACAAAACCACCTCATCAGCCATAGTGGACAATAGTACTCTAGATGCATGCCTTTTTGGGAGTTACTCACAATGATTATGAAAATGGATTTAGTGATGATCTTATATCACTAGGTACTGAAGTAAATTTTATGTAGAAATATTTAGTATTTCCTATCCTTCTGAATGATCTATGCTTAACTAGGTCAATTTTTCACTGGTGTTTCATGTTTCCCAGAATCCCACATTAGTTCACTTTCATTACATGATACCTAACTACCACTACCCTCATGAGATGACTGTAAGAATTGATTCCCGCCACCATATGAACAACTACCATATCACGGTACTGAACCACCCTATACCACTCCATAATATTACCACAAATTCCACTCGATGATGAGGTCCTAGTTCAATATTTAAAAACTATAGTCAACTAAAACATGTTAACATGATATCATGAGGTGCATACAATCCCATTCTCAAACCATTTCACTATCCTTAAATTGTTACCAGGAATAATTAGTGTGGTGTTTTGGATATTTATGAAACTAAATGAAAACACTATCACTAACCAAGATCCCTATTATAGATATACAATGTTCCTAAGTCAATCATCCATTATCATTTTCATAATAAATTAATTATAAAGGGCCTTTTTCATGTCCTTGTAGACCATATCCTAAAATTATCAATCTAAATGATAACATACAATCAATTTTTGACAAAATAAAATATTATATAATTTTCAAGCTTGATCCTCCTTTTCATAGGCATCTCCAGATCTTCATATATACATATCCATGCCTCAATCCATGACTCGTTATCATGGGGGCCACCATCCCCCAAGAATGTATTTAAATGATGTGCTAAAATTGTCTTGTAGACTCTTCCATAATAGGGGCATGTGAAATGGATACATTCATGTATTGTATAAATCACCGAAAACCAACTTAGAACTAAGTTTAAGTGCATAGTTGAGAGATAGATGGAGGGGCCACTAGTTAAACCATAAGTGGTATTAAAGGTTGAATAAGACCCACTGACTTTATAGAATGTTCTTCATCACTTTCCTAGAATATGAAAAAAGGTATTCCTAGATATGTAATTCGACAATGAAAAATTCATACCCTAGAATAAGATTTAATTACTGATGAAATCATTGGTAGAAAAATATGGCTTTTAATAGCCTTCCAATGTAAGATTTAAAACCAAATTACTTTCAACTAAATCCATTTCTAGTGGACATAATAGATAATAAGGTTCATGAGAAACACTCTATACTAAACAATATTAAGGTCATGTCTAGGTCCAAGTGTCATATTTCATTTTAATGGTTTTGGTATATGGATTTTCAATTAAATGTTATAGATGAAAACTCTATTTATGTTATAATTGTAATCCCCATGTAATGATAACCATTTTATCCCATAATTAAAATTCAGTAGTTTATACACACACACACACACACACATATATATATATATATATATTTATCAAGGACTAGTTTGACATGTTACCATTCCAAGGATACAAATACATACTATTTTTATGTTTCAATTGGTACTTTGTGTTACTGTAGGTAGAACATTACGTTCACCATTAAGTTATAAAAAGAGGTATATTATTATTTCATTAAATGAATCACCATTCCCAATTTATAGATTTATTTGATCTATAAATTAAAAATGGTATTCATGTAATTAAAATATGTAAACCTTTCAATTCATGAAACCAATAGTTCATGGGTATAATATTTTTTATTTGGTTAGTCAATTTACAACAACAAAGGGAAGTGAAATTAATTATCTAGGATGATGTTATATATTTACATGACCAAATATTTATTTCCTATATGAAATGTTAACACACACATATATAGAAATAAATACACATACCAGATGTTGTAGGAAATGCAATAAGTGACATTAATATAGAATAAAAAATGAATGACATGTGAATCCTCAAATGTTTGTAATAATTAATGATCGATACCACATTTCTATTGTAATAAATGGTAATGGATAATTAATTATAATTATAATATTAAAAAAACAAGTGCATCACCCCATAGTGAAATCAATACAACTTTATTATAAATAGTTCAGAACAAGAAAACCCATCCCTTGTAATTTGTATTTTTCAATGTATGTGGTTAGATACTCCCTAACACAACATCGTTACAAAATTAAGAAATGTCCTAGTATCTTATCCACCAACACAAAATATTAAGTATAAATGGAATGAAATCGGATTTGAAACCACTTTGTGACATCTTGGTCCTGGTACAATCATATATAACCTAACAAAGGTGACCACGGTGCCTCATAAAGGAGGGAGGAAAGTTAAAAACAAAAAGCACCTATAGTTTTTGGGGGGGATATTCTAGTTCAGAGGGAGCATGTTTCATATTGTTTTGGGAGGGTTTAGCCACTACGTCTGTTGGAGCAGTATGTCTTGGAGGGAGTTCACAAGGACCCTTAAGTTTGTTCTCTTGGTCCTGTGGTGATGGAAGTGTTGGTTCCCAACCCAATGGTCTCCGATGTTTTTAGAAGGATGAGGAAGGACATGGAGGGTCCTTCTAGGCAGTGTTCATGGGAAGATGCTATTACTAATCATGAGGAGAGTCACGAACAACCTTATTGGAATGGAACTGCGGAGTAGAGTGTACAACTGGCTGATGGCAAAGGGGTTGTGACTACCATGGGGGTGGCCAGCTCAGTCAGGAACTGAGAAGATGGAGGTCCTGCTCTATCGGTGAGGCCTCTACTTTAGCCGAGCAATAGGCTTGATTGTCTCTCATATGTATGTTTGGTCACTGATCATGTGGAAGCCGAAGGTGTGGATGAGGGCTACCAAGAGAATCAAATGTATGAAGGTTGGGATCGTGAGGAGATCTCTTTGCTGGAGGAGGAGTTTTCAAGATGGAACTTTGGAAATTTGCAAGAAAAAGAAGATGATATTTGGATACTGGAAGAGGGTCAGGGGAAGGAATATCCTAAAGACAATGGAGTTTCGGTTAGGTGCCTTTCAGTTATTGAATGAAACACAGCTGGCCCGCGGAGGGGCAAGGACAAGGGGTTCAAGGAATCTATGTCAGAGATTCATTTTGATATGAGGGGGTAAATCTTAAGGGGTGATAAAGAAAATATGAGTGAATTGGGCACTCAATCCTTTAGTGATATAGTTCAAGGTGGGAAAAAGAGGAAGAATGAAGATGTTGGAACATTTTCAGCTATCCTAAGAAGAAGAAAATGGAAGTATTATTCTTATCTGTTGCGCCCAGCGATTAACAGAGCTTCTTCTAAACAAGATCGCGGGGTGATCCTTGATTTCAAAAAAGACAGCATATCCATGCAATCATTTCAGGGGTAACACTCCTTTAATCAAATGAAGAACCAGGTCCAAGAAGATAATCTCTAGAGGCAATATAAGCCATCTTTTAAATGGGTATCAACCACAGTGGAGGAGGACTCATGTGTCGGTTGTGGTGACAAGTCTGGTTATTATGATTATTAATGGTTGTGATGGTATGTTCTGGTTGTTTTTTTTTGTGCTCTTTGATGTTGGTTTGTGTCGGTTGTGTTATTGGACAGTTTGTGTCCCATGGTTTCTCACTTTCCTTAAATGTATTTGGATATAAAAAATTAAGTTTCAGTCCTTGTATAATCGTAAAATTATACTTCTTTAATAAAGGGCATCAACACATCACTAGTCTAGGAATTTGAATCATCATGTTCGACCGTCTAAATCAATGATGTGAGTCATCATTCTCAACGTCCAAATAATAAGAGCGTAAAAAATCATGTCCATTATCTTGATAAACATGGCGATGTTCTGTGTTAAACATCAAATGTCATGGAAGAAGGATCATAATGATCAACAATTTCCATAAACATTTCTCAATAAGAAATATCCATGGTCTACTAATAATAAATATTATTTAAAAAAAGAAATTAAAAATGGAAAAGGAAGTCTACATGTGAAATTCACTTTTCATATATTCTCATTGAATTATTGGCCCCTCTCATAATTCAACACATGATAAGGAAAATTCCATTTCAATTCATATCCCATTTAATTAAATTAATAAATTATAATTAGTAATCAATCCAAGGCCACGTAGAATGTTTTTTTGGTAACATAAGAATTTAATAATTCATAGAATTAGAAAAACACACACAAAGGGGTGGAAATAATCTAGATGGATGACCTCTGAAAATAAAAAGTGATTATGATATTATCTTATTTAGGAATCATTAATTTTGAATGGTTCAATTATTATTCCAGAAAAAAAATTGATGATACGATGTGGCATGAAACTTTGTGTAATATAAAAAAATGATTTAAGGTAAATAGTACTATAACCCCTATCTTATGGTAGTATATGACTCCAATACCCATATTGGACAATAATATAGACTAGAATGTGTGAAATTATAAAAATAGATAAATACCAAGAAATGAATACATATTATATTTCATGGCATTAGAATTCAATAATGTGATATAAAATAATAAAGGGAGAAAGATGTTGGAAGATCTTACTGAGAGTGATCCAATGTGATAGACGACACTAAATTCAGATTCTGAAAGGATGATATAGCATAATGAATTTTTATAGATGAAAATAGAACTCAATAGGTATAGAGATATATTTTTTTAGACAAATGGAGACATGAATTGGTCTCCCAACTCATATACCTAAATAGTTTATTAATAAATGAATGTTTATAGAGATAATATGAGGTTAAAAGAGTATGCACCAACAAGAACCATCAAAAGGTTACATAGATAAAATCCATCATACATAGAACATTGATGAGGAAGAAGTGGAAAAGTGAATCGTACCGGTTTCCATCCATGATCCAAACCGCCATTGATAAACTATAACAAAAAATCAAGATGATGTGAAAGTCTTCTCATCAATCAATTACATGGCCCTGTGCTTCCACATTGCAAAACCACATGAATCTCATCACTTATTTATCCTTGGGCAGCCTAGGTGTCAAACTCTACATTTCTGATAGTATATAAATCGCCACATGACTTAGCTGTATGGATGTACAAATTTAGAGAAGATCCACCAAATGTAGCAACATCAGTGAAGCCAAAATTTAAAAATTATTCAATAATAGTTCCCAGAAAGACCACTCTTTTAAAATCCCAAATAATCAATTGAGGAGTGGAAAATATAGAGTCCTCACGATGTTTGTTGTACATTATAGCCAGATCACCATAAGAAGATAACTTTTCAGATGTAATGACCTTCTTAATCTTCCATGTAAGCTCTCTAGATGGAGCTAGAACAAGTGATTGGCATTATTCAAGATGGTGAGAAATATTAGGACAATATCACTACATCCCACATAGGAATCACTGAAGTCACACCATAAAGTGATGTAAATAGAATCACAAAAAAGAGCTGTTCTAGATCTAGAAAAACGAATAATGATGAATCTACATACTTGCAGGTCTAGTTTCGGGCATTGTAAAATCCAGAATAATCACATTGAAAGAGAAAACAACTATTGATGTCCAAAGAAACATAAGTGTAGGGAAATCATGAATCATTTCCACATAATAGTCATGAAATCAAAGTTAAGATTTTTCTTAAATTTCTACACCATCAAAATGAACATCCACTTTCTTATTTGAAGATAGGTCTCTGTGAAATTTTTTTACACCTAAATATTTTAAATAAAATCACATCATTCTCTTCCATATAGACATCTAATTCCTCATTCAAATAATCATTATATTGATAAGAATACATCAAAGCAGGTTCCTCTTCTTCATCATTATTTATATAATCCAAAATATTTTGAGTAGGAGGTGACATAATCTCCATATGAGAAATAATAACAGATTTTTCCTTCTTAGATGCTTCTAAGGATATCAAAAATATAGTTCTATCATGGTGATAATAGTCTCTTCGCTTTTGAGTATTTTTGTTACTTGGTGTGACGTAACCATCAGAGTCAACCAATGGTTTTTTTTTCTTATCACTTGACTTGTAGTAGGTCTTCTCAATTTTAGATGCTTGGTCAAGACCATCATGCAAGGATTCAGTAGAGTAAAATTGTTTACTCCTGTCCTTATCAAGAAATGGTTGAGGAGAATCAATTATTGTGATAGGATTCTCAGGTTCATTGTGTGACACCTTATCATTATTACACAATTGAAAAATAGGATAAACAACTTCAACTTTAGTATGATGATTAGTAGGGTAGTGAGGATTAGAATTCATAACATCCTTATTAACAAGATCCTATGAATTTACTATAGGAGAAGAACCCATACCCTTGAGTTAATTTTTGTAATCCAAATTGAATGATTGAGAGGAGGTGCGTCAACTTTTATCCCACATTCCTTTGTAGGATGTCCAATTTTATAATACTTACTGCAGTAGTCTGGAGTATTTTAAATGAAGAACACTTAGAGAAACCTAGTGTCACAATTTCGAATCCAAATTTGAGAAGGTAGGTGTTTATAAATATCAATTTTAGTAAAGATTCTATCAATAGTGGGTTGAAAGATATTTTTAGTATTAGAATCAAGTTTGAGAGGTTACCCAAGAAGACTAGTAATCACAAAATGGTATTCTTATTTAAATATATGGAGTGGCAGAACCCGTAACCCTAACCAAATAAGTGCAATGGGAGGCCCAATATCAGTGTGAAAATCAGGGGACCCTTATAATACATTCATGAAGAAGCCACCAAAGGACCATGATCTCTTCATCCAAAGCCGATAGTAATAATTTTTAGACAAAAAATGAAAAACCACATGAAATTAATTCAAGTGACCAACATGGAATGCCATAAAACCAAGATCTTAGAAAGTTTTTCTTAGAAAGAATACAGAATTCATATGCTTGATAAATTTTCCAACATGAATAAAACGTTGGTCAGAAGCAAGTAATCTAACCACTTCCTTAGAAAATGAGATTACATTAAGGCACCTATATAGAAATTTATTTGGCTCAATTTGCATCACAATAATTGAATCATCATGAAAATTTCTTATTTTTTCTCACTTAGAAACAAATTACATGAAGGATATTTGATCAGGATTAATGTTTCTTAATCGATCGCCAAGTGGCGTGTTCTGTCATGGTTCTGTCATCCTGGAGTGATATATTGTACATAAATATGAAAATAAAATAGCGGTGGTATGTTAATTATAAATAGAAACATAATTTACATATTATACATTTTTTAAGGAATCATGGTTTGGCCTCATGGTTTTCCATATGATGTACCAACTCTGTAAACCCTCTACCTATGGTGACACCTACCTCACATGGATTTGAAAACTGTTTGACAAAATATACATAGCCCATGCATTTCCTCTCTCCAATATGCATCTCCCCTCACACGATTAGAAGAAATATTAGGAAAACCATGTGAAATAAATGTAAATTATCTATACAATATACCTATATAATTTTTATAGCCATGCATCATCCCTCAAATAGTTTTCAATACTAGTACTCTAATTAATGGTTTGCCTCATTGTTGGCACCAAAATACTTGCAGAGGGAAAAGACGTAATGAGGAAACCAATTCCATAGGGCTCACCGGATGAATTCCATTCATAGATCCCTTAAGCACAAAACTTCATGGGGCCCTGAACACTATGGATGATGTGATTCCAAATCCCCCTTTGTGGTTGATGTGGAGTAAAAGAGGTTGGAGGCTCTGAGGTTACAACACAAATGACTGTATTATTTCCACCATAGAGGGAATTAGGTTGACCTCTGTATTCATTTTTTACTTGATAGAAGACTTTGCAAGTGTCGTAGACGGATCCAAGGAGGGATCCGCACTGAGGAATAGAAAATGGTTGACTCTGCAGTTTCAACAAACTTGAATACATCTAAAGATGATCTCATAACACATGGGTTGTAGAGAGCTATTAGAGCTTTTCACCACCTTTTTCATATAAATACCTAGCTTCTGTTGGACCCAATGGATGGATACCTCAACCTTTCGCCTTCCCAACTCTCAAATAATGAATCAACCTCTACTATATGGGTCATTGAGAAAAAATATCTCTTCAAGGTACTTGAGAATTGTGAAGCACCTTTACCTAATCTCAAATACAACCCATCTTCAAGAAGGACTGCCCTTCATGGATCCCACGAGCCATATCAAAGGAAGTAGATACCCAAGGGGACTCGGGTATTCACAAATCACTGATGCATAGCTAAATAACTTATATTTACATGTTAACCACTTGCTAAGGTAAGGCCATTTTGCATCACGTAGTACATCACTTCGTAGTGTTATGATTTGAAAGGCACCCATGCTCTATGAAGTCCTACTCTGCAAAAGCCTTTCAACTTCACAAATCACCATTCATATGCATCTATACTCTCTGCCTAGACTAGGACACTCCACTTCGTGAAGCATACTCTTTCACAGAGTCATTACACACTATAATGTACCAGAGCTTCTAAAGGTCCCTTCCCATGAACCCTTCTACTTCACATATCATTTTCCTGTACAACCCTCTAGTTTTTTACAAATTTATTTCATGGTCCCTTGGGCAGTGCTTCATATTGAGTTTCTTAGCTTCATGCTTCTTCGCATAGGATTGCTAACTGTTATTTCTTCTTCGCATAGCCACGCTAACATGAGCCTTTCAATGGATCACTTCATAACACCACCGCACTATGACATTGATGATGCCTTCCCTTCCCAATGGGTGGGTAGGTATTAGTCAGGTAAGTCCTAGGGGTGCAGAGTGAACCCACCTCATCCGAGCTGCCGGACATTAAAATTCTAAACACCATCATCCTCAGAGAAAGATGTTATACTGCGACCTATCCCCATGCCATATACATAGGGTTCCCCATCTCTAAAATTATCAATGCCCACTCCTCTCTATGATAGAGATATATTCCACACATGTAATGATATTCTATTTGTAGGAACGTCATTTTTACGTAGGAAAGGGAATCCATTTTTGTGTAATCCACTAGCCTTTATTATGGGAGGTAGCATCCATGCTCCTCCTATATTATTTCGTGTCAAGGAATAGAGGAGATATGGGTATCAGGGCATTCATTACCACATTTATATCCCTCTACGCTATGTCTTCATCAGGCCTCCATCCTATAGTAAGTCCCAATCTCCATCTACCTTTGCTACTAACCATGCATAAGACCCTATTTCCACTTTGGGCCTCCATCCATGTGTAAGCCTCACTTTATTCCCCGCGTACACACCTTTCACGATGTTATCATCAAGTATATTCGTCCACTTTTTTCTCAAAATGTGAATGACTCATATGGGATTAGAGTAAGCTTTGACCATGGCATCCCTCCTGGGCCACACTAGAGTGTATGTATCAAACCCCCTTTTAGAACTACATGGAATGCGATCCTTTCCTTTTCCATTCATGGAATTTAGGAAGGCTTCCTTCGGTTAAATACAAACACCCATTTTGTCTCGACCACTTACCATCATTCCACCTTTCGTCCTGCATGACATTAAATTGTATCTATCATTTTGAACTATGTGGACATTGATCCTTTCCCTTTCCAAGCATGGTATGTAGGAAGCCACCTTGAGGTTCAAGAAAAACACCCATTGCTCTTGACCACTTCACATTGGTCCAACGTCATCCTGCATGACGTTAAATTTTATCTCACATACCTATCTATGTGAACTTTTATCCTTGACCTTTCCAATCAAGGTATGTAGGAAGCCTCCCAAAGGTTCAAGCCCAACACCCATTGGTCCTGACCATTTCTCGTCGGTTCACCCCCATCCTACATGACGTTAAACTATAATTCATTTTTCATTAATCATGATGCTAAACTATATAACTTCGAACTATGATGGTTTTGATCCTTGAACCTATCCGAGAAAGGTACTTAAGAAGCCTCGGTGAGGTTTAACCCCAACCAGTGGTAAGCCTCCCTAATGTTCAAACCCAACCAGCGGTAAGCCTCCCTAAATTTATCCCCTACAAATGGTAAGCCATTATAATCCCCAACCAATGGTAAGATGTTTTATTCCCCAACCAATAGTAAGCCATTATATTCCCCATTCAATGGTAAGCATTTTTTGTCCCCAACCAAGTGTAATCCGTTGTAGTCCCCAACCAACGGTAAGCCGTTTTAGTCCTTAATCCCATATGAACTATGTGGGGTTGATTCATAACTCCTAGAATGGGAACATGGCATGCCACCATGATGTTCAATCCCAAACATTGGTAAACTTTGGTGTCCCATCAGTTGGGACCCACATATTTGGTCAATCCTAGGGGTGTCAGACCATCTCTTGGGCCACTAACTAGGTGTAAGCCCCAACATGTCATCGGGTCGTTGTCCTCTATGCACACCCCAGATCTATGCTCCCATATAAAACTACATGGTCTCTGATTCCCTATCATGGGGATACATAGGAAGCCTCTTTGATGGTCAATCCCATCACTCGCGTCTCCTAATGGACTCTCCCATGATCCCCCTGTGTTATGGGAAGATCAAGTCTCAACCCAATGGTTCAGTTTTTTATGGGTCCCATCCATGCATCCATTGTCATGGTCTGCCTCCTCAGGTGTACCATTTCCCCACCAAACTATGTGGAATTTTATTCTCTAACATAGGGATATGTATAAAGCCTTTTCGAGGCTTAAGGCCAACATCACCATCATCCTTACATCGGTTCCATCTCATTCTCTAACTAATTATCTCAACCATCCATATCCATCAGTATTCTTACCTGGGCCACCACATCCCCATGAGATCATGTCACCCACATTCTCACTGCTCATTGAATCGATCAGGATGCTAACCATGTGTAAGCCCCACACAGTCCATAGTCATCCACCTAAGAGAATCCCTCTTGTGATGGGCCGCAATATATGTGTAAGCCCCAACATCAACTTTAGGACATTGTACTTTGATCACATCATGATTTATCACCCCTTCGAACTACATGGGTTTGTATCCATGTCTCTCAGGATAGGGTACGTAGGTTACCTCCCTAAGGTTTCATCCCAGCCAAGCTAAACCCTGGTGTCTCCATAATAGGGTCCCAAGAACCCTCATATCCATATTCTTTAGATGTTATGATATGCCTATCATATAGGATTTTGATGTGCTCCATCCTAGTGCTAAACCCATATGATCCACTCTTTTCAGTGTACTGATCGGTCTGATTCGTCTCCATAAGATGTTAAACTCATGACATACCTTGTGTTAAATATGGGAAGATGAGGAAAACCTAAGAGACATTCATATAAAATATAATCTCCCATACTTGACCTGAGATTCCTTGGGCTTCCACACCCTCGACAAGACCTATAATATGGCAAATAAACTCAGACACATTAGTGTTCCAATGTCAAGACACACCAGTGATGTCCAATGTCAATTCTCCTCTCATCGAAGGTTGCTTCCCAGATTTGACACATTGGAATGTCCTGAAGAAGTTTGCGTACTTAACTTGCATCCATGAAGGCATAGAACTGGGAAGAGTTTCACAAACATCATCTTAATATTTAAGTGAGAGCCAGACTAGTTAGAAAGTAATGAGGAGGAATCTAATGAAGGAGGAACTGACATCCCATCATAATGTTTTGATCAAGGGGAAAATTTCCATGAATAAGAAATGGATTCCACCTGCATTTGGAAAGAGGGAATGTGGGGAAACAGATAGCACATCCTCTAAATACGGATGCACACCCCATTGAAAGCATCACAAATGGAAATGTTGAACCCAATGTGAAATTCTTATCCACAATGTAGAGATTATTAGTGTTCGAGACATCAGTTGATAAGCATATCACCCGATCCAGTTATCTGGCACCATGTCCTGCCAAGGAAATAGTCGGTCGGGCATGAAACTCACTAGAGACTAGGGTAGTTGTATGTGGTACATTCTGATATGTGATGTTATCAGTGTGTATCCTTCTTACTATCAATGGGATAAGGGAAGATACTGGGGAATTGGTCATCTCATTCCTTCGTTCAACACTAATGGTTGAATCTACCTTCCTTCATGAGCCAATCTATAACAAGAAAATGATCACCTCCCACCCATTGACGTAAGGTTTGGGGGAACATTAATGTGTAAATATTTCTCGACCTCATAGCCTAGTCCCCATATCCACATTATTTTGGCATCCATGCCCCATTTTCCCATCTGAACATGTTCATATGAGGGTAATTAACGACCTTGTTCGATGTTACGAGGAATAGGGGATTATCCAAACTTAGGATATGGCCAGAAATGAAATTGTTGATTCTATGAGTCACTGATGCCACCACCCCGAGGTTGGTGTAGGTATCCACTGCTTTCAACTATGAACTACAATCATTTTGATAGCCTATCCCTAGAGTGATTTGATGACTCCCTCCCTTATGCTAATGAGGTGATGGATTTCCGAGTTTGCCCAGCCATAATCCCATCCCACGGGCCACCAAAGAGGGCTCCCATCAAGTTATGTTAGTGCCACCACCCAACTCCATTGGCTAAGGAGCAAGTGAGTTATGCACCTACACCAGTGGACTCAGTCTGGTTAACTCGATGCAAGTGTCATGCACAAGATGAGGATGACACCCACTAAGAGGCATCATCATCAATGGATAATGTGGCACATGCCAGCACTGACACACAACACTAATTCCTAATTCATACTGAGAAGAGGAACATAAATTCACGATCTAGATCGAGGCCCCACCACCCCATATGCAGGTTGAGATGAATTTCCTGGTCACTAACAAAAGTGGCGCCCATGACGGGACAGACCCGCTGTGGTAACATCCATCACAGTGGTTTTCCCCATGCCATCACCAACGAGAGTGCATGTCCTACATGATCCCAAGTTCTACGTGGAGGTCCTCCTGATTCCATCTTAAATCCAAGTGAAGGTCCTCTTCACTTTAATGACATCCATCATGGAGGCTTCCCTTGCACACGTGACCACAGGTTCTGATCTGTTTCTCCTGTTACATGTCGCCGATGAAAAGATCATCTTCGTCCAGTAAACAATAAGCGTGGGGTCTCCATCATGTTCATACAAAAACCAAAGAATATCCTTCTCATCTTGGAAATCATAGAAGCGTAGGTATGCCTTGTTTCATTAGAACCTAACATGTAGGTCTTCCTCGTGTATAGTTTGACTCATACGAAGACTCTCATCATACCATCACTGCTCGTTTGACCAAGAATGGAGATATTTCCCATGATAATACTAGTTTCAATGGAGGGCCTACCCGCTCCAGCACTTCCCATGGAGATTCTCTCTATGCGTCAGCTAGTGGACATAGAAGTCCTCCATGCGTTCCCTTTAAAAATTTTCTAGGTGGTCCTCACACCCAATCTAACCCCAGTGTAATTTCTCTCTTCCCTAGAATTAGTTCAACTGAAGATCCTCCTCGATTCGAAAACCCATCCTATCCTGAAGAACCATCCTGAGGTAAGAGGGCATGTCGTTTCCGCCATAAGAAGAAGAATCAGAAGTTTCAAACCACGATTAAACCAGTTTTTCATTCTAACTCTGAGATGGATTGTGATTCAATGATGGAACCCTCACCCCTACCTTTCATGTTAAAGGGATGGGTAGGAACGAGGTGTATATTCCTGATCCTTCTATAATGAAAGGTCCAATGGATTCCCCCATCCCTTAGAAGATACATCTAGGAGGATTAATACTTGACCTATTTCATGAGCCTAGCCATTAAATCCTCCGTATTTTCTACAGGGTCATTCTCTACTACAATCAGAGATCATACAGAGTAATTTTGGGGACTGATGGAGGAAGAACATCACCCCAACACACCATCAGTGTCTGCATCCCCTACACCAGATGCTCTGGTTGCCAACCCGTCTTACCAGGATGTGGTGGCTTTGTCATTGCATTGTTCATAGGATATCTGAAGATGTGGTGGATTATCAGCAAGCTATCCATTTTATCCACTAGCCAGTCTACCTTTTTAGTAATATATTCAGTGATTCTACTAGTCTCCCAACCACCCCCAGTTGAAAAATGGAGAATCCAAGGGTTGGACAATGTGTTTCAGCTGAGAAGCTTGTGGGAAATCCACACAGCTGACCATATCCTAAAGATTTTTTTGGCCAGTTGAAACCAAAAACATTAGTGCGTAGGAATTGATTACCTAGGAGGAATTAACGTGTTTTCACCAAACCCTATGGATTACACATTTCTATCTCCATTACCGGTGGGTGGCTTACCTCATGATTCATGTACACTTTGAAGACATTGTCCAGTAATGTTGTATAGTTGACTTGGTTTCACTCCATATGGACCAGCACCTTGAGTCACCCGGTCCTCATCACAACCTCCAGAAACGATGAATCCAAATATATAATTTTCTCTGCATGATTATCAAGTAGGATTTACCCAATATTCATGTTCAGGGATGGGGGTAGTATGTAGACTTTCATTTCAGTTCTATCTGGTTCCAGCCCGACTTGCCCATCGATATTGAGGATATGACTCCACATAGAGTTGAAGTTAATATGGATGACCTATCAGAGGAAGAGAAAGAGATAGAACTCATTGGAGAGGACTTAGCCCCCAAGGGATCTCAAAACCTATTGTATCCATTCAGAAGGATCACTCCCCAGTAACGAAATTGAATGGGTGTTTTCGTACCTATAGATTCATTATCCCTCATACGTAATCCCAATAAGGGAGAAGAGAATCATGGGGCCTTCAAACCCTTTGACACATCTATATCAGTTCAAAATATGGAAGATGATCCTGAAAAAGACATGTTACGTCATTAGATCAGGAAGCATAAAAAGATTTTTTATGACATTCTTTTTGGAATGTTTTGTGGAGCGTTGACCAGACTACTGTGATCCTCAAACATTCCAATAGGGGCAGGTACAACATCCCCCTAGCGAGTTTCCTTCTAGTGACTCTGACCATCCTGTCCACATAGATAGGTTAGAGGATAGAGTTTATGGAAATGGGGAATTGTATGTATCACTAAATCCACCTATGTGGTCCGATAATATTCATGGCTTGGTTCAGGCCCCCACGCTACTCCACACATTATTCCCCCAGCAGTCCCGTAGGTTATCCCATCAGCCGCTCCATGAGTCACCAGGCATGCTTATCATTTTGAAGAACCTTTCAATGCACTAGTGGTCAGGGATCCTCATCAAGAAATGAATCTCTACCCAGAAAATCTAATGGCAACAACTAATTCTCGTCTCAAGGAATTGGAAACCCGATAGGAGGAAATTCTGCTTGATGGAAAGCCATATCCGGCTTGGGTGGATGATATACCAGCACCCCCCATTTTCAGAAATCCTACCCTTTCCCATTTAATGGGATGGGTGATCCTTTACAGAATCTGGCTCACTTCATCTCACGAAGTGAACCTGTGATGGGAACTCCAGTGCAGCAGGAGGCCGCCAAACTCATGTGTTTCGTAAAATTTCAGACAGGAATGCATTTTTCTGATACAACCAGCTACCCATCGTATCAATAGCTATTTGGGAAGATCTGAATAGGCTATTTCATTACCAGTTCATCTCTACCTCCCAAAAGATGAGTATTTCATACATCTTCAAGTGCTAGCAGAGGCCTGGTGAGCATGTTGCGGACTTTGTCGCTTGGTGGAAGGGACTTACCTATTCCCTAGAAATTCCACTGACCTCAGAACAGAAACAAATATTGTGTATGGGAAATGCCATGTATGAATTGGTCCCCTATCTGATCACCCAGAATTACACCTGGGGATTCCATGATTTCTCTGAAAAGGCCAATCATCTAGTGGAAGCCTAGGAACAGGCCAAACAGGCATTCCCATTGCCTCATATAGTTCATATGAGAAGGGATGATAAGGGTGGGCCCACTACGGTAGCCCAGATAGAGGTCCCAAGCAATTGGATGTATTACCAGGGGAGCCACCTCCCAGTCCTCACAAGGGTTCATCTCCTCAAGCACAACCTCTGACCAAACAATGACCTCCTTAAACCGGTAGGCGCCCCAGCGTAATGCGCCGCTATGACCAAGGAGAGATAACAAGGTTCCTCCTCCTTTGCAGGATCCTCCATCCCATCATCAGAGTTAGGCTTTCAGAGCACCCTTCTCAAAAAGAAGTAATCCGACCTAGTCATGCAATGAGGCTCATGTCCCCAATTATTTTCAAAGTGCATTGGAACATGGAATACAATGGATGCTGGAATGATGGAGCCCGATGAAGTGGATCTCACTGATCTCCCTAATTACAACCCCTATAATTGTATCATGGGGAACACCATCAAGCAGTGCTATGTGTTTAAATACTGGATTCAAGAACACGTTGATAACAACATAGTCAGTTTTGGCGCAACCTCGACATAAGTGGAATGTGTATTAATACAGCCTGAGGGAGACAGAAATAGCGATGGCAAGTGGTTGCTGGTTCCTAACCGCAGATCTCAAAAATATGATGACTAGATGGCTCATAATGTAGTTTCTAGTGCCCATGGAATTATCTGTTAATGTTTGCACCGACCCAATCCTTCATAATTCACCACATCAACAACATCTGGTGCTTCTGCATCGACATATAAGTCACCCTCTCCTCATAAGGGAAAGCATCGACGACACAGGGGAAAACAAAGCCCCCTAAAGATGCCATTATCATCACATATGCACATTGACTTTATGACCTTGAAGATTTCAATTACCCTATGGATTCTTCCAGTGGGGGAGAATTATTTAAGTGACAACCAAGGGTATAATTTAGTTTACATTGTGGATCTAGTAAACACCTATATGGTTCTTGATGACAAGGAGCACCAGACGGATCCTCCTCACCACCCCAGTCATTGTCAGTGTTGACAAAGACATGGTTTTATCAGTCATAACAATACCTTAATCTGTTCGTACAACTAAGATATACATTCCATTAAAACCAAACAATAGGCCCGACATGGAGCTCAACACCCGCATCCTTCTCATCTTGTTTTACCAGGTGCGCCTTCACTGTCTTTTGAGTTACTAGATCAAGAGGATCCATAGTGACCATGTCGTGATCAGCCATGTTATGTTATGGACTAGACTCTGTCATCTGAATCTCATTTGGTAGTCTGTCCATGATCTTTGACTAGTGAGCAATAGATCATTCATAGTACTATTTAGCTGGTAGTTCAGTTGGAAGGACCTGCCATACCTACTACCATGGAGAGACCTCCTATCAATAGAAGTTCATGCTTGGAAATGAAGTATGTTGTTATTAAACATCCTTCCAATATACCTAAGAGTCTCTATATCCTTGAGGATCATTATTTATCAGTAGATATCCGTGAAGCACTTACCGATGATTTATGATTCCCCCTCCATTTTGAGACGAAGATAGCAACTTTCGAAGCCTTTCATGCTGAGGCATCCGAGCATGATGAATGTCAGACGATCATCTCATTCTCTGGATAAGATGAAGGTTCTCCCACATAGGGGCACATCCGCCCAATGTACATCACTCTCCACATTAAAGCTGTGGAGTTTCATCACTGTTTTATTGACACATGCTCTGTGATTAACCTTTTCCAGACCCAGATGCTCTGAAAAATGGGGATATATGATTATAACCTGAGCACCTCAGACATGAAAATTCAAGGTTATGATAGGACAGAATAGACATCGGTTGGAAATATCTATCTGAATACCCAATTAGGTGGCCTAGATTCCAGCATCAATTTCATGGTTGTCTCACATGACACCACATACAACACATTGATGGGTAGGCCATGGCTCCACCTGCACTTGGTGGTCAATTCTTCGTATCACCAATTCCTTAACTACTCAATTAATTGTTGATTCAGAATACTACAAGGTGATGCATTTCCCTTTTCCTTTTGTGAATCACTCTACCTGGATGCCGACTATTTCAAGATAAAGGACAAGCATATCTTGGCTAGCGAGGCTGAACCTGTTACGGCAGTGACCGAACCATGGATAAGAATGTATGATACCAACGTCTTCCCAATCCACCGATCGGAGGCCAAAACTTTAGACTCTAGGAAATTATTTGTTGTCTCTATAATGGAGGGGAAGAACATTACCAAGTCTAAGGGACACTGAGAGATCACCCCATATTCATATACAAGTGAGTCTTGGGTAAACCTAGAGCCCCATACTCCTATAAGGTATCGGGCTGTCCGCCCCATGGAAACAAAAATACGGAATACTTTCTTTTTTGGTCAAGCAGGGAAAAACCATCTCAAGCCAACACACCACCATTTATTTGACATTAACAAGCGTGGCCTCTAAGGATGAAGTCCAGATGAGATCAAGTTGACAGATTTCATTGCTATTGTTTCAAAAATACAAAAGTCCCCTAATGTGATGTCCATCGCTACTCAACATGACCCCAGTGACCCATCAGGATTTGAAGACATAGAGGAATCACTTTTGGCTGAGTATCCTTCCTCCGTAAGTGAATAAGAGGATTTATAAGAGGATCCTCTTACATTCAAATTTTATGTCTCCACCACTATCAATGAATTGGTACAGGTGAACCTTGGTAGCAAGACAGATGAAAAACCCACATTGATCAGTTACTCAATGACTCTCAAATAGAAACAGTGATGCATGGACTTCCTAAAGCATCCCCGTGATGTATTTTCCTGTTGTTAAGATGAAATTACTGGACTAGATCCTCAGGCTGCCATCCATCACGTCGTTTTTATAGCAAATCATTAGGATTTCAAACAACCTCCCAGAAAGATACACCATACTCACAGTTCCATGGTTGCGGCTGAGGTTGATAAGCTCATCATATCCAACGTTGTCAAGGAGGTCTAGTACCCTGGATGGTTAGCCAAAATTATTCCCATCAAGAAGAATAATGGGAAGATCAGAGTCTACATCAACTTCTCAGATCTTAATAGTCAATGCTTGAATGGTGATTTTCCCCTTCCTATGATAGAACAATTGATTTTTTCCACCATGGGGTTCCAAGATCTCTACTTTCTGTAAGGTTATTCTAGGTGTAACCAAATTCGAATGGCCCTTGAGGATGAAGAGTCTATGGCCTTTAGGGAAACACAAGGTGCATTCTTTTACAAGGTGATTCCCTTCGTTATAAAGAATTTAGGTACCACCTATTAGCATGCCATGCATAGCGTATTTAAGCAGATCCTTGGGAAAATGGTGGATTTAAACATGGATGATCTGGTGGTCAAATATTTCAAATGTAGAGACCATCTCAATGATCTTCATAATGTGTTTATATTCCCCCAGTCCCACCCTCAGAAGATGAAACCCAAGATGTGTTCCTTCAGGGTCACCTACAGAAAGTCTCTTATCTTTTTTGTTAGATATAGATGTATAGAGATTGATTTGGAGAAGATCAAGTCCAACATTCAGATGTCTCATTCAACCAATATTTGGGATCTTTGAGGCTTTGAAGGCCACATGGCCTATATATGTCGATTCATCGAGAATCTGGATGGAAAGTGTATGCCCTTTTCCTGAATTATAAAGAAAGAATCTGATTATCCGTGGGATGAGGAATACCAAACTTCCTTTAAAGAAATCAAGTAGTACCTATTACAACCTCCATTTATGATGCCACCCATTTCCAGAAATTCACGGGTATTTTATGTGACTACATCAGTGCGATCACATGGTACCAATCTCACCTTGAAAAACAAAGAAAGAAATAGAGAATAGTCTATACAATATCAGATTCATTCTCCTTGATACTGTGACTAGATATTACTCTATTAATAAAAGCTTCGTCAAACTGGTAATCATAGTGCAAAAATTGTGACATTAAATGCAGCATCACGAGATACAAATAGTGTCTCGACTGTATCTTCTGAAATATATTCTGAACTATCCCATCTTGATAGGCCGTCTAGCCCAGTGGGAAGTGATCTTCTAGTAGTCCGACATCATGTTTGTCCCCTAGAAGGCCATTAAGGTACATGCATTGGAAGACGTACTTTCCTACCATCCATCTCCTACAAACTAGTCTTTGGATCTTGAATTTCCCGATGAGTAAATCATCTCGGTGGAACAAGACATTCGATGACGGAAAATTAACATTGATTGTGCCTTCCAAAGTCTTACCGGTAGAAGACTCAATGATCACAGACTCAAAATGGTGGCCCTAGGTATCGTCTTCATCATGATACCAATAGTTATTCTTTTATATTCATTCATATTGTTATAATGTTGTACCAATAATGAGGAAGTGTAGTAGGCTCTCATCATTGGTCTAGAGATGGCCCTCGATATTGATGTTCCCTTCTTTCATGTGAAAGGGGACTCTAAACTATTCATCAAGAAGATCATTGATGACTATGTCGTGAGGTATCTCGAGAACATACCACTATTGGAATGTAATCACCATTTGATGGATCAGTTACCATCTCATCTAGAAGTTACTCATGTCCCTCATTTGGATAATGGTCGGGATGATGGATTAGCTAGCCTTGCTGCATATCTTGTAGAACTTAGCCAGAATGATTTGATTATTCATGTGGAACACCATAGATTCATCATTCTCGTCACTCAGGATGACGATGATATCCCACCGGTAAGCTGCCCCACTAACGGATCCTCCATGTCAGGGACCCCAGTTCAACCTACCATAGGGTTGGAGGTGACTTCTTAATAGAGGACCCCCTTTATCGAGTATCTACAGCATGAAAATCTCTTGACATATTGAGCCGAACATGTGGAAATCCAATGTTGACCTTAAAATTTACCCTCCCGAATGGTCCTAGTCTTGAGCAGATCCTCTATAGAATTGAGTTTTATGGCGTTATCCATTGTTGAATTCGAAGATATTAGATTTCTTAGGTCATAGAGGAGGTTCATGCTAGTTCCTACAGGGCTCATCAGACCAGGCCCAAACTATCTCACCATATCCGATGGTTGGGTTATTTTTGGCCCACCATGATCAATGAATGTATTGAGTTTTCGATGAGGTGACATGAATGCCAAATCCATGATAATTATGTGCATCGACCACCAGAGCCTATTCAAACTACCATGACCTCTTGGCCCTTTGTGGTCTGGGGACTCGATGATGTGGGACCCTATTGACTAGTAATAGCTTTGCAGTGTAGGTTCATCCTAACCACTAATGATTTCTTTTCCAAGTGGGTAGAGGCAGTTCGGCTCAAGGAGTTCAAGGACTAATCTATCGTTGAATTTTTTTACTCCAATTTCATCTACTGGTTCAAATTCCATCACACCCTTCTCACTGATAACGACACCAACATCCGAGAAGATAAACTAAAGAAGTTTTACTCCATGTATAACATATTCTCTAATCATACCTCCTACTATCAAACACAATAAAATGGACAGATCAAGGAGTTCAACAGAATCCTCTCGAATATTTTGCGGAATATATTTTGTCAAAACAAGAAATGTTGTCCATAAACGCTCCCCAACGCACTCTAGGCATATCAGAAAATCACCCACAATTCCACTCAAGTGACCCCATATTCCGTAGTGTATGGAACAGAGTCAGTCCTGCCCATCTAAATTCTGTTTCTTTCATTGAGCAAAACTATCTATGATCAAAAGACAACAGATAAGGTAGCCAAAATCTGCCTGGCTGAATTATTAGATCTTAACAAGCACATACATTTCTCCCTACACAATATGGAGAGGAATGAAAACAAGATGGCCAGAGGAGACAATAAGAATTTTCACCTCCAATTTTCCTTTCAAGTTGACATCATATTAGCCATTAGAACACCGCTGAAACCTGGTAGGAAACCACCCAAATTGGATCCCAAATGGGAAGGACATTAAATTATTCATAAGGTTTTCCTTAATGGAACATACTCCCAAGTTACAATGGACGGTGAGCATATAAATCCCCCCACTAATTTTAAATTCCCCAAAGAAATACTTTGACTAAGTAAAACATTCCTACATGACCATAAAAAATGACATCTTTACCGCGTGATGTTAAAATTCATGATTCGTCTGAGCTGAGGGACGTAAAACTAATCAGCACCTATCTGATATGGCATTAAATTATATGTCATATTGTATGATATTAAAATGTTTATGGTCCCGTATGACCATAAACTGTCTCATAATTTCCACATGACATTAAAATGCATGATGTATCTAGGCTGAAAAATGTAAAACTACCCAACACATGTCCCACATGATGATAAACTAAAAAAAGCCTCAGATCTATGAACTTAAACTAAGATCTCCAATCATCCTCACTTCATGACATTAAACTACATGAAATATCATGAAATATGTTGGGATTTATTTTCATCCTCATGGAATTCATATAAATGCTCGGACATTTCATCTGTAGGCCCATCCCCAAATAGAAAGATCTCCCCTTGGGTTCAGAAACTTTGCTTTGATGCTTCTAAAAACACATGGTGTGTTGAATTCTTTGTTTTCATTCATTCTCATTAGGTTTATAATGATCACACCATGTATCCCCCTCATTGGACATATCCACCTCATTCGCCCTTTCCACCATTATGTTAGACCACAAGCATGCTCACACACTACACATACCCTTTATTTGGCTCTTTATCTGCATCCACTTCTAAAAGGACCCCCATACCGAATGGATTCTTGGCCATATGGCTCGTCTACCATTTTGGGCCAACATCCAGGAAGATATTGAACAATCATTTGATAGAAATCCTACATTGTGAATATGTTCAGTAATCGATTCTCATTTGTTTTTTCCCATTTTAGGTCACATGATACGGATGTTGTGTTTCGAATATGGTCAAAATACATCCTCCATCATTATCACCACCCCAAAAAGCCCCAAATATTTCGTATAGTGTTTTATTTTTTCCTTTTATCCATTTGAACGTCAGCATGCCTTGAGTAGGGATATTGGTTTGGGGGGATCAACCTTGTCCGATCTCTTTCATTTATTATTTTTCCCTTACGTGTTGGTTCGAACCTCATCTCATTCCTTGCTTCCACACCAAGCATTGCTCATGTGGAATTAGGAGCATTGGTAAGGCCATACCCACATAGGGGGTCACACAATCATGGTCTGAGCTCTATGACCTTAAAATAAAATCAATATCATCCCCATCACATGAAATTAAACTACGTAATTTGTCTATCCCTGAGGGACGTAAAACCACTCAGTACTCATCATGCATGAAAATAAAATGAAAACTGGATGGGAGATTCCATCAATGACCAGACTCAGGTCCCTTAACCTTTCATCCCATTGCCCAATATCTCACCTATGATTATGTGGTGATGTGTTGACTCAGTTTCCTCATTCACGTCAGGTTACGTTTCCCAAACCACATATATCCCCTTGAGACACCCCTCTTATCATTCATCTTTTCCACAATATGTTGAACATTAAAGATACCACCATGATTTATGAATCCCATTAATTGGGTTTCCACCTTATTTTACATTCGAATGGACCCCCGAACGACATTGTTTCTAGGACACAGAGGTCTCCTACCATCTCTGACTGACATCACCAAGTAATTTGGAAGAAAATTTGATACGATTCCCACATTGCGAATATGGTCATCGGCCGAAACTCATTTGTTGTTTCCATTATAGGAAACGATAAAGATATTGTGTTGTGAATACAGCCAATAGTAATCCCTGGTCATTGTTGTTGGTTTGTGGTATCCCTCATAGAAGTTTCCATGATCCACCATTTCCACCAATTTGTTGCATGTACATGACATTAAATTGGCCATCTAAGGTCTGATCTCTATGAAAACAAACTAAGATCCACCATGTCCATTTCACATGATGTTAAACTACACCATATTCCCTAGAACTACATTTTTATTGATTCCTATCCTCATGGGAGATGTAGTAAAACCCAAAATATTTGTCTTTGAGCCCATCACAAGTTCATTTATTCTATCTCTCAGCCTCTTGGACCATGTTCTCACTGGGAATTATGAATGGTGTGGCTCATGTGGGAACATTTCTTCATTCATGTCGGGTTATTCTCCACCCCATATAAATTCCTCGTCAAGAATCTCCCCTCCTATCTTTCCTCTTTACCACAAGGCGTTAAACTTCACGGAATCTCCATAACTATGTATGGCTTAATTAACATTTTCATGGGATATATAGGATCTATCATAAATTTTGTCTTTGGGTCAAACCCTTATTCTTAGAAACCTCTTTCTCTCTATGTGGTTTGGCATGGGAAAAGTCTCACATTCACATTATGTTTGTTACATCCACGCCACATACCTCTCCTTATGGAGGGATCCTTCTCCCCTTATTTGTCACCCATATTTTTTTAGATAGATAATCTTGAAATGGACCCCTCAACCCTCATTGGAAATTCACCAATGTTCCAGGAGCACTCAGGTTCAGGACCTAGAGTGTTGGAATCTATAGACATGTAATCTCCTATATTCATACTTCAAGTTCCCCTTTATTTGGGCATTTATCTTCTTTCACATTCAAATGGACCCCCAAAATGCATGGATTTTAGGCCTCAGTTCTCTTCTACCGTCTTAGAACAACATCCATGAGAATTTCAAATAACAATTGAGAAAATTCACACATTGTAAATATGGTAAGCAATCGACACTCATTTTCGGCACCCATTTCTAGTCACACAATATGGATGAAATTTTTTGAACATGATCAACAGATATCCTCCATCATCATGCCACCCCCATTAATCCCTAAATATTGGTTTCATTGTACACATCCTTTTCCATTCCATTATGTCTTTGAAATTTTTTGATGCTCTGGGTACTATCCCTCGGTGCGTGTTTGAACATTAAGAGGATAAGGCCATGGTGAGACATCCTTTGAGGCTCGAAACCATTTTTCACTTTTCCTATATTCCACATGTTGGAAATACCTTATCCTCCCTTATTTACCACATTGGGTATATCTCAAATGGGATTAGGTATTTATTCGTGGTTTGAGACGCTTTGGAAGAGTCTCACATCTCATGGTCTAAGTTCTAATTCTTTAAACTATGATCTATCTAATTCCTTTATGGAAAAATGTTAAACTGCACAACAATTTTTAGAACTATTCTTGGACTATTTACCATCCTCATGGTATACTTAGGAACACCCAGACGTTCTATCTGTGTGTCCATCCCCAGGAATCGTTATTTTTTTGAATCGCATGATATTAAACTGCACTCTCAAAACTACATATGCCTTGATTCCCATCCTCATGGGATATGTAGGAACACCTAGATATTTCATCCATGGGTCTAGCCCCATATTCTCTAACATTTTCCAGACCCTTTCTCTAAGGTTTTCCCCACAATTTCACATGATGTGGTGTAGACCTCATCCTCACTCACGTAGAGTGTGCTTTATCACACCATTCACATTCCCCTCTAAAACCTCATTTATTCTATATGTATCCTAGACAAAATCCTTTAAACTATTCTCCCTAGTACCATATGACCTTAAAATATTGCGTCTTTACTACAAAACATTAAAATACATGGTTTGGTCCTATGCTACAACCCTAAACTATGACTTTATCGTCCAATATGCATTACGAAAAAAGGAACTGCTTTGTGGTATCCTTACTCGAGGGGACATCTTTTTTGGAATCAGTTCTCCACCATGACAATTTTCAAGGCCTTCATGTGGCTTGATTTATGTAGTGATTCCTGGATTCTCTATCTTATGTTCTTCTCTTCAAAAAAATTCACATCTATCCTAAAGAAAAACAATATCTATAAAATGATGCTTCATTTGGTGCGTGGTCTAGATCCGCATGAGCATATTTTCCATGGAATTGGTAACTTACAAGACCAATTATAGAACTACCTATGACTTTATCCCCATTATAATGGGGTATTTAGTAAAACCCACACACTTTTCCTTGGGCCCAACCAAATTTCATATTCGGTCCCTCGACCTAAAACCTATATAGGGAGCACATGGTGTGATATGGACTCATACTATCGTAATTCATGTCGGGATTTTTAATTACCACACAACGTGTCTCCCTCACTCCTTTCCTTCAATGGTACGATCTCTAAGTCCTTAAAACAAAGACCCAATAGTCCATGTCATAGGATACTAAACTTAACGACATTTTCTATAACTATGGGTGGATTGATTACCATCCTCATGGGATATGTAGAGTTACCTAGGAATTCCATCTATTTCTCTGGCCATAGAAATATTATATCCAACCCCTTTTCGGCCCCTTGGACTGAACGCTTTTTGGAGAAGGTGGTTTGGAGAGTACCTCTTGGGTGGTCAGTCACGTCTGGTTTTTCAACAACCACACCATGTGTCTCCCCTATCTCTTCCCAACCCGGCATGAGTTTTATGACCCTAAACCAAGATATCCCTATGGGAACTATGCATTGGGTTTATGTACTTTGACACCCTGCTCACATTCCATTAAACCAGGTACCCTCTTAGTGGTCCACACTACATCCTTAATCTAGAATCATGCAACCCCATGACCCTTGTCCATGGAAAGGGATTTGACTTACTCTATTTGACATGTCTTATTTTCATACTCAAATGCATCATGGAGAAGAGCCCAAATGGTAATTTTTATATCTGCATCCCCTCATTTCATGTCCATGCTTCATAACCCCTTTATTTAGATTCCCAGCCTCATCCACGTATGAAGGAACCCCCTTTCAAGCGTGGTCTCCTTCCACATTGGCTTACCAACCATCTTGGGCCAACAAATTAGAATACCTCAAATGAAAATTTGTGATAGGTCATATGTTTCGAACGTGGTCAATGGTCGACCCTCATTTATCTATCACCATACCAGGTTAATGTGAAACATATGCTATGTTTCAAACATTGTCAATAGATATCATCTATTGTCATGCCACTATCATTGTGATTCTGATCATTGGATCCATTATTCACATCACTCCACTTCATTATGTATTCATGGGACCCCAACACACTCATTTTTACCCCTCCGTGACACTATGTGCATTATGTAGTTAGGTTAGTAATAGTGGGATGTTAGTCACCTAGTGTTCCTTTTATTCTAATGTGTGAATTCTTATACTAGGTAAATCCCATCACCACTCCTTATTTATCACAATAAGAAGAACTCACGTAGGCTAAGTAGTTTCCCTGGGATGTGTACAGGCACAACCATACCACAAATACCTTTCATCTCATATGATGTTTTACTGTATTCTTAGAACTATGTATTTCCCGATTCCCATCCTCACGGGATACATGGGAACACCCAAACACCTTTTCTTAGGCCCAACCCATATTTATCAATATTCCGCCTCTAGACCTAAGATTCCCCCCCAGGGATATGTGGTGTTTTGCAGACTCTTACTGTCCTCATTGACGTCATGTTTGCTGCTACCGCATCATGAACCACCTTCTCGATCTCCCCTTTCACTATCTGTCCTACCCTATGATGTTAAACTACATGGGTCCTTTAATACTACGTATTTCATGAATCCAATCCTTTTGGGATATGTGGGAATTTCTGAGCTCATTCCCTTGGTTCTAGACCAAGGTTAGGCCACCTTGGGCCTGTGGTACAAGGAATACCATTGGGAAAAAATGGTGTGGGGTGGACTATTTTTTCCTCATTTTTTTTGGGATATGTAATTCACCGATCATTTATTTTATGGGTAACCATGTCCTCAACGCATGACTTTAAACTGTGGACCTACCTTGAACAAGTTTAGGATGACCCATGATAATTTTTGGATGCATCATCCCCCTTTCCAGAGAGGATTTCCCCCGCCTGTATGGGTCTAGGACGACACTGTTATCATGAACTATGTTTATCTTGATTCTCATACTTATGAGACATGTAGAGATGTCTAGGGATTTCACATCAGGCAAAGCCCATGGTCATTAACCTTTTAGGCCCATTGGCCCCGATCACATTCAAGTCTCTATGACCATGAACTAGGAGCCTATAGTCCGCACTACATAACTTTGAACTATCATCCTCAGTCCAAAACTATGTGAATTATCCTTACCATACGACGTTAAACTACTTGTCTTATCATCCTCATTTGAATGATGTAAAAATACGATCTACTTTATGGTATTTCTAGAGAGATCCTTATAAGAAATGAATATGATCCCTGATCAGACAAATGCACTCACCTTATATATTTTCATCACGGTGGAATAATTTCAAGGGTGCTGGAATCCCTTCAAAAAACCCACCACTCCACCCTGCAATATTTTCATGCCCCTTATCTAGACCCCCATCCTCTTAGATAACTAAAGGAACCCACTAATTTTATGGATGATCATCCAGTGGATCACCTATTGTCACAAGCCATCATTTTGGAAGACTAATGGATGAAATTTCTAGTCAGGACCCATGTTTCAAAAATTGTTAGTGGTCGGACCTCATTTTTTGACCCTATTTCTTGCTAACACAAAAAGGGTAATGTGTTTAGAACATGGTCAATAGTTATACCTCATTGTAATTACATCCCTAAAATGTTCTGAATTTGAAGAATCATGATTTTAACATTCAACTCTCCTGTATTCGGATTGATTCTAGATTCCCCCGGTGTTACCCCGCTCGTGCACTAGAGCGTATTAAGAGAATGACAATTAGAGTGTTCTGAGAAAGTTATCCTCTTGTCAGGTCTCCCTCTTTCTTCCAGAATATCTGTATTGGTTGTTCAAACCATAGATTCCCAATGCTTGATTGGCACTCTCATATTCAGATGGAAAAATGAAGAAGTCATCCCTTATTTCTCAGATTGAGCATAACCCACATTAGCTTAGGGATTAATTGCTGTATATTTCAAGAATGAGATGGAAATTCAAAAAACCAAAGAAAACTAATGGAACTCATGGACACAGATAATATAAATATTTTAAGCAAGAAAGTACATTTTCAAGTCTACACACATTGTAGTTCCCAACTATTGTCCCCTCCCAAGATGGCTTGACCTCTTCAATGGAGCGTTCCATCTCTGCTACTCTATGTATGGTGGTGTATAGGATCTGAAGTCACCTTCTATGCTCCCACACCCTATCAAGGGTGATGAGATGTAGCTCATCAGCCGCGATCCAGGCCATCTCCTTGTTAGTTCAGATGATATTTTTCTATTTAGAGGCTTGATTCATCAGTTCTTAGGCCTCGTACAGATGGGATTTAGGTGCAACATGAGCACCGATTGTGCATTGATGAAAGAAAAGAAATCATTCAACCACACCCGCAACCATTGAATCTCATTTTAGACCTCTAGGAGCCTCCTGTTGTTCATCAATTTGCTAAGCTGCAATCCCACACCAATGCCATGATCATGCTCTCGAATCTTCTCCACCATGAAATCTCAGATAACCATATAAATAGGTAGGGAATCCACTCCACTAGCAAATAGTTCATGCATCCTGGGATAAAGAACACCACCTTGATCTATCCATTGCACTTGTGGGGTTTCACCAATGATGTGATTGACCAGCCTCCATGACCGGTGACATACGACCCTCCTATCCTCTTCCTCGAAATCCATCTTATCCCGGTACTCAGGGTCAGTAGGTTCATAGGTATAGAATGACTCTAAAAACTCATTAGTAGGATACTCATTCGGTGTCTGGATGGGTAGGTCAGGACCCATCTTTTCAGAATGATCCCCGCCATCAGATTCTACCTCAATGATTTCCAGATTGGTCTTGCTGATGGTCCCACCTCTGATTGAGAGTGCAGTAGTTTGGTATGTTTAGACATCTAATTCTATGATCACCAGTGTCCCTTTGGAAAGACAACACCAGGAGCTCTAGAAATCCTTTCCAAGGAGGACCACTCCATTTGAATAAATTTGTATGTGAGAATGAATAGATGTAAGTTGTCCTGTTTCAATGAAGGATAGTTAAAAATTATATGGAAAAGACTTAAAGAGATCAAACATTCAGTTTTGATCTTGATCTGTTTTCATCGGGACCCTAAGGAGTGGACCTCCGTATATAGTGGGGAATTACAAATACACCAACAGTACCACCATGGGTATCGCAGCCCCACTAAGCACGATGAACGCTGTCATCGTGGGTGGAGATCCTGAAGTTCCCGTGACTACATCTACACTTGCGCGAGATCTAGTTTTGCTAATTAGGCTCTCATTCATAGGTAAAATGTTAGTTGAGAAGACCTAAATGACCTGGATAAGTACTATTGGAAATTTATTTAGGGATTTACCTTAAGAGACTCTACAAAATCATCCAGCTTTGGGTCCAAATTTCCAACCTCACCCTCCTCTAGAGGGCTCCCTCCACTTTCCTCCTCCCCCTAGGAGGACCTATCATATTAATCCAATAGAGGGAATATCTCTATAAATTTCACGGGATACGACTGTTGAGTTGTCTTTCAATCAAGAAAAACCATAAATCGGTCTGTTTTTTGATGCAAATCACCCTGAGAGTGCACAATGTCATACAGCTTGGCGATATACTGCACCCCCTCCACCTGAGATACTATAAAATAGGAACTGGAGAGACAAATCCCTACTAAATTCATACCGAGATAGTTCAGAGGTTGACACATATGGGAAGGGTTGAGGAATTATCTATTGACGTCCCAGATGTCCCATGAATCTGTGAATACATCATCCTCAGGCATATCTATATGGCGTAGCTGCCTCATTGGAGCCTAGGTGGGTATCCTAAAGAAACCATTAGGTGGCCTCCCCTCCGGATGACTCTACTCCTCTGGGACAGTTGGGTTCGGCAATACCGAAAACCTCTCGGTTGGTGTGGGTCTCACTGCTACTCTAGCCCCACCACCATAGGATGTCCTCACTGCCTTCCAGCCCCAACCTCAATGTTGAGTGGGGACCCCTTCACTATCACGAATGATCTTCCACTTTAGAATCTCTCCTGGGTTTGATGCCTCCCAACTCTTCGTATACTCCTCCACCAACCTGTAGACAACTGTGAGCAGAGACAACTCACTATGTATCTTCCCATACTCTTGTGTGATCATGATCCACATATGCCACATCACACACAAATGGTCCTCATGGTGCACTCCCATGTAGACCCGCGGGGTGAACCACTGCATGTTCTGGGACTACCTCACAAAATGTTCCAGGGTGTACGGCTCACAAAGAAGCTCACGGTCAACCAGTGAAACTAAGACTCCATCCCAAAAACCAAAGAGGTAGGGTCGATGTTAATCAATTCCCTGGTCGTTATAAGTGAACACACATTTTGGAAATGGGAATAGGTGAATGTTTAAATCATCCACCTTCCAACCCAGTTCTGCACCAGTGATGGGGTCAGCTTGGCCGAAAAACGCCCCACAGTGTTCCGAATATCCAGTCAATAGTCTAAACCTAGAGGGGAAATGGGGTTCATATATTCATTGATGCCCCTAATATGCACCACTATCCACCCATATAGAAGACGAAACATCTTTAATACCCTACGTGTCTTCTTCCCTATGTCGATATGCCGCAATAATTTTTTATGCCTAGCAATAATCAGTATTCCTAGGTTGACCAATCCTCCCATCACCAACGTGGATTCTATAATGAACATATATATCCACACACCCATGTTTGTGTCCCTTCCTGGATGAATCAAAATGCATATAAGTTCCCAGATGAATGCAACCAACCTAACCACTGATAGCTGCTCAGTACTGATACTAAATCTCCATGTCTTCTATTGGTTATTCTTCATGAGTTACCATAACGATTGCTCTTTGCTCTGATGAAACCCCTTAAAAGAAGGTTAGAGATCTCACGAGATGCATTTCATCTATAGGGGAATTCAGGAACGACTAAACCGGTGCTTAAAGTGGACATTCATCACTAACTATTTTTCCACACTCAACACTAGGTCCATCAATTCCTTTTCCAGCGAAGACATATGCTATGGGTCTTCCCATGTATTCGTCAAAGGGAGGAACTCATTATACATCACCCCCAATAACTGGACAACTGAAATTTTATACAGGTCCCATTGGCTAATGATGACATCCCCATGGTGAAAATAAAATGTGTTGGTCCTTGAGGACCACATGAGCAGAAACTCTGGCATCATTTTCTTTATATGATAAATATGAAACTAGGAAGCTAGTGCCACCTCATATAGTCCCATTCGCCTTATCTCTGCCCAAAACACCTTGCACAAGGCACAAACCCATTAGGCCAATACCCAATATTTTAGGAAATTGTAGACCTGTCACACATCCCACTAATCCATCCACCCATTCTCCGGGTTCCCCAAGGTCGCCTATAGAATGGTGTGGTACTGCAGGGGAGATACATATGGTTGCAACGCCATCCCATCTATGTTGTTAACATGGTTATATAAGCAATTAGAGTTGACGGGTGTATAATCGTCTCAAGTATGACCGTTGGCCACCATAAACCAATGGACTTGACACGACGTACACCTAAATCAATAGGCCAGCTCGTCCCTACATTCATACATAATGAAAACATCATCCCACAGACCAAATCCATATAGAGATAACATTTTTCCCAGTGATTTGTTCTTCTGACTATTGGAAAGTAGGTCTACTATGGACTCATGGTCTGAAAGGATCCACACATACTCCCCAATTCCCTTTTTATCAGCCATCTCCACCCTCTAAGAAGCATCCAGAAGGGCCCCCCTAGCAGCTTCCTAACAAGACATTCAGTATTCAATGTTTTTTAATTTTTTTTCTAAATCGTGAAGCTCGATCACAGAGATCGATCACATAGGCAAGTCGTAAAGCCCTACCATAGACCTCATAGACACAAGCCACATAGCACACAATCGCAGAGTCAAAATAATCAATGTGTGCCGTAGTGCAGAAAATATCTGGTTTGTAATGAATGACAGCAGAGCGTGTGAGGCATCAAGAATCGAGAGAACTATATCCAAGAATTCAATGACAGGAAAGGAAAAATGATGGTACAACCCCTCCAATTAGTAGGCAAAGACACCCTTGGCTTCACGTCATTCCTAACCATGTTGAGCTTTATGGAATTCCCAAGCCATGAGTCACCTATCGGCATCCCGACCCCTTCTTTACGATCTTGCATTGTGATTGAACAATTTATTTGCGATCTGTCCTCAGAATTTAACCAGTTTTTTCTGCTCGACATCAATTTTGGAGGTAGTAAATTTTTGGCGCCAAAATATGAGCATAGGGAAATAACGTAAGGAGGATACCAATTCCAAAGGGACTACCTTGTGAAGCCCATTCGTATAGCCCTTTAGCACCAAAGTTCATGAGGTGCCTTAGCACTGTAGATGGTGAAAATCCAAATACACCTCTGCGATCACCATAGAGTAAAATAGGTGGGAGGTTTCGTGGTTACAAAACAGTTGTCTAGAATCTTTTCACCGTAGATAGAACCCGATCGATCTCTACAATCCCTTGGAACTTGACTGAATCCTCCACGAGTGACATAGAGGGAACTAAGGAGGGATCCGTGCTGAAGAGGGGAAGATAGGTCACTCTATGGTTACGAAAAACATGACACCATCAGTGGATAATCGTAGATTTCCATGTGAATTCATATTGAGATATCAAAGCTTCATGCCACCTCTTGCATAAAAATTCCCGGATTCCCTCAGACCTAAAGAATAGATTCCCATACCTTTCTCTTTATCACCTCTTAAATCAAGAAACAACCTCTTATATGTGAGTCATTGAGAAATAGGATATCTTCAATATACTTGAGCATTGTGAATCACCTTTCCCTTAGCTAAAATACCACTCCTCTTTAAGCAGGGATTATCAATGTGGAGCCCACACGCCATCATAAAAGAAAGAGATACCCAAGGGGACTCAGATATTCACAAATCACTCATTCTTCGCGAATTACCTTCAATGAAAATGTGAACCACATGATAAGCTAGGGTCACTATGCTTCTCTAAGTACATATCTTCGTAGTGCTATGCTTTTCTAGGCACCCATACTCCGCGAAGGCATATACCATGAAATCCATTCAACAATAAGAAGCACCATTCATATGAATATATACATTGTGCCTATGCTAGGACACTCAGATTCTCGAAGAATACCCCTTAGTAGAGTCTTTCCACTATGTGGAGTACCTGATCTTCGCAAGCTCCCTTCATGTGAACCCTTCTTCTTCCCAGATTCTTTTCTCGTAAGACCCTCTAGGTTTGTACGTAGTTAATTCAAGGTCCCTTGGGTTGTGATTCATTCAAGAGCCTTATGATTTATCTTATTGGAATGCTAATGACTATTTCTTCTTTACATAGACACACTAACATGAGCCCGTTAATGGATCAATCCATAACACTGCCCCACCATGGAATTGCTGATGCCTTCCCTTCCCTAAGTGTGAGTAGGTATCAGTCATGTATGTCCTAGGGGTGAAAAGTGAATCTACCTCATTTAAGTTGTAGGATGTTATACTACCAATTAACATTGTCCTCTGTATATGAAATTAAACTACATCCTTACCTAGTGTCATATAAATAGGGTCCCCCATCATGGAAATTCATTATGCCTTCTCATATCAACATGAGTGAGATCTTCCTCACATGGAATGAGATCCTCTTAGCATGAACACCAACTATAAAAGGGGAAGGGAAAGCATTTCAGTGTAATCCCCTGGCCTTTCTTGCTGGAGGTATCATTATTTGTCATACTATCTTCTTCCATGCTAATGAAAAGAGGAGAGATGGGCACCAGGGCCTACGTTTCCCCATTTATCGCTCTATGAGATTTTTCTCCATCAAGCCTCCATCGCAGAGTAAGTCCCAATCTCCATATCCCTTGGCCGATAACCACGTATAAGCACCTATTTCCTATTTTAGATGCCAACCATGTGTAAGACCAGCTTAATTCTCCATGAACACACCTATCATGATATGATCGTCAGGTCTTTTCTGCCTCTTGTTTCTCACACCTAGAATCACTCATGTGAGATTAGAGTAAAAATTTATTATGGAATCCATCCTGGGCCGCCCTAGAGTGTAAGTCTCAATTCCCCTTTTCAAACTACATGTACTATGATCCTTTCCCTTTCTGAGAATGGTATGTAGGTTGCCTCCCTGATTTTCATGTGAACACCCATTGTTCTTGACCACATCACATTGTCCCACCTTCATAATTTATGACGTTAAATTGTATCTCTCATACCAAATTATGTGGAATTCGATCCCTGTCCTTTCAAAGAATGGTATGTAGAATGCCTCCCTGAGGTTCATGCCCAAAACGCATCGGTATCAACCATTTCTCATCGGTTCACCCCTGTCCTGCAATACATTAAAATACACTTCATTTTTTATCTAGAATGATGCTAAACAATATACCTTTGCACTACATGGGGTTTTATACTTACCCCATATCCGATCAATTTACATAGGAAGCCTCCCTGAGGTTAAACCCAAACCAGCGGTAAGCCTCCATGAGTTTTAACCCCAACCAGTGGTAAGCCTCACAGAGGATCAACCCCAACCAATGGTAAGCCATTATAGTCCCCCAAAAATGGTAATTTTATGTAGTATCCAACCAATGGTAAGAAATTTTATTCCCCAACCAACGGTAAGCTGTTGTAGTCCCCAACCAATGGTAAACCATTGTAGTCCCCAACCGATGGTAAGTCGTTGAATTCCACAATACCATATGAACTACGTGGGTTTTATCCCTATATCCTAGATAGGGTATGTAGGAAGACTCTTAGAGGTTCAAATTGAAACACTGGTAAACTTATGTGTCCCCCTGGTTGAGACCCACATCTTTGGTCCATCCCAGTAGCGTCAGAGAAACTCTCGAGCTGCTAACCACGCATAAGACCCAACATGTCATTGGGTCACTATCCTCTATGCACACTCTGATTCTATACCCCCATATCAAACTACGTAGACATTGCTTTGATGTCACGTGGATACATGGGAATCCACCTTGAAGTTCAAACCCATCAACCATGTCCCCTCATGGTCTCTCCCTTGAGCTCTCTGTGTTCCTAGAATATTATGCCCCAACTCAAAGGTTCTATTTCCTCCAGGTCCCATCCAGAAGTCCATTCTCATGGCCTTCCTCCTTAGGTGTCCCATATCCCCACCAAAATTGGATAATTGTTTCTCTAACTTGTGGATACATACGAATTCTCTTTGAGGCTCAAGCCCAACATCACCGTCATCCTCACGTCGGTTCCATATCATTCTCTATCCACATCTCACAAACATTTATATCCTTTCCGATTATTACCTGGGATAACACATCTTAGTGTGACCATGTCACACAATTTCTCAATGCTCCTAGTAGCAATCATAAATTTAACCACTCAAAATCCCCACACGGTCTATAGTCATGTACCCAAGAGTGTCCCTCTTGTGATGGGCCACAATCCACCTGTAATCCCCAACATCTTCTCGGGGCCACTATCCTTTGAGAACACCCCAATTTATCACACCTACACTCTAAATGGGTTATGATACATATCTATCGAGACATGGTATGTTGGAATCCTACCCGAGGATTAATCCTAGCCAACGATAAACCCCAGTTTCACTTTTATAGGAATTCAAGCACCCTGAGATCCATCTTCATTAGACATTGTGATCTACCTATCTAATAGGACTTTTAAGTGCTCCCTCATCAGGATGCACCCATCTAATACACTCTTATGAGTGTTATGATTAGTCTGATCTATCTTTTCAAGACATTAAATGTGTGGTATAACCTGGGTTAAACAATGGAATCTAAGGAAAACATTCGGGGCATGGCTATAGAATATAATTCACTGTAGTCAATGTGGGATGCCTCAGGCTTCCGCACCCTCATGAATTCCTATCATAAGGGGAAGAAACCCAGAATAACCATTATTCCATCATCTAGACACACAAGTGATGTCCGACATGAATAATCCCCCAATCGAAGGTTGCATCCCTAACTTGACCCGTTCAAAAATCCAGACAAAATCAACGTAATTAACCGGTGTTTATGAAGACATGGCATTGAGAATAGTTTCCAAAAAACGTCTTACTATTTAAGGGAGACCCAGACTAGGTAGTGAGTTTGGAGGAGGAATCCAATGAAGGGGGAACCAACATCCCATTATCCTATTTCGATCAAAGAGAAAACATCCCTAAATTAGCAACAAATTCCTCCCATCTTTGGAAAATGAGAATTTGTCGAAACAAATAGAACATCCTCCAAAGAGGGATTTATTCCCCAATAAATGATTCAGAAACAATCATTATGTCACACACCTACTATAAACTGTGTTCCAATTATGTTCATCTTCCAACTTTTCCACAATTTGTAGCTCTAGGCTTCAAATAATCCTCAAATCCTCTTAACTCCTTTCTTATTCCCTTAGGAACACTGATTAGTGTAAATAATGTGGTTTATGAATTAATATATGGAATCTATACCCTTTTAAAATGGAAATATCTTACATCCATATTAAGGATTCAATTATAGAACAACCTGACTAGGGGAAGAAAAACCCTACCCTTGTTTGGGTGGTATAATTTAATATTTATCCCATTTTCATTTCACTTTATCTTTTTTAAATTATTTTTATGATTCATTTTGTTTCATTATTTCTTTTAGTTTTATATTTGGGTAATATATGTTCATTAATCAATTTTACGATTGTAAAAAAAATTAGTTTATATTTATGCCTCTCATTGATTTATTTTCCCTTCTTTAATTATTTTCTTCAGAAAAAATAATGGGTAACAATGTTTAATTATGGGTGGTGTCATCTTTTGGTTGTATTTAGTTTTGTTTTTTATTTTCAAATAATCCGACAAATTTAATGAATATTTTTATAAATTCTCACTTCTAAATTAATTATTTGAGTTTTATCTTGATTTTTTATTCAATGAATTTTAAATAATTTTGGTTGTGGAAATATTTTCCTGAATTTGATTTTATTTCATTTTATTAGTTGGGTTGATTTTATAAGTAAATTATAATGAAAAAATGAAATAAATATTTTTCCTATTTTATTAACTATTATAAAATATTATTCATATTCTTCCTAATACTTAATATTTTCTGAGAGAAACAGTATTTTTTGTGTTTAAGATAACTTGTGGTTTTTCATCATCAAATAATTGGATATCGGGAAATGTATTATTATGTGATTATTGTATTTTTATAGAGAGAAATAGTTGACAAGTAGACCAACCCTAACATATACCAGTGTTTTATATTCTGATTGTACAAATTTTCTTATAGGTTTATGCCATTATAGAAGCATATTTTTCTCAACATACCATCACTGTTAAAATTTACTAATAGATATTTCATGTTTTAGTTTTTGGGGAAATACAATCAGTTGTGTTCGTTATGATGCACTTCATTGTAGGGTGGTGTGAGTTGTGTTTAAATTTAATGTACATTTTGATGGGAATGAGTCAATTATCCTATTATGTTTCACTTACAACATTCTATTTCTCACAAAAAATAGAAATATTATAAAAAAGGATTAGATTGAATTTAACATTGTTCATTATTTTTTGACTAAGGTCCCTCTCAAAAAAAAATTATAGTTAACTTTATTCAATTCATTATATTTTATTATCATATCATCCTCAATTAATAAATTATTAAAAAAACATAGATAAAATGATTTTTTTTATTTTGACGATTTCCTTGGTTATATTATATCTTTTAAACATTTATAATTTGAATGTGCATATAGTGAAACTTTGTTTGGAAAATTTAGTGAATATCATAATATGTTTTCCAATAAATATTCATGAAATGATACATAAGATATAAACAAAATCTTTTCAGCCTATAAATATTTAAAATCATTACCCACTAACCCTTAACCATTGAAATTACTTTCAAATGACCTAAAGATTGAAAATATTTTCAAGACTCATGGTGTAAAGTGATAAAAATTTTCAAAATCCTATAGTGATACATTCACTTTCCATGTATGGTCATAACTCTGGATTTCAATTATCATAGTGAAGAGTGACATAAATTTTCAAGCACATGTATGTGTGACTGGGGTATTGTTGGTTTTTTGAGGATTAATGATGTTAATTATGAGAAATGAAAATTAAATCAGAGTTTCTTCATAGATGAGACATGATGAAATTTTAATTTGAATATTATCTTGGTTGTTTTTTAGCTTTTGATTATACTGTGGATTTTTATTCAGAAACTAGATGACTAAACATGATTGGATTTTTTTAAATTAGGGGAGTGAAAAACATATCAATATAAATAATTTTATGCTTTAATTATATTCAGTTAATCACACTGTAATTATATTTTATTATAAATATTTTCATTTATGGTTGTAGATGTATTTTGAGAATAACTATTAAAATTTTCTATTTGTGGATATTAAATTCTTTAATCCTTTATGTAATTTTGTTTTTAATTTTGAATCTCTAAATTGTTTTCATGAATGTTCTAAAACCACTGTATAGATTAGTTGTAAAATTATGGTTTAGAATTTAAATACGATAAAAGGATTAGAAAATTAAAATGTCAATTTTCAATACAAAAATCCAACATGACCACATCCAAATTTTGTAACCAAAACACCAATCCTCTGTCCCCAAGATCCACAAAATAGATCATGTTAAAAATTCACGATCACTACGAATCTATGATTCCATAATAATCGAATATCATTGATATCACTACCCCATCAACGTTTTCCACTTCACCGACATCCTCCACTATAAGTGACATCGAACACCAGCCATTGAAATCCTATCAGTAAACATCCTAATAAAGATTAAAACTGCGATTACCTTTAAAATTAACACCATTCTACAAAATTTTCCTTATGCATGTTTTAAGAAAAACAAATCCATGAATTGAAATGAACATAAAAAATAACACCTTTTTTGATATAGAACTATACGATACAAAAATTGATCAATAAAATATAAAACATTTTCTATGTATCCAATATGAGAATTGTTAGAATTGTTATTGAGGAGTACCAAAACTGAAAACAAACCACAGGGAACCAGATCACCAAACCACAACAAAAATATCTAAACAAAAAAGAACAATACAAAATAAAATTAGAAGACCAGAGAGACATCTCCCCCATTGAAGCCAATGATATTAAAGAAACATAATGATAGGGAAAAATGCCATCCGAGAGAAAGCACTGAGATTTCCGTGATCCCCCCTCCAAAACCATCCTTAGAGGTCTAAAAAAACATCAATCATGACCACGATGGGGTCAAACCTGATGGGTTAGACAATAAGGGAAGAGGAGAGGAAGATATCCAAATGTCACCACCATCACCGACCTAAAGAACCTAAAGCAACAACACATTGACCCAATATATATGTCAGAATCATAAGGAAAAGAAAATTGAGGGGAGGTTAAAGGAATAGTCAACCCACTACTGAGCGCCGCTATGAAAGCAGGAAAGGGAGAACACAAAATATAAATATCCATCTACGGCCTAAAGGCCATATAGTGAAATTATTTCAAAATCTCATCTCTAAATTTAAAAGTATGTTTAATTTTTTTAGGAACATGTTAATATAAAATTTGATTTTTTTTGAAGAAACCATTTCAATATTCAACCATTAGATTGGGTGACCATGGGAAATATTTAGGAAGATAATATTTTGTGAAATAAATTTCACACTATGGCCAATAAAAATTATTCCCCTCTTAAATTATAATAGTTTATGCAAATTAGAATATTTTAAAATAACATAATGACGAAATAATTTTAATAACAATTTAAAATATATTATTATTCATATTTGAAAATTTATTTAATTAACTTTTTCATTCTTATTACACACCTCAATATTAATCATGATACCGAGTAACTAAACCTAGGAATAGACTTGGGATCCGTTTTCTCAATGTTATAGAATAAGTTTTTAATCAATTATCAGTGTTTAGTTTTTAATAATTATATTTTAGTGTGTTTATTAAGGGATGATATTTTTTTTCTATCATTCCAAGACCATAACAATAATTTTAATATTTTCCGCAGAAAACATCAATTCACTCCCTTATCAAAAAATTATCATCATAAAATTGAGTTATGTGTCTTCATGGGATGTAATAGAACACAATGGAGATGGGTATTAGAAGGTTTTAGAAACTAGATTTATGTGTTTTCATTAATCAAGACTATTAGAGGATGTGATTTTTGTTGTACTGACGAGATATAATTGACATGCAATGGTTCTCATAAAATGTAGGGGATATTATTTAATATATGATGGGTTTAACTATCAAATATAATTTATATAATAATAATTTTCAATAATGGAACTATATTAGTCAACCCTATGACCATGTTATTTTATTCTATCATTTGTTTATTTTCTAGTGCCTTGATTTAATTTTTTTAATTTCATTGTTATGGGACTCCATTTCAGTAATTTGATTTCAAATATTTAAAATACCAAAAAAAAAAATAGATGAGGAGAAATTAAAACAAAGTCACCTCAAGGGAATGGAATAAGCCATCACCAGACTTGACCTTAGTAACATTATGTATATTTTGATAGAACTCATGACAATGATAATCAAATTAAAATTGATGGCTTTGATCCTTTTTTTCACTACTCAGTTTTATTGATTTATTAAATGATTTAATATTCAATAATTATAGTAAAAAATATATAATTTTTAAATTATGTATTCAAACTAATATAACTCTGTAAGGATTGACTAATCACATATGAAACACCAATAGAATGTGGTTTACAATGGCCATAAATACCTATTGAAATGTATTAGTGAAAAGATTTACTATATTTAAAGAGAAACACATTGGATAAATGAATAAAAATACTTATGCTAGGAGATGTAAAGACAACATGGACTATAAAAAACTGTGGAAGATTTAATACCTATAATTATTTTTGATATTTTCATAAGGAGGTTGTGTCAAAGTAAATTTAAGATCAATTTAACCTCTATAATCCATTTATAGAAGTGGTATTTGAACAAAACATACTAACTGATTCCCTTTTAGGAAATCAGAATGATTTGGATGAAATGTATTAAGAATTTATTGATAATGAAAATGTAATTGATTATACCATCTATGAAAATGAAACATCATAAACTCACTATTGCTTTCTGTATTTCATAGATGATGACGAAGATGAAAAAATTCAGATTTAATTTCCTGTGTCCCTAATAGAATAGATCTATTTCCACGATTTATTACTTAAAAGGGAATATATATTTTTTGAATCTAAGGTGCCAATAATATTCTAGTGGAATGTTTTTCTAAATAATCTTGTTCTTTAATTTATCAAATATAACAAAAGTAAAATTATTTTTTCATTCACTTTATTTAAGATTCCCAACAAATATTGACATGAGAAGAAGAGATAGAGGAAAATGTAGTAATTTTCTTCTTATTATGCAGTAACATGCTTACTATATTGACGAAAACACCATGATATTCAATATGGATAACACCTATCATCATATCCCTCAAACTACAGTCCTAAAACCATAACTTTAATAATTATTTTGTGTTTGGAGATTTTTTCTCTTCTTTATGACTCTCCATTAATGGTGTTTACTTAGGAGAATGTGGAAATGTCACATATTTTAATTCATCTGAATGAAAAAAATGATCATTGTATATGGGATACGATATTCTAACATCAAAAATAGGGATCATAAAAAACTAACACCTAGTTGGGGGCGCAAATGAATCTTTTCCACCTTTTATTTCTCATTAATATATCTTTTTCATTATTTTCCTTATGTTTCATTTTATTTATTTATTTATTATTATTTTAAAGATCAATAGTCTAATTGAGAACTCAATACTACCACTGGAAAATAATTTCATGTTTTTTCCTTCTTTATATTTACGTTTTTTATACCCATATTATTTTATTTTGATTTGTTAAAATAAAGTATACAAATGTTTATTTGTGGCTGGGTGTCAACATGATTAGGTTTTTCTATGTGTGTTTGTAAAAACATTTTTATTTAATAAATATTAATTTAATTTTAATTTAATGAATTTATTTTGATATGGAAGTCATTATTTTTGGTCAAATGGATTTTAAGTAATTTTTGATGTGGAAACTATTTCGTAGAATTTTAATTTTCAATATTTTTAGAATTTTGGATAATTTTTGAAATCCATTTCCATGAAACAATTAAAAAATATATTTCCTATATTGTTGAATATTTGGGACTATTTTGGAATATTTATCCAAATATCCAATATTCTTGAGAGAGTAAGATTTTTTTTATTTGAACATGAACTTAAGATTTTAATCTTCAAAATAATGGGACATCATGAAATGGTTCAAATATGACTAAAGTTATTTTTTAAAATGATATTGATTACTTAAAAACCACAGTAAAATTAACCAATGTTTACTATTAGATTTGTGGATTTATATTATAGGATTAAACAACATTTCAAGATGAATTTTCTTTATAAACCATTACTCTTAATATATTTTCCTAGATAATTCTTGTCAGTGTGTGGGGGAAGTAATATTCATGAAAATTAATTGGGATGTATTTAATTGAAATGGAGAATGAGGTGTGTTCCATAATGTTTTGAATATTAAAGTGAATGAGATATTTTAATTCATTCTTCATAATTTATATCATTATTTCACTCCATATGAAAAATAAGAAAACAAAAGATGATAAGGAATGAAATGGATATGAGCATGAATTTATCATTGTGATTAATTTTGTGACTTAGGTATGTATCTAATATTATGTTAATGTATTATAATCCATTCATTTTATTTTATTTTCATCATACCTTTAGTGAAAATAATATTAAAATAGAAAAGAAGGATAAAAAGTGAGGACAATATTGATTTCGTTCATTGAATTAATTTTTCAACTCATGAATCATGTTAAATGAAATTAGGTTTAAACTTTTATGAGAAATGTTCTGTGGATATCTATGCATAATTATATTAATATATAAGAAAAATATACTTAAGAGTTAAACCTTATATTTTTTGCCTTTTATTTTTTAATTATTTTAAAACAAACCCTATCGAATGAATTCATCTTGAAAGGTACCCATGATTAAAAATATTATTTTTTAATAATAATTTAATGATGTCATAATTTTCACAAGAATATGGTGAAATAGTTTTTTTCCGTGTTTGAACATAACTCTACAAGTAACTTCCCCAGAGAGAATAGTAATATTTTAATGAGATTTATATGTGACCATGTCATAGATGTAATTTTTTAATGTCAAATTATTTTAAATATTTGAAATGGAACATAAATTTTTTTGTTTAATAGATTATATATTTTCAATGTTTATTTTGGAAAATATCCTAAAATTATTCTCAATTTCAATTCCTATATTGCTTTCTAATCATATAATAAATGATTACACATGTGTGTAATGTTTAAGTGTGTGTGTGGGGGGTGATAAATAATGCAATTTCACACTTTTTATATATTATTTAAAACTTTTATACTAAAATAGTGTTATATTATGGGAGACTATAACATTTTATGTTTTTAAGTGTATTTTGAGAATATTTTTATTATAATTTCATATTATTAGAATTTTAAATATTACATATATGTTATATGATTTATAAATACCATTCTCCACAATAATCAAAATTTTGAGATTTTATAGGATTATATAAATTTTGGTAGAAAATATTTTGTTGTTATTTATGTTAGTATTGTTTACACAATATTCACCCCTTATTGAACATTTGATATAATCTATTCTTATTGGTTCCCAATTTTACTAGAAAATGATAAAGAATATCACTAGTAAAAAAATTCATGTATAGTAAAGCTTCTAGACTTATAAGGATCTTCATTACATTTCAAATAAACTTTTATGATCAAATATGTATCTAGTATCATTTGAAAATAAATATTTCACATTTTTTTCATTGTAAAATAATTTAAATTTATTCTATATAAGTAATGACTATTAACAAATTGTTAATAATGTTTGTGTAATTATATTCAGTATTTAAGGTTGTTTTGTAGATGCATCAGGAAATAGATTTATGAAAACAAAGTCAAATAAAAAAGTTATGATTTTTACATAACATATTTTAACAAACCCTATAAAATATATACGAAATAAGATATATCTGTATGTAAAATTATTTGGGATTCATTATTAAAATAAGTAAATAAATAGTCTTTTTCAACCATTGATTATTTTAAAAAAATTAAGATAATAATATTCATTAATTAAAAAATAATTTTGTTAATAATTATGGTTATTTCCGGGATCTTAAATAATATCAATGTTTTTATATAGAATTATTTGTTTTAATAATTTTGGTGGATAATAACTTAATCTATGTGATATAAAAATCTAAAACTATATATTAAGTTTAATTTAGACATTTCATGTTCAATAGATAACTACACAAAGAGAAACCCCAACCCCAACCCGAGTAGCCCGAAGTTGATGTGTACTTTTTACATAGGAATATGATACAAGTAATTACATGTCAAATTTCCTAATAGTTTAGTAGTCATGGTAAAATATATATATACACTAAACTTGCAAAAAATTTGAAACCAAGAATTAGAATTATTTGTTTTTCATTAATGAATAATATTTTTTCTTCTAGAATAACCTTTCATATCAAACATTGTACACATCATGGATATGTGGTAAGTAAAAAAATATCGGTCATGTCAAATTATCTATAAAGGATATGTACACCAGATGTTATCAAAAATTAATTATAAGAATCAACATAGAATGTTAAATAACTGAGCACACATTACATTTAAATAAACTAGATAATGATAAATCAATTTCATAATGTAAATAACAGCACAAAAATTCTCTTTATATAACTGGAAATTGAATAATCAATATTATAAACATAAATGAATTAAAACACATTCCCTTTAATCAATAACAAGAAAATTAATGAAAATATAGAGATAATATCATCATAAAATAACATGTGTAATAATAAATTAAATCTCCATGAATGGAATTATTAATTACCGGACTTCACATTTCATAGTGACATTATACTCTGGTCATCATGATCTATTCCAAGGAATGTATAAAACCGATTGGTAGAGACCCATTTATCTAAGGTTAAATAATTTACTCATCCAATGTAAATAATGATCCATTGAGGGGATATCATTATAATACCACCAACAATATATTTCAGGTCAAAATAATTAATTATATTTTAAAATAGTCAATATAATTCATAAAAAACATTCATTTTTGTAAAATATCCATATTGAGTAAATAAAACAAAATTTTAATTATTTCCTTATATAAATAAATAACATTAAATGTAAACAACATATGTTGAAATTTTATATGGTTTATGAAATAATAATACTCCTGATAAATAATATGAATAATTAATGGATATTTAATTTCTAATGATCATAGGAAATATAATATTTCAAGGGGAAGTTAATGACTACAAAATGAAACTGGGTATTGAATGTAAATATTACCCTAAGAAAAAAGTTATCATCATCAGAGATTATGAAGAATAATGAAGGTATTAATATATTACCATTATGTAATAATAAAGGTCTATTTTAATTGATTAATTGAAATACCATAAAATTTTTTTTAAAAACATTCTTGGAAAAAATATAATTTTTTTTTGAAAAACATTTGGGAAATTTATTTATATGAAAACCAATATTAAAAACTTTTTCTTTTGAAAGAATCTTATAATCCAACAAAAGAAAATTTAATTAAATGAAAACCATGATAATAGTTAATTTAGTATGTTGTGTAAAAAAATATAGTTCCTTTTTCACTATAAAATGATTAGTAATGTGTCTTGTTCAGAAAATGATAAGAAGATTCCTTTCACAATTTCAGTTAAAGATAAATGGGAATTATTTTGAAAAACATAATAGTTATTTTTAATTTTTTTTAAATTATAATAATGTATGAAAATTTATTCGATCAATCCTTTTAAAAATATTAAAAACATTTTTGAAAACATTTTTATAAAACATGGTTTTAGAAGAAAACCTATTTTTGACTTTTTGAGAGAAATGATGTTTGTCTTTATTAAAATATTTTTTGAATTAATTTAAGTACCAAAGAGTGAAAAAAATAGTTATATGGATTTAAAATATCCTGAATACCCATTTGAGAATAAACTTAAATCAGTTTATTATGAAATGGTAAAATAAGTTACTTTAACAGAAATTCATGAAAAAACAATGTTGAGTGTATGTAATTATAACATAATCCTATAGAGTTATCTTAATGATGATGTGAAAATTAATATATTGATATATATTATGTTTTAAAACTATAGATTCAAATTAAAATGTTTAAATAAAACATAAGGTAATCAAAATTAATTATACGAATAATATTACAATGATAGAATCAATAAAATAGCAGTTTAACTGAATGAATGGAAATTGAGTTAAGAAATCCTTTACCTCAAGCTTCTTTTTAATTTAACTATATTTGAAAAATTTCATAATGGTATTAAAAATTTAATTAACTTATACTAAAAACATAATAATATTTATAATATCAGATATGATCCTTTTATAAAATCTTATTACTTGTTTATTAGTAATTTGTCATCATTTTCATTATTTTGGGTGGTAATTTCCATGTGTTCCCATTCATGATTCATCATGAATGATCTGATTCTTCTTGATGTTATTTTGTTATATCAGATATAAAATAGTAATAATGAAATAATAATAATTTTGATAAATTAATTATTATTTTTAAAACCAATTGTGAATAATGGTTACAGAAAATAATGTATGCATGATAATTGATACATTAGGCCGTACGTATCCTTTAGTAATGTTACCATTTTTCACCGAAATTTTTTTAAGGTGTTACTTAATGTTTTTAATTTAAATAATGATAATATTATCAAAATAACCATATTATATACTTATATAGAACATTAATGTGGTGTGGTGATGAAAAGTGAGTCACATTTCTTCGTGAATGCAGAAGTCCACACGAACAAAAACGATGTTATCAACTTTATGTGAGTGAAAAGGTTTGAAATAAAAGGATATATATTATACTTCCATAATGATAAATATATAATTAATATAATAATCATTTCAATTATATATTATAAATAATCATTTATTTGAACCTTATTACATTCCATTGAAAGCATTAGTGAAAATTTAATCACATCACTCTCTGAGGCGGAGTCCATATTAAACATGAGAGACATTATCATATCATCTAAAGAATAGAAATTAAAAATATATAAATGATATCATAACTGAATATGTATAAATATTCTATAAATATTATATATACACTTTATATTAATTAAAATACCTAGTAGTGAATTGTGGTGATGTAAGAACTACTACCATCAGTTTGCGAGGCAGTAGTCTGCCTTACACAAGAATGTTGATTTGTGAACCCATTTGATGGTGTTTGGAATGGATTTATAACTTGAAATTATTATTATTATCCCATTATATGTAATATAATTATGTTATTAGATAATTTTTATTTACTATTAATTTGAGGAGGTTAAAATGATATAAAATAAAGACTTTCATTGAAGAAAATTACGTCTTCTCTTGGTATGCTCCTAATGTTTCCTTTAAATCCTTACAAAGTTGAATTTATGATAAATATATGTATTCGAAGATGAGGGAATGAAATTTTATAGTTTACGTGGTCCATTACTAAATAAAAAAATATTTTTTAAAGATGTTAATCATAGAGGAGAGATGCCACGTTTTATAAGTGGGGGAGAGGACACAATAGGTATTTTTGAAATGAATTGTGCACTCCAACGTTTTTCATATGTCACAACGGTCCAAAATGAGAAATCATCAAACCATATATATCTAATGGAATATATATGGTCAAAAAAGGTTCTTATAAAAGTTTATATATCATATTTAACCTTATCTTTTTAGTTTCCCCAAGGTAATCTAATTTTCACAATAACTGAAAAAATTATTTTTCCTATTTTTACTATTCATTTTTGTCAAAAATTAAATTGCATGTCATAAAAATTAAAATAATTTGTGATTAAAAATATTAAATCATTTTTTCAAAATTCAATTAACAGAAGTGTAAAATCCTAATTTAAAATTAATTCGTCAAATGATACAAGAGCTTGAGATTTTAAAGAGAAAATGTTAAAAGTTTACAATATTTTTATAAAAACATCGATATGAAAATGATCTCAATGAAGAATATTGTATTAATTGAATGAAATTGAAATAATTTATCTATACTATTAATATAAAATATAATTTATCAGAAAAATTTATTTAAATCAAAAGGTAGATTTAAATTAAAATTCTTTATTTTTCACTATCCATCTAAACATTTAAAAAATTCCATAAAAATCCAAAAAATTATCCTGAGGATATATTTTTAATCATATATAAAACATTAGTTTTTGTAATATAATTTTTATTTTTTTAAATTAATGTTAAATTATGTGTAAAAAGCACAATTAAATCATCTTTTAGATAAAATAAAATTTTCAGTAAATAAATCTTTTTATTCTTAACGATTGATATTTAAATTAAAATAAATATATAACTATAATTATAATAATTTAATTATTAATATTCATAAATTCCTATTTAACAGCAATGTTAAAATAAATAATTTAATTAGTTATTTTTTAATAATTTTTCTTTATTCTTTTAGAATCAGTGTTGCATGTAAAATAAGATAAACTCAGTCATATGTGTAACAAAATGTAAGAAAATGGTTGTGTGTAATGAAATATAAAATCATTTTTACATTTATTTCAAACTTGTAATGACTCAGGTATTGACCCATAAGGCTTCAAAATATTTTTTAAAATATTCCTGAATCGGGCGCATTGTTGTTGTGGGAAGCCGAGGCCGGGGGAGCCTCGGTATTAAAAATATTTAATATATTTTTTTGTATGCATGCAGGTTTACATGAACCATAAATAAATCCCATTCAAAGTCTCAAATTAGATTTCTAATATTGTGGTAGAGTTTGGATCATTGTTTTTACCCAAGGTTCGACCTAAGGTCATCTGCACTGGGAGATTTGATCAGGGGTATTTTGGTGATGGGGTGTCATGAGGTGGATTAAGTTGATCAATTGAAAAATTAATTAAATTTATTACCCAACCTCCTAGTCCCCTAAATTGGTGTGCATGAGTCAAAGGGGATGTAAACTCTCCTCGTCCATCTCATTCCCTTTGGAGACGAACAAAACTGATGCCAAGGCCACATGACGAGGTGGTGCCAATCTCGATTTCTCATGCAGATCATCATAAAATTGAGAATCGGAATGATCTGAAATTAGTTCATGATCCAAATGCTTTTCATTTCACCCATGAGGTAGAAATATTTAATTTTTTCCCATGATTTACTTTTTTAAGGATTGTTTTATGGTAATAGAACCCATATATAATTTCTAGAGATCCCATCTAGGTGGACCTGTAGGCTTTGAGTTAAACAAGGCAGATTCATGGCATTTTTCTGGTGATTCCCAACAATAATCACCATCTACAGTTTTATAGTTTAGTGACACACAACACATATCTCCTCATGTTTTGTGAATATGAACAATTGGAACTACACGCCATATATGGGGGTTATACGTTGTGTAGTGCCTTAAAACATGTGATCATGGGACATGTATTGGAATAGACATGTGAAAACATATAGTCTTGTACTAAAACATGACCAGGATAGATGGAAATAGGTTTCAGTACATAGAAACATGAAAACTACATGGGTTGGTGGCTATTTATCCGAATACTATATGTAGAATGGGATACATGGGGTGTGAGGGACATAATCGGTCAGTCAATGTAGAAGATGAACACAACCATGGGCCAAGAGATGAGGGACATAGTTTGTAACTACTCTACACGACGTGTACCCCCACAAGGGTTGGAACCCATGTAGATATAATACACAAACAGGTGATCGGGCAAGCTCACATGACATGTGTACTATAGTGAACACTATGTACTACTAGGGGATCCTATGGGGATCTGTTTCCTTCCATATCTCCTTATTTAGAAATCATATTTAGGAATGTGATTTGTCTATACTAAGCGGTTTTCTGCATAGGATGTAGTGGTTTCCTCCGTTATGACTTACATGATATGAGGTGGTGTTAATAGATCAAGAAAATTGTGGATCAGTACTCAACTGATTTTGGATATCATTGTCATTCATATAGAGAGACACTAAGACTGTTACTCCATTGATGGAGTAGGGTGTAGTCTTTCCTTGCCTCTATAATTTGTTAGAATCAAGACTCCTCACATTGTGAGTCTGGGTTAGTTACCTTTGGGTAGTTTCTTACAGGGGTGTTACTCCTCTGATGGACTAGGGTACTGATTTCCCAGTGACGTTCATGAACGTACAATATGTACTCACCTATTGGACTAGGGACCAGGTCCTCTATCCATGGATTTGATACTGCCCTCTGAGATCAGAGTGTGGGTCCTCTATAGATGACATATAGATAGATTGTGTACTCCCCTACCAGGTAGGGTATGGGTCCCCTTTTATATGAGTCAGTACACACATTTCGTTCTAAGGCATGGTTCCTCCCTATGTGTTGTTCCGATAGAGTAAGTTCTCACCTACCGCATCAGGGAGAAGGTACTCAAGCCAAGGGTTTGTACTCCTCTCCCATGTCAGGTTGTAGGTCTCCCATAGTGAACAAGTTTTCAAAGCTGGTACTGCCCTATCATTCCAGGGTGTGATTACTCTATCCATTGAGTAGTACTCCTCTACCGGGTTAGGGTGTGGGTCCTCATTCTAGGATGTTGTACTCCCCTATCATATTCAGGTGCGAGTCCTTCGTGAGTAGTACTCCCCTATAGGATCAGGGTGTATGTCATCATTTACACAATATTACTCCCCCATTACTGAGTAGTGGTGGGGAGCATGTCCTCTATTAGAGTTGGCACCCCCTCATTTTTTGGATATAGTTTTGAGGAGCAGGACCTTCTACATGATGTGAAAAATACCTAGATTAGAATTTGCGGTCCCTCGATGGAATGAAGTTCGGGTTACTCCTTAGAGGAGTGACAGAGGTTACACTAGTTTGTTAGGATTATTACTCCATCGACTGCAGGGCAGTGGAATGGTGTGAGTCCCTCTGTTATCTCTTGTTTGAGAGGAATCACATGGTGCATAGTCTAGAGCAGTGCTCCCTCAAATGTGTATAGTGCGGAGGGGTGTGAAATTTCACTTTGGTATCTTTTTCTTGCATTGGGTGTGAGGTAGCAATGACATGACCACTAGTTTGGGGCACTAGAGAAGGACTAAGTAAGATGATCCCAATGGAGAACATTATCTCAGATATACCAAATGTAATGCTATTACTATTCCCAATGTAGTGAATCTTTTGGAAAGGTCCCATATAGGATGGATATGTTTGTGGAGTGTGTTCCCCTTTTTTTATGTTACGGTTAGACCCTATGAAGGGAATCCTATTATTATCTATGAGTTTGGAACCACATGAGACTTAGTGTCTATGATGAGTATATCTTGATGATTTCTAGGAGTCGTTGTGGTGTTTTTACATGTCGTGGTTGACACCCGTTGTAGACTAAACCGACTTGTCATGTTCATTCGTGGATTGTTCGAGAAGGATTTTCTCTCTCTATTGGGTTTCCCTCTATCTAGGTTGAGCGAACTATTTCTATTTAGTTTCTCCCGTTTCCTTTTGGGTGTTTTGGGGAACTTTCTATGTATTTTTATACTCTCCCTTGATCGAGATTTTCCCACACATGTTTTATGTCTTGTGCAGACCACAGTCCATTCGACAGAGTCCATGGAGGACACGAGATAGGCGGATCATAGCGGGGTAGAAAGACTGAGGTGTTTACCAGAGCATAGAGGAAGAGATTTAAAACAGTTGTTATAGGAAGTCATCCCCTATTTAGGAGCAGTTTGGAAGCTTTTAATTTTTTCTTTGGTGGGAATTATTTTTTCCCTTATACACTTTTAGAATTCTATTTAACTCTGGTTGTGAGATATATATGTATACATTCATTGATTGCCTTTGGTTTTTATGTTTAATCATTTTTTGACCATGGAGATGTGTACGTGAATATAAGTACTTTGGCAATGAATCTAATGCAGTAATGTGCCTTCTCAGTGCTAGTCACTATCCCCTATACTATTGGAGGTTGGATTGGGGAGTTTTGGTCTAGGCCCCATCAATTCTGGTTGTGACAGAGTGGTATCAATGTGGCCGATTACCCATAGATACTCTAGTGTCATTAGCTGGGTTTTGGTTTCAGAGGGAAATTGTTAAAATGTCTCGAGTTCATCTATTAGGATGGTGGTTCTTGTGTTGGTACAAAAATGAATGTATCCATTTACTAGGACTCTGATAACCTTATTTTAGAGTCTGTGAATTAGGATACTGGTATTTGGGAAATTTGTACGTGCATCATATATGACTGAGTTTTGGTTTTTATTCCCTTCTTGATTAAGATCTGTAACACCCTGACCCTAGTTACCTAGGGTCGGTGCATTATTACATAACATTGGCATGATCACAAAAGATCAAGTCTCCAAATACCGATTAGTTTTGTAGCCTTTAAACACTAGATAAATTCATAAGGTTTTCATTACATCATAAAATGGAAAACTACAACAACATTATTTCCAAAGACAACACTATGATCCCATAGACTATCCCTGCTATCCAGTCATCATATACTTCTTCAAATCATGGGAAAAATAAAACATAGAAATGGGTGAGCTCAGATGCTCAGTAAGGAAAAAAATATAGAGAAAATAATCATAAATAAGCTTAAACATTTAAGGCAATATATAAATAAAACAAAATACATTTGGACATGAACTTAATCATAATATGGAAAAAAATAAAATGAAATATTTCCATTTACTTATTCACATGGATATTCTTCTAGTCAAATAATCACACACAATATAGATAACCACTTTAATAATGATGGAATACATAATGCCAGACTTTTATAACCACATAGTAAATGCCTTGTTCCATGACTAAAAATAAGATTTTGTCAAGGCCTTGTTCCAAGACACTAGTTTGTCTCATTATATCTATTGATGCATCGAGGAGCTATAGCGGGCTCCACCTGTCACTTACTAAGTCCAATGCATTCCCATATGAAAAGTTTTAAAAATAACATAAACATTCGTATTAAAACTAGCATACGAAATTTCAACACTTTCTCCATAAACCATGAATGGTATGTTATAGCACATCCACATTCAAACATATCACAAAATCGTCAATAAAATATGGATGTTTTGTATCATAATAAATCAACATCAAACAAACTTAGAATCCATCAAAGGATGTTGACATAGATAAAATCAATACTTTTTTAGTGAAATATTTCTTTCTATTTTGAAATCATTTAAAGGTCACATAATTATAAAATAAAACATTTAAATTTGAAAATATTCTTATCAGCTTGTAAGGGAAGATTCGACGAAGTTATAATGGAAGAAAATAGCTTCACCCGCCGTATAAGTTAAAAACATTCTTACCTTAATTAGGTCGAAAAGGTTAAAAAGGACCTTGTTTGGAAAACGACAAAACTATTCCTTTATTAACATATTATAAAAATTAAAAAAGAGTAAAAAAGACTTTAACCCATAGTCTATAAAATAGTAATAATGTTATGAAATACATTTTTAAGAAACATGGATGTGGATGATAAAGAGGTCCCATTAGATAATTATGTATAAAAAACCATAGATAATGAAGAGATTGTGAAATAAACCATTACCTTGTAATTTTACTTGGAAAAGGGTAGGTTAAACTCCTGTATAATTGTGAAATAATTGTTATTAAATTATTGAATAATCATATACATAAATATGATATCATATATGATCTTCCAATATTACTTTGTGGATAATATTTTAATATAATCGTCGTTTCGGGTGTTCACTTACTCGTTTTCTTTTATATGTTTTGTTACAGAAGCCATGTTTTTTATGGATTGGTTTTATATTATTCATATTGAGAATGATATCAAGACCATATACATTATTTTTAGTCATAAAATGAAAATTATTCTTCAATGGACACCATGGGGGAAGAATCACATCGCGTTCTTGGAGACGGTAATCTGTACGTACGCACGAGTGATGATATCATTCTTTTGATATTAAAATCTTTTATAATTGGATGGTATATCAAATATAAATAATTATTATAATGATATATTTATCATTTACATCAATTATAAATCATTATTATTTCCATCCAAATAATAATGTATTGAATAACATTTATACCACAATGTGGAGATGGTAAGCTATACGTACACATGTACAGTGACATTTCATTCAAAGGATGAATACAATAATGAATATGGTTGTATAATATCTATAACAACATAATATTATATATAAGATACTGGATTTATTTTTTTATAATGCAAATAAAAATGATTTTAAAATGGAAATAACAACGAAAGAAGAAGTGGAAGAAGAAAAGAACGTGAACGATTCAATTGAATATTTACCTCTTCTTCAGGTTCTTCCTTTTTATTTGATCAAAAGGGCTCTTTAAGATAGCTTTCTGACTAAATTAAGGCATCTAAGATGAATTGAGGGGTGTTTAGAGGATACTTTGGAAGGGTTTTTCCATGCCAAAAGGCTTTAAAGGTGTGAATTTGAGAGAAGGGTAAGTTCCCTTTTATAAGAGGGGTGAGGGGATCCTTTGGAAATACTTAAAATATTATTTTATAATAAAATCATATTCAGTTTATAATTACTCCAAAAGTGACTTATTTTGTGTCTATGGTGGGGATGGGTCAAAATACTTTCAACCAATATATTTTAGAAAGGTTTAGGTCACCATATTAACATTATCATTTATATTTTAATTTTAGTTAAATATTTTGACATTAACCATGTCACTTTGTATTTTTATATAATATGTTTAATAAAATTACTATAACAAAACAAGTGAACCTCAAGTGGTTAATTATTTATACATATAACCTCATCTAAGCCATTTGTCTTAATATTAGATTTTTAGGAATAGAATATCAATTAATAATATAATATTTGTTTTAAAAACTCTTTAATGTCAATTTTGACACTATTTGGTATTTTGTTTTTGTTAAATTCATAAAAGCATTATTATTTAGGAAAAAATTCATTTAATCAACCATAAAATTTCATATTAACCCATAAAATTAGTGTAATTAATTAAAAGTCTCAAATTAAATTTATTTGTGTACTTAAAATATCAATTATTTTAATATTTCATTAATAATGTAATTACTGCATCACCATTATGTCATAAATTAATTAAATTATTTAATGTCTAAAAATTATAAATAGAATACCATAACTTATTAAATATTTTTATCTTTCTAATGAATATTTATAGATTAATTTATCTTATGTATTTCCGAATATCAAAAAAAAATTAGTTATTAAACATTGATTTTAACTCTATTAACTCTGCTTTAAATAAAATAATAATAAATGTCCTAATCTTATCCAAGTGGACCAAAAAGGTTCATATTTTATTCCTATGGTTTTTTTGGTCGAATTATACCTATCCAATAGAATTATGATATATGTTAGGGTAATAATAATATCATTTTTCCCATTAATTATCCAATTTACTTTTAACTGTGGGAAACAAAAGTTAAAAGATACTATTCACAATAATAATTTTTATTTTATTGAACCACATTTCACTACATGAAATTAACAGTGTCTCTTTTATTTTAAAAATTCAACTCAAAGAAGAGGTAAAAATATGTTTTATGTAAATTTTCAAATACTTCTAGGAGGTGGGTAAAATACGAAGAAAAGTTCAATTAAATTTTTATATATCTAAAATTATTATAAATTGAATCCAATGAATTACATTGAACTCATATAAGTATTATGATTATTTTTTTTAACTAAAATAAATTTAAATATAAATAATAATTATTTAAATAAATATTTTGTTTTAAACTATAACTTAGTGTTTTTATCTTTTCATCAAAAATTGATGGTTTTCAGAAAAATACCAAAAATTCACCTTAAGATAATTTCGATATTTCGAATCCAAAAATGAAGTCCATTTTGAAAGGAAAAATTTATAAAATTTTAAAACGTGGCTATTATTATTCATAACGGCTAGTTTGACTTGTTTTGGGGTGTTAGAACCCAATGTTGCGTACAACACACACTACTGTATTATTCAGAGAGAAGCATACCGTGGAAGCTTAGGGTGTAATATTCTCCCCTCCTACAAATGATTTTTTCCTCAAAATTTCTAGAGTATTACTGTGTAAAATGTCTCAGGTGGTTCTTCATCATAAGTTCCTTGGGTTCTGACGTTTTCTCTTCCATCTTATGCCATATCCATAGAACATTAAATGATGAATCGTCTGGTTTCTCAACACTTTTTCTCTTGTATGAAGAACCTTGACAGGATATTCTTAATAAGACATATTAGGTTCCAGTTATAATTCCTCATAGGTGAGTACATGTGTTGGGTTAGGCATGTATTTTCTCAATATTGATACGTGGAATACATCGTGAACTTTGTAAATTATTGGCGGCATTTCCAAATGGTAAGCTATAGCCCCAATTTGTTCTAGAATTTCGAAAGGTCAGATGTACCTGGGACGCAATTTACCCTTCTTACCCAAATGTATAACACCCTTCCATGGAGATAGATTCAAAAAAATATGATCTCCTACCTGAAATTCAAAATCATTCATTCAGTTATCGGCATAGCTCATATGCCTACTTGGAGCTGCTTTGATGTGGGTTTGTATTAACATCAACTTTTCCATCGTTTCCTACACCAGTTCTGGGCCTACAAGTTTTAACTCACCAACATCATCCCAACATGTTGGTGTGCGACATCTCTTTCCATATAAAGCTTCATATGGTGTCATCAGAATACTTGAATTGAAGCTATTGTTATATGAAAATTCTATAAAAGGTAAATATTGAATCCACATACCATTAAATTCAACTGAGCATGATTTCAACATGTCCTCTAAGGTTTGAATAGTCCATTCTGGTTTTCCATCAGTTTGGGTGTGGTAGGTAGTGCTCAAAAAAAGTTTAGTATCCTGGGATTTCTTAAGAATTTTCTAGAATCTTGATGTAAAATGTGGATCACAATCAGAAATATTTGATAATGGTACTCCATGAAGTCTCACAACTTTATTAATATATAGTCTTTCTAGTCGTTCAAGTGGTAAGTCTTATCTTATAGAAAGAAAATGTGCTAACTTGGTAAGATGATCAACAATGACCCATATTGCATCGTTCTTTCTAGGAGTCTTTGGTAGTCCTGTGAAGAATTCCATCGTAATATTATCCCATTTCCACCCAGGTATAGGAAGAGGTTTAATGAATCCTACATGCTATTTACTTCTAACTTTCACTTGTTGACAAACCATACATCTGGACATAAAATCAGCAATATACCTCTTCATGTTGTCCCACCAAAAATGTTACTTCAAATCACTATACATTTTGGTGCTCCCAGGGTGTATAGAGAAATTGAAACCATGAGCATCATCCAACAATTGCCTTTTTAGATCAGGTATATCAGGAACACAATGTCTCTTCCCAAATTTCAAAATTCCATCTTCATACAAAAAGTCACTCAATCTCCCATCATTCACAGCTTTAGTCTTCATTTTAAACACATCATCACCGGTTTGAGAATTATTTATCCGTTCTAGTAATGATGATTTGGAAACAATTTGAAAAAGTATTGATGTTTCACCTTCTATGGTTATTCCCAAATCCATCTTTACTAGATCCATGTATATAGGATACTTTTCAACTCTCATCTTGTTCAAAATTCATATTCTTTTCTGCTCAAAGAAGCTGCCACATTATTTGCCTTCCCTAGGTGGTAGTGTATAGTGAATTCATAATCCTTGAGTAGTTCATGCCATTTCCTTTGCCTCATGTGGAGTACTTTTTTATTGAGAAAATATACTTCAAACTCTTGTCATCGGTATATATCTCAAATTTTTCACCATAGAGATAGTGTCTCAAAATCATCAGAGAAATGATTAGAGCTGCTAACTCAAGATCATGTGTAGGATAGTTTTTCCCGTGAATTTTTTGTAGTCTTGATGCATAGGCAATAACCCTATCATTCTGCAAAAGGACACAACCATGCCCTTTTTTTGAAGCATCACTATAAATAACAAAACCATCATTCCTCGATGGTATAGTCAAGATAGGATCATTGACTAATATTCTCTTCAGTTCATAAAAACATTTTCCATACTCTTTTTCCAATGAAATTTAACCCCTTTTAGTGTGAGATTTTTTAATGGGTTATCCATCTAAGAAAAATTCTGGATGAAATTTCGATAATAACCTACTAAACCAATAAAATTGCATACCTCATTTATACTCATCGGTGCTCGCAATTCTTGGATTGCCTTGGTCTTTGAAGGATCAACAGATATTCCATCCTTAGAGACAATATGTCCAAGAAAAGAAATCTTCTGAATCAAGAATTCACACTTCCTAAACTTCCTACATTATTCATGTCTTCTATGTGTATTCAGGATAATGCTCAAGTGATTTTCATGATCTTCTAGATTTTGGAGTATACTAATATATCATCAATAAGTAACACCACAAAAGCATCGAGAAATTTCTTGAAAAATCTGTTCATTAGATCTATGAAGATAGATGGTGCATTAGTCAATCTAAAAAGCATTATTGTAAACATGTAATGTCCGTAACTAGTTCGAAATGTTGTCTTTGGAATGTCTTCCTTCTTCACACCCAACTGATTGTATCCAGATTGATGTTCAATCATTGGAAAGTATTGAGCTCCATGTAGTTGGTCAAATAAATCATACGGTAGGGGATACTTGTTCTTTATTGTTATAGAATTGATCTCCCTGTAGTCAATGAACAACCTCATAGATCCATCTTTCTTCATAACAATAAGAATATGGGCTGCCCATGAAGAAACAGTGGGGAGAATAAATACATAATTACTTAATTCTTCTAGTTTTTTCTTTAGTTCCACTACTTCCACAGTGGCCATTGTATAAGGGGTCTTCGATATGGGTCTTGATCAAGGAACTAAGTCAATGGAAAACTCAATTTATCATTCTAGAGGATATCCAGGTAAATCCACTAGAAAAAACATCAACATATTCTTGTACAATAGGTACATACTCTATTCGAACAATAATTTCCTCACCCACAATTATTTCATTCTCTTCCTCCCCCATAATTGAATTTAGTTGAGCTACTGGGGGTGGATCTTGATAAAAAATTAGGTGCTGATGTTACTGCTCTAAAGATAATGTGTTCTTTATCATTGTCATCAAGAATAATAACCTCATTCTTCTCACAATAATATTTTTCATCATGGTCCAAAATCCAATCCATTCCAAGGATTATATGAAATTCAATCATGGGTATGATGATGTGATCAGTAGATTAAGAACATTTGTATGCCCTAATGGGGACTGATTCACAAAACATTGTTGAAATGATAGTTCCCTTAAGAGTTTTCACTAAAAAATCCCATGTTAAATCAAACTAGAAATATCTAATTTTCTTAGAAAACTAGGAAGAAATGAAACAATGCGAGGATCTAGAATCAAATAAATCATTCTCTAAACTAGAGAAAATCATTAGATTACCTACAACCACGTCTTTTAGAACTTCAACCTCAGCAGTAGTGATCACATAAGCATGACATTGATCCCTTATCCTTTTTTAAGGTAATTTTTCCTGATGCTTATGACATTCAATTGCATAATGTCTCATATCCCTGCAATTGTAGCATTGAACATTGGTAGCATATTTCATCCCCTTACAATAAAAATATTGGTGTCCTTTTTCACCGCACTTGTAATAGACTCTCATTCCCTTCAAGAATGTATCGGGGTGTTTCTTCCCACATTTACTACAGAATGGACATTAATCATTTCCATTCTTCTCTTTATTTCCATTTACTATGTGATCAACAGATATCTTTTTCTCTTGCTTTTCTTTAAAGTCATAAGACTTATAGAATTCCTTTTCTGTCTTGATAGTACATGAGACAATATATTCATATGATGAGAAGGATCGGGAGACTAATTCTCGATGGATAAATAGGTTTAACCCATAAAATAAATGATCATTCTTACTTATTGGTTTACGTATATAATCTGTATCATGCCATGCTAACCTTGTAATGTTAGACTCATACTTTGGCACATTCTTGTCCTCCATTTTCCTCAGACTCATAAATTGTCTTTCCATATCAGCTCGATGGTCATGAGGAAAGTATTTTTCTAATAAAATATCCTTATAATCCCTCTATTCCATATTTTATACATCAACATATTCCTCTGTGTTTTGAGTTAATGACCACCATTGATCAGCATCTCTAGTGAGGTGGTAAACTACCAGGACAACGTTTTCCCTTTCGCTACTCCCCAAGGCATGGAATAATTTCTCTAAGGAATTTATCCATTTCTCAGATACTAGTGGACTAGTACCCCCATTGAATGTTGGTTTTTGTTTCCTCATGAAGCGATCTAACATTGATCCTCCACGTTTCGGATCAGGGTGCTCTATACGGGTAAGGTTATTATTCATAACCTGAGTGAGTTGTCCCAGTATGGTGATAAAATGATCAGCACCAGTTGTATCACCAGCTCCACTATAATTATCTTGAGTATGAGGGAAATAAATATAGGGATTACATGCATTGATACAATTTTCATTCCTTTCACTAGGTTCCATTTCTAAACAATGGCATAAACTAGATTAGTTTATGAATATAAATACATAATTCCAAACTTATAAAATAATTAACATAAATTGAAAATTTTATGGATATAATCCATAATAATAAAAAAAATTTCTTTGAGGAAGTATATACTCATAAACCCTTCATAATGGTTTGTAAATAAATTGAGAATTATCCTATGAATATCCCCTAGGAGTGTCATAACCAAGAGTGCAGCAAGGCCTGTTTTTATTCACTAGTTCCCATTCGAGACTATATCCAAGTGGTGTTTTTGGGTTTTACACCTAGGTAAATCAATGCCAGAGTCGCTTCTACCTGCTCATATCTAGACATGGGTGTATTTATTGGAAAACTCACAAAATATCTACAATACCAAAATTCTAGGATGTTATTCTATACTAATCCTCAATGTTTATCTTAGGGCTATGTGTTCTAATAAGAGTTTATCTCAATCTAGTTTCCAAGGTTTGTACTAAACCTCCCTCTGATACCAACTGAAACACCCAGCCTATTACCCAAGGTCAGTGCATTATTACATAACATTGGCATGATCACAAAAGATCAAGTCTCGAAAGACATATTAGTTTAGTATCCTCGAAAACACTAGATACCTTCATAAGGTTTTCATTACATCATAAAATAGAAAACTAAAAAAAATTATTTCCAAAGACAACACTGATATCCCATAGACTATCCTCGCATGTCATTCATAATATACTTCTTCACATCTTGGGAAAAATAAAACATAGAAAGGGGTGAGCTTAGATTCTTAATAAGGATAACAATATAGCGCATCACGATGGGCTCTCGTCGGCGCATTTATTTTGGTTTGAGATGATGTTTTCTGAGGGGATCCTGCCAGCGATGTTTAATGGAGATGCATGATGGTTGATTGTGCTTCATTTTTGGATGCTGGTGATGGTGTTTTAAAACTGCAGTGATGATGGGAGGTGGTTCGACAGTCACCTGTGACGTTCACCGATGATATGGTTTTAGGTTGATGGTTAGTGTGACGGTGGTTCAAGGCTCGAGGCGGTAGGGTACCATCATTCGAGGTTGATGTATGATGGTAGGCTCATGGCTTGATCCATTGATGGGGGGGTTCTGAATTTTTAATTTTCATTTTGAATGTGTAATGTGGTTATTATGATGATTTAGAACTGTGCGGTTGCCCACTTACCTAAATTGGCTTTTATAAAATTCTAAAAAAAATGTTTCTCCATAATGCCAGACATTTATAACCATGTAGTAAGTGACTTGTGCCAAGACTACAAATATGATTATTTCAAGGCCTTGTTCCAAGAAAATAGTTTGTCTCATTAGGCTTACTGATGCATCGACGAGCTATAGTGGACTCCACCCATCACTTACTAAGTCCAATGCATTCCCATATGAAAAAGTTTAAACATTACATAAACATTCCAATTAAAACATGCATTAAAAATGTCAATTCTTTCACCATAAACCGTGAATGGTATGAAAGAGAACATTCATAGTAAAACATATCACAAAACCTTCAATACAATATGGATGTTCTATATCATAACAAAACAACTTCAAACAAACTTAAAATCCATCAAAGGATGTTGACATAGATGAAATCAAAACCTTTTTAGAGAAATATCTCTTTCTATTTTGAAATCATTTAAAGGTCAAGTAATTATAAAATAAAACATTTATATACGAAAATATTCTTATAATATTGTATGGGAAGCTTTGACGATGTTATAACAGTGGAAAATAGCCGCACCCACCGTATAAGGTAAAAAAAGAGATTCTTACCTTCATTTTGTCGAAAAGGTTAAAAAGGACCTTGTTTGGAAAACGATGGAAATATTTCTTTATAAACATCTTTAAAAAAGTCAAAAAGGGTATAAAATATGTTAACCCATAGTCTATATAATAATAATAATGCTTTGAAATACAATTTTAAGAAACATGGATGTGGGTGATAAAGAGGTCTCAATAGATAATTACGTATAAACAACCTCAGATAATTAAGAGATTGTGAAGTAAACCCTTACCTTATAAATTTCCTTGGTCGGGGGTAGGTTAAACTCCTGTATAATGGTTAAATAATTGTTATTAATTTATACAATAATCATATACAAAAATATGATATCATATATGATCTTCCAATATTTCTTTGTTAATAATATTTTAGTATTTTCCTCATTTCGGGTGTTCACTTACTCGTCTTATTTTATATTTTTTGTTACATAAGTCATGTTTGATATGGATAGGTTGTATATTATTTATATTCATAATTATTTCAAGTCCTTAAACATTATTTTAAATCATCAAATGAAAATTATTCAGGAATGGATACGATGGGGAATGAATCTCATCGCGTTCGTGGAGACGGTAATCCGTACGTACGCACAAAGGACAATATCATTATTTTCATATTAAATTATTATATAATTGGATGTTATATAATATATAAATGACCATTATCATGTTATATTTATTATTTAAATCAGTTATACTTCATTATTATACCCATCCAAATAAAAATGTATTGAATAACAACTACACTACAACTTGGAGACGGTAAGCCGTAAGTACGCACGTATGGTGACATGTCATTCAATGGATGGATATAATTATGATTATGGTTGTACCATATTTATAATAACATAAAAATATATATAATTTACCAGATTTATTATTTTATAATGTAAATAATAATTAAAGAAGAAGTGGAAGAAGAGAATAACTTGAAAAAGTTGATGCAATATTTACCTCTTCTTCGGGTTATTCCTTTTGATTTGATCAAAGGGATCCTTAAGTTGGATTTTTGACTAAATTAAGTCCTCTAGGATGCTTTTAGGGATTTTTATAGGATATTTGGTCTAGGTTTGGCCGATCCAAAAGGCTTTGATGGTGTGAATTTGAGAGAAGGGGATGTTCCCTTTTATAAGTGGGCTGAGGGGCGCCTTAAGAAACAATTAAAATATTATTTTATAATAAATTTATATTCGGTTTATAATGGCTACATAGTTAATTATTTTGATTCTAGGGTGGGTATGGGTAGAAATAATTTCATCCAATATATTTTAAACAGGTTTAGGTCACCATATTAACCTTACCATTTATATTTGACTCTTAGTTAAATATTTTGACATTTACCATGTCTATTTATATTTTTATATTATATGGTTAATAAACAAACTATAAATATCCCAGAAAACTCACATTAGTTCATTATTATTATATATAACCTTATATAAGTCATTTTGACTAACTTCAGATGTTTAGGAATAGAATATTAATTAATAATATAATATTTGTTTTAAAAAATCTTTTATGTAAATTTTGACACTATTTGGTTTTTTTTGTTAAATTTATAACAACATTATTACTTCAACAAAAACTCATTTAATAAACCATGACATGTAATATTAACCTATAGAATTAGTGGAATTCATTAAAAGTCTAAAATTACATTTATTTGGGTATTTAAAATATCAATTCTTTTAATATTACATTAATAAGGTAATTACTGCATAACCATTGTGTCAGAAAAAAATTTAATTATTTAATGTGTAAAATCATAAATAAAATATCTTTATGTAGGAAATATTTTTATCTTCATAATGAGTATTTATAGTCTAATTTATCTTATTTATAACCCTATATTAAAAATCTTTTAGTTATTAAACTTTAATTTTTAATCTTTTATCTCTTCTTTAAATAAAATAATAATAAATGTCTTAATCTAATCCATGTGGACCAAAGAGGGTCATATTTTATTCCTATGGTTTTTTGGTTGAATTATACTTATCCAATAGAATTGGGACACATTTTAGGGTAATAATAATATCATTTTTACCCTTAATTACCATATTTACTTCTAACCGTGGTAAATAAAAGAAAAAATTTCTATTCACCAAAAAATATTTTTATCTTATTGAACCACATTCTACTACTTTATATTAACTGTGCCTCTCAGATTATCAAAATTCAACTCACAAAAGCAGTAAAATTATGTTTTATGTAAATTTGCAAATACTCCTATGAGGTGGTAAAAGACATTGAAAAGTTCAATAAAATTTTTATATATCTAAAATTATTATAAAATGACTATAATAAATTACATTGAACATATATATGTATTATGTATCTATTTTGACCTAAATTAAATTTAAATAGAATAAATAATTATTTAAATAAAAAATTGGTTTTAAACTATAACTCAGTGTTTGTCACTATTCATCAAAAATTGAAGGTTTTCAAAAAACAAAATTCACCCTAAGATAATTTAAATATTTTGAATCCAAAAATGGAGTCCATTTTTAAAGATAAAATTTATAAAATTTTAAAAAGTGGGTGTAACTATTCATAAAGGCTAGTTTGATTGGTTTTGGTGTGTTAGAACTCGAAGATGCATACAACACACGATACTATATTATTCAAAGAGAAGCAGACCGTGGAAGCTTGGGGTGTTACAAGATACATAGATATACTCTTTGACCATGGTATGTATTGATTCCATTTCAGGATGCCTCCATGAAGAAATCCAGATTGGATTATATGGTTTGATAATGATGATGTTCATCCCAATGAAGAGGCTTTAGTGGAGGGAACAGATTCAAAGGTGTTACTTTCATGTGGTCTGTTGGTGGTGCCACTACCCATAGAAATTTGGTTTTACTGGTAGTTTAGGATTAATATTCACATAGTTTGAGTTCACTTCACAAATTATAGAGGCAATGATCTTCTTAGAACTATGGTTATCCAGACCCCTAGGAAGTAGGTGACTGGCTTGAGGTAGTCATGGGATTTTCCGCTTAGCGAGGGAACCTTCCAATCAGATGGTGGTATAAGTGGAGACCCTTCATCAAGGTTCAGCTGGGTGATTTTGGAGTATAGTGATATCAATTCATTATTAGGTGATGATCATGTGGGAGAAGTTCAAGTGACTCTTTAGGAAAGAGTTTTAACCAACCATGATGAGATCAATGTGTATCCAGGAGCTTCTGTATCATTAGCTGGGTAGCATGATCATGGAAACGTTATCAGCAAGGTTCATAGACATGTCGTGAAACTTCTTGTATATGGTTCGACATCAGTTATTTAGAGTAAAAACCTTCAATCATTACTTGCATCAGGTGATCGGGGAATCTATGCTTCCGATGTGCATTCTAAACTACATTGGAGTGATAGATAGAGATCTGATGTTGGAATGTTTTATGTCCGAGGAATAGGTGGATGTGACCCACATAATTGGTCATGAGGTTGTGGCTTTTGTAGGAGCAGGAGGATTATAGGTAATAGGTCCGTGAAATAGGATTCATACCCATTCCCATACATAGACATGTGGGTCTGTAGTCTAAGACAAACACCGAGGATCAGATCGGTCATAGGAGAGGAGATGCTATGCTTGCGATGTTCGGGGACATATCACTAGATATTTTCTGACCCTCCATGATACTAAGTTGGATCTGGCTAATGAGCCACTTTGGAAGAGAATGTTCTTTGACATAGGAGTTCTACGATGTGGTGGATGTGGTGGGTGATTTGGAAGTGTGAAAGGAGGTGGCATGCAGTTTGAAGTTTTTTGACCACCACCACAGGTAGTCTATGCCAGGCTTAGGGAACAAGAGGATGTGGGTGAGGATAGCTCAGACCATGAAGGTATTTGAACCTATACATCTGAGGATTAATAGAGTTACACCTTGTGTACTTTCAACTTTCTCCAGTATCAATTGTTAGGTAGTATGTGGGTACTCTTTTCTATCTGCAAATGTTGACGATCTAACCAGGGTGACACCTGAAATCGGTAGAACTATGAGTTAATAGTTGAGATAGAGGGCTTGGTAAGGCCCCATTCATGTTCAATAAACCCTTTATTTTTTATGGGTACCCTTGTGTTTTGGGATTCATCTTTATATACGACGTGATCTAGAAGTATGTGGTGCAGGTTGAAGTAGATTTGAACTCATGAGGAAGGGGCATTCATTCCCCACAGAGATACATTTCTAGGACGTGATAAGAACCGTGCGGGCTATTCCATGTAACCCAAATCATAAAGTATCAATTTTTGGTGGAGAAGCTTTTATACAAGTGGGTTCATGGAGAGGTTATCCGATGAAGTGTTAGAGAAGGCTCGGGCCATGCTAGTAGAGTTTTCTTGCACAACCCCTTTACCTTGGCTATGATGGGAGAGGAAGAACCTCAATTATAATAGTTCTTTAGTGGTATGGTTTGAATCTATAATGTTTATGAAGTTTGTATTTGTTTCCTTCCAACCATACTCAACTCGAAATCCACTAGTGGGTGAGGTAGTGTTTTTGTTTTGATAATATGTGTTACAAAAAGAGGTTTGAAGATAAAGGGTCTGGTACGACCCAATGGTACTTTTGGGAAGCCTTGTTTTTTTTGAATACCCTCTCATGTTCATCATTGACATTGAACATAAAATCATTCAGTATATTGTTGTATAGACCATATAAGGGTGGATGAGAACAATGGAGTTATGTCAGTGGCTTCATTAGGTTATTGAGGTGGTGTACCACAAGAACCCATGAATTCAAATTGACCTTGATGCTTTGTAATTTCCCACATATCGCAATTATGGATACATGTTCACATTGTTGCACAATATTTTCCTTGTGTAATATGAACATAAGAGTGGGTTGATCTTGGTGGTTACGATGTGTCCCTGCTTGTAAGCAGAAAATGAACCCTTGATGAGTTCTCTAGCATGACTTTCCAATGGGGAACTCAGTTTCAAACCTTGTTCTTAGGCTTTCACTATTTTTGGGAAAAATACCTAAGGTGGGGAGAATGAAATGACTTAGGTTTTGACTAGTGACGAATAAAAATATTTCGTAAAATATTCTTAGAAATCGGTGTTGTGTCAGTATGGGAAGATGGGGCCCAGGGAGCCTCTGTGTGGCGGTATAAGAAATATTAAATACATTTTTCATGCACATGAAGTTTCACTTAAAACTTCAATAAATCCCATTTGGAGTCTCATATTAGATTTATGAGACTATGTTTGAGTCATGAATGTTGGGATTACCCTAGGAGAAACCTAAGGTTTTATGCAACGAGAGATTTCATTAGGGGATATTTTGGTGATGAGGCATCATGAAGAGGATTAAATTAATAAATTGAAAAATTAATTAAAAATCATCTATTTATGTGCATGAATAAAATATATGTAAATATATCCTACTTCATCTCATTCCCTTTGGTGATAAACAAAAAAGATTCCAAATCCATGCGACGTGGTGCTAACGATCTTAGTTTATGATACAGATCGTCATGAAATCTATAACTAGAATGATCTAAGCATGGTTCTAGATTCATATATTTGTCATTATACACATTAGGTTGGAAAATTTCTGTTTTCTTCCCGATTCCCTTGATTATGAATTATTTTAAGGTTATAGAGCCCATATACAATTTCTAGAGATCTAATCTAGGATGATCTGTAGGGTTTGTGGTAAACTGAGGTGAATCAAGGAGTTTTGCAGGTGATTACCTAGTAGAATCACCATTTGTGTAGCATGTAGTTTGGTGACACATGATATGTCACTCATCATGTTTTCCGGGAAGAAGAACATTTTTTCCTACACATTGTGTATAGGGGTTACACGCTATGTTGTTCCTTAAAACATGTGACCATTGGGAATGGATTTGGATATCCATACAGAAACACATGGTCATGTACTAACACATAGCCAATATACATGGACATGAGGTTAGACTCCCAATCAATGGAAAAATACATGAGTAGTGGACTTTTATCTGAACACACCATGTAGTATAGGATGCATGGCGTATGAGGGACACAGACGATCGACCCGTGTAGAAGAGGAACATAGTTAGTGATCGAGAGATGATGGACATGGAGTGTACCTCCTCTACACCTATTGTACCCCCACATGGGTAAGAAACCATGTGTACCAGACACATGATAATTTTCTTGGGTAGCATCACACATAGTGTGTACCCCGGTGCACATTGTGTACTACTTGGAGATCCTCTGGGGATCTTCCTCTTTCCCTATCCCCTTCTCTAGGAATCATATCAAGGAATGTAAGTATTCTATCGTGAGCTTTTTTCATCATATGACATGATAGGGGAATCTATTATATCTTACAAAATACGAGGTTGTGTGAACTGAGCAAGAGTCTTTTTGAGTAGTACTGAGCCGATGAGGGAGATCGGTGTGGTTTGTTTAAAGAGACTCTTGGAATGTTACTCCCTTGTTGGACTAGGATGGAAATTTTCCTTACCTCTCTTCATAGGTAGAGTTGAAACTACCAACATCATGGGTGAATGTTATTTACCTTTGGGTAGTTTTATCTTCTGGTGTTACTCCCCTAATGGTATAGGGTGTGTGTTTCATCCTGACTTTCGTGAAGGTAGAGTAGGTACTCCACAATTGAAAAAGGGAGTGGGACATATATCTGTGGAGTAATTACTCACTTAATGGATTAGGGTGCGAGTCCTCTAAAGATAACATATAGATATATTATTTACTACTCTACTAGGTTGGGTGTGAGTCCTCTATTATAGGATTTAGTACTCTAAAGTCATTATAGGATGTGGCTCCTCCATTTGTGTTGTTCTTATAGGGTCAGTACTCGCCTTCCATGTCATGGAGTGGGTCCTCAAGACTTGGGTCGTTAATAACTTTTCATTTTGTGGTGTGCATCTAGCATAGTGAACGATTTTTCAAAGTCATTACTCCCTTTTCGTTCCTGGGTGTCAGTCTTCTAGACACTCTGTATTACTCCAAAAATACGTTATGGTGTAGGTCCACAATATACAAAGCAGTACTCCCTTGTTATATTAGGGTGCATGTCCTTTATGAGTAGCACTCCACTATTAGATCAGGGTGCAGTTCTTTAATTACAGAGTTGCACTCCCATGTTATTTAGTAGTAGTTGGGAGTGGGTTCTCTATTGGAGTTAGACCTGCCTCGACTATTGGATACAGTTACGAGGAGTAAGACCTTATAATTGATATGAATGATACCTCAATTGTGGTTAGTTCTCCCTCTATAGAATGAGGTTCAGGATACTCCTTATAATATTGACAGAGGTTTCACATGTTAGTTAGGAGTTCTAATCCCTCGACTTTGAGGTGGTGGAAAGGCGTGAGTCCCCTCATTAACTTTTGTTAGAGAGGATGAACGTGGTGCATATTCTGGAGCAGTACTCCCACAACTATGTGTAGTGGTAAGGGGAGGGACTTTTAACTTGGGTTTGATTAATATGCATTGGTCATGAGGTATATATGATAGGACCTCTAGTGTTAGGCACTAGAATGGGACCTATTATGATGCTCCTAATGAAGAAATTTCTCTCAAATGTGCCATTTGGAATGGTGGATTTGTTCTTAATAGAGTGAATCTATTGGATGGGTTCCATCTAGGATGGATGATCTCATGGAATGTGTTCTGTGGGTTTTATGCTATGGTTAGAGACTATGAAAAGAATCTTGTTTCTAACTATGAGGTTGAAACCTTGTTAGACTAATTTTCTATGATAAGTATATCTGGGTGATTTCTAGGAGTCGTTATGGTGTGATCACATGTTGAGGTTGAAACCCCATGTAGACTAATACAACATGTCATGTAAAAAAGATGACAGATCAAGATGGAGTTTCTTTCTTGATTGGGTTTCCCTCTGGCAAGGTTGAGTATACTACTGACTTCCATTGTATCCCTTTTTATTTTAGGATTTTTTGGGTTCCTACTGTGTATTTTTATAGTCATCCCTAAGAAGGTTTTAACTGGACACGTTTTGTGTCTTGTGAAGACCACATGCCTTTCGATTGATTCCACAAAAGATCCAAGACATATGGAGCTTAGTGATCTAGATAGAATGGTGTGTTTATTAGAGCTTGGACGAGGAGCTTTTTGGTAGTTACAATTAACAACGATCCCCTAATTCTGAGTAGGTTGGACACTTTTACATTTTCATTAGTGGGTGTTTTTTTCCCATTATATTCTTTTAGTACTTCTTTTCTACCCTGGTTATGGGTTATAGATGTTTTCAGGAATTGGTTACATTTTGGTTTTACATTTAAACATTTTTGGTGCTTGGAGATGTTTACGAGTGTATAGGAACTTAGGAAAAGCCTCCCTTGTTAGTGATATACCTTATCGATGTTAGTCTCCTTCTTCTGGCCTTTTATATGCGGGCTTGGGGAGTTACGGCCTAGGCCCCCTTGGGTTGGGTCATAAGAAAACTATTGAATATACTTATTTTTTTTAAAAATATATATATTAATTTTTTATAGTGATATATGTTCTTCTAATCTTGGTGTTCTGTTTTACATATTCAGTCTGACACAATGTATATATTTTATAATTTTTAAGTGTAACAATATCCCCGCAAAAATTAATTTTCATCCCTGAAACATAAATTTCATCTTATTTGTCCATGGTTGAAAATTTGGAAATTCCATTGTGAAAAAACCCACATCATTAAATGGTTAATAATATATCATCCAAGACGTAAATGGATAGTACTATGTTTATATAGAATAACACATAAGTAGGATTCCAAGTAGGGGAACATAGGTGGGAAATTAAATCATGGTCATAGAAGAAAAGAATAAATAATTATATAAAATTATTATGTTAATTTATCCCAATAAATTGAATGACCATTGTAATTTTAAGGGTATAATACCATATATTTTCAATGATTTAACAAACCATCTGCTTTTTTGGATATTATTGGAATATGATATCATTTTTGTTTCAAGATTCTTTTCCAAATTCATATGCATTATTTTAAAATAAAATATTATTATGAAATATATTTACTTTTATGTTTATATTTCATAAGAAAAATATCATCTTTTGGTCTTGATTTTATCAATTTATAATTATCCAATTATTCTAAGAAATGAATATCAAAAAATGAAATTGTTTTATACATCATGCTCTAAAATTCACTTTTAATGGATCATAATGTCAATCAAAGAGTGAAATATCTTTCCTTATGTCAAAATCTATTTTCCAAAAACAATATGGTTAACACATGTAATCCAATATAGTAAATTAATATCTAAACCTCAAATGTAAAACCAATAGTTTATCATTAATATTTATTTTTCAAATAGTTTTCTTAAAAATGAAATATTTACCAGGACATCAAATATTCTTGTGGTATGAACTAAAACCTTATCATTTTTCAATAATGGGTTCATGCTACATGGAATTTCTAGATGCGATTTGTTGGAACCCAGCTGATGGGTTTCATTTTTGTAAATTATATAAATATAATTCATATAAAATTACCTAAAAATAAAAAGGGAAAAAATGAAATAAAATTAATCATTAAATTAGATTTTTAAAATGGTTTTTAAATAATAATTTTTTACATAGTCTAATAATAATTCATGAAAATTATTTCAATATCATTATGATCATATTGAACCTAAATGTTATATATTTCATTAAACTAACATCTATAAAATGTACATGGACTATTACTCAAATAATGTTTTGATTAAAATATATTCTTGCAAAAATATTTCAACAATTATCTTTAATAATGTAATACTCCCATCACATAAACCCAAAAATAGATGTTTAAGACTATAATATTATGATCAATCATAGTGGAATTAACCCATGATGGTACCAATAACTCTTATTCTAATGGAGGCTGTTATTCAAAAAATATTTAATAGAATCCTTCAATGTTTAAAGATTATGATATCCAAAATACCATTGGTAAAATATATAAAAAATTTAATTCAGGAATTCTGATAGATAAATAAGTCAGCCGTTTTATTTACAAATATGTCATTCATCGGTCAATGTTTTATCACTTAAAATAGGGAATTTACTTAGATAATTCGTAGCTTCTCAATATACCAGGAAAAAAAATATAAATGGAAACTTATAATGAAATTTATTTTCTTCCATCATACTTTTAATTTTTTTCATTGTACATTATGTTCACTATTCCCATATTTTTCCCACATAAATCATTTTACATTCCTTTGTGATACCATAATTTCAATCATTGATACCTTAGGATTAACCTTAGACAAAAATTATCATCATCTATTAAAATAATTTATATTTTTTGTAAATAAAATACAATTTTTCCTAATAATATTTCCAGATGTATTAAAACCAAGTGCACAGTAAGTCATTTTGTCAAGCACTATGTCACAATTAGGTCAAACCTAATACAACCATTTAGAAGTTCATATCCCTTAGTACATATATTCCATAATAATTTCCACTGTTAGTACCGATAGAGGTATGTAATATAATGAAAAACCACAAATATCTACGTTACCAAAACATTAAGATTTTATTCTACACTTATACACAATGTATAACATTTGGTTACAATACCTAAATTTTTTTCATAAATCTAGTTTACATGGTTTCAAAAAAATCCCCTGATTCCAACTATAGTGACCCCGACACCAATATCCAAGAGTTGGTGATTTTATTATAATAATAGCATAAGATACAAGGAATCACTTTTTGAAGGATGAATAGTTTATTAGTCTTAAGAAACTAGATACATACTTGAGTCCGGAATTACATTCCAAAACACAAATTAAAAAATAATTTTCTTCATTTGAAAATAAAATTACTCTATCTAGGATATACTTTCATATTAAACAATGAACACATCTAGGATTCCTATGAAGGGAAACAGAATAAGGGTGTGATCAATTTATTAGTAATGGTCAAGTAGAGATGAAGATATCATGAAACAACAACAATTATAATCATGTTTAGGAAAATCCATGATCACACATTCCAATTAAATAACTGGATAAATAATAATAAATATTTCATGGTAACTAACTAAGAACACATTCGATTTAATGAACTAGATTAGTATTAAATAATATAACAAGGTAAATAACAAAAAATATGGAAAATTAATCAATAAATGGAAATTTAAATGTATATATAGATAATATAACAAAGAAATTTATCATGTAAAAATTAAAATATACATAATGATGATAATTCATCTTTATTGGATTTCATATTTCCTATGAAAATGATACCATTACCATCATGATCTATTCTTATGAAATTTTATAATTGATGGGTAAAGACCCATTAAGGTAAGGCTAATAAAATAATTCATCCCCTGAGACTACCAATTCATTAAGGGATTATCTTTAACCTAGACACACCCATGTCTTATATGTCTAAATATTTCCTTATATATTGAATAATAAATTTAATTCATAATTTTTTTCCTTTTCATCATATATCCATATTAAGTAAATAATACATATTTTTATATATTTTAGTAGGTAGAAAAATAAAATTCAATGTAATGACCTAACGTTAAAATGTAATATGTTTTACTAAATAGGTATATACGTTATAAATAATTTGCATATCCAGGGGATGGTTTATATCTAATTATCATAAGAAACTTAATATATAATGTTGATGTGAATGACTACAAAATGAAATAAGGAAAGTAATTTCAATATTATCCCTGGTGAAAAAAACCATTAACTATTGAGATGATGAAGAATTATGGTATTAACATATATCTATTAGAGTAATATTAATGATTTTTTGTCATTTTTTAAGAAAAATACCATTAAAATATTTTATAAAATATTATTGAGGAAAATTTAACTCTCATTATGAATATATATTTCATTGTAAATTCATTTTAATAATAATTCCATTAAAAAGACCATCATTAAATAGAAAAGTAAGATTTATTGAAATTATTATTATGATGTTGTTTAATTATATACATTCTATAGAAGTAAAAACTAAAATACCTTTCTTCTCTATAGAATGGATAAGAAACATCCTTGTTTAGAAAACAATAAGAAGGTTGATTTCACATTTACTGTAACATCTAAACCAGATTTATTTTGAAACAAAAGTAAGATTACTTTAAAAAAATTTGGTAAATAGTAAAAAAATTAAAATATTCTTTGATAAATAATGATGAAAATGTGTAATATATATATATAATTTTTCCTTGGGGAAAAACGCTTCTTTAAGAAAACATATTTCAATTTGAAAGGAGAAATGAACATGGAATTTCATTAAAAATTATCTTAATTAATATAGGTGCCCAAGAATGAGAAAATGGTTTTATTATAGGAATATTTTATAAATACCTAGAGGATAAGAAAATGAAATTAGTTTATAATGAAATGTTCAAATAATTTAATTTAACCAAAATTTATCAATAAACAATCATGATTATAATATGATTGTGAAGTAAATCCATTCAATGAACATAATTTTGAAATGAGAATTAATAAATGATTTAATTATTTTTATTGTATATAAATTCACATAAAACAATAAAAAATAAAAAATAATGTAATCAAAATTAATTATACACATAGTATTATAATAAAAATTTATATATGAAATATCTTACCATATAATTCCTTTTGCTTCTACATTACCTAGAATATGGTAAAGTGTTTTTAAACATTTTATTATCTTATGAAATAACCATATTAATATTTAAAATATCATCTATGATTCTTTTATAACATTTTATTACCCTTTCATTAATAATATCATATCATTTTCAATGTTTGGGTGTTAATTTCTTTTTTTCTCATTAATGTTTTGTCTTGAATGATCTTGTTAATGAATATATTTTATAGATATATAATCTTCAAAATATTAATGATGATATAATGATCATGTCTTTTAATAAATATTTTTAATACCAATCTTGAATGAAGGTGTACAAAAACAAATCACAATGCTTCACAAGTATGTAGTCCACTGTACCCATGGGTGATGTTATAAAATCACATACAGAAGGAGAAGTAAATATATATATATTATATAATTAATTTAATTGTATAAATATGTTATAAATATCCGATATATATATATAAACATATTTTATATAAATAATCATAACCAAACATGAAATGTGTTAATGAAAGAACGCATGACATCAGTTTAGAAGGTAGTAGTCAACCATACACACAAATAATGATCTCGTAACACATTTTATTAATGTATAGATGGTTTTAAATCATTAAATTATTATAAAAACATCCCAGTATATTAATGATACTTAATTTATTATATAATAATGCTTTAATTATTATTTATGGACATGGATAAAAAAATATTACAAAGACTCTCATGAAAAAACATTATCTCTTATTTAGGTATCCTCATAAGGTTTCAAGTAACATCTTCCTAGGGAGATTTTATAAAGAAAATAATGATTCTAGAATGAGGTAAGTATGTTGGGATGTGAGTTGGACAAGGATTGGATGAATAAAATGTGTTTTAATTTGTGTATAAGAGATGAGTGGGGTTTCCTTTTATAAGTGGGGGAGAGCACAAACATTGTATTTTTTAAAAAGAAGTTAGTGATCCAACATTTTCATATGTACAAATGGTCCAAATGGAAAACTTTTCATACATTATAGGTTTAATGGTAGAAAAATATCAAGATAATAGATTTTATATATGTAAGTTGTCCATTATTAAAGTTTTTTTATCTTAATCCTTGCTAAACCCATTTTTACCATAACCATGGTAATTAATTTTTTATATTTTCAATATTTATTTTGGAAAAAAATTAATTTCAAATTATTAATTTAAAAAAATTTCTTGATTAAAAATATTGAATACATTTTTCTATATTCAATTAACAAAATTAGAAAAACATAATTTATAAATAATATAATATATGCGATGATAGTTTATGTTTTTATGGAGAAAATGTTTCAATGTTTGTAAATTTTTACAACAAAACTGCATATGAACATTATCAAAATGAACTAAATTTGATTAATTGATATAAAACTAAAATAATGTTACTTTAAAACCAAGTCACTATACAATTTATCTTTAAAATTTATTTAATATAAATTGAGTTTTTAAATGAATTTTTCTATTTTTAAATATTAATTAACAAGGAATCATTTTATAAAAAAACCTTTTACCATAAGTTAATATTTTTATTCCAATTTCAAGAACGAATATTATTTTTTCATATAAATTTTATAAAATTCCTAAAATATGTTTTTAAATTAACTGTCAAAAGCGTTACTAAATAGTCTTTAAGAAAAAGATACAGGTTTTCAGATAAAATACATTTTTATTTTAAATGATCTTTATTTTATTGATAATTTATATATAACTATAATTTTCATAAATTAATTATAAAATTTAATAACATCATATTTAATCTCTATGTTATACCAATTTTTTTAAATAATAATACTTTAATAATATTTCGCATTTCATTTAAACATAGTGTTGCATATAGTGTAAGATACACTAAGTGTTTTGTTGAATGAAAACTAAAATTAGTGTTTTGTGTATACCAAGATAAAATCTATGTTTTATTCAATGAAATATGTTGATGAAATTGAATTTATTTAAAAATAAATATATTGTAAAGTCTTTGGGTGCTATATTTAAATCTAATCATGTTGTTGCATGTGACATACACTACCAAAAACAATTTTCTTATTTTAGAATTTTAGGGTGTCACCAAATAAAGAAAAAATATATAATTCAAATCTATTTATGATTATTTTTATTATAAAGGTAATAATTTTAATTTTTTGGAAGTATTATTTATTTCAAAAAATAAAATTTAATGAGAAATATTATTATATAATTTATGGAAAATATTATATATCACATGTTTATAATAATATAATATTGACTATTTATATAATTATTTTATTTAATAGTTACAAAAAACGATAATTATCAAATCATTGATTAATATAATGTTTTCAATTATAAATAATAAACTTATTTGTTTATCATTAAGATAAATTAGAATTTATTTTTATATCTTGGTTTTCATAATAATAATAATTGTAAAGTCTATTAAAAATTATTTTTATGATATAGCTATCAATTAAATATTACTTATATATAAAACTATGTCATGGATCATTTTATTCAAAATTTCCATTCTTTAACCTCCACCAAATTTTAACTATATCCAAAAATGATAAATTACATTATCAAAAAATCTCATTAATATACTATGATTGATAATCAATATATTGTTGTAGAAGATGGTGTTTAATGATATTATTTTTCTAATATATATATATATATATATATATAAGAATGTTGAAAAAATATTCCTTATAAGTATTAGATATGTTTTGAATTAAATATGTTTTAATCTATTTTATATTCATTTGATTATAATTTATACGAATTTTTTTAAATATTTTAAATTAAAAATAAATTGAAACATATATTGAATTCATATTTCAAGAAAAAATTCATTAAATAATTAATGTAATTTGAATATATTTCTAGAATTTTAATACATCAGGGATGCAATCCGATGTATTATGGGGTAATAATTTTATAAGATTTAATTAAGAAATATATAAACATCCAAATTTAAATGTATATTTTATTATCACATTAGGTACTTACCAATGATATACAAATTTCAATGTTATTATTTCTTTATGGGGTAGAATGTCAATAAATTATTTTCAATTTATATTTTAAGATCCATCATAATTAAATTATATATATATACATAAAAATTTTCAATGTTTATTATTTTATTTTTTATTTTAGGATATTTAAATAATTCAATTACATATTTACCAATAAAAGTTTCTACATTATTAAATATATATGTGACATGAAAATAATAATAGATAGATATTGTAATAAATATAATTTAATTGAATTAAAAACAAAGAGAGATAGTCATTATTCTAATTATACATGATATATATTTCATACACATATACCACATGTTGGATAGGCCACTAAGTGTTCGAGTGAATTACTTGTCTTATTTGATGAATTATTTATTTTAATTTCAACATTAAAAACATGTTAATCTATTGGTCTACATAATATAATCTCGAAAATGATTCTCATATGTACTAGAATATAAATATTTCATTTATCCAATGTATTTATATAGCTTTTAATAATATAATATTGCTTCTAAAAATTGGATGTCACTCATGATTAAATATTAACCCCTATCGACTCATGTGTTTACCACATTTGAACTGTCATATCCAATAAAGACAAACAAACTCTATATTCCATCACCTGAGGAATATATGAGAGTCTATTGTTTAACTCTACCTACTATTATGATTGATCAAAATGAGAAATATTGTTTGAATCCCTTTTTTCTTCAATACATCATTGAAAATTGATCATTATCCATGAAAAAACATGATCAATTATTTTTCTTGTGTACCCCACTTTAATGAATATTAGTTTCCAAAAATAATTATCATTACTATTGGTCATGATTATAAATCTAGATCTTGGAAAAACATGATCCTCTATGTCATTTAAATGCATGGGTACCATATCTTCTTAACTTGGAAAATTAATTTGGGTTTTTTCTACTTATTCATTAGTCAAAAAAGCTAAAGTATCATGCATCAATTATTTATAATTTTTGTATACTCTATTTTTCAGTACTCAATATTGAGACACTATTCCACATCATTTCAAAAAAAAATTAGTAAATAATATAATAGACATAGTATTCAACATTGTATTTTTAAAAAACTAAATATTAATGGAAGCACAAATTATATTATTTCTAAAAAAGTAGATACTATCCAGTTTTAAATTCACATTACATCTATAAAAAAGGGTCATGTATTTCATTATAATTTCTCAAATACTTGTGTACTTCCTTATGTTAAATCCACTACAAAATACACATTATTTAAGTACTACCTAATCTGTATCCATGCATGAACTAAATCACATAGATGTTGTAGAACCATTATCATATGACTTGGACTTCATATCATTATCCAATATTTCCCTCCGATATTATTAAAAAAATTTCTGATTAGATTTTAAATGTTTCATTGACCTTAATATATGGATGTTTGATGAACATCACAACATCATCATCAGATTTCTTATTCTATACAAATAATAAATTTTAATTTCTAATTATTATTTTTTTCTAGATTATTGTATATTACTTTTGAATTTATTGAAGCTCATGCTAACATTTTTTAAACCTATTATATATTATTTTGAACCATATGAGGAAACAAATTCTAATAATCCATAAAAATATAATATAAATGTGGTGCCTAAAAAATAATCTTTTAATTTTTGGTAATGATACCAATATATAAGACATAATGTCAACTAACCAAAACAAATATAAAAAATAAAAAAATTGATAACATAAATACCCTGTGATTTTTTGGTTCTATAGTTTTAGATGATTATAAATCCATAATTCTTATTTTTTTTTATTTTGATATCCTATATGGATTCAGTTAATATAGACCCCTAATTGAGATCTTTAATTATTGATCTTCATGTAATAAATAAAACATTGAAAATAACATGAAAATTTAGAATTGGAAAATAATCTCAATAAGGTGTTTTAATACTATTGGTGAAATTAGTTATATTTAAAAAATTTATAGAAATCCTTTAAATTAAATTGTATCCCATTTTAAATAATTTTAACTCATTAGTACATATTTATTGAAAAACATCAACTATAGGATTTAAAAATCCTTAAAATGATTCTTTTCAAAAAATCCATTAAAAAATATACTATATTTGGAAAAATAGTAATCTTTGAAATAAATTAATATTTCTCCATTAAAAACATAAAACATTGAAACGAAAATAATATCCCTTCATAGAAAATAATCGTACTTAGAAAAAATTAAGAAAACTATGTAGCCACTATAAATATTAAAGGTCTAAAATTATTTTTTAGAACTATTTTTTTGAGTACATGGGTTCACATCCCATTCCCCATTTTCATTAGTGATATCCATGTTCTAAATGATAAATAAATATTTTTTATTAATATTTAATTTATCATTATAATTACATTAAAAATAAATTTTCAAAATTAAAAATGTTTTGTAATTTATTTACAATGATTAGAAAAATTACATATCTAATAAACATTAAAAGGGGACTTCATAAATAGAAGATTCTGTACTTTAAAAATAATATCTTGATACACATATAAATAATTCAATGAAATTGAATATATTTAAATTATTTTCATGAAATATATAAATATTCAATGATAAATTTAATTCAGGGATATCTAATACACTTAGTAATGAAGGAAATTTGGGATTTTTCATATTAAATTTAAACAACATAAAAATATATTTTATATATTACAAACATTCTTGATATCAAAAAAAATTCACTAATAAGGACACATAAATTATAAATGGGAATATTGAGAATTAAATATACCATTAAAAAATTATTTTAAATAAATAATTAAAATAAAAATCATAAAAACGTTTTCCTCTCAAAATGTGTTTTCGATATAAATATATTTTTCTTTAAAAAATAAAAAATAAAATTATATTATTAAACTATTTATTTTATAAAAAAAGTATCTTATGAAAAAAGGGTTTTTGAAAACAGATATATTATCAAATAATTTTTGTCATTTTCAATAAGTTTTTTAAAACAAATATAATATTTTAGCAAATACAAGTTCACTTATCTTGCATTAAGATTCTAACATGATTTTATTCCAAATTATAACTTATCTAGAATGACATGTATTATCTTATAAAACATTAATTCTTCAAAAATAGGCTTCCCATGAACTCTCTCTTTTTTCACTATCACTCTTACACAACTGATATCTGAGGACAACTATGAGGCTTTAGAAGAAATGTTTTTATTGTGGCTTGGATGGATTTTTACCTAAATGGAGTGTTTTTTTAATAGAAAAAATAAAATCTATACTCATATTTAAATATTGACTATATGATGCTTCTAATTATTGATCCACTAGATATAGTTTTTTCAAAAATCTAATTCATATCATCATTTTTATTATATATATATATATTCCATTATTATCCTTCTCACTGAATGAATAAGTACATGAATCCTCCATAAATTACACATCTCTTAAATATAGAGAAAAGCATGTCAGGATGTATACAACCACAAAAGTAATCATTCATGATCATGATGAGATATTTTATCCGTAACATTGACCATTTAATAATTTATAAGCCACAAAAAATGAATCATTTATGGTTCATGAGTATTTTATTCTTACAAAGTAAGGAGAAACTATTTCATGGTTTGTGTGGATAAAAATAATGTTTTATATATTCTAGTCTAACATTTTTATTAATAATTATCTTCTTTTCTTAAAAAATATCTTTTATACTGATAAGATAATGAAACAGTTAATAAATGTATTAATGTTTTTCTAGAAAATTCATGAAATGTTGAAGTTAACTATATAGTAAGATTAAATTTTATAAAACAAATTTTACATTATGTCATATTGTTGTTTACCATTATATGGAATTTTAGAGACCATTACATGGGTTGATTTTACACCTACATGGATTGACATTACCTTTGTATATGTTTTCAAACACACCACATAGACCTTACATATGTACTTTTTTTTCAATTTTAATCAATGGAGTAATTAGAGACCCTTATACAGGCTATGTATAATGTAGATTTCCATTACATTATTTCTATGATATCCATGTGTAGCCTTGTTATGGTTTTTTACCCTTACGTATACCAAGTATTGAATCCATTACCCTTTGTGAGTTAGGTTGGTGCCCTTATTTAGTAGCCATGGACCCTATACATCCTACCATTAAATGATCAAATTGTCCCTTAAGAAACAATAATAAACATTATATAGTTGGTGAATACCCTTATATAGTATTATAGTTACCTTTATGTGAGATTTTAAATATGGAAACATCTTTCACCCACGAATAGTTTGACTTTTCACGAAGAAGGATATAGCTGCATACCTTTACGCATGTTTAAAACTACTTTTACATAACCTTATGAACCAAAATATCTACTATTATATGACCACAACATACCTATTTCTTAGCCTACGATCATGAATTTTTCCATTATGTAGAATTCTTATTTATACAATAAAAAATCTGATTAACAAAGTTTATTATAAACATTATATATTATTATATCTCATCACATATTTAATCCCAATATTATTATTTTTTATATTTCTAAAATATTGAGGCTCAAAGGCCATTTAATTAAAACTAAAAATAAGGGAGAGATACAAAGGAGGAACATATATGAAAAATAGACCAAAAACATAATATTAAAATACAAAAAGGCCAAGTAAACGTAGATCGAGTACTCATATTGTGTTGAGGTATGGGACCACCCTTACCACAAGTATTTCATTATATTCTCCATGTTTTTACTCTAATACATTATCCCATTTTATCATGATAATGGACCACATAAATTTATTGCACCATTTATTATCCCCCAAGAGCATCATCCTTTTTGTGACCTTTCTATTCACTAATTCAAAAAGAAGTCATTTCAAAGGGATAATTCAAGATTACAATAAATTTGAATTTATCTTTAATAAAAATAAACATATACAGATTCATTTTGAGAAATGTGGCCTTCCGTTTAACATTATTTCAAGTTTCCAAATTTAATGATTCTGATCTCCCACTATCAATCCAATAAAGTAACTAAATGCACTATTTTTTCTCTATAGCATCTAATGTCGATCTATAATACAATATTACCCTATCAAATACAAATTCTACTACTATTACCGAACCTTTTTGAACAATAATTTAACAAACGGAATATATAATCTGAGTTTCCTTGCCATGTGAATTGTCTGCAACTAATGTCTCTCCTTACTGAACATATATATCACAAGAGGAAACAACAACATATAGAATCCCACTTTTGAGTGTAGTATTTGTAGTGAATATTGAACCTAATGGTATTTACATGAATCAAAATATATAGTAGTACATTTTTTCTAAGAATAAATTTCCATTGTCCCCTTCCCCTTATGAACATAATCAAATAAAATATAATAAAATACATTCAATTCATTGTGAGAAATGATTTTATCTGAGGAACTCATGTAATTTGGGGTGGAATTATTTAAATGTGCATATGCCTCCTCATTACCTTTCTACAAAAAATGAAATTTGATTTCATGTTTTCTCCTAGAAAATAAAATTCTTATTATGCCTCAATTTCACTAAGGTTACCACATCCATATTCACCTTTCCTTTGTGAATCCTACCAGAAACAACATTCCTCTTCTGTAAAATATTGATATCCAATTAACCTAACGAATAGAGCTCTTTAGTAACTTGAATTAAATATTAATTCTCTTTATCCTAGATAGTCATTAATATCTTAGTCAAGGAATCATTAATAGAAACACCTTCATTGACCAAATGAATATATTCCACTATGTAATCCCATGTTCTAATTTCCAAAATTGGTTCCAACTGATTAGATGGAATATCTATCTCTTAATAATGAGGTAATGGATTTGATCATGGATTAGGTTTATCTGTACTCTTATCCTTATAAAGAGAGAATTTAGTATTATTATGATTCACACTGAGATAATATGTTTCTATAATAACTTTTTTTTGAAAAAGAGTGGTGTTTATAATAAATAATGTAACGTGATACCTTATATGTACTTAATTCAGATTTTATGTTCCCTATCTATGAGTAATAAGTTTCTTCTATTTACAGTTTTATATAACAATTCCTATGACTTGAAAATTCTGGAAAACAAGGGTTGTCCAATTGGACATTTTCAAATGTAAACTAATTCTATAGGAGACAAAAAAGAGGGGTTTTTCTCATACTCAATTATAATACTGACCTTTTTATGCAATGTGCATAAAATGAATTTTTAATTATAGTAGATATTAAATCTACTATAAATAGTAGAATTGAAATTTTGGAAAAAAGTATATGTTTTGTGGAATAATCTAGCCTAATTATAATCCCAATTTCTCAAGAAATACTATATAGAATTTCTAGTTTCAATAATACCCAATTTAATCAAAGAATTTTTGTCCATAATTGTGCTCAACAATCTATGAAATCATTAAAATTGAATTTCAAATTACAATAATAGTCCCACAGGGTACTAGGTATTATATTTATTGAACTATACCAATTACATTCCCTTTTTGTTATAAGGGGAAAGTATGTGGATTAATACTCGACCGAGGAAGATACACTAGATGTCCAAAACCCACCAAATAGTGTACAACTGAGAAAAAAGCTCAACAAACATCCTATGCTTAAAAACATTATATAGGAAAACATGGTCAATAAATTAGTGCTTAAAAAGATCTATCTTCCCTTAGAATGCACCATCAAGAGCCGAAACATGACCAATATTCCCTTTACTAATAACCAGTTGTGCATCCCGATTATTGAGTTGGGAAAAAGAGCCTCCTAAAAAACTAATTAAAGGTGAGTGACCTTTCAATGAATCCTAGTTGTATCCCTTGATCTTTTGATAATTAGACAACCCTTCATAGATTACATGATAAAACAGAGTGCATGATTACAGATTCGAGGTCCTTGTGTGATTGAGGGTTTCACTATTGTCAAAGGGTGGATTCACCTTCTATTGTTCATCCATTTCATTTACACACCAACAAACTAATTTTATTTATTTCAAACTAAACATTTTATTTTCATGATTAATATTATAAAGTTGTAGTTATCAATAGCTATTAGTCACCATGAATTTTTTTTAGAATATTACCCACACAGATTATAAATAATTTTTTTATTAAATAACTAATTTCATAATAATGTTATGTTTCAATAAAATCTTATATATATCTCATTTTATAAGTATTTATACAATTTTCAAAAAGAAAATTAGGTTTGACAAATATTATTAATTTTAATTCAAAAATATAATTCTCAAATCAAAATAAATTTAATTTTATGTTATTAATAACCACATTTACTTGGAATGGAATTTTATTAAGAAAAGAATGTAATTAATTATATAAAAATTAATATAATATTATTTAAATTTATAAATATAATCTTATATAATATGATATATAATTACAAAAAATATATTATAATTCAAATATTACACTAATTATAATAATATTATTACTATAAACTATGACATAATTTTTTTTTTTTTTATATAAATGCATTAAAAATTTTAAGAGTCGTTATGTTAATATATATATATATATATATATATATTTATTTATGTTTAAGGATGAAAAAATTATTTAATAAGCATTCACTTAGAATAAATTTAGGCTAAAGTTTTTGGGATTTTATAGTTAACCAATTAATGAAATTATATCCTCACAGTTTTATTTACAAAATAAAATTTAAAATTACAAATTTACCTCAGTATCCTCAAAAAATTAAATAAACTCTAAAGGTCACCAATACCATTAATCCCTTTTCCTTAAAAAAAGTAGTTATTAATAAAACCAATCACATAATAAATCCTAGAGTTATATTATATGAAATTTCTACTAAGGTTACAAATTGTTTTATTATCATAACACTCATTATAAAAATTTTCTCACTTTATGATTTATCTCAAAAAATCATTTAATAAAAAACAATCCTTCAACAAAAATAACCTAATATCCAAGTCATTATAAACCATTACCCTGATATAACATATAATAGCCCCAAACCCACACATTAAGATTCAGTTCTAAAAATATGATCATTATAATTAAATATTTCATTCAAAATATATGACCCAATTTTTTATGTATAATAAATTACACATCAAAATAAAAATATTGGACAACTTTCATTCCTATTCATATTTTAATTATTTATTTTTTGATGATTTGGAAACCCTAAAAAATATCAGATTTTATAGAAAACGTTTTCAAACAATAACATGCCTTCACTCAAGTGGGAAACTTATCAAGACCATTCACCAATAATCATTTACTCATAACTAACCCACTAAAAATAATTTCAAAATGTTGGGTGAGAAATTTCTTTATATGAAATATTATTTAAAACTAGAGGTGAAATAATATCACTTTTAAAATTCTACAAAATTACTTTTGAAAAAATTTATTCTCGTATACAATATTTTTAACTAAATTTTGAGTAATTATACTTGAAATTTAATTTATCTCTTTAAAATAATATAAATGTGAGTTTTTAGAAAGATTATTATAAAAATAATTACTTTGAAAAAATAATATCATTTAAAATAAATTCACATTAATCCTTTGAAAACATAAAATATTTACCTTGAGAATAACAGATAAAAAAGGAATGCAATGATAATCATAAATAATTAAGAAAACCATATGTATTCTATTAATATTAATGTCCTAGAAATCATTTTTTTAAATGTCCCAATGAGTTTATGTGTTCACTTCCCATTCATAGTCAACATTACCAATATCCAAGAGACTAATTTTAAATAATATTTTTGGTTATATGATCCTTTCTCATTATAAATCAATAAAAATAAATTTTTTAAAGGATCAATTTCATATTATTTATTTTTAATGTTTATGATAATAATATATCTAATATAAATTAACAAATGTTTCTTTAAATAAAACAATACATATATTCCTATTAACTCATGGGAAATAGTTCTAAATATTTATTTTTTATTAATCATATGTAGATGGTTTTAATATCATATCTAGAATGTTAATTATTAGTATAATGGGTTTTCCACAAAATAAATTAAATAATTAATGAATCCCATGACATTTAAAAGGGAATTTCTTATATAAAGTAATACGTCTTTTACATTAAAATAACTATAAAAACTAGAAAATAGAATCCCCTTACAAGGATTGGAAAATTTAAAATTGGAAATTTATAGTTTAATATTTTATATAAGTAAATTATTGAAGGAATAATTAAATTAAAATAATTAAAACATTCTCTCCTATAAAGTGAATTTTAATGAAAATATTTTTTTGTAAAAAACAAAACATCCTTGAAAACAACAAATTTGAAATTTACAAACAATTCACAAATAAGAAAAAGGATTTGGGAAAATATAAAAAAAAGTAATATCATTTTTCTCTATTTCAATATTTGTTATTGAAAATAAATAAAATTCTAATAGAAAACATTTTACATTACTTTATAGAAGGATACTATCATGATTTCCATTATATGTATCACTTTAACCGAACTCTAGGAATTATCCTGTGAAAAATTACATTTTAAAACACATATTTCCCATGAACACAATAACTTATTTTCACAGTATCTCTTATAAAAATGATAACCTTATGCACTCATGTTGTTTTTTGGGATTTTATATTTAAAGTCTTAGTTATTATTCAATATAATGAGATAGTTCAACTATTTTTACTAAAAATAACCAGTGTATTTAAATTTATATATTAAATATAAAAGGTTTTTATTAATTCATTTGATAGGGATAAGATAATAAATTTTTTATAAATATATTAATATTAAATATATATTATATTACACTCCTACTCACCCAAGGTATCACTATATGGAACACTTATAAAGAAAAACGTGTCCAACTTATGAAGAGAAACATTCCTGGTCATATACAGCCACAAAAATCTTGATTATAGATCATGAGGATATTATCTCTTGCAAACATGAACCACTTAATATTTCTTAATCCTCTATTCCAGAATAATTTATGGTAGTCGAGTAATAATGGCCTATTGAGTAAGTTAAAAACTATTATAGGGCATACAGAGATAACAATCAGATTTTTTTTAAATGTTTGTGTCACATTTAAATTAATCATGATCATATTTGTAATGAAAAACTATCCTGAAAACTAATAATATTTTGAAATATTCAATATATATATATATATATTCATTTATTTTTTAGTTGTTTTACTTAATGAAAAAAATAAAACTACAATAGATTAAAATTTGAGAATAAACATTTTCCAATATTGGAGATGGTTGGGGTAATGGACCAGACCCTCTTAGTTTACTACTCTTCCAAATTCTGGTGTTCAGGGTGCCTTGGACCCATTAGTAAGTCTTGATTCGAAAGGCGGCGTATCGGTGGAAAGATGTCATTGTGGTATCACCCATCGGTGTGTCACTGATCGGTGTGACACAAATCTGTGAGCCCCTAATCAGTGTGTCCCAGATCGATGGCTTCTCGATCGGTGTGCCCCTGATCTACGCAACACCGATAGGTGTGTCACTGACCGATGTGACACCGATCAGAGTGTCACTGACTGGTGTGACACCAATCAGTGTTTCCCCGATCAGTGAGTCGCTGATCGGTTCCACAAGGGATTCCCGGGGTTTCCTTCCCCATTTGTTCCCATAACACCACTTTTGACTCTTTTCAAAGTGGTTTAAATCCATTGTTATTTACATAAACATTGTTTTAATTCCCCTAAGAGTGGTGTGACCCTCAAAGGACTCATTTTTGTCTTATTAAATGACGCCCTTTAACGCATAGCTGTTATCACCACAATTATTAAATAATAATTAATTCCATCATGCGTATTTGTAAAAATGTGTGGTGATACCATGATTCCCCTTTAATTATGTTCAAAATTCATATCATGTAACTCAAGGATCTCTCCTTTTTATCACATGAAAATTTATTCTTTTTTCTTTTTGAATTTTTTATTTCTTTCCTTGGTGCATTTGGAGTTTCCTTTTTCTGAGGGTATTGGTGCGCCTATGCTAGAGCCATTCCTACTCATTCATGGAGTCCTCAGAGTTTCTCCCCAACAAGTCATGAATTCTTGTTGTTATCTCCAGAGAAAAACTTCAATCATTGATCATCCAAGTAGGATTCTTCCTTCATCTTTGTTTATTGTGAATCATGTGGAGTGGGTATGATAATGTTCCTACATGTATGGATGAAACCGAACCATAAAAAATTTAATAAATGGATTTAAAAAATGAAAGGGTGTGTTCGATGATGATGTGGTACACTTTTACCTTTAAATATATGTTTTGAATTTTATGGGCCTATGTCCACTGAAAATCATGACCGTTGGTGGTCCCTTCGTGCACAAAAATGAACATTTGTTTTGTAGATATTTATGTAATTGAATGGGTGTAATAGGAAAAATATTAAATCTTATAAACTTGGTGGATTAAATGAAATAACACTAAATAAGAATCATTTTTTAGTCACCTCAGTTAACCAAATGGAAAGATAGAACTAAATTAATGAAATATTTAAATTTCAAAACTCCCTTGCTCTATTCTAGTGATGTTTACGGTTGATGCTTGTGAGGTGAAATGGATGTGGATGGTATCCTCTATTGTTGTGAAGTCATTAGTTCATGGGCCTAAGGCTGTGTGGGGCCATATGTTGGGGTTTGTTTTGGTTCTAGTACCTTTACGGATCTCGCAGACCCCTTTTGTTGTTGTGACTTTACAATTGAACTGGGAGTGAATGCTTAAATTACTACATGTATACTTTCCATTCCATGTCTTTTAGCTATGCCTGTTAGCTGCCCGGTAGTGAAGAGTTATTTTAAATAGAATCACATGAAGATGAAAAAAATGGATTCAATCAGTGATTGTTTTCCCAGAATGAGTTGTGACATGGTTGTGGTTATGGTGCTTCTTATGAATGAAAAGTAATGAGTGTGTTTTTATATGGGATGGATTTTGGAACCCCTAGGCTTGAATGAGTGTTTGTTACCTATATTTATAATTTAGTTTTTATTTTTCTTATTTGATCCCCACCCATGTTGAGCACTTCATGCCAAACACCCTCCATTTCATGGGGGAGGGTGTTTTTTCCAACACTCCCATCGGTGGATGGTTATTTTCTCCTTTTCTAATCCCTTTACCAAGTAGCCCAAGAATCTTCGTGCAGGCTATGAAGTCCTAAGGTCTATAATAGCCTAATATTCTTCGGGTCAGGTAGTTGTGGTGGTTGGACCAGGTGCGTGTGGGCAGGTTGCTTTCCAAGAATCTTTTGATGAGGCCCAGGAGTATTTGGGTGTAGCGGTAGTTATTCTGGCCCAGGTGTCTGCGGGCATTGTTATGTTTGGTTTTTGTGGCCCAGGTGTCCGCGGGTAGGATGTGTGGTTGTGGTAGCCCAGGTGTGTGCGGGCGGGATGTGTGGTTGTGGTAGCCTAGGTGTGTGCGGGCGAGGTATGTTAGTGGGACTGCGGTGAGAATGGTGGGGGAGGTCTGACGAGTTGGATGTTTTAAATAAATAATGTGAAAGTGGTGTGGGGTACCCAATCATCGATGTGTTTTAATATTATTTTACATGACTTGCATTATTTGGGGAGTGTGCGTTGGTGATGTTTGGGTGGATAGTTTTCTTTGCTAGGTTCTTGGATATCTCCTTTTTAACGGGGCATTAGTATGCCTCCCCACTTGTGCATAAGAGATTTTGGTTTTCCCTACAGAGGATATATGTATACTCACTCTATGAATATTATAAAACTTTCAGGTTTCCAGGAGGACATCAAGGACCATGTTGGACCCTACTAGTTCAGCCTTTTGGGCTGTTCATGTTGTTGTATTTCTTTTCCATGGTACTTTCATTTGGAGTTTTCTTTCACTTTTATCACACTAACTTTTATAACATCCATGTGGGAATGGTTTATTTTGGCTTTACCTCTACCCCCAGTTTTGTTGATGTTTGGGACTTACTAACTTATCTCCCTATACTGTTAAATAAAAAGGGAAATGGCTTCCATTTTTTTGTGTGATATTATACCGTTGGTGAAAGTCTTCACTTTAGGACCTATTAAGGGTGGGTTTTGGGGGTCATTATATCTCCATCAACTTGAGTAAAGAAAGGGTTTTGAAATTCCTTATCCATTCACTCATCTTGGTGAAGGTGGGTAGTGACAGTTGGATACCATTAAATGAGGTTTTATAGACACATAAACTGGGTAATTTTACCATTACATAACATTATATTACAATTACATAGGTTTTCATCTTTTCCACATTACCCATATGTAATTGTTTTTCTATTAATGTGACCCTTACACTAGGGATTGGAGACCCCAATGAAGGATATCTATGAAGAATATAACTATTAAATAAATAGTCATATAACATTATGTGGCCCCAGTAAAGATTTTCTTACATTTATCTATCCAATGTATTGGGTTTGTTACACTTATATATTCCTGGATGGTAATATTTCATAGTTTTTATTACCCTTATGCAACTTGAGTGTACTCATAGGCATGAATCTTCATAACAATACAAAATAATAACCTACCTTTACATGAAATGAAACGCCTTACACAGCAGTTCCGACCATTATGCAGTAACTACTTAACCTCACATAGTGGTATAGTTAACTTTATTTTAGATTAAAAATCCAGAAACTATATTTTTGAATGAAAAACATACCCTTATAAGAATAATAACAAAAGTGAATAACAATATACTTGTATAAATCCATTGTAATCAGCAGCACTACCCTTACATGATCCATACACGACTTTTACATAGATACCACTTATCCATATTACATTTAAATAAAATTCATTTTTAAGAAATATAAAATTTTACAATTAATTTATATTCTAAAAATAATATATTAATAGATTATATCTTTTATTTGAAAATTATTTTATTATTTAAAAAAAATTCATTATCATGATATATATATTTTTTATTTATATTTAGTTAGAATTATATTTCATCAATTAATTTATTACAAGATTACACACATAATTTTTAATTATCATTTTCATTAAATTAAAATATTTATAATGATGTTATGGTTTAATAAAAAATTAAAATATCTTAATTTTAAAAAATTAAATATTTTGAGAATAGTTTTTTTTAATAACATAATGTCTGTATTCTAGTTTGAATTAATAATTTTCATATCAATTTAAATTTATGTTTATGTTATTAGAACTCACATGCAATTGAGATGCACATTTTTTTAAAATGAGCAATAATTTATGATGTAACATCAAAAGAGATTTCTATTTTCTTTCATAAATTTAATATAATATAATATAAAATAATCTATAAAATATTAGAAATTATATATTCTACTGATTATTGATATATTCTATATATTTAACACTATATTAACATATTATATTTTTTATAAAAAAATAAATAATTTGTAAAAGTTTAATTATGTGAAAATATAAATATTAATATTTTACCTAACAAAAAACAGTGATATAAATTTTTTTGGAAGGAAATTTATTCTTATACTTATGGGATATTATATATATAATATAATTTCATAAATCCTGTGATGCATTTTTCTCAACCCTATTAGTTGTTTATCTTGTCATTATGAGCATTTTGTCTCCATGATACACTAATGTGTATCACCTATTTCGACTTTACATTTTTTTTCTAGTCCATCTCTGAAATATGAGTGAAGTTATCCAAACAAAATGAAAAAATTTACCACTTATATCAATCATACATTCTCACTATATAATATTGAATAATATAATGTCTCAACCATTTTATAGGGATTTCACCAAAAATATGTGGCCTCATTTAACACACAGATATTCTAGAACAACTATAATTTTGATATTATATACATCACACACGACCAAGATTAAATGAACCTTGCAATATTGTTTTTTTATTTATGACCGTTATAATATTTTTGTTGAATTTGAAATTATAAATATGGTTAACAACATAATTAATAAATATATATAATATTTTAATATAATATATCTATTAATAATAAATAATTTTATAATTTTAAATGAAGTCATATTATATTTAAATAATAGATTTTCTATAGAAATTGTATTAATTTTTTTAATTTTAAATTGGAATTATGATTAAATTCTAAAAATAGATTAAATTTTATTATATAAAATAAAAAAAATTGAAATCAACATCTAAATATTACCATATGGTTAAATTTTTTGAGATTCATGAAATGAATGATGTTTCAATGAAGAGTGAAAAATAACTATTTTCAAAATTTAACTTTTATTTTTAATAAATCAATTAATTAAAATGAAGAATTAATGTTTTTTAATTGATATTAATGTATCATATGATTCATTTTATATAGAACAATGTAATTGTAAAATAATTATTTTGGACATTGATCTAGAAAAAAAAAATTTCTTAAAAATGCATCTTTCTAAAAATTGATATCAATTGTGTTCTACGCTTTTTTCTGTAAACCTTTATCATGAAAATTATTGACAATTTACTAAAACATATATAGAAAAAATGTAATAATATTTTTCAAATATTTTAAATTTTACCTTCTTTATAAATTATGAACAATAATGTGGTAAAATTTATCGCATTGGTAAAGTTTAAATTAGTAATTAAGGATAAAAATAATTTGATATGGCATTGAAAATCAACCTAATAGGTTATAATATTTTTTTCTTTAGTTTATCCATGCCTCTAAATTAAAATTTTTTAATATATATAATTATTGAGCAATTTTACATTGGTGACGAATTTTATATTATTCTATGTAAATAAAATTCGAAAATTCCCCTCACATGTTTTAAATTTATATTATATGTTGACAGATGTTTAATAATGTATTATAAATGAAAAAATTAATTATTATGATAATAAATATTTTATGTTAATAATTTTAATTTATTTTAAATATTTATTGTTTGAATTATAATTATAATCTTTTACGCATAACAGATGCATAAATTAGTCAACCAATAGAATGATAGAAAATATAAAATTAATTTTTTTTTAAATTAATATAACAATGATTAATTATTATAATCCAATAATTTAAAATATAAATATAAAATATTAGTTACTTTTTAATTAATTATATTTTAAATCAATTTTTAGGTTTCTAATGTCAAAATAATTTAATAATGTTAAAAATGACACTAATGAGTTTTTATGAAAGTAATTTTATAGTAATTTATATTAAATTAAAAAAAATATTGAACTAGGATAAGTTGATAATAAAAGGTCTAAAATTTCATTACATTTCCATTTATAGTCCAATTTTTCTATGGTAAACTACATTCCTACAATAGTCTAAAAACCTATTGTTATACTGGAAATGGTCAAAAGGGTTAATAGTGATTAAATCAACGAGATAATGGTTTAAACCTCAAAAAATAATTTTTAAATTTTATTTAATGAGATGGTATACACTAATTGTTATCTTAAAACGAAAATATATCTTTTTTGGGTCATATGGAAATCAAAAATAATTTATATTAATTTTATACTATAGGAAATTCCATGAATTCCCCTCCCATTACTTATAACAGGACACTCATTCTCTATTTTCATGAATCCACATTAAGAATCCTTGATGGACCAAAACCCAAAAATTTCCCTTCTCAATATTCTTATCAGTGTTGAAGTAGTTTTTTGTCTTTCCAAATTCCCATCCCAAAGCCACATAATTGGGGATCTAATTGAAGCATTCCATAGAGGATGTAATATTCTTTACCAACACATTCAAATTTCATTCTTTTTATACATAGTCTAAATCTACTATAACTCTTATAAAATAATTACTTTATTATCATATATATACATGGATGTTATTATGATTCTATTTTAAATTTAATAACTCATTTTAGGGATGTCCCCTCACTCTTTGTATCTCCTGCTTCCCCTCGTGCTAAGCTTCCTTCCCAATACAGCCAGTTCCCCCTCATAGTGAGTGGTTTTTTATCTGGCCCACCACTCCATATACCTATTACATTAAATTTTCTTCCACATTGTTAGTTTGTTTCCTTCCTCATCATCTTATTTTATGTTTTTTCTGGTAATGTTGGGGTTCCTTTCTAATTCATTGACTTCAACCACTATGACTATATCTCATGTTGCTGGAACCATTGTAAAGAAACCCCACTTGATTGGACTTGATGGATCTTCAGGGATTTGGGCGTAGTGGTAGAATTATGAGAGACCATCCCATTCCACTTTAATTTTATCATCTTCACGGCTCCACTTCCCTTACTATGTTCCCCATTGTGCAAGACCCCATATTTTTTCCCACACGACTGTGTTTAGGGATGTTTGGGATGATGTTCGTGGTAAGGAATTTGTTATTACTATTGTAGATGTCGAAAAAAGTACGTAACTCCTAGAGGAAGTTTTGAAATGACGATGCGAAGTCATATTCAGACTCGGAGGCCTGGTCCGGAGATCCCGGATGAGGTTCACGAAATTAAGGAGGACGTGCGTGAAAAAAATTTTGATCCCGCGAAGGACCCCCAGGATTCGTGAAAAAGAACCGATGTGGTGTGCAATTTTGCACGCCCGATTCCGCGCAGTTAGGCCTTTCGCACCGACAAGTCCCGTCATAGAAGATTTTTTCGCACCGCCCGGATTCCGCGATGGAGAGTGCCTATAAATAGAAGGCTACCCCCACCATTTTGGGGTTGAAGAATTCGAACCAGCTCTTGTGCGCGCAATTCAGACTCTCGCACGTGCAATATGACTTCCAGGTAATAACCCTTTTCGCGCAACCTTTCCCTAGGGGTTTCCTTTGCGTGCAATCCCACTAACTTAACTAAATTTTCCAACTTCCCCGGGTTCCTCCTTTGCGCACAATACCTTCCCATTGAACGCAATCCCCTTGAATTGCGTGCAATCCCTTCCAAAATTTTGTTCAACTCCTTCATTAGGTTTTTCCATACCTTAGTGATCAGTCATTGCCCCCATGTGCAATCCAAGCCCTTTGCACGCAATTCCCTAGCCGCGCGAAATCTCTATGCCCCGCCTGTGCGCCATCCTGGTGTTTTGCGTGCAATCCTTCTCTTTGCGTGCAACCACAGGACTCCTCACCTTGACGCGCCCGAGGTGTCTCTCTGCGTCGGCACCCGATGTCTCCCATACCGGGCATGTACGCCATGCATTGTTTTCCAGTACGACCTTCTAGGCTCGTAAGAAGTAACCTCAAGGTCCCTTGGGCGGTGTTTCCTATTACGTTGCTTTGCTTCATGCTTCTTCGCATAGGCATGCTAACGACTATTGCTTCTCTTCATAGCCACACTAACGTGGACCCCTCGATGGTTCGCCCTGCTGCCCCCCTTTTCCACGGCCTTGCAGATGCCTTCCCTCCAACAAGGGGTAGAGGGTGTTGGGCATGTAAGTCATAGGGGTGCAGAGTGAACCCACCTCGTCCAAGCTGCAGGACGTTAAACTGACAAGAACCTCATCCTCAACACATGACGCTAAACTGTGATCTGACCCCTTGCCTCGCACGCAGGGTCCCCTTGGCTCTAACATTCTTTACACCGATCGTCTCCACGAGAATGGAATATTCCTCACATGGAATGAGATCCTCCCTCTTGGGGTGGCGTTTTCCCACGGGTGAAGTGCTGCCTTATAGCATAACCCCATGCCCTCTCTTGCGGAAGGTTGCATCCATGAACCACCATACATCCCCACTTCCAAGGCCAGTGGAATCCATCTCCCACTGCGCCTTGTCGTAGCACGAGCCTCCATCCTGGAGTAAGTCCTGGAATTAAGGGTTGCTAACCACGCATAAGCCCCTATTTCATCTTTGGGCTACTCAACGCGTAAGACACTCCCCTCTTCCCATGGATTCACCCTTTGCGACGTGATCGTCTGGCCCCTACTACCTCTTGTTTCCCACACCGAGCATGACTCACATGGGCTTAGAGTGAGCATCGACCATGAAATCTATCATGGACCGTCTCAGAGCATAATTCACATCCCAGCAAACTACATGGACTTTGATCCGTTCTAACGCATGGTACATTGGTAGCCTCCACGAGGGTCAAGCCCACCACCTGGTCATTCAGACCCCTCCGCGTCAGTTCACCAGCACCATTAGGGGCCACCTTAGAGAGTAAGCCCCAAACTGCCCGTCCAACATAACATTAAACTATATGCCTATCCAGCATGACGTTAAACTGTCTGCCTCATCCCGCATGACGTTAAACTCTATCACATGAACTACGTGGACTTTTATCTGTACTAATGCATGGTATGTAGGTAGCCTCCAAGAGGTTCAATACCATCACTCAGTTGTTCTGCCCCTCCACGTCAGTTCACCAGCACCATAATGGTTCGCCTCAGAGCGTAAGCCCCATATTTTCCATCGTGGGCCACCTCAGAGTGTAATCCCCATATCCAACACCCAAATCTCATCATAGCCTCTCCCTCGAGCCCACGTTTCTCGGGAAGCTCATGCCCTAGCCCAAAGATCTTACATCCTCTAGGTTCCAATTCATGTGATCATTCTCACAAGTCACCTCTTCAGGTGTCCCACAGTATCACCAAACTATGCAGACTTTGATTCCCTGCCACAAGGATACGTTGGAAGCCTCCCTGAGGTTCAAGTCCCTCTTCACTCCACCACCCATCCTGATTCCTACCCGGGCCGCCACATCCTGGTGGGATCATTCCACCTCATTCCACTCCATAGTATCTGGGAAGCCGCCCACGTGCTGGCCCCAACATCGGAGTTCCATTTAGTGGGTTATTTTATTTGATCCACTCTCAGTGTTCCGATCATTACGATCCGTCTCTGCAAGACGTTAAACACACAGAATACCCCGTGTTAAACATGGGATGTTGAGGAAAACATCAGACGGAACACAATTCCCCGCATTCGATGTGGGTTGCCTCGGGATTCCGTACCCTCAAGAAGACTTATATTAATGGACAGAATACAGACATGACAATCCCCCAACTTCAAGACACGCTAACGACATTCCAGCATGACCATTATCCTCACCGAAGGTTGATGCCCTGACCAGTCCCCTTGGAGCATCTCGACGGAAGCAGCGTAATTAACTGGTGTCCATGTAGATATGGAACTGTGAATGAGGTTCAAGAATATGTCTTAAATCTATGAGGGAGACACGGACTAGGTGACGAGCTCCGAGGAGGAATCCACGGAAGGAAGAACCGAAATCCCATTATCCCGGTTTCAATTAAGGAGAAGACGTCCCAGAACAAGGAACAAATGCCACCCGCCTTTAGAATACAGGAATGTGGGGAAACTAGCTGCGTGTCCTCCCCTACGTGACATATGTGTGTGTGCCCTGGTGAAGGAATCGGAAAATGAAAATGGTGAACCAAACATGAAACTTTTTTCCTCAATATGGAGACTGGTAGCGTTCGGGGTCTTGGAAGATTATCATGTCACCATGTCCGAGCACCTAGCACCGTTACATGAAACCCGCTAGGGGTTGAGGCAGGAAGGACGTTGAGCACTCCATTATGTGACGTCGTCACCATGGATCCCTCTTCCCGACCACAGAATACGGAATGGCGGTGGGCTATTGGTTGTCGATTTCTTTTCTTATTAGCGCTAATGGGTTCATCTCCCTGCTTCTAGGAAGCAGATCGCAGCATCCGGAGCTCGATCGCCACCTTCCCACCGGCACAGGGGTAGGGGCAGTATCGACACGAGCACCCCATGTGGTCCCGCCTTTTCCACAACAACACCGACTGCTGTGACTGCCCAGTGCTCACACCTCCTCTCCCTGTCAGAGATCATCCAACGAAGGGTGATCAACGACCTGGTTTGTTGGAACGAGGAGGAAGGGATCTTCCCCACCAGGGACATGGCCCATTTGGATCTAGAGGAAGATGTGCCTCACCACCATCGCTGCCCCCGATGGTCGCGCAGGGAGCCACCGCTTTCCACTCCGACGTTTAACTGTTTCGGGAGCTTATCTCCATAACGCCTCGATACCTCCCTACCTTACGCCGATGAGGTAGGGGATGTCGGGTTTCGCCCGATCAAGGACCCGCACTAGGGATTCATGGAAAGGGCCTCTGCCAGGCTACGTCGATGCCACCACTCGACTCCCGGGCCGAGAAGAAGGCGATCAATGTGCCCGCACTACTAGCTCCAACCCATCTGACCTGACGCCAGCGTCGAGAGCGAGCGGAAGAGAATGCCCACCATGGGGCACCAATATCAGCAACCAGAGTGGCCCGAGACACTACTGCCCCCTGTTATCAGACCTCCACACACGTTTAGTAGGGGGAGTTACATGCCCGACCCGGATCGAGGCCCCAACCGCCCTGCAGGAAGGTTGTGTCGACTCTCCCGGTCGCTGACACAGGCAATGGCCACCGTGGACTAGTTCTCGTTGGTTCCATCCAGCATGACAACCTACTCAGTGCCACCGATCTGAAAAGCAGAAGGCTTCCCTGTGACAGCTATGCTCTAGGTGTGGTTCTTTCCAGCGCCCACTGAATGGGGTATGGGGTCACTTCCCCTACCGATGTCTTCAAGTATGGAGTCGTTGCATATCCGGTCACTCGACCACATGGAGGGACTCTCCATGTCCATTTCGGCATCTGTCCCGGTGATCCTCGCATCCCAGCCTTCGGTCCTCTCAGACCCAGCACTATTGCAGCCAGAGGACTCCATGATTAAAGTCAGACTTGCCTAGAGGATCCACCCAGGGGAAGGAAGGCGGGATGTCATCTCCGCAAGATCAATGTCAGGGAAGTCAGGACGGAAATCAGACCAGTCCGTTTCTCGGACTCTAAGGCGGAATACGATTCAGTGATGGAGCCCCCCCCCGGTCCTATGAGTCAAGGGCAGGGACAAGGACACGGCGCGTCAGTCTCGTACTCCTTGAATGCAAGATCTGTATGATCCTTGACTCCCTCTGAAGGTATATCTAGGAGGACGAGGACCTGGCGCACCCCTAGGGATAAAACCTGCAGTTACCGTTGGCCTTTCAGGAAGCAACTTCCACCTCGGTCAGGGAAGGCGGAGAACTTCTCTAGGGACCAACGGAAGAGTCGTGATGTGAAACACCCTCACCAAGCACCGACACTGTGATAGGAGTCTTGTTCGCCAGCCCATCCTATCATGATGTGGCAGCCAGGACACTACAACCCTTGGAGGAAGACTTAGGATTCGGCGTCCAATCAGCCTGCTCGCCGTATTCTCTGTCAGCCTGCCCACCAGCCCAGCGGCCTACCTCGGCACCCCTAAAAGATCCCCAGCCATTCTTGGTTAATGGGAAGGGGTAGCAAGGGCCAGATCCCGAACCAGATTCATGGAGCTTCTGGACCATCTTCGCAGCAGGCCACTTCCATGAAATGTTTTCGCCGGTCACATGATCGGATTTTGATATACCAGAATCGCTCACCCCGGTAGAGTTTGAATGTTTACACCAGAAACTCCAGGTGACTCACTCCAATCTTTACCATCAATGAGAGCCTTATCCCGGGAGTCAAGCACATCTCGAGGATATCAATGAGAAATGTCGTCGGGTTGACCTGGCCGCACTCCCCGCGGTTCAGCACCACGAGTCACATGGACACCATGGGGCCCAACAACAATAATGTGTTCAGAGTTTTTAGGTACTCTGAAAAGTTATCGAGGAAGCCACCACAACGTGCATGTCCATGGATTGGGGAAATACCCTGCCCTTATTTTCATTACTATTCACCGACACCCCGACTCACTGGGCGGCTCTGAGGGAATGTCGTCAGGGGTAGTGGCGGTCAACATGGCCGACCTTTCTGGAGAGGGAAACGATGTGGAACTCCTCGATAGGGACTTAACCCCTGAGGAAAATCTGTTACTGGATCCATCAGGGAGAATTACTCGCCAGCAGAGGATCCTCCTGGGCCTCCCCACGCCCACTAAAGCATTAACACTGAGCCGAAACATCGGCAAGGGTAAAGAGCACATCGGGTCTGTCAAGCTCGCAGACCCATATGCCTCGGTGTAGAAGGGGGTGCAAGATCCCAAGAAGGCCACACTATGCCAACAGATTGCTGAGCAGAAGAGGCTAGTTGATGAGATTATGGCTGAACGCATTGTAGAGCAGCCGCCCGACTACAGTGATCCTAGGTCGGGACAGCAAGGGCAGGAGAAACTACCCCTTGACGATATTCTCCCGGGAAACTGCAATAATGTTGTGTTCGACGATAGAGAAGAGGCCGAAGCTCATGGTAAGAGGGAAAGATACGTTTCACCGAACCCTCCTGAGCGGCGTGATCACCCAAGGGGCCCCGCTAGGGTTCCTCCCGCTGCCCCAACAGTCCCTCCGCCAGCCGCCCCGTGAGCTGCTGAGCTTGACTACCGGATTGAAGAACCCGACAATGCAGTTGTGGTTAGGGATCCCTGTCAGGATAGGAACCCGTATCCAGACGTTCCGATGGCGGCACTCATTGCCCGCCTAATGGCTTTTGAAACTCGGCAGGTGGTAATCACACCGGACGGCATTCCATACCCAGCATGGGTGGATGATATGCCAGCCCCATTGGGATTTGGGAACCCCACTTTCTCCTCATTTAACAGGACTGGAGACCCTCCATAGAACTTGGAACACTTCAACTCGTGGTGTGGGCCTATGTCAGGAACTCGGGCACTGCAGGAGGCCGCCAAGCTCCATTTCTTTGTTAAGACACTATAAGGGATGGCATTCATCTGGTACAACTAGCTCCCTATCGGGTCTATGACTAGCTGGAAGGACCTTCACATGCAATTCCTCTACCAGTTCAGTTCCAAAACCCAGAAGATGAACATCGTAGACCTCTTCAGGTGCAAACAAAGGCCCGACGAGCGAGTCGCAGACTTCGTCGCCCGATGGAAGGGGCTCACATACTCCCTTGACATGCCACTAAATAAAGAGGAACTACTGACAATGTGCTTAGGGAACATCAAGGAAGATCAAGTTACTTCTCTGATCATTCATAATTACCCTGGAGGGTTCTGAGAATTCTCAGACAAGGCTCGGCGCCTTGAAGAAGGCCTGCAACAGGCCAGTCAGACACGCCCACAACCTCCTGTAATCCCTGCAAGGAGAGCCGGCAGAGCCGATCCCGCTGCTGTGGCCCAGATAGAGGCCCCCAGTCAGCTAGAGTTGCTGCCAGTGAGGCCAGTTCCGCAGCCCCACAGGGGTCCGCCTCCACGGGCACAGCTCCCAGCCCAGTAGCGACCGCCTCAAAATCGTCAAGAGCCTCCGCGTAACGCACCTCTACCACCTAGGTGAGATAACTAGGTTCCGCCTCCACAGCATACTCCTTCGGCCCCTCATCAGGGACAGCCTCCAAGAGCCCCCTTTCTAGAAAGAAGGAATTGGGCCTACTCATTTGACAAGGCTCAGGTCCTCGGTTATTTCAGTAGTTCCTTGGAGTAGAGAATAATGCGACTGCCCGAGTGTCGGAAGTCAGAAGAGGCGCACCTCATTGATCACCCTAACTACTACCCTTATGACCAGACCCTGGAGCACACCATCCAGTTGATGCTACGTGTTCAAGGACTAGCACCAAGACCAGATTGAAAACAATGTAGTCAGGTTGGGCCCAGCCCCGTCACAAGTAGCCGGTGTTTTTTTGAGATCAGATGGTAGTAGCGGTGATGAGGATGAATGGAAGTAGGATTTAGACCATGGGACCCAGAAGTATAACGACTGGATGGCCTGCAAGACGGTCTCCTGCACCCATGGTATCATCCCTACCCACCTGAATCAGCCAGAGACCTCAGAATCTGCGAGCACTATCTCGGCATCGTCGTCCCAGCATACCTCTTCCCAGAAGAGCAAGTGGCGGTGTAAGAAGAAAGAACGCGCCCTGCCAATGCCATCGTCATCTCGCACTCTTGGAGACTTCATGCCCCCAGAAATGGGGATCCCTCCAAGACTCTTCCCAATAATGGATTACTCCTCATGTGACAGTTAGGGGTACGCTTCGGTTAACACCGTAGAGTTAGTAAAGCCTTTTTTGACTCCCGATGATGAGGGACACCAGGTGGACCTTTCCAATGTCCCCAGCCATCTCCAACGTCGGCGGAGCCACGTCTACGTGAATCGCCAGGGCACAACAGTTGGCACCTCCAACCAGGCCATGCACTCCACTGAGACTAGGCAACAGGCCCAGCACAGAGCTTAGCACAGGCGGCCCCTTAATCTGGTGTCGACAGGTCCGCATCCACCACTGTTTGTGTTGATGGATCAGGAAGAACCTCTTCTCACATGCCGCGAACAGCTCTTCCCTACCACAAGTCGATCCCAGCCATCCGATGCCACTCTTTGGGTGTCGACTAGTGAACAGCGAGACGTTCCTAGTACTAGTCAGCCACCGGTCCCGCCGGTAGGGCCCGTCATTCCTCCAATCACAGAGCAGCCTCCTTTAAGTAGAAGCTCGCGTTTGGACCGAAAGTATGATGTCCTGAAGCACCTGGCCGGCATTCCAGCAAGGATTTCTATCCTTGAGGCCCTTCACTTGTCGTCTGAAATGCGTGAGGCGCTCACCGAGGCCCTAAATAGACCCCTCCAGTTTGAGACAGAGGTAGCAGCTGCAGAAGCCTTCCATGCCGAGGCGATTGAGAATGCCAAATGTCAGGCAGTTATCTCATTTTCCAGTCAACATGAAGACCCTCCCATACATGGGCGAATTCACCCACTGTATATCTCTGGTCAGTTCAATGGCGTGGAAGTCCACCACTGGCTTGTGGACACGGGTTCTGGGGTTAACCTAATCCCAACTCAGATGCTGTGGAAGCTGGGGTTTTCTGAGGATGATTTAACTCCCTCCGACCTCAGGATTCTGGGATATGACAGGACTGAACAAACTCCACTTAGCAATATTTTCTTGAAGACCCAGTTCAATGGCCTAATTTCTAGCACTGAATTCATGGTTTTCTCTAAGGACACCTCCTACAACCCATTGATGGGAAGGTCATGGCTCCATCTTCACACGGTGGTCCCTTTATCATACCACCAATGCCTCAAATCCTCCCTTAATGGTCGTGTAGACGTGCTCAGAGGGGATGTCTATCCTTTTGCCTCTTGTGAAGCCCATTATCTGGATGCCGACTCTTACAAGGGCAAGGATAAGAAGATCCTCGCCTGTGAGGTTGAGCCCGCCACTGTCACAAATGATCCCTAGGCAGGTTTGAATGATGCTTATGTCTTCACAATCCATCGGTTAGAGGCCACAACCCTCGACATGGGGCAATGTTTTGTGGTTTCGGGTACAAGAGGACGTCATATGACTGGGTCCATGCGACGATGGAAATTTACCTCATACACCTACACCGACCAGGCTCATGTGATTCTCAAGCCTCCTACCCCTGTACGGTATCGGGACGTCAGGCACATGGAAATGATGGTACGTCACACCTGTCTCTTTCGCCCAGCCTACATCGACCGACTCAAGCCGACGCGCCAGTACTAATTTAATTTTATAAAGTGTGGCCTCTTGGGCCGACTACCAAATGGGATTGGATCAACTGACTTTGTCGCGGTGGTCTTCGTAGTGCATGAGTCTCCTAACGTGACGACCACTACCATCCAAGCCAGCACCAGCTTCCCATCAAGGTCTGGTAACCCTGAGATAGCACCCCCTGTGGATGATCCCTCCACAAGTGGAGAGGAGAACATGGAAGATGCACCCCCTTCTTTTGATGAGGGTGTTTCCACCACAGTCGACAAGTTAGAGTAGCTGAACCTCAATAGTGAGGTGGACCCGAGAACCACATTGGTCAGGGCCATTATTCCCCCCAAGGAGCAGAAACAGTACGTAGATTTTCTTTGATAGCACCGTGATGTGTTCTCTTGGAGTTACGAAGAGATTCTAGGACTAGATACTCAGGTATCCATCCACCAACTTGGCCTTTCGGCAAACCATCGCAGGTTCAAGGAGCCTCCCAGAAAGATTCACCCCTCTAACGGTGCCCTGGTTGAGGCCAAAGTTGACAAGCTTATCAAAGAAAACATCGACAAGGAGGTTTATTACCCCAGGTAACTAGCCAAAATTGTTTCAGTCAAGAAGAAGAACAGATAGATCAGGTTTTGTATCGACTTCCGTTATATCAATTTCCACTATCTGAAGGATGATCTTCCCCTTCTAGTGACATAATTGTTGATTGATTCCACGGCCGGGTTCTAAGCCCTCTCCTTACTGGATGGGTATTTTGGGTGCACCCAGATCCAGATGGCCCCCGAGGATGAATAGTTCACTACCTTCAGAGACCCCATGGTACTTTCTGTTACTAGGTTATTCCCTTCATCCTGAAGAATGTGGGTGCCACCTATCAATAGGCCATGGATTGCATATTCAAGATGATTCTCACCACACTGGTGGAATGCTATGTGGACGATCTGGTGGTAAAATCTCGCCAGTAGTAGGACCATATCAAGGACCTTGATAAAGTGTTCGACTTCCTCCGCTCCTGCCACCTAAAGACGAACCCGTTGAAGTGTGCCTTCGGGGTCACCTACGAGAAGTTTCTTGACATTATTGTCATATACCGAGGAATCGAGATCGACCGAGAGAAGATCAAGGCCATCATCCAGATGCCTCCCTAGAGTAATATTCCGGAGCTTCGAGGTATTCCAGGCCACTTATCCTACGTACGTCGATTCATTGCGAATGTGGCTGACAAGTGAAATCCCTTTTTCCGGATCATAGTGAAATAAACCACCTATAAATGGGATAGAGAGTGTCAGATTGCCTTTGAGGAAGTCAACCAGTATCTGCTCCATCCTCCAGTCTTGATGCCACCCATTTCCAGAATGTTTCTGGTCCTTTGTGTGACCTCCCTGGAACGGTCCCTCGATGCAATTCTCACCCAGAAGAACAACAAGGTAAAAAGGAGCAGCCTCTACTACCTCAACAGTATGCTCCTCGATACAGAAATTAGATATTTTCCCATTGAGAAGACCTAATTGGCGCTTGTATTCACCGTACAGAAGTTGCAACACTACTTGCAGCACCACGAGGTGCAGCTGGTATCTCAGGTAGACCCATTAAAATACATTCTGAACCCACCTATATTGATTGGCCTACTAGCACGGTGGGAAGTGATCCTCCAATAGTTCGACATATGGTTCATACCATTGAAGGATATCAAAGGACAGGCATTGGCAGACTTCTTAGATGCGCACCCAACCTCTACGGACGAGCCACTGGATCTAGGTTTTCCTAATGAGGTAATCCTCTCAGTTGATCATGCCATCCCATGCTAGAAGATGCACTTTGATGGTGCCTCCCTGAGCCCTACCGGTAGAAATATCAAAGATCCTAGGCTCAATAGAGTGGGCTTGGGTGTCTTCTGCAACACCCCAGAGCAAGACGTTCTTCCATATTCATTCCTATTGTCTGAGGTCTGCACCAACAATGAGGAAGAATATCATGCCCTCATTACTGGCCTCAAGCTGGCCTTCGAGATTGACGTGCCCCATCTTCATGTAAAAGGGGACTCCGAGCTGGTCATTAGGTAGTTTAGTTGTGACTATGTTGTCAAAAAGCCAAAAAGGGTGCCATTACTGGAGTGCACCCTCTATCTAATGGCTCAGTTCCCTTCTCGGCTAGTGGTCGTTCACATTTCCGGGTCGCAGAGTAGTTGAGAAGATGCTTTAGCCAGCCTGGCCGCATCGCTTGTAGAGCCCGAACAGGATGACCTGATTATCCATGTGGCACACTGGAGATTCGTTGCTCCAGTAATTCCGAAGGATGATCGTGTCTCGTGGGTGAACCATCTTACCACTGGCGCCCCTACGTCGGGGGCCCTGTGGACTTCAGACACAGTGGTTGAGGCCACTCAAAATTGAAGAGCACCTTTTGTCGAGTATCTCCATAATGGTTGCCTCCCGGAAGATCGGGCCAAGGGAGAGAGAATCCGACGCTGCACACTATAGTTTACCCTTCAGAGCGGTCTCAGCCTTGATCAGATCCTTTACAATGTAGATTTGATGATGTTCTCCGCCATTTCCTTAAAGGTGTCGATATCCCACAGGTCATGCAAGAGGTTCATGCTGGTTCATGTGGAGCCCACTAGGCCAGGTCGAAGTTGTCCCGCTAGATTTGGAGGCTGGGGAACTTTTGGCCCTCCATGATCCATGACTGCATCGAGTTTTCCAAGAGGTGTCACGCGTGCCAAGTACATGATAACTTTGTCAATCAGCCGTCGGGGCATCTCCAAACTACCAAGTATTCTTGGTCCTTTTCAGTCTGGGGGTTGGATGTCATAGGACCTTACCCACCGACGATGGCTCACCAATTCTGGTTTATTCTGAACGCTACGGATTTCTTTTCTAAGTGGGTAGAGGTGATTCCTCTCAAGGAAGTCAAAGCTCGTTCAATCGATGAATTCGTGATTTCCAACATCATATATCGATTTGGAGTAACTCACGCTATCGTCACAGATAAAGAAACTAACTTCCAAGAAACTGAGCTAAAGAAATTTTATGCCAAGTACAACATTCACTCTAACTATACCTCCAGCTATCTTGCACAAGAGAACAGAAAGAGTGAGGCGTTTAACGAAACCCTCTCTAACATTCTGAAAAAACTAGTTGGTCAAAATATGAAATGTTGGCCAGAAAATCTCCCCAATTTCCTCTGGCCTTATCGGAAGACGACGAACAATTCCACCCATGTGACCCCGTATTCCCTGGTGTACGGAGCTGAGGCCGTCTTGCCCATCGAGATTCAGTTTCCCTCATTGCGCATGGCGGTCTAAGACCATCAAGTTCCAGATAGAGTTTCTGAAATCCGTTTTGCTAAATTGGAAGCGTTGGACGAGAATAGGCTTCTCACATTGCACAACCTAGAGAGGCATCGGAGCAGGATGGCTCGAGCTTTCAACAAGAGGGTTCGCCTCCACTCTTTCCTACAAGGCGATCTGGTACTGGCCCTCAGGGCGCCACGGATTCATGATAGGAAACAACCCAAGTTGGAGCCCAAATGGGCGGGGCCTTTCATCTTCCATAAGGTCTATCCCATTGGTGTGTATTCTCTGGTGACTATGGATGGAGAGCGTGTAACTCCTCAAACAAACGCCAAGTTCCTAAAGCGGTATTTTTGTTGATGTATGTGGGTCCTACATGACCCTAAACTACATTTGGTCCTACATTTGGACCCCAGGGGTCCCACACAACCTTAAACTGGATATGGGTCCCCCACGACCATAAACTGGATACGGGTCCCCCCATGACCTCAAACTGGATAGGGGTCCCCGACAACCTTAAACTGCACTTTCCCTACACCTGGGATCTTTTTGGTCTGAGTTTTAAGACCGTAAAACTAAGATCCTTGTGGTCAAGAAAGACCTCAAACTGCATGTTCATGATCACTTCAAGACGTTAAACTGCAATCTGGTCAGAACTTTCTAACCGATGCCCAGCATTAGGCCCCTTGGCCTTCTTGGGACCCTTAGCCCTAGTCCTTACCCAGAGTGTGCGGTGTGGTGTATTATTATGTCCTCATTCACGATGGGTTACCCACTGTTCCGTACACACTCCCTCAAAGAAATGCCCCTTATCGTCCTACATGATCTTAAATTGTTCTTCTAGAACTATGTGCAGCTTTATTCCCATTCTCATGGGATACATAGGATCGCCTGGACACCTAGACTTCTGGTCCAGCCCCATATCTAAAGAGATCCCATGATCAACCGGTCACCTCAGCTTCTCAGCTTATCCCTCCCAGCGGGGGGGATCTATAGGTGTGGTACAATGTTTTTGGCTCCACGCCCCCTTCCCATAGGAATCCACCATCTCTTGTCCGCTATCAAACTAATCCCTTCGATCATTTCCAGTGGTCTTCTGATGTGCTCAGAGTACTTCGGTCTAGGACCTGGAGTGTCAGATTTGACTTAGGAAAGTTCCATCCACTTCCCAAGCTCCGTGGTCACCTTCATTCGGGTCCCCATTATCCTTCACACACAGAGGGACCCCCATGAACGGCCTGGATACAACACCTAAGGGATCCCCTACCATCACGGGCCAACTCCCCTGAGGGTATTGACAACAAATTGATACAAATCCCACGTTGCGAACATGGTCAGCAGTCGATTCTCATTTGTTTGTCCCCATTTTAATCTAACGTGACGGGATGCTGTGTTGCGAACATGGTCAGTAGTAATCCATTGTCGTCACGACGACTCCTTCAGGCCCTAAATGTTGGTTACAAGATTCAAATTATGTTCCACCCCATCATGTCAATGTGGAATCTCGACACTCCTTTCACTAACCCTCAGTGCACCTCCGCACGTCAGGCAGACAAAGCTGCGTTACGGCGTCTTTCAGGGCTCCTGCGATCTGAGCGCTAAAGATTATATGCTTGGATTTTCTCTAAGATCCATGCACAGCTTGACCCTCGTCCCCATGGGATAAGAGGAGTCACCCAGACATTGTGTCTCAGGCCCAGCTCATCTGGAAGCTTGTGTCTCCTACCCCTTGATCATTAAACCCTCACCGGCCCCTTGGCCTGAGGCTCCTCTACCAGAGTTGTGTGAGGAGATGGAATGGGATATGCCCTCCTCTACATCGGGTGCTCCTTATCACATCCTGCATGATCCCCCAGGTCTAAGACATGCGACCATAAACTGTGCTGTTTGGTCCTACCACATGACCATAAATTGTGATGATATTGTCCCAGCTGCGCGACGTTGAAAGGTGCCCCTATGAACTATATCCAGCTTGATCACCATTCTCATGGGGTACGTATGAATGCCCAGACCTCCTTTCTTTGGGTCCATCTTGAGTTCATCTAGTTCATCTCTTCGGTTCGGCCTTCAGGACCCTAACCACGGGATTGTGTGGCATACTACGGGATTATATCCTCATTCGAGTCGGGTTTGCAATAGCTGCACCACACACACCCGGTTCTAAGGATTATCCCTCCTATGTCATGTCCCCCATGACCTTAAAAGGTGCCATCACGAACTACGTATGGCTTTATTATCATTATCATGAGATACGTAGGAGCACCTGGGTACTTCCCCACAGTCCCAACCTATCTTTCGTGTTTGGCCCCTCGGCCTAAACACATCCCCAAGGAGAACATGGTAGGCATTACCTTTTCTACATTCACGTCGGGTTTTACAACCACTTTACTATGTGTCTCCCACCGCCCTTACACTTTGGTCTGAGATGTAAGACCTTAGACAAAGATCCTTTTCAAGAACTACGTGTGGCTTGATTCCCATCCTAATGGGATACATAGGAATTCCTGGACATTTCGTCTTGGGTCCAGCCTCAGGGATTACAAAATCACATCCCTCCTTACTGTCGGCCCCTCGGCTAGACTTCTTGGGGAGTGGTGTAATTGAGACATCTACCCCGAATAAGTTAGGGATTCCCCATAGTGATGGTGGGAAGCGAATGTTCTCTCGGCGGAGAGGGCCTATCTAAGAATTGGGACGACCTAGGACCATATTGATATGTCCGCCTAATGCACCTCTTCCACGGTGGCGTGATTTTGGGAGTGTTGGACTCTGTTCGAACAATCCGCCACTCCACTTTCCATGCTTTTTGTGACCCTTTATTCGAAGCCTCATCCTCTTTCATGTTTGATGCGACCCCCCAACAGTATGGATGATAGACCTACAATCCACCTTCTTTCTTGGGACAATGTCCCGAAAGACTGGTCATGTTTGATGGGACCCCCTAATAGTATGGATGATAGACTGTGGTCCGCCTACATCAACAATATGGATGATAGACCTTTGGTTCGTCTATTATAGCAATATGGATGATAGACCTATAGTCTTACTACTGTCCTCAACCAACGTTTCGGAAGACTGATCGTTGATATTTGAGTTAGGCCTCATTTTGCGAACATGGTAAGCGGTCAGCCCTCATTTATTGTCCCCATTTCAGGCCGATGCGATATGGATGCTGCGTTTCTGCCACGGTTAATAGTTATCCTCCATCTTCACGCCCCCATACTGTTCTAGATTTGGGTAATGTGATTCACCTTTTTCATCTCCCTATGTTCATATGGATTTCAATGCCACTGGAATTGCCCCGCTCGTGTGTCAGAACACATTGAGAAGGTGATATATCAATCGGTCTGAGGTCCTCTCCTTAGAAATCCAGGCCCAATTTCGGATGCCTGAATCATGGATTGATGCTCCCATGAAGTGATAGATTATGTTTGAGCATATTAAACGAAAGGTATAGATAAATATATTGGTCCATACATTGGATCGAAATATTGAGAAGTGAAAGAAAAAACGTTTATGAGATGGCCAAAAAACCCCTTAAGGGTCAGCGTGCTGGATTGATCTTTCCAACTCTGCTACCCTTTGGCTGGTAGCCTCTAGGACTGCTTCTCACTCTTTATGGACTCTCCCTTCATTAGTTGCCACAGAGCACAGCTTTCCAACCCTAGCTTGTGCCTGCGCCCGCTCGGTTTGATGTATTGTCATCTGGTGATTCGCTCTATCAATTGTTCTTGGGCGTCAGCTAGCTGGGCCGTCCGTTGCTCCATGAGCTCAGAGCACATTTCTATAAAGATCTCCTTCTCTACTGCCTGCCCGTTGAGGGGCCAGACCTCCTGCTCCACCCTCATAAATGCTTGGGTGCTCACCAGTCCTTCCCTACACAGGGCAATGTCAGTGCGCCCGCTACTCTTGCGTTCCTTCTCGGCCATGTAACCATGGACCGTCAGATGAAGGTGTTGAGTGTCAGCCCCTCCAACACACAGGAAGTGCATCCAGGTCTGGAGTTATCCCATCCACCTCATCCAATCTGACTGGGGATACCTAAGAAAGCACTGGATACACTTCAACCCTTTGGGCTGTGTCATCCAGCTCTCCTCGAACACTTCTGAGTCTGAGTTTTCTTTATCCTCAGGGGTCAGTGGGATGATATGTAGGAAAGGCATCCGACAGTTCGGCATCAGGGTCTGCCTCAGGGAAGTCTTCATGAGGAATATGATCCTCGACGTCCGGGAGACCTTCCTCTCTCGCCTCGATAGCGACAGTGCCTCCATCAGCTTCTGGCCTCGCCCCAATGATAGTGTCGTAGATGTCCGCCGGCCCCTGCTCATCAATTGATTGGGCCAAATCAGTGTGGGAAGTATGTTCTAGACGAGGTGGTACGTCCTCCAATGGTCCGCTCACGGAAGGCCCGGGCTCGGCAGCCCGACGAGCATCCAATGTCGAGATCACTGCGCAGGGTGCACCCTAATTAGTTGGGATCTTTGACAGCATGTTCCAGTAGTGAATCATGGTACTTACAGGAACCCAGAGCATTGGCCTTCAGTGTTCTGGATGCTATAGGAGCTGTCGTAACAGGAGACCCTTCAGTGCTTGTTAGTTCAATGATGGGCATCGAAGCCCCATCCTGTCCCACCGGTTCCTCTCCTCCCTCCTCTATCGGGGAAGTCAGATCAGCACCTAGGTGCTCTTGAGTGAGGTAGAGAGATGAATTAGGAATTTCAGAAGGTAATGGATGAATAAGGATGATGAATAAGGATAGAGAGAAACCTCAAGTATCTCATTTATGTCAATATTAGAGCTGACAATCTCACCGCTCTCCCGGAGACTCCCCTGGTAGGTCGCCCATTACGACCCCTCACCATCGGGTTCCCCCTCTCCCTCACCGTATCGTCCATCTTATCCTTCACCCTCATCTTCTATTGTTTCCTCCTATCCCTCCAACACATCATCATTGTTTCCTTCTCCCAACAACATCACTTCCGGATCATGCTCTTGGCCAAGCATCACTTTCACCAGGAAAGGTGGCTCTGCGCGTCGACCCCTTTGGCATGCAAATGTGTCCATGGACATTAGATAAGCATGCTGCCGATGTATGTTTACCCGGTTGGTAACATGAATGTGTACAACCTTTGGCAGTTGGATTCCTTCCTGCATTATCTTCTGCCAGATGGCTTCAATGCTCATTGATTGCTGCAAAGTCATCCAGCCTGACCACAATGCCGGGAAAACTGAATCTCAGGGTGGTTAGAGCATGTATCTTATCTGTTTCATTGGAATCTCCCTGGACGCCTTGTGTGACCCCCCTCCAGAAAACGAGTTCGCAAAAAGACCGTGCGATGTCCCCACTGTTGAGGTCTCGACCTGCGCAGGCCTCACTGCCTGACACGCCTATAGTTCCCCCCTTCTCACAGCACCTTGCCTGCTCCCCCGTCGCATGGTTTCTAATCACGTAGTCTTGAGATGCCATACTTGTTTGCGTAAAATCCCATTAGGTTATGCAATGATTCAGTGATCGGCATACTCGGTGGCTAGGCCAGCATCAAACCCATTGGGAGAAAGGGTGATGACATCACCGGAGCCAAAATTGGTGAACATCGACCACATCTGGCATAGGACGTAGGGATTATTATCCTCCTAGACAGCTGTAAATACCTTCTTATGCATTCTTTGTAGACACCAGAATTGCCTAGCGAACCGGGATGGCACGTAAGGCACGCAGATCACCTTCCCATCGATCTGAGCCACGAGCACCCCACCCCGGATGCTCTAGAAATACTCCTGCTGCTCTAGTGAGCCTCGCCCATTGTCCAATATCTAGGCTCCTGGGGTGGAGAATAGGCTGAATTTGAAATTGGTGTGGTTACCGATTTGGATCCTTACACCCTCCTCATTGAGCGTCATTGGTGCCACCCCAGCGATGTTCAACAGAGATGGTCGCAGGCCATTGCCCGGAAGAGGGATGGCATTTGGGAAAGTACACCCGCCGATATGAGCATCCACCCAGCCGTGAAAGGTCTTAAAGGGGCTGCATACCCTCAAGGGTGACCCCCCTCATGAGATGCATCCTAGAATGGCATACAACCTAGCCCGTATAGGGACCCCTATATTGAACCATTTGTTGGCGGCCATGGTGCCCGCCATCACCAGTGTTGCTGGATGGATGCCCATCCTTGTGTCCCACACCGGCAAGAGCCACCGGGTTAGGAAGGTAGCAAGGAACCCGGCATACCGGACGTTCGGGTCCCGTGCCTCGATGACTTGGTATCCCCATGATTGGTAGTTCCTCGTCTCCAGGGTCCTCCAGTACGACCAATTCTTGCTCCTCTGAGCCGCGTTTGGGCACCGTTTGCCCCGTCCTGACATCTTGATTGTTGGGTCCTTCTCCAGGAACTGGCTGAACTATTCCTTTTAAGAAATGTCCTTTTGGAAGTCTGTGACCCCCAGCCCCTTTTTGGCTAGCACCAATATGTGCCACGTTAGCATGGGATTCCGTGACCTGTCTTCCCAGGTGTTCTTTGGAGGAACAAACTCATTGTATTTTTAGAACAACAGTGGTATACCTTCGATGCAGTGAATGTCCCAGAGGATGATTCCAGCTTCCCCATGGTGTAGGTGGAATGTGTTGGTATCAGGGGACTACTGGGTGAACAGCTCCGGCCCGAGTTCAAGTTAGCGGTAGAAATGGAACTGCGACGTCCACACCACCTCGAACAGGCCAATATGCCACAGTATGGCCCCAAACTGGTCGCAAGTGTGGTGAACCTAGAACTCCCAGGCCCACTCACTGGTAATGTTTCCCCTGAACCGTAGGTCCCAATCTTTCATCCATCCCTTAGTGTCATTCGTGATGCTCTGATGGAACGTACTTGCGTGGAGGGCCGGAGATTTCTCCGCGGCAGGCTCATCCCCGGTAATGGTCCTGGTCCTCGGGTTCATGACATATACGTCCATATGCCTGGTTTCCCTGGAAGGATGGCCGTTGTTGGTGATGTTGTAGCGGGGAAGCTCATCCTCCCGGGTCCCCCATGACCGTGGTGTTTCCACCTCGAAGACCGGCATGGGAACCTCCTCGAAGATGCTGAAGTTCCAGAGTGGGAGGTTTTCAGATAAGGGATACTCTTTCTCGGCTGGGGTCAGCAGGTTGAACATGGTTAGGTTGTTGGAGATGACCACCTTAGTGCCATAAACCTCCTCATTCACTACCATATCGGCTCTATGAGTGGCGGCTTCCCCCTCATCAACTTGGTTTGCAGCCATTCATACTTTTCTTGAGATTTTCACAAAATCATGATGAGGTTTGTGGAAATACAGATACTTGCGCGAAATCTAGTAGTTGGGAGCGCAAGCAGCACACTTGGTTTGCAATACCCTCGGGTTTGCGTGGAAATGCACTTGAAATTCAGAAATAATTACACGTTGCCAAATCATTTTTACGTGCAGCCGCGGAAGCAATTTCGTCCACCAGAGTGTTGAGCCTATCATGCGGAAATTCTTGTGTACGAAACATGGGACCCAACACCCCTTTTTATAGGCGAGGCCAGGGTTATGCGCCGGGCAGAAAGATAAATCCGCGTCGATCAGTCGTTTTGCGCACCCCATTGGTTTTTTGTGCGCAATGTTCCTAGGAGATCCACCACATCAGTGTTTCGGCGTTTCCCTCGGAATCCATTCATTGCGACATTTTTCTGATCAAATTTGGAGGGGGGAATTTGTAGATGCTGAAAAAAGTCCGTAACTCCTACAGGAAGTTTTGAAATGACGAAGCGAAGTCATATTCGGACTCGAAGGCTTGGTCTGGAGGTCCCGGAATTGGTGCGCGAAAATAAGGAGGACTTGTGCGAAAAAATGTTGTTCGCGTAAAATACCTCAAGGATTTGCGAAAAAGAACCGGGGTGGCGCACAATTTTTCGCGCCTGATTCCGCGCGGTGAGGCCTTTCGTGCCGACATGTCCCGGTGCGGAAGATTTCGTGTGCCGCCCGGATTACATGAAGGCGGGTGCATATAAATAGAAAAAGACCCCTACCATTTTGGGGTTGAGGAATTCAGACCAGTTGCCTTGCACGCAATTCGGACTCCCGCGTGTGCAATATGACTTCCAGGTAATAACCCTTTTTGTGCAACCTTGCCCCGGGGTTCTCCTTTGCGCACAATCACACTGGCTTAAGTAAATTTGACAACTTCCCTGGGTTCCTCCTTTGCATGCAATCCCTTACCATTGCGCGAAATCCCCTCCAATTGTGTGAAATCCCTTCCAAAATTGCATGCACCCCCTTCATTAAGTTTTTCCATATCTTAGTGATCGGCCATTGCCCACGCGCACAATCCAAGCCCTTTTCGCGCAATTCCCCTAGCCACATGCAATCCCTCTCCCCACTTGTGCTCCATCCTGGTGTTTTGTGTGCAATCCTCCTCTTTGCGCGCAACCCCAAGACTCTTCACCTTGACGCCCCCCGAGTGCCTCTCTGTGTCGACACCCGATGTCTTCCATACCTGGCATGCATGCCATGCGTTGTTTTCCAGTACGACCATCCAGGCTCGTACGAAGTAATCTCAAGGTCCATTGGGTGGTGTTTCCCATTGAAGTGCTTTGCCTCATGCTTCTTCTCATAGGCACACTAATGGCTATTGATTCTCCGCATAGCCACGCTAACGTGGCCCCCTTGATGGTTCACCCTGCGGCCCCCCTTTTCCATGGTGTTTCTGATTCCTTCCGTCCCACAAGGGGTAGAGGGTGTTGGGAATGTAAGCCCTAGGGGTGGGAGCGAACCTGCCTCGTCCGACCTGTAGGACATTAAAAATTCAAACGCCTTATCTTCAACACAAGCCGTTAAACTGTGATCTGACCACGTGCCCTGCACGCAGGGTCCCCCTGGCTCAGACATTCTTTACGCCGCTCGTCTCTACCGGAATAGAATCTTCCTCACATGGAATGAGATCCTCCCTCTCGGATTGGAATTTTTCCACGTGGGAAGGACTGCCTTAGAGACTAATCCCATCGTCTCTCTTGCAGAAGGTTGCACCCACGCAACTCCATTCTTCCCCACTACCAAGGCCAGTGGAGTCCCTCTCCCACTGCGCCTTGTTTCACCACAGGCCTCCATCCTGGAGTAAGTCCCGGAAATAAGGGATGCTAACCACGTGTAAGCCCCTGTTTCCTCATTGGTCCACTCAACACGTAAGCCCCTCTCCACTTCTCACGGACCCACCCTTTGCGATGTGATCTTCTGTTCCCTTCTACGTCTTGTTTCCCACACCAAGCATGAATCACGTGGGCTTAGTGTGAGCATCAACCATGACATCCATCATGGGCCGCCTCAAAACATAAGCCACTCCCAGCAAACTATGGGGACTTTGATCCGTGCTAATACATGGTACATAGGTAGCCTCCAGGAGGTTCAATCCCACCACCTGTTCATTCCAACCCCTCCGCATTGGTTCACAAGCACCATCACAGGCCACCTTAGAGCGTAAGCCCCAAACTACCCATCCAACATGACATTAAACTGTATGCCTATCCAGTATGACGTTAATCTGTCTGCCCCGTCCCGCATGATGTTAAACTGTATCACATGAACTACGTGGACTCTGATATGTACTAATGCATGGTATGTAGGTAGCCTCCACGAGGTTCAATCCCATCACTCAGTTATTCCGACCCCTCCGCGTCGGTTCACCAGCACCATAATGGTTCGCCTTAGAGCGAAAGCCCCTTATTTCCCATTGTGGTCCACCTCATAGCGTAAACCCCATATCCAACACCCAAATCTCATCTTGTCCTCTCCCTCGAGCCCACGTGCCTCGGGAAGCTCATGCCCTAGCCTGGAGATCTTACATCCTCTAGGCTCCAATTCATGCATTCATTCTCACAAGTCACCTCTTCAGGTGTCCCACCGTATCACCAAACTATGCAGACATTGATTCCCTACCACGGGGATACGTAGGAAGCCTCCATGAGGTTCAAGACCCTCTTCACTACACCACCCATCCAGATTCCTACTTGGGCCACCACATCCTGGTGGGATCATGCCACCTTATTCCACTCCATAGTATCCAGGAAGCCGCCCACGTGCTGGCCCCAACATCGGAGTTCCCTTCAAGGGGTTCTTTTATTTGATACCCTCTCAGTGTTCCGATCAGTATGATCCATCTCCGCAAGACGTTAAACTCACAGCAAACCCCATGTTAAACATGAGAAGTTGAGGAAAAGCTCAGATGGCACACAATTCCCGGCATTCGATGTGGGATTCCTCGGGCTTCCGCACCCTAATGAATCCCTATAATAAGGGACATAAGATAGACATGCCAATCCCCCAGCATCAAGACATGCCAATGCCACTCCACGTGACCATTATCCTCACCGAAGTTTGATGCCCTGACGAGACCCCTTGGAGTATCTCGACGAAAGTAGTGTAATTAACTAGTGTCCATGAAGATATGGCACCACGAACGAGGTTCACGAATACATCTTAAATCTATGAGGGATACCCAGACTAGGTGACGAGCTCCGAGGAGGAATCCACCGAAGGAAGAACCGAAATCCCATAGTCCCGGTTTCGATCAAGGAGAAGATGTCCCTGAACAAGGAACAGATACCACCCGCCTTTGGAAACCGGGAATGCGGGGCAACAACCCACGCGTCCTCCCCGGCGTGTTGGACGCGCGCGTGCCCCGACGAATGTTTTGGAAACAATTATTCATTGATTTGGGATTACCTTTGTTTTTTTTCTATTTATGATCTATCCTAGGGGTTTCAACTTTTTTTATTTTCTACTTGAATTGTTTGGCCGGAATTTATTCCAAAAGTGGACGATGGTGTCTCAGATTTCTTCACACGATGGCCACTCATATTGTAGATCTTGCTGGTCATGAGAACAATTGTGGCTCACTTTTAATGATTTTATTACACTCTAGAAATAGTATCCCAACACTCTAATCCATGATGGACTAGTTTAGTGGTTTTCATGGTGTTTTGGGACGTGCATTTTGAGTGATCGATGAAATTTCAAGAGGCATTTTTTGTGATGGATTCATCTCTGAAATTGATACCCATCTAGGTATTATTTTGAAGGTTTTTTAGAGATTATTCAACTATTTAGTTTTCTTATTTTACTTTCATAGTGTTTTTTAGATGACAATGATAGATTCTTGTAGGTGTTTTTTCATTGGTGAACTAGAGTTTAGGTTGGCTTTTCTTTCCTTGGTTGCATGTGATGATGATAGTGGTTGATGGACTAGTTTCTAGACATACAACAGATTCCACGGCTCATGTTGGGAAGTGAGGTTTTGTAGGTCATCATTCTACAATTATTTTTTAAAATTTTGAATTTTAATATGTCATTATTATGGCTCTTGGTGTAGTTATTGATGTAAGTTTGACTTCTGAATATCTTTTTTTGGTGGTTGTAGTTTCTGCAGAATGGTTTGTGATTGGATAATTGGCATGTGATCCCTTTTTTGTTATTCTTCTATGTAGTTACCACATAACCTCAATTTGTTTTTCAAAATACAAATAAATGATATTTGGGTTATAATAAATCCATTTTCCATCACATTTACATCCTACGAAAATAGAAAAAATATCATGTGCATAACTACAACATATACTCACTATATAGCAGTGTAATTCATTATTCATTAACGATTTTCAAAAATTCTAATAAAATGAAGATAATTTATAAACATGATATTTATAAAATAATTGTGTATATGTAATTATAATACCACATCAACCTTCTTACCATCCAATCAATATGAAAATGATAATGACACTCACTCATACGTGTGGACTAACACCTCTACAAAGTGATGTAATCTACTATTAATTTACACATTAAATGGTTGGTTATCAATATATATTTAATGAGTATATATTTAATATATTATATAATATTGATTCTATGAATTTTAATTATTTTTTACCTTTCTTCATTCCATCGGACAAAAAAAATATATATTGTTCATGTAGATGTACATCGTGCCATCTTCAAGAAGAGTGTAATTTATTTTTCTTTATACATGATTTATTAATTATTATAAATATTTATATAATTAATCTATATGATATTTTTAATTTTCATCCATTTCATTATTTTTCAAAAAATTTTTAAAAATACATTTTTATTTCCTCAAATGATTTAATAAAGTCATTTTATTTTATAATTTTTAATTTAAATGATTTTAATGAAATATTTTTAATGTTTTCAGATAGGTTCATAAATTACATTCATAAAAAAAATTGATTTTTTATGTATACAGTGTCAATGTATTTTCCTACCACCAAAAGTATTTTTCGCTATTTAAAATCTTATATAATTTTACAAAATTTTCATAAATAATTCACTTTTATGAATGACTATTTTAATATTTATCTTCAATTTTATTTTTTCCCTAAAGTAAATTAATTTATTTCAAAAAAAAGTTGTTTATGATGAATTAAAGGCCATATTTTATCTCTTATTGATTTTATATTCATTAAATTTTCTTGAAATATTCCCTTTTTCGTGTTCATTTTTCACTATAAATAACATCTCTATTAAATATCTATAATAAATATTTTTATTACATAAACCATATATAAAATCTATATATGGTTATTAATATTATTTTAATTTTTTTAACTTGGGTAAATATTGATAAATCTATAGTTTTTAATCAAAGTAGATATTTTTAATAAGAAATAGTTATTATGTATTTAATTGAGCATTCAATTTAGGAAGAATTCATTACACATGTAAGGATAAGAGGGGAATGGAATTATATATCTCTTCATTGTGGAAAAATGTATCATGATACATGTTAGTTAGACAAAATAAATGGGGTTTTTGTGTACTTATACACATAGTTTAAACAATCTTCACGTAAGGTCATGATGGTAGAGATATAATGATATATTAGATCATGAAATACTATACGATACATTTCCTTATTTGGGAATTTATTAATTATTATCCAAGATATTATTTAAATTGATATTATGAGTAGATTCATATCACACTCATGTATCTAATTTAATGAAATGTGTTTTAGTTTCTTACCATTCAATATTTATTATGCCTCATTAACTCATAATATAATCTATTGTATTAATCCATTTATGAAAATTTGAGACCACCCATATTTATATTACTTTCCTAGGGATATGATTATGAATAAATAAATGAATGATTTTTAAGGATATTCAATATTCCATTTAATAATTTTTATATTATATGTCTGATGAAAATTAGTATTATATATTTATCCAGTTCTATAAGGAAACTAAATTTATTGGTAATTTCAGATTAGATCCCTCTCTTATATGAAGATATAATAATGATGACCCCAAATCTGGGTTACTGGTTTAGAATTTTTATAGTTGGTATTTGTTTATGTTAAATAGAAACCATGAGAACTAAATTTAGGAAAACATAGATTAATGAACACAACACCATGTTTAATAATGATGATAAGTTTTTGTATAGGATAATATCATTAAACCATTTTAAGGAAGAGATTACATGGTTTCCCACTATGATCATTAATTTTTGAACATATTTATTAGGGAATTAGTTAATTACTGATACCATGATGGATCATGTTAACAATTAATGTGATCGGAATTATGGGAATTATGTAAAACCAAATTGGGTTGATGTGAATGATATTCTGATTATTCTTAATCAGTTATCAATATATATTATTTACAATATAAACATTCAAAATATATCAAACTCAATAAATATGTGAGTAATAGAGTATTTGGATATCCTAGTAGTTGAATACCATAACTGAAATAATGATCAACTTCATTGTTATAAAAAATGTGGAGAGAGACACCCCATATAATCTATCAGTGGACCGAGAAATGATTTATCTCCAGAAAATAAGGACAATGTTAAATTTATTTTTAATGAAAATGATGATTTCAATAGAGGTATATGATCTTAATACAAAATTAAAATTTATAGTTCAATGTCTTATGTGGGAGTAATTTGGGAACTATAAAATCCAATTACTTAATCCAATGGTTAGCTCATAGACCACTGAAGGACCAATGATACTTTAATAATTTATGTATATATATTAATGTGATTTTAAAAGGATTATTGAAATTTTTCAATGAAATGGGATAGCATTGGTGACCTAGAAAATGGATAGTGATTTGATAAAAAGTTGATTTAGGTCATTCTAAACGATGTTTCATAAAATTTTAGATTTACTACATTATTCTATGATTTTATATGTGGAATAAATATTGTGTTATTTTTATGATGATCTTACATTCTATTGTGGGGTTAAAATATATGTTACAGATAATATAAAGGGTTTATAAATATATGGTTTCCATAAGCTTAAGGGAATACATACCCATTATGTGGTTTTAATTGATGAGGTTTTGAGGAGATATGGGATTTTTACTAGGTTTTATGTAGAATAATCTATTGTGGTTTAAATGACCCTTTGGTTTATTATATTATTTTTTATTCTCAATTAGTTATTTTATATAGATAATAATGATAGTAAAATATTTATACATTAACACGGTTAGAATTTCCATGATATATATAGTCAAGATGAGGATGAGATTTAATATTAGTATCGAAATTTGATTCCTGATATTTTGGTGAATTTCACTACATTATATGATTATATAGTGAGTTATAATAGTGATTAACGATATATTTTTAATGATTTATTAGGTATATGTATATATAACCATTATGTTAAACATATTGATTTACAAGGAAGAATATATTGGAATAATGATTTTTTTAAGAAAAACAAGAAATGATGATGTAAATTATTAAAAAATATTTACACAAGGAGGAATTATTAATGTTTACATTTATCACATTGAAGTATATTCATTAGATCACCAGGTATTCTAGTGTAATGAAGGTAATGTCCTTTAGAGGAACCGCTGTTAGAAAGCCAGTCAGCAAGTTGGTTTTCTTCAAGATAGATGTGTGTGATGAAGATGTTCATGGAAGAAAGATTATTCAGGAATTTGTTCTATTAGTTTGTAAGCTTCTATAAAAGATGAATCTAGCCCTTCCAAATAGCTTTACCCGTAGCCATTGAATAACATTTAAACCAAACTGAGTCCCAGTTTTTTTATAGAGCAATAGAGACCGCTTTAATGAGTCCATTCTTCCATGCCTCAAGTGTCGTGTCATTTCTGCATTTACCTTGTTCACCCTCTAAAAAAATCACCATTTTGATCCTGGAAGACACAACCGTAGCTAGAAGGTCCTGTATTACCCTTTGAGGTTCCATACATATTGTACTTAATCCAACATACAAATGGGGGAATTCATATCACTTCAATGGTTCTATAAGGATTATGAAAATTACCAGAAATTTAGAGCCTTCTCAGGATAACCAGGTCATTCACTGAATTATTACAGCATTCTGAATGCAGCTTGTTGGCATTTTGAACCACACACAACATGCTGGAAAGAGCAGCATTGCGAGTGGGGGTAGCTTCATCATGCATGTTTTTGTTGTTAAATGTCTATATTGTATGTATGACTTCAGCGCAGACAACCAAGAAGAGAGAACACACCTATTTGGACCACTATATAGTAGCCAAATCCCACAAGAATTGAGAGGTATCAGTAGCTTGAGGAGGTTGTATGTCAAAGAGTTTGAAAACATAAATCCAAAGATCTATAGAAGTGTTGCAGGAGAGGAAAATATGGTTGAAATATTTGTAATGCTGTTGGCAGAGTACACATCTTGAACAAACACTGATACCCACTCATTATAGGTTCACCTCAACCAGGATATTTCCAAGGTGAAGTCTCCAGGGCAAAGAGAACCTTGTGGGAATTAGCCATTTTTTTGTGAAAGTCTTCAATTCCTGTGCTCTCCCCATGGATAAAATGATTTTATTATCCCTTATATTCAAGGATTTAGTTTATACTTGGTTCCCACATAAGAATATCCCTATCCTTAAGGAAGTCATATGTTTCAATCCTAGAAACAATATAAGGGGGGAGATTATTTCCATGCTCAAGCTGATTTTTAAGGCAGGAGTCATAAGGGTGGGCTTGGATTCAAGAATCTAGCCTCTTTTAATTGGTCCATGCAATAACAGTTCATATGGAAGATAATTAATGACATGTCATAGTCAATGGAATTTCTTAGATCTATTCTCCTCAAAAGACTCATTGAAGGGAACATGAGCTACATTCAATCCTCAATCTGGCATGGGATGAAAATACTTTTCTAGCACATGAATAATGAAATTAATTTTTAAGAATTTACATTAGAAGGTATTAGATCACCATTGAGGTTAAAAAATTATTTATTTTTTAGTTTATTATGGTTTATTTGGGTTTTGGTTCATTTATATGGGAAATAATCTATGATGAACTTCTTGGTTTATTGTGAAAATTTTGAACCAAATGTATTATTACATCATATGAATAATTATTAAATTTTTTTATAATATTAAATTTAGTGAAAAAAATATGTTTTGAATAAATTATAATAATATCAAGAAATTTTTTTTCCTCATCCAAGGTTTTTTGATCGAATATATGTTTATTTTAGTGGTTCATGTGTGAAAAAATCACATTGAATAAAAATTTATGATGTTTTTTCTAAAAAATAATTTTCAAATTTAAATCCCTTTATTACTAAAAAAATGATAAAATTTCTAATGCAAAATATATTTACGGGGTTGTAGAAATTAACAAATTGAGATTTTAATATAATACTGTGTTAGATAGTGTATAAAACATGCAACACCGAGCATAAAACAACCCATGAAATATTATTATTGAAATATGAAAAGTATAACTTATCTGATGAATGAGAGGTCATGAGTATGGTCCACTAAATTATGGTAATAGGTCTTATGGATTCGTATATTGTAACTATTAATAATAAATTAGAACATAATTACAAGTGATTTCATTTTATAGATTTTTTTATTGGTAATATGTGCACCTACTGGAAAATAGAGATCCTTTATAATCCTAAAAACCAATAGTTCAAACAAGTATAAAATAATGAAAATTTATTTTATCCCTCTAAAATAGGAATTAAATCAAGAGTAATATGATCATAGATGGCAATGTTCTTCCCATCAACACCTTAGCTAGCATGACTACTATCCAAAGCATTTCTCTCTCTAAAAACAAGAGCAATGATGTAGTCAATGGATGAGAGAAACACTAAAAAATTGATTAATCTTTTGAGAAGTCTCCAAAGGATATATATTTATCTAGTTATAATACCATGGATATCATAGTAATAATTACATTAAAACCATATAATCTTTCAGACCATCTGTTTAGCATGCTCAATTGCAGTAATATCCTCAAGCATCTTAACTTCCATGGAAGAAAGAATGCAAAAAGGACCATGTAAACAACTTAAAAAATCATCAAGACTATTAGTAAAAAAATCTCTATAACATGATGGACCTTGGATACCTATTGATGACCTATCTGTATTGATTTTAATCCAAACTAAAATGGAGGTTGTAAAAGAACCATTTTTTACCCAAAGGAGGATGAAAATTACCTTTAATATAGATGTTCCTGAGAATAGAAAGATCATGAACTGAATTATAGATTTAAGAGTTATGTGGAGTATTTACATTTCATGTAAAATTGAGGAAACTAGCCTAATAAAAATATGGATTGAAATAAACCCTATCATGGAGACATCTATTTCAGCCAGAGTATATTCAAAAATTAAGATGCAATGACATGAAGAAGTAGCCAAAGATGAGTAGAGAGTAGAATACATAACCTACCTTCCATGATGTTTTAAATAGATGAAGTTTAGGGAATTTAGAAATATAATATATCAATGTTTACTCCCCAAAGTTTTGAATATGTAATAAAACACTAGAAAACCTAATCCAGGTCCTCTTGATATTGATGATAGAAAACATATACTTGGAAGTAAGGAGATCCATCTCCCATATAGATAAATATCAGTAGGGAGCTTTCCATTGGCCAGAATCAAAACAAGATTAAACAGAGATGGAGGGATGAAATTCATGTTCATATTTATAATCCATTACTAACCCATATCATAAATAATTAAATGAGAAAAAACATATTTTAAGTGAGAATATCATTTGGATTAGGCTCCCATATCTAGAAGTCTGCATGTTCAGAGAAATAATAATCAAGAATAATATTATTGATGTGATTAAGAGAATCTTCCATTTAGTTTACTTGGACCTTTATGCTAATATCCAAATCCATTTTGGGATCATCCAATGTGTGATAATTCCAAAGAGGTTGTGTGATTCAACTTGTTCATCCAAAACAGAATACAATAACCTTTATATACTGAATATCTGACAATGGAATCAATAAGGGAAAAAGAATCTTCAAAAAAGGGAAAACCAAGGAGTAATAGTTTCTAATGTTCCCATATTTTATCCTACATATGAACCTATAACACAAAAAATTAAAAGCATCATAATTTTAATTAACAAGAATCCACAAAAAATGATTCTTTTGAGGATTAATCAAATAAACCAAGATTTTATATACCAAGACCCCCCTTATCAAAGGGTTTGCAACAAATATTTAATGTAATAGTGACAAATAATATTTATAGGATTATACAACTTCAGATAAGGTTTTTAATATCCAAATTAATGGATTTTATAAGCAAAGTATGCCATTTACACACCATAAATGGGTAAACAAATTTGGAGATAATAATAGATTTAACCAGGTAAACACGACATGCCATAGGGATGGATTTGCATATCTAAGAGGATAATTGTTATCTAATATAACCCAGAATTCATAATAAGTAAGAATATTTTAGGTGGCTCTAAAAAACATTAATAACATGATAATTGAATGGTTGGTCTACCTCTTTAATACACAAGGTGCTTATAATGTCCATTTTCTTGAAAGAGGATATGTTTATTCTAGAATAAATAAAATATTTGTATCAACTAACCTACTAAAGTGAGTGATGTTCATAGTAAAAGATGGATTTATTAATGTTTCTAATTTTAATCTTCTCCGTTGTGTGAATAGAATGAGATCCTCAATATAGATAAGGTGAGTAAGGGTAGAACTACCCCTACAAGCACCTATGACCTTCATCTTTCCATTATAAGCCATGAAGGAAAGTAATATCCTAAGGTAATCCTCAAAAATATGTAAGATATTATTATATATGGGATCACAATCTCTTACATCATTAGAAAAATAATAATTCCCCTATTGAGAACCATTAACAAGAAGATAGATATTAGCAGAGCCAAATAAATCATAATCCATCGAATAAAAACATCATCAAAACAAAAAATGATAGTGATATTATAAAAAAAAGTATCAATCAATCATTTTAAAATAATTTTTAATATCATGTTTATGTTCATTCTTCCCTCCTTTATCATTATTTTTTATTTGTTTTACACATTTTGATGCTAATATACGAAAATCATGAGTAAACCATCATTTAATTAATAAAAAATGACTATAAGGAACAATTGTTTTAGAAACAGAAGCCAATATGATAAGAAGAAATTTCATAATTACATTGTAAATAGTATTTATTAGAGAAATAGTCTTTAACAGGTGAATGTAATTGGCATTCCATACGTTAGGAATTTGAGTAAGGAATTGATAATTTAGTCCTTTTGGAATGGATCCACATTTAAAAAACTGATGAAAAAGATTACTAACATCATAAAAAATGATCTCTGAATAAGTTTGAAAGTAATGGTTGCTAATCCTATCAGGACCTGGTGAACTATCCAGCTTGAGACTAAAAATAACTTCCTTTATCTCTGAGTCCAAATGGATAAAAATTATTCATTAATTATCCTCCTAATTAACAAGATTTGGAATAATACCTGCACACATAAAACAAGTGGTGGATAAACCATAAAAGAGATCCACCTAGTATAAGATAATTTTCTCTTAGAGATCTTGTTTATCATCTAGTATTTGGTCCCTTTTTTTAAAATGCTAAAGAAAATGAGATTTTTCCAACGCTTTGAAGCGACTTAAAAAACATAGATTTACTATCTACATCCTTGAGGTACATGTCCTTGAATATAGTTTTTCTCTTGGAATCCTTCAAATTGAAAAGATTAGTGTGTTTAAGAGTCAAATTACATTCCTTCATAATATCAGGAATAGAATACCCATGAATGAAATTATACAGGATACAAGGAAGGCGGAAATATTAGTGGAAATAACCATTTTAAGATGAATGAATCTATATTTGCTCCAATACATGTGATTCTATTTTATCATCTATAATTTTAGAATTCATGAGAAATAATTACTATTTCAATTAACAAATCCATAAATATCATGAACAAGATTCCCACATTTTGGGAGAGTGACCCATGATTTATTTAATCTAAAAGGAAAGGGGGTCTTTGATCCTTTTCCAACAAGATCAACCATAATGGGATGATGATATGAATTATTCCTTGATAAGTTCGTAAAAGAGATGAATTCCAAAAATTCTAAATATGGTTCATTGAAACAATCATAGTCATGATTACTTGTAACCATTACACTATGGTTTCTTCTAAACCATTTGAACTTTTCTCCAATAAAATTGACCTATTTCAACTCATTTTTTTCAATATAACCATTGAATTCCCAAGAAGAAATATAATTAGTCACTAAACCCATTTTTTATTAGGATTAATAATTTAGTTGAAGTTGTTGGAGTGGGTGTCCTAGAGAACCAACTAATTTTACTCTATTCATTAATAAATACCTTATCATGTCTTGATTGTTATTATGTGTGATGATGAATGTGATAATTTAATAAGGATACTAGTTTCATTGAATGGTTATAGCGGATCCCTGCTATGATGAGAACCCAGAAATTTCACAACACTGTTCTGGAATATATGTTCTATGGCCGGATGATGTTATTTGAGAGACACAAATAATACAGGACATTGTGGGTGAGGACTCATAAATCTTTGAGGATCCTTCTCATGATGTGCACCCTTGGTAATATCTAGGAGGATATTATTAGAACGTGACCCACTAGTAACAAATCCAAATTTAATAGTGTCATTAGATGTTCCTATCTGTGGACGTGTGTATTGGTACATAGACTTTAATATTATTATTAATGGGTATTATAACTCACACACTTATTTGTATTGATGAAAACTGTGATGACACACTACTCGTAGAGAGGTAGGATATAGTGGGTGTGTCATGAGTGATACTGTGTTAATAGATAATAAGATGAAGGATTTTTCCCTTCAGTTCCACAAAAGAAGTAGATATTTCAGAACCTTTGATGGAATTGATATAGCCTAAATAAATCCATGGCCATGGCGAGGAATGGGAATGTTCAATTTTGAAATGTGAAAGAAAGAATAATCATGCAAATGGGATGATGGAACTAGCATGCAACCTGCTTGATTTGAGATATTGAGATAAAGAGATTATATTACCTGGTAAGCGTTCTTATAAGGTAACATGTCATTGTGGCATTTAATTCTTTCTCAATGGGTTCCATGACTTGTTACCTGACACTGTCATTGGAATTTAGGCAGGTTTCACATAATTCCACTGCGATAGAGGCCTAGAGGGTCATACACTACATTAGTCCAAGTATCTCAGTTATATATTAATTTAAAAAATTGAATAAAGATTATTCCTGATTGTGGTTTAATAATTATTTAAGGATTCGTAATCATATTTAATTCAACATTAGTTATTCGAGAAAACATATTGTGGTTAAAATAATATATTTATTAGCGTGTAGTGTAGTGATATTAATTTTAGAAATAAACAGTCATTATTCAAGGTCTAATAAATGTTGTGGAGGAAATAATGAAAAATGGAAAAAAATAGTACACGCCGTGTATTTTATTCTAGGAATTTATAAGAAATAATATTATTTATTTAATTATATAATACTACGTGTAATTATCTAGGTGGATGTCTAGTAATAATAATAGTCAACTGTAATTATTAGACATGAGGAACTACTAAGAATTAAATGAAATTAATAAATTCGTTCGGTTAATTAATTCATTTTATTATTATATGTACATAAGAATACCAATTATATATTTCACATTTGCATAGCCTTTTTTTGTGGTTTGGCACAATGGATCTAGAGAAAGCTATCAATACAAGAGGTAATCCTTTTTCATCCAATAACTCTCTCATGATATGATATAGATAGATCCTCCTCCTCCGGATCAAGGTGATCGAAGGTTGACATCACAAGCGAATGCTCTTCAATGCTAGAATAGGGAGATCCCTTCTACGACATCTAAGGATACATGGAGCACATGTGGATCACTGCTAGAGTAATTATATAATTAAATTCTACGATAGAGTGACAGATCACATTGGATCATGACCGAACACATCAACGAAGAATGAATTCTATCAATGTAATTATATTGAATTAATTAAATTAATTATAACCAACATATGATGATCATATCTATGGTTCCTGGAATCCCCCCTTTTATTTTTCATTCTTCGTTGTATTCCAAATATCTGACGTTTTATTTTCATGATGGATCTTGGATTGATCATTGATAACGCTAAAATTAATCTTGGGTACACCCACCAATGTGCTTCTGCTGTGCCCAGAACCTACAGAAGGTTTGAATGATGATTCATGGACTACCAAAAGTATTATTATGAGAATTGATATCAAACCAAAGTATTTGACAATATTGATATCTATTATGGGCATAAGTGAATTAAAAATATCAAATAATTCCCATATCATAAATTAAAAAATTAACCTATTGACTATTTGAACCAAACAAAATAGGATCAATTAATGAGGAATAAACCCAAACCCATATGTTTTTTTATTCTGATAAACTACTATTTCTGCCCAATAGGAAAAAAATTAGGACAAGAAACTATAGTAGGAAATTTTTTTGTGTTTAAATAACCAAATAAATAATAGTCTATGATGATGAAATTTTAGCCTAAGGGACTTGAAAATGGATTCATTATCCACCCCATAGAAATTATAGAAGATTATTCTCATTTGAAACCTAATCATGGATAAACCCCCCAATTATAAAATCTCTTTAATTTTTTTGATGACATTGGGAGGCTGATCTATTTTAATTTTTGGAAATAATGAATATTGAATTAAAATACTCATGTGAACAGTTTTATTCTTCCTATTTTCCTACTAATGAGTCAAATTATTCTTTTCATTAGTCTTATTTGAAATAGTTGGCATGTCATCACTATTGGAGATATTATTTGTAAGTGGATCATTCCCCTCATTTATAGAATTCTAAATTATTGATTTAGAACTGAACAACTATTGGTGCTGGTCATCAATGCGAAAATGGTCTTAGAGTTAGTCTATTACCTTATACTATAAGGATCAATAAAATAGTGTCTTTTATGAGAACCAAGAATGTTATCATTCACATTTTTAAGCCATATTCTCATTAGGGACATTATGATGGGTCCCTAAAATGAATTTCATTTCGGATGTTCCATATGGACCAGCCTCATGTTTCATGATTGTAGTGGTCATCAAAACAACTTGATTCTATGGCATAGAGTATGGAGTAATCTTGCAGATAAAATGATTCATCCTACCTACACCACCACTTAGGATCAATAATGAAATATCCTTCTATAACCAAATTACCAAATCATTGACATCCTATGAAATAACATTGTATTGAGACTGCTCCTCTAGGTTTATTTTCATCCTATAGACCTATTCATTAATATCCTATGAAATTTAAAAGGTCATGGTATAATCATACTAATTATACCCTCCCGGTAGAATTTGTGGAATTGGCCCAATGGGTAGGCATAGAATATGAGAATGGATTTTATCATCCCCTAAAACATATTCCCATGGAATTGTTAGATAAACTCTGAGAGAAACAAGAATAACATAATTATCTCCAACCACAAGTGGTGGGTGATCCTTTTCTAAAGAACCACCTCTTTGTTCTTGCATGTTTTTTTGACTTCATTTCATTCATTAGCTTTAGGGGCATAACTAACATATTTTTGAATCACTCTATGAGTCTCAATAGTGTGCCCAACGATTTTGAAAAAGTCAATGAAATGAGGGACACATTAAAACTAAATATTGATGTCAATTTTATGATTAATGGAAGGAAAAAAGATAGAATTATGAAATTCAGAAGAAAAATGGACATTCACTAGGAATTTGGAATCAAAACCAACCTCTACTTCTGACATGTGTTGATCCGTATTAATGGGGGTACGGACATAAGAGGAAATATCATTAATGATTTTAGGATGATAATACACCAAGTTTAGACAATTTACCCTAATCCAAATTTGATAATTGTATTTTTTTTATTGAAGGGATTCAAATTTCAAACCCATTTTGAGATATTGAATAAGCCAGTTTTGACATGAAATTTCCATGTATTCCGTGCCTTCTACAAATCCTAACCATTTTAACTATAATATTAAAAAAACCTTCAAATAACTATAATTTTTCATTCATTAAATCCCCAAAAAATATAAATTATATTTTTAAAATCATCATAATACCAGGTTTTATCAGATCTTGAAAAAATCACTCATATAAAGAGTGAGAATTAAAAAATATTAAATCTTTCTTGTAGAGAATCCTAATTTTCCACATTTGAGAAGCTACCACCGTCATGTTTGTTAATAGTATAATGTTTGAGGGCATCTGTTTTACAAGGATCATAAAGAAAAAATAACGATTCTATGAAGGATATACCATATTCTTATTGAGGAGGACCACAATAGTTATCATTTATTGTGATATGATGGTGTCATTTTAAGGAAAACTAATATTCTCGATTAAACGAGCTCACGATCAACCATAGATCTTGGTTTACAGATCATCCCCATGGATGAAATCAATACCGTTAAATCCCACTCTTAATTTTCCTATATTCCAATGAAATCTACACCATCATTTTTTAGGCATATGTGTTTAAAAGTTATTGGTAGTTCATAACCCACCATGTAGTACCATTATGCATTTATTCATCTATAGGCCCAAGTGTAATGACACATGGGCTATATGGCCAATTACTCATAAGGGGTAGAGGTCCCATGAGTGATTTTTTAGACATATTAGGAATTTCTATATCAAGGTCTTGAACATAAAACCAATGTGACAGACTCTACAACCTCAACCAACTCCACCATTCCCTTGTGAAGTCATTTTATAGTTCATAAATACATTCTCCGAAATAATGGTTTTATTTTTCATTTTTTGTGTTATAATTTTAATTAGTTTCTACATATTATAGCAGTTCTAATTTATAAAAATGATTGAAATTTAGAAATGTGCAAAAAAATGAACATAGGGTGAAATTTTTGGTATTTTTCTAAAATGATTGATTATTCGATGAATAGTGAAAATACATATGTTTCGAATATTTTCATTAATATTCATAGATTTAAGTAATTTGAAATTACCATTATATTTTTAATTTTATGTTAATGTAACATATGTGACATTTGATTTGAAATAATCCAATTTTAATCAGTAATTGTATGTATTTCAATATTTTTTAATTTTTATATAGAAAACCTATTATTCTAAAAAATATTTTTCATTACAATATATGAATTTATATAAAAATTAATCTATATCACTTATATAAAATTAATCCATAAAATTCATACCCTATCTAGAATCAGGAAGATTATATTTGATATCCAAGTCTCTTTTAATAATATTCACTCTGAATATTCACTGTGGTAAAATATATCTGATCGATAAACAGTAAATTGGGTAATTATGTATCAAAATAATATGATAAGGAATTAAAAAACATTAAAACTCTTTCTATTATTTCATATAATGTGATTAATTCAATTTTAGAAATCCAAAATTTTTATTTATGTAATTTTAAAACATTTCTCATTGGTAATGACATTTATGTTATTTAATGGAACAAAAATTCCATAATGACTCTGTAATGTTACTAATTTGTTATATATGTTTGGAAAAGTATAAGAACATGTCATAAATGAATATAAAATATCATTTTTAAGAAATTTAATTTTTTCAAACATGGAATTTAATGTTTAGTTTATAGTAATTAAATAATTACCTTAAATTCTTACGCAATGTTTGTGTTTTATTTTTTCAACATAATAAATTGTAAAATAAATGATTATAAATGTATGAAATGTAATATAATTTTTATGAATTTTTTGGTCCCTAAAATTTTATAGATAACTATAAAATATTAATGTTGTGTTAAGGTATTAGATATTAATTCCATATCTATATTGTTGAATTTAATGTTAAATTATATGAATTGTGTTAAAAATCAAATTAATTTTATTTTCTGAAAAATAATATTTTATTAAATTATTTTCAAATAATTAAAATTAAAATATTTTAAATTGAGATATAATATGGTTTAAAATGTAATTACTATTATATTTATTTTAGTTTAATTATTTATGGAATTGTTCATAGATCCGTAAAATATAAAAATGGTTTTTATCATAGTAATTTGCAAAAGTGTTATTGGGGGGATTAAAATAATGAGACAAGGGTGAAAGGATCACTCAATTGAGAAAAAAATTATTGGATGAAAACCTTTCAACTCATCATAATAATATATTATAATTTTACAAATTTGAATCCATTTTGACATGAACACTAATTAATATAAATTTAATACCTTATGAAATTTCCTAAATTTCACTCCCCACAATTATAAAATATACCAATTATCTCTATTGATTTTTAAAAAAAAATTAGAAACCAAACTCAACCAATACCTAACCAATTCTATTATAATAATAATTATAAAATTTCTATAGGTTTTTATTTTTCATAAATGAAAACCATGAGTCCATTAAGAGGAGATCTAAAGTAAGTTAACTGAAGAATATATAATAATTCTTAGTAACTCCTACAAATTTCATTCCTCATATACTTTATCTAAATCTATTATACACATTATAAAAAATGTGGAATCACAAATATAATTATATAATAATATATGCGACGAACATTTTCATCCCCATTTTTATCCTATGGAAGGTGAACACATCACTCATGCATACAGCTGGCTTGTTGTCTCCATGTAGTGTTGTAATTCATTATTCATATAAATTTTATAAAGATGTTTATTAAGATGGAAATAATTAATATATGAAATAATTATGAAGTAGGTTTTATTATATAATTATAATATCATATCTATATTTTTACCTTTCAATCCTTTGGAAATCGATAAAGTTTCTCAGATGTGTGGGTGGACTACGAGCTTTACAAGGCGATGTGATCTATTTTTCATCTACATTTTTCATTGATGGTAATAATGAAATATATAAATAATATATATTATATTTATATCATGATTATAAATATATTTATACTAGAACAATAATCAATTTACATGAATAGAGACTTCTATAGAAAAAATGCAATCGAAAATAAACCCTTTAAACCTGAAATAATGATAGTAATGAAAAATTATTAAAAATTCGGTAGTTTGATGTTTACGTGGGCCATATATGAAATTATAAATATTAATATTATCTTGATATTGTTAAATTTTATTTTTAAAACCAATTACTAAGGAAGTTAAATCATGTTAATATATAGGGAATTGTGACATAATGTATATTGTCCCAATTTCCACAACATTGAGACATAATAGGTATTTTTCACCTATTTATTTTTAGGTTGTGTATGTACTACCCCAATTAATCAGCTAATGGTAATGTATATTTATTAATGATTATTAATTTTTCTATTCATTTTTATTAATTTAATTATTTTGCAGATTTTCATCCAATTGTTCTTATTTTTGGCAGGAAAATCCATCAAATAATTGGTTAAAAGAAAAAAACATTAATAATATTTTTTATCAGGTATATTTTTCATCAATTTAAATATTTATAAAAAACTCAACAATCATTTTATTTAATCAAATGAATTATTTATTATATTTCATGCTATGCGTTACTTTTTTGGGTTTTTAATGAATCCTTATAATGTTTTCAAAATGATTAATTTTTTACTTTCTTTCCCAAAATAAAAACAGAATTTTTTTTTAATAATATCTAATGATAATTCATTTTCCAACATTCAAAAAATAATTAATCTATTTTTCCTCACCTATAGGTTTTCGAAGGTTTTATAAAAAACCTTTTTAATAATTCATTTTTTAAATTTTCTCATTAAATATATTTTATTCTACAATAGAAATGAATTTTTTTCAACACATGTATTTCTATTGAATTAATGGTCATATTGTTTCTCTTATTGTTTTTATTATTCTTATTATCTTGAAACATTATCTTTCATATGAAAAATTTTCATTTTAAATCACATTACCATTTAATATCCAACATGAATATGTTTATTTAGGAACCATATAACATTCTAATATATGGTGTTTTACTACAACTATATTAATATTGAAGTTGAAATTATTTAAAAATATAGATTTTATACACAATGAAGTTATTCTTTAAAAAGGATTGTTGTTTTTGAATTTAATTATCGTTAAATATATGATGAATGCATAAAACATATATTGATTGGAGGGTACTATAATTATATAAAACCTCGATGCATCAATATTTCTCATGAAACAAATCACTTGGACATATTAAATAGGTGTTGTTGTATACAAACCAATAGTTTAAAACGTCTTAGTTAAAGGTATTTATAGTAGAGATATATTGTGGTCTGAGATCATGAAATCCAATATTTTGTATTTCCATCATTGAGAATTCTAGTTTTTATTATCCATGATATCATTTCATTTGATATTATCCATGGAAGATTTTTTTAATTTTTATATAGATTAAATTTATTTTTTTATTTACTATTCCCCATTGATTATGATTTAGTTACACATAACAAATTCTATTGTACTCAACCATTGTTTAGAACATGATATCAAATTTATATTTTCCTTTTATCCATAAAATAATGAACAAGAAACCCTTAATTATTTTCAATGATGCCAAACATTTTCTATCATTACATTTTATATATTATTACAAATATAAAATGTCTATTTTGAAGGTATCTAGTTCTAAAAGTATACTAATGTGTAAGAACCCGGTTATTATTCTTGAGGTATGAGTTTATTCTTTTACTCATTCCTTATGTGTTTTTGAGAAAATAAGGTAAATGGGGAAAAATTCTAAATTTTGTTGGTACAGGCTGTGTACTTTTTCCGTGTGGGATGAGTATATAGGTCGTGTAGGCATGTCGGTGATGAAGGGTGTAAAAATGGACTACATAATGTGTACTTGGTGTTTACACACCGTCTAATCAGTCAGCAGGATAATAGTAAAGTGGTGAAACTAGCCTCCAACAAAGCAACAGTACATGCTGTGTAATCCGGAATACACATCGTGTTCTCAGGTCGATAGATGAACAATGCCACTGTGGAAAGAAGCCTCTAAAGGAAGAGTTAAAAAATGAAAAGTACATGCCATGTACTTGATAATACACACTTTATAGTTTGTTTTTTTTCACTTAAAATAGGTTATATCCTCCTCATTTTTAAGAGGAGGTAGTGGGTTTGTTTGGAGCGCAGATGAGACAACCGAACCTTGAAAGATCTCCCGACTGCAAACTGGGAACCCGATTCCTACACCGTCGATATCCTTTGAACCAAACGGGTATGCCCTTCCTTTTTCTTGAGTAGTTCTTACCAATTATTTATATAGGGAATGTTATTTGAGGTTGAGTGTGTTAGAAATTATCCCAAATATACGTCGTTCACGGGTATTTAGGGAGTTGTCGTTTACGTATATCAATCAAGGGAGATCGAGGTAGGTGGTCTGGTGTTTATTTCCAACTGTTTAGTTGAATTTGTGTACTATTGTGCTACAAACCCATGTTTATGGTGTCGTTTGGTTATGGCCTTTGCCTAAAGATATCTATAATTTCATATATAATCTAATGATATGTTTAAACTGATATTTGGGATCACTGCTTGGATCCAAGACCATCTCGGTGGTGCGTTCCTCTGTTTAGCCATTAGGCTAGAATACCTATGGGTATACCGTGAATTTAATCACACTTTCACTTTTCCTTGAGAGGAATTGTATATGATTTTTTTCTTCTGTGTTGGGCTCGGCCGAGTTACCTATATATCATATGGGAAGTGTTCATTTAGCATGTGGGAAACCGTTCCCATGCTTGTGGGAAGTAGTTTATGTGCCTGTGGGAAGTATTTTATGTTCCTGTGGGTGACAACTCTTATGGCTGTGGGAAATACTCATTATACCTGTTGGAAGACACCTTTGGGTTTTGATTCTGAATACCTGAGGGTATGTATTGTATGTCTGAGGATAGTTTTATCATAAATATCCACCGTGGTGATTTCTATATGTTATACCTGCCTAGTTAAATCACAAGCCTGGCATAGTTAAAATAATATTAAAATGGAAATATAACTGGTTGAGTTAGTTACTTTTGAGTACAGCTTAGTTTATTTGTTTTACTTTTTCACACTGTTGTTGCACATTTTCACTAACAGTTGGGCACGGGGCTTTGGCGGGTACCTACTGATATTTATTTCTCACACCATGTTTGTGTCATGTCTTCTGTCTAAATAGACTATATTGTTTCAGGTGTCGACATGGGCAAGGGTCCCTATACATGTTCATGATTGTAGTAGAGGATTAGGAGAGCATGGGACCGAGCTTAGGCTTGCGATGCTGGTGCGTTCTGTTTACTCTACATTGTTTTGATTGAATGTACCTTGTACAGTGAGTTGAATTGAATTGTATTGCAGTATATTCTGTTCTGGCTGCTTCATTGAATTTGTGACATATAGCATCATTATATATATTACTGTTGTTTCTCTTTTACATCAGTTGTTCATTTCTAGCTTCTTTTGTAGTATGATATATTTCTTTTCTGCTACACTACACTATGACAAATGAGAGCATTGTTTCCCCACAATCAAACCTGGGCCCACGCTGCTAGTCGGCAGCCTCTGGAGTTTGGGGAAATGTGCTTGAGGTCATGTGACCTTCTGGGTTTGGGGAACCCGTTGAGTGGCACCCGGATCCGGGACATTACAAAGTGGTATCACAGGAACCACTTTTCTTTGACTTAATATTTGGATCCTATAGTTAGAGATAAAACAGAATTGGTATTTGGTAATAAGTTATGCTCGATAGTAGCTAACCTATGTACAGGGAAAAACCAATTTACCTCATGTTGTAATTTTTATGATTTTTCACTTTTACAATTGATTTGATTTTCAACATTGGGTGACACACTTGGGGTGTGCTGTTTATATTTTTATACTGGGTTCAATTTAGTTGCAACCTGATGAGATCAAGGTATGACATCTCATGCATCATTTAAGAACAATCTAGAATTCACATGTCATGCATTCCGTCCATACCGTGTAGGTGAATTAGAAATTTTATGTTGTTGGGATAGTTGTTGTGCTATAAAATCATGCTGTTGTGATAGCTGCTTTGATAAATAAATGCTATTTGATAGGGTATGGTTATGTGGGGTATAGTAGAATGAACTCCAAACATTGGTTTTTGAGGTTTATGAGCCCTCATTGACCATAATTTGGTGTCTCATTGACTGTTTACTTGTTATAACATGTATATGATGCCAAAATTCGATTCGTGGGGAGTATGGCCCCTCACAGATAGGAATTTGGAACTTAGGTGTTGGTTTCAGTGTTTTTCTGGGAACCAGAGTTGTTTCTGAGGCTTACTATCCAGAAAAACCAAGAATACATGCCATTTAATTATGATTACATGCCGTTTAATCTTCTGTTTAGGAAGAAAAGAGAAATTTTTATGTACACACCATGTACCATATGTACACGCCGTGTAGTTTCTACCCATGTCATAGGCTGTGTAGGCGGGAACATGGGACAGTAAAACCTTGAAGACACAAGATGTTTAGTTATTATACATGATGGGTTGTGTTGAACCTATGTCTTTCGTGTAGCTAATAACATGAGTGAAAAATATGACCACATACACGTTGTTTCAATGATGAGAAAGCCGTGTAGTTTGACCTGGGTATCCAGCCATGTATGTAACAAACACTGGTCGGTGTTACCTCTTCTTAAAAATTCAGTGTACCTGAGGGACACGCCGTGTAGTCTTGACCAGTGAAAGAAAATGTATACATGACAGTGCAGTTGGGAAAACAGGATGGATTACACGCAGTGTGTGGGTGTAACATGCCGTGTAGTTTTGTTTTGGTAGAGCCATCAGGCTTAAGCCATGTAGAAGGACCCGGGTAGGGAAGAAGGATTCACGTACACGCCGTGTATTGAAAAGACACTTGGTGTGTTTGGGGTGTTACAAGACCAGTTTTAGCAGGAGTACACACCCATGTCGATGGCCTGTGAGAACACACCGTGTAGTCAGGTTTTGTAAATATTGAATGCTTTCCTTCTCGTGTTCCTTTCTTTGTCACCACATTTTCAGCCTTTAATAACCTTAATTTAAGGTGTGTGTTGACCTAGTCGAGTCATGCCACTGAGACAACCACGTGTTGTTTTCCAGGAGAGTGACAATGAGTATACATCAGAGATAGTAGGCCATGGGATACCGATGGATCCTCCAGGGGTACCAGATGTGGTGCCAGCTGTTATACCAGACACATGCATGAATGCCCAGTTCCGTGAAGGCTTCATGGGGTTTATGCAGAACTTCCAGGGAGCACCGTCAGTTTCCACATCTATGGAAGTCTTGACTCGTATATTCTAGCAGCAACATCCGCCTACGTTTTTAGGGGATGGCAGACCATAGGCTGCAGAGTATTGGCTGGGTTCTATGGAGACTATTTTCGAGCATCTTGAGACGCCTCTAGGGCGGAGGGTCATGCTCGCTACATACATGTTGCGTGATTCTGCCATGAGGTGGTGGGATGTTACCACCCAGACTGAGTATCACCGAGACATGGCATGGGAAGATTTTTAGGCATCCTTCGATGTCTTCTTCTTCCAGAATATACTGTGGGTAGATCGAGCTTGAGAGTTCATGAATCTTTAGTAGGGCACCATGTCAATGATGGATTATTCTGCCCACTTCACTGGGCTTCTGCGTTTTGCACCTGTTCTGGTGGGTGATGAGACATTGATAGATCAACACTTTGAAGATGGTCTTTGATATGACATTCGAGCACTGGTGAATGTTTTTTGGTTTTTTACAATGCATGATATTGTGAACCAGACACTGATTACTGAGTAGAACCTGCATGAAGCTAGTGGTGCAGGCTGGGGAGGTTCGGCATCAGGGAATGGTACTATTTCTACCGATAAAAGGAAGAGACAGATGGATTTCTATCACGGTGGTATTACTAGCCAAAAAAATCTTCCGTTGGTCAGGTCATGTGCTACAATTGCGATAGAGAGGGGCACAACAGACATCAGTGTCCACATGACCCAATGGTGTTCCGAGCTTGCGGCATGATGGGTCATCTGAAACGTTTTTTCATGTCGTTTCTACCAGTGGATAGTCAGAGGGGTTCTATGAAGACTCTGTATGTGGGAGAAGGGCCATCATCTTCTTACGAGTCAGAAAATTAGGATATGTCGGGACATATTGGTAGAGGTGGTGGTCATGACCATGGTAGCCAGACACCATGATCTCAGAGATAGCATGGTCGGTCAGCTGAGGGTAGCCAGGCTGTGTTGTAGGGCCCCGACACTAGGAAGGCATATGCATTGCAATAAACCCAACAGAAGAAGGATCCCATAACTTCCCTGTCAGAGGTATTATTCTATTAGCTTATGTTTTATCTTCTGTACTTTTCGATATGGGTTTTACACATAGCTTTATATCTTTTCCCATTGTTGAGATCCTTTGGATCTGTGTTTCTTATTCTTCTTCTGATGTTATGATGCTAGATACCCCGTTGGGAACTAGAACGGACGATATGCATTAGGGCATGGAGTGATCCCTAGAGGTTGGTGGGTGTCACTTTCTTTGGGACCTCTATGTCTTAGAGATGATGAGCTATGATCTCATTCTTAGGATGGACTAGTTGGTACCCTTTCGAGCCTTTGTGGATTTCTATTACCGCTTGGTGAGATTCACGTCACCAGAGGGAGGAGAGTTTCTATACAAGGATGAACGAGATGTCCAGGCGAGTCGAATTGGACCCGAGCATCATGGGCGAGGTGGTGTAATAACCCATATTGCGAGTTTATATCTGGATGACCAGGGAACTTGTCAAAAGGATTTCCCTCCAGTGGTTGATCATTTCAGCGATTTCTTCCCAGATGAAATTTCTGGTCTTCCTCTAGAGTGAGTGGTGGATTTCATTATTGAGCTAGTGCCAGGTGTAGCACCGGTGTCCATTCCACCTTATAGGATGGCTAAAATAGAGCTTCACGAGCTCAAGAGGCAGTTAGAGGAGTTGCAGGCAAAGGGTTTCATCCGCCCCAGTACTTCTCCTTGGGGTTCACTTGTCCTATTTTCCATGAAGGTGGATGGTACCCTCAGACTTTACGTGGATTATTGGAATCCCAACCAGTTGATGGTTATGAACAGATATCCCTTACCTAGGATTGATAATCTTTTTGATCAACTTTGAGGAGCATGAGTGCTCTCTAATATTTACTTGATATCCATATATCATATGTTACGCGTTATACCATTATACATACCGCTTACAACCTTTTGGAGTGGATATGGTCAATATGAGAATTTTTTTATGCTGTTCGGACTCACGAATGCGCCAGCATTTTCCATGGATCTAATTAATTGTGTGTTCCATACTTATCTTAATTCTTTTGCGGTAGTATTCCTGGAACATATCATGGTTTACTCTCACACTCGACACGACCATGATAGCCATCTTGAGATCATTTTGAGTACACTGAGAGAGCATCGATTATATGATATGCTCTCAAAGTGCCACTTTTGGATGGAACCGATTCACATCCTAGGTCATATCGTCTCAGAGGAAGGAGTTACGGTAGACCCAGAGTAGGTGAGAGCAGTAGTTTCCCGTGAGAAGCCTAAGAATGTGTTTGAAATATAGAGTTTCTTGGGGTTGGCTGGTTACAACAGGTGATTTATACAGGTCTTAATTTTCTTAGTAGTGTCGTTGACAGGTTTGACTTAGTATGGTGTGATGTTCATTTGGTCAAAAGCTGGCGATACATCCTTTCATAAGTTGAAGGGAAGGTTGACATCAGCACTAGTCCCGATACTTATAGAGAAAGGGAAGAGTTATACAGTTTGTTTTGATGCATCTGGAATTAGGCTGGGAGCAGTGTTGATGCAAGCAGATCAAGTAGTTGTATACGGGTCTCAGCAGTTGATGCCACATGAGAGGAATTACCCAACACATGATCTCGAGTTGGCCGCAGTTGTTCATGTGTTACATTGTTGGATACATTATCTATTGGGAGAATATTTTTTGGTGTTTAAGGACCAAAAAATTCACAAATATATCTTTACACAGTGTGACATGAATTTGAGACAGTGAATGTGGGTTGAATAACTTCAGTTATTTGACTTTGAAATTTCCTATACACCTGGTACGGGTAACAAATATTTTGATGCACTGAGTAGGAAGACTCAGATACATGTAGTGAAATAGGAGAGTGGTGAGTGGTAGATTATGGCTTTGTTCTCTGAGATGCATTAGGAGGTGCACGATAGTCAGGGGAAAACCTTTCTTTCATCCTTATCTGTGGCTTCTACCCTCTTTGATAGGGTGAGGATGAGACAACTATCAGATTTTGAAGGCCAAGTTCTACAGGAGTTGGTGGAAAGTGACGACCCTATTCCTGGTTGGATGATAGGCGATGATGAGTTACTACGTATCCATGGACGAGTGTAGGTTACAAGGGATATACATGAGGAGTTGATGCGGGAGTTTCATGCTTCAGCTTGGGCAGTGCATCCTGGAGTTACCAAAATTTACCGTGACATGAGATGTCATTATTGGTGGCCATGTATGAAAAGAGAAGTAGCTGGTTTTGTTATGAGATGTTCCACCTGTCAGCAGGTGAATCTGGAGCATTAGAGGCCAGTCAGACTGTTATAGTAGTTCTCCATTCCGGAGTGGAAATGGGAAGATGTCGTGATGGATTTCTTTACTCGGTTGTTGAGGTCACCTCAAGGCACTGATGTTGTGTGGGTTTTTGGGGATATACTTACGAAGGTACCTCACTTTTTGCCGATCAAGGAGACCTTCAGATTCGATGATCTTGGGAAGTTTTATATCCGAGAGGCAGTACAGATACATGGGGTGCATCGTTCTATCATTTAAGATAGGTGTGCCCATTTTATTTCTCGTTTCTGGTAGTGTCTTCATAGGGAACTGGGTACACAGGTGCTTCTGAGCATAACTTACAGCCCTTAGACCGATGTCCAGTCAGATTTTAAGAGACATGTGCTTGAGGACATGCTGCGTGCATGTGTCCTAGACTTTGGGGGCTCTTGGGAGAATCACATACCCCTAGTCAAGTTTGCCTACAATAAATGTTTTCAGGAAACTATTGAGATGGAACATTATGAGTATTTATATGGTAGGCCATGATGATCACCTTTGTGCTAGATAATGGTAGGTGTGGCAGCTTTACATGGATCATGTCGCATGCAGGAGACTTCAGAGAAGGTCCAGTAGATTCAAACACTTATGGATATTGCACAGTCTCGTCAAAAATCTTATGCTGATCACCTCAAATGATCATTGGAGTTCATGGTTGGGGATCCCTTTTTAATGTGTGTTTCGTTAAGGTTGGGACACAGATGGATCAGGAGAATGGGTAAATTTTTACCAAGGTATGTGGGGTCGTTTGAGATTCTGGAGAGAGTAGGTCGGTTGCCTATCAGTTACAGTTTCAATAGAGGTATCGGGCCATGCATGACGTATTCCATATATCTCAGCTGCGCCATTATCACTCTGACCCATCTCAAGTTTTTCAGCCTAAGGAGGTTGAACTTCAGGTCGATGCGTCATTTGAGGAGAATCTGATTCGTATTGTTGATAGGATCATGAAGGTTCTCCAAGGCGGGTCAGTTCCTCTTGTGCGGGTGTTGTGGCGGTATGGTTGAATAGGACAAAATCTGGGAGCGGGAGGTCGATGTACATGCTCAGTGTCTGTAGTTATTCACAGCTTTATCTTTTCCACCCTTTGAAGGGAAATTCAGGGAAGAATTGCTTTAAGGGTTGATGTTTTTAAGAACCCGGTTCTTATTCTTGAGGTACTCGTTTATTATTTTCATCTTTCCTTAAGCGTTTTTGAGAAAATAAGGAGAATGGGGAAAAATCCCAAATTTTGTGGGTACACACCATGTACTTTTCTACATGGTGTGTACTTTGGACATGTGGGATGAGTACACATGGCATATAGGCCTTCCAGTGATGAAGGGTGTAAAAAAAAACTACGCTCTATGCACTTGGTATTTACACGTCATGTAATCAGTCAAAAGGTGAATAGTAAGGCGGTGAAAGCATCATCCAGCGGAGAAACCGTACACACTGTGTAATTAGGAATATACGCCATGTACTTAGGTCGACAGATGAACAATGCTACGGTGGAAAGAAGCCACCAGAGGAATAATTAAAAAATGAAAAGTGCACGCTGTTTACTTGAGAGTACAAGTCATGAAGTAAGTTTTTTCATGTTAAACAGGTAGTTGCCTCTTTATTTGCTAGAGGAGGATATGGATTCATTTGGAGGGCGGAGGATATGGCTAGACCTTGGAGGATCTCCTAACAGCACACCAGGAACCTGATTTCTACGTCGTCAATCTCCTTTGAACTGAATGGGTAATCCCTTCCTTCTCCTTGAGTAGTTTTACCAATTCTTTCCTGAGTGAACGATATTTGAAGTTTAATGTCTGAGCGTTTATCACAGATCTACATCGTTCACATGCGTTTTGTGAGGCGTCGTTCAAGTATATCGATCAAGGGACATCGAGGTAGGTGGTCTGGTGTTTATTTCCAATTGTGGAGATGAATTTGTGTACTATTGTGCTACGAACCCATGTTTAGGGTTTTGTATGGCTATGGCATCTGCTAAAAGATATCTAGAATTTCATTGATAATATAATAATAAGTTAAAAATACTTTTTGGGATCAATGCTTAGATCTAGGACAACCCCGGGGGTGTGTTCATCTGTTTAGACATTTGGATAGAATACCTATGGGTTTACCATGAATTTTAGCACGCTTTGAATTTTCCATGAGAGGAATTGTATTTTATTGCTTGCTTATGTGTTGTACTCGGCCCGATTAGCAATATATCATGTGGGAAGTGTTTGTTTAGCCTGTGGGAAAACATTTTCATGCCTGTGGGTAGTGGTTTCTATGCCCATGGGCAGTAGTTTCTATGCTTGTGGGTGACACCTCGTACGCTTGTGGGCAATATTAGTTATGCTTCTGGGAAGACACCTATGGGTTTCAATTCTGATTACCTATGGGTAATGATTGTATGTCTGAGGAAAATGTTATCATGAATATTCACCATGGTAATTTCTATATGCTATACCTACCTAGTTAAAGCACAAGTTTTGCATGGTTAAATGAATATTAATATGGAAATATAACTGGTAGATTTAGTTACTTTTGAGTTCTACTTAGTTTATTGCTTTTACTTTTGCACACTACTGTTGCACATTTTCACTAACTGTTGGGCACATGCCATTGGTGGGTGCCTACTGAGATTTATATCTCACACCCTATTTGGGTCATGTCTTCGGCCCAAACTGACTATATTTATTCATGTGTCGACAAGGGAAAGGGTCCCTATACAAGTACAATATTGTAGTAGAGGAGTAGGAGAGCATGGGACCGAGCTTAGGCTTGTGATGCTGCTACGTTCTGTTTACTCTAATTTGTTTAGTTTGGATGTACCTTGTACTTTGAGTTGAATTTTATTGTATTGCAGTATATCATATTCTGGCTACTTCATAGAATTAGTGACATGACACATCATTGTATATATGACTTCTGTTTCTCTTTTAATTCAGTTGTTCATTTCTACCATTCACTATTGTATGATATATTTCTTTTCTACTGTGCTACACTTTGAAAAATGAGGACATATTTTCCCCACTATCATACCAGAGACCTCACTGCTAGTCAGAAGCCTCTTGCGTTTGGGGATATACGCTTGAGGTTATGTTACCAACTAGGTTTGGGGAACCCGTTGAGTGGCACCCAGATCCAAGACATTACCTAAAGTTATTGGTACATTAGGATTAGATTCCATCTATCTATTCCAATGGAATTATATAAAAACAACCATTATGATTCTTTATTTTTGGTTTCTACACCACTTCTATTTCATATGAGGCTTGTTATCCAAACCTTATAAAGAAAAGAGTATGATAAATTTTACACATGAATCTAGACATTCTAAAATCCTCTTCAACCAATATCGAGTACGTTTAAAACTCCTTGAAAACAAAAAGAATATATATATATATATCATACAATGTTTATAATCACTCTCAAATTCTCCACATTATTTAATGAATTCCTTATAAACCATGAAATAATCTTCCAAATTCAAAAGTAGATAGCATCTTTAAACATCCATATTATGTGTAGAAGAAAATTTCATCATCATTATTTATTATTATAAGCATAAATAAAATTTCAGTAATCATCACCTGTAATTGATTTTATTTATTTAATCATTCAATGTATAAACATTAGGCATGAAACCCCAAATTTCTTTTCTCTTTTACATGGAAGCACATTTTGACATTTCATCACATCCATTTATTGAAATAAATATGATATATTTATATGGAATCATTAATTTACCCATTGTTATTTATTTATCAATATCGCTTAAAAATTTCATTAGTTGTAGAGATTAATTTCTCATATTTGAAAATAAATTAATAGGGACTATGAGGGACAAATTATCTCATCATCTCCCCCTTAATCAATGAATACAACTTGTTATATTTCTTTCAATTGAAATAATAACCCGAGAAACTTATGATAAATGGATGTAACCACATTACTTCATCTATCAATTGTGTGTAGTGAGTCTACTCTAATTCTTTCTTGGTTATCTTGGTGTTGTTCACAGAATCAATGTTTCGATTATTTCAGTTCTCCCAATAGAATAAAAATCCTATTATTCCATATCATATTCTCAATTTCTGTTTATAAAATAATTTAATTTATCAATATAAATGAAAACTCTAATTACCTCAAAAAATCAATCAAATGGTATAGTGAAATTAATATGAATTTCAATTAACTCATATCCTTCCATCAAACAATACTCAAAAATTTATATTATGATAAAAAACTAATGGTAATAAATGTTGTTGAGATGCCCCATCTTATATTTTTGTATGAATATCCATAATTTTTTGATTTACATTATTATAATTTCATCACATTGTTTCACCCCATTAAGAGATGCACAAAATATTTATTTATGTGTTAGGTGAAATACTCAATAAATAATACCTTTCTTGTTATAAAATTTCAATAGAAATCAGTTGTCTATTTAAAATAATTGTATTTTAGTGAAAAATGAGAAATAATTATGGAATATGAAGTGAACTATTTTTTTCTCTAAATAAGATTTGAGTCTGTGGGTTTCCACTCATTCTTGGCATCTTTTTCTTTCCAAACAATGGAACAAATATACTCTTCAAATTTTTTTCCAATTCTGAGTTTTAATAATTTTTTTACTATTTTCCTTCCATTGATATTGTTCCTTGTGTGAAAAATATTACACCAATGTGATTACCATGTGATCATTATTTCATGAGGCTATCATCAACTTCCCCAGAAATGTAGTTTCTCGTAGTAAAATTTACATTTTTTCCAACACCCAATTTGTAAATAGATTTTACAAATTTTTCAATAAATTAATATATAAAAAAATATGGATAGATTGTCATGATAATTCATCACTTTTATGAAACAAATTTCTTTACTAATTTTGGCCATTTGGTCCTATCATTAATTATTTAATTATGTATTAATTAATCTACTTCCAACTGCTCCATCCACACTATTATAAATTTACTCATAGAACTATATTATTATTTGAACTTTTAAAAATTATTATCGATAGTATAAACTTTATTAAATTATTCAAATGTATTATCTAGAACATATCATATGTATTTTATAATTTTTTATACCATTATCTATTTATCTTTCTGAAATTGTTATTTTAATCTTTTACAAAAATAATCTAATAACTATAATAAATTTTTGGTAAATTATTTACTTGTGTTTTCAGTCACATTTTATATTCATTGAAAATTTTGTTTTTTATTTCTCAGTATTCCTCCCCATGGTTTTCCCCTTCTATTTTTAGGAAAAATTATGCGATAATGATTAGAACTTCGGTCTATACCTTAAAAAACGAAAATAGAATCCTTTAATTTTACGTCTCCTCAATTGATTCTAAATCAATGAAAATTGATTTCATTTTTTTATGACAATATATGATGAATTTATTCCATGAGGGAGGAATTAGTATTGTTTTTTTTAGTAAATTATATTAATATATATGTGTATCCTTTAAAATTATGCTAATTATAAACATTATGTTATAAATTTTAAGGTATGCAATAATAAATGAAACATGTTTCTCATGATAATTATTAGGACATTATTTTATCTGATTAATAAATAAATTCCTTTACCATTATTGAGATGATTTTAAATTAGTAGTATCGACATTAGTTACTTCATTACTAATCATATTTTACTCAATTTTTTCAAATCAATTTTATTGTGTCTCAACTAGATTATACACTATGGGTGAAAACATTTCATCAATAAAATCCAACATATTCTCATACTCAAATATCATAATTTTTGATATATTGATGTTCTAAATTCATGTAAAGTCACTATTAACATGATTATATTTCTTAATATCCCCCATAATATTTTATATTTAAAATATTTACTTATATTTTTTGATCATTATATATTTCTAAAGAAGTGCTTCCAAATCCCTATTTCATTGTCACGTAAGTTGTGACCTTTCTTCATCATCAACACTTTTTAAGCCATAATAACCTTTCTTAAAATGTTTAATAAAATATACCTCATCATTTTATTTTATAATTCATTAGTCATTAATTTCCTTCAAGTTCAATAGAAAAAAAATTAAGATCAAATATGTTTTCCTACTTATAGGTTCACTAATATAATTACTAGTGAAGCCTTGAATAATTAACCAATTTCATTATGGTTATAGATTTGTTTTGGGTTTCTTCGACTTAAAATTACAATGTACCTTCATGATACTTTTTGGTTAAATAGAAAAAAATTATATATCATAATAATCACCCTAATTATTATAATAACATTATTTTCAAGCTTATTCGTATTTTAATTTTCATTTATCTAATTTTCTCCGAACACATCTTATAATTTAATTTTTCTTAAAGATATTTTCTTTTCACATAACATAATTAATGAGTATATGGTATAGAAATTATGAATTATGATCCCCTAAGGTTTTTATTGGATATTATTCCCAAATAAATAATTTTTTGTTTTAATAATATTGTTACATTGGGGGAATTTGATATTTATTCTTTTAATTAAATAAATTATTTTATTATTGGAAATATATGATTATTTTTAAAAAATTTGGAATTTTTATTTTGGAGTATGAAAATACATTTATTTTTTCTGGTCATTTAAAAGGTGTATAGAAATTTTGTTCAGAAAGAGTATTTAAACCAATTATTGGTCTCCAATCCCACATTTGAAATCTCACATTGGGTAACAAATTTTTTTTTGTAACCTCAATTCTATAGAGAATCTCATTTTTTTGGAACCTTATGATTTTTATATACCTAGCACATGAAACCACATATTAGAAATATACCTCACATTAGAAACCATATAATGGTATTGAATATCAATTTATATAATATATATTTGGATTCATCTATTTAATTGAAAATTTATTTTTTTAGTTAACATCATGAAGACCGATCCTTACATTTATCTATTCTTATATGTGGATTTAAATTTTTAATTATTTCGATGTTTATACTATGATTTAACTTTAGTAAATATTTCAATAAATGTATTTGATAACATTTAAATGGATAATCAGAAAATAAATTTTCTGATTTCAATTTCTAATGGAAGTTAAGAGTATATGTAGATTTTAAATTTTAAATTTTATATTTCAAATGGACCATGCATCTTAATATGAAAAGATATCAAGAGTATTTTTCTTATCTAATTGATCTATTTTCGTTCTGGATTATTATGTGTTCTAATATTTATTTTAATAATATATATATATATATATATATATATATTCACACACATAATTTAATAATAAAAATTGTTCCTTGTTCTTTATATATTACTACAGTGATGATATTTTTTATGATCTCAAAAGAGAATTATTTTATCTATTTTTGTTGCGTATCAATCAAAATCTCATAGTTATCCAATTTTTTTCATGGAATAAGAGAATATTATTTTATATAAATCTATGTTGTATATTTTACAACATGCTAGAGGTTTCAGGATGATACATTGGAGATATAAATGATTTTTCTTTTGTAAATATATATTGGTTCTATTTCTACTCTATAGGGATAAATATCATCATACTTTATCATAATAACATTCATAAATTTTTAGAGTTTTTCATTTTTGACTACACATTGGAGACATGAATATTACTCTAATTATCTCTTTATTTGTTAGTTTCTCTATCCATATTCTAATAGTTAACTGACAATTTCTTCAAAAAATTAAATATATAATTTTTTGAAAGAACTGGTGTTGAGTGTTTGAATGAATTGTGTTAGACTATCATAAATTCATATTCAATGTTTTTGTAGTAAGTTATCTATATGTTCCATAAAATGTCCAAATATTGAATAAAGGTATTTTCTAGTGAAAATATGCTACTCATGGAGGGACTCTTATTGGTGTGGAAAAGTAAATATTTTTCCCAAACAACTATAATAATTAATTAGTTAATTTATTTTTTTTATTCTACATAATATATTTAAATTAAATTGGATATATCTTCTGTAGTTCTAGAGAGATGATTTAAATTTTTTTATGTTTTATAAACACACATGTCACCACATTATGAGTCATAAATATTCTTATCTCAAAATAATGATTGTTATCATAGGTGTGGCATCCCGCCTTTTTATAACATAAAATTTCCTTACATTACACAAAACTGAGGATCTTTAAGGTTTGGTGTCTTGGAAACCTGGAACATAATACATGAAAACAACATAAAAAATTCTTCTTAAACACTTGAAAGGCTTATTCTTAAGTTCATCCTAGGTTCATTACTGCATATCATAACCTGGGGACATACATCAAAAGAAATGGTGAGCAGAAGGCCCATTAAGGGAAACTAGAGTAATATTTTACATGTGAACTTGAGATACTTCAATAAGGTCATGAAAAGATCTTTTAGGAATGAGAATGAAATAATGAGGCATATCATAATAAAAATAACGTGTTTAATAACTTAATGATTTGGCAACAACATATAACATAGACAATCATTTCGGTTTCACCAATATCCATCCACAATGTGTCATTAAAATTACCAAAGATATTCCCCAAGGCATCATTAAAAATGGGCATCTCTAGAGATTAAGTCTTTACCCAATGCATTGGAGTGCTATCCGGGTGCACCCATAAATTTGTATTTATCATAATGTGATCCACATATATCATCATCAATAATTTCATAAACAACCCATATAGCATAAAAGAAATGGGTTTCATTTCATAATCATAACCTTTTAAAAACTTCTTTAAAGACATGATCTTTGTGTCACTTTAAACCCATGGAAAGGGAAAGCGGGTATCATGTATGTAAGTACAAGAATTTAAAATAGTACAATGTGGTATATATGTGAATAAACCTATATAAGAGAGAGATTTGAGTATTCAATTAATAAAATAAAATAACTTTAGGAAAAGAGAGAGACATTTTGAGACGGATATTCTGCAGCATAACGGCTATGTTTCGGGGTTTTAGAGAACATTGAAAAGAGAGGGGACATGGGTCAAACTTTCATAAATGACCCATAAAACAGTAGAGGGACCGAATATTATGGATATATGAACATGGTAATTATATTTTAAGGACATATAATTTGAAATGAAAAACATGGAAGGAAGACAAAAATTTGATTTCTCTTATGAAAATTCAACAGCCTAACGGTGTCACTTAAACTTCAACAAAAATGAATTGACGAGATCAAATAGGGAATCTAATCATATGAAAATAATTATTCAGTATTATAGATATATAGATCATACCCCAACATAATAAAAAGGAACTTGAAAGTCTTGACATGAAAGTAGAACTTTGAAAAATGAAAAGGGTGAAAGAATCCCTTAAAAATTTGGCAGCCTAACGGCGCCACTTAAAATCCTTAAAATGGATTGATGAGAGCACGAGGGTGTATCTCATCATATGAACCTGAAAAGGGCAGTAAGATGATTATAAAATATAATCTTCCAACATAATAACACAGAGCATAATAGAAATGGCATAAAAGAGATTGCTTGAAAAGAAAGAGAGAGGTCGGATCCCTTACCATAAGTGTAACTCTTAAAACTCAAAGGTTGAGACCTTGAGAGGCTTTAGGGCACCTTGGGAGGACTCCTTGGGAGCTAAGGAGACCAGAACTTCATTGAGAATGATTTTGGTGTCTAAATGATGAGATAATGGCTTGGTATTTATAGGTAAAGTGAGGTTATACTTTAATAATTTCAAGGGACACCTCACAAGTTGTTTTCTCAAAACCATGGGATCTCCCTTGGTATTTCCCATGGCGTTAGACCAAATTGGACCCTCAATACAATAATGCATCACCTTTGTTCGTAAACCCCTTAAAATATCTCATTACATCATCATGACATAGTTATGATGTCATTAAACATATCGAAACCCTAAAACTGCATTTTTACTATTCAATAAAAATTCAACTATCTCCGAAAAAACCCAAAATTTCACCTTTACCAAATATTGGTGATCTGATTAAAATTAAGAAATAAATTTTATAATAATATTTTTCTAAATATTTTTAATTTGATTTTTAAATAAAAACAAAATTCACCAAAAATTGATTTTTTCAGAAAAAATCCCCAAAAATTACCATAACATAATATCGATACTCTGAGTTCAAAAAATAATTTCCATTTTATAAAAATACTTTTCTAAATATTTTTAATTTTATTTTTAATTAAAAAAACACTATTCACCTGAAAAAACAAATACTTGACTAATAATTTATGAAACCATTATTTACCCATTTTATTGAATCTCATTACTTAATCTAAGGGTCTAAATTATATTTCAAACATTCTTTCACAAGATAAAGACCAAGAAGATTTCTCTCACAAGGTTAATCCCAACAAATATGAGTTCTACATCACTTTCCATACAGAGCTTCATAGGGTTCCATATGAATACTTGAATGGTAGCTGTTGTTATAGAAGAACTCAACTAATGGGAGGTGTTGATCCCATCAACCTTTAAATTCCATTGAGCATAATCTCAGCATGTCTTCAAGTGTCTGAATAGTCCTTTTAGATTGCCCATCGGTTTGAGGATGATAGGCCGTACTAAAATTCAATTCAGTATTCAGAGCATGTTGAAGACTTCTCCAGAATTTTGATGTGAATCTTGGATCACGATCAGACACGATGGATAGTGGTACCCCATGCAGCCTTACCACTTCCTTTACGTATATCTTGGCAGGTTGATCCAGAGAGATATCCTCCCGAATAGAGATAAAATGGGCGGTCTTGGTGAGATGGTCCATAATAACCCATATCGCATTGTTTCCTTTGATGTTTTTGGGAGACCCGTTACGAAGTCCATAGTGATATTATCCCACTTCCACACTGGTATGGGTAGTGGTTTTAATACCCCCTTAGGAAGTCGGTGTTCTTCCTTTACTTGTTGACACACCAGGCACCTTTTAGTGTAATCAGCAATCTCCCTCTTCATTTTATCCCACCAATAATGATCACGAAGGTCTCTATACATTTTAGTGCTTCCCGGATGTATAGTTAAAGTAGAGCTATGAGCTTCATCCATCAGTTCTTTCTTTATCTCTATAATAGATGGATCACATAGTCTTGTACAAAATTTCAATACATCTTCTTGATAAATTTTGAAATCAAGGAACTTCCCATCCTTTACATCCTCAAACTTCTCCTGCAGCAAATGATCTTCTTTTTGAGCCTTCTTGATCTTCTCTAGTAATTATGTTTGAGAAATAATTTGGGATAAGGTTGATGATGTCCCTTCCCGTACAATTCCCATGTCCCATTTTACTAGATCTTTAAAAAAGGGATCTCCTAGGATCCTCATTGTTGCCAAAACTATAGGGTCTTTCTTAATTAATGCATCCACGACCATGTTTGCTCTTCTAGGGTGAAAATTAATTGAACAATCATAGACTTTAATAAGCTACAACCATCTCCTTTGTCTCATGTTCAATTCTTTCTACGTGAAAATATACTTTAAACTTTAGTGGTCGGTGTATATATCACATTTCTCCCCATAAAGATAGTGCCTCCATATCTTTAGAGAAAAAATAACTACTGCTAGCTCTAGATCATGCGTATGATAATTCTACTCATGAATCATCAATTGTCGAGATGCATAAGAAATTACCTTGTCATTTTTCATGAGGACACACCCAAGCCCTTTTAGAGATGTATCACTAAAAATAATGAATCCTTCTATGATAGAGGGTAGTGTTAACACAGGTGCAGTAACCAACCACTTCTTCAGCTCTTGAAAACATTCCTCAAATTCCTTTGTCCAGATAAACTTAACCCCTTTTTGAGTCAACTTGGTTAGTGGATTAGAAAGCCGTGAAAAGTTTTTCACAAACCTCTTATAATATCCCACTAAACCAAGGAAACTATGAATCTCAGTTACTATTCTGGGTTGAGGCCAATCCTCCACAACCATTGTCTTTGCAGGGTCAACCGAGATTCCATCATTGGTTATGATATGCCCCAATAAATCCACTTGGTGTAACCAAAACTCACACTTTCTGAACATTCCAAAGATCCTCTCCTTCTGCAGAGTTTTCAAAATAACCCTCAAATGATCTTCAAGCTCCTCATGACTTTTTGAATATATCAAAATATCTTCAATAAAAACTACCACAAAGTTATCAAGGTAGTCCTTAAAGACTCTATTCATCAAATCCCTGAAAATTGAAGGGGCATTAGTCAAGCCAAAGGGCATAACAGTAAACTCATAAATCCCATATCTTGATCGGAAGGCAGTCTTTGGAATATATTCATTCTTCACCCTCAGTTGATGATAAATAGATCGAAGGTCAATCTTGGAGAAGAATTTATCCCCATGAAGTTGGTCAAATAAATCATCAATTATTGGAATAGGGTATCTGTTCTTCACTGTGATCTCGTTCAGTTCTCTATAATCAATGCATAGCTGCATAGATCCATCCTTCTTATTCACAAAGAGAACTGGTGCTCCCCAAGGAGACACACTCGATCAGATAAACCCCTTCTCCATCAAGTCTTGTAGTTGTTTCTTTAACTCTTCTAGCTCCACATTTTCCATTCTATACGGGGTCATTGATATCGATTGAGATCCAGGTATGAGTTCAATGGAGAACTCTACCTCATTTTCTAGGGGAGGTTGAGGTAACTCCTTAGGAAATAAATCCATGTATTCTTGAACAATCGAAACATCTTCTATTTGTATACTCCCTTTTCCTTCTTCATCATCACCGATTAACTCCATAAAGAAAGCTATAAAAGGTACTTCTAGGTGGGGATCAGTTCGGGATATCTCCCCTTGCATGATAATTATAGGTCGTTCATTCAAGACTACTGAGATTCCTTTACTTCTTTATTTGATCTTTTCATTATACTTTGAGAGAAATTCTATCCCTAGTATAACATCGATTTCCGACATGGGAATGACTACTATATTTGAAATAAGATTGTTCTCACTAAAGTAAACGGTAGAGTCTCTAAACACTGTTGCTCCATGGATAATCCCACTTGGAGTCTTGACTGACAACTCTTCCTCAACCAGTTCAGGGATTGATTCTATATTCTTTGAAAACATGGAGGAAATAAAGGAATTCATAGAACCATAATCAAAAAATGTAGTTTCTAGTTTTGAGAGAACACCAAGAGTACCTACTACCACATCATTCAGAGCTTCATCTTCAGTTATTGTGATAGAAAATTCACTACATTGCTCCTCTTGCCTTTTCTGTGGTTGATGGTGATTCCCCTCCACTGCCCTCGGATTTGGACAATGGTTAGCAAAGTGCCCAAGTTGTCCACACTTGAAGCAATGGACTTCGAGTAGGGACAGAACCATCTTTATTATGTCTTTAGTGTTGGGGAGTTGAGGCTTCACCCCACTATGACAATTCCGAGCAATATGGCCTCCTCTTCCACACTTGTAGCACTTTCCACTTCTGATCAAGCAGTGCCCCAGATACTTCTTCCCAAATTTATTGCATGTGGTATATTGCATTTGCTTTCCACCTCTTCCCTAATCAAAAGTCTTCCCTAAAGTGGGCTCATAAGATATCTTATTGTCCTTTGATTTATGAGACCACTGTGTCTCACCAAACTCTAGCTATACTTTCATTGCACTCCGCGTGATCTCCTCGTAGCTATCGTATTCCTGGTTGGCTAGATTCTTCCACAGATGAGGTCTCAGTCCACCGAAAAATCTATCAACCTTCCCACTTGGATCGATGAAAATGCTAGAGGTATATTGTGAAAGTCGGGAGAAGTTCATCTCATAGCTTCCGACAGATTCGTTCTCCTTCTTCTTCATCTCGAGAAACTATTTCTCCATTCTCGTTCTCATTAAACAAGGGAAATAATTATTAAATAATATTCCACATAACTATTACCACTCTATAGCTTCCATCTCTCCTCTAGGCTTCATGTTTTTTACCAGTGACCACCACTGACCAGCTTCTCCCTCTAGGCAGAAAACAGCAAGGGTGACCTTTTCTTGTTCCGAACAAAGGAGTATAGAAAATATCTTTTCAATGGAGCTTATCCATTTTTCTGAAACCAATGGGTCAGTAGATCCACTGAATGTTGGTGGTCGTTGATGCATGAAGGACTCAACAAAGTGTTGTTCCCTTTGTGGTGAGATCGGCCTCTCATCATGATTCAAGTTATTACTCATAACATGAGTTAGTTGGTTCATCATTCGCATGAATGTTTCCATTCCGGCTTCCATCGGAGGGCCATCAACACATGGTGCATTGCGGTCACCATTTTCACGGATCCACCTATTGGCCGCCATTTTCTAGAAGAATAAAACCTTAGTGAGATACTTTTTCATTTATGAATCTTTTAACTAAGACTTCATGCTTATGCAATTACATTTTTCTATAATTCCTTCATAATGATTCATAAAAAGCATGTGATTAACCAAACATATCCCCCGGGAGTGTCGTAACCAAGAGTGCAACAAGGCCTGTTATCGTGCACTAGTTCCCGTTCAAGTCTATCTCAAAGCGGTGTTTTCATGTTTTACCCATATGTACATCTGTGTCAGAACCACCTCTACGTTCTCGAATCCAGACATGGATGTATTTGTTTGATAAAATAGTTAGTCAATACGTACCAAAATACCGAGATGTTTTCCTATATTTACACTTTTCTATAGGGTTCTCCCTCAAGTTTTTATATCCTAATTTCCACAAATAACTAAACCTTCCTTTGATACCAACTGTGTCATCCCGCCCTTTTATAATATAAACATTCATTAAATTACACAAAACTATGGATCTTTAAAGTTTACTGTCTTGGAAACCAGGATCATAATACATAAAAACAACATAAAAAATTCTTCTTAAACACTTGAAAGGCTTCTCCTTAAGTTTTTCCTTGGTTCATTACTGAATCTCAAAACCTGGGGACATACATCAAAAGAAAGGGTGAGCAGAAGGCCCAGTAAGGGAAACAAGAGAAACATTTTACGTGTGAACTTGAGATACATCAATAAGGTCATGAAAAGAACTTTAAGGCATGAGAAAGAAATCATGAGGCATATCCTTATAAAAATAACATTTTTCAAAATTTGAAGATGTGGATAAAACATTTAACATATACAATCATTTCTGTTTCACTAAGGTCCATCCCCAAGGTGTCATTAAAATTACCAAGGTTATTCACCAACGCGTCGTTAAAAATGGTCTTCTCTAGAGATTAAGTCTTTACCCAATAAATTGGTGCGCTATCTGTGAGAACCCTTATATTTGTATTTATCATCATGTGAGCCACATATATCATCATCAATAATTTCATAAAAATCCAATATAGCATAAATGAAATGGGTTTCATTTTATAATCACAACGTTATAAAAACTACTTTAAAGACATGATCTTTATGTCACATTTAACCCACAGAAATGGAAATCAGGTCTCGTGTATGTAAATCCCAGAATTTTAAATAGAACAACCTGGTATATATGTGAATACACTTATAGAAGTGAGATCTTTGAGTATTAAATTAATAAAATAAAATAAATTTAGACAAATAGAGAGAGAGATTTTGAGATGGAAATTCTGCAGCATAACAGCTATGTTTCGGGGTTTTTGAAAACATTGAAAAGAGACGGGACATGGGTCGAACATTCATAAATGACCCATAAAATAGTAGAGGGACCGAATATTAAGGATATATGAACATGGTAATGAAATTTTAAGGACATTACATTTTAAATGAAAAACATGAAAGGAAGACAAAAATTAGATTTCTCTTATAAAAATTCGGCAGCCTACAGTGTCACTTAAACTTCAACAAAAATGAATTGACGAGATCAAATAGGGTCTCTCATAATATGAACATAAATGTTCAGTATGATAGATATAGATACCATACCTCAACATAATAATAAGGAACATTATGTCTTGACATGAAAGTAGAACTTTGAAAATGAGAAGGGTTAAAGAATCCCTTAAACATTCGGCAGCCTAACGGCGCCACATAGAGATTCTTAAAACGAATTGACGAGAGAAAGTGGGGGTATCTCATCATATGAACATGAAGTGGGCTGTAATATGAATATAAAAGAACATCCTCCAACATAATAACATGGAGCATAAAATAAATGACATAAATACGATTGCTTGAAAAGAAAGAGAGAGGTTGGATCCCTTACCTTAAGTATAACTCTTAAAAATCAATTTTTGGGACCTTGAGATGCTTGAGGGAACCTTGAGATGACTACTTGGAAGGTAAGGTGACCCGATATTCATTGAGAATGATTTTTGAGTCGAAAGTATGAGAGAATGGCTTGGTATTTATAGGGACAGTGAGGTGATAATTTAATAATTTCAAGGGACACCTCACAAGTTGTTTTCCCAAAACCATGGGCTCTCTCATGGTATTTACGATGGAGTTAGGCCGCATGGGGCCCCCAATACTATAATTCATCCCCTTTGGTCGGAAAACCCTTAAAATATCTCATGAAATCATCATGACGAAGATATGATGTCATTAAACATACTGAAACCCTAAAACTGCATTTTTACTATTCACTGAAAATTCATCTTTCTCAGAAAAAACCCAAAATTTCACCTTAACCAAATATCGATGCTCTAATTACAATTATGAACTCCATTTTATAAAAATTATTTTCTAAATATTTTAAATTTAATTTTTAAATAAAAACACTATTCACCAAAAAATCATTTTTTCAGAAAAATCCCCAAAAATTACCATAACATAATATCGATGCACTGATTTCAAAAATAATGTCCATTTTATAAAAATAACTTTATAAATATTTTTAATTTAATTTTTAATTAAAAACACTATTCACTCGAAAAAACTAATACTTGACTAATAATTTATGAAACCGTTATTTACCCTTTTTATTGAATCTCATTAATTAATCTTGGTGTCTAAATTTTATTAAAACTTTCTTTAGGTGAGATTACTAATTCATTTGGTCACATTACTAATCCTAAGAGTAAAATCACTATTCATAATTTAATATTCATCAAAAAATAACTTGATCTTATTAGACTCCAAATTCTTTACTGAACACTTTTGCAAAAGACCATTTTTTAAAAATCATTACCCATCATTAATTATTTAAGGTTTACATCAATATTTCAAAATATCATTTTTTTCAAAATTCATCAATAAAATACATCCTAAAATTATCCAGAAATTTTAAATTTCACAAACATCACTAAAGGAAGAAATCACAATTTATTAATCCCAAAGGATTACACAAAGAAGCTATGGCCTCATCACATAGCCCCTTACAACACCATTATATGACCTATGTTTAAGGTGTGATATGGTGAGAGAATCTGAGGGAGGCTCAGATAACATTTCCCTAATAGTAATCTCCATTAACTTGAACTTCTCCCGTTGGCATTTCCGTTCAAGCTTGACACACTGGAGTTCATCTTGGGCTTGGTCCAAAGCAAAGCCCAATGATGCCACCTCCTTCCCAAGCTCTGATAAGTGGGCTTTATAAGGTTCAAGTCTACTGGATGAAGCCATCGACTCCTCTTTCGGCATTAACCATTAACATCTCTCTTAAATCATTAAGAGTAAGTTGATATACTAATCAAAAACTTTGGGTCGTTACAATAAGATTCTCATCAAATATTAACATTCTATAAATTATGAAAATAATGATATATATATGTGTATATATGTTATTAATATCACTACATGATATTAAAAAATGAATATGATAATATATTTTTATATATAAATGGTTATATTTATGATTTATAGAAAGATCAATTGTTTATATACTTGAAAAATAATAGTTTAAAAGTTTATATAGAATTCTTCAAATGTTGTGAAATACATAAATATGAACATGATAAATCGGATGATATAAATGATATTATGTGAGAACTAAATTATTGATCCATAATATTAATTATTATAGGACATTGACCAACATATTTGAATCATGTCTACAAGTGCACTACAGTTTTTGAAAAGTGGTAAAAAAATTTTGTTTTATACGAACAAACTATAAATGTTAGAAAATTAAGATAAAATACACATGGGTAAAATTTTTTATCATTATAAATTATAATGGTGAATATTTCCCTAAAATGAATTAAATACCAACTGAGATAGTGAAATGAGTTTCTTCTCATAGAACACCTATACCTAAACATTATCAATCCTTAAAAGTTATTAGACTTTTTCTCTCTCTAAATAGATTGAAATTCCTTCTAAAATTAAACTATAAATACTAGTAATAAATATAAAATAAAATATTACTAGTACTATAATGTTATATTTTTATAAGATACATAAATAAGAAAAGGGTAATAAAATTATTGAATGGACAATGAATCTCACAATGTATGTACTTCTAAATGAGAAACGAAGTCGATGAAGGGTACTATTTTCTATGATGTTGAGTCATGTTATTATAATTATAGATATTAATTTTCCCATTAATTTTAAATATTCATTAATTTTTAAGAGAAATAATGTATTCATGAAAAAAAACAAAAGAAAAAATTGAGTATATAAGAAAATTATATTATATTAATACGCGAAGCTATGAAAAACCTAAATTGATTTTACACAGGTCAAGGGCACAAATAAATTTGAAAATAATGAGATGTAGCTTCAAATGATAGATTAATATAAATAAAAAGGAAAGAAATCCTGGAATTATACATGAAGTGTGTTTTAAGACTCAAGAAATTCCTCATATTCTGGATTTAAAATTGAACATTAAAATAAAAAACATATGATGTTCTTCTTTTCTCATGGATAGGTGAGGTGAATTCCTATTATATGGTCATGTCTGATTCTAATTATAACAAAAATCTAATAAGTGAAATTAGTTGAATATTGATCCATGATATAAAATAAATATGAATCCATGAAAAAAAATAAACAACCACTCAATAAATTTCATAATTTTGTCTTACATAAAAAGGATATCTTGCTAAAATAACTTTTAGAATTAAAATAAAAATTAACTAAATCAACCTCAACATACATTGAGCATGACCTTACAATTACTTATTTTCTTTCTGAAGTAGAATCCTGATAATCCTATAATATTATGGTTACCTGATGGTGGGGATTATTGAAATCAAAAACCATTGAATTAATAAACATAGTAATGAAAAATATAGAATAGATCATAATATTAAGTATACTATAATTTATAAAAAGAATGTATTCTATGATCAAAGAATAATATAAAGTATAAAGATAACCTGTTTTATTATAGTGTTAATAGCCACTATTAAATATGATGAAAACACAAATAATATTCAAATTAGTATTATTAAGAAATAATTGAGTTTTAAATTGTTATATAGAGTATAATTTATAGTTTCTGGAAACATCAAACTGATCTAGTTTCCAAGATCATTCATTGCTGACCCTTCTTGATCTGAGATTATTTTCAAAATAGAAATTAATTTCTATAATATTTTTGAATATGAAATTCCAAAGTAACATAAATTCTATATGGTCTGTTGATATTGTCTCCTAGATACCCAAGTATATATATATTTTAAATTTCGCTTCAATATATAATGTTCAATGTGGTTTTGTAACCCTCATTGATAATTAAATAGGAACTATCCTTGTAGTTTGGTCAATTTACAATTTTAATTTTATTCTGATTCATAATTATCACTATGTTTTGGGGTTGAAGCTCAATTTTATAATTACATCTGGACTCTTGGTTGGTGTTTTGATAGTTAATTTTCCAAATGTTGCATGTTTTTTTAATAATGATCTACTTATTTTTACATATCCTAGAAAAAATAATATTTATAATTTTTTCCTACGTAACATATGTAAACAAAATGTAATATAAAAGTGAATACTATATATTTAATAAAAGACACGGTCACTACAATATATTATGTCTATTTTTTTCATAAAAATATTGGTTTCTTATATTCCTTATATCAAATATGAGGAAAAAATAATTTTTGTTGAATTTAAAATAATTAATAACCAAGAGACATCTTTAAATAAATTAATAAAAGTTATTCTATATAGCACATGAGCGTCAGCCCAGTTGGTGAGGACTCTTTAAATGCATCCAGAGACCCGAGATCAAAACTAGGTGGATGGTAATTTCTGGTACTATAGAAGTATTGTAGTAGGTAATGTAGTAGGTATTGTAGTAGGTAGAGTAATAGGAATTTTGCATTATTCTAGTTGGTACTATAGCGGGAACTATAGTAGGAACAGTTTGGTAATATAGAGGTCAAGAATATTCTCATTTTTGGGCCTTCGAGCCACAGATTTGGTCCTCGGGTCCTGTAAGGCATTTGGGCCACCAAGGACTTCGAGTCAGTAAGGCCTTTAGACCACCTCAAGGCCTTTGGGCCACCTTACGTGCTGATACAAACAAGACAACCAACATCGAGCAAGGATCAGAAGGAGGAGTAAGGAGCTTTCACCATTACAGAAGCTAAAACAGATTAGAAGAATGAGATAGTATGGCACCTGTCATGGGGAAAATCTTGTACGTGCATGGGAAATCCAAGATAAACATCCATGCAAAGGTGGAAATCTGATTTCATGATGACGATGTTGGGGAGGAGTAGTTCCAATTAGTTATTCTGGGTTGTATGTAATGTTTGAATCCTATGGGCAATGAATTCCTCTAAGGCGTATGAGTCATGTAATACTTTTTCCTACAGGACATGTAAGGGTTCCACCTTACCCCTTGAAAGGTGGACTATTAAAAATCAATAAAAAATGAAGGCCTCCAGGCCATTGGATGGATGGTTATTTTATATAAACGATAATATATTATTAATAAGGATTTGTTTTTAACTTATAGAGCACCAAAAATTTATAGTGTATTCATTAATATTTTTTTGTTGATGAATTTTTAATATTTAATTTTGATTAATTTTTTAAATTTAAAATCAATGATTTTATAGGTTTTATTAGTTTTTAAAATTTGTTTCAAAATGAAAAAATAAGAAGTAATTTCATTGAGAAGTGTTCCTATAGAAGAAAATAAAAATCAGAAACTCAATTATATTTTCTTAATCCTTGGTATTGAACAAAATTTTTCTTCTCTATAGATACATAAACAAAATGAAATTATAGAAATAAAAATATTACTATTCAATAAATTCCTATAACATTTCATAGGAAGTAAGGATTACCTACATATTTTGGGAATAGTTTTTTAATATAACTTGTTAAATTTTAATTATATTTTTAATGATACCATCTTTTTAAAAACATAGACAATGTAATGTGGAATAATAGAAAATTTAAAATTGGAAACATTAATGATTTTGGGAGAAAAGTGTATATCATTAATATTGAGGAATAATTTGGTATGATTTATCTATAGGTAGATGAAGGACTATTTCATTGGTATTATGCTCTATCTAATGATTCTATAGTGAATAATAAAATGTTAATTATAGGTAAGTAATAATTTAGATTGAACATTGAGTGAGTGGTCACATTGATAAGAATAAAACACAACAAATGAAGACACTGATTATTTAAAATACATGTGACATTATTATTTGAATTTACTATTAAATTTAAATCAGGGAATTATTATGATAAATACATTTATGAATATAATGAAACTAAAAATCAATAATGTATCATACATAGACAACCTAGGACCTTGATGAACCATCATATGGAGGAATTCGTAGAAGAACCTATTGGATGTGTTAAAACAAGATGTAATATTGGGAATTTGTTTTATTTCGCAACATTTATATTATATTTAAAACCCTAGTCTGTATAATAAGAAATAAATTATTAGAGTTGGGTAATGGATAGGTTTTAAGAGCTAAATTATTTTAAATGGAATAATGTTTTAGAGTTAGTTGGCATATACCCTACTCATCAAATAATATGAACTAAATTGGACTTCAAAAATATATTAGTTTATTGATGTGTAATTATAAGAAATAAAGCTACAATAGTTTTTATACCTTACAATCAAGAGGAAGGTATAGACTATAAATTGACTTTATCCCATGTTTCTAGGATTAATGAATTTAGTATCATTTTATCCCATGCATCATATATGATTATTAAATTACACCAAATGTATGTTAGATATACTTTTCTAAATGTATATTTAATGGGATATGTTTTTTTGAACAACCCTAACATTATAAAAATCCTCAATTTCAAATTCATAGTTTAAACATTCTGTATCATAATATATTATTAAAAAAGAACTAAAGATGTGGTATGAAATATTAACTTTATTTATTTGAGAATTGTTTTTTATAATGGTCAGTGAATCATACTCTATTTATGAAATCCACTTCCAAATATATTTTTTTAGAAAAACATTAAATACCATGATAATTTCAGTGTCAATAATAATTTTTTTATTTTTTTTTCAAAATCTATAAAATAACATTTTTAAATGAGTATGATGGTTGAATTAATTTTCATTTATTGATTTAAAATTATTAAAAAATATTATATAAGTGTTTTAAATCAAATAATATATATTATTTATCTACTAAAACTATTTGGACTTGAAAATAGTGATCCTTATACACCTATGATGTGTAAAAAAATTAAAATTTACATTTATGAAGGGGGTAAACCAGTTGAAAAATATTTGTATAGTGGATTTACGTTTTTTTGTTGTATATTAATGATAATAGGCTGGATATTATTATTTTTAATTACATTTAATATTATAGAGAATTCCATAATAGTATCGTTTGAAAGATAAATAAACTAATTTTTAAATATTTAAATGGAACACATTATGTATAACTTCCATATCAAAAAACATTTATTAATGTTTTAATTTCATAGTTATATTTTAATTTGCGAGTTTTTAGATTAGATAGAATGAGAACCTAAAAAACCTATCACATTTTTGGAAAATAACTTGTTTCATGGTAATGTAATTAGTATTATTATGTTGAAACATTAACTACTAAGGATAGATATATAATTGATGATAGTTTTTTAGCATAGGTGTTGTGGATGAAAGAGACTCCTTAGAAATTTGTAATTAATTTCGTTAATTTTCATATTTTTTATATAACCATTTAAATTTATATTTCTAATAATTTATATTAAAAATATTTAACTAAGAACATTAATATTTCTCACCCTTTTATAAAATATTAGGTTTGAAATGGTGACATTTATTTTTAATTTCATAATACTACATATCATATTGCCAATAGTTTTAACAAAACCACATATAAATATGAAATTTGACTTTATTAAAGGGATGTAGGATTGTGTTTGTCAATAAAGATTATAATTTTTCATAGTATTTCATAAAAAATTAGAATTATTTTTATTTCCCTAGAATTAGTATTTAGAATCAAAAACTTCACCCCAAACTATTAATAATTTCTTTTATCATCTCTATATTTTGGACCTTCATTAATTCAAATCCTCTATTCATTGAACATTTGATTATTCAAAAAACTAATTTATAAATCCTAAAACAACAAACAGATGTTTGAAAAAGTGAATATAAGGAGAACCATTATGGAAATTAAAAGCATTGGATTAAGGAAGATTTATGATCTATTATTATCATGTGATATAGGAAATTGTTGTATATTTTTATTTAATTTTCTAAACTAATATGCCTCTATATAATGGGTTAAGATACCAAGGATTTGAATTTTTTTTAGGAATGTGGTATGAAGAATAATTTCAATAAGTTTGGTTAATGACTTTATTGAAAATGTTCAATTTTAATTTGGTGAACGTTATGTTATTGTTTCATCAAAGTGAGGAGATATAAATACTGAATATTATATATAGAGATGGTTTAGATATCCCTATCATATTATTTATGGAACATGAGTTATAATTTTATGTAGACTGGTGATCTAGTTAATTAATAAAAAATAATAATTTCATTTAATTTTATAAACCCTCAAATAACAATGATAATGAAAAAAGATCATAATGTTGATTAGATAGTTGTTTATAAGTTCATTCAATATAGTGTAGTTTTTGGGATTTACAAATTAGGAAATATTATCTTTCCAAATACGTTTTTCTTATTCTTATTATTAGAAATATAATGTAAAATATATGTGGTTATATGTGGAATTATATGAATTATTTTAGTCATAAGCACTCAAGGAAAGCCTTTTATATCTATGGGTTACTAATCTCTATTATTTTATATAAGAGGATTTATATCATATATAACTATAGGGATAATATTCTAATACCACAACATATTATTATCTGGTTCAATATGAAAATTTGGGTTTTTCTAGATTGTCCTCAAAGGAATGATCATGCATGTTTTTGGTGAGGAAGATGATTTCAGTAATGTTAGTAGTAAGGGAGTGGAAATGAGGATTTTTTCCAATATGTTTTCTAGAGATCTTATAAAGGAAGGTTGTGATTCTTAGATATAAGTTAGTAATACTATTGTTCGTTGGCTTATGTTTGAAGAAATTGTGTCTGAAATTCTTTCCCCTAGTTTGGAATATTCAAATATCTTTGATAAAATTATTCATTCGTGTAGAACAAGGAAGAATTTTGTGGATGAGAATATATATACCATAAATAAAGGAGATATTAAACTTTTAATTGTTTTTAGGAACCATCTGTTGTAAAAATGTGGATCTTTATAAGTTAGAAGACAGAAAAGTGGATATCAACATTAAATACCCTACCGTGTATTGAATTATATAAAAAGAGTATCTTTAAAAACTTATTGTAACTCCATGTTAAATTTTATTGAAATGAATAATAAGTTTAGTTTCTTTAAAAACATATAATTTAAGGGTCTTAAATTTTGAAACACATTAAAATTATAGTATTAAAATGTGAAAATTTTAAAATTGCTCTAAAATTTTAAAGTACCAAAATGATAAAAAATTGTGGAAACAAATATATATTAGTTTAATAAAATTAGACATTATGGATTAATTACTAGTAAATAATCATTAAACTTTTATTGAAGTTATTTTAATCTTAAAATATAAATTTTCTTTATAAATGATGTTTAATTTTTTTAATATATGTTAATTAATTGCTACCATATTTTGAAATTTTATTTATTAAAATAAATATCTTTTTTGAAATTATCTTATCATTACTATATTTCTGTTTTTTTACTTTTCTTTTCTGAATATATGACTTTTATAGTGAAATATTAAAAATATAAGATTTTTTATGAAATATGTCATTTCACGTAAAGTATTTAGAAGGTCCCATTTATATTAAATTGATTTTAACCTGTTATTAGTTCATATTGATTTAATATAATCCAATTAATTTCATTGTAATCTACCATGTTCTTAATTTTCTTGTAAAAACATTATTATAGCTAAGGTTGCATTTTTCTCCAAAAAATGTTTAGTGTCACATTTTTTGGTTTTATTTTAAAGGTAATTTTAAAAAGTTATTTATATTAAATTTTATAAAATTGATTCCATATTCAGAACTAAAATATATTTTTTAAAATATAAAGGACTATTTTTTCTCCAAATATAATAACAACCATTGTAAAAACGGTATCACCACCATAAGGGTAATACATTTAGATCAAGGATAAAACAATGTACTAAAGAATAAATTTAATCAAATCAATTTATTTTTTTCAATGTACAATTGTAATTTGGTAAAAACTTTTATATTTTCTAAAATGTGTAATTTGATTTCAGTTATATTTGATAAATTTAATTATATAATATTAAATAAAGAAATGTCCAAAATGTATCCTTAATGCTTTTAATATCAATAATATTTTCTCATCGATATAAAAAATTAGTTATAGATGGAATTAATAAATTTTAATATTACTGATTGTTTTTATAATGATAATTTTTTTTCAATTTCTAATAAAAATGCCTCAAATTTCAATGCAATATTGACACAATACAAGAGTAAGAAATAGAAAAATCATGTAATTTATTATAAAATATTCTATTTATTAATTTATTGGTTATTAATGGTTCACCATGATTATTTTGTGTAAATATAATGTATTAGGGATGTTTTAAATCTTTATGTTTAAACTACTCTACTATGTAAAAATATTATTAATGTCAATTATATGAATAGTTTTGAAAATGACCTTAATTTTATTTTATGACTAATAATATTTTATTAAAGGATTTAAAAAATTTTAAAATATTGTAACTTTTAAAAATAATTTTATATGGTAAATAATTTAATCCATTTTCAATATATGTTTGAATTTTCCTTTTACCATTACTTTCTCTACGCCTAATGTGTAAAACAAAAAGATATCGTAGAAATCATAAAAAATGATCATGCTTGGTTAACATAAGGACACAAGAAATAAATCATAGCATTAACTATTCTAAAATTAATTGGATGAAAAAATTGGGATTATCACTATCATATTTTGGAATGCTATAATATTTGTGCTAATTAATATCAATATGGATACCCCTAGGTTCCAAATCGGTTGGCAGTGGTTTTACAGGGTCTTGATGAGGTCTCGAGTTCGAGTCTCAACTAGTTATTTCATGTTGGATTAATGTATAATTTTAATTTTATTTCCCCCTTCCCCATAAATGTATTAATAATATAAAAATTGATTTATTTTAATTTAATAAATAATGTAATTAAAAGGGTTCCCATATCCTTTATTAGATGAGGACACACACTCTCTTGTATTTATCAAACATCTTGAGCCATTAAGCTCAACCAGACATATCAATAAAATAATATTAACATCTATCCTTCTTGAAAAACTATCCCTAGGTTCTCTAATGAGATATCCAATGGATGTTAATAAATGTGGAGGTAATACTCATAACTAATTGAACCTAATAAAATGAGTATATCAAATTTACTAACATGTTATCGTGTTATTATAATTGGTTTATTCATTACATTTAACTATAAAATTTGGAATGAAAACATCATCTGTGGGTATGTGTTGACTACCACCTCTAGGAAATGATGTGTTTCATTTTCCACCATCAATTATCATGGAAATTTATGATGACAGATTTATTGTACATAGATTATATTAATGAATAAATTATCACTTTAAAAAGATGATAAAAATATACTTTCATGAACTTCTATCCAATGAATAATTGTAATGTCCTTTAATTGTACATATAGTTTACCACCTACAAGGAGATATGTGATTTTTTCATATATTCCACTCATGGATGGTTATAAATTTCTATTTAATATACAATTTTTAATTATAAATTGATTATTATTTTTAGGTTGAATGAATAATGATCTATTTTACCAGAGTCAACTTTCTTAGTTCTATTTGAGATTATCCACTGATCTTCCTCAAAACATAAAACATGAAATTAATAGATTGTATAATTAAATATGTTTGAAAAATAAATATAATGAATTATTTAATGTTAAGGGAATAATTATTCAAATGATTTATAAAAATTGAAATAATCAATACAACTTAATTATATATGATTTTATGAATAATTATAGAATGTATAGATTCAATTAAATCGGTTTATTATGGTAAACATCCATTCATTGTGTCATATATCAACATCAATGAATATATTCAAACAATAACCTAAATTATTAATTCTCACTTCTGTGATATAACATTTTTATTAGTTTCTCATCTCACTTTTATTTTTATGAGAGATATGTAATATTCACAATGAAATTATTTTTAAAGGGTGTATAAAAAAAATTATTAAATTTTTATAATTATTTTTATTAATATTTTGTCTGTTTACAAATATGAGAATGGATATCCATTTTTGTAAAATTTTATTCAATGATTATTGTATCGGAGAATATATTATGTTACAAAAACATTTATTTTTTTTATTTCAAAATCTATATGTTGAGAAAGTGAAATTATAAGAATATTATCCTTTAAAGCCCATTTATTTTATACTCCTTAGGTTATTATTAAAATCATTATCTATTAATTAATATAATTATTATCCATTAAAACCAATATAACTTTTTTTTACATAAAATGATTGAGAAAATGTTATTATAGAAAGGTCAATCGTATTTCATCTCAAGTCGATGAGTATTTTCATCCTTGTCTATGGGTATCAATATTGATTTATCAATATTTTAAACTATAAAAAAATTTAATAAAATTGTGATTTTCATAATATTTTACTATACTTAATTTTTTTTTGATGTAACATTTTTAATGAATTGTTTTTTGCAACAATTCATTTTTATGTATTTAAAAAATATTTAAAATTATGTTCTCTCTAAAGTTATATAGTATTAACATATTTTAACATCACCATCTCTAATTATTTCTCTAAAGAATCATTTATATGTTTCTATTAAAATGTTCAAAAAAATTATTTTACCAAAAATCTATATATTTTTAAGAAATATTATTAAAATAAATGAGTATTATCTAAATTTTCCAAATAAATTTGTTAATTGATATTGGAGAGGTATTTTTGTTAGCATCACCATCCTCTAAGGATTTTAATACATTAATAGTTATATGTTCCTTTGATACCATAATTTTTCTTTTTCTATATTAATTATGATTACATTGAAGAGACTATCATGAAACTTGTTTCTTTTCAATGAATTAATAAATTTTAATAAAATGATAAGTGTCCTCAAAGGTGTTATGATGAAAAGATCAATATTATATTTTTTTTCATTATTTACTACTTGTTCATATATAAATATGGTTTATGGGTTGTCATAATATAATTATGGGTGGATGATTATGTTATAAAAAATGATGGGTGGGACTTTTATAGAATATATTTCATTGGGTAATGCAATAGACACAAAATATGTAGGTTACTTTTATGTGATAACAAAGTTAACTGATGGAATGCTACTCTATTGATATGATAGATTTTACCAATTATAGTTCACTATTAATATATATGTTGATTCCTTGATGAATGTTTCATGTTCATCAATACCTATATTTTTTTTCAATGCATTCTAGTAGTGCTAATGAATCATTTTCATAGGTACTATTTTTCACATGGATTAGGATTTGTGACCAATATGAGTAAAATCTACTCTTGAAGAATTGAACCATATCCCATCATTGATAATAATTGTTTTTTATGGGAATGAATTAACTAATTTTATTGTCTATTAATATTATTATATCATGGTACCCTTATTATCATTTTATTCCTAGTGGTGAAATTAATTTATTAATTCTCAAGTTTAACCTTACAAATTGTTTAAGATTAGCTATATTATGTTTATTTTTCCTTGGAAATATTAAAATATATTTAATATGATATGTCAATAATGGTTTCATCTGGGTGATAATGAATAATTAATATATATTTTGAAAATCCACCAATAATGAAAACATTCTCGGTTAAATGAATGTGAATAGTTATATAAGAGTTCTTCCAACTTCTCTAAAACTATAAATATAAAATTTCTATACATATGAAATAATTTCAATATCTATGTTTGGTTTTTTTATGGATGAAATTCACTCATGATAATTTATGTCAACTCTATTAATTTAAATATTAGGTTTTGAGGATTATATCTTGGAGTATCAATTTTTGAATATTATAATACTCATGATGGAGAAACTTGAGGAATCAACTGATCATTAGTATATGTGTTATAGAGTGTAATAAAATCATTATTTTCAACCTGAACGGTTTCATGTCACTTCATCCACCAAATATAGTGATAATAAATCAGTTTTTTTTGTTTGAGAAATCATTTGGGGATATTTATAAACATTTCTATAATATTAAATATTTGATTATGGGGTTTTTTAATAACTTGGTTGAATATTTAAACATTAAGTCCTTGTTTTTGATATATTTGTTGTAACCCATGGTAATTCAGTAGTTGGAACCCAAAAAATATACAAATAAACCGACGTTTTAAAATCATGTTCAATATTTTTCTTATGGTTTTTTCTCCATGTTTGATTTGCTGTAGAATGAATTACCTTTTATATAATCAGAATGTCAGAATTCATGTAAATATCTTGAATAATTAAGGTATTTTTCTATTCATCTAATATATTATGTAACGTCCCAGATCTCGAAGCCACTCTAATGTTCACCATACCTGGTTCACCCCATGACCTTAAGTGCAGTTCTGAAATCACATGTGGCTTCCAACTAGCAATGAAGGCTCATTTGTTTTAGAGGGTAAAACAATTCCATCATTGCTAGAGTGTGGCACCAAAAAAACAATAAAATTGCATTAGAGGAAGTAGTAATACAAGTCAATAAAAGTAAACAGCAGAAGACATATAATATAAATAACTATATTTCATAGCATTCCAAGGATGATTTTTCCTGTAACATGTTTTATGAAAATATACAAACATGATACACTACAGTAATATGTAATAAAAGTAAAAAAAGTAAAAATGGATCATAATAGACTCAGAAGTATCGTAATCCTCAGCTTGTTTCCATGATCGCATACTCCTAACAAAAAATCAAGTACATGTAGAGGAGTTCTAACCCTTATCACCATCTGCAACAATATAACCTATTTGGGCACAAAACAATGACCCAAAAAAGTGTGAGACTAAATCCTAGTAGGTAACCGCCCACGATCTATGCCAATCTATCATTGAATATACATAACAAGTAGTGTAAAATAATGAATGAAGTATTCTTTGAAGTAATCAAATGTAAATAGTACTACAAGACCTAGTATTCATTTACATTCATTTCATGTTTATTAATTAATTCAATTACATTTAAATTTATATGTCTAGGGATCATACCTAATCCCAGAAACCCCCATGTAAAATAAATCAGGACAGGTACCTCATAAGGATATCCAATCATGTGTGTGAAGACAAAATCCAAGATTGTTCATTGGCTTGGTAGACACGTTATAATTTATTTCATTTAAATATTCAATTTAAAACCTGATCCCCTCCATGAAAGACCTATGTTGGAACTTGTTTATCACACCAGGTGAACGTATAACTAAAACCTATAATCCTATCACAACAAACCTATCTGGAAACCCGGTATCACTCTAGGTGCAAATCTACAAACATACTACTAGCCCGTCCTAGTGAATCTCTTCGAAATCCTAGTCTTAATATATATGGGTTATAAGTCCCTATTTACTAATAATTTTAATGTAGGTCCAATAATTAATCCATAGGGATGAATCATGACATGAAAAAAATCCAACAGAGTCCATTCATGACAGCCCTCAACGATCCTTATTTCACTCCGAAAAAAAGTAATGCCTCAATTAGCTCAAATGCTACATTCATGGGTCACTGACGACTTGAACATAATAACCAGACCAACCACATAAGGCTTGGACTTTCTAATACTCACATTGAAGAATCACATAATAAGAAACACATATAATTTAAACAAATACACAGGATTAACATTCTTAACTCACATGGGAATAATTTTCATAACAATAATCAAATTTAATTTATACTATTACATGATTTCATAATAATAAACACACATGGGAAATTCATATAACATTCCAATCATGTAATTTAAAATATGAATAGTCTTAACCAATCAATTATCTCACTTGGGAATTTCATTTATTTATCAAATTAAAATTTTAAAAACCAGTGAATTTATTATATGACATGCCTTATGGTCATCTTAGTCCGAATGGCCATAAAAGGTCATCCAAGGGAAACACACCCATGGGGTGTCTCTTAATCATCATTAACAACCCTATATATAAATCAAAGAAAATAATTAATTAAATTAACAATAATAGGAAATATAATTTGAAAAAAATCATTCAAGGCGACAAACTAAAATTTTTTTTGTGGTACTCTACATCATATAACGAACTTGAAAATTACTGAATGTTACAAGACCACCAACCTCGTAGTTGAACAACTCTCTTGGTCCAGCATCATACTCTAATTCTAACTAGAACATGGTAGATCTAGAAATTTAGAATAAATACTCAACCATTTACAACAAGGTCATGATATAAAATCATTAATAATGGCTCTATAGAAATTGAGAGCTTACCAATTGGGTTCAAACGCATCTGATGATGATTGAATTAGAGTTTATATGATTATTCAAGATCCAAAAGAAGATCTGATGTTGGTGTATGAGAGAACCCCTTGAGACCTATATCTATTAATGATGAAAAGAAGTTATTTCCCATTTTAACATATTTGGCAAAATAGACAACATGTACTCTGAATATACATGCCATGTATATTCCATTTTTTCTTTCCTTTCACCGACTACACTTATACGTAATTGATATTCCAATCTACTTGTCATACATGACATGTGCTGTAATTACATGGAATGCGACCCCAAGTAACTATATTTAACATGATTGAATTCAGACCTTAACCTCACTTTCTCTAGTTTTATTTAATAAAAAATTAAAAGAAAAGATCTATACCTCAATGTATGAACTGATTTCGTAAAAACATCCCCTTTAAAGAAATTCATCCATAAATTACCCTTCCAATGGTGGATAGAAAATATATTATAGAAACTCTAACCACAATGATCATACATCAACCTCCATCTCCCATGTCTCATCCTGGACTCAGTTTTGCTGTCGTAGAACATGTATGAAAGGAACATACCCTCCATGGATAACATTCTTTCTACGATCCACAATTCAAAAATGGTTCTCCTTAAAAGATACATCTACCTATCACTCAACCACCTTGGGTTGATAAACATGAGAAATGTAAGAAAATTAACACCTCAACTAAGGAAATTGGGAAACTTCATTCATATCCCGATATCGTTGAGGTAATTTCAACCAAACGGAAACTAGCCAGGCATTCCTAGAATCTGAAATGGCCTGATGTATCTCTGTGAAAGATTTCCCTATATCAGGATCATCTAGTGTCCCAACCTCGAACAAAAAGTATGAAAACATGATCCCCAACTTCTAACACTAGAGTCATCTGTGGTGATTGGCATAAGATTTCGGACAAGACTGCACAGTAGCCATCTATTTCTGAATCAACTGAACCTATTCAGTGCTCTCCAGGATAAGATGAGGTCCCAACATACATGTGTCTCTTACCTCTCACCAAGATAATGGTGATCTTCATCGTCTACCGTACAAAACCACATATGGGCCCTATGAATAGTAGACTGAAAGGTATTTCTATATGAGAACTCAACCAAGGGTATTTGTTTCTCCTAAAACACAAAAAATCTTGGACACTTGCCCAAAGATAGTGCTCCAGTGCCTGAAACATGCACTTTGACTGGCCATCTGTTTGAGGGTGGTAAGTTATGCTCAAATGCACCTATATACCCATCCCATTTTATTTTTATTTCCTCAAATGAGATGTAAACAAGGAAACCCTATCAAAATGATAGAATGATGAACCTTGTATAGTCTTACAACCTCCCAGATGTACAACCTTCCATTCTCATAGACACTAAAGGGTTTCTTGATTGGAAGGAAATGTCAAACATTTTCAGCCTGTGAAAAACAACCCATAATGTATCAGTACCTCAAGGAAAACATGGTTACTCCATCACAAAATCCATCACGTCATCATTCCATTTCCACTCAGGAATGGGTATATTCTGAAAACTTTTTAATGGTCGTTGGTTTTCCTCTTTCACCTGCTGACAAGTGGAGCACCTCATGAAAAAACAATCCAAAAATGTTTTTCATACCTTCCCACCAATACCAATGATGTAAATCCCAATAAATACATGTGACATTAGGATGCACCACCCATATAGATGCATGAAAATCATGCATCATCTTCTTATGCATGTCTACTGACACCCATATGCAACCATGTAACCGCAAAACCTCATCCTCACCAACTGTCCAACCAGGAGGAGGGTCCTCCCCTGCCACACTCTCTCATAGAACTAGGCCTTTGGAATCGGATACCTGCCTCATCCTCACTCGATCTAGAAGGGTAGAGGTAACAACTAAAGATGAATGAAATGTTTGTCCCTAACTATTGTGAACCTCTATTTACAACTCAGAGAACAACACCATAAGCTACCACTCACTACTAGCATAATTCACACCCTATATCTGAGTCATCCTACTCAATAAACAAGTCATTGCATTGACTTTAATAGGAATATAAGGATGATCTATGTAAAAAGACTAATTTTATTCCACCCACCTTATCTGCCATGGATTTAGATCACACTGAGTAAATATGTACATGAAGCTTTTGTGGTCCATGTATAACGAGAAACACTCTCCTGATAACTAATGTCTCATAGAATGTAATGCATTAATAACTACCACTAAATCGATATCATCTGTTCGGTAATTCCTATAATGGGGCCTCAACTACCGAGATCTATATGAAACGACTCTATACCATTCATAAGAACAGATCCTAGACAGATACATGATGTGTCGCAGTATATAGTGAAACTCCTGCACAGATCTGGAAAATTATGTATCAGTACCAAAGTCATTATCCCTATCAGTTCTTAAATGGTCGTCTCATAGGAAGATTTCAAAACATACCTTGAACCATTTTATTCAAGCCCATCAATGATATTTCTAAGTGTGAGAAGTTCTGTATGAAATTTTTGTGGTAACCCGCCTACCCCAAAAAACATTACACCTCAAATAAATTATTGGGCTACTCCAAGGAAACTACTTATCTCACATTACATGGATCCATTAATACATTTTTCTATGATATTATGTGACCCATGAAGTGAATATGATCCATCAAGAAGTGAAACTTTGTGAGCGTAGTATAAAACTGATACTCTCTCAGTGTACTCAAAAGAATATCAAGATTTATGGTATTTTTGTGTTGATTGTGAGAATACCCCAAGATATCATCCACTAAAACCAAAATTAATGAATCAAGATAAGGATGGAACACTATTTTCATTAGTTCCACAAATACGGCATGTGCGTTCGTGATGCCAAACAAATGTACATGTAATCATACAAAACATACCTGTTCTGAATGGATGTGTGAGCTATTTCTGATGATCTAACACATATTTAATGATAAAAAGATCTCAAATCGATCTTATTTAATACCCTATCTCCTCAGAGGTGATAAAATATATCATCTATATACAGTAGAGGATACCAATCCTTAACCTTTTAATGGTTCAATTTTTGATAATCCATGAATATCCTGAGGGTATCGTCTTCCATTTTCACAAAAGGACTGAAAAACCCCAAGGAGAAGTAGTAGATCAGATGAAACGCTTAGCCACCAATTCCTCTGGCTACCCCTTGAGCTCATGTAACTCCTTCGTAGTCATCCTATAATGAGGAATGGATACTTGTGAAAATATGGTCACTAGCTCGATAGTAAACTCTATGTCTCTTACTATATGTAAAACATAAAAGTCATTTGGAAGGACTTCCCTAAAATGATGAAATAATATTTTGAAATCCATAATACATGTTCCCTGTTCATGAAGATATAATCTCACAGTCTCATCTATCATCCTGCCCAACCCATGATGCTCGTGTCCATCATGTCTCACCTAGACATTCCATTCACCCTTTTGTAGAAAATACTACCACTATAGTGACGTAAAACTCACCCTACGACCATAGAAATCGGTAATGGATTGAAAGATGATAGGCAAGTCCATTACATTAATTAAATCAAATCCCATAATCTCCAAGATGTAGAGGCACCATAAGAACTGACACCCACCAACCTAAAGGGGGAACTCCTTTTACTGATTAAAACATTCCGTTCTAATCCCCAATAGTGTATCTATAGTCATATCATCATCAGAAGTTAAAACAAAAAAACCACAAATCTCCATAATGAGAAAAAAATATTAAACTATGTGATGAACCTATATCAAAATGTGTAGAAGCTAAAATAGAGGTGACTAGAGTAGTATCTCCGATAGTAGAGGGTCCAGGATCCAGATCATACTGGGTTTGATACAATACAAAATTCTGACCTATACTGATTCCATGTCACACTGCCTGGCTACCCTAAGTTGATCCACCTTACTGTCACAATGAACTTATGGTCTGGATACTACATCCATGACCACCACCTTGGCCTAAGTGGCCTAACACATTCCACTTCCCTTACTATTGAAAAGTTTCTAACCATGCTCTAGATAACGAGTCTGTGTAGACCATATTTCACTATAAGATGGAGGAAACCTTTTACAGAAACTCTATAAATGGACCATATTGCTGCAATATCGACACGTGACTACATCCTGTGGAAACTGTGGCCTTGTATGACCCAGGCTACCACACTATTAGAACCTCAGTTGGCTATTTGATGATAATTTCTAACTCCTACTATCACCAAGAGAAATATTCATATGGTACTTCTTACTACTGGTAGAGATGGTACCTGATCTCAGTGCTGAACCGCCCAACAACACAGCTCTAGATTCCCATATATTATGTTCTGTATTCAGCGCCTGATTTACAGTTGTTGTTACATAATGAATCCTAAATACATTCACCTACAATCGGACGTCGAACACAATACCATACTCGGATCTCCTAGCCTTATATACATATCCACCCATCAGAATAGCTGCAGAATGCGGGATCTTTATAAAATGGGCCATGTAATCCATCACTGATGAAGAACACTGCTTTAGATGCATGAACTCTCAGGATATTTTGGGCCATATGTCTCGGGATAGAAATAATCATAGAATACTATATGAAAATCTTCATATTCTATATCATGAGGATGCTCATCATAATCGATAAAATCCCACCATCATTTTATGGAATCGCACATCATATACATTGTGAGTTTCACCCTCTTCTTAGGAGGTGTCTCTAGATGCTCTAGGATCATAATAAAGGAGTACAACCATGAATCTGGAGCCTATGGTCCACCATTCCACAAATCATTTAGGAGGATGCTGCTGCGGAAACAATCGCGTCAGATATCCCATAGATGAAGATGTTTTTGGTGCTCCGTAAAATGTATGAATGAACATCATGAAGCCTTTACAAAACTATGCATCAGTACCTATGTCTAGTATAAAAATGGATATGAAAACATGAATGAATGGAGGATACAATAGTATCCCATGGACCACCACGACTAGGTTATGATCATCACCACATTCCTGGTGTAGAACTAGAGGTCGTCATGGTGGCATGAATATGCAAGGTAAATAACACACCATAGTTTATGTTAATTTATAATGTTCAAAGTGAATGTGTGTAGAAAATAACCTGGAGAAGAAAACCCTCAATGGTTACCAAATGATGAGTAAACATTGTATAGAAACCATACACAATGTGTACCCTTAATCTCATACTGGAGTGTGTAATTCCACGAGCATAGACATGTAACCACCAAAGATACATGATGTGTTTTCCTGATACACGACATATACTCATGTCTACCTTCTTAGCCATGTACTATTTATTGGGTAGAACCACATGGGATCTACCTGAGTAACACTACACAGTGTGTACCTAAAGTACACAAATGTGTATTCATTTAGACCATTTCATTGTGTTAATTATCACATGGCTAAACACGTGAACATTTACCACACAACGTGTACTCAAAGAACACGATGGGTGCATAAAAAAATTTCATTCTCGAACAAAATAACACATGGAGTTTGTTTATAGAACCAAATTCTATGTTGTTTTTTTTTCAAACAAAATTTCAATTTACTTCATGAAACAACACTACAAACCCTATTTTGGGAAATGTAATCCAACAGTATGCCAAATTATTATCCATGGAGGACCATTCTCCTCCTAAATAAATGTTTGGAATCAACTTATATCACATTATAACATAATTCAGTCTAAATCACAACAAGATATATAAATTTTTGATCCAAGATGGCCCATATACCTCAGGGACCAATGTTTAGTGTCCATAATATTTGAACAATAACATGTACTAATACACTTATCACAACAGTAGGCATATCTATCATTGTACATATCACAACAGTATGAAATAAGTAACTCTCTCTAAATGGCAAGGTAAGAATGAATGGCATGTGATTTCTAACAAGTTCGTACATGATGGATGAGATGGAATACCCTCATATCATTAAGTTTCCAAAAAAAGAACCATAATTATATCAATAAAAATAGTATAATACAAGTGCCTCACCCAATGGTGAAATCAAATCAACTATAACAACTCTAAATCAATAATTCACAATTCAAATCGAGAAAATTCTGCTTTTCACTATACACGTGGTAGCTACTCCTGGGAACATTTTATTACCAAACTCTATTTCATTCATATCTATTTATAATGACACCAAATAGTAAGAAAAACTATAAAATAAAATCCTCTGATACCAATGTGTGACGCCAAGATCCAGATGCAACTCAAAGGTGAACTATATTCAGATTTCCACATGACCTCAAGTGAATTTCCCCAAACATCAGAGGCTACCGACTAGAAGCGAGGGTCTAGGTATAATAATGGGGAAACTATTCCCTAATTGGAAAAGTGTAACACAGTAGAAACAATACCAATTTAATATCATAAGTAGTAATACAGGGAAACATAAGTAAATCCCAAAAGACAAATAATATAGATAACCAAATGTCATAGCATTGAAAAGAATATGCTGCATGTCACAGGATCTAGGAAAACAACCATACATGATACACTATAGTAATATTAAATACATGTATCAAAAATAAAAAATAAACATAAGAGGATTATATGAATCGAAGGACTAAGATTGGTCCCATGCTCTCATACTCCTAACAACTAATCATGTACTTGTAGAAGAGTTCAAACCCTTATCGAAAGCTATAACAATTTAATTTGTTTGGGCCCAAAAACAAGACCCAAACAGTGCGTGGGACTATATCCCAGTAGGAAACACCCATGACCTATGCCATTCTGTTAGAGAATATATATAACAGGCAGTGTAAAATAATAAATTTAGTAATCTGGAATGTATCCATAATTAAATCATCCTACAAGCACTCTTATTCATTTACATTCTTTTCATGTTTACTAATTAATTAAATTACATTTAATTGTATAAGCCTCGGGATCTAACCAAAGCCTGATGACCCCAGTGTAAAAGAAAGAACAACATATACCTCAGAAGGTTATATAAATGAATAGGTGAAGACTGAATCAAAGCTTGTGATTTGGATTAGAAGACGCTGCATAATTCATTTTATTTATAAATTCAATTTATAACCTGATTCCTTCCATCACATTCCTATGTTGGAACTCAAGTATCACTCTATGTTAATTTACATCTAAAACCAATAATCCAATTCCAACAAACCTCTCTAGAAACTCAATATAACTCTCGGTACAAACCTACCAATATCCAAAAATTCCATCCTAACGATCCTCTCTAGAATCCTTATGTCACGATAGGTGTGGTATAATTCTATGTAAAATAATCACGTTACTGGAGGTCCTATAAGGAAGCAATATGTATCACTCATGACATGTAATGAAAGACAATATAGATTGTCCATGTTATCCCTCAACGATCCATATTTCACTTGGCAAAAAAAGCCTCCACGAGCCTGACTGCTACATCCGTGGCTCACTCACAGGTTAAACATAACTACCAGAACAACATCATAAGGCTTGGACTTTAAATTACTCACATGGAAAAATCAAACAATAATATAAACATTTATTTTATACTATTACATGGGATTAACATTCTTAACTCACATCAGTTAAATTTTCATAACAATCCCCACATGTAATTTATACTATTACATCATTTAACTATATTAAACTCAAATGGGAAATATATATAACAATAAAATCATATAATTTAAATTATTGTAAGGATTAACCAATGAATTATCTCACATGACAATTTCATTCATTTAACCAATTCCAATTTAAACAACCCATGAATGGGATATATGTCATGACTGATGGACATCCTAGGACAAATGACCATAAATGTTCTTCCATGAGAAACACACCAATGTGGTGTCCCATAATCAAGGTTAAAAACTCTAAACATTCATCAAAATTAATAATAAATAATCTAAAAAAATAGGCAATATCATTTACAAAAATTAAATCAAGGTGGAAACATAAAAATGTGTTCATGGAACTCCGACACATATAATCAACTTGACAATTAGAAAAAGGCACGAGACCACCTACCTCATAGTCATGAAAATATCCTTATCCAACATCAACATCTAATTCAACCTAAAACATAGTAGATCTACAAAACATTAAAAAAGTATTAACCTTTGATAACTTGTTCAGGTGATGAAATCATGAATAACGAATCATGAGGAATCAAGAGATTAAAATTGGGTTCTAATGAATCTAATGACAATCGAATCAGAGTACAAGCGATGATTCAGAGGCCAAAACAAACTATCACACTGTTGTTTGAGAGAACCTATTGAGTTATCTATCTAGAAATAAAGAAGTGATGCTACTTCCCCTTTTAATTTTTTTTAAAAAATACATAGCGTGTAATCTGAATATATATTCCATATATATTACATTATTCCCTAAATTTTCCGACTACATTTACATGTCGTTAAGAGTCCCGCCAACATGTCCAACACTATTTGTACTGGGATTTCACGACGTGTAACCCCTAGTCATATTGTGTAGAAGACCTAAATTCATCCCTTACAATATTTTTCTCAAGTTTAATTAAATACAAACTGAATAGAAAATATCCATAACTCAAAGAAAGAACCAAGTTCTTAAATATAATGAGGCTGATTGAAATCATTTTCAAACATTAAAATAAAATTCAACTTACAAAAAATATATTTTTCATTAACAATTAAAATTAAATATCTATCTAGAAATTTAATTGGATATAATTTTTCCAAATTATATTTTCATGATAGAAATAAATTTTATTATGTCAATTTTATTTCATTTATGATAATAGTTCATGATAATAAATAGAATATATATCTTTTAAATTAGTTTCAAGATATGTTTTGAAAATTCTAGAACTTTTACCTTTTAAAATAAACTACTCTTGATTCAACTTTTTATTATATATTGAGTGAATTTTTTCACCTACACATTCATATAGTCAATTAGTAATATATTATTTCTACATTAGTTCCTAAATGACTTATTGTAAACTATCTAGTCTATTGTCTTTAGAGAATTATATGAAGATTTATTATCTATTTTGATAAATTTCAAACCATTTGAAATTTAATTTGATAAAAAATTTATGGTTAATCAAGACTCTCAACATTTGACCAGTGAGTATGATATACCATTAATTCAAATTTTTATTGATTTAATACCAGAGCTATTGCCTCTTCAACACACCCTTTATGATTTTCTAGCATCTCACTCATTATCTATGGAGTTTGTTCCAGCTAATATTCCATGACTGTAAACCATATTATTTTCATACTGTTGATCTCAATTATCCTTATAAACAACTATTATTTAGAAGACACATGATTGAAAAAATCATCTAAAAACATAAATTTATTTGAATAAATTAATAATTGGTTTTGTTTTATGTTTCAATATTGAACAAGCCTCGATTTTAATCTAAATAAATACCTAACATAGGTTATGGAATAGCCCATAGGGAATTCCAGATCCATATAGACTAGAAACTAATTCATAGTCATCAAGGATCTCCTTTGGGAGTAGTTTTTATAACCAAAATAATCAATATACACATAAATATTCATATTAATAATCCACTATAAGGATAATTAAAAAATGAAAGAAAACAAGTGTATGATTACATATATATGTAAATAAAATTTTAATAAAATGGGGGAGGGAACAAACAAATGAAAAATAAAAATCCTTATTAAACAAGGGACATTCACTGGATATTCCAAGACCAACACTTGTGCTAAAAGGGTAATAGAAAGTGTACTCACCACCTCAAGAAAATTCTGTTTTCCATAATTGAGTCATAAAAATTATAGTCTACACACACCCAATAGATTTTAGTATGGTGTGAGATCACATTTATAATAGCTTCCCTCCATAATTTACAATAGAATCAATTATATAAAAAATAAAGACACATGTTTCAAAAAAATTTAAATATATTTACTTTAAAACGTATGTTAAATTTATAAGTAAAGTAAACGAACACAAATAATTATTTTATTAGAAAAATATCAACATAAATAGCCTGGAAAATACCTATATATCATGTGTAAGTCGGGACCTTGTATCCTGACACTCTCGATAATCATCTACGGATGCAATGGTGTGTTCCCATGTCCGAGCCATAAAAAATCTACATCATCATTTAGAGCTTAGCTTGTATTGTAATATAATCTGAATAGGTACAGTAAAAAATTCCTATAAAACATATTCAAGGAATGTTTCCTATATTAATAGGGATCTCTTGAGGCACAATATTTTTTTAAGCTATATAGATCGTCCTTCCTTGTATTTGAAACCATAGTATGCTAAATCATTACTTTTCTAACCATTGATATAGGGGAAAATCCACCTCAAAAGGCTTTAACACAAACCAAACACATTTGAAATCCCAAATTATCCACTCCAAAAAATTTTAATAGAATTTAAATTATAGTTAAGAACATTTACAATTTAAAATAATGTCACTCGATGACACCACCAACTTTTTCCTTGAATAAAAAAAGGTCGGCCAATTAGAAATTATAATTATAATAGATATTATATCCTATAGAAGAAAGATATAATAATACAAATCAAAATATATTACACATGATTTATATTAGAAAATACATAGATTATCACATCCACTAGGAAGAGAAAAACTCACGAGATAATGGAGGAGATCCCTGTGTGGGATGACTTGTGTCACATAAATGAAGTTTTCTTCAAGGATATAATCCCAAATCATAAAAAACGATCCACTAGAAATAAGAATAAGAGAGTTATCACACTTTGGGATAGAGGGATCATGAGTGGTGTAAAATGGGTTGTGAGTTGTGTTATATAAGGGAGTAATATTTGAGAAAATATAAAAAATTAAAAGTCAGTAAGAGTGTATGGTTTCCCAAACAATGATTCAGTAATTTTAATGCACATAACTCCATAAAAGAGGTCTCATAGTATTTAACACAAATTTTCACTAATAGTTCCCATTAAAATACATACACTCTAGTGCTTCTATCCTATCTGGAAATGTTTTTTGGTGTTGTCACATTGATCTTGCTAACTATTTTTCAATATGCATTTGTATTTATCTACTATAAAAAATAAATTTTCTATGAAAAAGACTAGAAAAAATATAATACTAAAAACCAAATGTATCTAATAAATAAATGAAAACAACCTAGATGGTGTGAAAATTATCAACCCATTTTTCCTTTATTCCCCCCAAAAATCTATCTATAGTTTGATAAGAAAATATGTGAGTCTAATACTCTTATACCAAATTATTATGCTCCCACATCTCATGCCTATAATTATTTTATTTCCATTTCCCCATAACTATGAATATATATTCCCCTAAAAGAAAATTTACTTATGAATAAACATTCTCACCTAGATACTTGATCACTAAAAAATGATTCTCTAGCTTGAGCTCTTCCCAACCCAAAAAATGGGAAGGATTGTGGTTGTACTTTTTTAGTGGGGTCATTTGGAAAACATAATGAATCAATTATAACTAATAAGTAATCAAAAATTGGTATAGAACCTTATATATTCTCTCATTAGTCTCTAAATGCATGATATACCTTAGAGTAAGCATTCCCAAATTTCTAAGAATGTGATGAACTAAATGTGGTGCCACCATTAAGACCACCTTGTTATCTGTTGATAATTCAAATGATCATCATTGATGATTGACATATGATTATTGAAATAATCAAGATTTAATAAAATTATTTCTTATAACTTATATCATTCCATTCATTTCTTTCCCAGTTATATTCCCACAATAGAAGTCACACCGATAGGGTAAAAATATTTTATCAAGTTAAATTCCCTTCTAAACATATTATTGTGAAATATTTCAAAATATAGTATTATATGAATCATAGGAACCACATGATTTAACCAAAAAATATTTAGTATAATAAATTCAATTGTATTATTAGGGTTTAAATATGGTCATAATAATTTAAAATATCACAATGGGAGAAAATTTTAAATTAATATAATAATATTTAGTAAATTTGGATACTCTCAATTCCCTATAATAATTGTATACAGGAAAATCATTGTCGAAAAGAAGCAGAATATAAGAAATTAAGTAATCATTTTGAAATATAAAATATATATAACATTTTGAGAATATATAACTGAATGAACAATCATTGAAATAGGTGGTATTTATATAGTGTAGGGAAATAATATTTTTATTTCAAATATGAAAGTTGAAAATTTATTCCTACAATTGGAATATTTCCCTCACCTGCGGAACATTAATCTGACCATTAAGAATTGTAATCCTAACTTTTGAGTAGTAAACTCACCTATAAATCTGTAAAATAATTTTTATTTACCTTTTAAAATGAAAATATGATATATATATATATATATATAATAGAACAAGCAACTAAATGTTTTAAAAATGAGAAATTAACTTTTTATATATATGTAAAACATTAATGTTTTAATTTCACTTTTATTATAAATTTAAAGTTTTAAAATAAAATGTATTTTAATTAAATGGTATTTAAAATTAAAATTCTATTTTATTATAATTAAAAGCTAATATTATTTGATAATATGTAAATTTTTAACAGTCCATAAAACAGATCATAATATTAAATTTTTTTTTAAAATATTTGGTTATTTTATTTTAAAAGAATGTTTTCATATTTAGAAAAATAGTTTTACTAAATTTATTTTTTTTAATCAAAATGGATAAATATTGAAAAAGTGAATTTTTATATTTTCTCTAAAATAGATTATTCTTTAGTGAATAGTGAAATAAGGAAAAATAGGGTATTTTACATGATATGTCAACTGCTTTATTTTTTAGTCATGGGAGATATAAGATCCATTTAGTTTGAACTCATGTACACCATATATTGTATATAGTCAAACACATTACTCGTATAGAGAGTCTTGAGCCAATATATTAAAATAATGAATTTAATAATAAAAACCACCCCTATACTCCAATTATATTTACCCCCCCCTCACCAAAATTTCTCTTTAAAATTCAAATCCTTTTAGATTTACAAATATATATCCAACTACCTTCCTAAACCTCACCCCTACATCTTAGTGCTTTTTTCTCACCAAATTACCAATTCCAAGAATCATAAAAAAAATTCAATGAGGAGACATTCATTATATAACATTTTCCAAAAAAAAATTAAATTCATTTCTTCACCAACATTATCCTCACATAAAACATAAAACATGACATAATAACTCAAGTATCATCAATTCTACACTTGTTCTAATGGAGAAACATTTTTTTATATTATGTTAGTTCACTGACTTAGTGGAAGATGACTTGTTTTTGTTACTACCTTCATGGAAGGTTTAAATTATAATATAATATATTAAATAACATAAGTATTCATATTGTTAATATTTTCAAATTTTTGGAATTAATATATAGTCGTAATATTAATTAAAATGAAGATATTTCATGATGGATGGTAAAACCTGAAAAATGAATAAACCATTTTACATTAACATTTTTACTAAATTAATTTTTCCAACATTTAAGAAATAACCAATTTTAGGACTATATAAATTTATATAACAACATTAGGACTATACGATTTAACTTATAATTTTGTTTTCCAAATTTAAAATAATAACAAAATTTATCAATATGTTTTCGGACATTAGAAAAATGAATGAAATTCCCTTAGATCAACAAAATTAAACATTATATCTCATTTTAAATGTTATTCATTAATATAATAAAATTTTATTAATTGAAATACATGTGGAAAAGGATAAGAAATATTTAATTAATGTATATAATTTGATTATAAATGAAATTATATAAAAGATCACTACAATTTTAGAACCTAAGATATCAGATCTCTTTGAACGTCCCTTTTTCCATGGGTTATCAAACTTCCATATATAACACACATCCCCATCCTGTTGGATTTTATAGAACATGTCTAAATTTACTATATAGATCTCTTATATAATTACCTATATAATTATACCTTGGGGGAGAATATATTTTTTATGTTCTCCTTAACATTCTATGATTATGTATTCTATTTAATTTTGTGTGAAATTTTAAGGCCTATTCATTACTATTCAATTTTTTTTATGGAATACATAATCTTGTACATGTTAGGTTGTGTGCACCTTATCGGTGATTAAATTTGTTGGATTATTTGATTCAGATGATATAATAATTCTAGGATTAGGGAGTTAACCAAATCATCAATAGAACATTTTCAACCAAGTGATTTTGTATTTGATATTTATTTTCAGATATATGTTGCTTCCACATTCCTAAGTTTCAATGATATTTGAATTTTATGTTATTTTTTAGATGCCTCTACCGGTTTATTCATCTTTATTCTCTTTTATGACATCATTTATACATTCTAACACATATTCAATGCTTTATTACCATATTCATTCCCTCACTGGGATTTATAGATCACCCTTGTTGTTTTTTTATATCCCCATGTTAACATATATAGTTTTAAGATCAAAATGGATTTAGGATCTCATTTTTGATCTTAAAATAAAAAATTATTACTTTACTCTCATGTAGTTTTTTATGTAATTAGTCTCCTAAATAGAATATGATTCACAATATTTGTGTTTTATTGAATGTATTTTGTGTAAAAAATCGTGTATAAAAATATAAAAAATCATTGGTTACTATATCACCTGCTTCAATCCAACATAACTGGGACCACCATAGTCGACAATATAGAAATCCAAGTGGATCCATCCTAATTGTGTATTTGTAACTGATATTATATTAACATTCCACCAATGATTGATTTTTTACCTATAAGCCTCCAATAAATAACTTACTGGCATGAAACATATCTTTTGTAATCTATTTTTCATGCTCCCTTTTGCTATTAGACTGAGTATGTTATATTTTTCTATGGACCAATTTACAGTTGGAACCATTCATAAAATTGATATTTTTAATTGGAGTCCCATATCGTAAACAATAAGATCTAGAACACCATAAATCATCATGGTCTCCTGGACATATCATCCGCCACATTCTAAAACTTTAGAAGTTACTTTGATCATGATAAATGAGAATCTTTCATTAAATGATCAATAAACACCCAATCATCATTTCAACCTTGTGTTTTATATAGTAAACTGACACTAAAATCCATGGCTACTTTATACCACTTATAGGTAGGAATGGGGAGAGGTTGTAGCTAGTCGGAGGGCCACACATACTTAGATTGACGTGGTGATAAGTAAAACACTGAGAGAAAAATTAGTAATGTAAAGTATTATATACTAGAATGAGAAATTACACCACACGTCATGGAACATATTGGTATAACCATGTTAATTTACCCAATATGACTTATGAAAATGATGTATCACCACCTTCCATAGAGATAAGGGTACCACAGAGTATCATTTTATGCAAAGCAATCCATCAAGATACAAGGCCCATTCACTTGGTACCTCTCCAATATTTATGACATGATCATAATGATGACATGAAACCTCGTATTGAAGTTATTACAATATCAGTTTTGTTATATAAGTTATAAAATTTTACCCAACCAAAAATATCCCCCTATATCTTTATTAGAACCACATTAATCAATGGAAAATGACAATCAAATTCCAAACCCCACTATTCTACTAAAAATCAGTTATTGGAAACTTTTTTATTAGGGTATTATATACTACATTCCATTTTCATAGAGTATAGATGATGCCAATTTTTAATCCCTATAGATACTCTATCGACCATATTTTTCTTATGAAGGGTTATTTTTAGTAGAATACATGGATTTTTGTTTTTGTTTCCATCTAGACCACAAATAATTCCATAGAAAGATTGTGGTACCAAAAAATTATGGAATTAATCATAGCCTTAATCTCATGGTCATGGTTTAGGTAATTATTCTCATGATTCCAGAGTAAACGGGTGCTATATGACACCACATGGTATCACAACATAAGAGTACAAACATTACTAGTTCCTAAAGAAATATAAGAATCCATATAAAACTGGCATTCATTGGGAAATATCATTAGAGTAAAATTATTAAACCTCCATTTAGACTCCTCGAAGGAAGCCTCACATTTCAGGATCAAATATAACAATACACCCTTTTAGGTGAGAACCATCATAGGTAAGGTGATTCAAGAAATTTACTTATACATCCACCAATATTATCTTAAAAATCACAAAAAGATTAAAATTTATAAAAAAAATTCATCAAATGTTCCTATGAAATCACTTCACTAACCTTGTCAACATCTACTGAAACTGTGTGTTCAAATATAACATGTCATTGAATAATTACATCCCAAAACATCCCAAAATCAGAGATATCATTTTAAAAATTTATCAAAAATAAAATGGTTATATAACCTTGAAATGTGATCCATAGATTCATTCCATGCTCCAAATTTTATTTCATTTAATCTGAAAAGTCATCCAAAGATCCCTGAAAAATGAGACATGGTGTCTATAAATCACACGATCCACGCTTTTTATAATGATTATGGGATAATTTTTTTAACTCAAACAAAACTACAAGATATTAAATCTATATGTATTTTAATCAGAATGTAGTATTGGGGACACCATATTCATTGTACATTAACTAGTGATAACCCATATGGATCTAGATATTTAAAAAACTATTATCCTAATTGATCACCTCATAATGGATCATCAATATTAAAAGATATGCATTTATTATTGATTGTAGACCGATTTAACTTATGATTGTCAATAAAGACCTAATGGGATCAATCATATTTATTAAAAAAGACAAATAAAACTATCTTGAATAGTAACATGAATGAATTAAACCATTAGAGCCCAAATCGTCTATATTATTAGTTAACATACCCAATTTACAAAGGTTCATAAGATATGAACTAATAGAAATCAGTTATTTCACTAAAACCAAGTCAATGTTCATATTCACATTCTGTTTAATAGTAAAAGCAATAAAATCATTCCAAAAAACATTATGAAAATCAATAACCATGGAATATGGCTCACTCTCTAGACCGTACCCATTATATTTCAACAATTTGGAGGATAAATAAAATTTTAACCTTCCCAACTATAGATGATGAACTTAAAATCTTCATGATCTATCATCACATTATCCCTGAATAAATAATGTGATCAAATTAGGGCCAATAAAAGTAACATTTTGATGGTTGAAATATATATGTTTCATAAAAAATATCAACCAATCCATCCATATTATCACATTAATGATATCTATATCCAGTTTAACTAATCCACATTTTATATCCACTTATGAAAAGGCGAAAACACAAGATGATCACTCAAAAAACTACTCCATTCACATGCTAGTATGATTAACAATCAACATGTGAAATATATTAAGATCCATTTTTTTCAATAATACCACAATGAATACCTATATGAAAAACCGGGAAGCATATGTATCGATCAAAGTAATTACTATAGATGATGCAACAATAACTATACCCCTAATTATGATGAACCTACATTGAATTATCTTAGTTCTTAATCCATACAATGATGATGAAACATATGTACCTATTGTGAGGTCAACTACTGACCTTCTTCTTTGTTTATGCATATTTCACCCATAAGATGATATGTCCTTGTGGCCATGTCCACCATAATGAGGGATCTTAGTCTATAAAGTATCTGAAGAATCTGTTTTCCCTCTAGAATTTGTACAACCCACGCCACATAGAGTGGAAGGGTAATTAAAAAAACAATTATTAATAACCCATGAATGAATAAAATGTGGAATTCCATTGGTGGAATCAAACATGTGGAAAGTATGTTTTAGGGCCATCTACACTAATGGAAAATTACTATTCTGGAACCTGATGCTTCTGAAGAAGTTAGTATAGGTGGATATCCATAGTTACTATAACCCTTATTCCTGAGATCTTCAAGATTCATATCCTTTCTTGATGATATAATCACTCTATGTTCTAGAACATGATGTATCCAAAATACTCTTGGCTTACCTTCTAAGTCAATTTCCACCATAAATGTTTGGTTAACCACCTTAGAAAATGAAGAGAACATAATTATAAATAACTAAAACTAAATTTCCACTTTCGAAACCATTTCAAACCATATATCTTTCAATTTTCATTGCTGATCATCTCACGATCATGATGGGCCATATCTATATAACGATTGATATATTTCACCAATTAATGATCCTCATGCTGGTTGTCAAGGAACTATCGATACATAGTGAGGGGAAATTCCATAGGATAAAATAATTTGATAATAATAACTATTAAATACATAAACCCTATTTACTCATGATATATTGAATTAAACAATATCTCACACAACTTGAATCTTTGTTGTTATAATATAAACATAGAACACTACAATTTAACAACATTTATAGATCTAGTGAACACAAATTTCCTCTGAATTTTCTCCATCTAGTTATCTGCATCATGAGATTTGTACCACCAAATAAGGAAGGTCTCTTATTATAAAGTAAAATCTATCACAAATCCTTATATGTCTCTTGTTCAACTTACCTATCATGAAAAATAAAAAACTTCTCTACATGATCCAGGGTGGGGAAAACAAAAACCACATACTCTACAATCTACTAGTCAAATAGTGGGTTGGATGATAGGAAATTCCTTAAACCTCATCATATTATTATACATGATGTATCTTGGGATGAGTGGCACTATATAAATTATAATAAATTAATTAAGGGATTAATAAATAACTGAAACTATTAAGAACTAGGTAAATAAAAAGAGTAAACACTCACATAACACTTAATAAATATAAAACTAGTAAAACCACTCTACCCTACCTTAGTGTTGATTCATATCATACATACAATTAATTACACCCTAGGTAGGTGTCAAACTAGATTTCTAACATCCCATGGTTACATATGTCACATCATGAGATGGTTTTTCCAGAAACCCCACAAAAAATAAATCAACAATCCTTAATAGTTATAGGTCACATCTATCAAAATACCCCAAATTAAAAAGACACAAATAAAGGTAAAAACATGTTTTGAAAAAAAATCAGGAATAAAGCAAGACATTCATCTAGACTAACACCCCACTCATCCTATGGCATGGCACTAATGGGGATCTTAATCACCACATCCTTGAAACTATTGTAATATTGTTGATAGATTCATTGGGGAATGATTTTTACATCATGATAATCAACATCTATATAAATAATCATAATAATGATCCACTAAAAGTATTATAATAAAATGTGAAATAAGAAATGTTATGTTTACAATCATAGAAAAACATAAAAATGAGAAAAATGATATGATATTAATAAGAATACCTAAAATCATCTTATAATACAAATGTAATTACCATATTATTAAAACACTAACATAATTCCAAATATTCCACCAGGAAGAGTTCCTATAACCATAAAATTATACCTTTCACATTATTAAGATAATAAAAACATGGTCTAGGTACACCTAATGGGTGTATATATGTTGTGATATGAATTTCCCCATAGGGTGCTACTATATTTTTTATGAATAACCATTTTTAGTGAATTTAAAACTATATTATTTAAATAGATACAAATTTTTTGATATTAAAACATTCATAAACATTATAAAAAATTGAAAAAAACAAGAATAGTTTATATGTGTAAAACAATTATCACCATGGTGAATCCTTATTTACGTAGGGTTAGTGGGGAACTGGTATTCTTATACTCCCATTGATTAACCCTTGATGTGAAGGTCTATTCATATTCTCGACCCATGAACAATCAATATAAACATCTATAGGTTAGTTAGTTTTCAATCATATTCATGATATGTTATGGGAGGAATGAAAAACATACTTTTTTTAGTCTTCCTACCAAGATACTTAGGGAACTAATGTGATTTTTGAGTATTTTTCAAAGCGTATGAATCCATATTCATCACATTACAAACCACCCTATTATAATGAAAAATATAAAAACCATTAATATTAGGGTAAATACATTTTGATATTCATGAAAACAAATTAAACATGTTTTAATTCTATAATTTCACACAAAAAAAAATATTTAAAAAACTATTAAATTTTGGAAAAATATCATTTCCATTTTAAAATAATATAATAACATGAAACCACCACCTTTTTTACATAACACCACAAGGAACCTATTTGATATTTCTATCTAAGAACATAGGAGATCCTAAATAAGAAATATAGGACCATAAATGTGAAAAACATTTTCATACAACTTATATTAGACAAACCCTAGATGATCAAGACTGCTATTTTGAATGAAACTTATGAGAGGAGAGAGAAATGACCAATGATAAAATAAAAGTTTCAATTAGTTATATGTTCAATTAATGATCTAGGCCAAAATAATCTGAATAATATAGCTATGTTGGAGAGGAGGATATGGGTTGATTGAAAACGGGAAGAAAGGATTAATAATTGTAGATAATAAAGGATAATGGAGATAGATTGAGGAAGTTTAGTTTAGAATATACAAAAAATATTTGGTAGACCACATAGATTGGGATCGTTGTTTTCCCAAAAATTCCCCAACTACTTGGGTACTTATAAATCTATTTGAATATGTGACATGGTTTGGGTAACATGGTTTTAAAAATCATGAACCTAAATATGTGGGAGCTTGGGTTCAAATGTCTGAGATCACATGCTTTTCTAGGGTAGCCATATGGTTTCTCTTAATCATGTGCAATCTATGGACCAACCTATAAATAATAAAAAAATAATTTTTAAATGAAAATAACCCAATAATAATATTTATAAAAAAACTAATGTTTAGAAATATATAACTCAAAATATCACTTTTGGTGTGTCATTTTCAAAGTAGTTGTTATTGTGTCTTTATAAGTTTGGTTATCACCAAAAGGGGGGATATTTTTGGGAATATGAATATTAATCCAATACTTTTTTCATTGATAATGAGTCTTAAAAATTTCATTAAATATTTTCAAATAATTTTTCATTGAGTGAATATTTGGTTTATATTGGTAATTAATTATATATTTTTTACATGGATTTATTGAGGTATTTTGTCCAGTTTTCTGGACAAAATTTTTCTTTAAGAATTATATTATATGTATTCAATTATTTAAAAACTATTTTTGAGTCTCTATTTAATAATATTACATTCATATAATATTGATAACAATCCCAATTCATGGAAACCCTTTTTTTAACAAATTCCTTTTGAAAATTATCTTTTTAAATGTATATAATATTTTTGTGCGTCATGTTTGTTATATACCTAATATATGTATCATCATTTTTGTGATATAACACAAATTAATAACCATGAATTTGTATTAAAAATCACGTTATATATAAATATTCATGTAATTATTATTACACTAGCGATGATATAGTTATAATTAATAACACTTAGAGTGATCCCCACCTAGATCTAGTCTTATACATGATTTTAAATTTAAAATAAATCAAAAATTTCAACTAATATTTCAATGGTGTGAAACTCTTGGTAAACCAAGTAAAATACTATTTCCATGAATCTAAAACAATATATTGGATCATTTTTAATTTTAAGGGATTCTATAAATTTCTTGTCGATTTGAAATGTTCTATTAAAAATTCAATGAGATTTTTAATGTCCAAATTTATGTGGATAATTTTTCATATTTGATCGGTATGAATTAATTTTGGTTATTATTTATTCTAGCTTCACATAATATATATATATATATATATATATATGAATACATGAAAAAATATTACGAGATTATTTATATTTATGAATATCATTCTTTGAAGAATTGAGATGGTATTTTTCATGATCTTAGAAGAGAATTTCATATAGAAAAATATTGTGTTTTCATCTAATGATATCAAATAGGTATTGTTATTCATGGATGAATGAAACATTATTCTCTGTGAACCTATGAAATATCTAATATATATTTGTGGTATTTACAAGTCTAAACTTTGGATACATGAATGTTATATCTACTACAACTGTGTTTTTTCATGATTTAATAAAAAGTGGATTTAACAAGAACTATATTTTAAAAATTTCTTTAAAAAAATTATAATTTATTATTGGGAAAACTATTTGGAGATGTACTTATTACATAGAATATATTTTCATATATCAACTGTAGAATCAATATTTTAATGATTAAATATAGTGTTTTTTTTGAAAAATATCAATATTTTTTAGTTTCTAAACACTAATGTGTTTACTATTCCAAGGGATAGTTTTATTCCTAAATAATTTTCTTGGAAATGATATTGAAGAATCTTAATGTCTCTTTCAATAAACTGTCAATATCCCTTGAAAACTCCTTACTAGTTAAAATTAACATTATCATGGAGAGGGTGATGGTGGAGTGGACTTGGTGATATTTATTCACCAAACAACTAAACAAATTGTGTAGTATTTTCTTTTTATTACCCTGTATTATCATTAAAAAAAGAGGATATAAAATATATTGTTTAAGAGGGTTGATTTTTTATATATGTTGAGCTTGACACAATTATTATTAAAAATAATAAAATTACTTTATAAATATGGGTGAGAGGTTACTAAAATATGACTCAGTGAACAACATACTCATATGCCCAAAATGATATGGCCCAAAGGCCTAGTGGAACAAATGAAAAAATTTAACCAAATTCATATAGAGAGAGTCCTACTATTTTTCAGGTATGTAGTCCATCATCACCCTGTTCCAGTAGTCATAACCACTTGAAAGTAGTCTGATAAATGATTACACCTTACCATGAAACATTTAATCATGCTGGACTAAAAAAAGAGTTGTAACCCCTATATCCATGGCATGGGTGGAGGGCTATATTATTAGTGATACAAAAACCATATCTCTTTTGTTCCACCCACTATGGGATTTCATGGCGGCTACACTTTCATCAAATAAAAATATCATTCTATCTTGAAATAGGTTCAAAGAGATAGTGTCACATTGTAGGTCACTCTCAAATATGAAATGAGGCCAAATAAAGTTTGACAATTATAGACACTCCCATATCTCAGATCTAGGTCTCCAACTTATAAGATTCTTAAAACATCATAACTAATGTTTCAAATCAGTCTTCAGAATCAAGTCATGTAGTCTACAACCCACAAGTGATGACTTGGAGGCCTTGAGGCTTAAAGGCCAGAAAAAGAAGTCCCAGAGGCCCTATGGAAATAAGAAGTGTATAAAAATCCAAAATGAACCTGAAAAAAAATATATTCTAAATAAAATCACAATAAAAACTATCATATATTGACATGAACCTCATCCACCTCTAGAAACAATAATTCTGAAAAATCAGAAACAACTGTGTAACCCGAACCAACAATTCCCAAGGATACACCGCAAACACCACATAGTGAACATCACCAATACTTCACCCAACCACAGAAAAAACTACCCAACTTCTAAACTCTGAATCTAAATTATTTCTAGAATGATTCTAGAAAAAACCCACTAGATCAAAAATCTTCTGCTCGATCGCAGAACCACCACTACTTGAAAGAACCTAGGACTATCCCACAAATTTCTAACCTAATTGAGGAAATAAAAATCTAATGGAATATATAGGTATAAATAAAACATTTTAAAACCACACTTGATATCTAATCATCCACCACCAAAAGGACCTCAGGTTGATTCAAACACATCATTCAACCACTAAACCCAATCGAGGGATCCCTGATCTGATTCCATATCTAAGGATACGAAGGAATTTCTCCCCAAGATCTATTTCTCTTTATATATATTTGCATTGGGATGATTATTACTCCTCCCCTTGTTCATGATATTGATAACAAAGATGAACTAGGATGATGCATTAATTATATCCAAGCCATGTGATGGGGAAAACATAAAATGATTAAAAAGAAACAAAGAATATGTAGATGAAGAAGAATCCAAATTGATTGGGATTGATGATATAGTTTCAAAGTATAAAACCTAAGTGGATAAGTGGTTTGATTTTTAGAGATTTTGTAGATATAAAAGGGCCATCCAATAATGTGGGATGATTTCCACTAGTCATTTTTTAGAATAATAAAACTCAATTCACCCCTATATTGTGACTTATTCACTGTTTCATAAATTTTATTTTATTTTATTCCATGAACCTCTAAATTTACCTTATCAATAATGGACATATTTCCTCCCTAAAAATTAGGTGGAAAACTAATAGTTGTGTCATATTTTTTTCTCCAGCCTCTTTGATTGATTGTATGGAAGAAAACTATTCCTCATGGGATGGTAGTTATTTCCACTAAATTGTGGTACACCACAAAAAATCAATAAATTTGGATTCCCTATACTCAAAAAAACATGCAACTTATTTTAAAAAGATTATGAATTTCTGATTTCTGATGTTATGCCCAATGAGGTATTAACTACTGAGTGTGGGTGTAGTATATCATGGATCCAATATTATAAATTCTACATTTTTATTTAGTCTACTTGATAATGTTAAATTTACAATACAATAAATATAATCTCTAAACCTGAGATCATATATAGTAGAATATATGAATTCATAATAAAAAATGATTTAAATGTATTAGTGTAAAATCCTAACAATTTTCATGATTTTTAGTCAACTACATCATGAATTATTGACTATCTACACAAGGGTTTTTAACCACATACCTTCCTAATTTAATCAATATGTAAAAACCCAATTTTCCAACTCATGTGTCTCATAATATTGTTTTAATATTCATACATGAAACTATAATGTATGACCCTAAATTGAAATATCATTATTGATTGTTGGTTTCATCTTTGAAATTTGAAAAATAACATTTCTCCATGAACACACTAGGTCAAATAGTATGCTTGTGAACAACACATTGACAAACATAAACAATATAAAATGTTTGTTAAAACTACTCATGTTGCATGTGACACCTGATCCAGAAGAATTTAAATCATCCTATACCTTTTAAAACCCATATATACTTATCTTATAATCAGATAAATGTGCTTTCTTTTCAAAAAAATGAACAAAAAATAGAACTAATTAATATTTATTAAAATAATATTTTGGAAAACTCCTTTATCATTATCATTAGTAGAAAAATTCATTCTTAAAGAAAATGATATTTATAGGTTTTTAAATTATTATCAATCCTCCTAAAAACATAATCATGTCATACTTTAAAATTATCAAAATAATAATGAATTTTATTCATTGAAATTCTGCAATGAATTTAATTTCTTTAAATTTTATTCATTCTTCATCAATGCGTACATAATCAAATTCACATGGAAGGACGATAATACATTTTGGTGTGGAACTCAACTCTGAATCTAAATTCTAAATGTACTAGAGAAACTCCATATTTGTCTTGGAATATTATATTTTGATTGATATACATAATTAAATCCTTAAATAAAATTGTATTGGTTTTTTATAATTTATTATTCTCAAAAAAATATTATTTCTTAATTATTAATATTTTTTATATTCTGATACTAATTGTTAATAAATGATAAAACTCACAGTGATATATCTCATACTTATGGTAGCCTATATCAAATATATGCGGATGAATATCAATATTAAAGGAAATTTTCTGAACCAAAATAAATGGTTGTCAAAAACCTGTACGAAGGATTTCTCAAATATACATGTCTTTTTTCATAACCATATAAGGTTGTACAAGGTATACCTCAAATTTAAACACATCTTGTATTTTCATTATAAATGTTATCTATTTTTTGTTTCAACATTACATAAGCATGATGTTATTGTCTCAATCTTAAAATCCACATGTCTGAACCCTATAACCATCCCCTCTCAACCATAATATGGTAGTTATCTTTACACTTTGGCAATTTCTCATTATTATCTATAGTTGTTTGTCAAAATTAAAAATAATATGGGTTATTGGTCTCTAAAAAATATCATAGTTTAATAAAATAGGGTATAAAGGAAAATAAATTATAAATAATAATAGAATCTTGAAATTATAATGTGAAGATATTAAACGGAAAATTGAGTTACTGATTACTATATCAAATATGTTGTAATTATTTAGAGTATAGTTACTACATGATCATCAGAATAGTAAAACATCATTGAATAAAAAGAAATATAAACATTGAGAGTTGTAAAATTAAAAATAATAAATATTTAAAATAAATATATAATAACTATTAAAATTATAATATTATAAAATTATATCATTAATCATGTAACATAATGAAAATAACGGTTTATACATTTAACAATGCATGTTTTAACATTTTACGTGGAGTATTAATTATAAAATATAAATATTACACTTATCTAATTTAGGAATTTATTGTAAAAAAATATGTAGGTATTAAAAATTATATTAAATGTAATAATATAAAATTAATATTCCAATAAAAATTATATGATATTAAAAAATAGAAATATGGTCAACCATAATAAAATAAATTTTTATTATTATCAATATATTATAATCATATATATTATATATTTTTTAAAATTAAAATAATGAATATAAACAACATGAATTTTAAAAAAATTTGGTAAAAATTTTGGAATCCAAAAAAAAATCAAATTTGGTGATATTTTAGTATTTTTCTTAGAAAAAGATGATTTTTAAGAAAAGTGAAATTTTTTTATTTACTTATATGTCAGTTTATATAAAATTATATAGAAATAATAATTTTTGAATAAATTTCAAAATATATTAAAAGTCAAATAATCTATTTAATAAGAAAACTAATTATGTCTCCAATGATAAAATTGATTAGATTAAAAAATATTATTTATTTAAACTATTACATATGTTTGTAATTTGAGTTAATATTTAATTTTATTGATAATCATTAAGGATTCATGGTATAATTTCATAGTTACACATACTATTTAAATTAACTATGTAATATTCATTACTATATTTATTGATTTCATCTTGGGATGGTGCATAGTGAAGGAAATTGTGTGACCTTACTATTCATTTTGTCCATATTTTAATATTCTGATATTTCTAATTATAATTTTTTACAAGGATATTTCCATTATTTTCAAATTCATTTCGGTAATCAGTATGGTCTTCCTAAATATAAACATTAGATATTTTATGGAATGATAGTTCTTTATGATTATCTATCATTATTATCAATTGTAACATCTTATATTTCTTCTCATTTCCTCTTCAATCTACCTTTTCTTATCTTTTTCTTATTTTTTATTTTTTCAAATTTCTATGTTGGTTATCCATATTCATATTATTTGATAAAAACATATTGGTTATGTTTTTAGAACATATTTCTGACCCCTCTTGAATAATCTTAATTTTTTCCATAAAAAATCATTAGTTCCATTTCATTAGGGTATGTAATTTTATAAAATTCCACTTGTTTGAAATAAATCATGTAAATTGGGGTACATAAATTAATTTTTATTTAAATTATAAAATACAACTATTACTAATTATGAAATTAGAAATGTTTTTCCTCATTTTCCCATTTTTCTTTAATACATTTTAAAATTTAATTATATTTTGTGTTTCTATTTATAATATATATTTGATGCACTATGTGTTTGATATAATTATCATGTATTATTTCTAAAATTAATTTATTTATCCATAGTTTCAAGATTTTAAAATTACATTTAATATATTTGTGTTATGAGTTCAAAATTTATTGAATTTTTAATTTTCTGTTTTGTTTAAAAATTAATGATATTATGATTACCCTTAATTTTATTTGTGTTGTTTTTTATGGTAATAAGAAAAGAAAGATGAATAATTTCAATATGTAAATTGTGAATCACTTTTTAGTGAATTTTGATATTCCCTATAATGATTTAAAATAATCAATATTTCCAAATAATTTTAAGAATTTTTTAATAGAATACTGTTTTATTTTATTTACATTGATATATAATTAAACAAGTCACATACATTAGATTATTTAGATATATTCAATTTATGTTAGAGATATTTTTCAAAACATTATATCCAATAATTATGTATTTAACACGGATAATTGTGTATGAAAAATAATTTTTAAAGCAATATATTGATTTTTAATATTCTATTGGTTCTCTATAATGAATTTTAACACTATAGATTCTCTTTAGTTTTGAAATTCAAGAAATTATAGAAATGAAATTTGGCATGAAAATGTATTTTTTTATAATATGATATGCATATGAAATTATAAATATTGTTCAAATAAATTTTGATATTTTAACTTATTTTTTTAAATACATGAATGTTGTTATTATTTTGGGAAAAAGATGTTAAAAAGTAACCAGCACAACCAGTTAGGATTCTTGGAAAAATGTGTAGTAGAATATTCTTAAATCTATGATCTATCTAAAATTTTCATTGATATATTGTATAACCTAAATGGTTGTGTTCATATATGATACCATTTCCTGAAAAATGTTGCATAACATCAACTTGTGAAGGTCGGTACGGTGGGCCATACATGGGAACCATATCCCATCATTAATTATTTTGTTGGTAATGAAATAATTTACCATATTAATTAGTGTCATCATGAATTCTATTTTGATGTCAGATCATTGATATGAAATCATTATTAATTATTTTAAATCATATACCCATAAGAGAAATTAAAATTCAGCAATGAATATATACATCATCTTCAACATTGTTTTATCATTTTGTATTTTGAGGGAGTTCACAAAAATATATCACTAACCCTGATATATAAAACATATTATCACAATGAATGATGATGATAATTTTATGATATATCCAAGAAGACTTGTTTTCAAAATTGATAATCCACTATTCATGAACTCTATATTATAATATCATTTTAAATTGAAATGATGAATGGAAAATAATCAATTTTAAAAGATAAAGTCTATGTGGATTAATCCAAATATTTTCTACATTTCCATCCTTATTAAAATATCATGGTGTTTTTCAGATATTTTTTATTCATCCAAATGAATTAAAAAATGTTCTATAGACATGTGTGATATTCCATTAAAATTTGGTATTTTAGTATGAAGTGTGATCAAACCAAAATAGAGAATGACCAAATCATTCTAAGTAAAAAATTAGAAAACAATTATGTCCTCAATGTGGCCTATAAGAATGTAAGGAATGATTATCTTCCATGTTTTATAACAATATTAATTAAAATTCAGTCTTATATAAAATGAAAAATTTGGCAATACCTATCCTAAATGGTCATTATTTAATGTTGGAAATATAATTATTGCAAATATAAATACTCAACGAATCTGTAATAGAAAATTTGGTGAACATATATGGTCAAATATTTTTCAATTAAAAAGTAGCACAATTTAGTGATGGCATTATTAAATAGAAAGGTCACCCTTGAGATATTATGAGGGAGAACACACATTGTTTTATTTTTATTATCATTTGAGGATCAAAACATGGAAAATGACAAAATCCAACATGTGGATATGCATGATTCACTATACATAATGTTAATATATGATTTATGTGGTTGTTGATGATACATGATTTAGGGTTATATTTGTCCATTTTACATAAAATACATTAGGGAGAATCCATGATCAAATATCATCTAGATTTCAAAGGTGATATTATCCCATTATTAAATTTGAATTATTTCAAAATCATTAATCAAATTCAAGAATATGGAAGTAAATAAAATATTAATATGAAACCATAATAACATATTTTTATATTAAAGGGAACAATTTGATGACGAAACTCATTACAAGAATCTCGATAGATAAAATTTGTATAAAATATTAGCGAGAGAATATGTTTTGTATTTATAAAACCTCATATTGTTTAATGTTAATATATTATAATTCTCTAGAATATATATAACACTAATGAAATAGGCATGACTGTGATAATAATTCCTTGTACAATTCTTATCATATCCGGGATAAAAGTTTGAGATGTGTAGCATATTGAATACTATTATTGATGTAAAAAAGAACTTCAGGTAGTATAAATGATTTATGTGATTATGGTAAAAGATCACTCACATTGTCAAGGATGGATTCAAGGGTTTCAATGTTGATAATATTTAAGAATATCATTCAAAAGGCTATTTTATGTAAGGATTTATAAATAGTATGAAACTAATTTCTTTTTAAACTTTTATTTGTTGTCTTTATTATTTAAAGGATATACCATTTCTTAGTATTTATTTGATTACAATAAAGATTCTTTTCATATAGTATAATAACCTTATGTCACTTCAGATGTTTTCATATATAAGGAGGTGAAACATTTCAATATATCCCAATAATACATTGTGTTTGTTTAATTTTCTATTTATAACTATATATCGACTAAATAAGAAATAATTAAAGATATAAATCCCCTCAAAAAACAATTTATGATGGAAAAGGGATTAAAAATTTAATTTTCCATAAATTACACATTTTTGCACATGATTGGGTTTATATGGTAATCAGTATATTGGGAATGATATGAATTCATTATGTAGTTTCTAATGATCTTTATTCATATAATTGGAAAAATAAAAGAGATCTAATTTCCATAATATATTCTCACCATTTCTTATAGGGAGCCGATCATTGGATATTTTTTATTAATTAATAGGAAATCATATTAGTAAAGAGGTTGGGAGGTCCGGCTCATAATAGTTGTTTGGGATGAATTATTACAAACTCTAGGATTCTATTATATATTTAAATTAGGTTATGAAATATTATGAAAATCCTAGTAATGGGTGGGATTCCTTATATTATATATATATTATTACAAATGGTGGATATAAGCATTTCTATATAACATAGGTTATTTTTTTATGGACCCATGTATTGGTAATTTCGGTTCCCCATCAATGAAACCATCAAAAATTATTAGAGCGCCACTATAAATGGAACTATTTGTATGTTTTATTGGTTTTCTATATTATATTATCAATATTTTGGAAAGCCATAATTTATATAACTAAGTATTCAGTCCACAAATTGGGAAAATAAGGAATATATCCTCAATGGATACATTTGTTTTTTATCTTTGGATTGGGTCCTAGATGTTGATTACTACACATCCACATAAAATTATTTATATATTAGTTAGATTAGAATCACATTAAATTTAAATGTAATTCCATTTATGACCATGTGAAAAGGACCACCCATTTCATTTTTACATTATACAACTAGTAAATCATGGAGAAATGTAACTGAAAAAGTCTAGTGTGGGGATTATTCATGAGAGTCCCATTAATTTTTAAAGAAAAAAGAAGCAATGAAACTTTACAGGTTATGCCTAATCTCATTAGGAATATGTCCCAATAATGATTGTGGTGGCTTAAATATGATTTGTTTAAGCCTTAGGGAGGAATCCCACATTTATTACCAGGAACGTAATCAAATAGAACCATGTTTTTTATCTTAGTAAATACTCTGAAGGGGGAGTCCAAAATATGATATCTGATTATTCAAGAGATATGATCACCATGATTCCCTCAGACCTGAGGAGTTATACTCATACTGATAAATAAAAGAACACATGAAAATAATTTATTGTGATAAAATGGTTTCAAATGTGACCTATCAAAAATTAGAATCCCCGAATTGATCATCCTCCCTCATCCATTATTAAATTACAGTGAATATATGGAAAAATGGGAGTATGTCCAATTTTTTGGAACGGATGGGAAATTACTCTTATAGGTATCCCTATAATAATATAATCCTCATCAATTAATATATAAAGGTGGAGCTATAATATGGTATTAAGAAAGAAATATTAGGAGGATAATCTATGCGGGGTTCTAGGACACATGTTACTGAATGATTTCCAACCCCATATTTTGGTTTATAGGTACATTAATTAGAAAAAATAAGGTATTGTTACTTCCCCAATTATTTTATATTATAAGTATCAGGTGAATAGTGAGTGCCACTAAATGAATAGATCTGATTCTAACCAGTTCCTCTAGGATAAGAGTTCTCATTACTAATCGTATTCACTATGGCTAACATATTGATTAACCCATCTATCTGAGAGGGTAGGTTGAGGAAATACATTACAAATGGAATTATCAATTTAATTATGGTTATTTTTTTCTGTCCCCACTACATCAATCTAAATATGATGTTATTAAGAGAGGCCTCACAAATAGGATTATGAAATGGGTGACCTCGATAATGTATGATGGTATTTTGAAGGATGAATTATCCCTTGGTGGTTGAATACTACGTTGAGATTCTCCATGATAGTGACTTTTTTAGTTGGCAGTCCTTAGGAGTATGTTCACTAAGGTTGGATTCCCCAAAAACATGTTCTCTTAAATGAGAAGAACTAGAAGGATAGATGATATTTTGATCGAACCCATGAGGCCAATAACATAAGTGTGAATCTCTATGCCAATGCGTAATAAGGTGGGACACCCTTAAAAAATGGAAACTATGGTTGGTAGTCCCCAAAACTAGATATCAAAAGGTGTCTCTTATTTAGGATGGAATCATTTTCACGATCTACACTATGTTTTTTGATCTAATTAGCCGGTTTCATTAGTGGGAATCCCTAGGTGGATGGTCTCTAGGGTTGGAAGCCCCAAGATGATGACAACTAAAGGGGGTAGCCTTTGGTGGATGGATTTTAATATGTGAATCTCTAGATTGTTAGTATCACATGTTATCAATTTGGATTCCTACTTAATACTAAAGTTAATTTTATTGTTTCATTGTGTGAAAAAATAATCTTATGGGTGATGTTTGAGGCCTAAAAACATAATTTCATGAAAACATTCACTCTCATCCAAAACTGGTAAAATTAAACACAAATTGGTGTCCAAGGGGATATTTTAAGGGAAAACCCTTGGTATTGGGTGGATAAATTAAAGACATTAAGGTGGTACATGCATGTGAGATAGTTGTAAAAGGGTTAGAAATCAAAATAAACATGAGATAAGAATGTATGGTGAATATAAGAGACTAGGTTTGGTTGGAAAAGTATACAATGGAGTCTTTGGGTGTGGTAGTGGGTTATCCTCCCATGGTTTCTTAATCCTCAATTCCATTTTAATTTTTCATTAAAAAGAGAACCAAAAAATACGACTCTTATGAATAAGAACAAAATATAACAATGATGTTTTGATTTTTAGTTTAATCCATCACTTTAATTTTTCTTGGGATAATTCATTGTTGACTCCCTAAGGGGCTTCGTGTGATTCAGGTTTTCTAGGCATAGAAGGTCATTCTGATATGGATATTTAAGGCTCAATGTTAGGGTCATGTAATGTGTGTATTCATGGATAGGGTATTTTAACTTAATATAAATAGTGGTGGTAATCCATCACATGGTAACATGATTCTCTTATTCGCTTTCCCAATTTTCTTTAATTACTAATCTATAGTGATTTTTTGCATTCATTTTCATTATTGGTCCCCCTTATATAGGTTGAATGGGAATGGAATATTTTTAATGGGTGTTTTTACCTAGAAACCATGGTTAGGGGGACAAGAAATTCATACATATGAAGATTACATGGAGAGAAAACACAATATAGGGGGCCTTAGAGAGGCCACTATAGGGAGGGTTCCTTAGAGTGTCCACCTTAGGAGGGGGCATGGTGAAGAATCCATGTTTTTCCACCTTTTCAAGTGGTCATGGGGACACCACACTATTAATGGGGCCTTCGTGTGCCCTCTATAGAGAGGGAAACTAGGGAAGACCACCATTCTAAGTAGGATTGTAGAGGTTCCCTAAGAAAAGATATTTTTACATTTTTCCTCATTCATTTTGAAATTTTTAGAAAGTGACCACTTTTTCTTTCTTTATCTATAATGTTAATATATTTTTTTAAAATATTGAGTTGAATTTACAATGGCTATATATTTTAATGTGATTTCAAATGTCGATACAATCACTTGTATTAGTTTCATAGTCACTAAGGTTAAGAAGGGGTGAAAAGAACAAAAAGATCCCTTATTATAATTTTTTCCAAAATTCTGAAGAAACATCATTAGTTGTATGTGGAAAAAACCATTATAGCTATTTATGAGAATATAATCATAACTGATGTAGATTTTCCAAACACAAAACATTTCTCTTTTGATCATGAACTATCATGTAAAAAATATTATGTAGGGTGAATATTACATCAAAAAGAGGGTATATGTAAGAATAATCATGATACTGATAATGAATTATTCCCCCACAACTAAACTACAATTACAGATTTATTATTATAATATAATATTAAATTAACAATTACTCATGCTTATTCTATATATCCACCATTGATCATACTATTTGACAGAATGATGAGTGACACTTTCATCCTAGGGGACACTTTAAGGCTAAGAAGATTTGGCCATAATATATTTGGGAATAATAAATAAATTTTGATACTATGATTAGTTATTCTATTATATATGATTTAAAATATGGTTCCCAGAAGTATGTTTATAAGAACAACAAACTGTTCCTTGAAAATCTAACCCAATAGAGTTCCCAATCCAAATACCTATATCATAATCATGGATATGTGTAGATTAGTTTTTGGGAAATCAATAATATTTCAAGGGTGATGATCCTCAGGGATATGTATGATTATTTACCTACCCCAGCAGAATGACCCATTCCTTTTAGAGATATTATTAATCACTTTGTAACATAAATATCAGATAAATAGAGACCATGGATCAGTTTTCCTTTTATAATTTGTATACTGGGTATATAAAAAATAGTAAACAAAAATAAAAATAGTTTTTTGTCACAATAATGAGTTAAAATATACCTTTATTCTCCTTAAGTTGTTTTGGATATCATGAAGAATACAAAAAAATGGTGAGAAACAAATCCTACTATGTGAAAAATCATGATCAAAAATCAAAACATATGATTCAAAAGACATAAAATGATACCATAAAAGAAAAGGATCATATATAATCATTTGGGACCATAACATAAAGAAAATTAATTCACACAATCATGAAAATTAATTCACACAAATCCTACTATGTGAAAATTAATATGAAATATGTATATGTCAAGGATAATAGTAATGAAAACATCAAAAGGTGCATAAAGTCCCATAATGGATTAAGTTAACTACCAAATCATTCATATACAATCTCAATTGACATAAATGTAACCTAGTATGATGAATTTATATCTCTGTGAAACCATTATAAAATGTACATGCATAAGTTTTCAACATAAGGAATCAAACATATGGAATAAACAAAAATAATAACCATTTAATGAAATGGGTTTCATAGTAATTTTGTATCAAATAACAAGATGTCATATCCTTATAGTTTTCATAAAATCATAGATTAAAACATTATCTTTAATTATTTAATGAAAAATTATAACTTTCATGGAAGGCGATGACCATGTGATATGAATATATATAATTTTTTGGATTGGAATATTTGGAAATATACATCTTAAATACTGTTTTAGTGAAAATGATATTGAGACATTAATAAGGGGAAGTGAACAATAATTTCCCTAAAATTGAATATAATATAAAAATATATTTCCATAATCAACTATGTAATTTTTGAAACCAATGATGGTTAAATTTATTTTATGGCTTGGTATTTTAAATAGGGTAAGTTATATATATATATATGTTCAATAAATTAAGTTTTCCCAACAAATATAATTTCGAATGGAACCATATATTCTTGTATAACCCCATAAAATAATGTTTATTTATACTAGGTATACATGTGTGGAATATATATTATATTATATTATATTATATTATATTATATTATATTATATTATATTATTAAAGAATAAAACGTGAGAAAGCATAACATTAACAAAATATAGACTTTTAGTGGAATCCCATATCATATGTTCCATAATAATTCTACACTGGAACTTAAACTAATAAATAATCAAATTAACTTCATTAAATAATTAATTAAAAAATTATTCCTATATTTTAATTCCTATAATAGTTTTTTATATGATACCATTTCGATGAATTATATAGTTTAATTTCACTATTATAATTTTGTTCATTACATTTTTACTGAGTTAGATCATTTATGGATAATTATATATATTCTTGTAAATTTGAAATAAAAGTCCTTAAGTGATATAAAATGATATTAAATTACATAAAAATTTAAATGGTTTCATATACCCATATGTTTTCTCACATATCAATGATTCATTTAGTGAAACATTTAATGTTATAGGTTAATTTTATTTAGGATTGTTTTATTAAACCTAATGAACTAGTTTGAGTTTATTTAATTTTATTTCTATATATACATTCCAGAATGTCGGAAGAAAATATAATATAAATATTTAGAACATTATAAACTATTATAAGTGAATTAAAACCTCTCATTAAAGTATCAATTTAAAGTGAAAACTCTTCATCCCTGTAGTTAGTGAAGCAATATAATATTGAAAATGATTTCATTTTTAGATTTAGATGTGAATATAATAGGATTGATTTAGATATTACATTTAAAATATATTATAATAGTACATATTTTTATATATTTAAATATTTATATATTTTATTAGAGTTATTATTCCATATTTTATGAGGGATATGAGGGAAAGGTATAGTCAAAAAATAAATTAAATTATGTAGTGTGACAATATATCCTTCTAAACATATTCTCTTGGAAAAACACAATAGGGATCGCTAAATTGTATATTGGTGAGAGTAGTAGTTATAAAAAAAATTGGGAGAGGATATGGAAGTAAATTAGGTTTATTATTTTTCAAACTACAAGTATAATATGATGTGAGGTTAATGGGATATGAGGGGTGGTATTTATAAAGCGAGGATATGATTGTTTTTTAAAACTATATTAAATATTTTATTATTTTGGAACAATACTACCAATATTATTTATTCCGGTAACTACATACATTAGATGGTGTAGGTAATTTTATGATAATGGGTTCTTACACCATCTCTTATGCTTTTAAGCATGTATTTGACAGATAATGTTATGTAGCATATTTCACCATATTTGAGTATCCACCAAGAATATCGAAAATATTATTAAAATTACTAAAATTCACATTAACAATGTTTCCATATTTCAATTACATGATTAACATCCATTTTATGAAAATAAAATTTGTAACATGGTAATATTATTTATAAACTATTTTCTTATTAATTTTAAAAAAGAAAATTTTAATATTGTGTTCACTTTTATATCCCTTTTAAAAATAAAATAAAAAAATGAAAATTATAATATTTATTTATAAATTGATTTATCCAAAATAAATATTCTTATAAATAATTTTATTTTTATAAAAATATTAATAAAACATACATGGTTTTCAAAATTACAATCACATATTTTATCAATTTTTTTAAAAAAAATTATAGATTCATGAAATAAATATGTCTCATTTTAAATTAACAAGATACATAATTTATATTTCTCAATTATAATAGCCATTATACTACTATATTAGTCATTTTAATATTTTTAATGGTCACATTACAATTCCAACAGTTAGATTACTATTACAACATTCTTTCTTCTATTGATGATAATAGATCCCTACACCCGATAAATATCTCACATTTTATTAATTCATTATTTATATATATTTTATATCATGGATATATATATATATATATAATATTACATATATGATTATTTGAAAAAGAATATGTTCATTTCTACACTGTGTTTTGGGAGTTTAGTAATTTTTATGGATTGAGTATATCTAAATATTCAAATTTCAGTTATCTTATTTTATGTATTTATCCTATTTTAAAAATTTCAATTAATATGGACATGTTTATTTTCTAAATTAAATGATAAAATTATAATAATATATTATTTTTTGGTTCTATCATTTTGTGAATGTGCTTTATATAATACTAAATTACTAGGAAAAAAATAATTATATAATCATGAGTGGAATTCTGTTAAGAAAATTAAAATATGTTACATTATTCAACCATTATTAAATTTGAAAATATAAATTCAGTTTTCTTCATATTGTTTTTATAGGTGAGGATATAAATACTTCAGGAATAATCTTCATTCCCATTTTTCCTTTTAGACTTTTGGTCTCACGAATGTAATTTTACAGTGTGATATCTCTTGTAGATTAGAAGTTTATTTCAATGGTCAATGATCTTCTTTATTATCTATTCTTAATGAAGATAATTTTTTAGATAAACCACATAAAAATTTAGTACCTATAATGGATATAATATATACATACTCAATATGAAACTGTTGAATATTCATGTACATGAGATAGGGTGTGTGGGGATAATAGTAGATAAGTAATGGGTCAGATGATATCAATAATCTCAAATGGGTTAATTCACCTAGATCATACCATTCCCTAGATACCAAATATATGGTCCTACCTCCATGGATATGTGTGGGGGTATTTTTAATAAAAAAATTATCTTCATACCTAATCAATGTTGATCCAATCCTCCTTTGATGTCCATGAATTATACCAGACACATGTCTTTTAAATTGTAGATATTTAATTCAGAGTGGCCATCCATATTATTATGATATTTCGTACTGATGTTCGACTCAATATTTCAAGAATATTGTAGTCTAATTCAAAATAGGGAAGTATGTTTCAATTACCTTTCATATATGAAAAATATTCATGTTCAATGAATCCTCAACACTACTCTTATATATATTATTGCAAGTTAGTTTGGTGGGAATTCCTCTTTAACTAAAACAAAGTTAGTAGTCCCAATTAAATGATCCACCAAATCCCATATAACATTATTTACATTGTAATTTAAATGAAGGCGTATGAAAAAATCCACAGTGATTTTGTTCTACTTCCATTTGAGTATGGGAAATGGTTACATCATACCCATGGAATTTTTCCTTTCAACCTTCAATTGATGACATACTAATAACATTGATGTAAATTCTATGAACACCTTCATCATAATTTCACACAAATAGTTTTCTTAATTATCTTAATAAATCCTTATTGTCTCTTTGTCTATAGAGAATGTACATCTACCTTAATCATTATAACACTCGTAATCTGTCATAAGATTTCCTGTTAAAGATATTCAAGGAACAAATCACACAACTCCTTCTTTAGTTTTAACCTCATAGGATTTTTTTTAATTATTATGAATTACATATTTTTTAAAATTCCAATATAATATAATTGACAATATTTTTTCTTTATATGATGGATGGTTGAAAAATAATTTTAGAAATAATGATAATGATTCTTCCTTTATTATTATCATGAAAATCATTTATATTTCTAATATGAATATATCCCTCAAAATTCTATTTGTTGATATGGTCTCTAGATCCTCTATTCATAGAGAATCCACCACATTTTTTTCCTAGGATGGTAGTGAATTGAGATGAAATTGTATTTGATCATCTACAAACTTTTTTATGTCACAAATTATGCTATTTATATGTAAATATATATTTATGGATCATTTAATCCATATAAATTTCACACTTCCTACACATATAAATAATTCTATAAAACTTTCAATGTGATGAATAATGTATCAAAATATTGATCAATTATTTTATAATTATTATAATGATCATTCCATTTACATGAGGAATATTATATGACTTCAAAATTTTACAGTAGTGTATTGTCAAATACCCCCATTTAAGACTAGTGGTAAACCACTAAAAGTTTCACACTTTTGGATAGTTTAAGTATTGGTTTAGTGATAACCATTATTATAATTTCATAATTCTATATTCGTATTCATTAGCCTACACTATCTTTAAAACTATATAACCTTTCATTTTTAGTGGGTTTTACAATAATGATAAGTTTCTCATAAATCATTTGAAATACCATTCATATCAAAATAAACATGCACTATATGTTTTATATTATAGTCTATCCCACGTCCCTATTTCCATTATCTTATAAGGGTCCACTATTGTCCCTTTAATGGTGATAACATTCCCCAATTATGATACATCAACCATCTAGAACACATATTTATTATAAGGCCCCATCCTTAAACCATACTTAATATTGAATTAAAAGAATAATTCACATTGAGGATCTTTTCAGGTTTACAGTTTTAGAGAATTAGGACATAACTATTACATCTCAAAAGATTACAAAGTAGACACTTATACTCAGTTTCCATAAAATAAAAACTATTAAAAAGAAACATGTCTATCTCCTTGTTTTAGATAGAATGACTTTCCCTTGATCCCATCCTTAACACTATTCCACATTATGTCCTGTGAAAATAATTTCAAAAAAAACATGGGGGGAGCATAAAAAGCTCAGTAAGGGATACACAATGAAAGAAAACTGTTAATTTTTCAAAACAACAAGTTAACCATGTATACTTTCTCAAAGTAATCATTTTCACCTTTATGAAGTAGTAAAAACTATTCACTGAATAAAAGTTCATTACTTACCCTTTTGAAGCCAAAATATTACCATAAAACCCACATAAAGATCACATAACATATAAAGGTTACTTGGGACATGAACATACTTAAATGGAATAACCATACGGTCGACTTCAACACACATCACTTAATGGAATAGACATACGACCAACTTCCATACCCAATGCATTGGATGTTATAATTTAACCACCCGTCCTAGTATTCAAGACACCACCCGTCATATGGTTTATCAAATAACCACCCATCAAATGTCCAAGTACCCTTATAAAATCATAAGACATACAACAAATATAATGGAAAGAAAACATTTCCAAACATTGATCACAATATATAACTTAAATATATTGACATAACAAATCCATTATAAAAAGCATTTTCAATACCAAAATACATAAAATAGTATATGGTATTTATTTCATTTTAAAAAACATTATGGCTTGTTGAGTAAGCCAAAGACCAAATAATACATGCGGCGGCGGAAAAGGTTGTTGTCACCGCGTACGTTAAAAAAACATTCCTTTTTGTCGTTTAGTAAAACGCTTCATATGAAAAGATTCCTTTTGAATAAAATTAAAATTAAAAGGGGTTTATACACCATATAAAAGAAGGTTTTGTATAAAACAAAATATTCCTCAATGAAAGGAGATTGAGACGAAGTCCCTTACCTCGTGTCTGACGTGACTCGATTGCTCTTTAATCTCTTGAATAATAAACTACTGTCAATTTCTACTTGATTAAGAACCTTTTTCCTTATTACTATTCCTATTATATCAATTATTTCCATGTTATAAGCATTATGTAATCATTTAATTTAATAATGTTTGTTTTGTCGATATTTGGTTCTTATGTTGAAAGTGGACTTCTAACAATTACATGTTGTTTGTGATGTCAAAGGTTCAATATATCCAGAATGATATTCATGATTTGGATATCATATATATCATATATATCCAGAATATATATGTATTTATAATATTACATAATCATTTAGAGGTATGAAATGAAATGCACCGTTCATGGAGATGGTAAGCCGTACGTACGCAAGAACGCTACTTTCATTTCTATGTCATATTAATGGAATTAAAACTAAATAAGAGGTATGTTTATTTTAATTACAGAATTATATTCATCATTTAGATGTAACATAAATCATATATAATAACTTTAAATCCATCTTGTATATGTCCCATATATGGAATTAACGAATCAAATCACTTTGAGGGGGCGGTAGTCCGCACTTCCTAAAAGGAAGATATCGCGTATACCCATAATGGAAGCCATAAAGTTATGCCATAAATGAAAAATACAGAAGCTTAAGTAAAACATAAACATAATATATACCATATATAAATATATTTATATCTTAATGACCACCTTTTAAGGTGTTAATAGAATATTGAACAATCATCATTTCGTGAGGGAGAAATTCACCATCCGCGGAAACCGTATATTCTTTAACCATTAGATGTAGGTGTGTGTAAGTGTAGCTCGAATTCTTCCTATAAAAACATCCTAGTATATTGAAGATACTGGATTTGTTACAAAATGAATGAATAAAAAGAGTTTAGGGGTTGGAGAAGCAAAATAAAACAAAACAACTCAAGAGGAAACACGACCTTTAAAATGGGTCACTCTTTTTGATTTGAGCGAAAAGAAATCCTTGGGAAGACTTATGCCCAAAGTGAGGATTCTAGGAGTATGAGAGGGTTGTGTAGAGACAAAATGGGCAGGGTTTGGCGGAGACAAAAGCTTTAGAAGTGTGGCTAAGGTGGTAGAGGTGGGGGCCTTTTATAAGAGGAGAGGAGGGGCACTCTTGGAAAATTACAGAATGTTACTTTATTTTCAAATGAGTTTCGGATTTTAAAGGTCCCACATTGTTGTATTATGAGTATAAGGTGATTACCGTTTGAAATATTCTCATCTAATCGGTCTTTGACAAGTGTTAGTTATATTTTTAATATTATCTTTTCATTTTATTTAAATCTTTTATTAATGAGGTAATCGTTGCATCATCGTGATGTCATACATAATTTAATTTATGTAATGTCTAAAAATTATGAAAAAACTAAAATGGTGTTGGAAATAATTTTATATTTCTAATGAATATTTATAGTAAAAAATCTGACTTGTATAACCCCATTTAAAATTTGTTTTAGTAAAACAACTCATGTTTGTGACATTTTTATTTTAACATTAAATAAAATGTTATTAATGTCAATTTCCTACCAAAGTGGCTCCATGGGGACCCCAAGTTATCCCATGGATTTTCATGGCCGGAAATGACACATCCAATAATGGTTGTACATGTGTCTAGGTCATTTCATATTATTAAAACATTATTTTTACCTTAAACTACACTAATTACCTCTAATCGCGAATAATAAACATAAAAGTTACTATTCACCAAAAAATTATTTTAATCCCATTGAACCACATTTTACTTCTTAATGAAAACCATGTATGTCAGATTTTTTAAATTCAAAACACATAAGTGGTAAAGTTTCATTTAAACAAAAAATCTGTTTTTTAAGTACCACTTAGTCGTTTCACTATTCATCAAAAATTGAAGTTTTTCAGAAAAATACCAAAACTTCACCCTAAGATACATTTGATATTCTGAATTCAGAAATGATTTCTATTTTAAAAAATTCAATATATATAAGTTTCATTAATTAATTTAATAATTAATTCCCGTTGTAAAAACAAATAGCATGTTTTTTTAAAACAACAAGTATCAAAAGATTGACACTAGTTTATTTCCGATTTCAAAGTGCAATTAATTCCAACGAACAAAATTAGATTAAATAGTAAAAATATATTATAATTTCACTTTAAAACAAATTAAAAATATATTCTAATCATATAAATAAATTAATTTAAAATGAGGTTTTGAATTAAATTACAACAATTTTCACTATTCATTAAAAAAATGATTTTTATCGGAAAAATACCAAAAATTTACACAAAGTAAATTTTGATGTCCTGATTCTAAAGAAGAATTTTATTTGGTCCAATAGAATGTATAAGAGTGACCAAAACTATATTTAATGATGGTTCTCCATTAAAAGGCGATAAGTGGACCTTTAGTGAAAATTAGAGTATATATTCTTAAAATTGAATTCTTTCCGTATATTAAGCCTTTATCCTTTATTGGATAAATGTAAAAACATTTAACAAACATATATAATCATATTTTAGTTATTTTTATTCATTCCCACCAATACAACGGCTACGTGTTAACTACCATTTAAAATAATTTTGTTTTATTACTAGTGTGCAACGTAAGATTTCAAAGAAACCCTTTGTTGTGTATCGGGTATGCTATCGAGCATAGAATCCCCTTTAAAGTAAAATTAATATTAAATTATCAAATATTAATAAATATTAAAATGAATTATTCTTTATTTACTGGGGATGTTACATCCTTCCCCCTTCTGGGAATTGCGTCCTCACAATTTTATTCACTTATCAAAATAAGTGGGGGTATTTATCCCTCATAGAATTTTAAGATTCCCATGTTTACTCTTCAACCATATAGTTTTTACACAAAACCTTTACCCAGTGAATTACCTTATTTCGCAATAGTTTCTCTGTTCAGTCGAGAATCTAGACTGTTTGTTCTTCATAAGAGAGATTTTATTCCAACTGAACTACCTATGGGCTCAAAACATGAGATAGATCTGGCATATACTTTCTCAACATCGAAACGTGAAAAACATTGTGTAACAAAGACAAACTCAGAGGTAATTTCACTTTGTATGCAACTGATCCAACTCTCTCCAAAATTTCATATGGTCCAATGAACCTTGGAACCAGCTTTCCATTCTTACCAAATCGCATCAAACCTTCCATAGTGAAACTTTGAGAACAACATGATCACCTACCTCGAAAGATAGATCCTTCCTCCGGTTATCCGCATAACTTATCTATATGCTCTGAGATTTTCTCATGTGTTTCTGAATCAACTGAACTTCTTCTGCCATCTGTCCTACCAATTCTGGTCCCATCAGCTTCTTTTCACCAACTTCATCCCAAAAAGTTGTAGTTCGACACCGATTCCCATATAATGCCTCAAATGGTTCCATCTGTATACTGGAATGAAAAGTATTATTATTTGAAAATTCAACCAATGAAAGATATTGGTCCCAACTTCCCTGATAATCCATCGAACAAGCACGTAGCATATCTTCCATAGTCTTAATTGTTCGTTCTAATTGCCCATCTGATTGAGGATGAAATGTTGTATTAAAATTTAATTCAGTACCCAACGACTTGTGAAGGCCTTTCCAAAAGTTAGAAGTAATCCTGGGATCACGATCAGATACAATAGATAGGGGAACTCCATGCAACCTGACTATCACTTTATGATACAATCGAGAAAGTTGATCTAGAGAGAATGTATCTCGAATAAGAAGGAAATGAGAAAATTTAGTCAATCGATCAACAATAACCCAGATTGCATTATTACCTCGAGGTGTCTACGTCAATCCAACAACGAATTCTAGGGATGTATTTTCCCATTTCCACTCTGGCACTGGTAAAGGCTGAAGCATCCCTTTCAGTAACTTCTTCTCTTCTTTAACCTCTTGACATGTCAAACACTTCACTGTAAAATTAGCAATATATCTTTTCATTCAATCCCACCAGTACTACTCCCGCAGATCTCTGTACATCTTTGTACTGCCAGGATGAAGTGAAAATGGAGAACTATGAGCTTCACATAACAACTCTCTCTTCAACTGTGAATCACAAGGCACACACAATCTCTTCCCAAATCTCAAAACACAATCACTATCAATGTTAAATTCAGGCAACTTACCCTTCTGAACCAGCTCTACCTTTTTTTGCAACTCACTATCTTGCTTCTGTTCTTGCTTGATTCTATTTGATAGAGATGATTTCACTGATACCTAAAACAAAACAGAAGGACATCATGCACCAACAAATTTTATGCCAAATTTCATTAAATCCTTAACCAAAGGATCACGATTCAAATGCAATATTGTTAACGAAGCAATACTTTTTCGACTCAAAGCATCATCCACTTTATTTTCTTTTCCCGGATGGTAATGAATTTTACAATCATAATACTTGATTAATTTTATCCATCTCATCTGTCTCATGTTCAATTCCTTCTGAGTGAATATATACATTAAACTTTTGTGATCAGTATATATTTCACACTTTACTCCATACTAATGATGCCTCTATATTTTTAGAGAAAAAACAACTACAGCTAATGACAAGTCATGTGTAGGGTAATTTACCTCATGAGTTTTCAACTGACGTGAAACATATGCAATTACCTAATCATTATGCATAAGGACACAACCAAGTCCTTTCAACGAAGCATCACTATATATAACAAACTCACCATTCCTGGATGGTAGTGCCAAAACTGGAGCATTCTCCAATATTCTTTTCAATTCTTGAAAACAATCATCACATTCTTTAATCCAGATAAACTTAACACCCTTCCGAGTTATCTTAGTCATTGGACTAGATAACCGTGAAAAATTTCTAACAAACCATCAGTAATAACCTACCAAACAAAGAAAACTACGGATCTCGATTACATTTTTGGGTCTTGGACATTATTCAACAACCTTTGTTTTTGTAGGATCAATAGTTATCCCATCTTTAGAAATAATATGACGAAGGAAAGAAATTTGTTGCAACCAAAACTCCCACTTCCTGAATTACCCATACAATTTATTTTCTTTTATGGTTTGAAAAATAACCCTCAAATGTCTTTCATGCTCCTCTTTAATTTTAGATAACACCAAAATATCATCAATAAACACAACCATGATTTTTCACCTGATTCAACTGATCCATCACTGCAGTAAACTGCTCAATTTTGATTCTGACCATCTCAGTATGCTAATTTGGAAGGTCATTTCCCTCAGTATTCCTTCCCAAAAAATCTTATATGTTTCCTCTACGAAAAACCATTCTAAACACAGATATATCTTAGGCGAATCAAGATGGTAATATTTAAATGCTATATCATTTTAGTCATACAATAAATTAACTTATAATTTAACAATTTTCTAACTCCTAAAGTTGTCTAAACCGACCTCTGATACCAACTATAAGGCTCCATCCTTAAACATTACTTAATATTGAATTAAAAGAATAATCCACATTGTGGATCTTTTCAGGTTTAGAGTTTTAGAGAATTAGGACATAACTATTACATCTCAAAAGATTACTAAGTAGACACTTCTACTAAGATTCCATAAAATAAAAACTCTTAAAAAGAAACATGTCTAGTTCTATGTTTTAGATAGCATGAATTTCCGTTGATCCCATCCATGACACTATTCCACATTAAGTCCTATGAAAAACATTTCAAAAAAAACTTGGGATGAGCATAAAAAGCTCAGTAAGGGATACACAATGAATGAAAACTGTTAGTTTTTCAAAACAACAAGTAAACCATGTATACTTTATCAATGTAATACTTTTCACCTTAATGAAGTAGTAAAAACTCTTCACTGAATAAAAGTTCACTACTTACCCTTTTTTAACCAAAATATTACCATAAAACCCACATAAAGATCAGATAACATATAAAGGTAACTTGGGACATAAACATACATAAATGGAATAACCATACGGTCGACTTCCACACATATCACTTAATGGAATAGAAATACGACCGACTTCCATACCCAATGCATTGGAGGTTATAACGTATCCACCCATCCCGGTATTCACGGCACCACCCGTCATATGGTTTATCACGTAACCTCCCATCAAATTTCCATGTACCATTATAAAATCATAGGGCATAGAACAAATTTAATGGAATGAAAACATTTCCACACTTTGATCACAATATATCACTTAAATATATTGACATACCAAATCCATTATAAAATCCATTTTCAATACCAAAATACATAAAAGTTTATATGGTCTTTATTTCATTTTAAAAAACATTACGGCTTGTTCAGGAAGCCAAAGACCAAATAATACTCGTGACGGCGGAAAAGGTCGTTGTCACTACGTACGTTAAAAAGAACATTCATTTTTGTCGTTTAGTAAAACGCTTTTTATTAAAAGTTTCCTTTTGAATAAAATTAAATGTCAAAGGGAATTATACACCATATAAAATAAAGTTATGTATAAAACAAAATATTCCTCAATGAAAGGAGATTGAGACGAAGTCCCTTACCTCATGTTCGACGTGACTCGATTGCTCTTTAATCTCCTGAATAATAAAATAGTGTTAATTTATACATTCTTAAGAACCATTTTCAAGCATACTATTCCTTTTATATCGATTATTTCCATGTTATAATCATTATGTAATCATTTAAGTTAATAATGATTGTTTTGTCGATAAGTGGTTCTTAAGTTGAAAGTGGACTTCATACAATTACATGTTGTTCGTGAGGTCAAAGGATCATTATATCCAGAATGATATTCATGATTTGGATATCATATATATCATATATATCCAGCATATACATGTATTTATAATATTACATAATCATTTAGAGGTAAGAAATGAAATGCACCGTTCATGGAGACGGTAAGCTGTACGTACGCATGAACGCTACTTTCATCTCTATGTCATATTAATGGAATTAACACTAAATGAGAGGTACATATATTTTAATTAAAGAATTATATTAATCATTTATATGTAACATAAATCATATATAATAACTTTAAATCCATCCTTTATACGTCCCACATATGGCATTAACGAATGAAATCACTTTGAGGGGGTGGTAGTCCACACTTCCTAAAATGAAGATATCACGTATACCCATAATGGAAGCCATAATGGTATTCCATAAATGAAAAATACAGAAGCTTAAGTAAGACATAAAAATATTATATACCATATATAAATATAGTGACATCTTAATGGCCACCTTTGAAGGTGTTAAAAGAATATTGAACAATCATCGTTTAGTGAGGTAGAAATTCTCCATCCACGGAAATAGTATGTTCTTTAACCATTAGATGTAGGTTTGTGTATGTTTAGCTCGAATTATTCTTATAAAAACATCCTATTATATTTAATATACTGTATTTGTTAAAAAATAAATGAATAAAAAGAGTTTAGGGGGTTGGAGAAGCAAAATAAAACAAAAGAACACAAAAGAAAACACTACCTTTAAAACGGGTAACTCTTTTTGATTTGAGCTCAAAGGCTTCCTTGGGAAGGCTTATGCCCATAGTGGGGATTCTATAAGTAAGATAGGGATGTGGAGAGAAAAAATGGGCAGGGTTTGGCCGATCCAAAGGTTTTTTAAGTGTCGGTATGGTGGTAGAGGTGGGGGCCTTTTATAAGAGGAGAGGAGGGGCACTCTTGGAAAGTTACAAAATGTTACTTTATTTTCAAATGAGTTTAGGATTTTAAATGTCCCACATTGATGTATTATGAGTATAAGGTGATAAGGGTTCGAAATATACTCATCCAATAGTTCTTTGACAAGTGTAAGTTATAGTTTCAACATTATCTTTTCATTTTATTTAAATCCTTTATTAATGAGGTAATCATTGCATCATCATGTTGTCATATATAATTTAATTTATTTAATGTCTAAAAATTATGAAAAAACTACTATGATGTAGGAAATCGTTTTATCATTCTAATGAATATTTATAGTCAAAAATATGACTTGTATATCCACATTTAAAAATTATTTTAGTAAAATAACTCATATTTGTGACATTTTTATTTTAACATTAAATAAAAAGTTATTAATGTCATTTTCCTACCAATGTGGCTCCATGGGGTCACCAAGTTGACCCATGGATTTTATTGGTCGGACATGACACATCCAATAAGGTTAGGACATGTGTATAGGTCATTTAATATTATTAAAACATTATTTTTACCTTAAAGTACACTAATTACCTCTAATCGCGATTAATAAACATGAATGTTACTATTCACCAGAAAATTATTTTAATCCCATTGAACCACATTTTACTTCTTAATGACAACCGTGTGTGTCATATTTTTAAAATTCAAAACACAGAAGTGGTAAAGTTTCATTTTAACAAAAAATCAGTTTTTTAAGTACCACTTAGTGGTTTCAGTATTCATCAAAAATTGATGTTTTTCAAAAAAATACCAAAAATTCACCCTAATCTATATTTGATATTCCAAATTCAAAAATGATGTCTATTTTAAAAAATTCAAAACATATAAGTTGCATTAATTAATTTAATAATTAATTCCCGCTGTCAATACAAATAGTGTGTTTTTATGAAACAAAAAGTATCAAAAGATTGACACTAGTTTAAGTCTGATTTCAAAGTGAAATTAATTCCAACGACCAAAATTGGATTAAATGGTAAAAATATAGTCTAATTTCAGTTTAAAACCAATTCATAAGATAGTATAATCATATAAATAAATTATATTAAAAAGAGGGTTTGAATTAAAATACAATATTTTTAACTATTCATTAAAAAATGATCTTTATCGGAAAAATACCAAAAATTTACCCAAAGTAAATTTTGATGTCCCGATTCTAAAGAAAAATTTTATTTGGTCCAATAGAATGTATAAGAGTGACAAAAACTATATTTAATGAAGGTTCGCCATCAAAAGGCGATAAGTGGACCTTTGTGAAAATTAGAGTATATATGCCTAAAAATGAATTCTTTCCATATTTGAAGCCTTTATCCTTTATTGGATAAATGTAAAAAAATTTAACAAACACATATAATCATATTTTAGTTAATTATATTCATTCCCGCCAATACAATGACTGTGTGTTAACTACCATTAAAAATAATATTGTTTTATTACTAGTGTGCAATGTAAGATTTCAAAGAAACTCTTTGTTGCGTATCAGGTATGCTATCGAACATAACAACCACATTAATGTAAAATTAATATTCAATTCTCAAATATTAATAAATATGAAAATGTATTATTCTTTATTTACCTGGGATGTTACATCTATGGTACTTTTAATATAGTTTTTCACTTTTGAATTTCTTAATAATAATATTAAAATGATTATCATTATTGTCCTTACATTTTTGAGTATATTATAATATCATCTATAAACAGAATAAAAAATTAATGGTAAATTTTAAAGACTCTATTCATTTAATCTATCATTATTTATAGAAAAATAGTGAGTTTGATGGGAATCAGTATGAAAAAATAGTGACTATGACTGTAACAGCCCGAGATTTTATGAAAAATATTCTTTTTAATTTTATTAATATCTTGTGTTGTAGGCTACACCAAAAGGAGCTTTCACAACATGCATCCTTGACTTGCCTTGCATTACACGCAATCGCAACCTTCCTCGATAGCGTGTGTAGTACGCAATACTGAGTTTCACGAAACAACGATATGCTATTAAAATATTATTAAAACTAGCCGTTATGAATAGTAATAACCACTTTTTTAAATTTTTTAAATTATATTTTTCAAAATGGAATTCATTTTTAGATTCGGAGTATCGAATTTAGCCTAAGGTGAAATTTTGGTACTTTTCGGATAACTTTCATATTCTGGTGAATAGTGAAAATTACTAAATTTTAATTAAAAGAAACTTTTTTAATCGAAATAATTAATAGTGATAAATTATTAATTTGAGTGGTTTTAAAGTATATTTAGAATATATTTTTACAACTTAATACAATGTTGGTCATTGGTTGTAATTTCACATTTAAACCAGACATAATCAAGTGTCAATCTTTTGATAGATATTGTTTCTTAAAAACACGCTATTTGTTTTAACAGTGGGATTTAATTATAAAAACAATTAATGAAACTTCTATGTTATGAATTTGGTAAAATAGACATTATTTTTGAATTCGGAATATAAAATATAGCTTAGGATGAAATTTTGGCATTGTTCTGAAAAACATCAATTTTCGATGAATAGTGAAACTACTAAGTGGTAGTTAAAAAAACTGAATTTTTCATAAAACTTAATTTTACCGCTTCTGTGAATGGAATTTCGAAAATCCGAGAGACACGGTTAATATCAAGGACTAAAATATGGTTCAATGAGATGAAAATAATTTTTGTTGAATAGTAACTTTTTACTTTTTTTACCGCGATTAATAGTAAATTGGGTAACTAAGGGTAAATATGATATTAATATTACCCTAACACATGTCCTAATTCTATTGGACAAGTTTAATTCGACCAAAAACAAACTTAGGAATAAAATATGACCATTTAGGCCCACTTGGATTAGATTAGGACATTTATTATTAATTTATTTAAAGAAGGGTTAAAATAGTTAAAATCAATGTTTAATAAGTAAATCATTTATAATATGGGGTTATACATAAGATAAATTCGATTGTAAATATTAATTAGAAAGCTAAAAAGATTTCCTACATTATTGTATTTTATTTGTAATTTTTAGACATCAAATAATGTAATTTATTTATGACACAAAGATGATGCAGTAATTATCTTATTAATGAAATATTGACATAATTGATAATATAAATACCAAAATAAATGTAATTTAAGACTTTTTATGAATTCCACTAATTTTATAGGTTACTATGATATATTAGTGTTGATATATTCAACTTGGTTCGAACATATAATTCTGTTATGACTTTCAAAAAAATCATATATCAAATAGTGTCAAAATTGACACAAAACAGTTTTTAAATCAAATATTATATTATTAATTGTTATTTTATTCTTAAAAATCTAAGGTTCGGCCAAATTACTTAGATAAGGATATATGTATTAATAATAAACAATTTGGGGTTCGTTTGGGTTGATATAGTAAGTTTATTAACCTTATAGTATAAGAACACAAGAAGACACGGTAAAAGTAAAATTATTTAACTTAATGTTAAATCTAAATGATAAAGTTAAAATAGGAACCTAAACTTGTATAAATTCTATTAGATGAGAGTATTTCGACCCATCCCCACCTTAGCCTCGAAATAAATCAACTTGGAGTTAATTAAAACCGAACCTGACATTATAATAATATAATATTTTGAGATATTCCTAAGGTGCCCCTCTCCTCCCTTATAAAAGGACGCCTCCTCCCCCTCCTCCTCACACCAATTTGAGCACTCAAGCTCGGCCAACCCCTGCCAAAATCTCTTCTCCACTTCCCTAGAAACATCCTAGAGGTTCTGGTCTTCCTCAAAGACCAATTTTAGTGCCCTAAGAGGAGGTCTCAAAGAGGCGCTTCAAAGAAGAGGTAATTACCGTTACCAATTCTTTCATCTTTATTTCTTCTTCCACTTCTTCTTCTTAGGTTGTTTCATTATGAAGTAATAACATCAGTATCACTCATATACGGATATGTTATTATAAGTACGAAACAACCCTATTTCACCATCTATCCATCCTACGGAAAAAGAAATCACCGCGCGTGAGTACGTACGGAATATCGTCTCCACGCCGTGGTGTAATCTATTTTCCACCACCACCTTACATGGATGGGTATAATGGTGTAAAGAATAACTATACATAGTTATTACAACATCATATTGATTCTGATATATTGTATAATCCACTCCAATTCAATTCAATAATTATGGAAATGATATCATCGCTCGTGCGTACGTACGGAATACCGTCTCCACGACGCGATGAGATTCATTCTTAATGATTAACCATTCATGAATGATTATAAAGTATATATAATAAGTACTAATGAAATATAGGACATAATAATGATACTGTATTTATGTATATATATATATATGTATGTCATCTACTTACTTCCATTCAAGACAATAAAGAAAGAAAAACAGCGTTCATGCGTACCTACGGACTACCGTCTCCATGAACGGTGTTTTCATTTCATTTATCTATCTATTATATATATATATATATACTGAATATATATGATATATAAATCATATTTTATATTCTGGATGTATGTAAATCATGATATAAGTAATAATAATGTCAAGAACAAAAAGTCAAAACACCTACGATAAATGAAACGATTTTACCCAAAACGCTTCTTTAACATGGAATTTACAAAAGAACGGGTAATATAATGTCATAAGTGAACCATATATGATATCATAACAATTAATATGATTCTGTAATAAGTCAATGACATTATTTAAATCATTATACAGGAGGTTCGGACACATACGAAGCAAATCGGACCTAAGGTAAGGGAAATATCACAATCTCATTTTTATCCGAGATTGTTTATTCGTAAGTATTTACTGGGGTGTATTTTATCATCCACATCCATGCTTCATCAATATGTAATATTATTTCCATCCACCTACAATTTTTTAAATCAATTTTTACCCTTCGGTGAGTTTTTAGTAACATGTATGAAAGGAATCTTTTGTCGTTTTTCGTACGAGGTACTTTTTGACTTTTCCGACAAAAGTACGAGGAATGTTTTTTTTAACTTATACAGCATGAATGGATTTTTAAAACATTATTTCCAATAAGCTTCCTTTAAAAGTTTTCAAGTTTATTTTTAATCAACTTCTTTTATTTTAAAGTCGTATGACATGTTATGAAAGTAAAAATGTTTTTAAAGTAGAAAGGATATTTTCCTCAAGAATGGAGTTCAAGTATTTTATCAAAATTATTTTCCATCTAAGATAATAAAAGGGTTTTGTTTTTATCCCTATTATTACATGGATTTGATTATGTTTTTATGGATACATTTTTATGAATTCCTTTATCTTATATGAATTGTTTTATGATGTCATGTTGTTTAAGAATCCCATTTTTATTACATGGGTTATGCGATGATGTATGATTTATGATTATGTGGCACACATAAGAAAGGATTCATTATAAGATGGGTGGGACCTATATCTCCCTCCAATGCATTGGGTAAAGATTTTATATCTCATGAGATAGACATGGCTGAAATGGTAGGTTATACCGGTTCAGTGAAACAGGACTGAAACGAGGGTTACTTGATTCAGAAAGGGACTTTGTCCACTAAGATAGTCTTGGCAATGAGTCTTGACTAACAAGAAATGATTCTCTATGATTATGTGTGTATGCCACAAAGTTTTATGTTTTAAGTTATGATTATTGGGATTTCATTTCACTACTATGATTTATCCCATGTTATGAAATTATGCTCTCTTTTGCAGGTTAAAATTTCCAAAAAGTTATGTTCTTATGAATATGATGTGATTGATTTTTCTTTTGTATACCCTTACTGAGCATTTGAGCTCACCCTTTTATGTTTTCTTTTCCCCAGGATATAAAGAAAGGTTTTAGGTAAAAAAAAAGGGAAGATCTTTATGGGAGATATTGAAGATCTTTCACCACGATTAGAAGACTACGTTCCGAGTTTCCAAAGACACTAAACTATTACGATCCTTGTGTGTGTGTTTTTGTTATGTACTAAGTATTCCGCAAAAGTAATGAAATGTCCATGTACGTCAGGCTTCGGGTCTCTAAAGTTGGTATCAGAGCCAAAGGAGGTAGGAATGTATCCTATCCTTGGGAACTCTCACATGTGAGCATTGGACGAAGCATGGCTCTCCGCCCAAGGGCTTCATGAGGAAATGGCTGCCACTGGGGATGGTGGTGTGTCCCGCCCAGGGGGTGTAGCCGCCCATGGAGTGCCCTGATAGGTATCAATTGTAGTCCACTGGAAGTAATTCCAGACCGTTATAGTTGGTATCAGAGGAAAGGTTTAGTCAACCTTTGGAAACTAGGATGCGAGAACTTTAGTGAGATCCCTAGAGATATTTATAAGGTATGTCTAGGGATGTCCCTAAGGATAAGTATACGTATAGGATACAGTCCTAGAACTATGGTAACGATCATAGAATTTAACCTAAGATGTTAGATATCAAGGATACTCTACCTTTATTATGTTGTTTTCCCTAGCATGATTTTTCCCTCTCACACTATTCTTTTTTTTTTTGGGTTTTAAAAAATGGCTGGAAACAAGATGATTCACGATAATGGAGGATATGATGGACAATGGAATGATATTATTCATGAGAAACCAAATGAAATGGGATTTGGAAGTCCAAAGATCATTATTATGCCGAATCAGCAATCTCATAATATGATCAATAAAGTAAAATTTGGTAAGTTTCCTGACTCGACTAATAAGAGAAAGATGGAGTTTCATGATGATCATAGAGGAAAGAAAGTTCAATTTCCCTTATGTAAATCATGTGGGAAGAGGCATCAAGGAGAATGTTTCAAGGGAACTGGAAGATGCTTTGGGTGTGGAAAAGAAGGACACAAAGCAAGCAAGTGCAAAGGAAAAGGGTCGGTTAACACCATGGATGAGGATAATGGTATTGCTACGACATCAAAAATGGTTAAGTGTTTTAAATGTGGAATGTATGGCCATTATGCAAACAAATGCCCTAAGGGAAAGACTCATGAAGAGAATCAGTATGGTCATATGGGTAGTATTTATGTGGATGATGATGAAGAGACTACAAATGATATGTGAGATGAAAGAATTTTTGAAGCTCGGTCAATGGTTTAAGAATGTAGTGGAATGATTACATGATTATCATGTGTAATGTTGTATAAGAAATCTCATGGTACTATGGAATAAAGAGACGTCTAAGGATTGTTACACTGTTGTCTTTCCTTGAGTTATGAAAGTGTATGATTAATGGTACCACTATCCATGAATGGTTATTCCGATATTTTTTGAATTTAGATGATATGCGCACAATGAAGGAATAATAAGATAATGGGGTGTTTGATTATATTCATGAGCTCATGATTGATATAAGGACTAAGTGATATCATGGTTTGAGTATATAGAATTTTGAGGATTTTGGTATGTGGAAAGTGTTAACGTTTAACTGCATTCATGTTTTCAATAAGGTTCAATGGGTATTCAAGGGAATACATGATTAAGTCCTTTGAATGATTAGAATGTGACCAACGAGATATATCTTATGATATATGGGGATCAACGATGGTATTAAATCTCTGGAAATCGTTTTCACTATGTTATGAGAGTGGACTGCAGTATTATGGATAAGCCTAAAGATTGGAATGGATTATGTTAGACACAAGTTAGTATTGTTTAAGGATAGATGTTTTCTCGATATTATTGATGGGATGTTATAGTAATATAGTTTTAGAAAAAGGACAACCTGCAGGACGGGCGACAGCCCATCGCGTCGGACAAGGCTGTGGGAATCGAATCCACAACCGAAGTGCGACTGGCCTTTATCGCCTACCACTGGCCTATAGGAAGTCCCTGTTTAGTAGAAACTAGTTTTATTATATTAAGCTGTATGATATATGAAGTATAAGTCCATTTTAGAAACCATATATGATTAATCTCACTATAGATCAACTTATGTATATAATATTTGCTAACCTTTTGTTTGAGACAGATGGAATGACCCGTCATTCTATCACATGATCTGCTAACACTTCACGAATAACAAATTCAACTTCATTTATTTAAGAGATAAAGTGGAAATTGTTCAAGGCATGAACAACAGTGAGATTTTACCAAAATAAAGAAAGTATTTATTCTAATTCAATTTTCAACTTTAGGGAAATGATCTTGAAAACCAAAAATGTTGTCCTAGTGATCTTATACCTGATGAATCAGATGATACCTTAGATCGTCACAAATTTATGGATTTGTGATTACTGGATTTTCCATAGCCATGTTCTCTACCACTCTCCATCAGAACATGATGGTTAGATTTCTCTTTCATATCCATATTTTCACCAATGTGGAAACCCAGTGATTAGTTTATTTGGGTAACCATTACGTTTCATAATTTTGTTTTTAAAGATTGGTTTTGATATTCCTTTTTACGATGTGGGTTTCTATTAAATAAACTTTCATATAGTAAACCATTTATAACCCCGACGAATTTCGAGGGCGAAATTCATTTTAAGGGGGGTAGAATGTAACAGCCCGAGATTTTATGAAAAATATTCTTTTTAATTTTATTAATGTCTTGTGTTGTACGCTACACCAAAAGGAGCTTGCACAACATGCATCCTTGACTTGCCTTGCATTACACGCAATCGCAACCTTCCTCGATAGCGTGTGTAGTACGCAATACTGAGTTTCACGAAACAACGATATGCTATTAAAATATTATTAAAACTAGCCGTTATGAAAAGTAATAACGACTTTTTGAAATTTTGTAAATTATATTTTTCAAAATGGAATTCATTTTTAGATTCGGAGTATCGAATTTAGCCTAAGGTGAAATTTTGGTACTTTTCGGATAACTTTCATATTCTGATGAATAGTGAAAATTACTAAATTTTAATTAAAAGAAACTTTTTTAATCGAAATAATTAATAGTGATAAATTATTAATTTGAGTGGTTTTAAAGTATATTTAGAATATATTTTTACAATTTAATACAATGTTGGTCATTGGTTGTAATTTCACATTTAAACCAGACATAATCAAGTGTCAATCTTTTGATAGATATTGTTTCTTAAAAACACGCTATTTGTTTTAACAGTGGGATTTAATTATAAAAACAATTAATGAAACTTCTATGTTATGAATTTGGTAAAATAGACTTTATTTTTGAATTCGGAATATAAAATATAGCTTAGGATGAAATTTTGGCATTGTTCTGAAAAACATCAATTTTTGATGAATAGTGAAACTACTAAGTGGTAGTTAAAAAAACTGAATTTTTCATAAAACTTAATTTTACCGCTTCTGTGAATGGAATTTCGAAAATCCGAGAGACACGGTTAATATCAAGGACTAAAATGTTGTTCAATGAGATGAAAATAATTTTTGGTGAATAGTAACTTTTTACTTTTTTTACCGCGGTTAATAGTAAATTGGGTAACTAAGGGTAAATATGATATTAATATTACCCTAACACATGTCCTAATTCTATTGGACAAGTGTAATTCGACCAAAAACAAACTTAGGAATAAAATATGACCATTTAGGCCCACTTGGATTAGATTAGGACATTTATTATTAATTTATTTAAAGAAGGGTTAAAATAGTTAAAATCAAAGTTTAATAAGTAACTCATTTATAATATGAGTTTATACATAAGATAAATTCGATTGTAAATAGTCATTAGAAATCTAAAAAGATTTCCTACATGATGGTATTTTATTTGTAATTTTTAGACATCAAATAATTTAATTTATTTATGACACAAAGATGATGCAATAATTATCTTATTAATGAAATATTGACATAATTGATAATATAAATACCAAAATAAATGTAATTTAACCCTTTTTATGAATTCCACTAATTTTCTAGGTTACTATTATATATTAGTGTTGATTTATTCAACTTTGTTCGAACATATAATTCTGTTATGACTTTCACAAAAATCATATATCAAATAGTGTCAAAATTGACACAAAATAGTTTTTAAATCAAATATTATATTATTAATTGTTATTTTATTCCTAAAAATCTAAGGTTCAGCCAAATGACTTAGATAAGGATATATGTATTAATAATAAACAATTTGGGGTTCGTTTGGCTTGATATAGTAAGTTTATTAACCTTATAGTATAAGAACACAAGAAGACACGGTAAAAGTAAAATTATTTAACTTAATGTTAAATCTAAATGATAAGGTTAAAATAGGAACCTAAACATGTCTAAATTCTATTGGATGAGAGGATTTCGACCCATCCCCACCTTAGCCTCGAAATAAATCAATTTGGAGTTAATTAAAACCGAACTTGACATTATAATAAAATAATATTTTGAGATATTCCTAAGGTGCCCCTCTCCTCCCTTATAAAAGGACACCTCCTCCCCCTCCTCCTCACACCAATTTGAGCAATCAAGCTCTGCCAAACCCTGCCAAAATCCCTTCTAAACTTCCCTAGAAACATCCTAGAGGTTCCGGTCTTCCTCAAAGACCAATTTTAGTGCCCTAAGAGGAGGTCTCAAAGAGGCGCTTCAAAGAAGAGGTAATTACTGTTACCAATTCTTTCATCTTTATTTCTTCTTCCACTTCTTCTTCTTAGGTTGTTTCATTATGAAGTAATAACATCAGTATCACTCATATACTTATATGTTATTATAAGTATGAAACAACCCTATTTCACCATCTATCCATCCTACGGAAAAAGAAATCACCGCGCGTGCGTACGTACGGAATACCGTCTCCACGCCGTGGTGTAATCTATTTTCCACCACCACCTTACATGGATGGGTATAATGGTGTAAAGAATAACTATACATAGTTATTACAACATCATATTGATTATGATATATTGTATAATCCACTCCAATTCAATTCAATAATTATGGAAATGATATCATCGCTCGTGCGTACGTACGGAATACCGTCTCCACGACGCGATGAGATTCATTCTTAATGATTAACCATTCATGAATGATTATAAAGTATATATAATAAGTACTAATGAAATATATGACATAATAATGATACTGGATTTATGTATATATATATATGTATGTCATCTACTTACTTCCATTCAAGACAATAAAGAAAGAAAAACAGCGTTCATGCGTACGTACGGACTACCGTCTCCATGAACGGTGTTTTCATTTCATTTATCTATCTATTATATATATATATATATACTGAATATATATGATATATAAATCATATTTTATATTCTGGATGTAAGTAAATCATGATATAAGTAATAATAATGTCAAGAACAAAAAGTCAAAACACCTACGATAAATGAAACGATTTTACCCAAAACGCTTCTTTAACATGGAATTTACAAAAGAACCGGTAATATAATGTCATAAGTGAACCATATATGATATCATAACAATGAATATGATTATTTAATAAGTCAATGACATTATTTAAATCATTATACAGGAGGTTCAGACACATACGAAGCAAATCGGACCTAAGGTAAGGGAAATATCACAATCTCATTTTTATCCGAGATTGTTTATTCGTAAGTATTTACTGGGGTGTATTTTATCATCCACATCCATGTTTCATCAATATGTAATATTATTTCCATCCACCTACAATTGTTTAAATCCATTTTTACCCTTCGGTGAGTTTTTAGTAACATGTATGAAAGGAATCTTTTGTCGTTTTTCGTACGAGGTACTTTTTGACTTTTCCGACAAAAGTACGAATAATGTTTTTTTAACTTATACGGCATGAATGGATTTTTAAAAAATTATTTCCAATAAGCTTCCTTTAAACGTTTTCAAGTTTATTTTTAATCAACTTCTTCTATTTTAAAGTCGTATGACATGTTATGAAAGTAAAAATGTTTTTAAAGTAGAAAGGATATTTTCCTCAAGAATGTAGTTCAAGTATTTTATCAAAATTATTTTCCATCTAAGATAATAAAAGGGTTTTGTTTTTATCCCTATTATTACATGGATTTGATTATGTTGTGATGGATACATTTTTATGAATTCCTTTATCTTATATGAATTGTTTTATTATGTCATGTTGTTTAAGAATCCCATTTTTATTACATGGGTTATGCGATGATGTATGATTTATGATTATGTGGCACACATAAGAAAGGATTCATTATAAGATGGGTGGGACCTATATCTCCCTCCAATGCATTGGAAAAGATTTTATATCTCATGAGATAGACATGGCTGAAATGGTAGGTTATACCGGTTCAGTGAAACAGGACTGAAATGAGGGTTACTCGATTCAGAAAGGGACTTTGTCCACTAAGATAGTCTTGGCAATGAGTCTTGACTAACAAGAAATGATTCTCTATGATTATGTGTGTATGCCACAAAGTTTCATGTTTTAAGTTATGATTATTGGGATTTCATTTCACTATTATGATTTATCCCATGTTATGAAATTATGCTCTCTTTTGCAGGTTAAAATTTCCAAAAAGTTATGTTCTAATGAATATGATGTGATTGATTTTTCTTTTGTATACCCTTACTGAGCATTTGAGCTCACCCTTTTATGTTTTCTTTTCCCCAGGATATAAAGAAAGGTTTTAGGTAAAAAAAGGGAAGATCTTTATGGGAGATATTGAAGATCTTTCACCACGATTAGAAGACTACGTTCCGAGTTTCCAAAGACACTAAACTATTACGATCCTTGTGTGTGTGTTTTTGTTATGTACTAAGTATTACGCAAAAGTAATGAAATGTCCATGTACGTCAGGATTCGGGTCTCTACAGTTGGTATCAGAGCCAAAGGAGGTAGGAATGTATCTGATCCTTGGGAACTCTCACATGTGAGCGTTGGACGAAGCATGGCTCTCCGCCCAAGGGCTTCATGAGGAAATGGCTGCCACTGGGGATGGTGGTGTGTCCCTCCCAGGGGGTGTAGCTGCCCATGGAGTGCCCTGATAGGTATCAATTGTAGTCCACTGGAAGTAATTCCAGACCGTTATAGTTGGTATCAGAGGAAAGGTTTAGTCAACCTTTGGAAACTAGGATGCGAGAACTTTAGTGAGATCCCTAGAGATATTTATAAGGTATGTCTAGGGATGTCCCTAAGGATAAGTATATGTATAGGATACACTCCTAGAACTATGGTAACGATCATATAATTTAACCAAAGATGTTAGATATCAAGGATACTCCACCTTTATTATGTTGTTTTCCCTAGCATGATTTTTCCCTCTCACACTATTCTTTTTTTTTGGGTTTTAGAAAATGGATGGAAACAAGATGATTCACGATAATGGAGAATATGATGGACAATGGAATGATATTCTTCATGAGAAACCAAATGAAATGGGATTTGGAAGTCCAAAGATCATTATTATGCCGAATCAGCAATCTCATAATATGATCAATAAAGTAAAATTTGGTAAGTTTCCTGACTCGACTAATAAGAGAAAGATGGAGTTTCATGATGATCATAGAGGAAAGAAAGTTCAATTTCCCTTATGTAAATCATGTGGGAAGAGGCATCAAGGAGAATGTTTCAAGGGAACTGGAAGATGCTTTGGGTGTGGAAAAGAAGGACACAAATCAAGTAAGTGCAAAGGAAAAGGGTCGGTTAACACCATGGATGAGGATAATGGTATTGCTACGACATAAAAAATGGTTAAGTGTTTTAAATGTGGAATGTATGGCCATTATGCAAACAAATGCCCTAAGGGAAAGACTCATAAAGAGAATCAGTATGGTCATATGGGTAGTATTTATGTGGATGATGATGAAGAGACTACAAATGATATGTGAGATGAAAGAATTTTTGAAGCTCGGTCAATGGTTTAAGAATGTAGTGGAATGATTACATGATTATCATGTGTAATGTTGTATAAGAAATCTCATGGTACTATGGAATAAAGAGACGTCTAAGGATTGTTACACTGTTGTCTTTCCTTGAGTTATGAAAGTGTATGATTAACGGTACCACTATCCATGAAAGGTTATTCAGATATTTTTAGAATTTAGATGATATGCGCACAATGAAGGAATAATAAGATAATGGGGTGTTTGATTATATTCATGAGCTCATGATTGATATAAGGACTAAGTGATATCATGGTTTGAGTATATAGAATTTTGAGGATTTTGGTATGTGGAAAGTGTTAACGTTTAACTGCATTCATGTTTTCAATAAGGTTCAATGGGTATTCAAGGGAATACATGATTAAGGCCTTTGAATGATTAGAATGTGACCAACGAGATATATCTTATGATATATGGGGATCAACGATGGTATTAAATCTCTGGAAATCGTTTTCACTATGTTATGAGAGTGGACTGCAGTATTATGGATAAGCCTAAAGATTGGAATGGATTATGTTGGACACAAGTTAGTATTGTTTAAGGATAGATGTTTTCTCGATATTATTGATGGGATGTTATAGTAATATAGTTTTAGAAAAAGGACAACCTGCAGGACGGGCGACAACCCATCGCGTCGGACAAGGCTGTGGGAATCGAATCCACAACCGAAGTGCGACTGGCCTTTATCGCCTACCACTGGCCTACAGGAAGTCCATGTTTAGTAGAAACTAGTTTTATTATATTAAGAAGTATGATATATGAAGTATAAGTCCATTTTAGAAACCATATATGATTAATCTCACTATAGATCGACTTATGTATATAATATTTGCTAACCTTTTGTTTGAGACAGATGGAATGACCCGTCATTCTATCACATGATCTGCTAACACTTCACGAATAACAAATTCAACTTCATTTATTTAAGAGATGAAGTGGAAATTGTTCAAGGCATGAACAACAGTGAGATTGTACCAAAATAAAGAAAGTATTTATTCTAATTCAATTTTCAACTTTAGGGAAATGATCTTGAAAACCAAAAATGGTGTCCTAGTGATCTTATACCTGATGAATCAGATGATACCTTAGATCGTCACAAATTTATGGATTTGTGATTACTGGATTTTCCATAGCCATGTTCTCTACCACTCTCCATCACAACATGATGGTTAGATTTCTCTTTCATATCCATATTTTCACCTATGTGGAAACCCAGTGATTAGTTTATTTGGGTAACCATTACGTTTCATAATTTTGTTTTTAAAGATTGGTTTTGATATTCCTTTTTACGATGTGGGTTTCTATTAAATAAACTTTCATATAGTAAACCATTTATAACCCCGACGAATTTCGAGGGCGAAATTCATTTTAAGGGGGGTAGAATGTAACAGCCAGAGATTTTATGAAAAATATTCTTTTTAATTTTATTAATGTCTTGTGTTGTACGCTACACCAAAAGGAGCTTGCACAACATGCATCCTTGACTTGCCTTGCATTACACGCAATCGCAACCTTCCTCGATAGCGTGTGTAGTACGCAATACTGAGTTTCACGAAACAACGATATGCTATTAAAATATTATTAAAACTAGCCGTTATGAATAGTAATAACCACTTTTTGAAATTTTGTAAATTATATTTTTCAAAATGGAATTCATTTTTAGATTCGGAGTATCGAATTTAGCCTAAGGTGAAATTTTGGTACTTTTCGGATAACTTTCATATTCTGATGAATAGTGAAAATTACTAAATTTTAATTAAAAGAATCTTTTTTAATCGAAATAATTAATAGTGATAAATTATTAATTTGAGTGGTTTTAAAGTATATTTAGAATATATTTTTACAATTTAATACAATGTTGGTCATTGGTTGTAATTTCACATTTAAACCAGACATAATCAAGTGTCAATCTTTTGATAGATATTGTTTTATTAAAAACACGCTATTTGTTTTAACAATGGGATTTAATTATAAAAACAATTAATGAAACTTCTATGTTATGAATTTGGTAAAATAGACTTTATTTTTGAATTCGGAATATAAAATATAGCTTAGGATGAAATTTTGGCATTGTTCTGAAAAACATCAATTTTTGATGAATAGTGAAACTACTAAGTGGTAGTTAAAAAAACTAAATTTTTCATAAAACATAATTTTACCGCTTCTGTGAATGGAATTTAGAAAATCCGAGAGACACGGTTAATATCAAGGACTAAAATGTGGTTCAATGAGATGAAAATAATTTTTGGTGAATAGTAACTTTTTACTTTTTTTACCGCGGTTAATAGTAAATTGGGTAACTAAGGGTCAATATGATATTAATATTACCCTAACACATGTCCTAATTCTATTGGACAAGTGTAATTCGACCAAAAACAAACTTAGGAATAACATATGATCATTTAGGCCCACTTGGATTAGATTAGGACATCTATTATTAATTTATTTAAAGAAGGGTTAAAATAGTTAAAATCAAAGTTTAATAAGTAACTCATTTATAATATGGGGTTATACATAAGATAAATTCGATTGTAAATATTCATTAGAAAGTTAAAAAGATTTCCTACATGATGGTATTTTATTTGTAATTTTTAGACATCAAATAATTTAATTTATTTATGACACAAATATGATGCAGTAATTATCTTATTAATGAAATATTGACATAATTGATAATATAAATACCAAAATAAATGTAATTTAAGACTTTTTATGAATTCCACTAATTTTCTAGGTTACTATTATATATTAGTGTTTATTTATTCAACTTGGTTCGAACATATAATTCTGTTATGACTTTCACAAAAATCATATATCAAATAGTGTCAAAATTGACACAAAATAGTTTTTAAATCAAATATTATATTATTAATTGTTATTTTATTCCTAAAAATCTAAGGTTCGGCCAAATGACTTAGATAAGGATATATGTATTAATAATAAACAATTTGGGGTTCGTTTGGCTTGATATAGTAAGTTTATTAACCTTATAGAATAAGAACACAAGAAGACACGGTAAAAGTAAAATTATTTAACTTAATGTTAAATCTAAATGATAAGGTTAAAATAGGAACCTAAACTTGTCTAAATTCTATTGGATGAGAGGATTTCGACCCATCCCCACCTTAGCCTCGAAATAAATCAATTTTGAGTTAATTAAAACCGAACTTGACATTATAATAAAATAATATTTTGAGATATTCCTAAGGTGCCCCTCTCCTCCCTTATAAAAGGACACCTCCTCCCCCTCCTCCTCACACCAATTTGAGAACTCAAGCTCGGCCAACCCCTGCCAAAATCTCTTCTCCACTTCCCTAGAAACATCCTAGAGGTTCTGGTCTTCCTCAAAGACCAATTTTAGTGCCCTAAGAGGAGGTCTCAATGAGGCGCTTCAAAGAAGAGGTAATTACCGTTACCAATTCATTCATCTTTATTTCTTCTTCCACTTCTTCTTCTTAGGTTGTTTCATTATGAAGTAATAACATCAGTATCACTCATATACTGATATGTTATTATAAGTATGAAACAACCCTATTTCACCATCTATCCATCCTACGGAAAAAGAAATCACAGCGCGTGCGTACGTACGGAATACCGTCTCCACGCCGTGGTGTAATCTATTTTCCACCACCACATTACATGGATGGGTATAATGGTGTAAAGAATAACTATACATAGTTATTACAACATCATATTGATTCTGATATATTGTATAATCCACTCCAATTCAATTCAATAATTATGGAAATGATATCATCGCTCGTGCGTACGTACGGAATACCGTCTCCACGACGCGATGAGATTCATTCTTAATGATTAACCATTCATGAATGATTATAAAGTATATATAATAAGTACTAATGAAATATATGACATAATAATGATACTGGATTTATGTATATATATATATATGTATGTCATCTACTTACTTCCATTCAAGACAATAAAGAAAGAAAAACAGCGTTCATGCGTACGTACGGACTACCGTCTCCATGAACGGTGTTTTCATTTCATTTATCTATCAATTATATATATATATATATATACTGAATATATATGATATATAAATCATATTTTATATTCTGGATGTAAGTAAATCATGATATAAGTAATAATAATGTCAAGAACAAAAAGTCAAAACACCTACGATAAATGAAACGATTTTACCCAAAACGCTTCTTTAACATGGAATTTACAAAAGAACCGGTAATATAATGTCATAAGTGAACCATATATGATATCATAACAATGAATATGATTCTGTAATAAGTCAATGACATTATTTAAATCATTATACAGGAGTTTCGGACACATACGAAGCAAATCGGACCTAAGGTAAGGGAAATATCACAATCTCATTTTTATCCGAGATTGTTTATTCGTAAGTATTTACTGGGGTGTATTTTATCAACCACATCCATGTTTCATCAATATGTAATATTATTTCCATCCACCTACAATTGTTTAAATCCATTTTTACCCTTCGGTGAGTTTTTAGTAACATGTATGAAAGGAATCTTTTGTCGTTTTTCGTACGAGGTACTTTTTGACTTTTCTGACAAAAGTACGAAGAATGTTTTTTTTAACTTATACGGCATGAATGGATTTTTAAAACATTATTTCCAATAAGCTTCCTTTAAAAGTTTTCAAGTTTATTTTTAATCAACTTCTTTTATTTTAAAGTCGTATGACATGTTATGAAAGTAAAAATGTTTTTTAAGTAGAAAGGATATTTTCCTCAAGAATGGAGTTCAAGTATATTATCAAAATTATTTTCCATCTAAGATAATAAAAGGGTTTTCTTTTTATCCCTATTATTACATGGATTTGATTATGTTGTGATGGATACATTTTTATGAATTCCTTTATCTTATATGAATTGTTTTATGATGTCATGTTGTTTAAGAATCCCATTTTTATTACATGGGTTATGCGATGATGTATGATTTATGATTATGTGGCACACATAAGAAAGGATTCATTATAAGATGGGTGGGACCTATATCTCCCTCCAATGCATTGGGTAAAGATTTTATATCTCATGAGATAGACATGGCTGAAATGGTAGGTTATACCGGTTCAGTGAAACAGGACTGAAACGAGGGTTACTCGATTCAGAAAGGGACTTTGTCCACTAAGATAGTCTTGGCAATGAGTCTTGACTAACAAGAAATGATTCTCTATGATTATGTGTGTATGCCACAAAGTTTCATGTTTTAAGTTATGATTATTGGGATTTCATTTCACTACTATGATTTATCCCATGATATGAAATTATGCTCTCTTTTGCAGGTTAAAATTTCCAAAAAGTTATGTTCTTATGAATATGATGTGATTGATTTTTCTTTTGTATACCCTTACTGAGCATTTGAGCTCACCCTTTTATGTTTTCTTTTCCCCAGGATATAAAAAAAGGTTTTAGGTAAAAAAAATGGAAGATCTTTATGGGAGATATTGAAGATCTTTCACCACGATTAGAAGACTACGTTCCGAGTTTCCAAAGACACTAAACTATTACGATCCTTGTGTGTGTGTTTTTGTTATGTACTAAGTATTCCGAAAAAGTAATGAAATGTCCATGTACGTCAGGCTTCGGGTCTCTACAGTTGGTATCATAGCCAAAGGAGGTAGGAATGTATCCGATCCCTGGGAACTCTCACATGTGAGCGTTGGACGAAGCATGGCTCTCCGCCCAAGGGCTTCATGAGGAAATGGCTGCCACTGGGGATGGTGGTGTGTCCCGCCCAGGGGGTGTAGCCACCCATGGAGTGCCCTGATAGGTTTCAATTGTAGTCCACTGGAAGTAATTCCAGACCGTTATAGTTGGTATCAGAGGAAAGGTTTAGTCAACCTTTGAAAACTAGGATGCGAGAACTTTAGTGAGATCCCTAGAGATATTTATAAGGTATGTCTAGGGATGTCCCTAAGGATAAGTATACGTATAGGATACACTCCTAGAACTATGTTAACGATCATATAATTTAACCAAAGATGTTAGATATCAAGGATACTCCACCTTTATTATGTTGTTTTCCATAGCATGATTTTTCCCTCTCACACTATTCTTTTTTTTTTGGTTTTAGAAAATGGCTGGAAACAAGATGATTCACGATAATAGAGGATATGATGGACAATGGAATGATATTCTTCATGAGAAACCAAATGAAATGGGATTTGGAAGTCCAAAGATCATTATTATGCCGAATCAGCAATCTCATAATATGATCAATAAAGTAAAATTTGGTAAGTTTCCTGACTCGACTAATAAGAGAAAGATGGAGTTTCATGATGATCATAGAGGAAAGAAAGTTCAATTTCCCTTATGTAAATCATGTGGGAAGAGGCATCAAGGAGAATGTTTCAAGGGAACTGGAAGATGCTTTGGGTGTGGAAAAGAAGGACACAAAGCAAGTAAGTGCAAAGGAAAAGGGTCGGTTAACACCATGGATGAGGATAATGGTATTGCTACGACATCAAAAATGGTTAAGTGTTTTAAATGTGGAATGTATGGCCATTATGCAAACAAATGCCCTAAGGGAAAGACTCATGAAGAGAATCAGTATGGTCATATGGGTAGTATTTATGTGGATGATGATGAAGAGACTACAAATGATATGTGAGATGAAAGAATTTTTGAAGCTCGGTCAATGGTTTAAGAATGTAGTGGAATGATTACATGATTATCATGTGTAATGTTGTATAAGAAATCTCATGGTACTATGGAATAAAGAGACGTCTAAGGATTGTTACACTGTTGTCTTTCCTTGATTTATGAAAGTGTATGATTAATGGTACCACTATCCATGAAAGGTTATTCAGATATTTTTAGAATTTAGATGATATGCGCACAATGAAGGAATAATAAGATAATGGGGTGTTTGATTATATTCATGAGCTCATGATTGATATAAGGACTAAGTGATATCATGGTTTGAGTATATAGAATTTTGAGGATTTTGGTATGTGGAATGTGTTAATGTTTAACTGCATTCATGTTTTCAATAAGGTTCAATGGGTATTCAAGGGAATACATGATTAAGGCCTTTGAATGATTAGAATGTGACCAACGAGATATATCTTATGATATATGGGGATCAACGATGGTATTAAATCTCTGGAAATCGTTTTCACTATGTTATGAGAGTGGACTGCAGTATTATGGATAAGCCTAAAGATTGGAATGGATTATGTTGGACACAAGTTATTATTGTTTAAGGATAGATGTTTTCTCGATATTATTGATGGGATGTTATAGTAATATAGTTTTAGAAAAAGGACAACCTGCAGGACGGGCGACAACCCATCGCGTCGGACAAGGCTGTGGGAATCGAATCCACAACCGAAGTGCGACTGGCCTTTATCACCTACCACTGGCCTACAGGAAGTCCCTGTTTAGTAGAAACTAGTTTTATTATATTAAGCAGTATGATATATGAAGTATAAGTCCATTTTAGAAACCATATATGATTAATCTCACTATAGATCGACTTATGTATATAATATTTGCTAACCTTTTGTTTGTGACAGATGGAATGACCCGTCATTCTAACACATGATCTGCTAACACTTCACGAATAACAAATTCAACTTCATTTATTTAAGAGATGAAGTGGAAATTGTTCAAGGCATGAACAACAGTGAGATTGTACCAAAATAAAGAAAGTATTTATTCTAATTCAATTTTCAACTTTAGGGAAATGATCTTGAAAAACAAAAATGTTGTCCTAGTGATCTTATACCTGATGAATCAGATGATACCTTAGATCGTCACAAATTTATGGATTTGTGATTACTGGATTTTCCATAGCCATGTTCTCTACCACTCTCCATCAGAACATGATGGTTAGATTTCTCTTTCATATCCATATTTTCACCTATGTGGAAACCCAGTGATTAGTTTATTTGGGTAACCATTACGTTTCATAATTTTGTTTTTAAAGATTGGTTTTGATATTCCTTTTTACGATGTGGGTTTCTATTAAATAAACTTTCATATAGTAAACCATTTATAACCCCGACGAATTTCGAGGGCGAAATTCATTTTAAGGGGGGTAGAATATAACAGCCCGAGATTTTATGAAAAATATTCTTTTTAATTTTATTAATGTCTTGTGTTGTACGCTACACCAAAAGGAGCTTGCACAACATGCATACTTGACATGCCTTGCATTACACGCAATCGCAACCTTCCTCGATAGCGTGTGTAGTACGCAATACTGAGTTTCACGAAACAACGATATGCTATTAAAATATTATTAAAACTAGCCGTTATGAATAGTAATAACCACTTTTTGAAATTTTGTAAATTATATTTTTCAAAATGGAATTCATTTTTAGATTCGGAGTATCGAATTTAGCCTAAGGTGAAATTTTGGTACTTTTCGGATAACTTTCATATTCTGATGAATAGTGAAAATTACTAAATTTTAATTAAAAGGAACTTTTTTAATCAAAATAATTAATAGTGATAAATTATTAATTTGAGTGGTTTTACAGTATATTTAGAATATATTTTTACAATTTAATACAATGTTGGTCATTGGTTGTAATTTCACATTTAAACCAGACATAATCAAGTGTCAATCTTTTGATAGATATTGTTTCTTAAAAACACGCTATTTGTTTTAACAGTGGGATTTAATTATAAAAACAATTAATGAAACTTCTATGTTATGAATTTGGTAAAATAGACTTTATTTTTGAATTCGGAATATAAAATATAGCTTAGGATGAAATTTTGGCATTGTTCTGAAAAACATCAATTTTTGATGAATAGTGAAACTACTAAGTGGTAGTTAAAAAAACTGAATTTTTCATAAAACTTAATTTTACCGCTTCTGTGAATGGAATTTCGAAAATCCGAGAGGCACGGTTAATATCAAGGACTAAAATGTGGTTCAATGAGATGAAAATAATTTTTGGTGAATAGTAACTTTTTACTTTTTTTACCGCGGTTAATAGTAAATTGGGTAACTAAGGGTAAATATGATATTAATATTACCCTAACACATGTCCTAATTCTATTGGACAAGTGTAATTCGACCAAAAACAAACTTAGGAATAACATATGACCATTTAGGCCCACTTGGATTAGATTAGGACATTTATTATTAATTTATTTAAAGAAGGGTTAAAATAGTTAAAATCAAAGTTTAATAAGTAACTCATTTATAATATGGGGTTATACATAAGATAAATTCAATTGTAAATATTAATTAGAAAGCTAAAAAGATTTACTACATGATGGTATTTTATTTGTAATTTTTAGACATCAAATAATGTAATTTATTTATGACACAAATATGATGCAGTAATTATCTTATTAATGAAATATTGACATAATTGATAATATAAATACCAAAATAAATGTAATTTAAGACTTTTTATGAATTCCACTAATTTTATAGGTTACTATTATATATTAGTGTTTATTTATTCAACTTGGTTCGAACATATAATTCTGTTATGACTTTCACAAAAATCATATATCAAATAGTGTCAAAATTGACACAAAATAGTTTTTAAATCAAATATTATATTATTAATTGTAATTTTATTCCTAAAAATCTAAGGTTCGGCCAAATGACTTAGATAAGGATATATGTATTAATAATAAACAATTTGGGGTTCGTTTGGCTTGATATAGTAAGTTTATTAACCTTATAGAATAAGAACACAAGAAGACACGGTAAAAGTAAAATTATTTAACTTAATGTTAAATCTAAATGATAAGGTTAAAATAGGAACCTAAACTTGTCTAAATTCTATTGGATGAGAGGATTTCGACCCATCCCCACCTTAGCCTCGAAATAAATCAATTTTGAGTTAATTAAAACCGAACTTGACATTATAATAAAATAATATTTTGAGATATTCCTAAGGTGCCCCTCTCCTCCCTTATAAAAGGACACCTCCTCCCCCTCCTCCTCACACCAATTTGAGCACTCAAGCTCGGCCAACCCCTGCCAAAATCTCTTCTCCACTTCCCTAGAAACATCCTATAGGTTCTGGTCTTCCTCAAAGACCAATTTTAGTGCCCTAAGAGGAGGTCTCAATGAGGCGCTTCAAAGAAGAGGTAATTACCGTTACCAATTCATTCATCTTTATTTCTTCTTCCACTTCTTCTTCTTAGGTTGTTTCATTATGAAGTAATAACATCAGTATCACTCATATACTGATATGTTATTATAAGTATGAAACAACCCTATTTCACCATCTATCCATCCTACGGAAAAAGAAATCACCGCGCGTGCGTACGTACGGAATACCGTCTCCACGCCGTTGTGTAATCTATTTTCCACCACCACCTTACATGGATGGGTATAATGGTGTAAAGAATAACTATACATAGTTATTAAAACATCATATTGATTCTGATATATTGTATAATCCACTCCAATTCAATTCAATAATTATGGAAATGATATCATCGCTCGTGCGTACGTACGGAATACCGTCTCCACGACGCGATGAGATTCATTCTTAATGATTAACCATTCATGAATGATTATAAAGTATATATAATAAGTACTAATGAAATATATGACATAATAATGATACTGGATTTATGTATATATATATATGTATGTCATCTACTTACTTCCATTCAAGACAATAAAGAAAGAAAAACAGCGTTCATGCGTACGTACGGACTACCGTCTTCATGAACGGTGTTTTCATTTCATTTATCTATCTATTATATATATATATATACTGAATATATATGATATATAAATCATATTTTATATTCTGGATGTATGTAAATCATGATATAAGTAATAATAATGTCAAGAACAAAAAGTCAAAACACCTACGATAAATGAAACGATTTTACCCAAAACGCTTCTTTAACATGGAATTTACAAAAGAACGGGTAATATAATGTCATAAGTGAACCATATATGATATCATAACAATGAATATGATTCAGTAAATAAGTCAATGACATTATTTAAATCATTATACAGGAGGTTCGGACACATACGAAGCAAATCGGACCTAAGGTAAGGGAAATATCACAATCTCATTTTTATCCGAGATTGTTTATTCGTAAGTATTTACTGGGGTGTATTTTATCATCCACATACATGTTTCATCAATATGTAATATTATTTACATCCACCGACAATTGTTTAAATCCATTTTTACCCTTCGGTGAGTTTTTAGTAATATGTATGAAAGGAATCTTTTGTCGTTTTTCGTACGAGGTACTTTTTGACTTTTCCGACAAAAGTACGAAGAATGTTTTTTTTAACTTATACGGCATGAATGGATTTTTAAAACATTATTTCCAATAAGCTTCCTTTAAAAGTTTTCAAGTTTATTTTTAATCAACTTCTTTTATTTTAAAGTCGTATGACATGTTATGAAAGTAAAAATGTTTTTAAAGTAGAAAGGATATTTTCCTCAAGAATGGAGTTCAAGTATTTTATCAAAATTTTTTTCCATCTAAGATAATAAAAGGGTTTTTTTTATCCCTATTATTACATGGATTTGATTATGTTGTGATGGATACATTTTTATGAATTCCTTTATCTTATATGAATTGTTTTATGATGTCATGTTGTTTAAGAATCCCATTTTTATTACATGGGTTATGCGATGATGTATGATTTATGATTATGTGGCACACATAAGAAAGGATTCATTATAAGATGGTTGGGACCTATATCTCCCTCCAATGCATTGGGTAAAGATTTTATATCTCATGAGATAGACATGGCTGAAATGGTAGGTTATACCGGTTCAGTGAAACAGGACTGAAACGAGGGTTACTCGATTCAGAAAGGGACTTTGTCCACTAAGATAGTCTTGGCAATGAGTCTTGACTAACAAGAAATGATTCTCTATGATTATGTGTGTATGCCACAAAGTTTCATGTTTTAAGTTATGATTATTGGGATTTCATTTCACTACTATGATTTATCCCATGTTATGAAATTATGCTCTCTTTTGCAGGTTAAAATTTCCAAAAAGTTATGTTCTTATGAATATGATGTGATTGATTTATTTTGTATACCCTTACTGAGCATTTGAGCTCACCCTTTTATGTTTTCTTTTCCCCAGGATATAAAGAAAGGTTTTAGGTAAAAAAAAAGGGAAGATCTTTATGGGAGATATTGAAGATCTTTCACCACGATTAGAAGACTACGTTCCGAGTTTCCAAAGACACTAAACTATTACGATCCTTGTGTGTGTGTTTTTGTTATGTACTAAGTATTCCGAAAAAGTAATGAAATGTCAATGTACGTCAGGCTTCGGGTCTCTACAATGACTCATTTGAAATATATTCATGGATAATATATTCCATCATCACATTTAATTAGTGATTTCATGACCAAATGTGCACATTAAAGAAGATTCAGGCCACACATTATTGATTGAAGAACAAGTCCATATAAGATAGTGTATAATATTTATTTATCATGATTTTTTAATAATGATAAACAATGAATATGGGAATTAACCCATCATTAATCATGATGAAAAGGATAAAAACACCCTAATATGAAGAACTCTTCCATTTAAATCCCTTTTTAATATTCGGTTGCAACTTCTTCTTCAGTTATTTTATTGAAATGGTTACTATTCAATATATATAATTTGATATGTGTAGAGTTACAAATATCAGTTACACTGAGAAATCAACTTCTGGTTCAGGTGGAGGATAGAGAAACTATTCATATAATACATTAGTAGAGTATTTGATAATGGGAATGTCATTTGTAAAAATTCTAAAGTTTATCTCAAAAATTTACCACATATATTTTACCTTGTAGGGAAACAATATCAGTATAATATAAGAATATTCCAAAGGTTATGTACCCTCATCCTTACACTTATATAGAAATAGAGGATTTATCATGTAGTGAAGAGTGATCCCCCTCTCCAGATAGATTATGGTGGAATCTTATAAAGGAAACCAATCCATGACTAATGTTGAATCAAATTCCACAAAAGAAATTCCGGGTTCATTACACAATATTTATTGAGGAGGGGTTATGTACATGGGATGTAATAATTATTCAATTTTATATTCTCATTATAAGATCAACCTCCATGATATTAAGAGGTGTTTGAATTAAACTAATAAACATGAAGTCATGAAAGAATATGTATAAGTAAACTAAAAAAATGTTATATTTACATTAATGAATAACCAGTGTATGTTTCACTACACCATATTCATGATCCACCTCATCGGTGGTGATTTTACATTCCCCTCGATACTATATATTCCATGGAGGGTTTTCCAATTATTTTCCTTGAAAACTGTTAGGTAATCTAATTTTCTTGTATAATTGTCATGTTACTTATAGTTAAAACATTATACTACTGGATAAGTGTTTATTTTAAAACCATTCACATCTTATCCACATTTGAGTCATATAATGATTCCCTTGAGAGATTTTATGGTATTATTCTTAAAATATTTTTGATACATAATTATTACGGTGTTATTTCCTCTATAGGATTTAATTTTTTGTCGTCCTAAATTAAAATACACATTATTATATTCATCCCCATCCCCATATGATCTAGTAGATCCAAAGATCTCTATCCCAACATTTATTTTATAATGTACACTCTATATAAACCTATCAGAGTAAAAATAACTAATCATTTTAGAGTATCATCTTTAATCCAATAAATAAGTGTACCACCTTATATTCTGTAATGATAAAAAATTTGAATGCATGTCATGAAAGAATTATATAATTTCACTCAGATACACTAATATTCACATATTTCATTTTCTTTAGTATGATTAACTCTCTATCCAATTTAAGATGGATAGTTCAAGAAAAAAAATTTGGAAAATATTTTATTTAATCCAACCCATTTATTATAATAAATTTATACTATTTGAATCATGTTCTTGATCAGGTTTCACCAATATCTAACTTACTCCTTCTTTTGTTAAATATTACATAAAATTCTCTGTTTAAGAATTGGTCAAAATATAATATACTATAAACGTAGTTATTCCATTATTTTTTGATAAGGGTATCGAAATATAAAGTGAATATCATATGAATTTATTACCGAAATGACTTGGCTATAAAACTCTCCTTATTATAATAGGAAGGGAGTTCCACATGATTCATGTTATCATTAATAACTTCACTCAATTAAGATTGTATTTCAATGATTTTCTCATATACCTCTGCAATCATGATAGATATATAATTAGTGATGTCATCATTTTGTTGTTGTTGTAATAGTTCTACCTAAATTGATCCGTTAACAAAATTTATCAAAATAATAATTATGAATAAGATTAAATAAACTAAAAAACATATACAAATTGAATCTATGAACATATAATTAATAACATATATACGACATTTAAATTCTATATTATTTGACTCTAGGATTCAATATTTGTTATCTATGTTATTTCAATCATTATGGTTTCTCATATAAAAATCAATTCAACACCATTATAATAGTTTATAATAGGTTTCAGATATTTCTTAAGAATAACCATAGGTACAACAATTACAGATCCATATATATACGTAGCATAAGTATATGGATTTACAGTCATGAAAACCACACATTATATATATATAAAAAATTTCAATACATTATATTATATGTTGTATTATTTCTAAAGTTTTCACTAAAGTATTGTAATAATAATACCCCAAAATTACTAGACATGATTTTGATGCCATAAATAATTAAACATTCACTTATAAGTATTATTACATTATTTGTAGCATAAATATCAAATAATTACAATCTAAGAATCGACAGACCTAGTTTTATTTAGATAGTAGGTACATAAAAATTTATTGAAAAAATTAGAAAACATCAATATTTTTATCTATATAATGATTTTATAAATCAAAATGAGAACCTAAAAAACATTGGATAAACCAGGGAATGCCTAAATAAAAGGCGCGATTTATAGATCTCAGTAATAGAATATACATGATAATAAAACAAAGATAAATATTCAAAATGAAGAAAATTATATTAAGAAAGGAAAGGCTAATGAATAATCATATGGGAGAATATCCTGTATAACAAAAAATTGTAAGATCATTTTGTCAATTGAATATTCCATAGACATAAACGAATATATAATAATAACTCAAAGATAACTACCAATGAAACACCACATTTTGGAAAAAGGATCATCATGGTTTAGTTTTACTCTATAACCCATAAATATCATCTTATAAGACATACAAATTACCCAATGAATTACAGATTATTGTACTTGAACCCATCAATACATTTAGATTTATATGTGTTCAAAAAAATGAATAAAAGAGAAAAAATAAATACAATAATTAACAATGAAATAAAATGTTGTGTATATTCATATCCTGTCACATAACCATATAGAATATTATAATTGTTTCCCATAAATAATTTATTAAAATTTTCTTTTAAATTTATATAAGAAAAATTAAATAGTTTCCTGAAAAATTATTTCAATTTAATGTGATGAATGAAAAAATAGTTGATAGGTATCATTGAAAATGTACCTCTTAAGTGGGGTTTTATTGGTAAGAGGGAAAAGGGTATCTAAATAGTGGAAGAGAATATTAATTTCCATAATTATAGAATTAAAAAAATAAGTGTTTACCAAAATAATAATTTTTATTTTAGAAACGACATATTATTTAAAAAAATTATGGTGGGGTACATCAAATTAGGCAATAGGAAAAGGAGATCCACGTAATTGTGTTTTCGTAATGACTGAAATTGAAAATAGATCCATTAAAATGTTTATATAACCAATTATAATCGATAATGTTAATATTTATATATGATGAGGTAATATATATATAATATGGAAAAATTAATTTATAAAATTAAGGATAGGAAGTGTAATATAATGAAAATCATGGGTTGAGATATATCTATTACCTAAATTCCTAGATTCATTATCAAATTTCATTTATAATGTTAAATGTAAAAACTAAATTCATTAATTACATAATTATATTAATATCCCATATATATCTTATTTAATATATTGTATTTTCATAACTTGAACCCATTTTAATAATATATAAGGTTTAATTTAATTAATGATGGGGAGTTTTTTTCATGGTTCCATGGTTAAATCAATTGAGGATAGATATAGAGATTCTATTTAAATGGGACTAAAAAAGAATAAGTGAAATGATATGATATTTTTTTATTATGTAAATTTTAAATGTCAAAATTACCCAAATTGGCTCAAAAATATGCATGAATCAATTATTTAAAATGTTTATGTTATATTTTTAGTTTATTTTGGTTGGATTACAAACCATCAAAAACTAGATTCATTTTTTTAATATTATGTCTATATATTTACTTTATTTCCTGAAAATATATATAATATATATATTTAAATCATTTTAAACTATTATATGGGAATTTAAACCATTCATGAAAGTGTTAATGTAATGTAATAATTCATCATCCATGGATGTGGTGAACCGACATAATATTGAAAACGTTTTTCATTTTTAGAATTAGTGTAGAAAAAAGTAGATCAATGTTTGATATTAAATTAAAAATATTATATTATATTAATTTTATGATACAAAAGTTATTCATTTATCTTTTCTGAGGTATTTTAGGTAATGGTAAAAGATGAAAACAATTTAGAATATGTAGATTGAGAATATTATATCATGAATGCCATCTCCTTGAAAAAATATTTAATTGACATGAAAATGGTCTCTTGGTGAGACCAATATTACTATGACATGTGGGGAGAGTGTTTTTACTAGAATTGGAAAGCTACATGGCATAGAAGATGTGATGAGAAGGGGGTGAGGGGTGGAAATTATAAGGGGAGATGGTTGTATTTGATTTTATTATTACATAGTTTATTATTTTTGATTTGGATTTCAGATAATAATTATTCATGGGACTATATATAGTTAATATATCTTATGTGTTCAAACTAATGGGTGATTACAATATTCTTAATGAAATTATTCATATATTTAGCTTATAATGTTAAATGCCATATTTTTCGTATTTCATGATTTACCCAAAAAATCAAATACATTTGTAAAAAATATTCTAAAACCATATATAGATTTTTACATTTAAAAAATGAAAACCTTTTTCTGAATATGTTATTCTAAATATGAGAAATTAAAACTTTCAATTAAATCAATTTTTATTAAAATTGAGTTTTTTATATTATGATTAATTTTAAAAACCTTTGAAAAATTACATTTTTTTCTACAAATGTTTTATTTTCATTATACTACATCAATATATTATATTATGAACAAATTTTATGAAAATAAATAGCCTTTTAAATTATTATTTTACTCAAAATGATAATATAACATATATGGATTTAAAAAATCTTAACATTTTTTTTGATAAATTGGAATCAACATTTACTAGTAATAGGATATAAATATCTCATGATTTTATTTTATAAGAAGAATAAATATTATCCAACAATTCCATACATGAGAATACTATTCAAAATATTATGTGACTATTCATTACTGTAATATTACTATTAAAAATATCATATTGCAGTGATTAAATTTCTATTACCACTGTTAGATTAGTAATTGTCCAATTAGTTTCTTAAATCATATAAATGCCTCATATTTTATAAATTATTTGTTAACTTCTTTTTTTATCAAGGATATAAATATATTCATTTCAATGGTGAATATTTATTTTTTAAATTTTTGTACTCTCTGTGATATATTTTTGTTAGTGAAATTATTTTTTCGGATCGAGTATATTTTTTTTACATTTTGGTTATCTTCAATTATATTTTTTAACTCATTTTAATATTTTCAATTATTGTATACATGATTATTCATTAAATTTAATGTCAAAATTATAATACTAAAATTTTGATAGTTTTATCATGTGGTGTTTGAGATTTGTATAATATTTCATTTCATTGTATTATAAAATTATATAATCTACAAGGGGTCTCTTTAAAAAATATGCATTTTTGTTATGTTTGATCCATGTGTGGAAATATCTGATGTGTTCTATTTTTAGTGGGGGAGGTAATTAGAATATATTGGCATGAGGTAGAGGAAAACCATTGTCCTCTGATCGAAATTAATTTTGATGCATATATGAATGTATTTTTTGATCCCTGTTATAAAAATTTTACTTCTAAGTATCCAAGGGTTTACCACTCCATCCAAAAAAGAGGGTAACATAAGACATATTGGTTGAAGGTCTAGTGAGGATAGTATGATAAAAATAGATATATCTTAAATTAAACAAACCTAGTAGAGACTATTTTATCAGGGTTCATGGATATGTGGTTTAGTGGGTATTGTTTTTACGTATGTGACTCTAGTAGTGGTGTCTGGACCAAAACATTATTCAACTAGATGCAATTAAAAATATGTTCCAGTGGGATGTGTTTTCATAAATTGGTAATTATATACCATAGTGTTTTTTAAAATTCATAATTTGAATATCCCTTTTTGTGTTTTAGAGATGTTATAAATTTTATTTGGTTAGATAGAGGCCAATAATAATGCCTATTATGTTCTTCATAATAGAGGTATCCTAAAATATTGGTTTAGACCATTTGTGCAGGATATGTCTGGCATCGGGCCATTAATATTACCTAGTGAAACCACCCCTAATAATTTAGGTTTCTATAGTGAATTAAAATTCATTCCATATGGAAAACATCATGTTAGAACAATCACTGGTGACAGTTTTCCCCTATAAATATACATTCATATATGAGGTCACTGAGAGAGAGTATGTAGGAAGAAAATATTTATATTGATAATAATTTTCATGATTATCATCCTTATAAATTTCCACACCAATTTTTATATATCCAAATTTTAATGGAATTGACTATAATGAGTAGGCGATATGAGTGAATTCTTATAGAATGATAAAATCTCTTATTAACAATTTTTTATAGTGGATAAGTGTTTTGATCAACCATCATCCAATAGAAGAATATTTTTATTTTCATTTATTATTATCCTATTATATTTCGTTTTACCCATGTGGAATAGAATCCATAACAATTCCAATAATTATTATCATGTATCATTTTGGTTAAGAAGAAAAAAGAGGCCAAGAAGTCCCCTATGAGGCAAGCCACTTCAAAGGTTCTTGAGTGATAAAAGAATCTTCAGTCCATATTCTCTTTACTTTGTATTGTTGACCTAATTCATCATGGAGTAATCCAAAGGATATCTTGTTGGAATCAATAGATTACAACTATGAATATATTTGAATGACACAAAAAGTATCTTAAATCAAAGTGGTGTTAATGTTATTCTTATCCAAATGGATTAATTGGAAACTAATTAGGAAGTGATACATGTCCAACCACTTGAATAATTAAAATTCCAAACATCCTAATCCAATATTCTTCATTTTTGGATGTTTTACAAAGAGTAATTAATATTATATAGCTTCTTATTATAAATTATCCCTCAAAAGTTTGTTATGAAACCAATTCCATAGATGTAATAACCAAGATTCTTGAGCTGAACATACCATTTCAATCCACTAATATGAATTTTCTCATGCCTATCTGATTAAATTCCATTAATAGTCATAGAATTTTCAAATGATTGGACATTTAATTTTGGACAATGACTTGGTATCACTTGTCTATCCCGAGTATTTAATTTCACATATCTAATCATTATAATGTTTCTATAATGAGTCATTTGTCACCAAGCTCTATTATTTTAATAGGAAGAGTAGAAAGTTGAAAAATGTGTGATGGAAACCACATTCAATTCCACTGAGAATATTTATTGGGACTCCTTTGTGGATGTCCTTTGAGAGGACCGTAATGAGGGACATTTTTTGGATGATCAATATATGTTGTATAATGTATAATGTTGTGGTATTTGTTTTAGTTTTCATCCACGAGTGATTAATAAATTAGGGGAATGAGTTGAACATTCATTTAGACATGTGATAACCCATTGAATACCCAATACACTAGATATAAATATTAATTCTCATGGGAGTTTCAAGATTCACGTCCCTCTCTATTAAATATGCATGGGAATGTTTATGAATTTATGAATAATATAATATCAGTTTCTCATTTCTAAGGTATCATTCATTAAGGATGTCTGGGGAATAGCCAAAGGGTTTTGATATAGTATCTATAAGTGAAACTTATGTTCCAACTATCATGATGGATTTTATAACAAATAAGTAAATTCCTACAAATGAATAAACATCATTTGATAATGAAATTCCATAATAAATGATTTATATTTCAATGTAGGAAACATCAATGATGCCTTTTATGTTATCTGAGTCTTTAGATACCATAGAGTATCCCTTGGATTACACTTATTCTCATTTTCAACAGTATAAACCTATTGAGGCTGAAAAGAAGTTGGAGTTACCATAGGATTATTATATATCTATTCCAAGGGGATCATCCTTACCAAATGCTTTAATTCATCCGACCCAAGAGTTGAATAAAATGGGAGGGAAATTTTTTTGATGAGTAAAATGGTTATGGGAAAAGATAAATAATATAAAGACTTTTGTACAAATGGTCTGCATTATAGGTTGATTCTTCTATCATCAATAACTACGGTACGTTAACTAGAGGAAAAGATGAGGTTGATTCTCCTATTGTAGTGACACATACCACTAAATCAAATGTAGATTCCCCAAAGTGTGAGTTTTTGTAGTTTTTCATTGATCTGAAAAAAAACTAATATATATGTATATATATATTTCATTATTTTTCTATAAATTCTTTGAAAAATCTTATTCAGCATTATGGTATACCGGGTCCAATATCTATAGCACTATATGAAAGGAAACATGTTTATCTTACACGATAATTCCAGAATTATATTCCAGTTTTTCCAAGGGAATTAGATCTATAAATGTAGATCCATGACTATTATCAAACCTATAAATAGCATGCTTGGAAATATATATGGATACTGATTTCTTAAAAACACAAATATAAGTGGAATGCACATATTTTTCATTTAAAATATTATTTCGTGATTTTATATAGGGGTGTATTCGATTGTTAGGATATTCATTCCCTTGTAATGGATATTATCCATACATATGAGCATAAAGGATATATTGAGGAATTTATTCTTCATATATATCTATAGGAAGAATAAGTCATACTTTGGGATATGGCAGTTCAAAAAAATTTCCATTATGAAGTTGTGCAAACAAGGAAAATGTTGATTACTAATGGATTAGATTCCCAACTATATAAACATTCAAATATTTTATGAAAATGATAATGAAAAGAAAAAATGGTGTCAAATAACTTCATAAGATACATTTCATGAGAGGAATACAAAAATTGATAATGGATAGTTAATTTTTACAATTGAAGAATTTGATACTACATTGCTGGATGAGTTTCTCAACATCATTGTACTAGTCGAATGAATTTTTAGTCATATTAAACCATCAAAAGAGAATTTTCTAAAATAGATTAGTTTAATTGGGAAATATAATAATATGTCGATTATAATCCCATTTATATATATATGATAAAATTAAAATTTAGTTATTTACTGTTACCTACTCATGAATCAATGTTTATTGTTACTTTACAATAACTATCTATGTTTTGAAAAGTAATTTTGAAACATCCCAATTTAGTTGATCACATTAATCTGAAAAATAATGTAAGTCATTATTATTGAATTTTTAGTAAATATTATTTTTTCATGGGTGTGTATGAGGGATGAGTATAACTACAAAGTATCATAAATGTTACACTAAAGTTTCACTATTCATATGGGATATCGCATATCTCATTATTTAAATATTTTATCAATTTATACAATCCAGTATTTCAAGAATGGATGGATTGTGATATTTTTTTTTCAATTCAAATTACCTAATGAGAATAGATTGATGATTATTATTGATGTATGATCATTCCCATATGTTTTTTTTCCTTTTATGATTAAGCACCATTTTTTTCAAAAACTGATACAAACAATTCATGGAATGAAATAACTATATTTTTTTTAGGCTTCCCATCATGGGGTTTTAACGTCCCAAATTTTGTCTCATTATAATATAAAGTTCTCAATTTTTCCTTTAAATCATGATGTTCATGTCTAGACATCAAAAAATTAACATTTATCTACAACACCATTTTTGGTTTCCATTGTGATGTGTTTTATGTCTCTTTAAATAGTTAGTTTTAGTTAAAACATTTCAAACCATTATAAATTCTATTAAAGGTTACATATCTCTAACTGATACTTTCTTTCCAAAAAATGTGTATCATACACAATCATGTAATATCATGGATGTTTAATGTGTTTTAATTTTCTGATAATGGAGTATGTAAAGCATAAACATTAGATGTATGAATCCATTTTAAACATATACATGTGAGAGTATAATAATACCTAGTAATAATAGAATAAAAATTCCACCCTCTATCAATATAGACTAGTTGGATTATGTTCACAATTACCACACTAAATACGTGGATATAATATGGGGTTCATGTGGAGATATAAGGTAGAAGAATAAATATTAATAATTATGGAAAACATATTCCACACTCTGTCAATGGAGAACGTTGGGAAAACATAGAAGTTACCACACTCAATCCAACCCTAGTACCAATATTTCCCGGAATGAGAAATCTAAGAGGAATGATTAATACATTGTTTGGGGGGTGTAAAATCAGAAATCATATATGGTTATTTTCTTTCATAGATATAAAAATATTTTGGAAAATTTTCAAACATATCAATTACTACATAACAGTTTATAGAAGCCACTCTATGCAATTTAATGTCCTGAAAAATGGGAAAAATTTAACACGGTATATCTTAAGAATTAAATTTTGAATAATTGAATGAAACATATATGGTCATTTTAGATTCACTTAAAGTGAGATACAAGAGGAAATTATAATATAACCAATACTATATTAAGATACCATCCATGGGTTGTTTTAGATACACACTAGTGTATTTGTTATATTGTGATGGAGAACTTTCTCTGTGATTTAATTTCATACTACTATGATGCAAATGCTATATATTTTAAAGTCTTACTACTAGGAAATATTATAGGAAAATTAATTTCATGTATCCAAAACTATTATTTTTATAGTTTAACATCAAGTGACAAGGATATTTCTCAGAAATATTAATGTCGTATTATAGGGAAATTGGATATTTAGTTTGACAGATTATGGTGAAGATGAATGGTTGGTAGGATTTATGGTTTCATAACATTTAACGAAAATATGCTCAATGTTTATGGTTAGGATGATCAAAATATGACATTATGTTTTTTAATGTTATATGTGGAACATATTTTTATTGAAGGATTGTATAAATCGGTTTTTTTAAACCTACAAATGGTGCATGTTTTATGATATTTTTTGATCGTTTGATTAGAATTCCTAAAATCACTTCTTATATTACCCATCTGAGGAAAAATAATCATAAATTTAATTATAGAGTTATGAGAGTGGTAAACTGAGAGGTAAAATCTCTTATGTCTTGTTCAAAAGGGAATATGGTGTTTTCAGTATAGGCTTGGGGGTTATGGGGAAACTTTTTCACAATTAATAAAAAAAATTATTGGAATATATTTTTTTTATTTTTAAACAATTATTTGGAGTATATTTGATTGATTTTTGTTGAAAGATCATATAATTCCATTTACTATTGCATTGTAGTAAGATGAGTGGTAATATTTCAAAAACTTATTGCTGATACAACCTATTTAGTTAATATGTAAGGTTGTTGGTTCAGTTAAATGTTACTATTTAGTGAGGGAAATAAAATTTTATAATATTTTTTTATTTCACAAAAATGATGATATCAATTTTCTCAATAATATTGGGGAATATAGCCTCAACACACTTCGAGAAAATTTAAGGGGTAGTAAGGATTTATTTAAGTTGTCTAGATATTGATAGGGGATATTGACCCATTATATCAATTCCCCAAATATAAAATGGTCATGAATATTTTGTGGTATAAAACTAATCAGAGAACTCGTGGATGGATTTGGCATGTATCTCAATGAAATAAAATTTATTGGTGGACATAATACAGTATTATGCCATTGATGATAAAGAATACACAATTTATTTTATTTGATGTGAATGATTCATCTTTAACTGATGATCACCCCATGCACCATAATATACCTCCTTCATGACCATGAGAGATTATCCACCTTTGATGCTTCTTTGGAGGACTCTGTTGAAGGATAATTTATAAAATTCTTTTTTAGATATTAGAACATCATAAATTGTAATGTTATCAACTCATCATTTTATTTTCCCATTTCATTCAATTTTTTTAAGGGAATGATTCGTTAGAGGTAGTCCAATATTGGGGACATATAACAGTTTTTGTAAATATCTTGTTACAGGGAATAATTGACCTTTTTGTTATCATTCATGTTATTACCAATGAGTTTTGACACTATCCTATGATTTTTAATATTGATGAAACATTCATCTTTGTCTAAATTTAATAAGGATATATCCATATTAGAAAATTATTATTCATAAAACATTATGTGGGAATGTTATGGGATTCAATGTTTTTATGAGGGTGATTCCACCATCAATACTCATATATAATCATATAGGGGAATTAATTAATCCTTTATGATGACATAATCACTACTGATATTCTAAATTACCGGATCCAAATCATTGTTAATTTTCAATGGGGGAAATGGTTTATAAAAAGAAATTTCCTAACATAAAATTTTGGATTTGTATTATACCACATTTATTGTGAAACCATATAACAATAAAAAAGAATATGGTACAATATCTTTATTTGGAGTTGTATGGATGACTCTTAAACTGAAATTTTTGAGTTTAATGTCTTATAAAATTTTCATCATTTACCTTAAGGAAAAAATAAAATTACATTTTTCCCGTGTAAGCGAGCAGTGATGGATAGATATTAATTCATCATAAAGAAATTAGGTTTTCAAGGTAATATATTTATAAAAGGATACTCTAATAGAAAATCTATTAATTCCAAAATCGTAACTAACTATAATGGTATCAACTGAATGTCAAACTGCTACAAAATGACCATCCACACCCAAAAATATATAGTTAATGTGGGATGATTTATGATATACTTGAGATGGTAGTTATGAGAGATCGGGTGGTCATTTGGTTCTTTATGTAGTGCATCATTTTCATAATTATAATGATTACTCTATGTAAATGTTTCTTCCTACACGAATATCAAATCACAATAGTAAGGATAGAGCTACTATGATAATTGAGACTATAATATTTCAGTTTTATATTCATAATTTCAGTAAAATCTAATTGTGACCGCTTTACGGATTTCACATACAAAATATTTGGATTTCAATCAAAATGAGGAAATAAATTGGTTCACCCTAATGATATTTCTTAATACTATCATATGAATCTTGATAATATTTATTCTAATTATATGTAAATTATTTATTCATTTTTTTGGTAAAATTTTAAAACATTTCTATAAGGATTACTAAGAAGCATAATATGTTGTTGAGGCATCCCTGGTTCCCTCTATAATTTTTAATGTTTTGAGGATATGGCAGTTCTAGGATTGTCAATAATTTTCAAAGTCTATACATCAATTCCATGGGTTTATACTATAAACCAACAAATAATTCCTAAGGTTGCCCCAAATTCACATTTTAAAGGGTTCATTTTTGAGATGAACAGTTGTATCTTATTGAAAATGAGCTCAAGATCTTCAAGATAGTTATATCTCTATTTGGATTTGAACAACATATCATCAACATAACATTAAAAAATCATTCCTTTGAAGGTTTTGAACATATTTTTCATGAAACAATGATATTTAAGAGATTCATTTTGTAAGCCATAGGGTATTACATGAATGTAGTATATTCCCAGGTGTTATATAAAATAAGTGGCTTCTTAATCTTAAGGGATCACTCGTACATGGTTGTATCTGTAATATCCATCCATTATGAAGTGATATTGATATAAAAATGATTCTTAAATATAAATATCCATAATAGTATTTGGGAAATATAATTTTGTGTAATTTTAATTAGGATCCCTAAAATTGATGAAAACTTAGATATGAACATTATTCTTCTTGAATTAAAGAATATTGGATATCCATTTTTGGTATGATAAATCATTAATTAATTAGTATTTACAGTGATCATTTATATAAGATATAAATAATGATGAGTTAATCATAAACATTCTTCTAGAAAAATACTTATAACACTGGAGATCCTCTAGAAATACTGAGTAGTGGATTTCTATATTAGGATCACACCCTAGAATTTTTTTCATAGTTCAATGTGAATAGATCAATGTGGTTATTCAAAAAAGAGGTATACAACTATTTTAGTATGTATTTCATGGCCATAATGTTCATCATGGGTCATAGACTTTCATTAGTGGAAAAATTTTATTATAAAATATCATCAGTAGTGCCAGACATACCCTTCAGAAATTTTGGTATAGTGACTATGAGAACATCATCATCTTCCTTTTCAAAAATTTCATTTGTAATGGATGAAAAGGGGAATATTAAAATATAGTTTAAGTATCAGTATCTTTATAATTTATAGATTATATCAGGGAATTATGATCCCCTATTAGTGAAATGAGTGTCTTTTCTTATTCAATTAAGATTATATGAGTCTTATAAGGTTATAGGGAAAATGTGATGGAATTTTCACCTATGATATTGAACCTATTCTTGATATCAAATTGTTCTTATTTATTATCAAGTCTAGGTAATGTGAGATATATCCTAATAATTGATGAATAAAACCCCATATTGGATCCCATCTTATAAATATTATTGATGATAAATACATTTTCTTCACCAAGATAATTAAATGGGTTAGTTGGGTTCATTTCCAAAAGGTACTAAGTAATAACCCAAAAATATCATTAATAATGGGTTTTATTCCTTCTCTTTTATAAAATCGAACATCAACATATTGAAAATAACATGATTCCAATGGATCAATATCACCATTAAAAGTCCTAATTTAACCATTTAAACATTATTTGATACATTTATGGTATAATGATGGGAATGATGCCTTTTGATGAAACAAATATTGCACTAATATTATGTTTAATGTTGTATCATGCCAAAAAAACAATAATTCATAGTCATATATATGATCCTAAAATTTATCACTAAGATTTATTCAAATAATAGGATCCTACCACCTCTTGTTATAACCGAGAACTGTTAAATTAAATGGAGAAAATTGTTGTCCATTGTTCCATAAACAAAAGAGAATCTAGACTAGAATTAGTTTGATTCCATATACATTGTTAATAAATGCTCATTAGACAAAAATATCATCTATTTTAAAATATATATAAAATGGTTTAATAATACCTTAAATAATAGTTTATTTGTCTTGATATGTAATAGATATGACTATGTGACATTAACAATAATTTCTTTCTAGATGATATATTTCTATATAGTTGACCATAGATTTAAAATCATTAGTGTTTCATTTGGACTGTATAAGAATTTCCCAAAAATCATTTTTTATTTTGAGAGAATACATGATAGAAATCATATCTAGAAATATATCCAAGTAAATTATGATATTATATTATTATAAAAAATATCTATATTTCAAAACATGGGGTTAAACTTGCTTCTAATCATGTTTATGGGGTTCCAATGTGTTGTAAGTAGATACTGCATGGTTTTTTCAAAAACTGAAGGCATTGCTATTGGTAATAGATTGAGTCTATCTAGAACCACCACTCTAATATCCTATTTGGAGGGTTATACACTTTTCATTAGAAATTCTTATATACTAATATTTTTTTACTCTTAAATTATTATGGATATTCTCAATGATATTTTTGTGTTAATTAAATCACTTACCTATGGGTTATAACCATATATATAAATATATTTTGTGGGGATATAGTCTAGATATTCGACTCATCCACAACTGTGTCTTACATTGTACCCTCATGTACCACAACCTGAATCACTAGTTCCCTGATTATAATTGAGGAAGACAGATTTATAAAACACTCTTTATTTTAGAAGGGTTCATTAAATGGATGAATTTTAAAAAATCCCAGTGTAATTTCTAGTTCGATGAGATTTTTTAGTGAGATGGTGGTCATTATACCATTTGTGTGGATGAAAACCACTCTTTCATTGTATTTTATAATAATTTGAGAGGTTCTTGAATTTGTTAGAAAATTGTGCATGTCTGTCTTCTTATAAATGATTATCTCCTCTCTATTTGTTTCTTCCTATGGATGATTGTATTTTGGAAGACTATGATATCAATAATATTTTTAGCACCATGGTAGAAGTAGTTACATCCACACCTTGTTAATTTAAAAATTCACGAGGATATCATGTGATTGATTTATTTTATTCATGATTATATGTTTATTGAAATTTAATACACCCTTACTTATAACTTCTAGACGTCCTCTTTCAACCTCTATAGGATAAGTGAAAACAAATTTCAATTTTTGACTGTATTTTATAATTTAGCCTATCAAAAATCCACTTTCATTTGATGGATTTTCTATAAAACAATGAATTATTGGATTGTGTGGCTCAATGTTTAGTGAGAGGAAAAATAATTCATGTGGTCACTGATGAAAATATTATCCAGCCATCTAGTATCAAGAAATATCAGAAACATATTTTCCATAGCATCTATAAAGTATACATGAATGTGTTCGTCTCAAAAATAAAAAACATTATTATATCAATGTTCAGAAAAAAGAAATTTCTTATCTATATACTAATTATAATTAGAATATTGATTCAATTTTTCCCCTAATATTAGGGATCAAGGTGATACAAAATATTCAAAAACAACTGATTTGGTTTTTGAGGTGGCTTGCGTGTATGAGATGTAGTTTCCACTATACTAGTTCTTCCCCCAATGTCTGCTACTGTTATTTGAGAATTAGTTTTGGATCTATGAATATATCCATTAAATATATTATAAATGGTTGAATGTTTCTAATACATGCATGGATTTATAACTGGGATGATTATATTTTCAACATGTATGGGATATTTCCTAAATGTAAAATCATTAATTTATCATAAGATATGTCAAGATTCAATGAGTAGGTCAGACCCTTCCTTGTTAAAACGAAACACAAGAATCTCACATTCTTATAATATTTCCAATTAAAGATGATGGGGATTATTATTTTTCTTACCATAAAGGTGAACATTTGAATATTTTTTTATATTATAGTCTTCCACACCATTGATATGTATATCTATTAAACTAGTATATCAGTAAAAGTGATTCCCATCCATCATCTTTATGTCGAATTTTATATTAGATTCACTATTCTACATGAGGGACCCCATCATGAGTCTGCACCGAGACATAAAATGAATCATGTTTTGTTTTTGATATACTATTCCATTGAAATTTGAAAATAAAGGAAAACCAAAATATTCTGGGGAATAATTTCATCAACCAATTCTAGTTATGGATTTATCATCCATTATAATATTCCTCACATTCGTCCATACCCTCATATCAAAATGCTAGTGACTTAATGGTATGAATGAGTTTTTTTGGACAAAAGGTTGAGAGGGAACCTGTATAGGGAATCCAATGGGTGGAACCTGATATAATGGTCCCATATATATCCATGAATGACATATAATCTAGGGTAACATAAGTTAGTTTTTTCCATGATCCTATATATTATACTAATAGAGGGAACTCACAACATACCTCCACCATTGGATCCATGTAAATTATTTTCTTATATTCTTGATTGGGAATATGACCTTGCTCAAACATTTTTGGTATGAAAATATCTTATATAGAGGGATATATATTGAACGATAATGGTGATCCAAAATGTGAATAACAAATCCAACATGAATATTTCATCTGAGTTGTTAAGAATTAAGACTAGTAAATCCCATCATTTCTTCCCCATGTTAAAATATTATTTCCTAAATTAGATAAATTCCAACTTCATTAGGTAATGGGTGTGACATAGTCACACTTTTTCCAAAATATTTATTTTAATCCTACTAGAGAGGATGTATAATAATATTTTATAGGGAAAAAAATTGTTCTTTGATTTATGATATGCATGTGTTATTAAGTCATTTTAGTGTAATCTAATTTTTATTAGAAATACCTTTATACTCTTCTCCTGATCTTTTTTCACGTTAGATAGCATCCTCAAGGGCCACGAGGATGGAATCCAACCATAAATCGTAGATTTTAGGAATCCCAACACCTTCAAATTGATATGAGGTTTGTCTCCTTTTGAATAACCACTGAACAAAATTTTATGATATTCAAGATATTTTTCCTTCATTATGGGTATATTTGGTTTGTGATATCTATAATGAATATAATTTAAATAATGGATTTTATATAGGTTTTTTTTTAATTTGGTGATCTAGATAGAGTATCTATAAATCCACATTGTATGCATTACTAATAAGGAATATGGTTCACATGATAATGAAAACAATGGGGAATCATTTAAAGATACACATTTAAAATGGGAAACAATTTATTTCTATAATAGAGTTGGTTAAGGTAAAAATGATGCCACCCATGAGGGGTATTGATACTCTAAATCCAGTACCTCAAAATTTTAAAAAACATTTATGGACATAAAGAATAGACGGACTCATTTTATTAACTATCTTATGATATGATGGATTTAGCATACTTAATTGAACAAGGGGATTAAATTTGTGTCGATTTGGAAATTTATAGTGGGGATGAACGTTGCAACATAAATCATAATCAGAAGGACTACCATCATGTGTCAACGATTATCCATAAATAAGAGTATAATGGAAATAAATGGGGAGGACCATCAATGGGGAAAACAGAAAGGGGTTTACCTTCATTTAATTTAGAATTATGACCATGATGATGGATTTTGTAGTAATCATCACAAGTGAAATTTTCATGATCTGTCTCAATATAATAAAAAAGGGGACCTTAGAGTCAAATTAGATTTTTAGTAAATCCAAATATAATGGGAGAAAATTTTAGAGGAGGTCCATTATAAATAAAACATCCATATCCTTGATTTTTCAATGAGCTAGTAAGACCTTGGGCATTCTTTGGTAATGGTTTGAGGGAATCAAGAACACTTTTATTGTGAAGAGATGGGATATCAGCCCACTTCTAGACATCATATCACATATTATTTCACTTTTTATTATATGATATTTTTGTGGGTGTTTGGATTCACATTTTATGAACACAAAACATCATATATGGAATACTTAATAGGTTCATCACATGTTATAGTCATGTTTTATAGAAATTTTGTTGTTGTTTAGATCTGAATATGTGCCTTCCTTGATGTGTTTGTTGGAAGGGTCAAATGATCTCTAATTAGAATGGGAATGCATTCAGAGTTATATTTTATATTTATTATATGTTTGAGCCGACAAACCTATAGTATGGGAATCATAATTTCTTCCCACTCTTATGTATCCCATCTAGTGTTATTGTGAGATACTATGGTGGTGGTGGGGGGGGGATGCGTGTCTTCCCCCATAAATGTTGCTTCTAACAAGACATTTTGAAATTCATGTATAATTTTGGTAGTAAGATATGTATTCCTTTATCATTACACTAGGATATGAAAAAAGGATTTTCTAGTTGGAATATAGTTGTGTTCCCATTCAATTTATAGGTCAGGAATGTGTCCATAATTCTGTTCTTTGGTTATTTCTAGAATATACTGGTGAGAGTTGTGGTTAGGAGTAGAAATGTATGTTTTCCAATTTTGGTTTTTGATATATGTAAAAAAATATAATGGTGCATAAAATATTTGAGGGGATGATTTTTGGGTGGTGGTAAGGTTGTGTTCCTTTTCCCAAATTGTTGTGAATATATATATTGGAGGATTCATTAAAGGAAATGAGAATGTGGGACTATTGTTAGTAGTTGAGGATTTTCTACACTTGATGAGCTATCCAAGGTACTCTTACTAGGGTGGATAGAGATGGGACCCCAATGTTAAATCCTCTTTAGTATGAGGGCATGATTCTATATAGAATTAAAAAGGTGATTATTGGAATAATCCCTTCAGGGTGACTCATTTTTGGCAATGAGGACACTATTAACCTCTTTGACGTTCTCCATTAGATAAGAGATATACCTAATACTACCATCTTTATAGAGGATCAAAAAAACATTTTAACATAAGAAATATTTTCATTTTCATTGTTTCTAACACATTTTTTTAGGTTAATGGTTTGTGGGGCCTTATATCTTATATATATATATGCATTAACTCCAATGTAATGATAATACCATTCATACAATACTTTTAAAAATAGTGCATTTCCCACCGAGAATTAATGGAATTAAGTGGTTAAAAACATCCTATAATTTGATGTAGAAACATAATATACAACTTTAGATTCATTAGTCTATAATTATTTAACAAACTCTATTTGTATTGAATATTTTTTTTAAATGCACTTTTCTGATACAATAATCACAAACTGGGAAACCATTCATTGTACCATAAATTTAAACAAAGACATGAATGGTGAATTCAATTTTAAAGGATCCACTATGGTTGATTTTTAATAAATATATATTGATGAAAAGAGACTAATTATTGGTAGATTTTATTATTTTTTATAATGAAACATTCATATGGATTTCATAGTATTTTATTTCTCACCTAAAAGGGAGCTTCCTTGATTCATATGTTAGGAATTAAATTCCCTATGTAGGGTGTTCCCAAATGGGTTTATTCATTAAAATGGAAACCCCCAATGGATTTAATAACCATAATAGTCTGTGGAACAACTTTCCCAGGGATGGTGATCTTTGGGATATTTTTTGAATGATTTTTAGAAACTGACATTAATTGAGATTATTGGTGGCTAGGCTCATCATACCAATTACCGGTAAATAATTTCCTAATTTGGGTCACACTTATATATTCATGTAATAATTTGGAATCCATAAAAAAATACTGGTATGGTAATATTCTCTCCATTTAAATAATCAATTATTAACATAAATTGATGCTAACATCATTATTAATTAGAATATTTTTTTAATGGAACAATCTATGTATATCAAAGGTCACCCATCAATACAACCATCAATATATATCATATTTGATCTATAAATAACACCATCTATATATATTATAGGTTATCAATATTTTTTCTGTATTTTGATACCAGACATGATGTGAATAGTTATTAATTCCACATTGTTGAGTTATCTATAATTATTCATTATCTACAGTCACAATTTTTATTTTGATGTTGGGATCAGGATCCCAATGGGGTATCCTATATATCCTCATCAAATACATAAGAACCCATAATGTTCATTTACATTTTAATGGGACTCATCATACATTTTATAATCATGTTAAACGACCTATACCATGAAGTTTAATGTCATATAAGTAGGAAATCTAGGTAAATATTTCCCAGTAATGACTAATGTGGGTCTTATTAATGAGTGTCCCCTTAAAGTATAAGGAACCAATATGGAATAAAGATATTTGGGTATAGAAATTATCTCATTGGGAATATGAAAAAATAGGGATAATTATTGGTAAAAGATGATGGGTTTTAATGACAAGGAGGAACATTACATGTCCTTAAAATAGTAAATCCATACCCACGTAGTTATTTTTTGTGGGGATTACCGCTAGGGAGGAGTCTTAAAGATGATATTTTGATTATTATGGGGATATGATCAACTTGATTAGCTAACACCATTTGAGTCATACGTAAAATGTGAATAATGAAAAATTAATATATGGGTTACATAGTATATTTGGCTTCATATTAAACAAACACATGAAAATGGAATACAGTTATAGAACATCCTACCTCCCACACTAACCAATGTGGGTGGGGGATATGGAAGGTATGTGTAACAACCCTAACCACCATAGCTCAAAGCCAGTGCATTAATTTATTATATTAGAATAAATACAATATTAAAATCCCAAATGATAAATCAGTTTAGCAATTTTTGAAACCACATTAGAAAAATCATCCCATTTTTAAATTGGTAAATTAAACATAATACATTACAAAATCTAATAAATCACAACAATGAAATAACATTCAAATAAATATTCTTCATATCCTATGGAATGAAAACAAAATAATAATGATTTTATATTCTTAGTATTGGTCATGTAATGTCTAAGATATCATGAGTAAATTATAATAATTAATAAGTAAATTTAAATAATTAAACACACATTCCATTGATCAATAAGTTGATAAAAATATTTTCATAATGAAGGATGATCAAATAATTCCATATAAATAATGACATGTTATTGAAAGGTAACTATAAATATTTTCTATAATAAAATAGTAACATGAAATAAAAATAATGATGTAAAGTATAATTTAGGATGCCTAAACTATAAATTTATATCCTATAGATTTTTATTATCAGGATCTATCCTCAAAACAGTTTATGTCTATGGATAGACACATGTATGATTAGGCCAACTAATTCATCTCATGAGACAACCAATGCATCGAATAGATTATATTATCTAGTCTTCAAACCATGTATTTCATGTCCATTGAATTACTCATATATCAAATAATCCATTTTATAAATTAAAAATTACTTTTATAATAAAATATCCCTATTGATTAAAAAATACCAATTTAACATTATTTCCCCAATTATTTGAAAAACTATAAATGTAATCACTATAAATTAAAATTGAATTTGGCTTAGTTAATAATCATATTCATGATATAATAATAAGAATATTTAATAGAGGTTTAATTTTCAATAAATGATGATCATCAATATATCAATAGTTATGTATATACACCACATGAAAGTGAATTGGTGGATAAAAATAAACAAATATAAATGGAATATAAATTGAGAAAAAATACTTCCCTTACACACCCTTTTGGTTGAACACTATTTAAACTCATGTATAATGTTTTATGCAAGTTATTAACCTATCATATAACCATATTAATATTTATAATATCATAAATGATTTTTTATAACATCTTATCACTCGTTTGTTAATAATCATTCATTATTTTCATTATTTCTTGTGTTAGTTACCCTGTGTTATCTTACATTTTTTATCATTAATTTCATATTTCCTATAAATATTATGTAGTTATACAATTTTAAGAATAATATTAAGGTCATATATATCAAATTTATACATTATATAAATTTTTAGAACCATTCTTGAATGTTGGGTATGTAAAAAGAATAACATTGTGTCGTGGTGATGATAGATCGCACGTACCTACATGTGACAATTTCATTACATTAATTGGAAAAGGGTAAGAAGTTGGATGGAATATTATTTTTCTTTAATTATTAATATCATGTAGTAATTATCAAATATATCCACCATTTCTATCAGTGTATCCTTCCAAGTAAAGTGGTGATGAAAATCCAATTACACGTTGATGCTGATACAACAAATCATATGTACACATGTGTGGTGATTTTATTTTTTATAGGATGGATAAAATGTGGTATATGGATATACCTCAATCATAAAAACAACTCATCATATATATGATACATTATTTATTAATTTATCAGGGAAACAACACATATAGATATAGTATAAGAATAAATAATCTTGAAAGAGTCGATAACGATGATTACCTATTCTTCAGTGGACTCTCATTGTTACTCTTATTAAGAGATCTAGGGATTTTTATATGGAAGAATAATATCTTATTTAACATAAATAAGGATGTTTATAAGATAAATGTGTAGTGGTGTTTTGATATATAAGGTTCATTATGGTGTAAATATTTAAAGGAAAGAGTGCCCTTTTTTAATTGAGTTGAGGGGGACTTTTGGGAATTATACTAATATTAAATTAATATAAATTAATATTAAATTCCAAATGACTCCAAGGTGATTTATTTAGAAGATAATATGTTACTAGGTAGAAATTATCTAATCCAATAATTTTTATAGATGTCCATGTCACATTAGTATCCTTATCATTTATATTATAACCTTATTTAACCCTTTTTACTCATAACGTAAATACATGGATTTTACACTTTACGTTTAAATATTGATATATAACATGCCAAAAGACCCATAAAAGGAAAATTTATTGAATTATCAACCCTATCCAAATCAATTTTCCTAATTTAAAAATTTAAAAAAAATTATTTCATTAAACAAAATATTATTTATTATCAATATCATTAATGTCAATTTTGACATTTTTATATTAATTAAATTTTAAAAATATTTATTTCGAAAAATATTTTCAAAAAATATTTAAATTCATAAATAAAATTTCCTATTATTGTATAAAATTTTTGGATGTATTTAATTATCTAAAATTATATTTTTTTTTGATATTTATTATCAAATTTATTTGATAGTTCCATAGTAAAACAATCATTTTGTCACTTTTATGAATGTATTTTAGGTAATAATTTCCTTCACTGAATATTATAAATAAATTACAGTGTTGAATATAAATCATTTTAATTTTAATTACTATTTTGAGTTAAACATATCGTCTTGATAAATCAATGTTATAAATATTTTAATTATTAAAAAAAATGCGACCTCTTTGTCTTTTCATTAAGTAAAATAGTATAATTTTTTTAATGGTCAGATGAGACATTGTTTAGAAGGACACAACTCTTTTAATAGAAACAAATACATAAAACAGTATGATGACCACAGTTTTATATTGATCCATCTAAATAAAAGGCATGAGATCATTAGTAAAATAATTAGACCATAGAGAGTCAATAACATTGATGCCTTTATTTTCCAGAATATTCCGTATAGAACCGGAATACCTGTAGACATGGGTGATGAGATGAATTATGGATGAGGGAAAATCTAAGCCTCTAATACATTGATTAGTAAGAACCCAATATAAATGAGAAGAGCCAATCATGATGGAAAGGACAATAATAGTAGAGTCACATTCAATAAAAATATTGTTCAAACCATCATGATTACATGCTTTACCAAAGTGATAATACCAATCATTTCAGATACAAGTAAAGAAAAAAAGATATAAGAACCACAGATACAATCAAGGATAGCTCCCCTATCATCTCTAAAAACACCCCCATTATAAGAGGGACCTAGATTTCTTCTTGAGGAACAATCATAAATGACATTAATCAATCTAGAAAAAGGTTCCTTCCAAAAAACCTCAATAATACAACAAGGAAGAGGAATGATTCCATTAATAACAATCTGATTGAGGAATGAAAAGTTATAAATTGAGTTTGAACAATAATTCTTCTTAGGTAGACTGGATTCTTGGATAGTAGCAAGGATTGCACACAGAGCTTCCCCAATGATGAAATGGGAAAGATCATGAACCAATTTTTTCTTGGAAAACCATAATAAATAAATTATCTCCTCTACAACAATCCGAAATAGATTCATGAGGAGGGGAGAGATCACAAGATCATTCTTTCCTAAGAGTACATCACAGATGGAGATGACCCAAGGGATTCTCATATAGAAGATATCATCAATGACTATCTAAATAAATATTTAGTGGCACTACTTAAAAATAAGTGGTTAATATCTTCTCAATATAGATGAAAAATAACGTAGTGGTAACCCATTGATATATTACATAATTAAAGGAATCTATCAGTTGGAGGCTTCCCAACTGCCAATATTTATACAATAATTGACCGAGTGATCCTGGTGAAATTTATGGTCATATTTCCAAGCCATTGTATGTTAGAAAAGTTATAGGTTGAATGCATATGAAACATTTTTTAATTGAGGATTCCATTACAAGAAGGTTCCCAAACACAAAAATGATCATTGAATAAGAAAACATAATTCTCCACAACATTAACATTGTGACCTGGGTGGGTCTGCATATTACAATGTGGATATTTAATGGATATATCCATATTAAAGTTATGATTATCACCCATGATTGAATCAAGTAAATGGGTATTGGTCTAGTTTACTTTCCACCCGTGGAGATAAGTCGCATGGAGTGGTAATCAATAGAGAAAAAGCAAATTTAAAGGTAGGCCACACCAAGGTATTAAAGTAATTGTAATTTACATTCATGTATATATATGCATAAACACTTCTCTAATTAATAAAAGGGCCTCAGATTTTTCATTTATAAGTTTCCAAAAAAAATATTCATATAAATAATCATTTAAGAGACTATGATTCTTAATCCCTAAATCCCCATAGTCATATGGATTGCAACAAGAGATCCAAGAAACTGTGGAAAGATTAATTTCTATTATTATACCACTGCTAAAAAATTTATATTTCAAATGTTGATTATTGTAATAATAATATTAAGAAATTTGAAAAAAAAATTAACAAAAATTAAAGGATAACAAACTTCACCATGAAAGCATGACCATCCATGGATAAATATTTACCCTCCCAAAAAAATATTCCTTTGAATGTTGCTAATAATGATAGAAAAATAACAGGCCCTCGGTATTCTCAAAAAATTGGATCCCCAATATAAATGAAGAAAATATATCCATCATGAATACCCATCATCCGGATAATGTCATGTTTTTTGTTAGTGGAGGTGTTCCTTTCGATGTAGAAAAATTATTTTCCCCTACTGATCTCCTTCCTAGAGATAGTATCATAGTGTAGTAAATCCATCTTGATATTTTAAATATTCCTTTTAACCCATTGTGTAAATAGAATAATATCATCAACATACTATAAATGAGTGGGAGAAGAAATTACCTTACCAGCACAAATGAACTAGAGCAATCAAAAATAGCTTTCTGGGGATCCATTAATGAGGATAGAAATATGAGATGAGCATAAGATAATTTCACCAATGTGATGAAAACACTACAAAAACCAAATAAAGAGAGAACATTGAAAATGAATATCCAATCTATAGTATATAAATATTTCTTAACATTAAGCTTAAGAGCAATATTTCCAACCCTTATGGGTTTCTTAAGAACATTGACACATTTGTAGGCAGTGATAAGACATTACTGAATTGATCTTCTCATAATGAAACCAAACTAACCTAGGGACACAATTTTTCAAGAAATAGGGGAAATTGTTTTCCCATATATTTATCTAATAATCTTGATGATGTTGTTCAACCAAAAAACCAGCCGAAAAGTTGAATATAATTAGCATTATCCACATTGGGGATAAAAGAATGAAACTGAGCATTCATTCAATGAATAAGAGAGCCTACATTATGAAATGAAAAACCAACCTACACACATTATTTTGAATAATATCCTAAATTTTTTGGAAAAAGACGTTACCAAAATTATCTATGCTAGGACAGATTTCTGGTTTGAGACTAAAAACAGCCTCCTTGATTTCAATATCTGTGGGAATAGAGATGAGATTGGAATTGTTTAAATTTTTAAAATTTCATGGGAGAATACTCTCTATAGGATCAAATAAAGAGGGTTTTCCATTAAAAATATATTTTAAGTAAGAAACATTATGATCTAGGAGACACCACTTATTATCAATGAATTGATCACCACCATTAATCAAGGAGATACGCCTAGAATCCATCACAATTTTCTAAATAGAATTAATGAATTTATAATTTCTATCAATATCTATCACCCAATTTGGAATATGAGAATCCCTTTTTAATTCATCTTTGAGATTGAGAAGATTATTACGAATTTAGGTCATCCCATCTTCATCAATGATTTCATTTGAGAAATCAATGTAAAATATTATAAATTTCATTCTTAGATATATTTTGGACAAAGGGTATATATTTTAACCCTAAATGATTTTCTATAAAATTTAATAATCCAAAAATAGAATTTCAACTATTAGGTACATTTTATAGTCCTTAATTTAATATTTTTACCCTTTATAACTCATTTTTTAAATAAGTTTCCCTTTATTTTAGTAAAAAATTCTACCAAGGTTGTAATTCATATATTCAAAAAAATAAATTTTATATAATTAAGAAATTTTGAACTTATAAATCCAAATATGGAATCCATTTTTTATGGTAATTTTGTGAAATTAATGTCATATTAATCCCTTGAAACACAACGAAAAAGTATTTTCTCTGGAAATATGTTTTAAAGCACAAAATATTGTTATTCAAAAATAAGTTACAGGTATGATTTCAATGATATAAACTAGTTTATTTATAACTAAATATTAATTAGATCACATTTTGAAAAAATTCAACTCATAGAGTCTTCTTATATAAATAATTTGATATTTTTATAAAAAAACAATATTTTTATCTATTCATAATAAAACAAATCATTAAATAAAATTCAATAAAATTCCCAAAAAGATAATTTTAATATGATAATTTTTAAAGTAATATTCAGTTATTCAAATAAATTTTACAAAAGTTTCGAAATTAAATTATATTTATTTTCACATTGAAAATGTAAATTGTGTTTGAAAAAACATATATTTGAAGAATAATATACCATTATAAAAAATTATATTTTTTTTACTAAAAATAGATATATATATAAATCATTTATATTTCATAATATATTTAATACTACTTAAACCCTCCATTTTAACTACTATTTTATAATGGAAATGTTAAAATAATAATATTTAATAGTATATCACAATTCGTTTAAGATAGGTGTTGTATGGAACAGAAGAAATTAGAGAAATAAAATTAATTTAAAATGATGCATACTATAATATCTTGGGGTGTTACATTACCCCTTAATTATATAAAATGTCCCCTCAGATATTAAAAATTAACATTGAAAATAAAAGTTTGATATTTGATAATTATTTTACAATAAACCACCATTATAAAAATGGTTAATAGAATATATTCATAAAAAGAGAGAAAGTGATGTATGAAGGTCATCTAATAAAAACATAATGGTTTTCAATGTTGGACGAAATAAGTGGGATGTGAAAACATTGATATGGAAGATAAATATAACTATAATGTTTTCATGAAGAGTGATTGAAAATATGATGATTTTAAATATAACCATCACATAACATGTATAGACCCAAAGCTTTACGTACACGAACATTACATTACTTTTACGGAATACATAATACATAACAAAAACAGACACCCAATGACCGTAATAGTTTAGTGTCTTTGGAAACTCAGAACAAAATCTTCTAATAATAGTGAAAGATCTTCAACATCTCCCATAAATTTATTCCCCATTTTTTTCTTAACGAAAACCTTTATTTAAATACTCAGGAAAAGAAAACATAAAAAGGGTGAGCACAAATGCTCAGTAACGGTAAACATGGAGAACATCAAACAATCCATAAACATTTGAACCTAAAAACATGAACATAAAACATTATTATTGACATAAATCTTGGTTGTCCATAAGGAATAAATCATAAAGGAACATTAATAATGATTAAATATTATGGGAATAAAACATGTAATTGTGTAATAACATTAATAACATTAAATGATTTCCATAGTAACCAAGGCATTGCTGCCAAGACAAACATAGTTGACAATGTCCATTAATGAACCGGGTTTACTTGTCGTTCCAGCCCTATACTACTAAACCAAATTTACTTTCCATTCCAGCCATGTCTATCTCATGAGATATTAATCATTACCGAATAAATTAAAGGGAGATATAGGTCCCACACATCTCATAATGAAATCATTCTTATTTGTGCCACAAAATAAACATAAATCATTCATCATAACCCAAAGAATAAAATGGGTTTCATAAACATCATCCCATCATAACATAATCCATATAAAACAAATGTAAATAATTTCTTCATAAGAAAAATAAATCCATGTAAATAATAGAGACATTATACTTGAAACACAATCATACTATATAATGATATCTTATATGGAAATTATTTTTGATAAAACACTTGAAATGAATTCTTGAGGAAAATATTCTGTCTTCTTCAAAATCATTTTCTTTTCTTCAAATGTTGCACAATTTTAAAAGAAAACAATTTTTTTGAAAATAATCACGAAATATTTTTGAATAATATTCATGTAAATAAGTTATTATAAAACCATAAAAATCCATTCATGCCATATCTGTAAAAAACATTCTCCTAGTACTTTTGCTAAAAAAGTCAAAAAGTACATTGTATGGTAACCAAAAGAAAGAATCCTTCCATACAATGTGGTAAAAGTAATCACAGTGTAAAAATTTCTTTAAACATACATAAAATAATAATAAAAAATTTATGAAAACATTGTTATCAATCATGGACATGGATGATAGACATAACCCCAGTAAATACTTACGAATAAATAATCTTGAAGAAGATCGAAAATGGAATAATTATCCCTTACCTTATGTAAAATTTCATCGTACATGTTTGAGACTCCTATAAAGTGGGTTTAAACGTATTATTAACTTGTAAAATATCTATAATAATATTTATGATATCATATATGATTCACTTACAAGTTTATATTACCCATTTATTTTTCAATTCTATGTTAAAGCTGTGTTTTGGGTAAAATTGGTTCATTCCTCGTAGGTGTTTTGAGTTGTAATTATTCATATGATTACTTATATCATGAATAATTAATTCCATAATGTAAAACAAGGTTTATATATCATATATAATAAATATATAATATACATAATCGATTGATAAATGCAATGAAATACACCGTTCATGGAGATGTTATGTCGTACCTACGCATGAATGCTGATTTCATTTCCTTATTAAAGTAAATGACACACACATATATATATATACATATATCAATAAATATAGTAGCATTATTATTTCATATATCTCATGATTATTTATTAGATATACATTATAATCAATCTTGGATGGTTAACATGGAGAATGAGTCTCATCACGTTCTGGATATGGTAAGTCGTGCGTACACACGAGCGATGATAACATTCTTATGATTGCGTAATTGTATTTAAGTGTATTGTGTATAATATTTCAGAATCAATATCCCTTTAAAATAATATTATATAGTAATTTCTTCCATCCTTGTACCCATCCAGGTATGTTGGTGATAAAGAAAAAAGATTACACCACGGCGTGTAGACGGTATTCCGTACGTACGCACGCGCGGTGATTTCTTTTTTCGTCAGATGGGTAGAAGGTGAAATAGGGTTGTTTCATATTTATAATAATATAAAATTATATTATGATACTGATGTTATTACTTTATAATGAAAAAACTAAATAAGAGCAAGTATAAGAAGAAATAAATTTGAAAGAAACATTAAAGGATATTACCTCTTCTTCGACACACCTCTTCTAAACCTCATCTTAGGGCACTAAAGTTGGTTTTTGAAGAAAACAAGGACTTCTAGTATGTTTATAGAGAAGTTTAGAAGTGAAATTGATAAGTTTTGGCTGATCTAAAAGGCTCAAAATTTTCTGAATAGGAGAGGGAGGAGGTTCCATTTTATAAGAGAGGAGAGGGGCACTTTTGGAAACCTCAAAAATATTAATTTACAATAAACTCAAACCCCACCTAAAAACATCCAAAATTAACCCCCCTTCTATGATAAGTTGATATAGGGTTGTAATATTATCAAACAATAAAATTTAGTGATTTTGGTAATTTATTTTAAACAAAATCATTTTGTTTTATCCTTATTATATCTATTTAATATTATTTTTGGTAAAAAGATTATAAATTCTAAATTGTAATAAATACTTACTTATGTGTTGTGAATTGTACATAATTGGATACTTCAGGACATTTTAGACTATATAAATTTCAATTTATGATTTACAATTTTTTTTAAACAATTTAATAATATGTTATTTTTATAAAATATCACTATTGTTAATTTCGACACTATTCAATTATTTGAATTTAAAAAAAAAACAGAAGATATATTCAAAAAAAATATTTAATAGATCCCTAACATGTCATATCAGTCTTGTAAATTTTAATATCACATTAAATAGTTCATATAATATTTATTTTAATATTTTTAATACCGTTTATTTGATATTTCAATCAAAAAAATAATTTTTACATCACTATTGTGTCACCATTAATGATAATTATTTATTCCCAAAAAATTATAAATAAATTAACAAGATGTAGATAGTTTTATTATATTTCTATTTAATATTTATTTTTGAAGTTTTATGAGGTTTAGCAATAAATTATAATTATTACACTTGTAATATTTAAGAGAGTGACATGTTGTCACTTTCATTGGTTTTAAATATAATTACACCGTTTTCATGGAACAGATTTCATGAAATGAATCTATTCTGACCCTTAGGTGATATGGGTTGACTTTTATTCATCCAATATAATTTTGGCAGCTATTAGGGAAATTTATAATCTTATTTTTACCCTTTATTACTCGATTTACCTATCACTGTAGTAAATAAAATTTTTCATAGTTACTATTTATATTGTATAAAAAAAATAGCCTATTAACATAATTTATACGTAAAGATTCCAAATATGGAATCCATTTTTCCAAATTCAAAACACATATTTTGCAGAATTTAATTTAAAATTAATCCCACTATTAAGAAAATGGGTATTAAATGATAAAACATTGCAAAAGATTGAAATGTTTTTACCTTTTAATTCAATGTAAAATTAATGATAATGACTTAAATTATATTTAATGGTAAAAATATATTATATTTATACTTTAAAACCATTCAATATAATAATTTAACTATATAGATTATCTTGCTGAATTTTTTTTAATTAAAATTTAGCGTTTTTTTATTATTCATCAAAATATAAAAGGTACCATAAAAATGTTAAAAAATTATCCAAAGTATTTATTTATATACTGATTGCAATTAATATCTTTATTTTGTAAAATTGAACTCATAAATTGGTCAAAAACAAGATTTAATCTAGGTGCTCCATCAAAAGGCGACAGATCTGTATTTTTGGAAAAATATTTCCTTTATACAAAATATAGATTTTGTTCTTATAAGTTTGTTCTAGAAAATCATTAATATGAATTATAATTTTATAAAATTAAAAATACGGCTAATAATATTCATAAAATCAAGTTTATAATAATATTAGAACAATATATCATTGTTTTGTGAAACTCAGTACTGCATACAGCACACGCTACTGAGGATGGTCTCTCTTGCGTGCAACACAAGCCGAAAATAGTGTTTGCCTATACTACAGGCTAATACGGTGTTGTGTATAGTGAAATCTAATCTTGGTGTAACAATAAACATAAGACATCAAAGAAATTAAAAATAATATTTCTCACAAAATATCATGGTGTTACATTCTACCACCCCCCCCCCCCATGAATTTCATCCTCAAAATTCGTCTGGGTTATAAATAGTTTACTACATAAAAGACTCTTTCATAGAAAACCACTTCGTAAAAAATAATACTAAAACATAATTTTAAAAACTAAAGTATGAAATGTAACTATTACCCAAATTGACTCATCACTGCGTTTCCACATATGAGAACATAGGTGAAAATATAGATATGGAAGCAAAATCTAACCATCAAGTACTGATGGAGAGTGGTAGAGAACATGGCTTTGAAAAATCCTATAATCACAAAGCCATAAATTTGTAATGACCAATGTTACCATTGGATTCATCTGATATGAGGGTACTAGGACAATGTGTTTTGTTTTCAAGATCAGTTCCCAAAAGTTGATGAATTTTTCCATCAGGATAAATACTTACTTGATTTTGGTGTAATATCATCATTTCCCATTCCATTAAAAATTTCCAATTCATCTCTTATTTAAAGAAATAATGTTGAATTTTTCCTTCATCAAATGATATCGGATCATTTGATAGAATGATAGGTTATTCCATCTGTCTCAAACATAAAGTTAGAAAAACTTATTAAATATACATAAGTCCATCTATGGTGAGATTAATCGTATATAATCCAAAAATATACTTATACTTCAACTATCACACCGCTTAATAAAATAAAATGAATTTATACTAACCAGAGACTTTCTGTAGGCAAGTGGTAGGTGATAAAGGCATGTCACACTTCAGTAGTGGGTTTTATTCCCGCATCCTTGTCCTACTCGAAGGGTTGTCTAGCATCCTACGACCTATACATTTTCTAAATCTATACTATTATTAAATTTCAGAAATAATATAAAAAAGTTCCAGCCTTGAACAACACTATCTGATATATTAATAAATCTATTTATATCATTAGGCTTATCCAAAATACTTTTGTCCAATCTCATAATATAATGACAAATATTACTATAGTGGTCAACTACTAAGCATGTGAATAACATAATTTATCACCCATATATCATAATATATATCTTTTAGTCACATTCAAAACTTTTTAATACCTTAATGATGTATTCTTTTGAAACCTGAATTACCATAGAACCTTAGTGAAAATAGAATGTTGTCAAAATTTAACTCTTTCCACATACCAAAATCCAAAAAATTCTTTATACTCAAATCATGATCTCATTTTTTCCTTATATCAGTCATTAGCTCATTAATAATATCCAACATTTAGTTTCTCCTTATCCCTTTATTATGCACATATTGGCTGCTTTATAAAAATATTTCAATCACTTTTCATGGTTACTGGTACCATTTAATTATTGAAAACCACAATAAATCAACACATAGATATTCCAAAATTCCACGATACTAGAAATGAGATTCCACAACACTATTTTGAAAAACTGTTACATAAATACTTAATCATTCCACCACATATTTTTCATATTCTAAATCACAAATAGTGATCTCATGTGACTTCCCTTTGTCATTTTCATTAAGAGGATGTTGATTTTGATCATCATTAACCCTTGGATTAGGTAATTGGTTAGCATAATGCCCCATTTCATTTCATTTGTATCATTGAAGTGTTGGTGGTGTGTTATCTATGGTCTTTTCTATATTCACATAATTATCTAACTTTTTCCCATTAGATCAAAACTCAGCTACTATATGACCTTCTTTTCCACACTTAAAACATTTTCTTTTCCGTTTAAGACAATCTCCACCATGCTTCTTTCCACACATTGAGCATAATTAAACATTCATCTTCTTTTCACCATTGTTTTGAGATTTTTCCTTGAACTCCATCTTGCATTTCTTGTCAAAACCATGAGATGGATATGTGATACTAACATCTAGTTATACCCTGATAGAACAATGCATAGTTTCATCAAATATACTGATGTCTTTTATATATAATTCCCTTAGAATACTTGGTTTTAAAAATCTGAATAATTAATCAACTTTACTTTTAGGTCATATGATAAAGGTAGATGAATACCTTCCAAGACATGTGAAATTCACCTCGTATATACCAATAGATTCATTATACTTTTGATTAATCTCAAGGAACTCCTTTTCCACCTTTTTTCAGAGAGAATGAGAGTACTTATTGAAAAACATGTTCTTGAACTCGTCCCATTCCATGGATTCAATTTCATCATGGGGCCTTGTATTCTTAATAAGAGTCAACCACTGGTCTGCATCACCTACTAAATGGTAAATAGCCAAAACGACTTTTTCATGTTCTAAACAGCAAAGTATAGAAAATATCTTTTCAATTGTACTAATCAATTGTTCAGAAACTACTGGATCATAAGACCCACTGAAAGAATGTGTACGTTTCCTCATGAAGAACTAAATAGTATATTGTTCCCTTCTATGCTCATTTGGAAGTCCAAAATGATTCATAGCTTGTGTAAGTTTAGAAAAATGATTTTTCACCCTATTTCCAAAAACATTGGTTTGTTTAGGAGGGTAATCATAGCACTGTCCATTACATTGATCAACACGGCTCCTTCAGGTTCCAACCATCATTTAAAACCAAAAAAAATAGTGTGAGAAGAAAAAATCATGCTAGGAAAAAAACATAATAAGGGTGGAGTAACATCAATATCTATCATCATAGGTTTAATTATATGATCTTTACCGTAATTCTAGGACTATAACCAATACTTATACTTAATCATAGTGAAATCCTTAGACACACCTTAGAAATATATCTTGGGATCTCACTAAAGTTTTCGTATCCTTATTTTTAAATATTGAATAAACAATTACTCTAATACCAACTATAGAGATCCAAATCTTGACATACATGTACATTACATTACTTTTGTGGAATACATAATACATAAAAAATAGACACCCAAAGACCATAATATTTTTGTGTCGTTGAAAACTCAGAACAAAATCTGCTAATCAGGCTGAAATATCTTCAACATCTCCTAGAATGTTCTTCCCCGTTTTTTCCTACCTAAAATATTTATTAATATCTTCGAGAAAATAAAACATAAAAAGTGTGATCTCAAATGCTCAGTAAGGGTAAACATGGAGATTATCAAACAATCCATAAACATTTGAACGTAAAACCATGAATATAAAACATGAGTACTGACATAAATCATGGCAGTACATAAGGAATATATCAGAAAGGAAAATTAATCATGATAAAATATCATGGTAATAAATCATGTAATTTTGTAAAACCATTAATCACATGATATTATTTCCATAGTAGCGAAGGCATTACTTCCAAGACTATTATAGTGGACAAAGTCTATTACTGAACCGGGTTTACTTTCCCTTCCAGCCCTGTATTACTGAACCATATTTACTTTCCGTTCCAGCCATGTATATCTCATGAGATATAAATCCTTACCCAATGCATTGGTGGGAGATATATTTCCCACCCATCTCATAATGAAATCATTCTTACATGTGCCAAAAAATAAACATAAATCATTCATCATAACCCAAAAAATAAAATGGGTTTCATAAACATCATCACATCAAAACATAATCCATATAAAAAAATGGATATAATTTCATCATAAGAAAAATCAAAACATATAAATATTAAAGACATTATACTTGAAACACAATCATACTAAATAATTTCATCTTAGATAGAAAATAGTTTTGATAAAACACTTGAAATTAATTCTTGAAGAAAATATCCTTTCTTCTTCAAAATCATTTTATTTTATCCAAATACCATCCAATTTAAAAAGAAAAGAATTTTGTTGAAAATAATCATGAGATATTTTGGAATAATATTCATATAAATAAGACATTATGAAACCGTAAAAATCGGTTCATGCCGTATAATTAAAAGAAACATTATCCTCATACTTTTTCCGGAAAAGTGTAAAAGTACCTTGTATGGTAAACAAAAGAAAGATTATTTCCATACAATGTTTTAAAAGTAAAAAAGTGTAAAAATGACTTTAAACATACATGGAATAATAGTAAACACTTTATGATATCATTTTTATAAAACATGGAGATGGATGATAATTATAACCCCAGTAAATAGTTACGAATAAACAATCTCGGATAAGAATGAGATTGAAATAATTATCTCTTACCTTATGTCCAATTTCTTCCATTTGTGTCTGAGACTACTGTATAGTAGGTTTAAACATATTATTAACTTGTATAAGAACCATAATAATATTTATGATATCATATATGATTCACTTACATGTTTATATTAACCGTTCATTCGTTAATTCCATGTTAAAGTAGTGTTTTGATTAAAATTGTTTCATTCATTATATGTTTTTTGACTTGTAGTTATTAATATTATTACTTAGATCATGATTAATTTATTTAATAATGTAAAACATGGTTTTTATATCATATATATTCAATATATTAATATATACAGTCGAATGATAAATGAAATAAAATACACCGTTCATGGAGATGGTATGTCGTACATATGCATGAACACTATTTTCGTTGCTTTATTAAAGTAAATGACATATATATATATATACATAAATCCAGTATAATTATTATTTCATATATATCAATATAATTTATTAGATATAATTTTAATAAATCTTCAATGGTTAACATGGAGAATGAGTCTCATCGCGTCGTGGAGATGGTAAGTCCTATGTACGCACGAGTGAGGATATCATTCCCATGATTGTGGAATTATATTGAAGTGTACGGTTTATAATATTTCAGAATAAATATAACTTAAAATAATAATATATAGTAATTTAACAAAATCATTATACACATCCAAGTATTTTGGTGATGAAGAAAAAAGATTACACCACAACGTAGAGACGGTATTACATACGTAAGCACATGCGGTGACTTCATTTTTTTTCATATTAATAGAAGGTGAAATAGGTTTGTTTAATATTTCTAATAACATATCAGTATATTACTGATACTGATGTTATTACTTTATAATGAAGAAACTAAATAAGAGTAAGTAGAAGAAGAAATTAATTTGAAAGAATAGGTAAAGGATATTACATCTTCTTCGACGCGCCTCTTCTAAACCTCCTCTTAGAGCACTAAAGTTGGTCATTGAAGAAAACTAAGACATCTAGTGTGTTTCTAGGGAAGTGGATAAGAGAAATGTACAGTTTTTTCCCTAGATTGAAGGCTCAAAATGTTTTTAAGTGGAGAGGGAATAGGTGCTCTTTTATAAGAGAGGAGAGGGGCACTTTTGGAAACATTCAAAATACTAATTTACAATAAATTCAAACCCCACCAAAAAATCTCCACACTGCCTCAAAATATAAGATTAGATGGAATAAGGTTGTAATGTCATCAAAAAATAAAATTTAGACACGTTGGTAATTTATTTTAGACCTTATCATTTTGTTTTATCCTTATTTAATCTATTTAATTTTATTTGTGGTAATAATATTCTGAAATATAAATTGTAAAAAATACTTAAATATGTGTTATGAATATTCTATAAATGGATAATTAATGACAATTTAGACTATTTAATTTTAAATTTATAATTTTTATAAATTTTTGTGATTTTTTAACCATTTAATAATATGTTATTTTTATAAAATATCAATAGTGTCAATTTTGGAACTATTAAATCATTTGAATTTAAATAAAATCCACACAGAAGATATATTCGAACCAAAATATTTAATATATCCCTAACATTTAATATTAATCTTGAAAATTTGTTGATCACATTAAATAGTTCATATAATATTTATTTTAATATTTTTAAAACTATTTATTTGATATTTCAATCAATGAAATAATTTCTACATCACTATTGTGTCACTATTAATGATAATTTTTTAATCCCTAAAAATTATAAACAAATTCATATGATGTATATAATTTTACAATATTTTTGGTGACTATTAATTTTCAATGTTTTATGAAGTTTATCACTAAATAAAAATTATTACACTTATAAGTTATAAGAGAGTGACATGTTGTCACGTTCTTTGGTTTTAAAAATAATTACATCCTTTACACGGTCAAAAGTCCATGACATTAATCTATTCCGACCCTTATGAGATATAAGTTGACTTTTATTCATCCAATATTATTTTGGCAAGTGTTTGGGTAATTTTATAATCTTATTTTTACCCTTAATTACCTGATTTACCTTTAACTATAGTAAATAATATTTACCATAGTAACTATTCATAATTTCAAAAAATAAAAAGTAGCCTATTAACATAATTTGGAAATAGTGATTCCAAATATGGAATAATTTTTTACATATTCAAAACACAAATGTTACAGTATTTATTTTAAAATTAATCTCGCTGTTGAGAAAACAGGTTTTAAAAGTTAAAACATTGCAAAATATTGAAATGTTTTTACCTATGAGTTCAATGTAAAATTAATGATTATGACTAAAATTATATTAAATGGTGAAAATATATTATATTTATACTTTAAAACCATTCAATATTATGTGTTATCCATATAAAATTTCTTGTTGAAAAAATTTGTTTTTAATTAATATTTAGCGTAATATTACTATTCATCAAAATATGAAAGTTAACATAAAAATATAAATAAATTATCCAAAGTAAATTTTTATACAATTATTGAAATTAATAACTTTATTTTTTCAAATTAAACTCATAAACGTGTCAAAAACTAGATTTAATGTGGGTGCACCATCAAAAAGTGGAAAAACTGTATTTTTGGAAATATATTTCCTTTATATGAAAAATTGATTTTTTTTCTATTAACTTATTCTAGAAAATGATTAAGATGAATTATAATGATATAAAATTCATAATAAAATTAATATTATTCATAACAGCTAGTTCATAATAATATTAGTTAAATATATCATTGTTCAGTGAAACATGGTATTCCGTACAACACATGCTATTGAGGAAGGTTTATATTGTATGCAACACAAGCTGAGAATAATGTTTCCTTATACTACAAACTAATATGGTGTTGCGTATAGAGAAATCTAATCTTGGTATACTGTACATCACAAGACATCAAAGATATTAACAATAACATTTCTCATAAAATCATGGGGTGTTACGAAACCATAAATTTGTGATTGGCTAAAAGACCATTGATTTCTCAATATGATAATTAATTGAATAATTTTTTTATTCCAAATTTAATTTTTTGTAGTTCATTAATTATTTATCTTTGTAATAATTTAATGAAAAAAACATTCTTGATACTTTTATTTTTCATAAGAACAATCTTATCCTTTAGTTGTGCTAAGGAATATATCTAATTCAACTCTTATCATAGTGCACATCATATAGTGAAGTAATATAAATATATATAAAAACAAATCCAAAGTCAAATTTAAACCATTTCATAAGTCTAAAATCATAATATTCATAAAAAATAATTCTTTCCAAATTCATTAAAACAATTTGGAATGAATGTCACTAAATATCAAAAATCAACATTACATTAGATTCCCCAAGTAATATAATAAAAATAATAATTCCACATAACAAATACACAAATATCTTTATCACTATAAACCATTACTAGAATCATTCGTTATTTTTGAAATAAAATCCATCGGTTTTTAATATATTCCTTAAATTCAAAAATTGGTATACCATTCAATTATATCATTAGCCATAAAATCACTAACCAATTTCATATTCACCAATATTATCCCATAAGCATACCTTCACCATTATTATCTCAACAATAATAACATATTATTGTTATCATCCCTAAATAATGTGTTTTCCAAAAGATCAACTTATAACATAACCACTTCTCTCGTATATGTGTACTATTTATCACCTGATTCCAAATCCTTAAAGAATAAGTACTACAAAGAAATAACAATATATCACTTGATTCATAAAACAAAATAATATAATATTACAACATAATTCTTGAATCCAAATACAAAATAAAATTAATCATTCCACTTCATTTGTAAACTCTTATCTATTCATAATACATCCTTCCTTTCATAAGTAACTTATACTCTATTCATTATTAGTAGTATAAAATTTACTCATACAACCATGGTTATTCTCATCATGATATTTCACATAAGACACTAATATGAATAATTCCCATTCTTTCCACATTACTAAAATTCATCCATCCATAATTCCTTATGGAGGTAATTATTCTCATCCATTTAGTAAAATACGATTTTAATTTTCCTTTAGTAATTCAATGCATTTTTCCTACATTCAGACACAAAACATATTCTCATTCCACTAATTCATTAAATTGGCTATTTCTTAAAACATTCTTAACATATAGTATACAGAATCATCATTCCCATATGGTTTCCAACAACTGATCTCTTAGAAATATCTATTTGTCTCCTCTTTAGAGATTTTTGAGTTGGTAAAGGTGTATATTATAAACCATAAATTTTGATAACTGATTCGATAGAAAATCAATATCCATCAGCCTAGTCATCCTCCCATTTGGTTTCTCATGAAAACATTTTCTATCACATTATAGGTTAATCTTGTTATTCTGGTTTCCACCATTATTTGGTTATCATTAAACAATAATAATTAGAGTGGGTTATTATGTAACCATTAAATAGTATCCAATTTATATCTTAATCCTGTCACATTCTTCTCATCCAATGGTTCCTTGGGTTTGGCATATATTATTTATGGTCATTACAAAATCTATAGGATCCATTACTATATGCATTATTTTCAAAAACTCAATTCATATAGTTATATTCCCTAATATAAGTTCTCTTAATTTTAGTTCCAAAGGTTTATATTAAACCTTCTCTCATACCAACAATAATGACCCCGACCCCAGTAACTCAGACCCAGAGTATTACTTTTAAACAGAATCATTGATAAAGGATAAAAATCCCAATGGACTGATCAATTTTTACAGTTTTAAGGAATATTACATATAAGGAATCTATTTTACATTGGGAAATAAAACATAATACATAAAAAAGATAAAAAACACATCCTTGAAAATATCATTCATATATATCTTCTTCAAAGACAAGGGAAACAAAACAAAACAAAGGTGTGTCAAAAATTTCAATAAGGGTCATGTACAATGGAATATATCATAACAAATAAGATTAATAATTTTTTAATAGAAGATAAATGATCCCACATACCATACATTAATTACTTGATCATAATATGTAAGTAATAAATTTGTTAAATAATCCCATATAAATAATCACATCTTCTTGGTACATGACCACATATACGTTGACATATTGAATAATCACATACAATAAAATAATGAATAAATGAATAATTTTGGATCTATGATCTATCAATGACAATCCTCAAGATAGTTACTATAATGATAAATCTTCAATATAGTCAAACTCACTTGATATAAACTCATATGATGTTTCCAAATGATTTGTCTCATGAGACTAACGATGAATTATGATAATTTCATTAAAGGATCCCTAACCCATTTATTTAATGTCCAAATAATTACTAATATATAAAATAATCCATTTAATTCATAAAAATTGTTCTTAATCATCAAATATCATTATTGACTAAATGAAATAGGTATAATATTATTTAAAAAAGTTATTCAAATTACTATGAATGTAATCACCCTATGTAAAAATTGAATACAAATTTGGTAATTATAATATCCATGATATATGAATTAGGATATTCAATTGAAATTTATTTTTTTAGGAATTATTTTAAAAAATAAATCAATGGTGTGGTATATAAACCATATAAAAGTGAATTTATTCATAATAATAAATTAGTCTCAATGGAATATAAATTGAGACGAAATCCTTATCTTACACTAGATTTTGGTTGAATGAAATTTACCCCCATGTATAATAGATTAAAAAAATATATTATCATATTAAATATCTTTATTAATATTTATAATAACGTAAAATATCATTTTATAATATCTTATCACCCAAGATACAATAAAAAATAATTGTTTTAATTGTTTTTGGTGTTAATTTCCTTGTTTTCTCTTGCATGTATTGTCTTGAATGTCCCATTTCATGTGTATGGGTTATAATTAAATAACAATTATGATTATATTAAGTACACATATATAATATTCATTCATTATATACATTTACATAACCATTATTTACTGTTGAACATGTAAAATAAATCACATAGTGTTGTGGATATGGTTGGTCATATGTACATGCGATCGAAAATATAATTTCCTCAATTATGAAAAGATAAGAAAGTGAATGGTATATTTATTATTGGATAGAATCAATATAATTTCATAATTATAATATATATCAAAAATTTCTATCATTATTCTAATGTATGTAATGTTCTGATGAAAACAAAATTACACCTAAGCATGGACACGGTATGCCGTACTTATGCACGTGTGGTGTATTCATTTTTGTTAGGATTAATAAAAGGTGTAATTTATTTTTATCAAAATAAAATAACTATATCCTAATATATATTATATTTTTTTATTACTTTATCATGTAAAAAACACATGATTATGTTTTATAACAATAAACAAACCTGATGGAGTTGATAATGAAAATTAATTCTTATTCGGTGGACTTCCATTAGATCTCTTAATATAAGATCTAGAATTGTCCTTTTAGAATGACCATAACCTATAGAACACCACTAAAGATGTTTATAAGATAAATGTTATTATTTTTTTCATTATATATGGCTCAACATCATTTAAATGTGTGATGTAATGAGTTCCCTATTATAATTGAGTTGAGGGGAATTTTTGGAATTTATCAAAATATATAATTAATGTAAAGTAATTTTCAATTTAAAATATAACCAAATTTATTTATTTTTATTATATGAATATAATGGTATAAATAATCTAATCATATATATTTTAGTCATGTCTAGGTCACATTATTACATTTTCATTTAGTTTTAACCCTTATTAAATCCATTTTAACTCCAACCGTGACCATAAGGATTTTAACCCATAATGCCAATATGATTATTATAAGATTCCAAATGAACCATAAATGGATCATTAACAAAAATTTAAATGTTATAAAAAAAATTTACAAAATATAAAATATTTATGGTTTTTATAGAATTTAATACATTATTATTTATTTTAAAGTATCATTAAAGTCACGTTTGACACTCTTCATTATGTTGGCATTCTAAAATATCAATAAAATAAGATATATTATAACCATCTATATTAATACAACATTATAGTTTGAATATAATATATTAATTTTTTGTATAAAATTAATTATATAATATAATATTTATTTTAAAAATGTTAAAATAAAATATTTCATATATCCATTCATTAAATATTTATTTCATTATTCTTGTGATATCATTTAAGTTAAATATTTTATCACTAAGAATTTATATAAATTACCATTACAAATAAAATTATTTTGGATATAAATTTAATATTAATAATGTGACATATTCTTTATTGAACCCCATATTAAAAATCATTTATTTATCAAGAATATGTATGTGATATCATTGTCTTTTCTTTAAATAAAACATTATAAATTTAGTAATCACATATAAATTAAAACCAAAGACAAAATGTTATAAAATTTAATGATTATGGATTATTTTTACTCTTCAATAAAATTATAAAATGTTATATGGTCTTTTTATAATCCTAACCATATTTTTTTACCCCTTATTACTCGATGTTTATCAAATTTACCATTTATTGTGAAAATACAAAAATACCATGGTTTGTAATTATATTGTCTACAAATAAAAGTTCAATATTTAATGAATTGATATATTTTGAAACCAAATATGGAATTTATTTTTTAAAAATTAAAAAAATATAACTAATAAATATTAATTAAATATTATTCACATGAAATGAAATGAAAATTAGTTTTCTTGAAAAATTTATTTTCAAGGGAAAAATGTATTCAATCAAAAATAATGAATAATGATTATTAAAATTAATTAATTCAGAGTATTTAAAACTAATTATTATTTAATTTATAATGGGAATAAAATAAAATCATAAATATAATTTTAATATAAATAAATTTATATTTTAAGAAATATGATTATTGTTTACTATTCGATGGAAAATAAATATTCTTATAAATTTCAAAAAAATAACCATAATATTATTGTAATATTATTATTTCTAAAATGTTCTTAATTTTTTCAAATACATTTTTCAAAAATTATTAGTAACCAAGTAAATTTATTTTCATATACAAAATAATAAAACTTGTTTATTTAGAAAAAAGTTATTTGCATAACAAAAAAACGTTTCAAAAAAATATCAGATTATTTCCATAAAAATAAATATATATAAACATCTAAAATATTTAAATACATATTTATTAATATTGACACTAACCAATTTAATGGCTAGTTTATAATGGTCATATTAAAATAATAATATTTAATGATATATCAAGGTTCGTTTAAGATTAGTGTTCCATGAAAAGTTTTCTCTTAGAAAAATTTAATTTATTTAAAAAGGAAAAATATGTAAAATATTGGGGTTCCACAATAGGACTGTTGTAGAATACAATATGAAATTATAAGGGTTTACTCATTGATGGATTCTCATAAGAGACTACTTCCCCATTTGTTGATATATACAGGAATAACTATATTAGGGTAGCCATGAAGAAACAATAGGGGATATCTAATGGAAGGATAGTCAGTACCATAATTATATATGAATATATATATTATTTGACCAAACATAGACAATAATTGGGAAAAAAAAGGGACATATTATTACTATGAAAATTTAAATTTCATAATGCACATTGGTTGTGAGTTTTGTAGGTTAAATATGGAAGATCCACATCACAGACTCTAGAATCCGATCCATCTTTACCAAGGTGATTCCTAACTAAAACATCCCAAAGACCCCATATTTTAGTTCTATTTTGTGGGGATTTTACATTAAAAATGAAATTAACAATAAAAACAAGTTTATGATGGTGGGTACCACACCTTGTGACATAAATTTCCTCTCCATGGGAGATGCCTTAATAACAACATTTTGATATAGGAGGCCAAATTTTTATGGAATAATAATCTCTATGTGTATAGATATTTTGGTGAGATTATCCAAGAACATAGTAAATAAGGTGGGTAATAATATTCATATAGATTCTAATTGTATTTTTTTCAAAATGGGTGGTCACTTAAGTGTGTATCTTGGGGTGGATGAATGCTTTGTTTAGCTACTCCATGAGGAAGGTCTCTTAAGTGAGAGGACCATGGAAAATGAACACTATGTTGGGCTGACTAGGGTGTAATACTCGTTAGGTGGTATGTCCCATGAATATAGTTTCTTAAGTATGTCTCCCTTGATATATGGTCTCTAATGTTGGAAAACCTATGTATATGGTCACTTAGGTGGGTATCCCTGTGAGGATTGCTGTCAAGGTGGGGTTCTCCATGAGGATATACACTAAGATGGAAAACCCCAAGTTGATGGTCATTATTGTCGGTTTCCCAATGCATATGTCTACTATGGTGGGAAGTCCTATGATGTTATTTTCCCAAGGGATGGACTTGGATCCCCACTAACTAATTATGTTAATTTTGTATGTCGTATAGTGCAATAGGCTACCTAAGATGCATACTATAGTCCTGAGGAAAGCTCCCCATGGATTTTATTCATCTCTTTTAGACGGGGATATTTTTTAAAAAATTTGAGGTCCAAAGAGGTATATTTTTTAGAAATCACAAAAGTTGGGAGGAGAAAGCGGGTTGAGGGAGGAAGTGAATGTAATAGAGATTGGAAACATAGGTTTGGTTGGAAAATGTGACATGGGTGAGGAAAAAATGTTGACTATAGGGTACTGGGTGAGAAATTTTATGTAATGGCCCCAACCATGGAATCCATGAGCTGGTTGTATCTTTTTAAATTTGGAATAATATATAAGATATTTCGGAAAAAATGATTGAGTAGTTTAATTTTCATTGAAAACTAGAACCAAGATTGTTTCAAAAACTACATTTAAGAAATTAAATTAAAAAAAATTATTTGAATTGAGATTATCATTAATCACATTATTATATTTTTTAATACCATTCATGAAAAAAATTATTGGCATCATTTTGAAATGTAATATAATAAAGTGATGAGATCATATGCCAAGTAAGGGAATGTTTACAACAGATCTTTCATTTAACTAAAAGGCATTTGTTATTTGGAACGAATAATGGAGAATAATAAAATTTCATATACATAATAACATATGATATTAACATATCCTTGGAAAAAATAATCATTCACATAATTAGTTGGATATCAATAACTAATATTATAATGATGGAATTTATAATTTGAGACAACAAAAACCTACCTTTGAGGTATTCTTTCATGAAATCAAGAATTAACGTGTAAGGTCATAGCCAATACCCAACATGATTTTTCACGTGAGATATTCTAATAAATCGAGGTGCTAGGTAATTTCAAGACCAACCGATCACTTATTATGTCAATTGTATTCAACATATGAGAAAAAAAACTAGTTAATCAATTTTTAATTATCAAATAAAAATGATATACAAATAATTAGTATATAGAATCCCAATAATTTTCCCATTAAAACTGATTATAAACAACATAGATAAATATTTAGGATGGTATCATTGCAACGTAATCACAATAAACATATATGTAAAATGAAGGGTTTTTTTCATAGAAGAATATAAATAGTATAAAAAGTAAATTAACAAAATTATTCAGGAAAATATCCTTTTCAATATAAAAATATAAATTGAAAACTAAAAAACTCATTTTTATTAGAGAAAATATTTCTTGATAAGATCCATGGAAACATGTCATGTAATAATTAATGCATTTAGATGTTTAATGGTGTGAAATTTCATTCAATTTACATACAATAAAATAATGATTCCTTTTAAATTTTTTGTATATATTAAAAATTAACTCATTTGGGGAATGGAATAAAGTTCAAATTTATTCCACTTTGCAATCATGGTAAAAAATAACACTAAATAATAATAAATAATGTAAAAAATAAATATTTTGATTAGAAAAAATGGATAATAAATAAGATTTATATTTTACTAAATACATATGTAATGTAATTTTTCCTTGAAAACATTCACTTATTCTCATTATTTATTGAAGTGATAAAAATGAAATAAATTAAGTAATTTCAATAAATAACTATAGGAGAAAAAAAATCATATTTTGTTTAAGATAGAATTACAATATAATTCCTTAAATATAAATTTAATGACAAAAAATCCTGAATAATGATTTAATTATGAGAAAACGCTTTTATAAAACTTGTTTTATTCAATCTGGAACCCCTCCGTGAAATAATTGGATTTGTATCTTCAAATTAAATTATTTATAAAGGATCCAAAATATAAAATATAAGGACCTAGTTTTAAAATCATCACAATATAGTGTCTTTAGAGTATAATTATTTTTCATAAAGACACAAAGATGATTAATCAATATAATTTTAAAGAATTCTTTCCTAAAAATTACATAGTAATCCCAAATATTACATAGTAGGAACTTCTACATAGTAGATATTTTTTCCATAATAGTAAAGAATTTAAAGGAAACAAATTTTATATTTCTAAATAATATTTACGAATTTCACCCATCCCTAAACCCTATGAAATTCATTTTAAAAAATTTAATTAGTATAAAAAGATCAGTAATGGATATAAAAAACAAGGAAAGTCATTACCCAACGAATACACATATAGTCATAACTTTTTTTTAGAAAAAATCACTAAAAATAAATATGATCTTAACGAAAACATTTAAATTTTCTCAAAAATAATATAATAAAAAATTAATAAAAATAATAATCTAAATATAAATCTCATAATGGTTTTATAAAATATCATGAAAATGTAATTATTATTTTTCAAATGTATAATGTAACTATTTTAATGTAACACAAATGACCCTTTAATACCAAGATTGTTTTCTTACACTGTGAAATCATAAGATTTCAATGAAATCACATACCATTAAATGATAATTTTTGTAGGTATATTAGGGAATCATTTTTTGATCACTTTTACAATCACATAAACAAAACGTATAACCTACAAGGATAATTCTAAAATTTCATATGAGAAATATAACAGGTTAAATCCATTGCTTTAGTCAAATCATTAGAGAGCTAAAACAAGCTCATCCGTCCTCGGATTATAATGGATACAACCCTCCTTAGTTTATATTATGACCACCCATCCTCATAAATAGTGAACAAGAACCAGAAAATAAATATAAGACATGAATTAATTCATATTAAAAATATTCATTTCACCAATATAATTTTTATTTAAAAAACAATTTACAAAAATAAAGTATCCTAAAAATAGGTAAATTATGTTATTCCATGATGAAAACATGGAATCTTGTAAAGGAATAAAACAATAAATAATGGTTTTTGTGACAAAAAAATAAATTGCCATTATATACATTAAAATATAATAATAATGTTTTCTATTTTTAAAATTTTTTCATATAATATATGCATAATGATTCGATTTCAAAAACCATTTAAACAATGTTAAATGATACAAAAAAATTTGTTTTTAATAAATTCTTGTCCATATGAATACATTAATAAAATGATTAACAAAATATGGTAATGGAGAAAAATTATTTGTGAAATAAATCATTATATTATTTAAAATGTGGGTTTTAATGTTATGTATCCCTTACATCATGACTAACATTCCATGTATATTCTTTGTCATCATACTAATTTAAAAACCTCTGAATGTTTACATTTAATAATTTACTAGGTTTGTTTCCTGATAAATTCAAGGCCTCAAGGATATTGAGATGGATCTATTGAAGGGATTTTTGTAGGTCATATGTTTAGGGAAAAAAATTTATGCATAAATAAAAGTGTTGAGGTTATCTTTAATAAGATATGGTACGGGGACACTACTAGAAAAATGGCATATACCCACAGTTCAAAACCATGGGTATGGGCCCCAAAACCGTGGGTATAGCCTATACCCACGGTATTGGGAACCGTGGGCTGGAAAAACGTCGGTATAGGTCCCCAGCCTATACCCACGGTTTTCCATAACCGTGGGTATAGGTGTCCTACCACCATGTCACAGAAACATAGCCAATTTCCATGATGTTAATGGCTTTTACCCATGGTTTCAAAACCATCGGTATAGGTCCAAAAATAATGCAGGTGTCGAGTTTCGATCCCGTGACCTCTTCACTCTAAACACCGCATCTAACCACTTCCCTAACATCACCTATATGTATATATATATATATAGTTAAATATATTTATAAAAACCATGGGTATAGAGGGAAGAACCGTGGGTATAGGGTTCTCGCCATAAAAAATTTCCTTCCTGTGGAAAAAAAAATTCCGCGCACACAAAAGTGACCTATACCCACGGTTTTTCATAACCTTGGGTGTAATTATTTTAGCCTTAACCTATCCCCACAGTTTTCCCCAAAAATGTGGGGATAGACCCCCCCCCCCCCCCATACCCAAAGTTTTGGGAAACCGCGGGTATATGTGACTTTTCAGGACTTATCCCCACCGTTTTCCAAAACTGTGGGGATAGACACCCCTATACCCACGGTTTTGGAAAACCGTGGGTATAGGTCCTCAAAAGCCACCTATACCCAAGGATTCCAAAATCTGTGGGTGTAGGGGGGGGGGGGTCTATCCCCACAGTTTTGGGGAAAACCGTGGAGATAGGTCCATTTTCCAGTAGTGGGAATCATCAAATTTTGTAAAGTAATATATTAACCTAAATTAATTATCAAAATAAAATCAATCAAAATAAAAAATAATAGAATCTAAAATGTGTATGAGTCAAAACTACACATACAATAAAATTATGAAATTCATGGATTATATTTTTACCGTGATCATTTGGTTTTAACCCATCGTTAATCCTTTTTATAATTTAATTAATATCAATTTTTTTCTATTTAGGTTATAAATGTATTTTTAGCAAAGAACCACATTTCCCAAAAATGGGCCATGGATGATATTTTATCCTATATCCTATTCACATATATGAAGATATAAGTTTTCAGAATTTATTTCAATTAAATTAAAATAATTTATTATAAAATACAACGAATATCAAATTTGGAAATGTAAATATAAATTATTTTCAAATTTAAATTAAATTAATGGAAATAGTATACTATCATTTAAAATTCCCTTATCATGCCATATTTATCTATTAAAGTCATATAACATGAAAAATATTTCAAATTAAATTACCAGTTTTATTTTTTTATATCATTTGTGTTAATTTAATTTTTATTAAATAAATATTACATCAGTGCTATGATAGAAAATAATCTAATTATCTCATCATTAAAAATAATTAATAAATTATAATGACAAATAGAAAGAATTTATCTTTTAAATGAACTTTTATAAAAGAACACACTTATTTATCCTTATGTCTAAAAAATTATGATAATAAAATATAGAGAATGATATGTTTTTCTTATCTTTATATAAAATAATTTTAATTTATAAATCATTTCCCAATAAAACAAAAATATCATATATTGAAATTATAGATGAATTTGGATTTAATAAACTCATGAAATAATATTATGGAATTTGTTAGGACTACTTTTTAATATATATCAAATTATATTTAAACCTAATTAAAAAATTTTACTTTAATTGTTGGATCAAAATTTAAAGTGATTATTATTTATATAGGGTAAAAATAAAAAAGAGACAGATTTAAAAAATTTAGAACTAATGATTCAGACTTTTGAATCCATTTTTCAAAATTTAAAATTATAAGAGTTAAAAAATTATAATTTATTGTTAAGAATAAAAACATAATTAAAAATATTTTTTAGAAAAAAAATGTTTTATGTTTCAATATTTTATTTTACCAAATTCAAGTATAAAATTCAATTAAAATTTTATAATTGTAATTTTTTAATAAAAATTTCATAATTTAAAATAAATATAAATATAAAATACAATATATATTTTAATATTTGTTAAATGAAGGTACAATTTTCAATGAAAATCATTATTTTTTATTATTCATTAAAAAAATATTCTTTTTTGAATAATCACAAAATATCACAATAAAATATTTTTGATACGCTAAAATATAAAATTTTTCCGTATTTATTAGGAAAAATTTATATATATTCCAAAAAATTAATTATTATTTTATAAAACAAAAATAAATTAATTGATTTTTCCAAGAAATCAAATTTTTAAAGAATAAAACAACTTTAATAAAATATGATTAATTATTTTCTTGGAATTAATAAAAAGATTCATATTGAGTATTAAATTATATATTTTTTATAATGTAGTTAATTCAATCCATACTTTCGAATTTAATGTTTAGGTTTTAATGTTAATATTTATTAAAATCATATTCCGTGGTTTTTTTAGGATTAATATTACGTGTTATATACACTATAGAATTATTTTTATCTATAATAAAATCAGGGTTTTAAATTCTCCCTTAGTTTATAAATTTCATCCTCAAAATTTGAACATGTTCTTAGTAATCAAAGGGTGATATTTAAATATATATTTCTTGAAATTCCACATCCAAAAAAGGGTTAATAAATTTCTTATGATGCAGCCTAGACACCCTGGTACCCTGATACCCGAGATGACACTGACATACCCTGATGGGTGTTCACAATCGCCATGGGTTAAAAACTAGAACCTAGAATCACATAATATTAATATAGTGAATGAATATTTCACAAAAACATTGGAAGATAAAGATATATATCAATATTGTTAATACAAAATATGGTTTTAGTACAAGAAGCCAAAAAGTTATATCAAAAATCCAAAACAGGCATATCATTAAGGTAATAAAAAAATAAAAAATAAATTCAACATCCCAAAAGAGAACATTAATACAATCCAAAAGGATCAAGAACATCCACCTCCTTCATGAGGAAAATTCTATTTACTATGACCTATAGGAAGAAAATCTACAAATGAACGAAGATGGATGTAGTGTGTGATCTATAATACCCAATATGGCCAAACCAACTATTCCAAAAAAATGCATTAACAATCTACCAAGTCATTCATTCAATATAAATATAACATGTTATAGTGATACAAATTTTTTTTAAAGAAATTTTGCCTTTCATTTTAGAATAATGTAAAATATATCAACCATAGATTAAATAATCATTTTATATAAATCATATTATATAAATAAAATTTCATGAATAAATTAGTTTCATAATTAATGGAATATATCCATCAAATGAATCATGATAAGAACCATGGTCATATGACATCTGGTATGATTGTTTTTGGTTATTTTATGCTCACAATATAATCTTACTTTTCATAGAAATATGGGTATACACATCCCTCAAACTCATGCTGAATATCACTTATCTATATCCCACCAGGGATAATATTATAATAACTAAATGTTTGTTAGATTTTTTATCAACATTTCCTTTATATAGAGTTCGTTATTGTCCAAAATAACCCAATAACTTCCTATTATCACATGTTCTCATTGAATACACATAATAATGGAACATAATTTCATTTTAAATCAATTATCTTTGACCATTAAAATTCTCAATTTCCCTTTTAAAATTTCCAATACACTTTTAAAACCAAAATGACACTTTTTCATAATTTCATGACATTTGAACACAAAAAAAAAATATATTTTTATCAATTAAGATTAATCTATTTTTTTAAAATAATTCTCATGTTCTTTAAATCAATTTTAAAAAATGTGCCCTAATGTTAAATTACATTAGAATTGGGGGGTTCTAACACAATTCCTTGAAAAATCGAATCCAAATTCTAATTAATATTTTTTGATTATTAATAATTAAATTGAAATAAATTTAATTTAAATCAATAAAATAAATGTTTAATTATATGGAACAACTCAAATGGAACCACCATCCTTAAATCCTAGAATCACAACACACACCCTCTGGAACATAATTTTCAATTGAAGATCAATGGGAATAAAGATCAAGGAATCAAACCTAGAAAAAAGATTCATTTAAAAGTAGTTTAGACCCATAAAACATGTGATCATATAATAAAACCAATTGGGGAAATAAATAGATTGTGAGATAGAATAATAGGTGGAGATCCACCAACCAAAGAAGGATGAGATATTACACTATCACTTTAATTCATAAAATAAGTTGTTTGGAGGATCCAAAAAGGGTTCTTGAGAGCCTCTAAGACCTAGTAATTTGACACTAGTCGAGCTACGGTCTAGCATGGAGTTTAATGGTGGTTCATGGAATTTCAAATAAATTCTTGAAATTTAAAAGTCTCATAAGAACAGTTATATGGGTAGGGTCTCACTATTAGAAAAACATTTTTCCACAAACATGCACCCCTCAAACGTGTTTCAATGTATGTCAAACAAAAATTCCAAATGTGAAAACCCTCACTGAAAATGGTTTCATAGACTTAACTGGGTGGGTGCACGATCTAGAAAAATTGAGCACCAACTGTGCATATCCAAAAAATATCCAAAAATAAAATATTACCCCAAAACCCACCATAGAAAACACCCAACCAAAACTAGAGACAACAATGGTTCAGTGAATAACTAAAAATAGTAACAAGATGTTAAAACCATCCCACTATAGAGACATAATGTCCCTAGAAATCATGTCGTGATGTTTCCATATCAAAATGTTAAGGTTTCTACTCTCTCATCAATGCCACACTCTTCCATGTCTCATCAGTATACAAACCATGGTTACAGAGCCCATAAATTTATTTTATCATCCTCTCAATAGGTACATTCTTATAGAAACCAACAACCCTTACTGGAATCTTAGTTGTAGATAAATTTGTGTCAACATCAAGATGAATCCAGATCAAAATATGATAATGATCATAAATATTCTTCCATAGATGAGATACATGGATAACATTATGTATTGATTTCATATTTGGTATAATTGATAAATGGTAATCCACTTTCCCCACCTACTAAACAACATCAAAACGATCCAAAAAATGAGGAGTAATATTCGCTTGCCCCCAATAAATTGATTTCGTAAACCTGGTAAAACAATCAAGAACACTTAGTCACCAAATGAAAATTACTATGGTCTGTGACGATGATCATCATATTATTTATATTGTCTTTGTACCATAAAAATTTTACAATGAATAAAGTAAATATTTATTATCTTCTCTTATACGATGCTTGGTATAACTAAGGATGATTATCTAATATATGACCAACCTAATGTGTTTTTAAATGGACATCAATACAAGCCCAAAAAGGACCCATTATAATTGAATATTGGGAAATATTATAATATGAGAACTAAAAAAATCCGAAACGGTTATCCCATGCTCCACCAATGTCAATAACCTAGGATAGAATCATATCCCCATCAATTTGAATATCCCTTTCTATCTGGATATCCATTTATGGATAGTATGTCATAATCAAACGAATATGATAACCTATACATTCATTGAGGAATATCAAAAACAGATCATTAAAAAGCGGTCATCTATCATATATTATATCATATAAAACTCCATGAAAATGAATAATCTCTTTTACATTGATATTTCCCAGCTTCACAATATTGGTTTCATCATTAATGGGAATAAATTGAGCTATTTTGGTTAGCCTAAAAATCACAACCCATATTTTATTGTTCCTTATATTTGTATGATCTAACCTATCCGAAAATTCTATAGAGATCTTATCACACTAACAATTAATCATGGGAGTGGCTGAAGTAATCTAGAAAGTCTTTGATGATCGTCTTTGGCCAATTGGAATCTTTATCAATGATAGAAAAAATAGATATAACCCATCTCAAAGCTATCTAGATAAATTGTTTTAACATATCATAAAACATCTTTATAGATCCTGTGTGCACTATCAAACCGGTATTATCAAAATCCCATATCACGTCTTCCCTCTCAACAAAAAACACAAAAATCTAATTCCAAAAATATAGAATACCCATAGTGTAAAATGAAAACACAATAACGGTCTCTCCACTATAATGATTGTCTATAATTACATGGAATTCAACCTGGAAAATCTACTCCTGAATAATTATCTTGAGAAGATTTAAGGTCGACTATATATTAGAAAAAAATCCTCAATCCCAATTTATTAGACAATTATATACAACTATGAAAGGTGATACATAATGTTTCACTTTTCCAATGATTCATTATTGAATAGATCAAGAGTTTCTATCTCAAAGAATGAGTAAGGTCATTCATATTCCCCATGGTATACATTATGTTGAAATAATGTTATTGTAGCTACTAAACTAAATGCCTCTTTTGGAGATTCAAATATTTTTTAGAGGAGATATAAATATATATTTTTTGTTTGGAATAAATTGTATACAATTCAATATAAACGTAATTCCATGAAGTCTTATGTGTATTAAAAATGAATTAATATTCATGGTCATGGGTTGGGTAATTTTTATTGTGTGGAAAAAGTTGAGGAGAGCTATAAGATACCATGTGATCATCCTGAATAATAACACATTGCACACCTAAAATTGATGCATCACATAAGACTATATAGTCTTACTCGACATTTGGAAGAGTAAACATTATTATAGAATTTATCATATGTTTCAACTCAAAAAATGATTTTTGAAATTTATAATCCCAAGAGAACCTCACCCCTTTCGTAGTGAGAGTGGTCATTAGAGAAGAAAATATCGAGAAATACATTATGTATCAATGATATAACTAGTAATCCAAAATGGACATTGAATCCAAAAAACATTACATGGATGCTATCATATCATAATAGCATTCACCATATTAGTATCAACTAACATACCATGTTCTAAAACCACGTGTCTGAGAATATTGTCTCCTCAAATCTATAAATAACATTTTTATATCTTACCATAATGTTGATGACTCCTCAAAAATTACTAAACTACACTCAAATGACAGACATCTCCATCATCATACTTACTATAAAATGGGATTTCATACATAAATACAACCGTGAACTTATCAAGAAATTCATTGAAAATATTTTTGATCAATTAAAAAAATAATAAAATATCATTGGTAATACCAAATGGAATTACAATATACTTCTATTGTCCATAATTTCTTGAGATTGTGGTTTTTCGAAATCCACATTCTTTTCTTCTCAACTGATGATAATGATTTTAACGATTATTCATTGATATCCTTTCAAATTTTCAAATACATCATTAATATACCTCGCTTATAGGTGGGAACCCATATAAGTGAAGAGAAAAAAAATTGGGAAACTCAATGAAATCTGGAGGGAGATCATCACTCAATGACTCCCACTCCAGGTCAAAAGTAAACCCTTATATTACTTTCCCAAAATTTTAATAATAATGTATGGATCCACTCAAACTCATATCCAATTCTCCTTGAATGATACAACAGAAACCATCATAAACAGTAACAGATAATAGTCAGGAAATTAGTCAATTTGGGCTTATTAAAAATAAGTCCATCCATCATGAAAATGAAATAAAATGATTCATTTAAGGAACCATATAATCCCAAGTGAGATCACTTTTATGTAAAGATAAATCACAAGTTTTACAATAGAGACCCATCACTCTCTTTGTTCTGAGGGGTGTGGAAATATCCCCCACAAAAATTAAATGATCAATATGAAAACATTCTAGGATCACTATAGGAGTCTTTATAAATGAATTATATGACCCAGTATCATATAAATAAATCACTAAAGATGATGATATAGTGATTATAAATTTCACAATAATTATACACTATCTAATTCCTCTTGAGACTCTTCCACTATAGTAAGTGTAACGGCCCAATGTTTTTAATTGAAATTCCATTCATATAATAATGTTATAAAATCACATGAAAACAAAAAAAAAATTAACTACTAAGTGATAAGAGAACTTTAAACATAAGTTTTTCACTTTTTTGTTTTCAATTTTGAAAATCTGACATACACGGTTGTGTTGAAGATGTTTTTTGGAGTCTGATAAAACAAAAACAAAATTTGGTGAATAGTAACCTACCATTATGAATAGTAACATACCCTTATGAATAGTGATATACCATAGTGAATAGTAACCTCACCAATGGTAGTATAAGAATAATATTCAAGTTAGAAGTATGATATACCTATATTTTAGAATGAGTTAATGAATGTTTTAAAACTGGTTTTTGATAATAAATTATGATTTTAATTAAATATTAAAATATTAATGTTTAGAAATTTATTTTTGAAAATGTGATTCATTTTTGGAATATACATGTCAGAAAATGGTTGGGGTGAATTTTTGGAATTTTCCTAAAATACTTGAATTTTTGGTGAATAGTAAAATACATTAATTTACCGTAAAAATACATTATAATTAAAACCCACTATTCTTGACATCACAAGTGATATAAGCACCCAAATCCCGAACTCAAATGACTTATTTACTATTCTTGGTCATGGATGACTTACTATTCCTTGTCTTGGGAAGAAATAATAAATTAACGATTATAATATTTTGAAATCCTTCCTCCCCTCCTCTATAAAACTCCCCTTCAATCCCTCTTCTCTTTACTGCTCTCAATCCTTGTGTCTTGCCATTATTCTACCCAAATATCTCCCCAAGGTCCTCCCCCACGTCCAAAATCTCTCAACCTTCTTAAAATACCAAAACCTCTCCCCTTAGGAGGTTCTCAAAGGAGGAAGTCTCAGGAGGTAAATTCCACTTCCTAATTTCTTCTTTTCTTTTAAGTTCTTTTCATTTTTATTTCTTTACTCCCCTCCTTTCACCATAATAGTATGATAAATATAGTAACATAAATGTACTACAATTTCTTCATGATAGTTGTATATTTCATTGTCTTCTTTCATTTCCCCACCCTTTTTTTAAAATAAATGAAAGCATCATTTGAGATGTCCTAATTTAGCACATTCAAGTACAACGGTTTATCAATTTCTATTATTATATTTAATTTTGGTTATGAAAAAATTTGTGTTATGGACGAACCATATTATTATATATGTAATATATCCTATTTTTTATTCTTAAATACCTTGTTAATAATAGAATTAATTTATAATGCAAAACACATTCTTTGTAATCAAATCCATTGATTTACAAAAACGCTTATCACTATGGTTATAATATAAAAATTAGACTTCACTCTAAGTAACCTAATTTAAATTAAAACCATGTAATCTCCTGGATATGAACTAAATAATATAACTTCAATTCTGGACAACCTCTTTTATATTTCATATAAGCCAAACTTGAATATAAGTGAACCGATATTTTAAATCTAAGTAAACAAATGAGCCCCAACAAATAAATTGAACCTTGTAACTAATAAAAAAGGCTTTGAATGAACTAAAAAGGGTTATAATAAATAAATTGAATATAGAATAGGTTTGGTACTTATTAATTAATAAGCCTAATTTTTTTTATTCATGTCATTAATAACAAGTGGAGAACACCAACAGATTTAAGGTAAGGGATCCTCCCCATTTTACTCTTAATAAAGATTGTTCTCTATGCTATGCATTTTTGTGTAATACCAAGTGATGGTGGACATTTATACACCTTAAAAATACATTCCTAATGTTTTATAAGTGATGATAAACACCTTATCTCTCTCATCAAGCCCTCTTAGTTACACCTGATACCATGCCAATAAACCATGATGAATTCTACCCGAACATACTTTATTCTTTCAAGTTTATCCATCATTCGTTTTATCCAAAATTTAGTTGTCTTTTATTTTTTATGTAAAACATATAAATTATGTTTATATTATCCATAATCATGTTCCATGTTACATCTCTCATTTTGTTTCGGGGATGCACTTGCTTTTAAGTGAATCTATCTTCGATACATCCCAATAAACACACTCGTTTTAAAAGAACGTCCAGAAATTTTAAAAAAATTCAAGAGCACTATATCTTCTGTTTTAAGACACAATTAACTATGTAAATTATTTATTTTTATTATTAAATCCTTCTTGGTTCAATTTTTTTATATAAAATAATGCCTTCTTTACTATTGTAAAAGCTCTATAGTATTTTCCTTAAAACCGAACAAAAGTGTTTTAGTGCTAATGTTTCTAAAATACATTTCTCATATGTTGTCACTTATGGTTGACACAAATTACTATGTTATATTCCTATTTTACAATATTAATGTCAGTATTTTCTAATTCATTCCTTACACTGACACTTCCATGATACGCCCATTGTTTATGATTTATGTCATGATTGTGGTGCCCAATTCCATCCTTGGGAACCCTTAAGTTTGTGAATAGTTGATTATATATAGTTGTATATGTGGTAAGAATATTTATGTGAAAATTATATTCATGAAAATTTTGGGATGGGTGCGCCCAGATAGTGCTCCAATAGATTGGGCAAGGTTAAGTCACATGAGATGTGATGTGAAACTGGATTGGCGGTTAGCCTTGACCCGTACTAAAATGGGAAACGAGATTGAAGGTTAGCCTTGACCCATACTAAAGATATGATTCATGATTCTTCTACATTTATATGATTCCATATTTTTATTATCCAATGATTATATTAAATTATTTTATAAGTATCATGGTTTGTATATCTTTATGTCATCCCTCCTAAATCATGTGCTTCAAATGTATCCTTATATTAATTCCCTTACTGGTCTTTTTAGCACATCCCTTTGTTCATTTGTTCCCCAGGGTACCCTATGCAGATTTAATGTCTCAAAAGAAGTTAGAATCTCTTTATGGATATTAAATAAAGAAGTTTTTTAGCCCCATGTTTTATGTTATATGTAACTATTCTTCCAAGACAATATACTGAATGATCCTTCAGTTGTACATTGATGATTAATTATGTTTAAAATCATGAATTTTTTTATGTAAAAGGCTCGGGTCGCAGTAGTTGATATCAGAGGATGGTCTAGTGATTTTTGGGATTAGGAATATAGCACCATAGTGAGAACCTTATAGATGTGACTAAGTATAAGAAAACAGACCTAAATTTTGGTGTGTATAGAGTAAGTGAGTTATCAACCAAATACACCCCTATCTGGATACGAGGTGCTAGAGTCGACTCTAGCATAGATGTATCTAGGGGTAAAACCCAAAAACACCGCTTTGAGCTAGACTTGAATGGGAACTGGAGCATGATAATGGGCATTACTGCACTCTTGGTTACGACACTCATGGGGGATATGCTTCGGTAGATTCAAAATCTTAGTAAAACCCGTTATTAAGTGACAAAAAAAATCCCATAAGAATATGTGTTAAGAAATAGATCAAGGATAACCTGGATATAAACCTATGGAATCACAATTCAGGATATAATTCTTCTTTATAAGTTCATACTTTTATGTTCAAATATTCCTTTTATGCTCAATAGCTAATTATTCAAGACCTCTAATTATACGTTCTTTTTCATAGTTGATGGCTAGAAATAAAAGAACTAGTTCAAACAACCAATGTGATAGGCAATGTGATGATTGCCCTAATGACATGCCTGATGTGATGGAAGCGGGATCTCAAAACTTTATTATATTAATTTCTTAGTTGGCTTGAGTTATGAATAATAACTTGAATGAGGTGGAACGTCCCCCTCCTCCTTGGAAAGAGAAATTTTCCAGAAAATCCTTCATGAAACAAAGGCCTCCCATGTTTTTGCGGGGCTTATGATCCCTTCCTCAATGAACAATAGAATAATTCCATTGAAAAGATTTTCTCTATCCTCCAGTGCTTGGATTAAGAGAAATATATACTAACTGTCCATCTTTTTGATGGGGATGTTGATCAGTGGTGGAAACTGATCAAGAATACAGAGTCCCAATAGGAAATTGATTCCATAGAGTGGGTGGAATTCAATAGGATGTTTTTCAAGAAATATTTTCCATAAACCCTCCATCTGATGATAGAAAGAGAGTTCCTTGTACTCAAGAAGAAGGAAGATGAGTCCATCAGGGAAAATGAAGTGATCATTACAAGGATTGCAAGGTATGACTCTGACTTTTTCATGAACACTGAAAGCAAAGTGGATTTCTTCTTTAGCGGACTAAATCCAAGACTACAAAATGTGTTGGAAATTCGATACTTCGATAGCTATGGGGAGATTTTTTGTTGATCCCTCAAGGATGAAATGGAGATCGAAGACTTTGAGGGGTCTCGTGGGAATAGTGAAAAGAAGTGGAAAATAGAGAACAATATGGTCGGTTCATCAAAAAAATTCCATGATAGAAGGATTCCTCACTTTCCCCTTTGAAAAAATTAGGGGATGAAGCATCTTAGTGACTATCTCAAAGGAACCAAGAATTGATTCGAATGTGGAAAGTTTGGTCATCTGGCCAAGAACTACCGAAAGGATATAAAATATCCTGCTAATGTTTAATAATTAATTAAGGTTCAGATAAACACTCAGCCTATAGTGATGTGTTATAATGGCAAAGACCTTGGGCATTATGTGAACAATTATCGTAAGCTGATGGTTGTTCGAGGAAATCTGTAACAACCTCCAAGGCAACAAGGAAGGTCTTATGCTATCACTACTGCTTAGGTTGAGACAGAAAATGATGTGGTGACAGGTATACTTGTTATTCATCCAATAATAGTGAACATACACTTTGATTTTGGTTCTACGCATTCTTTCATATCTTGTAAGTATAGTCGAACTATTCAAACACCACCTCAAAATTTGGAGTTAAAGTTATCTGTGAGAATACAAAATTGGGAAATTATTGCATGCATGGTTTATAACTCCTCGCTGGTTAATGTTTGTGGACTGAACCTCCCATAGAATCTTTTCATACTTCATTTAGTGGATTTCGACACTATCTTGGGCATGGATTGGGTATCTTTGTACAATGGACAACATTATTTTTCAGGAAAGGGAGATCACTTTTCACATCCCAAAGCATCCTCAGATTCATTACAAGTATAAGGAGGTATATGAGTCTCCTTTAGAATCTTTGTCTCATGTTTGGATACTACTTCCCTGTGATAAGGAATATCTATCTCAAATGATTGGGAAAAATGACAGAATAATTCTTGAAGACATTCCCATCATGAGGGATTACACTAATGTATTCCCCGAAGAGTTTCCTGGTCTTCCTCCTGACCAAGAGATTGAACTATTAGTTGAAGTTATCCCTGTATATCTTCTAATTTCAACAAAACCTTACAAAAAATTCCACCATAGAGCTAGAAGAGCTAAAGAATCCATTACACGAGAATATGGAGAAGGGTTTTATAGGCCCGAGTGATTCACCATGGGGTAGTCCCGTCCTCTTCATCAAAAAGAAGGATGGATCGATGTGCCTCTGCATTGATTATCATGAGCTCAATAAAATCACTATAAAGAAAAAGTATCCCCTTCCACGAATATATGACTTGTTTGATCAGCTTCGTGGGGCATGTTGTTTCCCTAAGGTGGAAATTCGGTCGGGATATCACCAACTAAAGCTGAGGAAGGATAGTATTCCCAAGACTTAATTTCGAACAATGTATGGACACTATGAGTTCATAATGATGCCCTTCAGACTCACTAATTCTACAAAAATTTTCATGGATTTAATTAATAGAGTCTTTAGATATTACCTCGACAAATTTGTGGCGGTCTTTATTAATGATATTCTGGTATACTCCAAGAGCAAGGAGTAACATGAAAAGCATTTGGAAACTATGTTAAAGGATTTGTGAAGGGAGAATTTGTATGAAAATTATAGTAAATATGAGTTCTGGATGGAGGAAGTATCATTCATGGGGAATGTTATCACCTAGAAAGGGATATCTGTGGACCCTTCCAAGACGATGACAATTTAAGTGTTGAAGAGGCCAACTTCTGTAACGGAGATCCGCAGATTTTTAGGTCTATCTGGGTATTATTAATGATTTGTTAAGATATTTTCACAATTTTCTTACCCAATGACCCAGAAGACACGGAAGGGACTAAAGTTCACTTGGACACATGAATGTGAAGATTCTTTCAAGGAGTTTAAAAAGAGGCTTATCACTACACCAGTACTCACAATCCCTTCAATTGAAGAACTCTTTGTGGTGTATAGTGATGCTTAAAAGAACTTCATAGCCTGTGTTCTAATGACATATTATAATGTGATGTCCTATGCCTCAAGGATTCTGAAAATCCATGAGCAAAACTATCCCACGCATGGTCTGGAGTTTGCGGTTGTGATCAATGCGTTGAAAATCTGGTGGCATTATCTCCTTAGGAAAAAATATGGGATATATACTGACCACAAGAGTTTCAAATATATATTCACATATAAAGATATTAATATGAGCCAATAAAGATGGATAGAGCTCATCAAGGATTATGACTGCTCAATCCACTACCATCCCGGTAAGGCAAACAAGGTGGTGGATTCTCTAAGTAGAAAGGATCCTGCATCTTTATCAATGATGGGAATTTAAAAGGATCCGATATTCATAGATTTGAAAGGGATGGAAATGAGAATCATTAAGGGAGGAACATCATAAATCCATTCTAAAATTATTTCTCAACCATCCCTCTTGGAAAAAATAAAAAATGATCAAAGAAAGGATGTTGAGATTCATAAAAGGGTGGAAGATGTTAAAAATGGGAAATCCTTCGATTTCAAAATTGATGAGGAAGGAGTTGTATGATTTGGGACACGATTATGTGTACCATCTGATCTAGAGATAAAGACAGAAATATTGAATGAGGCACATATCTCGACCTTCTTTATCCATCCTGAGAGTACCAAATGTACTGTGATCTCTGAGAACACTTCTGGTCAGATAACATGATAAAGGAGATTACAGAATATGTATCTAGGTTCTTGGTATGTCAGCAAGTTAAAGCTGAGTGAAAAAAGTCCAATGGTATGATGCAACCATTCCTATAACCATGTGGAAATGGGAAAATGATTCTATGGACTTTGTCATGTGTCTCCCGAAGACGTCGAAGGGAAATAATGCGATATGGGTTTTGGTTGACCGACTCACCAAGACATCCCATTTCATCGCTATTCGGGAATATCTCTTGCTTGAACAACATGCCATGATTTATGTGAAGGAAGTGGTGAGAATGCACGGTGTTCCACTCTCAATTGTCTATGACCGTGATCTAAGGTTCACATCTAAATTCTGGAGGATCATTCAACATTCTTTGACTACTGAATTTAATTTCATCACGACTTGTCACCCCCAAACCGATGGCCAGTTTGAAAGAACTATTCAGATGCTTGAAGATATGCTTAGTGACTGATCTCTAGAATTCAAAGGTTGATGGGATCAGCTTCTCCCATTGGTTGAGTTCTCATACAAGAATATTTTACACTCGAGTATTCAGATGGCTCTATATGAAGCTCTTTATGGAAAGCTATGTATAACTCCATCCTGTTGGGTTGAAGTTGGAAAATGAATGCTACTTGGACCTGATCTTGTTCAAGATATGACAGAGAATGTCGAACTCATCCAGAAACACATCAAAGCTTCTCAATGTCGGCAAAAGAGCTATGCTGACAACCGTTGAAGGGAATTTGAGTTCGTCGTTGGTGATAAAGTCTTCCTTTGAATTTCTCTATGGAATAGAGTCATGCGATTCGGGAAGAAAGGGAAGCTAAGCCCAAGGTATATTGTCCCCTTTAAGATCCTTGACCGCATATGATCCGTGGACTATCAGCTCACACTTCCACCGAATATAGCTTGATTTCATGATATTTTTCAAAATCACCATTTAGTAAGTACATACCAGACCCTTCACATGTACTCTCTTCAGATGTGGTACAGTTGGAGGATGATCTCTCTTACGAGGAGAAGCCAATGAAGATATTGGATTGTAGAGAAATTGTTCTAAACAACAAGACTACTCATCTGGTAAAGGTACTATGGTGAAACCATAAGTACGAAGAGGCAACAGGGGAACTGGAGGAAGCAATGAAAGAAAATTACCCACATCTATTTTTGGCCTAGAATGTAAAATTATTTTTCGAGGGTGAAATTTCTTAAGGGGGGAAGAATGTAATTGCCCAATGTTTTTAATGGAAATTCCCTTCTTATAATTATTTCATAAAATAACATGAAAACACAACATTATGACCTACTAAGTGATAAGTGACCTTTAAAAATAAGTTTGTCAATTCTGTGTTTTCAATTTTAAAAATCTGATAGACACAGTTGTGTTCAAGATGTTTTTTGGAGTCTAATAAAACAAAAATAATTTTTTGGTGAATTGTAACCTACCATTTTGATTTGTAACATACCCTAATGAATAGTGATATACCCTAATGAATAGTAACCTCAACTATGGTAGTATAAAAATAATATTCATGTTTGAAGTACGATATACCTATTTTTTAGAATGAGTTAATGAGTGTTTTAAAACTGGTTTTTGATAATAAATTATCATTTTAATTAAATATTAAAATAATCATATTTATAAAATTATTTTTGAACAATGGACTTCAGATTTGGATTCTACACATCGAAAAATGGTTGGGGTAATTTTTTTTAATTTTCCTAAAATACATGAATGAATATTAAAATACATTTATTTACCAAATAAAAACATTATAATTAAAACCCACTATTCCAAACATCACAAGTTATGTAAGCACCCAACTCTATAACTCACATAACTAATTAACTATTATTGGTCATGGATTAATTACAATTCCGTGTCATGGGAATAAATAATAAATTAATGATTATAATATTATGAAATCCCTCATCCCCTCCACTATAACCCCCCCCCCCTCCCTTCACTTCATCTTCTCTACACTCCTCTCAAGCCTTGTTCCATGCCATTATTCAGCCCAAATCTCTCCCCAAGGTCCTCCCCCATGTCAAATAGCACCCATCCTTCTTAAAATACCAAACCCTCTTCCCTTAAGAGGTTCTCAAAGGGGGAAGTCTCAAGATGTAAATTCCTCTTCCCAATTTCTTCTTTTCTATTAAGATCTTTTCTTATTTATTTCATTCATGAACTCCATTCACCATCATAGTATTATAAATTTAGTAACGTACATGTAATGAATTTTCTTCATGCTAGTGGTATATTTCATTGTCTTCTCTCATTTCCCCAGCCTTTTATTTGAATGAAATGAAATCACCATTTGAGATGTTTTAATTTAGGACATTCAAGGACAACAGTTTATCAATTTCTATTATTATCATTAATTCTGGTCATGATATAATTTCTGTTATGGTTGAAATAGATTATTATATATGTAATATATCCTATTTTTTATTCCGAAATCCTCTGGTACAAATGGAATTATGTTATAAAGCAAAACACATTCTTTTTAATCAAATCCACCGATTAACAAAAACTGTTATCACTATGGTTATATATTTTTAAAAATTCAAATTCACTATAAGTAACCTAATTAAAATTAAAAGAATGTAATCTCCTATATATGAACTAAATAATACACCTTAAATTCTGGAAACCCACTTTTATCTTTCATATAATCCAAACATGAATATATGTGAACCGGCCTTCTTAATCCAAGTAAACAAAAGCCCAAACAATTAAATCAAACCTTGTAACTAATCAAAAAGGATATGAATGAACTAAACAGGGTTATAATAAATAAATTAAATATATAATAAGTTCTTTACTTATTAATTAATAAGCTTAATTTGTTTATTCAGGTCTTTGATAACAAGTGGAGAACACCAACAAATTTAAGGTAAGGGATCCTCCCCTTTTTACTCTTAATCAAGATTGTTCTCTATGCTATGTCTTTTTGTTTAATTCAAATGATGAGGTTGATTTATACACCTTTACCGTACGGCCATAATGTTTTATAAGTGATTAGAAACCCCTTATTTCTCTCATCATGCCATCTTAGTTACACCTGATACCATGCCAATAAACCATTATGAATTCTACCCGAACATCCTTTATTCCTTCGGGTTGCTCTATCTTTATTTTTTTTCCAAAATGTAGTTGTATTTTTTTTTATGTAAAACTTATAAATTATATTTATATGATCCATAATAATGTTCCATGATCTATATCTCATTCTCTTTTGGGGATATACTTACTTTTAAGTGAATCCCTCTTTGATACTTCCAAATACGCACACTCGTTTTAAAGGAACTTCCCAAACATTTAGCCAATTTCATGTGAACTCTATCTTCTATTTTAAGACTCCATTATCTTTGTAAATTCTATATTTTTATTATGAAAACCTTCTTGTTTCTATTTTGTTTTTATATAAAATAATGTATTCTTTACTATTGTAAAAGCTCTATAGTATTTTCCTTAAAACCCCAAAAAAGTGTTTTAATGAAAATGTTTCTAAAATACATTTCTCATAAGTTGTCACTTATGTTTGACACCACTTACCAAGTTATGTGCTTATTTTACTCTATGAACGCCCTTGTATTTTCTAATTCTTTCCTTTCATGGAATCTTTCATGATATGCCCATTGGTTATGATTTATGTCATGATTGTGGTGCCCAATTCATTCCATGGGTACCCTTATGTTTGTGTATAGTGGATTATATATGGTTTTATTTGTGGTAATAATATTTATATGGCAAGAATATTCATGAAAATATTAATATGGGTGTGCCCAGGTAGCACTACAATTCATTGGGTAAGGTTAAGTCTCATGAGATGCGATGTGAAAAGGGATTGGCAGTTTACCTTGACCCGTACTAAAATGTGAAACAGGATTGGCGGTTACCCTTGTCCCATACTAAAGATATGATATAAAATTCTGCCACATTTATATGATTCTATATTTATATGATCCCATGCTTAAATTAAATGATTTTCTATGTTTCATTCTTTGGATATCTTTATATCGTGCCTCTTAACTCGTGTACTTGAAATGTATCCTTATGTTCATTCCCTTACTGGTATTTTTAGCTCATCCCTTTATTCATGTGTTCCCCAGGGTACCGTATGTAGATGTAAGGGCTAAAAGGAAGTTAGAAGATCTTTATGGTGATTAAATAAAGTTTTTTAGCACAAAGTTTTATGTTATATATACCTAGTCTTCCAAGACACTAGACTTAACGATCATTGGCTTGTAATCTTATGATTAATTATGATTAAAATCATCAAATGTTTTATGTAAAAGGCTCAGGTCTCTATATTAAGAAGCTTGATTCTAGATGCCTATGGATAGTTCCCCTAGATCTTGAAGTGTCTGCATACACCATAGAAATTTTTAGTTCTAATGATCCCATTCCAATTAACGGAGTAGAATATAGATAACATAACTTATTCATGTTTTCTTTTCTTCCACATGTGCTATATATTTGGGGATCCTCTGTGAAAACCCATTTTGAATGTGCAAGAATGACATATTGGAAGAATGTAAAATTCCATCTTCAACGTAATAAATGATGTTTGGAAAATCCTAGAATTGAGAACCACCATTAGACTCAGCAATATTTTCCTTTCCACTATTGGAAGTCATAGAACTACCACTTGGAGAAAAATTAACATTCAACAACCATGAATTACTATCTAGGTAGAGCTCAACCATCAATTCCCTATCCAACACATCATTACAAGAAGTGAAATTAAATAGTGAAACTTGAGGCTGAATATGATATCGATGTACCATATCAAACCATCAATTATTAATATTATCATTCACAACAATATCATGTTAAAAAAATAAACAAGTCTAATTTAATTGGTTATCATATTCTGTCATGATCTTGTCAGCCTACTCAAGTTTGAAAAAACCTATACCCATAGCCATAACCAAAGACTTTGGAAGGAACCAATCAGTGAAAAGAACATTAAATTCCTTCCCATCCAAACTCTCATTATTCATTATCATCAACATAGAGTCCCAAAATATCCTTTTATCATCCTCTATATTGAAGGTGTCAAATTTCACAATGAACAAATCAAGAGTTTGCAATAATTAATATAGAAGGACTACCTTCCTAGAATAATCTATAGATTGTTGAGCAATATTCAATCATTGGAACTCAAGTGACTTTTGGAGAAGAAAATCCTGAGCATTATTCTGGTATTTATCCCACTGAGGTTACACAACTAGACCCTAAAGGGTAATGGGTTTAGTTTCCCTTCATAGATATTGGATAGCACACACAAAAATCTTAATGAGATTCTAGTCCATAGGAGGATTTTATCTCTATTGTTCCACAAAAACATCCTCCATGATCCTATTCACCTATAATATTGGAGGAAAAATTCTATAAAACAATAACAAATAATAGTGAAGAAATTATAAGAATACTCATATCATCCAATCAAATAAAATAATGGGTAAATAATTCTTATCAGATAAGATTACAACTTTTGGATTTCAATATATCCAATTCAAAATCAACTAAAATACTAGAATCATATCAGGTAATTCATCAACATACCTTTCCCAGACCATCTACGGTGACAAAATCTTCATTTCTAAAAGAGGTATCCAGGTACTCACACCTAACTACCTCCAACATCCGAAATATATATTCTAATATAAATACTCACATAATGGAAATATATATAACCTTAGAACTAATACCACATTTTCCTAAACTAACCTTGAAACCATAGAACCCTAATACCTAATATGACACTAACTTATCTCTAATGGAATTCCAAATACACATCGATTTGTGAGTGGAATTATAAGGACCCAACCTAAAAGACTAAATAAAAATGTTAATTCAAATAGGATACACATATTTCATTCTGAAAGGTATTTTAGGTTTTCAATTTTTTGATAATTAAATCATTATTCATAAATAAAAACCAGCGAAAATAGAATGATTATGTCACTAAAACAATTTCCATTTCATCCATAATTCAGTTGATTTTTAATAAAAATTAATTCTTCGCAACATTCATTTTTGCTTATTATTTTATATTAGCTATCCTTAATACCTGTGAAAAACAATAGAAAAAATTGGGATGAGAAAAAAATATCATTTAAAAAATAAATATAAATAAATAAAACGCTATTCCATGATTAATTATAGATATATATTATCATTTTCATAAGATATACTTATCATTATTAAATTTTCACCTACTTTGTAAAAACATGATATTTCCAGAAAAAAAAGTAAAAAATAATTAAAACCATAAAGGTAAATTTTAGAATTACTTATATAATATTGTAAATGTCATGTCTAGAATAAGATTTTTAACCCTACAAAACTACCATATAATGTAAACTTTATGACAACATTATTGTGTACCCATCGCAGTTACACTAGGAATAACCATTACAGTAAACTTCCAACATAAACATACCCAATGAATTATTGGGAGATATAGGTACCACCATTTATCATACATAATTCCCAAGAACCATAAAATAATCATAAAATAGGAATTATTTCATAATAAATACATTCTTTTTGTATTTTGTAAAACTAGAAATTTAAAAGCTGATTTTTAATGAGAAGTCTCTATCCACTGGTTCATCGAACTTCAAAAGTGCTCAAAAATCATATTTATTCGTTTAAATAGTGTTATTATCATATTTTAAAACTATAATATTATCAATAATACCTTATATGTTCTTTTTATTACAACTTTCCACCAATTTATTGATGATAGTTTGTTTCAGGTGCATTTTTTCTAGGTTTCCATGGTCGGCCTGTTATGGATTTTGTTATCTAATTGAAGAAAAACAACATAATTGTAATGAAATGGTATTAATATGTTTCTATAATTTTAAATTATATCATATATAATTTTATTCTAAGATGAGGATGATTCAATAGATAAAACATTAATAAAAATAATTGAATTTATATTTGTAGTTTTTACGACTATTTCAAACTTCTATAATTATTTAATATCATATTTATATATTGATGACAGAACATTATATAAAATAAAAAATATATAAAAAATTATGATTTAACCCTGATAATTTATTTATAACTATCATTGAAGGCAGTAATGGATAATGAAAACACATCGTCCACGATTATGGTATATTGACACATCATAGAATATGTTTTAATTTTTTAGAAAAAGAGGAGAAGAAGAGATGTTTTATGATTGATACATTATTAAATCAATAAAAATTTATTATATTTAATATAATGGAGTTATCCTATCACTTGCATTGGTGGAGGTGATTAGAGAATATAAAAAGAGAAACAATTGAAAATAAAAGAAAAGAAAATAAAAAAGGATTTTCCTCTGGAATCCATCTCTATGAGAACCTTCTTAGTGCATATGTTTTAAGACTTTTTGTGAGACCAAATGGTCTTCGTTTTATGGTAGAGTCTTGGGAAGGAAATTGGATAGAAATTAAACAAGTTACATATCATTGAGGTGTGATATGAAGAGGTTGTGAGGGGTTGTATTTAAAGTGGAGGAGGGTGTTTTTTGATTATTTAGTTCATTAGTTTATTAATTAGTAACATAAATATGAATAGTTTTTATTCCCAAGATTCATTGAATAAAATTTTTAAATATTATTTGTGATTTTTGTGCTTACATCTGTAATGACTCAAGTAATAGTGTATTTAACATATAGTGTATATATACCATAAATTATCGTGTTCTACCATACCTAAAAAATTTAACTATTTATATAAAATAAAAAATGAACCTTAACCATTTTTTGATGTATATAATACAAAAATTAAATCCATTTATGAAAATAAAATTTTAAATTTGTGAAATCTAATTTTTAATTAATTTTTATATTTATTCAAAAAATACCAATTTTTTAATTATAACTAATTCTATAACACTATATAAAATTAATAAAGGTCCTATAAAATTATATTTTAATAAAAAGGAAAACAATATTTATTTATGAATCAATTTTATTACATAAAATTTTATTTTAAATAATTTTTTTAATTATAAAATTGTAAATAAGGTGTTTTATTTCAAAAAAATAGAAAAACTTAATTTTAATTTTTAAAACATTAATTTACTTATTACATGAAATAAATATATCTTATTTTCACTTATAAGATGCATAAATTGTATTTTTACTCTCATGTGTGAGGTTTCTATTCCATTATTATAAATTCCTTAATTTTTATAAATACTTATTTTAAAATTATAAACTTAATATAAATTTAAATATTTAATTCTAGATTGAGAAAAATTAATTTATAAGTACCAAGGTTGTTACAGGAACCAAGAATAATAAAATATAAAAATTATGAAAAATTTATTTAAAAAAAGTAGAATATAATGACATATACCAATATGTTCCAAATTTGAAAGGGAGATAGAACAAAAAACAAGACAGGTATTTCAAAAACAAAAAATTGTACACTGAAATTACACAAACATTTTAGAAAAACTCAACAGCACATAGGGAACAACACAATAAGAACAACATATCAAGAATATCCACCTACTTCATGAGGTGGATTCCCTTTTAATATAACTAGAAGAATAATGCCTTCAAATTCATGAACGCAATGGTAGGGTTTGAGAAAAAATTCCACTAGGGTCTCACAAAGTTTTCCAGAAAATTATTCTCTAACAATCAACCAAATAATTTTTTTAATTTCAATTAATCATGTCGTAGAGATATAATTGAATATTTAAAACAAAACATGAGTTCATTTCACAATGATGGAAAATATTTCAAGCATTTAATATAAATTTTTTTTATATAAATAAGTTTATATAAATCAACTAGCATGAATAAAGAAGTATGAAAATTAATTGAAAAAATGCATCAATAGAATTACAATAATAAACATGCTCATCTTCTTTGTGGTATTTTAGTTTGTAGTTATGGGTTACACACACTCTCACATAATCAATCATGAAAATATATGTACACACATACCTTATGCCTAGAACAAATAACCCTTATCAAAATCCCACCAGTGATAAGACCTACATAACTAGTTTTCTATTAAAATTTTCATCACCAATAAGTTTCAATAGATAAATATCCAAGATTTGTTATCCTATATAACCCACTAACTACACATGTTGGCATGAAATCAATCAATCAACAAAAAATTGTTAAATCATTTCATATCGAATCCATAATCTTTAACCATTGAATTTCCCAATACCACTATTCAATATTCCAATTCACATTGAAACCCAAACTGTGGGTTTTTCATATTTTCATTATTTTTTCAACACCAAACCCCATAATAAGTATTTCTTTATTCAATTTAGTCTATTTCTTCCTAAAAACGCTCAAATAAATTTCATCAATTTCCAAAATATTCTACCCAAATCAAATTCTATTAGAATTGGGGTGTTTTCCCAAAAATTCCATTCCAAATAAAAAAATCATTTCCTCTCAAATTATAGTTTCATAAATCAATTGAATTTAATTTTAGTAAAATAAATAATATAAAATTTTAATTAAATGCCACAACTCGAATGGAACCACCAACCTTAAATCATGAAATCAAAACACACATTAATTGAAACAATATTTTCTAACAAAGAGTGATGAAACATAGATCTAAAAATACAACCTATAATAATGATTAAATTTTACATAGTGTAGTAACATAAACAACACGAATATCTATCAAAACCTATGTTGTACAGAATGATATAGAGAGGGGAGAAACAATATGAGGATATCAATTTACAATAGAGGGATCATATCTTCCATTGATTCTTTTATTGTCCAAAGGATATATTTAGAGGAACCAAAAAGGGTTCTCTAGAGACCCCAACACCTAGGAATTAATAATTTATTGGTCTAGGGTCGATTGAGGATATAAAAATGTGTTTGGTGAATTTTAAAATAAATTTTTTATTTTTTAAGACCCACATTTATAGTTTTTCTAGAAGGGAAAATCGTTATACATACTGTGAATCCTAACTATGTGACATAATTCTAGAGTGTACAGTTTTTACTAGGTTAGTGTAGGTTTTTTCAAACCATGAAACAGTCATAAAACCCCCACTATCAAGGGTTTCACGGTTTACACTAGTTGGGTGCACAATTTGAAAAACAAAACATGCACTAGCCATGTAAAACCCATAAAAATAAAAAGATTAATGATTTAACCATAAAACAACTTAAAAATATTCAACCATAAGTGGAAGAAAACATGGGTATTTTATTACCTAAAAATAATTATATATTTATACATAACCATTCTATTGAAAAACATAATGGGAAATATAATTTTCATCAGAAATAACTCTTAAATATGCTTCCAAATAAAAAACATTGACAAGAATTTTAAATAAAGACATGGAAGAAAAGAATATTTTAAAAATAATGATATTGTTCTATGAACCACATTGATTATAGGAATTTGAATTGTTATTATAATTTTAATGGCTGGAAAACAAAAAACTTGTTGTCAAAATAATAATCGATTAATTTGAAATGAAGGTAGTAGAATAACATTTTCCTTTCAAGATTCTTTTAATATATTTAACGAATTATTTTACCATATAGATAAATAAAAAAATAAATTTACTTATATTATAATATTAATTTTATACTTTATCCAATAGCCACCACAATACATCATTTTACCCTAATGATTAATATTCAACATGAAATGTTTTTTCCTGAAGCAGTAAATCCTCTTCTAATGAATAACATAATGCCACAAAAGGTTCAAATATTATTCATATTATCTTGATATATTATAAAATATGTAATGTTATGTATAATTTATGATAATTCAACAAATTATTAAAACATTGTATGATGATATAGTACCTAAATCACCAAAAATCAACAGTAATACCCAAATTTCATAACAAATAATTCTAATCAAAAAAATAAAAATATTACTAATAGATATTGAAACCATATGATTATAATGACCTTATAAAATATTCTTCCATTATTGATTTTCATTTTTTTGTCCAAATTTTAATAATTTCTTTTGATGTATCAAATAGATAATGTATATTTGATAATCATATAATCTCCATGATGTTGTAAGAATATAAATAAATGATCTGAATCACCATACACCCGCATAAAAATAATACATTCCTCCAAAATAAAATTCGACAAGTATTGTTCAAATAAAATAATATACCAACATATTTACCTTAATCATATAATGCTACCCAAAATATATTGATATTACTCTCAAATAAGAATAATCACTTTGTCACCAAATTTATTTTTCCCGTTATTATCAATATGATAAAACATATAGTCCCAACATCATCGTAATATTTTTTTGTCATTTGATTTACTTAAATTCACACTAACAATTAAATAATACATGCTAATGGTAGGTTATTCACGATTTTCTTCGTTTGGTTATGGGTTTATGCCCCGCAAATGTTCGAGATGCAGTGGTTTGAATTTTTCACCATAATTATAAAACATAATTCCTATTACATTCCCAAAAATATGATTAACAACCTAAAAAATATAATTAATATTCAAATCACATTTCACCCTCTTGGGTTTTTTGTTTTGATAATTATTTCCCCAAATAAAATAATATTTATTTTCTATTATTTCCGAAACACCATGAAAATAATAATCAAATGGTTTCTTTATCCAATTATCACATGTAATTGAATGAGTGTCTCTAAAAATTATAATCTTTTCATTATAATATATTTAAAAGGTATCGATTCAATATAGAATATGTTTCAAAACTTTTAAATATTAATTTTCTATAAAATAATGATTTGGTGTTTCATGATTATCATATCAATTAAAATATATCATAATATTATTGATAGACACATCTTTCATTCATCTTTATTATAAAAACATCAACCATAATTATTTATCTTAATCCATAGTACATTACACTTTCAATTCAAATATATGAAATATACATTTATGATTCATTAATATCAATACATCATTTTTCATACATAGAATTTATAAAAATTAATCATACATTAAATTAATATATCAGAGTATTCTCTTATGTTATTGATAACCCCTTTATTATCTATAATGAAGCCCATATATCGTGACAAGAAATATTCAATTAATTTTTTGTGCATTCCCTTTCTAATGAGAAATATGAGTTATGGATTTGAAATATGATAAAGGAAATATCAGGAACCATATAAATATTTAAGAAATGAAAATGTGCTGGATAGAACAAATAGTTTTTTTATGTTGTTTTTAATTAAAAAATAGCTCAAAATCAGTTGAACAATGTCTTTCAATTACAGTAATGGTTAAATCATAAAAAAGATATAGTAAGGTTATTTTAGGTTCTTTTCATTTTATATTGATAATTTATTGAGAATCTATATAAAATATCATCATTAAAATATGAAATAAATTATTACATGTAAAAATGAAAATGATACATGTAATGATAATACCTATTAAAACTCACTAATAACTTAACCGTAAAATACAAGAAAATAACCATAATAATATTATAATTAAATAAATTTCTAACCTCAAAGATTATCAAAAAACAATTATACATACATCCCAAAAAATGTAACAACATTATTATGATACAATCACTCACATTAATCCTAAGGGTTACATATATCTCTACAAAATAAAATATCTCCAAAAATATCATCAGACACTTTAAAACCCTATCTCATAAATCCTCAAATGGTGTTTGAAAAATCTAATCATATATTTGAAATTAAAATGGAAAACCCTATGATGGTATCCATAACTCTAAAAAAATACCAATCTATAAATTTATCAAAACCAAACCATTGATACCAAATATATGGATCCAGATATAAAACATATATAATCTATCAAATTTAGAATATTTTATTTCATATTCCATACTAAAGGATCATTATGGTTAACAATTTTATTTAATTATTTAATAACCTATATATTTCAAACCCATATATTATGAAGTGGAAGATACTTTTGAGTATAAAAGTTTCCCATAAAATAGTTTTTTAAAATAAAAACAATTTATTTTCATGAAACATTTTCTTCACAATTTATTTTTTCTTAATCATCCTCAAAGCATGTTAAAAGAATTATAAAATCTGGTATATTAACAAAAATCATAGCAAGGTAATATAAATGAATGAAACTCAATATTCAATGTATACATATAAAATTATTCCTTTTTTAAAATAAACATTTGACTCAAAATAGAATTTATTTACAAAATAAATCAGATTTCATCCCATTATTTTTCCTTAAAAAAATTTTATATAAATATAAAATTTAAAAAAACATAAATTTTTATTTTAAATTTCGAAAAATTAATGGTAACATTATCAAATTTTATACAGTTAACCTTGTAATTGTAATATAATAACCCTTTAAACACAAGTATGTTAGATTACATTATATAATATAAATATTTCCATGAAAATCCATAATAATAAAAGGTAATTTAGGTTCTTTAATTGAGATGTAAGTTTCATTTTACTCTTTTAAAAACACTTAAATATGGAATATCCTACTTATAAAATAATAAAATTACTTAGGAGAAGTTTATATAGTTAACTCTATTACTTTAACCATTAAATTATAGAAATATAACTGACTCTCTCATCCTGATTTTACAAAAGAACCAACCATAAATGATTTTTAACAGAATCACCTGTAATCATTAATATTACCAGTGAAGTATAATAAAATCATAATAAATATAATGATGCTTAAATAATTTTATTTTGACTGATAATAAAACTGATTCTAATATTTATATATCTATTTCATTCAAAAACCATTTTTCAAAAATGAAATTTAATGAACATAAGAAATGTGGGATTTTCATTGATGAAAACATGAAAGATTATAATGGAAATTGAAATTAAAATAATGGTTATAGAAGTTGGAAAATCAATTCATACTTATAAATTAATATATAACTTTTATTTTGTATTTTTATCATTTTTTTATAAAAATGCAAAAAAGAAACCCTTTGAAAACCAATTAAAAAAAGTCCAAATGGACATACGATGTCCATTAGAATTAATTCATGTCCATTAAAATAAATCAGTAGAATAATTATAAACATTTATTAAAACTAAATTTTCCACATATTTTAAATGACATTTTTGTAAAGTAATGTGTCCCTTTACTCAATAACAAACCATCAGATTCCTTTCTGATCATCGTATTATTTAGAATACATCTTTAGTTTTATACTAAAATAATTTTTATGATCGTTTTATAATCAAACCAAGCCCTATAAGACATGGGAATTGATGTCTTTACCAGTTTAGAGGAGGTACTAGTTGACCAAAAATGTTTATTATGTCTGAATAAAAGAGGAATCAATGTTCCATTTTTTAGGAAAAGGAATGGAAACTAGAAAATTACCTAAGTAATTACATTAATAAAAATTATTTTTCATGTTAAAATTGTTGAAAATTTATATTATTCAAAGATAATAATATGATGATTTTAAATATTTTCATCCAAAAATGGTTACATAGTTTGAGATAATCTTTTACCCATATCATTTCTAACTCCTAATTAACCATTTGCATTAATTTAGTGACAATAATATTTTTAATAGTTATGGGTAAAATAGTTACAATAAATTGAAAAGTTTCCTCTTAATAGAAAATGATGGATATTTTAAACCATATCGCATTATATTGGCTGATGATAGTATTCTTAAAAAATATATCTCAATTTATAAAATGTAATTATTTAAAAATAAATAAATAATTTCATTTTTAGAGAAATTTCTTTAATTCGACTTTTAAAATTTCAAAAAATTAGTGGAATTATAAAATAATTTTTTAAATTTTCTATAGAGGTCATATATATCTATAATATTAATAGACAAAAATATTTCCTTCAAATTATATTAATTATTTATTTATTCAAAATTAATTAGTTTATTTAACTTTTCATTAACTAAATTCTTCATTAGTGTAACATTATAATTTATGGAATTAATTCGTCAGTAAAAATTAGAAATGAATTACCATGATAATTGAAAATAATTTATCATTTATATAAAAATTTATAACTGGAAATACCTTTATTTAATCCATATTTGAAAATGTATAGGTTTTAATACAAAGATAATGACATTTTTAACTTTTCGTTACATTAAATGTAAAAATGGTCAAAATCAAGGAAAAATGGAGACATGGAATATATTTGTCAATTGGTTGATTATGAATAAAATATATTCATAGAAATTATTTGCACTCATATGCTCAATTTTTAGTCTTTATCACAGTTAAGCTAGCCGTAATTATCAAATTTTACCATAACTTTGGTAAAAATAATTCTATGATCACTATTAATAAGGGATAAATCAAGTGACCTTTTTTCAAAATTTTCAACTATTAATTCCAAATATTGAATTTTTCTTAAAGATAAATTTCAAAAATTGGTTTAAAATAATTAAATATTGAATCCTTAAATGAAAAAAATATTTCTTTAGAAAAAATTATTTCTTATGTACATAATTGTTTTATACGAATTTCAAGGTTACATAAATTTTAAGGACTATAATTGTAATATTTTTAATCAAAATAATAAAATTAAAATTTTAAACTAATAAAAAAATAGAAAATTTAAATTTAATTATGTTAAAAGAAAATAAATTTTTTAATAACAATGAGTAATTTTAAATATTCAATGAAAAGTTAAACTTTTGAGAAACAATATCAAAGTTTCACAATTTGGTTATTCTGATAAACTAATTAAAAAGTAATATCCAATATATTATATAAAATTTATAAAATTTACGATATTTAATTTCAATAGTTTCTCATATAAATCAATAAAAACCCTTTTTGACTAAACCAATTTTTTTATTAATAATCTGTTATTATTGAAATTTGATGGATTATTTAGTATGAAATTTTTTAAAATATATTTAATAATTACTGCATTTATATATATAATAATTTATTTAAAACTATTCACACTATCCAATTAAATTCATAGCATATTAGAAAAATACTTAAATATTAATAATTTAGGGTGCATTTAGGCTTAGAGTTTTGTGTTTTATATTCAATAGAATATTAGAAATATAATACCATGATAATGAAAAGCAATTTTTATTCCAAATAACTATTTAAAACAGATCAGACCTTAGATTTATCTCTATGTTATAATTCATAGATAATAATTAAAATATAATGACATTTTTTATTTTTCATTATATATATATATGTTCATCCTAAAAACGGTGAGATACAAAATTAATTACAACATGCATGGTGTTAGTAGGTTATTCATACAACTGAATTATATTTTCACATTTATATTAATAAAAACAAACAAATTTAATTAATAATTAACCATCCTAAAATAAGTATTATGAAATATATATCTTATATATTAATCAAATATTTCATTTCTACAATCTATATAAAGATGGAAAAAATGAATCATGCCACTTTATGGAGGTTGTAGTCCACTCATGCAAATATGAAGTGTTGTCTTTTCTGAATGGATTGGAGGGTATGTGGTAAATATCATAATATAATTATTGTTTAAAAATTATATCATAAATACAATATAGAAAATTTAATCCCATCCCAAAATTCATCCATGAAATATTGTGATGGATAATGAAGTGAATCCCTATGTGTAGGTTGTACTCCCCTTCTACACACGAGATATACTTTCACTTAACATTTGATAGAAGTGGGGTTGAATAATGGTGGTTACAAAATCATGACAAAATTTATTTAAATTTATGTTATGTAATTCATTATATTATAATGAATAACATAACAATATATGAGGATGAAAAATAAATAATTTTAAAGGGGTTGGGTTGGATGATTACCTTTCCTTCAGTTGACCATATTTAGATACCCTCTTAAGGCTTATTTAAAAGGTATTTAAATAGAAAGTATAACTAAATCATATATAAGGATGTTTTGAATATAATTTGTTTGTTTTTTTCATTACAAACATCTCAATGTGGAGTCAGGATGTTTAAGGAGTGTTGTCCCTTTATAATGGAGGGGAGGGAAACTTTTGGTAATTCATGAAATTTTATAATATAATATATGCTTAACTCATGAAAAATGGTTTAAAATTTAAATGGAACATATTATAATGATTAAATTGTGATTATATAGCCAATAAATATTATTTATATTTTTCATGTCATTTTAAACTTTACTGTTTCGTTTAATTCCATAGTAAATCAATTTTATGTTTCTAGTGGTATTGAGTTTTTCCTTTGTAAAGGGTAATTATTAAACTTTTAAGGTTAAAATAACCTCTTAAATGGAAAATTTATGTTATTTTAATCAATTTAAAATCATTATTTTCATTTTTTATGATATTTATAATTTTTATTAATTTAATATTATTTTGTTTCAGAAAATATTCATTAATGACAATCATCATACTATTCATTTATGTTGAAATTATCAACATATATATATCAAATAATTCAATCATATTTTATTTAAATATAAATGGTACATTACCTTTTAACCATAAAAATCATTTTACACATTATTTCATCAAAAAAATTACATTTTTTGAACTATTTGCATCTATTTTTCTACTTCTTGCAAAAGAAAAATGTGGATGTTTGCATGAATTAAAATTAATTGAACTAAAACTAAAAATTTAAGTTAAATTAACAAATTAAAAATAATTTAAATATAGTAAATATATAGTTTAATAAACCTTTATATCATATAAATTTATAAATGAGAACGTATAATAGAAATTAAATGAAAGAGAGTAACATTTGGTAATTTCAGATAATTTAAATAAAAGATGTCCCTGTCTTGGAAAACCTGAACCAAATTCCATATATTGTAATTTTGGACTAAGATTGTCAAAATTCTCCAAAAACATTATATAAACTCTATTGTTGGTTGATTTTGAGACCTTATCTCAAATTTAGCAATGTTTTCTAAATATTACCCCTAATAATGTAAAAAATATTTACTATTGCTTCTATTCATAAGAACAAAATTTTAAATTTTCATTATTTTACAAATTTAATAACTATTATTTCAAATATGGTATCCATTTTTTATGATTCAGTATTAAAAAATATTGTAGAAACAATTTTTAAATAAATTCATATAAGACAATATTTTTTTAATCCGTTGTGAGAAAAAAAATTAATGTAAATCAGAATCATGAATACAGATGATCCAATTATACTTAATTATATAATACCAAATAAAATATATCACACTGTTACTAAATAGTAAATATATTTTTAATTTTATTTTAATCGATTTAATGAAAGTAAAATCAAGTATGAGAAAAATCAATATTTTAAATTATTAATTTAAAAATAAGCAATTTTAGAAAAATAAAAAAACACACAATGATATCTTTTATTTGATGATTCAAAGAATTATGCTCAATTTATAAAATAACATTTCTAAAAGTGTAAGAAATTAATATTAATTTCCATACACAAAATAAAGAAAAATAACTTTTGATTGAAATTTATACTTAATGAAAAATATGAATACACTAAAAATTATTTCTTATCTTCTAAGAATTAATCAATATTTTATTATTGTGTAGTACCATGAAACATTGATTTCATGAATAATTTACTCATATTCATAACATATAATTTAATTAACTTGTTTAAATGGTCACATTTAAATAATAATATTTTTATACTATATTAAAAGTTACTTAAGTCATGGTGTTGGGTATTGAACAATGTGTTCAGCCTATTATTATCCTAACTTAATTATCAAGGTGTTACATTCCCCACCCCCATAACTAAATTGAACCCTCAAACTTGTATCTTGATTATCAATGAGAATTATTTAAAATTAACTTTTTTGAAGAAAACGTGTTTCAATGGGATCACATAACACCTTTTGAATATGGAAAGTTGTAAATAGAAACGTTACCTAAAAGAACTCATAATATAAAGATAAGGAAAACATTATAGGTAAGACAAAGATTTAACATGTAAATAAAACATTCCTCTAATGAATAATATATAGTAAAATATAATTTTGTTATGATAACTATTATGGCCAATAAAACATAATTATTTGAGGGGTGAAAGGACTATCAATTAATCAAAAATTATTATAAATGTATAAAATTTAAATTTTAAAATACATTGAATAATGTTTATTTATGGTTGTACTATCATGAATGAGACGATTATAAAATATATTTGGTTGACTTATATTAATTTTATAAGAAAAATTTCATGCTTTGGTTGTGCATAAATCAATTTGGACATCAACTATTTCTATACGAGAAGAATATTCATGATAAAAACTATTAACACTTATGCACTAAATTTTATTTTTAATTGACTATATGATCTATAAATTAAAATAAGTTAGTCACCCCTATCACTAGATATTTTCTAAAACTAATGTGATTATAATAGGATATCTAATATATATAAATCATCATGTGGTCAAAAAATAAATAAATCCTTGAAACATTATCAATCACACCCATTGTTTAACTTATCCTTAGTACTCATCCACAAAATGAATGACCATATTTAATTCTAAAATATCTAATATATTTGATTGGTTTTTTTTCAATATCAACATATTTATTATCTCCAAATAACATAAATATGTTATAAACTTATATTCCAAAAATTTGTATACCCTAATCATATACTCCCAAATATATTATAATTATTTCCATAAATATCCTAAATCACCATAAATTCATAAAAAAACATATATTCATCCATCAAATATCTAAATCCCCATTCCATTTTTCACATTTATCATATAATATTACCTATATAGTATATATAACCTAATTTAATTTGTAACTAAATAAATCTTCAATCTCATGGTAATCATACAATACATTCCCAAAGAAATTGTAACATATTTATCCCAAGTACATATAAATACCTCAACATCATTGATAACAATTACCCAATAAGTTATCAATGACATTAAGCATATTTCCAAAGAATATAAAATCTGTATTTCCCAAAAAACTTATTAGAAAAAAAATGGAACAAATTATTTTATCTCATTAACTATCTCCAAAAATATATTTACTAAGGTTAAAAATCCATTAATGTGACCTCAAAAGGGTATATAATCCTTTAAATAGTTGAATTACCTTATATATATATATATTATTTAAAGATACATTAGATTTATAATATTTCACTATGTTCCATTATTTTTTTAAAAGATTAATCCTTTCATTGATCATAAATGTTCATAATAAATTTGAATAAACCTAATAATATCCTCCTAGAATGTCAAAAAGTGGGAATCCTAAGGGATCATTCTCCTTACACTAGAATTATCCTTCATATTTACTAAAAAAAGACTTTTCAAGGTTATTACCCCTATATAAATATTTTCCAAAATTAATTCGACTTGTAGTATCCAAAAATGGATGCATTACTATGAGAAACCCAAAACATTAACTGATTAAAAAATTATTATATTATCCAATAATTAGACATATTCCCAATGTTATTCATATGGCAATATTCACCAATCAAAAATTTCTATAAATCTTGTTCACATTGAAGCTACTAAATATTCTATAACAGCAACTATAAAAAAAACAATCATAAATCCTTAAAAATTACGATTATTTTGTTACATTGATACTCGATACTGATGATTTTATTGAAAATGACCAAATAGGTAAGTTGTCTTGGTAATCTGGATAAATTATTGCATCCTAAATTACATTTCCAAATATAAATTAAACCACAATATTTTGAGAAATTACATCATCCTTATTTTTAGAATATCAATTCATGTAATTTATAGTACACATCAGGGGGTCATAGAGGAAGGAAAAAATTAAACTACAGTGATCCCATATGATTAGAAATGGAATGTGAACAACAAAAGCTAACATAGAATAAAAATTCCATTAATATTATGATAAGAATATATGATGACCAAATAATTCTTTATAATTAATATCATGATCATGGTACATATATTGGGATTACATAACAACAAATATAATAAAAGGATATAAATAATTGTTTTTTTAAATAGGTAATGCTTAATGTGTGTCATCTGAAATATTCCACAGAGGCAATAGGCCAAGAAATCTAACATAAATTGGTATGTCCACCTCCAAATACCCAACCTCCTTTTTTCAATTAAGACCTATTGTTTGTTATAAGGTTTGTTTAATTCGTTAAATAATTATAACAATGTAAATATAATACACTCATTATAAGAATAAATAATAAAACTTTGTCATCATGTCATAAGGATGAAAATCTCGATGTATAGAAAGAACTATATTAAAAAAGCTAATAAATTCCACAATAAAACTAAAAATTAATCATAAATATAAAAAATAGTGATATCATTACAACACATCCTTATTGGATAAGAATAATAATTAGGAATTTTTTCTATGAAAAATATAAATTCCATAAGTATATCTTCAGGTTTTTTTCGAACCGACCCTTCTCACATTGAAAATAAATTTTAAAAACAAAAAAAAATTAAATATACCAGGAAAATAAATTCTTTTAAGAAAACCATGGACCCTAATAAATTAATATTTATAACATTTTGGGTCTATAATGTTAGGTAATTCAATTCATGTCTTTCAATTAAATAAAAATATTCTATTCACATTTTTAGTAAAATGTCAAAATTTAATCATTCTGTAAATAACAAAAAGATTCTTTGTCTATAATATATTAATAATATTAAATAATTATTAAATTTAAAGATAAAAAATCATATAATAATATAAATACATTCTTGAAAACATTTCTTGAAAACATTTATTTTAAAAAATTGATTTTTGAACCAAGACACAAATAAATCGAATTTACCCAAAAACATTCTTTTTTGTATATTCAGCTGTTAAATATAAGTTAATTAAAGATAAATAACTAATTAATATAAATTAATAAATTATAATTAAATATTTTTTATGATTTAAATATCATATAATTCTTATAATCCAAAAGTAAACATAATCAATCCCAAATAGTGATGAGATTGTGAAATAAACACTTACCATGTCGATAACTTTAATAAAAAAAATTGGATGAAATAATTTTTATTGAAAATAATATACCATTAATTAATTAATATCAATGATTTAAAATGATAAATTTTTATTATACATACATCATAAAATAAATTTGGTTCATAATATTACATATGTCCCAAAGAGGACAACATTTGATGATAACCCTTACCTCAATTGAAAATTTGTTGAATGTACTCTAAACTTCATTATAAAAAATTAATTTTATTATATTTCCATAAAAGAGTAATTTAAATTTTTATAAAGTCATATTTGATTAAATTATATATTTTAAATAACCATTTTCTATTAATTCCCTCTTTAAACCATCATTTAGAGTGTTAACCATTTCGTTTTTCATGAGAATTTTAGTGTGGTAGAAATTGTAGCTTTTCATTGATCATGGTTACCTAATTTAAAAAATGCTAATAAATTTATAAATATAACATAAAATAATAATATTAAAATTTATAGACATCCTTTAAATCTAGAGATAAAAATGTATTACACATTTTATTAAAACTGTTTATTGTATGTACGCATGAACATTATATTTACTTTTTAATTGATTGAATGAAACAAAGGTAACTTATAATGCACCTTTTATGAATAATTATTAGACCATATATTTAATATATATTCTTTTACTGAATTCTTTGTACCATCCATGTAAACACAAAATGGAAAAAAAAATCGCATCGCTTCATAGAGGTGATAGTCAACACAGATGGACGAGCGACCTTATTAGTTTCCATTGAATTAGAAGTAAATAATGTATATATGGGTTAATTATTCATGAATAATAATTATATCATAAATATCATATCAAAACATTAAAATAATTATAGTAACCATCCATTAAATATGGTGTTGGAAAATGAATTGTGTTGTCATGTGGATGTGGTAGTCTACACATACGTAAGAGCGACACTTTGACATCCATTTTTAAGTAAAAGAGGCATAATAATTGTGGTTATATAATAATAATTAAATTATAGTTTATTAATATTATTATATTTATTATTTATGATGAATAATTCATGTTTATTATAGTTCTAAATATAAATAATTTTATAGAATTCAGGTAGGATGATTAGCACTTCTTCAGCGGAGCATCTTTAGATCATTTTCATAATGATTCCTAGAATTTTCATTTATGAATACTATAACCTCTAAATCATGTAAATAAAATTTAAATGTAAAATAATTCTGTTTTTGGTATATATGTATGGCTCAGTTTGTTGTAATTAAGATAAAATATGATTATTATTTATATAATACTGGATGGAAGCTTTTGGAAATTCATGAAATATTATAATATAATTATGGTCTAAGTCATGTAAAATAGTTCCAGAATTACATGTATAAAAATATAAGGATATTATGGATTAATATATTGATAAAATTAAATTTATATATGTTTATAGGTCATTTGAAACATTAAATTTTGGATAACACCCTAGTTAACAAATTTTGACCTTATATTCGATAACAAGTTTTTCAATACTATAAGGTTATAATTTTACTTATAATTTTATAAAAGTTGAGTAATAGACATGTGATTATTTTTTTTAACTTCAAACAAAAATTAACATATATAATTTTTTAAAAAAATTTATATTATTTAGTAAAATATTATCTAATATAAAATATCATCAAGGTCATTTTCCACAATATTAATTTAATTTGACATTAAAAAATCAAGATAATAATGAAATAAAAATATTAACACATTAAAGATGAGTTATAATTTGTTAATAATTACAAAATTCATGTGAAATAATAATTAATCGACAAAATATTACTTTAGATTTTTTAAAAATTATTTACTTTTATGTTTCTATTGTAAACCAAAAACTGTGCTAACATTATGTAAGCAATTCATGTAATAATACCAAAAGAAAACAATTAAATGAAATTCACAAAATAAAATAAAATAAATAATATTCAATATAATTTTTTTTCATTAATTTATATAATTTTACAATCCCAATGTGATCGAATAGAAGAAATTAAAATCAGGAGAGTGACATTTTAGATTTTTTGTCACATAAAATAATATAAATTTCATTATGGAGGGAAAATGGAACTAAATGTAAATATGTATTAATTTGGGTTGTTTATACTCAAATTGAAATAAAAAATATTAAATAATTGAATAATTTAGGTTAAATGGAGTCCTTGTCTCTTGGTTTATACCCAATTTTACCTAACTTACCCTTACCAATGTGAAAAATATTTACCACGGTTAATATTAAAAATGAAAAAAATAAAATAAAATCGGACCCTTTTACCAAATTTGGGGTAAATAATTAAAAATATGGCATCCATTTTTATTTATTGAAATTCTATAATTTTTTAAATAAAATTTATATTAAATGTATAAAACACATTGTAAGATAGTATTTATAAAAAAATGTATTTTAAATAATAAAAATTAACTTATGTTAGAATCATGAATAATTTTTACTAAAGTGGAATTAATTGGATAATTATCAATAAATGTGATCATATGTCACTAAATTAAATATATATTGGGACATTTAAATTACATTTTCTTTTAAATATAAATGATATTATTTGAGAAGATGGTAGATTTCACTATTTACTTAAAAAATAAATAATTTTAGAAAATTAACAAAATTTTATCCTCGGATAATTTTAATATGATAAAATTAAAAATTATGTTTCTTATATAAAATAAACATTCCTAATTTAGAAAAAACTAATTATAAATTTGATTCCCAAAATTCAATAAAATCGCTTGTGATGAAAAAAATATGAATCCTAAAATTACTTCAATAAAAAATTGGTACTTATTTCTTATGAATTAATCAATACATTAGTATTAAGTAAGTACATTATAGATTTATTTTATCATTAATTTATTCATATTCATATATTATAATTTAATGACTGCGATATAAAGGTCACGTTTAAATATTAAAAAATTGTATAGTATACCGTGATTCGTTTAAAGATTTTTATTTAATGTTGTGAAATCTATCACGATTATTATAATTTTAACAATTTTTTGGGTGTTATAGGTTTAGTGTCTCAAGGGTTCATGTGGTGAGAAATTTGTTCTCCACTTATGTTTTCATTCTCAAATATTTCATTCACTATTATCTTCAAAAAAAAATTTTGATTAACACCATGAAAAATTTCACCCATCATAGAGTTGGATCTTCTATTCATGATCTTATCAATTTGAATCAGAGTCTGACACAACCCTATATTTTTATGATATTTTATGTTTTATATATTAATTATTTTACATTTTCAAAAGATATATGAAGGTAATATTTCAATATTACTATGAATTTGTTATTAATTATCCCATGGAAGAATCACATTTTATGAAAAGATTTATCATGATGAAAATGTATTGAATAAGTTTGAAAAAATCCCTATAATAGAAAGAGGACTATAAATTATATTATGTCATTCAATGTAGATGTATTTCTGTTAAATATATTAATAATTATCCACATTAAGAATACACATTTTAATATAGGAACAGAATACTAAATATGGAGAAAATATTTCCAATAATTGTTGTGATTATAAGAAATATAAATATGATTTTGGATAAAAAATTTTGGTAGTTAAACCAACTACAATATAGATGGGATAATATTATTTTTTATAAGTACCTATGAATCATGTTGATCAACATGAATGGAAAATTTAATAAAATGGATTTCATTAAGCATACCGATAACCAGTAATTGTGATCTCATGGATTATGTTGTCCTTGATCATCCAGTTACTTCACTAAGTGATATTATGAATATGTTCCATATATAAAGGGTTTTCCTTTTTTAATGGGTTTTTTTTCAGTATATAGGACAATATAACTAATCATGTATATGAATGAGAAAACATATTGAAATATTTCTATGAATGAGTATAGATCTATATATTACCCTCCATATATGTTCGTTCCAATGTAGTAATGAATATCGAACACCAATGAAGGCGATCCATAAATTAGAAGAATAGATAAATATAATTAATGTTATTGAAAAATATAGAAAATAATTTGAATAATGAATCAATGCATTATAATAATAAAATAAATTCTATAAAATGTTAATAATTATCAACAAGAGGTCATGAAAAAATGGAATGAATGGCATGATAATATATTTAAAGAAAAGTATAAAATTCATTATGATGAGTTTGAAAAAAAGTGTAATTCCCTGAACCCAGTTGCCCAAAGTCGGTGCATTATTACATAACTCTGGAATGATCACAAGAATGATCAATTCTCGAAAGACCGTTTAGTTTAGTAGCCTTGGAATAACTAGATACATTCATAATGTTTATATTACATCATAATGTGAAAACTACTACAACAACATCTTGTCTCCATATCCCCTCATATTATCCATGCAGGTCATTCATAAATTACTTCTTCACATCCTAGGAAAAATAAAACATTGAAAGGGGTGCTCTCAGATGCTCAGTAAGGGTAACAATATAGAAAAAACATTCATAAATAAGAATAAACATTTAATACAATGTATAGCATAAAAAGCCTTTTAAACATGAACTTCAACATAATATGGAAAAGATAAAATGAAAAAATGCCATTTACTTATTCACACGGATATTATACTAGTTGAATAATCACATGAAATATCAATAACCACTTTCATAATGATGGAATGCATAATTCCAGACTATCATAACCACGTATCCAAGGCCTCATGCTAATACTACAAATAAGATTTTGTCAAGGCCTCATGCCAAGACACTATTTTGTCTCATGAGACCTACCGATGCATCGGGAAGCTATAGAGGGCTCCACCCGTCACATATTAAGTCCAATTCATTCCTTATGTGAACCGGTTTCAACATAACATAATCATTCATATTAAAACAAGCATACAAAATGTCAATAATTTCACTATAAACCATGAATGGTATAAAAATAACACATCCACAGTCAAATATATCACAAATCCTTCAATACTATATGGAAGTTTTTAATCATACTAAATAAACTTCAAATATTCTTAAAATACATCAAAGGATATTGACATAGATGAAATTAGAACTATTTGAGAGAAATATCTCTTTTTTTGAAATCATTGAAAAGTCACAGCTTTATAAAAGAAGTAATTTAAAAGCGATTTTTGAATCAAAGTGTCCCATTCCACTTTGAAACTTTTGAAAAGAAATATCATTTCAAAACATTCATGTCCATATAAATAAATACTTAAAATCATTTTGACAACATGTACATTAATTAAAAATATTTAGAATGATAAACCTTTAAAACATTTACAATTCTGATCTTGATAAAGAGTACCATTCACGAATTTTTAAAATAGTGATTTTGAAATCATTTAAAAGTCACATAATTATAAAATAAAACATTTACTTTGAAAATATTATTATAATCTTTTAAGGGAAGCTTCGATTATTTTATAATGGAAAAAAATAACTACACCCACCGTATAAGTTAAAAAATACATTCTTACCTTAAATTTGTCGAAAAGTATAAAAAGGACCTTGTTTGGAAAATGACGAAAAGATTCATTTATAAACCTCTTATAAAAAGTAAAAAAGGGTATAAATTTCTTTAACCCATATTCTGTAAAATAGAAAAAATGTTTTGAAATACATTTTTAAAAAAACATGGATGTGGATGATAAAGAGGTCCCAGTAGATAATTACGTATAAACAACCTCGGATAATGAAGAGATTCTGAAAAAACCCTTACCTTGTACTTTTCCATGGTTGTGGGTAGGTTAAACTCTTGTATAATGGTGAAATAAATTTTATTAAATTATAAAAGAATCATATACATAAATATGATATCATATATGATCTTTTTTACATTGCTTTGTTAATAATATCTTAGTATTATTGTCATTTCGGGTGTAAACTTACTCCTATATGTTTTGTTACATAAGATGTGTTTGTTATAGATATGTTGTATCTTATTCATATCCAAAATGATATCAAGTCCTTAAACATTATTTTTAACCATTGAGTGATAATTATACTTGAATGGACACGATGGAGAATGATTCTCATCGCGTTCGTGGAGATGGTAGTCCGTACGTACGCACGAGCGACAATATCATTCTTTTGATATTAAAATAATATATAATTGGATGGTATATCATATATATATAATAATTATAATTTTATATTTATTATTTACTTGAATTAAAAATCATTATCATACCCATCCAAATAATAATTTATTGAATAACAATTACACCACGACGTGGAGACGGTAAGCCATACGTATGCACGTATGGTGACATGTCATTCAAAGGATAGACAGAATACTGAATATGGTTGTACCATATTTATAATAAAATCAAAGTATATATAATATAATAGAATTATTTTTTTAGAATGGTAATAATAGAGAAAGAAGGAGTTGAAGAAGAAAGAAACTTGAAAGAGGGTGGTGAAAACATTACCTCTTCTTCGGGTTCTTCCTTTTGATTTGATCAAAAGGGATCCTTAGGTTGGATTTCTGATCAAACTAAGGGATCTAGGTTGAAGTGAGGGATGTTTAGAGAGTATTCGGGCAGGTTTTGGCCGATCCAAAAGGCATTGAATGTTTGAATTAGTGATAAGGGGGAGTTCCCTTTTATAAGAGGGGTGAGGGGCACCTTTGGAAAAGCTAGAAATATTATTTTATAATAAATTAATATTCAGTTTCTAATGGCTCCAAAGTGGATTATTTAAAGTTTAAGGTGGTTATAGGTCAAAAAACACTCAACCAAAGGTTTTAGATAGGTTTGGGTCACCATATTAACCTTATCTTTTTGTTTTAACTCTTAGTTAATTAGTTTAACATTTACCATGTCACTTTTTATTTATATGTTATATATTTAATAGACATACTATATACATCCAAGAGACCCCCCCAAGTGGTCCATTAATGATACACCTATCATGATATATGTATCTTGGGCTAACCTTATATTTTTTAAAATTCAATATCAATTAATAATATAATATTTGTTTTAAAAAACTCTTTTATGTGAATTTTGGCAGTAATCAATAATTGATTTTTGTTAAAGTCTTAACAACATTATTAATTCGAACGAATTTCATTTAAGAAATACTAAAATGTAATATTAAGAAATAAATTTCATGGATTCCCTCAAAACTTTCAAATTATATTAATTTTAAAATTTATAATACCTAATATTTGATTCTTTCATTAATAAGGAAAATACTGCATCATTATTGTGTCATATATAATATTAATTATTAAATGTCTAAAAATTATAAATAAAATTCCATTATAAAGTAAATCTTTTTACCTTTTTAATTAATATTTATAGTCTAAAATACAACATATATAACCCAATGTAAGAATTGTTTTGCTAAAAGATATATGCTTCTGTCATTTTTGTATTTATTTTAACTTGATTAATATAAAGTGTCATTATCACTTACAAGTGGATCCTTGGGGCACCAAAATAGACCCAAAGATTCCCATGGTCTGACATGTATCATATAATAAGGTTAGGAAACGTTTTAGTATAATTTATTATTATTATAATATTATTTTGTTACCCTTATTTACCAGATTTACCCTTTAACCAAGTTAAATAAAATATTTACTTAAGTAATTATTCAAAATGTCTAAAAATAAAAGTTTATTATTTACTAAAATTGGACATCCTGAATCCAAATATGGAATTAATTTTTCAATATCCAAAACACTGAAGTGGCAGAAATTAATTTAAAATTAATTCCCGTTGTTAAAACAAAAAGAGTGTTTTTAAGAGATAATAACTATCAAAAGATTGACACTTGTTTATGTTCGATTAAATTGTGAATTTATGTCAAATGAACAAAATTGGATTAATTGGTAAAATTATAATCTAATTATACTTTAAAATCACTCAATTTCATAATTTATCGCTATTAATTATTTCGATTAAAAAAGTTTTTTTAATTAAAATTTAGTAATTTTCACTATTCATCAAAATATGAAAGTTATCAGAAAAGTACCAAAATTTCACCTTAAGCTAATTTCGATATTCTGAATCCAAAAATGAATTATATTTTACCAAATTCAAGAAATAAAAGTTTAATTTATTAAATTAATTTCTGTTGTCAAAACCAAAAGGCATATATTTTAGAAATAATAACTATCAAAAGTTTGACACATGTTTATGTCAATTTCAAAGTGAAATTACATACAATAACCATCATTGGATTAAATGGTAAAAATTTAATCTATTTATAATTTCAAACCATTAAAATTTATAATTTTACAATATAAATTATTTTGACTAAAAATTTTGTTTTCAGTTAAAATATAGTATTTTTCACTATTCACCCAAATATGAAAGTTATTAGAAAACACAAAAACTTTATTGAAACTAAATTTGTATGTCCTGATTCTAAATAAGATGTTAATTTGTAAAATTTAATATATAAATGTTTCAAATATTGTATGAAAAAGGCCCTCGCCATTAAAAGGCGGTAAAATTGTATTTTTTGTAAAATAATTCTTTTATCTGAAAAAATTAATTTGTTCTTAAATTATGTCTTAGAGGCTCATTATATAGATTCTAAAATTATAAGGATAATATAGAATTTAAAATTCAGTTAATACTATTCATAACCGATTTTGAACAACTAGTTTGGTGAGTCATGGTGCATTTGAACTCAGTGTTGTGTACCACTCATGCTATTGTATTATTCAAAGAGAAGCGTACTGTGGAAGCTTGGGGTGTTACATTCTCATCTCCTTCAATAAATTGCGTCCTCACAATTTGAAATTATTTTTCAAAAATAAAAGGTTGAAAATCGAAAATATCTTTGCGGGAAAAACTACATTGGAAATTGGGTTAACAAAATATAGTCTTAATGATAGGAAAAGGAAATTAAAGGGTCACCCCCAAATCATGATCTCGTTTAATAGAAAATTGGTGGCAATTAGAGATATATAATTGGAGGAAAAACATAAATATTTATAGGTAGTGATTGAGGTCATCAATCACAAACAAGTATAAAATTGAGGGCCTTAAATTCACTATTCTATGATGATTTAAAATACCATCAGTTCAACAAAACATATTGTATTAGGATAACACATTTTTTTGTTTTAAGATCCTTTCGATAAATTATAAGAGTTAATTTCTTCATTGAAAAAGAGAAGTAGAAAATATATACTTGACAAGTAGAGTCCCATCCTCTAACTAATTTCTAATACAAACTCATCTTTCACTATAAAAGATAATAGAACATAAAAATAATATTCTATTTATCATATTCATATAGGGTTCAAAAAAATGAATTTATAATTTATCTACTATATTTTTTAAAAAAATTCTACATTATTCAATCCAGGACATCACGTAGGCTAGTGGTAGGTGATACACCATTGTCACCCTTCGGTTGCGGGTTCAAGTCTCGCAGCCTTGCTAGACTCGATGGGTTTCCTCCTGACCTCCGGGTTGTCTGTTTATGGAAATCCAAAAATAATCTCAAACTAGAATTATCCAAAATACTTCTGTCCAAACTCACAGTCCAAAATTTATAAGGAAGCTAAACACAACAATGATCTGTTTTACCTCGTAATAGCATGTGAATACTTTCATCATGTATTATTTTAAAACATCGAAACATCATGAATTACCATAAAACCATATTGATTACATTCATGATCCCTCATTTCATATAGAATATTGGATATAAATCATCCATCCAAAAAAATTTTAAACTCCACCAATGATAGAATATACAAATCTTTAATCAGTTTCAAGGCAGACAAGAATATCAAATATAATTTACCAAATCAACCATATTATATTCCAAAATCAGTACCTCAATATTAAGACCATATTAAGGTTTATCTTTCCTTCAACCATGTAGTTTCCAAAAAATTTACCTTTCAACAGAGTCACTTTTCTTAATACCATAAAATCTCAAATCCACAATGAAATAGTACTGCAGTACAATCCTTATTTATTTCCAGCACATCGTTGATACAATACTTCAATGAAATAATTACAAAATAACAACATAAGAACACTAATCATTACTCTTCATATGTGGTAGTATATAACATGATTATTATCCAATAACATAATTTGTGGAATAGTCTGATGACTGGATCATTGGTTCTCATAGTGTCCAAACTCCTTGCAGATGAAGCATTGTACATATCAAACCTTTTTCTTACCCTTGCAGTCACGTACTTGGTTTCCTTTTTCTCCACACATATAACATACTCCCATTCCCTTCATGATTTTTCCAAGGCGATTCGTTCTACAGTTATCACATATGGGAAAATCCCTCTTTACCTTCTTCCTTTTATATGTATTTCTCTCTACCATCCTCTCCATCTCTGGCTTCCCTTCAAAGCCAAAGGACTCTAAGAATTCATTACTTATCTTATCAACAAATGATACTATTTTTTTATATGATGATAATACATGGGATAATATTTCCCTTCTAAATTATGGCTTAAGACCATGAATGATATGATCCTTCTTAATTTTTGGATCATGCGTATTGTTGGAGTTCTCATTCCTTCAGTTGGGCGCCATTTCTATACAATTTCATAAACTAGATCAGTTTATGAATCAAAATACATAATTCCATACTTGTAAAACACTTAACATAAATTGAACTATTTATGGATAAAATCCATAATCATAAAAATGTTTTCTTTGAGGAAGTATATACTCATAAACCCTTCATAATGGTTTGTAAAGAAATTGATAATTATCCCAAGCATATCACTCAGGAGTGTCGTAACCAAGAGTGAAACAAGGCTCATTGTCATGCACCAGTTCCCATTAGAGTCTAGCTCAAAGAAGATTTTTCGGGTTTTACCCCTAGGTACATCTGTGCCAGAGCCGCCTCTACCTACTCGTATCCAGACAGGGATGTATTGCACAGAAAACTCAAAAAATCTCTACAAAAACAAAATTTTAGGAAGTTCTTCTATACTAAACCTCAAAGTCCATCTAAGGTGTATGTTCTCTAATCAGAGTTTATCTAAATACAACTTCCAATGTTTGTACTAAACATCCTCTAATACCAACTGTAACGCCCCGACCCCAGTTTCCCAGAGTCGGTGCATTATTACATAACATTGGCATGATCACAAGAATGATCAAGTCTCGAAAGACCGTTTAGTTTACTAGCCTTGTAATAACTAAATATATTCATAAATTTTACATAGAATTATAAAGTGAAAACTACTATAACAACATCTTGTCTCCATATCCCCTCATATTATCCCTGTACGTCATTCATAAATTACTTCTTCACATCCTTGGAAAAAAATAAAACCTTGAAAGAGGTGGGCTCAGATGCTCAGTAAGGATAACAATATAGAGGAAATATTCATAAATAAGCATAAACATTTAAGGCAATGTATAGCTAAAAAAGCCTTTTAAATTTGAACATCAGCATAATATGGCAAAGATAAAATGAAATAATGCCATTTACTTATTCACATGTATATTCTAATAGTCAAATAATCACATGCAATATCAATAACCACTTTCATAATGATGGAATGCATAATGCCAGACTATCATAACCACGTAGCCAAGGCCTCGTGCCAAGACTACCAATAAGATTTTGTCAAGGCCTCGTGCCAAGACACTAGTTTGTCTCATGAGACCCACCGATGCATCGAGGAGCTATAGCGAGCTCCACCCGTCACTTATTAAGTCCAATTAATTCCTCATATAAACAAGTTTCAACATAACATAAACATTCGTATTAAAACAAGAATATGAAATGTCAATACTTTCACCATAAACCATGAATGCTATAAAAATAAAACATCCACAGTCAAAAATATCACAAAACCTTCAATACAATAAATTTTTTTTGAATATTAATATATCAACCTCAAATAAGCTTAAAAACATCAATGGATGTTGACATAGATGAAATCAAAACTATTTGAGAGAAATATCAATTTTTTTGAAATCATTGAAAAGTCACACATTTATAAAGGAAGTAATTTTAATGAGATTTTTGAATCATAGTTTCCTATAACACTTTGAAACTTTTGAAAAGAAATACCATTTCAAAACATTCATGTCCATATAAATAAATCCATAAAATCATTTTGAAAACATGGACATTAATTAAAAATATTTAGAAAGATAAATCATTAAAATATTTACAATTTTGATCTTGATAAAGAGTACCTTTCATGAATTCTTAAAATAATGATTTTGAAATCATTTAAAAGTCACATAATTATAAAATAAAACCTTTTATTTTAAAATATTCTTATAATCTTGTAAGGGAATCTTTGATGATTTTATAATGACGGAAAATAACCACACCCGCCGTATAAGTTAAAAAAGACATTCTTACCTTAAATTTGTCGAAAAGGTAAAAAAGGACCTTGTTTGGAAAACGATGGAAAGATTAATTTATAAACCTCTTATAAAATGTCAAACATGTGTATAAATTACTTTAACCCATATTCTGTAAAATAGCAATATTTTTTTGAAATATATTTTTTTAAAAATATGGATGTGGATAATAAAGAGGTCCAAGTAGATAATTACCTATAAACAACCTCAGATAATGAAGAGAATGTAAAATAACCCTTACCTTGTAATTTTACATGGTTGGGGGTAGGATAAGCTCCTATATAATGGTGATATAATTGTTATTACATTAAACAGGAATCATATACATAAATATGATATCATATACGATCTTTTTACATTGCTTTGTTAATAATATCTTAGTATTATCGTCGTTTCGGGTGTTAACTTACTCGTATATGTTTTGTTACATAAGTCTTGTTTGTTATGGATAGGTTGTATCTTATTCATATCCAGAATGATATCGAGTCCTTAAAATTTATTTTTAACCATCGAATGTTAATTATACTTTAATGGACACGATGGAGAATGAATCTCATCGCGTTCGTGGAGACGGTAGTCCATACGTATGCACGAGAGACAATATCATTCTTTTGATATTAAAATAATATATAACTGGATGGTATATTATATATACAGAATCATTATCATGTTATATTTATTATTTGTAGGAATTTCACATCATTTTTATAACCATCAAAATAATAATTTATTGAATAAAAATCACACCACGACATGGAGACGGTAAGCCGTACATACGCACGTATGGTGACATGTCATTCAAAGGATGGACAGAATACTGAATATGGTTGTACCATATTTATAATAAAATCACATTATATATAAGATATGGGATTTATTATTTTAGAATGGGAATAACAATGAAATAAGAAGTTGAAGAATAACGGAACTTGAAAGAGGGTGCTGAAAACATTAACTCATCTTTGGGTTCTTCATTTTGATTTGATCAAAAGGGCTACATAGGTTGGCTTTCTGATAAAAATAAGGCCTATAGGTTGATTTGAGGGATTGTAGGGAGTATTTGGTCAGGGGTTGGGCAATCCAAAAGGCTTTGAATGGGTGAATTAGTAAGAAGGGGGAGTTCCATTTTATAAGAGGGGTGAGAGGCATCTTTGGAAAAGCTAGAAATATTATTTTATAATAAATTCATAATTCGTTTCTAATGGCTCCAAAGTGTATTATTTAAATGTTAAGGTGGGTATAGGTTTCAAAACACTCAACCAATAGGTTTTAGATAGTTTTGGGTCACTATATTAACCTTATCATTTTGTTTTGACTCTTAGTTAATTAGTTTAACATTTACGATGTCACTTTTTATTTTTATATTATATAGTTAATAAACATTATATATACATCCAAGAGACCCCCAATTGGTACATTAATGATACACCTATCATGATATAAGTCTCTTGGCCGAACCATATATTTTTAAAAATTTAATATCAATTAATAATATAATATTTGTTTTAAAAAACTCTTTTATGTGAATTTTACACTATTCAATAATTCATTTTTGTTAAAGTCTTAAAAAAATTATTTTTTTGAACCAAATTCATTTAAGCAATCCTATAATATCATAGTAAGAAATAAAATTCATGGATTTCATCAAAACTTTCAATGTATATTTATTTTAATATTTATAATACCAATTATTTGATTTATTCATTAATAAGGAAAATACTGCATCATTATTGTGTCATAAATAATATTAATTATTAAATGTCTAAAAATTATAAATAAAATACCATTATGTAGGAAATATTTTTATCTTTATAATTAATAATTATAGTCTAAAATAAAACATATATAACCCTATGTAAAAATATATTTTCAAAAAGATATATGCTTAGGTCATTTTTGTATTTATTTTAACTTAATTAATATAAACTGTCATTATCACTTACAAGTGGATCCATGGTGTCCCAAAATCGACCCAAAGATGTCCATGGTCGGACAGGTACCAACCAATAAGGTTAGGACACGTTTTTTGTTAATCTATAATTATTATAATATTATTTTTTTACCCTTATTTTCCGGATTTACCCTTCAACCATGGTAAATAAAATATTTACCGAAGTAATTATTCAATATGTCTAAAAATAAAAGTTACCTATTTACACAATTTGGACATCCTGATTCCAATTATGGAATCCATTTTTCAAAATTTATAATATAGAAGTGGCAGAAATTAAATTAAAATTAATTCTTTTTGTTAAAACAAAAAGCGAGTTTTTAAGAGATAATAACTATCAAAATATTGACACTTGTTTATGTCTGGTTTAATTATGAAATTATTTCCAATAACCAAAATTGGATAAAAAGGTAAAATTATAATATAATTAAAATTTAAAATCACTCAAATTCATAATTTATCACTGTTAATTATTTCGATTAAAAAAGTTGTTTTTAATTAAAATTTAGTAATTTTCACTATTCATCAAAATATGAAAGTTTTCAGAAAAGTACCAAAATTTCTCCTTAATATAATTGCGATATTTAGAATCCAAAAATGAAGTCTATTTTACCAAATAAAAACATAAAAGTTTCATTAGTTAAATTAATTTTTGCTATCAAAACCAAAAGGCGTATTTTTAAAAAATAATAACTATCAAAAGTTTGACACATGTTTATGTCAATTTCAAAGTGAAATTACATACAATAAACATCATTGGATTAAATGGTAAAAATTTAATCTATTTATACATTCAAACCATTAAAATTTATAATTTAACAATATAACTTATTTTATTTTAAAAAGTTTTTTTCAGTTAAAATATAGTATTTTTCACTATTCACTCAAATTTGAAAGTTATCATAATAACACCAAAACATTATTGAAACTAAAATTTATATGTCCCGATTAAAAATAAAAATTTCATTTGTCAAATTTAATTTATAAATGCTTCAAATATTGGATTTAAAAAGGCTTCTCCATTAAAAGGCGGTAAAATTGCAATTTTTGAAAAATAATTATTTTATCTGAAAAAATTTATTAATTCTTAAATTATGTCTTAGAAACTCATAATATGGATTATAAAATTATAAGGATAATATAAAATTTAAAATTAAGTTACTACTATTCATATCCACTTTTGAACGGCTAGTTTGGTGAGTCATGGTGCATTTGAACTCAGTGTTGGGTACAACACATGCTATTGTATTATTTAAAGAGAAGTGTTCTGTAGAAGCTTGGGGTGTTACAAAATGAAAAAGGTATAGTCAAGAGAAACTGTTTATATTAGAGGAAAAGATAAATATATTAAATAAGAAATTCCTTGATCTTGAAGAAAAACAATTAGATATTGATACAGTTGATACTAGGATTTAATAAAAAACATAATTGTTATATTTTGAGACACTTAAACTAGTGATGGTTATTAATCTATATGACCATATATATGGTGGGATAAACAATCATAGAAAAACTATTGATCATTTTCTAGAACCATAAAAATAAATGGAACAATTTAATTCTAAAAATATTATTATTTATAAAACTATATCATCTTAGAGTGCTTGTTTTAAAAAATAATCCATACTAATGTTTATAAGGAATCTTATTTCAGTCCATAAACTACATAAATGGATTTATGAACAATATTAATTTGAATATTCTAGGAAAAAATATTAACAAATAATGAAAAATCTAAAAAAATATCATGCTCCCCAATCAAGAAATTTTTGAAATATTGTTGTTTACTGATGAAAACCCAGTTCTATATTATAGTGTTGGTTTTATAATTAATTTTGGGTGAGTAAATTAATTTTAATTAAAACACACCATATACTAATGTAGATAGGATTCCTATGTCAATGGTCACATTACAATGATTATTAGATATCTATTTATTATGTTTAATAAGTATGCTTCAATGTGACTTGGGAAACACTTAGATAGCTATGATGATATCATTGGTTTTGGTCCTAGTGATGGTGAATTATAACCTAAAATTATATCAAAATTAATTATTAAGATAAATACAAATAAATTTCTTTTAATGATGATCTACATGAATATAAAACCTAAAAAAATTCTTAATAGAATAGAAAAATAAAAAATCATTGAATAAATTTGATTCATGTTTGAGTGATGAATGGTAAAAGGGTGAATCTCAATAAAGAACATGGTATATAAACAATCATTAAACTAATAAATGTAATATTCATCTATTATAGGAAAAAGGAACACACCATTGATACACTAAATCATGATATGAATGACATGAATAGTGGAGGAAACGTGATGAAAACTAGAAAATTCTTCCATGATAAAAATAAAAGGAATGGATCAGTTTAAAAAACCATGAGATACAATATAGAATATCAATGCTAGTGGTCCACATTCCAAATTATTACATATTAATATAGATATAATAAATTGAATGAGAATTAAAATTGGTTGATGTATAGAAGGATGATAATATTATAAGTAAAAAATCAACATAAAGAAGTGGTTAAAAAATTTATTGAGGGGATATCAATAAAAAAATATTTATCCATTTATTTTTTATACAAAATTCATGAAAAATGATATATTATTAAAAATTAAATATCATATAAATGTTGGAGGCTTATAAGGTACTTGTTTTAGAAAACTGGATAAAATAGAACAATAGAGCCCAAAATAGACCAAACAAGTCTTATTCTTGAAAAAAATACTACATACCAATATACAATCCATATTACTATAATATTATATAAATATATTCCAAATTACAAGAAAAATGGAGGAAACAACTGTGTATAATAATATAAATAGTGTAGTTGCAATACCTCACAATATGAATCGACAGAACCTGTTACCTATGAGAAGCATCGTTAGGAAATCATCAAAATCCACATTAACATGATATCAACATCACTTAACAAAAGTGCTTTCATTCACAATTCATTTACTGTGCATTGATCCATTCATATAGTCAATTCATGTTTAATACATCATGCTATTAATTAACACCCTATGTTAAATGTGAGTAGCTTGAGCATACCATTTGCCACTATGTTGACATCAAATCCAAACATGATGGTGAAACAACAAGTTGAGTGTAATCCATCTACAATGAATCTATTGTACCCCGCACCAATGAATCACACTTTTCATCAAGTACCAAATTTCCCATGTATATATTTCCTTCCTACACATTGCATTCCCCGGCCAAAAAAAGAGGTGGATGATGATATCATACAAAAATTCCTATCAGAAAATATGTAGATATATAAAAAAGGAACCAAATCCCTAGTAAGGGTATTATAATTAAAATTTATATTAATTTTTAAATCATTCTGAATATTGGAGACCATCTGATTAGTTGTTTAAAAATATGTTTCAAAACTAATCAATTGATTTTAAAATTTAAAATGTTTTATTTCAAATATTTATTCAATAAATTTAAAAAAATCTTGTCAAATATCATCATGTAGGTGACATGATCAATTAATTTTTTTAGATTAACCGTTATTTGAAATATTTATAAAAAACATGACTCCCCTTTTAGAGGACCTTATAAATAATGGTTTTCTAAATTTTAGTAGTCTATTCAAGGATTATATTAATTTACTTTTTTATATTAAGGTCCCCCCCCTACATATGGAATTTTATTCATACCCATTGTTGAATTATATAGAAATAATTTCTCACTATATTCATTATTAATATAATGGTTCCCTAAAAATATTTCTAATGCAGATCATCATCCCCACTAGGATTCTCTCATTAGTCAAAGTATCTTTATATATTCTTCTATTTGAAGATTCAATCCTTTTTTAAATGTATAAAGTCTTGATTTAATCCATTAAGTTGTTATCTTACCTCATTCCCACATCATAGATAGTATTATTATAATCCTCGTTGATATGAGAAATGTTCTTTGTATATGCAGGATAACCAATTTATCGATGGATACAACTAATATAACATCCCTAATCTTTTATTACACATTTAAACATAATTTATTACATAATCATCACTTTATACAATATTGAAGATCTATAGGTCTAGTTTCATTGGGGATTAGGATCATTACATAACAACTTAAAACATGAAATACAACATCATTATTGAAAACTTCTTTTACATGACCACTACATTCACTCGTACATAGTATTACATGGGATAACCTGAGTACATGTATAAGAAAAGGGTGATCTATAAAGCCCAGTAAGGGAATAATCATGGAATAGCATGAGGAATAAAATACATGTTAGACAATACAATATAAATAGAGAACAATATGAGAATAAACATAAAGGCATAATAAAGCATGATAATCATAACATGGAAATGTGGCAACAACACTTGACATAGAATTAGCATTATCCAAGCCTCATTGCACATGGAGCATGAGTAAATCCTCACTTCATATGAAGAATGAGTAAAACCTCCCTGCACTTGAATTATAATTATTAAACACCCATTTCACATGACATATCATGATACTATACTTCACCCAATGTATTGGAGTGCTATAAGGGTGCACCCTTCTTAAACTTTCCATTTCATGGATAAGTGTGCCATAAAGATCATATAACGGGGATTCATAAAACATAATCATTTATTCCACAATAATAGAATGTGGAATTAGTACATGAATCTATATAATCAATAAGTAAATGTGCATAGAGGTGAATACCGATGATAGAGAAATGGGCATGATATTCACTACACAATGACATTGGCCTGGAAAATTGGTGCAATTTCGGCAGGATAACGGTGTGACGTAAGAATTCATAAAAAATGGTTGATGAGATAGAAAGTGGTGTCTCATCATATTTACATGAAATGGACTGTATGGAATTCATATAGATACATGTCCAAACAATTTTAATGGAATTTAGATTCATGATACAAAATAATTGCTTGAATGTAAAAGAAGAGAGAGAAATTTCATTCGGAATATCGGCATAGTAATGTGTGTACATGGGATGAATGTAATGAGAGATAAAGGGGTCTCCCATCATTAAAACATAAATAGGGAAGTATGGTAGAGGTGATAAACCATACCCCAACATTTATAATTGAAATTAAAATGGCATAACAACATTATGAAAATTGGAAAAAAATGAGAAAGGAAGAAAAACCCTTACTCGGAAGTGTGCTCTCAAAGGCTTGAGAGAGGATTTAGGGAGGCTTATTAGGAGCATGGGACACCTTGGGAGGATTATCAAGTGAGGAGGGAAGTGTTTGGATGAACTCCAATGGATTTGAGTGAGGAGGAAGTGGGATATTGGGTGTGTTTTTATAGGAAAGGCAAGGGAAATCATTATTATTTAGGTTTGGGACACCTCACATTAAACTAATCCAAAACACAAAACAGCCCACGGTTTTAAGAAAAGGGAATTGGAAAAAATTATAAGGCCAATTTCCGAACTTCTTAAAATAAGGGGGTTGCTTATGTGGAGGTGAGTCACACTCTGAGGGAAAACAATTTAAAAAGAAAATATGTTTAATAAGTTTTGAAGGGTCCATTAATGAACTGTAAATTAAGTCAAACAAACCCAAAATCAATTTATTTTAATGGTAAAACATATATTGGCTGATCATGAAGCTTATATTATTTTATTACATCACTATTGGGTTATTATGTTGTCATAAAACACATTTTATATTTAAACGGTATTTAATTTTTACCCAAAAATTTGACTCTCTTAGAAAAATATGTAAAATTCACCGTTGGATAATTTTGAAGTCATGATTCAAGAAATAATATTTATTTTATCTAAATAATATTCTAAATTTGTTAATTTTTAGTTTCAAAATAAAAACTAGCATTTATAAAAATTTCATGAGTTTTGTGAAAAATAGCATTCAAATAATAATAAAAATTACAATTGCATTCATAAAATTATATGATAATTTATATTAAATTATAAATAATTTTGTAATAATAATAATATTTTATTAAAATATTTTTTATTTAAAAAATCCATTAATTCTTCAAAATAGATTTCTTAGTTTAATATTAACTAAAAAAATATTTTTTCTTTAAAAACTATTTACAAGTGAACAATAATAAAATGATAGTATATTAATTATTATATTCAAAAATAATGTACATAACCATAGTGTTATGGTCTTGTAACATAACCCCTTATAACACCCGCATAAGACCGAAGAGTAAGGTGTGCAATGGTGACAGACTCTTGGGGTGGTTTGGATAACATTACTCGGGTGGTAATCTCTATCAACATTCATTTCTCTCGTAGGCGGTCCTGCTCGATCTTAACATATTCAAGCTCGAAATGGGCTTGGTCAAAAGGGAAGCCCAATGACAACACCTCTTTTTCGAGCTATGACAAATGGACTTCTTATATGCATGTCTACTGGATGAGGCCATCACTTCCTCTGCCTGTGTAAATTGAATTTGTTAAATCCCTATATTTATACTAATCACGTGATCACTGTTCAATGGATATATTAGCAACAGTCACAATTATTAACATAAAACCAAAGAAGTTGACATTTTATATAAAATTTTTACATAAGGAGACATTTAATTAGATCAATAGGGATTTCCATTAATGAAATTTTATTTCATTACAATCATCCCCCCTAAAAAAAATTTCCCTTGAAATTTTCTTTTCCCACGCTAAAACAGATGTGGGTAACTCTGCTTTATCATTTCCTCTGATTCCCATGTCACTTCTTCAAACATGTTGTTTCTCCATAGCATCTTGACAAGGGGAATTGTTTTATTTCAGAGATCTTTTTCTCTACAATCTATGATCTTCAATGGTTGATCATCATTAGAAATATCATCCTTTAACTATGCCACCTCTGAAGAGAGTACATGTGAAGGGTCCGGTTTTTAATTTCATAAGAATGATAAATGAAATACATCATGTAATTTTTCCATGGTAGGTGTAAGTGCTAGTCGATAGGCCACAACCCTGACATGATAAATAATCTCAAAGGGGACGATGTACCTTTTACTTAAATTCCCATTTTTTCCATGCCTCACGACCTTCTTCCATTGAGATATTTGTAGAAATACCATGTCTCCAACTTTAAACTCAAGGTCTCGTCGATGATTATCTGTATAACTCTTCTGTCGACTATGGGATACCTTGATATGCTGCTGAATGTTTTTCACATTCTCCACAATTTCTTGGACCATTTCTAGTCCAAGAAGCATACGCTCACCAACATCATCCCAACACGCCAGTGTTCTGAACCTTTTCCCATAATGGGCTTCATGTGGTGCCATTTTGATGCTCGAGTGGAAATTGTTATTATAAGAGAACCCAATCATAAAAAGATGTTGATCACATCCTCCTTTAAAGTCAGTTTAGCATGCTCCCAACATGTCCTCAAGTGTTTGGATAGTCCACTCAGATTGGCCATCAGTTTGAAGATGATAGGTCGTACTGCAGTTCAGTTCTGTATTCAGAGCATGTTGAAGACTCTTTCAAAAAGTAGAGGTGAATCATGGATCTCGATCGGACACAATAGATTGTGATAATTCATATAGCCTTACCACTTCCCTAATATATATATATATATGTGCCAGTTTATCCAATGAGAAATCCTACCAAATAGCAATGAAGTGTGCAGACATTGTAAGACGATCCACAAAAACCCAGATTTCATTGTTGCCATTGGATTTCTTCAGATGTCTGGTGACAAAGTCCATGGTGATGTTCTCCCATTTCTATTCTGGTATGGGCAATGGTTGTATCATCCCCTCAGACTTCTGCCTCTCTGACTTAACATGATGACACACCAGGTATTTTGATGTATATTTAGTGATCTCCTTCTTCATAGTATCCCACAAATAATGCTCTTGGAGATCTCGATACATCTTTGTGTTTCCTGGGTGAATAGAGAAATTCGAACTATGTGAATCATCCAGAAGTTCCCTCTTCAGTTCCGGACATGATAAAACACATAATCTTTTCCCAAATCTCACAATTACTTCATTATTAACATTAAACTCTGACGATTACCATTTTCTGATAGATTCCACTTTTTCCTAAATTCTCACATCTTCCTTTTGAGAATATTTTAACCTTTCCAAAAGTGACGGTTAAGTAGTCATTTGTGAAAGGATTGATGATGTTACCTTCTTTATGATTCCAATTTCCATATTCATGAAATCTAAGAATATTAGATCCTTTTAAATTTTAATTAATGATAGAATCGCTGGGTCATTTCTACTTAGGGAATTTTCCACCTTGTTCAGTTTCCCATGGTGGTAATGGATGGAGCAGTCATAGACTTTGATTAGCTCTGACCATCCTCATTGGTGTATGTTAAACTTTTTATTTGTGAATATATTATTGAAGATTTTGTGGTCCGTATATATTTCACACTTCTCCACAACAAGATAATACCCCCAAATTTTCAAAGCGAAGATCACTGTAGCCAACTCGAGGTCATGTGTTGGATTGTTTTGTTCATGAACATTCAATTGCCTTGAAGAACACACAATGACTTTTTTATTTTTCATCAACACACATCCCAGTCCCTTCTTCGAAGCATCACTGAATACCACAAAAAGTTATACACATGTGGGTAAAGTGAGCACGGGAGAAGGGATAAACCTCCTTTTCAAATCCTTGATTATATCTTCGCATTCATCACTCCATGAAAACTTCACACCATTCAGAGTTAGCTTTGTAAGAGGGGTGTAAAATCATGAGAAATTTCACACAAATCATCGACAATATCCAGCTTACCCCAAGAAGCTTTGGATATATGTTACTGATGTTGGCCTCGACCATCCCTAAAATGCATCTATTTTGGAGGGATCCACAGATACCCCATTTCTTGATATGATATGGACCATGAATGAGACATACTTCAACTATAACTCACACTTGTTGTACTTTTCATAGAGCCTCTCCTTCCGCAAGGTCTTCAGTACAGTTGTCATATTCTCCTCGTGATCCTCCTTAGTTTTAGAGTATATCATAATATCATATATAAAGACTATCACAAATTTTTCAAGGAAATATCTAAAGACATTATTCATTATGTACATATAGATTAATGGAGCATTAGTGAGTACCAAAGGCATTACTAGAAATTCATAGTGCCTGTATCTTTTACGAAAAACAATCTCGTGGATATCCTCCTTCTTCACCATTACTTGATAATATCCCAAATGCAAATCCACCTTAGAGATGTATTGTTCTAAACACATATGATCGAACAAGTCATATATTCATGGGAGAGGATACTATTTCTTTATCATGATTCTATTGATCTCATGATAATTGATGTAAAGGCACATTGAACCATCATTCTTCTTGATGATGAGAACTGGTGATCCCTATAGTGAAGCACTTGGGGGTATAAACCCTTTATCCAAATCCTCATGTAGTTGTTTCTTCATCTCCTCAAGCTCCACAAAATCCATTCTATACAGAGTCTTGGATATTGGTAATGACGCAGGTATAAGTTCAATTGAGAATTCAACATCTCTTCTAATAGGAAGACCAGGAAATTTATCGAGAAATACTTCAGCAAATTCCCCCACAGTAGGAATATACCCTAAGATGGTTGCCTCTGTAGGCTCAATCATCTAAGCCAGATATGTTTTCTCATAGGGTAGTAATATTTTTTCGTGAGATGATAGAGATAAAGAAGATTCATCTTCCCCTTTCACTTGTAAATAATCGGGGGTTGATTCTCCAAATGGAGAGTGATTTCCCTATCATGGTATTTTATGCTGGTTCTATATAAGAAAAGACAATCCATGCCAATAATTTAATCAAATTCCACCAGAGGGAGTATGATGATGTTTCCAAAGAAGTTTAATCCACATATTATGACAGGGGAGGAGTTATATTCATGGGATGCATTGATTTTCCCATTTATCATACTCACTGACATCTTCACTTCCATGATTTGTGGTGGTTCTGGGATTGTTCAACTAAACGTTCGAGATATAAAAGAATACATAGAACATGAATCAAAAATTCCCTTCGCCATTATTGAATGAATAACTAGTGTACCTATCACCACTTTGTTGTCGGGGTTCACTTCAGCAGTGTTGATGGAAAAAGCTTGTCCTTGGTACCTTGGAGGTTATTGGTTGCCTCTGAAAACCCTTGGCATCGGGCATTGATTTTCAAGATGCTATGGTTCTCTGCAGTTGTATCAATGAACCATTAATTGAGGATCGAACAGAGCATTCATATCCTCTATCACAGCCATGGGATTTTCTTTCTGATAGTTAATAGCTTGTGACTCTTCTCTTCCACAACTAACACATTTCCTCATCCCGTTTAGGCAAATTCCAGGGTTCTTCTTTCCACACCTTTTGAAAGTGGTGGTGATGGATCTTCTTAGAACCATTGGATTTATCCATCAGACTGGCATAATTTAATTCCATTTTACACTCCTTATCCCCATGATAACCCTATGATTCTACAATATCTATTTCGATCTTAAGGGGAAATAAGGTAATTTCCTCATAGCTATCAATGTCGCGGATCACCAGTTCTTTTCACAGGCTAGGCTGTATCCCACAAAAGAAGTGGTCAACCATGCATTCATGGGTAATGACAAAGCCAAAGGCGTATCGTGGCATCCTTTTGAATATTGGCTCATACGATCCAACAGATTCATCATCTTTTTTCTTTGGGAATGAATGTCCTTTTCCATCTTAAGCCCGAGGGTGCACGGAAAATATTTATCAAAAAAAACTTTTCTAAATTCTTCCATTCCAATGCATCGATATCCTCCTCATGCATTCTATTTTTTGATCAACATCCACCATTGATCACTTTCACCCTTCATACGATAATCATCTAGGAGAACCTTCTCTGTTTTTCAGAACATTAATGGATGGAGAAGATATTTTAAATGGTGTTGATACATTGTTCGACGATTGAGGGATCTGATGATTCATTAAAAGTAGGAGGCCTTTGTCTCATGAAGCTCTCTATAATGACGTGTTATTTCTTGGGGGGGGGGGGTTGAATATTCTTCTTGACCCATGTTTCTATTAAAATTTGGATTTATCTAAGAGATAAGAGTGAAAAAGTTCACGATTCTCGCAACCATTGGATTGGGAATCTCATTAGTACAATCATCACATTGATCTTCACAGCGGTTGTTAGCCAGATTCCTCCTATTACTGACTATTGGATAGAATAAAATTAAATATTTTGGTCACATATAAAGGGTATTATAAGGAAAAATAGATGAGTTATAAATAACATTTATTTCTTTAACATATGAATCTATTGGCTTCAGTATATGTTATCCATGATCTACATTCTAACATATATTCTTAGTGATTTTTTTATTCTCATGATAATGTTTCATACTATGCTTGTGGATTTACCAAAGAATATCCCCCATGAGTGTCATAACCAAGAGTGATGCAAGGCCCATTGTCGTGCACCAATTCTCATTCGAGTCTAGGTCAAAGTGGTGTTTTCAGGTTTTACCCCTATGATACATTTGTGCCGGAGCCGCCTCTACCTACACGTATCCAGACACGTATGTATTTGTTTGATAAACCACTTAGTCAATAATCAACAACATTTTGGCATTTTTTATTATACTTAGTTTTGTCTATAAGGCTTTACTAGGTTTTTCTTATCCTAATCCCAAAAATAACTAAAACTATCCTCTGATAAAAACTATGACAACCCTGATCTTTTATTATACAATTAAACATAATTTATTACATAAAATTCACTTGATAAAATATTGAAGATCAAGAGTTATAGTGTCTTTGGGGATTAGGATAATTACATAAATACTTAAAACATGAAATACAACATCTTTATTAAAAACATCCTTTACATGACAACTAAATTCCCTCGTACTTAGCATTGCATGGGATAACCTGGGGAAATTCATAAGAAAAGGGTGAGCTATAATGCCCAATAAGGGAATAATCATGGAATTACAAGAGGAATAAAATACATGTTATAACATAGGAATATCAATAGTGAACAAGAGAAGCATAAAAATAAAGGCATGAATATTCATGATAATCATAACATGGAAATGTGCAAACAACACTTAACATCGAATTAGCATGAGCCAAGGCTCATTGCACATGAAGCATTAGTAAATCCTCATAGCACATGAAGAACAAGTAAAACCTAGTTTTAATTGAATTATCATTAGTAAACACCCATTTCCCATTACGTATCATGATACAATACTTTACTGAATGCATTGGAGCGCTATAAGGGTGCACCCTTCTTAATGATTTTATTTCATGCATAAGTGTGCCACATGGATCATATAACATGGATTCATAAAACATAATAATTTATTCCACAATAAAGGAATGTGGAATTTATATATGAAATTTTATAATAAATAAGTAAATGTTCATAATGGTGAATATCCTTGATAGAGAAATGGGAATGGTATTCACTACACAATAGCATTGGCTTGGAAAATCTCTGCAATTTTGACATCGTAACAATGTGACGTAAGAATTATTAAAAAGAGTTGATGAGAGAGAAATGGGTGTCTCATAATATGTACATGAAATGGACATTAAGAAGGTAATATAGATACATGTCCCATCAATTTTAATGTAATTTAGAGTTAGGATAAAAAATACTTTCTTGAATGTAAAAAAAGAGAAAAATTTCTTTCAGAATTTCAGTATTGTAACAGGTGTACATGGGAGGCATTTAATGAAAGAGAATGGGGTCTCCAATAATTTAAAAATAAAAAGGATAGTATGGGGTAGAATTGAAACTATACCAAAACATTTATAATTTTAATTAAAAGGGCATAACAACATTATAAAAATTGAACAAAATTGAGAAAGGAAGAAACCCCCTTACATCGAAGTGTGCTTCCAAAGGATTGAGAGAGTCTTGAGGGAGGCGTCTTGGGAGCTTGGGGCACATTGGGAGGATTCTATAGAGAGGAGGTCAGAGGTTGGGCAAACTAAAAAAGGTTTTAGTGAGAAGGAAGTGGGAGCTTGGGTAGGTTTATATAGAAACGGTGAAGGAATTATTTATTATTTGGTTTGGGATACCTCACATTAAACTAATCCAAACCACAAACCAGACCATGGTTTCTACCCATGGTTTTCAGAAAAGGGAATTGGGAAAAAAATTATAAGTCCAAATTCCAAAATTATTAAAATAACGTGGTTGCTTATTTAAAGGTGAGTCACACTCCCAAGGAAAACAAATTAAAAAAACAAGATGTTTAATATGTCTTGAAGGGTCCATCAATGCTTTGTCAAATAAGTCAAACAAACCAAAAATAATATTATTGTCATGGTATAACATATACTGACCGAACATAAATCTTGTAGTATTTTATTACATCACTATTAGGTTGTTATAATGTCATAAAACACATTATATATTTAAACGATATTTAATTTTTACCCAAAAAATTGACACTCTCAGAAAAATTTGAAAAAATCACCATTGGATAATTTCTACATCCTGATTACAGAAATAATATTTATTTAATCTTAATAATTTTTTAGATATGTTAATTTTCACTTTCAAAATAAAAACCGACATTTATCAAAAATTCACTGGTTTTGACAAAAAATGACTTTCAAACCTTAATAAAAATTACGATTGCATTCATAAAATTATATGATCATTTATATTTAATAAAAAATAATTTAATAATAATAATATTTTATTATAATATTAATTAATTAAAAAAACCATTTATTCATAAAAATAGATTTTTTAGTTGAATATTAACAAAAAACACTATTTGAACTTTAAAAACTATTTACAAGGTAACAATAATAAAATGAATGTATATTAATTATTATATACAAAAATAATGTACAAAACTATAGTGCTAAGGTTTTTTACATAACTCCTTATAACACATGAATAATACTGAAGAGTAAGGTGTGCGATGGTGACTGAGACTTGGGGTGGCTCGGATAACATTGCTCGGGTGGTAATCTCAATCAACTTTCATTTCTCTCGATGGTGATCCCACTCGAGCTTATCATATTCAATCTCAGCTTGGGATTGGTCAAGAGAAAAGACCAATGATTCCACCTCCTTTCCGAGCTCTGAAAAATGGGCTTCGTATGGGGCACGTCTACTGGATGAGGCCATCACTTCCTTTGTCTGAGTAAATTTGATTTGTTAAAACCCAATATTTATACAAATCATGTGATCCCTGTTCAACGACTATATTTGAAATAGTCAAAATTCATAACATAAAACAAAAAAAGTTGACATTTTATATAAAAATTTTACATAAAGGGACATTTAATTAGATTAAGAGGGATTGCTATTAATGAAATTTTGGGACTTTACATCTAAAAAAACCCATGTTTCAATTTGGTGTCTCGTTGCTAGTCTTCGCAAAATCAATAATAGGTGTCGAAAAAGTGCATGTGTTTTAATAGTCTTATGATCATTATCCATTTTTTTTTGTTATATATAAAATCATAAATAACCATTTAAAAAAATAATAGCCCACAATGGTCTTTTAACAATCAAGATATTTTTTCCAATCATTTTGAAACTAAAACAATGAAGTTGAACCTTTTTATACACCCCTTTTTGGATAATGTTACCATAATTTTTGGATAACAAAAAATTTTAAATAATTGAATTAACGAGATAATCCTCCACTAATATTAGATAAAAAAATTAATCCTTGAATATTGTGTTTCCATATTCAATAATAATTTGAAATTTAATTGAAAATTAAATGTACATATGAATAGTTGGATAATAATAAATATAATTTTATGAAAATACATTCACCCATACCTAGTAAAAAATATTACTAAACCATAAAGGATTAATTGTTATATCACATTTCTATATAAAGAGTAGACCATGATTCAAAGATAGAGATATAAATTCCCATGAACTTCACTTAAGATTTTCAGATACGAAAATCACATTAAAAACCCATTTATATCCACCATTAATTTAAATTAATATTACATTTAGAAGAAATAAATTCATTAGAAACTACTATCTAGTTTATATATCTTCTCCCCTTTTAGTAATTTAATGCGAATGGTAATAGAAAAAATAAAAATATGAAGTCTCTCGGCTACTGAATCCATGTGAGTAGAAAGATGCATCATGCTTCTTTTTCTGATGATACACTTATCAACATCATCAAAAAATATAGCGATAGAATAATTTGGATCTTTTTCCATTCTCTTTTCAATAGATTGAATCCATTCGATTTTTATTCCCATGATCACACAACATTGGTGATTGTGATGGATTCTATGGGTGGTGTATGAAATGTATGAAAATAAAATATTTTAATTAATTGTAATAATAATATAAGATGCAATTTTTAATAATAGGAATATTGTGACATATAGATACCCACACTAAAAAATATATTAAAAACATACTTCACTATTGTTTTAGATGATACATATTGAAAAAATAATGCTCAACCGAAGGACTGAATATTTTTTTCATGGGTAATGGACATATATGAAACTTATTTTACCTGTCAGACTTTCCTATATCCATTAATTTAGTTTTAAATTCCTCTAATACATATCCCCTAAGTTAAACTTTAATCATATCCTTATTCTTTATCTGGTCTTCACTTTCACCAAACAACATTGAGAACATTGGGTGTCACATGGAGGATTCCATGGTAAACAGAGAATTAATAAAATAACATATAACCATAAAAACGGGATAGTAAAATATGATGATACGAAAAGGAAATATTGTATCATTTCTGGAGGAAAGTTTTTATAATATGTATTAAATGGGTTGTGGGAGTCCCCTTTAATAATTTGCGGTAATAAAATTATATAAATATTTGAATATTAATATTAATATAGAACATGTTAAACTTGTTATGTTCCACCAAAAGTTAACAAATATATATATGATGTTGAGATAACCTCGATCATCTCTCAACCACTAAATTAGAAACATCATTTTTACATTTTTATTCCCAATACCACTTATAATATTTCAGTTCTTATTTAGTCTTTTACCATCAAAACTAGTTTATATATAATGTAATATAAACATTATTATTAAAAAAATGTGACTCGTATTAGATAGTTTATATTTAATGATTATAAATATGAAATATAATTTTTTTGTTTCAATGATATTTGTAAATACATTTTAATATAATAAATGTATAATATATTAAAATGATATTTGAGAAAAAACGTACCTGACTGTGAAAATAGAAATATAGGTTTGTAAAAAATAACCAACACATTTAAATATTTATTTTCAATTATAATATAATAATATTTTAAGTATATATGTTTCATTATTTTCTATGTCATAAATATATACTACTTATGGCATAAAAGGAATAGTGTTAATATATTTCCCTAGTAACTAAATTTTTTTTGAAGAAATATTCAAACAATTAATGTAATGAAAATTCTGAAATTCTATTTACAAAAGTTAATTTACTTTTACCTATTTATAAAACTAAAATTTATAAATTTAGTTTTTAAATGAAAATAAATAATATAATGTGATCAAAATTTTATTAAAAATTTTATATTTTTAAAGATTATGTGCTCGAAATATTAATTCAAAAAATCTTATTTAAAATATGTTAATATATTTTTTCATATATAGTAATGATTTTAAAAAAAAGTTTATTTTTATGATAAAATTTACATTACATAAAAAAACTAATATTTCAAAAATAAAAATATTACTTATATACTAAATACAGATTAACAAATACCACTAATATTAAATATAGAAAATATATAATTTAATGTTACTAATCAATTGATATTAAAATATTTATCTATTCATGGTATATAAATTTAATCATATATTAATATTGATATTAATATTTATTTGAAACAAATAGATACACATTTATATTCATAATATTTTAATATCATATTATTATTTCATTATAACTTCTTTTATTTTGAAATTACTACCTAATAATACCCAAAATTGGTATACATATTGGATCTATGTCTACTAACCATATCTAAAATGAAAAAAAAAATATACAATGACCATATTCAATTCATATATATATATTAACCTTTACTAAAAATATTCTACTCACTCTTCCCATTTCTATATATTTCATTTTATATCTCATAACATGATTTCTCTAACTGTGGTTTTCTGTCTCATTTTAAATTTTTTTACACTAATATTGATTTTTAAAGGTGATGGTGTTCTAGTGGATTTTCTAATTTAATGGTTATTGATATTTTCATATTAATTTCCTATTTTTTCTGTATTTTTAATTGGTTTAATCGTCTATGAATTATACATATCAATTTTATGTGATACATGGTCTCATAAAACATCCTTGTATAGTACCATTATAATTATATAAACCCTCATAAAAATTATTCAAATATTATACGAAACAATCATGAATCAATTATTAATTTATTTTATTTAATAAATAACAATCTATTTGACTATAGGAAAAATTATTAATCGCTATTAAAACATGGGGTTTTACAGTCTCCCCCTTTCGAAAATTACATCCTTCCATTTATAATTATCAAAAACTAACATAAATAGATAAATGAATCTAAATTATAGAGATGCCTTAGGATACAATTTGTAGATAGTTAATATCTTACAATCTTTGGAAACATATATCTTTTCATTGAAAGAGAATATTCATGCCACTAATTTTATCTCCTTCTATTTATGACAATAGGACACCATTATTTTATATTCATACCCTCAATGTTTAATTTATATCTTAAAAGTTATTTTACCATCCATTCCTTGATTTAGTATTTTATTTTAACAAGAAATGTATTTTCTTTAACCAAAATATGTCTTCCTCTATTTGGATGGAACTGAACCATTACTAAAATCACTAATGTATCTAAAGGAAGTGTAATAAAATTTACAAACAATATATTCTTTTAAAATTCACTTTGTAATAGAATAATCATACCACTTAATGATTTCATTTATGCTTATATAATTTGGGTAGTGATTTAATGATCATATAAAACGCCATATATATATATTTGTGTTCCTAAAAAATATTCCAAAAAGACATTCATCGATATAGTTTGGATTGTACATGTAGCATAAATCAGGATCCACTTAAGTAGTAGTGCTTGCATTGGAATTTCTATGTCATGTATATCCCAAAGGCTGGTGATGATCATCATATTGATTGGTCCTTGGATTATTGAACTCATATTGATAATTATGAAGTTCCCCGCACATTAGAGATTGAATTATTAATTTTACCTTATGAAGGTCACAATTTCTTTCAATTTTATTAACTAAACTCTCCATTTTCCTTAATTATTGGATTTTTTATAACCTCATATTCAAATGTAAAATCTTCATCTATTTTTATAGAAGAAATTCCCTTAGTGATTCTTCATATTTATGACTATTAAGAAACTAAACATTTTTCCTTTATCATATTCATCACTTGATCTTGTATAATACTGCAACCTTCCCAATTTTTTGTGTTTTTAGGTCTTAGACTCTGTTAACATTCTAATTCCTAAATTATGATAGGTGGTTTGGAATAATAACAAGGATTATCACTCCATCTCTCATTTTTATGGATTTTTCATTGACATAATCAATGAATTTTCCTACACTCATGGTTCCTGATAATATATTTCATTTGAAAAATAAAAAGTGTTAATAAGAGTGATGAAACAATAACAATATAAGAGAAATATCCTAATCATAAAAACAATTCAACCTTATGTTTTCTCAATCATTTACATTATCCTTTTAGTCTATATCACCATTGATTCAACCAATATGAATCCTTATATGACCTAGGTTACCTTAACACTTTTAATGATATTATTCTCAACATAATTACAAAATTTTTTATGGAAATTAGTACATAATATATTTTTTTGATGGGAATATAATCATCCAAATTGTATCAAACCAGGGGGTCGAGCTATGTTTGTAGTCTTAGTCCCACTGATCGTGAATCATACTAATTATTAACTCAATGCTCAAAAAAAATATTTTACAGGGTTTATAATATAATGTAAAACTATTCCACCATCACTTCCATATTATGTTATCCAAAAATGGATACTTTTATAGGAAAAAAATCTACTTATGACTTTAACAATTTTTAGGATATCATCATATACATAATCTCATATCATTTTTTTACTATTTCTCTCTAACATTACTCTGAATTGTAACTGAAATAATATCAAAACAATTTCTAACAATTTCCTATGATTCAAACTATGGACAACCATTCTAGAGATTAATTTTTCCTAAATTGATTCTATTTTTTAGATAATACATCTCACAAATAATCGAATAACCAATGAAATGAAAGACATATTGTGTTGGAGAATGGACACATTACCATAATATATTATAAAAATCATATAAATTTATTTATAATAATGATCCCATAGACCGAATAATCAACATATTATAAAGTATATTAATCTTTATAACATTCCTCTTGATTCATTTTTCACATGCATTGAACTTTGTCAAGATCATTGGGTTTATCTTTGAGGATACCTTGTAAGGAAAGGTACTAGCTTAATCCATTTAGATATTATGATAATGAAATTAAAATATGATGTATATAGATTTAAATAGGATTGGTTTTTGGGATGAGAGTCAATTTTAATAGGGAAATTTTAGGGGGGGTGAGAGGCCCATTTTATAAGTTCTAATAAAAAATTCAATCTGAATATTTAAACTTAATATAATAGTATCATACTATAAACATGTCATGAGTATCTGGAATTGGATACTAATGGATTATAGGGTGTGATATTGATGATAATATCTTATAAAATAAATTATAAACATGTTTGTATCAGTTTTCAATCCCGTTACCTATTGATTTATTATATATTCCATTAATTATTTTTATGTGGTAAATATTGTGTACCTAAGGTAACTTAAACATAATGCCTAAAAAATTTGTCTTTATTTTTAAATTTACCCGTGATTATTTTAAATTTTATATCCATTTTTCTAGTTTTTTTTTATAATATTTAATTTTAATATATTTAATGTATAATTTTTTAAAATATTTTTTTAGAAAACATACTTCAATATTAAAATATGAAATATAGGGTTTAAAACTAAAATTTCTATCTTAATATATTTAAATTGATTTAAAAAAAAATAATTTTTCAATAAAAATGGATGATAAGTTTCTATATCACTACTACAATTTAATAAAGGAATATAGGTTTCAGTATTAGTAGATGACCGTATTTCATTAAAAACCCATTTTTTGTGAAAAATATTAAAAATTCATGTTAGCATAATTTTGAAGTTATATATCCAAAAAATAAATATATCTTCGAATTATTTTTATTCTAAAAATTATAAAATTATTTTTTTAATTGATATTTCAAAATATAACAAAAAAACTAACTTTATTGGAAAAATGACATTAGTTTAACTGAGATTCGTTAATATTATTACATATGGATTTATATTATAAAATATATTACTATATTAGTTACTATATGATATTATCTTTAATGATCACAATGTAATCCATTAGGATAAAATATTCTATGCTTATGAAATCAATTATTTAAAAAAAATTACTTTTTATTATATATATGCTTTAACTAATACCATTAAAATTAATTATTTATATTCTAAAATTTATTTCAACAACTCCATTTATAATAAAACATATATTTCAATTTTATATATAAAACATATCATTTTAACCTAATAATATTAATATTTATAGACGATGAATATAAATATATTTATAATATTTTAATGTCATATATTTATTTAATTGTATATTAAATTATTTTGAATATAAATCATAACAATTACCCAAATTATACACCTATTGAATATATTTTTAATAACCATATCTATAATGAGAATATATTCAATTACTAGATTTCAATCCCATTTATATATCATTATATAACTTTATTTATTCACACATTCTATTTCCATGGTCTTCATTTTAGATCTCACATCATGGTTTCTCTTACCACCGTGTTCGTTATAGTAACAGTGATTCTTAAAGAGATGATAGACTCAGTGTGTTACTAATACTGAATATATTCTTATTTTCATTATCTTATCACATTTATTTTTTTACTGTTTTATTATATAGATTCATCAATATTGTGAACTAATCCATTTTATGTGTAACAATCTGTCCTAAACCATCATGTATGTTCTGGTTATTTATATGACCTCACAAACCTCGCATCGTATTCAAGAGGATATAAACTAGTAGCAAGGTTCCCAACACTATCAGTGGGGATATAATACCCTCATTATCATGTCATTTATCCAAAAAAATATAATAAAATAAAATTAAACAAGGAATAAGAAGACATTATCAAATAAATGACAATCCATACAAAGTATAAATAGTTGTTTCCAATGTTAAAACCAAACAACATTATAGGTTTAGAACATAGGGAAATAAAACTATGGAATCCTTGGATGAATGCCCTCATCCCATGACCAAATCTAGGAGCCATGACTCAACCATCTACCATAATCCACCTTCCATCCCTTATAACTGCATACATGAAGACTTCATGTTCATTGAGATTCCCGTACAAGGTGGTAATAATAATAAATAGTATGAATCAACCAATGAATCCTTACAAAATTTGGCATGTATTATAGGTGTATCCCATGATAATAATAAATGTTTAATAATTCCCAAAAATCGTATACTAAGTAGAAATGTGGTAACAAATCCACCATTATACGATTTTTCCCATATTTTGATCCATGTGAGAAGAATTTTTGATGATGTTAATTGTAATGATGAAGTAGAAACAAGGATGTCATCACACAACATAGTGTCCTCAAGGCATCGAATCTAGAGTCAGGACACAAGGCTAGAAATTAATATGTAGTTAGTATCAATAATGTATTGATTTCAGTCATGACTCGATGGGATCTGTAAAGAAAAATGTTTAGTATAGACCATGAGGTTATCATTAATATTAAATGTGTATGGAACAGCCACCTTCATTTTTTCAAATCGTACACACCACCGTATTAAGGGATATTCATACTAAAATGGTCAAATATAAAAAATACAAATAATATCATACAATGGAAGAGATAAACTCATTACAGGGATGAGAATAATAATAAAAAGGTAGAACATTATCAATATAATATATTAGGATGTATATAACAACATCTTATCAACATAAATAATGGTAACAAGATATCACATTAAACTCATAGAAACAAGGATCATATATGGGTATCATGACAACAAACACACACACACCGAAAGGAAATAACCATCACTCCAGAATAAATTTTCATTCCAACACATCATGAATGAAGGAAATAAAAGTACAAAAAGACATACAAACTCAAAATTTATTCCTAACTCTATTTTATTAATGATAACCCCCATGGGTTTAAAATTATTAATGACCAAACATGTCTTACACCTTTTTGATAAGGATCTCAAACATCATAGATTACTATCTCTTGTTCTGGTTAATCAAGGGAGAGGTTTTGAAATGATACTTAAAAAGATTTCATGTCATGAATGTTGTTTTATAATATCATATATTACTAAGTCCATTAGTGGAATCAATATTGAGGTATATTGAAGGAAGTAACACCAATTCCCCAAATCAATTATAGATTTAAGAAAGGGATTTTAATTCATCATAAATTCCTAAATAGTGCTTCATAAAATGGAAAATAAACACAAATTCATAAACCATATATCAGAATAATAGAGATTAATTAAAAATGGCAACTTGAGATGCTCAATTCACGAAACATTCCATGGAAAAATCCATATTTATTGAGAGTTATATCTTTGATCAAGGGGGTTTCATTGGCCCATCTAATACTCCACTAATAATACAAGGAATCATCAATGGATTATGGTTGCATCATCAATCTATCTTAAGGAAAAGGTCTTGTAGAATGATTTATAAACACGTAGCACTAGAGTATCAGTTTCGAATAAAAATTATAGATTCAATCAAGAAACATTTTTAATAATATAGTTATACTACCATCATATAATGAAAGTTATAATTTATCATTTTATATTACTCGTATTCACATATCCTAAAAATATCCATCATCATCTCTAAAATAGGCCTACTTATTTGTGATAGATCATAAAAAATTGATTTATTTTTGTGTCACCATATTCATACAAGATTCAAGAATCAAGGGGATATGAATATGAGGGTGCAATAATCAATATAGGATCTCTCAAATAAAAAATATGTTTTTCAGAAATATAATATGAAAAAATAGGTCAAAAAAGAGTTTTATTAAAAACATTTAGGGTGAATTTAATGCACCATAAGGATGGGTACTTTGACAACTTCATAGGAATAATTGATTTTATAACCTGTATAGATGAACCAACAAAGTTTTTCCAGTAGCACCGACATTCCAGTTGGTTATTATGAGTCCAATATACCTGTTGGAATCATACCATCAGGCTGATGGGTTCCACTAACTGGTTGATGGATATTTTCAAAACACTATACGGTCATGCCTCTTACCAGATTTTGAAACATTCATTCCCAGACCCTTCCACTAAAAATACCAATTAGTACTCCATACTAGAGAATAATTTATAGATAATATATAGATTATTAAATAAAAAATATATTATAAAATTAAATTATTTTATGATGTTATAACCATCCATCTAATGACATCTCATCCTTGAAAATTAAATTCAATGTTTGTAGACAATCAACATGGACCTCTAAGAACAAACATCATCCTCCCAATTATATGTAAACTATCAGATACATCCTATAAACAATGTAATCTAATCTAATGGTACCTTCTTATATAAAAGGTAATTATTGTTTTGTTATAAAATTGTATTTTGAAAGACCATTTTTGAATCATCAATATTCTGATCAATGCCCTCCTAATCGATGACATTCATAGGATGTGGAATGTATAAATGAAATTGAGCAACATGAAGTATTTCATGAATACCATGATAGTGAGAAGGAATATCTAATAAGTATTCCAGTATCCCAAGCTTCATTTTGATCTCAAAGGGTCCATCTTGGCATGGTTCTAGCTTCGCATTCTTCCTCCAACAAAGGAGGCCTAGCCATGTGTGGATCTTGGTGAAACCCACTAACCTTTAAAACCCTAAAATGGCCTCTTAATATTATTAGAGTAAGTTTGAATCATTATCTAATAAAAGATAATACACTTTTGAATTATTTTTACTCTCTCATAGGTCTTTTGAACAAAATTGGAACCCGCAACTACTTCCACACCATCCTTATGCCAACGAAGTTATGAACAACATGGACTTCCATAGTCATCACCATCATCATATTCCACCTGTAACACCCCGACCCCAGTTACCCAGAGTCGGGGAATTATTACATAACATTGGCATGATCACAAGAAGATCAAATCTCGAAAGACCGATTAGTTTAGTATCCTTGGAAGCACTACATATATTCATAAAGTCTTATATTACATCATAAAAATGAAAACTACAACAACATATTTTCTTCATAGTCCACACTCATATCCCCACATACTATCCCTGCAGGTCATTCATAAATTTCTTCTTCACATCCTGGTAAAAATAAAACATAGAAAAGGGGTGAGCTCAAATGACCAGTAAGAATAACAATATAGCAGAAACTTTCATAATTAAGAATAAACATTTAAGGTAATGTATAACTAAAACAAAAGTCTTTTAAACATGAACTTCAACATAGCATGGCAAAAATAAAATGAAATAATTCCATTTACTTATTCACATGGATATTCTACTAATCGAATAATCACATGCAATATCAATAACCACTTTCATAATGATGGACTGCATAATGCCGAACTTTAATTTCTGTGTCGAGGGCTCGTGCCAAGACCTAAGGGATAACTGTAACTGAAACCCAACCCGGAGAGCCTCTGTAACCGGACTACATCCCGAAGTGCCTCTAATAACCGGACACCAACTCGGAGTGCCTCTAATAACCGGACACCTACCCGGAGTGCCTCTAATAACCGGACACCAACCCAGAGTGCCACTAATAACCGGACACCAACCCGGAGGGCTTACTTTTACCGGTCCCCAACACGGAATATACTAGTCCAACACATTTATCATAAGAAGAGGATGACATATAACATAAACATTCGTATTAAAACTAACATACAAAATGTCAAACCTTTAATCATAAACCATTAATGGCATAAAAATAACTCATCCATAGTCAAAAATATCACAAAACCTTAAATATGATATGGATGATTTGTATCATAATAATAAACTTGAAACAAGTTTAAAATTTATCAAAGGATGTTGACATAGATGAAATCAATACTATTTGAGAGAAATATATCTTTTTTGAAATCATTTAAAAGTCGCATAATTATAGAGAAAACCTTTATTTTTAAAATATCTTTATGAGCTTGTGAAGGAAGATTCAAAGGTGTAATAACGGCGGAGAATAACCGCACCTGCCGTATATGTTAAAAAAAAGACATTCTTACCTTAATTTTGTCAAAATTTAAAAGGACCTTGTTTGGAAAACGACGGAATGATTCCTTTATAAACCTCTTATAAAAAGTCAAACAAGGGTATAAATTTATTTAACCCATATTCTTGTAAACAGTAAAAATGTTTTGAAATACATTTTTAAGAAACATGGATGTGGATGATAATGAGATCCCAGTAGATTATTACGTATATACAACCTCGGATAATGAAGGGATTGCGAAATAAACAATTACCAATTTGTTAACTTACGGAATGTACAACCCATGAAAGAGGTATCATACAATGAATATGTAAATACACATATATTAAAGTGTATTACACAGAGATTATAATTATGGGCAGTACATACACCACAAAAAAGGTAATGGTGGCAATATGGCATGAATATCACGGGAATAAGGAGTGAGATGAAAACCCCTTACCTTGTACTATTCCTTGGTTGGGGTAGGTTAACCTCCTGTATAATGGTAAAATAATTGTTATTAAATTATTCAATAATCATATACATCAATATGATATCATATATGATCTTTTATCATTGCTTTGTTAATAATATCATAGAATTATCTTCGTTTCAGTTGTATCTTAATCATATCCCAAATGATATCAAGTACTTATAAACTATTATTAATCATAAAATGAGAATTATACTTGAATGGACCTGATGGAGAATGAATCTCATCGTGTTCGTGGAGACGGTAGTCCGTATGTACGCAAGAGCGCTAATATCATTCTTTTGATATTAAAATAATATATAATTGGATGGTATATCATATATTCAGAATAATTATAATTTTATATTTATTATTTAAATGAGTTACACATCATTATTATACCCATCCAAATTATAATATATTGAATAACAATTACACCACGACGTCGAGACGGTAAGCCGTACGTACGCACGTATGGTGACATGTTATTCAAAGGGTGGATAAAATAGTGAATATGATTGTAACATATTTATAATAACATAACAGTATATATATGATACTGGAGTTATTGTTTTAGAATGGTAACAACAAAGGAAGAATAAGTGGAAGAAGAAAGGAACTTGAAAAAGTGTGGTGAAATCATTACCTCTTCTTCGGGTTCTTCCTTTTGATTTGATCAAAAGGGCTCGGTATGTTGGATTTCTGATCAGACTAAGGCCTCTAGGTTGTAGTTATGGAAGTTTAGAGATTATTTGGGAAGAGTTTGGCCGAACCAAAAGGCTTTGAAGGTGTGAATAAATTAGAAGGAGGAGTTCACTTTTATAAGAGGGGCGAGGGGCACCTTTGGAAAAGCTAGAAATATTAATTTATCATAAATTCATATTCAGTTTCTAATTGCTAAAAAGTTGATTATTTAAATGTTAAGGTAGGGATAGGTCGAAAACCACTCAACCAATAAAATTTAGACAGGTTTGAGTACATATATAAACCTTATCTTTAAGTATTAACTCTAAGTTAATTAGTTTCACTTTTACAATGTCTCATTGTATTTTTATATTATATGGTTAATAAACATACTATATACATCCAAGAGACCCCCAAGTGGTTAATTAATGATACAACTATCATGATATAAGTCTCTTGGACGAACCATATATTTTTAGAAATTTAATATCAATTAATAATATAATATTAGTTTTAAAAACTTTTTTATGTCAATTTTGACACCATTCAATAGTTGATTTTTGTAAAACTCATAACAGAATTATTACATCTAACAAAGTTAATTAACGCAATCCTAATATGTCATATTATCCTAGAAAATTATTTTAATTCATTAAATGTGTAAAATTATATTTATTTCTGTATTTATAATATCAATTATTTTAAATGTTCACTATTATGGTAATTACTGCATCATCATTCAGTCATAAATAAATTAAATTATTTAATCTTTAAAAATTATAAATAAAATATAATTATGTTGGAAATATTTTTAGATTTCTAATTAATATTTATAGTCTAAAATCCAACATATATAACCCCATGTAAAAATTGTTTTTCTAAAAGATATATGCTTGTGTAATTTTTGTATTCATTTTAACTTAATTAAAATAAAGTCTCCCTATCACCTACAAGTGGCTCCATAGGGTCCCAAAATCGACCCAAAGATGCCTATGGTCGAACATGTATCAACCAATAATGTTAGTACACGTTTTAGGGTAATTTAGTATTATTATAATATTATTTTTAAGCCTTATTTACCGGATTTACCCTTAACCATGGTAAATAAAATATTTACTGCAGTAATTATTCAATATGTCTAAAAATAAAAGTTACCTATTCACACAATATAAACATCCTGATTCCAAATGTGGAATCCATTTTTCCAAATTCAAAACACAGAAGTGGAAGAAATTAATTTAAAAATAATTCCCGTTGTTAAAACAAAAAGCGTGTTTTTATGATATAATAACAATCAAAAGATTGATACTTGTTTATGTTCGGTTTAATTGTGAAATTATGTCCAATGACCAACATTGTATTATATGGTAAAAATATATTCTAAATATACTTTAAAACCACTCAAATTCATAATTTATCACTATTAATTATTTTGATTAAAAAAGTTCTTTTTATTTAAAATTTAGTAATTTTCACTATTCATCAAAAAATTAATGTTATCCAAAAAGTACCAAAATTTCAACTTAGGGTAAATTCGACACTCCGAATCCAAATATGAAGTCCATTTTGAAATATAAAATATATATAATTTCAAAAATTAGGTATTACTATTCATAACGGCTAGTTTTATCGGTTGTGGTGTGTGTTAGAACTCGAAGTTGCGTACAACGCACACTACTGTATTATTCAAAGAGAAGCGTACGGTGGAAGCATGGGGTGTTAAATTGTAAATTTTTTTATGTCCCCATTCTAAAGAATAATTTTATTTAGTCAAATTGAATATATAAAAGTTTAAAATATTGTATTTAGAAAGGGTTTACTATTAAAGTCGCTAAAAGTGCATTTTTGAAAAATACTTCTTTTATCTGAAAAAAAAAGAATTTTTCATACATTATGTCTAAGAAACTCATAATATGGATTCTAAAATTATACGGATTATATAAGGTTCAGAATTTAGTTAATACTATTCATAACCTCTTTTGAACGACTTTTTTGGTAAGTCATGGTGCGCTTGAAATTGGTGTTACGTGTAGTGAAAGTTATTGAATTGTTTTGAAGAAGTACATAGTATGATGTCTTGGGGTGTTACACCACCCAAAGAAATTCATTATAAATAATTTATTTTATGAACTAAAATTAAAATAGATAATCATAAGTTGATATAATATATGTTGGTTCATAATCAGGAAGAATATATTCAATTATGTGAATTACATGCTGGCATATTTATCCTTCTAAGGGTGTTATGTTATACTCTATCTCATATGTGTCCCAACGATCATAAAAAATACCTATAAAACCCATGATTTAAACTGTGTGACTATATATGATAAAAAACTAAAATTAATTCAATGTATTTGTACACTCATTTAAATATACATTTCCCCAACTTATCAATAGAGTAAGTGTCATAGATGGATAGGAAATGATAATCATTCTTTAGTGGATCAAAAATAACCCAAAAAGAGTGATGAATAATTTCATTTATGGGTAACCCCATAAAAATTTCTATCTTCACATCATCCCACTTTCACAGGGGTATGTTAAGTGGATAGAGAATAACACTTGAACACTGGTTCTCAACCATTATCATTAGGAATGTATGGAATTGGGATATAAAACCAACAATGTATGGATTTATAACAATACACCAAAACTCTCACCCTATATCATAGTAAAACATTGTATCTAAAGGGTAAATCAACTAAAAATAGGTTTAAAATAATGTAACCAGATCTTCCGTAATTAAATAATGCACATGAACCCTCCCATGTAATTAGATGACATCGTTACTATCCAATGACCACCCAAGTATTATGTCACCACCCTCTATTTGTTCAAATATCACACAACACTCAGGGACAGTCTCATATCCAACTTTTAATCATTCTATAACTGAAGAGGTGAAAAAAATATTGCACAGTTCATCTATCCATGGTCCTTGGAATTATATATCCTAACCAACATGCCTATCAGATGCCATTTTTACTATCAGGGTCATTCACAAATAAACTGAGCTATCTACGTCTTATATATAAAATATTATAAAATAAAGTAAACATTTTTAGGTGAAAATTCCATCTCAATGTGGAATATATTTTAATAATATACCCAGAATATCTACACGAAATTGAGTTCCCATTGTTTGAAGATATAGTGATGTCTATTGGGGAAAATGTGGATGTCAAAACTCTCACCAATGGGATAATATTTCCAAGACGTCATTGCATAAAACATAATAGTTAGATCCATCTCATTGGTCTGATAACTCCACTCATTGGGTGGCAGTTCACAAGACCCATATGTTCCAACCTACTACCTCCATGACTATAATTCTCCAAAAACAAATTCCAGATACTTCATAGTATACAACCAAACTAATCCCTATATTATAAATTATAAACACTATAGTTATAGTCATCCTCCTACTCAGCTTTAAGAAAAAACTATTCCCACTTTCATTACTACCATAAAATTACTACCTTCTTAATTAGTTAATTAATGGGTTATTATATAATAGTTAAGTCTTGGAGAAAACAACAATAGTATTCAAGTAAACTCAAAAATCCCATGATCTAAAAAATGGTCCACAACATGCCCAAGAAATCATCTCTTTTGTTTTATATGGGTAAATATATATAAAAATTTCTCATAAAAAACCTTCCCCATGAATATTATCCCAAGAATCCAATATTTAAACTGTGAAAAAAATGTAACGTATCATATTTTCTATATCTATATACATGAATATTTTGAGACGTATGGCATACTTTTGCAGGGTGAGTTAGTGGATGATAATGTTGAATTATTAAAGGTATGGGTGGATATTCTTGATCCTGAAATCAATGAACACTATGGAAATATCCATTAATCTAAATATAATCAATATGTTCATAAATAACCCATACCATGTCTGAATTTCCATGCCCATTATTCCCACCACTATAACCTTATACTAGGGATTTTCCAATAGAAGGATACACTTAGAGAACCACAAAGATCCCATTTACTGATCAAGGTGATCATAAATCATTGGAAATAGAAAACAAATTACAAACCATCACACAGTTAATCATCTATAATCAATGTATGTTCAATGACTATCATCTCCCCCCATGGAAAATAAAAGTTTTTCATACCTTGATGACTCAATCAGTCTGATAAAGATCTTTTTTTTGATTTCCTCAAACTATACTATGATATTTTTAATCAAATATGGTTCAATATGATAATGGGGTATAAAAATGGTCTATGAAAATGACATGATCCCTATCATTATTTCAAAATATATATCTAGATTAATTCTTATAAATTTCACTATAATTATAGCTTTGTAACGATTCACAACATTATAAAAAAATTTAGTTGTCAAACATTGATCTTACCAAAAACTAAAATCCTACAATCTACACCATAATCATCCCATGGTTACTAAATTCCTGACCATTTATACATTCTAACAATTCCCACTCTCTAAGAATCACAAAATTTTATACCTAGGGTGAATTAAGTGATACATTCCTCTGATATTAATCAATGTGAGCACTGAAGCTATTTTACAGTTCATGTTGTGAATCACATCGAGTCAAATAATCTCCAAAATAATTATGTCCCATGGATGTTCATAAATAGAAAATAATATAGGTTAATGTTATAAACAAGGATGATTGTTCAAAATCATGCACAATGTTGTGTCATGTAAGGCCACTCGGATAATATACTAACAAGTAAATATTATCTAGAAAAATATTTGAAGAGTTAATATGAATGGAATAACTGTTGTAAAATAAAGTTGTAAAAAACCTTGATGTGATTAAAAAAATACATCAATAAATAGATCATCCATTACCTCCATCTATTATATCCTATTCCACTAAAAAAACATGTCCTACCATGCATTCCTAGACCTATCCCAAACACAAAAACAAATTAGATTAATCATGTTATGATGCTATTGTGGTGTACATTGACTAGGTCCCTAGGTCCTAGGTCAAATATTTACACTAACCCTATATAAAGGAGAAAATAAAATATTCCCCACATTTCCACACTTTCAAAACATGAACTAAGGTGTTTTATATAACATGATATAGTTCCCAACCCTAATATTTTAGGGTCAGTATAAACCTACTTCTTAGTGTACAGAGGAAACATTCTCTACTCCACTTAAATAACAGTACCATGTTTAACATCTCTTGAATTCCTATTTCTATTACTGGAATAGGTATTGACATGCCTTTTAATGATGGGATGATGACCGATCCAAAATTTCATATAATTTTTTGTATAATTCTTATATTAGGTAGGTTCTATGATATGTAGCTTAGTGGAATGATTTCACTATAAAAATATAATAATGGAAACCTAAAAAATCACCATAATGGTATGTTATAAAACCACAACCATTATAGCAAGAAATAACTCACTAAATAGAATGTCCTTCAATGAATCAAAGCTAAGACCATCACACCTTGAATATTATCCAGTCATGCTCCACCACCTCCAATAATGTTCTTATATTATTAATTCTACCAGATTCACCGTCCTATCATCATGTTACTTAATTTGGAGAATGATATCCTCAACGATGTCTATCATTCAAACTATATCTTATATCCCTCAAGTATCATGAATGTATTCTGGATTTTGGAGGTGTAAATCTATTGTGTAGTTATCCATACACCTCGGTTTCGACTTACATGGGAAATAATAAGTGGAAGAACTCATGGATGAGGTGGGGGAATATCCAGAAATACTAGAGTATATGCCTGAGCATGCTTAACATTACCATCGTATATAGAACACAGTAGAATAATGCCATCCCTCTGAGTTAATGAATCCCAATCCATATCAGATGGTCGTCCTATCAGTCTCTTGCTAGGGTGAATATTCTAAAGTAATAATGAAACAATTATTGAATACCCAAAATTTTATGGATAGATCTTAATCATTCTCAGGGATCATACGATGGTTCTACTAAGAGTATACCCATAATCCAATGTATATCTTTCATTCAACTAAAAATGGTATCTATCCTTGAAAATTATTAATAGTCAAGTGTATATATAAAAATTTTAAAACATGTATAGATTCATGTATTTAATACCAATATGGATATATAAAAAAAGTATAGAAATATATGTATCACATTGAAAAAAGATAATTATAGAATAATTAGATTAAAAATCATGGAATCAAATAAATGATTTCCTCAAAAATTTGATATATAAAAATATATATATTGAATATGATTCTAAATGACTAATATTGTTTCATGAATGTGAAAAAATAACATAAACATGTATGAATAACCACATAAATGGTAACTCAGATGTGTTTTACACATGTATAGTCTAGAAACATAGAAATTCACCAACCTAAGACCAATAGAGATTTCCCTATTATACAATGTACTATTTTAGTGTGACGAAAAATATTATAATTATGCTCTAATAACTTTTTCTAATTCCCCGACCTAAACCACAATGTCCAAGCTAGAGGCTCACATGACCTCATGTGAACCACCAAAAATGAAAGAGGCAATATACTAGTAGTCTGGGGAACAAAATAATAAGTAGGGAGACTATACCCTTTGTATAATTTCATTAAAATAGTAACAATAAGAAATATATGAAAAAAAATGTCAACAATCTGGATGAGTGTAATGTCACATAAGAAAATTTCATAAAACACATAAAAAAAAGGTTCCCATGGATGTAATCCAAACTAGATTTAATGTGTAATATAAAAGTAAATAAAATAATTTTATCCTTTAGAGTCTATCTTGATATCTCCAATAGCTCCATATTCAATATAGGAAATATCTAATATGATCCCTTTTCCATCCTTAGATCTATATACATAAATTACAACAACACATCAATATTTATTTGTAGAGTGATAGAAATAAATCCCAGTTGTATATCAAAAAATGAATCACTAGAAAAAGTTAACCTTTATTAAATGTTTGGCATGATAATATTAAATTTTCAAGAAAGCATTATTATCTCATTCTGAGAACTCGTGTTATAAAAAAGACACTGCAATCCTTGGTCATGCAAATATATGATGCAAGCCAATCTAATCAACAATGAGGTTGGATGTAATAAATAAATATCCAAAACATCATTGAAATTATACTTTGTATCATTGGGAAAATACTCTTGAGTCATGGAAAAAGGGCGACTAGTGAAAATTCACATGGTAGTTGTTATTCATTATGTTCTATCATATCTACTCAGAATTAACAAGGCATCCAGTTTCTTGTTATTTTTATTGGATATTGATATCCTAAACTATGTAAGGTCACACCATCATTATCATAAAACATTGACATCACTACCCTATTAATGAGCAATCATACCATATTGGTCATAAATCATATGTTTGGATAACAACCTTCAATTGAATAGAAAAACACATAACTATGTAGATAACAATATGAAAAACATATCCCCTTATTGTGAGAAAATTAGAAAATTCATCTAACGATATGTGATCACCATCCATTATAGTAATAAACTAATCAATAAATACTCATGGAATCATGGATTATATATGTGTATCATGGAAATTCACAAACCAACTATAAATCACCATCAATAAATAATAGAAATCCCTACAAACACTTCCTGATTAAAGGACACAAGAGTATAAAGGGGCCTCAAAATGGAATGAAACACACTATATATGTTCATTTATGGATAAATACACAATTCATTAATGAATGAGGACTAGAAAAATTACAAAACTTTATAGAATGTGATCAAATAGTAATGTTTAATATCAAGGGTTTCAGTTCATCAAGATAATGGCTTAGAAAAAATATTTATGTATATTCATTATCATGAATGGGATTCTATAATCACTTAACATATGGATTCTTCCAATAAATAAATTATACCGGATACCATATAAAGAGATTACAATCCACTAGATTCATTGTTGATCAAATAAAGGAACAGGATTTTATCATTTATTATAAATGAGATCCTTAGGTCTATAATTTCATCATCAATCAATAAAAAATACATGATTGGAAAAAAAAGTCAAGAGTAATAATATGTCGAGATGATCAATTCTTGACGACCTACCTAGAAGTGTAAACCTTTTATGAGTGTTCTATTTCTAGATAAAAGGGGTTTTCATTTAATGTTATGATCTTCTACTAATCAACCTTGAAAATTCAAAGGATTATGGACCAATAATAAAACTAACATCTAGAATAGTACTACTAGATTGGTTCATAGATACATATTTGTAGCACATCCATTATTAATGGTATATATTCAGCCACTTAAGAAATATTTTCAACACACCGAATCCACAACTGAACTATGAAGAAAGCATGAATTCCTATTTGGATCATAATATAATTCAAAAATATGATAAAAATCCATAATAATCTCTAAATAAGGTTTATGGATTTAGAATGTTTTGAGTTAAAACTGACTGATTAATAATCCTCGGATTGGTAATAAGATGATGAATCATAGGGATACAAATGGTATTATCCATGAATCAAGTGGGTATCTCTCAAAATTCAGAATAAGACATCTAGTTTTCAAATAGGGAAATAAATGTGTTCATTAATGATATACATTCAAAAAATGTAGTGTTCATTTATTGAACGATCAGATTAGGTGTGATGGATACCTGGTGGGACACAACGTTAAGATGGTTTCACCATTATCTAGCTATTGGCATGATATTGGATGGCTTGTGTTATGGGAAGGAATATCTGATTTAGGATAACACCAATATTTGTTAGGTTTTAACAACCAGCTATCTATTAATTTCATCCCATCATATACACCTTCTAGAATCCCAATAGTCCGCCTTTGGGTTACACTATCTAACCAGTTCTACTTTATATCATCCCTAATGGAAGTGATTGAAACTAACTTTACATCCATGGGTTCCCATATCCATTCACTAAAAAACAACCCCTTAGAAACCCATATCAGTGAATAATTGAATGATAAATTAGACATTAATAAAATCAAAATGTCACGTATTTTGAAATAAAGATAGGAAGTTACATTATGTGATACATTTTTTATGCTACATCATTGTCATGTTCTATAATAATTGATTAAAATTTCATTGACTTTATTCATGAAATATAATGATAAATATATAATCAAGTATTAATTATTTTGAAATAATAATGAATAATTATTAACAGTTATATTTTAAAATATTTTTGGACTCAAAAAATGGTTCATCGCTTGTCTGGTGATGTATGTAACTTACTGTATAATTTTAAAAATAACATTTAAAACATTTACAAATACCACTAACCGATGTTTTCATGGATTTTATGTAGATCTAGAAATACATTCAATAAGAGTATTTCTAATTTAAAAGATACAAATTAATCACTTCCATGGTTGATTATAAATTCTAAACCATGATTATCCCAATAATTATATTAGTAGTTCCACCGTATTATCATACTATATTATTATATTTATATTCCTTTAATGTTGGTAATTTATGGTGAATCTATTTCATAAGAATATAAATATTGATGAAAATAATCCAAAGTAATACTTCTATGTCTAAAAATGATACCATCTTTATATGAATTTTTCAAATTTTTTTATAAACATCATCTATCCAAAATAATATCCATAATAAATTGAATGAGGGTATTATTCCATGAGGGTTATATTTAAAAATTTATACAAATATTTTAATTTATAAAAATCATAATTAAGGAATAATCATTGAAAACTATCATTGAAATCAACAGTCTTAATATTATCACATCCAGTATACATATGATTCAAATTATATTTGAATATGGATGTAATATTTTCAGTATTGATTGTGAAAGAAATAATTTTTTCGATGATTCTAGATTTGGCCATAGATTCCATAACCTAGTATACTACATTCATTGAATTTTTTTTATTTTTATAAAGGACTGATCTAAATTATATCATGATGAAATTCAACAAAAGGATTATAATTTTTAAATGTTCATAATTCATTCAACCTAAAGAAAATTAATATATTTCTTAAGGAGAAATAATGACTATAATATAATTTGGAAACAAATTCCATGTTTAATGGTAGTATGTTTTTTTATAATTTATATTTGTATACTTTCAACACTATGACTAGATCATTTAAATAAGTAATGGAATTGTTGATGGTAAATTTCATAAGAAATAATTTTTATAACAATCTTAATTTTACTTTTTAATTGTAACCAATGTGGGAATGATATAAGAATGATATTAGTAAATAAGAAAAATATAAGTGAAGAAAAAAACATGAACATGTTGATATACCATTATCTTTCATTAATATTGATAAAAATATAAAGGGGGTTATTGTTTAAGTAATATTGAATTTGTGTTTTACTTTTTACGATAAGGAAAATAAGATTTATTCTTATGAATGTATTAAAGAATAATGGTATGGTAGTAATATTTTATGTACCCATTCTTTAAAACAACGAATGTGTATTTTCCAAGGAAGGTTTGATGATTTCAATAAGGAATAATGTCTTATAATAATTCTTAGAATTATAATTGAGGAATTCACTTCAATAGGGTCACTAGAGGCCCATCCACATTATAACAAATTTTATTTTAATAATTGTGTTGTTTTTGATAAATAATTTTTATAAGGAATTACATGTATACAACATACTTACTAAATAAATAGTGATTTTAATATCTTATTGTTTATAAATGAAAAGGTATAAAATATAAATTCTATTTAGAAGAAAAAAATCAAATTCTGGAAAAGGAAAATTACTTACATCTGATGTTATGATTGTTGTTTATATAACATCATAATTTTTTTCTATCCATTTTGGAAGATTTTATTTTTTTTCTTTTTCAATAATAATGGCTAATTGTTTTCCAATTCAACAATCCAGGAATGTTTGAAACCATTGAAAGATAACTAAAAAGAAATATAGATAAATTTTTACATCATTAATGACTATAAATAACACCAGAATGCATTGATGAATATATGACACTAGCATTGGGGAAAAGAGAAAATAGTATTTATAGGTGTGTGTCATCATAGTAGGCTATGGGAGAGAACCTTCTCCCATCAAACATAATAGATTCAGTAATGAAACACATTTCCATGTTAACTGCTGAAATCCAAAAGTTTCTTTCAATGTGGGATGACTAATTTGTTATTTGTATTCATCCATTTAAATTATAAATACACATGTGAACTTCAAATTAAATGATGTTGTTATTATTAATTTACAACCCCCACCCAAAAGTTACAATTTCAGGGTAGATTACATGATATATCACTAACCAAGATATATACAATATCTTATCAATATGAAAGATAATTTTAATCTCATACATCATCTAAATGCTATATCATTGATGTCTAAATAATCATAAATTCCTCTACATATCTTAAATTTAATCTTCCATGTGGAATGAGAAAGAATTGAAGATTATATATATTGAATTTGAGGACTAATGAAAATGATTGTATATAATTCTATGTTGTTAAAATATCATGATGATACTATTTGTTAATTATGCTTCAATAAATGGAATTCAAAAATGATGAATGGATATTGAAGTGATTTCTTCCAAATATGATACTAGATTTTGTGTTGTAACCAAATCATATAAAGGATTATCTATGTAATAACATTCTGAAAATATATAAATTATTGTGTTAATGGTTTTCTAGGTAAGGATTTTATACAAGATACATATATGTGTGTTATTTCCATAATCATTCAAATAAGAGTTATGAAAAATTGATTTTGTTATCGACCACTAGAAAATGAAAATAGTGTAATGTTGGAAGTATAACAATAATACTTTTTGAGATTAATCTATTTTAAATTAGAATTCATTGGTAGAATTAATATTGTAAAATGGTCTAATAATTAATATAACACTATAGAGAAATATATGTTTGAAATGAAGACCATTTTTAAAAGAGAAATAGATCAAGAATGATCAGTTTCAGTTTTTTGGACCATACATTTATTCAATAAACATAAGAAGATCCAAATAACATCATGGTGATATCTATGACATAAAATACATCATCATTCAATATAATTCATAAAAACAAAAAATCTATGAGATTTTAGGGGATATAGAAGCTATGTTATTTCAAATACCACTTAGAGAATAAATGATTGATTACTTGAGAGATTTAAAAGGGAATATAATATCAAATTGAAAAATATTAAATGTTAAAAAAAATATAGAAATCAAGCTGAATCTTTTCATTGAAATATTCATGTTTCAATAGTAAAAATACAAAAATATGTAGATAGAAACAATGTGACTATTTGATCTAATTAAAAAAATGTAGAAATTGTGTATCAAATATTAGAGGGGACCAAAAATTCATAAATTTGAAATTTTCTATGCATAAAAGAAGATACATTAAGGATGATGTATTATCTACATAGAGAGGTAGAGGAGAAGGAGAGGAGAATTTGGTCATCTATAATCTATGTAATATTCTAGTTGATGTTTATATAATTCCAACATAAAAATTATTATTGTGGAACTAGAATAAAATTTTAGAGACCCACTTCATTTTTATGATAAAATAATAATATCACTCACATTATAAAACAAATACATAGGGGTTTCATTTCTAATCCACATAACTAGATATAGAAAAACTCTTTTTTCTATAGGGATGCATAGACTATAAAGCCACTATTTAAATTATTATTAATATGTGATAGGACAATGAGTTCATGTCTATGGACATGATCATTTTTTCATCGATAAAACAAATGAAGCTAATTTTGTGTGACACAAACACTATGTCACTATGGATGTAGTCATCTATAGGGATACAATTCGTACCATCATATTTTAGAGTTTTTGTTTTATTTATTTTCTCATTTATTTCTACATTTATGCTTCCAATGTGAAGATACTGAAATATTGATATTGATTCCGTAAAAAATTTATGCAGTGAAAAGGGATTGATTTAATAAATTGTAATAAAATAAAAGGGACATTAATTCACCCCTTAGACCTACTGTGGGTGAGTCCCATTGAGATCCAATAAAATTGAACTTTATCCCTCTATTTATTATTATAAATTTTTTACTCATACACTAATATAAATTGATGATGGAATAAATGATATTTTTATGGATATTGGATTATTTTTTGGTTCATAAAGAATTATTTTTTTTATTTTAAAATTATATAAAATCTAATTTTCAATTTTAAAAAAATGATGAGTACTTTCTTGATTTATTAGTCGTCTACCATGTTATTTTGTGGTATTGTGATGGTGCATGTGATTATTAATATTAGCTGATTTTCATTTTATGTCATGTGATATGATTTTATCTATGTGGGTCTATTTCATGTGTGATTCAAAGCTATATGATAGATGAATCGATATGTTAACTTGATTCTATATAATGAAATCTTGACTAAATACTCAACTTTATAAGGGATTTAAATGTAACTAAAACTATTTTTGTGATAAATCAGGTTATACATGACATTGTAATTTATATAATACATTTTATTTATATCCATGTAAATGATATGTCCTTTTTTACATCCATAAAATGGAATTATATGAGAGATACCCTAATATGGGGTTTATTTAGGGTATGAAAATTTTACACAATTTAAATCAAATTTCTTTAACACTAACTACCATAATGATCAGGAACATTAAGTATAATGGGAAACTCTTTTACTCATATTGATAAAAAATATTTATCCTTTAAAATATTTTATCATTATTATATTTACCAACCATAACTAGATATGTTATTTTCACAATATGATCAATTAAGTGATAAGGGAACATTTATTTGTTTTACTTGGTTCACTACTATGGGATAATCCTTAGAGAATAAGACTGATAAGGCCGTAATGAATCCAATCATTAAATATACAAGATTGGTTTATTAGTCTTTATTAGTAAATCCATGAGTTACTACCATTTCATAGATATTGTAGTTTATATAAGGAAAATATTGGGATCAATTTTCCTCACACTTTCTATCAATTTTCTCACTGCTTTAAGAATGGATAAAAAGTTCGCACAATGGAAAAGAATAGTATTAATATTATTCATATATGTTCTAATATATATGGATTTTATTAATTGATCTAGTCCTTCCCCTTAACATACCACTATGCATATCAACAAGATAAGTTTCTATTATACCTGAGTGGTCAGGAAAAAACCTTCATTACTTTGTATAATAACCCAGTAATAATCTCTTATTTTTGTTCATATTTTTCATTTTAAATGTCTTCAATAAGGGACAAAAAAATTATTTTCCATTAATTCCCTATATAAAATGGATTTCCCTTCTCATATATGGACATTTAATGTATCTTTATTCTGATCACCTCTATGATTCCATTAATTACAATAAATTATTTTATAGACTAGTATCCTTTAATATGATGGTTTATATAAAGCCTTTTTCAAATTATCCTCTTTGGAATTCTCCAAGTGTACAAAAATATATATATTTCAATTAATTAAATTTAAATATGATTGAAAACCTGAAATTCCGGATCATATATTTCCATGTAAAATTGACCACATCATTGAAGCAATTTTACTAAAATATTGTACATTCTACTACAACGTAGTTATTGTTCTCCATTACTTCAACATAACATAGGATATATCACTATGATATAGAAGGTGTGACTAATAAAAATATATTGTGTTGGATAATTATATTACTGCTTATATTCATATTTAACAAGTCCAAAAATGTTTCTTATTTAACAACCTCATTACTCACCCATGATAACCACGTGATCTTTGTAATCCTCTATAATCACCAAACTAGTTGCGACATAATATTTTTTCTAGGATGTGGCTCTATATGGACCTAGAAATCATAAAATCATCTAAACGTGATGAATCTTCTCCCTTAAATTGTATTAAGATTCTATAGGTTCATATTAGACTCTTTTTTATGAATGTAGTGCAATCTATTGATTTTTCTGATTTATCCAATCGACTAATAGCAACATATATCATGTTCATCGATAAACTATCATACCACACATCAAAATATCATTATTTTGAATGTGAATCATCTATTATACAACCATTTAAATAATATTTTTTGTGAACATTTATATAATCATCCCCGAAACATACCAACTTTGGAAACTCTATATATCTTGTTTTACACTTATATGGGAAACACAAGACAACAACATGGCCTATTTCTCTTCAATGTAATATTTTCATAAAGATGTAGGAATTCATTTATCAATATGTACATTGTGTAATTTAATATGACCATTATTTAAATCATGGATTAAAATTATGTGTTTGGAATATCTCATTTTCCCTGATAACGTTTACCTAGAAAAAAATTTCACTTATGATGGGTCTTGTAACTAAATACAACCATGATTTTATTGGTATGGTTACCATAATGAAATATTTTCCACTATATGTCACAAAATTATGTGAAATAATATTCTTTATTATCCGGATCAGAATACCCATATAGAATCTCCCATTTTTTCTATGATGACTACCTTTATAGTACCATTCCTATTTAACCATTTATAAATAATCCTTTTCCATGATTAAATCTCTCCCATGACATCATCTGATTATTATCTGATATTGTTAAATAAACAAACATTGATCAATTAAAACAAAAAATCCTTTAATTTAGTACCATTATATTTATTATAAAATTCAAATATAAAACACAGAAAACTATATATAATCTATAAATATAATACTACCAAATGTGATACAACAAATATTCAATATTCAAGAAAGACATCTCTCCAAAATCCATATTTTACGAAACCCTTAATGTCTATCGTTGATCCATTATATATTATATATTCCCTTATCAAAGAATATAATATTCTAAATATGTATAATTTAGTTTCCTAACACATATAATTTTGAAAAAAATTCATTTTCCTAGTTTTATAAAAAAATCTAATATTCCAATGACCTTATGTGAATATTATCAATAAACTAACTCCAAATATTTTTTAAAAATACATTTAAAACTCATAATTGTTCAATATCCTCTAATTTATATTTTATTGATAATATTTTTTTTATTTCAACCTATATGTAAATTAAATCAAATGGGAGGACTTCATCCACTAAATTCTTTCATAATTCTCACCCTGCTGTGTTAGAATCTTGTGAGGAATGTTTTACTTTATATAGGTTCACACATACCATTTTCATTGATATTACAATTTCTTTCACTTTTATTGTAAATAGAGTTAATAAATGGTTTACTTCACTATATTTTCACCCATTGAAAATTGAGAGACACTCGCACTCATGTGTTCACCATTATTCAAAGAAACATAATTCTTTAGTATTCAATACATTGATTCACCATTACGATCTATTGGAATAATGATAACAACTATAAAATATTCTTATTGGACTTAAAATTTCTATAATACTCCAATTATCTTGAATTAATTATAGCTACATTGACTCAAAGAAATTCGATAATTATATTTATAACTTTTCATTTAAAATGTCAAAAAATCATGTAATCATATTGTCCCTAGAAATAACGCAATAAATATTTGTAATTATTAATATTAAAAAGGTGTTTATGTCACACATTATTTCTAATTAGACCATAAAAGATAATATATTAATCTTTCATAATAATTACACTACTTATGGTGTCATAAAATCTTGAAAAAATAAGTTTTTCAATAAAATGGACACCATAAAGTGTGAGAAAATTACATCATTAATTATAAATAGATATCATATTTCATCATGTGGTTTTAATTACACATTAAATTTATATATACCAATCTATTATAGGTTCATTTATTTAACGTTTGGATGGATAGTCTTTAAAAATCCCAAATCAAATCCCCTAGAATTGTAGTATCGGCTCTTGAAAATTAATATTTTTATAATTTCCATATTAAGACATTAATATTTATGAATATCATTTAATTATTTAAAGGTTTTTATTCATATAAGACGAAATTATATTTTTTCAATTTTTAAAATACATAAAGAATTAATATTATGTTTATTTATGTTTTTGATTCAAATGTATCCTCCCCATTAGTGGTAAAATTCAAAAAAATTATGGTTCTGACATTACATGATACCCACCAGTTATAGAATGAAACATCATACTTAAATGAAACTTCATGACTTATTATATACTATAACTAATTTATTTCAAATATCTCATGTTATTTTTAATTTTTTACATTAATATAGATTCGTTTTCTCTAAAACATTAGTTATTTGTGAGCATTGTAACCCCCGGAGTTTCATTCCCCCCATAATTTGACAACAATATAAATAATAAATAAACAACAAAAGAATATGGACATATAGGTAATTCCATATTCATCAATGTGGGGATTGGATGTAGACATATTGGAATAAACCATCACTGTCCATCTTTCCTTATACCTTTGAAAATTTAGGGAATATATTGAAATGAACTCATAATGAAGTTATTAATATTTAAAATCATTTATTGCAAATTTCTTCAAACCTTTTCCAATGCGTAATTTTTTTGTGAGAAAACATACATGCATATTTTATTCATAAGAGAACTCATTTTCATCCTTAGTATGGTATGTCACATATTTATAGAAAAAATTCATCTTATTCATATAAAAATCATTATATATCACTGCTTCACCTAGTGAAGAAATAAAAAATTATACATTTTCAGCTTCAATACCAATAATTTTGAGCAAATTTTTTTTCATTCAATAAATTCATCACTAAAAGGAAAAACTACATTACTTACATTAACAAGGAAATTTTTTGTTTATTATTTTATAGAAGTCGAAAAAACTCCATCCTAACCAATACCCATATCTTTAAATTACTTTTCCTCTCACATAAAATACCTTTTTTATATAACATTAACTCTACATCAACATTGATATGAAATTTCCTCATTAAATAATTTTTTCAATATTACTTTTTATTAACTGGTGAAGAGGAAACATGGTAAGGGTGAGCTGAAATTCTCAGTAAGGGTAAACATATGCATTGAAGTTTTAAAATAATCAATGTGAATAATAAGTTTATATGAGTATAATGATATAATCAATGTGAATGAGAAAATATTAAAATAACTCATACACGTCAATACCTATATCGTCAATCATGAATAATGAAATAAGGATTTTAAAAAATAAGGATTCAGAAAAATAAATATTCATGATCCATGTGATATCAACATTGATCAAAGGAAACATTATAAACCCATGAAAAGCATAAGTAAAACATCTTGATATCTTCAAACAATATTCTTCATAGAAGTCGTATAGAACTCTTAAAATTTGAATAGAAATATGGCTAAATTTGAATATAATTCCACAAAGAATTAAATAATTACCAATTTAATTGGAGTTATATTAGTGATCGCCTATATTTTATGTGGTAATGGGATCACCCATCACTATCTAGTCCTCCACATCGTATAAGTTGTAAAGGTGTAACCCGACACTATCTAGGTAGCCACAATTTGTAAGCTGCAATGGGCTCAATAGATGTTATTTGGGACACCACATCAAAAATAATAAATAATAATAAATAATAAATCAACTATATTATTCTAATCATCATAAATAAACAAATATTACAACTATAATAACTTCATTAACCGATGGATAAGAAATGGGTTCCATAACAATCACATTGAAACAGTCTCAATCCATACCGAGAAAGAATGAGTATGATATCATCCCAAAATATACGTAGATTATGGTATATGACAAAATTTGTTTTAAAGTTTGATTAATACCATTTAAATAATAGTAAAATCATCCAGGTGTAAAATATCCTTTTAATTTTGAAATTAACTAACTTAAAAATAATTATTTTTAAAAATCCCATTAATTTAAAACCTCATTTTAAAATATTTTAATTCCAATAATGTTATGAATATTTTTTCATAATTAATATAATTTTATACATTAAATGTAATCTATAGTGAATTTAAATTCATGATGGAGGGTAATTATTTACATGCTGTAAAAGATAAAAAGAAAACTCCATTTGCAAAATAAAAAATATAGAATGGTACCCTGTTCCAAAAAAGGAAATATCATTCCTTTATAAATATTATATAAAATGAAAAACATTGCTGAAAATGTCTTTAATAAATAATTTTTAAATTTTTTATAAAAAAATTATGATATTTCTAGAATACATGAGTTTTGATGGAAATGAATTTTTGACCGAAGGGACAAATAATGTTAGATTCTATTAAAAATATTTTATAAAACAATTTAAGTACCAAAGAGTGTGAAACGGTAATATTACTAGAAAAAATCAAGAATAAAAATAATAGAATAAATTTAATGATAATTTATGAGAGTTATATCATAGTATTTCATCATTGTATTTTTAATCATAAACAGACCTAATAAACGATGAGATTAGACCCCAAAAGTCTTATACATTTGTAAGATTCAATCATAAGCCCCATGAAATGACAAAATTGAATTAAAGATAAAATATCATGATAATAAATAAATTTATGATTTTAAATGTCAATGGTGTTATATTTAATCATATTAATATAATATATGTGTGTAACATGACATAATTCTCAACGAATGAAAAATGATAGAAAAATCCCTGATGAATTTTGGAACATTTTCAATTATGATCCCCATATAAAAAATAAAATTAAATGAAATATTAAATATAATTAATTTAATGGGATTAATTATATAAATATTTAATCGGGGAAGTCTATACCACACACAAAATATATGAGTCATGAATTTGAATGTCTCTCATAAATAAAAGCGAGACTATAAATCCCAAACATCAAACTTAATTTTGGTTTATCATGTTATGAACTCCTAAATATTGGTTTTTAAAATATTATTATTTTATTAAATAATCATATAAATATTTATAATTTTATATATTATCCTTTTATAACATATTATCACTCATTCATTTAAAATCATTCTTATTTTCATTTTTTCTGGTGTTGATTTTCTTGTTTTCTCACTCAAGTTTTGTTATGACTGAATCTGTTCATATGATTATTATATATTCACATAATATCTATAATAATAATAATAATTAAATAATAAAAATATTTATACATAATTTATATGTCTAATACTAATCAAGAAATATGGTTTTGAGAAATTAAGTATGTTACAATCATAAAGAATGTATGTCATTTATACACATATATAATTTTTCCATTTTTAGATGATCATTATGGAATTGTAGTAAGCCATATTTTATCTTTAAAGGAAGATATTTATATCTTTTATACAATATTATTTCTTGAAATACACTTATATATATATATATATCAACCATGTGATGTTGTGATGAAAGCAGATTCATATCACATCATGAAGGCAATTGTCCACATGAACACGGACGATGTCACTACAATTTTATTCAAATAAATGAAAATGATATACAGTATTTTCATAATGATATATATTTTATTTATATAATTAAAATTTAATTTATATAAAATAAATTCAATATCATTATTTTTATTGTATTACATGTAAATAATTAGTGCAATGACACCGATTTTATATGGTTTTATTTTTATAAATTAATTGAGAAAATTCTGAGGCCAGGAGCTGAGATAACGTGAGGTTCTGAGGCCTGGTGTGCATAGAATTATATAGAAATTTTTTTATATTTATTATAAATCATGTTTGTGGTTTCTTCTTGAAATTATAATAAATTATAAAGGGGTGCTCAGATCAAATATTTGAGGGCATCTTTATGTTCACAACAACGACTTTACCTTACACGGGGCCTAACATCAACCAGAAAAGGACAAATGTGAAATTTTGAAATTGGAGGTAACCATTTTTAAAATATTTTAATAAAAATATTCTATTTTATTCTGAGTTGTTTTCTTTTATTTATGTCATATAGTCACGAATCCATGGTTATCGCCAAAACCCAAGAAATTCTACTGAGGCTAGGAGGCAAAATATTCTCTAATAAATGAAGTCAGATGTCAATGGATCAATGATCAATGATGATAAAGAACCCCATTCATTGTTAAATACTAATCCAACCTCAAGGTAGTATTTTTATCTATTGGTTATTTCTTAAACCTTCATAGATTCAAACAATAACTGCAAACCAACCTACAAATAGGTTCATCCGTGGTTCGATCACTATTGCAGGGTGGATTTAATTGGGGGGATTTATGGGATGATAAATCGTTGTGAATATCAGTTGATCATTATTTGTTAAACTTTCTAATACAAATAGATCATGTCTAACTCAAACAAGTCAAATATTCTTCAATTTGGACATTCTTGAGCTTTGTCTCTTTAACCAAATCTCATGCATTCCTCATTCCTCATTCCTCATGAATAATATTGAAAGGCACATTGTGCATTCAATATGTGGAGAAATGATTCGAGAACTGGGGATTTGATCCAGTAGTGGTGTAAGGTGGTGGGAGCATAAGGTTGTGGTAGCTTCGGCTGTCTGAGGAAGATCATGGTAGGGAGAGGCCACTCAAGGGGTAATCGGTGGCAGAGGCATCACCTTCCATATAGGGTAGGCCAGGCTAGGAAGAGCATGATATGATGGGCTACCGTTAGGGGAGATAGGGTCCTGGAGGGACTGCATCATAGGAGGCCCACTACTACAAAATCAACAGACAGTGACTACGGGCACAGCTGGTAGCTACATCAGATAGAACTCGCAGTGGCGGCAGGTCCATGGGACTAGGTGAGGCGATGCGTGTTGGTTCTATGAAATGAATTCTGACTTCGTGTGGATTGGGGGAGTTGGCTGGCCATGCGATTGGGAAACCAAGTCAACCAGAGGGTTGCATCTAGGGTGGTCCACATCCGATGGACCATAGTCGGCCTGCCCGATATGGGATGAGCTGGGGAACTGGTTCGTGGTCGAGCGGCCCATCATGTTGTGCCGGTTCGTGCCAACTCTAACTAAACAGGTTGGGTTGGGTTGCCAAACTGATTAGGGTCCGACAGCCATACATGGTTGTGTAGAACTGACCCCGACCATTTTTACTAAATTGGCCTTATATTTCAATGATGTGTTCATTAAATAATCCATTTGTAGGGATGGTACCCTTACAAAAAGACAGCACTTTTGAGATACTCTATGTGGGTTTTTATGGATGTTGTTTTACACCCAAAAGTCTTTATTAGTTGGTTCTCCCAGAATAAGTGCACTACGTGCAGAATCCTATAGATGGATATGACTATGTGATCTCAGTTTCTATATAATAATTGTGACTATGGCATCTCAGTGACTATGTGATTTTTGTTAATATGTGATTTGGAATAAAATTTTACTTGGGGACTTTATGAATCTTTGATGTTACGGGCACCATCGACACTTTGTGCACCAACGATGCTACATGCACCATCAACACTCTATATTCCATAGACTCTACATGCACAATAGATGCTTTGTGCACCATCGATGCCTTGGGAACCATCACCGAATCAGAATCCATTTTTTCACTATGCACCATTGATGCTCTGTGATCCACCAGTTCATCGTGTTTCATCGACACTTTGTGTGCCATCAACGATTCTATTGTTATGGAGACTATGAGATCTATGGAATACAACTGTAAATCCTTATCTTCATGCTTTAGACTTATACTTGTGTGAGATGACCGTATTGACTATACTTCTTGTGATTCCATTTTGGTGTACCTCATGTTTTTATTTTGTGTTATAAATCGAATATTTATTGGTGGTATTATCTTATTGGTTTAAGGGAGTCCTATTTGGTATTGTTTTACTCACCCCTATATAGGCTCTCCCTACATACGTCGTGTCTTGTGAAGAAGATCGATGATTTGATGGAGTTCTTGGTGTACCAAGAATAGGTGGTTTTTAGAGTGATAATATATGAGAGGTGTGCTCTTATAGCTTTAAACAACTATCCTACACCTTCCCATCAGGTAGGTTTTTCTGCAGATGAGTTTCTGGGACTTAGGCATTCACTTCGGTAAACTTTACATTCGGTGGGATGGTATTTTGGCCTTGTTTACTTTTTAATTTCACTACAATCAATCTTTTTGGTTGTTATAATAGTGTATTCATGCATTTTTTTACATACTATTGTTATATTTCATAATTTTGTGCTTGGATATGTGTGCGTGTGTACAGCTACATAGAAAAATGCCTCTCATTTGGTGGATAAGACTACTCGGTGCTAGTTGCTAGCCCCTAGCCTATCGGTGGTGGGCTTGGGGAAGTCATGACATGGAACACTCTAGGATGGGTCAGGAAAGGGTGTTATTACATGGTAGGTCATCTATATGTAACAAACTAAGTGTCTATGATATTGGTTTTTGGAGATAGTGTTATGTGTTTCATGTTCTGATTTTAGACAAGGGACTCTAGTTTTGGTGTGGAGGCTGATGTATCTATAGACCAAGAATATAAATTACTATTTTTGACTCAGTACATGAAAACACTAGTTTCAATTTCAATAGATGGTACACACATCATATAGGATTTGTAGTATGTTCTCATTTCCTTCTATAGTTAGGTCACCGGGTATACTCTATTGATTGGGGTACATGTTGATCTATTTTAGGATTCCTCCACATAGATATCCATCCAGGATTTCAATGTGTGATCACTAAGATGAACTGTCTAGTGATGAGGCATCATTAAATTGAATAGTACCGGAGAAATAACCCCTAGGTGGTGTACCAGTGATACCACCATTCGAAGAGGAGTAGTTACTACCAGTGCAACTGATATAAGATATACGTAGGATGAGTGTGTTTCATGAGTTCTAGAGGCAGTGAAATATAATGTTTAGAGGTGAGACCGACCCCCAAGTATCTTAGAATTTCCTAGAGGTTCTTAATCATGTATTCCGCAATATAAGGATTCCTTCCGACCAAATGGTTGTTATATCCAAGAGCCTTTTACAGGGTTTAGTGGCGCAATATTGGAGCTTAGTGATCCAAACGCATGATAAGACGACTATCCCTTGGGAAAATTTTGATCACCTCTTTATGGAGGAGTTATTTCCATTGATATTATGCTTGGTTCACATATATGAGATCCTTCACTTATGGAATGGTATCCAGACAGTAGTGGTGTACTCGATGAGATTTGTGGATCATTATCTCTACTCCACTAATATGCCATGTGACCTATTCATCAAGTACTGCTCATTTGATTAGGGTATACACTGGCAGATAATGTAGTCCATTATATCATTTAGCATCCCTACATATGTTGGGGTTCTGGGGTGATCGCTGCTAGCAGAGATATTTTTGGAGGAGACGACTCTAGTAGTGGGAACTAAAATGTGGCACTAGGAAGATGATTCTTTATTGATGGGTACCCAACAACAGATCTAGGGACCCAAGTGTGTAATGAACTATAGGGTATGACACTAGTGTGAAGGATAAGTGGTTTGGATCTCCTATGGTAGATCAGGATAGTTGAGGGACAGGCTGTGCTACTTGTGCGGTAGTTGGGGTCACATGGTCTGATATTACCCAACTCTTCATGCAGAAAATCAGCAGATGTTCGAAGGATCACCGATTCAATGGAAGAGGTAGATGTAGGGGGTACACAGGGTGACAGATATGGAATAGGAGATGGTAGAGTAGTATACTATGGGTGATGGTTCAATGTACCACCACCACCCCCAGGTGGTCCACCGCATGCATAGGGAGCTGGTGGACAGAGAAGAGACCAAATCCATTCCATAGAGGCCTAAAATATTGGGGCTCCAAATATGATTAGGGTTAAGATAAATTTATTTTCCACCCTAGTTTTAGTTTTTATAAACACAGGTTCTAGTCACTCATTCCTCGCCATGACCCTTGTTTGAGACTTGTAGATACCAATGGAATCATTGACTCGATCCCTATGATTGGAGACTCCTGCAGAGGAGATTTGATGATTAAATAGTGGCACCAATAGTGTGACCTTACTCTAGGGGGTGATAGTTTCTATTGGTATATATTTTTGGTACCATTGAGGCCTTACAACGCAATTCTTGGTATGAACTTGTTATCTACAGTTAATGCTCAGATTGACTATTTTAGGTGCAGAGTGCGGTGTGTCCAAAAATATGGGACCAAATATTCCTTCTTTGGAGAAATGGAAATGCATGAAGTAGAGGATGTACGTAATAAGTGTGACACCCCAAGCTTCTACGGTACGCTTCTCTTTGAATAATGCGATAGCGTGTGTTGTACGCAACACCGAGTTCTAACAACCAATCAAACTAGCTGTTATGAATAGTAATACCTACTTTTTAAAATTATATATATTTTATATTTCAAAATGGACTTCATTTTTGGATTCGGAATATCTAATTTAGCCTAAGGTGAAATTTTGGTACTTTTCGGATAACTTTCATATTTTGATGAATAGTGAAAATTACTAAATTTTAATTAAAAACAACTTTTTTAATCAAAATAATTAATAGTGAAAAATTATGAATTTTGGTAGTTTTAAAGTATATTTAGAATATATTTTTACCATTTAATATAATTTTGGTCATTGGACATAATTTTACAATTAAACCGAACATAAACAAGTGTCAATCTTTTGATAGTTATTATCTCTTAAAAACACACTTTTTGTTTTGACAGCGGGAATTAATTTTAAATTAATTTCTGCCACTTCTGTGTTTTGAATTTAGGAAAATGGATTCCATATTTTGAATCAGGATGTTCAAATTGTGTAAATAGGTAACTTTTATTTTTAGACATTTTGAATAATTACTGCGGTAAATATTTTATTTACCATGGTTAAGGGTAAATCCGGTAAATAAGGGTTAAAAAATAATATTATAATAATACTAAATTACCCTAAAACGTTTCTTAATCATATTGGTTGATACATGGACGACCATGGACATCTTTGGGTCGATTTTCGGACCCCATGGATCCACTTGTAAGTGATAATGACACTTTATTTTAATTAAGTTAAAATGAATACAAAAATGACACAAGCATATATCGTTTAGAAAAACAATTGTTACATAGGGATATATATGTTGGATTTTAAGTTATAAATATTCATTAGAAAGATAAAAATATTTCCTACATAATGATATTTTATTTATAATTTTTAGACATTAAATAATTTATTTTATTTATGACACAATGATGATGCAGTAATTACTATAATAGTGAAAAATTAAAATAATTGATATTATAAATACCCAAATAAATATAATATGAAACATTTAATGAATTAAACTAATTTTCTAGGATAATATGATATATTAGGATTGATTTAATTGACTTTTTTTTTTGAAGTAATCAATCTGTTATGAGTTTCAAAAAAATCAACTATTGAATAGTGTCAAAATTGACAAAAAAGAGTTCTTAAAACAAATATTATATTATTAATTGATATTAAAATCCTAAAAAATCTACAGTTCGGCCAAGAGACTTATATCATGATAGGTTCCTCATTAATGGACCACTTGGGGGTCGGTTGGATGTATGTAGTATGTTTATTAACCATATTATATAAAAATACAAAGAGACATTGTAAAAGTGAAACTAATTAACTTAGAGTTAATACTTAAAGATAAGGTTAATATAAGTACCCAAACCTATCTAAATTCTATTGGTTGAGTTGTTTTCGACCCATCCCCACCTTAACCTTTGAATAATCAACTTTTGAGCCATTAGAAACCGAATATGAATTTATTATAAATTAATATTTCTAGCTTTTCCAAAGGTGCCCCTCACCCCTCTTATAAAAGGGCACTCCTCCTTCTCATTTCTTCACACCTTCAAAGCCTTTTGGTTCGGCCAAACTCTACCCAAATACTCTCCCAACATTCCTCACTACAACCTAGGGGACTTAGTTTGATCAGAAAGCCAACCTAACGAGCCCTTTTGATCATATCAAAAGGAAGAACCCGAAGAAGAGGTAATGATTTCACCACCCTTTTCTAAGTTCATTTCTTCTTCCACTTATTATTCCATTGTTGTTACCATTATAATGTAATAAATCCAGTATCATATATATACTGTGATGTTATTATAAATATGGTACAACCATATTCAGTATTCTATCCACCCTTTGAATAACATGTCACCATACGTGCGTACGTACGGCTTACCGTCTCCACGTCGTGGTGTAATTGTTATTCAATATAATATTATTTGGATGGGTATAATAATGATGTGTAACTCATGTAAATAATAAATATAACATGTTAATGATTCTGTATATATGATATACCATCCATTTATATATTATTTTAAGAATGATATTGTCGCTCGTGCCTACGTACGGACTACCGTCTCCACGAACGCGATGAGATTCATTCTCCATCGTATCCATTCAAGTATAATTATCATTTGATGATTTAAAAAATGATGTTTAAGGACTTGATATCATTCTGGATATGAATAATATAAAACCTATCCTTTACAAACATGGCTTACGTAACAAAACATATAAAAGAAAACAAGTAAGTTAACACCCGAAACAACGATAATACTAAGATATTATTATCAAATCAATATTAAAAGATCATATATGATATCATATTAATGTATATGATTATTTTATAATTTAATAACAATTATTTCACCATTATACAGGAGTTTAACCTACCCCAACCAAGGAAAAGTACAAGGTAAGGGTTATTTCACAATATCTTCATTATCCGAGGTTGTTTATATGTAATAATCTACTGGGATCTCTTTATCATCCACATCCATGTTTTCTTAAAAATGTATTTCAAAACATTTTTACTATTTACTAGAATATGAGTTAAAGTCATTTATACCCTTTTTGAATTTTATAAGTGGTTTATAAATGAATTTTTCCTTCGTTTTCCAAACAAGGTCCCTTTTAACCTTTTCGACAGAATTAAGGTAAGAATGTTTTTTTAACTTATACGGTGGGTGCGGCTATTTTACGCCGTTATAAAATCTTCAAAGCTTCCCTTACAAGCTTATAAGAATATTTTCAAAGAAAATGTTTTATTTTATATGGATCTTAAATGATTTCAAAATTAAAGGAGATATTTCTTTAAAAAGAATTTTGATTTCATCTATGTCAACATCCTTTGATGGATTTTAAGATTATTTGAAGTTGATTTATTATGATACAAAACTTCTATATTGTATTGAAGGTTTTGTGATATGTTTGACTGCGGATGTGCTATTTTTAAACCATTCATTGTTTATGGTGAAAGTATTGACATTTCGTATGCTAGTTTTAATACGAATGTTTATGTTATGTTTAAACCTTTTCATATGGGAATGCATTGGACTTAATATGTGACGGGTGGAGCCCGCTATAGCTCCTCGATGCATCGGTAGGTCTCATGAGAAAAACTAGTGTCTTGTCACAAGGCCTTGAAAAATCTTATTTGTAGTCTTGGCACGAGGCCTTGGCTATGTGGTTATGATAGTCTGGCATTATGCATTCCATCATTATGAAAGTGGTTAGTGATTTTTCATGTGATTATTCGATTAGTAGAATATCCATGTGAATGAGTAAATGGCATTATTTCATTTTATTTATGCCATACAATGTTGTAAGTTCAAGTTTGAAAGATTGTTGTTTTAGTTATACATTGCCTTAAATGTTTATTCTTATTTATGAAAGTTTCCGCTATATTGTTATCCTTACTGGGCATTTGAGCTCACCCCTTTTCTATGTTTTATTTTTACCAGGAAGTGAAGAAGTAAGTTATGAATGACCTGCAGGGATATTATGTGGGGATATGAGTGTGGATTATGGATACATTATGTTGTTGTAGTAGTTTTTCATTTTATGGTGTAATGCAAAACTTATGAATATATTTAGTGTTTCCAAGGCTACTAAACCAAACGGTCTTTCGAGATTTGATCTTTCTTGTGATCATGCCAATGTTATGTAATAATGCACCGACTCTGGGTAACTACGGTCGGGGCGTTACAGTTGGTATCAGAGAAAGTTTAGTACAAACCTTGGAAGATAGATTTAGATAAACTCTGATTAGAGCACGTAGACCTAAGATGAAATTTGAGGATTAGTATAGAAGAACTTCCTTGAATTTTGGTATTGTAGATATTTTGTGAGTTTTCCGAGAAATGCATCCCTGTCTGGATACGAGCAGGTAGAGGCGGCTCTGGCACAGATGTACCTAGGGGTAAAACCCGAAAACACCGCTTTGAACTAGACTCGAACGGGAACTGGTGCATGACAACGGGCCTTGCTGCACTCTTGGTTACGACACTCCCGGGGGATATGCTTAGGATAACTCTCATTTTCTTTACAAATCATTATGAAGGGTTTATGAGTATATACTTACTCAAAGAAAACATTTTTATGATTATGGATTATATCCATAAATAGTTCGATTTATGTTAAGTTTTTTATAAGTATGGGATTATGTATTTTGATTCATAAACTGATCTAGTTTATGCCATTGTTTAGAAATGGCGCCTAGTGGAAGAAATGGAAACCGTATCAATGCACGCAGTCCATGTAGGGATTGCCCTCCTTCTCAAGATAATTATATTGGGGCTGGTGATGCAACTGGTGCCGATCAGCTAATCACCATACTGGGACAACTTACTCAGGTTATGAATAATAACCTTACCCGTATGGAGCACCCTGATCCGCAGCGTGGAGGATCAATGTTAGATCGATTCATGAGGCAACAACCACCAACGTTCAATGGGAATACAAATCCCTTAGTAGCCGAGTAGTGGATAAATTCCCTAGAGAAATTATTTCAGGCTTTGGGAGCAGTGAAAGGGAAAAAGTTATCATGGCAGTTTACCTCCTCACTAGAGATGCTGATCAATGGTGGTCATTGATTCAAAACATGAAGGAAGATGATTAAGTATCAAATATTGAATGGAGGGAGTTCAAAGATCTGTTTTTAGAAAAATACTTTCCTCGCGACCATCGAGCAGATATAGAAAGGCAATTTCTGAGTCTGAGTCAAAAGGAGGATGAGAATGTCACAAAGTGTGAGGCTAACATTACAAGGTTAGCGAGGTATGCTGGAGATTATATTCGCAACCCAAGAAGTAAGATTGATCGTTTCTTTGATGGTTTAAAACCATTTCTCCGTCGAGCGTTAGTCTCACAATCCTTTTCATCATACGAAGACATTGTCTCATGTGCTATCAAGACCGAAAAGGAATTCTCTAAGTCTTATGACTTTAAAGCAATGCAAGAGAAGAAGAGGACTGCTGATCAATCTGGGAATGGAAATAAGGGGAATAATGGAAAGGTTGAATATCCATCTTGTGGTAAATGCGGGAAGAAACATCCTGGTACATTCTTGAAGGGAATGGGAGTTTGTTACAAGTGTGGTGAAAAAGGCCACCAAGCTCGTGATTGCAAGGTGAAGAAGGAAGCTTCCAACGTTCAGTGCTACAATTGCAGGGAGATGGGGAATTATGCAAATGCATGTCCAAAGCGTCAGGAGAACTTACCTCAGAAAAGGCCAAGGGATCAAGGCCAGGCTTATGCTATCACTACTGCAGAGGTAGAAGCTCCAAAAGACGTGGTGGCAGGTAATTTAATGGTTTACTCAAGTTTATCAAATGCATTATTTGACTCTGGATCGTCGCATTGTTTCATATCTTCCCATTTTGCTAAGAAAATTAGATATTTCCAATTTTATTTAACAAGGGAGTTGTCAGTTAAAACTCCTAAGGGAAGTATCATTGGAACAAAGTTTTTTGAATCAGTCCCCATTAGAGCACATAAATGTTCTTTATCTGCTGATCTCATTGTCATACCTATGATTGAGTTTTACAAAATCCTCGGTATGGACTGGATATCAGACTATGATGCGAAGATTTATTGTAAGAAGAAATAGTTTACGATTCTTGATGATAATGATAAGGAACACCTTATCTTTAGAGCAGAATCGTCACCACCTAATTCTTATTTAGATCCACCCTCAATAGCTCAACTAAATTCAATTATTGGGGAGGAAGAGAATGAAATAACTGCGGGTGAGGAAAGGAATGTTCGAATAGAGGATGTACCTGTTGTGAAAGAATTTGTAGATGTATTTCCGGAAGATTTACCTGGAAAACCTCCAGAACGAGAAGTTGAGTTTTCCATTGATTTGATTCCTGGATCAAGGCCTATATCGAAGACCCCTTATATAATGGCCACTGTAGAGTTAGTCTAACTAAAGAAACAACTAGAGGAATTGATTAATAAGGGATTTATTCGCCCTAGTGTTTCTCCATGGGGATCCCCTGTTCTTTTTGTTAAAAAGAAAGATGGATTTATGAGGTTATGTATCGACTACAGGGAGATCAATGCTATAATGATAAAGAACAAGTATCCCCTACCTCGTATTGATGATTTATTTGACCAACTACATGGAGCTCAATACTTTTCAAAGATTGACCTTCAATCTGGATACCATCAGTTGTGTGTGAAGAAGGAAGACATTCCAAAGACAGCATTTCGAACCAGGTACGGGCATTACGAGTTTACCATAATGCTGTTTGGATTGACTAATGTACCCTCTGTATTCATGGATATGATTAATAGAGTTTTCAAGGAGTATCTCGATGAATTTGTGGTGGTATTTATTGATGATATCTTGGTATACTCCAAAACCTACGAAGATCATGAAAATCACCTACGCATTATCTTGAAGACTCTGGGGAGGCATGAATTATATGGGAAGTTTAGCAAGTGTGAATTTTGGCTTTAGGAGATTTCTTTTCTTGGCCATATTGTCTCTAAAGATGGAATCTCTGTTGATCCTTCTAAGACCAAGGCAATCCAAGAATGGCCAGCACCTATGAGTATAACTGAGGTACGCAGTTTTATTGGTTTGGCAGGTTATTATCGACATTTCGTCCAGAATTTTGCCCGATTGGATAACCCATTAACGAAGCTCACACGTAAAGGGGTTAAATTTGTTTGGACAAAAGATTGTGAAGAATGTTTTGAAGAACTGAAGAAAAGATTAGTCAATGCTCCTATATTGACTCTACCATCGGGGAATGATGGGTTCGTTATTTATAGTGATGCATCAAAGAAAGGACTTGGCTGTGTCCATATGCAGAATGATAGAGTTATTGCCTATGCATCACGACAGTTGAAAATTCATGAACAAAACTATCCTACTCATGATCTCGAGTTATCAGATGTGATCTTTTCTTTGAAGATATGGAGGCACTACCTCTATGGTGAAAAATTTGAGATTTATACTGATCACAAGAGTTTGAAGTATATTTTCTCACAAAAATAACTCAACATGAGGCAAAGGAGATGGCTTGAATTACTCAAGGATTATGATTGCATGATACACTACCACCCGAGGAAAGCAAACAAGGTGGAAGATGCTTTGAGTAGAAAAGACCATGGAGTTTTGAACAATATGAGAATTGAAAGGGATCCAATTTTCATGGATCTAGTGAAGATGGACATGGGAATAACCAGGGAAGGTGAAACATCAATGCTTTTTCAAATGGTTTCCAAACCATCTTTACTAGAAAGGATTAAGAGTACTCAGACCGATGATGAAGAATTTCAAAAGAAGATTAAAGCTGTGAATGATGGGAGATTGAGAGACTTTGTGTATGAAGATAGAATTTTGAAATTTGGGAAGAGACTTTGTGTTCCCGATATACCTGATCTAAAAAGGGAATTGTTGGATGATGCTCATAGTTCCAATTTCTCTATACACCCTGGGAGCACAAAAATGTATAAGGATTTGAAGGAACATTTTTTTGTGGGACAACATGAAGAGGGATATTGCTGATTTTGTGTCAAGATGTATGGTTTGTCAACAAGTGAAAGCTGGAAGGCAACAGCCTGGAGGAGTCATGCAACCTCTTCCCATACCGGAGTGGAAATGGGACAATATTACGATGGACTTTGTCATGGGGCTACCAAAGACTCCTAGAAGGAATGATGCAATATGGGTTATTTTTGATCGTCTTACCAAGTCAGCACATTTTCTTGCTATAAGAGAAGATCTACCCCTGGAACGTCTAGGAAGACTATATATTAATGAAGTTGTGAGACTTCATGGAGTACCCTTATCAAGTGTTTCTGATCGTGATCCCCGTTTTACTTCAAGATTTTGGAAAAGTCTTCATAAATCTCTGGATACTGAACTTCATTTGAGCACTGCTTACCACCCTCAGACAGATGGACAATTAGAACGGACTATTCAAACCTTAGAAGACATGTTGAGATCTTTCTCACTTGACTTTCATGGTATGTGGGATCAATATTTACCACTGATAGAATTTTCCTATAACAATAGCTTCCATTCGAGTATTCAGACGGCACCATATGAAGCGTTATACGGAAAGAGATGTCGTACACCAACCTGTTGGGATGACGTTGGTGAAAGAAAACTTGTAGGCCCAGAACTGGTGGAGGAAACGGTGGAAAAGGTGAAAGTAATCCAAAATCACATCAAAGCAGCTCAAAGTAGGCAGAAGAGCTATGCCGATAATCGAAGAAAGGATTTGGAATTTCAAGTCGATGATCATGTTTTCCTGAAGGTATCTCCGTGGAAGGGAGTCATAAGTTTTGGTAAGAAAGGTAAATTGAGTCCCAGGTACATTAGACCTTTCGAAATTCTAGAACGAATTGGGGTTGTAGCTTACCGATTGGCAATGCCGCCAAGTCTCTCCAAAGTTCATGATGTGTTCCACGTATCTCTGTTGAGGAAATACATGCCTAATCCAACGCATGTACTCACCTATGATGAATTAGAACTGGAACCCGATCTTTCCTATTGTGAAGAGCCCGTCATGATTCTTGATACGAGAGAACAAGTACTGAGAAACCGGACGACGCGGCTGGTAAACATTTTGTGGAGAAACCATAAGATGGAGGAGGCAACGTGGGAACCCGAGGAACTTATGATGAAGAACCACCCGAGTCTTTTCATGTGATATGTATTCTAGAAATTTCTAGGATGAAATTATTTGAAGGAGGGGAGAATGTAACACCCCAAGCTTCTACGGTACGCTTCCCTTTGAATAATGTGATAGCGTGTGTTGTACGCAACACCGAGTTCTAACAACCAATCAAACTAGCCATTATGAATAGTAATACCTACTTTTTAAAATTATATATTTTTTATATTTCAAAATGGACATCATTTTTGGATTCGGAATATCTAATTTATCCTAAGGTGAAATTTTGGTACTTTTCGGATAACTTTCATATTTTGATGAATAGTGACAATTACTAAATTTTAATTAAAAAAAACTTTTTTAATCAAAATAATTAATAGTGAAAAATTATGAATTTCAGTAGTTTTAAAGTATATTTAGAATATATTTTTACCATTTAATATAATGTTGGTCATTGGACATAATTTTACAATTAAACCGAACATAAACAAGTGTCAATCTTTTGATAGTTATTATCTCTTAAAAACACGCTTTTTGTTTTGACAGTGGGAATTAATTTTAAATTAATTTCTGCCACTTCTGTGTTTTGAATTTAGGAAAATGGATTCCATATTTGGAATCAAGATGTTAAAATTGTGTAAATAGGTAACTTTTATTTTTAGACATTTTGAATAATTACTGCAGTAAATATTTTATTTACCATGGTTAAGGGTAAATCCGGTAAATAAGGGTTAAAAATAATATTATAATAATACTAAATTACTCCAAAACGTGTCTTAACCCTATTGGTTGATACATGGTCGACCATTGACATCTTTGGGTCGATTTTGGGACCCCATGGATCCACTTGTAAGTGATAATGACACTTTATTTTAATTAAGTTAAAATGAATACAAAAATGACACAAGCATATATCTTTCAGAAAAATAATTGTTACATAGGGATATATATGTTGGATTTTAAGTTATAAATATTCATTAGAAAGATAAAACGATTTCCTACATAATTATATTTTATTTATAATTTTTAGACATTAAATAATTTATTTATTTATGACACAATGATGATGCAGTAATTACAATAATAGTGAAAAATTAAAATAATTGATATTATAAATACCCAAATAAATATAATATGAACCTTTTAATAAATTAAACTAATTTTATAGGATAATATGATATATTAGGATTGATTTAATTGACGTTTTTCGAAGTAATCAATCTGTTATGAGTTTCACAAAAATCAACTATTGAATAGTGTCAAAATTGACATAAAAGAGTTCTTAAAACAAATATTATATTATTAATTGATATTAAATTCCTAAAAAATCTAAGTTTCGGCCAAGAGACATATATCATGATAGGTGCCTCATTAATGGACCACTTGGGGGTCTCTTGGATGTATGTAGTAAGTTTATTAACCATATTATATAAAAATACAAAGAGACGTTGTAAAAGTGAAACTAATTAACTTAGAGTTAATACTTAAAGATAAGGTTAATATAAGTACCCAAACCTGTCTAAATTCTATTGGTTGAGTTGTTTTCGACCCATCCCCACCTTAAACTTTGAATAATCAACTTTGGATCCATTAGAAACCGAATATGAATTTATTATAAATTAATATTCCTAGCTTTTCCAAAGGTGCCCATCACCCATCTTATAAAAGGGCACTCCTCCTTCTCATTTCTTCACACCTTCAAAGCCTTTTGGTTCGGCCAAACTCTGCCCAAATACTCTCCCAACTTCCCTCACTATAACCTGGGGGAATTAGTTTGATCGGAAAGCCAACCTAAGGATCCCTTTTGATCAAATCAAAAGGAAGAACCCGAAGAAGAGGTAATGATTTCACCACCCTTTTCTAAGTTCATTTCTTCTTCCACTTCTTATTCCTTTGTTGTTACCATTCTAAAATAATAAATCCAGTATCATATATATACTGTGATATTATTATAAATATGGTACAACCATATTCATTATTCTATCCACCCTTTGAATAACATGTCACCATACGTGCGTACGTACGGCTTACCGTCTCCACGTCGTGGTGTAATTGTTATTCAATATAATATTATTTGGATGGGTATAATAATGATGTGTAACTCATGTAAATAATAAATATAACATGTTAATTATTCTGTATATATGATATACCATCCATTTATATATTATTTTAAGAATGATATTGTCGCTCGTGCGTACGTACGGACTACCGTCTCCACGAACGCGATGAGATTCATTCTCCATCGTATCCATTCAAGTATAATTATCATTTGATGATTTAAAAAATGATGTTTAAGGACTTGATATCATTCTGTATATGAATAATATAAAACCTATCCTTTACAAACATGTCTTACATAACAAATCATATAAAATAAAACAAGTAAGTTAACACCCGAAACAACGATAATACTAAGATATTATTATCAAATCAATATTAACAGATCATATATGATATCATATTAATGTATATGATTATTGTATAATTTAATAACAATTATTTCACCATTATACAGGAGGTTAACCTACCCCAACCAAGGAAAAGTACAAGGTAAGGGTTATTTCACAATCTCTTCATTATCCGAGGTTGTTTATATGTAATAATCTACTGGGATCTCTTTATCATCCACATCCATGTTTTCTTAAAAATGTATTTCAGATCATTTTTACTATTTACTATAATATGAGTTAAAGTCATTTATACCCTTTTTGACTTTTATAAGTGGTTTATAAAGGAATCTTTCCGTCATTTTCAAAACAAGGTCCCTTTTAACCTTTTCGACAGAATTAAGGTAAGAATGTTTTTTAACTTATACGGCGGGTGCGGCTATTTTCCGCCGTTATAAAATCTTCAAATCTTCCCTTACAAGCTTATAAGAATATTTTCAAAGAAAATGTTTTATTTTATATGGATCTTAAATGATTTCAAAATAAAAGGAGATATTTCTTTAAAAAGAATTTTGATTTCATCTATGTCAACATCCTTTGATGGATTTTAAGATTATTTGAAGTTGATTTATTATGATACAAAACTTCTATATTGTATTGAAGTTTTTGTGATATGTTTGACTGTGGATGTTCTATTTTTATACCATTCATAGTTTATGGTGAAAGTATTGACATTTCGTATGCTAGTTTTAATACGAATGTTTATGTTATGTTTAAACCTTTTCATATGGGAATGCATTGGACTTAATATGTGACGGTTGGAGCCCGTTATAGCTCCTAGATGCATCGGTAGGTCTCATGAGACAAACTAGTGTCTTGGCACAAGGCCTTGAAAAAATCTTATTTGTAGTCTTGGCACGAGGCCTTGGCTATGTGGTTATGATAGTCTGGCATTATTCATTCCATCATTATGAAAGTGGTTATTGATTTTTCATGTGATTATTCGATTAGTAGAATATCCATGTGAATAAGTAAATGGAATTATTTCATTTTATTTATGTTATACAATGTTGAAAGTTCAATTTTGAAAGGCTGTTGTTTTAGTTATACATTGCCTTAAATGTTTATTCTTATTTATGAGAGTTTCCGCTATATTGTTATCCTTACTGGGCATTTGAGCTCACCTATTTTCTATGTTTTATTTTTCCCAAGAAGTGAAGAAGTAAGTTATGAATGATCTGCAGGGATATTATGTGGGGATATGAGTGTGAATTATGGATACATTATGTTGTTGTAGTAGTTTTCAATTTTATGATGTAATGTAAAACTTATGAATATATCTAGTGTTTCCAAGGCTATTAAACCAAACGTTCTTTCGAGATTTGATCTTTCTTGTGATCATGCCAATGTTATGTAATAATGCACCGACTCTGGGTAACTAGGGTCGGGGCGTTACAATAAGATGAGGTTTTAGCTCTTTACTCACTAGTTGGCTAACCTCACCCTTAGTGTTGTGGATTAATGGAGTACCCAATTTCATACCATGGTGGAGGGGTATGAGGACGTCTTTCCTAATGATGTACATACATTACCTCCCAATAGAGAGGTTGACTTCTGCATTGAACTATACACTAGTATGACACTGATATCTACACCTACATATCATATATCTCCCATGGAACTTCATGAGTTAAGTGTACAGATGGAGGACTTGTAGAGGAATGGATTCATGAGACCCATTGTTTCACCTTGGGTTCCCCCTGTTTTTTTTCAAGAGGGAATATAAGTGATTGATATTATGTGTGTACATATGATTCCTGAACCAGGTGACTGTGAAGAATATGTATCTAATACCTAGGATTCAAAACATATTTGATCATTTGCAGGGAGGGAGTTGGTTTTCAAAGACAAACCTCATAGTTGGTTATCACTAGCTTTGTGTACGGCATGAGGACACCTCGAAGACAACCTTAAAATGTTAGTATGGACACTATGAGTACATAGTGATGATTTTTGGCATGATTAACACCCCATCATGGTTCATGGGACTCCTGAATAGGACCTTCCCACCTTATATAGGCCGATTCATCGTGGGCTTCATTGTTGATATCCTAGTGTACATGGCGTCAAAGGTAGAGCATGTGACACACTTGAGGATGGTACAAAAAAAATCTGAGGGAACCAACCTTATGGGATTCTCTTGATGTGTCAGTTCTAGATTTTGGAGGTCCAATTTCAAGGATACATCATTTTAGAGGCTAGAGTTGAAATAGATATGGTGAAGATTCAATATTTCTTTCTTAGGGACCATCCAAGAGTGTTATAGAGGTGTAGAGTTTTCTAGTCTTGGTTGGGTACTATATGATGTTTGAACCCATATATTCCATAGTATCAGATCCCTTGATGTCTTTTACGTGGAATGGGATTCCTTTTGCATGGACAGAGTTGTGCCAGTAGTGCTTTCCAGAGTTGTGGTAGAGATTGAAGAGTTCCCCCATCTGGATATTACTAGAGGAGGGTGTTGAGTATGCGGTGTTCTATGATTCATATGTGATTGGTCATGGATTTGACATTATGTAGGGGAATTTTGTGATTTCATATGGTTAACAATGGTTGAGGAAACATGAGTAGATCTACATGATCCTTGATCCTAAGCAAGTAGAGGTATTCTTCTCATTGAATATATTTTGACACTACCTGATAGGAAAGTGGTTTATCATCGATTGTAACAACATGTGAATCATGTATATCTTATCTCAAAAGGATCTGAACATGTGACAAAGAAAATTTCTCAATTTCTCTAGGACTATGACATTGATATTTTCTATACTCCTGTGAAGGGGAATGTAGTTCCATACACTCTCAATAGAAGAACCAACATGTAGTTTCTGAGTGAGGAGTTAGAGAAATTTTCAGCATAAAAATATCATGTGTGGGGGATATAGAGTATCTTTCCTATAGTTTATGGTTGTCACCCCTCCACTCTTAATCTGTGTCAGAGAGGCATAACACAAAAATACTGATTGTGAGACATTACATGCTAGATGTCCCCAGGGCATTCCCCTAATGTATTTTTGATAGGTGGGGAGAAAGTAATTCTCTTTAAAGGGTGCATAATAGTACGCGTAACATTTTGGGAGGAGGTATTAAAGGATTTCCATACATAACCTTGGGAAGTACATATAGTAGTGACTATGATGTATCAGTAACTAAGATGCTAGTTTTGGTGGTTCGGGATGAATAAGGTAGTGGAAGAGTATGTTTCTCGATGCCTCACTTTCCAAAAAGTGGATACTGAGAATGAGGTTCCAATAAGCTTGACCCAACCACATGATATGATAGAGTGTATATGGGATGGGATATCAATGGATTTTTTGGGGGGTTTACCACCCACATCTAGGGGACATAATTCCATCTGTGTGATCGTTGAATGACTCACCAAGTTATCACACTTCTTACCAATCTATGAGTAGAGTTCAGTAGAATGAATGGGACATCTCTATGTGTATGATATAGTTCGGCATCACAACGTTCCATCTATAAAAAATCTTGAACATGTTTTCTATTTCACATCCTAGTTGTGGAACAGATTATAGGAGGTGTTTTGGATTATGTTTTTCATGGGATGGACTTCTATCCCTAGACGGATGGCTAAATGGTGAGGAAAATCCATGTTCTCGAGGAAATGCTACATGCTTGCATCCTATACGTTGGACACATTTGGGAGGACCACCTACCTCAGGTGGAGTTTGCATATAAGATAATTTACCACACCACCATTGGTATAGAACCATATGAGGCTATGTACAGACAACCATGCATCTCACCACAATGCGGGAACGCCCATGGATAGTCAGAAATCATGGGTCCATAGTTGGTATGAGCTACCATCAAGAACGATCAGATCATCTAATAGTGGATGATGACCTCATCGATCCAGAAGAAATCGTATGCTGAAAACAGATGGAGGCATTTGGGTTCAAGGAGGGACACTATGAGTTCCTTTAGGTCTCACCTAGATGGGGATTGTTGAGATTTGGTCAGTGTGGATAGTCAAAATTGAGATATGTTGCCTCTTTTAGATTCTATGTAGAGTTGGTGTCACCCAACAACACGTTTGGAGTTCTTGATGCTCTGCTCCTCGCCATCTGATGGCATAGTGTATGGATGAATTGCGGTCATCCCGCCCTGTGCCTCGGTCAGGGAGGGGGGATTCTAACTCTCACTGCCTTCCATGACCTCTCCTCCACTCCTCTTCTCCTGTTTCTGATCCCTCCCTCCTACCCGACCATCCTGAGATAGTGGTATGCCCTAAGGCTCCACAATGGGTCAATGGTGTGATTTCTATTCCAATATCCCAGATATAGTTTAAAAGGGCGTCGTCGCAGTAGGATATGACGTTAGTTTCTATCTAGGGGAGGAATCAACCATCGGTTACATTGCTTGATAGGTATGTCACCACTTTTTGGAAGATTTGTGAAAAAGTGGTGATAGGGATTTCCGATTAGAGACATTTTAAAATTGGTTTTAACAATGAAGATGATCTTGTCTATTCTTGGTCCTCTACCCCACGTTCGGTGGAGGGACTTCATTTATCTCTCTTTATTTAGTATTTCTGGTTTCATTTTCATCACAACCCTCTAATGACAGCGCTTTGTATCACCCTCTCGAGACTTCCACTGTATTTTCAATATTTAGCGATCTTCCATTTGATCGGGAATCTGATTGGTCAATTTTTATGCACAGACCCTCACACATGTTCACTCTACCATCCTATTTCTCTGAGGATTTTCATTGTGGGGGATGTGTCTAAGTCTTCGATTGAGTCTATCTATGTTGAGTTTGAAGGTTAGCTTCGGGGGAATAATTTGTTTTTCTTTGAATCCAGGGTCCCATTCGGCGCAAAATGATGTCAGTTGGGGAATTCAACATCACTCTGTCGTCATGGAAAGAATGGCATGCTGCACTCTGGTGGAGTCTTAGCCCATGATGGAGATCATAAATGATGTGGAGAAGGTTCCCAAACCTGCTTTGAAAAAAAGGTGAATGGTGAAGATGAGAGGGCTGGTCATTGGTCTCGGACGAAATCTATGGATACACCCTCAAAACTGAGTGTGGTTGTGGTTATCAAAAGGTTTCATCATGATATGAGTGTGGTTTCTACTACAGGGGAAGAGGTAGTAGTGGATAGGGATTTGAAAATGGGGACACTATGGATCCTCAAGTAATCTCTATAGATGGTTGTAGTGGAGGAATTGTAATGAATTCCAGGGGTGTGGTGGTTTTTATGAAGGAGTCTTTGGGTATTGAAATTGGTAACAATTTTGAAGTGCTAAGGAATGAGGATGTTGGTCTAGGGATGGAAGTATCTGGGGAGATGGATTCAGATGGAGAAAAGGTTTTGGAGCTTGAGGATTTACCCCCTAAGAAGTCATGATTATAGCTGATTTGCAGCGCTGGAGTAGAAGAGAAGTATTGTGGAAATATATTTCTTTTTGAGGGGTAGGCTAATGGAGAGAATGGTCAATTTCTGGCATTGATAGAAAATAATAAGAAATATTCTGGGATGGAAAATGGTTTGGTGAATGGAGATCATCAGAAGGAGAATAGATCCTTGAATGTACCATGTAAGTGTGGGGATGTCTCTAATGAGAATAAGGAAAAGGATAGTCACTCTCCTCATATCCATGTCAAGGGTTCCTATAGTGATATACTAAATAATGGGAGGAGGAAAATAAATGATAATGTGGGTGATTTCACGGCTCCACTGAAGAGAAAGCTAATAAAGGACAACTCTATCATTCCAAAGATGGTCTCTACCAGATCCTCCTTAAAGGGCTCTAAATGGAATGAGATGGACCCGAAACAGGGGTGGGTTAACAAGCACTTGTCTAGGGAGCCATTGAATTCAGAGTAATTACGAAGAAGGGAGAAATACGTTAAAATTATTATTTATTTTAATTCAAAATCTGAGTGGGAGTCAGCTGATCTGGAGGTGGTCTCAGATGTTGTAAATGTTGACAATTATGAACCCTCTTGATTTTTTTATTTTGAGGCTATTTTTTCTTATTTTGTACTTTATACTTTTCCATCTTATTTTCTTCAATAAATTTGGAGGACTCGGAATTTTTTCCTAGGCATGCGCCTTTCTGTCTTTGGTTGTTTAGTTTACCACCTATCTGTTCCCCCACAGATACACCAGGTGCATCATGTCTTCCACATGTCACAATTGAGGATGTACGTGCATGATCCCTTTGACTGGGGAAAGTAGTACAATGATTATGGATTTACATTTGTAGAGTACCTAGTGGAGATCGAGGATCAACATGAGATGATACTTTGTGGGTGGTCAATTTCTCTAGTGTAAATTCAGTAGTAGCACATGAATCATGAGGAGAGAACATGGGAGCGGGAGGCTCAAATTAGTGCTCAATACCCTCATCTTTTTGTTGAGTAGTCCATGTTTTAGATTTCAGAGATATAAATACCTAATTTGGGGAGAATATAATGACTTCTATTTTCTTTGGTTTTAATTTTATAACGTAACTGGGAATATTATGAGACCATGTTCTGAAATTGTGTGAGATTGTGAGGCCCATTGTGCCCAGAACGATTCAGCAACAAAAGTTATGTTTTTAATAAATTGTGTGGATAGTTCCTTATCTACATGAGAATTACATCTAAATGGGTTCTCAAATAAGAATTAAGAGGTAACCATTCAGTTCAAAGCAGTAGCTTTACCTTAGGTATGGCCTATCATCGAACGATGCGAGTCGACTATGAAAGATAAAAATTGGATGTAACTGTCATTAAATATAATAATAAAATATTTTATTTGATTTTGTGTTGGTTTCTTTTAATTAAGGAATAATGTTAGGAATGAAGTGTTATCACCATAACCTAATAAATTCCTTTGCATCAAGGAGATTAAATAATCACTGGAGAACGATGACAAACATCTACGAATCGAGGATCCATGAGGACATGGAACCCTGTTCTTAGTCAATGACAGATCAAATCTCTAGGAATGATATTGATATCATTTTGAGGTTTTCTCCCTTCATAGATTCAAATGATTATAGTGGACCAACCCATGAATATGTTGATATGCCGATCAAGAATTCTTATGGGATGGATATTATTGATGAGATTTAGGGGATGATAAATGTTTGTGAATACGGATTGACTATTGTTCGTTAAACATTATAACATGAACGGATCGAGGACAAAAAAACAAGAAAAATATCCATATACTTGGATATTTTTTTTATTTTTATCTTTCTACAAGTCTCATGTGTTCCTCGCACCTCCTTCCTCGCACCTCGTTCCTCAGGAATAAATTCATATGATCATTTTTCCATTTATCTTCTATGCAAAGATATGATAACTATGGATATGATCTCGAGGTGGTTCAAGGAAGTGTAAGAACAAGGCAGTGGTGGCTCTGGTTAGTTCCAGAATATCACAGAAGGGTAAAGACGTTGGTGGGGAGGCTGTAAATAGAGGCACCACCGTCCTGGTAGGTTAGGCTGGACCTAGCGGTGCATGCCAGGATGGGGTGCTGGCGTTGTCGGTGAGATGGGGTCTATGCGGGACTGCGTCAGAGGAGGTCCACATTGGTAGAGGCCATAGGCGGAAACCTTTGCCTGTGGTGACAGGAGTGGGACATGGATTAGAGCTACATCTAATGGAACCTACAGTGGAAATTGGGCGGTAGAACATGGAGTATGATGCAGGTCATCCTCGTGAAATGAGGTCTTGTGCCCCATTGACCATAGGAGGTGGGGGCCGATGTGGTTAGGAAAAAACATGGACCAGAGGGATGTGGCTATGTCGGGCCATGTTTGGAAGAGAAACTTGCCCGTGAGATGTGTGCCAAGCTGGAGAACTGGGTCATTCTAGTGGCCTAGAGGCCCATCAGGACTTTGTAGTATGGGTTTGCTAGATAAGGTTGGGTTAGACGAGACAGAACAATATCTTTTTTCCTAAATTGTAAATACCATTCAAATTGTGTGTCTTTTTGAAGAGCCATTTATGGTGTTGGGAACCTTGTGAAAAGATGGACCTTTTAAGATACTTTATATGTTTTTTAGTTTAATTTGTGTTACAACCTAATGGCTTGGAGAGTAGGTTCTCCCAAAACAAGTGATCTACATTGAGAACTTTTGGATGGTTATGACTATGTAATCTTCGTGACTATGTGATCTTTGTTACTATGTGATACTTGTGACTATGTGATCTTAGTGACTAGATTATCATTGTGACCATGTGATCATGGTGACTATGTGATCTTCGTGACTATGTGATATTTGTGACTATGTGACATGGGGGTTGTATAAACTATTGATAGTCTATTTGAACCATCGATGCCTCGTGCTCCATTTCCACTCCATGCGCCATCACAAATCCATGCTCCATCGATGCTCCATGTGCCAATAATGCTCCATTAACTATTGATTCACTATGCACCATTGACTCTCCACGAAATATTGATGCTTGGAAGCCATCACCATTTTGGGTGTCATCAACACTCTATGTGTTATTGATGCTCTATGATCCCACAACGCTTTGTGTGCCATCAATGATCCTTACGCCATCGACACATATAGTATAATGGAGATTAGGGTATCAATGGACTGCAGCTGGAAATCCATATCTTCATATTATAGTCTTATACCTATGTGAGATGAATGTATTGATTATAGGTTTTATGTATCTGTTTTAGTGCACTTCGTGTGTTTCCTTTGTGCTATACTTTTAGTATTTCTTAGTGGCATTACCTTTGTGGTTTTGGGGTGTCCTGGTGAGTAATTTTTTACTAACCCATGAATAGGCATTTCCATCATATTTTGGGTCTTGTGCAGAAAATCAATGCATTGATGGATTCATAGGTGGACCAGGACCAAGTGGTTTATAGAGTGATCATACATGCAAGGTATGCTCCTACAGCTTTTGACCGCTGTCCCACACCCACCCTTCAAGAAGGGTTTTCTGCATATGTGTTTTAGGAACTCCTGCAATCACATTGGCTGAATTTTCTTTTGGTGGTATTGTATTCGGGCCCCATTTACTTTTCAGTTTTCCTATTGTCCTACTCTATTGTTGGTATCTTTGTGTATTCATACATTTATATCCTATTTTTTTCACATTTCATCATTTTGGGATTGGAGATATGTGAATGTGTATAGATTCTTAGGAAAATTCATTCTATTTATGGGATATGCCTAGATGGTGCTAGTCTCTACCCCTTGGGGTATCAGAGGAGGGCTTGGGAAAGTTATGTAATGGACCCCTCTAGGACGATTCATGATAGGTAGTGAAATACCAATCACATTTATTCATGAGGTGGTAGTCCTCTTTATGCATGAGTGACAGTATTGTATCCCCTTTGAAATTGAAGGAAGAAAATGAATATATGAAATTATGAAAAAACATGTAAAATTATGTTATAAATATCATATATATACTTTATATCCATAATTTTAATCATCAATGATAGGTTGCAATGAAAAAACAAATGATTTCAGTTTGTGAGGTGGTAGTATTCTGTATAAACGAATGATTATTTCATAACCCATTCAATGGAAGTGAAGATAGTTGTGGGTTATGAAATTAGTATAAAAAAATCCCATTATATGGATGATATTTAGTTTTTTATAACAGCATTAATTAAAAATAATTTAATGAGGGGGAGGAAAAAATAAAATGAAAATGCTCATTGAATAACATTACCTCTTATTATGGTATCCTCCTTAGATTTGTACCAAAATCCATCCTCGGTTGGATTTCCTCAAAAAATAAGTCCTATCAGATTATCATAGGAAATATGGGTATTGAATTTTTCACATTCTTCTAAAATAAAATTGGTTTTATGGAGAGAAGAAGAGAGTATTGGGGGTGTCCTTTTATATGTGTGGTTAGTTGCATATTTGTATGTTTTTTAAACATATTCAATTTTAAAACATTTCAATAAATCCCCATGATTTAAAAATGGTATTTTATCATACAAAAATTTTTTAAGTTCTAAATATTTCCATTCAATGGATTTGTTAAAATATGGTATTTTTTTATATTCTTAGTTTTACCCAAAGATAAATCAATTTTTACATTAACTGTGGCATTTGTTATTTTTCTATTTTTACTATTAAATTAGGTCTAAAATTTATTGGACCTATTATATTATGATAAATTATTATTATTATAAATAAGGAATCATTTTTACAAATTAAATTAAATGAATTATAAAATTTATATTTAAAATTATTCCTCCAGACTTGATGATAATGTGAGTTTTCAATGATTAAATGTCCACAACACTACAATATTTTTATATAAAAAATTATTAAGAAAAGAATTAAAATGAATCAAATTATATTAATTGATATAAAATTTTAATAACTTTATTGTAAACCAATTTTAAATATAATTAAACCTTATTAATAATTTAAACAAAGCGTCTTTTTTCAATGGAAATTCTATATTTTCTGTTATTCATTGAATAAATTAATCTTTTTAGAAAATTATACAATAATTCATCCTTGTATAATTTTTACATGATAATTTCATAAATAAATTTTATTTTTTCATATAATGTTTCTAAATGGGAAAAAGTAAATTTAAAACAAAACTCATAGACATAAAAAATGGTTGTTTTTGAGAATTGGATTTGTAAAGAACAACAAGATTTTATATTAATTTTAAATATAATAGTAATTATTTAAAATAATTCTTATATTAATGTAAAATACAATATATTGATAAATAATATATAATTTTTATTTAAAACATTACTCATTAGTCATTATTTAAAAAAAATTAAAATTATGAAGCATTTTTCATATTAAAATAGTTTTCAGAAGAAAAAACCACTTTTTTAAACCAAAAAATCCAATTATACAAAAATACGAAAAAATTCATTAAAAATAAATAAATTTTAATAAATATAAGTAAATAATTCACATTTTTCATTAAATATTATTCATAACAGGATGGAAATATTATATTTATTAATATATTTAAAATAAATAATATTTTTTTACAGAATGGTATTTTCAGTATTCATTGAAAACGAAATATTTTCAGAAAAATTCAAAACATTCACGTAATGTAAATTTTGATATTACAATTAAAAATGAGTTCAACTTTATTAAATAAATTTTTTAATAGTTTCAATAATTTATTATTTTATTTTCCTTGTGGAAAAAATAAAGAAAACTTTTTTGAAGAAAATATATTAATGATGAATAAAATCAATTTTCAAAAAATAGATTGATTATTTACCAAAATTTAATCAATAATTTACATTTATTAGGAAATTTATATAAATATATATTTCATAATATACATAATACTATTCATAACCACTAATTTAATTGATATGTTATAACGAATATATATCATGTGTTGTTTAAGATCTGTGTTGCGTGTAGAATATGATATCAAACAAAAAAATCATAGGGTTGTGCGTCCCATAAGATATTTAAAAGAGTAAACATATATATGAATAAATAAATAATAAATTATCAGGGAGTTATATTTCTTTTTATTCATAGTTTTCAATGTCTTTTACACTATTGAACATAATTTTTCACTTTTAAAATATATGGGTGTTATATCCTCCCCGACCGCTTAAATAAATTGAGTCCTTTCAATTTTATCTTTATCTTGGTAATTATATGTTAATATTTTGAAAATTATTTTTTGGTTAGCCCACACCATAAAAATGTTTTAATGTACAATCCAATTTATAATAGAGAAACACAAGTGTAGTGGTTATATTAAATAAAACATTACTACGTTTTTAAATAGTAGAACATATATGGGAATGAAATACATGTTTAAATAATAATAGAGAGTTTTGATGTCATTGACTGTAAGAAATTTAATTATAACTATAATGTTAAAGGACCAAAACAAAAAATCTATTATGATATAAAAGACCATCAGATTCAGCATATATGACTATAATATGATATATTATTATTGAAATACTTTTCATAGAGTTTAGGACATATTTTCCATAGAGACTAAGTGCATAAGGACATTTACAAACAAGATTATTAGAATGTCATCACATTTACAATTTTAACAATAATCTTACTCTTTTCACCAAATAATTAGTATTGAAGATGAATTCTTTGTGCATGAATAACAAAAAACAACTTTTTATAAACACATAACCATAAAATGGACATTAAGATATTCCACATATATTAGATGTTAAGAATACATAAATTACAAGAACATGATAAGATAATTACCAAAATGAATTATGAATTATAAGATACAAAAATTTTCAAAATTTAATAGTAATAACAAATTTTTAATCTAAATAATTAAATAACCATATATACAAAACAAACTAAATAAAATCAAAATTAATGAGTTTCTTAATCTCAAATGTTATATAAAGACTTTCAGATTTTATGCACAACAAATGGTGATATTATTATGTGGTAACATTATTCATATATTCAAAAAACACTTTTCAATGTAGTGTCTATCTATATAATAAAACCATTTTTATCCATATACAATATCATATGAACCCAAAAAATTTTCAATACATTAAATATTATTTCCTCTAATTTTTAATGCATACTTCAAATTAAACAAAGAATGTTAAAAAATTTCATTCTAATAAAACGTCATTTATAATGTCATTAATCACTTTCACATTGATTAAAATCACATAGGGGGTTTCTAAAACATCAAAATTATGATCATCCTTAATTATATAGTCGTATCATGGGATATATAACTCTTACGGTAAATTCACATAAAAACATCCTAATCTGTAAATTTATATAAATAGACCTCTCATACCAACTATAAAAACCCCAAAACCAAACTCACAAATCCATTTTTTAATAATAAAAAATAAATATCTATCATTGATACCATTAATTATGTCTTGAGTTTTTTCACATGAAAAATATAAAACATGAAAAGGAAAAAATTTGACTAATTAAATTCTCATCGACCATTTACCAATAGAGTGTTGTAGAATTCGTAAAAAACCAATATAAATAATACCCAAGTTTTTAAATGATAATTCCTCCCACTAGACTAATATTTTATTATTTGATATCAATTCATCATCATAATATATATAAAATCCCTTATAGATATAATTTATTCAACCTATTTGTTTATAAGCAAGGGAAGATGAAACAGAATAAGGTGAGCTCAAATACTCTAAAAATGGTAAATATAATCATTAATGTTTTATAGTAATCAGTGTGAATAAGAATTTCATAAGGGTATGAAAACATAGTCAGTGTGAAACATAGAATCATAAAAAACTCATATGCACCATTACATGAATCATCAATCACGAAACATGGCATAAGGATATAAACAATTCATAAATATCAATAATAATGAGTTCTATGATATCAATCTTTTTCAAATTAAACAATATAAATGCATATAAATTATAAATATATAATGTTTGTATATTGGAATGCCATCGTCAACATATAACACTTATGGAACCCCTACAATTGAAAAAAACAAGACAGCCGACATCCAATATAATTATTTAAAGAATTTAATCATTACCCAATATATTGGAGTTCTATCTTTGAGGATATATCATTTATGATATAAATGAATTACCTAGATGTATCTAGGATACCTCACAATATAGTATATAATGGTCTCACCCCATATTATATGGGATTTTCCATCGTGCAAGCTACAATGATCTCTCTGTGTGCTATTAGTGTCACCCTATATTATAATCTCTAATGGTATAACCCTATTATATATGAGCATACACATCATATATAATATCCAAGAATCAAAAATAAATTATATTTTTTTATAATCATAAAAAACAAACATTATTTCATTATAAAATTTTTAAACCAAAGAAAACAAACAATTTTTACACAATCTATATGAAATATTTTAAATCAATCCTATTAATAAATGGTATCAATAGAAAATATATTAATTTGAAGATACATAAAAAAAGGGTTTTTAATATTTATTTATACAATTAATATATCATTAAAAACATTTTAGATGAAAATATAATTTTCATTTTGAAAATAACATTTTTAAACTATATTTATTTTGAAAATTATTTTCATTGAAAACTAGTTAAGCTAATAATAGTTTTACAAATATAAGGAAAAAATAGTATTTAAAAATTATCCCATTAAAAATGAAATATTATATTCAACTAAATTTAGGTAATGTAGGTGGTAAATTTCATACTTATTATACAAGATAAAATAAACATTCATTTTAGATTGTAAAAAATGATTAAAAAGTATTATATTTGGAATAAAACACGAATATTGCATTAAAAAAATTATATAAAATGTAAAACATGGGAGATAATGACTTGCAGAAATCCTTTTTAAAAAAGTTAAAATAATGTTTAAATACTGTTTTATAAAACATATGTTTTTATTTAAAATGATTTCCGACCGATGTGGTAAATATTTTTGAAGTTTATTTAAAATATATTCACAAAAAAATAATTTTAAAAAGTAAATAATTGTTCTATTACATGAAAATATCATGAATTACTATACGAGAAGAAAATTAATTATAATTATTTAGAGTTATATCATAGGATTTCAATATTGGAGACATAATCATAAACAATCCAGATAAACGATATGATTGTAACATTAAAATCCTACCACATCGGTAAAATTGAATCCCACTCCCATTGAAAGTATAACATTAAATTAAACAAAAAATATCATGTGAAAAAATAAATTAATGACATTAAAGGTATAATGGGATGTATCTACTCATAATTAAAAATTATAGGTGTATAACATGACAAAAGTATCAAATAATGGTAAATTAGGAAAAACTACCTTACCACATTAGTATTCTTATGTATTTTGATCCCTAATAAATAAGAAAATATGATCAAACATTAAATATAATTAAAGGAATGATATTGGCTATATAACATTTAAATGGGGTGGAAAACACACTACACAAAATAAATAAGTGGTGATTTCCCCTATATCTCCTAGAAAAAAGAGAGAGACAAAAACTCATATGCATTATGATTAATTTCAAGTTAACAGTCTTTAACATGCATTATAGTGGTTTCTAAAACATTATTAACTTATTAAATAGCCATATTAATATTTATAATATCATAAATTATCTTTTTATAACATATCATCATACATTCCTCAATACTAATTTTTTATTTCATATGTTTTAGGTGTTCATTCACTTGTTTTCTCATTAATTTTTGTTCTGAATGTTCTGGTTCTTATGAATATTATATAAATCCATAATATCTAGAATAGTGGTAATCATGGAATAATTATCACATTTATAATTAAATTAAATTTAAATACCAATCATGGATGTTGGTTTTGAGAAATGATGAACCCTAAGATCATAGAGACGGTATGTCGTATATATGGATGAGTATGGTTTCCATTTTTCAATAATCATTTTGGAAAATATGAAAGAAATATTTTATTTTGAATAATAATTTTAATATATTAAATAAAATATATTTATTTAAATTTACTTAGTTATATTAACCATGTGTTGTGGTGATGAAATAAGAGTCACATCACAGCATGAAGGCGGAACTCCACACATACAAGAATGATGTAATCAAAATTTTTGTGGGAAAAAATAAAATTAAATATTAAATTTTCATAAAGATAAATATTTAAAAATATATATTAATTCTATCATGTATATTATATATATTAATTAACTTTATCCTTATTACAATCCATGTAAAGAATTACTAAATAATAAATAACATTGCTTCGTGAGGGGGTAGTCCACCACCGTATACATGAGTGATTCTATTGTATCACTAATGGAATGGAAAGTAAAAAAGTTTTATAATATATAATTACTATATTTATATAATTATATTATAAATATAAAATATGAACATTAGATCCATTATCATTCCCAGCTGTGATAGTTTGTAATGGAAAAAAATATTACATCGGTTCCTAAGGCAGTAGTCCCCCAAACACATTAATGATGATTTCATAACTCATTTGATTGAATTGGAGGTGGATTGAAGTTGAAAAATTATTATAAGAAAATATATTATATATAATACACTTAGGATATTTTATCTTTATGGTTTAATAATAACTAAAAAGGTGGGGAAATAAGTTAAATAAAAAATTCCTAGTGAATAACATTACATATACTTTGTGTATCCTTCATTGGTTTGATCCAAAATCCATCGTAGGAAGTATTTATTCATAAAAAATATTCTAGAATTCAGGGAGATATATTTTTAAGTGATTTTGGTAGGTATTTTATAAACCAATTTGATTTCAGGTTGTGATGATGAGTGGAGTGGGGGTTGCGTTTTACAAGTGAGATGATTGGAACACTTGTAATTTTTGGGAAATATTTCATTATAACCATTTTTTATATCCACAAGGCTAAAAAATAATCCATTATAGAAATAAAAAGTGATAATTTTAAACTCTGGATAGAATATTTCTATAGTAAAAGTTGTTAATCCATTTTTACCCTAATCTTATTAGTTTAATCCCCCTAAATATATTTTTACCATAACCAGAATAATTATTTTATACTTTTTTCAGTATTTATTTTTGTCAAAAATTAAGTTGAACCTAATTTTAATTATATATAATAAATATTAAAAATATTTGATCCATTTTCCTATCTATATTCCCAAAATTCTATAATTTCAATTATAAAAAACTCCCAGAGACATGATTTGAATAGTTGTTTTTAAATAGAAAAATGATCAACATTTTAGAATGTTTTTATATAAATGTTCTATATTTAAATATTCCCAATCAAATATTTTGAATTAATTGTAATAAAATTTTACAATTGTTACATTAAAAGAAATTATAAATATAATTTAACATTATAAAAAATTTAATCAAAAATTCAGTTTGAAATTTAAATTCTGTATTTTTTAGTATACATAAAAAAGTGGGTTTTCAAAAAATGTATTTTTTCAAGAAAAAGATGATTTTATATGAACTATATGTCTTATAGTAACAATTTTTTTTAATTTCCAATAAAATTATTTATTTTAATATTTATAAATTTCATTTAAAACGTTTTAATTATTTATTATTTTATTTAATTAAAATTTAGAAACATTATGTTCAAAAAATAAGTTTTCTTAAACAAAGTTTTAATCAAAAAATAAACTTACACTAGAATCCAATATAACTTTGATTTAAAAACATTAATTAGGATATAATGAACTAAATAAAAATAATATTTTAGAAAATAATATTCATAAATTAATTGGAATATTATATTTCTTAATTATTTAAAAGAAAATACATTTTAAAAAAATCTTTTTTTTTTCACTATTCACTAAAAAATCAATATATACAGAAAAATTCTAAAATTTCTACAAAAGTAAATACTGATATTCTGTTTACTAAAATTCATTTAGTTCTATAAAATACATTTTATAAATTTTTAATATAATTATTATAATATATGTTACTTGAAAATTATAAAAAATCATTTTTGATGAAAACAAATTTTTGATGAATAAAATAACCATACCAAAAATATAATTGATTCTTTATTAAAACATTGGCGATAATTTATATTTTGTAGGAAATTAATATATATATATATATCATATTTAAGTTAAAAAATTTAAAAATAAAAAATTAAATATCTAGTTTTTAATGAATATATATATCATGGGTCATTTAAGCTCAGTGTTTCATATTATGTACGTTATCGAACATCAAAAATCTTTTTATTTCATGCCCAAATTGTTGAATATGAGGTTAAATTTATTTGTAAATAGATACATCTTAATGACTTTTGGTGTTACATTTTTTTCCAATGATCATTTATTCATGTTTTTGTTGTTATCGAACATAATTTTCTTCTTTTAAAATATTAGAGCATTATAGTGAAATCATTCTCCTAAATTATAACTGTATGTGGATCTTTAATTTAGTAAAACTATATATTAGAAAAAATATCACCCATCCTTAATCTATTTCCAAAAAATCATTTTTTAGACACCTTTTCCATGACTCTTCCATGATGATCATGAGACCCATATTATATTTCCTCTTACTCAATGGGTTCTTTTATACATACACCATTCTCACTTCTAAAGTATCTTATTTATTCTCCCTTAATTGTTTTTCCTTCATTACAAGATATATATTTTGAATATGGTAGTTTTTTGTGCATATTTCACCCTTCATTTAATTTTGTTAAATTTTCCAAAATATAGAACCTATGTTTGAACATAACAAGATTCTGTCTAGAATAGACTTTTTTACATTAATGTTAATGTAGTGGATAATCACCTTGGGAATTTCCATCAATTATTATTAGATCAGTGGACTTCAAAATTATTATTATTAGAACTTATATAAAATTTATTATATTATTCATACCTTATTTGATCTTATCTTAATTGAGATGATCAAATAATATATTTTTTCCATATTTCAGCATTAGTCTCTGAAGAATATGCTCATAGTATGCTATGATATATAAAAAAATATCATCGTATGGAAAAATTCATTTGAGGAACCCTACTTTAGGGATAAACTATATTATCTTTATTATGTATAGATTTTAGATTCAAATTTCTTCTTTAATATTCAATATTATTTCCTAATTAAGAACTATAATTATACAGATTATATATGTTTGTGATATCATCAATGGAATCATTTTTCATTCTACAAAAGCTTTGGTACTCTATTTACATCCAATAATTTTCCACCACTTTTCTTCCTCTTTATGTACAAAACATTAACACTTCAAGATTCTATAAATATATCCAATATCCTATATTCTGGTTGTGTTTTATAGTGGAAATTCAATCTTTCAATTCCTTTTTAGTGAAAATTGAATTTAATATTTCTGGGGAAAATTCAAAATTAAAATCACTATTCTCTTTCATTCATGTTCTTATAATCTTAATAATGAACTTCAATGAATATTTTTACGTATTATAATATTTTTCTATGGAAAAATCCTATATATATATTCATAAAAAACTTTTTTTAACTATGCATTGATCTAAATCTTTTTGTAACTATAGGATCACATCTTGGAGGCTGGATAAAAATCCTTTTCAATTATTTCTTCATATTATTTCAAATTCATTAAAAGTATCACATCTAATTTTTATCTCTATGATAGAGACTGAAACTAATAAAAAACGTTTTCACCATATTAGGGTAACTTTTATATTGGATAGTATATTTTTTTTTTATTGGTTAGAGAGCTCATCCTATAAAAGTAGTTCATACTCCATTATTTTTGCCCCATGAAATAAATAAATTTTAGTTTTCCATGTCTAGGAGCTTCCAATTATGTCAATATTAATATATATTATAAATTTCATAATAGTTTCTAAATGAATCATAAATCACACTAGTGAAATATTTTGAAAATATACTGTTATAAAACTTATTAAACACAAATTCTATTCTAAATTATGTAAGTATATATTTGAAAAAGAATCAATTTCATACATTAATTAATATATTTTAAAAATAACTCCAATTTGGATTAATAAAAAAATATCTATTATTGAAAATTAGTGGAGAAATCCATGTATGGAATTGATGTATTGTATGAACACATTTTCCATTAAATTAAATAAATCTAATACTATGTAGATCTTTCATTGAATGTTTAATTCCTAAAAAATATTAGATAAAATCTCTGAAATAATATATATATTAGATGTTAACATATGATATTGATTCTAATTATAATTCTATACAAGAGAATCAATGATAGATTCCCAACAAGGGTGTAAATCATGGTATATAAATCATTCACAATTTAAACACTTTCCTTATAAATCATGTTCACCCAAATGATTCTATCAATTTTTCTATATGGATTACAAATTTTTTTCTTATTGATCTTATTACTTGAAAAATTACAACCAAATATTAACAAATTTTATTTTACAGATCTTCTACCAATTATTTGATGTGGAACAAATATATATTAAATATTAAATGACATAATTATTCTTAATTGGTTCACCATTATTGGACAATATAACAATTATTCAATCAAATATTAATTGACACACATAATCACTAAAGATCATTTATTAGGGGTTCAGGTTAGGTTACTCCCTCCTAGGATTAGTACCATTACTCATATGTTTTTTACTCAGTACCACCTCAAAATCACATCCAAAAAAACACCAATATAATTTATCATTTAAATAATAATAGAAACCATGTTGTCTCATGGGATAATTATAATATCCCTATTATTCATAAATACACAAGTATAGAGATCTGGGTGACTTTAATCTTATGGCTATCCTCCACAAATTGATATGAATATCACTAATACTTGAATCTAATTTATATTAGAATTCATGAAACTAGTTTCATAATTTTCCATAATAATAATGGAATATCACTTCTTCATTCTATTATAGTGATCAATTTTTTTTATTTTTATCCATGTCTCCAATGAGTTACATGGTATTTCTATCATTATTTGATTTATAGTATAAGAAAATCATCCACTCTTAAATTAATATATTCTATTACTCACTGATCATATCACTAATTTTATTTAAATAACATCACTAAGAATATTTTTAAATCCATTATATCAACTGGATCAAACATGAATAGCGGTGATTAAAAATAAATGAGGTCACTTCATGGAGGTGTCATTTTGAAACATAGTAAAGATGAATTATAGTTTTTTATTATATGGAGAAGAATAAATAATGAATATTATCTTAATATAGTAAAACCTAAGTATACAAATGATTATAATTTAATTATAATGTTGTTTATATTAGATATTTTTAATAGAAGTCTTAACATAAAAAATGTTATGAATATTATAATAATTACATAAAATAAATGATCATCTCTTAGATATTTCCATATGATTAAGGACTTGTGATATCTTCTACAGACTATGGGTTAATTATTTTAAAATAAAATATATAATAAGTAGTTTTGGAATAGTTTTAATGTAAATTCGTGTGGTATCATGTAGGTTTGGATGTGGTCCCCTTTTTGAAGTGACATAATGGATTCTTTAAGAATTAACTTTTCACATCCATGATATCAAGACAAACTTTCATTATAAGTTTCTCTATAATTTAATAACAGTGGATTGTGGTGTTCATTTGGTTCGATAAAATTACCATCAGGATATTCCATAGAGTTTTTAAAACTGTTTCAAGTCTTTTAGCTTATGTTTTTAACTTTTGACCTATTAAATTTTACCTTTGGTGAAATTTTTAAATAAGTTACTAAAATATTAATTTAAAAATATTGACCCATGTTATATTTTTTAAAATGATTTCAAGCTAAATTTATTATTTATTTATGGTAAGTAAATTTATAACACCAAAAAATTCACATTTTAAAATATAATATATATCATAAAAAATAGTTTTGATAAAAAAGATTTTTTAACATTATGAGTCATTAATATTATTTAGTAATTATTACCAATGAATTTATGTTACTTTATTTATATAATGGTTTAAAAAAATTATAATTCATTATATAATTTATATAAATTTTAATAATTTGATAGAAAATATACTATATTTATAGAAACCATATTTTAAATGAAATAATTACCATTGAGTATAATGATGATAGTGATTTTATTATATTTTCAATGAAATATGATATTTCAAAGAGATGTATTAATGAGAAAATGATAAATATTACAACACTTACGTTAGCATCATGATCATTTAATAGATAACTCAATTGAAGTGAATAACATTTGATAGCTTCAAGATATTTATTTCTTAAGGTATAGAAAGGGGCACCTATATGAGGTATTTTTTTTGTTTTTAAAAGGGAACATAAATTGGGAAGGGTAACCATGGTCGGGTATACGTTATACCCTTTTATATGTGAAGTGAATGGTACTTCTCATAATAGCATATACACATCAATTATATAAAAATAGTATTCAATTTTAAATGTATTAAAAATTTAGTAGTAAGAATCTTTTCTATAATCTATGGTTTATTTATCCTCAACTAATAGTTTACCACATGTTTTAAAATTTTTAGGGATTTTACAATAGTTCATTCTATTTATCCATTATGATTTTTTCCTTGGTAACTATTTTCTTATTTAGCTATTTATATTTAATTTAAAAATATAATATAACACCTATTAAAATATATTAATGTTATGAACCTAAATTTAATCACTATTTAATCTAAAACTTTTCATAAAAATTCGAAAATTGTCTTCTAAATTACAATATAAAATATTTAAATACCTTCCAAAAATACTTTTGACCACTATCTGTAATTTAATATTATGTAGAATTGATTACCAATTGAATTATTGTTAATATTGAAATATATATATATACATATATATTCAAAAAAAAATTAGAGACATATTTTACTTTCTATCATGTTTATTTATTAAATAAAAATTAGATACTATTAATACAATAGTGACATAAAATTCAATATTATCATTTTCGCAATAATTAACAATAATAATACTAATATAATATTGATACATAAATATAAATTAATCATACTAGATTATAATTAAACAATAAACTAAAATACTAATTCACTTGGTTATATTTTGTTTTTAAAAGCCATAAATTCTGATTTTGATAATAAAAAATTGGTTCTGTTATATTGATTATGATTAACAAAAAGTAACACACATTATTTATAAATTCTAGATAATATTTTAAATTTATTTATTTTACTCGCAATTTTTTTTTCATATAATGGTAATTTTAAAATTTTATATTATTCCTTTATTATAAAAGTTATATTTTTTAGAAAATTCACATTTTTGTTATTTACCTAAAAGTCCCTTATTATTGAAAAAAAGAATCATAATATAACATTGAAAATTAATAATAAAAAATTGAATATAAATTGGTCAAATTAAAATACTAAATGTATTATAAATATATGAATTAATAAGTTTTCTACACATATCATTTTTAAGTAGTTTAATAACTATAATTGTCATCCTTAATAATATAATTTTGATAAAGTTTCATTGTTTTTTTAGTATACAACATTATGTAACATAAGAAAAAAACAATATTTGTTTTGAAAAAATAATCACTAATATATTGGGTCATTACATGAGAAATCAAGTTCCAATCACATGGATAAAAATAAAGATAGAAATCACCTACAAATACACTTTTACTAAATCATATCCTCTACATCATAAGTTATTTTTATGATATAGACTTACACTCTTCTTCATAACTACGGATGATACAATTCTTTTGTAGAAAAATCAACCATAAACAAGAGAAATAAATATTATTATTTTATTTAATATAATCCTCAATATAAAAAGATAATTCCATAGGGTGTATATCCTCACTGCAATATTCCTTGACATGGGGGTCTTAGTTTACTCTCACATAGGATACACCACATTATAAACATATCCTTACTACAAAACATAATATTTATCCATACATGAGTGTCATCTAATTCATAATTTTCATATTCTTCTGTGAAATAATATTTTTAATCTAATTTGGGAGTCCATTTATCATTATTTAACTGGTCTAATTTACATAGATTAGTGATTAAATTTTAGTAATTAGTTCATCTCAAATACCTTGATGATATCTGTATAGAAAACATATCATGTTTATATATGAAGTTAGAGCAATGTATAACCCTTATAAAATGGTTGAGTTACCTTCATGAAATATTCACTACCACATGGATCCAAATTATATAGAAATGAATTCATCATTACCTAGTACATATTCTATTAAGACATATCCCACTTTTTTATGTCGTAACACAGATTCAAACTCACCGAATAACTCTGATGTAAATAAATCAGTACCATGATGAAATATCATCCAGGGAATTGTTTAACTATTTTTTTATAGAATATTTAAAATCAACTTGTCATTTATATAAAAACATCCATCAATAATTTTTTGTTTTAGTCTATGTTATATATAATTCTTATATTCTAAATTGATATATCCAACCAAAATAATTTATAGTTCAACCAGTGGTATTTCAATAAAGAGCCTATTATTTATAAATATTTCTCATAAGTATCAACGTTCTTTATATTAATTAACCAATTGAGATCTACATTTTTCTATGGTCTATTCCTTTTTCAACAAGTCTAATATTTTTAATAAGTAATCAAATGTCACCATCCCCATATTTTGTCAAAAAAATAATTTATATTAGTCTTGAACAAATAATCCATCCTTTACTAATCCTCAACATATATTTTCCATGAATACAAGGACATTTATTTCCCAAAAATTATTTTAGACCCAAATAGGTCATGCAATATTGACCGTACCACGATTCACTATTTTATTCCACACTTACACCGCAGTTTTAAACTAGTTTTGTAATGAATATTCCAAATATAATAATATTTTCACTTTATGTTTGAATCAATAAATTAATTTAAATCACTATTATAATGGTAAATGTTACTTTTTTTATTATTTCAATGTAGGTGGAGGAGATTTGGAGGGCCTTTGATGAGGTGGAAGAAAAATGGGCCAAAATTGCATGGATCAATGGACATTTGTCCACTGTTTTGCATAGTACACGGAATTCGTGCATCAAACTATGCTGCAATTTTGTGGGTATGTCCACCATTTAATAGGATAAATTTTATATTAAAGAACAAAAACTTGATTCCGCCTCTATGGGGCCCATCCGAACTGATCTGTCCAAGCCACTGAATATGGACCATGTCAAATGCGGTGTTCAGTATTATATCAATATCTTGAGCTATGTTTGTCCAAAGGGTGCCAAACATTCGGGTGAGACAGTCAGCAGGTAGAGCAACAACTTTTCTATTTTCTACATTTAGATATAAGACTTTCTAAAGGCCGAAACGTGTGGTACAATTACATTTATGAAATTTAGATGCCCAGAACCACCTTCCAATTTTCCTATAAAATGACACCTTGGGCTCCCCCATTTGTATGTTCGGCCAGAAGGCAAGGTGATACCATTTTAGATTCCCCAAATATTCTTCTCAACATCCCTATATGTTCTGGAGGCTATGGGAAGTGCTACTTCAACATCTTCTTCTTCTTCCTCTTCCAAGTGTTTCTAAACCCCATGTGATCACCCTGGGAGGAACGTGATGTAAATCCCAAGATTCATGTTGTAATATTTGAATGATCATTTGAATTCAAGGTTGTTGTGTTGTTTTTCATCATCCTCTAATCTTATTTTAATGATTTATGTGATGGTATGTCATGCTCAACTCATATGATCATGTTTGGGGGTACCCATTCATGTGATGTTTCACACACCGTTCACCACTTTCTTTTCCCTCTTCCAATTGCGGTGTTTGTGTGGTTAATATTGGTCAATTGAACTCACATAATCACTATCAAGGTCATGCACATTCATGTCATGGTATCAAAATGAAATAACATACAAACCTGGAAAGCACATCAAATTCATCATGTGTTTCCTTGGTGAGTTTCAGTTATGATATCGAACACAAATCACCCAATCCTCGGCGGTGTCCGGTGAATCATTATATGTTTTCGACTAAACCCTAAGAGGTATCCTAGTATAATCTCAGTTTCATTCTGGGTCTAGGTGTTAAAAACCTGGTATTAAATTATCAGAACCCTATCCCTTGAAGTGATGAATGATGAGCATCATTGGACTTTCCCGGGTTGATCACGTTTAATCGATCTTGTTCATTTCTACATTGTTTCATCGCTTTCATTTCCTATTTTCATCATTAATCATAAAACCCCCAAGTTTTACAAAACCTAATTCACCTTCTACTTCCATAATCAAAACCCTCTTTTTAAATTAATGTTCTAAGGCTCCGTCGAGAGACGACCTAGGGGTGCTGCTATACTGCAGAAATTATAGTCAAAATTAAACAACTAATTTGACGTGCTCGATAATGCGATCAAATTTTGGTGCCGTTTCCAGCGAGCCAATATCATTTTTTTCATTATTTACTTTTATTTCATTATTTTACTTCCTAATAGGTACTCCTTTAAATACCCCACCCCCATTTGATTGTTTTTTGTTTTGGGTTTTGTCATTATTTTTTGTTGTTTTTAGTGTGTTCTTTATTTTTCCCTCTCTCTATATCTTCTTCTCTATCTCCCTCGGAAATTCTATGGTATAACTTTATATTCTTATTTCAACCTTATTATGTTTTTTTATCCATCTCAAATAAAAATACACAACAAAAAAATCAATCAATCAAACTGGACATCATTGTTGCATGACAAGATCTGGTAAAGAAACACTACTTGAATTTGATCCTGAAATTGAAAAGTCACTTCACACACAAGTACAGGCATTTAGAGAAGGTCAATCAAGTAACATTGAGTTACCACTTGTGAAACCTCAAGTGTTCCAAAACCAATCAAAAATTGAACCAAATCAATCCCCATAGATCATGGTTGCAAATAACAGAACATTAAAAGAACTGACCACCCCGGATATGGAGTACCAACCTTCATACATCCAATATCCTGAGGAAGAGGCCAATTTTGAGCTCAGATCAGGACTCATCCACGCCTTTCCAAAATTCCATGGTCTTCGCGTTGAGGACCCTCACAAACATCTAAAAGAGTTTCACATAGTGTGCTCTACCATGAAACCCCAAAATGTGTCTGAGGACCTCATTAAGATTAGTGCCTTCCCTTTCTCCCTTGATGGCATAGAAAAAGATTGGCTATACTATCTACCTACCACAATTAGGGGCTGGAATGACCTTAAATGACTATTTCTAGATATGTTTTTCCCTCCCTCCCGAACTGCTTGAATTAGGAAAGAAATATGTGGAATTAGGCAATAACAAGGAGAGACCGTTCATGAACACTTGGAGAGATTCAAAAGACTTTTCTCAAGCTACCCCCACAACCAGATTAGTGAACATCTTTTAATTCAATAATTCTATGAGGTAATTATCCCCATGGATCATGGAATGATTGATTCTGTAGTTGGTGGTTCCCTAGTTGACAAAACTCATTCTGTCGCTCGTGACTTAATAGCCAACATAGCTCAAAATGCACAACAATTTGGTACATGAGCTATTGCACCAACCCGAGGATTTCATGAGGTAAGTCATTCAGTCCTAAAACAAAAGGTAGATACTAAACTTGATGAGATGCATTCCCTTCTATGGAAATTAGCTCAAGAACAAGGAAACTCACACTCTACTACTATTCCATTATATTATGCGATATGTTCTGATAACACTCATTTTTCTAACCAGTGCCCACAACTTCAAGATTAATCTAAGTCATGTGCAGCTGTGTTCCCAGGGTGTCCATTCTTACAAGCACCTCCCTTCAAGCAAGAAAAATTCAGGCCAAATCCAAATCTTTGGTGGCAATCACAACCCCAATACCGAAAAGGAGAAACTCAAGCTACCCCAAGCAGTATTGGTATCAACAAGGCCAAGGTATGAAACCTTATTATCCTTCAACTTCTCAAAACAAGCATACCCCTTCTCCCAATTCTGAACCAAGACTCAAGGATTTGGTGAATCAAATGGAATCCCAGAACCTCCAGTTCCAACAGTCCACACAATCAGCAATTCACGATTTGTGAACTCAAGTGGAAAAATTGGAAAACACCATCGGTGAGCTTAAGATGCAAGGGTCTGGACAACTACTATCCCAACCCATTTCCAATCCGAAGGATAATGGTAATGTATGTGAAATTATTCTTCATAGTGGTAAAGAAGCTTCTGCTTCTACTGATTCTACTCAAAAGGTAAGTCCACCTCTTTAAAACACTCTTTCTCCACCAATGAAAGATTCCAATGAAGAAAACCAAAATAAAAATGACAATTAAATTATCATTAAGGATTCCCATGAACAACCAATTCCTCTTCCTTTCCCTCAAAGACTCTATAAATCTAAGCAAAACTTTGATAATGAGATTGAAAATGAAATAATGGATACATTTACAAAAGTTCAAGTTAATATCCCATTATTGGATGCAGTCAAGTAAATTCCACGTTATGATAAATTGCTTAAAGAACATTGGACCAATAGACAAAGGCTGAAGGGGAATGAGAGAGTCAACTTGTGTAGGAATGTCTTGACCTTAATTCAACCAGCAATGCCAACCAAATGCAAGGATCCTAGAACATTCAAGATACTGTGTACCATATGGGAGACCTTATTTTCTAATGCTATTCTAGATTTAGGTGCTTCCATTAATGTAATTCCTCACTCCGTGTATACTTATCTACAGGTTGGAGAGCTTCAACCAACATGCATTGTTGTGAAACTTTCCAACCGGAGTACAAAAAAACCAAAAGGAGTGATTGAGGATGTCCTTGTTAGAGTGAAGAATCTCATCTTCCTCGCTGATTTCTACATTCATGAGATGGAAGATACCCAAACCCAAGGAAACGCTCCCCTCATACTTGGGAGTCCATTCCTCAAAACAGCAAAGACAATAATCAATGTTCACAATGGTACATTTTCCATGGAATTTGGTGGAGAAAAGGTATGTTTTAACATCCTTGAGTCTATGAAACACCCCGTTGAAGAGCACTCCACTCTTCCTGTCTGTTCTATGGAAGTGCTCTAAAATGATGCACACACACACAATTATCTCCTCAAACCAAACTCTGATTCATTTTTGTTTTCATCACCCTTGAATGATTTGAGTTTTGATTCATGTTTTGAGTGTTGTGTGGGTTCTGGAAAGTGTAAATTTTGTGATTTAATTAATGAGTGTGTTCATTATGAGGTACCCATGACCGTCAATGATTCTGCAAATCTCATTTCTATAGATTCTCAATCTTTAGAGAATAAACATGAGCATATAGATAGTTTAATAGACCTAACTCCCCCTAAATCCCACCCTCAATCCAGAAACCACCAGTGTTGGACCTTATACAACTTCCTTCTGATTTAAAATATGCATATCTTGAGGGTATTGACCAATTTCCGGTCATTATTACTAATAACCTCTCTCCACAACATGAATTGAAACAACTAAAACTTTTGAGAGAGTGTAAAAAGGAAATAAGATGGGCATTGGATGATATTCCCGGGATTGGCCCATCTATATTTATGCACCATATACTTTTGGATGATGATGCTAAGCCCATAAGACAATCTCAACGCAGGTTGAATCCCACTCTCCTTGAAGTTGTAAAATTAAAAGTCAGTAAATTACTTGCTGTGGGGATCATTTATCCTATATCTGATAGTAAATGGGTTAGCCTAGTGCAAATTGTGCCTAAAAATTGGAATAACAGTTATGTCAAATGAATGTAATGAGTTGGTTCCAACACATGTGCAAAACAGTTGGTGAGTCTGTATTGACTACTGTCGATTAAATCAAGCCACGCGGAAGGACAACTTTCCATTACCTTTTGTTGACCAAATGGTAGAACGTCTAGCTGGAAATTCCCATTATTGTTTCCTTGATGGCTATTCGGGATATTTCCAAATCCATATAGCCCCTAAGGATCAAGAAAAGACCACATTTACCTGTCTATTTGGCACATTTGCATACAGAAGGATGCCATTCGGTCTTTGTATTTCTCCTGGTACATTTTAGTGATTTATGTTGAGTATTTTCTCTGATTACCTTGAGAGTTGTATGGAAGTATTTATGGATGATTTCACAATATAAGGATCATATTTTGATGATTGTTTGGAACACCTAGGTTTTGTCTTCCGCCACTACATTGAAGAAGATCTTGTTTTAAATTATGAGAAATGTCATTTTATGGTTGAGTGGGGGATAGTTCTTGGGCATGTCATATCAAATAAGGGAATTCAAGTTGATAAATCTAAAATTGAATTAATTTCAACCCTTCCATTTCCAAAATGTGTTCGTGATGTGTGATCTTTATTGGGGCATGTTGGTTTTTACCGCCGATTCATTAAAGTCTTTAGTAAGATCCCACTTCCGTTATCTTGGTTATTACAAAAGGATTCTGAATTTGTTTTTGATAAAAATTTTGAGGATGCATTCAATTCACTAAAAATGAGTCTCACATCACCTCATATAATGCAACCACCAAGGTAAGATCTGCCCTTTGAACTTATGTGTGATGCCTCTAACTTTGTAGTTGGGGCAGTTTTATCACAAAGGGTTGAGAAGTCCCCCCATGTCATTGTGTATGCCTCACGTAACCTTGACCCTGCCCAGGTAAACTACACAACCACTGAAAAAGAACTCTTTTCTATTGTGTTTGCCTTGGAAAAAAAATTTTCATATCTTCTCGGGAAAAAAATCATCGTCTTCTCTGATCATGCTTCCCTTCTTTTCCTCCTAAATAAACCTGAAGCCAAACCCCGCCTCACTCGATGGATACTCCTCCTCCAAGAGTTTGACCTTGAGATTAGAGATCAGAGAGGGGTGGAGAATGTGGTAGCTGACCACATTATTAGGATTTCCCCACCATTGGACCATCAGGTTGACTCAACCCTACCCATTAGAGAATTCATCCCTCTTGAGAACCTTTGTGATGTTGTGGACCTTACCCCCTAGTATGCGGACATTGTGAATTTTCTAGAAACATCTAGGGTCCCCACAGATTTTAGCACTTCACAACCCCAGATACTTAAACATGATTCTCGATGGTACATTTTGGATGAACCATATTTTGGATAATCTATAGTGACCAGGTTGTTCGTATGTGTGTCCCTGACCATGAGTTCACCTCTGTTTTGACCTTCTGCCACACCTTGGCATGTGGGGGCCACTTTGGCTTTCAACGTACAACTCAAAAGGTCCATGACTCATGACATTATTGGACAACATTGTATAGGGATGCCCATAGATTTTTCAAGTCATGTAGTCATTGTCAATTCACAGGGAATATCTCCAAGAGGAATGAAATGCCCCAAAAACCCATGTTATTTTTTGAGATATTCGATGCATGGGGCATTGACTTCATGGGGCATTTTACAAATTCATTTGGCTTTGTATATATCATATTGGTTGTTGACTATGTATCTAAATGGGTGGAAGCAAAGGTCACCAGGACCGATGACTCTCAAGTGGTTTTTGATTTTGTGAGGTCCCAAATTTTTGACAGGTTTTGTTTACCATAATTCATCATTGGTGATCAGGGTTCACATTTTTGCAATCGAAACATGAAAAGATTGCTTCAAAATTATGGGGTTGATCATAAATTATCCACTGCACATCACCCCCAAACTAATGGACAAGCAGAAATATCAAATTGGGAAGTTACACGAATCATGGAAAAAACGGTACAACCCAATAAGAAATATTGGAGTTTGCCCTTGGATGATGCACTTTTGGAATACCGTACAGATTTTAAAACAACAATCAGAATGTCACCATACAGAATTGTGTTTGGAAAGGATTTTCAGCTCCCATTGGCGGTATAAAACCGTGCATATTAGTATTTTAAATAATGTAATATGAACCTTTTAGATGCAGTTGAGCAAAGAAAACTGCAGATTCAAGAGTTGGAAGAAATTCGACGTGATGCATATGAAAAATCCCGAATCTATAAAAAGAAAACAAAGGGTATTCATGATATCAAGATTTACCAGTGGAAGTTCAATATTGGTGAGAAGATCCTCATGTACAATTCTAGGATTATGCTCCACCTAGGTAAGCTTCGTTCCCGATGGCGCGGTCCTTATACCGCTGCTAATGTTTACCCTTTTGGTGCAATACAGGTTTTGCATGAGTATAGTGGAAAAAGTCTTACTATTAATGGGTAGCAACTTAAACACTTCTATGAGGATTTTCCTAAGAATCCGGTGGAGGAAATCCACCTTCTCGACACATCATACATATAAAACACACTGGGTTTTATCCTTCCTTCTCATATTCTCAATTATTTCAGTGAGGACACTTCATACTCAAGGTTGGGGGGGGGTGGATACATTCCTGGGTAAGTTAGTAATTTTCATTGTTTTCTCCTTTTATTTATCTTTTTGGCCTTCTTTATGGTATTTTAATTTTTCCCCATCAACAATATCGTTTTTCCATGATTTGGCGACCATAATGCGGGGGAGGTAAAAATACCACAACGAAGGCTAAAAAGAATATGTGTATGAATTTACCATCAATTAATGATTTTTTTAGTGAATTGTTTTTATGTCAATGATGTAAATGGCAGTATCTATGTGAAACCATTGAGATGATTGATGCCCTTTGTGTGAGTAGTTTTTAGAAAACTGTGTCACTAATATCTCCACAAATTTTCACTAGCCCACAAAGTTTGATTATTTATTACTTAATATAAGGTAAATATATGTTGGGTTAATATTTTTCATCTTTAAATGATATTTCCATACGTTCGTTCCTTATCTGATCTATTTAATTACTGTACCAGATTGACCTATGCGTGTGTACCTAATGTCCGACTATTTTACGCCCTCAAAAAAAATTGTTTTGTCTTGGGCAGTTCAAAAACCACTCATCCTCAATCTTATATCGTGTTATAAATATTGCAATTAGAGTCGTGAGGAGATCAAAAAAGGGTTGAGATATGAGTGAGATATTTGTTCCAATTACAACTTAAAAAAATATAATAAATGAGGGGAGTGATGAAATGTGAAACATATGGGGCTATCTATGTCGGGAGCTTATGGTTTGACTTCTGGGAATTCTTAAATGAGGGGGTCTTGAAATATGATTGCAAAGGATGTAGGACGGGTTTGGTGACAAAATAATTTAAGCTGAAAATGTTAAAATAACAGATATTTATTGGAAATCAAGTGGAAAGAATAACATGGATTGGTTTTCACACACACACATGGAGAGTTAGTGTCATGGTTTACTTCTAAATTCCTTTCTCAATTGGGTATCGTGAATCTTTTTGAATTTTGCTATTATATGATTTACGAGACATCTTATTCTATTTTTCTCTAGGAATCACTCCTTGGTGTGGTTCGTGCATTGATCACATTACTTTAAATAAAATTTCCTCAAATGATAAATCTTTAGGATGTTAAATATATATATATATGAATCATTGTATTTGGATATGTGACTTTGCCCAGGAGTGCAAATATTTAGGTGTGTGGGTGTGATCATACCACGATTCACTATTTTATTCCACCCTTACACTGCAGTTTAAAACTAGTTTTGTAATGAATAAACCAAATATATTAATAAATTTCACTTTCTGTTTGAATCAATAAATTAAATTTAATAAATATTAGAATGGGAAATGTTACTTGTTTTTATTATTTCAATGTAGGTGGAGGTGATTTGGAGGGCCTTAGAAGTTGAAGAAAAATGGGCCAAAATTGCATGGATCCATGGACATCTGTCCACTTTTTTGCTTAGTACACGAAATATGTGCATCCAAATGTGATGCATTTTTTCGGACCTGTCCAAAATTTAGTAGGATACATTTCATTTTAAGAAACCCAATCCATATTCGGCTTCTATGGGGTCCATCCGGACTGATCTGTCCAAGCCACCGAATATGGACCAAGTCAAATGTGGTGTTCTGTATTTTATCAATATCATGAGCTCTAGTTGTCAAAAGGGTGCCAAACATTTTGGGGAGACATTAAAGAAGTATGAATATAACTTTTCTATTTTTCCGTAAGCGAGATAAGACTATCTTAAGGCCTAAACGTGTGGTACAAGTGGATTGATGAAATCTGGCTTCCTAAAACCACCATCCAATTTTCCTATAAAATGACACCTTGGTCTCCACATTTGTATGTTCAGCTAGGAGGAAAGGTTCTGCCATTTTGGAGTCCCCAAGGAGTCCTCTCAACATCCCTATAAGTTCTGGAGGCTATGGGAAGTAGTACTTCAACATCTTCTTCTTCTTCCTCTTCCATGGGTTTCTAAACCTCTTGTGATCACCCGGGGAGGAACGTGATGTACATCCCAAGCTTCATGTTGTAATATTTGAATGATCTTTTGAATTCAAGGTTGTTGTGTTCTTTTTCATCATCCTCTATTATTATTTTATTGATTTATGTACTGTTTTGTCATTCTCTACTCATATGATTATGTTTGGGCGTACCCATTCATGTGATGATTCACACACCGTTCACCACTTTCTTTTCCCCCTTCCAATTTCGGTGTTTGTGTGGTTCATATTGGTCAATTGAACTCACGTAATCACTATCAAGGTCATCCACATTCATGTCATGGTATCACAGTGAAATAACATACAAACTTGGACAGCACACTAAATTCATCATATGTTGCCTTGGTGAGTTTCAGTTATGATATCGAACCCAAATCACCCAATCATCGGCGGTGTCCGGCAAATCGTTATGTGTTTTAGACTGAACCCTAGGAGTTATCCTAGTATAAACTCAGTAACATTAAGGTTCTAGTTGTTAAAATCCATGTATTAAAATATCCTAACCCCATACCTTGAAGCGATGAAGGATGAGCATCACGAGACTTCCACGGGTTGATCATGCTTAATCAATCTTGTTCATTTCTACTTTGTTTTATCGCTTTCATTTTCTATTTTCATCATTAATCAAAAAACCCCCAAGTTTTACAAAACCTAATTAACCTTCTACTTCCATAATCAAAACCATATTTTTAAATTAATGGTCTAAGGCTCTATCGAGAGACGACCTAGGGTTGCTGCTATACTACAGATATTCTAGTCAAAATTAAACAACTAATTTGATGTGCTCGACAATGCGATCAAATATCTATGGAGAGTGACCCCAAGAAATTATATTTGAAGGTAAGTAAAATGTTATTTTTTATAAATAATCTTATGTAGACTAATGGTTAATCCCAAAAAAATCATGGATTATATCATTTGGAATAATGTGTCTTCCCAAAATGTATATTATCAGTAATTAATTATCACATTATTCATATTTAATCATTCATTATTTCCATTAATATATTGATTGTATTGTTTAATTTAAAATTTATTTAATAAATGGTGACCCAATTTTAATTTATTTTATAATTATTATTCATAACACATTGGATTGTTTTATTTAAACCTTTATCATTAATTATTATTTTTTATGATCACAACATTGGTATTATATATCATTTTGTTCTAACCACATTTAAAAAAATAGAATAATGTGAAAATATAAAGGTATGTTTTGTTATATTTTATTATAAAATTATTATATTTTTTCCAAGTAAGTCCATTCAGAAGAAATACGTCTGACCATTTGTTAAAAAAATAACAATCATCATCATAGAGTCTACAAAATTTGGATATATTATTTTTTACTTAAAGAATTGTTTTTCCAAGGAAAACCCAGTGATTCTTTAATTTTATTAAAATTTATTATTTATGATTTCTAAAACAATTAGAAATATGTATTTTTATTATTCAAAATATATCCATAAAAAATAATGGGAGAATTTAAGAATTTCTAATTCAAGACTATACATCCATTTTTATAATGTAAATGGACTTCAATATATTAATATTGTTTTCCAATATATAATTAACTCACACTCAATATTCAAATATCAGTGTGTATGTATCCCCAATATCTTAATTCCATTATATGGATCATGTATTTTATGTTGGGTAGTGCTGTATACTTATTCACAAAAATGAAAATGCGAGGACGTTTTGTTAACTAAGGATCATGTGTAGATGGGATTTTTTGTTAACATGTATTTGTAATATTTATACCAAAGGGGTTTTTTATTTTTTGAACACATTAATTTCTTTTTATTTTTTCCCACTTCATATCTTTTCATGTCATATGTAAATTTGGTTAGAGTTTACTATATGTATGCTTGTTAAAATATTACATCAGTTATATATTTTATCTCATTTGTTATTATTATTAATGTAAAATTTTAATTAATTTGTAAGAATTCGACTTTGAGATCATGTCATTAAAAAATTATAGTATGTTTAGGATGCTTTATTGGATTTTATTTGAGGGTGAATTCATTCCCAATGTGTGTTTTGAAATTTCTCGAAACATTTTTCAAGACCGTGGAAATGATGAATGAACATTGGTATATATGGCGGCCCATGTTGGCTTATTAAAAAATTATATTATAGACCTATTTTTATTTTTGAAACAAATATATCATGTGAATTAATTAAACTATACCTGAGAAATAATAACCATTTTCTGTTAATCCTTCACCTACCATGTCTATTTAGGATGTGTATTATGAATTATATATTCATTTATTAATAATATTTAAGGAGATGATGATTTAAATTTTTGATATAATTAATTTTGATATATATTAATTTTTATTTAAAAAAATCACCAGGATTTATATAAAAAATAGAATAAAGTCAATGAATAATGGATGATATTCCTAGGATGCAAGCTGTTTTTCATAATTGTGTAACCAAATTTTAAAGGATATAGTATGTTTTCAATGTTAGAGACATATTTTGATCAACCATATAATCATACCATTAATATATTCTTAGGCCTTGTTTATTAACTGCTAAATCCTTTTATTTTAAAATCATTTATATAATTCTTTATTTTTAAAAAATAATTAACTGAAATATATTCTAACTTATTATTTATGTTACTTGTCCAAAAGGATTTTGTATTATCTGTTTCTATATATGTTTTTTTAAGAATAATCTATGATTTTTATAATTATTTCATTTTATAAAATGGTATCTAAATATAATTATGATACTAAAAAATAGAAATATTTTTTAATGTAAATTATTATATATAAAAATTAATTTGAAGAATATATTATAAAATTTAGTAAAAAGATATCATGATATTTTTAAAATGATTTGAGGTCAAAAAGATGATATTATATATACATAACATTAATTATAATTTAGGAGGATTTCTTACAATTCTAGTGCGTGATAAATATTTATTTTTAAAAAAAATTTAGGGGGTCCATTTTGGTTGATATTTAATTGAGACTATGAATTTTATAGTCTTAAATAATTCCCTTAATTGTGCATTTTAATTTTCATTATTATAGAGTATTACTAAATGAAATGCACCAATTAATTTCTCAATGAACATTAAAAGTAATATTTTTCAATATAGTTATCTAAATTAATATAAAATGGCCATTTGTGTTATCATCTCCACCTAGTCTCTAATTAACAAGTATATGTGGTCATATTTTAACCTATGAATATTTTATTTAATTTCTTAATTATAACCCACGAGACATTTATTATGATTATGGTCTATGAGTGGAAATGTAGTAGCTCAAAAATGTCATGGGAATCATCAAGTAATTATATACTCAAATATCATATAACTAGAATGTCACCATAGTTATATTGGGGGTACTGAGAAGGGAATTCTGGCAGAACAGATATATAAAAAATCTAAATGTTGGAGTGTCATGGGAATATTTAAAAACATCTTTTATTAAGTTTAATTACTCAAGTATGTTAATATATATTATGTGGAATTATATTTGTGTATACAAAAATTTAATAAATTTTTTTTTTGTGTTTTTCAATCATTTCTATCAAAAAATTACTTATTTTATAATGTGGTAATCTAATTTCTCTATTAATTATCTTGTCCTTCAAATATATGATCATAAAAAACATATAACAATATCATTATTCTTCTATAGAGGCGATAAATAAGATAATGGTTATGGAAAAAATTTATGTAAAATTTGAGGTATATAGTTCTTCATTGAAAACTGTTGATAACTAAAATAATCTACCTTTTGAGATGTAGAATATGTATGAATACAAGTCAGAGAGTTTTTATATTATATGATAACCTTATCAATATATTTTCATCGAACATATAAAAATATTATCCCATATATACTCTTATTATATAAATTCAAGGAATTCTCTTACCTTTAGTATGAAATCATCTTAAAATTTCATTAATTTGGTCTGTTTGGTTATCATAAAAAATATTATAAAATGAAATTTTATAACAGAAGAAAATTTCATTCATACATTATATATATAAATTATTCCATTGTATATGTTCTTTTAAATTAGTTTTATGAAAAATAAAAAACGAATTTGAGGAAATTTTTTGGAATTGTTATATGTTATTGCATTAATAGATACAAGCGCCTCTTTAATAATTATATTAATACGAGGCGGTTAATCTGATGACTCTATGATGATTTTGTTTTTTGAATTTATTTTATTTTTTTAGTTTATGAAAACATAATTACATATGTATAATTTATTATTCCTTATGGGAGAAGGATCATAATTTATTATTCTTTCTTGATTGAGATGATAAATTTTTCTTATGATTTAAAAATCATAGTAGTAATGGATTTTATTCATCCACCCAATAATAATTCGAATTATAAAATGTTTATATGCCTACTATAGGTCTTTATCATTTAAGTTTATGCATATATACATAATAATTTGATTATTTATTTTGTAACTAAGACATACTCGTTATAGAATTTACTTAAAATAATTAGTATTCATTTTCAAAAATAAATTTAAAATGAAATATTTTTTGACTTGTTAACTTATATTTAAATTTAATAAATGAATATCTTAGTCCTTAAAATTGAGTATAACCTCTAAATTTTTTTGAAAGAAATTATTATGTGACATCCTTGACTACATTATCATGTAGATCTGATCATTTCAATGAAAGGTTCAGAATCATAATTTCTGATTTTTATTTCTTTAAAAAACATATTTTAATAATAATATGTATACTAAAAAATATATGATATTATCATTGTTATATCTAATGATAACCATCATGTCTCTATCCACGGGATTGGGAAGAGAAATGAGAGTTTAGCTTATGAGAACTGAGCATTATGCATTGATGATAGGAAAGATATCATTTCAAAACCAATTTCATTGATCTCTACCATTCGTGAAGGAAATATTTCAAATCATGCTTTCATTATATCCAATATTGAAATTTTTTATATATTGGTTGATCGATCATTTTCATGTGGGTATCCACGATTGTTACTTTTCATGGACCTGTAAATGACATAACATTAAAATTATATTGTTTATATTAGTTAGAAATATTAGAATAATAATTGTATTTTTTTCTTAGGTGGAACACTATATTGATATGGATCACCTGATAAAATGAATGAAATGAACCAAACTAAACATGGATATATTTTACAATTTTTTATGATATAATCATTACATGTCAAACAAACCATCTCTCTCTATGAATCCAAGGGTCTAATTTTGTTAAATATTATCTATATTATCATTTTATTATACATTTATTATTAAACATCTTTTATAAAAAACAATATTTAATACATTATTACACTCATATTATTCCATATAATTTATTACGATGGGAACAAAAATGAATTGGTATCAAATACATAGTAAGGGAAAAATATCTATGATTCATAATGGGATGGATCACAGGATTGAATCAAGGGATAAAATGGAGTTAAAAGTATATAGATTCATAATATGTTATCATAATAAATGTTAGAACCTAATATATCATTGACCGAGATCATAATATCTTAAAAGGATTATCATTGGAGTGTAAAACATATACCATGGATTGGAAACATATCTAAAAAATTATAAACCATTGAAAAATAAAAATAGATCTTAGAATAAAAAAATCAACAAAATCATACCATTGTGAAAAAAGATAACCATAACCATATCCATAAAACAATTAACTAAACAAATGTCCACAAATAATGCAGCGAATGTAAAAAAATTCAAAAATATCAGATTGTGAATATAACAATAATGACCAAGTATAAAAATCATTATCTAATGAGACAAAAAAAACATTAACAAATTCATAATCTTGATACATATAACCCCACTAATCATATAACGATAGACCATAATTATATGTGAAACAAGAAAATAAGATAAATAAATATTAATTAATATCATATTTCAATAGTTTCCTCAAAATTTTAATTATGAAACACTAACATAAATAAATAAGGAGATAGAAATTATAATGATGAACTGTGATATAATTTCATGAAATATATCTACATTACTGACTTGGAAATCATATATCTTTCTCTAGAATAGGAATATCCATAATTTTAGTTGTTCTATAAAAATGATTCCCAATATTCTACCATTATTTTTTAACAATATCATTATTATATGTTTTTTTCTATTTGGTTTCTAATATCATACATTGGATTCTAGAATATCACAGAAAATATTAAATATGACTTACTTACTGTAGAAATTTTTTCCATTATGTGGATATAACCAAAAAATCACTAAAATCAAAATAAAATTTTCTATATAAATAATAGAAACATTTCCATGTGATGATTACCTATAAACATAAATATAGAATATAATAATAATTCCACATAGTGATGTCATTGAAGATCATATCAGATGAGTATTGCTTTAATGATGTTAGGAAATGTCCTTTGTATACATTATATCCTATAATTTCATTAAGAAACGATTTTTATAACTCATAATTGGAGGGTATTCATATATTAAATATTAGGGTCTTGCTCAAGGGTAGTTATTCTATAGTTATTGAATTGTCCTATTGGTCCTAGAGGTTGGTGAGTGTTATCATCTTGGTTAGTAATTGGATTAGAAAATTGAATTGGATAATTCCCATGCTCCCCACAAATAAGACATAAAATTTATATTTTCAACTTAAGATAAAATCTATTTCTTTAAATCCTTTTAATTTGGATCATCATTATTCGAAATCAATTGATGTTTTGTGACAACTTATTTTATATGAATGCTTTCATTCCCCATGAAGTTATTCCATTGGTTCTTTTTCACCCATTTTCAACATATTGGAAATAATTTTTTTCCTTCTTCATATTAATCTATCAAGAAATCATGACACTCAACATATCTCTTCTATGGTGGGTTTAGTTATTTGTTGGTTACCACACTGTTAATCATACTTCATGATAGCTGGTTTAGCATATTCAGATAGTTTCTCACACTAACTACAATTATTATTCTTTTTTTAATGAGTTAATCTATGAATTAATTTTCATACCCATGGTTCACTATTTTTTAATCCATTGAAATATATAAAAGTTTTTACATGAGAGAAAAAAATTTAAAAATATTGCATAAATATAATAATCACTAAATTAATTCAAACATAAAATATCATTCTTGGAAAAATTATCATGTTGCTCTATATTTCGTTTGTTCATCATATGAGAAAATTAGATTGAAATAAGATTATATAAGATGGTTTACCTTTTACATATCTACCTAATACTATAATGTAACTTGGAAATAAATCCATCGTAATTGTTTATAAATAGAATATGATCAACCAAATCATATCCCCCTCAAGTGTCTCGTTAGGTTTTCTTTCTGTAGACCAATATTTATGCATCAGAGTAGTGATCGACTAAATTATCAACCAAATAATTTCATCATGATTATACATAGATTAATTTATTCTATATATTCATTCACATTCTAGAATCAAGATGAGTATTTTTTTCATTAAAAACCACCTACTTAAGACATTAAAAATATTTCAAGTATTTATCATAAAAATTGATTCATCAATATGAATTTCACTCAGGATATATAACTATAAAACCAAATATAACACAAATAAAATATATAAATATCTAAACCATTTCTTTTTTACAAACAATGGTGGCCCAATAAGAACATACTTATGCAATACAATGATTCGATGTTGTATATAATATATCTCACAAATAGTAGCACAACATGAGGACTGAGAGGATTATTGTATAAGAGAATAGATTTAGAATAATAATATTTTAGAAATATTATTGTAATTTTTCTATAATAATACTCATATAAACCCTATTATAAAGACCTCATATGTTAGAATCATCCTCATAAAATTATTATTGTTTAATTTAGTACTTGCAATAAACTTTATTGATAACACTGGGTTTCTCTTAGAGTATTCTTTGTAAAGGAAGTGATTAAGATATTCACATATGGACATTATATTATTAGAGTTAAATATAATGAATTCGAAGGAAATAGTTTATTGTTTCTAGAAGATACAAGATTTTTATAATAGCAATGATAGGGTGGTGAGAGACCCATTTTACAGGTAGCGGGAATGGAATTTTTATGAATATGTCAATGTGATATAAATGATGATAATTTTAATAATTTCATATGGATCTAAAATTATAAAATAATGGAGTGGAGGGTGAGGTACAATTTATCACATCTTAGATAATTAGTTATGTTCATTTTTATAACATATATCAATCCCTTTACCCCTTGAGTAATTATATTATCTATTTTTTAGTTTATTAAAATAACTACTATTTACCTATAGTAAGTAACATTTACCCCTAATTTTTTGTTTTAATATTAGATAATTTTGACATGCATTTTGTAAAATTTAAATCTATATTGTATTTGTTTATTTTTTTTAAATAATTAAATATTAATTTTGATAACATAAATTTAAATTGAATTTAAAAAAATTTAGAGAATAATCTTACATGATTTTCCAAATATCAAGTATTGGGATTTAGAATATAATAAATATTTTAAAATTTATAATTTAACTATAAAATACATATTTTTTTAAAAAAAAATATTTTTAAATTTCAATGTCATATATATTAATAATGATATAAAATATAATGTATCATTATATTTTATTATTCATATAAAAATAAAATCTATAGAAAATTTTCAAAAAATTCATTCTATTTGAATTTGTATATTATAAATCAAAAAATGAAGTTATTTTTATAAAAATCAGATTATAAAAATTATTAATGTTTAAACGAAACTGTAAAATATAATGAATATTTACATTTATTGAATTAATAACAATTCTAAAAATTATATGTTACTTATAACATTTCATATGATTTTCTAATTTAAATTATTTTAATACATTAGTTCATATATAATTATATTTTGAAATTGTTTAATTTATTCTATTAGTATAAATTTTAGTATATTAAGAGAATGATTATTTGTAAAAAAGGGAATCTTAATTTTATACAATTTACTCTTTAAAAAATACCATTAATTTTCTTATTATATTAAAATTTTTATTTTCACTCAACCAATGATATTAGATTCATAATTTTAATTTTATAAATACATCCTAAAATATTTTAAATATAAAATTATTATTTAGATGTATTGTATTTGTATATGTTTATTTGTAATATTTTAATATCCAAATTTATTTCATTTTGAGTTGTATTATTTTAAATTTACTATATAAAAATACAAAAAATAACCTTATTTATTGGAAATGTGACCGATTTCCATATATGTAATGAAAATATTTTCATTGATAATATTTATTTTATATATAACCTTACAAATAATATTTTATACAAACTTTCTTTTTCTATAGTTTTAAATTTCAATCTAGAAATAAGATTTTACCATTCAGGGTATTCTTTCTCATTATATATTTTATTATACTAAAAGTGATTTCTAATGATGATAGTACTCCTTGTTAATTTCTAATCATAATGATATTATTTATTTTAATTAATATTCCCCTAATAATATTTTTTGTTTTGATGTATATAATAAACTATGATGTGCACCGATCCATTATATAATGTAAATGGTTTTGTTTAACTAGATTATAATGTTAATAATAATTTAATAACTTTTTTTGATTTTCACATATCTTTTAGGGAACAGTATATAATTAACTATTAATTCCATGGGATAAATAGTGAATCATTGTTTTTAATTATAGGTTATAATTATAGTGTCCATTAAAACCTATGGGTTACATGTCTGATGATTCATGTTCCTTAAGGAATAAAATTAAGAAGAATATTTCACATATTTGGAAATAAAATTACCCATGTTTTCCTATACAAAAAGAATATTTTTAAATTTTTCATGAATAGTTCATTAATCATGTAGTAAATATGATGGTGTTTAATGTTTTCGAATAAATTCTCATCATTATTTATCAAAATAATGAAACTATTATATATCACCTTATCCACAACCACTTTTCACTTATTTGTATACTTATAATGTGGTAACTGAAGTAGAATATGGTTTCTAATAATAGAATTAATAAAGATAAGAGACATAGAATAATAAATTCATATAAAAAAGTGACCCCATTGTGAAATGATTTAACAAATTTTATTCTTATGAATATTGTGAAAAAAAAACTTCCCTAATAAACTATAATATGTAATCATCAATTAAGGGTTTTTATTTTAAAAATATTCTAATGAAAAAAATTATAAAATATAAAACTTTGTTGTCACATGAAACATTATCATTTAATATCCACGTCACTATACTATCTCATCCATTGTCAATAAGTTTCAAATATGATATTAATAGAGATTTATTATTTTCAACATTTACAATGAAAATAATAATTAATCAGATGTTTCATGGGTGGATCCTATATTTATAAACAGAAATGTTGTGTTCATTGATAATTTTAATGTTTTTCATAGGCCAGAGTGGAGATACTTCATGTCACAATTTTTCAAATTAGATAAATTTATGAGTTCAAAGTAATTTATTCAGATTGAATAATAAATTTATAGTCCTTGAGGACTAATAATTATTATAGTGTTGGTTTGTATCATATTTAGGGGTTTATGGGAAACTTATTGGTATAATAGAAACCCTTATGTTTTCTAATCCAAGGATGAATGATGTAGATTTTTTAGTGAGAGAAATGGTGGTACATTTATTTAGAATTAATTGCTCTAATTATCTTACATGTACATTTTATTTTTTTATCTATAAGGAGGAGATGTGAAAATAGGAGGCCTCTGTGATAGAAAAACGAATAGGAAAAATAATGAAAATATTGATATTAAATTTCATAAAATTAGTATTGAAAAGGAACAATATCGGATATTTTTTAAACTTTATTGTATTTTGGATTTATTTTATTTTAATATTTATGATAAGATATATTCAATTTAATCGGTTTATGAATAATTTCATGGGATTTATGTTGGATTTTCCCATTAACAATGGAAATGAATATAGAGTTTCATTGAAATATATGAGGATTTTTTAAGGAACAATGATTTAATTTAATTATTATCTATGTAAATTAATAAGTCCCCACCAATGGATATATATAGAGTTCCATTAAAATTATAAAAATTAATCTTTGTGTAATTTAGTAGTATTTATGATGTGATTCCCAGGAATAATTTCATGTGTAAAAACTATTTACATGATATACATTGAGTGATTAAATTTTTATGGTAGTTAGTGAAAAATATATACACTATCAATTCTATTTTGAATTGAAATGTTATGATTTTTGGAAACGGAATGTAGTATATTTATGATATCATTGGTATAGTTTTAATGATATTATGAATTAATTTCTATCAATTCTAGGTTTTGAATTGTTTTCCACGTTGTATTAAAAATGGAAAACTATTTTCAAACTCAACTAGTTCCTATAGGACATTATTGAGCCGGTGATAGAACATGTAATTATATAAGGATGATATCTAGTAATGTTAATTTCAATAGGGGAATATTTCTATTGTGTAATTATTCATCAATTTAATTGATAAATATACATGTGAAATTCTAATAATTTGGCGTTGTTCTTCATCATCTTTTACCTAATGAATTTTTTTATTCATGTAATATATTTTTCATAAAATATCACTAACCACACATAAACACTATAAAATTACCATGAATTAATATTTAATTTTTTTGAAATATCTAATAATACATTTAAATATCATTTATTTGATAATAAATATAAACTCTATGTCACAATTTCAATAATGTCTTCCATAAATAATGAGGATTCATTGAATTCAAAATATAATGAAGGTGAGCACTAATCCAGATGATTCCATGTAATTCTGTAATATTTAAATATAATTATGATATTATGAGTTATCTAATAAACAAATAAAATAATTAAAAAACTATGAATGGATGTATGTGATATTCTCACTGATGTTATCACTAGAGTATGAATTGTGACCACAGTAAAGATAAAAAGGGTCATGTCACATTGCCTATAAAATATGAACATAATTTTGATAATGTTTCGGTAGGTGAGTGACATGTATTTGACATATATGTGTATGTTAATGTGAGATTCATTCATATAAGGTTTCATAAAACTACTGAGTAGGTTGTTACCATGGATGAATGTTGACCATGGAATATTTTAAATATATCTATACGAATTATTGAGCTTCATACATTTCATTATGGAAACAATGACGATAATAATTAAATCAATGTTGTAAAAAACACTAATAAATATCAATTTCTGTTTCAAATGAGAAGAAAATATATAGGGAAAAAATCCTTACTATGATATAGTAAATTATTCATAATAATTTTGGAATGATCTCAATATTAGATATTCCATGTTCAAGAATTAATAGAACTATATTTCAATAGACATTGTGTTGGTACATGATAAATTAATAAATATATTTTTTATGAAATTTTTGACATATTTAGAACATGGTATTTGAAATATCAAATTGAGAGTCAGTGATATAAGTCATCTAAATAATAAAATTTAGATTTTATCAAAATTTAAAATGGTGAAAAATTCTATAAAATTAAAAGAAACTAAGTTGTGAAAAATCATGGAATATTTCACATGGAATAATTAAAATATATCTATAGGTAAATATAGATTATGAGAAGATGAAACAAAATAACATAATTATTTCGATGAACCTATGCGAAAAATATTAGTGAGAACCATTACTATGTACATGTGAATTCCATTTTGCATAGAAGAAGAATAATTTACAGTGTTGTAGTATTCCTTGCATAAAAAGTTGATGAAGAATATAGAAGGGAGAATATGGTCTTGTTTAATTCATAAAATATTTAGTTCGATGATTTGAGAAGACCTTTATATAAAATCCCACTATATAAATAAGATGATATTATAGATACCTTTTTGTATTATGTGATTTTTTTAAAAATATGACTCATATTTTTGTAGAAAGAAAAAGTATGGTTTCATTTATCATATACTCTATAAAGAGTTGGCCAAATCCTTTATTCAATAATATGATACATAATTGACATAAAATATTTAATTTTTAGATTGTATGTGTCAAGATAAAATTTTTAAAGATTTGAAAACTATCAGTTTTTCATTGATAATAAAAATGGATTTTTGTTTGTGGGATAACAAACAAGGGAACTCTTAGAAGTTTTCATACATATAGAAGTGAAAGTCATAAAAAACATTATTTTTTTTATATTTGTTATTTTCAAGATTATATTTCCATGTACATTATAAAACGAGAGGTAAATAAAAAGATATATTGATTAATTAAACAAAAGGAGATAATAAAAATTATTAAATATTTTAATCAATATAGAAAATAAAAACACTAAATAACCCCTTGGATCCTCAGTGTTGGATCGTTACATAATGATATTTGTTTCCCAAAAATGAATTTAAATATTCAAAAATCACTTTATGGATCATTTATAACTACAAAAAAAAGTAACAATTATGGTGGTGAAAATCCAGGGAGATAATGTAATAAGCAAAAATCAACATCATTCATACCCTTGGATACATTTAGTTCCATCTGAGAATAAATATCTGAGTCATCATGTATAAATATGGAGTTACAGATGATGGAGCGAGTATTAATCTTTCCCACTATGTCCGCCACATCCTATTTTCTAGTGACCATTTTGGACCCCCAAGTTAGAATAATCTATTTCATTCCCCTTCGTTCAATTTTTACTTTTTGGTTGATCATTACTACCAAGGATACGAAATTTATTTTGAGTGACCACAAGAGCTTCCAATTCATCCGGGACACTAATGCCAATGATCTTACAAAAATAATGCAGGGATTAGGGTAGAGTGACCTTAGCTTCCATTTTCATCCATAGAACAATCATACAACTCCTCAGACCAACAATTGGAGCTCATCCCCCATAGGTACCATCACCCTTAGGGGTACCCTATAGTGATGGATCACCACTTCTCCCATCAGGCTTAGTCTCCATAACACACAAACAATTGTCATAGGAAAGGTGAAATGAGTCCACATGAGAGGAAGTTCCTACATTACTAGCATCCAATAAAATAGTTATGCACCTAACCATCCTATTTTTTCCATAACCGAAAACCATCAGGAAGAAGTGGGGAGAAAGATAATATAATAAGGGGAACTAGGAGTAGTTTAGGATTATATACCATGATGTATTTGGGAACCATAAAATGATCCATATCTAATCCATGATGTGGGATCGCCCAGATTCAATTTTCCTAGACACTATTGAAAGCCAATATATGTGAAATATTTTACCATATATGTGCATGGATTCTTCCAAACACTAGTAGTCATCGAAAAAGGATCCTTAATTACTATTTGATAAATGGGTTATATAGGCTAGTGCACGTATCCATTGTGAAATCTCTTATCAATAAGATGTTAATTCGATGTCTAGTTACCTTTCCAATGGTTACAAAATTAATAACATAATTAATATTTTAATTAATACATTTTCAAAAAGCAAACTAAGTTTACACCTAATGAATAATATTGTTCAGGACATGATTCTAATGGCCTATCTCGATACTGAGATGAGTGAATTTGTGTTACTTCAGAAAATGATTATGTTCATCAATCCCAATACAACAATTGATATTGTCCCGGATATCATTGAAAAAATATATGTTCTATAATGGAAGTACAATTTAGGGAATATAAATCCAAACCATTGAATGTTTTCTAGAATTACATCTATTGAAATCAAATATAAAATAGAAGAGAAGGAAGCATTGATTTATCCCATTATTTATTATTATTTTATATTTCGCATGAGCTACATATATTTCATATTTGACATAATGATATTTCTCCAAAGATTTTATTATTTGTTAGTTATTGAAGAAGTATTTTATGAATATAATATATTTATATAATCAAATGTTTATTTAGAAAAGTGATAATAATTTCCAACGTTGTTACATTCACCATAATTATTTTTTCATCATTATGGGAAAATTTATTTGATTATTAATTTTAGTTGATGTTAATTGTATATCATTAGAGACAATAGTGATTGGGGTTCCCAATTTAATGGGTTTATAAAGGGTATATGTGAAATTATTATATATATTATATTGGTTATATATTATGATATCTTGATAAAATCCCTCCCCTATTATATATTATAATGGAACCTTATGATAAATGTGTAAAATTCGGATCCATTTGTCACAGTAGATTACATTATACCTTTTTTAATGCACCTTCTTATATTATATACACTATCTGTAGGTATCTAATGGGGATTAAATGTGAGATACTCTATTTGGGATGTATATTTGGGTTTTAATTGTGTTTTTATCTTAATAAAAATTATTTTAAACATTCATTTCCCCAATGATATTGTAAAGAACAAGTTTTTTACATGTATTTTTTTAATATATGGAAATATTAGATGTCCACAAATATTGACGGCACGAGATTCCGAGGCTTGGTGTGCCCAGAATGAATTTCGGAACTTTTTTTCAGGTACATTCAGTAAATGCGTGAGCGGCATTTTTTAACTTTTGAACGAGTGCATGGAATTGAAATCCAAGGACACCGTTGAACTCGCATCACCGATATTCACTTAAAGAGACCTTCACCTCAACTTCATTAGGTCTTGGGTGTGACTTAATTTTTCATATATTCACTAGATAATAAAAATAAAATGAATATGTTTTTATTTTTCTTCCTTGAAACCACAATTTTCAATCTTGGTGGTGGGGACCACCCGAACTATGCTTTACTGTGGGGAAACCCTTGGAATTTCCCCAAAAATGTTTCAAAATTAATTGAATTAATAAAATTAATTTAATTAATGTTTTTTTTTTCACATCATGTGGTGCCGTATAGTTTGAAAAGAGAAGAATTTGGAGATCCTTTGGGACAGAATACTCCAACGAAGAATGAACCGGTGACGAGGATGACGCCCGAGCTTAGATCAAGAGCGTGTTACGAGAGTGATGAATGTCAGCGTCTTCAACGTCATTTCCTTCTTCCTCATGCCATCTCCAATGATATAGGTATGGTATTTAATTTGAGATATCATAGTTATATTTTTTTGGTTCTTTATATTCTCGATTCTCAATGATGATGGACAAACAAACACGGCCATTGAACTTCCAAAATACTATGAACATTTTTATTTGTTCTTCGTCTGTTCTTTCTGCGTTCTTCAATGCCAAAATATTAAAAGTAATAAAAAAGCAATTTTTTGTTGAGCGCAACATAAGGATGTGGAGATCTCGACCTGAGGATCAGGAATATGTGGTCATCATATTTCATGGTCTTAGAACGAAGCTGTGGTGACCAAGAGAAGAGGAGGGTGGCTGAAAACTGGATTGCCATGGTTCAAGCAGGAAGTGGAGGAGGATGATGACCACCACTCTCGTCGGCAATGCTCAACCGGGGTGGCACGTGTCCACGCCGCTTGTAGTAGAGGAGGCCGCGATGGAGAAGGGGACAGCGGCTGGCATGCCGACCGATCACGTGGAGGTAGGGTGGAATGTGTTCGCATTGCATGTAGAGGAGAGGGTCACGTCTACTTAGCCACAGTGGTGCACCCAGAGGGCGGTCGACACCCGACCGGTCACGAGAGGACAACAACGCCATCATGCAACTAGGACGAGAGTCAGTCGGTCACGTCATGCCGAGCGGGACCCCTCTAATGGGTCCCTCATTCTAGTAGGCACCATCCAAATTGTCCATGGACCATTTAGAATACATGTGGTCAACCCCCCCCCCCCCTGAGTAGCGGCTAGGGCTGGCCCTACCACGGCGGACCGGACCAGCCGAGCGGGCCGCACCCCTCGGGTCGCGTCAAGTAGGCCGCCCCCTTTGCATGACGGGCCGGATCACAGTGCAGTGGGCCAGGCCCACCGCAGCCCCATCCATCCGGGTCAGACACGGACCGGATTGGGTCGGACTGGACCCGTGCCCATCTGGACCCAGATATGCATTTTTTCAATATAATGATAACCAACCATTAGATTGACGAACCGTCTACTGCACTAGATTCCTTGAATTTAGATGGTCTTTTTGGTATACTCCTCTAGAGTTTTGAATAATGTTGGAGTATGGACAGGTTGAATCGAACCTGATTCTAATGGGGCCCTCAGAACGGAAACACTAATAACTTACAGACTAGGAGTCCAATTTGTTCACTGTTTGTCGTGTTATATTCTTAATTACATAATAGACCTTTTAGATACTTATTCATGGGACTTCATGGTAGTTGAAGTATTGTCTGATGGCTTGAGGAGTAGAACCACCCGAAATCAATCTTTCTTATCATGGGAACCCTGTGGCTGGCTGTACTTGTAAAACCCCAGGTAAATAAAGAATATGACATTTTCTTATTTATCCAAATTTGTGAATAAAATATTAATATGACTTTAATGGGGATTTTATTCCCGATGGCGTACCCAATACGCAACAACGAGTTTCTTGGGAATCTTACGTTGCACTCTAATAATAAAATAATATTATTTTAAATGGTAGTTAACATGTAGCCATTGTATTGGTGGGAATGTATATAAATAACTAAAATATGATTATATATGTTTTGAAATGTTTTCACATTTATCCAATAAAATATAATGGCTTAAAATACGGAAAGAATTCAATTTTAGGCGTATATGCCCTAGTTTTCACTAAAGGTTCACTTATCACCTTTTGATGGCGAACAGTCATTAAATAGAGTTTTGTTCACTCTTATAAATTCTATTGGACCAAATAAAACTCTTATTAAGAATCGGGACATCAAAATTTACTTTGTGTAAATTTTTGGAATCTTTCTGATAAAGTTCATTTTTTTAATGAATAGTGTAAAATGTTGTTTTTTAATTCAAAACCTCTTTTTAATCTAATTTATTTATATGATTAGATTATCTTTTGAATTGGTTTTAAAGTGAAATTAGAAAATATATTTACCATTAAATCCAATAGTGGTCGTTGAAATTAATTTCACTTTGAAATCGGACTTAAAATAGTCTCAATATTTTGATACTTATTGTTTCATAAAAACACGCTATTTTCTCTGACAGCGGGAATTAATTATTAAATTAATTAATGTGACTTATATATATTCAATTTTTTAAAATAGACTTCATTTTTGAATTCGTAATATCAAATATAGTTTATGGTGAATTTTTGGGATTTTTCTAAAAAACATCAATTTTTGATGAATAGTGAAACCACTAAGTGGTACTTATAAAAACAGATTTTTCCGTTTAAATGATATTTTTCCATCTTTTTGTTTTAAATTTCGAAAATACAACATACATGGTTTTCATTAAGAAGTAAAATGTGGTTCAATGGGATAAAAATAATTTTTTGGTGAATAGTAACTTATTAAATTTTTAATCGCGATTAGAGGTAATTAGTGTAGTTTAAGGTAAAAAAAAAATTTTAATAATATGAAATGAACTTGACACATGTCCTAACCTAATTGGATGTGTAATGGCCGACCAAGACAAGCCATGGGTCAAATTTGGGACCCCATGGAGCCACTTTGGTTGGGAAATGACATAAATAACTTTTTATTTAATGTAAAAGTAAAAATGACACAAAAATCATATGTTTTACGAAAACAATTTTTACATGGGGTTATAAAGATCAGATTTTTTATTATAAATAGTAATTGGAAAGATACAAAGATTTCCTACATCATAGTATTTTGTTTATAATTTTTATACATTAAATAAATTAAAATATTTATGACATAATAATGATGCAGCGATGTCATCATTATTTGACGATATAAATAAAATGGAAGGATAATGTAAAATATATGAACTACACATGTCCAAAACTTATTGGATGGGTGTATTTAGAACCCTTATCACCGTATCCATGATTTATATCAATGTGGGACCTTTTAAAACCGAAACACATTTTCAAATAAAGTAATATTTTTACTTTCCAAAAGTGCCCTTCCTCTCCTCTTATAAAAGGCCCCCACCTCTACCTCATTACACACACTCCTCAAGCCTTTGGCTCGGACAAAACCTGCCCATTTACTCTCTCCATATCCCTCTACTCATCCTAGAGAATTCCCTTTGGGAATAATCCTTTCAATGGAATCCTTTAGGCTCAAATCAAAAGGAGTTACACTTTTAAAGGTAATTCATTCTCTCATGTTCATTTGTTTTGTTTTGCTTCTCCAACCCCCTAAACTCTTTTTATTTACATATTTTGTAACAACACCAGTATCTTCAATATACTAGGATGTTGTTATAAGATTTATTCTAGCTACAAACTCTCACACAACTACATCAAATGGTTAATGAACATACGGTTTCCGTGGATGGCGAAATTCTACCTCCCGAAACGATGATTGTTCAATACTCATTTAACTCCTTCAAGGGTGGCCATTACGATGTCACTATTTTTATATATGATATATAATATGTTTATTTTTTTCTTTAAGCTTCTTTATTTTTCATTTTGGTCATAACTTTATGGTTTCCATTATGGGTAAACACGATATCTTCATTTAAGGAAGTGCAGACTACCGCCCCCTCAAAGTGATGTGATTCGTAAATGCCATATGTGGGACGTGTAAAGGATGGATTTAAAGTTATTATATATAATTTTATACTGGAATTATAATATACTTATATATCATTATTATTTCTTTCAATTAAAGTATGAGATTGAAATGAAAGTAGCGTTCATGCGTACGTACGGCTTACCGTCTCCATGAACGGTGCATTTCATTTCTTATCCCCAAATGTAATGTACTATTAAAAGTATATGTATATAATGGATATATATAATTAATGATAAATCTAAATGATGAATATAATTCTGGAATTAAAATATACATACCTCTCATTTAATTTTAATTCCATTAATATGAGAAAGAAATGAAAGTAGCGTTCTTGCGTATGTACGGCTTACCGTCTCCATGAATGGTGCATTTCATTTCTCACCTCTAAATGATTATGTAATATTATAAATACATGTATATGCAGGATATAAATGATATATATGATATCCAAATCAGGAATTTCATTCTGGATATAAAGAACCTTTGACCACACGAACAACATGTAATGGTAAGAAGTCCACTTTCGACTTAAGAACCAAATATCGACAAAACAAACATTATTAACTTAAATGATTACATAATGTTTATAACATGGAAATAAGTGATATAAAAGGAATAATTAACTTGAAAAATGTTCTTAAGGAAGTATAAATTAACTCAAGTTTATTATTCAGGAGATTAAAGAACGATCGAGTCAAGTCGGACCCGAGGTAAGGGATCCTACACCTCTCTTTCTTTTTAAGTACACTCTTTTATATCATTCCTTTTAAGATAATATTTCTTATGATTGGGATGTTATTTTATATTACTCCCACTTTAATTATTATGTTCATATGATGAGAGACCCTATTTCCTCTCATCAATCCATTTTGGATGTTTTAAGTGGCGCCGTTAGGCTGCCGAGTTCTCGTAAGGGATTTTTCATCTCACTTTTATTCCTGTGAGATTTATGCTACATTTTAAACTATTTCATTTGAGTGGTTTATGTACTTCCCATTATTACACTCCTTTTGTAATATAATTCCATTTATTGGTATTTACATATTCATTTTATGACACTTCTTCAATGGGGTGTACATTTCGAAAGTTACCCAAGTCGGTAAGGGAACCTTTCACCCTCCTCTTTTTAAAAGACTTATTTTGTTGGGTCTTTTAATTTACATATTTGTTATGTTGAGATATGTTCTCATATATCCTTATTGATGTAAATTTTATGTCCAAGAGATGAGATACCCTTTTTTTAATCTCTCATCAACTCATTTTGATGTGACGCCGTTAGGCTGTCAAGGGAACCTCTTAACCCAATTTCAATTTCTTTGGGTTCAACATGTTGTTATTGAATATGTCATCCTTTGAATATGTGTGAATGACCTTTGATTATTTTACACTTAATATCCACTTATATTTGGTGTATTCATTTGTCACACATAATTATGTAATTGATTTATCATTAAACCAAGGATACCGTCTTTGTAAGGGACTTCGTCTCAATCTCCTTTCATTGAGGCATATTTCGTTTTATACACAACTTTATTTTATACGGTGTATAAACCCCTTTAAAATTTACTTTTATACAAAAGGAATCTTTTTCTACGAAGCGTTTTACAAAACGACAAAAAGGAATGTTTCTTTTAACGTACGCGGCGACAACGACCTTTTCCACCGCCGCGAGTATTATTTGGCCTTTGGCTTTCTCAACAAGCCGTAATGTTTTTAGAATAAAATAAATATCATATACTCTTTTATGTATTTTGGTATTGAAAATGGTTTTGAAAAAGGATTCTATTATGTCAATATATTTATGATATATTGTGATCGAAATGTGGAAATGTTATCATTCCTTTATATTGGTTTTATGTTTTATGATTTTATATTGGTACATGGACATTTTAACGGGTGGTTACGTTATAAACCATATGACGGGTGGTGCCGTGAATACTTGGACGGGTGGTTACGTTATAACCTCCAATGCATTGGGTATGGAAGTTGGCCGTATGGCTATTCCATTAAGTATGTATGGAAATTGTCCGTATGGCTATTCCATTAAGTGATATGTGTGGGAGTCAACCGTATGGTTATTCCACTTAAGTATGTTTATGTCCCAAGTTACCATTATATATGTTATGTGTTATTTATATGGGTTTTATGGTAATCCTTTGGTTACAAAAAGGTAAGTAATGATATTTTATTCAGTGAAGAGTTTTTATTACTTCATAACGGTGAAAAGTATTACCTTGATAAAGTATACATGGTTTACTTTTTGTTTTGATAAACTAACAGTTTATATTCTTTGTGTATCCCTTACTGAGTTTTTATGCTCATCCCAAGATTTTGAAATGTTTTTCACAGGTCACGGGAAAGGTACATGATAAGATTATAGAGTCAAGGATGTGTCAAGAAAGAATACAAGTTTTATTTTAAATATGTTTCCGTTGTTGGGAAGAATGAATCCTGTCTTTTATGTAACCACTTTGTTTAAAGGTGGAATGTAATGCAAGTTTCAAGATCTAATTCTCTAAAAATCTAAACCTGAAAAGATCCTCAATGTGTAATCTTGTAATAACTCAAGATTAAGTAAGGTATAAGGCTGGGGCCTTATAGTTGGTATCAAAGGTCGGTTTAGATAACTTTAGAGGTTAGGGTATTCTCTAAGTATAAGTGACATTACCATAATGGTTAGGATTTCAGACAGATTCCTTGTTTTAGATAAAGTGAACGAGTAAGAATATCTTAGTGTTTATCTTCCTAATTAGTACATGATGGTTTTGTTGTTGTACTCACACTGACCCTTTTTTGTTTTAGTAAATGGCTGGATCTAGCAGGCACCGAGGTAACGGTGGATGTGAAGGAAACTGTGACAGTTTTCTGAGAGAGCATCTGAATGATATGGGAGCTGTAATGAGAATCTTGTGTTTATCCTCAACCAACTATCTGGAGTTATGATCGACCACCTAAACCTTGTTGATTTCTATAAGGCATCATGTATGCGAGAAACAAATCCCTACGGAACTACAGGTAATAATCATAAAGGTAAGTGTGTTCAAAAACCTATGTGTCAATGATGTGTAAAGAAACACCTAGGAAAATGTTTCAAAGGGACAAAAATATGCTATAGATGTGGAAATGAAGGTCGTAAAGCAAGAACCTGCCATGGAAAAAGGAAGCATCTAGTTGACTCGAGGAAAGGGAAAGAAGTTCTTTCTGAGGGATCAATTGAATGTTTTAAATGTGGTGTGCATGGTCATTATGCAAACACATGTCCTAGGAAGAAGTTTCGTGAATGGGATCACCAAGATCATACAAATACTCGTTTACCAATACCTAATGCCATTCCGATTGAGGATGACGAAACTGACAATGACCAATCAAAGGTATGTATTATTTCATGACTATTGTTTTCCTATTTTGGAATATTAGGATATGATTCATGATTTTGTTTGTAGGAAAGAGGTATTTCGGAATAAGTTAGAAAGGAATGGTTAATGGAACATGAAGAATGTTGAATGAGTAAGATGTCAACATATAAGGGCTTCAAGAGTTATGGTGAAATTCTTAAGAGTATTAAGTCTCTTTTGATGATGGGGTTACATTAGAAGACTTTTTATATTACGAGTAACCCTGATGTTTAATATATGAAATTTTATTCAAGGAATAGTTATCTCTTCTTTTGTGGACATAGTTATAAAGAACCATTTGGGTTTATATGATCCTTACTTTTTAGGTAATTATGGGTTACTCTATGATATGATGGAAAATGAAAGGAATGAGATAAACATGAGGTTAAAATATGTTATGATTATTTTTGAAGATTTTATCTCATTTTGGGGAATGTTTTAAGAATTATATAGTTTTGGAAAAAGGACAACATGCAGACCGTGTGACATCCTGTCGCGTCGGACAAAGCTGCGGGAATCGAACCCACAACCAAAGTGCGACTGGTATTTATCGCCTACCACTGGACTATGTGAAGTCCCTAGTTAGTTTGACCGATTCTTTCTAGTTATATGATTTTATGAATTAAGAGTAATTTGATTTTGGGTTATTTATGAAAATGGTTAAACTATCATGGAGGATATGTGATTATGTTAATTACTTTTCAATACGAGACTTTAGGAGCAACTGATGTTGTTTGGAGATAAATGTTACGATTTAACTTGGAAGACTATTGGACTAAATCCTTCAAATATTTGGGTTTCAATCTTATATTGGTTTACTTTGAATAATTTTTTGGACAAATTTATTATAGAATGGTCCTCGTTGACTTTGGGTTTTGTTGGACAAATTTTGGAGGTTAAGAATAGATTTTCTTTTTATAAAGGGTTATCCTTTTCTGGATTATCTGATATTGTAATAACCTTTTTGGTTTTGGTTAAAGTCTAAAGATATGGAAAGTATATAGTTCTCTTTTTTTGGGTTAGGTAATTCTCTAGATGTTGATTATAGTACTCTTAATTTGAACAAGTCTTCCTAAATACTCGTCTTTTGGAGAAAATATGAGTTTGTGTAAGGAATCTAATAAAAGTTGAGAGTCAACATGATAAGTGATTATGTTTCCTTATGAATAAATTCCTAAATAAAAAGTAACTTAAAACAAAAATGTTGTCTATTAACTTTTCCTAATGGGGAATCGAATACCATTTAACCCATCACAAGTTTGTGATTCTCTCATGGTTAACTTTCTCCTAAACATGTTTTCTATCACTCTCCATCAGAACATGACCCTATGTTTTTGTAACAGCCCGAGATTTTATGAAAAATATTCTTTTTAATTTTATTAATGTCTTGTGTTGTACGCTACACCAAAAGGAGCTTGCACAACATGCATCCTTGACTTGCCTTGCATTACACGCAATCGCAACCTTCCTCGATAGCGTGTGTAGTACGCAATACTAAGTTTCACGAAACAACGATATGCTATTAAAATATTATTAAAACTAGCCGTTATGAATAGTAATAACCACTTTTTGAAATTTTGTAAATTATATTTTTCAAAAGGGAATTCATTTTTAGATTCGGAGTATCGAATTTAGCCTAAGGTGAAATTTTGGTAATTTTCGGAGAACTTTCATATTCTGATGAATAGTGAAAATTACTAAATTTTAATTAAAAGAAACTTTTTTAATCGAAATAATTAGTAGTGATAAATTATTAATTTGAGTGGTTTTAAAGTATATTTAGAATATATTTTTACATTTTAATACAATTTTGGTCATTGGTTGTAATTTCACATTTAAACCAGACATAATCAAGTGAAAATCTTTTGATAGATATTGTTTCTTAAAAACACGCTATTTGTTTTAACAGTGGGATTTAATTATAAAAACAATTAATGAAACTTCTATGTTATGAATTTGGTAAAATAGACTTTATTTTTGAATTCGGAATATAAAATATAGCTTAGGATGAAATTTTGGCATTGTTCTGAAAAACATCAATTTTTGATGAATAGTGAAACTACTAAGTGGTAGTTAAAAAAACTGAATTTTTCATAAAACTTAATTTTACCGCTTCTGTGAATGGAATTTCGAAAATCCGAGAGACACGGTTAATATCAAGGACTAAAATGTGGTTCAATGAGATGAAAATAATTTTTGGTGAATAGTAACTTTTTACTTTTTTTACCGCGGTTAATAGTAAATTGGGTAACTAAGGGTAAATATGATATTAATATTACCCTAACACATGTCCTAATTCTATTGGACAAGTGTAATTCGACCAAAAACAAACTTAGGAATAAAATATGACCATTTAGGCCCACTTGGATTAGATTAGGACATTTATTATTAATTTATTTAAAGAAGGGTTAAAATAGTTAAAATCAAATTTTAATAAGTAAATCATTTATAATATGGGGTTATACATAAGATAAATTCGATTGTAAATATTCATTAGAAATCTAAAAAGATTTCCTACATGATGGTATTTTATTTGTAATTTTTAGACATCAAATAATTTAATTTATTTATGACACAAAGATGATGCAGTAATTATCTTATTAATGAAATATTGACATAATTGATAATATAAATACCAAAATAAATGTAATTTAAGACTTTTTATGAATTAAACTAATTTTATAGGTTACTATGATATATTAGTGTTGATTTATTCAACTTGGTTCGAACATATAATTCTGTTATGACTTTCACAAAAATCATATATCAAATAGTGTCAAAATTGACATAAAATATTTTTTAAATCAAATATTATATTATTAATTGTTATTTTATTCCTAAAAATCTAAGGTTCGGCAAAATGACTTAGATAAGGATATATGTATTAATAATAAACAATTTGGGGTTCGTTTGGCTTGATATAGTAAGTTTATTAACCTTATAGTATAAGAACACAAGAAGACACGGTAAAAGTAAAATTATTTAACTTAATGTGAAATCTAAATGATAAGGTTAAAATAGGAACCTAAACTTGTCTAAATTCTATTAGATGAGAGGCTTTCGACCCATCCCCACCTTAGCCTCGAAATAAATCAATTTGGAGTTAATTAAAACCGAACTTGACATTATAATAAAATAATATTTTGAGATATTCCTAAGGTGCCCCTCTCCTCCCTTATAAAAGGACACCTCCTCCCCCTCCTCCTCACACCAATTTGAGCACTCAAGCTCGGCCAACCCCTGACAAAATCTCTTCTCCACTTCCCTAGAAACATACTAGAGGTTCTGGTCTTCCTCAAAGACCAATTTTAGTGCCCTAAGAGGAGGTCTCAAAGAGGCGCTTCAAAGAAGAGGTAATTACCGTTACCAATTCTTTCATCTTTATTTCTTCTTCCACTTCTTCTTCTTAGGTTGTTTCATTATGAAGTAATAACATCAGTATCACTCATATACTGATATGTTATTATAAGTATGAAACAACCCTATTTCACCATCTATCCATCCTACGGAAAAAGAAATCACCGCGCGTGCGTACGTACGGAATACCGTCTCCACGCCGTGGTGTAATCTATTTTCCACCACCACCTTACATGGATGGGTATAATGGTGTAAATAATAACTATAAATAGTTATTACAACATCATATTGATTCTGATATATTGTATAATCCACTCCAATTCAATTCAATAATTATGGAAATGATATCATCGCTCGTGCGTACGTACGGAATACCGTCTCCACGACGCGATGAGATTCATTCTTAATGATTAACCATTCATGAATGATTATAAAGTATATATAATAAGTACTAATGAAATATATGACATAATAATGATACTGGATTTATTTATATATATATATATGTATGTCATCTACTTACTTCCATTCAAGACAATAAAGAAAGAAAAACAGCATTCATGCGTACGTACGGACTACCGTCTCCATGAACGGTGTCTTCATTTCATTTATCTATCTATTATATATATATATATACTGAATATATATGATATATAAATCATATTTTATATTCTGGATGTAAGTAAATCATGATATAAGTAATAATAATGTCAAGAACAAAAAGTCAAAACACCTACGATAAATGAAACGATTTTACCCAAAACGCTTCTTTAACATGGAATTTACAAAAGAACGGGTAATATAATGTCATAAGTGAACCATATATGATATCATAACAATGAATATGATTCTGTAATAAGTCAATGACATTATTTAAATCATTATACAGGAGGTTCGGACACATACGAAGCAAATCGGACCTAAGGTAAGGGAAATATCACAATCTCATTTTTATCCGAGATTGTTTATTCGTAAGTATTTACTGGGGTGTATTTTATCATCCACATCCATGTTTCATCAATATGTAATATTATTTCCATCCACCTACAATTGTTTAAATCCATTTTTACCCTTCGGTGAGTTTTTAGTAACATGTATGAAAGGAATCTTTTGTCGTTTTTCGTACGAGGTACTTTTTGACTTTTCCGACAAAAGTACGAAGAAAGTTTTTTTTAACTTATACGGCATGAATGGATTTTTAAAACATTATTTCCAATAAGCTTCCTTTAAAAGTTTTCAAGTTTATTTTTAATCAACTTCTTTTATTTTAAAGTCGTATGACATGTTATGAAAGTAAAAATGTTTTTAAAGTAGAAAGGATATTTTCCTCAAGAATGGAGTTCAAGTATTTTATCAAAATTATTTTCCATCTAAGATAATAAAAGGGTTTTGTTTTTATCCCTATTATTACATGGATTTGATTATGTTGTGATGGATACATTTTTATGAATTCCTTTATCTTATATGAATAGTTTTATGATGTCATGTTGTTTAAGAATCCAATTTTTATTACATGGGTTATGCGATGATGTATGATTTATGATTATGTGGCACACATAAGAAAGGATTCATTATAAGATGGGTGGGACCTATATCTCCCTCCAATGCATTGGGTAAAGATTTTATATCTCATGAGATAGACATGGCTGAAATGGTAGGTTATACCGGTTCAGTGAAACAGGACTGAAACGAGGGTTACTCGATTCAGAAAGGGACTTTGTCCACTAAGATAGTCTTGGAAATGAGTCTTGACTAACAAGAAATGATTCTCTATGATTATGTGTGTATGCCACAAAGTTTCATGTTTTAAGTTATGATTATTGGGATTTCATTTCACTACTATGATTTATCCCATGTTATGAAATTATGCTCTCTTTTGCAGGTTAAAATTTCCAAAAAGTTATGTTCTTATGAATATGATGTGATTGATTTTTCTTTTGTATACCCTTATTGAGCATTTGAGCTCACCCTTTAATGTTTTCTTTTCCCCAGGATATAAAGAAAGGTTTTAGGTAAAAAAAAAGGGAAGATCTTTATGGGAGATATTGAAGATCTTTCACCACGATTAGAAGACTATGTTCCGAGTTTCCAAAGACACTAAACTATTACGATCCTTGTGTGTGTGTTTTTGTTATGTACTAAGTATTCCGCAAAAGTAATGAAATGTCCATGTACGTCAGGCTTTGGGTCTCTACAGTTGGTATCAGAGGAAAGGTTTATTCAACCTTTGGAAACTAGGATGCGAGAACTTTAGTGAGATCCCTAGAGATATTTATAAGGTATGTCTAGGGATGTCCCTAAGGATAAGTATACGTATAGGATACAGTCCTAGAACTATGGTAACGATCATAGAATTTAACCTAATATGTTAGATATCAAGGATACTCCACCTTTATTATGTTGTTTTCCCTAGCATGATTTTTCCCTCTCACACTATTCTTTTTTTTTGGGTTTTAGAAAATGGCTGGAAACAAGATGATTCACGATAATGGAGGATATGATGGACAATGGAATGATATTCTTCATGAGAAACCAAATGAAATGGGATTTGGAAGTCCAAAGATCATTATTATGCCGAATCAGCAATCTCATAATATGATCAATAAAGTAAAATTTGGTAAGTTTCTTGACTCGACTAATAAGAGAAAGATGGAGTTTCATGATGATCATAGAGGAAAGAAAGTTCAATTTCCCTTATGTAAATCATGTCGGAAGAGGCATCAAGGAGAATGTTTCAAGGGAACTGGAAGATGATTTGGGTGTGGAAAGGAAGGACACAAAGCAAGTAAATGCAAAGGAAAAGGGTCGGTTAACACCATGGATGAGGATAATGGTATTGCTACGACATAAAAAATGGTTAAGTGTTTTAAATGTGGAATGTATGGACATTATGCAAACAAATGCCCTAAGGGAAAGACTCATGAAGAGAATCAGTATGGTCATATGGGTAGTATTTATGTGGATGATGATGAAGAGACTACAAATGATATGTGAGATGAAAGAATTTTTGAAGCTCGGTCAATGGTTTAAGAATGTAGTGGAATGATTACATGATTATCATGTGTAATGTTGTATAAGAAATCTCATGGTACTATGGAATAAAGAGACGTCTAAGGATTGTTACACTGTTGTCTTTCCTTGAGTTATGAAAGTGTATGATTAATGGTACCACTATCCATGAAAGGTTATTCAGATATTTTTAGAATTTAGATGATATGCGCACAATGAAGGAATAATAAGATAATGGGGTGTTTGATTATATTCATGAGCTCATGATTGATATAAGGACTAAGTGATATCATGGTTTGAGTATATAGAATTTTGAGGATTTTGGTATGTGGAAAGTGTTAACGTTTAACTGCATTCATGTTTTCAATAAGGTTCAATGGGTATTCAAGGGAATACATGATTAAGGCCTTTGAATGATTAGAATGTGACCAACGAGATATATCTTATGATATATGGGGATCAACGATGGTATTAAATCTCTGGAAAATCGTTTTCACTATGTTATGAGAGTGGACTGCAGTATTATGGATAAGCCTAAAGATTGGAATGGATTATGTTGGACACTAGTTAGTATTGTTTAAGGATAGATGTTTTCTCGATATTATTGATGGGATGTTATAGTAATATAGTTTTAGAAAAAGGACAACCTGCAGGACGGGCGACATCCCATCGCGTCGGACAAGGCTGTGGGAATCGAATCCACAACCGAAGTGCGACTGGCCTTTATCGCCTACCACTGGCCTACAGGAAGTCCCTGTTTAGTAGAAACTAGTTTTATTATATTAAGCAGTATGATATATGAAGTATAAGTCCATTTTAGAAACCATATATGATTAATCTCACTATAGATCGACTTATGTATATAATATTTGCTAACCTTTTGTTTGAGACAGATGGAATGACCCGTCATTCTATCACATGATCTGCTAACACTTCACGAATAACAAATTCAACTTCATTTATTTAAGAGATGAAGTGGAAATTGTTCAAGGCATGAACAACAGTGAGATTGTACCAAAATAAAGAAAGTATTTATTCTAATTCAATTTTCAACATTAGGGAAATGATCTTGAAAACCAAAAATGTTGTCCTAGTGATCTTATACCTGTGAATCAGATGGTACCTTAGATCGTCACAAATTTATGGATTTGTGATTACTGGATTTTCCATAGCCATGTTCTCTACCACTCTCCATCAGAACATGATGGTTAGATTTCTCTTTCAAATCCATATTTTCACCTATGTGGAAACCCAGTGATTAGTTTATTTGGGTAACCATTACGTTTCATAATTTTGTTTTTAAAGATTGGTTTTGATATTCCTTTTTACGATGTGGGTTTCTATTAAATAAACTTTCATATTGTAAACCATTTATAACCCCGACGAATTTCGAGGGCGAAATTCATTTTAAGGGGGGTAGAATGTAACAGCCCGAGATTTTATGAAAAATATTCTTTTTAATTTTATTAATGTCTTGTGTTGTACGCTACACCAAAAGGAGCTTGCACAACATGCATCCTTGACTTGCCTTGCATTACACGCAATCGCAACCTTCCTCGATAGCGTGTGTAGTACGCAATACTGAGTTTCACGAAACAACGATATGCTATTAAAATATTATTAAAACTAGCCGTTATGAATAGTAATAACCACTTTTTGAAATTTTGTAAATTATATTTTTCAAAATGGAATTCATTTTTAGATTCGGAGTATCGAATTTTGCCTAAGGTGAAATTTTGGTACTTTTCGGATAACTTTCATATTCTGATGAATAGTGAAAATTACTAAATTTTAATTAAAAGAAACTTTTTTAATCGAAATAATTAATAGTGATAAATTATTAATTTGAGTGGTTTTAAAGTATATTTAGAATATATTTTTACAATTTAATACAATGTTGGTCATTGGTTGTAATTTCACATTTTAACCAGACATAATCAAGTGTCAATCTTTTGATAGATATTGTTTCTTAAAAACATGCTATTTGTTTTAACAGTGGGATTTAATTATAAAAACAATTAATGAAACTTCTATGTTATGAATTTGGTAAAATAGACTTTATTTTTGAATTCGGAATATAAAATATAGCTTAGGATGAAATTTTGGCATTGTTCTGAAAAACATCAATTTTTGATGAATAGTGAAACTACTAAGTGGTAGTTAAAAAAACTGAATTTTTCATAAAACGTAATTTTACCGCTTCTGTGAATGGAATTTCGAAAATCCGAGAGACACGGTTAATATCAAGGACTAAAATGTGGTTCAATGAGATGAAAATAATTTTTGGTGAATAGTAACTTTTTACTTTTTTTACCGCGGTTAATAGTAAATTGGGTAACTAAGGGTAAATATGATATTAATATTACCCTAACACATGTCCTAATTCTATTGGACAAGTGTAATTCGACCAAAAACAAACTTAGGAATAAAATATGACCATTTAGGCCCACTTGGATTAGATTAGGACATTTATTATTAATTTATTTAAAGAAGGGTTAAAATAGTTAAAATCAAAGTTTAATAAGTAAATCATTTATAATATGGGGTTATACATAAGATAAATTCGATTGTAAATATTCATTAGAAATCTAAAAAGATTTCCTACATGATGGTATTTTATTTGTAATTTTTAGACATAAAATAATTTAATTTATTTATGACACAAAGATGATGCAGTAATTATCTTATTAATGAAATATTGACATAATTGATAATATAAATACCAAAATAAATGTAATTTAAGACTTTTTATGAATTCCACTAATTTTCAAGGTTACTATGATATATTAGTGTGGATTTATTCAACTTGGTTAGAACATATAATTCTGTTATGACTTTCACAAAAATCATATATCAAATAGTGTCAAAATTGACACAAAATAGTTTGTAAATAAAATATTATATTATTAATTGTTATTTTATTCCTAAAAATCTAAGGTTCGGCCAAATGACTTAGATAAGGATATATGTATTAATAATAAACAATTTGGGGTTCGTTTGGCTTGATATAGTAAGTTTATTAACCTTATAGTATAAGAACACAAGAAGACACGGTAAAAGTAAAATTATTTAACTTAATGTTAAATCTAAATTATAAGGTTAAAATAGGAACCTAAACATGTCTAAATTCTATTGGATGAGAGGATTTCGACCCATCCCCACCTTAGCCTCGAAATAAATCAATTTGGAGTTAATTAAAACCGAACTTGACATTATAATAAAATAATATTTTGAGATATTCCTAAGGTGCCCCTCTCCTCCCTTATAAAAGGACACATCCTCCACCTCCTCCTCACACCAATTGGAGCACTCAAGCTCGGCCAACCCCTGCCAAAATCTCTTCTCCACTTCCCTAGAAACATCCTAGAGGTTCTGGTCTTCCTCAAAGACCAATTTTAGTGCCCTAAGAGGAGGTCTCAAAGAGGCGCTTCAAAGAAGAGGTAATTACCGTTACCAATTCTTTCATCTTTATTTCTTATTCCACTTCTTCTTCTTAGGTTGTTTCATTATGAAGTAATAACATAAGTATCACTCATATACTGATATGATATTATAATTATGAAACAACCCTATTTCACCATCTATCCATCCTACGGAAAAAGAAATCACCGCGCGTGCGTACGTACGGAATACCGTCTCCACGCCGTGGTGTAATCTATTTTCCACCACCACCTTACATGGATGGGTATAATGGTGTAAAGAATAACTATACATAGTTATTACAACATCATATTGATTCTGTAATATTGTATAATCCACTCCAATTCAATTCAATAATTATGGAAATGATATCATCGCTCGTGCGTACGTACGGAATACCGTCTCCACGACGTGATGAGATTCATTCTTAATGATTAACCATTCATGAATGATTATAAAGTATATATAAGAAGTACTAATGAAATATATGACATAATAATGATACTGGATTTATGTATATATATATATGTATGTCATCTACTTACTTCCATTCAAGACAATAAAGAAAGAAAAACAGCGTTCATGCGTACGTACGGACTACCGTCTCCATGAACGGTGTTTTCATTTCATTTATCTATCTATTATATATATATATATACTGAATATATATGATATATAAATCATATTTTATATTCTGGATGTAAGTAAATCATGATATAAGTAATAATAATGTCAAGAACAAAAAGTCAAAACACCTACGATAAATGAAACGATTTTACCCAAAACGTTTCTTTAACATGGAATTTACAAAAGAACGGGTAATATAATGTCATAAGTGAACCATATATGATATCATAACAATGAATATGATTCTGTAATAAGTCAATGACATTATTTAAATCATTATACAGGAGGTTCGGACACATACGAAGCAAATCGGACCTAAGGTAAGGGAAATATCACAATCTCATTTTTATCTGAGATTGTTTATTCGTAAGTATTTACTGGGGTGTATTTTATCATCCACATCCATGTTTCATCAATATGTAATATTATTTCCATCCAACTACAATTGTTTAAATCCATTTTTACCCTTCGGTGAGTTTTTAGTAAAATGTATGAAAGGAATCTTTTGTCGTTTTTCGTACGAGGTACTTTTTGACTTTTCCGACAAAAGTACGAAGAAAGTTTTTTTAACTTATACGGCATGAATGGATTTTTAAAACATTATTTCCAATAAGATTTCTTTAAAAGTTTTCAAGTTAATTTTTAATCAACTTCTTTTATTTTAAAGTCGTATGACATGTTATGAAAGTAAAAATGTTTTTAAAGTAGAAAGGATATTTTCCTCAAGAATGGAGTTCAAGTATTTTATCAAAATTATTTTCCATCTAAGATAATAAAAGGGTTTTGTTTTTATCCCTATTATTACATGGATTTGATTATGTTGTGATGGATACATTTTTATGAATTCCTTTATCTTATATGAATTGTTTTATGATGTCATGTTGTTTAAGAATCCCATTTTTATTACATGGGTTATGCGATGATGTATGATTTATGATTATGTGGCACACATAAGAAAGGATTCATTATAAGATGGGTGGGACCTATATCTCCCTCCAATGCATTGGGTAAAGATTTTATATCTCATGAGATAGACATGGCTGAAATGGTAGGTTATACCGGTTCAGTGAAACAGGACTGAAACGAGGGTTACTCGATTCAGAAAGGGACTTTGTCCACTAAGATAGTCTTGGCAATGAGTCTTGACTAACAAGAAATGATTCTCTATGATTATGTGTGTATGCCACAAAGTTTCATGTTTTATGTTATGATTATTGGGATTTCATTTCACTACTATGATTTATCCCATGTTATGAAATTATGCTCTCTTTTGCAGGTTACAATTTCCAAAAAGTTATGTTCTTATGAATATGATGTGATTGATTTTTATTTTATATACACTTACTGAGCATTTGAGCTCACCCTTTTATGTTTTCTTTTCCCCAGGATATAAAGAAAGGTTTTAGGTATAAAAAAAAGGGAATATCTTTATGGGAGATATTGAAGATCTTTCACCACGATTAGAAGACTACGTTCCGAGTTTCCAAAGACACTAAACTATTACGATCCTTGTGTGTGTGTTTTTGTTATGTACTAAGTATTCCGCAAAAGTAATGAAATGTCCATGTACGTCGGGCTTCGAGTCTCTACAGTTTTCTCCTCCATGTCCATGTTTTCATAATTGGAATCCTAGTATGGGTTAACTAGGGAGACCTTTGTACTTATCTTTCTTTATTTTAATGTGATTGTTTTACCGACTCTTCTTCTGATGTGGGACTTTCAAGGATGTTTCCAAGCTCAATTTTAAAAATTGCGAGGACGCAATTCCCAAAAGGGGGGAAGGATGTAACAACCAAGGTAAATAAAGAATATGACATTTTCTTATTTATCCAAATTTGTGAATAAAATATTAATATGACTTTAAAGGGGATGCTATGCCTGATGGCGTACCCAATACACAACAACGAGTTTCTTGAGAATCTTACGTTGCACTCTAATAATAAAATAATATTATTCTAAATGGTAGTTAACATGTAGCCTTTGTATTGGCGGGAATGTATATAAATAACTAAAATATGATTATATATGTTTTTAAATGTTTTCACATTTATCCAATAAAATATAATGGCTTAAAATACGGAAAGAATTAAATTTTAGGCGTATATGCCCTAGTTTTCACTAAAGGTTCACTTATCACCTTTTGATGGCGAACCATCATTAAATATATTTTTGTTCACTCTTATAAATTCTATTGGACCAAATAAAAATCTTATTAAGAATCGGGATATCAAAATTTACTTTGTGTAAATTTTTGGTATCTTTCTGATAAAGTTCATTTTTTAATGAAGTGTAAAATGTTGTTTTTTAATTCAAAACCTCTTTTTAATCTAATTTATTTATATGATTAGATTATCTTTTGAATTGGTTTTAAAGTGAAATTAGAAAAAAAAATTACCATTAAATCCAATAGTGTTCGTTGGATTTAATTTCACTTTGAAATCGGACTTAAACTAGTGTCAATCTTTTGATACTTATTGTTTCATAAAAACACGCTATTTGCTCTGACAGCGGGAATTAATTATTAAATTAATTAATGTGACTTATATATTTTTAATTTTGTAAAATAGACTTCATTTTTGAAATTGTAATATCAAATATAGCTTAGGGTGAGTTTTTGGGATTTTTCTGAAAAACTTCAATTTTTATGAATAGTGAAACCACTAAGTGGTACTTATAAAAACTGATTTTTCCATTTAAATGAAATTTTTCCATCATTGTGTTTTGAATTTCGAAAATCCAACATACATGGTTGTCATTAATAAGTAAAATGTGGTTCAATGGGATAAAAATAATTTTTTGGTGAATTGTAACTTATTATGTTTTTAATCGCGATAAGAGGTAATTAGTGTAGTTTAAGGTAAAAATAATGTTTTAATAATATGAAATGAACTTGACACATGTCCTAACCTCATTTGATGTGTAATGGACGACCAAGAAAAGCCATGGGTCAACTTGGGGACCCCATGGAGCCACTTTGGTTGGGAAATGACATAAATAACTTTTTATTTAATGTAAAAGTAAAAATGACACAAACATCATATGTTTTACGAAAACAAATTTTTACATGGGGTTATAAAGATCAGATTTTTGATTATAAATAGTAATTAGAAATATAAAAATATTTCATACATCATAGTATTTTTTTTATAATTTTTAGACATTAAATAAATTAAATTATTTATGACATAATAATGATGCAGCGATGACATCATTATTTGACGATTTAAATAAAATGGAAAGATAATGTAAAATCTATGAACTAAACATGTCCAAAACTTATTGGATGGGTGGATTTCAAACCCTTATCACCTTATACACGAATTATATCAATGTGGGACCTTTTAAAACCGAAACACATTTTCAAATAAAGTAATATTTCATACTTTCCAAAAGTGCCCCTCCTCTCCTCTTATAAAAGGCCCCCACCTCTACCTCATTACACACACTCCTCAAGCCTTTGTCTCGGCCAACCCCTGCCCATTTACTCTCTCCATATCCCTCTACTCATCCTAGAGGATTCCCTTTGGGCATAATCCTTTCAAAGGAAGCCTTTAGGCTCAAATCAAAAGGAGTTACACTTTTAAAGGTAATTCATTCTCTCATGTTCATTTGTTTTGTTTTGCTTCTCCAACCCCCTAAACTCTTTTTATTTACATATTTTGTAACAACACCATTATCTTGAATATATTAGGATGTTGTTATAAGATTTATTCGAGCTACACACTCTCACACATCTACATCAAATGGTTAAAGAACATACGGTTTCCGTGGATGGCGAAATTCTACCTCCCGAAACGATGATTGTTCAATACTCATTTAACACCTTCAAGGGTGGCCATTATGATGTCACTATTTTTATATACGATATATAATATGTTTATTTTTTTTCTTTAAGCTTCTGTATTTTTCATTTTGGGCATACCTTTATGGTTTCCATTATGGGTAAACACGATATCTTCATTTAAGGAAGTGCGGACTACCGCCCCCTCAAAGTGATGTGATTCGTTAATGCCATATGTGGGACGTGTAAAGGATGGATTTAAAGTTATTATATATGATGTTATACTGGAATTATAATATACCTCTATATCATTATTATTTCTTTCCATTAAAGTATGAGATAGAAATGAAAGTAGCGTTCATTCGTACGTACGGCTTACCGTCTCCATGAACGGTGCATTTCATTTCTTATCCCCAAATGTAATGTACTATTAAAAGTATATGTATATAATGGATATATATAATTAATGATACATCTAAATGATGAATATAAATCTGGAATTAAAATATACATACCTCTCATTTAATTTTAATTCCATTAGTATGAGAAAGAAATGAAAGTAGCGTTCATGCGTACGTACGGCTTACCGTCTCCATGAATGGTGAATTTCATTTCATACCTCTAAATGATTATGTAATATTATAAATACATGTATATTCTGGATATAAATGATATATATGATATCCAAATCAGGAATGTCATTCTGGATATAAAGAACCTTTGACCACACGAACAACATGTAATTGTAAGAAGTCCACTTTCGACTTAAGAACCAAATATAGACAAAACAAACATTATTAACTTAAATGATTACATAATGTTTATAACATGGAAATAAGTGATATAAAAGGAATAATTAACTTTAAAAAGGTTCTTAAGCAAGTATAAATTAACTCATGTTTATTATTCAGGAGATTAAAGAATGATCGAGTCAAGTCGGACCCGAGGTAAGGGATCATACACCTCTCTTTCTTTTTAAGTACACTCTTTTATGTCATTCCTTTTATGATCATCTTTATTATGATTGGGATGTTATTTTATATTAATCCCACTGTAATTATTATGTTCATATGATGAGAGACCCTATTTCCTCTCATCAATACATTTTGGAAGTTTTATGTGGCGCCGTTAGGCTGCCGAGTTTTCGTAAGGGATTTTTCATCTCACTTTTATTCCTATGAGATTTATGCTACATTTGACACAATTTAATTTGAGTGGTTTATTTAATGCCCATTATTACACTCCTTTTGTAATAGAATTCCATTTATGGGTATTTACATATTCATTTTATGACACTTCTTCAATGGGGTGTACTTTTCGAAAGTTACCCAAGTCGGTAAGGGAACCTTTCACCCTCCTCTTTTTAAAAGACTTATTTTGTTGGGTATTTTAATTTACATATTTGTTATGTTGGGATATGTTATCATATATCCTTATTGATGTAAATTTTATGTCCAAGTGATGAGATACCCTTTTTTTTAATCTCTCATCAACTCATTTTTGATGTGACGCCGTTAGGCTGTCAAGGGAACTTCTTAACCCAATTTCGATTTTTTTGGGTTCAACATGTTGTTATTGAATATGTCATCCTTTGAATATGTGTGAATGACCTTTGATTATTTTACACTTAATATCCACTTATATTTGGTGTATTCATTTGTCACACATAATTATGTAATTGATTTATCTTTAAACCAAGGATACCGTCTTTGTAAGGGACTTCGTCTCAATCTCCTTTCATTGAGGCATATTTCGTTTTATACACAACTTTATTTTATAAGGTGTATAAACCCTTTTGACTTTTACTTTTATACAAAAGGAATCTTTTTCTACAAATCGTTTTACAAAATGACAAAAAGGAATGTTTCTTTTAACGTACGCGGCGACAATGACCTTTTCCGCTGCCGCGAGTATTATTTGGTCTTTGGCTTTCTCAACAAGCCGTAATGTTTTTAGAATAAAATAGATACCATATACTCTTTTATGTATTTTGGTATTGAAAATGGTTTTGAAAAATGATTCTATTATGTCAATATATTTATGATATATTGTGATTGAAATGTGGAAATGTTATCGTTTCTTTATATTGGTTTTATGTTTTATGATTTTATATTGGTACTTAGACATTTTAACGGGTGGTTACGTTATAAACCATATGACGGGTGGTTCCGTGAATACCAGGACGGGTGGTTACGTTATAACCTCCAATGCATTGGGTATGGAAGTTGGCCGTATGGCTATTCCTTTAAGTATGTATGGAAATTGGCCGTATGACTATTCCATTAAGTGATATGTGTGGGAGTCGACCGTATGGTTTTTCCACTTAAGTATGTTTATGTCCCAAGTTACCATTATATATGTTATGTGTTCTTTATATGGGTTTTATGGTAACACGTTGGTTACAAAAAGGTAAGTAATGATATTTTATTCAGTGAAGAGTTTTTACTACTTCATAAAGGTGAAAAGTATTACCTTGAAAAAGTATACATGGTTTACTTTTTGTTTTGATAAACTAACAATTTTTATTCTTTGTGTATCCCTTACTGAGTTTTTGTGCTCATCCCATGATTTTGAAATGTTTTTCACAGGTCACGGGAAAGGTACATGATAATATTATAGAGTCAAGGATGTGTCAAGAAAGAATCCAAGTTTTATTTTAAATATGTTTCCGTTGTTGGGAAGAATGAATCTTGTATTTTATGTAACCACTTTGTTTAAAGGTGGAATTTAATGCAAGTTTCAAGATCTAATTCTCTAAAACTCGAAACCTGAAAATATCCTCAATGTGTAATCTTGTAATAACTCAAGATTAAGTAAGGTATAAGGCTGGGGCCTTATAGTACTTGGGGAGACATCAGATCCTGTGGGGGTCATCTTTAGATCCTGTGTGGGTCAGCAAGTCAGGATTCGGTGTGGGTCATCTGCAGATCCTATTTGGGTCATCTCTAGATCTTGTGTGGGTCATATTTAGATCATGTGTAGGTCATCTTTAATCCTATGTGGGTCAAAAGTAGAGTTTCATGACGAAGTAAGATGATCTAGTCGGACAACTAACCAGCTATACTTCTATACATAAGTTATACCTGGTGTGAGCTGAGTCTTAACCTTGGTGGAACACTTCTATGTGGTGATACATTGGTGGTATTCTTCTATCTGGAGTTACATTTATGGTACCTACATTCGTGGTGTTACCTGTGTGGTACATCTATCATCGTGGTGTCACCTGTGTTGTACTTCAACCTATGTGGTGTTGCCTTTGTGGTATTCTTCCCTCACATGTGAAATGTGTATATGTTTATAACATAGGTAAATATATGCGCATATACCAAAGTATTGTTGATGAATATTACTTCATGATATGAGATTGAGCTCATGCATTGTGGTTTATCCTTTTTGGATTCAAGGAGACCTTTAGGGGACTTGGGGTCCCTACTGAGTATCATTATACTCACCCCTACATGGGCTACGCCCGCACCTTGTTGTGTCTTTTACAGACGACAAAAATCCATGATCGAGACAAGGGTACCAGGGCTAGAGGCTGCTCAGGGGTGGACCTTAGATGAGTTGTACTACTGAGGCGACCGTTCAAGTGTTGTATCTACCCTTCAGGTAGGGTTCCTTGGTAGGTGTTCACTGGAGATGTTTTTTATTTTACTTGTACTTTCCAGTTGGGCTTGTATTCTGGCACCCTTACTTTTTGTACACACCATGTTTACAAGATAGTTTACTTTGTGCTTGTATTTTTTTGTGTGCCTGGTTTTTGAGACTTTAAATGTTTAAAGGCAATGCCTTCATAGTTTTACAGATATGCTTTTCCGGTTTGAGTCGTCAGCCCCTGGCCTATGGAATGCGGGAGTGGGGTAGTCACGAGACGGGCCCCGGGGGAGGTTCATGACAGATATTGACCTTGTGAATATAAGGGTTAGTTGTTTTCCAATGCCGATCTAAGAGATTAGATAGCCTTTATAAAATATTATAACTATAAAATTTATAGCAACTAAACAAGATATATGATGTTTATGATATAAAATTGAAAACCTAATTGAAACAATGACATATATTTTTTCATACCCTATGGGATATTTCAAGGATCATATTACCAATAATTTACAAATTCCCCAAATCACTAAATATCAATTCATGTGGTATTAGTCTAGTTTAATTCTTTTTTATTGTCACTACATTTAAAAAAAATGTTATAGGTTGGCTTTCTAACATATTGGGATCAATTACCATGTTCAGCCTCTCTCAATGTCCACTACTATAGGAAATGATAATAATTTTGAAATAGAACCAATTACCATATTCATATTATTCATATATTCATCAGTGTGTAAAGATTGGGCCACTAATATCTGCATTCTCTTATACATTATGTTGTTAATATCTCCCTGAGCATCATATAATTTCCTAGAGAGGTTATAAAGCTACCATCTATATTTTTATTGAATAATTCTAAATTTCTATTATTCACTACACTAAATTTATATCTTCTACCTATTATTTTTCACATGAAATGTAACAAGGTGTACCAAGATATATCTTTCTTTGATTTATGCACTATAGAAAATCTATTTCCTCTGTAAAATTTGATCTTCAATATGTCTTTATTCAAAACACCTTTGTGATTTCCAAAACAACTATTGGATATTTTATAAACCTATATCCTATAATCTAAGGGATTTTATTAATCCTCTTTCCCATTCCCATTTAGATATTTCTCCATATGTATCATGAATATTATGTGTTAATTTAGTGCCTTTAATTTGGAGTTAAGGCCCTAAATTATTAGTAGTAACATAACTGGTATAATTTTCAACATGATTATATTTTATTGGGAACATAATGGTACCTACTTCTATAATCTTGTTACTCTCCACCATACCTTCACCACATTTTCATATATATAACTATATTGTAGAAAGATATTTTAATTAAAACATGAAGTGTGGAGTAATTATTTTATAATTGAGCTTCCTATTAGATAGATCTAACAACATTTATTATTTAACATCCACATTACACTTCCATGATCACAAAATGATATCCACAATCCTTTTAAATAAATTAACCACATTATGAATAACATATTTGATATAGAAATGTTTTTTATAGACATAGACATTCAAAATTAATCAGAACTTATGGAATCCCCACCTCCATATTGAAAAAGTTTATATAGTGTGGAAATTTTCTCTTACTCAATAATATAGTGTATACCTTTTCTTTCCATTATAGTCTCTTATAGACATAGGGAAACTAAAATCACGCACATTTACAAAATGTAATCATGCACATCATGATATCCTTTCAAGTTGTGTGGATCCTCTATTGAAAAATCTATGACATGATGTTCTTAGTTTACCATTCAAAAAACAGAACACAAATTTACCCATATGGTTACTCTACAGCTTCAGTTTTACACATAAATGGGAATGATCTAACACATGCATAGATAATATCTCTGTACTGATATCTTTTCTCTTTGATGGAGGAATCCATTTTTCATTATTTACCTTGTGAAATTTCAATATAAACATTACCCTGATTAAGGATTAAATTTATGTGTTTAGAATACCATGTTTTACTTTTTTACCATTACATTGAAAAAACATAACATTTATGTGGTCACTCGAAATTGTAGATGCTAGTTATCTCAGTTTAGAGTTACCATGATTTAATCAACTCTAGAGCATTGTACATGATTCTTTGGTGTAGTATACTTTATTATCCTCTTGCAAAGACCCTTATTGTGTAGAATAATATTTGTTGATGATTAACCTTATAGTTTCACTCCTAGCTATCCTTAAAAAAATACTCCATTATCATTTTTTACTATCATGTATAGAATCAACCATTTATATTATAGTATTAGAAACTAATTTTATTTTGATCATTTTTAGTATAGATTAAATCACTATGATATGGTGTAATTGTATAATGTTACAAATTAAAATCATTCAATGGAAAACTACAACCAAACCTCATCAATATCATAAAAAAGTTTATTAGGCAATGTTTTTTTCTTCTATATATATATATATATATATATATATATATCTCTCTCTTTTGTATCCACATTTTATACAGTCTCTAAACTAAACTGATAAACCTTTCTCTTTGATTCATTAATTTTTCAAAATATTATAAATTATCAATAAGGATCCTTAATTCACCTTATATATATATTGTCAATAATTATCTTTATTTTTGTATTAATGAAATATTCAATCATTTACTGATCAAGAACATATATTATAAAAACCCTGAATGCCACATATTGTTAAATAAATATAATCCAATCCCTTTGTGGGTAAATATTCTCTTTAATTGGAATTTTTGATAATATAATTACTTTTTACTCTCTCCTTGACAAAAAAATATAAATAGTATACTTCATCCACTTATATCCTCATATTTTCTCTCTCATAGATTGTGAGTATCCAAGGAAACACATCCAACATTCAATTAGTGAAAAAATTATTTTTAATATCTAATGTTGGCAATAATTTTATTTCTCTCCTCCATTTCGAAAATAAATGGGTTACTTCTTGGATATATATTCCTCATTTAAGGAATGGAAAAACTGGTTATTTAGGCTCCTCTATTATCAAAACAACGCCATTTATGTATACCATGAACTTTTTTTATTCACCATTATTCTCTAGAGGAAATGTAAATCCAATTAATAAACATTAATCTAATATTAACCATTTCTAGATAACTCCAATAATTCAATCTCTATGTAATCTATATAAAAAATATAATATCCAATGGGTAAATAACATTTTCTAGAAATAATATAATCATATGGATATAGATATTGGTATAGTAAAAAGTGTATATGTTAAACTCAAAAATATTATAAATATCACTCATTAATACTAATAAGACCATACTAGATATAAAATTTACCTTTTCCCTCAATAGAAAGCCTTTGATCTCTTGAAATTCTAATAAAATCTATTGGATGATAAAAATTAAACCCCAATAAGGACATCACTCATTTGATATCCTCATCTTCCAAACATTCATAGGTTCATTCATTCAAATAATAGTTTTTATTGACTTTGAGAATTCAATATCAATTATCCCTGACTTTATAGTATCATCTCTTAAAACCAATTATTTATAAACATTTCTTCATGGGAGTATCACATGTTTAGAATATAATTGTGTGGAATATGTTTTTTATATTTGACCGTATACTAATATTATAACTATTTTTTAACCAATAAATAAATAAACATTTTATTTGTAAACATTAAAGATTGCAATATATCCTCGTCCTTATAAGAAAACTCATGAAATTATTTGGCTTGATATCACATGATACATACAATTTTTAGCTTGAAAAAACAAAAATATATGCACTTTAAATCATATTCCCAAACTAAAACTGAATTAATTCAAAAATCTCATGTTATTTTAAATTTTTAGCCTGAAATAATATTTTTTTCATACATGTTTTTTCTTTGTTAGAGAAATTGCAACTTGGATTATTTTTTCCCTAATATTAATCAACATTTTAAACAAGATAAAAATATGTAATGAATAAGGAATAATAAGTTCATTTTATATTTTTGTGTGTTTGTGAAGGATTCTATTCAGATTAGACTTACCCTTCATCACCTGCCATTCATTTTCAATTTATCAAATATAGTAAATGGAATTGCATGACATCGTTAATAACTTATTAATCTATAATATATTTTATAGTTAGTTCATTCAAACCTAACTCAATTGATCTTATTTTTTATACTACTTTACTAAAATTGAACTTTTATTAGAGAACTCATGTTCTTATATAGTATAATATTTTCTATAATTATTCAATATATTAACCCTTTACAAGTCTTATTTTTATTTATAAATATAATGGATCTTTATTCACACATCCTTCAATGTTACAAGAAACTTCTACTAGAATTCATTTATTTCAAAAATTTAGAATTTTTGATACCACATATTCATGTCACTTCCTAAATAATCATGGGACCCATAATATATGTATTCTTCCTCTGTCGGTTCTTATCCCTTTTCCACATTTTCCACAACTAGATTGTATTCTTTCTTCTTCTTCCAATAATATTTTTATTCAATCTACAAGGATTGTAACACCTTGATATTTTACAATATGAAAATAATATTCAATAGCATAATCGAAAAAACACTACTAAGTATATCTAGTGTTACACACAACACTCATTTTTTTCATGTTGCATGAAAACTTGAGAATTTTATGTTTGATGTCATATTCAACATGCAACAACAAAATTACAAGATCCATGATATATATATATATATTGTGTATTTATATATATTACTATTATAACAATGATGTAAAATTGGGAAGAACGGATTGTATTAACTACTTTATGATAAATATATATCTCACTCAATATAAATTGTTTCCAAATTTTTGAACATAATCAATTAATTTTTAAGGAAGAAATCTTATTCCTCAAAAATGGTTTTCACCATATATTATTTTTATATATTTTCATGATAAAATATTATAATAATTTTTTGGAACTTTTAGAAAATTAATTTTAAAAAATTATCTTCATTATTTTATTCATAATATCATAATTTACCTTCGATGATTTTTGGGATTTTTCCAGAAATTATTGATATGCGGTGAATAATGAAAAATACAAAGTTTTATAAAAAAAATCGCATTCATTAAATTTAATTAATTTAAATGTATATATATGTCTTTAATATCTTTTAAACGGAATGATATAGCATATAGTTATACATAATTAATAATAAATGAACTTAATATTGGTTTTCCATATAAGTTTATTTTTTTGTTTATTACAATTTCTAAAAAATATTTTAATATGCCTATAGTTTCTCCTTTTTAATTAATTAATATAACAACTAATTAGTAATTTTATATATATAATTTATATATTATTTATTAGTAATTGTTAATTTAGTTTCGGAAAAATATTATTATTACACATTGAGTTAATAAAGAATCATTTTTTTCTAAAAATTACACTTCATAAGAACCTGTTGTCTTTTTGTATGGAAGGGATTAATATGAAATTGAATTTTGAGACATATATAAATTGAATCTATAAAAATGTAATAAATATTTGGAATCATCATAATTTCATATTTCTAATTATTTCAAATAATGTTTCAGGAATTTTATTTTTGAGAAACAGAAATTTATTTTCAATGATTAAGGTAAAACCACGGTTACCAACGAATGAAACTATAAACATATAAAAATAAAGACATTTAATCTATTTAAATACCGATTTAAAAAAATATATATTTTCCCTTATTAAATTTTTAAATATTTTTATAATTCCCTAGGACCCTAGTCCATCAATGTGACCAACAATGTATGTTATGTAATGAAAAAGAAAAAAATGGCCTTATCCTGTTAATTTCTATAAATATTTGGGAAAAGGGAAAAAGAACATTAATTTAGTTATAAATACTTTCTTGAAATATAAATTAAATTTCTTATCATAATAGTTTAACTTAAATTTTCATAGATGAAATAATTACATAGAATGATTTAGTAATGTAAACATATTAATTATTTAATTAGAAATAAAATAAAATAAATGATAATAAAAATATTAAATGTTATGTAAATTGAATTAATTATTTTCTTCCATTAAAATTTTAGATTAATATATTATTTTATATCTATTTGAAATTAATATATTCATATTTTATCTTTATCATTATATTTTTAATTTTAAAATAATGTTTAAAATGGAATTAATGTTCTCTTTTAATAAATCATATTTTAATCAATGATTTAATATTAATAAATATCTTATCCTCTTCCATGTGATTTTTAGATGTTAATAAATATAAAGTTTGGTCCATTAATTTACCAAATTATATTTTATAATAAATATATTGACCCATAAAATTGAAAATACATTTTTGTCAAGGTTAGTGTAAAAGAACCATTTTTTTCGCATCACATGTGCTTTTGTTAAAATTAATTTCCAACACAAATAAGATTTTAATTTTTATAAATATGATATAATATTTATAATAATTGGTTATAAATTTTCTACTTCATCAATGGATAAATTAAATCGGTTATATTACGGGTTTCATTAAAGAAAACCCAAAATGAACAAAATAAGGAAACTTAGGAGTTACATAACAAAATGTTTAAAAAATGTATTTCATTTGACCAGTGGATGTTTTTTCTAAAAACATAAATCCCTTACCTACATTATTAGTCAATTGTTTAGGAATATATGGAAAAGTAGGCCTTAAAATAGTTAATATAATTGAGTATTTATAGTAATATCATTCCTCCGTTTTAAAAAGAAACTCAATACCCTCATTTTTTAAGACATATCAAGCCATTTGGGTCATTAATCCTTTGAAAAAATAACTTTTTAACATTATTTTATATTCCTAGAGGCATACCTTTGGGAATAAATCAAACCAAGTAAGGAATTTGGTTTCAATCTAATAGGAGTTACCAGAAGAAGAGATAACGTTCATAAAAAAGAATTTATCTTTTATTTCTTTCTCTACTTCCTTTAATTTCTATTAAAAAATTAATATTTAAAAAAAATGTATAATAAATATACTAATATGATGTTTTTTATAGTTAGTACCTAAAACCATATATGCTTCCTTAAAATTGGTTATAAAATCATCGTTCAGGTGTTTGTAGGATTACCGAATCATGAACTTATGTTGTTTGCTTCTCAATTATCACCTCTCAAGTCTTCGAATAATGAGGGATATAAGTTTTATATATTAAATTTATAAAAACAATTATACCTTTTGAATAATTATATCATATATTCCCTTTCTACATTCCATACTGTATAGGATATGACAACATCACTCATGGGTATGGAGGACTACCGTCACACGAAGAGATGTGACGAATTTTTGAATAATTCGTTACATGGATACTAATAAGGTTCAATATAATGAATATATATTATAAAACTGAAATAATTAGGATATTAGTGATATAATTGTATTTATCTATGTATTATATGTCATTCATTTTATTTCCATTCCACACAAAAAAATTGATAACGTCGTTCGTGGATGGGTAGACTACTGCCTCCTATAAGTGAAGTGATTTATTTTACATCAACAAAATGATATATATTTAAGAATATATAATTAAATATCATGGTATTTATTATATAATGATATTTTTGTAAGTATAAAATATTTATTTCCTTTTTTATGTAATAGTCCAAGAAAAATAGAATCATTACTCAATTGTATTTATGACCTAACATTTCCTTGATCATAATGTTAGTTCATTTTTCCTAAAAATAATTCATGATTAGTTTTAAAATTATAATTTATTAATAAATATGATTATTATTAAATTATTATTACTCTATTTTTAATTAAATAATGAAATTTTGATCATAGACGACTCACCAAAGTCATATTTGATAGATAAGCAGAATTTGTCAAAAATAGTTCACTTAAAGTTAATTGATTAACTAATTAGGTATTACCTGTTTATAATGATATAAAATTAAAAAATAAACTGTAAAATTTCATAAAGAAATTAAATAAATAAGATAATTTTATAATTTTAGATGATAAAGAACAAGAATGACAAATTAGACTTAAGGTATGGATATTTCTCATCTCACATTATTTATATGAGATATATTTCATATTCACCCCTTATTTTTATTATGTGGTGTATATAATAACCATAATGTTAATTTATTATTATTATGCACAAATTTCAGTGGTATTATATATAAATATTTTATCTATATATCATTGGGTTATGGTTTCAATGCTATTGAAGTGGTAATAGATTTTTCTCAAAAGATTTCTTCTTTGAGACTTATGTTGTATTATGCACATATATTCATTTAAGAGCTGTATATATTGAGCATTTGATATGTTATATCATAGATATTATTATTATCTTGATATTATATTTTTTTAATTTATGTTACTCATTCATTAGCCGTCCCCCAGGGCACGTGCCGTGACTACCCGAAGCCCAACTTCCATAGGCCAGGGGCTGGAGACTAGCACTGAAGGCATATTCCCTAAAACTGGGAAGGAATTGCCATTTTAACCTATAAATCATGCAACCAATAACATAGAACTATAGAAATACAAGTAAAATGAATAGTAAAAAGTGTGTGTATAGTAATTCAAAGGGGCCAGAATACAAGCCTAATTGGAAAGTATAAGAAAACAGGAATGTACATGTAAACTAAACAAATCTTGTGAAAATCCTCCAAGGATCTAACATGATTGGTAGGTACAGATCTCGAACGGTCCTCTTTGTGGTACACCTTATCTATGGTCCTCCTCTGAGCTACCTCTAGTCCCAGTACCCCTGTCCTTAGTCAGCACTGTCTGTCATCTGCACCAAACACAACAATGTGCGGGCGTAGTCTATGCAGGGGTGATTATAAAGATACTTATTAGGGACCCCTAGACCCCCTAAAGGTCTCTCAAAATACACAATGGATAAACCAAAAATAATGAAAACAATTTTCATCCCTACTTAGGTATTTCCCATAAATATACCGATGTTATCAAGTTTACCGATCTCATTCATGAGGAAACAAGAGACCCAATTCCATGGCCCAATGCTCAACTGTTCCATGAGGGATGAAATACCATGAAGGTAACACCACAAAGGTAATTACCACAAGGGTAACACCACATAGAATAATACCACAAAGGAATCACCACGATGGAAAGTACCACACAGGTATGCCACATAGAAGAATACCACAAAGGTATCACCATGAAGGCAAGTACTACACATGTATGCCACACATAATAATACCACCAAGGTATCACCATGAAGGAAAGTACCAAACAGGTATGCCCCATAGAATAATACCACAAGGGTATCACCATGAAGTTAAATACCACACATGTACGCCACAAAGAAGAATACCACAAAGTTATCACCACGAAGGAATGTAAAATACAAGTACGGCACACAGAAGTATACTAAAAATGTATTACGATGAAGGTAAGGACTGAGCTCACACCAGGTATAACTTAAGTACAGAAGTACATATGATTAGTCGAAGGCAATATCTTCATATTTTGTTAAGTATCATTGATTATAACGCACACAAAATCGATAGATAACTAACCCCCGTTGACGCACATAGGATCTGACCCCCATAGGATCGATATATGATGACCCACAAATAATCGATGAGCGCTGACCCACACAGGATTTGACCCACATATGATCGATATGCGCTGATCCAAAAAGGATCATTGAGCACTGATCCACATAGGATCAAACCCACACAGGATCGGTATGCACTAACCCACACATTATTGATGTTCTTTTTTTACATATATCCAGCCACACGGATCCCACACTATGCTCGCTTAATTCCAAGAGAGTCTGATCCTCATGCCACAGGTCGATACTCTAACTACCACGAAGAACCACAAAGAATTATTCCAATGGTCTGTCAAGTCAAAAGAGACCCAACACAATAGACGTGCGTCAATCAAACACCTGGTCTGTAAGTTATTAGTGTTTCTGCTCTGAGGTCCTTGTTGGAATTGGGGTTCGATCCAACCAAATCATACTCCAACATTATTTAAAACTCATGTGGAGTATACCAAAAGGACCGTCCCGGTCTATGTTTTTCGATGCCATAGAGGTTCATCAAACGGTGCTCGTAGCTCAAGATAAGGCTGAAAGAGTGAAAATGGTCAAAGTGGTTACGGGTCTGGTCTGACCCACCCTTGTCCAACCCGATCCGGTTCGGGTCGACTCGATCTGAACTAAGGTCTAACCTGCTGGGCGGCCCCTGGTCCGGCGTCCGGTGGGTTTCCCCAGCTTGCCAGCCCCTACTCCGCATGGTGCGGTCGCATGATTCCCCATCTCCGGTGGTCGGAAAAGAGTGAGCCACCCTCCCCCACTATTTCATCCTCGTTCCATGGCTCTTGTACACTTGGGAGCACAGACGCACGCCACAGCCCTTCGCATGGTCGGCCGCTACCCTTGCTCCACCACGGACGACGGGCCGCGACCCTTCTCTGGCGTTGTGGTCACGCTGCCGCCTTCTTTGCAGCCGCCCACTGCTCTCAAGTCCCACCAGTGCCAATCGCCAGCACTAGTCGTTGACCTCCTCTATCAAAAATAACACATAAAACCCATAAATGTTGCAGAGTTGTCAGGCCATGTTTGTTCCGCCCGCATTCTCCACGTTATATCAGTTTCAAGTGACATAGATGATCTTAATTATATAAGGATGTCAGAAACATGATAAGGGGGTATAAATCAACATTAAACCCTACAAGGTACCACACAACAACCTCCTGCAATTATGGAAGAATCACGGGACAACCCGTTAGTGTGTTGACACACGTTATTCATATAAATTCATGAACAAGGAAGATGAAATCAAAACTGCTCAAATGAAATAACCCCTACCATGAACATCATAGAATCATCCACTCTTTCCGGTGGATCGTGTTCTTAGTTCCCCCAACCAGCTCCCAAAGATGTCATTTGAAGGTCGCCCATTGGTGGTTTGATTTTGTTTGTCACCTCCCACTGGTTCAACATCGTCTTCTAAGTATTGGGCATCGGGGCACATTTCCAGATCTTTATCGCTTGGTGAAGCCGTGCCAACCCCCCCTCCAAGACCCATATAAATAAGATAGGGGAGGGTAAGTAACGATTAGGAAATTTATGAAGGTTTATTTATTATGAATCTTCCCAAATTACAATGACGTTGTTACTTAGTATTTGAATGTCAACACATTTAATTTATGTCGGCTCAATTAAATGGGAGGTTTCCCATAGGACTTCCCCATATTAAAGTGGGGCGTAGGTGTTCCCCACCACCATGAATTCACAAATTGGAGTTTGCTAACTCGGGCGGTCCCCACCTTCAATCATTCAATTGGGAGGTTAAAAATAAAATAAAAACATGTTTTTTATTTTATTTTTATTTCCACAAAAAACACGAAAAATAATTTTCACCCTCGACCAACTATGGTTGAGGTGAATGTATCCTTAATAAAATATTGGCACTACGAGTTCAACGGTGTCCTCAGGTTTCAATTATGAGAACTGGTTTAAAAGTTACAAAACACAACTTGCACCATTACTGAACATTACCGAAATGTTTTTTAAAAATTATTAACAGTCACCCTCGACATGCACTGGTCGATCTTAGGATCTTCCCAAGTGAAACACGCCCCAAAAAACCAAAGGTACTCTCAAATTTCCAATTTGAGTAACCGTGTAAAAGTTATGAATTTTACAATAAAATAATATTCAATTAATTATTTTATTTATGGTCAAAAACTAACATTCACTAGTGGCCCATCCTGACCAAAGTTAGTATCGTCTTAAATAAATCATTCCCTCACAAATTCAGCGGTGGTCTTAGATTTTAAATCTGAGCTACCATTTGTGATTTATAAAACTTTGAAAAATAAAATAATTTATTTAATTATTATTTTACGGTTATTTCGTCTTTTTTCCTCACAGGAGGCCCGTGCCAACAAATATTAAGTCACACATATGGTAAACCATCCATGCTGAGGTAAACAGTACCCTTGTATTTATGAATCGAGTAGCAATTTAAGAGTTATTCCACTTTTTCCGTAAAACATCTTACTCGTGCTAATTAAAGCTTAACAAAACTTCAACGGATCATTCCAGGCAATCCAGGCCTCGGAATCGCTCACCATTAGATTTTGGAGTCTCAAAAATTTCCCATATAATTAAAAAACATTACATGGAATTTATGGGTCTTTACATTCTCCCCACCGAAGGGCTTTGCGACCTCAAACATTACATTACAAAACCCAATAAAACAAGTGGGGGAACTGAGCATGAATCTGAGCCTCCCACACCCATGTACTCTCCTTTTGGTTCCCGTGCTACCAAAACACATGCACCAAAGGTATCCATATCCCATGAAGGACTCTCTCCTATAAATCCTCAATCTCCACTGTAACCTCCAAAAATGTCTCCCCATACTTGATGTATAGCTCGCCATGATCGATGACGTGAGATGGGTCGTGCACGTATCTCCTCAGCTGGAATACGTGGAAGACGTTGTGCACTCGGTGAGACTGAGGGGGAAGTTCTAAGAGTTAAACCACCTTGACAACTATGATAAGGACCAAGAAGGGTCTAATAAACCTCAAAGATAACTTACTGCCCCAGCCAAATCTCCGCAAACCTCATCAAGGTGAGACTCGTAAAAAGATTTGGTCACCATCCTCAAACTCCAGAGGTCATCATCTCCTGTCATCATAAGACTTATGTCGGCTCTGAGTAGTTTTCCCTTGCTAAGAAGTGAGGCATCGTGATACAAAATCTTCCACTTCTTTCTTCATCCATGGTCACCAGTACAGACGCTGGAGGCCCTGGTACAATGGTACATCCTCAAAATAGGTCAACGTTCTCCCACCTTAAAAAAAATCCATCAGGTTCATGCCCTGAGGATATCCGAACATGTCAATCCTTGTAGTCAATTTCCCCACTCTACGCCTCCCAGACTCACTGAAGAAGTGGGGGGGTACTATGAGAGACTAAAGAAAAACGGATCCATCTCTGTCAACAAAGGATATATGTAAAGCATCCAGCTGCTCCGTTGCTTCACCTAGAAGCTGTATACCAGATCTCCAGCTGGGTGAATCTGCTAAAATGTTCCCCTTAATATGATTATAGACTTTTTTAATTCATTGTCCTCGAGGAACTCGAGACAACATCATTGTCTCAAATTCAGGTCATACTGAGAGAAGATATAATCAAGACTATTGTGGTCTGAGTAGACTATAAAACGTTTCCCATCAACTAATTCCACCACACCTTCAATGAAAATCCCACTGCTGCTAACTCCAGATCATGGGTAGCATAGTTGTAGTTGTCAGTGCCTGTATCAGCTCTTGAAAGCTCTACTGACACTTCTCCTTCCACAGGAAAGACTCCCCCTTTTTTTCAAAGATGACAAGGGTGTCGCTACCCTGGAAGAAGTCATGTATGAATTTTTGGTAGTACCTATCCAAAGTAGATGTCTCTCTCCCTTTGGGGATGTAATCCTGGAAACATATTTTGAAATATGTCCCCATTCTCTACCACTCTTGTTTGGAACTGAAAACTCAAAACACTTTTTTCCACAAGGGTAAGTCTAGCCAACTCATGAGTGATCGGTTGCACCCTCCTATGCATGAGTCCATCCTGTGCTGGAAGGGATTCATTTTTGGAACCAAGGAAAACCCCATTCCAATGTTTTACAGAAACCACAATCTTTATTCCTAATATAGTCATTCTGAGTAAAAACATCGGATGCCTAGTCCATACCCAAAACTAACGTCGAAAGCACACGATGTTTCCATCAAGAGGTTCCAACCGAAACTCTCACCTCAAGGGTCAGATCACACTGTCGGAATATGTGTGACAATCAAGTCTCCCCCCAATGGTATCTCCAAAGGTGAGGTTCAACTCAACGATTTTATCGGAAACACTTGGACTTGGACAAGATACATGGAAAAAATGTTTGGTATATATTTCTATTGATACGCCAGTTAGTAGTAGACAAAGACCGTACCTCTAATCATTTATGGATTCTGTTGGGCAAAAATCCCTCAAGGTAACATTGCAGTATTTTTGGGTTGATTGTGTTTGTTGACAAAGCAGGTTTTCATGGATATTTGTCGAGTTCCCGAGAAGTTGTTGACAATCCATGTTGACAAAGAACGATGACAAAGGAAAGGGCGATCTGGAGGTTCGCAGTGTTTGCCAAATTTTTGGGGTCCAAAATTTGGATTTTGGTGAGCATCGCAAAAAGTGGATATCCATGAAGAGCATAATCTAATATGGAAAAGGCATGAATTTTGCGAAGATAGGATGTATGGATTGGATTTCGCGAAGACCAGAAGAATGGAGGCGGTGATGCTTCGCGATTACGTCAAGCTTTGCGAATGGAAGAGGCTGAAGCGCATCGCGGCGGAGAAGGGCTTTGCGAGAGAGCTTCGCGGCGAAGGCACGAAGGAATGTTGGGCTTCGTGAGGGAGCTTCGCGGCGAAGGCGCGAGCCGTGAAGGTAAGTTGACGGTGATTCTTCGCGACTACGTCAAGCTTCGCGAACGGAAAATTGCCGTGGAGCTTCGCGATTTGGACAGAATTCCGGCAGAAACTTTGGAGCTTCGCGATTTGAGATGACGTGGCGTTGACTTTGTGCGGAAAGTTCGAGGGTCGGTGGAATCACCTATAAATAGAGGCCGACCCCTTCGGGAGAAGTAGAGAGAGAATTTTCAGAGAAAATACTTTGCTCTCGATTTGCGAAGGTGGTTCGCGAAGCCAGTGTGCTTCGCGAAAGTGGTGCTTCGCGGCGGCTATTGTAGCTCTGCGAAACCTGCGAGCTCCGCGTTGGCTTACTTAGCTTCGCGAGGGTCGTTGCTTTGCGACGGCTTGAGCATCGCGAGAGAGATTCACGAGGGTGCTTCGCGAGTGAGTTTCGCGAAAAGGCAGGAGCTTTGTGAAGGCTTGTTTGAGCTTCGCGAAATTGGGAGCTTCGCATTGTAGGGTGCTTTGCGAAGGTCTTTCCAAAGGTAGTTTGCCCAGTGGATAGTGGAAAAGGGGTATTCATCTACGGGTGAAAGTTGAACTTCAACAGAGCATCTACATACAGAGAAAGATGCATTCCTTAATGGAAATGAAGAGACCTACAGTTCTATAAACTGTGAGTTAATACCCTCTGGAGCAGTGAGCTTAGGAAGAGGAAGAAGGTGATCCTCTCCACCGGCAGTGAGCCATAAAGAGAGAAACAGGGAGTGACCCTTGGGAAAGCAGTGAGCTGACCCTAAACCTTGTATAGGCAGTGAGCCTGGGCATAGAAGTGATCTAGCCTGAACATTGTAATCCACAGCTAGTGAAGTCTAGTGGAATTTGGTACGAACCGGCAACTTGTCGGTGTATGCTCCTTGGACATAGCCCTTAGCGGTGAACCAAGTAAAATTGCTGTGTCTTGCGCTTTCTTTACTTTCTGTTTATATTGTGTAGCAGGAAAGAGAGAGAATAGTGTTTTGCCTAACAGCGAAACAAGATCAGAACGGGCATTAATTTTTAATTAGTCATACCCTGATTCACCCCCCCTCTCAGGATATTCAGCTTAGTGGACCTAACAAGTGGTATCAGAGGGAAGGTTGAAAGTTGTTCTTCTCTCAATGAAGGTAACCAATCATAAAGGGATTCCAATCTTCGACGGATATAATTTTAAGATATGGAAGAATCAGATGCAACACTATTTCCGATCCTTGGGAATGGATGTGTTTTCAGCAGCTATGCATGGTATCACAGCTGATATTAATAGTGGTGCCTTATCTGAAGATGAGCATAGAGAGTTGGATGCTGATTCCAAAGTAATCAATGCCTTAGGGGGAGCCCTTTCCAATCCCATATATACAAAGGTGATGTCATGTAAAACGTCACATTCCATGTGGGAAAAGCTTTTGAATATATATGAAGGGGATACAAAGGTCAGAGATGCAAAGCTGCAGGTGTTGTGGAACAAATATGAATATCTGAAAATGAACCCGAATGAGTCTGTTGACGCATTCTTTGACAAGGTAAACACTGTTGTAGAAGATATACGAGGTCTTGGAGAATTCATTTAAGACATAAAGATCGTAAAGCGCATCTTGAGGAAACTTCCACCTCGGTTCAATCCAAAAGTTTCAGTACTAGAAGATAAAGATCCAAAAGAGCTAACACTGGACAACTTGCACAGTACCTTGGTTGCATATGAAATGAGGAACGATGATAATGAGGCTGTCGAAAAGGGGAAGTCCAAAGAAGTGGCATTTAAGGCCATGAAGAAGCTTAACATTGAAGATTCTCAGGAAGAAGAAGAGACAGATGAGGTAATGTCATTCCTCTCCTCAAATCTTCAAAGAGGAAAAGTAAAGTTCAAAGGGAAGCTTCCACTTGCTTGCTTTAGATGTGGAAAAGTTGGTCATCTTGCTGCAAGGTGCCCCAAAAAGTTTCAAGAAGATAACGATGAAGATGAAGTTCAAATTCCCAAGAAGAAATCTTCAGCCTATGTGAAAGGGAAGAAGCAGTTCAAGAGAAATTTCTTCAAGAGGAAGAATCTTCTTTCACAAGAAATAGATAGTTCAGATGAGTCTGAGGATGAAGAGGTTGAGGAGTTTGAAAATTTTAAAGATCATAGACAAAATGCTATGGTAGTGGTCGTCGGTAGTTCTCGGGAAAAGGAAGATACTGACTTTGGAGAAGAGGAAGTAGAAGTTGAAGGAAGAGTTGATATGGAAGCCGAATTGGAAGCAGCTCTTGAAGAGATAGATGTTTGGAGAGCCAAAACGAAGAAAGCCAATAATGTGGTTCGTGATGCCAAACTCTATATGCAACAACAGGATGAAGAAAAGTCAGAACTGTTAGAAGAAATTGAAAGACTAAAATCCTTAACACCAGAGAGCTCAAAAAATATTGCTGAGCATAAGCTTAAAATTGAAGAACAAAAGAAGGAAATTGATTGTTTGACTAACACAGGAAAGGAGCAGGTCAGGCGTATCAAAGAGCTTGAAGAAGAAGTGGTCAGTCTACGACGAAAAATGAAGGATCAAGAAAAACTCTTGACCCCCAATGTGATATCAGAGAAGCAGGACATTCAGAAGATAGAAAAGATGAAAGAGGAGGCTCGTAGTTCATCAGGAGTGAAGTACCAAGAAAGATCAAATGATAAGGTTGATTTAGGGCTTGATAAGAAACAAAAATCGGTGGCAGTTAATGTCATACCGCAAGCACCCGTTCCGAATTTGAAGGTTGATTTGGGCACAAAACAGAATCAGAATATTTATAGATCCCAAATGGAAAATCGTAGTGATGAAGTATCACGAAGGAATGTATCCTATATCAGGTGTTATTGCTGTGGGAAAATGGGACATTCACAGTATGTGTGTTCCATAGCCAAGAGATATAGAAGGGAGCAAGAACAGATATGGCAGCCAAACAAAGAACGGTTTTCCAGAACATATTTTGATGGTCACTGTTTTTGGTGCGGAGGATTTGGGCACATGGCTAGGTACTGTACTTCGACCATTCAGAGAAATGTGCCAAAGCAGAATCAAAACAATCGCAAGCAGCAGGTCAATAAACCAACAGGTGAGTTAAAAATGCAGAATAGATTTGCGGATTTGCAAGATGAGGGTGGTCCATCATACTCTAAGAAAGAACAGAAGCCTCAATCCATGCCGAGTGTGAAAGAAAAAGTATGGACCAAGATGAAGAAAAATGAGAAGGCTGTGGTGGCGGAGATTGCCCTTAAAGCATCAGATCGATCTGGTGTTTGGATCCTAGATAGTGGTTGCACATCCCACATGACGGGTAATAAGGATCTTGTTACAGGCATCAAATATGACAAAGAAGGAGTTGTCAAATTTGGAAATGAGGAAGGCCTGAAGATTGTTGGCTCAGGTTTAGCCAAGTTTGGGGGCAAAGAGATGAGACGTTCTGATGTCTTGGTAGTAGAGGGTCTCAGTCATAACCTACTCAGTGTTAGTCAACTATGTGACTCTGGGCACTCTATCCAATTTACCAAGAAGATGTGTGTTGTGAAAGGAAAATATGGAGCAGCTGTTCTGCAGGGAAAAAGGTCAAAGGGAAATCTCTATCTTGTAGGTGGGGAAGAAGATAGTTGTCTTTTATCCAGAGAGGAAGAAAACCAGTTGTGGCATAAGCGACTTGGTCATCTATGCCAACCATCTATGGAGGATCTCGTTAAATGTGATGCTGCTAGAGACAATCCCAAACTATCACGTGATCGCACTCATACGTGTGATGCTTGTCAACAAGGGAAAATCATCAGAAAGACATACAGGCCAAAGGAACAGAAATCAACTAGAGTGCTCAAATTGGTTCATGATGATGTATGTGGACCTATCTCACCATGAGCTATAAATGGGAAAAGGTACTATGTTCTTTTCATTGATGACTATAGCAGCATGGCCTGGTTATTCATAATTACCCATAAGATAGAGGTGTTCAGTTGCATAAAGCAGTACAGGAGGGGATCAGAAAAGATGCTTGGGCAGAAAATTCTGAAGTTTCGTACTGATAACGGTACGGAATTTACAAACAGTCAGGTTGAAAACTATCTCGAGAAACATGGGATAAGGCATCAAGTTTCATCAGTAAGAACTCCCCAACAAAACAGAGTAGTTGAAAGGAGAAATCGGATCATCAACAACATGGCCAGAACAATGCTTATTGATAAGTACCTGCCAGAGAAATTTTGGAAGGAAGCAGTTTTGACATCGGTCTATGTTTCAAACAGGTCCCTGTTATGTCTGAAGCAAGGGAAGACTCCGTATGAACTGTGGTACGGAAAGAAGCCAACATTGAAGTACTTTTGAATCTTTGGAAGTAAGTGTTTCATTATCAACAAAGAATATCATAGGAAGTTTGAGGCACGAGGAGATGAAGGGATTTTCCTTGGATATTCCGGGAAAAGCAAAGCGTATAAATGTTTCAACAAAAGGATGGGAAAAATCATTGAAAGCAATGATGTCACTATAGTTAAAAATGAGCAGAATACTCAACGATCCAGTGAACAGTTCCTGGATGAAACTGATGATGAGGTAAGAAACCCAGGGGGAGAAGAAGTGGCAGAAGCTGACTCAGAAGAAGATACTGATGATGAGGAGGAAAGTGTCAAGTCGGTGTCTGTGAGAAAGCCAAAGAGTCGAGCTGAAATTGATAGGCAAAATATCATTGGTGATCAAACAGCTCCAGTTCAGACTCGAAGAATGAAATCATCACAGCAAGCATCGTTTTTGTCTCAAGTGGTGCCGAAATGTTTTTCTGATGCAGCTGAAGATGAAAACTGGGTTCAGGCAATGAATGAAGATCTTGATCAGATTAAGAAGAACCAGACATGGGAGATTGTTTCGAGGCCAGCAGACAAGAATTTCATCGGGACTAAATGGGTCTATCGCAACAAGATGAATGAAGATGGCACAATGATTCGGAACAAAGCACGACTAGTGTGCAAGGGATACTCCCTAATAGAGGGAATAGATGTTGATGAGACAATTGCACCGGTTGCAAGGCTAGAGACAATCAGATTATTTTTGGCCATAGTAGTGCAAAGAAAGTTCAAAGTGTTCCAGATGGATGTCAAATCTGCATTCTTGAATGGGGTTCTGGAAGAAGAGGTGTATATTGAGCAGCCATATGGTTTTCTCATTCATGAGGATGAGAACAAAGTTTGCAGGCTGAAGAAGGCGTTGTATGGGCTGAAACAAGCACCAAGGGCATGGTACTCAAGGCTTGATCAGTACTTGAAGAAGCTTGGTTTCCAGCGTGGAGGAGTTGACTACAACCTCTATTTCAGCAATGACAGTAATCAAAGGATGATGGTGCTAGTGTATGTCGATGACATAATTTTTGGCGGATCAGATGAAGCTCAGTGCAGACAGTTTTCCGAATTCATGAAAAATGAGTTTGAAATGTCAATGATTGGATAACTAACGTTTTTCCTATGTCTACAGGTGACACAAGGAAGGAATGGAACTTTCATTTCTCAATCCAAATATGCCAAGGAGGTTCTAAGAAGGTTTGGAATTGATATTTCCAAGGAAATGAAGACTCCGGTTGCTACCCGGATGAAATTATCAAAAGATGAGGATGGAAAGCCAGTTAATATCACAGAATATAGGCAAATCATTGGAAGTCTGTTGTACATAACCGCAACAAGGACATATATTGTTTTCGCTACATGCCAAGAAGCGAGATATTAGAGTAATCCCAAGGAAAGTCACATGGTTTCAGTGAAAAGAATACTCCGGTATATCAAGGGAACGGTGGACTTCGGCTTGAAATACAACGACAAATCTCAGACAGAGTTATTGGGATATACTGATGCAGACTGGGTCAGTTCATCAAATGATAGAAAATCAACGTCAGGTGGTGCATTTTATCTTGGCGGACTATGTATTGCTTGGTTAAGCAAGAAGCAGGATTTCATTTCATTAAGCACCGCAGAAGCTGAGTATATTGCGGCCACTCAAGCATGCACACAGTTATTGTGGATGAAGCAGCAGCTTGAAGATATGGGAGTTGAAGTGAAGTCTCCGATCGGAATCCAGTACGATAACTCAAGTGCTATAAATCTCATAAAAAATCCCGTCCATCACTCTAGGACAAAGCACATTGAGATTAAGTATCATTTTATCAAGGAGAAGGTTGAGCAGGGAATCGTGAAATTGGAGTACGTGCCTACAGAGCTACAGGTTGCAGACATTCTGACAAAGGCCTTACCCAAGGAAGCTTTTGAGCGGCATCGACTGGCTCTGGGAGTTCAGTCGACTCCCTGCACTTGAAATAGTGTGGATGTGACCCCCCCCCTCTCCCCGAGGTATGTTTTGTTTTTCCCTAATGCACTTGTTTGTGTTCTCTACTCTGTTACAGGATACAAAGGAGTGACCTTTGGGTTCGTTGACAAAGGGGGAGAAAAGTGTTTGTTAATGTGTGAGAAAATAGTGCGGAGATTTGATAAATCATAATTGATACGGGGAGAAGCTGACAGGTGGAGCAGCTAGAAAGAGGGAGCAATGAGCAAGGGGGAGAGAATTTTAAATATGAAGATGCTTGAAGTGATCGATCAAATCATAGAAATCATGACAGCTGAGGATCGTGATAAAAGCAGAACAGTGGTGTTGGAATGGTGTGAGACGGTGTCCAGCTATCAACAATTGGTATCAACTTAAGAATTCACCAATTGGTATCAGTGTGGTTCATCAACTGGTTTTATTTTAAGAATTGGTATCAGGGTGGAATCGAAAATTGGGGTCTGACATGATGTGATTCATTGATGAACTTTTCATACTACTCTTGTTTCTCACGCCGAGCATTACTCATGTGGGCTTATAGTACGTGTTAAGTGAATCCTTGAACGCTATCAGAATTGCAGGGGGCGAATGGTGGTAGCGGCTGGAAGAAGACTCAGTGAGGTATCAAAGTGCATAAAATCATCCTGAGCAAAATTGTGAAGAGTTGTCAACAAACCCAAAGGGGGAGATTGTTGGGCAAAAATCCCTCAATGTAACATTGCAGTATTTTTGGGTTGATTGTGTTTGTTGACAAAGCAGGTTTTCATGGATATTTGTCGAGTTCCCGAGAAGTTGTTGACAATCCATGTTGACAAAGAACGATGACAAAGGAAAGAGCAATCTGGAGGCTGTACAAAAGAGCAGTACAAGGTGGCGCCGTTTCGCAGTGTTTGCCAAATTTTTGGGGTCCAAAATTTGGAGTTTGGTGGGCATCGCGAAAAGTGGATTTCCATGAAGGGCATAATTTAATATGGAAAAGGCATGAATTTCGCGAAGATAGGATGTATGGATTGGATTTCGCGAAGACCAGAAGAATGGAGGCGGTGATGCTTCACGATTACGTCAAGCTTTGTGAATGGTAGAGGTTGAAGCGCATCATGGCGGAGAAGGGCTTTGCGAGAGAGCATCGCGGCGAAGGCGCGAAGGAATGTTGGCCTTCGCGAGGGAGCTTCGCGGCGAAGGCGCGAGCTGTGAAGGTAAGTTGACGGTGATTCTTCGCGACTACGTCAAGCTTCGCGAACGGAAAATTGCCGTGGAGCTTTGCGATTTGGACAGAATTCCGGCAGAAACTTTGGAGCTTCGCGATTTGAGATGACGTGGCGTTGACTTCGCGCAGAAAGTTCGAGGGTCGGTGGAATCGCCTATAAATAGAGGCCGACCCCTTCGGGCGTAGTAGAGAGAGAATTTTCAGAGAAAATACTTTGCTCTCGATTTGTGAAGGTGGTTCACGAAGCTAGTGTGCTTCGCGAAAGAGGTGCTTCGCGGCGGCTATTGTAGCTCCGCGAAACCTGTGAGCTCCGCGTTGGCTTACTTAGCTTCGCGAGGCTCGTTGCTTTACGACGGCTTGAGCATCGCGAGAGAGCTTCGTAAGGGTGCTTCATGAGTGAGCTTCGCGAAAAGGCAGGAGCTTCGTGAAGGCTTGTTTGAGTTTCGCGAAATTCGGAGCCTCGCATTGTTGGGTGCTTTGCGAAGGTCTTTCCAAAGGTAGTTTTCTCAGTGGATAGTGGCAAAGGGTTATTCATCTACGGGTGAAAGTTGAACTTCAACAGAGAATCTACATATAGAGAAAGATGCATTCCTTAATGGAAATGAAGAGACCTACAGGTCTATAAACTGTGAGTTAATCCCTTCTGGAGCAGTGAGCTTAGGAAGAGGAAGAAGGTGATCCTCTCCACCGGCAGTGAGCCATAGAGAGAGAAACAGGGAGTGACCCTTGGGAAAGCAGTGAGCTGACCCTAAACCTTGTATAGGTAGTGAGCCTGGGCATAGAAGTGATCTAGCCCGAACATTCTAATCCACAGCTAGTGAAGTCTAGTGGAATTTGGTACGAACCGGCAACTTGTCAGCGTATGCTCCTTGGACGTAGCCCTTAGCGGTGAACCAAGTAAAATTGCTGTGTCCTGTGCTTGCTTTACTTTCTGTTTATATTGTGTAGCAGGAAATAGAGAGAAGAGTGTTTTGCCTAACAGCGAAACAAGATCAGAACATGCATTAATTTTTAATTATTCATACCCTGATTCACCCCCCCTCTCAGGGTATTCAGCCTAGTAGACCTAACAGATTCCATGGGCCACACTCCTTGAGCGCATTCCGATACTCCCTTATCCTTCCCTCTAGCTCCCTGTGCCTGGTGGGTACCACAAAGGGGAGTTGTTGTAATATCTTGAAATGTTCACCACCTCATGCTGCTCCCCTAGCTCTACATCCATGTCTATAGCCCTGTAGATTATTCTATCCCTAACACTAATTATTCTCGAAAGATTTTTACATTCCCAAGTCTCTTTGACTGGAACCAGTTTCCTATTTTTTCACTACTATCATTCACTGGCAATATCCGCTCATCCAAAGAACATTCAGCCACAATGTGACTATCTAGCAACCCAACATAGGTGGGAATGCAAAGAGGAATAGTGTTGGCTCAGACATCCTTAAACACACTGTGCATGAAAGTCTGATCCTCGAAGCACTAATCGTATCATATTCATCAAGTACCAGGAATGATCGGTATGCCTTGATGAATACTTAGCTCCTGACATGTTGTCATGTTGAGCTGTAGAAGCTATAGAGAACTCTCAGCCACCTCCTCAAGCCATTCCTTAGCCGCCTATGATTCAGGCTCAACTCCGGTCCTAAGGGGAATCTGTTACTGAATCACGCGTAAGGCACTAAGCCTATATGTGTCTTCTACTGGTAGCACCGGTCATAGCTGCTGACCAATAGGCAATGTTATAGATGACACACTACCCGAAGGTACCATCCTGGGCAATGGTCCTAGAACTGAAGCCTCATAACATTACAGACCATCCTTTTGGTCACTCATAGGAAAATACTAGTAGTTAATATTACCATATGCTCTACTAGTGTCTCAACTAGGTGGAAAACTCTAGAAACCCCCTCCAACCCGCCCTCACCTATGTGGGAATCTTTCTTACCTCGAAACCTCAGAGGCCACTGCTGCTAAAACTCGTTCAACGCACTCAGTTGGTGTGCACCGTCTGCCAGTGCGGATGGGGGTAAATCCTTCCCTATGGGTGGTGGTTCTACTGGTACATCACCCAAGGTTTCCAACATAGTAAGAGGGCCCTGCACTAAGGCATTGTCTCTTGAAGGGACATCATCGCACACTACACCAAGAACCCTATATGGATGTCTTCATAGAGGCATACAGAAAATAAACAGGTTCCCCACAGTCAATAAGTTATACCTAATGTGCTAATTCAAATATTTTACAAGGAAAACTTGTCAAAACACACACACAGTTAGTGTTTTTACACACTGAGTTAGAAATCGGATGTCAGGATCCTAGTGTATGGATTCGTCGGATGCTGCACCAACACTAGACTCCCTAAATTGAAAACCACACTCATTACACATAAAATATATTAATTCATAAAAAATATCATATTCCTAGTTCTTCGGTAGAACTAAAATCCTCCGATACCAATTTGTCCCGACCCGTCTCTTGGGGATCGTACTGTGACTACAGCAAGCCCACCATCCATTGGCCAGGGGCTGGCGACTAGCAACGAAGTCGTATTCCCAAAACCTGGGAAGGCATTGCCTTTATAACCCATAAGTGAGTGTCTACAGTAGGTAAACTATGTGATAATATAATTCCAACAGGAAATTACCATAAAACTTGAATGTACATGTAAACTGAACAACTCCTGTGAACACCCACCAAGGAATCTACTTGAAGGGTATGTACTACTATCGAACAATCATCTTTACGGTACACATCTTCTATGGTCCACCTTCGAGCTACCTACAGTCATAGTACCCTCATAAATATTCAGTTATCTACGTCCTCTACAGCATAAATAACTTGGTGTGGGCTTAGCCCATGCAGGGGTGAGTACAACGATACTCAGTAGGGACACCGAGACCCCCCAAAGGTCACTCAAAATTCAAAAAGGATAAACCAAAAAGCAGGAAACAACTATCATCCCTACATAGGTATATTCCCATATATATACCTATGTTATCATGTATACCCATCTCATTCATGAGGAAACGGAAGGCCCAAATCCATAGCCCAAGGCTCAAATGTTCCAAAAAGGAAAGAATACCATGAAGGTAACACCACAAAGGTAAGTACCACAAAGGTAACACCACATAGAAGAATACCACAAAGGTTTCACCACGAATGAATGTACCACACAGGTATGCCACAAAGAAGAATACCACAAAGGTACCACCACGAAGGTATGTACCACACAGGTACACCACAAATAAGAATACCACCATCGTATCACCATGAAACAAAGTACCACATAGGTACGCCACACACAAAAATACCACAAAGGTATCACTATGAAGGTAAGTACCACAATAGTACGCCACACAAAAGAATACCACCAAGGTATCACGACAAAGGAAAGTACCACATAGGTACGCCACATAGAATAATACAAGAAATATATCACTAAAAAGGTATGGACTCATCTCACACTAGCTATAACTAATGTACAAAAGTACATATGATTCATAAAAGGATAGATCATCTTATTCTGTTAAGTAGCACTGCTTCTGACCCACACAAGATCGATAGGTAAAAAAGCCCCACTGACCAAAACAAGATCGATATGCACTAACCCACATAGGATCACGGACCACTGACCCACATAGGATTGATATGCACTGACCCGCATAGGATCACTGAGCACTAACCCACACATGATCTGACCCACACAAGATCGGTATGCACTAACCCACACAGGATCTATGTTCTTTATTTACTTAAATCCAGGGAGGGTCTAATCCTCAAAAAATAGGTCAATACTCTAACAACCATGAAGTCCCACGAATCAGTATTTCAATGGTACATCATGTCAAAAGGGACACCACGCAACTGACGTTGCTACAATCAGATGCCTAGTCTGTATGTTATTAGCGTTTCTCCACTGAGGGCCCTATTGGATTCGGGGTTAGATCCAAACCTGATATACATCAACATTATCCCAAACTCAAGTGGAGTATACCAAAAGGACTATATCAATCTAAAGATTCTGGCTTTGTAGACGGTTCTTCAAACGGACGCCCATAGCTCAAGATATAACCGAAAGAGTGAAAAGGGTCGAAGTTGGACTGGGTCCGGTTCGACCCAGTCGGACTGACCTAGCCCGACCCATCCTAGGACAACCCGATCTGGTTCGGGTTGACACTGTAAAACACGGGGTCCATCAATGGTTTGGACCTAGCCCTATGGCGTGGCCCGACCCATGGTGTGGTGTCCGCTGGGCGGCCCTGGCTAGCTGGATGGTCAGCATCTCCTACGTGTGGCGTGGTCACGCGTTGCGCCATCTCCAGTGGCCTGTAGTGAGCCAGCTTCCCTACCTCACTGCTGCTCCCTCATGTTGCTGCTCTTGTACAAAGGGCGGTGCAGACGTACACTGCCTCCCCTTCATACAGCCAGCCAATGTCAGTCGTCACCTTTGCTCTGACGCAGCCCTTCTCCGGCGGTGGGGTCGCACCACCTCCTTCTTTCCGGCTGGCCATGGTTCCAGCCTCTACTCCCGAGTCCCACCGGTGCCAATCACCGGCACCGGTCCCCTTCCTTGTCCATTGAAAAGAACACACCAATACCATAAAGTTTGAAAAGTGGTCGGGCCATGTTCGATTGGCCTGCACACTCCACATTAGAGTGGTAGCAAGCGGCATAAACACTCATAATTAAAGAAGGATGTCATGAATGGGATAAGGGGGTATAAATCAACAGAAAACCCTCCAAGATACCACACAAAAACCTCCCGCAAAGACATAAGAATCTCAGGACATCCCATTAGTCGGTTGACCTACGTTCTTCGTATAAGTTCAATAACAGGAAAGAGGAAATCCAAAATGCTCAAACAAAATAACCCCTACCATGAACATCAGAGAATTGTCCACACTTATCGGTGGAATGTGTTATTTGTTCCCATGACCAGCTCCCCAGGACACCACTCTCACCTCACCCATTGGTGGTTTGATGTTGTCTGTCACCTCTCTCTCTGGGTTGACTTCTTCTTCTATGTGTCAAGTGTCACGACACTTTACCAGGGCTTCGTTGCTTGTTGAAGTTGTGTCAAATCCCCCCCCCAAACTCTATATAAATAGAAGAGGTGGAGGGTAAGTAACGAAAGTGGAATTTATGAAGGTTCATTTAATATTATCCTTTCTAAATTCTAACAACATTACTTAGTATTTGAAATTAAATCCATTTAATTTACATTGGCATAATTAAACGGGAGGTTTGCCAATGGACTTCCCTATATTAAAGAGGGGTTCAGGTGGTCCCCACTATTGAGAAAGTGTTCTTTTCAACAATACACTATGTTGTTATTTAAATGAGGAGATTTTTGAGAACAATACTATATCTATTTATGAAAATTTTGATGCTAACAAATACCCTTAATTATTTTCTAATGATTTTATTTTTTAAGAATATTGCAGGAATTTATTATTCATTTTATTTTTATTTCTGGATGAAATATTTTTGTTTTTGAAAAACAAGGTTTAAATGCTAAAGTATTCGAATAAGCGTGTTCTGGGAACACAGATCTACTTAAGCACATTCTAGAAACACTGTTCTTGACCTATGTGGAGAAACATAGCATTAGGATGAAATTCAGTGTATAATTTATGAGTTATCATAAAAGTATGGAAAAGAAACCCTACGTTAGGAAGGAACCCTGCATTTGAGTTACTGAAATGTATGGAAGGAGAACCATACATAAGGGTTAAACGTTACATTTGTTTCTCAAAGGTATTGTTCGTCAACCATACTTTTGTGAACAACCATACGTTCTCAGAAAAGAATTGATCAAGTATCATTCGTTTGAAATCTTATAAAAGTATGGATCTTTCATCATACGTTTGAAAGTTGAAGATAAAAAGTATGGATGGCCAACCCTACATTTGTGATGAACCATACGTGTCCAACCCTATGATTGTGTTCAACCATACGTTCAAACCCATGTGTGTGAAGGCTATGTCATCAACCATACATTTATGATCTACGTTACGTTCATATGATGCATATTGTACAACTCAACCTTACATTTGGCATCAGAGAGTTTAAAGTCGATATTATTGTGCAACGATCAGCAGGCTAATTATTAGGCTGATTTCAATCCGGATTTAAAGTCGTTTTTTAATCGCGAATTTTACTGATTTAGAGCAGTTTTATCTATGGATTAAGGATTGAATTAAACGGATATTTTTATGAAAATTCTTCAGGGAAGTTACGACTACTCTATAAAATCAAATGTTTGAATATCTCAAATCAAAAGGTGAATTTTGTGGATCTAAATTTGCAGGAGAAGTGCTAGTCATTATTATGATCTTTTATGAACAGATAAAAAAATAGAAAGGGGTGGTTTTTAAAAAATTTATCTTTTGTAGAAAATGATGAAAACAGAGAATGTCAAACATATATACCTGTTGATTCAAAGGAGAAACAAAGATATGTTTTTTGAAGAAGAAGAATCACGATAGAAGATTTACTCGTTTTACAACGAAGATCTACTATGAATCTGCTACTATTGATGTTGTGAATTATATTTCTATATCTACTACAACATGATCGACTTAGAATGAATCTTTTGGGAAGATCATTATTTCTATAGGAGACGATACATCTATTGTCAATTGCATGATATTTCAATTGTGAAGAACATCTAGAAAGTATTTTCAAAGTAAAAAATATTTATTTTCTATTATTGAGTGACCAGCTTCTCGTACTAGGCTATGTAGGTTCTTTAAGTGAACCCGAAGGATTTGTTTTTCCTTTGATTGTAAAGGTGTCAACTACAGCTTGGGGTTTTCATCATTATATCTCATTCATTAGAAACAACCTTTTGAATAAATTGTAATTACTGTGGAACAAGGGGACATATTTCAAAAATAAATTTCTTAATACAACCCCAAATAAGTGGTATTAAGTAGGATTTTTTATCAAATGATTTATTTTAATATTGTGAAATTAGTAAAACAATGCATGTCTAGATTCCCAGATCTCTACTGGCTAACACCCCTAGACCCAACAGAATATGGGTACCAAAGAAAATTGTTTAAATGCCATTGCAGGAAGAAGGTCACAAAAACAAAAAGGAAATATGGTAAATGCAGAGTGGACTCTAAATACATATGAGTGGAAACTCATCAAACATCACTACACTGACACAAAAAGATGATGGACTAGTTACTTTTGGTGACAATTCCAAATGGAAGATCATTGGTATTGGAATAGTTGGAGATCCCAAAGCTATCACAATAAACAAAGTACATTATTAATAAGGATTTAAAAACAATCTGATAAGTATCTATCAATTATGTGATGATGGTTATGTTGTTTATTTTTCTAAAAAAATTTGTTCTGTTTTTAAAAATAAACTGCTAAAATTTAGAGCACCTATAATTGACAATGTGTATACCCTGGATTTAAATTCCTTGTGAAAACAACAATTAAAATACTTAAATGATAAACGAAATGAATCTTGGATCTGGAATAGGAGACTTGGACATTGTAATGTATGTGTTTTACATAAATTATCTATGAAACAATTAATTTAGGATTAGCCTAGTTTCAGATTTAAATGTAACAGATTTTTTGTTGCATGTCATCTTGGAAAGCAACACAAATCATCCTTCAAGTCTATTGACAGAATTGCTATATCTAAACCTCTAAAACTTATCCATAAGGATTTGTTTGGACCTTCAATTTTAGCAAGCTTGGATGGTAAATTATATGTATATGTGTTATTTGATGACTATTCTAGATTTTCATGGATTTTCTTTTTAAAATTTAAAAATGAAGATTTTAATTTATTGGAATGTTTTCGTAAATATATTCAAAATGAAAAAAAAGATTTATAATTATTTCATTAATAAGTGATCCTGGTGGAGAATTTAAGAATCAGGAATTTAATTCCTTCTTCTCAAATATGGGTATTAAACACACCTTCTCTGTAACAAGAACACCTCAACAATATAGAATTATTTAACAAAGAAATATTACTATTCAAGAAATGGCTAGGACTATTCTAAATTAACACAGTCTTCCTACCTACTTTTGGGTAGAAGCTGTATGCACAACCTGTTATATAGTGAATAGAGTTTTAATTAGAACACTTTTGAAAAAGACACCCTATGAACCATGGAATAAAATAAAACCTAAAGTAAAATACTTTAAGGTTTTTGGATGCAAGGTTTACATCATGAACACCAAGGGAAATCTTGGTAAGTTCAATCCAAAATCAGATGATGGAATTTTCATAGGATATTCAGCTATCTCCCAAAATTATAAAGTCTATAATAAGAAGTCAAGGATTGATGTAGAATTAGTTCATGTGAAATTTTATGAATCTGATCCCTTTGAGAAAAGGTCAGATAAAATGGATGAATTTGTCTCTAATGATAACAAGAGACTTGAGATCTTGAGAAATTATTTTGAAAAAGTTATAAATGAAATTCAGTCTAGTTCAGAAGAACGTGATACTGAAGAACCTATGATTTTACTACCTAGATAATCTATAAACCTAAATAATAACCCTTTAGAAACTATAATAGGTGACCTAGACACAAGAATAAAAACTAGAAGAAATATAGGGAATCTTGTATAATTCCTTGCCTTTCTATCTCAATTAGAACCCAAGTCTATAAAATATGCTTTAGATGTTGAAATCCAGATGATATCAATGCAAGAAGAATTAAACCAATTCAAAATAAATGAGGACTTGGAATTATTTGAATGAGAACATAATTATCCAGTGATAGGAACCAAATCTGTTTTTAGAAATAATAAAGATAACCAAGGAATGATAACTAGAAATAATGAAAGAATTGAAGTAAAAGGATATAATTAGGAAGAAGGTATAGATTATGATGAGACCTTTGAGCTTGTATGTAGATTAGAAGCCATTATAATCCTTTTAGCATATGCATCTCAAATGAACATTAAATTATTTTAGATGGAATGTTAAGTCTGCCTTTCTAAATGGTTATTTAATACAGGATGTTTATGTTGAGCAACATCCTAGTTGTGAAAATTATCAAATACCAGATTCTGTTTTTAAACTTACTAAAGATTTTATGGACATAAATAAGCACCTAGATCTTGATATGAATAATTATGCTCTATTCTATTGAACAATTATTTTACTGTTGGAATGGCAGATCCCACACTTTTTAAGAAAACTGTAAATACTAATATATTATTGGTCTATATATATATTTATGATGTAATTTTTGGATCAACTAATAAATCCCTCTATCATGAATTTTCAAAGTTAATGCAAATAAATTTTCAAATTTTTATGATGGGAGAATTACATGTCTTTTTAGGACATCAAATTTATCAAAAAGATTTTGGAAATGTTTTGAATCAAAGAAAATAAATTACAGATTTATTAAAGAAATTTAGACTTGAAAACAACAAGATATATACAACTTTTAAGTGTACTAATATAAAAATTTATTTGGATGAAACTGTAAAATCAGTTGACAACAAGTTATATAGAGGTATGATTGGTAGTTTATTATATCTTACTGCTAGAAGACTAGATATAATGTATTCAATATGTCTTTGTGTATGATTTCAATCAAATCCTAAATAATATCATTTAATAGATATTAAAAGAATTTTTAGATATTTAAAAGGAACTATTTTTCAATCCCTTATTGATCCCAAAAATTATGATTTTAATTTGATTTCTTATTTAGATGCAGGCTTTGGGAGTTGTAGATTAGATAGGAAAATCACTTCGGGTACTTTTCACTTTTTATGAAAATCCTTAGTGTCATAGTCAAGTAAGAAACAATATTCAGTTTCTTTGTCAACAACTAAGGCAGAATATATTTCTGTGGGAAGTTGTTGTGCACAAGTGTTGTGGATGAAAAACACTCTTATAGACTTTGGACTAAATTTTAATAATACGCCTTTGTTATGTGATAATACTAGTGAAATAAATATTTCAAAAAATTATCTTAATCATTATAGGACTAAGAATATTGATATCAGACATCATTTTCTAAGAGATCATGTTCTTAAAAAGGATATATCATTAAAATTTGTATGTACTGAAATTCAATTAGATGATATATTTACTAAACCACTTCCCACTGCAAGGTTTGATTTTATTAATGGGGGGTGTAAGTTTATTTAATTTTCAATAATGTTTTATTTTACAAAGTTTTTTCTTTATTTTAATCATGTTTAAAATTATTTAGTTATTTGTTTTTCAAACAGAATAAGTTTTATTTTCCCCATGTAATCAATTTTATTTATATTTAAAATCTATGTAATGATTAATGAAAACATGGGAATCAAGGCTGTTAGAAACCTTTCGAATTCTGAATCATTTCTTTTCCACCAAAACCCTTCCGAACCTGCGAAACCTTACCACTACTTGTCAACCCTAATCTTCGAACATCTGAAACCCTAACCTTCAAACCATCATAGATTCTCGCAGAAATTTCAAAGACTAATAGTGATGATGAGTCCGACACCAACAATGCCAGAAACAGTGCTCATTAGGATGAAAAATATTACAGGGAAATGTAATTTATCTAGAATATATATTTAAGACGAAATTATTGTTAAAACAAGCACCGTCTTTTCAGAATCTCGAATAGTCCTTCAATAGTGAGAATACAGAATTTTTTTATGAGGTAGAATTTGAATATTCTTTTAAAACTGTACAATTCATTTTGTGAGATCATCCTGACACCATGCTGGCTAAGATAGAGGATAGGGATTCTTCTATCACTTCAGTTGAAATTAGTCAAATACAGAACTACCCTCACGAGGTAGTGTTTCATTTTGATTTGAAAAATATAGGAGATTTTGTGCAAAAATATGAAGACATAATGTATTTTATGTTTGGATCAACTAGAATAAGTAAAAAGTTCGTTAAGTATTTGGAACCAGATCAGAGGATTCTTTTGAAATTTGTACAAATTGGGATAGCACCAAGAATGTATGAGATGGAAACGATATTGTATCCTGACATGTACATAATGTATCTTCTTCTTAGTGATATAAAATTAAATTTTCCTAGTTACATGTTGAGGTACCCGAGTTATTGTTGTCATAGTATAACCAGAATGAATTTATACCCTCTTGGTAGATTCATTTCCACACTTTTTTTCAAAAATGATATGGTGAGATTGGTGGATTCCCGAGTGAGATTTCATCACAATAATGTTTTCAATGCTGGAACATTACGAAAAATTGGCTATTTCTAGTGCACATTAAAAGGGAAACTTTTTCTAGTTGGAGCTGAGGAAGAAGAAGATAGTGCTCATACTTAGTCAGCTAAGTCTAAAGAGGGATAGGCAGAATCGAGAGTAAGCATTGTTGCAAGAAGAATACGTTTTCAAACTGAAAACGCTCGAGGAGAAATAAGTCAGGAGGGCCTTCAAACTCAATGAAAAATAGCTGTCAATGAGGAACTTGTTTCCCCTGTACTGACAACAATAGATTTACTCTCTTACAGTTTTATAAGAGAAGATGCTGTTAAAAAAGCAATGGATGCTATTATTTTGATGTCAGAACTAGTGGAAGGACCTCAGATTCAATCTGGAATTCAAGAAGAAGCTGAAGCAGAGACTCAGGAACATGATGTGGTTGTTAAAGAAGACGACCCTGAAAGAATTGAATTTGAAAGAACAGAACCAGAAGCCAAATCTGACATTGAACAGGAGGAAGAGCATGGTGAGAATGATTCAATCCCTCAAGAAACTCCAGAATATATTATTTTAGAAAATACAATGTAAGAACAGTTTTCTGATTTTCGTACTAAGAATGTTTCTGAATTTCACACTTAAGTAATTAATGATTATTCTTCTATGGATGTGTCTGGAAAAGACTCTGAGGAACAATCTGTGGATCAAACATCTCAGGAGAAGGAAAAAAAAGTCTGATGCAGATTCACTACCTTTAGTACTGTTACATTACACTGAAACAGAGAATGAGAATCAAGCACAGGGTCTCTCAGATTCAGGGAATAAACAAATCGAAGAGCTATATAGAAATTTGTCTCAGTTGGTATATGAAAATGTTACTCTAATGAGAGCCTTAGAATCAGAGCAGTTGAAATTTCAAAGAATTTAGGGAAGTACAATTTCCAAGAAAGAAGTTGAAATTTTTAAGAAGGATATGCTGAATGAGGTTAAAAAATTAAAGATTAAAATGGTTATGAAGTCAGATTTATCAGATCTTAAATTTTTAATGGAGACACAATTTTCATCTGTTGGGACTAGTGCTGCTAGTAGATCAGCTACTTCACCTAATTTAATCAGAAGTTTTCAAGCTCTCACAACTGCAATGAGAAACATGAATGATAGATTGCATGATATTCAATGCAATAGTGCTCCCTTATCAGTCTTGTTTGACAATCCGAAATTTTTGGTTGATTAGTTGACATCAAGGGAACCATATCTTAGACTTTTGCTAAATCATTTCACAAAAAAAGTGTCATTGTTTATAGAAAAGGACGAATGACTACATGAGTTTTTCAAATTCAACCTCATAGAAGACATTCATATGACTCAAGAGAACATGGATCTTATTGTTAAGTTGGTGATGGAATGATGAGAAGACTCAGGAAGCAGCGTTCAGAAATCAAGTAAGTCGTTCGAATTAGATAGACCCTATCTGACCCCTGCCAAACCTTGATTCATGTCTTTATCAATTTTTTACTTTTACTGGAAATATGTTTCATTATATTTATTTTGTTTTACTGTATTTTGTTTAGCTAACCCAGTGATCTAGATTCACTAATTGATAAGTAGATAATTATATAATTTACTTACGTTCAGTGCTACATTAATATGTGTTATATTTTATATTTTTTCATCCTTTTTGATATCAAAAAAAAGGGGGGAAATTTGGATAAAAAAACATTTTTGTGTTTCATTTTATATTTTTATATTGGGGGAGAAATTAAAATGGATAAATTACAGGGAGAAATTATGTTAAATTTAATATTGTATTTATCTTTTCAAAATTCAAAACTATATGTAATTAATTTTTTTAAGTTAATTCCATTGGTTATTTTAGGGCTATTCTGATCATCAAAAAGGGGGATATTGTTGAGAATGTGTTGTTTTAAAGAATACATAATGTTTTTATTTAAAGTAAGAGATTGTTGAGAATAATACTCTTTCTATTTGTGATAATTTTGATGCTCACAAATAACATTAATTATTTTCAAATGATTTTATTTTTTAAGAATATTGCAAGAATTTATTATTCTTTATATTCTTATTTCTGGATGATATATTTATGTTTTTGAACAATAATGTTTAATTTATAAAGTATTCCCAGGATCATGTTCTATGAACACGGATCTGCTTATGCACGTTTTGGAAACATTGTTCATACTGTACGTGGAGAAACGTAGTGTAATGAAGAAATGCAGTTCATATATTATGAGTTATCAGAAAAGTATGGAAGAGGAACCATACGTTAGAAAGGAACCCCACATTTGAGTTATTGAAAAGTATGGAATTAGAACCGTACATAAGTGTTAAATGTTACTTTTTTTTCTCTCAAAAGTATGGTTCATCAACCTTACTTCTGTAAACAACCATACGTTCTCAGAAAAGTATGGATCAAGTATCTTTCGTTTGAAATATTATATGATTATGGATCTTTCATCATACTTTTTAAATTTGAAGATAAAAGGAATGGATGGAAAACCCTTCATTTTTGATAAACCATACATTTCCAACCCTATGTTTGTGTTCAACCATATTTTGAAAACCTTACGTGTGAAGGCTACGTCATCAACCTTGCGTTTATGATCTACGTTAAGTTCCGAGGATGCATAATATACAACTCAACCTTACGTTTGGCATCAGAAAGATTAAAGTTGATATTATTTTGGAAGGATATGCAAGCCGATTATAAGGCTGGTTTCAAGCCGGACATAAAGCTATTTTTTAAGCGCAACTTTGACTGATGCAAATCCGTTTTATCAATGGTTTACAGATCGAATTAAAAGAAACTTTTTATGTCGAGTCTTCAGGGATGTTATGACTACTCTGTAAATACAAATGTTTGAATATCACGAATCAAAAGGTGACTTTTGTGGATCTAAATGTTCAGGGGAAGTGCTCATCATTATTATGATCTTTTCTAAATAGAGAAAAAAATAGGAAGATAAGGTTTTTAAAAAACCTGATCTTTCATAAAAAAGGAAGAAAATAGAGACTATAAAAAATATAGACCTGCTGATTCTACATAGTGAACAAGCTCTGTTTATTGAAGAAGAGGAATCAAGATAGAAGATTTACTCATTCTACATCGATGATCTACTGTGAGTCTTCTACTACTGAAGTTGTGAATTATATTCATACATCTATTGTAACAGGATCGACCCAGAATGACTCTTTTTGTGAAGATCATTAATATTGAAAGCGATGATCCATCTACTCTCAATTTCATGCTTATGAAATAGTGGTGAACATTTGGAAAGTATTTTCAAAGTATAAAAATTGTTATTTTCTATTCTTGTGTGACCGGCTTCTAGTTCTAAGCTGTGTAGGTTCAGTGAGTGAACCGAAAGGATATTTTTTGCCTTAGATTGCAAAGGTTTCAACTGCCTGTACTTAGTTGTTGATAGTTATGTTGAAACGAGGACCAGATAGTGAAAATCACCAAGCTCATAGAGTAGAGTATTGGTGGTGTGGACTAGGGGCCTTCTGTTCCCCAAACCGCTATACATCGTGTGTCTCTAGACTTCATATTTTCAATGCATTAATCTATCTGATTAATGATGAAAGACAAAACACGATCTTGTGAAGATTTTTGAAAAGAAAGAATTCACCCCCCTCCTATGAATGTCTAGTATAATCCAATCCAACACCCACCACCATGAATTCACAAATGGTAGTTTTTTATCTCGGGCGGTCCCCACCTCCAAGCATTCAATTGGATGGTTAAAAATAAAATAAAAAGTTATTCTTTACTTTATTTTTATTTCCACAAAAAAACACGAAATCTAACTTTCACCCTCAACCAACTACGGTCGAGGTGAAAGTCTCCTTAAGTGAATACTAGATCTCCAAGTTCAATGGTGTCCTCGAATAACAATTTCAAGCTCCATTTCAAAAGTTACTAAAACGCTGCTTATGTGTTTACTGAACGTACCCAAAAAAATTCAGAAAATTATTAACAGTCACCCTTGACCCGCGACATTTGAGGTTAGGGTCTGACCAAGTGAAACACGCCGCAATGAATCCAAATGTACTCTAATATTTCTAATCAGAGTTACAGTTTAGAAGTTATGGATTTTACAATAAAATAATTGTCACTTAATTAGTTTATTTGTGGCTGAAAACTAACATTCAATGGTGGCCCGTGAAGGCCAAAGTTTTTATCATCTTAAATAAATCATTCCCTCACAAGTTCAGCTGTGGTCTCATATTTTCAATCCGAGCTACTATTTGTGAGTTATAAGCATTTGAAAAATAAAATAATTTATTTAATTATTTTATTTACAGTTATACCATTTTTGGGTTTTCTCACAAGAGGCTCATGCCGACTAAACTTAAGTCATGCCTATGATAAACCTACCATCATGAGTGCAACGATGCCCTCATATTTCTAATCTGAGTAACCATTTAATTGTTATTCCACTTTTTCAAGAAAACTGCATACACCAACTAATTAAAGCTTAACAAAAATTAGGGGGATCATTCTGAGCACTCTGGGCCTCGGAATCACCTGCCATTAGATTTCTCAATCTCAAAAAATTCCCATATAATTAAAAAAAATAACATGGAATTTACGAGTCTTTATATACTCTTTAAAATGGATTATGATTCAATGTTACCAATGTGGAAAAAGTATTTTTTTAACAATGTCATCTTTTATCATGATTGATTATGATTCTTCAACCATTGATGAGATATTATTTTCCATATATCAATAAAATCATGAATTTTATAATAATATAGTTAGTAATGATATTTAAAAGTAAAATTTCCTTTTAAACAAACTTTGGTACTCAAACGTTTCAAGGAAATTGTATTAATAAATCAGACTTCATTTCTCTATTCAGTTGAAGGTATGTTTTTTTTTCCAAAACCATGTTTTATAATTTATTTTAATTTTTTTTTAACATTTGAAAAATTTATTGTAAAGGAATTTTAACCCATTTTACACTTTATCATTGGATTTCAAGGGAATTTTATGTCATTTTCAAAACCAATATCATTTGATTGTAACCAAAAATGTTAAATCAATACTCTAATTGTTTTTTAAACAAGGTACCTTCCTAATTTTTTTACAATGAAAAATGAATATTCTTTTATTGAATTTTGGAATTTAACCATCATTATGAATTTCATTTCATTGATTCATCTTTTTCATGTTTAATAGATTCTTTATAATGATTTTTAAAAAAATTGTTTTTTAAATGAATATGATTTTCAAAGTGATATCTATTTTAAAAAGGTATTTTTAAAATGAAAATTATATTTTCAATAATAATATTTTCAATTTTCATTTAATGATATACCTTTAATCAGAATCATCAAACCCTTTTTTAATTATCTTCCACTATAGATATTTTGTAATGAAACCATCCTTATTATTTCTATATACAGTTTAAGATTGTTTCATGATGATTACTATGAAACCTTTTTATTTTCCAGGTGTTAATCATGTTACAAATAAATATTTATGAATCCCATTTATCTTCTACAAGATAATAATGTATTAAGGATATTTTTCAAGGAAATCAAATTTTTATCATGGGTTAATAATAATTCAATGTGACTATTATGGAAATCATTTATTTCTCATGGATAAATCATGATTTAAAAAGAATAAAAGGGTTTTCATTCATTTATAATCAAATTAATTCTTCATGTTATTTACTTGTATTGTGGTTCTAGGACCATATATAATATGGATACATATAGATATCCCTATGTGAACCCATTATATCTTATATAATGGGTGTTCCTAGATAGCGCTTGAATTCATTGGGTAATTATTATTTTTTCTGTAAAATTATATTGGAAATTATCCTTATGGTTATTCAAATTATAAGGGTCATGTTACGGTTCTATAAGGGATCAACTAGATGATGTTCCCAGACACCATTATGTTTTATATAGGCTTTCTATGGTTTTATGTTGTCTCATTTGAACAATATTTATATCACATGGAAAAATATTATTGATTCATTTGACTATTTTATTTTTTAATACATTATGAAATGTTTTTATGTTTGATTATCGAATTACTAATGACTATGAATATTCATATGTTATCATAATTCACATAAATAATGTCATCATTCACTTATTATCTTCATATGCTGACTGGTGAGATTTATCTTTTAATTTTTATATTTTTCATTATTGATCATTTGAGATCACACCTATTATATTTTTATTTCCTTAGGTTCTAAATAATTACATTGAATGAATTATTACTATAAAGGGTTACATATCGATGATGTAGATTTCATAATGTCAAAAATATTAATAGGTTGCGTGGGATAAATTCACATTGAAAGTCATGTTAATTGTTTATTTATTATTTTTTCATAGTTCAATAAAGCTTTAAACCTAACAGGTAATCGATGTTGTTAGTGATTCATTTTTCTATTATCTCTTTGTAAGGACTAGATGAAACAAATTATTTCACAATTATCACCATCAAAGCTGAAAATGAAATGTTTCTAATTTCATCCCCAAATATGGGAGTGTTGGTTCTAGGCAGTTATATTTTGTATCATAGGTTAGTTTAGTAACTTTGGATATTAGGATGTTTTAATGGGAGGTCATATTAATAGTCATGGATACCATCAAAGTCTATAAACATAAGTATGATCATATGTTAAATTTAATAGACACTCAATTTGGGTTTTATGTGATGGGATATTAATGTGATGTATGACATTTTTGGAGAATTTTTATTGGGTTAATGTATTTATAATCCCGATAATCAAAATGAATTATTATTAATGGAAAATTTATTTTATCATGTATATAGAAAATGGGTATCCCAAAGGGTGGGTGATAACCCATAACATATGAAAAGGTCGTGGGGCTTGAACCCACAAGCCAGGGGAGATATGGGTGTATTGCATACCACTATCCTACATGATTTCAATGTTAGTATGAAATTTTTATGGGTAAATATTATTTTCATTTGGATAACCTATAGGATTTTATTTGAGGAATAATTAGTGACATACCTTGTATATCTATATAATCAAATAGTTATAATACATGGGTTACAAAAAATTTCAGTATATATTTGAATAATTTCAAGAATAGTTATTTATACAATTATTTTTCTTAAAATTTGGTTTTTACTATTGAATTTTATGGATTAATGTATCAGGTGAAGGTTTATTAAAGGTTGAAATTTAAATCTTCAAGTATATTTACATATTCTCTTAGTCTATATGGTAAAAGAATTCTACAAATCATAGAAATGAATATTGAAAATAATTGTGATGCCCTGACCCCAGTTACACAATGTCAGTGCATTATTTTCATATAATGGCATGATTACAAGGAATTAAGTCCTGAAACACCAATCAGTTTACCAGTCATAGAAAATTAATTACATACATGAACGTTACATTACACATGTGAAAATAAAAAACCACATAAATGATCCTTTGAGAACGCCATTAATTCACTAGAATAACCCTCCTTATCAATCATAATACACCTTTTTTGAATCCTAGGGAAACAAAAATAAAAAAGGGGTGAGCTCGGAAGCTCAGTAAGGATAACAATATCAAAGAAACATTCAGAAATAATCATAAACATTTAAGGTAATGTATAAAACTAAAAAAAAATTCCCTTTAAACATAAAATTCAGCATAATATAGAAAATATAAATAAAATAATTCCATTTAATTATTCACATGGATATTATACCAGTCGAATAATCACATGCAATAACAATAAACAATTTCATAATTTTGAAATGCATAACTCCATACTTCATAACCACATAGTCAATGAATTGTACCAATACTAAAAATAAGATTTTGTCAAGGCCTTGTACCAAGACACTAGTTTTCATCATGAGAGCTAACGATTCATTTAGGTGCTATAGTGGGGTCCACCCGTCACATACTAAGTCCATTTCATTCCTTATATGAAATGGTTTAATCCTAACTTAAAATTTTGAATTAAAACTAGCATATGAAATGTCAATAATTTATCCATAAACCAAGAATGGTATAAAAATAACACATCCATAGTCAAACATATCACAAAACATTCATTACAGTATGGAATATTTTTATCATAATAAATCAACCTCGATCAAGAATAATATTCATTAAAAGATGTTGACATAGTTGAAAATGATCTGTAAAACTCTTTGAGGGAAATATCATTTTTTCATGAAATCATTTTAAAAGTCACATAATTTATAAAAGAAGTAATTTAGAATATATTTTTAAATAAACGTGTCCCATACCACATTAAAACATTTAAAATTAATTAACATTTTATAACATTCATGTCCATATAAATAAATCCTTAAAATCACATTGGAAAAATGGTTATTAATGGGAATGGTTTAGAAGAATGAATCATTAAAACATTTAAAATGATTTTTTTTGTTAAAGAGTCCCTTAAAAAGAATACTTTTAAAAACTCTTTTACGCAACATGTAAAATGATAAAAAAATATGTGCCTGTAAAAACCTACACATAAACAATCTCAGATAATAATGAGATTGAGGAATTAACCCTTACCTTGCACTTTCCTCTGGTCGAGGGTATGTTTAACCTACTGTATAATGACCATAGTATGTTATTAAATTATATAAAAACCATATTCATATTTACTATATCATACATGATTCATTTATGACATTACACTACCCATTTAATAATGATTTCCATGTTAAATTAACATTTTGAGTAATAATCGTTTTCGATATTGTACGTGTTTTAACTTGTTCTTCTTGATCGTATCATTTAGATAATAATTTACATAAATCCAGAATATAAAACATGTGAATACACATAAACGTTGTTTCCGTTTTCATATCGTATTGAGCGGATGTAAGTGAATAAGATATATGTGAATACACACACACACACATATATATATATTCAGTAGCATTATTATGTCAGATATTAAAAACTTATTAATAATATATATTTTTATAATTATCGTTGAATGGTGAACGTGGAAATGAATCTCATCGCGTCGTGGAGACGGTAATCCATACGTATGTACGAGCGAGAATATCATTATATTGATGGTGAAATCTCATGTAATTGGATAGTATGTCATATATACCTAATAATTAACATGTTATATTTATTATTTACATCTGTTATAGTCATTATTATACCCTTCCAAAAAATTAAGTGTTTGAATAACAAACTACACCACGACGTAGAGACAGTAAGCTGTACGTACGCACGTATGGTGACTTTGTCATTTATAGAATGGTTAGAATAAATAATATGGTTTTTATATATTTATAATAATTTCACAGTATATATAAGGTACTGGAGTTATTATTTTGGTATAGAAACAACAAATAAATAGGAAGTGTAAGAAGAAAATAACTTGAAAGAGGGTGGTGAAATTATTACATATTCTTCGGTTGTTTCCTTTTGAGTTGATCAAAATAGATCCTTAAGTTTGCTTTCTGATAAAAGTATGGACTCTAATTCTAAGGGAGGAATGTTGGGAGGAGATTTTGGTAGGTTTTGGCCATGCCAAGAGGCTTTGGAGTTGTGATTTTGAGATAAGGGGATGTACCCTTTTATAAGAGAGGTGGGGGTCACTTTATGAAAAGCTTGAAATATTATTATATAATAAATTAATTTTCTGTTTATAATGGTTCCAAAATGATTTATTTTTAGTTTATGGTGGTTATGGGTCGAATATATTTCCCTCAATAGGTTTTAGACAAGTTTAGGTTACCATTTTAACCTTATCTTTTAGATTTAACTCTTATATAAATAGTTTAACTTTTACCGTGACTTCTTGTATTCAAACACTACAGGGTTAATAAATATACTCTAAACATCTAAGATAACCTCAAGTGGTTAATTAATTACAAATATAATATTTGTTAACCCTTTGTATGAATCTTATATTTTTATGAATATTATATAAACCAATAATATAGTATTTTTTTTAAAAATTAATTTATATCAATTTTGACACTATTTTGTATTTTGTTTTTGTGAAAGTCATAACAAACTTATCACTTTGGTATAAAAATTGAAATTTATCACTATTTGGTAATTTTTTTATCATATCTACCCTAACATGTCATAGTAACCTAGAAAATTAGTGGAATTCATTAGAAGTCTCAATTTACATTTATTTGGATATTTATAATATCAATTATTTTAATATCTTATTAATAACGTAATTACTACGTCATCATTGTGTCATAAATAAATTTAACTATTTAATGTCTAAAAATTATAAATAAAGAACAATTATTTTGGAAATATTTTGATCTTTGAAATGAATATTTATAGTCGAATTTATATTATGTGTAACCTTATATCAAAAATGGTTTAGTTATTAAACATTGAATTTAACACTTGTAACTTTTCATTAAATAAAATAATAATAAATCACCTAATCTAATCTAAGTGGATAAAAGAGGATCATATTTTATTAATAAGGTTGTTTTTGGTATAATTACACTTATCCAATAGAATTAGTACATGTGTTAGGGTAATTACAATTTCATTTTTACCCTTAATTACCGTATTTACGTTAAACATTGGTAAATAAAAGTCAAAAGTTACTATTCACTAAAAATTAATTTCATCTTCTTGAAAAATGTTTTATTTACTGATTCCAACCATGTCTTTATGAATTTTGAAATTCAACTCACATAAGCAATAAAAATATGTTTTATGAAAATTTGCAAATGTTCTTAAAATGTGGGTAAAAGAGGTTAAAAAGTTCAATAAAATTTTATACTTCTAATTTTATTATAAAATGACTCCAATAAATTATATTGAATTTATAAAGGTATTATTTATTTATTTTGACTTAAAATAAATTTAAATAAACTAAATAATTATTTAAATAAAGAGTCGGTTTTAAATAATAATGCATTATTTTTCACTATTCATCAAAAATTGAATGTTTTCAGAAAAATACCAAAACATAACCCTAAGATAATTTTAATATTTTGAATTAAATAATGAATTATATTTTAAAAAATTAATAACATAGAAGTTTAATTTTTTAATTTAATATAAACCCTTGTTGTCGAAACCAAAAAGTGGGTTTTCTTAAAAGTAAAAACTATCAAAAGATTAACATGTGTTTAGGTCAAATTTAAATGTGAAATTACTTATAATGACCTAAATTGTATAAAATGATAAAAATATAATCTAATTATACATCAAAACCATTAAAATTCATTATTTAACAATATAAATTATTTCGATTAAAAAAATTTCCATTAAAACACAGTATTTTTCACAAATCATCAAAATATAAAAGATATCCAAAAAGTACCAAAACATTATGCAAAATAAATTTTTATGTCTGGATTATAAAGAAGAATTTAATTTCACTATGTTACACATTTAAAATTGTCAAATACTGATATTAAAAATGGTTCACTAATAAAAGGCGGTAAAATTTTATTTTTTAAAAAATACCTCTTTTATCTAAAAAAAATTAATTTTTTCATACATTATGTCTAAGAAACACAAAATATGGATGTTAAGATTATATAGAGTATATAAGATTCATATTAAAGTTAATACTAGTTGTTGGGGTTTGGCTTAGTGGTAAGCACCCCGTAATACTACATGGAAAATGGGGGTTCAAAACCCATGGGGCGCAGGTACTGTAGCGGTACTGTAGCAGCAGCGGTACTGTAGTAGCGGCAGCACTGTTCATCTGCGGGTACTGTAGCGGCGGCAGGGCACTGTAGTGGCGGCGGTACTGTGCAGGTACTGTAGCAGCATGTTACTATTCACAAAATGTGAATTGGGCATAAAATTTGGGCCTACGGGCTATGAAATGGGCTTTAAGCCCACTAGTTTTTTTTAGTTGGGGTTTGGCTTAGTGGTTAGCACCCCGTAATACAACATTGAAAATGGGGGTTCAAAACCCATGGGGCGTAGGTACTGTTGCGGGACTGTAGCAGCGGGGGCACTGTTCATCAGTGGGTACTGTAGCGGCGGCAGGGCACTGTAGTGGCGGCAATACTGTGCGGTACTGTAGCAGCATGTTACTATTCACAGAATGTGAATTGGCCTTTGAATTTGGGCCTACGAGCTATGTAATGGGCTACAAGCCCACTGGGCCTTCGTGCTATGTAATGGGTTTCCCTCTACCCAGTTAAAAGAGGTCTTTGCATTGATTTAATAATAAACATGTGGCTTCGGTCCCAACCTTTAATATTAAAGTTAATACTATTCATAACATTTTTTTGAGTGACTAGTCTGGTAAGGTGTGTTGCGCTCGAACTCGGTGTCGCATTTAGCCCAAGATATTGAATTATTTTAGTGAGACAACGTACTATGAAATCTTGGGGTGTTACAATAATATTATCCCAATACCATTATTTCTAATGAATCGATGGTCTTTTCTATCATCACATGTTTATGGCTTTGAGGCCCTTAACTTTCCATTGACCATTCACCTGTATTTGATCAATGACCTCAATCACCCACTATAATTATTCATTCTCTTCCTCAATTCCCACCCATATTCTATTATTTAGAAACCTAGTTATGTGTTATTATATATGAAATTTATACTTCCCTTTCACTATTATTATGTGGATGTTCTATGAAAAAAAATTATTTTGGTTAACAAATTCTTTTTAACATATCCATCCACTAATTATCGAGATAAAGTTAAAATTATGAAGAAATAATTTATTAATGGGGAGAGGATGTAAAAACATGATATTTGAAAAGTGAAAAATTAATTTCAATTTCATATAGGAGAAAAACAATAATTTTATCTTGTATTAAACACAAAAAACATTTTAGATTTGGTTTCATGAAATCCTGATAGTTTTATGTTTGATAGCGTATTCATTACAAAACACCAAACATAAAAGATCCCGGATATATATATACATATATATATAACTGTTATAACCTTGAAGTAAAATTGGAATGTATTAATATTATTAATAATAATTAGATGTGTTTTAAATAATTATGTAATTAAATTAAATTCATTTTTTGAATCAAATTAATAAAAATAACATTAAGTGAAATTTAGAGATTTTTGAGAAAATATTGATTTTTCAGTGAATACTGAAAAATTAATTTTTTGTGTAAAATGTTGTCTCTTTTCAATAAATTAATTATTTTAAAAGTTTCAATGCATTTTGAATATGTTTCTATGTATCATATGTATTATTCTGTGGTATTTAATTACCTTTGAATCAAATTTATATTTGTTTTTCGAATATGTTTATTTTATTGTATAAAAATGTGTTCCTCTAAAAACATTTTTAAAATAGAAAATGTTTCTCCATGTCATTAATTAAAATAATACATAATGGGAAATGTTTTAAATTAAATTTATATATTATGTATCATTATATATTAAGAGAATTTCATTTAATTTTTATTATTAGTCAATGAGTTAATATAGACGCATCTGTCTCTAAAAAACCTCTTCTTAAAAACACATTGTCCCACAATTTCTGTGATATTAATATTAAATTAACTTTTGAATGATGTGTGAAATGAATTTTAAAAATGGAAATCCATATTTTTAATCAGAATAATTCATAATTCCTAATAAAGGAAAATTTATTTTTCACTAAATGGGTTTGTGAAAACAGTTAAATTTAATTATAACAACTAAGGTAAAAACATGTTTACCATGGGGTTTAACCTTTAATTTAAGAGTAAAAAGGTAGTAAACCTGTCCAAAACCTATATTATGGACATATCTCGACAATTATGACATTATTATTGATTTTTATATGTTTTTGTACAGTTTTCCGGGAATGTGATCAATATAATAAGTTAATTAAGGAAAAATACAAAAAAATTATTTTCATTTTAATTTCATTAAATTTTTAGGATAGGGGAAAAACACAGTTCTATTTATTTATATTATTTCAAAATATACATTATACTTTTTATCATAATGATTTTTTTAGTTTCTATAGATGAAATAATTACATAGAATGCCTGTGAAGTTTCAACCAAATAATTATTTAATCAACAATTATATTAAATAAATGACACTGGAAATATTAAGAGAGATGTCAATTAAGTTTTTTATAGTCTTAAATTAATTATAGATCTTAATTTATAATTTTAAATTTGTGTTAACTTCCTATATTAAAATTCACTCTTTATATTGATTTTAAAAAAAATTAAAGTAATGTCCAAATTTTCATTAATGTTATATTATAATAAATTATATTTTGTTAAATTATTTAAAATTATTTAAAATTCTAACTAATAAAATTTTATTTAAAATGTCAATAAATATCAATTATTTTCTATTAAAGAAACAATTTATATTTTATAATGAACATATTTACCCCCTTAGTTGTAAAAACATTGTTGGCACTGTGAGTGTTATAGATGCTCTTTTTCACGTTATATGCTATTATGTTAATATTACTATCCAACACACAAAGAATTTTAGTGAATGGTATGCTAATTACACATTCAGGTATAGAAAACATACTTTTTTATTATGGTTCTACGCATTCCTTTATATCAGAAATTTTTTTAGAACTATTAAAACACCACTAGAAATCATAGAAGTAGAGATTTCAGTGAGGACTAGAAATGGGAAAATAATTTCATCCAATATATATAACTCCCCCCAAAATAATTTGTGCATTGACCTTCCTGGAAAACCATCCTAGACTTCACATTGTGGAATTTAATGTTATTATTGGCTTGGATTGGATTTCCTTATATATAGACTACATAAATTACTATAAGGGGGAAATCAGTATCTATATGGAGAATCATGCCCAGATTCTATATAAGAACATAGAGAAGGATGAATCTAATTTATCACCACTATCTTATAAATTAATATTATTTTCCTAATAGCAAAAATATCTAGCATAAATGATCAATTTTAAGTAATATACCATCCTTGATGACATGAATGTTGTGAGGTAATTTTATGATGTGTTTAAAAAAGAATTTCATGGTATTCCCTGGAGATGAGAGGTTGATTTTTTTATAAAACCTATAACATGGGTTCTTCCAATATCCATGACTCTATATCGGATGGATATTATAGATATTGAGGAACATAAGAAACAACTATTAGGGAATCGAGATAAATAGTTTTTAAACCCAAGTGCTTTACCATGATGTGCACCGATCCTCTTTGTCATGAAGAAGGATGGGTCAATGAGCTGTTTTGCATTGATTGTCTTTATGTCAACAAGATCATGATAAAGAACAAGTATAATTTTCCACGGATTGATGATTTGTTTGATCATCTGTTTGGGTCAAAATACTTATTTACGGTGAATCTATGTTTGGGATACTACTATTTAAGGGTTAAGTAGTACATTATCCCCAAAACTACTTTTCGTACAATGTACGAACACTAAGAGTTCATAGTGATACCATTCAGACTCACTAATACTAGAGAAATCTTTCTCGAGTTGATGAATATAGACATTAGAGATTACATTGATATATTTTTTGTATTCTTTACAGACTATATTATAATATATTCCAAAATAAAGGAGGAGCATGAGGACAATCTAAGCATTTTTCTAAAGACCTTACGAAAAGAGACACACTATCAAAAGTATAGAAAAGTATAGCTATGGTTGAATGAAGTCTCCTTCGTGGAGCATATCATCATAAAAAATGGGATATTTTTGTATAATTCAAAAAAAAAGAAATTATGGGATATTATAAGGAGAAATCACTGATAGATATCTATAGCGTCCTTGTGTTAAATGAATTTTATTACCGATTTGTGAGAAAAATACCATTACATTCAAACCATCTTACCAAGAGAACTCTAACAGGAGTGAAGTTGTCATGGAATTATGAATATATATAAAGCTTAATGGAGATAAAAATAAGTATTTTAACTTCCATTATGCTCACACTACCCACCAGTACGTAAATATTCATAATTTTCAGTGATGATTCGAAGAAGGTATTTCCATGTGTGTGGATTAAGAGTAAAAAATTCATTTCCTAATCATCAAGGTAGTTGAAAATTTATTATAAGAACATTCCCACACATGGTTTGGAGTTGGAATATGTGATCATTGCATTGAAAATTTGGGGGTATTATCTCTCTTTGGGGAATTATTTAATATATATGGATCAAAAAAGTATTCAATATATATTCACACAAAAAGAGATGAATATGCACAAATAAATATCATTGGAGCTCATCAAGGATTATGAAGGCTCAATCCACTACCATCCTAGGAAAGTGAACAAAGTAGAAGTTTCTCTAAGTTTAAAGGATACAATAATTTTATCATCAATGAGAATTGATAAGAATAAAATATTATTATATTTTAATAGGATGTTCATGGGAATCATATTGAAAATACTATCATCAATAATTTCACAAATTATTTCTCAATCCTTAATTTTGGAAAGTGTAAAGGATGATAAAAAAATGATGTGGGAATTTAGAAGAGAGTGTAATCTATAAGTAAAATGAAATACACATAGTTCAATGTTAATGAAGATGTAATTTTGAGATTTTGGTCAAGACAATGTGTAACATTAGTTCTTGAGTTAACGAAATAAATTTTTTATGATTCACATTGTTCAAGTTTCTATATTAAACCAGGAAACACAAAGATGTATCGAGATCTCCCAGAGTGATATTGGAGGGATAAAATAAATAATGAGATCGTAGAATATACATCAATGTTCCTGGTATGTCATCAAGTGAATGATAAAATGAAGAAGTATTAGGGGATGATGAAACCATAACCCATACCAATATTGAAATAGAAAAACATCACCATGGACTTTTTCACAAGACTTATAAAGGTATCCAAGGTAAATAATGCTGTCTGGGTTGTTATGGATCATCTTAGAATGGTTGCACACTTCATCTCAAGTCAAGAGGATTTCTCACTAGATCAACTGGCATATATTTACATCAATGAGGTGGTAATGATTCATGGAGTACCACTATTGATTGTGTCTAATTGAGATCCAAGATTCACCTCTACATTTTGGAAAGGCCTCCATCATGCTCTAAACACTGAGTTGACCATCAGTATAGATTATCATCCTAAAACTGAAGGGAAATATAAGTGAACTATCCAAACACAATGTTGAGATATTTATCAGCATACTTCAAATTAACATGGGACACAAATCATCCATTGGTGTAATTCTCATAAAACAAAAATTTCCAATCAAGAGCCCAGATGGTCCCCTATGAAGCCCTTTGTGGGAAGAAATACATAACACTTGATATTTTGGATGATGTTGGGAAATATAAAATTCTTGGTCTGGAAATTATCTATGAAATAGTTGATAAGGATATGACCATCCAATAACACATCACAGGGTCTTTGAGTTGACAAAATAGTTATACTAAAAATCATCAATGTTACCAAGAGTTTGATTATAGAGATATGGTATTCCTCTATTTATCATTATATAAGAGAGTGATGAGATTTTTGAAGAATATAAATCTTAGTATATGGTAAATTGACCATTTGGAGTTCATTGATTGCATCAGTCTAGTGGCTTATTGATTATTACTACCACTGTACATGTCTCAAGGACATGATGTATTCTGTGTATCCCTCTTAAGATTGTACATACGAGTCCCATAACATGTACTCAATTTATATGTGGTACCATGGGAGTATGACCTTTCCTATAAGGATCTGCTGTTGAATATCTTAGATCATAGAAAAAAAATTCAACAAAATAAGACAATTCCCATCGTGAATGTGTGTAGCGAAACCACATGTTTTAAGAAGCAATGTGGGAACCAGAGGAGGTGATTATGTTGTGTTACCATAATCTATTTTAGTATAGGAAAATGAAAATTTGAAGGTGAATGTTCTTAAGGGGGGGTATTGTTAGGACCTGAATATTTAGGAATACAATTACCCTTTTGATTTTATTTAATATATTTTGGGTATAAAATACTCATTCAGTTAATTTTTTTATAAAATATCAATTTAAATGGCCATTAAGTATCTTTTTCATTGATAATATAGTCGTTGAATAGTGATCATATGACTATTACAAATATAGGGTTTTAACAATTTTTTTTTCACAGATAAAGTATGTAATGGCCTCATCATGTAGGATCATACCCTATGAAAAATATTTATCAGAGCCTCTGAAGGAGAAAGAATTTATAGGATTTGACCTAGTTAATCCCATTCCATGATTAGACATCTTAAGAATGAGTGATACCATTTATGGGATAATTTCCATCTTATTGAGGCCATAGACCAAACCACTATTACCGAACGACCCCACTAAATCCTTACCATCGCACAAATTACTCTTTGGGTGTATGCAGGTGTAATAATTACATATGTATCAAAACCCTAAAAATAAGATTTTTTATATTATTTATTTATTGAATACTGAATATATTTTCTTCTTATTATTGTTAATTTTTAAGTAATTTTAAAAGAAAAAATAGTGATTTTGGACCATATTGAAATTAAAATAAGAAAAATATTTTAATTTATTTATTTATTTTTGTATTATATAATATTTTAATAGAATATTATTATTAAACATATTTTAAAAATTTAAATTATCATATAATTTTTTACTAATTCGAATTCAATTTGCATTAGGCTTTGAAAAATCTATTATTTGTCAAAAACCTGTCATTATCAATAAATATTGATTTTTTTCTTTAAAAAGTGAAAATTAAAATGTTTAGAAATGTATTAGTTTAAAATTGTTAGAATTTTTGAAATCACAACGTCAAAATAATCAAATAGTTAATTTTTCATAATTTTCATAGAGTCAAATGTCAGGAAATATCTAAATATGCTATAAATATATGGTTTTTTATGACATAATATTAACCCAATAGTGATGTAATAAATACAATAAAAAATATCCTAAGAAAAATATATATTTCTAATTTAAAATAATTTAATTTTATGATTATTTTATTTCTTTCATAAAGCCTTAGTGAATCCTCTAACAGTTATCGTATATTTAAAACATTTATTTCATTGAGATTATGCCTCACATCAACATAAGCTAAGACAATATATTATTATCTTTGAACCTTGGCCTTTTAAATAATTTTTTTCCATTCACCTTTTCCAAAGATCACGGGCCAAAACCATCGTATCGTTTTTTGTTTTGAATATTTTATTTTGTAGTGTCCAAAACCAAGATAATAATGAAATCCCCCTCCATTCCTATATATACCCATCCAAGATCCCATTTATCTTAACTCAAACTCTTTTAAGAACATAAAAAATCTAACCTATACTTTCTAGAGTCCTCCCATAGATCCCCCAAGTTCCCAAGAATCCTCTCCTAATACTTTGAAGACACACATCCATGTTATGAGTTTCTCTCTTCTCATTTCATTTCAATCACTCATTTTATATTATGATTCTTAAATTAGTTTTTTTATGTTTGGATATGATGTTCCATGATTCTATTAATCTTTATTTGACGTTTAAATGATGATATATTCCTTTAACACTCATTAATCCACCATTAAATCCTTTATGTACAAATGTCACTATGCCAAAATTCTGTAAGGGATTCTCTATTTTTTATTTCCATCAAGCACTTCATTTATCATATATCCTTCTTATTTCAAGTTGGTTAAATTAGTATACATTTTTACCTATCCCACATACTTTCCATTAAATTTTTATATTATTGGAGACCCTTTCACTCCCATTTATCATTATTATGAACCCTTTTGTACACCCATTACTGTGCTGAAATTTTGTAAGGAATATTCCACCCTCCCTTTTTATCAAGCATTCCTTTTTTATTATATCTTCTCATTTCCTTTTTCATATCTAGGTATATGTTCTAAAATATACCACTTGTTTTTTATTTCTTGTCTAATTGATTATATAACCCTTTTTCTCTCATCAACCCATTTTATGATTTCATATATGACGTTGTTATACTGAAAATATGACACTACGACATTCCATGAAAAAATATTTATGTAGTGAATAACAAACCACTTTTTATATCAAGGGTATTCACTTTCATTAACATATAATGAATGATTGGGAAAGTACATGTATTCATCCCACATTTATAGATCATTTCATAAATTATCTTGTGGAATAAAACCATGTTATATGATCTATGTGGAAAACATAATAATGAAAATGAAATGACTATAAAGGGTGACACATGATAGTACTAAAATACATTGTTTAATGTTATGTTTCTTGATATGTCTTTTGGAATGGGTATTCACTCATGCTCCTCCATATGAAATGTGCCTTGAGTCATTATGCTCCCTATTCAATGAACCTTGACTCGTGCTTATTCATGTGAAATGAGCCTTGAATCATGTTTACCTCAAGTTGTATGTTGTTTCCACATTCCCTGGGTTATAATTATCATTTAATATCATGAATTATTATTAAAATTTCTTTTATGATCTACTGATATTCATATTATCTAACATGAATTTTCTTCCTCATGTAATGAATTTTTTATTCCTTTAATTGAATTAACAGCTTTACCCTTTCTTATGTAAGGCCTCAGGTTATCCTTTGCAGTTTTGTGTATGAAATAAAATTTTGCTTATGTTAAGTGGTTTTCAATAAATATTTTTATTTTCATGGTTTGTGTTTTTATGTAAGGTACCTAAATTTACAAAGACAATAGACATATCAATTTTCTGAGTTGTATTAAGTGAGAATTTATATAATAAATAAGATCTAATAATGATATACTATTTGTGTTTTTTATAATATATATTATAATTATCTCAATTTTATTACTCGATATAATTTTAAATAATTATTGTTTTTACCTTACTAAACATATCAACTTCATTTTTTTCACATAAGCCAACTATGGTGATAACATCCAAATTAAACTAAATTGATAATGTAATTATATATAACTTGTTTATAAGTGAAATTAAAGTATAAAATAAATATGTAAATATATTTCAAGAAGTTTAATAATTATTATATGTTGATTATTAAGGAAGATAAAGAAAAATTATGATGAATTGGACTCATGTTATGGGGTTTTATCAACTCACATTTATGTTTATGATATATATTCCATATTCAATACGTCTATTTTATTTTATTGTGTATATATACCATGAATTTATTATATTAATCTAATAGAAATATTAATGGGTATTTAAAAATCAATTTTATGATCTCAACTTTATAGGGTTTATGCTTTCAAAGTTACCAAATTGGTTATGGATTTCTCTTACACGTTTCCTTCACAAAGACTTATGTAATATTTTTTGCCTATCATATTTTCTGATGTAAATATACTTCCCATTTGACATATTATATCATGGATATCCTTATTTTTATGATATTAAAATTTTAGCTTAATATTATTCATTCATTTTGACTATGATTCAATGTTAACAATATTGGTAAGTGTATTTTTTACAGTCTCATCATTTATCAGAATTGTTTATGAGCATACTTTCAATGATGAGATCATATAATCCATACATTAATAAAATCATTACATTTACATTCCCCTTGTAATTAATTATCATTACACATAATATTTCATTTCAACCACTCTTTAGTACTTTAAATTATCATGGAAATGTTTTTATGAAATCTGACATTACTTCACTCTTCGGTGGGAAATATTTTTTCGTCCAAATTGATGTTTTCTAAAAAATATTCCAGAAATATTTTTAACCTTTTATAAATGAATTACAAAATTAATTTAAAATCATTTATACTCTTTAAAAAATTTTCCAAGGAATCTCATATTATTTTAAAAAACACTACTAGTTAGGCCTTTAAAAAAATGTGAAAGAAATATTCTTTTCATTTTCAGAAGAAGTCATTTTTGTAAATTTTTAAAATTCAAAAGGAATGTTATTTTAGGAAATATAAAAAATATTTTTTTATGAATATCATTTATTCGATTATTCCTTTTCAGTTTTATGATTTTATTTTTAAGTAACATTATTTAATATTTCTTTAAATAAATTGGATTTTGAAAATATTTTAAATTTTAAATTGTGAATTTAAAAATGAAATCATTATTTTCCTCAATAATGATTTCGTTGATATTTTAATCATACCCCATTAGTCATCATAAATAACATCTTTTGTTTGTTATACTCTAGTAATAGATATTTTTAAAAGATACGATCATCATCTTTTCACAAGAAGGATTGTGATGTTTTCAATGATATTGTTATAGAACCTGTATCTTTTCCTCAGATTAATCATGTTTCAAATGATGTTTTAGGGATATTATTTATTTTACACAAGTTAATCTTGTCTCGACGATATTTTAATGTAATCAATTCCCTTCCCATATGTTAACCATGATTCAAAGTGATTTTTATGGTATACGTTTATTTTCCAGGGGTTAATCATGATATAAAATATAAATTAAATTTCATTGAGTTTTTATAAAATAAATTCTCTATATTCATTATTCATGTGGTAGGTTTTAGAAATTATATATAATGGATTTTTCCTAATAGTGATGGGTGATCTCATTATTTCTTAAAAGATGGGTGTGCCTAGATATCTCTTCATTTCATTGGGTAATGAATATATTATCATGATAATTGTCTTAGATGACGTCCATATGCTCATTCTAATTATATGGTTTATTTAAGGGTTTAATGAGATGATATTACAAGATACGAATATATTTTATCTTTAATATTTATTTGTCTATGATGTTTCATTTGATAAATATTGATATGACATTGAACTTGAGTATTGATTATTATGACTTTTTTTCTTTGTTGATTCCTAATTCCATGTTGTATTTTTTCATTATCATGGTATTTATGGGTAGGAATATTCATACATTATAATCATGCACTATGATTAATTCATCATACACATATTTTATTTTTAAGCTCATTATTGAAATTCATTTGTTAATTATAATGTTTTCCCTTACTTATCATTGGAGCTAACATCATTTTTGTTTCCTTTTAATTAGATTATAAAGAAAAAGTTTGAAAATGTTATCTATAAAATGGATTTCATATTGATGTTTTAGATGTCCTAATGGGAAAATGAAAATTATTGGTTAAGTTGGATAAATTCTCATTTATAGTCATGTAAAATATAAATGTAAGTGCTTATACGAATTATATAAAAATATAAACATAAAAGGTATATGATGTTGTAAGTGGCCAAGTTTTTCCTTATAATGTTATAAGGCTTAGACGGAAAAAGTGAGTTCCAATTATCGGTATTGAATCCAAAAATTTAAATTTTACCATTTCAGCACTAAATCTAAGAGTACAGGTTCTAGGTTGTTATAATTACTATTGAGAGTTACTTTATTTCAAAGACTTTTTTTACCATTAATTGAGCTCTATTAAATTACTCTAAAATATAAAACATATTAAAAAAATAACAAGATCCATTTTAGGAAATAATATTTTCATTTATATAGTTCAATTAGAGGACCTCATTATGAATTTACTCCCTTTCATCTTATTATGATGTTTTTCAAAATATTTTGTTTTATCACAGATAAAATATATATAATTTTAATAAAACATCATGTGATCATATCTCACTTGAGATTCTGGAATTGTATTTTTTATTTTTCAATTGAGACATTTTCCTTTGACGAACTTCCTCATAGTGTGACTATGTTTTCCAAAAAAAATTAATTTTAGAGTTATCTATTTTTATGGATCACATCTTTTACGATATGAAAAATTATACTTCTTCTTTATAAATTAAATTAATGTTTTTCTTCATACATATTTATTTTTAATTTCATATCATTGTTTATCTTGTCTATATATGTTTGGGCTACAACACATGGATTTCTCTTCCTTTCATTAATAGAATCTTTCCTCCCTCTATGTCCTATAATGTTTCATCCATTTTTTTATTTCATTAAATCCGAATGAAAATATATTTTTTCATGCATATTTTTAATCCATTCTCAATTATTATAAATTATTTTCCATGAATAATTACTGTAAATTCTAATTCCTAACTTAAATCATATAATTTATAAATATGGATATAAAATGAATTAAAATAAGTGAAAATATTATGATTTTGAAGTTGTTTTACCTATAATTATTTTTGTCAAAAAAATTTAAGTGAGTTTTTTTTCTATCTATGTTCATATTTCTCTGGATGTTTACTAAAAAAATAGACTAACTAGTTTAACCCTCAAAAACATGTCTTTATTTCAAATAGTAATATCACAACGCACCCCATGAAAATGAAATCCAATAAGAGGTCAAGAAAAATCCATAGGTCTACATGAGGAATAATTCTGTGGGGGAGAGGGGCCAATATAGAGTTAAGACCGCTGAGAGTAAGGCAACGACAAGGCCTACATTGGCTGCATGGTGCATGTATCCCATTTCATCTATGCATGTCATTCTAGGATCCCACCCTGATTTTTGCTCCTCTCGAGTGACATCCACGAATTGGATAATAATTGAGAAACCCTCTATGTCTCAACTCCAATTTGGGATGATCTATTAGGGGTACTGTTTATTATTTAAAGGGAATGATATCGTTTAACCTCTCCATCACTTATGATCCTCTTGGACACTCCATGACCCTGATCTCCGCCACTTCTGAAACTTTTGACTTTATTAATCCCACATATAATCCCAGTGAAACACCACTACCTCCTGCTAGAATCTCGAGCATGAAACTCTGGAAACTACGAAGGGAATATGCCATTTCAGGTCAGCATTGTAGCATTAAACAATGAATATGCAACATAATTTTAGATCCCCCCCCCGTCCACTGTGAAGGCCTTTGGTATTGAGTATGAATCGAGTGTCACTTCCATTTCCACCAAACGACATTCTTGAATGTTCCATGCTGCCACAACATAATTCATACCATCCAAGTGGCTACCCCAGATGATCTCTCAACACTCTATGAATTGGAATCCTAATATATTATACATTTTCAAAATCCATACCACCAGGTCTAATAGGGTTTGAGTATCCTTCTCATAATATATCCCTAATGATCTAAGAATAGGTATAAAAAAATAAATTTTTCTTTATAAATAGAACAGAATCCAATACTACACATGGAGTTCACACATCCACCAAGAGAAGAGAGGTGTTATCAATGTAGTGAATTCTGTCAAATTATCTTCTTTTATATATATCCCTTTCCATTTATGTTTCAATTCTAGTTTATTGTTAATTTAGTATATTAAATTTTATATCACATGTAGATTGTCCTATTAACAAAAGACTCCCCAAACCATTTCATTCTTAGTTTATTCTCCTCCTTATACATATTCAAATTTCATTATATTTATTTTTAATTTTATTATTTCACTATTTTTATTTTATTTAATTTCATTTGTTTTTATTTATTTTTAATTATTTTATTTTATTTTATTTTATTTTATTTATCTCTCTCTCTTTCATTATTATAATTATACGTTTTTCAATTTTTTTGTTTTTACTTTAAAAAAGTGATCTCATACCCTAAATAAATTGGGGCTAACATGAGGTTTGACCCATGGGAGGTAGATGTTCTTGACTTCTTTCTTAGATGTGAGTAGCATCCATGAGTGTCATGATATACCACAACAAAATGAAACCCAAATATATTTATAAGATTTTATTTAATATTTTCAATCTAATATTTTTTTATACATTATCTATATTTAATATATTTAAAATAGCAATTAGATGAAATTTAATATCATGAAGTTAGTTCGTGGAAGATGAATCAATCATGATTGTGTTGTTCTATAAACCATGATTACAGGTTGAGGGGGAATTTAAATATCTAAATGATTTTTAGATTTTAAAACACAAAATAAATGTATATTATTTCATTCATTAGATTAAAAATTTGCATTATAATACCTTATTTAAACAAATAATGGATAATATTGTTAAAATACAAAATTTAAACATAACGTCCATGTTATTTATTTTCTAACAACATTTTTTTATTTCATGTTATTTGAATTTTTATCAATCGATTATTTCAATTAAATTTAATTTTATTCAACTAATAAATAAATAAAATAAGTAATTTATGTGAATTACATTATGTAGGTGAACATCTATGAATCTCATGAAGTGATATGATCCTGGTCAACCAATGTGGTACATTAGAAAAAAAATTTCTTTCCAATACCCTATGATAGGTGTTCATAGAAACATTCCCCTTTTCCTAGCATCCAATCAGAGTTTAATTATTATTTTTTATTTTCCACATTCATTAGATTTATTTTTGTTTCACTTTTAAAAAGCACCAATAAAAAATTATTTTTCTATAATATATTGAAATTAAAATCATTATGTATAGGTAGAATACTCACTAGTGTATGGGAAACATGAATAAGAGATTAGTTGTAATGGCCCGAGTTTTGGGGTCCATTACTTTGTGAATATCTGATGTTAGGTGTTTGGGGTAGCATGGGAATCTCGGTGAAGTTTGACCTCTAACGGTAGGACTACCGGTATCCTTAGCCTACCGGTAGTAGGCCTACCCGTAGCTCGATCTACTGGTGGCCATAGCCTACCAGTATCTCGGTCTACCGGTGGTCGCAGCCTACCGGTACCTCCGTCTACTGGTAGCTCGGTCTACCGGTAGCCGCAACCTACAGGTAGCTCTGTCTACCAGTATCTCGGTCTACCGGTAGCCCTAGCCTACCCGTAGCTCGGTCTACCGGTATCCGTAGCATACTGGTAGCTCGTCCTATCGGTAGGTCCAACCTACCCCCACATGTTTTTCCAATAGTGCCTCCCTTTTGCGCAACTTGGGTTTAAAACCCTATTTTGACCCCTTTAAGCTTATTTTTAAGCTCAGTAACGCCCATAAATGTCATTTAATTAAATATTTAATGAATTTACATGGTGTGTGCATTGGTTTAAACCGTGGGGACCCATTAATGACGTGTGGGGTGTCTCAACCGTGTGGTCAACCCACAACCCCGCGCCTTACGCGGTTTCGAGTCCTTTTTCTCCATATCTTGATGGCCTGGGGTGTGACGTATCTCACCCTTTATAACCTAAGGGTTATCCCAGGGGTTCTTTTCTCGATCAAACTGTGCTAGGAGTACCCTTCATTTAGACGAGCCACTTTTCGTTTGGACGAGCCGCATCACTATCCGTGAAGTTCCACACCCGGGATTAGTGTCGATCATTGATAACAAGTAGGGCTTCACCTTCGACTCTCCTTTATGTGAATCTTGCGGGGTGGGTGTGCTTTTGTTTCTATAGAATTGGATGGACCGAACCGTAATGAAGATAATAAATGGATTCTAAAGAATGAAGGGGGAGGGTTGTGATCAATGATGATGACATGTTTTATGATCTTGTTTTCTGAATTGTGCGGGCTTACGACTTCTGAAAATCATGTTCTTTGGTGGTCTTTCTCTGTGCACCAACGAACCCTTTCATTTGGTGATGTGTAATGGGTTGTATTGTGGCTGTGAACCCTTAATGTGAAAAAGTAAATCAGTTAATTACTTATATTTGGCTAAATGAATTGGAAACACCAGGATCAACCCTTTATGTGACAGCCCCGGTTAAAGTACAATGAATTTGAAAATCATGGAGTGTGATAAATCTTATAAATCTGAAAATACCAGCATGGCCCTGATTTGTGTTGGTGGTAGTGGTTTGGTTATTTCCTTTCATGGGCTGATTGATGGGTGATGTGGGTCGGGATGGGATCCCATGTGGTTATACACTCAGTGGTTGTGAAATTGAGGATGGGATCCTCTGTTATATCACGAATTGGGGTGGGATCCTCTATTGTTGGTAAACCTTTTTGGCTCCTGGTTATTGGACATGGGGTTGTATCTTGGTGTTTTCATTGGTTATTGTGGCTTTACAAGAGAACCGAGTGTGGATGCTTAAATCAACATTTTCCAGGATCTTTTCCCTTGGTTTGTGCTTATGGTGTTAGTTGCCCAGTAGTGCAGAAACCTTTTTTAAAACATTATTAATGAACATGTAAAACAGGATAGGGCAAATGGGTTTTGGTTTGGTGTGAGTTGCGACTTGGAAATGGTATTGATTGTGTTCTTTAGGATGAAGAAAAACCTAATCCTTGGTTGAGTTCTTGTTGCCTATACATATACTTGTAGTTTTGTGTTTCTTATTCTCACCCCACACAAGTTGAGCACTTAGTTCCGAACACCCCCATTTCATGGGGGAGGGTGTTTTCCCCAACACATCCATCAGTGGCTGGTTATTAGCTCGTTTCGACTCCCTTTCCCGTATAGCCCAAGTACCTTCAGGCATGATGTGATGGACTGAAGTCCATTATTAGTCTAGGAACCTTTAGGCTGGGTAGTGTGGTGGTTACGACCTAGGTGTGCGTGGCTAGGTGGTTTTCCCAAGTGACTTCGGGATGAGGCCCATGTGTCTTCAGGCGTGGCGGTGGATCTTTTAGCCCAGGAGTCTTCAGGTGTGGTGGTGGTTGTTTTTGCGTAGGTGTTTTCGGGCATGGTTATGTGTGAAATTTGTGGCCCAGGTGTTTGCGGGAGAGGTTTGGCAGTGAAACTGCATGAGGTTGTGGCCCAGGTTTGTGTAGGCAGGGTTTGGTAGTGGGACTATGTAAGGTTGTGGACCAGGTGTGTGCGGGCGGGGTGTGGCAGTGGGACTGTAGTAAGAATGGAGGGATTGGTTTGATGCATAGGATTTCCTCAATAACCAGTGGAAAGTGGTACGGGTTACCCAAATATTGATGTGCTATTACTATACATTACTTGAATTGCGTTATTTGGGGAGTGTGCCTTAGTGTGTCTTGGGAGGATAATTTACCTTGTTAGTTGTTTTGTTTACTCTTTTTGTCATGGGAATTTAGTACGTTCCACCATTTGTGCATGAGAGTCTTGGGTTTTTCCTACTGAGTATACTTGTATGCTCACCCTACATATATAAAACTGCTTTCAGGTTTCTAGGAGGACTTCAGGGATAGCACGGGACCATACTAGATCAGACCTTTGGGGCATTTGTAGTTTTTGTTGTTCTTTCTTTGGTACTTTACCTTTTCATTCACATTGAACGTTGGGGTATTTACTTTTGTAAGACGCATTGGGAATGGTTCTTGTCTTCACTTTTACTTTCGGCTTTTGGTATTATTGGGATTTACCATCTTATCTCCTGATCCTATTAAAAGAAAAAGGATAATGACTTCCATTTAGTGTTTGATTCTACTCCCTTGGTGCTAGTATCCACTATGGGACCTATTAAAGGTGGGTTTTGGGGGTCATTATCTCTCCTTCAACATGAAGAAGAAAGGGCCTGGAAATCTGCTGACTCTTCCCTCCTTTTGGTGAAGGCGGGTCGTGACAGAATGGTATCAATGGTATGGTTGAGAGATAGGATGGATTATGGAGTTAGGCACAGTGAGGATTGCCTGGGATGGTAGGGAAACATTGTTGGGTGACCTCGGTGTGTGAATTAGGCCAAGGAAGACCGGCTATGACGTGGGATTTTAGGACCCCCTGTGATTCGATGTAAGGACTCTGGACCTACTGAACAACCAAGTAAGGACACAGAGATTGCAGGTTAGAGAGACCATAGGAAAGGTACCTGCATCATAATGACATGTGTTCTCGTGTTTCTACAGTGTTTTGGGAATTTGAAATAAATAATAAGTTTAATAAATTTTATGAAAAATATTATACACTACATGGGCTTAGTAATTCCTTGTTTACCTTGTAGCTATGGCACTTGGGAGACGAACACGTGTGGTGCGGGCGATCGAGGCCCTGGAGACTACCTTGTCCGATCGGCAGAGAGCTGATAGAGAGAAGGAGGACGACAATTCCTAGAAGACACTCTGGGCCTTCCAGCGATAGACCCTCAAGAAATATGAGGGTAGCACCTCTGACATGAAGTCAGAGGGATGGCTAGAGGAGCTAGTGATAGCCTTCGGCTTGATCTGGGCTCCGACAGAGTACTGGGGTCCTCTGGCCGTCAGCTAGATGCGGGGAGAAGCGCGTCAGTGGTGGATGCTTTACCTAGGGGAAAGGAGAGAGGTTGAGGTGGTATGGGATGAGTTTGAGAAGGGGTTCTGAGCAGAATTCTTCTCTTCTACGACTAAGGTGGAGAAGAGGCAGGAGTTAATCTCCCTCCAGCAGGGGAGTATTTCAGTAAGGGAGCTGAGAATCAAGTTCAAGGACCTCATACATTTTTCTTTGGACCTCTTTCGCGATGAGGAGTCTTAGTCGAGATGTTTAGAGGAGGCACTCCGACCCTCCATCCAGTATGCTGTTACCCCATTTACCGTACCCACGTACTTGGAGGTCCAGAAGAAGGACAAAGTGGTGGAAAGGATGCACGCTCTGGGAGGTGTGTCACGATAGGGGATCCACGTGGGACCATCGAAGGGGAGGGCTGTCAGCACCAGGCCTCCAGCATCAAGACCCTTCATGTTCCGACCAGCAGGGAGTAGGCTGCAGTAGTTTCAGTTTCGGTCCCCCGGTCCTCACCCTTTTCCTTCGGGCCTAGGACCGAGGTGCTTCATCTGTGGGAGCCATGGACATCTCTGGAATCAGTGCCCCGACCGAGTTCATTATGGTAGTGGCGGACATGCCCAACACCTGCCTCAGTAGAAGCTTCCAGCTAGGCCCTTTCAGCAGCAGCTGTAGGGGCAGTGACCTCCCACTCCTCCGAGGGCCGACGTTGCAGTGGGAGGCCTACCTCAGGGCACTCCTTAAAGACCTTGACCAGGGCGTGGTCGGGGATGTGGCTGATAGCCGACAGGCAGAGGAGCTGGGCATGGGTAGTTACACGCCGCGGAGACAATAGTTCTAGAGGGACTGGAGATCATTCAAGGTACAATCAGTTATTTAGAACCTTTTATTATTCCTTCATTGATTCCAAAGCTTCACACTCCTTCATTGCACCCAGTCTGGCCCTTGATTTGGATCTAGATGCCGAGTGACTTCCAGTGCCCCCAGTGCTGAGCACACCAGTCAGAGGTCAGACCGACTTGTTATATGTTTGTTGAGTAAGCTGACTGGTGATAGGGCCACATCAGTCGGTCAGGGGTCTACTAATGCTACAGATACAGCCATATGATGTTATCATAGGCATAGACTAGCTATTCTATGTGTGTGTCGTCATCGACAGCTTTCGAGGATGGGTTGTGTTCTCAGACCTGGGTGGCAGGCGTGCTACATTCACTGGTGAGCGGAGCAGTTAGAAGGGAAGTAGACGAGAGGAACCCCACCTCTCCTTATTAGCCGAGCTGCTGGTAAAGCTAGTAGATGCTGAGATGGTGGAGGTGCTAGGGATCGTCAATCAGTTTGTGGACGTATTTCCTTAGGAGGTAACAACTCTACCCCCTCGACTAGATATCAATTTTGGGATAGACTTGCATCCCGTTGCTCATCCAATTTTGATGGCTCCTTAACGGATGGAACCTTTGGAGCTACGGGAGCTGCGAATTCAGATTGATGATCTGATGAAGAGAGGTTATGTTTGACTAAGTGTGTCAATGTGGGGTGCCCTAGTCTTGTTTTCTAAGAAGTCAGATCGTGGTCTCAGGTTGTGTATAGACTACAAGAGGCTGAATTATGTAACAGTCAAGAATCGCTACCCTCTTCAAAGGATATACGATGGTTTCGACCAGTTGAAAGGGGCTGGGTGGTTCTCAAAAATCGGCCTCTATTCTGGGTATCACCAGTTGAGGGTGAAGGAGAGTGACATCTCTAAGATTTTTTTCTGGTTCAGATATGGACACTTTGTGTTCGTAGTCATGCCTTTCGGTGTTACGAATTCCTCGGCTGTGTTCATGGGGCTTATGAACTCCATCTTCCGGGAGTACCTAGATCGGTTCATAGTCTTGTTCATTGACGATATACTAATCTATTCAAGGTCAGAGGAGGACCATGTGGAGAATCTAAGGATGGTTTGGGAGGTGCTCCGACACCACCAGCTCTATGGGAAGTTGTCGAAATGAAAGTTCTGGATTCGAGAAGTGCAATTCCTTGGGCACGTAGTGTCCGAGAACGGGGTAGCGGTGGACCCATCAAAGGTTGAGGCGGTTGTTTCATGGGAAGAACCCAATAATGTGGAAGAAGTTCATAGTTTCCTCGGGCTGGCAGGTTACTATTGTAGGTTCACACCCAACCTCTCTCGAGTTGCTACCCCTTTGACAGCCTTGACCAAGAAGGATCAGGTTTTCATGTGGAGTGAGCAGTGCGAGGCAGCCTTCAGCTATCTGAAGGAGAAGCTGGTCAGTGCCCTAGTGCTCAAACTACCAGAAGAAGGGGCGGCGTATGAGGTGTTATGTGATGCTTCACGGAAAGGCCTTAGATTCGTGTTGATGTAGCAGCAAGGAGTGATCTCTTATGGGTCTGGGCAGCTATTCCCTCATGAAGGTAATTATGCCACCCACGACATGGATCTTACAGCGGTCGTTTTTGTGCTAATGATATGGCGTCATTACCTCATTGGGGAACTCTTTCTGGTCTTCAAATATCAGATAATCATGACGTATATCTTCTCCCAGTGGAACCTAATATTGCGGCAGCGTAGGTGGATGGAGTTCCTCTAGGATTACGACTTCGATATTTCCTACACTTAAGGGAAGGGAAATGTAATGGTCAATGCCCTGAGTAAGAGGTCACATAAGGATGTGGTCTGAGAGTCAGCAAATGCCTGGAAGGGGATAGAGGAGTTGTCTACCATGCACCTGGATGCAAGGATTGATGGCCGTAGAGGTTTCTTGTATCAGATGACAATACAGTCTCCCCTGATGTGGAAAGTGGAGGAGTCTCAGTGGGGACACCCAGAGTGCGATGTGATGCGTGACCGAGTTGACCAAAGAAATGATCCAGAATGATGGATGGAGGATGGCCCAAACCGTATTCTTTTCTAGGGAAAGCTGTTTGTTCTAGATGAGATGCGCGAAAAGGTTCTCAGTGAGTTGGACAACTCAACCCTAGAGGTACACCCAGGAGTTTCCAAGATGTACTAGGGCCTGAGGAGACAGTTCTGGTGGCCTGGAGTAAAGAGAGCAGTGGCAGAGTTTGTGGCAAAGTGCCTAGTGTGTCAGCAGGTAAAGGTTGAACACCGTGTTCTAGGTGGGCTGCTGCAGACTCTGGACGTCCCCGAGTGGAAAGGGGAGGACATCTCGATGGATTTCGTCATATGACTACCCGTGTTTCAAGGGGGATACGATTCCATCTGGGTTGTAGTGGACCAGTTGATGAAATCGGATCACTTTCTAGCGATTAATGAGACAAGTGTTGTGGATGCTTTGGCACGAAGCTACGTGGATGAGGTGGTGCGTTTACATAGAGTTTCAAGGTCCATAGTCTCGGATAGGGATGCATGGTTTACCTCATGAGTCTGGAGAGGATTGCAACGTTATTTTGGCACCCACGTTCGCCTTAGCACTGCTTTCCACCCCCAGAAAGATGGGCAGACAAAGCGCAACATCTAGACGTTGGAGGATATGCTGTGAGGCATGCATTCTAGGCTTTGGTGGATCATGGGTGCAACACTTTCCTCTGGTAGAGTTCACCTACAATAATATCCATCACTCTACCATTTGAATGGATCTGTTCGAATCCCTATATGGAATGTTGTGTCGCTCATCTATGTGTTGGTCTGAGGTTGGGGAAACAGGTGTTCTTGGCCCGAAGGTGGTGCAAAGCACGACAGAGAAGGTTCAGCTTATACGAGAGAGGATGAAGGTGGATCAGGACCGGCAGAAGTCATATGTTGATACCAGGAGGAGGCCCTTGGAGTTTGAGGTTGGAGACCACGTGTTCTTGAATGTCTCCCATCGGCGTGGAAAACGGAGGTTCGGAAAGGGGAGTAAGCATTCTCCTAGGTTCATCGGACCCTTCGAAGTGTGGTGATGGGTCGGAAAAGTGGCTTATCAGCTACCGTTACCACAACCACTATTGAGGATACATGACGTCTTTCATGTGTCCCAGCTTCGTCAATATCTATACGACGACTCCCACTTCATCGATTGGGGAGAGTTAGATATCGAAGACAATGCAACCTTCATAGAACGACAAATCAGTATTGAGGATTGTATGGAGAAAGTGATTCGTTTACAAACCATCCCCTTGGTTCGTGTGTTGTGGAGGCATGGTGGGCTCGAAGAGAGCACATGGGAGTGGGAGGCCCAGTTACACATTCAGTACCCAGATCTTTTTTGACTTTATGTTCTATTCTAATCCTTGTGGTGTTGTACTTTGTGCTTTAATATATATATATATAGAATTCTTCTGCTTTATTCCCCGTTCTTTGTGTGTGTGAACGAATGTGTATGATGGGAAAAACTGACTGCTAATTAGGACGCATTAATGTGTATGTGATTGAACCCGTGCAGGTGAGTCAGTGCCGCCCAAAGCGGATAATAACCTGACATGTAGGAGGGGACTCCCTAACTCATGCGTTGGATAGTGTATGTGTTCCTGGATGTAGGGGGTTTCGTTTTAGCTTTCGAATGGAGGGGTTTTCCCTTGAGAAGTATCTTTAGAGGGTGGTTGTTTGGACCCCACTCTTCTACCTTCTAGTTTGCTCTTATATTTTCGAGGGCGAGAATAGTTTGAGAAGTATCTGATGTAATGGCCTAGGTTTTGGGGTCCATTACTTTGTGAAAATATGATGTTGGGTGTTCTGGGTAGCATGGGAATCTCAGTGAAGTTTGAACTCTAACGGTAGGCCTCTCAGTAGCAGGCCTACCGATAGTTCGATCTACCGCTGGCCGCAGCCTATCGGTAGCTCTGTCAACCCGTAGCTCGATCTACCAGTGGTTGAAGCCTACCGATAGCTCCGTCTACTGGTAGCTCAGTCTACCAGTAGCCACAGCCTACTGGTAGCTCCGTCTACTGGTAGCTTGGTCTACCGGTAGGTCGAGCCTACCAGTATCTCGGCTACCGGTAGTTCTAGCCTACCCCCACAGGGTTTTCCAATAGCGCATCCCTTTTGCGGAAATTGGGATTCAAACCCTATGTTGACCCCTTTAAGCTTGTTTTTAAGCCCACTAACACCCATAAATGTCGTTTAATTAAATATTTAATGAATTAACCAGGTGTTTTTGACGGTTTAACCCGCAGGGACCCATTAATGATGTGTGGGGTGTCTCAACAGCATGGTCAACCCACGACCCCATGCCGTACGCAGTTTCGAGTCCTTTTTATCAATATCTTGATGGCCCGGGGCATTTTGTATCTCTCCCTTTATAACCAATGGGTTCTCCCTAAGTTTCATTTCTCGATCACCCTGTTCTAGGAGTACCCTTAGTTCAGACATGTCGCTTTTTGTTCGGACGATCCGCAACGCTATCTCTGAAGTTCCACACCCAGGCTTAGCAAAGATCGTTGATAACAAGTAGGGTTTCACCTTTGAATATCTTTTCTGTGCATATTGCGGGGTGGGTGTGCTTTTGTTTCTACAGAATTGGATGCATATAACTGTAATGAAGATAATAAATGGATTCTAATAAATGAAGGGGGAGAGCTGTGACCGATGATGCTGCCTTGTTTTGTGATCTTGTTTTCTGAATTCTGCGAGCTTACGACTTCTGAAAATCATGGTCGTTGGTGGTCTTTCTATGTGCACTAATGAACCCTTGCATCTGGTGACGTTTAATGGGTTGTATTGTGGCTATGAACCCTTAATGTGAAAAAGTAAATCGGTTAATTACTTATATTTAGCTAAATGAATTGGAAACACCATGATCAATCCTTTCTGTGACAACCCCGGTTAAAGTACAGTGAATTTGAAAATCATGGAGTGTGTAAAATATTATAAATCTGAAAATACCGGGATGGCCCTACTTTGTGTTGGTGGTAGTGGTTTGGTTATTTCCTTTCATGGGTAGATTTCTAGGTGATGTGGGGGTGGGGGGATTGGATCCATTGTGGTTATACTCTCGGTGGTTGTGAAATTGAGGATGGGATCCTCTATTATATCATGAATTGGGGTGGGATCCTATGTTGTTGAGAAACCTTTTTGGCTCCTGGTTATTGGACGTGGGTTTGTATCTTGGGGTTTTCTTTGGTTATTGTGGCTTTACAAGAGAACCGGGTGTGGGTTCCTAAATTGTCGTTTTCCTAGATCTTTTCCCTTGGATTGTGATTATGGTGTTTGTTGCCCAGTAGTGCAGAATCCTTTTTTTAAAACGTTATTATTGAACATGTAAACCATGATGGGGCAAATGGGTTTTGGTTTGGTGTGATTTGCGACTTGGACATGGTACTGATTGTGTTCTTTAGGGTGAAGAAAACCCAAAACTTTGGGTGAGTTCTTATTACCTATACATATACTTGTAGTTTTGTGTTTCTTATTCGCACCCTACCCAAGTTGAGTACTTAGTGCCGAACACCCCCATTTCATGGGGGAGGGTGTTTTTTCCAACACTTCCATTAATGGATGGTTATTAGCTCCTTTCTGCTCCCTTTCCGGATAGCCCAAGTACCTTCGGGCAGGCTGTGATGGCCTGAAGTCCATTATTAGCCCAAGAACCTTTGGGCAGGGTACTGTGGTGGTTACGGCCTAGGTGTGTGCGGGCAGGTGGTTTTCCCTAGTGTCTTCGGGATGAGGCTAAGGTGTCTTCGAGCGTGGCAGTGGATCTTTTAGCCCAGGTGTCTTTGGGCGTGGTGGTGGTTGTTCTGGCCTAGGTGTTTGCAGGCATGGTTACGTGTGACAGTTGTGGCACAGGTGTTTGTGAGCGGGGTTTGGCAGTGGGAATGCGTGAGGTTGTGGCCTAGGTGTGTGCGGGTGGAGATTGGCAGTGGGACTCTGTGAGGTTGTGGCCCAGGTGTGTGTGGGTGGGGTGTGGGAGTGGGACTGCAGTGAGAATAGCGGGATTGGTTTGATGCATAGGATGTCCTCAATAACCAGTGGGAAAGTGGCGCGGGGTACCCAAACATCTATGTGCTATTACTATACATTACATTACTTGTGTTATTTGGGGAGTGTGCCTTGGTAAGGCTTGGGTGGATAGTTTACCTTGTTATGTGTTTGGTTTACTATTTTTCTCACGGGACTTTAGTACATTCCCCCACTTGTGCACAAGTGTCTTGGGTTTTTGCCTACTGAGTATACTCGTCTGCTCACCCTACGTATATAAAACTTCTTTCAGGTTTCCAAGAGGACTTTGGGGATCGTGCGGGACCATACTAGATCAAACCTTTGGGGCAGTTACAGTTGTTGTTTCCCTCTCTTTGGTACTTTACCTTTGTAGTCACTTTGTACTTTGGTGTTTTTACTTTTGTAACATGCATTGGGAATGGTTCATGGCTTTACTTTTACTTTCCTCTTTTGGTGTTGTTATGATTTACCATCTTATCTCCCAATCCTATTAAAAGAAAAAGGGTAATGCCTTCCATTTAGTGTGTGATTATACACCCTTGGTGCTAGTCGCCACTCCGGGACCTATTGGAGGCAGGTTTCGGGGGTCATTATATGTCCTTCAACTTGAAGAAGGAAGGGCCTGGAAATCTGCTGACCCTTCCATCTTTCTGGTGACGGTGGGTCGGGACATTTTTTATGATATATCCCACGTTCATGAAAATATATAAACTATATAATGAATGATGATAAAAGTGGAATTATCATTTGAGTATGTTCGTGAAGTAATAGATCAATCCAAATAGAAGAAAAAAACCATACGAGGCCAAGGAGGAGGTTCCACTAGTCTTTCCTAAGTTTTCTGAGGACATCCAAGAATATGAGTCCAAGATTTAGGAGTATCCACATCCCAACCATGTGATGAAATAGGTCCAAGATGGCCATAATGAGATAGAATGGATCAGTGATGAAGAAGATATCCATACTAACCTACATCTGGGAGATCAACATGATATGGATGAATTATGAAATGTGATATGTATAACTTGATCTCCCCTTTACATACCAAGTAGAAGAGCAATCACCATTTAATATATTTCTAGCCATGAAGTGGATGAAACCTCCAAAGTGGTGGAATTTGAAGAAAACATGGATGATCCAGACTACATAGCTCCTCTTCGTATCATCCGACTTCAAGAGGCATATTCAACTAAGGAAAACATTCAATATGAAATATAATAAGGAGTTGACAATTACTAAAACACTATTTTATTTGATTTTATTAAATATAATTTAAGTATTAATTCCCACTACTTTGAATTTTAAAATTTTAAAACTCCATCTTATTCCTTATAGGGACATGAAGAAACAACACATGAACCTATAGAAGAAAACATCGATCTACTTGATATTGATGAAAATAAATTTATGGAATCCCATAATGAAATCAAATTATATGATCATATAGAAATAAAGACACATGATATTCACTTTTTAAAGGGATATTTTTTTGATAATTCATGTTTAAATTTTGTTCACATATAAATACTTCCCTAATTTCCCTTTGATCATTGAATCGTAGTAGCCTACATTTATTTATCAATGGAAATGAAAGAGGAGGTTTCATATTAGAAACCATGAAAGAGGATGATTCATACTTCATCATAACCCAAAAATTAATGTTGTACATAATTGTCAATGTGGTGGATCTGGTAAACTCTATCCACATATCATTCCCCTACAAACAATAAAGATATCTAAACTAGGAAAAGACACATGTGGTGGTTCATGTTAAATCATATCCATACAACATTATATTATGTATAATTAATGGTACATCCCTATAAAGGCTTTAAATAACTAGGGCCCATTCGGGGGGTCATACCAAGATTTTTATTTAGTTTACTTCTACTATATTCAATTTTAGTCTTGGGATTTAGTTTAGCATGCAGTATAATCACTCCGTCATGTTGAGATTTAATGAAAAGATACTTGTCTCTAATTGACTAATTATATTTCATAGGTTCAATATGGAAAAATAAAACCCCTAAAAAGTGGGGAAAATATTCTAAATGGTACAAGGATTTAATTCATTAATTTGTGATTTTTAAACTTCATATAATTTTTATCATAACTTTTTTGAGATTTTACTTGAATATTACATGCCCATAATTGAATCCTTACTTACTTGAATTTACTAGGAGAAAAGAGTTACATATGATGTTATATACCGTCTTTTTTAGGTACTTCTCCCTATAATAGTTTTGGTAAACATTATTCATATGAGTTTTTACACATCATTAATCTTTGAGGCCGAGTCTTGTTCAGAGAAAAAGGGCCTTTGTTAGGGTAAATGACCGAATTTTCAGGGATATAATTTTTGTTGGATTAATGGAGTCCATATATAAATTTTTTAAATGGTTTTATTAGGGTTTTCTGTGATTTGGATATCTTCATTGGTGGATCAAATTCTTTCTCTCAGATATAGTCTAAAAGATATCTACATTGTGATTACGTGTCAAGTAATTAGGTTATAAAAAGTGTGAAAGTTTCTAAGAACAAGAAGTGAGCCTAGTTTGTGGTGTGAAATTAATACATGAATTGAAGGAAATACAAAAACCAAAAATTCTTTGGAGGTTGTAGAATCATGCAATGTGAGGCATTTTTTAGTATATTCATCTAAAAATAAATACACGATGTGTAACTGAATTACACATCATGTAATTTCATTAGTAGATTATTTAAAAGTTCTAGGAATATTATTTTGTTCTCATTTCATCATGTATCAAATTCAATTCAATCCGATATTGGAATCCAAAAATATTTGTATGTTCATTCCGGATAATAGATTCTCATTCACGCGTATGATCAATGATTATTTGTTTTGGGTTGGGTTTTATTCTTCATTCTCATTTTTTATCAAATAATTGTAGTGTAATATATTAATTATGTATATTGTCGTTTTTGATCTTGATTATTTTTTTATCTTGATCAATTCTGATCTTAAATCCTTCCAGTGATAATATAAACTTCTTTATTTATGGGAGTTTATTATTGGAAGTGTTGTGTCCTTTGATAGACAAAGTTTGGGGTCTAAAATATATCCATATGGTTTGATAAATGTCTTGTATATGTAATATTACAATATTTAAAACATAGTATGCGTGTGTGTGTGAATTAATTAAATTAAAAAATGTATTATTTTCACAGTTTGGCCCACTACTTCTTCGATTTCGCTCAGGTGAAGGCACTATGGTTTCATCCATAGCCACCTCATCCTCGCTTTGACCTCATGTTCCAGCGCTCCTCTCCAGGTCGGATCTATAGCGATGGATACTCAGAGGTTTTGGGATAAACGGTTCAGCGGTTGTGGACTTCTCAGTGTCTCCGTTCCTTTTCTTTTAGGGTTTTTAGCCCACGGTTTCCTCATTCTTTTTCTTTCAGGGTTTTATCCCCAAATCAGTTTTTTCCAGGTTTCTTCTTTGGCATTCACGTCAGGGTTTTCATCGTCTCTTTGGTTCTGGTTTGGTTTTTCAGATCTCTGACATCGGTGATAGTTTTTTATTCTTATTCAGTATGGTTCCTTTTCTGGGTTGGTTCTGTTCGTGATTATGTGTTTTATGTGCTATGACAACTTCAGTCAATCTATGGCGTGTGGTGTTTGGACGACAGTGACAATGGTGTTGACGATGATGAAAATGGTAATTTTCGATGGTTTTCAGTTTTTGGCGACAATGATGATTCTTTATGAAGGCTTCGTCAGATTTGGTCTACTTCGATAGAGTTGAAGGTGGTTGTTTGGTTTCTATTGCCATAGATAATGTTTTTGGCCATCGACGTGATTAGGATGGGGATGTGATGATGTTTTAAGGGGATCTATTGACAGAGACGATGGCGCCATCTTCGATGGTATTGATTTTTCTGATGTTGGAATATCATGGATCAGAACTCATGGCGTGAGGTGATTGGTGTTGGAGGTTCAATTTTCAATATCAGATTTCATTTTGAATTTGGTTTGGCAATTGGTGTTTTGATTTTTGAAATTTGAGGTGTTTTTTTTGTATTTCTAGAATGTGCAGTTCCTACTTACCTCAAAGTGAAAATTAAAAGAAATGGATTGCATATCTTTATTGTGATGAAATTTATTGTGATTTACATGATGTAATTCAAATATAAGGAATTGTCCCAGTTCACTTGATTAAGTGATTATATATTGAGAAATTCCCTGAGACATTCTGAAATCCTTATATACGACACATTGTCCTGAGACATGGTGAAATGCATATATAGGTGGTTTTATCATGTGACAAATATTTAAATGATAATATATAGAGCCTAGATCTGATACTTGTTGAAATGAATATATATTGGGATTAATCCTAATTACATTATTTAAATGATTATATAGTAGTTTTTGACTAGGTTTTTTTGTTATTTACACATTGTTTATATGGTTATAGTTGGCATGCATGTGAGACACGATCATAAAATTCCTGAATTTTTCCAAGGCTTGTTATGTTTTACATTTTTTACATGATTATGGATGGAATGGTTATAAGGCATGGTCAGGGACATTCCAACATGGTGATTAATCATGTTCATTTGGTATTAATTTTAATTTTTAATTAATTGATACACTTGTTTATTACATTATTTCATAAACCTAATGTCAAACTCTTTAGATTTATAAATGGTTTTGTCGACCAACTGAGTTATACTCCCACCCACATCAGGAAGTAATTTTTGAACCGAATAATATTACTTGGATGTAGGGTTGGATAAGGGAAATGGGCCTTATTGGCGGTTGGTTTCTTGCTAGATAAGTTGGATTTTGAAGGAGGGAATGACATGGGCTTTGGTACTGGGGAATTTTGAGTCTATATTGGAGTTTTATAGACTTTTATTTGAATTAATTCAAGCATGAAATTCAGTTACATTATAGAACATCATTGAATTATTCCTTTATTATTATTGGATTATTGTTTGGATTTTAGTTTTGGTTTTCAACATTATTATATTTTTTTCCATTATTTCCACACTATAATATTTATTTATTAATGTTATTGGATTATTCCACTACATTGTAAATCAGTAAATAGGGGTACTATTTCCCACTATATGTCTCACACCCCACTACTAGTTGGATTCCTTTGGCATATGTAGAGGCACTCATGAGGTTTTGTAACAAAATATTTTCAGATACATGAGGGAGTTTAGGATAGGGGGATGATACAAAGTAGTATTAGATCACACAAGGTTTGTTTTTTATTTCATTATAATTTGTGAAAGGTATAAAAGATTCTAGGTCGATTTAATACATGGTAATGATATTTTTTTGTGGGCGTATTCAAACCACGTATAAGGGAAAATTTATGGTCCCAGTGGTGGATTGTTGTTTATAATATATTCATGTTGTAGTTGATGTTAGTTTACCAAAAGTGATTCACAAGATGTGTCAGGTTATTATTTCATAGTGTTATTGATTATTTGGATTTTTACTCATGGACTAGTATTTCCAGGGAAGAATATGAATTTTTCAGGATAATCACATAAGCATACACATGTACATGAATTGTTCATGATATGGAAATATTTATTGCATGTCATATAAACATTCTTATATGAAATGTGATACGAGGTTCTTGTTAAATCTGAGAAAATGAAATAAATAATATATTATGACATGCTAAAACAATTATAATCCATTTTCAAGGATACATGGAGTTAGTGGTTCTCTATTATTGTAACATATTGATATTGATTCTATTGTTATATCAAGATTCCTAATAAGTGTGTTTTTTTAGCTGAGAAAATTTCTCCTCATTATATTCGAGTTCAAAACTATGAGTGTGGGAATTATCACACTTCAAACTCAACTAATTTGGATGTTCTTGTAATTTGTGAGAATCTAATGGATGTTATGTTTCACAAAATCTTCTTGAGGGTCCTACGATCCATATAGTGGAAGATTTATTTCACCGGTATTTTGAAATATAATCTAACGAGGGGGTCCTAGATGTAGCATCCATATGTGTTCACTATGGAGGTAGGTTCATAGGTGTCTAAGTTCATGACCGAGTCCTTTTAGTTGATCATTATGCATCCTGAGGCACTCTAAAATTTTAAGGTAAATTGTGATACATATATTCTTTGTAAAGACCCATATTGTAGTAACCTGGAGTAGGTTCCTTACTTTATTAAATTGGAAAAGATACTACATTCAAATCTCAAAGGAACGAACAATTTATCAATTTTGGAAAACCATATACATACTTGAAACCATTTTTACATTGGGAAAATAAAATAAAACATAACATATATAAACATATAATAAATGGTATCCTTCTAAATAGATTCTATCTTCAATTCTTCATAACCATGGACTTTCCTTTAATTGTACATTCATTAACCTCCTCTTATTCACTGGACATACTATAGATCTCATCTTAAGGATACATGGGTCTGAATTTTTGGATGACCAGGGTATCTATAATTTGTATGAGGATGTTGGGAAGATAAATGGGTATGACTTGGTCTTTCTAGAAGTCTAAATTTGTTATAAATAAGTGTGGAAGGAGGTTCCCTTTTATATTTGAGGTGAGGGGAACTTTCAGAATTTATCAAAATATGTAAAGACCTGTAAAATTCAATGATTTTTTTTATAATTTTCTTGGGATTTTTACAAGAACGTTGTTTCTGACGGCACCTGATTCCGAGGCCCAGTGTGCCCGGAATCATTTTCCGAAGTTTGGCTCGGGTACATTCAGTGAACGAACGAGTGAGTTTTTATAACTTTTGAACCGGTTCTAATAATCGAATTCCGAGGGCACCGATGAAATCGCAGCACCGGTAATTGTTTAGAAACACCTTTTCGGAAGTTGTGTTTTCTCGGGTGTGGGTTTTAAATTTTTGGGATAAGTAAAGGAATAAAATAAAAATTGGTCGCACCATTTTTATTTTACATAAAGCTTCTTAACCTGAGATATATGTTTGGATTGGGACCCAAAATATCCACCCACTAGGTAGGATATTTCTGAGGTGGGACCCAAACGAGCCCCACCGTTTCTTTTCTTCCTAAACCCCCTCCTTTAATAAGGTAACGTACCCACACCCCTATTAAGTGGAAGTCAACCCTTGTGTTTTTCTATTATGAAATGCCTTAATTAATTTGGTGGTTTAAACACTGCAATTAATTCATTTAATTGATTGTTTCAATTTTTAATTTCAAAGGCGTTGGCTTGAGCGTTAATAAAATAAGACAACTCTTATTTTATTAGGTGTTGGTTGTGCAAGAGGGTTGGGGAGAATTCTCTCAATCCGTGAAGTTCTTCCTCCTCGACGAAGAACGCGAAGAATGTGAAGAACACCGGATGCTCGGAGATCGACGACGCGATGCCGACAAATCCTTTCTCCGAGACGCGACGATCCTTATTCCGCGACGCCTTCTTCCGCGACAGTTATTTCTGTGCTGAATCCTTTCTCAACGAATTCAATGAGGTAGGGGTTTATTTTAATTGTTGTTCGTGAATTCATCAGTCACCTTTCTTTATTTCAATTTGAGCCTCCTGATACCGCAATAACGGGAGGGGGTCGGACCACACAAACACGACCGACCCTCCTCTCCCATTTGGTTGTTTTATGTTGTTTGCGGCACGAGCAAGGCAACACGGTGCCGAAGCACCGCGCGAGAAATATTAAAGAAAGAGGCAGAAGCGCATCACCGTCGCGCCACGCCATTGAAGACGAACCAAAGACGCGGAGCTGTCGCCCCACGGTGGAGAATCACAAAAACAGCGCGGCCGGAGCGGGGCAACGACGAAGGGGCGTGGCGCTGTCGCGTGGCACCGGACGGACCATGGCAGCTGCCTTAGGCCGCAGTGGAGCAGGGGGACCGGCCATCGCCGGTCCCGTGGCGGCAGCAGCCGGCCGGCAAGTTCGTGCCGGGTGGTCAGTGGGGAAAACTGGGGGTTCCTAACTCCCGATCGGCCAGTAGGTGCGGCCCCCGACATGGGGGCCGCAGATTCTCAATGCGAGGGGCAGTGCCCCCCCCCTTCACCGCTCGGCCGTTACGGCCGAGCCGCCTGCCAGCTGGCCGTGCCAGCGTGCCAGCCGAGCCAGGCCGCGCCCATGCAAGCTGGACCCGGACCCGGTTCGGGCCGAGCCTGGGGGTATCGGGCCGGCCCGGACCGGGCCCGAACCCCCTAATACCAGACATCTTTCGGTCTTTTTCCCATAACTTGGGCTGAAGACCTCTGATCGACGTACCATCAGCTGTGATGTGATCCTTGGATTGAGGCGGTCATTTCAGTATATCAAACTCAAGGTTTAGGAGTACTTGGGTTCAGCCGGGTTGGTTCGTACAAGAAACAAACGTGGCCCTCGGAGCGGAAATGCTTATAACGTGAGCTCTGGACGTCCGATTGACGTGTTGTCCATTTTGATGGATTCCTCTTAGTGAGACGGACCTTTTAGATTACTCCCCTTGAGGTTTGGATGCAGTTGAATTACGGTCGGATTGGTTTTGTCTTAAAACCCAACTGGGCCCCTTGGACGAAAAGACCAATAACTCTCAGACCGGGAGTCCGATTGACGCACCATCTGTGACGTTGAGTTCCTTTTGACGATGTAGAACTTTTGGATACATCAACATCAGACTACATGTCAGATGATGTATTATCCCCTCGCCTCGTGGAGCGTACCCTCCCGAATGAGCTTGCAGTGTGCGGGAACCCTAGAGCTGGCTGCTACTGCGATGACGATGTCGACTGTACAGAACTCCTCTGTGGATTAGACGATGATGACTACAGCACTCAGCGATCATACGTGGATCATTGTTACCGATCCTATGTTGTTCAGATCCTGTGTGGGTCAGCGCTCAGCGGGCCTGTGTGGGATAGCGCCTACATATCCTGTGTGGGTCCGATCCTGTGTGGGTCATTGCAGGGGTTAGTTACCTTTCGATCCTTTGTGGGTCATTGCGGGGGTTAGTTACCTATCGATCCTTTGTGGGTCATTGCGGGGGTTAATACTTATCAATCATGTGTGGGTCCGACAGCTTAGATGAATCAGGGGATCCATCTGATCATCTCTATCGTCTTACGAAGAACTATAATTGTGTGAGAAGAATCTTGACTTTCAACTCTTCTCTTCAATAAGATTGACTTGATATCCTATGTGGATTACTTTTGTGCTTCCTGTGTGGATGTGAGTTGTGTTTTCCTCTGTGTACTGGGTTGTACTTGGGATCGAATGCTGGAACCGAACTAAAATTGATGACTTTGGTATATGTATGGGCATATACCTATGTAGTGCCAGATGTTACTTCGTGATTGTATCTTTCCTTTGTGGATGATCCTTTGTGGATTCTGGGAGACCTTCGGGGGTCTCGGGGTCCCTACGGAGTAGATTATACTCACCCCAACATGGGTTATGCCCGCACTACATTGTGTTGGTTGCAGACGATGGACAACGCTGATTGTGGTTGAGGCTTGTAGAGCAAGTCGGTAGCTGGAGGTGGACCACTGGGTGGGACGTACACGGAGCTGACAGCTGGACCCGAGGAGCTGAAGTCGTTCGAGAAGATGAGGTGGTTATCTGTACCCACCGGCCAAGTGGGAGTACTAGAGGATGGATCGACGATGCGGATTTACTTTCAGTTGTTGTTTTCCCTTTCCAGTTCTACTTTACTTTCAGTTTGGTTTTGTATTCTGGCCCATTTACTTTTCGAACTTACTTTTACTTAGTTTAATGGTGTTTACTTCTGCTGGCTTACTCTGTGGTGTTTGTTTACTTTTAAAGGCAATGCCTTCCCTTTTTTTTGGGATTTACGCCTTAGTTCATGTCTCCAACCCCTGGCCTATGGAAGGCAGGCTTTGGGTAGTCACGACACGGGCCCTGAGGATGGGTCATGACAAATTGGTATCAGAGGAGTATGGTTCTACCTCAGAACTCAGGTTTCTGATCATTTTCTATGTGAAGCAAAGTGTTAAGAGTATTGAGTGTGGTTATCAGTCCAGGGAGTCCAGTGTTGGTGCGGAGGCTGACATATCCATACAGCAGGACCCTGACTTCTGATTTCCGACTTAATGCACGGAATCATTGATTGCATGTGTGTTTCAAGTTTTCTTTCTGATTTCTTTGTGTCAGCTCCCCAGGTATACTATTTGACCTTGGCGCACCTGTTTCTTTTCAGGATGGCCCCACTATGGTAGCCAGCTGGGGTTCCGAGCGTTGTGCATGACGACAGCCCACTGAGCGACGAGGCCTCAGTACAGGGCCCTATGACAGCAGGGGCACCAGCGGTACCTCTACCTGCCGAGCCACCGATGCTACCGGCCCCAGCCACTGACGATGCATGTTTCCTTAGTGCACTGCATGAGTTTCAATGTCAGTGACCACCCAGGTTCCGCGGGGAGACAGACCTTCAGGCAGCCGAGGATTGGATGCAAGTAGTTGTACAATTTTTCAGGTTAAGAAGGACACCAGCAGACCTCATTGTGATCCTTGCAGCAAGCCTCCTCCACGCGGAAGTAGGAAGATGGTGGAGCTTGATGCTCCATGTGCACAACGAGACATCTCTCCTCAGGATGGACTTTGAGAGCCTCTTCTGCTCGGAGTTCGTCCCAGCCACCCTCCGTGTGGTGCACATCCAGGAGCTTCTACAGCTGCGGCAGGGCAGCTTGATGGACGCCCAGTACTCGGAGATATTTACAGATCTCTTGCACTATTCGAAGGACATGGTACGAGACCCATTCTTCCAGGACCAGACCATTGAGCAGGTATTGAGGCATGAGATCAGGGCATCGCTGATCTCCCTCAGTATTCTGACACAGGCATGGGTACTAGAGCGATCCCTTCTCATCGAGAGCTTCCTTGCTGAGCCTACATCTGCAGCGAGACCTACCGCAGGGCGGCACGTAGAAGAGTCTTCTACAGCAGGCAGTCGACAGATGAATCATGGGTACAGACAGACCAGACCCTCAGGTAGACGACCTCAAAATACTGGCTCAGTGGTGCAGGGCACACGGCGCAGAGCCAGTCTTTTGAGAGGCAGACAGTGCTACGCATGCGACAGGTAGGGCCACATGGCTCGTGACTTCCCGACCCACCGTGCCGAGGAGTAGTAGACGGTTGAGGGACCACCCCAGCAGAGGCAGAGGGTCGACCGTGGAAGTCCGCAGGGAGAAGACGGACGAGGCAGAGAAGATGGTCGAGCAGCTGGTGGTGGGCGACGCTTTGAGGCTCTACCACCACAACCAGCAGGAGGCCCACCCAGACCACAAGGAGCTGGCGGGAAGAGGCAAGCACAACTCCAGGCAGCGGAGTCCTACGACCATGGCGCACCCGAGATGATTTTAGGTACTATCTGTGTATATTACACATTTGTTGTAGTTCTTATAGACACGGGAGTAAGTCATTCTTTCATAGCTGTTGCCCTTGTTCGGAGCTCGGAGATTCTGACAGAGCCGTTGGCTCGATCCTTAAGGCTAGAGACTCCTACGGGAGCAGAATCAATGATTACGCACGGGTTCCGGTAGTGTGAGCTTACTATATGAGGCAACAGCTTCGGCTGGGATCTTCTTGTAGTGGTGTCGAGGCCTTACGAAGTCATCATGGGCATGGATTGGTTATCTACAGTCCATGCTCAGATTTACTGTATTAGGCACAAGGTGTGATGTGTACGCACTGACGGGAGCAGGTTCACCTTCACCGGTGATAAGGGAGCCTTCGCAGCACAGGATGGACTCTCACAAAGGAGAGGACAACCCATCACTCATCAGTTGGCTAGCCTCATCCTAGGAGCAGTTGACGTGCGAAGTCCTGGTTTTCTTGCAGTGGTGGATCAGTATGCAGACGTTTTCCCTGACAACGTTCCAGGACTACCACCTCATAGAGAGGTAGACTTTTATATTTATCTATACCTCGGGAAAACCCCGATATCCACCCCAGCATAACGGATGGCTCCTGCCGAGCTTCAGGAGATACGGGTACAGTTGGGGGACATGCAGGGCAAGGGATTCATCCGACCTGGTGTTTCACCCTGGGATTCCCCAATATTGTTCGCTAAGAAGGCGTACGGGAGCATGCGACTTTGTGTCGACTATCGTCGCCTGAACCGGGTGACAGTGAGGAACAAGTATCCACTACCGAGGATTGATGATCTCTTCGATCAGCTCAAGGGAGCACGGTGGTTATCAAAGATAGACCTCAGGTCAGGCTATGATCAGCTCAGAGTTCGGGACGAGGACGTGCAGAGGACGGACATCTGGTGTCGGTATGGCCTCTATGAGTTCTTGGTTATGACCTTCAGCATCAACAATTCTCCATCAGTGTTCATGGACCTTATAAACATGATCTTTCAGCCATACGTCGATCAATTTGTCGTGGTCTTCATCGACAACATTTTGATTTACTCAACCACTGAGGAGGAGCATGCATACCACTTGCATGTTTTACTAGACACAATCCGAGAGCACCAGCTTTACGGCAGTCTCTCGAAGTGTCAGTTCTGGTTACGTGAGGTCCACTTCTTGGGACACGTCATCTATGAGGCAGGAGTTGCGGTGGATCCTGCGAAGATTGAGGCAGTGCTAGCTTGGGAGCCACCCGGGAGCGTGATAGAGGTGCGGAGTTTCTTGGGTCTAGCTGAGTACTACCAGAGATTCGTGTCAGACTTTTCCAGGGTTTTGGCACCACTCTCAGCTTTAACGAAGAAGGAGAAACCCTTTGTGTGGTCGGACAGATGTCATTAGAGCTTCCAGGAGCTGAGACAGAGATTGACCAGTGCGCCTATATTGAGGTTTCCGGAGGAAGGAGTAGGGTACGTAGTTTACTGTGATGCATCAGGGACCGGACTCAGATGTGTCCTGATGCAGGAGAGGGCAGTGATCACCTACAGATCACGTCAGTTGAGGCAGCATGAGCAGAACTACCCTACCCATGACCTGGAGTTAGCAGTAGTGGTCTTTTCTCTGAAGATGTGGATCCAGTATCTGATGGGAAAGCGCTTTACAGTCTATTCTGACAATCAGAGTCTCAGGTTCATCTTCTCGTAGAAGGACCTGAACCTGAGATAGTGGCGATGGCTCGAGTTTCTTCAGGACTATGACTTTGAGATAGTCTATACTCCTGGAAAGGGGAACGTATTAGCCGATTCCCTCAGCAGGAGGACAGGCATTCAGCTACTTGGGGAGGCGACAGAGCAGCTAGCCGCTTTACAGATATCCTTCATGGATAGAGATGGGGCAACCTTCCTTCAGTCACTCACAGTATCTCCTCCACTACTGCAGCAGGTTAGAGAGGCACAGTGTGGGGATACCGACTGTGAGACGCGACATGCGCAGATATCCTCAACACATGCACCTGATGGATTCTCTTTAATAGGAGAGTATGACCTCCTTTTCAGAGGATGTACCTTGGTACCAGTTTCTTTATAGGAGGGTGTGCTGAGAGAGTTTCACACTTCCCCTTTGGCGGTACATCCTAGAGTGGCGAAGATGTACCAGGATCTCAGATGAGAGCACTGGTGGCCGGGCACGAAGAAGTTTGTGGCAGAGTTTGTTTCTCAATGCCTCACTTGCCAGCAGGTGAAGGCAGAGCACCATGTACCAGTAGGCTTGGTACTTCCCTTAGAGGTCCCGGAGTGGAAGTGGGACGTGATATCTATGGACTTCGTGACTGGACGTCCATGCACTTCCGGATGTCATGACTCCATTTGGGTGATTGTCGACTGACTCACCAAGTCGGCTCACTTCTTACCCATCAAAGAGCAGGGCTCAGTGGAGAGCCTGAGACGTCTCTACGTTCAGGAGAATGTACTGCATCATGGTGTTCCATCATCTATAGTCTCCAATTGAGATTCTCGCTTTACTTCCTGGCTTTAGAAGGGGTTTTTGGAGGCATTCGGGATGTAGCTACGTCTAAGAACCACATTTCACCCTCAGACGGATGGTCAGACGGAGAGGACCATTTAGACTCTCGAAGACGTGCTCCGCGCATGTGTCATCGACTTTGGTCACAGTTGGGAGGAACACTTACCCTTGATGGAGTTCACGTACAACAACAGCTACCGCTCCACCATCGGGATGGCACCATACGAGGCGTTGTACGGTCGACCTTACAGATCACCTCTATGCTAGACAGACCCTGGGGAGTCAGCACTTGTCGGACTAGAGATGGTCCATGCCACGACGAAGAAAGTCCAGGTCATCCAAGAGCGGATGAGGATAGCTCAGAGCTGGAAAAAGTCTTATGCTGACAGGAGGAGGAGGCCACTAGAGTTCGAGGATGGCGACCACGTCTTCTTGCGGGTCTCACCTCGACGTGGATTACGAAGATTTGGCCGAGGCGGCAAGTTTTCTCTACACTTCATACGACCATTCCAGGTCCTCAGCAAGATTGGTGAGGTGGATTATTGCCTAGCCCTACCACCTCAGTTTCACTGGGTGCACGACGTCATCCACATATCTAAGCTGAGGAGATACATGCAAGACCCGACGCATATCATTGACCATGTGGAGTTGGATTCTAATGATGGGGCGACGTTTGCGGAGGTCCCGATGTTGATCAAGGATCGATAAGAGCGGGTCTTATGTGGACAGTCGATTCCTCTAGTGCAAATCAGATGGCAGCACGGGAACCTCTAGGAGAGAACCTGGGAGTGGGAGGCTCAGATGCGTGCTTAGTACCCACTTCTGTTTCCCTAGTTTTTGATGTATCATTATGGGGACGTAAAGCCCTGAGGTGGGAGTGATATAAAGACCCGTAAAATTCAAGGAATTTTTTTTCTAAATTTTCTTGGGGATTTTAGAAGAACAAAGTTTCTAACGGCTCCTGATTCCGAGGCCCGGTGTGCCCGGAATCACTTTCCGAAGTTTAGCTCGGGTACGTTCAGTGAACGAACGAGCGGGTTTTTCTAACTTTTGAACCGGTGCTCGAAATCAAATTCCAAGGGCACCAATGGAATCAAAGCGCCGATAATTTCTTAGAAACACCTTTTCCAGAGTTGTGCTTTCTCGGATGTGGTTTTTAAATTTTTGTGTAAAGTAAAGGAATAAAATAAAAATTGGTCGCACCATTTTTTTTACTTAAAGATGCTTAACCTATGATAAGTGTTTCGAGTGGGACTGGCATAATCCTACCCACTAGGTAGGATATTTGTGAGGTGGGCCCCACACGATCCCCACCGTTTCTTTTCTTCCTCAACCCCCTCCTTTAATAAGTTAACAAATCTGCACCCCTATTAAGTAGAAGTCAACCCTTGCGTTTTTCTGTTATGAAACGCCTCAATTAATTTGGCAGTTCAAACATTGCAATTAATTCATTTAATTGATTGTTTCAATTTTTAATTTCAAAGGCATTGGCTTGAGTGTTAATAAAATAAGACATATCTTATTTTATTAGGGGTTGGTTGTGCAAGAGGGTTGGGGAGAATTCTCTCAAGCTGTGATGTTCATCCTACTCGACGAAAAATGCAAAGAACGCGAAGAACTCCAGATCCATGGAGATCAATGATGAGACGCCGACAAATCCTTTCTCCGCGACGAGATGATCCTCCTTCCGCAACGCCTTCTTCTGCGATGGTTATTTCCGCGACGAATCCTTGCTCAAAGAATTCGATGAGGTAGGGGTTAATTTGAATTGTTGTTCGTGAATTCTTCTATCGCCTTTCTTCATTTCAATTTGAGCCACCTGATACTGCAATAATGGGAGGGGGTCAGACCACATGAACACGGGTGACCCTCCTCTCCCCTTTGGTTGTTTGATGTTGTTTGCGGCACGATCAAGGCAACACGGTGCCGATGCACTGCGCGAGAAATATTAAAGAAAGGGGCAGAAGCGCAGCGCCGTCGCGCCGCATTGTTGAAGAAGAACCAAAGACGTGGCACCGTCGAGCCGCGCCATAGAATCACAAAAACACTGTGACCGGAGTGGGGCCCCGACAGAGGGGCGCAGCGCCAGACGGACCAAGGCCGCGACCTTAGGCCACGGCGGAGTAGGGATCGACAGCCGGTTCCGGGCTGCCCGCGTCGGAGCAGGGGGACCGGCCAGCACGGGTCCCGTGGCGGTAGTAGCCAGCCGGCCGGTGCGGGCTGGCCAGTCAGGGGGGAAAATCGGGTGTTCGTAACCCCCGGTCGGCCAGTAGGTGCGGCCCCCCACATGGGGGCTGCGAATTCTCAACGCGGGGGGCAGCACGCCCACCCTTCACCTCTCGGCCATTACAGCCAAGCAGCCGGGCCGCACCCAAGCGGGCCGGACCCGGACCTGGATCGGGTCGACCCGGTTCAGGCCGACCTTGGGGGTATCGGGCCAGGCTGGACCGGGCACGAACACCCTAATACCGGACCTCTTTCGGTATTTTGCACATAACATGGGCTGCGAACCTTTGATCGATGCACCGTTAGAGTCGATGCGATCTTTGGATTGAGACAGTCATTTCGGTATATCACACTCAAGGTTTCGGAGTACATGGGTTTAGCCGGGTTGGTTCGTACACGAAACCAACTGGGCCCTCGGAGCGGAAACACTTATACCTTGACCTCCGGACGTCCGATTGACGTGTCGTCGACATTGATGGATTTATCATAGGGAGACAGACCTTTTGGCTTACTCCGGTCGAGGTTTGGATGCAGTTGGAGTATGGTCAAGTTGGTTTTGACTTAAAAACCAACCGGGCCCCTGGGACGAGAAAGCCAATAACTCTCAGACCGGGCATCCGATTGACACGCCGTCTGTGACGTTGAGTTCCTGATAAAGATGCAGATCTTTTTTATACATAAAATTCAGACTACGTGTCGGTTTATGTATCATCCCCTCAGCTCGTGGAGCGGACCCTCCCGAACGGGCTTGCTGTGTGTGGGAACCCTAGAGCTGGCTGTGACTGCGACAACGATGAAGACTATACAGAAATCCTCTGTGGATTCGATGGCGACGACTATAACACTCAGTGATCCTACGTTGATCAGTGCTACCGATCCAGTGTGGGTCAAATCCTGTGTGGGTCAACGCTCAGCGGTCTTGTGTGGGACAGCGCCTACAGATCCTGTGTGGGTCTGATCCTGTGTGGGTCATTACGGGGGTTAGTTACCTATCGATCTTTTGTGGGCCATTGCGGGGGTTAGTTACCTATCGATCCTTTGTGGGTCATTAAGGGGGTTAGTACCTATCGATCCTATGTGGGTCTGATGGCTTAGATGAATCAGTGGATACATCTGATCGTCTCTATCGTCTTACGAAGAAGTATACCCGTGTGAGATGAATCTTAAATTTCAACCCTTATCTTCGATACGATTGACTTGATATCCAGAGTGGATTACTTTTGTGCTTCCTCTGTGGATGTGAGCTATGTTTTCTAAAGTGGACTGGGTTGTACTTGGGATCGGATGCTGGAACCGAACTGGAATTGATGAATTACTTATATGTATGGGAATATACCTAAGTAGTGCCGGATGTTACTTCGTGATTGTATCTTTTGTTTGTGGATTATCCTTTGTGGATTCTGGGAGACCTTCGGGGGTCTCGGGGTCACTACTGAGTAGCTTATACTCACCCCTGAACGGGCTATGCCCGCACTATGTTGTGTTTGTTGTAGATAACGTACATCGCTGATTGTGGTTGAGGCCTGCGGAGCAGGTCGGTACCTGGAGGTGGACCACTGGGCGGGACGTACACGGAGCGGACGGCTGGACCCAAGGAGCTGAGGTGGTTCGAGGAGCTGAGGTGGTTATCTGTACCCACCCTTCAGGTGGGAGTACCAGAGGACGGCTTGACATTGCGGCTTTACATTCAGTTCCGGTTTTCCCTTTCCAGTTGTACTTTACTTTCAGTTTGGGTTTGTATTCTGGACCATCTACTTTCTGTACATACTTGTACTCCGTTTACTTAGTGTTTACTTCCTCTGGCATACTCTGTGGTGTTTGTATACTTTTAAAGGAAATTCCTTCCCTTTTTTTGGGATTTACGCCTTGGTACTTGTCGCCAACCCCTGGCCTATGGAAGGCGGGCTTGGGGTAGTCATGAAACGGTCCCCGAAGACGGGTCGTGACAAAATATTATTACATAATAAGGTTATTATTTTTCCATAATACTTTCAAATGGACTATAAATGATTCGGGTGAGACATTTTTGACTATATATTATCTCATTTGTAATTATTAATAATTCTTATTATTTTTAAATCATTTTTGACAATATTATATTCATGAAATATAAATTTCTTCAAATTTGATATTATAAATTACATTGACATTATGAATATTAATATGACAAGATATCTTCAAACCAGGACTTTTAATACATCCCTAATATCTCATCTACATTTATAAAATTAGAGGATCACTTTAAATATCGAAAATTCTTTTTATTTTCAAATATTTAATTACATTTTCTTATTTTCCAATAATATATTAATTACTACATCATCATTGTCAATTATTTAAGGATTTTATTTATTCATAAAAAATATAAATAAATTACCAAGATGAATATAAATATTATATCTTTATGAATAAATTTTATGACTATAAACACCTTCTTAAAAACAATAAATTTAATATATTATAATTATTGAAAACCATCGTGTGAACCGTTTGACTTTTCTAAAAATAAAATACTATAAAGAGATTAATACTAAAGTAGTGGTTCCAAAATTTTGTAAATTATATCGAATGATTATTATGGACAAATATTACCCAAAACAAATAATATTTACTCATATTTATGGATCATTTAATGGTTTATATAATTTTAATTTTAGTCATTTTATTTATTTTTCACCTGCTTTCACAAGCACTGTGTCAGTGCTTCATAAGCATCAATGGTAATTATGTGATATATAAAAATAAAAAAAATATCATAAAAATAAATAAAATATTATAAATATAATCCATTATATTCTTTTATTTTTGTAAATTTACACAGATCCATATCAAGACAACTTATTTAAAATTTTAATTTTATATTTCTAGCATTCCACAACCATTCCACATGCATCTGGATAATATTATTCTTGTATAAGTAAAAAAATAGAAATTTTTACTCTATATCATCATTTATTAATTGTATTTAACAAACTATTTGTCAAATGTTTTTTTATGTATAAAATATTATATATAAAGAAACAAATGTTACTCTTACAGTGTTGCATAGACACTGCTTGGACACTGAAAATGGTTGTAATAATTATCATAAAATAATTTATAATTTATAGGTTCTTGAATTTTTTTATATAATTTGTATTATAATATCCAAAATTATTATTTACCTAATTTTGATAAATTTTTATATCATTTTTTATGTATTAAAAATATCAGCAAACATATAATATTTCATAAAAAACTCTTACTATTTTTGAAAAATGAAACTTCTCAAAAGAATAACAAAAAATTTTCCCTAAGATAATTTTTGAAGTCCACTTTAAAAAAATAATACAATTTATTCAAAAAAAATTAATTTTTCAAAATTTAGTAATCAAAAAAGGTGATCCATTAAAAAAAGGGAATGTTTAATTTTAGAATAATATTTTTCAAAAAAAAAATAGGTTTTATTCTTATCTGAAGCCTATCAAACATGTTGGATAAATTTAAAAAATATTTTATTTAATAAATATCATATAAATATAATTGTTATATTTTACAAATAGTTTTAAATTTAATTTATTAACATGAAATTCCATTATGGGCATAAAATATTTTTTAAAATTAAAACACATCCTTTGGGTTCAATTTGTTTTTTTCATTTTTAATTAATTGGTAACAAATGATAATTTATAATCATTTGTTTAGGATATTTGTTCTGTGTAACATTTGTTATCAAAGAATTTAAATTTAAAAAGTGAAAAATTTTAAATTCTCAGGTTTTAACATTATCACATACATTAATAAATAACTTCATTTAAATTTTAAATTTTAATTTGAAATATAATGTTTGATACATTAAAATACATTTGTGGGAATCTCTAAATGTAAATTGGCTTTATAAAAATAGTTTTAATAAGAGTGAAAGGTAAATATAATGGTCAACACAAAATTAGGATTTTAAATAAGATAAAATTCAGGGTAAGTCAAAAAATGGCCATGCTAGAGAAATATAACTATAAGTTTCTAATTTATATTGATAGAAAACATTTAAATTATATATTTAATGGTTACAAAACCATAAATCATTGAAAGGTTAAATAAAAATTGTTTTATAAGTAAAAAAACATAAATAGATAATGTTTTAGTTTCAAAATTCCTATATTTGAGATGAGGAATTTTTTTTAATATCTAGATAATTACTTGATAGAATAAAATTACTTGATTTTTTTCCATTTCAAAAGAATAATATTATCCATTGGTTTTTATTCTATCTATATTCACATCACGATTTTTGTTGGTAAAAGAAATTTTGGGATGAAGTTTTCATACTTGAAGAAAATATTTTAATAAAAAAATCAACATGTCATTCCTTTAGAACATACATATTTCTAGAAACAAAAAATTTATAACATTATATAAAATGTAATAAATCAAAATTTAGCCTCAAATAACAACATACAATGTTCAACTTAAGTGATTCCATCAAAAGATAACCTTAAGACTCATCCAAAGTACAAAAGTCAAATTATGTAGTCCAAAAAGGTAAATAAATTTCCAAATTCAGCAAAATATTATATTTCCAAAACAAAAAAATGATACTCTGAATGGTACATATCTAATATATGAATACATTTATCACCTTAAAACATTAATAAATACATGTATTCTTAAAAAAATAAAATTTCAACCTGTTAAATATATTCTATAAATCCCACCATATAAGAATCATTATAAACCATAAAATTACAAACAAATTATTTTTTCACACAGACAATCCGATAATAATTATGTTATCACTATACATAACAAAATCATTCTCCTATTTATTTGTACTACTCATAACATGCTCCAAAATCCTTAAAGAAGTACTGTTTTACCATATTTATATTTTTCAGGACTGTTATAACCTGAGAATAATTAATGGAAAAATTCATGTATCCAAAATATAGAAGAAAATTAATCATTATACTTCAATATTAAACCATTTACTATGCTTTATCATATTATTCTTTATTAAACTTATTCCTTTTATTTTTCATTTTTAGCGTCATAATCATCATCAGTATAACCATTACATGTATATCCTTTATGATTCACTTCATGAGTGTTTCCCCTAGGATATAGGTTTTTATAATGCCCATATTTTTTATATTTAATACATTAAACAATCAATAATACCTTATAGAGAGATTAATTCAAAAATACTCATTTTTATATGGAATTAAATACCTTTTTCCATTCTTTTATACACCCAAAACATCTTCCCATTCATATAAGACATTCACTTTGGTGTTTCATATCTTATTCTGGATATATGTGAAACTTAATCTTTATTTTTTTAAGGTATTTACCACCCAACATCTTAGTAAACACTATCATTATCTTAATCAGTTAGTTCAGGATTTGGTTAAGGTGTATGTCATTAATCATATATCGTAATAACTAATTTGTAATAATAAAAATATCCTTTAATCTATTCATCATTCCATTTAGTTTCTCATCAAATCATTATCTATAACATTAAATGTTATCACATTTTCTATGGATTTTCACCATTGACTAAGACCAAAAGCACAGTAGGAGAAACAATAATCTTAGTGATATAGTCATTAAAAATCATTTATAGGATGTCTAAATCATGACATCTAATTCTCAATCTATGATTAAATATGTTTAACCTATTTTCACGCTACTATTACAAAATCTATAAGATGGTATCCTATAGTAAGATTTTTCTCTAATATAAAAATAACCTATACCCACATTTTGGAACAATGGGTATAGCCCCTAAAACCGTGGATATGGCCTATACCCATGATTTTATAAACTATTGGCTATCGAGGCTTCGGTATAGAGATATACCCATGGTTTTATAGAAACTATGGGTATAGGTCTATATATTTCCTTAATACCCACAGTTTACAAAATTATTGTTATAGATTGTCACACCAAAACAATATACCCATATTTTTTGAACCGTGGGTATAAATCTTTAACCTATAAAAAATACAATTCTTGCACTAGGTTTCTATAGTACATGAGATGATGTCTAAAAGATTTAATTCTGATATATTAACGTTACATATAAGATGAAGAATTATAGAATTTATTAACCTAATGTTATAAGATGAGTAATTGATACTAATATGAAGTGAATGTAGAAGCTTATAGGTGAAGGAAGGTGTGAATTTATAAGATATTATAATATGAAAAAAGAATGTAGATATATTATCCAATGATTATTCATAAAAAAAATATATTGTTTCTCAAAAATATAAAGAATAGATCACTAGAAGTTGAGGCATCATAGAATGATAAATGAGAAAACATTGAAAATGTTCATAAAACTTCACAAGAAGATAAAAGATATTAAGAATGTGGAATGAATTCTCAGAATGATACATAAGATTAATAGTTTTTTATGTAATCGCATAAATATAATATTTATGTGTTATAATCAAAGTGATACATTAGTTTTATCTGTTAGGAATAATGTGATGTTTCCTAAATGATATTGTAGAGGTTAGATAATATGATTTTGTACTAATCATTTAATATAGCAGTCATCATGACTATTTGGAATTAGTTCATTATAGATGATGAGTATGGAATATAGATTTTTTTATTATTGATGGAGAAGAATCTGAATTTTTTGAGACTAAAACATGAACCAAAAACATGAGGGTTATAGAGCATAGAATGTGAATCGATAAACTAAATCAATATATTCTAAAAAAATTCTTAGATCATTGCTTATTGGAAGTATATTCCAAAATTTAAAGTATAAATTGAATATATTGATGCGGAAGACTCAAAGGTAGTAATTCTTCCTACATCAGTTGATGTAAATATGAATGTTTGTTAAATAGAGTGTTGAAATCTACTGAATTTTTACAAAAACCAAATTATCTAGAAATATTTATAACCACTTAATTTTTAAGAATTCAATGTACATGTAATATGCCACAAACATAAATTTATTTATCCCGAGAAAATATCTTGTTCAATTTGAATCAAAGAGAACAAGATAGGTGATTATAAACATCACAGACGATTACCCACTATTCTAAAGTCAATTATGTGAAACAAAGACTTATATATTCATTTAATCTAACAATAAAACATTATTATGGAAATAAAATACGTTTCTAATATATTTTAGTCTATGTAAAAATATGAATTTTAGATTCATCAACAAGAAATTCATCAAACATGTATTTTATATAAATAGTGTATATGAAATAGTTTTTTATGTAAATGTTAAGGATTTATTTAAAATTGTTTGTATTGAAGATAATACTTGAACAATACCTATCATCATTTGATTTGATGTCATTGTTATCATGGATGGTAGTCCCAATATTCCTAAGAAAAGAAATTCTATCTCAAACAACCTCAGTAGAAATCCCATCTACAAAGAAAAAATCCTTGACATGATTGATCACTGGTAACTGGAAACAACCATGCCTTTTAAGTGATGAACTTTCATTATAACATAGTATAAATTATAACAAATTCTAATCAATGATGTAAATATTTCACATTAGAAGAATCAGAATGAATCTATAATAAAATTCATTGAAACATTAGTAGAGTAAATTCCAAAAAAATACAAATAATTGTTACCTATTTGTGTGTAGTATATTTCCCTAGTTTTCTATCCATACAATTTTATCATGGTCAACAAAGATAAAATATTATCAACATAAAATTATTGATTTGAATTAGAAGATAAGAGATTAACATACTATACAAACAGACCCCTGTAATGATTCCAGGATGAAGATCCTCTGTAATATCCCCTAATAATCAATCCTCTCTTTCCTAGAAGTAACTTTATCATGAACCACCCGAAACATGAATAAAACAAAGATATTTTTTTAAACTAATAAATATGCATCTGATTCAATTATGTAACCACAAAACATGGGATTTTGAGCATTCATTGATGCCACCTGTAGTGTAAACGCAATGCATGTAATTATACTTAATCTGTTTTGATTACAATAAACTATGATAAAATAGATCAACTGAGTTTTTCAGCATCATTGGGCTACCCCTTCATATTGAATCATTATATGGCAATAAATGACAAACAATAAATTAGATTCTATGATGTTCTTCAAAGGTAAAGTGTAAATTTAACATTAAATGTCATAAATGAATTTGAAAACTATTATTTCAATAATTTTCACCCATTTTATAAAAAATAGAAATAAACAAAGGGAAAAAATATTCGTTAGTAAATTTCCTTAAAGGAGTGATGATTTGAGGGGAGATAACAAGGCCATAAGTGATCAAAGGAGAGTAGTGTGTGGTGGTCAATGCTATAATTTATAAAGATGAAAAAATTTGTTTTTATGGGAAGGTTATTTCACATGATTAATCAATATATGATTCAGTTAGTTATAGATAAGGAGGAAGAAAAAAAGTATCATTGTTGATGATTTGAAGAGAGAAATAATTTTTTTTTCATGTTGTAAGGAAGATAAATATGAATATGTAAGATTATATGTAGTGCAATATTCAGAAAATTCAGAGTAAGAAGAAGGTGAAACACTCATGTTTTCTTCTATGAAGAAGTATGTGTACTATTTTTCATACCAAAGAGGATGAATTTGTTACTTTCATTATGTAGTTTAAGTAATAAATGATAAAGAATAAGTGTCAAGTAGTACACCGACTGTGATAAGGGATAATAAGTGATCCCTTTCATGCATACTAATGCATTTTCAAGAGATTATTGTTTAATGAATGTTCATGGGTAATCTATGCTTTATGTATCTTACAAGTGTATTAATTACAGTTCATATGTTTATAGGTTTTTATAAATCACATTAAGAATTATAAACTATTATTGAGTAATGATTCATTGAAATCACTATCCTCTTTGTGTGTGTATTTGGATGTGTTTTATGTATAACCAAATATTATAAGGGAGAAAGAGATATCCATTTTATCTAAATATAATATAATAATTAATAAAGGGGTTATAAAATATGAGTTTATTAAAAAATTCCTTAACACTTATTCACCACACCTTCTTAGCGTTACATACATACATAACAAATTCATTTAAATATTAGGGATAATAAGTTTAACAAAAGGTAGTAAAACTTATAAAGGATGTATATGGATGATTATGACAAAAAAATAAAAAATGTATTCCATTAACTAGAATTAATATGGATGATATAGGGAAATATTAATGGGAATGACTAGATGATAGGGAACTCAGAATAGTGAGGGTGAAATTGATAAGGGAATGCAACCCTCAACATTCTAGATAAGAAAACAACCAAACCACTAATGAATACCCTAAAATACCTGTTTGAAACAACAATAAATTTAAACTATTTTATTATGATGTATAGTTTTTTGGGAATTAATTTATAGAATAAAGACCAAATTTAATCAATGTTAATGACTATAACATGTTTTGGAGTTATCTCAATTAACTGAAAGTAACATTCACAATTGATATATAGGAATGGCTTCCATTTTCAATGCTACTAAATATTTGGTAGGTAATGGTCACTTATTTCAATAAAACTATTAAAAAATAATTCTTAGATTAAGTAATTAATTTAATCATGAATAAAGAAATTAAGTAGAAGGATTTCTAAAAATATCTAGAAATATTTTTATTTTATATTGTAGTGTAAGGTCACCCAACTATAAAATGAGTCAAAAGTAAGATAATAAGACTAGAGATGAGATTAGAGGTAAATCCAAAAATACTAGAAACTACTTCTTAGAACTATGGTAATAGGAGGAATCTCAATAATGAATACAATGATTATAAATTTAATTATTATATATTAGTTTCTAGAAGTTTTAGTTCATTAAATATTTTAGAAGATAATAATGGCTTCTTGTTATGTGTTCATAATCTAGTGGAACCTTGGAAAGTTGATTATGAAGAATATTTCCATTCCACATATGATCATAGGTTCATATAGAGTTATAAATCCAAAACATTCAGCATGGTACACATGGTGGATGATGAGGCTCTTGAAATTTTAATAAAGGTTATATGAATGTTCTGATGTCAAATGAATTCATATTGATGTTAAAGAATGTATGACATATCCTAGGCTTATAGAAAAATATCATATCTTTTAGAATGATATATTATATGGAATATGATGCTAATTTTTATAATTGTGTATGGAATGTCAATCGAGGATCAATGGTTGTGGAAAGGGGAGTTAAGGCAGGAACCTTGTATCTAACCAAATGTTCATACCAATGTTTTGGGATTGGAACTATAACTATTTTATGTATGGAGTTGTGAAATAATTATATTGGTCATCCTTGGGACATAAATATGAATGTTCTTTTTGTAAAGTTTTTATTGAAGAATAATCATACCAATGTTAAAAATTGTGAAAGTTATATACTCATGAGACAAAAGATGGGTTTATTTAAGTTTAATAGAAGGATACCCAAGTGTGAATATATTAAAATTGTTCATTTTGATATATGGGTACCATCCCCAATTTAGTATCATTGAAGTTATATATATTTATCACTTTTATTGATGACACTCTATGAAAATTTGGATCTATTTCTTGATATATAAATATGACGTGTTTGTAAAATTTAATCATCAATTTGAAATCTATAGTCGAGAGAGAGAATAGAAGAGGCAAAATACCATAGGTCGAATAATGGAGAAGAATATAATAGAAGTAACCTCAATAAATATTTCTAGAATAAGGGAATCATGCATGAGAAAACTGTTCTCGGTATAGTGGAATAAAATAGTGTTTCCAAATAGATGAACATAACATTAATTGAGAAGTCACACAACATGAGGTTTAATTACTCTTTGTTTAAAGAAATAAAGTTGAAATAAATTAATTTTCGTAATTATTTAGTCAATATAATTTCATCAAAGAGAGTGAAAAAATTATTTATAAATAAATATTGTCTGATAAACCAAATAAAATCCATCATATGATATTTTTCAACCATATATCATATGTTATTAATGATTCTATAGAGAGGAAAAATATTTAGGATAATTCCAAAATTTATCTATTTATAGTATATGAATATGAGAACAATGGTTATCAAATCTATGATGACAAAATTATGAATATAATTAGATCTTGAATGATTATCTTTAATTAAAAGGTGTTTGTAGAGACCAAAACATGACACATATTAAAATAGGTTTGAAGGAATCGATATGTCATTCACAAGTATTTTTGGATGAAAGAATTGGAATCAGTCATGATACATTTAATTTAGACTATGGGATAATCTTTCTATTATAATAAAAAAGTGGTACATATTCCTAAATTCTCAAGACCTTTAGGGGAATGATTTTTATCCGAACAAGTTGTTGTTCATGAAGTTTATACAAAAAATAAGTCACACCATAAGTGGAAGAGTTATATTGAATTGTTATTTTCATCTAGAGTCAACATAATTTTATAAATATATGGGCATGCTTGTCAATATCTACATCTATTGGATGGTGGAGAATTTGTATTCATGGAAGGGAAAACATTTCTATGTAATTCCAGTATGTGGAAGTTATCTATAGAGGATTAAATAAATTCATTAAATTATAATGAAACCTAGGAGGCTACATTATTACAATGAGGATATAAATATATAGAAAAAATTTGTTGTTTGATTGAAGGAAGAAGTGTATCATATTAAATGGTATAATAAATGGAGAGTAGTGAATGTATTTCAATAGAAAGAGGGAGTGAATTTCTATGGGAAACATTATCCAATATTAAAACATACTAACATCCATAAAATTTTAGTAATGGATTCTATCATGGATTTATGTTTAGAATAAATAGATGTAAAGTTATGATTTAAATATGGTTATTTGGAGGAAGAATTTTAAATGAAACAATCAACTGGTTTTAAGGTTAATAAGAATTTGGATTGTTTTGTAAGATAAAATATAGTTAATAGGGAATACACAATGCAAAAAATAAATGTAATGACAAATTAAATGATTTTATGGTAAAAAATGGTTTCATAAAAAGTGGATCATATCACATTTTCTATAAAAAAAAATCAAATGGTGATTCCATTATCATCCTATAATTTTTTGTTAATGATATGATTCTAATGGGAATGTGCATTCAACAGTTCTTTTATTTGAAGTTGGAGTTATCTATATCATTCAAAATGAATTATTTTAGTGTTGTAAGGAAGATTAATTATATTAAAATTGAAAAGGAATTTAGAAATTAGAACCTAATGTTCTCTCAAATGGAGTAAAATTGAACGTTTTTTGAGTGGTTTGAAGTGATCAAATGTAAATCAGTTTCAAATATTTTGATTAGGCTCTTTAAATTATCAAAGGAGAAGTAAAAATGAATAAAAGAATATGTGATATATAGGTCCAAATTTCTATTTTCATCAATATAAGAAGATTAATGTATGAAATTGTTCAATATTATAGATTTAACACAATGTGAGATATATGACCAATAAAATCTGTAAATCAAGAGTTATGTGAATACCTTCTGACGTTGGGAGGTAGAGGCTGGGAGGAGGTGGAGGCCAGGAGGCGGTGGAGGCGGAGGCAAGGAGGAGGCAGAGGTTGAGGCAGTTGTGGAGGTGGAGGTGGCTGTAGAGATGGAGATGAGGGCTGTGATATGGAGGTGGAGACAGCTGCAAAAATAGAGGAAAAGACAAGAAGAAGGAGGGAAGGATATGGGGGACGGGGAGCGGAGGTGAGGGCGGGAGGTCGAGGTCAGGGTGGTGAGGGGAGGGCGGAGAGGCCATGTCTAGGTAAATGTGCAGTAGGAAATGAAAATCAGGATGTGGATCCTGATAAATGATTAATATCAGGGTTACTATATCTAAGGTTTTATCAAAATAGTGGGTTTATGTTAAAACTATAACTTATACCCATGGTTTTCTTAAACCATGGGTATAGATGCATGGGTATAGACCCATTTTCTAGTACTGTTTCTTGAAATTCATTCATTATTTCATGTTTATTATTTCATGATTTACTAAATCTAGTTACTGAGGATACAATGCATTTTTTTTGGGACAGAAACTATAAAGTCCCAGACCCGAGTAACTTAAAGTTGGTTCATTACATTATTACATTATCATAGATAATATAGTTAAATCCCAAAGCATTGAATAATTTATCTGTTTTTTAAAACTAGATATGTATTTTAAACACATTTTACATTTGGAAAACGAAATAAAATATAATACATAACAAAATCTAAAAAACTGCAACATTGAAAAATCATTGAAATATCACTTCTTCATAACGTTGTCATTTCCTTTAACTTAACGTTCATTATCCTCAACTTCATCTATGGACTTCCTTTAGATCACTTATTAAGGACCCTAGGTATGAACTTTATCAATGATCACAACCTCGATATTTTATTTAAGGATGTTGGTGAGATAAATTAATAGGACATGGTCTAGCTAGATGGCTCAAATTATAGTGAGGAAGTGATGGAGGACGTTCCCTTTTATATTTGTGGAAAGGGTAAATTTTGGAATTTCTCAACATATTAAAATATAATAAAAAAATTAATGACCCAAATACTTACAAATTTCATATAATTGATTTTTTTTAGAAATATTCAATGACATCTTATACAATTTTTCCATTTTGAAGTTTTTTTTATAAATTTTAATAAAATATTATATTCATCACATATCATTAGTGACTAACTTTATACTATTTAGTACTTTGGCCTTAAGATTCTCAATATGAAAATATATCATTAACCCAAGACTTTATATATATATATATATAATAAATCAAATGAATATATAAAATACTTTTCTCACTTTTATTATTAGAAATTATATTTCTTTTAATATTTTTAATGTCATTTATTTTATTTTAATATAATAATTTATGCATAGTCATTGTGTAAGTACTTAATGTATTAATTTCTTCAATGAAAATTACAACTAAATTTCCTCCATGAATATAAATATATTATATTTTTAAAAACTATATACATTTAAACATAGCTTCTAGAAAATTATATATTAATAAAATTATACTTATTGAAAACCACCATGTGAACTATTTGATTATTCTTCAAATAAAATATATTAAGGTGATTAATGAAAACCATGTGGCACAAAATGGTCCATAATTTGATCTAAGTATTCTTATAGTATAATATTACACATAAAATAATGCTTATAAAAAAATTTGGGCCATCGAATAACTTTAATAATTTTAATTTAGATATTTATATCTATTTTTATTCTACTTAAACAAAGACTATATCAGTGTTGCATAAGAATTAATGATAATTTTATCATTTATAATTTTTAAAAATAAATTAATTCCTAAAAAATAATTATTTATTCTTAATAAAATCCTTTATATTTTTTATTTTTATAAATTTACTAATATACATATCAATAAAAATAATTTAATTTGTTAATTTTTCTTTCTATCCCCTTCAAAGCATTGCAAAAAGATTTAGATAAGAGTATTTTTAAGAAAAAAAGTTAAACCTATAAGTAAAAATCAAATTTTTATAATTATATTTAATAAAAAATTCATGAAAAGTCATTTTATAATTAAATTATTATATATAAGACACCAAATATTACATTTCCAATGGTATGTCGACACTGCATTGACACATACAATGTCAAATAAAATTATTATAAAACAATTTAAAAATTTTATTTTATACATTTTTTTGTATTATATTTATATTATATTATCATAAATGTGTCTTTAAATAAGATTAATAATTTTCTAGGTCATATTTTTCTTCAGATGATATCACTAAAGTTTTTTTATGTCATAAAAAACTATATTTTTTAATATTCCTCCAAAAATGATTCTTCTTAGAAAAATTAAAGAAATTACCCATAAATAATTTTTACATTCATCTTACAAAAAATGAATTTTATTTCTCCAAATAAAAATTATAAAATATTCTTAATTGAGTATTAATATAGGTTGGACAATAAAAGGTGAAAATATTTCCTTTTTAGAAAAATATTACTTTTTTGTGCTTAAAATTATTTTATTATTATGTTAAGCATTTAAAACTTATTTTATGAATTGAAAACATTTAATTTAGGATATAACATATAAATATCATTATTATATTTCATTAATAGTGGTTAATTTAATTTATTAAGTTAAAACATCTTTTTGGGTATAAAAAAAGTTTTTTTATAAAACCACCTCATTTATGTTAAATTGGATATTTTTTCAAATATAATTAATTGGTAGAAAATTAATTCATGGATAATATATATTATTATAATCTAGTTAATATTATTCATTACATCCATTCTAATTTCTTAGTGATAGATACTAAATAATATTTAATCATTTATTTATGCTCGGTGTTCTCTATAACGTAAGATAATAAAGAAGATAAATTTAAAAAGAAGAATACCATAAAATATTGGGGAGATAGATTATTTTAGGAATAACCAATCATTGCTAGGATTTCCGGTTTTGGAAATAAAAACTGTAGATTTTTCCTCTAAGGACATTATAAAAATGTTTCTGAGCTATTTATATTTTGAGATATTTTGGCATGAGAATTCTCATGAGTTCATGCACCTGATATATAATGACATTTAATTGTGGAAATATGATGAATTTTTCACTAATAGGAATTTTTTAACCATATATTATAGCTGATGATATCTCTAGGTTGAGAGGTTTTCAGGATGGTCTTCATTATGATATCATTTCACAAGTGAATGTGTTTATTCTGTTCAATTTTTCATATGTGATAAATTATAAACTCAATATAGAAGGGAATATAAGAGAGGCCCCATGAATCGAAAATGTTTTTTTACTTGGAAAAATTTTCAGCCATAATTCTAATGTAAATAATCATCTGTATGAGTGTTTTCCCTAATAAAGAAGGGGACAGAGTAGTAAGGACAATAAGAATCCATATTCATTATATGTTCTATTTCAGTGAGATCAGTGTGGAAATAAGGAAAAAAATACCACACTATCCATATCATTATTTGGAGTGTCGATCTTGTGGCATGATGGGGAACCTAAAAATTATTTTACTGACATTTAACCAAAGAGAAGTGGTTAATAAACATGATAGAAACTAGAGTCTAGGAAGTATTCAGCTACTCCTCAGTAGACAGGTACCTAGAGTTTCACAAGATGTACTTATCCAGGTAGAGGTAAAGGTAAATAGTATAGGAACACAAATAATAGGAACGTGGTATAGCTCAAGAGAGTCTGGATGGGGCCCATGTAAGAAGAACTTTTCAACTACACATGATATAGACTTCTCCAGTGTGGGTGGATACAAGAATTTATACTGTCATAGGTATGATTCTTAAATCATCTACTATTTCAAGTGTTTTTTGATAGAGGTGCATCATATTCGTTTTTTATCAACACTTTTCATGTAAATTTGTTTCTTGTATGTTGAATTATTGGATTATGTTTTTACCAGTGACACGCTATTGTGACTGTGGTAAAAAAATATCAAACATTGCATGACAGGTTCTATAGATATTGGTAGATACCATTTATTTTGATAACCTATTCTATAGGAGATGATATGATTATGTTTTATTGTTCTAGTAAATTTTTTAGTTCTATAATATAATATTATCTAATGTAACAAGAATAGAATTACATTTTCTAATCCCGATGGAGGATGATACTCTCACCAAGGTGCGTGGGATTTTTAGGCTAGTCAGGCAGGACCAACTCAGGGTAGGTTGGATTTTCTCATGACTCATATAACCCATCCCTCTCTAGATAATATATGACTGAAATTTTTTTATTTTCTTTCAGTGGTAGATAAGATTATAAATATCTTCCATTATGACTTCTATGGATTAATACACAAGTAAGAGATCAATTTTATGATTAATTTGGTGTTCGGATCATAGCCAATTTCTATCTCACCATACAGAATGTAACCCGTAGAGATTTTAGTTTTGAATTTTGAATTGAAATATATTGAATCTAAAGATTTATTGTGGAATAGTACATCTATTTGGTTTTATCTAGTTCTTTTTAACAAGAATATAAATGGGTCATTGCGCTTATGTGTACATTATTATAGATTGAACGAGATAACATTCAAGAATCAGTATCCTCTTTCAAGAATGGATTATATATTTCATCATCTATGAGTTTCTGATATCTAGTTTATGGTGAGAGTATCAGACATACCTCATACATCTTTTAAAACAAGGTATGGATTTTAGGAGTTTGTAGTAATGCCTTTTTGTTTGACTAATGCATAGATTATTTGTATGGACTTGATGAATATGATCATTCATCCTTTTATATACTAGTTTTGGGTGGTTTGTGGATGATATAATAGTGTAATCATAATCAGTATATAATCATGACCAATATTTTACATTGTCCTAAGTACATTTTGGGAGGATCATATTTATGCCAAGAAAACCATATTTAGTTTATGGATTGATAAATTTCACATGTTAGGAAATGATATCTCAGAGGTATGAATATTATCGTACTGAGAGAAGGTTGTAACTATGGTTCATTGATATCATCTCTAGAACAACTTCAAGATTAATATATTTATGGGTTTAAAAAAAAAATTTCAGTTCATTTTCTTGGACTTCTCCCTTTTGGTAGAAATAATTTCAAGGATGAACAAAAATGGGGTGATTTTTGTTCGGTCAGAATCGTGAGTGGATTATTTTTTGAAGGATAAAGTCATGTTGAACTCAGTACCAATCCTCAAATTACTACTTCTAGGTAATGAATATATTGTATACTTTTACACATCTTGATTTTGACTCATATCAGTTCCCATGTAAAGGATCAAGTGGTTACTTATAGCTTTAGATAGTTGAGCCTACATGATTGGAATTACTCAACACATGAACATGATTTAGCTATAGTGGTACATTCCCAAATATACTAGAGGAATTATCCCATGGGTGAGTTTTTTTTATATAAACAGACCATAATATCCTCATGTGCATATTTTCTCTATGGGAATTGAAGCATTAATAAAGAAGGTCAGATGACTGTCTGTAATATTTTGACATTGTGTTAGAGAATGAACCTGGAAAGGGAAACATTGTTACCGATGTTTGGAGGAAAAATAAGCAGATAGAGGCAGTGTGGGATACTTTTGAAGAGTGGAATACAGTTTCCCTATATACAGAGATGCATCTTGATGTAATGGAGACTAAGGGGAGAGTAGCTTTGACTTCAAATTCTGTTATACATATGATTTTTGTCCAAATGATGTTTCATAAGTTATATGATCATGAGGACATAGATCTTATAGGCAACTTATATGTTGGGGAGATTACATCAAGATGATCTCTCAGTAGTGGTAATTCTCTACTTTTCCCTACATGATAATGGGTTCTTATGGGAATATATGGGGGGATAATGAGATTTTTTCATGCTTATATATGGGAATTACAGCTTAGTTTCACAAAGATATACCATGATATCTATAGAAAGTGAAAATTATTAAGGTTAATGAAGGAGTTTTGGGGCTCACTAGTGAGATTTTTTACTTGTCAAGAGGTTAAAGCTGAGGATCAGAGTATAGTAGGTATTTTGTATCATTTTTTCATTCCTAAGTGTAATTGGGTTGATGTGACTATTCATTTTGTGATAGGATTACCCTAGACAACCCATAATAAGGATGTTTTATGCGTGATCATAGATCAAATGATGACTGTGTCACACTTCATACCTATAAGGGATAAATTTGTAGTTGAATATATGGTTAATATTTACATGAATGAGGTAGTTTGGTTTCATGTTATTCTAAGGATTATAATTTCTAATAGAGATTCTCATTTTTATTGAATTTCTAGATGGGTCTTCACAAGGCTCTAGGATCATATGTTATTTTGAGTATGGCCTATAATAATCATAATGATATCCAATCTCGGATGACTTTTTAGGTTCTGGATAAAATATTATGAGCCATTGTTTCGGATTTTCGAGGTACATTAGTGCATTTTATTGTACTCATGAAGTTTAATAGATTCTGTCTATAAATCCAAATTGAACCATTCAAATATTATTATAATAGTCTATATCATTTTCCTATTTTTTGGTTAGTGGTATGTGAGATAGTTATTGTTAGGCATTTATTATTAATAGAGATGTATGAGAAGGTTATATTGATTAGATATCAATTAGTAACCGTATAGAGAAGGAATAAATCATATGATAACCATCACGGACGACCTTTGAAGTATGAGGTTTTTTATACTGTATTATTTTAGGTGTCACCTATGTGGGTGAATACTGTATTAGTATATAGAGAAATCATTAAAACATATTTGTTAGGTAGATTCAGATACTGGATAGGGTATGTACAATGGCATACCGCTTGCCCATTCTATAGTGCATTAGTTCTCTGAGTGATTCATTTCATCTATCATAGTTTTAGATACATTATATACTCCCTTATCATATTATAGTCATATAATATTCCAATATAAATGTTGAATCATACTTTGAAGAGCATCTGATAAATTTTATAGAACATAGTGATAAGTATTTCAAGGGTATGGAGATTCCTTTGGTTTGACTGTAATGGAATAATGGTAGATTTTGGATGAAGAGATGGGAAAGGGAGTCTCATAAATGGGCATAGTGTCAAGCCTTTGTCACCAAAACCCCACATGGGTTCTTGGAGCATCTTTGGGATGAGCTGTTATATGGTGGAAAGGTTGTAAGATCAAGTCATTTTTCTAGGTATATATCCTTATGTGTTTGTTTTTAAGCAACTTTTGGTTGTCTTTTTATTTTTATTTTATCCTTTTTGGTCAAGTTTGATTATAAGATAGAGACCCTTTACTTGATTAAAATGATCTAATGTTTGAGTATTTTTTTTTTGAATAAATTTATTCTTGGAATAAATGAGTTAAATGGGTTTAAAATGGGTTTCCATGCTTTGGATATCATTAGATTTAGTTCATATTCATTCCATGGAAAACATGATAAATGCTATTTTCCAAGAAATTAAATGTCAAGTAATTAAGTTTCATGATATGTAAATATTTCTAGGATATTCCACTATTTCAGGATCATGATGTGGCATAAATACAATCCCTGATTTCATTACATGTAGTGAACTATTTTGGATTCTTTAAAATCACCCAAGGTGAGATAATTTTTAAAATATCCATCTAAATGAAATATAATACCTCTAATTGAATTGTATTCTCTATAATTTCATGAGAGTAATTTTTCAATATGTCATATGGATGATTTTTTTCTTATTCTCTGTGCAGTCTCTTCCTTTTACCCCTAGGGTAGATTCAAGGTGATTTTAGAGTACCTCCCTTGATTATGGAAGTCTCAACCATGTATTTGATCCTTGGTTAGTGTTTTGGGTTATGTTTTTTCCCATTATTTCCCTTTTTTATTGTACCACATTGGCATAATATCATAACCATATACAATTTTTTTATATTGATCGGTTTTGATTTAGGATGCTTCCTATGATCATCTTCACTCTCTTCAATGTCATCATTTACCATTAGAAGAATTTTTTTCATCACATTTAATGTTTGGGTGATTATACCTTAATGATATAGTTTTATAAATGTCATGTACATGATATGTTTTAATTTCACCAAAAAATACGTTCCTGGAATAATTAAATGATGAAATGGATTATTAGGGACAGTCACTTTGGATCTGATTGGAATTTACCTGTCTTATGGTAACTGTTCGTGTGAGTGGATTTCATTATAATTAAATGGTCAAATGAATTAAGTGGTGTTCAGAATGACATGATATTTGGGTGTTTTCATTATACAAATCCACCATACCTTAGCCTGATTATTGATTTGAATCACATGTTATTAGCTTATGTAAAAATGATAAATGAAATGTATAATTTAAATATGAATGGAAATTTGAATAATTTATAACTGACCCTTATGATGTGATATTGAGATATCCTTATTTCTATGAAATCTTTTGTGACTACAATGATGCAACGATTATATATGGTGTTATCCTTGTTCACATACTGAAATCATTATATACTAGGATATAATATGTGACAAGATGAAATTATTATATACTGGGCTACACCCTAAGACAACCAGAAATGATTGTATAAGATTTTATTCCCTATAATACATACTGAAATGATTTAGTACAAAACCTGAACATGATACATGCTAAAATTATTATATACCAAGATCATTTTTATTTAACTAATGAAATGATTATATAGAGGGTTTTTCCCAGTTTTTTTTATTTATACATTTTTTAATGAAGTTATGGTTGGAATGTTCATGAGAAATGCTTGGAGACATTCGAACATGGGGAGGAGTAATGTAGTGTTTAACATGTTATCATGACTTTTTGGGAATGGTTGTTACCCATACTTGGATACATTCCTACATGGTGTTAATGTAGGTTGATGTGGTATTAATATTAATTTTTTAATTAATTCATAAAATTTGTTATTGCGTTATTGTGTGAACATGTTATCAGACTGGTTATGTTTTGACAATGTGGCGCCGGATTACTATTTTATACCCACACAATATTTAGGCATCTATTTTGGTACCTGTGATTATTACATGGATGAAAGTTTTAACAAAGTCAAAAGACCTTTATATTGATTGGTTTCTGATTGGATTGGCAAGAGTTTGAATGTGGTTCCAACATGGGGTCTAGAACCATGGTCTATATATTCTTTATCTTATTTTTCTAAAATTTTCGTTTTTTAATGATATTAGTAAATTTTGTTACATTTAATCATGTCATTATGCTAATATTTTTTAATTATTGGATCATTCAATTGGATTTTATTATTGGGTTCATGCTATATTATATTGGTTCCAATATTTTTCCCAATATTATATTTATTTATTAATTTTATCATATTATTTGATTTTGTTATTACTATATAACTAGTTGGTATAGTCTCGCCAATATATATATCACACCCCCACTACTAGTCACCAGCATCTGGTGTATGGGGAGGTACCATTGATGTATCATATCGATCATGTTTTGGCCATGTGAGAGGGTGTCTAATTAGTTGATGTTACATAGGAACCATGTGATTCCATGACATACATTTCAATATTAATGAAATTTAATGAGTAAAATACATAATTGTATTAAAGTGAATCATGGATACTAAAATGAGGACTCATTCATTGAAAAAATTGTTTGATTCATGTAAATAAAATTTCCAAATCATTTACAGGATTTTAATTTATGAAATTCAATTAAATTGAATTTTTATTATTGTTTATTAATTTTTTTATTGTACCTAATAAAATGTTCCATTAACGAAAGGAATTATTAACCAATTACATCACTATTATCTTGACCATATTTCTTGTGTGATCTTTAGACCTGTCACCTACCAGAACATTCATTGAAACTTCTTATAGATTTTATGGTAAAAAAAAAATTTAAAATCATTTAGTTATATATTGAAAATCCATTATTTTAATTAAACAAGTACATCAATAATTTTTAATTACATAGAGACCATGAATTCCCTTATTTTGAATGAGCCATGTTTCATGTAATTTTCTCCAAATATTCTTTCATCTTAGTATTTTCATGATATTTAAATGATAAATTGTAGGGGTTTTGGTTTTCATGGTAAAGTGTTGAAATATATTGTAACTTAACTGTGTGGTTGGTGTTAATTTAGGTAATGAGAATGTTTTATTGATTAATAAAATATACATATACTTTTTTCCCTTCTAGAAAAATATAAAAACAAATTAATGGGTTGTGAATTTGAAGAATAAAAAATCACCATTATTAGACCAATGATTTTTATCATATGTGGTTAGGTGGTGGAGTTGAGGTTTATTATAATAATAGAGTTAAAAAAGAAAAAAATAAAACAAATACTCTGAAAAAATAGTATACAAGTATAGAAAAAACATGAGTGTTTACAAAATTAATTATTAAACAATTAATTATAACCTTTACATTGAGTGTATTAAGTGGTAGTTGTTTTTTAGAAGGGAAGAATATCCTTTAAATTTTGGTTTTTATATCATACATTATACATTAGTAAATAAGAATCTTTTTTGAGACATAAGTTTTCACATTAATTACCACCTTCCAGAATAATTAGAGTAATTGATCTTTAATTAAAAATCCCTAATGATTTTATGTGCCTTTTTTCTACAATGTGGAAAAATGAGTTTGTTAATAAACTTATGGATAAGGATTTGGTTATCATGTTATGAGAATAACCCTATTTTGATTTTTATTATGAGTGATGAGAGAAATTATTTTTGTGAGATATATTATTCATAGAATGTCTAAAAATAATAAATTAAATATTATGAATGAAATAAATAAAAAGATATACAATTTTTTATTAGGGAGAATGTAAACTTCTGTAATTTATTGATTCATTAAAAATTGGGAAATTAGATTGATATTTTTATTGAATTTTTTGTTTAACATAGATTAAAACTTAATCTAATTGTTGTGATATATGAATCATGGTAACATTGGTTCCCTCCAAATCTCAATGTTGATATTTATTCTTGGTAGAAATCATATTTTATGTGTGGGGTTATTTGAAACACTTGTTTCCATGCATGTTCTTAATCCATTCTCAATGAATTTAATTGAATTTCAACAAATAAATTCCATCAATTCCAATGTTCTACTTTGATTTGGTGAATTTTGAATATGGAAGTCAAATTATTTGAAAAAAGAAAAAAATTTACGATTTTGAAGTAGGTGTTTATGTCATTATTTATTGTTTATATCTTTAACTGAGTATGATTTTTTTTCTATCTACGTAGATATTATATAGGTGGTTAACTATAAAATGGATATACTAGTCCTACCGTCAACCACATGGTCTACATTCCATATAATCCCCCAAATAGGGTTACTCAGCCATTATAACCCAAATTAGGTCTTGAGAAAGATGCATGGATGCACGGGGCATCATTCCATGTATGCGAGTGGCCTATAGGGAGTTCAGACCACCGAATGTAAGGTTGAGCCATGACAAACTCGGGCCAGGCACTACATATGGCCCACATTGTGTGAGCATGTGATTTTAAGATCCCACCCTAATGTATGATTCTAAAAAGTAATATCCATGAATTGTCTTATATTAATGAAATAATCCCTAACATAACTCTGAAATGTGATTTGATATTCTGGTTACTTTCTATTTTCTAGAATGAAATGAAAGTAACCCACCATGCATGTTCCTCTATTCTGCACATACACACCCTTCCCCTGATCTCCACAACTATAACCACTTCTAAATATCCATCTACTGATTCTACTCACTAGAAGACACCATTTCCACAATCTAGAATCTTGATTTAGGATATACAACCACTACCAAATATTGATGTGTTCTTCGATTAACAAAAATTCCTTGACCAAACCCTATATGGAATATTTTGGGCTTCCTATTTCCATTGTAAAGGCTGGCGGGTGTAAAGAGGAATCACGTACTACTACCAAATCCACCAAGCTACATTTTTCCATGTTACATGCAATAAAGATACCATGAAACCCATGAAATGGGATTCCCAATGGCATCTATCATCACCTCAAGAATAGGAAGCCCCTTATCATCAAGAGTTTCAAAATCTATACCACTAGGTCTCATTGGGGATGAGTATCCTTTTCAAAATTGATCCCTATAGATGTGGTAAGAGTTACAATTAAATAAAATCATCCAATATTTATATAATAGGAGTAACCAATGTTAATTTAGTTTTCACATCCATGAAGGGAGGATATGTGACTCCAAGCCAAAAAGGTTTTTCGTCCTTTTTCTTTTTCTCAGTTACTGCTCCTTTCATGATTTAATTAAACTATATTTATCATTTAATTTGTTAATTTTATGACTCAAGCATATTTTTCTCTTAATAAATGTTTCATTCACTTATTTCTTTCTTCATTTCATATCCTAATTCATCTTTTATTCTATTTATTTTTGTTTTCGTATTATATTTTTATTTTATTTTCATTGTTTTTTATTGATTTTAATTTTTCTATTTTATTTTATTTTATTTCAATATCTCTATATCATATATTATTTTAAATTTTTTATTATTATAATTCTTTTATATAATTTCTCTAAGGGGTCTCATAACCTTTATTATGAGGGTCATACCTAGCACATGGACTGATAGAGGTTAGGTCTTCTTGAATTCTTTCATATAGTTTGTTTTATGTTTGTGATATTTTGATAATCATGCATAATTGTTGATAAACCCTAAAATTAAATGAATATAAAATATTTATCTATGATTTTATTAAATTATTCCCCACACTTATAATAGATATCATATTTTTATATAATATATTTGAGATATTTATTGGATGAAATGGAATATGTTAGAGCCATATCCTGGAAGATATCCCCCTCTTGATTGAGGAGTTCCATCATCATTTATTATTTGATGGGGTAGAATTTATTTTTCAAAATGAAATCAGGAATTCAAATCACTATATAACATGATAGTAATTCATTCATGATATTTCAGAAATTAGTTATCAAACATAACTTATACAAATAATGGAGAATAACAATAAAATGTAAAACCAAACTAAAAAGGAAAAGTTCATTGTTTTATAATATCATTATTTCATTATATGTTAGTTTTATTATTTAACACTATTCTATAATTTATATTCCATTTATATCATATAATAAAATAATTGAATAAAAAATAAATTTTTTATGTGAATTAGATTACATAAGTGAACAAATGTGAATCCCCACTAGTGAGATGACCTTGGAAAGTCATTTTACTGCATTTTAAAAATAAATTCCATTTTCTCAAAACCATTAACATGCATTCATCACTATCTCTATCAAATTTTTTGTAGCCTCCAAACCAACTCATATGCACAATTCCAACAATTGTTTTATAGATTTAATTTATTCCTTCAATTTGTTTTCACATTCCCTTTGATTTTGATTTGTTAGGAAAATTATTCACCAAAAACATTTTCTCCATTATTACATTCCCAACCATTTTCATGTTTACCATCAAAGAAACTTTTTATTTTTCTATTTTTTTAGTTGAACAATTCCATTATAAAATCAAGATGTACATCATGTCTTGCTCCCCATTGATCCAAATATTTTTTTAGCATATGATCTCAACATGGTGGATTCATGGACATTATATTAATTTAACAAAATATGTTCTTCCAATATATTAACAAAAATAACTCCTTATTTTATCCTCCATGATAGATTCTGAAATTTATAAACAAATTCATTCACTAAAAAGGTGTTATTATATGGTATAATAGGAAATTAAAATTTTATTTTTGTTAGAGAGATCATTAGATAGAAATAATTATTTTATAATTTCTTGTTTTAAACTCTCCACATAATTAATGTTTCGTTAGGATTGTCCATTAGACTCTCAAGATTTCAATATTTATATAAAATGTTAATTATATAATAATCTACAAATAATTATTATAACACTATCCATAAATATTTTAAAAACACAGAGTGAGTAATATTATTGATCACTTGTTCTCCTAGAGAATTTTTTAATACCATATCTTTATAGGAATAAATAACATAAGTTCATTGTTATGTTTAAAAAACCACCATATAAACTTAGTAGAATTTTACCTTCTAAAACAACATTATGACGATCTCGAATGATTTCTTTTAAATATTCAATGAAAATATTTTTCCAAATTTTCAAGTGATTGTAACCATGAAATGTAGCATTCACTAAATGTTCATTTCATATAAAAAATAATATCAAATCACTAGGAAAATAATATAGATGATTATCTATGATTTGATTCCATTTTGACCCCTCATATAGCATTTATGATAGATACCATTAGATTGTGTGAATTATATTAGAGAACTCATTCACGATTCTAACTCATTTCTTCTAGAATTTCCCAACCATAATGAATTTTTCCACAAATATATAAGTTCTAACTATTTTTCTTTTGTTGGTTTGATAACATAATATTCATTTATCATATATTTATAATGATTATATATGATGATAACCATTAAATAAAAATCTACAACTCATTAATTGATTAAGCACAAAAGGGTGGGTATTATATTGTCTACAAGAAAATGGTAGCAGTATCATGGTTACATTAAGACCAAGTGTCCATGTCATGTGAATTTCATGAACCCCATGAATACATGTGATCACATCACCAGTGGATGGTCAAATGAATGGTTCATGTGATTCTCTTGATCTGTTAATTATCACATGAATCCCATATGAAAATCCCTCTTATTTTTTAGAAGGATTCCAATTGAGTTATGTTGATCCTATGAAGGGTTTACAATGAGATCATATAATCATGTTATATATTAGGAAATGGATTCCTAAGAATCACCTAAATAATCTTGTAAAATAAATAAATAAATGAAAAAATAGTGTTGGCCATATGGGGTCATAAATGTAATTTTTATGTAAAATGGTTATGTGTCATGTGTGATCACCATTGATCTTTTGATGGCCCTTAGAAAAGTCATCTTGATATCATGATGGCCCCCAAAAAATTATCCCTCGATCCATAGAATGCATTTTTATCAGAAAAACTCATATTAAGAAGGCTCCCAAACATATCATCATCTTTATGAGGAACCCCTTTGACATGTCAATTTCATCATGTAGAAAGTAACAAATAAAAAAGGATACTACCCATCACAATTAATACTGTACATCACATGATCATCTAATTATCATGTGATCCTTATTAGAAAACCAATGGGAAAAGGATGAATGTATTTTTAAATAATGAATAAATGTTGGAAAAGGTGAAATCCTCCCACCAAAATAATATAACATAATTTTTATGTGATGGGGTTATGCACCTTGTGTGATAAACATTGATCATAAGAACACCCATTGACATTATTGACATTTCTCACAGATTCCCCCTTGATAAGGAAGCACAGTTTTTTTAAGCCACAATAGTTGGACAAAATGACCATGAGAAGGTCCCAAGATAGGTGTACTTTGGTCATTTAATATCCTCTCCAAGTGGAGTCTTAATATGGTGATGAATCCCATACATGTATTCAAGATCTCATGTGGATTTCCATAAATATTGATATAAACATATAAAAACTCATTGAAAATCCAAGGGTCAAATATATAAGACTATGATAGGGTATTCCTATGGTCGATAATTATCATGTTATTCCATGGATGGCCGATGATGGTATCATGCGAATAGAATGATATGATATTTATAACACAGACTCATGACCATATCATTAATATATATACCATGAAAGGTGGTGTCGAATTGAGGTAGAGGGGATGATAAATACACCCCATAAGGACAAAATATAGATACATGATTCATGGAACACCTATGGGATTCTAGAAAAGTGGGCTTATCATATCAGAAATCCACACAATCCCAAGGGTATTCCACCATGTAAAATCCAGATAATAACCAAATGTATTACAAATAATTAATATGTTCCTAACATGATTACCATATTATCGTGTGAAGGACATGAAATAAAGAATCCAAATTTTTTGAATGAGAATTAGCATGTCGTCATTGTAATGGGAAACCTAAACAAGCAAATTCAGTAAAAACATTGAGGTATATTTGAAATAAATACTCTAAAAGGTGGAAAGATTATGCAAAAAAAATATGATTTTTTAGTGGCCCCCATTCAGTTCACATGACCTGTAGAAATAATGTAACAACACCTAAATTTTTCATCTAATACATATGATATCCTCTAAAAATATCATCCATGCCACACGAGATCCTCAATGCTTGTCATACAAGACCTTAAAATCCCTCTATAATGGTTTTCCAAGTCTTGTAAAGTACTCTAGGCACATAAAACAAGTCATGTAAATCCCTCAAGACATGAAAAAAATCATTTGATATCCTTTATACATGTTAGGCTTGATCTCAAGACTCCATTGGATGTGTTTTAGTTGGTCACATGATGTATCATAAACATGTTAGCTTATTTATGATATAATCAATTCGACATGGCAGTCAGATAATGAAAAATACTTAAAAAATGTCTTCTTAAATCATAAGACACACTCTAGTACATATCCTCTTTTTTAGAAATACACTTAGGGAATGTTGATCAGTCACTCAAGACATGTCGGGAAAACAATCAAGACATTTCAAATGGTCTATCCAGACTTTTTAGTCATAGAACCTCTGACATTTCAGGAATGTTAGGTAGAAATAATAGGACATGATAACCATTTACATTATAAATTTTCGAATATTACAAAAAATTAACTATTAAGACTATAATTAATATCCAAACAGTACAAAACTTATTCCTTCCTAGGTCCAGATCTCAATGGGAATCAACCTCGATATAAGCCAATCCACATCACAGCCACTCATACATATGGGACCCAAAGACTATTATGGGTTTAACATTTTAACTCATTATAAATATGGTTTAAAAGATAATTAAACTATGAAGGAAATTATTTCATTCAAAAAAGTATAAGTATAATTTTTTCCTATGTAGCAAGATTCATATCAAACAACTCATAAGGGCTTTTCCAATGCATAAGTATTGTACTGATTTTCAGTGTTTCCAATTGATTCGTGTCCATTATTTATAATATAGGGCATGAATCTCATATTCATAGGAATTTATAAATATAATTTAACTCACATAATAAATTTACCCCTATGGAAAATCCTTAATGTTTATTCCTTATAAAGTGAAAATATAAAATTTTCCCCATACAAGGGAATCCACCATAGTATAAGTACCAAAATCATTCCTATATTGAAAAACCATGGGTCAATAACCCTCATGGGACATAATTATCTACCACAACCCATTATAATGTTGGCGTTTCATTGAACTATAATGAATCTAATTTCGTTTCAAATGGGATACATATGAATCATTGTTATGTCTTAAGATCAATACTGTATAAAAATGTTCCCAAATACATGTCCTTTCAGTATGACGTTAATCATAATGGGTTTAAATGAAACAAAAATACTTGGGTTTTGATTTTTATTAGATACATGATATATAATATGACTCATCAGGGTTCAATCCTATCCTTGAAACACCAATCAACTTCCATGATGGGTATAAAATAAACAGTACTCAGTTAAATGGATTCAAAATATAAGAATATACCCTTTTCTATATAATTATTGGAAATGGATTTTGAACCTCATAGAAATATATAGTACTTCATTTATATAACATTGTTTTCATATTTACGGATTCAACACCTGATCACATTGTTTGGGTAACCAATCCTATATTAGGATTTGGAAGCGATTCACAATCATATCGTAAATATAAAATAGATTCCGAGAATCAGCAATAATTCCTCCATTAGAGCATGATGATACCAAACCCCCTTCCTCTTGGTCAATGTGAGTTCCTAAGAATCATTAGTTTTGAAACCCCAAAGGACAACATTCCTTTGGAAAGTAGGTATGTAATAGGTTATAGATATGGGAACCATAGGATGTTTAAATGAAATATGGAAATGGAAAACCATATTATAATGATTATATCACCATATATAAACCCCCCTCAATCGATCATCACATTGAAAAAAAGATGTTGAACCCCGTGTAATATCATGTAGTGATAGAATAAAAGAATTATTTTAGTTTTTGGGTATCATGTCTTTTAAAATTAATGGAAAACATATCTGTCATTGTTTTTTAGGGAAACAATGGTGAACCTAATGAGAATATCGCAATTTATAAAAATTATTAGATGACCATACATCGATCATTTTTTCTTTGTCTATTATACCAAAGTGAAAATGGTACACCTAATGTGAAATACATGATAACTTTGGTTCTCATGATATAAGTCCATTCTCATCATGAAAAACATGTTTGATCAAAATGGAAAAATTCAGAACAAGAAACGACACTTGTGTTCTCACTGAATATATGATTTAAAATGTTTCAAACATGTGATGATTCACCAATCAGTGATCATTTTACTTATTATAGACATGACTGTAGATATTTATTTAGTAAATAACACCTTAACATAATATTGTGTCTTCATAATTAGAATTTTTCAGATCCTTATATACAATAATAATATATTTAGGTCGCATAATTACCTCACCCACCTAACACCTTCATCTTATGGAGGAAAACATGATGGTTTTTTATTTCCACAAATATGGTATGATCCCTACCCACTAAGATTCATTTAAAGGTGTAAAAATACTAAAAAAAGTGATTCTATCTCATTCAAGGAATTATGTAATGCAACCAATGGAAATTGTCACCACTACCAATCGCTTAAGAATATTTTTCCCAATTAACAGAAATCAAAACCTTCCCTATCATAGGAAAGGGGATATTGGAGTTGACTATGGTTCTGTTCTAGTTCAGTTGATTCCTAAGAGGTATCTTATCAACTGATTTAAATATTTTTATCCCAAAGGATTCCCTCATTCAGCTACTTAGGGAACCACCCAACATATTTCCATGCTTTACACTCATGTTTGTGTACCAAGGAAGTCACATTAGGCATAAAGGGATATGTGTAATGTTTAGTTTCCTTATATCTAATATTCCAATAATGATGACCATCTGTATATTATAGAAGATCATGTGATAAGTTTCAAATCCTTAGTCACCCTAATCTAGTATATATTCATATTTCTACAGCAAGAATGGGGGATGAACATATCATTTCTCATGTGCATGAATCCCATTGATATATTCTAATGAACAAAGAGGGTAAAATGGGCTTATATCTCTACAATAATGGAATATTTCTTCCTATATATTTTGGAGAATAAGAATTATTATACATACATTCCTAAAAACAATTTTATGAAGAGTCACTACATTTTCAAAACATATGATGATCTTTGTTGAAACATCCTTATACTAGAATAAATACAGGGACATACACATATTTATATCCCGGTAGCTACAGTATCATATCACCATGATTAGTATAAATAGGTTGCTAATCCAGATAATGTTAACATTGTTGTTCCCGTCTAGGAGGAGTATAAACATATTATAGTAAACAATGTGGAACAAGACTGGGATCATATCCCCATTTCAATTGGATATTTCCAAGTGTGTTTTAAACAATCATTGGGAAAGACACCCATTATAAAAACAAAATATTCATGGTATAAATCAAAGGCATATGGTTGAGATCATATCCCTATTACAAATGGGGATCACCAACCCAGTTTGGAACATGCCTTAGGATGGGATCATATTCCCCTCATTTGAAAGAGGAATTATATTTTAAAGTAACAATAATGGATTCATATACCCATTTTAATCAAGGATTCTTAGTATGACATAGAAATAACCTCATAGCATGATCAAATACTTATAAATGATGCTTATAATCATATTCCACTATATCATGGAATCCATGTTCATATCCTTAAATATTCCAATGATTGATTGCAGCATAATATTTCATAGGCCATATAGGGGGAAATCCATAAGCCTTACTCAAAGTTGGAGATTCATCAATATATTCAGACATGGAATGGCTATTTTGAAAGGTCTGATATCCACACAATATCTACGATTTACCATCATATTCTGAAAACCACCCACACAAGGGATTATATTTATTCACATAATACAAAATATCACTATCACACACAAACATATTCTCAGTAGTGGTCTTATATCTCTGCATGTCCATATGGTTACAAAATATTCCAGAGACATTCATGATGTAGACTCATATCCGAAATGAACCCAAAAAAAAGGTCATAATATTCTGTCCCAAATATAGAATTATGCTCAAATCCATGATCTAGTCGATTCATGTGTACTTGAGGTTGTTCGATGAATATCCAAAACTCTTCAAGGGTCCATCATCTCTTACATTGAAATTGAAGTTGACCATTACCATTATATTCCTCCTCATGGGAGTGCAAATATGAATCATATAGACAATAATTTTGACATCTATTATGGTCAACCACCCCATTGTGATAACTATCATATAAAATGAAATCCACCACTCTCCCAGAAAATAAATGGCTCTTCATGAACTCATACCTTCAACATATGGAGAAATGGAACCACCACACCAAACATAAAACTTATTCGATAAAGAGATTATTTATTGTTATGTTAATGCAGTTCAATAAAATTTACCCTTATCTGGTGATGAATACACGAACAAGTATGAGTTCCCTAAACCTGGTCGGGAAGCTGGTGGTAGAATATGCAGGAGATGAGGATACATGGGAAGGGACAAGCATGGTCGATCCCAATATATTAATCACATCCTATTATAGTACATATGTGATAATAAGAACCATGGGAGAGAACTCCAGATATAACAATAGAAGAACAAAAATTCCTCAGATCCCCTAATAGATCATCCAAGCCCAGTCATATTACATGATCATCTAGAGAGGGTGCGATTGAAATTTTATTCCTAGACAAAGGGGAAAGAGTATATGACATATTCCACCAAAAGAATATTCCCTTGTGACCTCTTCTCATGAACCATACCTATCCAACCCAAACACCTCAACTCTTATACCATATAACTAAGAGTAGTCCCACCTTGGGTAGCATATACATTTAGAATAAAAGTACGAAATTATTAAATAGTTGGTTTTTTTACAAGATTAACTCTGAATTAAACATCCACTTAATCATTCAAAATATCTCGAATGGTTACTTATAGAATCCTTCTATATCCCTTAGGAGTTAGAGAAAAAAATTCCATGGTTAAGGATTATTGAGTGGAGACCATGCCATTAGAATTCTATGTCCCCATCTCATTAAAAGAATGGTTTAGAAAAAAGATATCAAGGCACATATAAGCCACATATATGTTTTAGAAATAATTGTCCAAGTCATCATCCAAAGGGTTATTATTTAAAATGGTTGAGCGATCAAACTCATCTTGATTCAGAAACTCTAAAATTTGGGATGTCGATAGAGGGATTTATCTCCAATAAAGTCAATTTTTTTATGTTATGATAGGATCGATATAATCCATGTCAGGAATCTCAAGCTAAAGTCTTAGTTTGGGAATCTCACATGAAACACTTAGTTCATATTTATCCAACAAGACATTGTATATAATTTCCACATGGAATATCATTAAATCACAAAAACATGGAATTACATTTATTATATCATCATTGTTTGAAATACCTCATATATTTGAAGATCGACTTAATTTACGGTGACATCACCAAATTTGAGCACTGTTAATCCATAATTTCTTAGCAATGTTTCTTCAAAAGGGATGTAAATTAAACAATGGAGTAAAAATATTTACATGATAAATCCCCTAATGGATTTGTGGCCTCCCATATGGATCCATGGAGTATACTCGATGATGATTACATCCTACCCATAAACCTGATTGAGGTGTCAGACATAATCATAGATGACTAGTCTCCCCATACCCCTTCCAAAAAACATAAAAGTGAACAATAATCTCCAGAATAACTCTATGATAAATTTAGTATTTCATCATGAAAATTTCTCTTTTAATAGATTATCTTACTTTAAAATTGATAGTAATTACCTAAAATTTCACACCATGTCAAAAAAAAATCTACACAGACAAAATTATCAAATAATAATAGGATAACATTAGGAATGCCCACATACATTTGAGGAAGGAATATTCATTACCATCAAAGAGATATTAAAGGTGAATATTGGAATATAATATGGTTTGTGACCCTTATTTATTAGTGTTTCCATGCCTCTAGAGGTGCATTATATGTATATAACATTTCTAATCCAACATCATTATGTGTTTGGTGGTATTTATTTAGAAATTATGAGGCTAAACCCTGAGGTGACTACACATCACCTTGGATATACCAATGAATAATTGGGATTCATGTAGGAATCCAAGAGGATTTACAACAATAATGATACTAATTTTGACTAATATGTTGAACATTTTTTAATAAAGAATTTTATAGGGATGTGAAATACTAAAATTTTTTCACCAAAATCATCCTTATAAAGTAAAAGATCAGGAATATTATTATCTGTTATAATTTTAGTGAAATTTGAAGGAAAATTTCCCATTATAGATCATAGAACATTTGGTATATGAAACTAATAGCTTACAAGACCATTACTTTATGAATCAGAATTCATGTTATAATAAAACAAATATATCCTTTGATGTTAATAAAGTCACCAAATTTAGAGAGCCTTAGTGGATCATATATATCAGTTCATTCCTTTTGTATTAAAAAATATTGGTGTTACTTACCAATATTCCATATACCATGTCTTTATGACCTTCTTTGGTGATTAACTAAATTATATGTTGATGAATGTGTGGCCAAATCCTGAGAGTGATGTGATCACCTCATGGATCTTTAAATAGTATTCAAAAAATTACAACAACCAATTTTGAAAATAAACTTATTGAAGGGAACATTAATGGAGACTTCAGGGAAATAATGTGTATTTGGGTTATACAACCATGGAATCAAGGTAGACCCAGAAAATACTAGTACAGTCCTATAGGTTTCACCCCTCGGAATCTCAAACCACTGAGGGGGATCCCAGGTAAAATAACTTACATTTTATGTTTCATAGGTAACTAAGTCAAAAAGTATCTCCCTTCACCATGTTACTGTATAAGAGAGTCACCTACCTATGGGATGAGTATATCCAAGAATCCGTTGAGAAATTGATGTTTTACATTCTTTATCCACCGATCACGATGTAATTTTAATAATGAAATAATATTAACATATATTTAGCCACCATGGAATGATCTTTCTATGCTATCCTCGCATAGAAAAATGTTACGGATAGTGCAAATAGTCTCTACTACATAATTAGAATAATATAAGGTACTGAAAAATCGAATTATGATTTGAGAAGAACTGTACGTTTCTCAAATTTTTAGTGTAAAATATGGGACCTTAATAGAAGAATCTTAAATTTCACATAGTCATTCTTATTAAAACATATATGTACATATCATGTTTTCTATTTTTCCAGATATTATGCCAAAAAGGTTGATATTTTGGAACAATATGACCTCTAGTTTATGTAAAAAAAGGAAAATAATGGTTATGACCAAGTTGATTTCCTTGAAAAACATTCCTACTTAGAAATAACACCAGTTTACTCTAGTATTCTATAAAAAAAGGATTTTTCTAACAGTGAAACAACCCAAACATGGGTGATTTATTTTTATGATGCCTCATAATGTCCTACCAAAAATACGATTGAAAAACCAAGGCTCCATAATGTTAGCCTTGGGGTTTTATTTGTTTCTCTAGAAAAGTTTGTTCCTAATCCCTCTTAATATATGATGTATATAATAATAATGAGGCATAATAGGTATGCATTATTGTTTCTTAGAACTATCCCTATATCTATAGATACCTAACTTAAAATCAAAGGGTATTCCGAGATAGTGATCATGAAAATTAATAATGAATATTCAATGAAGAAGGAGGAATTCCCACCCCATCATCGATAACATTAGAGGACTGATGGTGGAGTTACCTTTTCAAACCACATTGCATCATGTTCCTAAATTTCAAAATGATCATAATGATTCATTGGATAAATCAACCATAGTCCAATATGATCCCTATTAGGTTGAGGTGGTCTTCCACATAACACATAGAAGAATAGTCTCATAAGTGATCATCTGTGAAATAGATGTTATCAATAAGAAAAACAGTTCCCCGACCTCTGATGAATCATCATCAACTTTTGGTTTGATGGAGACTAGATTCCATTACCTCAAAAATGGGACTCTCCCTTTAGATAATGCCTAAATGGAACAAAACTATTGATATTTAATGAAATATTCCCTTTACGATGGGAAAATGAAAAATAACTCCTCTACAAATAAGGATTTGATTGAATCATTCTATTATATATATAATAATGATAGATTCCTTATTTTCTAGAATAAGTCACTACCTGATAATGTGGATCTAATCTATCTGCGAACAAACTATACCATCAAATTTCGAGAGTTGTTTTCTACTAGAAAATAATATTACAAGACTATGTGGAATTCATCAGGAAATTTCATGCATGTTAGATACATAAAAACATCATCCATTAACCCATATATATTCTATAAATATCTAAATATTATTTTCTATTTTTCTTAGTGAGGATATATTTTTTCGATCCTTGTCCCTCATACACATCTATGTTGTTTTAGTATATCCATACTTCTTCCGAATTACTTTTCAAATGGGTTGACTCAATACACCTCAATGATGTCAATATTAAGAATATCATTAACATAATAATTTACAATATGATCACCTAATTAATAGTCCCTCACACGATATTGATAGGAAACTACACCATCTTCTGTTCAACTGAGTTGATGAAAATTTTATATGGAGTACAACATTGAGTCCGACCGGTCTTCCCACTATCATGTAGTAGAAAATGGAAAACGGAACCCTTCAATAATACTCTATTATGTATAATCAAGCAAATTGTGATGAAGGCGAAGAATTATTGGTCATAAAATCTCCTCCATTCATTATGGTTCTACCATAACACCACACGCACCACCACAAAAATGTCTTCATATTAATTGTTGTACAAAACTGAGGCTATACATCCCATATAAATATGTATTACCTCACTCCATGATTCTATCATTGGAAAACTCTTAGATGACATGAAATCATAAAAAGTGGTTGGATGAGTTGTAACATCTTGATTATAAGATATTTTGTACTCTACACATCATCATAGTCCATCATAATCAGATTATTTGAGCCATTAATAAAAAGGTTCACCACTTCATATTCCATTATGGTGAACTAGAACTATCTCTTAGAACCCCTATGATATCTGGAAATTATCCTCAAATATATAGATTTTATGGGAAGGGCCTCACATCATATATAAATTATATTCTAATAGATCATACTAAATGGAAAAAAATAGATGTGGAACACATTACTCCCCCATTGAATTTATGGTTTCCAAAAAAGTAGTGTTCTTATCTACTATCAACAATTTTCTTACTATTAAATTGATGATAAATAGTATGATCTATCCTAGTCACATAACATTAAACTCAACAACTCCTCCTTACCACATTACATTAAATTTAATTGAATAAGTCATACTGGTAAGACATTAAATTGAAAGGTTTCATTGGTCCTACTCATATGATCGAAAACGATAAGATACCATATGTCATTAACATGGGATGTTAAATTACACAGGATAATCCATGAATGAATTAAATTAAACTATATAGTTTCCTAGTTCCTATTTATATTACCTACAACAGTATGACACAATTCTACCTTGCCAAACATTGTTAAGCTTTACATATTGGTGATGTCCTAACTTCCCTAAATGTACTTACAGATATTTTCCATTTCAGAAGACATTAAATAGTAAAAAACAGTATTAAGCACGTGATGTTATAATGTACTGTCACCCTATTTAAAAATCATATGATTCCTTGGGAAACCAGATAAGAAATTATTTTCTCACATAAATGGGATTCCTCTAATAGGAAAAATTATTGAACACTTGATCATTATTTATGGGGATTCATGATATTATTTTTACATATAGTAGCCTTCTCCCCTACCACATGAGGTTAGAAATAATGATTTACAATAAAATTTTATTGAATGATTATTATTCTAATTATATATGTATAATATTCAAGATCATATATATTCACCCATCCACTAACTACAAAAAATTTATTTTACCTTTTTTAGCCACTTCTGTCTAGTGAAAGAAATGTTAGTCATTCCTTATTTCTCCAACCAAGGATAGCTCACATGTGGTTAGGAATTTTTTAATGTTATTCCCCACATGATTGATAAATAACATTTCATGTCAAGGTGACATTGGTCTTGGATGAAATAACTCAAAAGGAACACCCTCTGTCCTTATAGAACGATGATAAAATGTATGATAGACATATCTTGCACGAAATAAAACTACACATTAATATAGCCCTCACCTGAGAGGACCACTATCATTGGTGTTGGTTTCCAAACACACCTACATTAAATAACTAGGTGTATATTGATTTCAACCATAACTATTTCGATAGTGATGCCTAAATCTACAATCCTCGGTCCATCTGCAATAATAAATGGTAAAAATACCCTCACCTCTATGTATGGGTATGAAACCCCTAGAATGTTTCCCATTCAATAACAACACGTGGATTGATTACTTCTATAACATGATATGTATTAAAAATTGGATATTAAACCATGGGTCTATCTATAATAAGAAATGGAAAAAATATCACCCATGTCTATGGTCATCTAAGTATGTAGAGTTCCTTATTCAAGAACTGCATGTATCTTGATTCCTACCATCACATGATGCATTGTGATTCCCAGATCTCCAATCTTGGGACGATTGAAACTAGTCAATGGAAAAAATTACCCCTACTACATATGGTTCAAAACTTTTTGTAGTGTTTCCTATTCAACAAATACATGTTGTTTAATTCCTTCAACCATAGTATATGTTATGAAATCCATACCCCCAATCCTATGTACATACATAATAATCAATGGATGAAATTTCCCCCTTAGCCTATGGGTTATACCTTCATGGAGAGATTAAAATTCAAAAACTGTATAATAGTTCATTCATTATATTACATGATATGTAGTTATTCATGGATCTTCAATCATCGGTCAATCTAATATAATAAATGAAAAAATACACCCCTCTAACTGTGGGTCAAACAATTATCGAGAGTTTCTATTTAAATAACCATGTGGGGTTGATTGTTGTCCCCTCAAGATATGTAGTTAATCTCAGATCTCCAATATTTGATCTAGTAGTAATAATATATGACACAATGTCCCATCTATATATGGTTAAGACCTGATTGAAGACATTACCATTCATGAACTATGTGTGGCTTCGTTCTTATTAACATATGATACATAGTGATTCTTGAATCTTCAATATTGGGTCTATCCAGAGTAATCCATGGAATCAATTTTCCCTCTAATCATTGGTTATACCTTCATAGAGATTTTACCATACAAAACTATGGGTGGATTTATTTATCTGATAATATGATACATAGTGACTCGGGGATCTCCAATTCTGGGCCTAATCACAATAACCAACAGAAATCCCCTGTAATATGGGCTAGATCTGCATTGAGTGTTTTAGATTCAAGAATTATGTATGGATTGATTCATGGAACCATAAGATACATATTGGTACCGATATCTCTGATATGTATTCCAAATGAAATAATCAATGTGAAACATTCCCCCCATATGCATAAGGGTCAGAACAACCTAGATAGTTGTGTGTTCAATAAATACACATATATTATTACTGTTACCGTGTGGTTTTTAGGGATATATAGAATTTTAATTATGGGTCCAGTAGCAAGATAAAAATCATCCCCCTCACTGTGAATGTGTTAGACAGCTATAGGAACCATTCATATAAGAAATATTTATGTTTTGATTCCTATTACAGTGGGAAAGATAGTGATGCCTATATTCAATATTTTTTTTAAAATTCAGGCATTTCAATATCTTCTAATCATATCCCCAGTGTATAATTTGGATCTATGCAAAAGGATATCACAAATGGACTTTAGTATGGAATGATCTATGTCTTTACAACATGAATAAGAAAATCGTTGGAATTAAAAGAAACATGTAATTAAATTTACATCTTCTTAAAAGTTTATTGAGTCATACATACTTTATTTTCTTACTCATGAGTTAGAATAATTTACAAATTTATTGCATTCATGATAGATATTTATAAGTAGGGTTCTGATGTATTTCAACCCATCAATATACATGTTCATAAATACAAGGTTATTCCTATATCAAAATTCCCCTGAAAAGTATAAATTTCAGATATGATATATTGCACAATTTATCATTAATTCCTATATATTCCCCATATTATTTAAAACATATTTTAAATCTTCCACACTTCATGATGTTAAAATTCAAGGAAAATGCTCTTAAAATATCATGTATTCCATAAAATATTGAAAATCCATTATTCCTATATTCATAAATTTAATAAAACCAAAATTATTATCAATGGTTATCCAAAATAGATTAATATTTATATGATATAATTTTATATCAATCCATAAAAGTATAACAACAACAACCAATGATAAACATAATCATAGTTCTCCTTCAAAATATTTATCACTAAATGAAATGGAAAAATATCCAAAAGTATTTAATAATAATTTTTTTCAATATCATCTTAACTATAATACTGAATAATATAAATATTTCAAAATTACATATAAAAAATTATTATTATAGAGACACACAATTAACAAGATCATAATAGTTTAGAGATTATGGAAAGAAGGAATAAAATCTACTCACTTGGGGAAATATCATAAATATTTCCCATAAATAAATTCATCTATTCTAATAATACTTAAATAGTTTATTAATAACCTAAGGAAGGGAATGATAAGAAAGGGATGAGTTGAGATGCTCAGTAAGGCTAAACAAAGGAGATTCATAATTATAATTTGATCAAAAGGGTATGAGAATATGTGAATAACATTTAACTATCATAAAATTCATAATAAAAATCATATACATGAGTCATGTCATAAATATATGTAGTTTAATATACATCAGTCATAAGGGAATCATGATCATAATCTATAAAACAATAAAATTAGGATATGATATATAATATTTTGTAAAAAAATAAGAATATTAAAATTGTCTCCATAATAGTAAAGTATTATTTCAAATGCTATAGTAGTAGTACAAGTTAACTCCCCATACCATTTTGGTAGTCATGGTTAACTACCATGATAAGTATAGTATTCACGGTTCACCCCCTATACCATATTTGTTGAAAAATCCCTTCACTAAACCTGGTTTACTCCCCATTCCAGAAATGTTTTTCTCATGAGATATAAATCATTACACCATACACTAGTTAGGGAGATAGGTCCAATCAATCTCATAATGAGATCATACATACATGTTCAATAAGGTCATAAAAATAATATCATAAAAAGTGAAATGATATAGGTATCATAAACATGTAATTCTAACATATCTCGTTGATATATATATAGGTTTCATAATAATTTAATCTAAGAATAACCCATGAATATAAAAAGGATTCATAAGAATATAAACCACACATGACAAGTTGATTTCCTAAACATATAAACACTGAACCAGAAACTAGTTTTTAAAAAATAAAACCTGTGAACGATAAATGGGTTTCACAGACGTATAACTCGTGAGAGAATAACACGTTTCATTGAATCCTTTTAATAAAATTATAAACCATTTAGATGAATAATATAATTGTAACTCTTAGATCATATCCATGGTAGGGAATGAGTAAATCTGGTGTATGTTATCTTAGATGGAACTGTTTTTTAAGAATACTTATAATAAATATTCATGAATATAATATCCTTTATCAATTTAAAAATATACATGTAAATACATAAAATGTTTTTAAAACCATTGTATTTCAAAATAACCTTTAAATTTTTAAAGGAGTTTTTTAAACAGTTTGAAAACCATTTTCCTAAACACATAAAAAGGTAGTTTGTAAATATTTTGAATTACTGTTTTGATAAAAAAAATATAAAAGAAACTTAAAAAATTTTGAAATTTTTTTAATAGAAAATAATTTGAAACTTACAAAGTAATCATTGAAATATATTTCCTTTAAAGAAACATTTTTTAAAACAAGTAAAATAATATTTGAAAATAATTTAAAACACATTTTCATCCTAAAACATTTTTGTAAATATTTTTATTTGAAAATAAAATTAAAAAATTAAATGTTTACAATATTAAGAACAATAATTTTCTTAAAAATTATTGTATTAACTTCAAAATAAATATTCAATTTAAGGTTTTCCATTAGGGGGGGGAATAAATATATACATGTTGAATATTCCTTTTACACTATAAAAGGTTTTGAAAATATCCTTGATCAGAAAAAATCAGTAGATTCATTATTAAAAAAACCTATTTATTTGATGGTAAAAATTTGGTAAAAATAATTCCAAATATTATATGATAACAATATAATTTTTTTGGTAACATTATTTTAGAATATATAGTTTTTAAGGAACATATAATTCCTACCAAAGAGGGGGGTAAAGATAGCTATTCTTAAAAAACATTCTTAATTATCTTAAGTACCAAAGAGTGAAAATTGTTAATAACACATGAATATTATCCAAAATGACAATAGTAGAATAAAATTAAAGTGTTTTCATTAAATATGGATCATGATGTTTCATCAATGATAGTATAATCATAAATAATCATGATAAATGATGAGATTGTTTGAATAAACTCTTACCACTTGGTAATATTGAAATATACTCGTCATGTTAGATAATAAAAGTACATGAAGAATAAAATAACATGGTAGGATGTATATTAATCTTATAGAAAGTAAAAGTTTAGTTTATACACCTTGTAGAAAAAAATAGGTCCATTACATGGCTTGTATCTCAAAGAAATATAATTGAGACAAAATTATTTAATTAATTCAGTACCTTTTGAATAATAAACAGCATGAAAGAAACATCATAAAAATGAAATTTAAATACCCCTAAATAAAACCATACTAATAATAATAATATATAAAAACAATTGAATTTATTCACACCACATATAATATAATAAGATGTGAACATGGCTTGTGTTACATGGAAAATAAAAGCGAGATAAGAAAACCCTCAAATTATTTCTTGACTCTTATTGTACTCTTGAAAAACTCATGTATAATAAAAATGATTTTATTATAAATATACCAAATAACCATATAATAATATATAATATCATATATTATTTTTTTATGACTTTATGTTACACATTTATTAATAATTCCATGTCAATATTACATTTTGGGGAATATCATATTTTTTCGTATATGTTTTGGTTTTTTGTTCTTGATCATCTTACTTAGATCATGATTTAGATTTTTCAATAATTTAAAATTAGATAAAAAATATTATATATATTCATTATATTTTTATTTATAACAGTATATAAAATATATTAATATGTAATGGAATATAGGATTCATGGAGACGGTGGGCCGAACATACTCATTAACATTGTTTCTATTTTATTATTGTATTTATTTAATGGAAGTAAATGAAATATATATATATATAACTACATAAATAAGAATTACTTTTCCCGTTATATCATATAATTTCTCTAGAACTATCTTTAATAAATTTCATTTAATGTTTGAAATAATCACATCGCCATAGAAGACAATAGTCCACACATTCACAAACCCATTTATCGTATTTAATTTTTTTTAGAAAGAATGATGTTACATTTTATATAATAAATACGAATAATAAATACACATTAAATATCATATATATTTATATATATCATATAAATAATATTTTACAACATAATTACCACCCATTAGTGGTGGGAAAGGAAAAACGAACCACATCATTTCATGAGGCCGTAGTCCACCACTCACACAAATGGTATGCTCTTTACCCGTGAGATGGAAGTGTGTGAAAGTGTTGGTTATAAACATAGAATAAAAACATATTAGTATATTTATTAAACTGATTATATTATATAATAATGGAAAAATAAAATTTTATTTTGTGCAGAATGAAAATAAAACAAAGGATCTTGAGGAAGGATGTTATATCTTCTTTTGAAAACTCCTCTTGGTTTGAAAAAAGGGAATGAATGGATGAATTTAGAACCGAATGGGGGATTATAGGATAAAAGGATTGATTTTGGTATATTTGTGAGTTTTTTGGGTGATACAAATGGCTTGATATGTGTGAATAAGTGGGAGGGACGAGTTCTTTTTTATAGTAGAGTGATATTCATTTAAAAAAATTAAAAGGGATTTCCAGCAACTTTACCCCATATAAAGATGAACCAATAATGATATAAATTCATTAAAATTTAGATTAGGGTAAAAATATTAATATCCAATGCTTTTTGGATAGGTTTTAATGTCATTTTATGTCATATTTTTAGGGCATTGTTCTTTGTTAAGTTAATGTTTCTCTTAATCACTATAATTAATTTTAATCTCTTTCACTAATTTTTTTAGTAAAAAATATTTTTATTATATTATAAATTTTTAATTACGATGATTTAAAATATTTAATTCATTTTTCCAAATTCTAATAATAGAAGTGGCATAAATTAATTTAAAATTAATCCCACAAACGAGAGGAAAATTTTAATTTTAATAGTGAAAAGGTCCAAAACTATGAAATGTTTTTATATCAAAATTCATTATGAAATTGGTTAAAGTGAACATAATTGGATAACTATACAAATAATGGATCTAATTAATCATTAAAAAAATTTAAATCATAATTAAACTATACAAATAACTATGATTAATTTTTTTTGGAATTAAAATTCAAGGGTTTTCACTACACATAGAAAAACAAGGATTCCGATAAAAATTTAAAAAATAACCTAAAGTAAATTATTAAATTTTTATTTCAAAAATACTTTTTATTTTCAAAATAATTATTATAATATTTAAAGAAATCTAATTTAAATAGGGTTCTTCCTTAAAATGTTGTAAAATTCCCTTTTAAAGAAATACATAAAATTCGATTTATTCTTATCTTATGCCTACCAAATATATTGGTTTAATATAAAAATATTTGTTTAATATATAATAAAAGTTTTTTTATAAAAATTTATTAATAGATTTTGGTTTATTTTATGGAGATAAAATTATGTTTTTACATAGAAAAATAGTTCTCTTAAGAAAGTAATTATTTGATTTTTTAATAGTTTGTTCGTTAACTTCTAAAAATTAGTGGACACAGGATTAAATTTATAAATATGTGTAAATACTTTTTATAAAATATAATTAATCATATTTTTAACTTATAATTTAACATCTAAGTGGTAGCTGTATTAATAATTTAAAAATTAAATTAATAATATGTTGTATTATTGTAAAATCTCATCATTGAGTGTAATAAAAGTAGTAGATGGGACTTAGTACTGTGGGTAATACATGCCAAACATAGTTTTCTCTATACGACAAGCTAATTTATTTTTGTGTTCAGTGAAATTTTAGCTTTTTTTCATATAATTAAAGAAAATATTTTTGGTTTTATATAACAACTATATTCAGTGTTTTGTAAAATGAAAAATATAAAAAATATTAAATTAATTTAAAAAATATATTTCACAAAATATTAGGGTGTAATATACCTCCCCACATTAAATTTAATTTCACCCTATAAATTTATTTGGATTATAAATGGTATAATACTTCAAAGTTACTTTCATAAAAACCAACATAAAAAAATGAATACAAACCATCCCTTAAAAAATGGAATTTTTTAAATAGGATGGTTACCCACAAAAATCAAAAAACCTTTTCCACATGGGAGAATATTGGTGTAAATTGAAATCATCGAAATTTATGTGAAGAAAAAAAAATAAGTTCTGATGGAGAGTGATAGAGAACATTGTGTGGAAAAAGTTAACAGTCACAAATCCAAAACCCAAAGAGTCTTTACAAAAGCCCTTGATATCATCCAAAATAATTATAGCATGATAATATTTTATTTTAAACTCTTTTTAAAAAAGTTGAATAATTATAATTAAAATATATACTAACATGATTTAAGTATAATGATAACATTTATTGATCCATGATAAACATCCCCTTAATCTTTTATTCCAAGAAATAAAGGTTAATTGTTCATTTTTGAAGTAATAAGAGAACATTAGATACATTAATGGAATGATATTTCCTTCCATATATCTTTATCCAACAAAAAAGTTTTAAAAATATGTGAAATATGATTTAATCATTATATGGAGAGATGATAATTTAATATCTATAACCTCATATTATTTTAAACATAAAAAATTCAATAAATGGTTAACCATATAACCCTTCAAAAATATGGAATTTCGAAACATTATAAAAAAAGTCAGTAAATTTCTCAGAAAACATCGTAGCATCGATCCCACATATATCAAAATGTATATCTAGTTTTTCACATACCATATATGTGAATATATTCATAATGTATTCTATCGAACCATGGTTATAACCAAAATTAAAAAAATTCCATATTGAAAAAATTCATGTGTCAATATTACAAAATTTATTGTACAGAATCCTTAAATGGAAAAATGTTGTAAACTTTATCAATAATAGAATAAACCACATGTAAAATTCGATTAATTAGTTCAATGTTATTCAGTACCATGAAATTTACATATTTATATCAAACATATCATTATCTAGAAATACATGCCCTAATATTAAGAACACATAAAGGTTTATCTTTCTCTTAATAAGGTGTTCCCCATAATGATCAAATTTCCACTAAGTCAAATTTTTCGTCCACCAAAACCATTCAACGCATTATTATAAATCCATATAAAAAATCATAGACTGAAAAATCCTTACACAATTCACCTTTCAAAATTCTTGAATAATAAATAAAAAGATATGTCAGTTATTTCACATTATCATTAAGCTATAACAAGTCTACCGCATCATATTACATTATACCTCTTTTCATTAAAAATTCATCGATAGAGTCATCATCTTCATATATATAACCATTACTCATACCACCTTACTAATTCTCTTCATGATCGTTTCACTTGGGAGATCCATTTTTATAATGCCCGTTAAATATACCCTTACTAAATTTAACCATTGATAAAGTCTTGTATATATAATTATTCCCATATATTTTTATAATCAAAATATTTATAGTTTAATTGTAGCTATATGATTTTTGTTCCTATCCTCCACAATCAAAAAATGTTATGGTTCCTCTAAGACATTCCCTTTGGCGATTCTTTCTAAATCCTTTGTATAAAGGAAAATGAATCATCTTTTATCCATGGCTTCCATTACAATATCACACTGAGAACTTATTCCTTATATTATTTGGTCAGTCTAATAATTGGCCAAGGTAGATATTTTTTCCATGTTTTTTGAAAAATAATTAAGAATAACCACAACATCATTCACTCTAGTGATCATCCCATTTTACATCTCATCAGTGAATTTTTCAAGACATTCAACGTAAACCCAATTCCTTTTTCTTCATAACATTGACTAATAAAATCATAGTGTGAGAATAATGTATCATAGAGGAAAATCACATAATCATGAAGAACCACTCGTAGTATGTCTAAATTATTACACCTCCTTTTAAATATACAAAACCTTTGGATTATCATTAGACACCTACCAAGACATAACCTTGTGAATATCTATTGGAATGTCACTAATGTTTTCTCATCATAGTTCCTAAAGGATGACTAAACCAAAACTTTTAAACCAACTATACTGAATCAGGATTAACATACATCGATATTACAACATTTTAGATAAATATTCATCACATTACAAAATTAAATTCAGGAGGATAATAATATATTAATATCATTGAAAAAATAGAACAAAATATTCTATATTTGGAGAGGATCTTCAATGTTTTCCATTTTAATAATACCCTTTAGTACTTTTACTAAAAGCACCACTGATTACCCTAAGGAATGTAAACATAATAAAGGGGTGAGATCAAATACTCAGTAAGGGTAAACAATGGAGATACATAATCATAACATGAACATTAGTGTATGATAACATGATGATAACATTTTAATATAATATCATATATAACAAAGATCATATACATGATTCAGGGAATAAATATTGGAAGTTCATAATACATCAGTCACATAAGAATCAATACTATATTACATGTAATCATTTCATAAGAATAAGTTATATTATTTGTGGTAGACACATAAGTTTACAAAAATTATTTCCATAGTTTTCAAGTCATATTAACAAGGACATATTAGTAGTATTGGTAAACCTCCCACAACATCTTGGTATTCATGGTTCACTCTCCTAACTATATTAATAGTAAAGGATCACCCGTAAGATAATATTAGTGGAAAAAGTATTGTACCGAACTATTTTCATTTCCAGCTCCATCTAAGTCTTTCTTACGAGAAAACAATTTACACAATGAATTATAGGGAGATATAGGTCTCACCCAACTCATAAATTAAAGATAAATACAAGATCCAAAAGATTATAAACAATTATATATTAACCAATGATATTAAATAGGTATCATAAAAAAGTCATTATATCATAAATTGAGTAATGATACATGTTTCATAATCCTTTCATCAAATAATAACCCAAGAAAAGATGAAGGTTTTATAATAATATAAACTGTGAAATAGAGATGAGTTTCATAAACATATAACCCCTGAAAGAGAAAAATGATTCATAAATATATGATCCATGAAAATGAAACATGTTATATATATATATATAACTCATAGATGTGGAACGAATTTCATAAAAATTATTCCATAAAAACATAAACCACTCATAAAAATAATATGATTGGAACCATTGTATTATATACCTTGTATTACATGAGTAACACTACTCATTTAATCTTATATAGAATATAATATTTGAGAAATATTTTAAAATAATTTCTATAAAAAAATATCATATATTCCTTAAAAATATTTTTTAAATAACTAAAATTTTTTTAAAAACATTTCATTGAAAATAACCTTTAATATATATAAATTAAGCATGAAAACATTTTGAAAACCCTTTTTGTAGAAAATATATAAAGGAATCTTGAAAAATTTGAGTACCATTTTCCTTGAAAATATATAAAATAATAATGATTTTTAAAGCATTATTATTTGAGAATATATTTATAAAATATATATGAATATATGAAAACATTGAAACAAATTTAATTGAAAATAACCTTTTGAATAAATATAAACGAATATTTGAAAATAATTTAAAACACTTTGTAAAAAACATTTTAGAAAAAAATTCTATTTCAAAATATCATTAATAATTGAATTTCCTTAATATAAAAAAAATATTTTTCTAAAAAAGGAATATTATAAATTTGAAAAGGAAGCATAAAAGGAATCATAGTTATTATGGTGTATAAATCTATACATTTCGAACATTCATTTTGTGCCGTAAAAAGTTTAGAATAGTTCTTGAATCGGGAAATGACATGGAGATTCCTTCTTAAAAACTCTAATGATTAAAATATAAAACAAGAATATAAATGTATCTTATATATAATTTGAAATTAGAAACAAAAATATCGAATATTTATTTTTATAAAATTTTGTTCTGAAGGAACATAGATTTCCGACTAAAGAGGAAGATAATGAAATATTTTCTTCAAAACACTTTCATAAAAATATTAAGTAACAAATAGTAGATAATGTTACTAATTATAAAATGTTATCTTGAATAACCAGAGAAAATTAAAATTCATTAGTATTGTTGAAGGATATATAATAAGTTGTAATCAACTAATGAATATTCATAAACAATCCTAATAAATGATGAGATCGTTTTAATAAACTCTTACTACATGGTAACATTGAATCATACTCTCCATGTAAGAAAATCAAATTACATAAAGCTTAAAATTACATGGAAATAAGTATATTCATGGTATTATATGTAAAAGGGTGGTTAATATTCAACATATAAGATTATGGGTGCATAACATGACATCTGTCCTAAGGAAGGAAAATTGAGACAAAATTATTTTTCCGATATGGAAACTTTGGAAATATAAACTCCAATGAAATAAAGAACAAAAAATGGATATTTAAATAAAAAAAAATTTAATTATATGAATCTTATAACAAATCTATGGGAAGTATACTGACCATATAAAAAAATTTGGTGGTGAAAGTGTCTTCTGTATTATGGAAAATAAAGGTGAGACAGGAAAACAATTACCTTATGTATTGACTCTCACCATACTCATAAAAACCCCCTATATAATAAATATTTTTTTATTAATATTCTATAACATATCCATATTATTATATATAATACCATATAATATTTTTTTATTACTTTATATTAACAATTAATACTAATTTAATGTTAATGTTATGTTTTGGGTAATATCCTCTTTGTTTCTCATATATGTCTAGGCTTGTAATTATTTATCCACTCACTCAGAATATGATTTAATTATTTCCAAAATGTAAAAAATGATATAAATATCACATATATTATGTATATATGTTTTTATAATAATGTTTAAAATATATAAACAATTAATGGAATACAATAATCATGGATATTGTTTGTTGTACTAAAATACCCCACTCATGGATATGGCAGGTCATACATCAGCATAAATGTTGTTTCATTTTTATTTTCATATTTAATGAAAACAGTAAATGAAATATATAAATATATATAATATTAATACCATATAATTATTATGTATTATATATCAAATTATTTCACTAAACACCTCCTTAATACATTCCATGTAAAGTGTAAATAATTCAGATCGTTTGGAGGAGGTGGTATTCCACACATCCACAAAAAAAGTTATCATATTTAAAAAAAATTAAAGAATGATGTTAGGTTATATATAATAATTACAACATCATATATACATCATAAATATAATATATCATATAAAAACAATTTTTCCATCATAATTAAAACCTATTATATAATGTAAACAGAAAATGAACAACATCTTATTGTGTGTAAGTTTTCCATCGTACCCATGAACAGAGATTTCATTTACCATTAGGTGGTAATATGTGTATTTGTGGGTATAAAAATTAGAATATAAAATATTTCTATTTTGGATATATATGTTATTATATAATAACGAAAAATTAGAGTAAATGGGGTGTCAAATAAAAATATAACAAGGGAGCTTGAGACATTGGGTGACATATTTTTTGGGTAACTTCTATTGGTTTGCATGAAATAGATTCCATGGTTTTATTTCTTCATAAAATATGGAATATAAGATGAATGAAGGTATTTTTGGAAAATATTTGAGATTATTTTGGGAAATAAAAATGGATTTAGAAGGGTATATAAGTGGGAGGGTTGAGTGGATTTTATAGTGGAGGAGTGGAATTATTGTAAACTTTTGAAAAAAGAATTCCACACATATTTATCACCTTTAAATAGGATTATATAATAGAAAAAAATCAATAAAATTGATTTTAGGTTCAAAATATGAACATCTAAGGGATTTTGGACATAAATCTCGGTTATTTTTTGAACTTATATTTAGGGTTTAGTCATTTGTTAAGAAATGTTTTCTCTTAATCTCTATAATTAATTTTAATCACTTTAAATAATATTTTTGGTCAAATAAAATTTCGACATTATTAGCCATATTTAATTATGATTATTGTGAATTTTTAAACAATATTTTCAAATTCCAATCCTAGAAGTGATAGAAACTATTTTAAAATTATTCTTGCAGACGAGACGACAATGCATGTTTTAATGCGAAATGATCCAACTGAATGAAATGTGTTTATATTCAATTTCATTGTTAAATTGGTAAAAATTAACTTAATTGTATTAATTTTTGTATAATTTATCTAAAAATAATTTAAAACAAAATTTAAAAAAAAAATTAAATATAAAAATTATATTAAAAATTAATTTTGAATTGAAATTTAGTGTTTTAACTATTCATTAAAAAAAAATTCTTTCGAAAAAGTAAAAAAATTATCCCAAATTATATTTTCATATTCCAATTTCAAAAATGAAGTATATTTTGTTTAATAAAAAAATCATATTTCAAGTTTTTTCTCTATTAAAAGGTGGTATAATTTCATTTTAGAGAAATACATAAAATTTGATTTATTCATATCTTATACTTACTATGTCGATTGTATGAGTATAAAAAATACTAATTTAATAAGTAAGAGAAAACATTTATTGAAAATATTTATCAAAATTTGTTATTTTTTAATTTATTGAGACACACCAATTGAGCATAGAAAATATTTTTCTATTAAAGGAGATGTATTTATATTCAAATAGTTCATACATTCACTTATACTAATATATAATAAAATGATTATTTTTATACACTAGTGTAAATTATATTTTCACAATTTAAATAATCTTATTTTTAACATACATTCAACTGCAAGGTGGTAGAAATAATAATATTTTAATAATCATATTAAACGTGTATTTTAGTTTGGTATGTCATTTCACAAAAATCAACAATCTTTCAAATGAGAAGCACATCAACCTATGTAATAGTGGAAATATTTCAATATTCTAGGAGGATATAAATATACTAAGAGAAAAACAGGTAATCCATGGAAAATTTAATGATATAGAAGATGATTCCCCAAAAAATATTTACTTTATTTAGGAATTGTCAAAGGGGATAAAAGTTATTTTGGATAAGGAAGGATTCCAACATGTCCCTCCAATAAAATCAAGATGGTTGACGTATTACTAATACCTATATCTAAATATGGTTACTAGGTCTCATGGTCCATTAGATTTAGAATCAGAATGTTTTGACATATATGACCATTCTTGTTAGTTTGATTATGATTTTTTATGCATCCATATATGAAATGAGGGAATAAATTCATTTATGTCCCCTTTAGTATTTCTTTATATTTTATTTTGATATTAATAATAAGGGCCATTCCTTTGACTATTACAAAATAAATTAAATTTAGTTTGGTAAAAACTTAGAATTGTGTGTAACCCAATCTATCAATGTGACTCAGTATTATATTCAATACAAGAAAAATAATGTGTTTCATGAATAGATATAGAGTCTAAGTCTTGTGGGTAGTTACGGGTTATCATGGTGTTACATATAATGCAAGTCAAACCCATTTATTTTAAATAACAAACTATATTAATTGTTACATGAAATGAAAAAAATAAAAAAAATAAATTAATTTGATAAAAATATTTCACAAAATCTCAACGTGTTCTATATATACCATAATCATATATTCCCAAAATATGATAATTAATTCGATAATTATCATAAATCACCATAACTCCATAATGAAATAATATAGTCTCTCATAAATTATCTTAGTAATCATTCCTAATATGATTTTACATTAATCATATAGTATTACAAAGATAGCATAAATTATAATAATTAATGAATCATAGTATCACTTATAAATCCCATGTACTTCTACATGATATATTCCCAAAAAATATTGCCCCTTTAATAATAATCATCCATAATTACTACGAAATAAATAATTATATAAATCTTAATGTTTATCAGTAACATTGATATTTTTTCAACAAAATATAAAATCACTATTCCGTAAAAAATAACTAAAACCTATAATAAAATAATGGGTTGTATTCCATTAAATATATCTAAAATTATCCTTAATCATGTTAATCTCCAATCTTATAAAACATAAAATGTGATATCTTTGAATTTATATGTTTTATTAACCATATATGTATCATGCCAATACACATTAGTTGTATATCATATCTCTGTGGAATATTATAGGTTTCCACAGGTTCTATCAAATCATTATTCATAATGGTTCATAAAAAATATGAATCAATCAAACCATATCACCAGGGAGTGAAAACTAGTTGTATTGTAAGGGACCATTCATCATGAACCATAATGGTGGTTGAGAATTACTCAAAAAATTATTTTTGATGTTATTAAAATATATATCTAAACCAAAACCATATATAACTATTGATTCCATATAGGTATTTATTTTTAGTAAAATTACATTATCCTTATCATAATAGAAACATTTTTTTATTATCATATAATTAAAAAATTCTTCATAAACTATAATATAGTTTTTTTCCTTAATATATATATTTCTAAATTTACTTCCTAGTGTTTCAACTAAAAATTCAATTATAGTTAATATAAGGACCCTAGACTTAGAATCTCAAATCTTGTAGTCACATTATTACGTTGGTACTTCTTGACTTCACCTGTTTTGATAATCCCAATTATGCATTAACATAATTTGATAATCCAAAATACTATTTATCTATATATTAATTCTTTCAATCTATGACATTCTATTATCAAGATGATCATAATATTAAAATAATCTTTTAAATATGTTAATCAATGTTAATCTATGATTATATGAATTTTGAAATAATTCTTACTCAATAGGATATGTTTTTCATAAAGAAGATAAGTGTTAAGTCACTGATATGCTTATAGATACAAATATAGATCTACTAGTACGTAGTCTACCAATAGACGCAGTCACAGATAATCAATGTTCACCGATACGCAGAGCTACCAGTATGTATAAGTTCACAAGTTAGCACAAGTCACTGATAGATCAAGTCCACCGATACAGATAGCTACCGATAGAAGTAGAGCTACTGATAGAATAAGTTTATCGATGTGCACTTTAGCACTAGAACAGAATAAAGCTACCAATACAATCAAAGCTACCGATATATACGATCTACTGATAGACCAAAGATACCGATAGAAGGAGTCACTGGTATATAGAGCTACTGATACACAGAGTAACAACAACTGATACAAGGAGCTATCAGTACAAGGAAAAAGAGCTACCGATAGGAGCTCACTGCTATACAAAGTCAACCTTTACATATCTAACGATATAAAGCTACTGATGAAAGACTTACCAGTCACTGATTCCTAAACTCTACTTTTGTCAACATTATTTATTTATTAATCAACAGTCATATTTGATGATTTTAATGCAACAAATTTTATTTAATGATTGTTGTTGGCATGCCATGGAACCATACCTCGTACCTGTAAAAAGGTAATCATTCCCATTGTGATAGATGAAAGCTATAAAATAATTTATAAAGCCTGGGTAGAGACATACACAAGAAAAATAGGGGCTGGAGATTCATATATACATAAAAGAAAGGCTACATCCATAATTTAAGAACACTGGACCCACACAAAGCAATTCATTCTAGAAGAGAACACAAGCTGCAATTTATCCATGGAGTGATGAACTACAATGAACAAGAAAAAAATGACCCTCTATTTTTCAGAAAAAAAACAAGAGAAGGACTCAGAAACATTCCTGATCAGTCAAAGGAGTCCAGAGCGGCACTTCACATCAGTAGAGCATTCTAAACTTTTATCTGATCTCTTATTGATTCTTTTACTTACCTTTTGAGCAGTTTTAGAAATCACTATATTTTATACACACACTGTCTCATGTGCTAAACTAGAGGATTTCTAAATCCTCACACAAACCTTCCATAACTCATTTTTATCCCACTGTGGATAGTGGTCATCATCAAGTAGGACCTGGAAAACCAGTGTGTTGCTGTTTTGTTTTCCCATGTAAAACTATGGTAGAGGTCTTAGTACAAACGTAGCATTATTTTTTACCCCGATCCAGGGTGTGGATCAAGTTGATATAAATTGTTTGAGAGGAAAAGTCTCAGCTTGAGACTAAACCTCTGGTTTATAATTATTGTGCTTACTTATTTTGGTTTTATCTTGTTTTGAATATTCTGTTGCTAATTACATTGTAATATAAAATTATTTTAAAGTTACATTGATAGTTAATCTAGAAAGTGTTTTTATGTACTATGAAGCAATATGTTAGATTCAAAATTTAATTAATATTCAGATTAGATTAACTGAGAACTAATGAATTTTCTGAGAACCTAACTTACCCTATATAGTTTTACAAATTCACTACACATTATCTTGTTATACAATTTGGGGGATTTTAATAGAAATATTTTTAACAAAATTTTTAATTGAAACTCAATTCACCCCCCCCCCCCCCCCCCCCGCTTGAGTGTCCACTATGACCAACAGTACTAAATTCCAGTTATTATACCCCAATTGAATCACTAATATAGTAATCATGATAGACTAGATAAATTATTAAATAAAACTTAATATCATAATTCAAAAATTAAAACTTTATAGAAGGATTATTATATAATGAATAACTATTCATATCATTAATATAAAATTCTCTAGAATCATTAGTGAAATAAATATCTTAATGTGTAGAGATCAAAAGCTCATAAAATTGAACATGTATAGTGGATGATAACATGGAATAAAAAATCTTGAATAATATGGAATAAAAAATTATGGTCGAATAATTTCATATAAATAGAAACACATTATAAAAACATATTGGTTGAAGAAATTAAAATTAAAATAATAATAAGGATAATATTAACTAATTTAATAATGATGTAATTCATAATACATGGTATTTGAAACTAATTGTTATGGCCTTATTCCAAGGCATCAAACATAAATAGGTAAAGACTTTTCCAAATATAAAAGCTGTTTTGTGTTATGATACACACTGATTCATCGAGGATATTTTTAACTTTGTGCCCCAAACATCAAAAACTATTTAAAATACATTCATCCTATTAAAAAATAATAAAAATTAATCATCATGCATTAATAATAAAAAACTATCTAAATAGGATGATTTAGATGACAGATTTACACAAATTTATTCGAAAAAATGCGTATAAATAATCCATATAAATAATGAGGACTACAACATTACAATATATCCCTTATTTAAATTATTAAAATGAATGGTAATTTTCATTAATGAATAAAAATACCATATAATGTCATTAAAAATTCATAAGAAAAATACCCTTTTAAAATTGAAAATAAAAAATAAAAAATATATATTTATAAAATATTTTTAAAATATTTCCTTCAAAATTAACCGTTGATACATTTAAAAAATAATCAATTCATTATTTTTTTATGAATATGGTAAATTCCATTCAAGTTCGGTACATTAAATCAATGATTCCTTTCAAAATTTCTTTAAAAAATAAATAATACATCATTAAAAATATGATAAGACGATTCCATATGAAACACTTTATAATAAAATTAAATAATGGGTAATAGTTACTTCAAAATAATAATATGATAATATAAAATCATTAATGTAACAGCTTAAGAAAACATGTATATAGTAGAAAACTTATTTTTGATTGAAAAGGGAAATAAAGTTAGTGTTGCTGAAAAGCGTTATTCATTCCTATTGAGTTCATAAATAGAGTAAAACGAATGGAAAATAAGTAATTTATAAAAATAAAAAACCAGATTAAAATATATTTTTAAATATATAAATATCTTATAGTCACTACAAACAGAAATAGAATGATAAGAAATCCAAAATATTGATGGGATTGTGAAATAAACCCTTAGAACATTGGTAAGATTCAAATCATATCAACTTAGATGAAATAATTTTATTTTTAATAGTAAATATAATTAATTAACATGCATACCTAAAATAACATTTCAAAAGGGTGTTATACACATATCATGAATTATTATTCTTTCGTAAATCAAAATATATCTCATAGAAAACAATTTGAGACGATAAAACATTGCATCATATTGGAATTTATTCGAATTTGCTCTGTCCACATCTATTGTAAATTGATATTTATTAAAATTATATACCATTTTCATCTACATACATATAAAATCCCATATATTCCACTTATAACATTCCAACACCCATTTATTAATTATTACTCATTGAAATCAATGTTTATGGGTGTTAACCATTTCATTTTTTTAGAATTTATTTTTTGTATATATGGTCCTCATACATGAATTATGGTTTCATAACCTACATTATTTTAATCATTATAATATCATCATATATATTTATTCTGTACATAATTATCTTTATCCATAAAACTATATATAGAAAAATAAATTACATCATTCATTGAGACAGTAGGTCATAAATATGCATGAATGATGTTTTCACTTTTCAATAGATGAAAAAAATTAAAAGTAAAAAAATCACAATTAAAGAATCATTATTATGAATTATATTTGATATATATTCATTAGTGTTTTCTCTATTACCATCTATGCGAATTTTAAATGAAAAAGAATCAAATTTTACTCTAGAGGTGGTAGTCCTAACATTCACACGACCGACATTATCAACTTATAATAAATAGAAATGTTGGAATGTAGATATGGTATTTAATTCCATAAGTATAATTATATGATAAATAATTTTTAAAACAATTATATGCATCAAAGTAAAAATACATTTAAAATGGTGATTTAAAATGATTTGTATCACTACGTGAAGGATGTAATCCCCACATATGCTTGATTGATACATTCACTCCCCATCTGATGGAAATTATGTTGAATAATGGTGGTTAAAAAATTATAATATCATTTAATTATATAAATGATACTTAATACATTATTTTATTATGAATTATATAGATTTTTTATGTTGTATAACAAGAATAAATTTGGAATATGATGAGTAAGATTATAACATCTCCTTTATTAGACCATAATTTGATCACTTTTGACATGGATTGATAGATAAATTTTGTGAAATCATTATTATATTCATCCAACCAAATGTATATATATTTGTTTGTCTTTTTAAACAATATCTTTTGGTTTGACCCTTTGGTGATCCAAATTTAACCCGAAATATGGTAAACTTTTATGTCAATCATAAAGGGTTATAATCTAACAAACAAGGTAAAAATCAGATCATAAAGAGAAAATTCATGAAATTATAAATAAATTCATTTCTTAATTTTCATATATTATTATTTTTATTATTTTTAAATAATATAGTTTTTTCAAAAAAATATCTTTATTGCCTTTTTTAAAATATATAATTCATTTGACAATAACGAATTGAAGAAAACAAAAGCTTTCAAATTTATATACATTATACAGAAATTTTACATATTAATTAAAAATAAAATTTTATTGAAACCATATTTCATCTGAGTAAATATTAATTTTGTTTTTTTAGTTAATTTTCATATATTTTTTATTTACCTACACAAGAACTATCTTAGTGTTTTGTAAGCATTTAAGTTGAATATACCATAACTAAAAACATAAACTACATTACTAGAAAAAAATTACTTATATAAATTATAATCATTTTTATTCATTTTTATAATATTCTTATCCATATGTAATATTATAAAATAAATTATATTATTGTGGGTTACATGTAGGAATTATCATTGCTTAAAATAATTAAAATGAAATTATCAAGGGAAAATAGCATGAAATGTCCATATAATCATCTCTGGGATGTATATAGTTGAATGTATTCTGTCTAATTACATACTCCAAACTATTTGTTTTATTTTTTACCAAATCTAAAGGATTTGACTTGGCTTTAACAATTTTCCCTTGTTGATGTGACAAATATCTAACATGGTTATAGTTCATTTTGAAGAAATATGTAATTAGAATATTTACCACATTCAAACATACTAATTACAAATATGTAAAAAAAATTCATGATTCAATATCTATAATTTGGATAACCAATATTACATATAAATACATAAAACACAATGAGATTTTTAAAAAAAATTGTTTTAAACATAAAAATTAACTTATATCCTAACCATGAATGTTAAGGTTTTAAATGTATTGAATTAAATCATTATAATTAAAATAGATTGTAATTTAAAAAAATAAAATGGTAGTTTTAAATAAAATTATTTAAAGAAATTATTTATAATAATTCAAAAATCAATAATTATCAATATTCATTGAAAATGAATTAATTTATAAATAATAACAAAATAAACCAATATGTTAACTATGATATGATGATTTCAAAAATTATGTTCATTTTATAAAATACAATTTCAAAATGTGAAAAAATTAACTATAATTTTCATTCATAAAATGCAATAAAATCAGTTATTAAGATATTTCATTTTTGAAGAATAAAATGACTTCACTAAAAAATAAGTGCTTATTTCCTCCTAATTAATCAATAAATTATGGTTGTATTGGACGAGTATACATTTATTTCATGGTGAATTTAACTATATTCATATATTCAAATTTAAGGACTAGTTTCCCAATGGTCACATATAAATAATTATATATTTATAATGTATCAAAATTTGGTTAATTATTGATATTTTATACTAAAAATGTATTATGATTATTATTATTTTTATTAAATTTACTAGGTGATACATTAATAAATCTAAATTGATATGTAAGTTCAATAAAAACATCATATTTAAGATGTAATAACCTTTTAAATTAAGGTTATGAAATTTAATGGTATTTCAAAGAAAAATAAATTATAAATACAATATAATATAGTCATGAGATTGAATAAATATTTAATACCCTGTTTCAACAGAAAAAATATTTTATTTGAATTTGGATTTTCAAATTATTAGAATCATCATTCTAATAATAGGGAATCATAATGATATTTTAGGTGAATGTTATCCAAAAATTATTTTTATGGATTGGAAATGAGGCTTAGAAGGGATCTTAGAGCCCGACAGAGATTTAAAGAAGAGTCTAGAAAAGTTTGACAGTAGCTCATTTTCGACAAAGGCCATCATATAATTACTGATATTATACCACTTTCCCAATGAAAAGTTAGTATCCTATCGGCTTTATTGGTTTCATCGACTAGATGATGAGCCATTGGTTGGTAGGTAAGATCATAACATCTCACTATTAGGTCTATTGGGATTTTTCTTTGCATTCTCCTATTCATCCATTTTTTTAACCACATTGAGATTTGTCTATCATGTATGGGGCCAAGGAAAATTATGAATCTCTACCCCAATTCAATCTATCTTTATTAACCTTCTTAAATTTTCTATCCTTCAATGTAAATATGAATATTCCATTTTACAATCACCAAATTATAAACTTTTCATTATTTTATCCATTATAATATTAATTTCCATCGATTCCATCTAAGGTTCTATGGTGATTTACACTAGATATATACTAAATATTTATGTATGTTCGTAAATTATATTATCATAGAAATATTGTTTCATGGGAATATATATATTTAATATTAAACATGTCATTTTGACCATGATATATTTTTATATGAATTATCAAAGGGGTTGTGATGAAATTTATTGAATTTGAGTTTCAAAAATATTGTCTAAATTATGTAATTTTCACATATTATATAGGGGTGTAATTGAGATGCTATATTCACACTAACAAATGGTGATTTAGTCGACATAATATTATACCTAAATTTTGATTTGGATTTTTTGAAATAAATTTAATTTTTTTTAATTATTTCAGTGTTTCGGGTTATAGAATTCATCTGAAAGGACATAAAAGATGAAATGAAAACAAACTATCGGTGGTTGGACATGATTGTAGTATGATTGATTTTACTAGTTAATGATTAGTAATTTATAAAAAAGGTATTTTATTAATTAACTACTTTTTAATTAATTAATTAATTATACTTCATTATGATTAATTAAATTAGTTGCAATGATATATGTTAAGGCCCTTTTAGTTTGGTCGATTGTCAAATAGTCTTTGACAGGTAATGGGTAACGGTTTTGGGATACCATTAAAAGAGATAAATGAATAAAAATTATGGTATGTGGTCCTTAATAAATTACATGTTGCGTATGTAGTTTTTTGTGAATTAAATGTGTCATGCGACATATGGTTTCTCCAACATTGGTGATTGAACACTTAATTAATTATACATTTTATCACATTTCAATTTCATAATTAAATTTAATGAAAAGTATGAAATTTTCAGTGTTTCAAGGTCCATGAAGAATCCTACAATGGCAAAAACTCTGACCTATAATATTTTAATTATTTAATTTAATTTAAATTATTAAATAAGTAATTAACACAGTGTTAAGAAACATGATGGAACCTTATAAACAGGATATAAATAGTAAATTTTTAATTATATATTTTTAGATATGGGGACATTACTGGAGGATTTAATTAAATTAATATGTTTGTGTAAAATACCTATTAGGTTTTATAGGCCACTTCAGTGTGGTTGATTTATCAATTGGGATAATTTTCCATAGTGGGATTATAGAATTTTGAGATGATTGAGAGCTTATGGACCTATGAATCAAGAATGAAATGGATAAATATAGAAGACCTAGAGATGTGACTTTTTATGTTACACTATCATTGGATAAATAATTTATTTTCATGACCATATTGTGTTGGATAATGAATCAGGGATGTATTTCCACATAGTGAATGATCATTCCCATAGAAAGGAGAAGTATATTGTTAGAATAAATTTCTCTATGGAACCATTGAATGTTTCATAAAAAATGAGTCCTGATTTTTTTTATAAAATATAAATAAATAAATTTGAATAAATTTGATGATTATTATTATATTTTTGGGGGACCATGATGTGATTCCAAGTATCTATACTGTTAATTATTATTATATTATTATTAGGATACCTTGATGTGATCATAGTGGTCTTGTATGCATGATATTATTATTTTGTCATGAGATGATGATATATTTCAAAGGACATGGTTTAGCTATTATATTAATATTTTTTGGAACATGATCTGATTATGGGGATCAAGTTCTCTGATACTAATATTGTTCTCAAATCATGGATATGGTCATATGGATCTGATGTGCCCATGGTTATAAAATTATGTATAAACATGGATGTGGTTAAATGGACCATGTTTTCCCATTATTTCATTTCTAGATTAAGTTTCGAATAGTCCTTGTTTTATGTCTAACCATGTGCGTTATACAATACTATGGAACAATTGGAAGATTAATATGGCACCGATCGAAGTAGGTAGAGTCTGTCAAATACATCACGTTAGACTTTGAGGAAGGATTTTATGATTATTTATGTTTTTATAGTTTTTTATTTATTAAATATGACTATGTCACTTGAAAATATCACTACATTTATTATAAATATATAATACCACATTGGAAGTTCCCAATCGAGTTATGTACTCAATGTCTTCTCAGGTGGCCATTGCACTTGGGTACCCAACAAGAATCCAATGTTTACAAATTCAGGTTGGGAAGAGGTCCAAAGTCACTTGATCGAATATGATAGGTAAAATGGTATTGGAGACTTGGATGAGGTGAGGCTCATGGATGATGTATTGAATTAGTAAATTTTTCAACTAGTTAATATTTTTTATATATGACTAGTATAGCGAGTGGTTGTATTTTAATGATAGTATATTTCATTTTATAATTTCCTAACGATGAACTCAATATATGTATTCATCCAAATATTATTATGTTTACTATTATGGAAGATATTTTTAGTAATTTTAATTACTCTATTATGAGGATACTATCTCCTCATTGTCAGACCTTACACCATCACTGCTATTTGATAGTCTTTTCCATATATGGATGCATCCCCATGGTCACCTATTTAGCTCATCCAGTAAGAATACTTCATGAACCAGTGAACAAAAGTTACAATGTGGGATCATAGTTCTTCTAATTCCTAAATTTGTTCAGTTAATAGAAATGATATATGGGAATGTATCCAAATATAAGATGATTATACAACTAGAATACCACAAACAACCTTCACAGTAATAATTCGAAGACCCTAAGGGATTGAGATATGTGTTCTTATTTTTTATGGTATGGTTAAACAAATTCACCTCCTGTGACACACATGATGTTCAAACTTATAAATTATTTTTTTATCTAGGATCACTTGATAGAATTCTATTATTGGACCATTGATTATCAGCCCATTTTCAATATATTTCTACATGCATCATATTTGGCATGTAGGGTTCACATTCACATGCATTTATATATGTGATTCTAATAATGATAGAACATAATATGTTTTCATTTTTATGAATGGTAATGTGGATATTTGTAATGGTCCTCAATAGTGATGTCTACTCAGCCCCATAGTTTTGTGATGAATAGATATCCTTAATGGGTTTTAATAGGAAATTGGACCCTTATAAATAGACTCCATGTGATTAAATTAAATTAGAAAAAGCTAACCCATGGGATAGAATGATTACGGGTTACTAACATGGATTTCATTGGATGATTCTATTACAAACACACACACACACACACACACACATATATATATATATATGATATTGGGGTTATTGATGGGTTGTCACATACATGAATGCTTGGTGAAATTCAGCTCCCCATAACATGGATAACATGGAATGTGATGCTTGATAAATTTATAAATATTAATGACGGGAGGAAAAAGGTTTTACCAATGAGTAATGTCCTCTTTGACATTTTATCATTGAGATATGATATTGAGAAAAGCATAATGATATAATATTAGAACATGGGTTTGATGAATATTATAAATTCTAATTGGGATATTTTCCCTTGTCATTATTTTTACATGAATTTGTAGGGTTACCTGAGAGAGAGGATAAATGATGAATAATCGTGTGTTAGATTTATAAGTAATGATTACTAAAATATATTTTTGTGAATGTTTCATGGGTGGTTATATAAGTTCTAAAGTAAATGCATGTCCATCATAGGGATTTTTTGTTATAATAGACACTTTAGTTTATATGAATTTGGTATCAAAAGAATAATTCAAGGGAAGGATCATTATGACACCTAACTCGGTGTGTTTCAAAATCATTTATATAATGTGAGGGATGTTTAGGTTGATGAATTTGATTTGTTAATTGAATACATGATCAAATGGATGTATTGTTTTGTGAATGGCAGGTGTAAAATTTCTACTTTTAATTTAGAGGGACATGTGTGCTTCATACAAGATTTGATTGACATGTCGAGTATATGGTTAATGGTTGTTTGTGTGGTCATGAGTTTAATGACATACTACTCATTATGTCGTGGGTCATATAAGGATATTTAGTTTTACGGGAGAGTATGTGGGTTAGATTTTGTTGACATCGAAATATTTCATGTTGTTTAAACATGGTACCAATTGAGTTGCGAATTAGTTAATTGTCAAGTTCAAGCTAAGGATTGGTAGAATTTGTGATAAGGTATTTATTTGTGCAGAAATATGTGCTTATGAAGAAATTGGGAATTTTATGACAGGTTTGAAACCATTTTTGACACAAACCCCCCCAACAATCATCCAAGGAGTCTTCCTCACGAATCACGTTCATGGTGAGAACTATGCACTGTGAGAAGGCGAAGGCAGCTGATGGCACTCTGGTGAGTTTGACATACCCTATGATTGAATGATCTTCTTTGATGGATGGCTATGTGATTATAATGGATTCCAACCACTTCACAACAGTATTTTCCTTCATGGAATGATTCCCAACATCGTGATACCCCATTTCCTATTAATACGCTTCTCCCACCACCTCAAATTCGTCATTCCTCTAACCATTCAACTTTCAGTCTCCCATTTCATGAAGCTCCAAAGCACTATGAACCTGAAACCAAAAGTAATCACCCAATGAACATTAGCATTGACAGTCATGGTTTCCTTTGGCCCACTTATCCTCTACATATGATAGTGATTTATATCGTAAATGAATCCTCCATTCACAAAGGAGGAAGCCCCTTCAGGTTTCTCAATGTTTAATGAAGCATTACGCCTTTTTGAAACACTCTTCAACTAAGGTAAGGCTTTATGATAAGGAAAGGGATCTATTCTTAGTGAGGTTGTTTCCTTTATAAATCCCATTTACTTCGTGAATCACTAAATCTTCATGAATAAAATTTTTTAATGGCCCATAGATTCTATAAATCCTCTCTCGTGTGGCCCTCTTGGATTTTATGAAGTGATTTTCAGGTCCCTCATGCATGAAACCATATTATAATTCCCTACCTCTTACTTTTTTCATAGGTATGACAATTGATCTTACTTGTTAGCTTATGCATTCTTATTTGGAACCCATAACTGACCAACCCTCCACGAAACACTAGTTGAGTGTTGTTGGTTCCGTCCCTTCCCCATGTGTGGGTGGGTATCAGTTATGTATGTCCAAGGAGTTAAGTGTGAGTCCTCTCCATCCTTTTTATAAGACATTAAGTTTTAAAGAACTATTATCCTCAGCACATGACATTAAACTGTAGCCCACATTAATCCATGCAAATAGGGTACCCCTTCGAAGGTATATTTCATGACCAATAGACTTAATTGTAGTGGGATCTTCCTCACATAAGAAACTATCCTCCTTGAATGAAATGACATCATTTTATGCGGATCGGCCGCCATCATAGTGTAATCCCTATCCTTTCATGAAGTTGGTAGCACTCATGATCCTCCTTTCCTCCTCATAATTAAAATATCATAGGTGAGATGTGAACATGATATTATCAACACCCTATTTTTCTCCCCGTATTCTTTTTCCCCATGGTCTAATCATATGCATATGTCCCACTCTATCCCTTGCAGACACGTATTTCATGATGCAACCATATAGTCTTCTACTAAATCTTTTTCTCAAAATGAGCATGACTCAAATGGATATATATTTTATTAATAATTTTGACAACTTTTTTAAGGGAATCTATCCTCGAGTATGCCCCAGCATCCACCTTCACAGGATTCTAACCATGTGTATGACCCTGGCCATAGAAATAATGAGTATTGATCATTTTCTTCTACATTCGCTATAGAGAAATCCTCATAAAGGGGTTATCCCTACAATCAGAAATCCTTGGTTCTGTCCTCCTACGGGCGAACCTCTTGAATCTCGGTATCCAACATATTTTATTCCTATCTGGATCATTCCCTCGAGCTGCTATATCTCGAGTTAGTTATGCCTCAACCAGAGGTCACATCTTCTTCGAGTTTACTTGGGAAGCTTTAATGCATAGTTCCCACACCACACGCCTTTGACACCTCCTTATGTGTAAGACCCAACACCCCCACAAAAACTATGGGAACCTTGATTCCCAACCACCTAGGATATACAAGAAACCTCCCCTTGGTTGAAGCCTGAAACCATCTTATTCATGTCAGTTCACTCTCATTCATACAATGTGATGCTAAACTATATGATATGCTTGAACTACGTGGGGGTTTATCTCTTCCTTTTAGGCATGGTACATAGGCTTCCACAATGGCGGTCAATCCCGGCCATGGAAAACCTTGCCCCCCTCCTTTGGATTACCCTCTCACTGATCCACCTCCAATAGTGTTTATATCATCCTTTATGGTGTCTCATCTTCCCTTCGTGGGACACATCACCCTTATTCCACCTCCTTGAGGTATTTCGATCCATATTCCATCACTTCATCCATTGACTAACCCTTATCCTAATGAGATCAATCTATCCAATCAATCCATTACATTTATTTATCTTACCTCATTCACATTCATCCTGATTCTAAAATGGTACTCCACATCCTGATGGATCATTCCATCTATATGGGTTGTGTTAGACCATAGGCCCCACTAACCCCTTCTCTCCACTTTGTAACACATAATATGCTAACCATTAATAATCCCCACACAATCTAGATCCATATAACCAAGAGAAACCCTCTAGAAATGGGAATCTAGCTATGTGTAATCTCCAAATCACCCCTTCAATCTATGTGGGTTTCTTATCTCTATCTCTTAAACATGGAATTTAAGAAGCCTCTCTTAGGTTAAATACAAACTATTTTTAAACCTCAATGCCCCCTTCTAGGGGCATATTCCTCCATAGTGTATAATTATCCATTAATGGTACCCACTACCACCTTGTATGTATATATAGGTACTTATGAACCATTCACCTTAAAAACCTAAAAATTTAAATTTTTGGGGTTTATCTATCTGATATTACATCATAAGGTTTATGTTCAGCTCATCCCATCTCTAAAAAGATTTTTAACATGAGACCCAAAACCTTCCCAAGACGTTAAACTCATGGCTTACCCCATTCCAAACATGATATGTATGAGGAAAACATCATAAGACATGACTATGACATAAGATACCTTGTAATCGATGTGTGATGCCTCATGTTTCCGCGCACAAAATAATCCCTCTTATTAGGTAGAAGATATAAAATCCAATGTTCCAGCATCCATAAATGCTCAGCGATACCCAAATTGACTACTTAATTTTCCAGAAGTATCTTCCAGGACTAGAACATTTTTAATATCAATCCAGAATCTGAATAATTAACCAGTGTTCACTTAGTGATGGCACTAGGAATGAGTTTCATGAACAACATCTTCATCTATAAGGGAGACCTAGGATAGGTGATAAATTTTGAGGAAGAGTCCCTAGAAAGATGGAATGACATCCCATAATCTAGTTTCAATTATGGAGTAGACATATTAAAATAAGTTGTGTCATTTTTATACCTTTTTAAAGTGATAATACAGGGTAAAAAATGTGATGTGTCCGCATGTAGCATGCATGCGAAGCTGGGCACGCCTCGACAGAAGGTTTCAGAGATAATAGTTGTTAGGATTCTTGATTTAATTGGATTAAATTTAGATAAAAACAATATATGAAGTGTTTTATTGTGAATTAGATAGTTGTTCTGATAATAATATTGTATGTCTCTATTATAGATATTATAGTAATTGGTGATGTGGTTTTGATAATTGAAAATTTTGAGTATGTGACGAGAGGAGTGTCACACATTTTTTGATCTAATGTGGTCTGGTTGGGATTAATGAGAAGAATAAAAAATTTATACATATTAAATAACACCATTATCTATTAGAGTTTGTGACCCATATTGATAAGGAAATTTTAGTGGACACAGATAATAAAGTTTCTATTAGCCATAAAATGTTTGTGACTGACTTCTCAAGCTGGCATTAGGATAGAGTGTAGTGCCCAGCTCTATTTATAATATTTTTTAATGGACTAGCAATTTAATACTCCCATAGTGGGGACAATTATATATATAAAAAGGAAATTTCCTTCCCTATGTAAGGGTCATTTATGTAGTTGTACCTTATGTTGGATGTTGGATATGGATTTTGTATGTCTATGATATGATGAATTAGGTAATATTCAATTTATTGACTAATAATAGATATTAAATAAGAATATGTTATTAGATAGATTCTAATTTATTATTCTATTTTGGATCCATTTTAAATACAAATTAATTTGAGTTAGATCAATGCTTCAATAGTGTCTCAATATGTCATGCATAATATACTTTTAGTTGTACAATCAATAGTGGAATAACATTGGAAGTCAGGGATGGACATTGGTGAATATGGTTTGATCAAAATATTATTTATATATGATTTTGGGAATCATTAAAATGTGATATGATATAGTATTGGTGCTTTAATTTGGGTTTTTCTAGACAATACAGCCTTAGGATGTTCAACAATTGTTTTGCATGATATTGGATCTGATGTGTTTGAAAAAACATTTGGTACATCATATCATGTTTTACATCATTGTTTAAACAATTATGAAGGGTTTTTTTTATAAAATTTTAATTATTTTTATAATTATTAAGATGATGAAGTATTTTCAATTTTGATTCGGAATATTGGAATGAGATTTTTTAAAACTGTATAAACTGTTTTTTTATGTGTGTCATTAGATTAGGTAAAAAATGATATGGTGAGGGTCGTTAGATAATATATTGTATGTTTAGATAAAAGATATATAGTAGTGAAAACCATATAAGGAATCACTATCGGATGGATAGTGTATATTTTGATTATTGGGTTATATCTTTTGAAGGATTGGTGAAATTGATGATATTTCCCTACCCTAAAAAATGACATCAAACTGTGGAACACATTTTAATCAATTATTTATCATTTTTTGGGAATGTTATTTGTAGTTTTTTTCATCAATAAAACATTCAACACTATTTCAAAATCATGAATTGGTGGTTGATGTATATTTTTTTAAGATTAAATGATCAAAATTAATCCATCTTGATTAGAAGTGTCATGGTGGGGAAATTGAAATAAATTTATTCTAGAAAACACTAAAAATTGAAAAAGAATTTTATTTTTAAATTTTTTGGACATCTAGTTTTGAATTTTGGGACTCATAATGAGATTATTGATATTTGAGTGTGGTAGAAAGACAGTTTTTTGGAATTAATTAGTCTTAGGTTGGATACATGATCCCATGAGTACATATATGTGGAATATGGATAGGGGTTGGACTAGAAAAGTTGTTGTAGAGGCCACTGGAAATCTAGAGAGTTGCAAATGGTTAAATAATGGGTTGGTAAGTAGCCTAGTATAATTCCAATGCTCAACATTGAAAAAGTGAACATATCCCAGTAAGATAGTGAGCCCATAATTTTTAGATGTTTGGGGTGATGTGGGTGTTTTCAGGGTAACCTTTTCATGTTTATGTTATAGAGATACAAGGGATTTTTTAACATGGGTTTCTTAAGGGGTGCATATTTAACTATCTCGTACCACTCCTCTTTATATCTTTATACCCATATATCCAAAATGAATATGAACGTATTTTGTGACAATAACTTTGTATGATAAAATAATCATTAAATGAACATCCTCATTTTGATTAAACTTGGAATTAGCACTGATTAAATCATGGGATTCATAGTTATTTTCAACAGAGAATGATGGAAACCATACATTTTAATTTGAATTTGTTTTTCTTATATAGAGAGTGTCTGGATAGGATGGATTAATTATTTTTCAGGTCTCCATGGCCAAATTATGCTTAATTTTATGTTTTCTAAGGGTTATTGATGATATTTCAAGAAATTTACTATCAAAATAGTGATTGATATTTGGGTTTTCCCATATTATATAGAGGAGGCCCCAAAATGTTCTCAAAATGATGCCATGTGATATTTCTTTGGAGACATAATGTATCCCCAGTTTCAATTTGGGGTTTATAAATTATTCGAAATTAATTTATGATTGTTTTTTTGTGATGTGATTGATATTAATAATGAAATTTCAAAGGGAATACATTCAAGATTTACCACTGGCATTTGGATGTGATTGTTATCTGATGGGAACAACTGGTGAGTGATTTTGACTTTATTCAAAATGTAATTAAATGGTTATTTATTTATTTATTTTAAAATTAATTGTAATTTATTATAATAAAATAAATCATTTTCACTTATATAAGTTATGGGCATTGGTGATTTGATGACAACTAAACTATCAGGGATTATTATATATGATAGTTATTGGACCTTTTTTTAACAAGTATAAACAACACAAAATTATGGAAGGTTTTCGCGATTAATTTAACTATGGATTACAAAATTTATTTATTCTTTATTTATATAATGTGATATATGGTCTCACCACCTTGGGTGGTTGAACCATTAATAAATAAACCACTTTTTTAAGTTCAATTGTTTTGTGAAACTGAAGGATTAAATATTAAATGAACAAAGTTAGAAGTCCATGAAAAACCCTAATACACTAGATGACACCCTAACCTATGATTGTTTGGAGTGTCCATGAAATCATTTAATATAAAAGGATTGATTATTCATAGAATAGAAATAGAGTGAAGGACCACAGTGTACCCTTGTAAATTAGATAGACATCAGAACAAATGATGGCCATGAGTAAATTTATAAATTCATATTTTGAGATATTTTGACCCAAATAGATGTTCAAAATAAAGTATTTTGATTGTAATTGAACTATAAGAGTCCATAGACTCCTTGACAAGGAATATGCTTTGAATTGTAATAAATATATCTTTTTAGACTTATGTGATTATATTTTGACATAGATCCTTTTGATAAATAAATATATCTTTCAAAAAATGAGCATATAAGAACAAGATTTTCCCCATTGGAATTTCCACTATCTTGGAATTGATTATAGATTGAAATGGTTGAATTTTGTGGGGTTTAGACTGAGGGACATGTTAGCCTTAGTAATAGGGTGGCCTATATAAAAGAAATAATAATGATTAAATGAATTTTTATTTGATGATTTTAATGTTACAAATGATTTGATTATTAAATTATTTATTGTACTCTTAATAAAAATATTATAAAATTTTAATAACAATATTATTATTATAATTTTGAATTACCCTTAGGTGACCCCATGTATCTAGTATTCCCATTCTTATTATATATTAAGGGGATCCTGATGTGATTTCAGGGATCTAGTATGCATGTTATTAGTTTTATATTAGGGGACCTTAATTTAATTATTGTGATATAGTATTCCCAATAATATATAATTGTTGGGGACCCTGATGTGATTCTATGGTTATGGTTTTCCCCAAATGATATTGTTGATGGACCATTGACATGGTTCGATGGACCTTGTGTTCTAATTGTTATACATTGTTGGGGACCATAGATATTGTTTCATGGATCTGGGGTTCCCATTATTATATAATTAGGTTACCAAAGATCTATGGATTCTTTTTTGAGTGATGATATATTTATAATCATAATTATATTTCTATGGACAGAAACTTTTTTCACTTAATGATGATGGTATTTTCGATCTATGTTTTTACCTTTTAATTAGAGGAATGAAGGCTTTATTTATTTATATATCCATGGATATTTATCCATTCCTACTTATATTGTTACTTGTATATATTAATACCTCTAATGGGTACATAAAAGACCATGTTGGGGGTTCCATACTAGGTTATGTACTCACACCATGCTTGGGAATCCATTTCACTTGTGTACCCGAGCAGCCTCAACTATTAATAAGTTCATGCTAGGAAGAGTCTCGATGGAGATGAAACATGAAAGATAACTCATATAGTAATGTAGATAGAAATGAGGTGAGGCTTTCTGATTTTTTAGAGTATAAGTTTATTTTTTTACTATCTTTTATATTGTGTATTTGATCAGTCAAGTAGTTAGTCATTGTTGTACGTCAATAAGAGGCATTTAATCATTTAATATTGATTTTTTATTTAATTATTATCATCATTACATTGATGTTTACTATTATTGATGATGCTAGTTTTATGTTGTTATTTCTGCAAGGATATGGGACTATATCCTCCAAACTATTCCATATTATACCCTCAATGTGCTTTGATATCTTATAGCATATGGTGAGTCACAACTGACATCATGTAGAAAATATTTCTAGTCACTTTTCATACTGAATTGAGGTGGGGATGAAAAAATAGGAAATATAAAAATATAATAGAAACAGTCAAGTTGATTGTTTATAACCTCATGAATGAAAATTTAGTTATGAAAAATACTTATAATATCAAAATCATGAATTAAATTTAACCACTTATATAATAAAAATATCCATTTCAATGACTCGATTTGAAGTCTTTTTTTATTTTTATCATTATCTATTTTATTATAACAACTCATTGTTCCTTCATTAGCCAGTAAATATTTATTTTCATCATTGAATGATAATATAATTATGGTTTAAAAAAACCTTCATAATGTCGATTTTTACCACTACTGTCTACTATCAATTTTATAATTCCTAGATTATTTCCTCTAACAAAATATATATTCCCTTATGATTTATAATGTAAGAAAAATTCCATGATATTTTTCATTATGAATTTTATAGTTGAAAATAAGTATGATCTTTTTTGGGTATTTTCATTGAAAAAAATAATATATTAATAATTTGATATCTATTAATGATAATGTTTTGTAACAAAAAATATTCTATACAAATTAAAATAATATTTAATAATTATGTAAATTTTTATAGCTATCCATTATTAGTGGGATGAATAAAAAATCATCCACAGAGGTGGTAGTCAGTATATAACATGGGAAATATTTTAAATTTTTTAAATCAATGGTAATTTGGTATACAATCGTAACTCTAATAATGTAATAAATATTATTTATATTAATTATACTAATGTAATTATTTCAATATAGTTTGAAATTATTTGTAAGAGATATATTATAAAATAATAGAACAAAAATGAAAGTTGACTGATTATATATTCTTAACATAGTTCTCTTGAAAACTCTTTTTGAATATATAGATTTGTCATATTAGGAGACCATGACCTCATGTTCATAAGAATGAAAAATGAAATGTAGTTTTTTTATATTCATCAATAAATTAGTGTATAGTTTTTTGGAGAATTTTGGTGATGAAGGGATCAATTTATAAGTGTTATGGCTGCCATTTTTATGATTAATAATTAAATTATGTTAGAGGCATATCACTTTGAAAGGAAAGTGCATCCAAGGAGGAAAATTATGTATATGGGATAGTCTTGTCTTATCTACCTATAGTCGAAATAAATAGTGAACCGTATTATAGATATATTTGGCATTTTCCACACAAATTAATATTTTGACAATAATTCATTATACCACAGTATTTGATTCCGGTACCTCAGAATCACATTTTTGAGAATGAAAATGAAATATCGATTTTTACCTTTTTATTACATAATAATTCCAAATATGAAAAAAATTATAATATTAAATTTATAACAAATTTAAATGATAATTATAAAAAAAATAAATGTTTAATGTATAAAAAATAATTCTAGAAAAATTTGACTTCATAATGAACATGTCAAACGTATGTTTGAAAATTAGACATAATATAATTGGATTAATTATCTAACATAAATAAAAATTAGATTAATCTACAATTATTTATAAAAAATAAAGTCATGATTAAATAATTATGATAGTATAATAGTTATTATATTAGTAAAAATATAATTTTTATATAGTCACCTAAAAATAGACCATTTTATAAAATATCTCAAAAATTGAATTTAAAGAAACTCTAAATCTGTTAAAGATAAATACATTTTCCAATTCAGATTCCTAATATTGAAAATTATAACTATTAAATAAAACTAGAACAATAAAATGAAATATAATTTTTTTCTAAAATATATTTATAAAATATTAAATGTACATCACATTATTTAAAAAATATTACTAATTTAATTAGTGTTATTATGATATTCCAAAAAAAAAATATTGTAAAACTATTTAATCAAATTATGTTTTGTTTCTTAAAAATAAATACCACTTCCTTTTTATTAAAAATTAAATTTTAAATATAAAAAAGAATATATTTTTATTACATGACAAGTCGTAACTACTAGATGGATGTTAATTTCTTCTCTTATAAACATTATCATTAAATTTAATTAATATCTGTACTCAAAGATAAAAACACTTAAAAAATATTTTATTTGATATATGTTTCTTCTACATTATATATTCCTAACCAATAACATTAATATGAGTTAGTTTATATTATAATAATTATATTTTGCAGATCAATTTTTAATAAAATAATTATTTGAATTTCATTATTACATTACAAAATAATTTCATAATAATAAAATTTAATTCATAAAATTATTTTAATAATTACAAATTTTAGATATATATTATGATTTCATTTTATTCATTATTAATCATGCATTAAAATAATTTTCATTTTTTATAACATCATTAAAAGTTTCTATACATTTTATATGCATGTAAATATAATGACTATAATTCCAAAGACCATATTTCCAACACTCATATTTTCAATGAATATATTTCCAAAAAAATATTTCTCTTTATAACTACTATATTCCCGAACATCATTTTATCAATTCAGTCTATTGTCATCTCCTAAATCCAACATATCATTCTATAAAATTCCCATAAGAATTTTAAATTAGTTATTCTCCTTTTCTATGAATTTTATTATCATTAGTTCAGTTCAACATATGGTGGAACGCATGGGAGATTATGGTTGAGGGGACATCCTAGTTTTAATGTATAAATACTTTTTTATTTATTGAACTGTTTTAATTAATGAACATTTGATGGATTTAATCATCCATGATACACACTATTCAATGTAGTATAATACATGTATTCAAATAAATTTTTTGGAATGTTCCATTATGAATCAATTATGTTATATGAATTTGATTCTTATCTAGTTTGGGTTATTATATACTCAATTAGAATTTATTTTATCTGATAAAAATAAATTCATTGAAATTTCATACATGATAGTTTAAAAATTATCATTTATCTTAAAACATCTGTTGTTACGTTATTATCCACATATATAAATATGATAATAAAAATTTAAATTATAACTAACTAAATTAAACTTCATATCATATTCATGACATTTTTTGCACTTGAGATATAACATTTAATGAGTCATCTACCTAACTTTTATAAAAAATTATAAGAAACTCTTCTTTCCAAGAACCATTTAGGAAAATACTCAATGATATTGGGTATTAAGACCCACCTAATTGATGTAATGTTAATTATGAGATTAAAAATCAACATCTCATTGATAGATTATCAAAGATTGATATCATATTTGAAATTTGATTTCTAAATTCAATAGATTATTTTGAGATATATGTAGTGAAATAGAATTCTTGCCTAAATTCCCTAAAAATTTAACTAATGAGAGAATATTATTTTATTAAGGTACATTATAAAAAATTGATTATGAGAGAAACGTTATAGACATGAGATGAAATAATTTTAAAAATGGAATGTTCACTACTAATTGAATATTGAAGTATTTGGTTTGTAATTTGAGATTCCAAGATAACATTATTGATATAATGTCTTGGTTATAATAAGAATAAAATATAACATCATCAGTTCCTAATAATATTATTATTGAACCATATATCACCCATTTTCATAACCCGCATTAGTGTCTTTTCTTAAACATTATTAAATTCAATACCTTTTCATATGTTGTTTCTAATGTCTATTATAGTCGTTATCCCTTCGGTTATAGAATAAATATTTATAATTCTAAAATTCCTTTTGTTAATGAAATTTAATTAATATAGGTACCATAAGAAGAATTTATTTTTTATAAATCATGTTAGTCAAACACATCAGCTTTTGACAATAATTTATTACACTATTTTATATTATTACACATTTAATAAATCTTCTCATTCCTTTGAGACATCTCACTAGGTGACTCTTTATACATTTTGGATATTTTGGAATTTTAATCACCATACCTTTATAGTATTTATCTCCTAAACATCTATGAAATACCATTTAATAATTATTTGGTTTGTTTGGATATTCCAAAAGTTTCATATTGTTAATCTTTACAAGTGATAGTGGTTTAGGCATAACCATTAGATTTTTTACTCCAGCTTCTATAGAATATTTTTCACATTTGAAAAATAAATACATTATCCATTACACTATCTGTTAACTTCGTTCCCTGATGCTTCAAACTTGTAAAAAAATATAAGGGGGTTAAAATGAAAAATAATCAATAATAACATAAATAAATTATATAAATTGTTGACTTATAATTATTTTTTTAACATTATTTTTATCATAACATCCTTTACAAGATTCATGTGAAGGTATTAAATATTTGATTAAAAAAGATGTTTAATAATAATCTACATGCCTTTTAACACTAATTTCTTATGAAACTGATATTAATGTAATTTTTGAAAGTGGTCACATGACATTATAGACATTTTTATTAAAGTATCATTATAAAAAAAAATCAACTGCTCTTTATATATAAGGACACAGGCTATTGTAACATCCCAAACCTAGTGTTTCCTCACATGACTAAGATGGGTGTTTATGAGTCCACATGAATGACTCTCCATATTATAGAGTCTACCTATTGGCGTTGAGGGTGAACGGAATATATTGGGAAAACAATACCCATATATATAAAGTTGTAGTAATAGTGGAAATAATATTAATAATAATGAAATTATAAAAGGATAGAGGAAAAATAAAAAATAAATACTAATATTATCATATAGTGACATACTGAATGGAAATAAATGATGTATTGAATGTCATTAAATAAATGAACCAAATGAAATGTTTAGAAACTTAAAATCCACAATCCCAAACTAGATGGCGGTCATGTCATTACAATCCAATGAATACACAAGTAGTCAAAAATATGATATATTTCCTTAATCACTCGTATCGTATAATCAAATAGTGAATCCCTCTCTTAGGAATCAAGCACATTTCCTTCAGAATCAAGATACTTTCCCACAGTAAAATAGTGACTTTGAATCTTACCCTCATGTAGTTTATACCCCATGCATCTTAACTTGAGTTATTTTTTAAAAACATAAATCAAACCTCATAAGAAGGTCATAACCAAGCCTCATACCTAAAAGGTAATCATTTGTTTCATTCAAGAACCAATAACAAGCATAATTCAGGTATAAACATAACACAACAGGCTATGTAACAAATCATAATAGTTTCATAACGTTTGGTAGTGTTTGTTTTCTTGGTTTTCATGACAAGTTTTCTTGTACAAGTGTATGGAAGAGCATGTAAAATTAGAATATAGATCAATAATTGACATTATATGCTATTAATTATCATCTTAAATTTAAAATTTTTATATAATCATTTTTGTTATTTGGGGCGACGATGAATCCTTAGATAAGACACTAGTGATAATTGTTTGTATTATCTTGGGTAGTTTTTATCACAACGAACATGTTTTGTTTTATCTTAATTTTTTTGGTCATCTCTTAGTTACAAACAATTTATTATGTTATAACATAAATTTTATATTATATATCATTTATTATAACAGTTTTATGACCATCCTTAATTCATGTAAAAAAATGAAAACATTTCATCCTCAAAGGTGTCAAATCAACATCTTATGAATGATGTTTTCATTTTTAGAATAATAGGGAGAGGAGAAGAGGTTTCAGGATAGATTATTCCATTAGAATAATAACCTTAATATATATATAAATTAGTTTAGTTATCGTGAATCTTATATTAAGGTAGGTGATGATATAATAATAAAAAAAGAACATGAAATGAAATTAAAAGAGAAGAAAGAGAATTTTACCTCTTGAATGATTCTCCTTGCGAACCTACTTTGGGGAAAGGTATTTGTATTTTGATGAGCCCAATGGCACCTATATTATGGGGAGAGTATTAGGTGGTGTATTCGGTATAATTAGGATATGACACTACTATTGAAGGGTGTGAGGAGAAGTGGTGGTGAGGGTTTCTATTTATAGTGGAGGTGAGGGGTGTTTTCTCATTAGATTATTCATTAGTTTACTATTTTGGATCAAGACTATTAATAGATTGAATATTTCAAATTAATATACTAAAATATATTATAATATTTTAATATTATGGTTCTTACATCAGAAATGAATCATGAAATAGTGTATTAAATTTATAATGTATATATACTGTAAACTACTATATTTTAATATTCCATAATAATTCAAAAAATTTAAAAAAATGCCAAAAAGTCACCCCAAAATTTTATTGATGTATATAATTTCAAAATGAAATCAAATTTGGGAAAATATATTTATAATTTAATGAAATTTAATTTTTCATTAAAATCATTATTTACTTAGAATATAATGATTTTAAAATTATAATGGATTTTATAAATCTTGTATTTTTTTTTAAAGACTCATTGAATTATCTAATAATAAAAATTCACCAAAATTTTAATTTATGAATAAATTCTATAAATTTAAATTTTCTTTAAAATTATTAAATTTATCCTAATATAGTAATTAAATGTTGTTGACTTATAAAATACTAACAATTATTTTATCATTTCTAAAACATTTATTCACATTGTCCAAGATAAATATAGTTCATATTTTTATCTATAAGACAAAACAATTTAATTATACTTTTATAGGTGAGGATATTATTTTTTTTCTGGATTACTATTCATAATGTTCACATTACTATTCCAAAGGTTAAGTTATTATTCCATTGTTTTTGGTTTATTAATTTCAAGGAATGAATTTTATTTCAATCATTCTATATTTATAAAGTTTTTATTGTATTCTCTAATTTATTTTTGTATGATTTATATAATATAACATAGTTATAATTAGGGAAATTTAATTAATATAATTCTAGGTCATTACATTATTCCACCCTTATGAAATTTCTTTTTTAGAATTTAGTTTTCTAAATTAAGGTTAAAATATGTGAGGGTGTTGAATACTTATATGATATGAATATAAAAGGAAACTTTGAATATAAAAGGATAAACTTATAAATGGAAAGTATTTCTTATCTTGTGATTCCCTAATATTCAATCTTGGTTATCCATGGTGATATAATAATTCCTACGGTTCGTAATATTGTTCTCTAGTTATAATCTACTAAACTAACTAGCCCATTATCAAATAAATATTATAGTGACCCTAACCATTTAATGATATTATTACATGAATTTATGAATAATTAAATAGATAATACAACCATGGATCATAAACTATAGTATATTTTGAAGATTAGGTAAATAATTAATCATCATGAATCCAAAAAAAATTATTTGATCTTCATAATGAGATTCTAACTCCCTTTGAGCCCTTATATCTGGATATGATAACATGGGGAATACATGAACAAAATGGACGATCTAAATATCCCAGGAAGGGAATAAACATAGGAATAAAAATAGAACATGAGTTAGATGAGATAACCAGATGAAATAAAATGAATAGAACATGAATAAACATTAGGAGTAATGACATGTATAACATGGTAACATTTAAAAATAAAATAATGATAATTTTCAAAAACATATAGCACAACATAACTATGATTCAAGGATAGCTTCCAAGACATGGTGGAAAACGTACCATAATGGAATTCGTTTCACTCTATATCACAACATGACATTTCATGATACGAAAATTTTCCCAATTCATTAGAGAACTATTTGGGATCACACATCATATCGTGGTCATGAATATGGGTTCCCCGTGAATGATCATACATAAGGAATAAAAAAACATAAGGGTTAGCCATGGAAATAATTGGGTATCATAATCATGTAAAAAGGTATAACAAAAGGGGATATCATAATGTTGTCCATGAAATAAAAAATTTATATCATACATGGACATTAAAAAGGTAAAAAAATAGATAATGATATATTATTAAATAGGTAAGTGAATACATGTAAAAATATTTTATAGGAAACTATAGAAATAAAACATTTTAGTGCATTTTACGGAAAATGTTAGAGATTCATTACATTGGGAATAAATTATTGTTTCTATAAATATAAAAAATGAACTAATATTATTTTTCATGATAAAATTAATTATTTAAAAAAATTATGACGTATTAAATAATAAAATATAGTGAACTTGAAATTTGTCAAAAATTGGGATGTACCGTTGAATCGGGATTGCCTATCAAGACGAATTTATAACACAAACTTCTTGAAACATGTATTTCCCCATCAAAGAAAGATAGTATGATATAAATACATGATTTATGAAATGTAATTAGGATTTATTATAATTTTCATGAAATAATTGAGAATTAAATTGTGTTAAAAGGGATAAAGTGTAACTAGGAGAAACAAATGGAGGCTCTGAAAGAATCTCTTACCTTATGATTGAAACGGTTCAACACTTATACATAATTTCTAGAATAATAAAACTATATTAATTAATTAAAAACTCCACAGACTCTTATATATGAATGTTATTTACTAATTTTTATTATGTTCATTTATATCCTTTTTGATTGGTTAATGTGTTCAATTTCATTGTTCTAGAGTGTTCATTTTTTTATTTTAATGATAGGTTCTCTTGTACAAGAGTATGGAAGTTCATTTAAAATGGAAATAGATATACAAAATTCAATTTATATTTTTTAATTAACCTCCAATATATTAAATGGACATAAAATTAATTTGTTTATTTGGGGTGAGGGTGAACCATTAGATAAGATCCTAGTGATAATTGTTATGATTATTTTGGGTGATTTTCGGTCACAACGAACTCATTTTTTTTATCATTTAGTATTATGTGAGTCTATTAGTTTTAGAACATAAATAAGGATATAAAATAAATTTAAAAATATTTATCAACCATTGTAATTATTTTATGTCCATCATATAAAGTGTTAAAAAAAATTGAAACATTTCTTCATCGAAGGTGATAAATCAACATGTCATGGATGATGTTTCCATTTTTAGAATAAAATGGAGATGGGAACAGGTTTGATAAGGAATTATTTCATTAGAGTAATAAAATTATTTTATAAATAATTTATTAGAGTTATCATGCAACTTTTATGAATAGAGGTGAGAGAAAATAATAAAATAAAAGTACATGAAATAAAATTAATTAAAATGATAGAGGATTTTACCTCTTGAATGCTTCTCCATGAGAACCTTCTTAGGGAATAGTTTTTTTACTATTGATAAGACCAAGGTCCCTTAGACGTGGGTGAAAGTCTTGGAGGAGTATTGGAAAAAATTTGGTCAAGACAAAAAGGTTGAATGGTATGACGAGAATAGGTGGTACTTAAAGACAAAGAGAGGGGTGTTTCCTAATAATTTTATTTATTATTTTATTATTTTGGCAGAATATTATGAATAGATTTATAATTATCACTAAATATATTAAATTAATTAATGATATTTCAATATTATGTTTCTTATATTTTTTATGACTCAATTAATGTTGAATTTAATTTATAATGTATATATACCACAAATTAAAGTATTTTACTATTCATCTAAAATTATACAATTTAGAAAATCCAAAAAATTTAACTTAACCATTTTTCAATTTGGAAAATTAAAAAATGAACTCTAATTTATGAATATACTTTTTTAAATATAGGAGATTTATTTTTTTTTTGAAAAAATCAACATTTACATAGAAAATAATGATTTTAAAATTATTACGAATTTTATAACTCTTTGAAAAATTAATTAACCTCTCTTTATAATATCCTGTAATACATAAACAAAAAAATATTAATTTATGGAAAAGTTTAATGAAAATAATTTTTTTCTAATTAATAATTTATTTATTAAATTTTAATTAAATATATATGATTGAAAAAATACTAACAATTAATTTATCAACTCTAAAACAATTATTTTGTTATTAAAAGATATTGATATATCATACTTTTATTTACAAGATAACCAAACTTTATTTATTGTTTTGTAGGTGAGGTTACTATTCTATTGGACGGTTTACAATTCATAATGGTCATATTATTATTCCAAAGTTAATGTTACTATTACATTGGTTTAGGTACATAAATTTCTAGGAATACCATTTATTTCATTATTTATTCATTTAAAAACATTATATTTTTTCCCTAGGTAATTTTATGTGACTTGTACTATATAACAAAATAATAATAAAATATATTTGATTAATATCATTTTGGGTCATTACAAACATGACGACTATCCTAAAACTCAATTGGTAAACAAAGATGCCCAACATATGAATTTTTACAGCTACGTGCAGTCACCTACCTCTTTCTGGTCAACTTAACCTATAAAGATATCTCCTACATGGGACATGATCCATGAAGTTTTGATTCATTTACCTCTACCCATTAAAGACGTAAAGGTCACAAACTTCCCGAAAAAATCTTTGAAATATCCTTCTAGATCATTTCATAGAAGATTTTATTATAAGATAACTCCTTGTGTGAAATATGATAATCCTAAGAACCTCAAATATAATGGACATAAGCTAAAAATTATCCACCAGAATCTAATTCATTCATTTAGAATGGTCCTCACTTTGATGATTGTTGTACTCAGAAATAATTTTTAATACAAAATCCTTCTAATTACATATCAAGAACTAAGATGTGAAATGAGGATCTAGATCTGAAAATATAATCCTTATAAAACCATGAATAAAAATCATTACCCGCGTGTAGATTATACCCAGTTATTTATTATGATGGTTTCATTGATAGAAGAGATCTTCTCTACCTATTTCATTCAATATAATATCACCAAAAAAGAAGTATTAAGGAATGATTTCATGGTTAATCCTATCAAAAAGTTCATAGTGACACTATCCCTCTACCAATACTAAGTGGGGAAATGCAGTAACAACCCATCATCCCACTCAGTCACATCCATCACCTAATGAAAAGTGAATCTTGTCTATACAATTCATGTTGTCTCCATATCTTATATATCTAAAAGTATTGTCTATGTATTCCATGATACATCTAAATCTGACCCATATGTGTAGCCTATTAAGATAGATGAATATCACTCTTATGTTCCTTATGAAATCCTGTATAAACCCTTTCACCATGATGGATAAGATGGATATCATTCCTAATAATGGATTATCATGATTGTGGCTCCCCACCCTATAAATTTCCCCAAAGAGATAATCCATTTGTATTAGATAAATTATCTATCTTGATCTAGTGTAGAGTCATGTGTAATATATTTGTTCCACTTAGATCTACTCTTCCCTAGAACATCATATATTCATATTATTATCACTAAGGATTTCTATGAGATTACACGCATCACAAAACCCATGTACTCCCTCTATCTTCATTATCTACCTTAGGTCATAGGGAATGACCTTATATTTTAATGGTGTGTATGATATCTAAGTATCTAGGACAAAATTTTATTCACGCACATCTTTTGATGATGGTCATGGTCTGATTGTGGAATGATGTGATTGAGGATATTGTAGCCCATGCAACCAAAAACAATTTCTTAATATAAAACATATTCTATATATCATGGAGTTCACCACAACAAATAACTCTAGATCTTGAGTAGGGTAATTCCTTCCTTGTGTTCTCAACTATCTAGATCCATAAACAACCAATTAGTCTTAGTAAATTACAGATTCTTTAAATATCAGTCAATATGTTTCATATTACCTGATATTCTCCATTCCTATCATAGGAATGTAGAGAATCCATACTAAGGTTACCCAAATAATAATATTCTAGAAAGATAACTCATAAGAATATTAATAGACAATGTTCTCCCCATTCATGGACATACTTGAAATAAGTGATTCAAAATGGGAGAATTTTGGTTTAAAATTTTGCAAATAGCCTTTTAGACAAAGTATTTTAGGAATCTCAAAGACATTTATAGGCTTCTCTAATGATACCATGTCTCATACTTCATGGGTTTAACTTCCACTATAGCCTCTGAGATGAAATATCATATGAATTAAAATTTAAAAATCCATAGATTTCATTTATATATCTTAGCGTGATCCCAATGCCCTCTCCATGTACTTAGTATAATATAAAGTTGTTCATCATGACCATTTAAACACTAGGAGTATAACGAGCTGTCAAAAAAGAAAAATACTAATCATATCATTTAAAGGGTAATTTTTTTGATTAATTAGAGCCATGAAGACCTCTATTGAACATTAGGTTGAACATCATCAGCATAATCACTTGATTTCTATATCTACTCTTAAAATCTGAATGATATATCTCTGATGGCATCACCCTCAAATAAGGGAACCATGACCACAAGTTAATCTTTTAGAAGACCTAAGAACCATTCAACTAATCTAAGTTATTGTTGATGAATAGGTTGGGATATGGGTTCTTGAATGACACCAAGATCAATCATTGATAATCAAGAGATGATTACATATATCTATCACCAATTATAGAAAAACAAAAAATTGAAAGAACCCCAAGGAGATTTATTTGGAATTATAAATCCATTAACATCTTAATAATTAATAAATTCATTCATATAATGTATCGGCACATGTCCCACTATGAAACGAATGATTGATACTGGATCAACTCATGAAACCAAAATAATCAGGTACACGATCTCTTGCCTAGGGAATCTGATAGAGAACACTATCGTAATAAAATCCGAAAATAGATTAAAAGGAATGGAAAGTATCCTGTGAAATTTTTACATCATATAGAACATGAATTTCTATCATATCAATGAAATTATTAAATTAATACTGAATTAGTTATGTAGTATCATCCACAACTTTTTCTTACCTAGGTATGTATGGTTTCCCCCTGTTGGAGATGGGAGGGTGGATATCCTATTATAATAGTTGATATGGATATGGTATAAAACATTGAAAATACATACCCATAAAAAATAATAACCTTTTATTTATAGCACAAAATGGTTACCAAATGAATTGATAGCCACAAATTTAAGTTGAAAATTACTTACATCATTTTTTTCCTATAAAAACATCCCCAACATTGTGATGATGGTCATAATGTCATCCAAAAAATCCATAACCAAATCCAATCCATTTTCAAATTGATTTGATAGAATATATGGTTAATTTTTATATAAAAACAATAAAACATTTATAGAGATTATGTATTAATTACACCCCTCAAATACTATTAAGTTTCTCTATAGATCATCTATAGATGGCCCAACCTTGCATAAGAATGGAACTCCATTGTTGGGTATAAACATTGTGAGCACTTATAGACCTCCATTCAACACTAAAATAACTACATTGATCCATGATATTGTTTCATAATTCCATTCACTTTACAGTTCGCCCCATTACTTTTCAAGGGATAAGTATCATCTAAATGCTTCTAGTCACGAGAGGAATAAATACCATATCACCCTACTGAATCTTCCTTTCCCCCACTCATTCCCTATCTAAGATTCCAATTTTTTTGAGAAAATTTATTACATCCCCAATGTTTATCATTTTATATTTTTTCCCATCAACATTATCCCATAATTTAGACCATCCTGGATATTTATATTCATTAAAACATCATAAGTTTCTATAGACGGGGGAAAACACTATAGGTCTGTGAAGCATCTGGAATATTTAAACACTGACAAACCCTCTTGTATTAATTATATGAACAATTTATAAACCTCATTAATCATAATCTATAGATTGATGTTAATCATGAATATATCTTCCAATTTCTTCAAGGATAACTCCTCATACTACCCATATTTCTCTTAATTTTCCTCCAATGAATGCTTATCCCTCAAAGAATTTAAATATCAAGGTGAAACATCCTAATAATATATTTTTCAAGGTTCATAAAAATATTTTAGTCTCTAAATACATATATATTCATCTAAGTGGCATCTCCCCTAATAAATATATGAAGATTCTTTAGTTGGAACTCTCTCACCAGCTTAAACATCGATAGAAGGGTGTGAATATTCTCCCTTCCATAGATAGAATAAATATCTGAAATCTCTCACATCATAGATCATCCATCAAAATCTCCAAATACTTAAGTGGTTATGAGTAAATATTATTATTGGTGAATTCATGAATACTCTCCTTTAGTGCGATTCGAAGATGAAGGAGGGGTTCTTTCTCTACATATATTAAAACACACCTTAGAATATAGTTTACACAATAGCTATAAACATAACTAGTGAAAAAATAGATAACCATAGTTTCAATGAAACATTAAATTTGTATTAACATGAAAATATAGTATAAGATAACAACTTATTTCTTCATATTTATTGATAATTAAAATAGATATAATTCCACAGTTCAAATATGATGATATGTCACCAGAAATAAATATATCCCTATAATGAATAATGCATTTTAACAAATATACCTATGTTCATACCCTGATTCGTGGATATTCATATCATTCCATACTTTACCATGAGTAAAATCTCAATAAAAATATCATCCCACATCTGATGAATCACTCAATGTCATATAACATCACATATGTAATAAGAAAATAGTATGAAAAAAAATCCTATAATAGGGAACTCAAATTTATCTTTATCCATTGGTTGTATACTCCCATTTTTTATGTCATTACTAATTATTGATACATCAATGTACCCTTTCTAAATTTTCCAAATAATAGTGCAGTAGAAAAAATAAAATCCCTTGATTCCACATCCAAATATTTATAAAATGGTTCTTCCTCAGGTAACCATGTAGGGTCGGTAGGTTACCTCTGGAACGCCTACTCATACACTAGATCCTTCCAAAAAAGTAGGATTAAATAATATTGTGTGGAAACTAAACATTAGAGTCATTATTTTAAATAATATATGAATAATAATAATAATTGACAAATAATGACGGTAGGATTGATGAAAATTAAAATAATAATAATAATAATGTAATCATGTATTTATGGGATAAATGTAACAAAACCTTGTGTTTAATTTAATAAAAATAATTGACAAAATAAAAAATAATACTTATATTGAAAACCCCTAAACTAAATTCCATGATGGTTTGGTCTCCAAGATCCAACACATCCATTAAGAAATCAAAACCCAGTTCCCTTTCTATTACCCATACCTGCATCCATGATATATATTTGATCAACAAATATCTACCAAAACAATGTTCGACTACAACTAAGGGTGCCACCCCAAAATGTTTCTACAAAAATACCTTAAGATTATATTGTTAAAAAATTAATTAAATAAAAATATCATTAATGTTATAAATTAATACTACACAAGAAAAAAAATCCCTTAACCCTTGATCTCTAGGATTACATAAGTGGTCAGTAAAACCTACTTCGTCATAATGTCAAGATTATATATCATGTTCTAGACTGTCCTTCCAAGAATTAATCACCCATGACATTAATATATTTCCTTATGGGGGATGAATTGCTCATATAATTTAATGCAACAATAATCCCCAACCTCAAGAAATCAAGAATCATTCACATAGGATCCTGTATATTTTCCTTAGGCAATATTTGATTGTGCATCATACAGTTCGGTATTATTTACCCCATTCTTCTTAGCCTCTTATTATTTTGGAAATCATGCATCACACCCTTAGGTGGAGGTCCTATCTAATATCCTTACCCTTAATAATTATAGATAGTTAAATTAATCACTAATAAAAAGAATAAACATGAAAAGAAAAAACTCAAAAATCCATGTAACAACCCACCCTCTAGCATTAATATCAGGAAAAAAATATAAACAAGAAATTCATATGTCCTAGAACCAAATATACTAGATGTTTCCTCATAAGAAACGATGATCAATTTAACAAATTTCTATTTTTATTTCCATTTAAAATTAAAATTTCAAGGTTTATAATTACATTAAAATTTCCCATAATTCCTTACCATTTATCAATTTAGCCAAAAAAATTATAACATACCAATATATCCACAAATCATCATGTTAACATTACATCCCTGTTACACTTCTATTAAACAATTTTTAGTTCGTGTTATCATATCTCATGAAATACCTATAAATCACATGTTATACCAAAATACACATTACCAAGTCTACCAGATCACTATCAGTCAAAGAGTTTTCTCACATAATTGTGGATGCATGTCTAGACTCAACATTAATATACATTACATGATTTATTGATGTTTAATGAAATGAGATTATCAAAAACTATTATTTATTCGACTATACAAGTCACACACAATTTTTATTAATGTGATCGTAATTATTTTAGATACTAATTGGAATAAATTTATAATTTTTTGGAGTTCATCAAGACCACATACCTTAAGAGTATAGAATAATCAAATAATCACTCAATGTATAAGGTATATTACTGTTCCTTCTCATTTAAACACTATGCCCCAAACACGAGAATCCTACAAATATTTTATCTATACTAAAGAGGATTCTAAAAGGTTGTTGAGATAAGGGTTGGATGAAAACTAATCAATCCAATTAATGAAGGGGATGAATTTATTAAAAGGTTCATTGAAGTCCTTTAAAATACGTTTTGGTGTTACTATTGTCTGAGTATAAGAGATGGGAGATATGTGTGTTTAGATTTCATTGGTGTATTTGTAGACTACTTGTAAAAATAAATACTATTGAACATAATTCTTGACCATGATGTAGAATAGAATAACATGTGCAGAATTATAGTGTGGAACAAGAGATCATGTTGTACCATACCCTGTCAAACTACATCTGAGGATAAAGTTGAGACAACCCCACTGATCTTATAAACACATGTATGGACTACAAATCATCCTTAAACACCATAATGAAGTTCCTGAAATCAAAATATGTTAGGTATGGAATGTCCTAGCTCCACATTTCAATTATTACTATATTTGTAAAAACCTAACATATATAAATTTGAGTCCCTTTCACTATATGCATCCTCTATATACTGTAGATCTCTACTGGTACGGAATTAGGTATAGTACTCCATAACACTATGTGATAATTATGCCTCAATTTTATGTTTCTTAAAAATTCCTCCCTCAACCTCCCAATTCTAAATCCTAAGTTTTCACTTCATATGTACCATTATTAGGGAGCAACCCATTTCTCCATCACCCATAATATTCTACATTAGATAATTCTTTTAATATCCTTAATTAATAATCCATTCCTCACTAAGGATGAAAAACCAATGTTGAATCCACAAATAAAAAGATCAAAAAATATTAACAAATCATAAAAGGGGTGTCTCTTAAAAAATTGGTTATATTTATCCCACTATTTATTTTATATATTGTATTTTTTTTCATACTTAATTTTTTTTATTTTTATCCTCTATCTTCTACAATTCACCATTTTTTCTTGGAAATTAAAATCATTATCTTCATAGAATCTGTAATTTTTTTGAATCATTACTGCACTCTATGTTTTTTAATATATTTTACCCATTCTTTTTTATACATTTTACCTCAACTTTCATCATTCTCAATTCCTCCACTACCCTATAATTCATTTTTTGGAAGTTAATTTATATATTAAATCATCTGACATAATATTTTGTGAGTAATGTTTTTTGAAAATTAGTAAATTTTTTGTTTCTAAAACCTCATTCACATATTGATTTTGTTTATTTACTTGATATTTAATTATAAATTTTATGGATTAGAGAATGATAAATGTTATATATTTTATTAAAATATAAAATATTCTTGATTGTAAATTATGTTACTAAAATAATTTATTTTAAATGTCTTTATATTTAATTTTTTGTATTTATAAATTTTTTATATTAATAATTTTATTATGTTCAAAATTTTTTGTTCATCAATTTATTAACGAATTTTTTTTATTGCCATAATGTTTTTTTATAAATTGTGTTTTATTAAAAGATTTTTTTTCTTATGGATTATTTTCATAAAATTTAATTTATTTTTAATTATATATGTATGTTTATTTGTTAATATGTTTATTTAATTTTAATTTATTTGATAAAAATATATGAGTAAATGTTTATATTTTTTAATATATTGATATATTATTTTCTAAAATTAGTAAATTAATTGGTCAAAATTGGATAAATTCATGAATAAAAAATGTTTTATTTGTGAAATTGATTGAAAATATATTGTAATTTACTATATTAAATATTGAAAACAAATATCCAATTTTATAGTAATGAATAAATTGTTTAAAATATTAAAATTTGTTTATAGTCTAATAAAAGTCAATTTTTTTATAGTTTTAATCATAATTATACATTCTAGATAATGGATGGTGAAAAAATAATCTTATAAATATTTAATGATGAAGAAGATGTACATAATGAAAAAACACATTATGTTAAATAATTAATTCATGGAATGTGTATTGAAATAATTTTGAAAACATGTTTCTAGTGAATGTTTGATGATATAGAGAATCAACTATTCTTGAAATTTAAGAAATTTGTAATGTTATCTATTGTTCATAAACATGAATACTAGAAAACAATAAATGGTTGATGTGGATTATTTTATAAATTTTTTTATTATTCTTAATAGTTCTATTTAGGTATGGAAATGGTCTAGAATATTAAAATAATTACGAAAAAATATCCCTAATGAAAATATTATGTAAAAATATACATTATTTCCCAGTAGACTGTGTGTTATATATGAGTGATTATGAACATTTATCATAATCTATTAAATTTATGAAATAAATATCTAAAATTGATGACAAATCCAATATTGATTTTTTCTCATGAACAGGAACCAAAAATCTCACTAGTGTGATATGATATGTTCAAATAATTCCTTATATGGGTTATCTAATTAAAAATCCAAATGATGGAATGAGTTTATATTGACATAAAAAATAGACCATCACAGATGGAATCCAATTCACTCTAATAATTCTTAAAAATAGAATAAATTTGATCATGTATTATTTGATTTTGAAAAAAATATTATAATCTAATAATGGAAATTTACACAGAAGGAAGGAATCCATATCTAATCCTCGATATCTAATATTGTTAAAGTCCTATTATGTTGTTTTTATATAACTTTTACATACTGATATGTATAGAGAATAAATATTTTGTGTTTATTTTCATGATTTCTATATAATAATGGCATGGAAATGGTATTTATGTTAATATATAATGATTTATAATGATTTAATATTTCAAAAATAGATGGGTGTTATAGTATTTGAATCCTTACTTAAATTCTTTTTTCATGTTATAGTTATTTTCAATATGCCTAAACTTTCATTATATAGTAATAACCAGGATATAGTGTTAAAGAGTATAATGTTTTCCAAATTTTAAAAAAGGTGAAATCATATCAACACATTAAAAATGGATAAAGGATAGTGCACATGGGATATAAGAGATTTAATTAAAAGGGTTATGCAAATAAATTTTAAAAAAACAATTTAATGATCTTAGAGAGTAATATTTTCCCCCATGATCGCCCTTGTGAATTTAATAATTCAGTATGATGAAAAATAAAAATGAAATTTATAAAACTCAAACATGTGTGATTAAAAAAATTAGTTATTAATGTGTCAGGTTGAACTAAATGAGGTGGTGATATTAGATATATTGTTTTATAAAAAAATTATTTTATTTGATTTGATATAATGAAGGGGAAGGAAAATAATATTTGGGTTTTAAGGGTGTTGGGAAGAAAGAGGGAGAATAAAGTGAAGCTGGTTTTGGTTTTTAAAATCAATTCCAAAATAATTTTAGGGTATTATAGATTTAGTGTTCAGGTTTAATTGGGTTGATAATTTAAATTAATAATTCATTAGTGGAATCATAGTCAAGATGAAGTATATAAAAAGTTAACGGTATCTCCTCCTAAACATGGAAATAACACTTTTACATTAATCAAGTAATTTTGAGTATTTCGGAATTGAGTATATCTCGATATCATTTTTAACGAAATTTCTCAAACCATAAAAATTAGAATTTCAAAATTTAAGGTAAAGGGTTATGAAATTTTAAAAAGTAGTCTCTTGAGATGATTATACCAATGGTCATGTTAAAAAAATAAACAGATTAGAGATGAATTTCAATTATTATGAAAATTCATCATGACTTAAATAAATATATATAAATTTAATAACCCCTTCCCAATTTGGTTGTATCACCATAGAACCTTGAGTGTGTTACCCATTTTCCTACTAATGGTGGAGTTTGGGGGATGGAAATAATAATAAAAAAAAATAAACCCATAAAATATGAATGGTGGAGGATCCTTCAAAAATAGCTTCTATCTACAAGATTTGTTCCATAGATCGATGGTTGGGAGCCTCAAATTAAATATCTATTTATAAATATACATGGGTTCGTAAGTCAGATTCATGTTTTTATTATTGAGGAAGATTATGAGTTCAAATTCAATCTCATATTTTTTAAATGGTCTATGTTGTGAATTAGAGTATTCCCTCGAATTTAGAAATAATAACATTCCAATATTGGTATACATGGCCACTTTTACTATGTGAATGTTGGCGTCACACCTTGAAAGTATCAAGGAACAAATTTTATTATCCTTTAATCACTATTGTCTTATATTCACATAAAAACATTATTTTCTTCACATCCTGAATATATTTCATGTCATTAATCAGGTAATTATTGAACATTTTCTCATGTTTCTTTATATTTATTCTGTTTCGAATATCTCAAAAATCCATTGACAACTATACAACATTGGAAGCCTTCATTTTATGTAAATTATGTTTCATTTGGATCCTATTTCACATTATCAAAATTTATTGTATCACACAAATTATGAATAAATAATTAAATAAATATGAAAATATTTTTAATAAATTTACCAAAATAAATTTATATATATATATAAGTGTGCATTAAATATACATATCAAATCCCACGAAACATGAATTCAGGCATCTCGAAAACAAATAAATATCAGTAAAATACAATGTACCCTCATCCTACTATTATTTAAATAAATTTTCAATAAAAATAAATTGATCAAAAATAAAAATTAAATGTTATATAGTAAAATAAGAAAAAAATTCAATACCTTAATTTTCAATGAATCAAATTGACCAAGTAATTTACTTTTCATCATTCAAAACATCCATAACTTATCATACATCCATTTTTATTATTCAATTTATTATTATTATTATTAATACCATTAGTATTTTATTTCCCTTAAATTTTTCTACATATCATATATTTATATATGTTACATTAGTTTTGAACATACCTCTAGAACATGTCACTAACCCTAGGCTTCTAAGGCATCTAGAATCTCCTCCACATAAATAAATAAGCACAAGTAATCAATAGTTATTCATCATTAGGATCAAATGTTTCTATGGAATAATTATAGGTTGGTAATGTTTGTAACAAAATAAATCTCAAAAATAAGGTTTGACACTAAATAATAATACACGATATAAAAAGCTAATCATTGTAACAACTTTGAAACTATGACAGAAAATGAACACACCTTATCTTGGCCATCAAATTCTCACCTTCTAGGTGCCACTACTTTTCCCAATGATGTGTGGTCCCCATCCTAAGACCCACCAATGTGCCTAAGTGGATCATCAGACTAATAAATATATACACATGAAAAAATTTGATCATTCGGTATGATTTTTATTCACTAAAACACCTTCCAGTAAACTTCCTAGAAGGTCCCCCATCATAATGACTACTCTAGGATAATCATGGTTATGTATGAAGTTATAATCATGTATGATACTAAATATACCTTTTCAACTAAATAAAACCCATCATAATAATCAATTCCTCACTTGTAAAAGAATCAAATCAATAAATTATTTTAATTTTCTTCTTCTGAAACTACCAATCATTGTTATTAATCCATTATTTTCAATTTATTATTAATATTATTTCCATTTCTAATTTGACTCACTTGATTTTTTTTCGCATCATTATTTAAAAATAAATAATGTTTACCAAATACCTCATGAACATGTCATGTAAACTATGATTGCAATTAATCTATCATATCTACCATGTAAATAAAAATCAAGAATAACCATGAGGGTTTTAATTTAAAACAAATTTATTTGATTCTTAAGGGTAGGTGGGTAATAGCGTGGAAAAAATTAATTATTATATAGAAGGTGTGAATCAAAATATAAATTGATGTTATAAAAAATAGTATTTGTAACAACAAGAGCCCATCGACAACAATAGAACCCTTCTGTAACTTGGTCATTTGTTCCTCACCCACTTGGTGGCATTAGTTTCCCCAAAGATGTGTGGTCCCCAACCAATGGCCCAATTACGATCAAAATAGAATCATCAATGTAATTTGTATTCCAATGGTATAACATGAGTTCATTCAATGTGATTCACCCTCACTAACATACATCCCCAATAAAATTACCAATATGCCACCCTTCCCAATCACTACTCCATGCTATGCATACTTTACTACTGATTTTTATTTATGTAGGTCCCCAAAAATAAATATTAGCCTTTTTAAAATGTGTATTAACATTTTGTATTTTAACCCTTTAAAATTAGGGAGTGTTACATTCACCTTAATTCCTTACCATCCAGGTTTCCCTAGTCAACCAAAGCTAATGCTCGAGCCGAAACAACCCCAAACCATCCTCAATATGCCTGGGGGTGGCACTAAGAACCGAAGACATAAGTAACTTGGGGAGCCTTTCTTATGTACCTGTATGTATGCACACATCCAATTCAATGAAAAATTTCAATGGGAACAAGTAAAATATGAAACACTTATATAATATAAGACAACCATAAAAGAACCTCTAGAAATTATAATATTACCATAGTGTATACTAAAACGAAATGTATAAAAGTAAATACCCAACCAATAAATATATCCCAAACTATAAATATCAAAAAATCGATAGCTGAGAAAGCCTAGCTATGGAATTCCAAGATACAACCACCATATGCAGTCCAAGAACTCAAAATACATATGATCTTAAAAATTTTCAATCTACTTATCTTCCATTTTCATAAGACATGAGACATTTGGGAAAATTACATGAAGGGGTGAGTATATACATACCCAGTAGGACACCTTCATAAATGAAGGGGGAATTGAGAGATACAAATGGATGATAAAGATAGTAGATAACCCTTGTTAGTGAAATTTAATATCCCAACCCAGGCCAAGGGTGAATGTATAGCCATAAAAATAGAATGGTATAAACACACCAAGTAGATAAACTACCCATCAAGACATCTCCTCCAATAGTTGTAGTGTAGACTCCTCCAAACATGAGAAGTAAAAAATAGAAAGAACATGGAATACCTTGTGTATCTTTTCCTCTTATTAAATAGGAGTAAAAAATTATTGAGATTTGATATAGTAGAAGAATATAAATATATATGCTTAGTCAAAATAATCCCAAACAAGTGAGTAATGTGATCTACATCTCACAGCTCAGCCTATGAATATGAGTACCTAATAGTTCCAAAATTCCATTAATGATGGAAATCATTCTATGTTTTTGCCCATATGTAATCATACAAGTCTAACAATGCCTCATAAATATGTCACCTAGTTGAGTGGGAACAAATTTAAAGTATAGGATTCATAATTTAGTATTTCATGGGGTTACACTATGTTAGTAGTAGAGAATTCCACTGCCCAGCTACATTGGACGGTCAACATGTCATTCATCTATGATTCCACTATCCAACATTACCGGAGGATCAACTCAATATCCATCGAAGAATCCACTCCCTAGATATTTTGGAGGGTAAACTCAGTGTCCTTCAAAGAAGCCACTACAAATCTATGTTGGAGGGTCAACTCAGTATTTATTGATAACACCACTTCTCAACCTCGCTAGAGGGCCAACCCAGTGTCCATCAAGTAATTCCACTACCAAGACCTAATGGAGGGTACCACTTAGAAATCTTCTTATGATTCTGTGTGACCACTACTATCATTTAGCATTCCCTTAACAGGATATTTTTATCGAAACATTCACATCATATCTCAAAACCTATAATCGAGGGCACAATCACATTATATGTGAAACAACACTAAAGATATGCTTCTTGTGAACCGAAATCTGATTTAAAAAAGGAGATATATATGATTAAATATTTTCTCAAAGGATCTCAGGGGTTACACGACATGTGAGGGGACCAAGACGGAGTGTGGTCCCACTCCACTACCTAGTTGTGTTTCTATCATCATATAGATACATTCTATGTATTATTACATGATGTTTAGGAGGACAACATGGAATTTCGAGACTAACTAGGGAAATGGTCGTGTCATACTTTACATGCTCATATACTAGACCCAGTGTGTGTACTCTGTACACAGCGTGTTTCTTCACAATAGGGGTCATCCATGTAACTTGGCCATGTCTGTGTATGTACACGACCATTTACCTAGCCCTGTACTTCTATGTGGGTTCATTCACATGTGATCAATCACATTGGTTTTCCAACAGGGGAAGTAGGTAGACGATAGGTAGGATGACTACACTCCTTGTCATCCATAAGTTTTTTGAAACCCTACATGTCTTCACTAAGGGAGATACATGTCATCTGTTCGTCCTTGAACATAAAATTTTGCCATTTTTTTTCCAAAATCCATAATCTGTTGCTCATGTTCGAATCTTAATGATCATCCATATATATCCCTTTAAATCATCCTAAAACTCACTAATCTGGTCGAAAATAATGTTCTTATACTATCTTTCATTATAAATCGGTCTCTGTTGGTTCATTGAGTTTTCTTTGTATGTTTCTCACATCATATTTCCTTCAAGAATCAATTGCATGATCTGTAATCATTGAAAAACACCCATTACATGAAAAAATATTAGATATCTGATCAGTTCATCAATCTGTACTGGATATGTGATTCTATAGTAGTTATGGGGGTTTGATTGGGGTTGATACTACCCAACAAGTCTAAACCAATATCGCGGTGTTAATCAAAGAAGAATGTGAAGCAAAAAGTGGGGTGGGGTTAAGCACCATAACAAAGGTTAAATGAATGATGTTAATCATTCTAGTCTAATCTATAAAAAATGAAGAATCCATGGTTTTAAAAAATTTAAATAAAACAATATTTCAATACTCGGTAGAATGTAATGGCTGGAAAAGATATAGATGAAAGAACAATGATCTATATTCTTAGAATATTTAATCAAATGTGTGAAAACAACGATTTAGGAGTGTAACCTAGATTATGGATCATTAATTAATGAATAACACATCAACTAATTATTTGAGGGTATTTTTTTCATTCGATTCATCCTGATATGATATGATCCGGTGTTTTGTCACCATCCAATGTGATTCACCGAATGAAGAGGAAGATATAACTATTTAATTATCCTAGGGTTTGTGTGGTTGACCTTGTAGAATTAATAAAGGAAATATTCTTATATAATTATTTATTACATTGAAATTATACCATAAATTAATAATTTATTTATTTATTTCATTAAACGTTCCACCAACGAGCGATATATCTAAACACCCCTCATTGACAGATTTTATTCTGTGACTATGATAAACACTGCATTTTGTACTAACCTGGGGTCTTAGATTTATAATTATATTTAAGAGTTAGTTTTTTTTCTTTTAGGAACAATGTTAACATTATAAAAATTATATTTAGTATTTTTCAAAAAATAATTCATGAAATATTAGGACTCATAATAGCACTCCCTCTCAGTGCCTATCTCTATAAATATATATACAAACATTTCAAAGTCTTACATGGAAAAATCATGTCTCTAAATTATTCCCTCATTAATTATATTATTCCCCAAAAAGTAAAGTTGACACAAAAAACTTAGTACATAGACCTCACAAGGCTCTACCACTACCATGATTTCCATGCATGTTACTATGTCGGAACAACACAATGTCTAAGGGGATGGTCCATCCATTAATAGTCCATACCTTTCGATCCTTGATCACCACTGGGTGATCCACAAAGGTGGATCCATCCTTGATATCTAACTCTCCCTAATCTATGTTATGCATGGGTTCATACACGTATCACCTTAGTTGTGATACATGGATGATGTTGGGCACCCGTTCCATTTGTGGGTGTAGGGTGAGGTGGTAAGAAACCTAAAAACCCTCTAATTGAACTCGAATGGACTGGTGAACCTTGGGGATAGCTTTCCTACCCATTTGAAACAATGAAATATATATCTTGGGGAGACTCCCAAAAAAATATGGCCTCCATGATTTAACTCCAAGGGCTTATGATGGTGATCTGTGTATGATTTTAGTTTTCTCTAGGCTTTCCTTGTCTGCACACAAGTGACGTGGACTTTATTTATTGCCTCCAGATCTATCTTTTCAACCATAAGATATGTCTCATCAATTTCAATCTAGCAAAAGGGTTACCTACATGGACTCATGGATAGGGCCCCAAAAGGTTCCATGCCTTTGATAGAGTGGTATTTGTTGTTCTACGCAAACTCTACCAAGGGTTTGTGATCCTCCCAACTATCACTGAAGTCTAACACACAAGCCGTCAGCATATCCTACAACACTTGTACAGTATGATCATTTTGCCAACTTTTCTATGTTTTAAAGGATATACTGATAATAATGTGGGTCTTTAAAATCTCCTTTGTGACTCTTTGTAATCATTATGTAAGCTGTGCATCACGATTAGATACCATCATCGATGATATCACCTGAAAGGTAATGATCTCAATTCATACATACAACTGCCCCAAACACTCCACCCAACTCTGCCCCATGATAGAAAGGAAGTGTTATGAATTTTATATTTAGTCAACTATTACCCCAAAGGTTTCATGGAACTTTTCTATTCATAGAATCACTATGTAAAATTCTATGGGAATGCCCTCCCATTTTCACTCTGGGGTCTGAAGCGGCTGCTACAAACCAGCCAAAACATGGTGATCATGCTTCACCTACTGATAGGGGAGGCACAAAGAGACGGTTTTAGATACTCTTCATCTCATGTAATACCACCAATACTATTTATAATATATCTATACATCCTCAAAATATAGAGATGTATAACTAGGAGAGAGATGTTGAATTTTTGCATCACCTCTTCCTTTAATGTGATTGAAACCACTGTCTTCCCCAGGAACAAGATGATGTGATTCCCTACTTCTAAAAAACCTTATAGTGAGTTAATTATGGATATAAAACCATGTAATTTCTCACAGTAGATTTTCCCAACTCAGAATCTCTCACATGATTGAGAATCCATGGTGTCAACCCCATTAATTAAAGAAATGGCGTACCCTCCTGCTCTAGGAGGGTCACCTATAAAGAGGTTGACTTCTCCAAATACTTCTCTAATATGAAATCATATGACTTCCTACTAATGGGACATGACACAACATTTCAATTACATTGTTTATATAGTATCATGAATCTATAATCAAGAAGGAACCCAAACATGTGTCACTATCTTTCGTTTAGGTCTTTCTACATGAACATGTACCTGAGACTATGGTGGTATAAGAAAACAACAACACACTCCTCCAGAAGGTAGTTCTGGTTCTGGCTTTAAGTCATGATTCATATAGTTTTTCTTGTGGGGTCTCAACTACCTTGACCTGTATTCGATGACTATTTTTCAATGCATCATCATGAAACTAAACCCAACTCCTAAGGCACCACAGTACGCTACGAACTCCATGCATTCCTCTTGTAGCATCAAAACTAGAGCACTCATCAGCCTTAGGTTCAAATCTTTAAAGACCCCCTAGAACTACACAGACCAGTTAAATAGTTTTTCTTTTCACATTAGGTAGTTCAATGGGGATGTGACTATCGATAAGTATTCTAAAAACCTCATATAGTACCCCCTCTAAGGAAATAAAGCACTACACCTATAAAAAACTCTTAGGTGGATCCCAATAAATAAATACATTGTTCATCACTAGTCCTATATCCAAACCATTATAAAAAATGACATTCCTTAGAAAGTGAACCTCATGAATTTGAACAGACACTTCAAGAGGATTCTATAAAGTTGGTTTTCTTGAGGAAAATCTAAGACCATCCTATAGTCCTCTTAATTCCCCTCCAACGATGCATAGTATATGAGTATTTCATCAAGGAAAACAATAAAATATTTTTCCACATATCCCTGGAAGACCTAGTTCATCAATTACATAAACCTGGTGGTAGAATTTTTCACACCGAAGGGAATCCCAAGACACTCATCGTGTCTATTGTGACAAGGAATTCCAGCTTTTGGATATCGACCTTGAGAAACCAAAAAAAGTGGTATCTAGACATCAGATCAAACTTTTTAAACCATATTGTACTTCAAAATTGGCCAAAGAGGAAATTAATCATCAACAAGGTGTACTTTTTTTTCACGGTGTTGTTCAGGATATGATATACCATGAAAATCTATATGTCGTCGTTAGACTTTTTCATGAAAAAAAGACTAAATATTCCAAGGGATAGACATTAGGTATAATAAAAACATTCATTAAAAACTCCTCCAACTGAAATAGTAGGTTTCAGATCTTGGTATGGTACATCAAATATGATACAGAAGACTTTAGAGGATTTTTGGGATGAAAGTTAATGAAAAAATCCATATCTCGGCTTGAAGGTATTACCAAAATCTCCTTGGATAATTTTTCCATTCAATCCTCCACAACTGAAAGAAACAAAATATTTGTATGCCTTACTACAACAAGGGATATACCGACCATCTGATGGGTGATAGAATGAAGCATCACATTAACAAAACTTTTTTGTCCTTACATGAGATCTCTCTCTCCATTAAAAAAATCTCATATAATCAGCATGTAGGCATCTAAACTGTATAAAGTGGTATTTGGTCTAAAATTAGACCTTGAATAGACAATATATACCCAAGATAGCATCATAGGGTTCCATAGTGATGACCAAAAGGTCCCATGTGAAACATTCTTCAACTATAGATTGCTCACACTACCAGCATATGAATGAAACAGCAGAAGTGTTCCCTATAGGAACCTCATGATGGAGTAGATGGGTTATCACCTCAATAGGGAGCTTCATCACTCACATAGTGTGTATATACATAATGGAATGACTAGAACCTTTGTCTACTAATAATTACGATCGATTAGAAAACACAAATATCATACTTCAAATCGTCTCGTGTATGGTGGGATCATAAACCTCTAGAGTCTAAAACTATCATTGGTTCTTTCCACCAACAACCTAAACCTGAAATGGGATACACAGTGGTGGTGGTGAAATTATCTCACAATTTTGTCCGCCACCCACAGCTCGTCCTTCTCCTTTTATAACTTTGAATCCCCTGATACAACTATGTCCTCACTTGGGAGATCCCTAATCATCGCACTACCTCTAACATGGTGGTCCATCGGCTATCTTCTTGTGCTTCTCAACATGTCTGGTAACGAAGTCTCATGATACATGAACTCTCCTAAAAAACGAAAATCACCACCCCTCTTTATGATTCCCATGGTATGCACACTATCCCTATAACACACAACCTCATGTGTTATCCTGAGTGTGAAAGAGAATCTTATGATGATATCATGGTTCCTAGAGTATTCTAGAGCTGCAAACGTCTCATCTTTGTGATTCCCACTGCTATCTCTAGCTTCCTGGAATCCCTATAATAGAAATATCTCTATCACTACTTCCCTCTCTAGCACAGTTTCATTGGGGAGGATTCATAATAGAGCAATTATGGCTCATATCTCTTGGTGGAGTCCATACTCAAAAATCGGTGCTTAGAAGTAGCCATCACAGATCATATTAAAGGAGTACCTCATATGGTATGTCAACCTTGTAGTGTACTCAGACACTTTCTTCCATACTAGTTAAAACGTTAAAAACAACAGGATCCAAAATGAGCACAAATAAGTGGGATAATACTCCTCACATAACATCTGATAAAAATCTGTCTCTTAGAGTTTCAAATCATAATGTATATTCATAATAAGGCTCCACTGGTGCATAGATGCTCTATAGAAAAGTATATATTCTAGTGTGAAAAAATTATTCTTCTTTGTATATATGGGACTAAAGATGCATACAACCAACTCTATCCAATCCTATGATACATGAGGATCATGTTTACCAGATATCCTCAATGGCTTGGGGAGCTATAAATCATAATGCTCACTAATCCTATGAACATACTCAACCTGATATGATGAGATGATCTGCAACTCAATATGTGGTTGTGCTCCTCCCTACCCACCTGAGGGAAGGGTGTCACAGGATGGACACTAAACTGAGGTATCAACGCTCAAATGGTCGTCCTCATAAAGAAAAGATAGTATCCCAACTAGCTGTCATCATGGAAGCATCATAATATTTATCAATACATTCCATGATCATATGATTATATACATATATATGTGTCTGTGTGTCTGTGTTTCTGTCAAAAATAATTGGAATAAGACTCAAGAAGGATAGTCAAAGACACAATCCTATATGATGCATGTACCATTGAACCACAAAAAAAAGTCCAATGAACTGAATTTGAAAATAAGATAATCTGGGTCTTAGTGAATGGATATATCATGTGCTACATTATCACTAGATTACATATCCTGAGAGCCAAACCTGAGACACCTTGAAAATGTTTCACTAAACCCAACCAAATATTATTAAGGTAATTAGTGAAAACAATTTCCTATGGTATGAAGATTCTCTGATACTAATCTGTCATGACCGGACCGAAGATGGGGATCGAGCCTCAACTACCCCATCCATCCTCCATAGGCCAGGGGTTGAAACATGTACCAAAGGTATAAATATCTTGGTTAGGCCTTTTCATGAGAAACTGTACACACACCCACATCAAAATAAATGAAAAAAGTGCATAAGGAAATATTAAAAGATTCAAAAGTGCGATAAAATTAATCAATCATTCACGAAACTATATATATTAAAAATTTAAGGTCATTTAGATTAAGAATTAAATGTAAAAAATACACACCCTTCCAGAAATATTTTCAAACCAGAAATAACTGGAAATGTAAATAGTCGAGAGAGCCTAGGTTCTGAATCCCATTCTATGACAATTGTACACAGTCTAATCACCCAGTATCCCTACTCTCCTATGAAATCATGGTCGACCTGTCCATTATCCCCATAAGACAAGTAATGTGTATGAAAATACCATTCAGAAGTGAGTATATACATACCATGTAGTATTACCCAAAATAGGAAGGGGAAGAAGAAAGAGATACTATAAGAAGATAATGACAATAGATATCACAATGTGTGGAAAGATAACAACTCATCCCAAACAAAGAATCAAATTAATGTAATCTAAACACAAGGAGATTAACATGGTGAGTAGACTAACTCCCCTATATAACTTATCCACATATAGCAGGAGAGTAGACTCATCCAAACACCACAAGCTAAAAGTGGAAAAATCTTGGAATACCCCATGTTACTTCACCTATCTAGGAAAGTGAGTAACCAAATTCATGGTTTGGATATAGGAGAAGAATACACATCTTCTTAGTCAAATGAATCCTAAATGAGGGAGTAAGGGAATCTCCATGTCAATACATAGATCAAGAAGAATAGTAGTAAGATGTTCCAAAAGTCCATTAATGATACCCATCATTCCATGCGTCTTCCCATAAGTAAATTTATACATTTAATTGTGCATCGTCACTGTACTACAAAACCAATTTGGAAAAAACCCGATGTGTAGGACTCAAGATCTAGTACATTAGAGGGATACCACTTTGTTGGATATTGAGGAGGACACTACCCAGTTATGATGTAGGTTTAACTCAATATTCATCAAGGATTCCACTACCCATCTATTTTAGTGGGTCAAATCGGTATCCATCAAGGATTCCACCATCCAGCTACGCATGAGGATCATCTTGGTAAATATCAAGGACACCACTTCCATAAAATGAATGTGGGTCAACTTAGTATTCGTTGAAGACTACCCTACCAAGCATTGTTGGATTTTTATCTTGGTATTTATCGAGCAACTATGTCGCCTAGCCCCGCCAGAGGGTACTACTAGGAAATTTTCTAGTGATCCTACACCATCCCTTCTATCATTGAGCATTTACTTAACAAGATCTTTTCTAGGAACATTTCACATCATATCATCAATTTCCTAACTAAGGGAACCATTACATTCTATATAAGATAACTAGTTAGGAAAAGATACTCGCGAAACAAAATCTGAGTTCAAACATAGGAGCTATGGATGATTTAGGATTTACTAAAAGCATGTCAAGGGGTATACGGTGAGTGAGGGGACCCAAGAAACATGTCGTTCTGCTCCACTACCAAGCCATGTCCTAGGATGGCACATGTTTCTATCCCATGTAGTAGTACATTCCATATAGGTAGACTATACGACATGTCCAGCCTAACTATGACTAGGGTTGTGTACCTCTGGCCAAGTCTATGCACTAGAACTTGTGTCCATGAACACTATGCATGGTGTGTTTCCTAGAACAAGGTGCCACCCATGGGACATGTATGTGTCCAGGTACTAATGTACACCATCATGTAACTTGTAGTGTACTTCAACATGGGTTCTTGATCGTGTGTTCCATCACAAGGGTTTTCTAATGGTGGGATGGGTAAAAAACATGTAGGATGTATGAATTCCATGTCATCCTTCTATTTTCTAACCCCTTATATTCCTCCTCTTAGGGGTATATACACAATTTTTTCATCATTGAACAAGGCGTGTAGTCAAAAAATTTCTAGAAATCCTAGATATATTCCTCATGCTCGAATTAGCTCAATTCACTATAGATGTCACCTTTAAAAATCCCAAAACTCATGGATATTGATGAAATAACATTTCCTCCATACACCATTCATATAAAATCATCCTCTAGTTGTTCTTTAGGGTTTTTTTCACATGTTCTTCATTCCATTGTTCCATCGAGCAATAATTTCTTGATTTGTAATCACCTAAACAAACACCCATGTATCATAACAAATCAATATTTGACCTTGGTTCATAATTATTGTCCTCTCATGAAATTATTTCATAGTTTTGAGTGTCTAATCAGGCTCAGTAACTCCTGAAAAATATGAATCTGGACTATATAGTTCAATTGGCGAGGAACGTGAAGAGATAGGGGGACGAACTATAAAAAATTTAAATGATCAATTAAAATCATTATTTTAAAATCATTCAAGAATGGGTAATACATGTTTAGAAAATTATGGAAATTAATCATTTTTTCAGAACTCAGGCACATGCAAAGGCTGCATAAGGATGCATATCAAAGAATTGTGATCGATCTACTCAATCTATTTAATCAAAGGAGTAAAAACTACAATTTGTTTGTCCAAAATTGATTATGTATCATTCACTGATGAATAATGTCTCCTTCAATGAATTTAGAGGATTTTTTGTGTTCACTACAACCTAATATGATCTAAACTGTTTTTTTCTCATCATCCAATGAGAATCGCCAATTGAGAAGAAATAGGGAGATTTGGAATCCTCATAGAGTTTATGAAGCTAACCCTATAAAATTTACCATGGATAAATTTTTATATGGTTACCCATTGCAATGAAATGGAAAAATAAATCAATTGATTAATTAATTATTTCACTGAACATACTTCCAATGAATGTGGAGTCTGAACTCCCCACACCAACCCATTTTATGTCTCACCTTGGGTAAATGATACGTTCTGGACTAAACTGTGTTCTCTTATTTATTATATGTGATTCTTTCTAATAGTTATATTATTTTCGTTTAGGATACACACAGAAAATATATAAATATATTTAATATTATTATAAAATTAATTAGAGGCACACCCAGAATTAAAATCAAACTTCATATCATCTCCTAGCTCAAGAAATATATATTGAAATATTTTAATGTCTTATAATGAAATAAACTGGGTCTATAATGGTTCACCATGTTTACATGGGTTGTAAAAATTATTACTTTAACCCCTTAACAATCTTAGATGTTAGATGATCAATAGAAATATCCATTTATATATTTCATATTTTTCTTCCCTGTAAAATATTAATGAGTTCTATGATTCAAGTAAGAAGAATGAATGAATCGTTATCTCTTACATGTTTCTTCTAGTTTTTGAATTTTAGTTATATTGTTTTTCAAAAATCCATATATAATACATGTTTCACATCCAACACCAAACAAAATATGGTACAAAGGTCATCTATATAAAAATGGGTTTTTTTTATCCACCTAAGAGACATTCCATTTATTATTAGTTTTTAGCATGAGAGGTGAATAATATAATACAATAAATAATATCATGGACTCTCTCTAAATCATATGAAATCCCCTTGAAATGTCTCTACAATGATGTATATCCCCATCGACCATCAATAGACTCTCTCCCACACCTATTAATTTAAATATTATACAATATACTATGAGTATGGTGATACTGGATAAATGAGGAATATGATGTGGCTTATTTCATAACAGTGTAAGTAATGGATTCCACACAATTAAAAATGATTAATGTAAGGTGGGTCCTAGGATATAATTATAATCAAAATTTTCCCCAATAAAATTAACGGTGATTATGTTCAATCATAACTTTGATATGGTGCCAAACTATATCTATAAGATAAGATACCTGAGATACATAAAATATATAAATTAAAAGGAGTTAGAAACATTTGGACTACTGGATGTCTCATGAATGAGATGAATAGTTTGTAAAAATAATCATGGAAATGGATAAATTTTTTTATAAATATAAATTTTTTAATAATTCATGGATAAAATAATATCAGAAATACATAATTTAAAAAAATTAATCAATCCCACAAACACATGTTTTTTTAAATCCTAGTCCACATGTTATCACTAAAAACATTTTTCCCCATTTTTTAAATTAAAATTTATGAGAAAAAGAATTTAAATTATTTTAAATGGAATGAATCCTATTTAGTATATGCCTCATAGTTTAGTTGATTTAAAAAAACAATTAATTTTGGTAATTCAATTGGGGAAGTAAAAGTTCTAAACGAGTAAAATGTGGGGAATGTAATAGAATATTATGGAATTGAAATTCATACTCAACGTTAAATGGATTTTCTATTTATATTTCACATATTCTGCATGCACCATATTTAAGATGTAATTTTTATAACAACATATATTCTCTAGATTTAATAGATTCAATCGAGTTTATGTATTGAGTTGGTCTTGTAGTAAAATTTAATGCTTCCTATTGGAGTCTTGATGAACCTAAAAACAAAAATAAGAATCTAATGTATATGGAGAGTTCATTCACCTAAAATCTTGAAAATAGTACATGCACTTAATAATAAATAATAAATAACCTAAAAAATATGGTTTCTACCCAGATACAATTTTGGTTAACATCATTGTCTCTACCTTACCTCCATCAACTTTAATTTATTTGATATATGATTGGAAATATTTTACATGGCCATGGACCATAAATGGAACCCACTATGTCCTATCCACGTAGGTTGATCTTTTCCCTTTCTCTTAAACTATTTTACATATTCTTCTTGGAAAAAATTTCTCATTATCCATAAGGATGATCCACCATTTCTTCTATAAAACATAGGAATTTTTTATAATTTTATATACCATCCATAAAGTTTTTATTATTTTAATAAATATTGAGTCATCTTCCCCTATAGTTTCTCTGGTCTTGGTCATCATCATCTCTTTATTATTTTTATTGAATTTATGTTTAATCATTCCCCATATTATATCATCTACTTAATTTACATATTAAAATTCAATAATATATTTAACAACATTTATTTCTTCAACTGTTAGATAATCATTATTAATCATATAAAAATATTTCATTTTTTATGAATGTTGAAACTTACATGTTCATTACCAGATCTTAATCAGTATTCTCTAATATGTATAAAATTCATCACCCACCCTATAGACTGAAATTTTATTACAATAATTAGTGGTGTTTTATCCTCTTCTATATCCATCACTAAGATGATGACATGTAATAATAATTTATCAACTATTATTAGAATCTCTTTTATTTGTTCTTAAGGAAGATATATATTTAAATCTTCTAGTTGAAGTGAATTTGTTGGGGGTTCATTCCATCGCATTATAGTCTCATGAATTTTGTGTAAGACTTGATTTTTAATCTCTCTACTAATTAATATAAATAATTTCCAAACATATTATCCCTAAAAAATTAGGCATAGAAAAAATACTAAAGTCATTTTCCATATATTTTATGAATTTTGATACAACCACTAAACACTACAGTCTGAGTGTAATGGTGAAAATTTGTTCTATATTTTATTTGTTCAGTCACTAGTTATTTCATTATTTTTTAGTATTCCATCATGTCAGTGATATACTCTACAAAATGTATATTAATATGTAATTTTTAAAAAAAAATATCAATTAACATACCTTTATATGTATCAATATTACCTAACATTATCCATTTATTGAAACTAAAGACTCATATCATAATGTGATGATTAATCCATTTATTTTAAATTTATGAATTTATTTAACCGAGATACTTTTATACTTGTTTTTTTATTTTCCCTTTCTTAATTCACAACAGTTCTTAGTGAATTTTCCACTTCTTAATGAAATGAAATTTGAATCATCACGTGGGATACATTTGGGAATAATAGAATTTATCCTCTTGGTCACACTCTAATATTAACATCTATCTACCAATTTTGAGTCTCTATATTTAATAGTGTGGCCTTTGGTATTGTTGATTCTTCCATCATATCTTCAATTTCTATCCCAGTTGTTGTAATGAATTTGGGTAGTTTCACTTACTATTTATGGACTTAGATTATGTGTGTATGACCATTGGGTTCTTGTTATGGGTATCCCAATTCACTTTGTTGGTACCCATTACCTAGTAGTTCTTGTTTCCTATTCCCTTGAAAATTATTTGGACTATTATAATCAATTTATTTTGAGCCTTCAGTAAATTTACGATGGTAATTATAGAGGCCCATTATAAAATCCATCTTCCTCATCATGGATTCCATTTATGACACTATCCAATCATTATTACTGATGAAAAGGATGGTTTTTCATTGTGTTACTTAATTTTTTGTTTGCATGAACCTTTTTTCCATTAGATATAATAGGATATAACTCTCCTCCAGTGATTTATTTCTTTTAAATTATCTATAAATAACATCCAAAATTGACATGTTTTCCATCTATAACCTTATATCATTTATTTTCTTTAGTATTAGTATCACTTTACCATGAATAGGTCATTTTTGTGTCATATATTTTTAACATTACCAATGATTGTGGGGAGATACATCTTTTAATTGATTTAAATTTACAATTTTTATATGGATATCCATTGATTTTGATGGTGTTAATATATTAGATAGAATTGTCCTTGACAACCGACCGAACAAGGAGAAAACATTTGTATGAAAATTCTGATTCCACCAATGAGCTCAATCCCCCAATGAAAATAAAAAAATTAAATTAATAGAATGTCACAAAATATATTATTGAATTTAAACTATCAACAGGGTTACATAAAAATTCACTGACCTATGCTTTGGTCTTAATGAGGTAGGCTAGAAAAATGTACCTTATTTTAAATCATCTTGGTTTTTAAGGTTATAATATTGAACTTACTTTCTACAATGGGAGGCACTCAGATGGTTGGTAGAAATCTAGTGTTTGATGGGATCCATTAATCAGTAAGTGATCACAACCTTTGTTCTATCTATAAAACTCCTCCAACAACTAATAATTGTTCCACACCCACCATAGTTTATGTGAATTTCCCCATTTGTAAGAGTACAAAATAATTAAAGAACACTATTTTGTCATTCACTTTTTCTTGAGTCTTATATTTTTGTATTTAATGATGTAAATTATTAAATTTCATAAAATATATGATCATTCAGAAAAATGATAAACAAGTTAAATTAAATAGTGAAGATATAAAATAACTAAATAAATTTTCAACATTCCCCAGTAATGGTTCTTATTATGAACACCCATGGGACTTTGTTAATTCACTATAGGAATATCGAAAATAAATATTTTTATAACTCTTTCAAGTGTGAATAATTAAATTATATTTAGTAGTGGTCTAATATAAAAACCATAGAGATGTTGATATATTCTATTTAATATTATACAAGAAAAAATTTATTCAAATTGATTTGAAGAACATGAAAGAATGCTGATTGGGGTTTGAAGGAAATTTGGATGAAAGTGAGTGATGAAAGTTAATATGGTTTTAGATATTAAAATAAATTGAGAAATGTGTGATGGGGTTTTTAAATGATATTTTTTGGGTAATGTTGTATAAATGATTTTATTTTCAAAATAAAATTTAGTGTTAATGTCATGATGTGGTAAATATAATGCTTATGTAATCTCATCCTCAATGTATTAGTCACCCTTATACATTGGACAACTAATTTAGTATATTATTGAATCTTTTTTATTCTATTTTTAATACTAATTATTCTAAATTTTAAATGGTCTTGCCTAATTTTTGGAAACTAGTTGAAAAATTATAAGAAGGATTATTCCTAAAAAGTATTGTAAATGGTTTTGATGAAAATAAAATGAAGGAGATTAAAAATGAGTGTCACTTAATTACAGAAATCCAAAAAAGAAAAAAATAATTAATAAATGATCCAAAAGAATCTTCCTCTTCAGCTCCGTCACCCTATAACATGTGGAGATCTAATAATAATCCTAAGGATTAGGGAGTTACTGATAAGAATAAAAAATTCAAGAAATAATACTACAGAAGAAAAATAGTTAAAGAATCCAGATAAGGAAACCATGCTCCACATGATTTGGTCTCTGGAATGATCATTTGATATATTGAAAAAAAAAACAGATAGTTATATATATCTAAGGAGATTAGTTTGGAATTATGTCATCATAAGTACATCCCATCATGAGTCTTAGTTCAGTCCTAAGTGTTGAAGAGCAGTCCAAGTAGTTATTTATAATCTTTATTGGAAATCAGTGTTGAAAACATCCCAATCTTGTGATACATGGAAACAATCATGGCCTGAATTTCGGTGTCACACAATGGTAGTATCCACCCATGATTTTGTTTTTTTTATTCAATTCATATCATTCCTTTAGTTCACAGGATTTATTTGTTTCATTTCAAAAAATAATTTGTGATGTGAATCATATAATTCAAAAACAAATCCCTCAATTTCAACATAGTTTCCCAGTTTTCAATGTCTAGAGAATCTATTGACCATCCTATATCATGGAAATCATTATTCTAGTAGAAATAATGTTTTATTTTAATATTATAATTATTTTGACCAATAATTTTATCCTTTAAGGGTTGAAAAAAAATCAACATGTAATAAAAAATTACAAATAAATTTACCAAAATCTATGTATTTTTATATCAAAATTTTTTTCCATGAAAGATATGTATCTCCCAAAAATTGTTGTTTATTATATTATATTATAAAAATGTGGGAAAAATTGAAATCACATTTATAAATTAATGATGATCTTATTATAGAAAAAATATAATTATGAAATGATATATTTTATTATATTTTCATGAAGGAAATATTTTAGACGTAAAACCTAACATTATAATTATGCATGTTGAGAAATAATTAGATATTCTAATTTGATAGTTCTTTAATTGAAATGTAATGATAAATGATAGATTTTATCCAAGACTAGACATAATAACCATGGCCATATATTTTGAGATAGTTCCTATTTTAAAATGAAACAAAACATATATAGATTCATTGTAAGGCCATGAAACTTGTGATTTCTTATGAAATTTGTTGTTTTAGAGTTGATAAATATTAGGATAAAGGAATTGGGGATTTGGAAATATTTTGTAAGTTTATTTGTGTTTTTATAGATCATTTCATTTAAAAAGGTACCCTGATTTCATATCCCTTTTGACCACATTAAAAAATGGGTGGCTCTACCATAATGGAGGTGGATACACAAAAGTTGTGTTTGGGAATTCTAGGCCAAAATAAAGAGAAAAGGGTATCTCAATACTGATTCCATTCCATAGGTTTTGTGAAATTTTTTTAACTATGTAGGAATAATCAAGGAGTTTTAACTATGTTGAGTTTAACTACATAGAAACACCTTATTTGAATCAGTTATAAAGTGAAATATAAACTGGTTGGTCTTTTGGTTTTAATTAGTTAAATTGTATGCTTCAATAATTACCTGATTTAATTATTTTAAATAATCGAGAATACTTTATAATGTATTTATAAAGATTACTGAACCCTTAAAAGTATGTTTTCCCCCTTTCTATTTTTTAATCACTATAGTGTTCAAAAGTTTTTTTGAGATAACTACATGCTACAATGGTTTCCTTATATTGTACAAGTTTGAGATTATATATGGCTCTACATTATAGTTCTCATTAATTTCTCATAGTGGTAGACCTCAAGAGAATTGTAAACCATAATAACTTACTCTAAATTGTGTTTATTTATTGAATATTTTCCCATTCCATAGTTGTCGGTCCAATAACATAATGCTCTTATTCTATTTAACCTATATAGTTTGGTGGTCCACCCAGTACCTTGGTGCTTTATTCAATTACACCTCCATGAAGAAACACCCTACTAACATCACAGAGCCTTCGAGGACCCTAGTGTTATCCCTATACTCTTTAATACTTTATTTAATGTTACTAAACCATGGGTTTTCATAGCATGTGAGTATATTCATTTAGTATGAATGAAATATTTTCATGATTCCACACATGAAAAACCATGACATTAATGTAGAAACCCTTTAGCTAAAAAGATATTTAACTTTTTGGGAATATCTTTTAATCACGATTCCCTGGTGTTAATATTTAGATAACATGTGTTGCTTAACATTATTGATTGTGATCACTTGTGGATGTTTTCATCCCATCATACCCATTTTCATATTTTCTTCCACAATAATTTTAATTGTATCTCGTTTCCATGTTTTATTATTATCACATGTTTTAATGTATTTCCTCTATATTTTATTGATGAAACATTGTGTATTCATTAAATTATCTACCTAGTTATTTGTAATGACATGCCTTAGAGGATATAATTGGTAATGGAGAGAGGTGGACCACTATGTGTCATTTATCCTTTAGAGGGGGAGTTTACATGGATAGAGATGATGACAATGACAAACCTAATCATAGGGTATGGGTATGAAATTCTAGGTTCCTAACTTGAGGCAATATATTGAGGGACATGCTGGCCTTGGGGACCGACCTAGGGTATAAAGATAGCATTATGATCTAGAGCCCTAACCTATGAAGGATCAAGGGATATGATAGTTTGGTAACATGATATAACTTGATGTCTTATGAATATTGTGAAATGGTTTATGACCCTAGTTTATTGTTCATTGACACTTCTTAAATACAATGATTATCCCACTGGTATAGAGCTAAAGCTGGTATTTCTAGTATTATCTTGTGGCTTGGTTACCGCATAATATATTGATACTTGTGTGTTTTTTTATGATTATTATAATTTTTTTATTATCATTGTATACAAATATTGTACATGATAACACATGTTATTGATGAGTTCATGGTGGCCTATAAGGTTTTTTCACTCCAAAATTTAATGTGAATTATCATGATCAAGTAGACATCATGTATAGGATTTAAATTAGTGGAAATGAACCTCTGGATGATGCTTGAGTGAGGAGCTTGGATTAGGTGGTGGACTTTGATGATATCTAGATAACCCCATCATGTTTTTTTCTTTTTTTCCCTTCAAACAATATATTATGGTTTAGATGGCTATTTTTGGAACCTATTTATTTATATATATGATAGTTATTCTATATATTTTTTGACATGATACGATGATTATTTTTTTTATTTTTTTATATTGACACATTTATTTTTAATATGACATGATAATAAGGTTATAGGTGTATATAGAATAGAATTATCTTGCACCTATTCTATGGATTACAATGTATAGCCACTTTAGACTAATGTATTCCACATAGACATTTTAAATTGTGTTTGAGTTCAGAACTATTATCAAATGTTCCCTAACTTTCAACTACAATATTATTAAGATATTCATGGAACATAAGGCCCTCAATATGTTAAAGAATGGGCTGAAATCATTGTGGGAATATTCAAACTACTAGAGACTATAAATGATTGTAACATTAATAAATAATATTTCATTCTACATGTGTCACCCATAATTTAATAAATACACATGTTGTGGAGAGACATGACGTTTTAGTAAATATATTCTCTTTGTTAAATCCCCTTAATACCTCATTGTAAGAAAAAATTAATGTATATCCATTGATACCCATCATGTCTTATAGTCATCATTAAAAATATTAATATGTGGAAGATCAAGATACTAGAGATTATTATCTAAGATATTAATCTCAGAATATAATGGATGGCCATATTTTCTAATTTCATTAATTATTGTCAGAGACTAGTGTCATTTATGTTACCAAATAGAGGAAGATATTTAATTACCTATGAATAGGTGTAGACATTAGGAAGAGTTGGACAATATTTTGGTCGTCTTAGGAATATCGAGCAATATATAGGATGCTTGGATAATTTGGTATGGTCAATAGCACCCCCTTGACTTTTCCTCTAGTCAGGGAATACTATTTACGCTTTTTTATGTATGAAATAATAGGAAATCCTCTTGAAAGAGGGGTTGAATTTGAGATATAAATCATTCCATATTAATATAAAATTTTGATAAACCCTTATATATTGGTGTTATGTGAGCCTAATGCTCAAATTTAATCCTGAATACAATATGTTTTTGGGATTTATTAGAAAAATTGCATCTCTATGTGATGCACCATGGTTGTCCTTGAAAATGTTAAATTATATTACCTAACTTAGTATTGATTAATGGAAGATAAATCAAGTAATAATCAAGAGAAGTTATAATTTTCCTATAACTGATTATATTTTCAATTAGTTATGGGGATCTTAATATTTTTCAATGATGGATCTCTGATCAGACTACAAAAAACTATGGTTAAGAGAGGAGGACATATGAATGGTGTAATTTTAGAGAATGTATGGGTCCTAAAAGTATCTTTTGATTCAATTTTGTTTGAATGATGTGACAAATGAGTTTATATCCCTCATGGAAATTTCCATTCATCAATAAATAGATACATTCATAGTGGTAGTTGTTTATGATATTCCCATATACTCATATATAATATAGAAACATGAAACTAGTCATGGTGTTTTCTTGATAATTCTTCAGGAAAACCAAATTTTCACTAATATATCAAAGTTTTACTTGCAGAATCAAGAGGTGAAATCCATTGGTCCTATGATAACCAATGTTGGTATATTTTTGGATCCATATAAAGTGGATGTATTTACTTCTTTAACATATCCCTATTATATTTTTAAAATTATGATCATTCTCAGTTTATCAATATATTAGCATCATTTTATCCAAGACATATATCATCTATCATCAACATTGAATATGTAGAAGATGAAGAGAGTAAACTTCTAATGGTTAGGAAATTGTGATGAAGAATTTCTTTATCAAAATAAATATTTTAATACTAATATTACTTTTAAATGCCCCATGTCAGGGATTAGATACTCCATGTACAATAATTCAACAGGAATTGGTTTATGAGTAGTGTTCATGAAGTGGTGGATGGTAATGAATTATGGGTTTTGTTAGTTACTAACCCATCAGAATAACTACCCCAATCACCACATATATCTTGAAGTAGTGGTTCATGCTCTGTATTTTTGAATGGACTATATCTATAGTTGTGTATTTTTACTCTTTACTAACCACAAGTTCCTTTATTACATCTTCACACATAGAGGGACCTAAATAATGGGAAGAGGTGTTGGGTTGTTACATGTTTAAATTTTATATTGATATTACCTAATCTCTTAATAAAGGTAATTTAATTATAGAAACCATTATATGTAATGGTTAGGTTACATAGGATATTCAAAAGCTTCCATTAGAGGAGTAGTGGCACATTATGAGTTTTAGGTTGACTGGAGGGTGGAACCTCGTAATGATTGGGGATCAATGTCATGTTGCTTTTTGGGTTATATATTCTGTAATAATAAATGTAAATTCGAGGGACGATAATAAACCAATGTATTCTATATTTTGGAAGAAATAAGTTGGAAGAGACTAAATACCAGGGTGTTTATTGGGTGATAATGATGAGATCCTTGCATTAGAGAGTAATAGTCCCATCTTTTATAAGATAATAGCTAATAAGGGACTTCCAAACCTCTATATGGGTGTTATAACCATGTGATACAATGATATAAGGTGATATAAGGATATAACCATGGTGGATAGGTATACATAAGGCATCACTGGGTGTATTTCCTGATGCCTTACTTGCTAGAGGGTAACAGACAAGCACCAACATCCAACTGGTATTCTCCAGCCACTTCCAATGCCTATATGGATATGGGACGATTTTAGGATGGACATTTATATGTGGTTTCCAAAGTTCCCATAGATTCTTCACAATTTCTATGATCTTTTTTATTAGATAATAATTATTATATACTTCTTATTACTCAGAGAGAGGCTCACTTAGTTGAAGAGATGGTAATATTATATGTTCATCAGATTGACCACATGCATGTAGTCTCCTTGGGAATTTTATAATATGGTGATGCACATTTTACATATTCTTTTTTATAGTGTTTTGTGAAAAAATTTGAGAAATAGGTAATATTAAGAACAATATTGCATCAACATACATATGGACAGTCTATGTGGATGATTCACATGGTAGTTGATATGATCCAATATTTTTTATAGGTTTCAATGAGTCATGGAATGATAATATATCCATGGTTATTATTCATTCAAAAATATTTACTAATATTAGATTTTGATTAAACCGTATTAATAACATATTTGGAGGCTATAATACTAAAATCTATTCTATAATTAGGTGGGCGAGGCCGCAATTTTGGGGCCCATATAGGGAAATGAGACCTAAAATAGATTTTATCTTATAAATCTAACGATAATAATATATTAGACCATAACGAAGTCATTCACTAATAGTATGAGTGGAAATTTTGAGTTTTATGGGGATAGTCGAGTCATTAAGAGAGTGAATCTTTGATTAATCCATCAACATTTTATGAAGAATTGAAATATAGATCCAATATATGTTGAAACCATTAAGATCACCAAGAATGATGGGATAGTTGAGTACCATATGGAAAATTGTGCATTCTACCCGGGACATAAAAGAAGTATTTTTGCCACCGCTACAGAGGTACATCCATAATCATTTGCATGTAATTTACTATGAAGATATTATGCTCGATACAGACACATAATATATTGAGTTCCCTATTAAAATCAAAGATATTTGGGTTAATTTAATTTGAGGGATGTTTCAGCAAAATTTTAGGATCTTTTAGTGACATGGGAGGATTCAGAAGGAGACCTTGGAATGGGGGGATGACATTTAAGAACAATGGGAAGTGTTTTTTTAAATATACTCACAAGAATTCTTCTTGGGGAAGAAAATTACTTAGATATGGATAATTATAAAACACTATAATTGGTATCCATATGGAATTTTTTATTATTGAGTTGAGGGAAATTTGATTAATGTGAAGTGTGATTTTAGAAGAATATGGAATCTATTGTTGGTTTTTAGTTAAATTTTCTATGAAATTTGGTGGAAAACAACCTAACACTCATGAAAAGACTATAGAGGATTTGGATGAACTATGGTGATGGTTGTTTCATAATAGTGTTGTTGTGGTATAATAATCCTTACTACAAAAAAAATGTTGTTCTATGGTGATACAATATTCTAGGTATTATACCTTAGCATTCATCATTAAGGGCTGTTTGAGGTGGTTATTCCATGTTGAAATAGACCATGTTGTATAAACATATCAACTAAAATTATAAATAGTTACAATAATCAATGTTTTTCAAGTTTAAAGTCTTTAAATGATCCATTTTGACCCTTATATGGGTTGATTATTTTCTAAACACGAAGATGCCTTATTTTGTGTCTCTTTCCTGGATTGTACCTCTAAAAATACAATTTTTGTCTCTTAATTTTGAAATCATTATAGATTTTTGATGGGTAATAGAGATGACTCCATGTCTTAGTGTTTTCATTTGGCTATAATAGTTTGAGATTTTATGTTGTTGTATATTATAGTTCCCATTTTTTGTAATAGAGGTAGTCTTATAGTGATAATTTTTTAAAATACCTTATTAAATATCATGGTGATTCTAAATATAGTTCCAAAATAAAACCTCCAATAATACACCTTAGTGGACTATCATTAGTTAAACTTTTCACCATTCTGGTATACATTGTGTTATAGAGGTTAATTCATGTACACATCTACACTGATGGACCATGCTTACAATATGGAGAATTCCAATACATTTTTGGGATGCTTTATCTTATTAGGAATCTCATTGATAATGAACCACTTCCAGAGTCGATATCTTCTGTGGTGATTAGATGTTTTTTTAAATAAATATTCTTGTTATGAACACCATGACTAATATTGAAATCGATATTGACAAAATTAATATAAAATGTTTCTTTAATGTTGGGGATCGTTTTTTCACATGATTCTATTGTGTTATTATTTTTATGGAATAACTTTTCTGTCAGGATAAATTTTAATCACATGAAAGTGTTATTAAAATCTCATGAGACTCATCATAATATTTTATTCATGGAGTTTTTATAGTCTATGTTTGATTTTAATAACTTCTGATTATGTGTTCTTACTATATTCTCATTATAATTGATTATGGTAGCTTGTATGTGGTATAATATTTTATATATTCCCATGAATTGAATTTTTTATTGAAAATATAGATAGGTGGAACATAATGTGATGTTTATCTCTTAGTGTAAGAGTGTTCATGAATTGTATTATGGTGATGATAGACCTAGTCATATTATAGAGGATTGATATTGGGGGGGGGTGACATTAGGAAGCACATTCGGGGTGTAACAGATTTTTGGATTGACCAAAAGAATAAATATTTTATAATGGTATAGAGGCCCAACCCATGACTGATCCATTATATGATGGCCTAGGAGACTCTTCCAACATCATTAATTTATCATATTGTAAAAATTAATATAATACTAGTTCTTCATGCCTTCTCACTTTTTACATCATATGATTTTCTTAACTACAAGGGGATATGGAAAGTAATATTAGAAATTTATGGTGTATTGGTTAGTACATGACCACTTAGTATGTGTGGTGTGATTATTATACATGTAACAAATTTATAATTATCATTGTATACTCCTATTAAAAATGATCACAACTATTAAGAACACAAAATTGATATTCTACTAGGTTTAACTAGTCACACCCTGGATGTGAATTTTGATGGGCATGCATTCTTGATATTTAAGGATCCGAGTAAGGGAAATGGGAGTTTGGTTTATGGATGAGTAGTAGAGAATGGATTTGGTGGAAGACTATGAATTAATCTAGCAGAATCTATTGTTTTTATTTTTTTTATTTAAATTCATTAATTCTACTCTATTTTGGTTTTCTATTTTTGGATATTTTTATTAATATATATCAGTGGTTTTCCGTAATTTAAAATTTTCATGTTACCCTAATTTTGTTGATTTATTTTTATAATTTTATTTTATCTATTTTGTGTTATGAATTGATAATGGTGGTATAGTCTCATCACCTATGAACATAGAACCTCACCACTACTCATATGTCTAAAACATACAAGGTGGTGCATACGAGTTCATGTGGCCCTTCGGCACGAAATCAATGGTTATGGTCATAGAATTACATCCATCATATCACACATGAAGAAATAGATAGAAGTTAAAATTTTAATTTTCTACATGGTATTAAATTACCAAATAAATTTTCCTAATATGTGAATAATTTAGTGTCATTAATGGATTTTATGTTAATAGGTAATAAATATGATGAATCTCATGTACTGATGAAACATCTTATAATAGTTGAAATACATAGAATTTTTTATACCTAATATATATTTTATCATCCGGTTGTTTTAGTTTTTTAATTTAATTAAGAATAATACCCCATTTATAAATGTTTTATATTTGTTAGATATTGAATTTTCTCTCATACATAGTAAAATAGAAATTTGTTTTCTATTTTTTATATATAACGGTTCAACGATTGATTCATTTATTATAAGATATATGAAAATTTAGGATTTTTGTATGGTCTGGGTTTATATTTTTAAGTGATATAAGTTTTTTATAAGTATATATTAATTATCATCATTGAATGTAATCCTCTATTTTACGAAAATATAAATCAGAAGTGGTTATTAAGCTCTTTACTGATTATTTGTTTGATATTTATAACATTGGAGTCCATGGATCTCCAAACATGATAGTCGATTGTTAAGCTAAGGATATATATGTTGTAATGGTGAGTTTATTTATACATTATAAAATTATTGATGGAAATTTATAAATTTTGAATAACTTATATGAAGTTTATCCCAATATAACCTCCCATATTTAAGGACTAAAGGTAAAATATTTATTATAAAATGAAAATTTTTCATTAAATGAACCCCAAAAAATATTTTATTCATTATTTAAGGGGAATCTAAAAGATCATTTATTCTTGTTATAATAATAAATACGGCTACCAGGGGACAAAATTTTGAGAATATTACATGGTCCAGTTTTGATTTTAATAGTTAATCATTTTACAAAAAAACCAATAAGGGAAGAGTATCGATAAAAAAAGAGTAATAATTTTCTTTATTAATGGACTGCATTTTTTTGTTCCAATGATAAAAACCTAATTTATATACTAGAAATAAATTTTAGATTTATTGAGGATAAATGAGTAATTTTTTATACTATAATTCATATACTGGTATATATGTATAACTTAGTGAATAATAACTATAATTTGAAAGAAGTTGATTATGGATTTACACATGATTATTTAATACAGTTTATTTTCAAAGGAGAAATATGTATCATAGAAACATTTAATAATATTGACCCATAAAATGATGACTAAGTCATTATTTTTTCAGATACAAAATTAATTTTGGTAATTATAAAATTGTTGATGTTGACTATTTTTGTGAAATTTCATCAACTATCACACTATTACATTGGGATAATAATTTCATGCAATTTCGACATATTCTTTGAAAAATTAAGTGATCACGCATAAGGGATATGGTAAAACACTCCATCAATCACCAAATTAATTTATTAAATATATTAATTTTTTTTAAATGGGCTATGTGAAAAGAGACATTTTTTAATTGTTATTTAAATAAATAGATGTGTATAAATACTTCTTTTTTTAGAAATTTTAATATTCATTAGAGTAATTTATAATATTTTTAGATGAAATAGTATTTATTCTTAATTTTGTATTACTATTTTATTAATATTTTTTTCAAGACTAAACTTGTATTTCACCAAATATTTGAAATTACAATCTAATAAAAAAAATCCATTTTTAATTATAAAATTATTTACGTCTAATAAAATAAAATAATTAAAAATTTGATATTTTTAAATTTTAATAGTTTATATAATTATTTTAATTTATATATTCAGTAGATTTACTTACGCATATTTATAGTTGAAAAGTGTAACATCCAATATTCTACTTTATATTTTTAAAATATTAATTTATTATTTATAATAATGTTTTAATTTTAATTAAAAAAATGTACAAAAATTTCATTGGTATATAATAGACCTATCTAAATGATATACATTGGATTGGAGGAATGGAGTCATGTATACAACTTTATATAAATATATAATTATTAATTAAATAAGAGTATTAAATCAAACATATATTTCTAGAATTTATATGCATGTTTTATTCAAATATAGATAAGAGAGTACCTAAATATTTTAGGTGTTTCATTACAATTTTATCAAAATGTCACTACTAATTGGATAGGAATGGTTATTAATCAAGTTTAATGAAAATGTCAACCCCACTGGAGGACATTATAAGGAGTTTAATTGTTACATTATTATATATATTTATTTTATGATATAGATTATGTTAATAGATTGGATGATCATTGAAAATAAAATGACAAGTAGTTTATTGGATTCTAAAATTATATATGTTTTTAAAAAATATTTATAAATTTTTAACACTTTAAATAATATATAGTTCATATGACTAATATATATTCTATTCATTTAAAAATGTAATATATCATTGAAGAGATGAAATTAATTATCAAAATTAATTTATCAATTTTTTAATCTAAATAGACATACATTAATAACATTTTAATCCATGTTATATTTTTTATTAGACATTATCATGGAACATGTATTACATATGAGTTTATAGATTTTGAGACCACACATTGGAAGGCATCTAGTTCATGGGAGGAAAACCTAATTATATGTAAGTTTTTTTGTACTTTTTATTTATAAAATTAATTTTAATTACATTATAACATGTTAAATTTTTCTCGTGAAATTTTCCTCCAGATATGCTCACTAAGAGATACATTATAAGAAATTATACACTAATTCATTTTCAAAATGGTTATCTTTTATTAGAGTAAAAATATATTGCCCAAAATCATTATGAATTACAATACTAATGAAGATAATTCACTGAATATATTCAATTAATCTCATAAATTCCCCACCAATAATGTGTCCTTAAAATGCTTAATTTTGCCTCATATTTTTATTGGAATCTCATTTGTTTAAATATCTAATTGTGAAATGTTTACTAATTAATTTAACTATAATAATTTAATAATTAAATTATTTATTTGTTTACTTTTTATAAATAATTTTTTATTTTTATACTTTTAAAATTATTATCTATGTCTTCCTTATTTCTAGTGTTCAACAATTTTATAATAACAATTTCAGTTTTTATTATACATTAATATAAATTTTATGATTGTTTTTTAATTACTAAATTATGAAAATTATTCTGAAATAAATAAATTAATCACCAATTTATGTTTTTATCTTTGGTTTTTTTCATTATTGATATAATTTATCATTTATTATAATTTTAAGTTGTCAATTTTATTATTTCAATAATTAATATTTTTTGAATCAATTACTTAATCTTAAATCAAATTATAAATTTTATATTGATTCATAATTAAGATAAGTTTTAATTTAATTTTATATTTAGTTTTTAGTTTTCATTATTTCAACTAACTAACTAATCAATTGTTTTGTTTTTTATTAATTCATTTGTAAATTTAAGTTCCATTATATTTAATTTATTAATTTTAATTTTAAATTTAGTATTTCATTAATAATTCAATGTTCTAAATTAATTTTTATAAATTAATTTTAAATAAGATCCATGTATATATCTTTTGAAACACCATCAGCCATCCCCAATTTTACACACCGCCAGTTCATAGGTGGTGTCTCATTCTCAAAACACCAGTTCAACTGGTTGTGTCTCAATTCTTCTTCCACACTACCAACTTGATGGTGCCTTGGTGATACATCGTCCACCCCTCCCCTTCCTCATTTTTTACACTGCTAACATCCAGAAGAATACTCACGACCATAAAATAAGGCGCCACTGCTACCAACAGTGCCAAAACTTTTCTCACAATAGTTATTCCTCCACTCATTGTCACATCCACCAATGACTTCAACAATTACCATTTTCAACTTTAAGACCCTAAAAATAAACAAAACAATTCATATCTGAATAAAAAAGAAGATTAAAACAATAGATAACGAAAATATACACAGATCAAGACCCATGACAAACAAATCTGAAACCCAAAACTGATGTGGAAGAAATCGGACCCCCACTGTACCATTTTCCAAGGGTTCTTTGAAGCACCTTCGTCGGCTTTAACCAAATTCATTGGCCATTGAGACTCAAGATAAACCCTAGATGAACCCAAATGTTCACCGCGAGTTGAGATCCCTATCCAAAGCTATCGTCGTGGGTATAAGCTCTCACTACTAGCATCGTAAGATGAGACTGTCATTGCTACAATCGGATGAGGATCCAATATCATAGAAGTTCCTCATACCACCTGATCCCATGCTAGGAAGAAGAACAAGGCAGTGATCCACTCGTTCGGTGACATAGAGAAATACAAATTTGAGTGGATGATTGCTTTTAGGGTGACATATAGAGAGTGATTAGTGGATTTTTTTTATTATGGAATACATCAGAAAAAATGAGGTATTCCTCATTTGATATTTAAATTGATGAAATTCATCTAGAGACTTTATTAAATATAAGGAAGACCATAATAATAGACTGAGTATGCACATGATAGAGAGATAGACAATAAAAACAATACTATATTATATTGTTTTAGAGAGATATCTATTTCTCCCTCATGATCATTTTTCTTCATCATTTTATATTAGAAATGTTAATTATTTTTTCAGTTATGATCTTAAGATAACATTTAGACCTAGAAGTTTTTAATTCGTCTTGTTCATATTTTTCTGTTTCTTCACAAATTTTAATCTTCATGATTTGGAATTGGTTAACAAGAACTGATCCAGATATTAATTTTTACTTGTTACGCAAACCTATAATTTTATATAATAACTCCATGATTGTTTTTTGATGTTGATAATGGATATATTTATCAAACATTAATTTCAAAACGTTGGATTATTATAGAGAGGTATATTTCACTTGTCTATTTTAAAAAATTAATACATTTTGATGAATCAAGAAGTGTTAGCCGCCAATATTTTGTCTTTCTGTGGGTTTGATCTCTTGGACGGGGATATTTAACTACCCATTTTTTTTGTAGTGAATTCAATTATATTTATTTCAAAAAAATCTCATTTCAACTAGTATTATTAATATTTTCATGGCCATTTTTATTCAACCATTTTTAACAAATATATGTCTCTAGTACATAATATTTATTTTACCCCCACTATTTTTTCATCTTTCCTCTATTATCAATTACTTAAATATATGAAGAAATCACCAGTACTGTCATTCCTAAAAATATAAAAAGTTAAAAATATATACTCTACCAAATTAGTTCAACAATTATGTTTCGTTTGATAATGTAGTGACCCAAACATATATAATAGTATTTCCTTAGGTTCAACCCTGCTTACCACTTTACTACAGTTTATAAGAGTTATAAATATTTAATACGCGATATGGTAAAATGATTAACAGGTCATATTATTATCACCATTTCTAGGGAAGGTTTCAAGCGACCTACAATTTTTCAAAACATTTAAAAATTTCAAAAAAAAATTCCAAAAACTTTCTTCTTCTGTTGAATATCAATTATTTGATGTTCGTATGTGATTGTCTGTGTTTAATCTGATTCATTTAAAAAATTGGATTTATTTTAGGACTTTAATAACTGTGGACTTATTTGTGTATTTTGTGGGTTCCATGGACACATTACATGGTAGTGTGTCTATAATAAACCACAAAAAATTAGTCACTTTCAAGGAAATAAACATCACATTCACCCCTAACCTGATTTCCTAGAAACATTTGACAAAAGTTTTTCTTAGTTGGATGCTATGTTCAACCAAAATCATGAACTTCAAATTAAAAATTCTCAAGAACAAGATAAAAAGTCAGAATGTTAGAAATCACAATCTTGGTGTTACAAGAAATGTTTAAGGAATAAGAAAAAATTTAATTTAATTAAGAATTAATTGATGTAAGAGAAATTGAGAGAGAACATGATGAAGATTGTGAGGTTAAATATATGGAAGGTAAATACATTGTTTTTAAAGAATCTGATTCTGAAGAAGAATAAAATAGTGAAATAAGTAACTCTCTTGTAATATAAATCCATTGTAATGATCCCATTAAAAAAATAAATGAAGTTTATTTAGAAAATTATGAAAAGGAACTAAACCAGATTGAAGGTGAATGCCCTATTCTTTACATGATCCCTATTTGTGAGAAAAATCACTTTATCAGAAATTTTGAAAATTAAATCACTCAGGTTGAAGAATATTTATAAAATGAGAACATAAATTTAAAAAATCCTTCTCCCTATATTTATTAATTATTGAGTAAAAAACTTGTCACTGAAATGGGGAATAATTTTTAAGAGTATAATAACAAAGAGATCACATATTCTGAAATTATTAAACCAAAATTAAATACCACTATTAGATATTTTGAGACATTAAACCCATTAATATTTGAAATGATTTCTGATGTAAAAATGATGAAATATTATTGGATGAAAGATTTTCCGATGAGCCTTTATTTCCCTATTCCCACGACATTGGTTTTTCTAAAGCATTGTGCAGTTAAATCAAAAACAGTATTGATCCATCTTAAGAAAATTATTTAAACATAAATATTATAGTATCTAAATTTATTGTCGTTGAACTGAACATTTCTACCCGTAAACTCAACATTATAAATTAATAAAAAAAATTAGAATTTTTTTTTGATTTTGAACATAAATTAGACGTTGATCACACATTATATGATTTAAGCGGTTTATTTTTTAGAATAAGTTGTTCAAAATTTTATGTTTTCAGATGAAACACTTTTGTAAGTGGGTTATAATCTTGTCAAAACTAGATTTTTGAATGGTAATACAAATAATCTTCCCTATTTTGACATCAGACTGCAATAGATATGGGTACTAAAGATCTTTTTTAAACTAGGATCTATTTAAAAGAAGAACCATTTTTTTGTATAAATTTAGATACTACACATGATTCTATTATTAGGATAATTCTCCAAATTGATTATTAAAACACATCCACTAAAACCCATAATCATGATATTTTTGTTAATCTTAATGAGTTGAAGATATTTTATTATAATGAAACATCTTTATAAGCACGTAGTTCACTATTTTCCCTTCATGAAAATTTAAATTTTTTAAAATCATAAAATATCATATAAGTGGACATCACTACTTCCAATATAGGATTTTATATATCTGAGATAAAAATATTCTTAGTTTATCTTGAGGAAATTCATTCTTTTCCAGGTGAACATAATTTCCTTGAAAATAATAAAAATTTGGATTTTGGTGATTATTTTTCTACTCAACTTGAAGAATCCCTTGATAAATTCCAAAATGATAAATGGTGTTTCTTAAAGATCTTTTTTTGGTAAAAAGAGAGTCATGTTTTCTGTTAGTTGTCTATGATCCCAAAAAATTCATTGTTCGGTTAAAAACATTTGTGAAAAACACATCTGTTGCTTCCTTCTTAGGAAACAACACCCACTTAGGGACTTTGATTGGTTTCTAGGGGAGTAATGATGAGGACATTAAAACTAGTGTTATATGAGAGGAACCCCATGCTTTTATTTCTTTCAAAAAAACTTTTTTTTTATTTCAATAATGTGTAACTTAAGATTTAAAATTCAGTTATTCATGTGACTCAACCAATTCATTGTTTTTGTTTTAACTTTTTTTTCTGAATAAGGTTTTTCCTTTCTCTATCAATTGTTCTTTTTATGATAGATATGTGTTTCTAGTCTTTATGGTTCTTGTTCTCATAGTAATAAGTCATTGGGTTATGTCTGAAGAGTAATATAATTATCTTAAAATCACAAAGAACTATCGTTTCAACATATTTGTATTAAATTTAATGAGGTAATTTCCTTATTTTAATTTATACATTTTTCTACTTTTTATTGCTTTTGTTTCTTGCTAGTGCTGGAAACATTCATGGATGCACTTATCTGCTGAAATTTTTCTTCATTGCCTGTTGATATTTTCACCAAGTGAATTTAAATGTGGTAAAAGAATACCCCCATGGTGTCTTCTATTTTATGGATATTCTTAAAATTATAATGTATTTTTCAAAGATTTTACTATGTTGTCAAAAATTTGTTTGAATCAAAATATTATAATTTCATACACTATACACACTATGTACCCATTATTTACATTCTACTTCATTAAACATAATTGAAAAATATATTTTCCCTGATTTGATGAAAATACATGTGAACATTATTATTATTATTTTTGTGAAAAAATAACACTATTATAGTTTCACAGTGACCCTTAATAAGTATTTATTCTACTGAATTGATAATAAGTTTGGAGCATTCAAATTAAATTTTCTTTCTCAACCATTAAATTAAATTTTGGGAACAACTTTTGGTTTTATTTGTGGCGGAGGGGGTAAACTAATGTTGAGATAATCAGTGTTTTAATTAAATCCCATCAAATACCTTTAACTTTTTTTAAATGTTGACAATTTTCAACAAAACATTTATAATTTTTGTTTCTTTAGGCTTTATACTACATTTTAAATTAGTCTTACCTAAGGATAATTATTTAATGTTTGTTAAGAGTTTCTTTGAATTTTAAAATTTTAAGGATGATTGATTATTGAATGAATGTGCTTAATTATTCTAAAAATGTTCTATTTAAGAGTAATTTTTGAGAGTGATATAGGCTACATTATTTTCAATTTAATATTATAACCTTAGAAAACATAAATTTTGAATTTTTCTTGGGGAATCACTTTTAATTTGTTAAAAAACATTCACTTTAGTTATCCATTTTAAATATTACTCATAAAAATCATTTGAAACTAGAGTAAAATGGGTGTTTGGGAATGCACATTTAACCTATAAGAGACTAGGAATATTTTATTTTGAGTAAGTCATTTATAGTAATCTAATAAATTCATATGCATAGTGATTATCACATGTTAAAAGGATGGTAAATTTGAATAAAAAGTAATAAAGTGCCTAATTTTTTAAAATGTGTTCATTAAAGTTAGGGAAATTTTGAAAACCGGATGAAGAATGGGAAAATTGATTTGTATTAAAATAATTTAATTTTATCAAAAAATTAAATTAATTTTTTATTTTTATATCCTATGATAAATTAAAACTATATGATTCTTTTTTTAAGGTTCATAACTCCACAAATTAATTACCTTTTATCGCTCTTGGATATGTAAGTTGAACTTGAATTGAAAGAATTAATTAGGTGACCTCAAAAATGAGGCTTTACATCCATATAAGTAGGTGATTATTTTCTCCCTTATTCACCTAGTGAGTATTTAAATTTAGAGAGGAAATATTTTATCATTTCTTTTGAAATTCCAATTTCATAATTTCTTTTCCTCTACTTCGAAACTATTGATGTGATTCATTTTCATATTGTTGTAAAAAAAATATTTCTTCTTTGCAAAAGATAATAAAACATGGTATTGATTGAGGAAATCAATAGTTATGTGTGGGGAAATTTTTTTGGCTTTAAAATTATTATTTTTTCCACATTTTTTTCATGAATTTCAATCATATAAATAATTAATTTTTTACTTTTTACAAATTATTTGAATTTTTTAAATTTAAATAATAAATTCATTTTTTATTAGTTTTTTATAATTTATTTTTTATATTTATATTCTAAATTTTATAAATATTTCTGACTTATTTTACTAGATTAATAATTCTCTAATCACTTTTTTTTTGTTTTTATTCTCCTTTACTTTAAAATTTTATGATTTTTTATTAATTATTAAATAAAACAATTATTCCCAATTAATTAAATTAATTGTAAACTTGTGTTTTATCTTTTTTTATTCTTAATTAAAATTAACTTTTATTATCAATTTAATATTTCAATTTTATTATTTCAATATTTAATCTTTTAGTTTGAACTAATTTACTAATCATAAATCATGTTATTAATCCTAAATTAAATTATTAATTTTCTCTACATTTTAATTGACAAAATTTATAATTCCAATTTAATTTTGGTATTTAGTTTTTACTATTTTTTAATTAAATAAAAAATTAATCAACTGTTTTAATTTTTATTAATTAATTTGTAAATTTATGTTTCATTATTTTTAACTAATTGAATTTAATTTTAGTTTTTAAAATATAGTTTATTATTCAATATTATAAATTAATTTTTATAGATTAATTTTGTTGAAGATCCCATGGTGTCTTATGAGACACCACAAACTATCCTTGATTTTACACACCGCTAGTTCTACTCTTGGTGTCTCACTTCTTCTACCACACTACCAAACTAACAGTTTCTCAGCAAGACACAGTCCCCCCTACTCTTCCTCATTTTTCACAGCACTATTATCCTAAGTAAGACACACCACCAAAAAATAAATCACCACTACAAACAATGGTTCAACTGCTCTATTCACAACGACATGTACTTGATTCACCGTCACCTTCACCCTCCACTACCACATCCCCATTATGAACCACCAAACACTCAAAATAAAAAAATTGATTCAGGTCTGAATAAACTAGAGAACTGAATCACTTCCTACCCAAACCATGCACAGATAAAGAACCACAAAAAAAATATCTCAAACCTCGAACCTTAGTCAATGAAATACGATCCACCTCCCTACAACTTTCTAAAGGGTTCTAAGAAGTACCTCTATTTTCTTCAACTAAATTTGAAATCCACCAAGATCCAGGATGAATCTCTGAAGAACCCTAATGGCCGACATGTGTTGATATCTCCATCCCAATCCGCAACTATGTGGAGGAGATTTCACTTCGTCCACCACGAGCTGAGACCATCGTTGTTGCTATTAGATGAGGATTCAGTGTCAAATAGGTGTTTCGTACTGCCTAAGCCCTTTGTAATAAGAAGAACCAGGCTACGAGCCATTACGGCTTCTCCATGAAGAAGGAACCCCACCACGTGTTGGATAGGGAGGATATTAAAGAAATAAAAGAAAACAATTATAAATAAATAGTTCCAAAAATATAAATAAAACAAAAGAAATAATTATAATAAAAAATTAACTCAAAAAAATAAGAAAATAAAATAAGAAAATTAGTAATTAAAATGAAATCTAATCGAATAAATATAATGAATTATTATAAATAAATATATTTAATTAATATTTATATTTTTTTACTATTTAAATAATAATATAATATAACTATATTGATATAGACATATTAATAAAAAAATTCTTATATTTATTTGAGTTAAGAATGAAAATACTTATTAATTTTTTATTCTCTATTTTTAATTTTCTTATACATCAAAACACCTAGTTTGACATACAGGATCAGGAATAACTCTACAGGGGAAGTTGTTATGGGGGTTTCACTGAAGTTACATCTTAGGAACTCACATCATTTGGTTGGTGCCACACATTTGGTAAATTATATATGGATAAATACAAGTCAATATTCTATTTTTGGTGAAAAATAGAGAGTGAGCAGTGGGTTTTTCTAAATGTATACAACATAAGAAAGGTGTGATTGATCATTTTCTCTATCATTCACAAAATTCATCCTTAGAAAATCATAGAGATGGGGAGGAAATTAATTGCATACCAAGCAAAGGCAATATAGAGAGAAATATAATGTTAAATGAGCGATTGGTAATGGTTTTAGGGGGACATTTCTTTCTCCATCAAATTCATTTTTCTCCTTCAATTTTTATTAGGAATTTTAATTCTTGTTTTTTTATTATCTTGTGATAAACTTCTAAAATCATGGATTTATAGATATAGTGGGTTATATTTTTCTTATTTTTAAAAATTTTAATCTTCATGACTAGTAATTAATTTGTGATATTAGTTCCATAAAATAATTTTTAAATTTTTTTCACCTAATGTATTTTATTTAATAACTGCATTGTCATTCGGTGATATTGATCAAGGATGGATTTATAAAACATTAATTTCAAAACTCTGGAATATTACGATGAGTTATATTTCATTTAGTTATTTTCAATGATCATTATAGTTTTATTGGTTATGGAGTAGAAAATTCTAATATTTCATATTTATTGGGGTTTTATCCCCTGGACAAGGGAATTTAACCAACCATTTTTCAACATTGTGAATTTAATTTTATTTTTGTGAAGAATTTTTCATTTGAACCAGTAGTATTAATATAATTCTAGGAATTTTCCTTGAACCATTTTTTCTCAATCTCTGCCTCCACTTCATAATATATCTTTCACCCGCACTTATTGATTATTTTTTATCTATTATCAATTAATTAAATATATGAAAACAAATATCTTCAGTACTTTCATTATTCAAAATATTAAAAAAAAGATACTCAACCAACTATTTTCAAAAGCATTTTTTTTGATAATTTGGTCTCCCAAACTCATTTAAAAGTCTTCCCCTAGGATTAACAGTGCTTAATAAATTAATAGTGTTTTTAGGATTATAAATAATGAAAATTCGGCATGGTTTAATGATGATCTGTTCAACCAAAATCCTAGAAAAATTAAAACGTTGACGTTGAAAAAATGTATAGTCCTATTAACGATAAAAAATTAATAAGTTTCTAATATTAAATATAATTATTTTTTATTTTTCATAATTATTATTATATTTTAAATTCATAAAAATAATATAATAATTGAAAATATTAATTATAAAATCTTTTCAGGAGAAAGAAATTTAGGGGACCTCTATTATTAAGGTTAGGATATAAATTATTATAAATACTTTAGGAAATCGGGAAAACCAGGTCGGCGACAATGATTTTAAGGAGGGTAACAATATAAGAAAATATTTCAAACATGTCTCTTGTGTGGAATATTTGGGTGTAGAATATAAGGGTAAAAATATATTTGATTTAGGTTGAGTTGTGATAGTTGAATGAGTGAAAAATTATAAAATTCCATCATTTCCATTGGAAATATTTTTAGATGTGATGAGGAAGATGTCTCTTATACATATTTCTTACTCAGTTCCTTCACCACCACATTTAGACCTTACCATATAATATTAGATTCTTGATGAGGATTTTTATATATCTATTATAGAATATAAAAAATTATAACATATGATGGGTTATGTACATCACCAAATTATATAGTCATGTTTAGATAGAAAAGTGGAAAAAAATTATTTATCTAACCTCCATATTATTGTTTCTTTCTAATAAGGTAAACTTTTTTTTAATATGATATTTTTAATTTATTTACATTGGATTGTTAATATTTTTATATATTCCAATAGGATGTCAATATTGTTTTTTATTTTAAATTATTATAAAAATAAAATTTCAAACAATGTTTTCTTATGCACAGTATATATTGGTGTATTAGAAAAAAGGGACCATTGTAAAGGAATATAAATTCAATACCTTCATATACACCTAATTATTTTGGCGACACCAAAACATAAATATTGGATTCATCTATATTAGATAATTATTAAACGTTTTTGATAAGTTCTTTTATTTGAGGAAGATATTGTTTGTGAAAAGTATTTATATTCAAAATCATTGATGTTTTAATGGGCCAGATCCTCTTTGTACCCATGTCATATATTTTTACCATTTGAATTAATTTGAGAAATAAATTTATTTTTATTAATTTAAAATATTTTATATTAATTTAATTTATTACTTTTCAGAGTATGTATCTTCACATTATATTCATATAATAGTATTTCACTTCTATTGAGTGATTTATTAATCTACTCAAAAGGCATAGAAGCGATTCTGACTCGCTCCTAAAATTTTTTATTAAAAAAGTAAATACAAGGACATAACATCAAAAGGGAGGTTTACAAAGCCTAGTAAAATACTTTCCACATACATTAGCCTCAAAAAAGGCACACAAAAATCAAAATACATAAAAGACCATTCATAGCTGGACTCCACAATTGCTTTCTTTGATAAAGCATCAGAAACCTGGTTAGCCTCTTTATAAGCATGCCTCACATCAAAAACGACACCATAAAGAAGAAGGAGACACTCAATTTAGGAGGGTAACATCCTCCATGGGACATTCCTCGACCGTCTCTAAAAGATATGAATAGCTACCATTCAGTCTGACTCTATCTAGAGAAAACACCAACAATAAAAACTGCATATCTGATAGCTTTAATCATAGCCCACAGCTCAGCCTCATTGGCAGAGCCCTACTTGATGTAATGATAAAATCATCCCTTAATGAAGCCCCGATAGGTACCGAATTCACCACTACAGCTAGAAGGTCCAGCTACACCAGAGGCTGCCCCATCAACATTGACCTTCACCCAAGAGGGAATTTGAGGAATCCATCTAATTGACTTCATCACCAAGGTTTTTCTCATTGATTTATTGATCTAGAACACATTTTATGTAATTATTTAATATTTTATAAATTAATTCTCATTAAATAATCTTATTTCATTGATACCTTCAGTTACACGCAACACCGAGTTTAAATGAAACATAGTATACTATTAAAATATTATTATGTCACCATTATTAGCTATCTGTTCAAACTGGTGGGTTTTAATATTACAATTATCATTATTATATATATAATTCATAATCTACATAATTTTATATAAATTTTTTTATAAAAAATTCACTCAAATTTTAGTACAGTCAATTTATTTTTAAAAATTATGTTTTCTTCAAAAATGTTTATTATTTCTTATTAGATCAAATATTATAATTACATTTTGGGACTCTAAGAAATTTTAATTTATAAAAAGGATATAATATTATGAATCTACATATCAAAATTATCTTTGGTGGATTTTTACGTTTTCAAAAAAGATTGAATTTTTAATAACTAGGAAAAAATTACTCCTTTTTATTGAAATAAATAATTCATATTAAATTATTTATAAATTAAAAATATATTCTGATTTTATTTTTAAAATTAATTATTTAATTAAATTAACATAATCCAATTATAGTATTTGGATGCAATATTATACATGAATTTGTTAATAAATAAATTTTGTACATAAATGATTTTTCTAAAAAACATTTTTTCTTGAACTTTGTGTGTTTTTTTGAAATGTAATTTTTGTTGTCTTATTAGTATAAAATTTGATTAAATTGATTCCATATTTGGAGTTAGTATGTTCAAATAGTTTAAATAAGAAAAATTAAATTTTTAAATATGATTAGTAATCATTTTAAAATTGATCACCTCTATATAGGGTAAATTCGGATAATTTATCATAAAAAATAGTGACAAGGCCATTAATTTTCCTTAAAATATTTATTTTATTAATTTGATTATACAATATTATAATTTTTATTGAAATTTATTTGATTAACAAACACTTCAATTAAAATTTCCTATAAAATTTTTATAGTGAATAATGATCCAAATGTCATTCTCATAGTTTTACTTATCTATTATATATTCTTTTATGTACATAATCATGTTATTAATGAATATAAATATATATATTAAGATTACTGTAATTACTTTAGTGATTTAGAATTATTTATAACTTTTTGATGTTGTATAATTTCAAAAAAATTATTATACAACATCGATGTAGTATTCATTTAGTTATGAAAATAAATGATATTTAAAAATACCAATATTAATATTATTTCACTAAGATGTAGTGTTTCACAAATTTTTTAGATAAATACCACAATATAGTTATTTTTAAAATAATTATAATCTAGTTGAGACTATGTGCTTATGTTCATGATGTAAAATTAAACTATTCATGTTAAAATTGGAATTATTAATATTTTATTAAATTACATTTAAATAATTAAAATTAGGAATGTGTAAAATAAAGATAATTTTTGGTAAAAATATTTTATCCCTTAGCCATTTATGATTTATTTGGAACATTATAAGTAAAATTATAATCTTTTAATAGTGATACTTTTATTAATGTGTTTAATGATACAATAGGTTAATAAAGGGGTAAAATCAAAATGTAGAATTTAAAACACCACCTAAACATGTCAAAAAAAATAGGTTGATGGAAGTTCAACCCCATCCAACAATATATTCAAATCTGTAACCATTTGGAACAATGTTTCGAATATAATCACTTTAATATATTTTAATCAATTATGAAATTATGACTGTTACTCTCACATAAATTATTATAAAGAATATCTCCTTTCTCTTATTCACAAAACATTGAACCTTATAGCTCAAATAACACTAATAAAATCACTTATAAATATCTATATACACATTCTGGATGTATTTATATTCCATATAAAACCAACAATAATGTCCTCTAATAACGATTTATAGCATCTATTTCAATGAAGAGAAATTTCCAATTCTTATAATGGAACTCAGACTAGAGGTAAAGGATTTTTCATCTCACATTTATTTATTTGTAAAAAATAATATATTCACCATGTTTTTATTTTGTGTGATTTATATACATCTAATAAATGGATTTTATGATTCTTATTTTGAAATTATGGGATATATATATCCATCTATGTTTCTTTTATTAAAGAGTCATACGACTCAAAAGAAACCATAGTAGTAATGATTTTTTGTTAAAATATACTTTTTTATAAGAATTATTTATGATTAAGATTATGATATTGATATATTATAATATAAATTTAATGAAACTCAAGAATTTTATTTTATTCTATAAATATATTTAAAATAAATAATTTTCATTAATCATCATCATTTTATGTACAAAAGTGAATGAAAATATGTTATAATGGAAAAATTGACATGATTTATCTCTTCCATCGAAGATAATTTCCCTTCTATGTCCATATATTCATAAATATTTTCAAGAATTTTTTTAATATTATCCAATGGTTTTTTTATTTAATTTCTAACCATGTTTTAATTTTTACAATGATGTTTAATAATGAATCCTCATGTTGTTGTCCAAATGATGAAATGTTTTAATTTTATCAGAATTATGAAAGTACTATGTTTATAAAAATATATGACATAAACAAAAATATCCATAACCATTTACTCTAAATTATTTGACTCTTAATTAACATTTTTTATGGTTAATTTCATTAAAAAAATTATATGATATTTTAATAATATATATTTTAAATAATTGATTCAAAAAGGGAAGGATGTTTTCCTCAAGGATGTTTTAATGGTATTTAAATGATATTTTTATTCATCAATGATAAAAAAACTAAAATAACTTATTTTTACTAGGTATATCATTCATTTATTCAATACTTTTTCATTATATATAATTTTTATGTTTATGATAATATGATATTTATCTAAATAATTCAATTTCCATGTGAAATGTTGTGTTGAAATGATAAAATATTTGTAAAACATGTTTCTTTCCAAGAGAAAATCTATAATTATATGTTTATACAACCCATTTATTTTCACCATTTATGATATGATGAGTGTTTTGTGATATATTTCCACACATATGTATAATTCACATTATGTGATGGGTGTTAACTCTATTACCATATTATCAATTCGGTGACTATAGATAACTCTTAAGGTAAATGAGATATCATTGAACCTCATTTCACGTTCCCACCTTCAAGAATAGTCCTAGGTTTCATGTCCAAATTACTATTAATTGACCTTTATTTCATGTTAAAAATGTTCAGTGAGGAATTGGATTTAGTATAAAAATTATTGTGTGGGGAAGATGATTTCATGATCAAATGTTTATGTGTGCAAATTCATTTCATGTTCATAAGTTAATGCATCGACCATGTTTTATATCTATACATTTATATGAAATCCTGTTTTACTATTCATAACCAAATGAGGGTACCTATATTTAATTATACATGTTCAAAATGTTATATGCTTACGTATACCACAAGCTTGGGTCTTATTGGAATTTTTTCCCTTTATGCATTTATACATTGACTCATTCATTAAGCATGTTTTATAAACAGCCAGGATTAATTCCATGACTAGTGATTATGAGCATCAATATGTAGGATATGGTTTTAAAATGTTAAGATTGTGTTCTTATACCCATATTCACATATAATGTCTACTTTTTCATTCATATCTCCATTATTTACACATATTGAGCATCTAATCCCACCCTTTCACATTTTTACTTATATTATGTTTATAAAGAATATTTATATGAATGATATATCTATGAAGGGTTATAGTTATAAAGAACATTATGGGATACTCAAATGAATCCCCTATTTCTGTAACGTTGTTTCTAACGATACTAGATATATATGATTGTAGAATGGATCATAATATTAGGTAATGAATATTCCCTAAATAAGATGTAATATATAAATATATATGAAATATATGGGTAACAATAGATTATGTTGAAAAAAGTTGTAGTTAAACTTTCGAAACTATGATGAGAAAGAATTACAGAGATACTTTTATATAGTTCTATTTATAGTATTCTATCCTAATTTATTGGTAATTATAATTCATAAACAAGGATAAACCTAAGGTTTCATATATTTAAAATAGGTGAATTTATTTAAAAAACTAATGAACAATTTTCCATGATTATATTGGTTTCTACTATGATTATCATTTCTTACACTATGTTTCTTTTTTTAGAAAATGGGTGAAACCAAAAAGATTCTTTTGAAAACCCCATGTGATAGAAAATATAGTGTCCATCCTCATGAGTAACTAAATTTCTAATGTACCAGGATAAAATATCATATTACTATGTCTACTCAAAATTATCAAGTTGTTATTGGTAATAAGGATCATATCGAATTTTTGAATATTCCAATAAGGGATAAACATGTTATTAAATATTTTATACCAAAACATTCTCCCTACTACTATAGATACTCATATAAACTAGTTTATAAATAATGAATCAATGATATGGGAAAGATATTTTTTGGCCTTGAGTGCTCATCCAATGAAAATCTTATCCTATTTTTTATCGATTGAAAAATGAAGAGTGTTAGTGGTGGATTATTTTTAGAATATGAGGAAAGATGAGGAACTAAAATATGTGGAATGGGGTTATTTTATTATAATATATGTCATTAATTAAATCCCTTTTATTCTATGTAAAAAATAGAAAATGATTTCATTAATATTGAGAAGAAGGAAGTTGATTCCATTGTTACATATAAGGAAACTTTTACATGACTTTTGAGTAATGCTATAGGTTAAATCATCATCCCGAAAAGAGAAATTGATCAGTTATTTAATGGGTTCAAATTATGTCTTCATAATGCATTATCCTTAATGGACATTAGATTCAATGAATAAATCATTCAATATACTTTGAAATTATAAATAAATGATGAAAACCATCATTGTTCTAGTTATTTAAAAATGGATTATATATGCTCATGGATTATATTATGGTTTTCACATTGAGAAAATAAAATTTTCATCCACTTCAATTATAAAAATATGTGAAGGGGAACTCAGGTGAATTCTAGAAAAGAAAAATAATATGTTTCAAGTGTGAGAAGCATGCCCATCAGGTATAATAATTTTAATGTTATATGATGATTCTAGTTAATGAAATGAAAGAAGAGAGATCTCCAAATAATACACCACTTACACACAAGATCTATAAATTAAATGTTTTTTGAATTATTGTAATAATTTTTTTAATCTAATATATAATTATGATTATAATCCACAACAACCTCTACTATCAATTGAAAAATGTAAATAGTTTTCAATGTAAAAATTGAATAGAATCGGGATAGTTAAGGAACACTCATCCTTAACTCTATTATTAGGGATTAAATTTTGATGGTTTCAAGTATAGTCTCTATGAAAATATCATCCATTAAAGAAATTTGTTGTGATTTAAGAATTTATTTGATCTCCCTATATATATACAATATAAATTTCCAAAATAAGGAAATATTATTTGATATTCTGAATCAAATTATGATTTTTCAATAGTGAATGAATTAACCTAAACCAATAAAGAAAATATTTTTTCGATAAGAATATAAAATTTATGGAATAAGGGTTTTATAATATTTAGGTATCATTTATGAATTTATTTTAATGTTACTTTTGTATATAATTAGTATATATTAGATAATATGTGATCATGGTATATAAATTTTTGGAAGAAAATTTATGACTAATTAAAAGTATTGTTAAACTGATCATGTAATGAAATGAGATCAAATGATTTATAGGTATCCATCTTATTCAAGAAACATTTTAGATAAGTCCTAATATAAGGTCCAAGACATCACCTATATAGACATTATATCAATTTTTCAGAATAATTAAAACATTACAAAAATTGATTTACAAAGAACATTTTAGTTTATTGCCTTTGGAAACATGGAACAAAAAACATCTAACACTGTGAAATAACTTCAATATTTCCCACAAGGATCTCCCCCATAGAAATTATACATAAAAAATTATATATCTTGGAGAAAGGAAGCAAATGAATGGGGTTAGATCAAATGATAAATAAGTATAAATAAAAAAATATGTAATAATATTACGAACATAAGATTATTAGAATTTGGATATTGATAATTATAAGATCATATATTACATATCAAATATAATAAACTTGAATCATGGAATAATGATTTTTTTCGTAAGACATGAATCATAAATAAATAAACATTATAATCCATGAAATCATAACATATGAATATGTGATGGAATTTTGGAATACACATCAACATATAAAATCATGAACATGTATAACTAGAAGTAGGTTCAAATATTTAGCCAATGGCATTAAATTAGACTATCAAATAGAATTAAGGACATAAAACTAGGTGCACACAGAATATTTTGAAGAATAAATCATGTTCACACATAAAATTCTAAAAATGTAATCACATTCAAACATAAACTTATGGAAATCATAATAGGTCCATGAAACACATTTTGAACAAGTAATATATTTCACACATTATATTATGAACACATAATAATGTTCACTCATAAAATTGAAAAAATTTAATTAGGTTCAAGAATAAATTTTTGGGCATGAATCCTAGTCCATGCATAACATTTTGAACATGTAATTAGGTTCATGCATAACATTTATACGCATGATTCATCCATCATTACCAAATGTATTGCATGGAGATATAGGTCATTCCAATCTCAAGATAACAACATTCATACATGTGCCACTAAATAAAACTACTATCATATAATGACCCATTAAAAGAGATAGGTTTTATAAACATCAAATCATAACCCATTAAATAAAATATTCATTTTTTACATTTCATCACTTCATATCCTTTCAAAATAGATAGGTTTCAAAATGGATCAATGAAACTATAACCCATGATAATAAGAGGGTTTAAGCAGAATTAATCTTGTCGAAGATAAATGGGTTTCATAACCATTATGACATAAAAGCATAAAAAATTTAGACAAATAAAATTAATGAAACCAATATATTATTTCTTAATAAAGAATGAGTAACATCAAAAAATGTAATATTATATGAAAAATAATTTTGAAATGTCTTTCGAAAAATTTCATGAAGAAAATATCATTTATTCTTTTGAAAATAAACATTAAAACATATTTTGAAATCCATTTCAATTCAAATTTACAAATCAATCATTGAAAATGTATTGATTTTTTTTCCTTTTATGAAATATTTAAAACTTAAAATTAAATCTGGAAAGTTTTTCGAAACCAATTTTCCTGGAAAACATTATAAAATAAGATTAAATATATTTTGAAAACTATTTTCATAAAAATCATATTTATGATTCTTGAAAAAAAAATTAAAATCATTTCATTGAAAAAAAAATTTGAAATTTTTTTTATTATAAATTAACTTCGTAAACAAGAAATGGGAGATTCATAGAAATTAAAACTGGTAAATCTATAAATATCATCTAAGGTAAAAAGAAAATTCATTTTCTATAATAAAAATATTAGAAAAAATTCCTTATTTGAAAAGATACAAGTATAATCCTTTGAAAAAATTCTTAAAACACATAAGGGTAAACATTTCCTTTATATATTATAATTGAATATTATAATATTCTCTAAAACCCTTTACAAAATATGGTTTTGTATGAACGTAGATTTTAGATCGAATAGAGGGTAAATTAGAGCTTTCTAAGAAAACACATTCTTAACTATCTTATGTACCAAAGTGTTTAAAAATGGTACCAATAAATCAATATATCTTTAATTATAATAGGAGAAGAAAGTTCATGAATATTATTTAGATATGGATCATAATATTTATTCAATAGAAGCATAATGATAAAAAATATTGATATACAATGATATTGTTTCAATACACTCTTAGAAATTGATAAATTTGGATCATACTCCCTATATTGGAAAATAAAATTACATGAATCTTAAAATGTAATTAAAGACACGGATATTTATGATATGAAAAATCAATTTTAATCATCTTCACCTTCTTAATGAAAATAGGTTATGTTGACTCCAATATTGGGGAAGGAGAAGTGAAAACGAAAGTGTCAAGGGGATGCCTCACGAAGACAGTTTGCAGAGCCCCCATATCCCCACGGCCACCATGGAGAAAGGAGGAAGGAGGCTACGAGGCACTGTGAGGCGATTTAATGTTCATGATCCCACTGTGGAGTAAGGAGGCAAGATGCTCCACGACCCCATTAATGTTCTGGATCCCTCCATGGATCAAAATCTATCTTTGTACCAATCTAGATTTGCTTCACGGTGCCTCTTGCCTATAAATACATGGCTCCCCTTGAGCCCAAACGATGGACCATCTGACCTTTGAACTTCCTAGCTCCCGAATTGTGAATCACTCTATGCTCTGTGAACCATGAGCTATGCGAGGTATTTTTTCATCATGAAATTCCTCCCCCTTCCATTAATTCTTCACCTATTTAGATAGGGATTCATTTTGCGGAGCCTATGGGCCTCCGGGAAAAAATGGGATCCCCAAGGGGACCCAGGTTGTTGCGGAGATTTTATGCTTTGAAAAACACCCCTCACGCACATTTGACCCATATGCTAAGGCAAGGACACTATGCATCATGAATCACCTTGAATCAGAAGACCACACATCATGAGGCACCTTTTATACATGAGGCATTGCTTCACGAATACCTTTCCACATAATGAAGAACCTATCACATGCACCTATGCCCTATGATTAAGCTGGGAAACATCACATCATAAAACATACCCCTTCACAAATCCCCTCCACTACGTGGAGCACCAGAGCATCACAGGGCCCCTACTTATGAACTAATTTTCTTTGCAATTCCTTTTTCTATGAAACCCTCTATTTTTGCATGAATTTATTTCAAAGTCCCATGGACATTACTTCATGTGTCATTGCTTCACATCAAGTTTATTCACATAGGCACACTAAAGGCTATACTTCTTAGCATAGAAATGCTAACGTAGAACCCCCCCCCCCCCCAATGGTTCACTCCATAACACCCCCACCATGGTGTTGTCTGTCCCTTTTCACCACCAAGGTGTAGAGGGTGTTAGTTATGTATGTCCTACGGGTGTGGAGTGAACCCACCTCATCCGAGTGGTAGGACGTTAAACTGCCAAGCACCTTAGTCCTCATCAAATGATATTAAACTGTGACCTCGTCTTGTGCCTTGCACGCAGGGTGCCCCATATCAGACATTCTCTACGCCAACTAGTTTCCAGGGGAGTGAGATCATTCCTCAAATGGAATTGCATCCTATTTATCCGAGCAACATCTGTCCGAGGGGAAAGGGCATCAACTTTACTATAAGCCTATATCTTTTCCTGTAGGATATAGATTCCCTACTCGTCCTCTCTCCCTAGGTGCCAAATCATTCTACCAATAGGCTTTGTCACCACATGGGCCACTATCCTGCACTAAGTTCCAATCTCCATCTCCCTGGGCTACTATCCACGCGTAAGCCCTTGTTTCCTATTTGGACCTCTAACCACGTGTAAGACCCACTCTACATCCCAAGGATGCACCTTTTATAATGAGATCGTCACATATATTTTTTATCTATTGTTTCTCAAACCGATCATGATTCACGTGGTCTTAGAGAAAGCATCAACCATGACATCCTATCTGGGAATCCTATAATTTTATCCACAAAACAAACCTGAACTAGGGGTTCTTTGATCCTTGCCAAGGTAGGGTACATAGAAAGACTCCCTGAGGATCAAACCCACCATCAATTGGTCTCTCTGACCACCATCACATTGGTTCACCAATCACATCCTTAACTATGAGGTATTTGATCCTTGCCAAGGAGGGGTACATTGAAAGCCTCTCTGAGGTTCAATCCCACCAACCATTCATTGCTCTGACCCCCATCACGTCGATTCACCAAACCCTACATAAACTACATGGTCTTTGATCCATGCCAAGGCAAGGTACATAGGAAGCCTCTTTGTGGTTCAAACCCAACACCTCATTGGTTTCGACCACCTTCAAAACGGTTCCTACCCCATCCTGAACTACAAGGTCTTTGATTCACTCCAAGGAAGGGTATGTACGAATCCTCCATGAGGTTCAAGCCCAACACCCAGTCACTCTTACCTCTTTTATGTTGGTTCCCACACCACTTGAACTATGAGATATTTGATCATTTCCAAGGAACGGTACGTGGGAAGCCTCCATGAGGATCAAGCCCACCATGTATCTGGGTCCCAAGTCCTCATTCACGTTAGTCTACCGACCCCCATCCCATACGAACTACATGGGTTTGATCTCTGTCTCCAAGGCAGGGTACATAGGAATCATCCATGAGGATAAACCCCATCCAGCAGTAAGCTATTGTGAACCCATCCAGCAGTAAGACGTTGTGACCCCACCTAGCTATAAGCTGTTGTGACCCTATCCATCAGTAAGACATTTTTACCTCAATCACTGGTAAGCCGTTGTGTACCCTACTTAGCGGAATGCCTTTGTAATATCATTTTCTAGGACCCTTGTCTTTGGTTTGTCCTAGTGGTTCCAGATCAACTTGGTCTACTAACCATGTGTGATCCCCATACATAACATCTGGTTTTCAACCTATAGGTACGCATCCAATTAATTTCCATTGTCTGGTCTTCCCTTTGACCTTATGTGTTTCAAGATGTTCATGCCCCAACCCAGAGATTCCGCTTCCTCTGGGTCCAATACATGCATCTATTCTCACAAGCCACCCCCTTAAGCGTCCCTTCACCATAACGAACTACATAAACATTAATTTCCTTCCACAGGGATACATAGGAAGTCTCCTTGGGACTCAAGCCCAACATTATCATCGTCCTCATGGTGGTTCCATCTCATTCCCCCTCCACTCTATTCAAATCTCCATCATCCATCTCGATTCTTCCTCAGGCCGCCACATCCCAGTGAGGTCATGACAACTCACCCCCTTATATCAGTGTCCCCTCCATGGGTTTCCCCCCATCTGATGCACTCTAATCAGTGTTCTGATCAGTCCGATATGTCTCTGCTAGACGTTAAAATCATGGCATACCCTGTGTTAAACATGGGAGGATAAGGAAAACCTCAGATACATGACCATGTAATAAACATCCTTACGTTCGACGTGAGATGCATCAAGATTCCGTGCCGTCAATAATCCCTATAATAAGGTTAAAACCCCAAAGACACCATTTTCACTGTGTCCAAACATGCCAGTGATGTCCAACGTGACTACTCCCCTGACTGAAGGTTGCTTCCCTGAACAGACCCTTTTGAATGTCATGATAGAGGTAGTGTAATTAACTTGTCTCCATGAAAATATGGCACTAGGATGAATTTCATTAATAATATCTTAAATCAATAATGGAGACCTGGAATCGGAGATGAGTTCCTAGGATGAATCCATGGAAGGAAGAACAGACATTCTGTCATCCCACTTCGATCAAGGAGAAAATATCTTTGAATAAGCGACATATGTCACCCACCTTTGGAAAGAGGGAATGCGGGCCAATGAAACTGCACCCTTCATCCACGAACAAGACAGAGAAACACACCCAAGAGAATGAATCAGAAACATAAATAGTGAACCTGACATGAATATATTCTCCTCAGTATATAGATTAGTAGCATTAGAGGCATCAATGGATTATTCTGTAACAGGATCTAGGTATCCGGCATCTGGTCCCACAAAGAAAATAGTGGGCCTGGCATGAAACTCACCAGATGTTGGGGTAGTATAATGTTGGACATCCTGGTCTATGACGTTGTTCGCATTGACCCCTCTTACCAGTCATGGAAGAAGGTATGGCATTGGGGCACTGATCGCCAATTCATTTTTCTTTCAGTACTGATGAGTTAATCTCCCTGTTTTCAGAAACCGAGCTGCTGCACCCGGAACTCGGTCACCGCCTTCCCACCATCGCAGGGGCAGGGGCAGTACCAAAACTACAGTCTCACACGGTTCCTCTTCTTCTTTGACTACCTCAATGGCCATGACCACTGGGCCCCTCCACCCCATCTCACCCTCAGAGTTCATCCAACGAATGATGATCAATGACCTCATACATCGGTATGAGGAGGAGGGTATTATTTCGACTCGGGATATGGCATGTCTGGACTTAGAGGCATCTATGACTCATCATCAATTCCACCATTGAGGGTCATACAGGGAGCCACTGCTCCCCACTCCAACATATAACCATTTCATGAGCCTCTCCCTGAAACGTCTCGACGACTCCATGCCCAATGCCAATGAGGTGGGGGATGTCCGGGCCATCCCGGTTAGAGTCCCATTCTAGGGGCTCCCAATGAGGGATCCCCCCGGCCATGTCAATGCCGCCATCTGATCTTACTGGATGAGGAGTAGTTAATCCATGCACCTGTCCCACCCGCTCCAGTCCATCTTACCCTATGCCAGTGTCGGGCACAAGCTGAAGAGGACGCCACCCAAGGGGCGTCAACGTCAGCAGTAACTAGGGCCTGAGCCACTACTGACGCATATCACCAACTACCTATGTACTTTGAGTGGGGACATTCATATTCCCATCCTAGATAGAGGCCCCAATAGCCCCACAGGCTAGCTGGGCCAACTCTCTTGGTCGTTGGCACATGCGGTGGCCACCGCAGACAAACCTGTGGCAATGAAACCCAATTCGGATGTCCTCCCCATACCTCTACCATAGAAAACACGGATCTTCCCCACCTTTAGAATCTACATGGAGGTATACCCCATTCCACCTTCAATCCAAATGAGGTTCCTCCTAGAAACGGTGAGGCTCAGTACAAAAATCTCTCTGATGTCCATTACACAAGATATGGAGTCATTCCACCTGCTAGATACCATTGGTACGGGGATGTCACACATCCAATCACTCTTCAATGTTGGGACCCTCCTTGTGTCCTCATTGTAGTTGGAAAGGGTACTCCTCGCATCATCATCAAGAGGGGTAGAGACCAGCCTCACCTCACAAGAACCGAGCACGGAGGTCCTACCCGTGTTCTGCTTGACCAGTATGAAGACCCTCCTCACATTGATGTCACCAGGGGAAACTAGCACATAGGACCTCCCCATGATCCTTCTGGTTCTAACGGAGGACTTACCCACTCCAACGTTACCCATGGAGATCCTCCCCATGTCCCCTTTGATATCTATCCTGGTTCTCATCGCACCCCGGTTTACTCAAGCGGAAACCCTCTCCTCCCCATCACCAGTATGGCCGAAGGACCTCCTCATGTCAGGAATCTGCCCTATCAAGAATATCCATCTAGGGGAAGGATGGTGGGTCATCATGGAAATAAGAAGGATTCAGGAAGGTTTGGACAGAGATCAAACCAATCTGCTTCTCAGACTCTGATGAAGAATACAACTTAGGGTGGGAACCCTCCCCTCGCTCATCTGAGTCAAGGACTGGGGAAAAATTGAGGCGCATCATTCGAGTTCTCCCAGAATGAAAGTTCCATCATATTACTACCTCCCTCCACAAGTATATCTATGAGGATGAAAATTTGGAAACCCCATGGGTTACGATCATGCAATCACCACCATCGTCACAATAATCACTTTCTACCTCAACTATAGATCATAGAGAGCTATTCTCGGAACTAATGGCTGGCATGCAGCAGTGCGGCCTATCACTAGTAGCCCAAGCCCCTGCACTAGGAACTATGGTTGTCATTCCATCTTATCATGACATAGAGCCCAGATTACTAAACTCTTCTGAGCATAGCCCGAGATTCAGTGGCTAGTCAGCCCTTTCGCCGTATTCCCCACCAGCCAGCCTGTCATCCCAGTGGTCTATCTCAACACCGCTTCAAGTTCCCCAGCCACCTATAGTTGACGAGTGGAGTAATGAAGGGCCATACCCTGAATCTGAGCCAAGTAACTTATGGGATATCCTCGTAGCCGACCACTTCCCCATGATATCCTGGTCGGTTGTAGTGTTGAATTTTAGTGCGCTAGAATCCCTCACCCCAAAGGATGTTGAGTGTTTATGTCAAACCCTCTAGGTGACACACTTCCGCCTTCATCATCAGTTAGTGTTTTATCCCAGGAGCCAAGTGCATTTTTAGGACATCAGTGGGAAATGTCGTCTGGTCGACTTGGCTGTACTCCCTCTAGCCCAGTGCCCTGAGTCACCAGGTCATTGTAAGGCCCTCCAATAGAAATGGATTCAGAGTTTCAAGGTACTCCACAAGATTATCAAATATGATTCCCCCATGTGAAAATTTGTGGTTGGGGCTGTATGATGCCCTCTTCTCTAGTCTTATCTGACAGTATCTCAACTCGCTAGGCGATATTGAGTATATTCCCCCAGGAAGGGTCATGATCAACATGGTCGACATAGTGGATGAAAAGAATGATCTAGAGCTTCATTATGGGGGCTTACCCTTTGAGGGAATTCCACCACCATTGGATCCATCGAGAAGAGTTACTTAACAGTAGAGGAATCAAATAGGTATCCCTGTACCCACCGATTCATTAGTCCTTAGCTAAAATCACAGTTAGGGTAAAGAAAAACATGGAGCTACAAAACACTCTGACCCGTTTGCCTCAGCATAGAAGAAAATGAGAACCATGAGATGCCGTGTTGTGCCAAGAACTTTCCAAACAGAATAAGTTGGTCGATAACCGACTCACTGAATGCACCGCAGAGCGATGTACAGACTACGGAAATACTAGGCAAGGACAGTAGGGGTAGAAAAAACATTCCCTCCACAAGCTACCTCTAGGTGACCCTATCCATATATCCCCATCATGAAAGGTTGAGGTTGTAACTTATGGAAATAGGGTGCTGTATGTCTCGCCAAACCCTCTGGAATGGCGCATCAATTTATGTAACCCAGCATGGGTTCCCCCAGCTACCCCACAGGTCTCCCCACAAATGGCGCTACGAGCCATTGAGCCCCCTTACCATGTTAATGAAACCACCAACACACTCGTGTTTAGGGATCCCCGCCACGATAGGGACCCACACCTAGGTGATCCAATGGCGGCACTCATTTCCCTCCTTTATGAGTTGGAAACGCGACTGGTGTCAATCCCACTTGATGAAAAGCCATATCCAGCATGGGTGGATGATATTCCAACACCTCTGGGTTTTGGGAATCCCAGATTTCCCCCCTTTAATGGGACAGGGGACCCGCCAAAGCATTTGGCGCACATCACCTCATGTTGTGGGCACATGTTAGGGACTTCACCGTAGTAGGAGGTTGCCAAGCTCCGATGTTTTGTGCAGACCTAGGGGGCCTGTGTTTTTCTAGGACAACCAGCTCTCCATCAGATTAGGGACAAGTTGGGAGGACCTCCATAGGAAATTCCTCTACTAGTTCAGCTCCACAATGTGGAAAATGAGCATCACATACCTATTCAAGTGCAAAAATATTCTTGATGAGCGTGTCGCAGACTTTATCGCCCAGGGGAAAAGACTCACATACTCCCTTGACATGCCAATAACTCAAGAGAAATTACTGACGATGTGTGTGGGAAATGTTAAGACAGAACCGGTTCCCTCTCTGATTACCGAAAACTATCATGGAGTATTCCGAGGCTTCTTTGATAAGGCCTAGTACCTGGAAGAAGCCTTGTAACTGGCCGGTCAGGAACATCCGTTGCCTCCTACAATTCCTACGAGGAGGGTCGTCATGAACCAAGCCAACCAAGGTGGCCCAAATAGAGGCCCCTAGATAGCTGGAATTGTTACCAGTGGATCCACCTCTACAAACCTGTAGAGGATTTCCCGCACAGGCGCTGCCTCCAGCCCTACAGCGGCCCCCTTAGAATCGGCAGGTGCCCCCGCGTAATGCAATTCCACCTCCTAGGCCTAACAATCGGGCCCCGCCTCCTTAATTGGATCCTCCATACCCCTTTTAGGGTCATGATCCATGGGCCCCCATTCTAGACAGAAGAACCTGGACCTACTCATTCAATGAGAATTAGGTCCTCGGCTATTTCTGAAGTGCCATGGAATAAGGGATTGTGCATTTTCTTGTGTGCAAAAGGCCAGAAGAGGTGAAGCTCACTGATCTCCCCAACTACATACCCAGTCATAGGATCCTGGGGCACACTCTCATGCAGTGATATGTTTTCAATGACTGCTTCCTAGACCAGGTAGATAACAACAGAGCCAGGATGGGCCTAGCCCCGACGTCGGTAGCATGTGTCTTTCTAAGGCAAGACACCAGCAATGACAGTGAGGGCGAGTGGCATCAGTTTTCCAATTTTACTTCCCAGAATTATGATGACTGGATGGCTCACAAAATGGTATCTCGTGCTAATGGTATCATCCATGAATTCCTGAATCGGCCAGATCCTTTAGAAGCTGCATCCACCACTTCTGCATCGTCATCTCAACTGACCTCTTCCTAAAAGAGAAAACACCTGTGGTGCAAGGGAAATTAATAAGCCCTGCCAATGCCATCATCATCCCATACTCTCAGTGACTTCATACCCCCAGAGATAGTGATTCCTCCCAGAATCCACCCCGTAGTTGATGACCCTTCGAGTGACAGTCAATGGTATGCTTCAGTTAACACCATGAAGCTGGTAAACCCCTATACGACTCCCGACGACAGGGAGCGCCTGGCGGATTACCCCAACATCACCAACTGATGCCAACGTCAGCGGAGCCGCGACCGTATAGTTCATCAAGGCACAATGGTTAGCACTTATACCCGGGCTGTTCATTCCACTAAGACTAGACAATAGGCCTAGTGTAGATCTCAGTATGCACATCGTTTTTATCTGGTGTCATCAGCCCCACCTGCACCGACATTTGTGCTACTGGATCAGGTAGAGCCTCCTCAACCATGCCGCGACCAGCCACACCCTACTAGAGGCCAATCTCATTAATCCGTCATCATCATGTATCCTCTTTGTAGGCTCTGACTAGTGAGCAGCGGGATATGCCCATCACCAGTCAGTCGTTGGTCCAGCCAGCAGGGGCCACCATACAGCCTGTCATAGAGCGACCTCCTGCAAGAAGAAGTTCACACCTGGTGCGGACGTATGATGTTCTCAAACACCTTTCCGGCATCCCATCAAGTATTTCCATCCTTGAGGTTCTTTTCCTGTCACCAGATATGTGTGATTCCCTCATTGAGGCTTTAAGAATACACATCTAGTTTGATATGGAGGTAGAAACTGTAATGGCCTTTCATGCAGAAGCAATATAGAATGTTGAATGTCAGGCCAATATCTAATTCTATACAGAAGATGATGGTTCTCCCATACAGGGTGACATTCTCCCATTGTACATCACAAGCCAATTCATTGGTGTGGAGGTACGCCGCTGTCTTGTTGGCAACGGCTCCAGGATTAATCTTATCCCGACATAGACACTTCAGAAGATGGGGTTATCTGAAGGGTACTTGACTCCATCCGACCTAAAAATCCATGGATACGATAGGATAGAGATGACCCCAGTCAACAAGATCTATTTGAAGACTCTGTTCGATGGCCAAGATTCCATCACTGAGTTTAAGGTTGTCTCCCAAGACACCGAATACAATGCTTTGATGGACAGACCATGGCTCCACCTACACGCGGCAGTTCCCTCCCAATATCACCAGTACCTCAAGTACTCTCTCAATGGTCAAGTGGATGCTCTCTAAGATGAATCATCTCCTTTTTGATCTTCTGAAGCCTCAAACTTGGATGCCAACTATTACAAGAGAAATGACATGAATATTCAGGCCAGTGAGGTTGAACTCGTTGCAGTTCCAACTGACCCTTGTGCAGGTCTGGATGTTTCCTACGTCTTCCTGATCCATAGATTGGAGGGAACGACCCCCGATATGGGGAAAGTTATTTTTTTTCTCTAGTACAAGTGGGAAGCATATTCTCAGGTCTAAGCGACATTGGGAGAATACTTCGTATTCTTATACGAATCAGGCCTTTGTGATCTTTGAGCCCCTACTCCCGTAAGGTATCACGATGTCCGCCCCATGGAAACGACAATATGTCACACTTACGTGTTCTGTCTGGCTGGAATTAACTGTATCAAGAAGACATGCCACTATTTCTTTGATGTAATCAAGTGTGGACCCTTGGGCCAAAGATCATATGGGATTTTTTTGACAGCCTTCATTGATACAGTTTCGGCAACACTAAAATCTACCGATGCAGTGACCACTGCTGCTCAGGCTGGTACCAGACTCTCGTCTGAATTTTCTGACCCAGAGGAAGCTCCTCTTGCTAAGGATCCCTCCACCGAAAGTGAATAAGAGGATTTAAAGGATTATCCCCCTGCCTTTGAATAGGGAATCCTTGCCATAGTCAACATGTTGGTAAAGGTGAACCTCTGTAGTGTGGAAGATCCGAGACCCACATTAATTAGTGTTGACATGACTCCCGAAGAGTAGCAGCAGTATGTATACATCCAGAAACAACATCGTGATGTATTTTCCTGGAGCTATGACAATATTCTAGGACTAGATATTCATGAATTCTTCCACCTCCTCTGTCTCCATGTAAATCATCGCTGGTTCAAGAAGCCTCCTAGGAAGATGCATCCTTCTCACAGTTCCATGGTGGAGGCAGAAGTTGATAAGATCATCATATCCAATTTCATTAAGGAGGTCCAGTACACCAAATGGCTAGCCAAAATTCTGCCAGTCAGGAAGTAAAATGGATATATCAGAGTCTGCATCGAATTTTAAGATCTTGACAGTCACTGTCTGAAGGATGACATCCCCCTTCTTGTGATGGAATTGTTGATCGATGCTACAGCTAGGTTCTAAGCCCTCTCCTTCATGGATGGTTACTCTAGATATAATCATATCTAGATGGCCCTGGGGATGAGGATTCTATAGCCTTCAGGGCACCACAAGGTGCGTTTAGTTACCAGGTCATTCCCTTCGGCTTAAATAATGCAGGAGGCACCTATTGGCGGGACATTCATCGCATATTCAACCTAATCCTTGGGAAATTGGTGGAATGTTATGTGGACTATCTGGTGGTAAAATCATTCCAGTTCCAGGAACATCTCACAGACCTTGAGAAAGTCTTTGGATTCCTCTATTCCTACCACCTAAAGATGAACCCATTGAAATGTTCCTTCGGTGTAACCTCTGGGAAGTTCCTTGGATTTGTTGTCAGATACCGGGGTATCAAGATTGACCCTGAGAAGATCAAGGCCATCATCCATATTTCTCCCCCGATCATCATTCGGGATCTTCAAGGTTTTCAAGGCCTCTTATCCTACAAATGCCGATTCATTGAGAATCTGGATGGAAAGTGTATGCCCTCTTCACAACTCATTAGGAAAGTCACCACTTACGAATGTGAGGAAGAGTTCCAGACCTCATTCATGGAAATCAAGTAGTGCCTACTCCAACCTTCGTTCCTGATGGTACCTGTCTCAGGAAAACCACTGATCCTTTATGTGACTACCCTGGAATGATCTCTCGGCACCCTTCTCACCCAGTAGAATAATGATGGGATAGAAAACATCCTCTACACCCTTATTCGTATGCTCATCGATACAGAGACCAGATACTATTTTATAGAAAAGTGCTTCCTTGCACTGGTATTCACAGTACAGAAATTGTGACATTACTTGCAGCACCACAAGGTATTACTGGTGTCTCTAGTAGACCCACTAAAGTACATTCTGAACCTCCCCATGTTGACAGGACTTCTATCTTGGTGGGCAGTGATTCTTTAGTATTTCGATATTAGGTTTGTCCCTCAGAAAGCTATTAAGGGTCAAGCATTGGAAGACTTCCTTTCTGCCCATTCGGCTCTAACACACTAGTCCTTGGATCTCAATTTTCCTAATGATGCAATCCTCTCAGTAGATCATGTCATCCCGTGTTAGCAGTTTCATTTCTATGGTTCTTCCTGACGTTCCGCCGGCAAGAGGCTCAAGGACCCCATGCTCAATAGGGTAGGCTTGGGTATCTTCTTTATTACCCTGACACAATCCATTATGACAAACTCATTCCTATTGTCAGAGGGCTACACCAACAATGAGTCAGAGTATCAGGCTCTTATTACTGGCCCCGAGATGGACCTCGAGATTTATGTGCCCTATTTACATGTGAAAGGGGATTCTAAACTAGTCATCAAACAGATCAACGATGACTATGTTGTTATAAATCCATAGTTCATACCATTGCTGAAGCGCACTCTCCAACTAATATCCCAGTTCCCATCTAAGCTAGAAGTCACTCATGTACCTCAATCTTAGAATGGTCATGCTGACACCCTGGCCGGCCTGGTTGCATCACTTGCAGAACCCGAGCAGGATGATCTGATTATCAACATGGCACATCAGAGAGTCATTACTCATGTCTCCACAGGTGACGACGATGGCCTGCATGTGAGCCATCTTACCGCCGAAGCATCCACGTCAGGACCCCCATGTTACTCAGATGCAGTTGTTGAAGTGACTCCCGACTGGAAAGCCCCCTTTGTCAAGTATCTCCAAAATGGTTACCTCCCGACTGATCAGGCCAAGCACGAGAAAATCTGACACCGCACACCATAGTTTACTTTCCAGTGTGGTCCCAATCTTATGATGATCCTATACAAGCATGAGTTCTATGGTGTTATCATCAACTGCATCCAATGAGTCAATATTTCTCAATTCATGCATGAGGTTCATGCCAGTTCCTGCGGCACCCACCAGATTGTGCAAAGGCTTTCTCATCAGATCTGAAGACTGAGGTATTGTTGGTCCTCCATGATCCACAACTGCATCGAATATGCCAAAAGGTGTCATGTATGTCATGTTCATGCCAAAATTCATTCATCCGCCACCAGAGCCTCTCCACACTACCATGTACTCTTGTCCCTTCATAGTCAAGGGACATGATGTCATGGGACCATATCCGCCGATAATATCTTTCCAATGTCGGATCATTCTGACCATTATAGATTTATTTTCCAATTCGGCAGAGGTAGTTCCACTCAAGGAGGTCAAGGACCGTTCTATCATTGACTTTGTGAGCTCCAATATCATCCATCGGTTTAGAGTCCCACACTCCTTCCTCACCGATAACGGGACAAAAATTCAAGCGGTTGAGCTGATGAAATTGTACGCTTTGTAAAACATCCACTCTCACCATACTTTCTTCTATCTTGCACAATAAAATGGAAATATCGAGGCATTAAACAAAACCCTCTCTATCATTTTGCAGAAAATGGTTGGTCAGAATAAAAAGCGTTGGCTGGACAAGCTCCCCAATGCCCTATGGGCATATCGGAAAACGACTCATAATTCCACATTGGTAACCCCATATTCCCTGGTATATGGAACAGGTGTCATCCTTCCTATCGAGATTCAGTTTCCTTCTTTATGCACAGTGTTCTATGACCAGCAGGTGCCAGATAAGGTAGCTGAAATTCACCTGGCCAAATTGGTAGCACTTGACGAGAACATGCTTTGTGCCCTGTACAATCGAGAAGGGCACAAAAATAAGCTGGATAGAGCCTTAAACAAGAAGGTCCACCTCTACTCTTTTTTGCAATTTGATCTATTATTAGCCCTTGAGAAACCAGTGATACCTGGAAAGAAACCACCCAAGTTGGAACCCAAATGGGAAGGACCTTTCGTTGTTCACATGGTTTACCCCAATGGGGCATACTCACTGGTGAACATGAATGGTGAGTGTATAAATCCTCCAACCAATTCCATGTTTCTCAAGAAATACTTTGCATGATCCATCTAGTCCGACATGACCCTAACCTATCTGTTCTGTCATTACCCAAAATTGTTTCATCCCATACGACCCGAAACTGCCCATTCCTACATGAATTTAAACTATAAAATGTCTTGCATGACATTAAACTGTATGTATTTATACAAGACATTAAACTGCACCCTAAGAACTACATACGACTTGATCCCCTTCCGCATGGGATATATAATAATGCTCGGATTCTTAGTCCTAAGTCTAGCCTCCAGACTCTTATCTTTGACTATCCCCCTATGTATAGTTCTCTTAGAGGTTCCTTGCATGGTATAGTGTAGTCTTCTTTATACCCACTTATGTCGGGATTTCAACAGTCGCACTATGTGCCCCCTCCCCATTCTTCTAGCCTCCCATGTCCTCATCGCACAATGTTAAACTGCATAGCCTTTAAGAACTACGTACGTCTTGACTTCTATCCTCATGGGATACGTAGGAACTCTCAGACATTTTTTTTGTTGGCCTAGCCTGAATGTCAGAATTCCCCCTCGAGTCTGGACACATGGTATTGTATAGATTTTTTCCCCAATTCATGTCGTTCTCATCTCGATCCCTCCATACAAACTTCTCCCAGGAGATGATCATCACTCTCACCACCCTTCATGAAGTTTAAATTCTTGGGCACAGCTATGCTTCACGCACTCCTATGATTGGGACACCATCATCATTCACATCCAAAAGGACCCCCCAACTGGCATGGATAGTCGACCTAAGGGCTCTCCTACCACTTTGGGCCACCACACTCGAGGATGTTGAGAAAAAATTGATACATGTACCACATTGAGAATATGGTCAGTGGTTGATGCTCATTTTTTGTTCACATTTCAGGTCAAACTATAAAGAAGATATGTTTAAAACAATTTCAGTGGATATACATTGTCATTGTCACCACCCCCATAGATCCACAATATTGAATGTGGTGGTTCATCCTACCTGCTGTATCTTCGAGTTGTGACTCCCTTCGGGCAATGCCAGCTTTCAGACCCTTATATGATAGGTAAATCTGAATCTGAATCCTTTTTTCGAGAAAAGATCTCTACTCAAGTGGGCTTAAGAGCTGTGATGAGGTGGTAACCGCACAAGAGGTCATATGGATACATTTTCCCGGGATTCCCAGCCTCAGGTCCTTCGACCCCTCTAGGCCCCTCTCCCAAGATCTCATTTAGCATTGTGTGGTGCAATGTGGACTCATTTCCTCATTCACGTCGTGCTATTTCTCCAGGACACGGATATCCCCTAGAGATATCCCTTTATTCATTTATCATCCTTTCCATGAGCACAGGCCCAGCCATGCTCAGAATGACCAATCATTTGGGTTTCCTTCACCCTCTATATCTAGATGCCCCCCCCCCGAATGGCATGGATGCTCGGCCCAAGGGATCTCCTACCATTACGAGCTAACACCCTTGAGGATTATGATGGACAAGTTGAAACAAGTCTTGTGTTACGAATACGGTCAGCAGTTGACACTCAATTTTTTGTCCCAAATTCAGATCACACTGGGGTGGATACTGTGTTGCAAAACTGTTCAACAGTTTTCTTCAATAATCGTTGCTGCTTTTTGGTATTCCATAGGCATGATGATTCACCCATTCTGTCACATGCATATGACATTGAACTAGGCATACAAGGTCTGAGTTCAATGTCCCTAAACAAATATCACCACCTTCCTCACTATAAGATGATAAACTTCAAACTGGATAGGAATTTCCATCTGAGGCCCTACTTCAGGCCCATTGGAATTTTCGGGCCCATGGCACATGTTCTCACTTAGGATAGTACATTGTGGTGCGAGATTATATCCTCATTCACGTCGGGTGACTCACTGTGCTGTACATAGCCCTGTACGAGATACCTTACCCCTAACTTCATCCTGACTACAAGATGTTAAACTGAAAACTGGTCGAGAATTTCCATTTGAGGCCCAGCCTCAAGCCCCTTGGCCTTTTTAGGCCCCTCATCCCAAGTCTTCAATTAGTATTGTATGGTGTGGTATGGGATTATTTCCTCATTCACGTCGGGTTACTAGTCACGCTGTACACCTCCTTTATTTGGGGGTATCTTACCCATTTGAATCCTTAATGCATGACAGTAAACTAAAAATTACCCTCTTCTAGGACTATGTGTGTCTTTATTCCCATCCTCATGGGATACGTAGGACCGCCCGAACGTCTAGACTTTAGGTCCAACCCCATCTATTAGAAATCACCCTTTCACCATGAACCCTAGGCCTTTATTTTCCCATGGAGAGGGGTATATGGTGTGGTATGGGACTATGTCATCATTCACGTCGGGATAGTAATAACCACAACATGTACCTTTTTCTCCTGAGTGTTCTTTATCCTCTTGTTCTATATTCATCTTTTCACATCATCCACTCTCAATTTGTGCCCCTCGACCCTCTTCAGTGATTCACCAAAGTGCCCAAGATTACTCTTGTTCAGCATCTATAGTGTCGGATTTTACCTGGACATGTTCCCACCCACCATAAAAGCTTAGTTTTCCCCTTCATTTGGGCTTCCATAATCATTCACACCTAGAGGGTCCCCCAAATGGAATGGATTCTAGGACTAAGGGTTGTTTTACAATTACATGCCAATGTCCATGAGGGCTTCAGACAACAGATCGATACATGTACCATGTTTTCAATGTGGTTTGTGGATGACACTCATTTGTTTGTCCACATTTTAGGCTAACTAGATATGGATGTTGTGTTTCAAACATGGTAAACAATTATCCTCCACTGTCACGCCATCCCCTTTAAGCCTTGAATGTTGGTTACAAGGACCTCATTATTTTCCACTCCATCATGTCTAAATGGAATCTTGACACTCCTGGCACTATCCCTCAGTGTGAATTTTCATGTATGTAGGAAAAGAGTTATGGTAAAGTCGTCATTTGTGGATATGCACTGACTTCCATTTGGGGTGCGTTATAGGTTTGGCAGAAACCACTTGCCCCCCTATTTCTCACACCATGTTTGACTCAGGTAGGATTATGGATCAGATTGGGGTCCTCATTTACTTGAACGGATTCCTCTCCTCTATGGTCTGAGCTCTAAGACCATAAACTAAGATCTCTTTTAGAACTACGTACAACTTTATTCACATTCCCAAGTGATACGTAGGAACACCCGACCATCTCATCCTTGGGTCCAGCTCAGCTGAGGGACAGGTTTTCCTATCCCATGTCCTGTAATATTTCTTTTCCCCTCGGCCTGAGGATTCTTTTACAGAATAACGCACGTAATTCTGTGGACATCGTCCTCATTCACGTAGGGTATGCTTTATCATTCTGTGAACATTCCCTTTGGAACTTCATACTTCTTGTATATTTCTAAGACATATGACTTTAGACTATTCTACCTAGTCCCAAATGACTCTAAATTGTTACACCTATACTGCACGATGTTAAAATGCATGGTTGGTCCGATAACATGACCCTAAACTGTGACATTATCGTCATGGCTGCACGGTGAAAAACGGAACTACAACGTAATATCGTCACTCTATGAGGTATCATGTTTGGTATCATTCATACAACATACCATTTCTAAACATGTAAAAATGGTTGATTCTTGTATAAATCCATGGACTTTCTATCCTCTGTCCATTTCTACACAAAAAAAAACATTCATTCTTCCTAAAGGACAATCATGATCTATCAAATAATGTTTCTTTTGGTGCAAGGGATACACCTGCAAGACCTTTTAGAACTACGTGTGGCGTGTTCCTATCCACATGGGATACATAGGAACGCATGTGTAATTTTCCACAGGCCCATCCTAACTTATGTTTTCGGTCCCTCGACCTAAAACCATCCTAAGAAACACATGGTGATTCAGATGTTGTGTCCTCATTCACATCGGGTATTATAATTACCCAACCATGTGTCTCCTGCGTTTCCTACCATCCATGGTCTGAGCTCTATGACCATAAACTGAGACCACTCCACGTCCTTTCTGAAAGACTTTAAAATTCATGACATCCCTTAGAACTACATTTTTTTTGATTCCCATCCTCATGGGATACATAGGAATGCCCAGACTTTTTTGTCTCCGGGTCCATCCCCATGAATCTACAATCATGCCTCCCTTTTTCAGCCCCTTGTCCCGATCTCATTTGGGAACATGTGGTGTGGAGAGTAACTCTTAGGTTCTTGTGCACGTCGGGTTTTTCAATAGAAACACTGTGTACTTCCCATGTCTTTTCCGAGAGTGATCTGAGTTCTATGACCCAAAACTAAGATCTCCCCATGGGGACTGCACGTCACATTTTTCTATTTCACCACCCTGCGCATATTCCATTAAATAAATCCCCCCTTAATGGTATACTCTAATACCATCGGTTGAAATCGTGTGACCTAAGGACCCTTTTCTTTACGAAGGGACTCGACTCCCTCTATCTGATACATCTCATTGTCGTACTCAGATGTGTTTTGACAAAGAGCCTGAAGTGTGTAATTTTCATGGGGACATTCCCCTCATTCCATGAACAAGATTCATGAGCCTGTTATTTGGATTCTCACCACTTCCACATTTGAAGGGACCCCCCTTCATGACATACTCTCATGCCGCCTCAGCGCACCTATCATCTCGGGCCAATGTCCCAAAAAACCCCAGATGACATTTGCGACAGGTCCGATGTTTCGAACATGGTCAACGGTCGACCCTCATTTGTCGGTCCACATAATAGGCTGACAAGATTAGGATTTTTTGTTTCAAACACTATCAAAATCCATCGCCTATCATCATGATGCCATCATTGTGGTCCAAATCTCGAGCATCATGATTCACATATTTACACTTCCTTATGTTCAAGTGGGATTCCGACATTCTTGGATTTAATTCATTGTGCATCTGTGTGCATTACATGGATGGGTCAACATCATTAGGATGACATTAACTGAGCATCCCTTCTCCCCTATAATGTTATTTCTTATGTCAAGAAAATCCCATAACTAATTATTGTTTCCCACATCGAGAAAGACTCATCTAGCCTTTGTACTTTTGGTAGGATGTGTGCTGGCACAGCCATGCCCTTCCGCGTCCCACATGGCGTTAAAATATTATCTCAGAACTACGTTCGACTATATTCTCATCCTTATGGTATACATAGCGACACCTAGGAATTCTTCCTTGGTCCCATCCCCTGGGTCATTGACCATTATGGCCTGTCAGTATCGATATTGGTGTAGGAAGAATGACCTTTAAACTATGTACGTTGTTCTCACCGTATGACATTAAACTAAATGTCCATCTTCTTTATTTGGTATGATGTAAAACTACTTATCATTCTTGGTCCCTACTAGATAGGTCTTTTCAGAATTTTGTTTGATCTCAAATCAGACCGATGCACCCACCCAATTTGTGTCCACCACAGTGGCATAATTTCAGGAGTGTTGGATTCCAGTCGAACGACCCATCACTCCAAACTCCATGCTTTTCATCCCCTTTTATTCAGAACCTTGTCCCCTTTCACATCTAAAGGAATCCCCTAATATTATGGATACATGGCCTATAGATCACCTACTATCCTAGGCTAACGTATCATAAAACTAATGGATAACATTTCGATTCTGGCCCCGTGTTTCGAACATGGTCAGCGGTAGGCCCTCATTTGTTATCCCCATTTCAGGCTAACACGATTAGGATACTGTGTTTCGAATGTGGTCAACGGTTATCCTTCATTATCACTCCACCCCTACAATGTTCCGAGTTTTGGGTATCGTGATTCACACATTATACTACCCTATGTTTGGATTAACTCAAACCCCCATGTTGTTACCCCTTCCATGCACAATAGCACATAGGTAAAATGGTAATTCGACTTTTCGGAGAGCTTCATTCCCCGGCCAGGTCTCCCCCATTTCATTTTGGAAATCTAAATAAGTTGTTGTTGCTCCGATGCTTTCGCCGGGGCGCGCACATCTATCTTTGGGGAGGACGCACTGGTTGTTGCCCTGCATTCCCGCTTTCCAAAGGCGGGCGACATCTGTTCCTTGTTCAGGGACGTCAGCTCCTTGATCGAAACCGGGATGATGGTATGTCGGTTCTCCCATCCGTGGATTCCTCCTCGGAGCTCATCACCTAGTCCAGGTTTCCCTCATATATTTAAGATGCTTTCGTGAAGCTCATTCCTGCTACCATATCTACATGGGCGCTAGTTAATTACATTGCTTCCATCAAGACGCTCCAAGGGGTCTTGTCAGGGAAGCAACCTTCGGTGAGGAGAATGGTCACGTTGGGGCGTCATCATCATGTCTGTCTTTGGTCCCTCATTACAGGGATTCTCGAGGGCGCGGAAGCCTGAGGCATCCCACATCAAACGCGGGGAATGTGCACCATCTGAGGTTTTCCTCAGCTTCCCATGTTTAACATGGGGTATTTCGCGAGTTTAACATCTTGCGGAGACGGATCGGGTTGAAGTAACCCTAGGGGGAACACCGATGTTGGGGCCAGCACGTGGGCGGCTTCCCAGATATCATGGAGTGGGATGAGGTGGCATGATCTCACAGGGATGTGGAGGCCTGGGTAAGGATCAGGATGGATGGTGGAGTGAGACACGGGGCTTACGTTCTGAGATGGCCCAAGAGGGGGAATACAGTTTAACATCATGCGGGACGAGATACAGTTTAACGTCATGCAGGACGAGGGGTTTGGGTCTTACACTCTGAGGCGGCCCAAGGTGATCAGGGAACCGATGTGGAGAGGTTGGGACGACCGGGTGGTGGGATTGAACCTCATGGAGGCTTCCTACGTACCATGCGTTAACATGGATCAAAGTCCACGTAGTTCGCTAGGATGGGGCTTACGCTCTGGGGCGGCCCATAGGAGGATGTCATGGTCGATGCGCACTCTAAGCCCACGTGAGTCATGCTCGGTGTGGGAAACAAGAGGCGGCAGGGACCAGGTGATCACATCGTGAAGGGTGCGTCCGTGAGAAGCGGAATGGGGCTTACGCGTTGAGCGGCCCAAAGAGGAAACAGGGGCTTACGGGTAGTTATCGGCCCTTGGGGCTGGGGCTTACTCCAGGGTGGAGGCCCGTGGTGCGAAAAATCAAAGTGGGTAAAGGACTCCAGTGGCCTTGGTTGGGGGGAAGCATGGAGATGCACGGGTGCAGTCATCCGTAAGAAAGGCTAGGGGCTTACGCTCTGAGGCGGCCCTTCCCCCTTGGAAAAACGCCACTCTGACAAGGGGGATCTCATTCAATGTGAGGAAGAGTCCATTCCCATGGAGACGAGAGGCGTAAAAAATGTCCGAGATGGGGGGACCCTACGTGCGAAGCACAAGGTTAGACCACAGTTTAACGTCATGTGTTAAGGACGAGGTTCTTAGCAGTTTAACGTCATGCAGCTTGGACGATGTGGGTTTTCTCCACACCCCTAGGGCTTACATGCCCAACTCCCTCTACCCCTTGTCGGAGGGAAGGCATCGACAAGGCCATAGTGAAGGGGGCCCCAGGGCAAACCACTGGTGGGTCCACGTTACCGTGGCTATCCAAAGAATCAATAGCCGTTAGCATGCCTATGCGGAGACGCATAAGGCAAAGCAACGCATTGGGAAACACGGCCCAAGGGACCTTGAGGTTACTTCGCATGAGCCTGGAAGGCCGTACGGGAAAACAACGCATGGCGTGCATGCCCGGCAATGGAGACATTAGGTGCCAGTGCAGGGGGCAGCCTAGGGGCGTCAAGGTGAGGGGTCCTGAGCTTTGCGCGCAAAAGGGAAGGATTGCGCGCAAAACACCGGGACGACGTGCAATTGGAGCATGGGAATTGCATGCGGAGAGGGAATTACGTGCAGGGTTTTTCATACACGGCAGGGTATTGCCTGCACGAGACACAGATTGCGCGCAAGGCTGGAACCCGGGGGAGGGGGAAAATTCACTGAAGCCGGTGGAGTTGCGCGCAAAGGCGAACTCCGGGGCAAGGTTTCCCGAAATGAGGGATTACATGGAAGTCATCTTGTTCGCGGGCGGAGCTGAATTGCGCACACGAGAGTTGATTCAGATTCCTCAACCCCCAAACCGTTTGGGGTCAGATTCTATTTATAGGCGACCTTCGGCTCGGAATCCAGGCTGCGCGCGAAATGATTGCGCGACAGGGGCAGCGACGTGAAATTATTAACCGCGCAGGACACAGGCGCGAAATTATTATGTGCCAGCACTGGGACTTTTCACGAATCTTGGGTTTCCTTTCGTGCGGGACATTTTTTCCACGCACTTCACCCAATTTTTCACGCACCACTTCCCCGGCCTCCGGATCGGTCCTCTGATTCCGAATATGACTTCGCTTTGTCATTTTGAAACTTCCTCCGTGAGTTACGGACTTTTTTGGTGTCAACAAATGCCCCCCCTTGGAATTGGATCGGCGAGAGGTTGCAACGATCAGATTCAAAGGGAAACGCTAAAGGGCTGAGTCTCCTGGTCAAGATGTGAGCAAAATTACGATGGGGCGCGCAAAACCTACGGACGCGTGCGGAATTCTCTTCCGGTGCAGTGCGGAACCCTGGCCTCGCCTATAAAAAGGGGTGCTGGGTCCCAAATCCGTACTTCCGCTTTTTTTCCGCGCGATAAGATCATCTCTCTCGTGCGTAAAATCACTTCCGCGGTTGCGCGTAAAAACGCTCTGGCAACGTGGAATTCCATACGAAATTCCGCCGTGATTTCGCACCTTTTCGGGCTTTTCCGCACTTCGTGTGCTGATTGCGCGCTCATCTCCAGGATTTCGCGCAACTCATTCAGATTTTGCGCAGATCTCTCCGATTCCGCGCACTGCATCCTGATTTTCCCAAACTCCCAAAATATTCGAGATGGCTGCAAACCGAGTTGATGAGGGGGAAGCCACTGCCCGTAGGATAGAAATGGCGGCGAACGAGGAGGTTTATGGAGCCAAGGTGATTGTATCCAACAATCTAACCTTGTTCAATCTGCCGACTCCGACCTAGAAGATGTATCCCTTGTCTGACAACCTCCCGCTCTAGAATTTTGGCATCCTGGAGGAGGTGCCACTTCCGGGCTTCGAGGTGGACACGCCACGGTCTTGGGTGACTCGGGAGGACAATCTTTCCCACTACAACATCACCAACAACGACCATCCTGCTAGTGAAACCAGACATATAGACGTATATTTCCTGAACTCGAGGACTAGGACCATTACTGGGGACGAACCTGTGGCAGAGGATTCTCCATCCCTCTACGCGAGCACGTTCTGTCAGAGCATCACGGATGAAACGAAGGGTTGGCTGAAGGATTGGTACCTGCGGTCTAGGGGCATCTTCACCAGCGAATGGGCCTGGGTGTTCTGGGTCCACCATACCTGTGACCAGTTTGGGGACGAACTGCGGTATATCGGCCTGTTCGAGGCGGTATGGACATCGTAGTTTCACTTCCATCGCCAGCCTGAACTCGGACTGGAGCTATTCACCCTATGGTCTCCTGACACCAACACATTCCACCTTCATCATAGGGAAGTCGACATCAGTCTCTGGGACGTTCTCTGCATCGGAGGTATCCCACTGGAGGGTTACCAATACGACGAGTTTGTTCCTCCAAAGAGCACCTGGGGAGATAGGTCGCGGACGCCTATGCTGACGCGGAACCTGTTGGAGCTGGCCAAAGAGAGGTTGGGGGTCAAGGACATCCTGAAGGACGTTGCCTTCAAGGGCTGGTTTAGCCTATTCCTTGAGAAGGATTCGGCCGTCAAGATGTCGGGACGGTGAAAACGTTTCCCAACCGCGACTCAGAGGAGCAGGGATGGGTCATACTGGAGGACCCTAGAGGCGGGGCAATACCAATCATGGGGCTACCGTTTCATTGAGGCCTGGGACCTGAACGTCCGGTATGCCGGGTTCCTTGCCGCCTTCCGAAGCGGGTGGCTCTTTCCGGTGCGGGACACGGGGATGGGTGTCCGCCCAACAACATTGGTGATGGCGGGCTCTATGGCCACCATCAAACAGTTCAACTTGGGCGTCCTCGTACTGGCCAAGCTGTATACCATCCTAGGGAGCATCTCACGAGGGGGGTATCCTTGAAGAGTATGTGGTCCCTTCCAGATCTTCCACTGCTGGGTGGCAGCTCATCTTGGTGGGTACACTTTCCCAAACACCATCCTTCCTCCAGGAAACGGTCTGCGACCGTCCTTGCTAAACATAATAGGGGTGGCGCCGATGACGCTCAATGAGGAGGGCACGAGGATCCGCATCGGAAACCATGACAACTTCAAATTTAGCCCATTCACCACCCAGTCGGCCAGCTGGTGGACAATGGTCAAGGCTCTCTAGAACAGAAGGAATACTTCCAGAGCATTCGGGGCGGGGTGCTCGTGGCTCGGATCGATGGGAATGTGATCTGCGAGCCTTACGTACCATCCCGATTCGCCAGGCTGTTCGGGTGCCTCCAGTGAATGCCGAAGAAGGTATTCACGGTTGTCTGGCAGGAGAAGAATCCATGCGTCATGTGCCAGATGTGGTTGATGTTTACCACCTTTGATTCAGGTGATGTCGTCACTCTTCCCCCCGCCGGGGTCGATGCAGGCCTAGCAACCGAATACGCCGAACACTGGACCATTGCGTACCCTGATGGGCTATTATGCAAGCGCATCCGGCAACTCAAGGTTACTCACGCGGAAACCGGGCGACGGGAAATAAGGCATGGTGCTGTCGGAAGGGGAGGACCAAGGGCGCGTCAGGCAGTGAGGCCTGCGGAGGCAGGGACTTCGGTAGCGGGGACATCACATGCTGCTGCCATGTCCTTGTTACCCACAGGGGGCTCACATGAGGCGACCAGGGAACTACCTGGGAAGCAGATAAGATATCTGCGTGAACCTTCCCAAGACGTAATTCTCCCAGCACTGTGGTCGGCCTGGATGACCCTGCGGCAATCGCTAAGCGTCGAAGCCATCTAGCAGAAAATAATGCAAAACGGGATCCAACTGCCATAGGTCAGGCTCGTTCAAATTATCGTCTGAGTAAACTTCCATGGGCAGCATGCTTATCTGACGGCCATGGATGCATATGCACGCCAGAGGGGGCAGCGTGGAGATCCACCTTTCCTAGTGAAAGTGATGCTCGGCCAGGAGCATGATCCGGAAGCGATGCCGCCGGGAGAAGGCGTTAGTGACGAGGAGCTGAAGGGGAAGGAGGAAACTGGAGAGGACGAAGGCGAGGTAGAAGACGAAGAAGAAGAGCCCGAAGGTAAGGGGCCACAAGGGGCGGCCTACCAAGGGAGTCTCTGAGAGATCGGCGAGATTTCCGACTCTGATCTCGACATAACCGATATTCTTGTGGTTTTTCTCCGTGTTCATTCATTTCCCTTATTCATCTGTTCTCCGTTCCAAATTCTAACTCACTTCCCCATCCTACTCAGGAGCAGTTGAGCGTTGGACGGGCGTCCCCACCAGAGGAGGGAGGAGAGGAACTAGTGGGACATGATGGGGATCTGACACCCATCATTGAATTAACAAGCGTGGAGGGGTCTCCCCTTAAGAAGGCTCCTCTAGCGGCCCAAACACTGGGGACCGACGCTCTGGATTCCTGTAAGTCTCATGCTTCACTACTGGCGCTTGGTGGAAAAAGATCCCGTCTGACCAGCGTATGCCTTGCGCAGTGATCTCAACACTGGAGGCACGTCAGGCTGCGGAGCATGGGCCGTCCACGAGTGGACCAGCGGCGGACATACCACCTCGTTCGGAACATGCTCTATACACTGAGTCGGCCCCGATAATTGATGAACAGGGGGCGACAGACATCCGCGGCGCTGTTCCTGAGACGAGGTCGGAAGCTGGTGGAGGCATCATTGCTGGTGGGGCGAGAGAAGAAGGTCGCCCGGATGTCGAGGATTATATTCCTCATGAAGACATCCCTGGGGTGGATCCTGCTTCCGTTCTGCTGGCTTCCATCCCCATATACTGACCCGCTGACCCTGAAGAGATAGATGACTCAGACTCAGAGGCAGCCGAGGAGAGCCGGAGGACACGGTGAAAAGGGTGGAAGTGCATCCAGTGCTTCCTCAGGCTGCCCCAGTCAGATTGGTTGAGGCAGATGGGATCGCTTCAGACCTGGATACACTTCCTATGCGTCGGAGGGGCTGACACTTAGCGTCTTCATCTGACGGTCCGTCATTACATGGCCGAGAAGATACGCAAGAGCAGCCTACGCACCGACATTGCCCTGTGCCGGGAAGGATCAGCGTGTGCTCAAGCGCTGCTAAGGGCGGAGCAGGACGTTCGACACCTAGAAGGGTAGACAACAGATAATGAGGCCTTCATCGCAACATGCTCTGAGCTCGTGGAGCAACTGACGGCCCAGCAGGCTGATGCGCAGGAACAACTGGTGGAGGCGACCCACCAGATGACCGTACGTCGAACCGAGCGGGCGAAGGCACAAGCTAGGGCTGGCGAGCTGCGCTCTGTGGTGGCCGATGAGGAGAGAGTCTTCAAAGAGCGAGAATCGGTCCTGGAGGCTACCAGCCAAAGGGTAGCGGCGCTGGAAAGATCGCTTCAGCACGCTGATCCCTAAGGGATCTGTTTTTTCCATCTCATGAACTTTTTTGTTTGTACTTCTCATCGTCTCAATCCAATATATGTCCAAATCCACTCATTTGTACCCTTGGTTTAACGGGCTCAACCATAGTTTCGAAACAAATAACAACTCATCGCTAGGCTCCTGTGGGTCGTGCCCAACGTGAGAGGTAGAAGATGCTCGTGCCATCATTTCTTTCAGCTGTGGGGCATTGACAAAGCTTCAGGCGTCCAAAATGGGGCCTGGACTTCTGAGGAGACCTCAGGCCGATTGATGTGTCGACTTCTCAATGTGCTCTAACACACGAGCGGGGTGATGCCAGGGGCATTGAAATCCATCCAAACATTGGGGGATGGGGAGGAAGGGTGAATCACGCTACCCAAATTCGGAACCCAATGGGGCACAACGATGGAGGATAACTGTCAACCTTGGTAGAAACATAGCATCCATATCATGTTGGCCTAGAATGGGGACAATAAATGAGGGCTGAACGCGGACCATGCTCACAACACGGGGGCTAAATCTAATATCATCGGTCAGTTTTCCGGAACTTGGCCCAAGACAGTAGGCAGACCATAGGTCGAGCATCCATACTGTTAGGGGGTCCCGTCAAACATGACCAGTCCTCTAGAACGTTGTCCCATGACAGTAGGCGGACCATAGGTCGAGCATCCATACTGTTAGGGGGTCCCGTCAAACATGAAAAGAAATGAGGATCCAAATAAGGGGGGACGCAAAGCGTGGAAGGTGGAGTGGTGGTTTGTTCGAACAGAGTCCAACACTCCCGAAATTGCGCCATCATGGCAAAGGCGGATTAGGCGGACATACCGACCGGATCACGGGTCATCCCAATTTCCAGGCAGGACCTCCTCGGTGAGAGAACTGCCGCTTCCAATTATTACCATGGGGCATCCCAAACCTGCTCGGGGTAGATGTCCTGATTACACCACTTCCCATGAAGTCGGGCCGAGGGGCCGACAATAAGGAAGGATGGGGTTCAGTAATCCCTGGGGCTGGACCCAAGACGAAATGTCTGGGAGGTCCTACGTATCTCATTAGGATGAGAATCAAGCCACACGTAGTTCTTGAAACACAGTTTAACGTCATGTTGGACGGAATATAGTTTAACGTCATGTTGGACGAAATACAGTTTAACGTCATGCGGGACGGAATACATCTCATCTGGGGAGGAGCATGGCACGATGAGTACCCCGACGTAAATGAGGACATAATCCCGCACCCCATTGTGCAATCCCGCAAGAGAGAGAGAGTCGTAGAAAGCCAAATAAATGATCTTAGATTTAGGTCTTAGAACTCGGACCAAAGGTCGAATGGAAACATAAGAGGCACACGATGGAGTAACTCAAACAACTAGCATGAATGGGAATATGGTGTGTGTACGGCATGGTAAACAACCTGACATGAATGAGGGAATAATCCCATATCACACTGTACACCCCCCTTTTGAGAGGTTTTAGGTTAAGGGACCGAAAACGGAAGTAGGTTGGGCCCACGGGGAAGTTCCCCGGGCGCTCCTACATATCTCATAAGGATGAGAATCAAGCCATACGTAGTTCTTGGAAGAATCTTAGTTTAAGGTCTTAGAGCTTGGACCATGAATGGGTAAGGGGAGAAATGGACAAATGGCGAGGCGGTTACAAAACCCGACGTGAATGAGGACCTAATCCCTACTTACCATATGATGTCTGGGGAAATACATAAGTCGAAGGACCAAACATGAAGATGGCATGATATCATCACAGTTTAGGGTCGTAAGGTTTGGACCAACAACACAATTTAAGGTCATATGGTTTGGACCAAAAACACAGTTTAAGGTCGTATGGTTTAGACCAACAACACAGTTTAAGGTCGTATGGTTTGGACCAACATCAGAGTTTAAGGTCATATGGTTTGGACCGACATCACAATTTAAGGTCGTAAGGTTTGGACCGAAAACATATTTTAAGGACATTTGGTTTGGAAAAACATCATAGTTTAAGGTCATATGGTTTTTTCCATCATCACAGTTTACGGTCGTATGGTTTGGACCAACATCACAGTTTAAGGACTTATGGTTTGGACCATCATCAAAGTTTAAGGTCATATGGTTTGGACCATCATCACAGTTTATGGTCGTATGGTTTGGACCAACATCACAGTTTAAGGTCTTATGGTTTGGACCATCATCACAGTTTAAGGTCGTATGGTTTGGACCAACATCACAGTTTAAGGTCGAATGGTTTGGACCAACATCACAGTTTATGGTCCTATGGTTTGGAACAATAATGCAGTTTAAGGTCGTATGGTTTGGACTAACATCACAATTTAAGGTCATATGGTTTGGACCGTCCGAGAGAGGAGCCTCGGGCCAAAGGGGCCTACAAGGTTTCAACAATCAGGGGGGGAAAGAGATGCTAGCTCCCAGCTATGCTGGGCCCGAAATGCAATTTCTGGGCGACTCCTCGTTCCCCATGGGGATGAGGGTCAAGCTACACGCATCCCGTAAAGAAGATACCCAAGCACATACTCTAGCGCTCGGATCGCGGGAATCCCGAGAGACACCGTTACGCAGCTCGGTCTATCTAATGTGCGGGGGTGTACTGAGGGTTAGTACGAGGAGTGTCGAGATTCCACCTTGACACAGTGGGGCAGAACATGACATGAACCATGCCACAAACATTCAGGGCCCGGGGAAGCCGGCGTGATGACTGAGGATTACTACTGACCATGTTCACAACGCAGCATCCTGCCGTGTTAGCCATGGGGACAAACAAATGAGAATCAACCGCTGAACATGTTCGCAATGCGGGATTTGTGTCAATTTGTTGTCTGAAACCCTCAGGGTGGCCCATAATGGTAGGAGAGCCCTTGGGCGTTCTATCCAGGTCGTTCTCGGGGGTCCCTCCGGGTGTGAGGGATGACGGGGGCCCGAATAAAGGGGAACATGAAGCATGGAATGTGGATGGAACTTTCCTAAGACGAATCTGGAACTCCAAGTCCTAGACCAGAGTAACCTGAGCACATCAGCAGACCATTGGAAAGGGTCAGAGGGCTCAGTCCGAGAGTGGCCAAAAGATGGCGGATCCCCGGGAAAAAGAGGGGGTGTAATGCCAAACACCCTGGGAACCGGGACACCATGGGATCTCCTAAGAGATGTGGCTGGACCTGACATCTAGGTGTTCAGGGAGTTCTACGTATCCCATAAGGATGGGAATCAAGCCATACGTAGTTCTAGAATGGTGCCTTTCAATGCCATTGGACATAAGAGGGATAAATCCTGAGGACATGGTGCATGTGGTGCAGCTATTGCAAACCCGACATGAATGAGGACATAATCTCACACCACGCCACACGATCTTGTGGTCAAGGTCCCAAAGGCGAGACAGACGCAACAACGGACCTCAATCAGGACCCAAAGATGAAAGGTCTAGGAGCTCCTATGTATCCCATTATGATGAGAATCAAACTGGACGTACTTCTGTCAATACAGTTTAACGTCATGTTGGATGAAATATGGATATTAGTTTTAGGTCTTAGAGCTCGGACCAAGGTGATCTTAGATTTAGGTCTTAGAGTTCGGACCAAGGTGCAGTTTAGGGTCGTGTGGGACAATAGAGTTTAAGGTCATGGAGGATCATATAGTTTAAGGTCATGCATGACCATTGGATCTTAGTTTTAGGTCTTAGAGCTCGGACCAAGGTGATCTTAGTTTTTGGTCTTAGAGCTCGGACCAAGGTGATATTAGTTTTAGGTCTTAGAGCTCGGACCAAGGTTTAGTTTAGGGTCGTCCGGGACCATACAGTTTAAGGTCATGTAGGACAATACAGTTTAAGGTCATGCAGGACCATTGGATCTTAGTTTTATGTCTTAGAGCTCTGACCAAGGTGCAGTTTAGGGTCGTGCGGGACCATACAGTTTAAGGTCATGCATGACCATACAGTTTAAGGTCATGCAGGACCATACAGTTGAAGGTCATGCAAGACCATTAGATCTTAGATTTAGGTCTTAGAGCTCGGACCAAGGTGATCTTAGTTTTAGTCTTAGAGATCGGACCAAGGTGATCTTAGTTTTAGGTCTTAGAGCTCGGACCAAGTTGTAGTTTAGGGTCATGCGGGACCATACAGTTTAAGGTCATGTAGGACCATGTGGTTAGGAAAAGTACTTCTTGAGGAACCTGACGTTGGTGGGAGGACTGATACGCTCACCATCCATAGTCACCAGGGAATACGCGCCATTGGGATAAAACTTGTGGATAATAAAAGGCCCCTACCACTTGGGCTCCAACTTGGGTGGTTTCCTGCCGGGAATCATTGGTGCTCTGAGAGCCAGAACCAAGTCACCTTGCAGGAAGGATCATAGGCGAACCTTCTTATCGAAAGCTCGAGCCATCCTGCTCTAATGACTTTCCATGTTATGTAAAGAGCGAAGCCTACATCCGTCCAGCACTTCCAATTCGGCTAGATGGATCTCGGAAACAGTATCTGGCACTTGATGGTCGTAGACCGCCGTGCGCAATGACGGCAGCTGGACCTCAATGGGTAGGACGACCTCTGCTCCGTATACCAGGGAATACGGAGTCACCTAGGTGGAATTGCGAGTCGTCATCCTATAAGCCCAGAGGGCATTGGGGAGATTCTCTGACCAACTTTTCTTGTTCCGACCAACCATTTTTTGCAGAATGTTAGAGAGGGTTTTTTAAACGCCTCAATCTATCCATTCTCCTGCGCATGATAGCGGGATGTTTGTTTAGAGAAAATGTGGTACTTGGTGTACAATCTTTTCAACTCGGACGCTCGGAAGTTGGTTCTGTTATCCGTGAGGATAGCGTGAGGTATTCCAAACTGGTGGATGATATTGGAACTCACGGAGTCGGCGATAGAACCAGCCTTGACTTCCCTGAGAGGGGCTGCCCTTGCCCACTTTAAGAAGAAATCTGTAGCCGTTAAGATAAACCGGCACTGGCGGGCCGTCGCCGGCGGGTAAGGCCCTATGACATCCAACCCCCAGTCTGCAAAGGGCTAATAATACTTAGTATTATGGAGAGGCTCTGGTGGACGATGCACAAAGTTATCATGAACATGGCACGCATGAAACCTCTCGGTGTACTTGATGCAGTTGTGGATCATGGAGGTCCAGAAGTATCCCAGCCTCCGAATATGGTGGGAAAACATCGACCCGGCCTGGTGGGCACCACAGGAACTAGCGTGCACTTCTTGCATGACCTGTGGGATTTAAACTCCTTGAAGACACTAGATGAGAACACCGTCAATCCTGCGCCTATAAAGGAACTGCTCGCGGCTAGCACCACTTTGATGGGTGAACTGTTGTGTGCAGCGCCGGATTCGTTCCCGCTTTACTCAGTCCATCGGAAGATTGTCGTTCCAGAGATATTCAACCAAGGGTGTCCTCCAGTAAGGAACTGTCTCGATCACGACGCCTGAAGCCCCAGGGGGTCCTGAAGTAGGGGCACTAGCGGTGAGGTGGTTCACTCATGGGCCATGATCTCCCTCTGGGGTAACAGGAGAAATGACTCTCCAGTGCGCCACGTGGATGATTAGGTCATCCTGTTCGGGCTCCGCGAGTGATGCGGCCCGGCAGGCCAAAGCGTCTGCTCGACTGTTCTGCAACTGGGGAATGTGAACGACATCTGGTTGGGAGATGAACTTAGCCATTAGATGGAGGGTGCACTCCAGCAACGACATGATTTTTGGCTTCCTGACAGCGTAGTCACCGTTAACCTGCTTGATGACTAGCTTAGAGTCCCCTTTTACATACCGGTGGGGTACGTTAACTTCCAGAGCCAACTCGAGGCCAGTGATGAGGGCATTATATTTTGCTTCATTTTTGGTGCAGCCTTCTGACAACAAGAATGAATATGGCAGAACGACTTGCTCCGGGGTGATGAAGATGATACCCAGGCTCACTCTATTAGGCCGAGGATTGTTTAGCCTTCTACCGGTAGGGCTTCGGGAGGCGCCGTCAAAGTGCATCTGCCAGCATGGGGTGGCGTGATCGACCGAGAGGATTACCTCATCAGGAAAGCCCAAATTCAGTGGCTAGTCCACAGAGGTTTGGTGGGAAGATAAGAAGTCTCCCAATGCATATCCTTTGACGGCCTTCTGAGGTACAAACCTAATATCGAACTGCTGGAGGATCACCACCCAGTGTGCCAATCGGCTGGTCAACATAGGCCAGCTCAGGATGTATTTCAACGGGTCTACCTGAGAGACCAGCTGTACCTCGTGGTGCTGCAAATAGTGCCGCAATTTCTTTACGGCGAATACGAGCGCCAGGAAGCTCTTCTCGATTGGAGAATATCTAATTTCCGCGTCGAGGAGCATGCGACTGAGGTAGTAGAGGCTATTCTCTATTCCCTCGTTGTTCTTCTGGGCGAGAAGGGCGCCAAGTGATCGCTCCAGGGCGGTCACGTAAAGGACCAGCAGATTTCTGGGAACGGGTGGCATCAGGACTGGAGGTTGAAGCAGATACTTCTTGATTTCCTCAAAAGCGGTTTGACACTCTTCGTCCTACCCATAGGTGGCGCCTTCTTTCATGATCCGGGAGAAGGGCTTACACTTTCCGGCCAGATTCGCAATGAATCAACATATATAGGCTAAGTGGCCTTGGAGTCCTCGAATCTCCCAAATATTATTCGGGGGAGGAATCTAGCTGATAGCCTTGATCTTCTTGGGGTTGATCTCGATACCTCGATACCTAACAATAAAGCCATGAAACTTTCCGGAGGGGACCCCGAAGGCACACTTCAACGGGTTCATCTTCAAGTGGTGAGAACGGAGGGAACTGAACACTTTCTCAAGGTCCTAGAGATGGTCCCGGCATTGACGAGATTTAACCACCAGGCCATCTACATAGCACTCCACTAGTGTCCCGAGGATCGGCTTGAATATGCCGTGCATAGCCCGTTGATAGGTGGCACCAGCATTCTTCAGGCCGAAGGGCATAACCCGGTAGCAGCAAGTACCATGGGGGGACCTGAAGGTAGTGAAATCTTCATCCACGGGGGCCATCTGGATCTTGTTGTACCCGTAGTACCCATCCATGAAGAAGAGGGATTGAAACATGCCCGTTGCATCGATCAACAACTCTGTCACGGGAAGGGGAAAGTCATCCTTTGGACAATGGCGATTAAGATCGCGGAAGTCGATGCACACCTTGATCTGCCCATTCTTCTTCCTGACAGGCACAATGTTGGCTAGCCACCTGGGGTACTGGACTTCCTTGACAAAGTTGGCCTTAATGAGCTTATCAACTTCGGACTCAACCATAGCACCATGAAAGGGGTGCATTTTTCTCGGAGGCTGCTTGATCCCACGATGGTTTGCTGGGACGCCAAGGCGGTGGACGACTTCCTGGGAATCTAGTCCCGGCATCTCGTCATAACTCCAGGAAAACACATCAAGGTGCTGTCTGAGGAAGTCTATGTATTGTTTCCGTTCCTCGGGAGGCATAGCGGCACTGACCAATGTGGGTCTCGAGTCTACCTCGCTTCTGAGGTTCACCTGTACTAACTTGTCGACCGTGGTGGAGACGCCCTCCTCAAAGGAAGGAAAATAATCTTCCATGTCTTCTTCTCCGCTTGTGGTAGGATCATCCATGGGGGGAGCCATCTCGGGGCTACTCGAACCTAACGGGGAGCTGGCACCGGCTTGGGCGGCAGAGGTCGTCATGACGGGAGACTGATGCACTGCGGAGACCATGGCGACGAAGGCGGTTGATCCAATCACATCCGGCCTTCGGCCCAAGGGGCCACTCTTTACGACATCAAAGTAGTGGTGACACGTTGGCTTGAGCCGGTCGATTCCATCCTGGTGAAATAGACACGTATGACGTACTATTGTTTCCATGAGCCCAACATCTTGATATCGTACAAGGGTAGGTGGCTCAGGGATCACCTGAGCCTGGTTGGTGTAATAGTATGAGGTGATTTTCCGCCATCGCTAAGACCCGGAAATATGCCTTCCTATGGTACCCGAGATAACAAATCACTCTCCCATATCGGGAGTCGTGGCCTCCAACTGATGGATTGGGAAGAAATATGTGTCATCCAAACCTGCCCATGGATCACTTGTGATAGCGGCGGGCTCATCCTCACCTGCCAGGATTTTCTTGTCCTTGCTCTTGTAATAGTCAGCGTCCAGGTAACGAGCTTCATAAGAGGCAAACGGAGACGCATCTCCTTGGAGCACACCGACTCGACCCTTAAGGGATTATTTGAGGCACTGATGGTATGATGAGGGAACCGCTGCATGAAGATGGAGCCACGGCCTGCCCATCAATGCGTTGTAGGCAGTGTCCTGAGGACAACCATGAATTCAGTATTGGAAATTAAGCCACCGAATTGGGTCTTTAGACGAATCCTTCCGAGTAGAGTTTTCTTGGTCCTATCGTAACCCTGGATTATGAGGTTGGAGGGAGTTAAATCACCCTCGGAAAACCCCAGTTTTCGCAGTGTCTGAGTTGGGATCAAGTTAATCCCATAACCCGTTTCGGCAAGACAACGACAGACTTCCATGCCATTGAACTGGCCGGTGATGTACAGCGGGCGGATGTGCCCCTCTATGGGAGGGTCTTCATCTTCACTATAGAATGAGATAACCGCCTGATATTTGGCATCCTCAATCACCTCGGTGTGGAAGGCTTCTGCGGCCACTACCTCCGTTTCAAACTAGAGGGGGCTCCTTAGAGCCTTGGTGAGCGCCTCGCGCATTTCAGACGATAGGAGAAGGGCCTCAAGGATGGAAATCCATTCCGGAATTCCGACCAGATGCTTCAGGACATCATAATTTCTTGCCAAACGCGAGCTTCTGCTTACAAGAGGTCGCTCTGCGATTGAGGGCATGACGGGCCATGTTGGCGGGACCGGTGAATGACTGGTACTAGGCACGTCCCGCTGTTCACTAGATGATGCCCGGGAGGTGACTGTCATGCTAGGACCGGAAGGCCATAGTCGGCCAGTGGCAGGGCTGGGCTGGTTGCGACGTGGGCAAGGCGGTTCTGCCCGATCCAGTAACACAAAAGGTGGTGGAAGCGAACCTGTTGTCACCAGGTGAGGGAGCCGCGAGTGCTGCTCTCTGTACCGGGCTTGCAGCCTGGTCTCAGTAGCGTGCACGACCTGACTGGAGGTCATGACTGCCGTGCCCTGGTGATTCACGTATCCACAGCTCTGTCGATGTTGGCGATGGCTGGGGACATTGGGGAGGTCCACCTGGCACTCCTCGTTGTCAGGAGCCAAAAAGGGATTTACCAACTCTACGGTGTTAACCGAAGCGTACCCTGGGCTTTCGGGGAGGTCCACATGGAACTCCTCATCGTCAGGAGCCAAAAAGGGATTTACCAACTCTACGGTGTTAACCGAAGCGTACCCCGGGATTTCGGGGAGGTCCACCTGGCGCTCCTCGTCGTTGGGAGCCAAAAAGGGATTTACCAACTCTATGGTGTTAACCGAAGTGTACCCCAGGCATTCACATGAGGAGTCATCCACTACCAGATGGGGTCTCGGAGGGATCCCCATTTCCGGGGGCATGAAATCGCCAAGTTTGTGAAAAGATGACGACAATGGCAGGGTGCGTTCATTCTTCTTGCACCGCCGCCTGCTCTTCTAGGAAGAAGTAGGATGGGACGACGATGCCAAAGCGGCGCTCGCAGACTCCGAGGGCTCTGGATGACTCAGGCGGGCACGAGCTACCGTCTTGCGGGCCATCCAGTCATCATACTTCCGAGACCCACAGTCGGAAACCTTTTCCCACCCATCCCCGTTGTCACTATGGCCATCTGATCCCACGAAGACACCTACCACCTGTGCCGGGGCTGGGCCCAACCTGACTATGTTTTTATAAATCTAGTCTTGGAGCCAGTCCTTGAACACATAGCATTGCTCGATGGTGTGTCCCAGGATCTAGTGATAAGGGTAGTAGTTAGGGTGATCAGTGAGACACACCTCTTCTGGCTTCCGGCACTCAGGCAATCGCACGATCCTATGCTCCAAGGCGCTACGGAAATAACAGGGGACCTGGGACTCACCAAATGAGTAAGTCTGATTCCTTCTGTCTGGAATGGGGGATCTTGGGGGCTGACCATGACCATGGGCATGAGGAGCAGGCCAAAGAGGCGGAGAGGGATTACCTCTCCTAGGTGGTGGCGGTGCGTTACGCGGAGGCGCCTGCCGATTTTGATGTGGTCGTTGCTGGGCCGGAGGCTGTGCCCGTGGGGGTGGACCCCTATGAGCTTGCTGAGATGGCCTCACCGGAAGCAACTCTAGATGTCTGGGGGCCCCTATCTTAGCCACAGTAGCGGGCTCGGCTCTGGCGGCTCTCCTTGCAGAGATTATATGAGGCAGCGGGCATGCCTGACCGGCCTGTTGCAGCGATTCTTCGAGGCACTGAGCCTTGTCCGAGAAGTACCAGAACCCTCTAGGGTAATTATGCATGATCAGGGAAGGAACCAACTCCTCCTTGACGTTCCCTACACACATCGTCAGTAATTTCTCCTAAGTCAGTGGCATGTCAAGGGAGTACGTGAGCCCCTTCCACCGGGCGATGAAGTCCGTGACTCGCTCATCGGGCCTTTTCATGAACCTGAAGAGGTCTGCAATGTTCGTCTTCCGGGTTGTGGAACTGAACTGGTAGAGGAATTGTCGGCGAAGGTCCTCCCAGCTAGTCAAAGATCCAACAGGGAGTTGGCTGTACCAGACGAATGCTGGTCCTTCCAGTGTCTGAACGAAGCATCGGAGCTTGGCAGCCTCCTGCTATCCCGGAGTCCCTAACATAGGCCCACACCTTGAGTTGAAGTATCCCAAGTGTTGTGGAGGGTCTCCGGTCCCTTTAATGGGGGAAAAAAGTGGGGTTCCAAAATCCCGGCGGAGCCGACATGTCATCCACCCATGCTGGGTACAGCTTGCCATTCGGTGGGATTGCCACCTGCTGACTTTCTAGGGCCTCCAAGTGAACGATGAGTACTTACATCAGATCTTATGGATAAATATTCATGTCATGACGGGGATCTCTAACCACAAGCGCGTTTCCAGGCTCTTCGATACGGTAGTCGCGCTCAGCGGCCCGCGGGGCAGCTGGAGGAGCGACTCTCGGAGTGGCAGGAGGAAACCGAGCAGGGTCCCCCACGTGGCCTCGCCGCTCGGGAGGGTTCAGCGAAAAATATTGTGCCCTTTTACCATGGGTTCTAGTGTCTCCCCTATCAGCGAACACGACGCGGTCTCGGTTGCCGGGGGGATCTCACCAAGGGGTAGATGCTCCTGCCCCTACTGTCCTGGTCTAGGGTTTCCGTAGTCAGGCCGTCGCTCTGCAATGTGTTCGGCCAAGAGCTCATCAACCAGCCTCTTTTTCTTAGCTAGCTATTGGCGCAGCGTGGCCTTCTCGGGATCTTCCTCTACCTTCTGCACCGAGGCAGATGGGTCGGCGAGTTTGACAGACCCAACGGGCTCTTTACCCTTGTCGATGTTTCGGCCCATCGCCAGTGGCTCCATGGGCAGAAGAAGACCTAAGAGACTCCTCTGTTGGTGAGTAATCCTACCAGATGGGTCCAGTAGTGGCCTGTCCTCGGGGGGTGAGTCCCCGTCGAGGGGCTCCACAACGTTTACCTCATTTGAAAGGTCATCCATGTTGACTGCCACTGCCCTTGGTGATGTTCCCTCAGGGCCGCCCAGTGGACCGGGCTGTCGGCGGATCACACTGAAGAGGAGAGCAGCGTACTGCCCCCATCCGCGGACATGCGCGTGGGGGTGGCTTCCTCAATAACTCTGCGGAGTACTTGAAAACCTTGGACGCATTGTTGCTGGAGGGCCTCGTGGTGGTCCAGCGACTCGGGGTGCCAGACCGCGGGGAGTGCTGCAATGTCGACCCGGCGGCACTGCTCACCGATCTCCTCGAGATGCGCTTGGTTCCTGGGATAAGGGGCTAGCTGACGGCGAAGGCGGGAGTGATTCACTCGAAGAATCTGGTAGAGGCACTCAAAATCTCCCGGGGTGAGTGACTCTGGCACATCAAAATCCGATTCTATGACAGGCCAAAACTTCTCAGGGAAGTGTCCCACTTCAAGAATGGTCCAGAAGCTCCACGGCTCCGGTTCGGGGTCCGAAACATGCCGCCCCTGCTCGTCCACCGAGGAAAGTCGGGGAATTGGCAATGGCGTCGAGGCAGGCCGTCGGGACGGTGGGCTGGCCGGTGGGGAATACGGTGAACATGATGATTGGCCGACGATCCCTAGGTCATCCTCCAGGGGTTGCAGTGCCCTGGCTTCCACGTCGCGATAGGATAGACCGACGAATGGGCCTCCTATCATAGCGTCAGTGCTCGACGAGGGTGTGTCGCCTCACGACTCTTCCATCGGTCCCCAGAAAAGTTCCTCACCCTCCCTAACAAGGGCGGGAGGTGCTTCTGAGGAGGCCAGTGGCAACATCAGGCTTGATCCTTGGCGGTACGTCAAGTCCCCGTCCTCCTGGATATACCTTCGAAGGTAGGAAGGAATCATACAGACCTCGCATTCGGGGAGTACGAGACTGACGTGTCGCGTCCCCATCCCTGCCCTAAACTCGAAGGGGTGGGGGGGGGGAGTTTCCATCGTTGAGTCATACTCCGCCTCGGAATCTGAGAAACAGACTGGTCTAATTTCTGTCCGGACTCCCCTGAAATTCCTCCTATGGAGACGACGCCCGGCCTTCCTGCCCCTGGGTAGCTCCCCAGGGTAAATATGATTTCCTTCATGGGGTTTCCCAGCCACAGTAGAGCTAGGGTAGAGGGGACTGATGGTCGGGGTGTGAGAAGCACCGGGACAGATGACAAAAGGGACATGGGGAGGACCTCCATGTGAGTGAGCGACAGGATACACAACGGCTCCATACTCGCGTCCGGTAGTAGGGGGAGTGACCTCATACCCCATGTAGTGGGCGCCAGAAAGAGTCATACCCGGATCATAGTCTTCGCGAAGAAGCTTTCGGCTTTCCAGATTGGTGGCACGGAATGAGCCTTCATGGTGAGCAGCACTATTGCGGGTTGGTCCCGAGTGGCCATTTCCAGGGTCCACGGCGGGGAGATTCGACCCAACATGCCTGCAGGGCGATCGGGGTTTTGATCCCAGTCAGGCACGTGGCTGCCCCTACTCAACGTGTGCGGGGATCTGGTAATAGGAGTCAGCAGTGGCTTGGGACATAGTGGTTGCTGATGTTGATGCCCCAGGACGGGCATTCTCTCTCACTCGTGCCCGATGCTGGCGTCTAGTCAGATGGGTCGGAACCGGCAGTGCGGGCATGAAGATTTCATGCTCCTCGGCTTGGGGAGTCGGGCGGCGGCGTCGACGCAGCCTGGCGGGGGTTCTTACCGTTAACCCCTGGGACGGATCGCTGATTGGATGGATCCGGATATCCCCCACCTCATTGGAGTAGGGGAGGGATGTGTTAAGGTTCTCCGGGGATAGGCTCTTGAAGCGGTTGAACGTCGGTGTGGGGAGAAGCGGCTCCCTGCGTGGCCCTCGAGGGTTGCAATGGTGGTGAGGCATAGCTGCCTCTAGATCCAAATGGGCCATGCCCCTGGCGGGGATGATCCCTTCCTCGGTATACCTACGAACCAGGTCATTGATCACCCTCCGCTGGATGATTTCTGATGGGGAGAGGGGGTTTAAGCGCTCAACTGCTAAGGCGGTCGAAGTCGGAGCGACCGTGGAATAGGTGGGACTGCGCGGGGTAGCCGCCTCAGTACTTCCCCTGCCCCTCCACTAGTGGGCAGGTGGCGATCGAGCTCCAAATGTAGTGATCTGATTCATGGAAGTAGGGAGATGAACCCATTAGCATCAACATGAAATGAGATCAACAACGAAGGCCTAGTTTCATTCCATCTTCCATGGTCAGTGAGAGGGATCCACGCTGACGACGTTGAGGAACGGAGTGGCCAACGTCCTGACGGCCTCGACTCCTGGTGAGTTCACGTCCCGGTGAGGGTTACCCGGACCTGGTGACATGCTAATCTTTCGACGCCCCGATGGCTACCATTAACCGTATTTAGGAGAAGAGCTTCACGTCGGGTTCACCATTTTTGTTGCTCTGACTTTTTCGTCGGGGCACGGACATCCGTCTGTGGGGAGGATGCGCTGCCCGTTGCCCCACATTCCCACTTTCCAAAGGAGGGCAGCATCCGTTCCCTGTTCCGGGATGTATGCTCCTTGATAGAAACCGGGATGATGGGATGTCGGTTCTTCCTTCCGTGGATTCCTCCTCGGAGCTCATCACCTATTCTGGGTCTCCCTCATAGATTTAAGACGGGTTCATGAAGCTCATTCCCGGTTCCATATCTACATGGACGCCAGTTAATTATGCTTCTTCCGTCAAGACGCTCTAAGGGATCTTGTCGGGGCAGAAACCTTCGATGGGGAGAACGGTCACGTTGGGACGTCGTCTGCATGTCTGTCTTTGGTCCCTCATTACAGGGCTTCTCAAGGGCGCAAAATCTCGAGGCATCCCACATCAAATGTGGGGAATGTGCACCATCTGAGGTTTTCCTCAGCTTCCCATGTTTAACACGGGTTATGTCGCGATTTTAACGTCTTGCGGAGATGGATCGTGTTGAAGGACCCCTAGGGGGAACACCGATGTTGGGGCCAGCACGTGGGCAGCTTCCCAGATATCATGAAGTTGGATGGGGTGGGATGATCTCACCAGGATGTGGCGGCCCGGGTAAGGATCAGGATGGATGGTGGAGTGAGACATGGGGCTTACATTCTGAGATGGCCCAAGAGGGGGAATACAATTTAACATCATGTGGGACGAGATACAGTTTAACGTCATGCAGGACGAGGGGTTTGGTGCTTAAGCTATGAGGTGGCCCAAGGTGGTCAGGGAACCGACATGGAGAGGTAGGGACGACCGGGTGGTGGGCTTGAACCTCGCGGAGACTTCCTATGTACCATGCATTAGCAAGGATCAAAGTTTACGTAGTTCGCTGAGATGGGGCTTACGCTCTGGGGCAGCCCATATGAGGATTTCATGGTCGATACGCACTCTAAGACCACGTGAGTCATGCTCGGTGTGGGAAACAAGAGGTGGTAGGGACCAGACGATCACGTCGTGAAGGGTGCGTCTGTGGGAAGCAGAATGGGGCTTACACATTGAGCGGCCCAAAGAGGAAACATGGGCTTACACGTGGTTAGCAGCCCTTGCTGCCGGGGCTTACACCAGGGTGGAGGCCCGTGGTGCGACAAAGCACAGTGGGAAAAGGACTCCACTGGCCTTGGCAGGGGGGAAGCACGGAGATGCACGGGTGCAGTCATCCTTAAGAAAGGCTAGGGGCTTACGCTCTGTGGCGTCCCTTCCCCCACGGTCAAACGCCACTCCGACAAGGATGATCTCATTCCATGTGAGGAAGATTCCATTCCCTTGGAGACAAGAGGCATAAAAAATGTTCAAGCTGGGGGGACCCTACGTGAAATGCACGGGGTCGGACCACAGTTTAACGTCATGTGTTAAGGACGAGGTGCTTAGCAGTTTAACGTCATGCAGCTTGGACGAGGTGGGTTTGCTCCACACCCCTAGGGCTTACATGCCCAACGACCTCTACCCCTTGTGGGAGGGATGGCATCTTCAAGGCCATAGTGAAGGGGGCCGCAGGGCAAACCACCGGGGGGTCCACGTTAGCATGGATATGCGAAGAAACAATAGCCGTTAGCGTGCATATTAGGAGAAGCATAAGGCAAAGCAATACAATGGGAAACATGGCCCAAGGGACCTTGAGGTTACTTCGCACAAGCCTGGAAGGCCGTACGAGAAAACAACGCATGGTGCGCATGCCCAAAAGGGGAGACATCAGGTGACGGTGTAGGGGGCATCCAAGGGGTGTCAAGGTGAGGGGTCCTGGGCTTTGCACACAAAAGGGAAGGTGTGCGCGCAAAACACCGGGACGACGCGCAATTGGAGACAGGGAATTATGCGCAGAGAGGGAATTACGCGCAGGGTTTTGCGCGCACGGCAAGGTATTGCGCGCACGAGACATGGATTGCATGCAAGCCTGGAACCCGAGGGAGGGGGAAAATTCACTGAAGTCGGTGGAGTTGCACGCAAAGGCGAACTACGGGGAAAGGTTGCGCAAAATGAGGGATTACCAGGAAGTCATCTTGCACGCGGGGGGAGCCGAATTGCGCGCATGAGAGTCGCTTCGGATTCCTCAACCCCCAAACCGTTCGAGGTCACCTTTTATTTATAGGCGACCTCTGGCGCAGAATCCAGGCGGCGCGCGAAATGATTGCGCGACAGGGGTGGCGGCGTGAAATTATCAACTGCACGGGACGCGGGCGCGAAATTATTACGCGCCGGCACCGGGACTTTTCGCGAATCCCGAGTTGCCTTTCACACTGGACATTTTTTCCACACACATCACCATATTTTTCGCACACCACTTACCGGGCCTTTAGATCGGGCCTCTAATTCCGATTATGACATCGCTTCGTCATTTGGAAACTTTCTCCGTGAGTTACGGACTTTTTTCGGCGTCAACAGTTGTCCAAACCCCAAGATACCTGGAGCTTGATTTACATTCCCACATTTGAATGGAGTAATAATATGTACGTCCCTTATTTCTCACATCAGGCCCGACCCATGTGAGCTTAGGGAATGATCGCTAGACACTACATGAATGCCACATGAACGAAATAAGACAAGACAAATAATGGATCTCATGAAAGAAACTAGAGTAAAATAATCAATTCATGAATGTATGTTCAAAAGTTACATTCATTACAACACTTGAGGGTTTATCCCTCCCATGGTTGGGTTAATCCTGTCAATAGAACGTTGCAGCTCCACAACCCTCTGGCTTGTGGAATCCAGGTTTTGATGCCACATTCTCAGTTCCTAATCGTCCTCAGCAGTGATGGGTTGCAATTCATTGACCAAAGTCTAGGCCCGCTCTAAGTCGGTCTAGATAATGATCATCTCTTCATAAGACTGTTTCATGCCCTCTTTGGCCACTACCAGCTGGGCCTTCAATCGCGATATGAGCTCTGATTGCGCATGAAGGGGGGATGAGTGCTCATCCACCCGGACCGATAGTCGCTGAACTTCATTTTCAACCACCTAGATATTCTTGCTGTTCACCAATTTCTTCCACTTCCATCCCACACTGAGGCCATGATCAAACTCCCGAATCATCTCATCCATCAGATCTCAGACGAGCATGTGAGCACACTAGGAATGCACTCCCCCATCACACAGTTCAGATAGTCACGAGCGATGTTTGGCCATCTAATCTAGCCATAGATCTTGGAGGTGTTATTAATGATGTGAATGATAAACTTCCATAGTAAGTGATAGACTATTTTGTTGTCCTATTCATCAGTGGTAGTTTAGTCCCATTCATCGCGGTTGGAAAGGTCGTATGTGTGGAACGCCCTCAGGAACTCGTCAGTAGGGTCCGCGTCTGGCGTTTGATCAGGAATGGTGGGACCTGTGCTATCTGATAAATACTCATCATCGGATCCCACCTCAATAATCTCAGGCACATCCCCACTGATGATCCTTCTAGTTATTGGGAGTGCCGTAATTCGATTTGCTTAGATATCCACCTCCACAATAAACATAATTCCCCTTGGAAAGGCGCTGCCAGATTTCCGACCAACCTCACTGTAGCGGCCCATGAAAATTAAAGAATTGTACACACTGAGAAGGGGAGCATGAACATCAGTTAACATGGTCAGGGTATGACAGTCACAGAATTGGAAGAGGTAACTTATAGTTATTGAATTCCTATTCTCGTTCTTGGGTTGATGATGTGAGGACCCTGGGGTGTGGTCCTCCATATATTATTTTAATATTTGAAAGCTCTAGAGGGGTCACCCCATGTGTCATTTCCCTGGTAGATATAGAAATAGATGCGACCGTGGGAGTGGATCCTGAAGGCCCTGTATCTGCATCCACTGAGGGATGAGAACATGTTCTGTGTATGAGACTCTCATGCACAGTTCAAGTATTAGCAAGGAGTCCAGAATGTCATAAGAGAAGACCCTGAGGAAGGGGCTTGGGATCTTACCTCATGGGCCTCAGAAAATTCATCACAGTCTGATTCCTAATTGTCAACATCACCCTCCTATGACGGTCTCCCTCTACCGGCCTCGTCCCCCCGGAGGTCTCTTCCGATTTATCCGACAGAAGAAATCAGTCACTCAGTTCAGTAGCTAACAATTATGGTGGGACAGTATGATCCCGCAACACCTTGACACGATCTCTCATTGGACAAGGAGCACAACGAGAAAATGCACAATGCATTCTAACTTTTGCAGGTATTCCTCAACATTCTCTTGGGACATTGCAAAGACGGTCTTGGTAGGGCATATCCCTAGAAAATATTTCTCGAGATGGTTCAAGTGATTCTATATCATAGACGGACTGAGGAATTTCCAGTTGACTTCCTAGATGTCCTAGGCCTTCGGAAAGACAGAATTTTCCAACATGTCTATATGGAACAACCACTTCCACAGAGCTTGGGTGGGTATCCTATGGAATCCTCTCAGTGGCCTCCCCTTTGGATGGCTCTGTTCTTACAGAACTGTCGGGTCCACTAACGATGTTTCATCAATCGCCGCTGACTCACCCTCAACATGTGAGGGTCTCACCGCCATGGTAGCCCCGCCACCGTGAGATGCCTTTATTTCCTTTTGGCCTCGACCCTGAGGTTGGGGAGGCTCACCATCACCGACCCGAATGGTTGGCTTCTTCAACATCATTCTCGGGTAGGCCGCCTCCCAGCTTTTGGAAAACTCCCGGACCATCCCAAATATAGTAGTAGGAAGAGGCAGCCCATTCCACATCTTCTTGTCTTCCCATGTAAACATGCACCACATCATCCTCATCACACACCAGTGTTCTTTATGGCTCACCCCAAGATAGACCTGTTGGGTGAGTCGCTGCATATAACGAAATATCCAGACAAATCAATGCGGGGTGTACGGTTTGTAGTGGGTCTCATGGTCCACCCTTTCCACCAGGAATCCACCTTAAAAGGCCATGAGAATGGACCAGTGATCTTCCGTTTCTTGACTGTCGTGAGTAAAAGCACCGGTTGGCAATAGAAATGGGTGAAAGTTGAATTCCTCCACCTTCCACACCTGAATCAGTATTAATGGCTTGGCCAACATGGACAGAAAGCTTCCCAAATCATTAAGGATCGATGGGCATATGTTTGATCCCGGAGACGAGATGGGGTTCATGTATTCATAAACCTCCATAATATGAAATGCTATCCTCCTATACAGAAGGTTGAATGGCCAGAATATACTTTGTGGCCTCTTCCCCTCTCTGATGTGACACAACATCTTGTATAACATGTCAATCATCAGGATTCTGAGGATGAATCGACCTCCTGTCGCCGATATGGATACCATGACAAATGTTCTTGGTCGCACACCCTTGTTTGTATCCCTCACCGGTAGGATCCAACCATAGATGAGAGAGGCGATGAACTCCGCCAGCTTGACTATCGGTTGTTGCTGGGTGCTAACGCTAAATCTCGATGTGTTCCATGGGCTATCCTCCAAGATCCACCAGAATGAGTGCTCCTTTCCCTGTTGATCCCCCTTCGGGAAAGTCCGTGGCCTCACCAAAAACTACCTTTCTTTTGGGAAGTTCAAAAAATGCTTAAACCACTATCAAAAGTAGACATCCCTCACTACTTCTTTGTCCTCTCCCAGAACTAGCTCTAATAACACCATCACCAATGGTGACACCTGCTGTGGATCCTCCCATGCACCCATTACGGGGATGAATTTACCATACATTTCCCCCAGTATTGGGACCCCCGAGATCTGGTGGACATCACACAAGCTGATACGACCTCCCTGTGGTGTAAGTGGAAGGTATTGGTCCTCGATGACCAGCTACTCAGCAACTCTGGCATCAGCTGCTTCGGATGATAGATGTGAAACTGGGAGGCCCAAGCCTCCTCATACAGACCCACTCTCCTCAACTTAGTCCCAAACTATTCACCTGAGGCACCTACCCTTTAGGCCCATGTCCAATCATCTGTGAAGTTGCCACCCTGGTACTGGTCCCACTCCTCACACCATCCCTTCACCGGGTTACTCAAGGCTACCTTCAAGATCGTCTCGTATAAAGGGGTAGACATATTTTAATGAAATTACATCCTTTCCATATTATTTAGGTGATTTTATAGGTAGTCAGTGATGACAGGTGAGAAGTCCTCCCAGGCATGGCTGTCATCCACCCTGAACCATTGGCGCTGGCACAACGTGCTCATGAACAAGTAAACATGATCATCCTGACTTTCTTCTGGGATGAAGACATCATCCCTCAGCCTGAAGCCATATAGAGGCAACCTCTTACACAGTAGGTAGTTCCTATGGATCTTTGATAGCAGCCCCACCAATGAACCAGGGTCAGAGTGGCTCTGAATTAACTCCCCTGAGCATAAACTATTTTCCATCTCCTCCCTTCAGGCAGTATCCGCAAAGACCCCCTGGCAGCCTCTTGATGATCCATTCAATTTGAAGATTGGGTGTTTCCTTTGTTCAGTTCACAAAGGCCTTTCGTGGATCAATGTTGCGGAGCTGTGTCGGGGAGGTCATTCACAAAGAACATGTGCGGGCCCCTACCCGACCATCAAGTCCAGGATCGCAAAGCGCTATTGCGGAGTCAAAGACTTGCTATGCGCCGCAAAGCAGAATACACGATTTCTGGAGATCAATCATGGGGTACGTGGAGGTTCGCAGATCTAGAGTGCTAAATTCCAAAATAGTGAAGGAGATAAAGGAAAAAAAGAGGTCAGGTCCCCTACTTAGAGTCGATGATATTAGAACCTTCGGAGCATGTATACACTCTGGCGAGCTACACGACGCGCTTAGTAGGCCCGTCACTTCCCCGCTTTCTGAGCCCCCTTCAAAAGGAATCATTTCAAATGGCCGGGGTATTTCGGTGATTGACCCTCAGATTTTGACCCTTGATTTCCCCTTGTCACCAAGTCTAAGGGGTGGAATTCGTTGATTCCAAAATTGGGGACGAAGAAGTGAAAAAGATAGCGTCAAGGGGTTTCCTCACGAAGACCGTTTGTGGAGCCCCCATGGACGCATGGCCGCCACAGAACAGGGAGGCGGGAGGCTCTGGGAGCCAATTTGACATTCGTGACCCCACCACAGAGCAAGGAGGCAGGTGGCTCCGTGAGATGATTTGACATTGGCGAGCCTGACATGAATCAAGGAGAAGAGATGCTCCATGACCTCGTTGACATTCACGAGCCCGCGGCAGATCAAAATCCATCTTTGCACCGAGTGAGCTTTTCTTCATGGCACGTATTGCCTATAAATATAGGGCTCCCCTTGAGCCCAAATGACGAACAATCACACCTTTCAACTTCCAATCTCCCGAATTGTGAAGAACTCTCTGATCTTCGAACCATGAGCTACGTGAGTTATTTTTGCATCACAAAATTCCTCCCCCTTGCATTAATTACTACCCTCTTTAGAGAGGGATGCCTTTCACAGAGCCTGTGGGCCCTTGCAAATAAGGGGATTCCCAAGGGGACCAGGGTCATCGCAGATCATTTTTTCTTCACGAAACACCCCTCATGCACATATGGCCCATATGCTAAGGTAGGGCCATTGTGCCTTGTGAATCACCTTGCTTCACAACCCAACACTTCGTGAGGAACCCTTCCTCCGAAAGGAATTTCTCCAAAAATCCCTTTCCACTTTGTGATACACCTTCCACATGCACCTATTCCATATGCTTAAGATGTGACACTATACTTTGTGAAGCATACCCCTTCACAAATCCCCTCCATTACATAGATCACAAGAGCTTCACAGGGCCCCTCCCTATGAACTCATTTGCTGTGCAATTCCTTTTCCCGTTCAACCTTCAATGTTTTCATTAAGTGATTTCAAAGTCCCTTGGACATTACTTCCATTTGAGTTTCTTTTCCTCATGCTTCTTCCCATAGGAACTCTAACAACAATTGCTTTTTCACATAACCATTATAACATGGACCCCCAATGGTTCGTTCTATTACACTCCCATAACACCATTTCCTATCTCTTCTCTTCACCATGGTGTAGAGGATGAAGGTTATATAAGTCCTGGGGGTGTAGAGTGAACCCACATCGTCTGAGCTGCAGGACGTTAAACTACCAAGAACCTTCTTCCTCAGCACATGACAAAAAAATGTGACCTCACCCTATGCCTCACATGTAGGGTGACCCGTCTCAATCATTCTCTATTCTCATTGGTCTCCATGAGAGTGAGATCATTCCTCATATGGAATGAAATCATATTTACCAGAGTGTTGTCTGTATGTGGGGAAATGGAAACCACCCTAGTGTAAGACCCTAGCTTTTCTTACAGAAGGTAGCATCACTATTCATTCTCTTTTCCTGGGTGCCAAATCACTCTCCCACTAGGCTCTGTCACCACCCTGGCCTTCATCTTGTATTAAGACCTAATATCCATCTCCCTGGGCCGCTAGACACACTTAAGACCATGTTTCTTCTTTGGGACGCTGACCACGTGTAAGCCCCACTCTCCTTCCTAAGGATACAGGTTTTGTGACATAATCATCATTTCTTGGTTGTCTCTTATTTCTCACACTGAGCATGACACATGTTGGCTTATAGAAAGCATTAACCATGACATCCTCTGCGGGCAGCGTAGAGTGTAATCCCTAAACCACATCTGAACTATGATGTCTTTGATCCTTGCCATGTCATGGTACGTAAGAAGCCTCCCTGAGGTTCAAGCCCACCATCCATTGGTCACTGCTTCCCCCTTCACGTCGGGTCACCAAACACCACCTGAACTACAATGTCTTTGATCCTTTACAAGGAAGGGTACATAGGAAGCCTCCCTATGGTTCAAGGCCACCAACCATTGGCCGCTCCGACCCCCTTCACATCGGTTCACAAAACACGTCCTGAACTATGTGGTCTTTCATCCTTTCCAAGGAATGGTACATAGGAATCCTACTTGAGGTTCATGCCCAACACCACATTGGTTCTGACCACCTTCACATCGGTTCCCACCCCATCCTGAACTACATGGTCTTTGATCCTTTCCAAGGTAGGCTATGTAGGAAGCCTCCAGGAGGTTCCAGCCCAACACTCGGTCGCATCGACCACCTTCACATCAGTTCCCACACAACCTGAACTACAAGGTTTGTGATCCATGCCAAGGAAAGGTATCTAGGATGCCTCCACGAGGTTCAAACACACCATCAATCTGGGCCCCATGTCTTCATGCATGTTGGTTTACCGAACCCCATCTCATTTGAACTATGTGGGTTTGATCTCTCTCTACTGGGTAGGGTATGTAGGAATCTTCCATGAGGATCCACCCCATCCAACGGTAAGCCATTGTGACCCCATCCAGCGGTAAGCCATTGTGACCCCGCCCGGTGTTAATCCGTCGCGACCCTATCCAGTGGTAATCCATTGTGGCCTCAATCAGTTGTAAGTCGTTTCCTCCCTTAATCAGCGACAAGCCATTGTAATCCCATTTATGGGACCCTCATCTTTGGTATGCCCTAGTGTTGTTAGACCAACATGGGCTACTAACCATGCGTGAGCCCCATACATATCATTGGGTTTTTATCCAATGTGTACAACCCCAATTCAAGTGCTTTTTCTGTTCTTCCATTCGATCCTATGTGTTTCTTGAAGGTCATGCCCCAACCCAGAGGTACCACTTCCTCTAGGTCCAATACATGCATCCACTATCACAGGCCACATTCATAGGCGTCATATCACCCTACCGAACTACACGGACATTGATTCCGTGCCACAGTGATACATAGGTAGTCTCCTTGAGACTCTATCACAACTTTACCATTTTCCTCATGGTGGTTCCATCTCATTCCCCTCCACTCCATTAAACTCTCCTTCATCCATCTTGGTTCTTACTCAGCCTGCCACATCCTAGTGAGGTCATGAAAACTCACCCCCCCCCCCCATATCAATGTTCCCTTCAGGGGTTGCACCCATCTGGTCCACTATAATCAGTGTTTTGATCAGTTCGATCCGTCTCTGATGGATGTTGAACTCATGGCATACCCTATGACAAACACGAGAAGATGAGGAAAACCTTAGATACATTCCCATGGAATAAAATTCCCCTCATTAGATGTGGGATGCATCGTGTTTCCACCCCCTTGAGAATCCATATAATAATGGGAATAAACCTAGATGGTCAAGTGTCCTAGAATCTATACACGCCTGTGATTCCCAACGTGACTACTCCCCTGACTGAAAGTTGATTCCATGACTGGACCCTTTGGAATGTCATGACAGAATCAGAGAAATTAACTGGTTTCCATGAAGATATGGAACTAGGAAGTGTCTCATGAACATCATCTTAAATCTATAAGGGACACCCAAACTAGGTGATGAGTTCTGAGGAGGAATCCATAGAATAAAGAACCGACATCCCATCATCCTGTTACAATCATGGGGAAAAAATCCCTGAATAAATGATAAATGTCGTCCTCCTTTAGAATGTAGGAATGTGGGGAAATGAAACCATGCCTTTCATTCTCAAACAAGACAGAGCCACACGCCCTGACAAAAGCATTGGAAAAAGGTTAATTACAAAACATGTGTCTCAATGAAAGAAAATTGAGACAAAACTACTTTATCAATTTGGTTACTTTGGAAACACTAACCCCCTTGAAAAAAATATCATATAATAGATATGTAAATACCCATAAATATAATTATATTAATCTTATAATATGTTTATGTGAATTATACACAACACAATAATTTATGTGTGGTGAACCTGATCTGTATCTCACAGATATAAAATGTGAGATGAAATTCCCTTACCTAGTGTCTTGAACCTCTTCAGACACGTAAAGTCCTCTTTTATAACAAATATATGTTTATTATAAAACTTTTATAGAACTATATTCTTATATATAATACCATATATGGGTTTATTGTGTCTTTATATTAAACATTTTTTAAAATTCCATGTTAGGGTTATGTTTAATGTAATATTTTTTTTGGGTTTTGCTTATGTCTTTATTTGTTTTATCTTTGGTCCTTATACTTATATCAAGAATTCCATAGTGTAAACCATGATATAAATATAATCAATATTCAATATATGTGTACTGTAATAATATATAGAATACAAAAGTATGAAATGGAATACATTATTCATGAAGATGATAGGCCATACACACATATGAACGCTGCTTCCATTTTATTAATGTATTGAAAATAAGAATGTAAATGATATATATATATATAATATCATTACAGCAGAAACATTATGTCATATATGTCATATTGTTTCACTAAATATATCCTTAATACATATCATGTAGGGTGTGAATGTATCACATCGATTTGCGGGGCTGTAGTACACACTTCCTCAAACAAAATTATATTATTTACACAAGATGTAAAGCATAAAAGAATGTTATAAATAAAAAATATATAATTATAGAGAAAATAAATATATCATATTTATCATATATAAATATATTTTCCTTCATAATTTCTACCATTAGTGGATGTAAAGGAAAAGCGAACAATCGTCATTTCATGGGGTGGTAGTTCGTTATACACATAAACTGTATGTTTGGTACCTATTAGATAGAAGTGTTTTTAAAAGTAGGTCTAACTCATAGAATAAAAACATCCTTGATTATTAATGATACTCATTTTTTTATAAAATAATGTAATAATAAGAGTTTTTGGAGTGTATAATGGAAATAAATCAATAGATCATGAAGGAGGGTGGTGCCTCTTAATCAGGTAACTCCTTTTAAGTTTCCCCAAAAGGATTCCTTGGATTTATTTCTGCCAAATGGAAGGCTTCAATGAGGAATTTTTGGATTTTGGAAATTTTATTGGGTTGATATGGTATGCTCCAAAGTGCCTTTTGATGTGGGAGGAAGTGGAATAGGTGGTAGCCTTATATAGGGAAGAAAAATGACACCCATTAAATTTTTGAAAACAAGTTAGGTGTAAACACGTTTTTAACTAAAGTTTTCTAGAAAAATAAAAAAACTATGGAAGTTTTATCGATGGTATATGGCCAATAAATGGGTGTTGCACAAGTGTCCAGGTCATTTGGGCACTTAATTTTAAGGTGTAGTCACATGTTTATCTTAATTTCATTTTAATTATTTTAATTAATTTTAATTACTTTCACTAATGTTTTTGGAAAAAGATCAAGTTGAACATAATTGAAGTTATAAATTATTCATATCATAGAATATTGAATTTATTTACCTATATTTCAATCTCATACCTAAAAAAACTAATTTTAAAATAATTCCGCAGACAGGTTGACAATGCAGGTTTTTAATTAAAAAACATTCAAAAGATTGTAATGTTTTTATATTAAATTTTAATGTGAAGTTAAATATAATGACCTAAATTGTATTAAATTATAAACAAATTATCTAATTTATATTTTAAAAAAATTAAAATAAAATTAAAACTTATAAATAAATTAGATGAGAAATCTATTTTGAACAATAATTGAGTGTTGTTTTACAATTTATTAAATATTAAACCTTACAAACAAATACCAAAAAATAATAATAACCCAATTTTAATGTTTATATTTAATTTATAATGAGTATTTTTACATATTAAATCTGTAAAAGTTCCCACAACTTTATCTAAAATGGGTTCTTCATCAAAAGGTGGTAAAAATACCTTTATAAAAATATATATTTTAAGAATAAAATTTGGTTGTTATTATCTTATGTCCATCAATCCTATTTGATAAATATCCCAAATATTTTATTTCATATATATAATATATATTAAAATAATTCCACTCAATAATTTTTTTAATTAAATTTATTAATTCAAAACACCTTTAAGAGCATAGAAATAAAAATAAAATCATTTATATTCAATTGGTTCTTATGCTTTGTTTTTTAATTAAATGGAAACCAATAAATTCATCGTATATTTTTTTAAAAAATATATTTTTATAATTTAGTTAATACTATTCATAACTACTAATTTAACATAATGGTTATATCTTATTATATTAAATAATAATATATTATTGTTCAATAAAACATGGTCTTACGTATTACCCAAGCCATCAGAAAAAGTAATTGTTTCATGTAGCACAAGAACTCCTCGATGTTATGTGTAGAGAATGCTAAAATTTATATTTTGTATAGCTCAATGAAAGTCAGTTCAATGATTAAATAACGTTTTACATAGTGATTTAACGTAAAAAACAATTTTTAGTGTTTTGTTAAATGAAAAATATCAAAAATATAAATTAATTTGAAGAAAAATAATTCAAAATATCAATAGGTGTCACATTCTACGACACATAAAATGAATTTATCTATCAAAGTTAATATGGTTTAACAATGGTTTAATACATTAATGTTCCTTACATATAAATCCACATCATCAGAATAAATACTAAAACATCCTTTTAAATTGAAAGTAGGAAACATAAATATTACCCTAAGTTACATATAAGTAGGTTTCCACATAGGATAACATTGTTGAAAAGTGAAAACATGGACATTGAAGAAAATATAACTATAAATTCTTTAGATAGAATGAAAATGTACAAGGTTAGGAGAATGTTAATAATCACAAATCCATATATCTTTGATTATCTAATATAACATCCAATTCATTGAAAATAAGGTTACAAGGATAAAACTATTTTTTCAAGATGATTTTTTTTAAAAAATTGAATAATTTTAACAAGAATATATACATAATTGATTTAATTATTTTTTCATATGTAAAATCCCACACATTGAACATTACTTAATCAACTCTACCTTCTTCTCATACTCTAGGGGAGGAAGGTGAATTTTTCATTCCTGAAGCACTAAAATATGATGATATCCATAGTATGCTATCTCATTTGTGATCAGTTATCATCAACACAATGTTTTTAGAACCTGTTATCCAATATTTATAAATCCTCATGTTGTGAGATAATACATTAATCTCAAAAACATCCTTCTACATTTAAATTAATCATTCAAAAAATATTTAACCTTATAACCATTCAAAAAGATAAATGGAAAAAAATTCATAATTATGGTCATAAAATAAGATTAACATTGAACCCCTATATGGAACATGGTACCACTTGGTTTTCAAATTCCAATCATCTGAATAACCTTATCTTAAATCCTCTTGAAACATGGTAATAAAATGAATTTCCATAAATCGTTTTAGAAGACATTCAAGCTTCATTATTCAAAATATTACTAGATATAATCCCTGAATACAAGAAGTTGTAAAATTCATCCATAATTATGTAGATCACTTTTTCAACAAATCAGCATTCAAATTTACGCTAATCAGTGCTATCAATTATACTTTAACCAAATCAATCATCTCATTTTCCAAGATAAACACAATTTTCTCAACATATTTGTCACATTAAGGATTACGTTCCACTAGTCAAAATAAAACTTTTCTATGTCTTAATCACAATTCAACATATCCTTTTCAATCCACAGTGAACAATTATACTGAAAATACTTTTAAATTTTATTATTAATGTATCATAATCTTTGACTTCAAAAATATAAATAATCCATTCGTCTTACATTATTCATAAACCATTACTTAGGCTTAATCAACCTATTACTCATAACAACATTCCTATAATATGAAATATAAATCATGTCTCATGTTTTCTTATCCTAAATATAATCATGTTTATTATGATTAATATAAATTTTATTGTTAGAATATTGCATACCATTCACATGATGTTGGAGGTCCCTTTATCTTCACAAATATTACAAATACTCATACTACATTCCCAATTCTATTGATGAGATTTACACTTGGTAAATTAATATTAATAAATCTCATACTATCCTTACCTAAAAAATCCATTGTTAAACATGATCCTTATAGTTATCTCAATTGACTTCAACTAAATATTATTGGGTGAAAAACATGTATTAAATAAGAAAACCACACAATCATGAAAAATTGCTTATATAAGGTCTAAACCAGTTAAACATATTTTTAATCGATGAAACATCCTTTTTTTTAGGATATTCATTTCCATATTCTTTTCCAATACTTCATGATTGTTCATAAATATTTTGTGAATTTCCAAAACATATCCCCCAGGAGTTTTATACTAGGTGTGTAGTAAATCCCATGGTTGTGTACCAGGTTATGTCGAGATAGGATCGACACACTTTTTTGAGTTTTTAAACCTATTTACATCTGTTATAAATCTATATCCACTTATAGTATCTAAAAAGTGATGTATTTCTAGAAAAACACTCACTCAATCCTTTACCAAAAAATCCAAGACATTTTCCTAATCATTTCTCTCATCCTTATGCATATCCTTATAATATCAATTGAAATTTCCCTTGAAATATTACTAGGAATATCACTAAATGTTTTTCTATCCTAGTTTCAAATGGTTTAGTAAACTCTCTCTTTGATACTAACTATAACCACTAAGTCTTAACGTACATAAACCTTACCTCACTTTTTCAGAATACAAAAAACATTACAAAAATAAATGCCCAAAGACAGTATTAGTCTAGAGCCTTTGAAAAAATGTAACAAAAATATTATAACTCTATTAAAGATATTTCATGTTTCCAAAAAAGATATTCCCCCTTCGTAATTATACTTAAAACCGATTATTCATAACCTATGGAAAGGACCCAAAACAAAGGGGTGATCTCAAAGGCTCGGTAAGGGTAGTTAAAGGAACTAAGTAAGATTCTCATGAACATAAGTTTATGAGAACGTGACCATGATCATTATAGGATCATACTATGTATAACAAAGATCATAAACATTAATAATGGAATAAAGATCCATAGTTAACGAAACATTAATCAAAATTAAATAAAGGGTATAATCCCTGAAATCATAACTTATGAATAAGACATGGAATTGTGTCATACACATCAGTGTATATCATTGTAAACATGTATACATAGAAACAGATTCTAATATTGTCTAAGGATATGAAATCATTCCCTATCATATAATAATCAAAATGGAACTGGGTCCACACAAAATTTTATGAATATAAAATCATGTTCACATATAAAATTATGAACATTTAATCAGGTTCACACATAAAAATATGGATATTAATCAAGGTCCATGAAAAACATTGTGAACATGTAAACAGGTTCATGCATAAGATTATGGAAACATAATAATGTTCACTCATAACATTATGAACATGTAATCAGTTTCACAGATAAACATATGGACATGAAACCAGGTCCATTCATAACCCAATGAACATGTAATCAGGTTCAAAAATAGAATATTCATGCATGATTCATCCATCATTACCCAATGAAATGGAGGGAGATATAGGTACCACCCATCTCATGATAACAGCAATCATACAAGTACCACAAAATAAATATTTCATCATATATTGACCCATAAAAAGAGAAAGGTTTTACAAACATAAAATCATAATCCATGAAATCAAATTGGTATCATTAACATTTAATCACCTCAAAACCGTTGAAAATAGTAATGATTATTAATTTTTACAAGAATGAATAACCTTTGAAAAGAAGAGGGTTTCAAAATTATAAAACTTGTGGAATAGATATAGGTTTCATAAATATCATAACATTAAATAATAAACCACTCAAATAATGAATATGAGTGGACCCTATACATCATTTCCTTGAAAGGAACGTGTATCATCAGCGAATGTCATATTATATGAAAAAAATATTTTGAAATATCTTCTGATGAATTTATTGAGGAAAATAACCATTATTCTTTTGGAAAATAACTATTAAAATATAAAACTTTTTAAAACAATTCTGTTAAAATTTAACCATTTAATCATGAAAAGGAATCATCATAGTAATAATGATGGGTTAATCCCTACATGTCGTACGAGGTAAAAAGAACATTACTTTTTCATTGTAAAAGAGTCGGAAAGAATTACATGATCAAAAAAATAAAGAAGATTCTTTTGAAAACATTTGTCAAAACAAAAAGTGTAATAATATATTTTAAATATTATTGGATATTACAAGAAAATTATTGGAAACGCTTTATAAAACATGGTTTTGAAAGAACCCAGATATATGATCAAAGAGGGGGTAAAGTCAAGCTTTCTAAAGAACATTCTTAACTATCTTATGTACTAATGAGTGGAAAAATGGTACCTGTCACAACTGACATTTCAATTTATTTATTTTTTATTATTTCTTGGTTCTGAGTGTCTGTGTTGCGGTCTGGTTTGCGCCCCGGATCAAAATATTTGTTGTTTTTTTGCTTTTTCTGGGTTTCAGACCCATGTGCGGCCACCGCATGGTTGGCGGTCGCCACGCAGTTGGCCTAGGTGTCGGGCAAGTGCTCTCATTTTTATTAAATAATTTTTTTATTTTAATTTTGTTTGTCTCATGTTATAATTAAGTGGTTACTTTTATTAATTTTTATTATTGTTATTTTTATAGTATTGTTATTATTATTATTAGTATTATAATAGTTATTCTTTTATTGTTATTATTATTATCATTATGATCTTATATATATATATATTCATAAACCTAACCCTAAACCTACCCTCTCCCTTCCCCCTCTCTCTCTTGCACCGCCCCCACCCCCAAGCCATGGATCCCGCATCCGGCACCCTTCTCCGGTGCCCGCTTCTTACACCCGACCATCGCCGCACCACCGGCCTCCGGTGCCCAGCTCCCTTCGTCCCACCCTCCCTCTGGCACCCCGCTCCCGCACCCAGCCTCTCTTCGACTCCCTGCCCCCGAACCGACCTCCCTCCAGCGCCCCACACTCATAGCAACCTCCCTCCGGCGCCGCTCCCTCACCCGGCCACACTCCTCCTTGAAGCCCGGCTACGCCTCCCCGCCCCTACGGTGCCTTTCCGCTACTCTCCTCGCAGGCCAGCATTTCCGGCGAGCCCCCACCGTCGGACAGTGATTGCTGGCCCCATCGGCGCACCCTGCCGGCCCTTCCTGCGAACCCCACCACCGGCCAGCGGCCTCTGGCCCCCTCCAATGACCTCCGACCGAGCTCCGGTGAGCTCCGCCTATAGCCAACAGCGGCAACCCCTGGCCGCGCGTTCTCCACCAGCCCGAAACTTTCGGCGATGACCCACGACCTCCTGTGCAACTCCCTCGGGAAGCTTTCCCCTATTATTCCTTGGCCTTTTTGGTTTCCGGTGAGTATAAGGTTATTTTTAGTGTTCGTTTTGGGTTCATTTTGGTTTTCATTATTGATTTATGATCTAATTGGGATCCCACAGGGTGCGATTGTGGTGTGATTGGTGTTTGACACCAATTTTTGAGAATTTTTGACACCCGATGTAAGTTGTTCCGTGCATAAACTTTTGTAGTTTTTTAATTTGCTTGTTTGATCATATCAGTATTTTATTAGACTAGTATTCTTGGTGAAAATATAGTGTTGTTTAATGTTTAATATGATTTTGATTTGTTTAGAAAAGTGATTATGTGTTATTAATGTTTTTATTTTATGAAAACTTTTGTTGAGCCATTCGTAGTGTTTCCTAAAACGTGATGTTGTTTTGCATGGTGCGCATGGGCTGGGAAATTCTGTTATTGAAATTTGTAGTGTTTTATAAACTATGTTGTTGATTTAATAAAATGTGAAAGGGTTGCAGTTGGGTTTTGGTGTGATGTCAATATGGCGTTGTGTGCGTTTCATCAGGAAAGTGTTTTTTAGGGATTGAAGTTAGTTTCGTGTGATTAAAGCCGCAGTGTGTTTTCAAAATTGTTTTATAAAAACGTGAAATGATTTATTAAGAAGTGTGGATGCTCGGAATATGGTTTTGGGAAAACATGTTTAGGCTCACGTGATTTTAATGGTCAATTTCATCATGTCGTGCGCTTTTGTCTTATTTCGTACTCTGGTGTTTTCGTGAAATAACTTGGTGGAACATTAAAATAATTAGTGAGTTGTTTTGGTGTTATGTGGTTTTTACAAAAACTTTGTGGATTTTAATGTGGTTTAATAAATAAGCTTGATGGTGCGAGTTGTGTTTTGAAGTAATGTAGAGCTGGTTCCTTTGAGTTAGTTGTTCGTTTGGTTTGTTCTGAGTCAGTGGCTATGTGTTCTTAGTTATCATGCGTTTGTTTCAGTGTGTTGGCGATGTAACCCTACGACATGGCGATCATCGGCTTGTGCGGGCTTGTGCGCCAATGCGAGGTATATTGTTTTGTCGTGTCCGAGCTGCGTCTTGAGGTAGGTCTCCCACTGCACATGCCTTTAACTTTAGAATTTATTTATTCCTTTTCATTTTATTGAATTTCAGTAAATTTAAAGTAGTATTAAATATTTATGCTTAGTGTGGAGACCTGCTGAAAATGAAATCTGTTTACCTCTTGCATTGCACTGGAAGCATTTTTCTTGGACTTAATTGTGTGGTTTTCTTGTGATATTGATAAATGAGTTCTTTTTGAAATGTGCAAGACATGTTGAAGTGTGATTGAAAATGTTTTTGGTGTGTGTGTAAAATTAAAGGTGTATTGTTTATGGAATCTTGTGTTCTCTTAAAACCTTGAATAGAGAAAATGCTCGTTTGGCCTTAAAAATTGTTTTTGGAAACTTCAAGTGTGGATCTTTTGTTGTTGAAAAATGTTTTCCTTTGACGCGTGAATAAAAATTTTGGATTTCATTTGAGAAATAGCGTTCCTTAAAAAAATGATTTAAAGGCATGTCTGGCCTTTGAGCTGGATTTTGGAATTTTTCTGTGGTGGTTTGGTTTTCCTTAAATGGGTTTATATGTGACTTTATGGTTTTCAATGTGATGGTGTGTGTTATGTATGTTTGGAAACACCTTGGTATCTAATGGATTAAATGATGAATGATATGGAGGCCTGATTGGCACTTTATTTAATGTGAAGTGATTATATATATATATATATACATACATACATATGGGGAATCTCTACAGGGGGACTTCCCTTTGAGGGTTTTCGTATAGCGGTGTCTGTGTAAGTGGTTAGAAAGTGCGGTGAGATGAGTCACGCATGCGAGGGCCTCCCACTTACACAATATTATTAAAACCACCATGGGTGCCTGGGCATCTTTTAGTTAATCGAGTGATGGTTGCTGGCTAACCACGATTAGATGGGTTGGTCCCCCCTTGGTATGTAAGGCCTTGTGGGGCATGCCACTGGTTGGCTGTTAGGGCGGCTAGTTGGTTATTGACTATAGAGTACCATGCCGATAGGTAGTCTGAACCTGAGTACGTCCAGGTGTTTTCTAGGGATGTTTAGGATCACCCATGGTTATTTGATGTTCCTAACTTGTTTACTTTCAGTTGTTCTTTACATCTTATACTGTTATACTTTGTGAATATTGTTTTCAAATGAAGATGTGTTATTATCTTTGTGCAAAAATTTAAAAATGTAACACTTCATTCTCTTTTAGAATGAATTTGGCACCAATGAAAGGAATTAAAATTTTGAAAAAGAATAAGGGTAATGTCTCATGTTTTGATCTTCAAGTGAAACATCATGGAATATTACTTATATATTTTATAGTTCAAACATGGAATTTATAGATTCTTTATTTACTGGCATTGCTTTGGGATTTGTTGTTGGGCTCACCTACTGGGTAATTTTAGTACTCACGCCTATCTTTTACCATTTCAGTTGTAGGATCCTTTATTCAGGTTTTCTTGGTTTTTTCCATTCATTGTTGGAGTGGGGATAGTCCTTTATTTGGGTTGTGACCGGTGAGGTCACGTGGAGGTATGTTTGTCGCGTAGCTTTTATTTTATTACGGTTGTTAGTGTTTGATTGTTTTGTTTAATTTATATTCAGTTTTGATCCTAGTTTTTTTTGGGCTAAAATAGTTCCCAACATTTAGATCTTGATTCCCGACACTAGTTTCCATCTCGGGGGATCGAGAACGCCCCTCAGGACTTGCCGCGGACTAGCTCGGGTGACCGGTTCAGGGTTGACCCGGGCTGGTTTGTGGCAAAATGGTATCAGAGCATGCCCTTGTTATTTGGGGCATCTGGTAGATGGAGAATAGTATTTTCAGGACTCGAGAGGTAGGTACGGGAAGGATGTCATGAACCCTCACCTGTTCCACACCTCAAGTCGCTAGGGATGGTCTGGGAATTGAGTCTTTATTTCCTTCTGGTTTGTTTTGTGTTGAGAGATGACAATGGAGGCAAGCCGATGTTACATTGTGATTTCACATGGAGTAGTGAACCATGTGGAGTCTGGGTACACAGTTTTAATTCCTCCTAGAGGTCGATGATTACATGGGACATGGCCCACTACCATGTTTCCAGGTTAAACGTGGCTGCAAGTCCCTTACCCCGGTGTTTGATGCATCATGAATGTTTTTTTTCGTTTGGGTCGGTGTAAATGCATTGTTGGAAATGAAAAAGGGGTTTTGAAAAATTGGACTTGTTTATTTTAAAAGAATTTAAATGTATGAAATTGGTTTTAAAACTGAAATCCTTCGGTTTGGAAAACCTTTGTTTGCATGGAAGGTGTTTGAGAGTGGTTTGGGGTGAATCCTCAGGTACTCCTTATGAACATTTTCACATGTGAGGAGATGTGTGGAAAGTTCATTTTGGTGCGTATTAATGAAAGTGGATGAAGACATGTGCAATAGTTCATGGGATTACCCAGGTGTGTTTGAAATTAAGGGCTTGACCATGACTTCTAAATTGTCTTTTAAAGAGGAAAATGGTTTTGGAAGGTGGTTTTGGTTTGAAAAGTGGATACGGTACTTGGAAAATGGCATTCAAAGAAGGCGGTTTTGAAATCTAAAATAAAAAAGGTATTTTGGTGTGGTGTTAGTATTTTTTTGGTTTATGAGTTGGATGTTTTTGAATGAAAGAACTTTTAATGATTTTGCTTTGGCTTCATATTGGTTTTGGCTTGGTGTTATATATGTTGTTCAGAGATGCCGCCCAGAAAGGTCCCCAGAGTTGATGCGTCATGCCCAGTTTTTGGCCTTTCTCGAATGTTGTATGTCCTTTATGGTGATTGGAGCCTGTTAGAGATAGTGCAGTGGCTTGAAGAGGTCAAGCACATCCTCATGATTTTGGGAACTTCCGAAGATTTCAGAGTACATGCTCTTTTGGATCTATTCGAAGGTCCAGCTCTGGACGAGTAGGATTTGTTCACCCCACTATTAATTGAAAGTGGGATGATGTGGTATTTTTTTAAAGTCATCTTCTTTCGATGTTTTATACTTGTGGAGGTGAAGATGAATAAAATGGAAGAGCTAATGCATGTTCAACATGTCCAGCAGATGGTGAAAGCGTATGTTGACCATTTCAAGGATCTTGTGTCCTTTTTTTCAGGGGTAGTGTCGCAGGACTGGATGAAGACATCTCCCTTCGTTAGGGGTATTCATCCAGAGATCAAGGAGTGAGTACTCTCTTTTTTGGAGCACCACTTTTGAGAAGTTGGTGCATGAGGTGTTCTTAGATGAGTTGGATTCCAAAGCGCAAATGGTTGGCAATCCACCGTATCCAGTCGCTCGTGAAGGTCCCCCATCTGACGAGCAGAGTGTGTCAGGTAAATTTGTTTTTAAAGAGTTCTTTACAGTGGCTCTAACTTCCAGTCCGTCAGACCGTCTAATGGTGTACCATCAGTATGGATGTTTACGACATGCGGGTCATCATGTCACACCCCTCTGAAGACATGCCATCATTGCAGGTGCCTAGGTCATCTAGAGAAGTTATGCAGGAAGCATCGCCTGAAGAAGATGCTATGACTGAAGGATTCTAGTGCCTGACTGTGAGGCAGAAGATGCTTCATCCACCAGAGCCCCATCCATAGGTCTTGGGGTGAAGCTTGCGCACAGTCAGGATTTTTTGGGGATGTGATGCCTTAGTTCAGGCTTCATGTTCCATGTTGCCAACGAAACATTAGAATTCCATCCGTTTCTATCCTTCCACTGATAATGTTTTGGCATTGTTGTAGGTTCTTTGTGTCGCCGTGAGGTTGAGATGAACATGTTCATTTGTAATCCAAAAAGTCTCATTTTCCTGATTATGGTGTTCTGGATCATTCATTTTCCTTAAAAGTATGTTTGGACCTTGCGTGGGTTAATATTTGTTTAGAAGTGTTCGTTTGGAGATATAAGTGCCTGCGGAGGAGTCTAGGTTTGCTTTTATGCTCTGGTTTACCGCTTTGGTTGGGTTCTGCTCGGAGTTTTTCTCTATTGTTTTGGCTTTCTATGGTCTAAGTCGAGAGCTCCATGTATTGCGTTGGTGTTGTCTCACCAGTGGTATGGTGGTTAGTCGAGATCGGTCAGGAGTTCCCATGTCTCCCCCCCTTCCGGGGTGGAATGTTGGGTGTTAAAATTTCCACACTAGTTGAGTCCTTATAATGGGGAGAGCCCTCTCATGTTCTCACATTCTCTTATGTTATGATTTCTTCTAGACTTATTTGGGCATGGATTCTGGTTTGGTGCATTGTTCGGCTCAGTGACTTTCTGGGGGCAGAAAGTGTCTGTGGTGGGGATAATTTTCACAACCATCGTTTCTATTTTTTTTTCTTGGTTCTGAGTGTCCGTGTCGCAGTTCGGGCTGCGCCCTGGATTAAAATTTTTGTAGTTTGATGATTTTTCTGGGTTTCAGACCCATGTGCAGCCGCCGCGCGGTTGGCGGTTGCCGCGCAATTGGCTCTGGTGTCAGGAAAGTGCTCAACTTTTTTTCAATTTTTATTATTATATTAATTTGGTTTGGCTCGCGTTATTATTAAATGGTTACTTTTATTAATTTTTATTATTGTTTTTATAGTATTATTATTATTATTAGTATTATAATTTTTATTCTATTATTATTATTATAATTATTATTATCTTATATATATATATATATATATTTTGATAACCCTAACCCTACCCTCTCCCTTCACCCTCTTTATCTCGTGCCACCCCCCAAAGCCAAGCCTCCCGCATCCGGCCCCCTGCTCCAGCGCCCGCTTCCTGTACCCAGCCTTCGCTGCACCACCAGCCTCCAGTGCCCAGCTCCCTTCGTCCCAGCCTCGCTCCGACACCCCGCTCCGGCACCCAGCCTCCCTTCGACTCCCTGCCCCCACACCAGCCTCCCTCTGGCACCCACTCCCGGAGCGACCTCCCTTCGGCGCCGCTCCCTCACCCGGCCTCACTCTGCCCCGAAGCCCAACCGCGCTACCCTACCCCTCGGGTGCCTCGCCGCGGACCGCCTAGCCAGCCAGCATTTCCAGCGAGAACTCGCCACCGGACAGCGACTCCCGACCTCATCGGCGCCCCCTGACGACCCTTCTCGCGAGCCCCGCCATTGGCCAGCGGCCTCCAGCCCCCTACAGCGACCTCCGGTCGACCTCTGGCGAGCTCCGCCTCTGGCCAGCAGCAGAAACCCCTGTTCGCGCGTTCTCCACCATCCCGTAACTTTCAGCGATGACCCGCGACCTCCAGTGCAACTCCCCCAGGAAGGTTTCCCCTATTATTCCTTGACCTTTTTGGTTTACGATGAGTATAAGGTGCTTTTTAGTGTCGTTTTGGGTTCATTTTGGTTCTAATTATTGATTTAGGATCTAATTGGGATCCCACATGGTGCGATTGGGGTGAGATTGGTGTTTGACACCAATTTTTGAGAAATTTCGACACCCGATGTAATTTGTTCCATGCATAAACATTTGTGGTGTTCTAATTTGCTTGTTTGATCAAATTAGTATATTATTTGACTAGTATTCTTGGTTTGAACATAGTGTTGTTTGATGTTTAATAGTATTTTGACAGGTTTAGAAAAGTGTTTGTGTGTTATGAATGTTTTGATTTTATGAAAACTTTTGTTGAGCCATTCGCAGTGTTTCCTAAACCATGCTGTTGTTTTTCATGGGGCATATGGGCTGAGAAATTCTGTTTTTGAAAATTGTAGTGTTTTATAAACTGTGTTGTTGGTTTATTAAAATGTGAAAGGTTTGTAGTTTGGTTTTGGTGTGATGTCAATGTGGTGTTCTGTGTGTTTGATCATGAAAGTGTTTTTTAGGGGTCCAAGTTGGTTTTGTGTGTTTAAAGCTGCTGTGTGTTTTTAAAATTGTTTTATAAAAATTTGAAATGATTTATTAAGTAGCATGGATGATCCGAATATGGTATTGGGAAAACAAGTTTAGGTGCATGTGCTTTTAAAGGTCAATTTCATCATGTCGTGCACTTTTGTCTTATTTTGTACTCTGGTGTTTCCTTCAAATAACCTAATGGCACTTGAAAATAATTAGTGTGTTGTTTTGGTGTTATGTGGTTTTTACAAACACATTTTGTATTTTAAAGTGCTTTAATAAATAATGTTGATGGTGCAAGTTGTGTTTTGATGTTATGTCGAGCTGGTTGCTTTGCGTTGGTTGTTCATTTGGTTTGATCTAAGTCAGTTGATATGTGTTCTTAGTTATCATGAATTTGTTTCAGAGAGTTGGTGAGGTAACCCTACGACACCGCGATCATCATCTTGCGTGTGGTTGTGCGCCAGTGTGAGGTGTATTTTGTTTTCGTGTCCGGCCTGCATCTTGATGTAGGTCTCCCACTACACTTTCCTTTAACTTTAGATTTTATTTATTCCTTGTATTTTTATATAATTTCAATAATTTTAATGTAGTATTAAATAGTTATTCTTAGTGTGGTGACCTTCTGAAAATGAAATCTGTTTAAATCTTGCATTGCACTGGTAGCATTTTTCTTGGACATAATTGTGTGGTTTCCTTGTGAGATGGCTAAATGAGTTCTTTTTGAAATGGGCAAGACATGTTGAAGTGTGATTGGAAATGGTTTTGGTGTGTGTGTAAAATGACAGATGTATTTTTTATGGAATGTGGTGTTCTCTTAGAACCTTGAATAGATAAAATGCTTATTTGGCCTTTAAAGTTTTTTTTTTTGGAAACTTCAAGTGTGGTTATTTTGTTGTTGAAAAATGTTTTCCATTGAAGTGTGAATAAAAAATCCAGATTTCATTTTAGAAATAGCGTTCCTTAAAATAATGATTTAAAGGCCCGTTTGACCTTTGAGCTGCATTTTGGAATTTGTCTGTGGTGGTTTGGTTTTCCATAAATGGGTTTCTAAGTGAGTTTCTGGTTTTCAACGTGATGGCGTGTGTTATGTATGTTTGTAAATGCCTTGGTATCTAATGGTTTAAATGATCAATGATATGGCGGCCCAGTTGGATCATTATGGAATGTGAAGGGATTATATATATATACATACATAATTATGGGGCATCTCTACTGGGGGACTTCCCTTCGAGGGTTGTCGTGTAGCGGTGTCCGTGTAAGGGGTTGGAAAGTGCGGTGAGATGAGTCACGCGTGCGAGGGCCTCCCACTTACACAGTATTATTAAAACCATCGTGGGTTCCTGGGTGTCTTTTATAGAATCAAGTGATGGTTTCTGGCTATCCTCGATTAGACGGGTTGGTCCCCCCTTAGTAGGTAAGTCCCTGTGGGGCGTGCCACTCGTTGGCTGTTAGGGTGGCCAGTTGGTTATTGACTATGGAGTACCATGCGGGTAGGTAGTCTAAACACGATTACGTCCAGGGATTATCTAGGGATGATTAGAATCACCCATGGTTACTTGATGTTCCTTGCTTGTTTACTTTCAGTTGTTCTTTACAGCTTATACTGTTATACTTTGTGAAAATTCGTTTCAAATGAAGATGTGTTATTCTCTTTGTGAAAAAATTTAGAAATGTAACACTTCTTTATATTTTAGAATGAATATGTCACCAATGAAATGAATTCAACTTTTGAAAAAGAATAAGGGTAATGTATCATGTTTTGATCTTCAAGTGAAACATCATAGAAGCTTACTTTTATACTTTGTAGTTCAAAATTGGAATTTATAGATTCTTTATTTACTTGTAGTGCTTTGGGATTTGTTGTTGGGCTCACCTACTGGGTAATTTTTGTACTCACACAAATATTTTACCATTTCAGTTGCAGGATACGTTGTTCAGGTTTTCTTGGTTTTTTCCGTTCAGTGTTGGAGCGGGGTTGGTAACTTGTTTGGGTGGTGACCTGTGAGGTCACATGGAGGTACGTTAGTCGCGTAGATTTTATTTTATTTCTGTTGTTAGTGTTTGTCTGTTTTGTTTAATTTCTATTCTATTTTTATCCTGTTTTCTTTGGGCTAAAATCATTCCCAACATTTATATCCTGATGCCCGACTCTATTTTCCATCCTAGGTGGATCGGGAATGCCCCTCGGGACTTACCGCGGACCGGCTCGGGTGACTGGTTCAGGGTTGACCCGGGCTGGTTCCTGAGCGTACCAATACATTAATATATCATGAATAAATAGAGTATAAGAAAATTCATTAATTTTCTTGACATATGAATACTAATATATATTCAATGGAATGATTTTGATAAACAATCTCGACAAACTTTAAGATTGTTGCAGTAAACTCTTACCACATTGTAACATTGAATCATAATCGACATGTAAGAAAACAAATTACATGAAGACTAAAATATAATCAAAGATAAAGATATTTATGAAATAACATATCAATTAGAATAATATACTCTTTATTAAATAACATAGGTTCATAAAAAATCATCAATCTCAAAGAAGAAAAATTTAGACAAAACTAATTTACCGATTTGTTACATTTTATGACTTTAAACCCACATTAAAAAAATTATCATGTAATGGAAATGTAAATAAAAATGAATTAAATAATAATAATAATATAATATTTTAATGGGAACTATATACACCATGAAAAATATAATATTGGTGAACTTGATATGTGTCTTACAAATATAAAAATTGATATGAAATTCCCTTACCTTGTTTCTTGACTCTCTTTATACTCTAAAATACATCGAATATAATAATTATAATTTCATTATACGACTTTTAAATAACAATATTCTTGTATGTAATACCATATATGGTTTTATTATGAGATTATATAAACTATTTGTTAAAAAATTCATGTTAAGGTAACATTTTCGATAATATTTGCTTTATTTTTTTGTTATTGTCTTAATTTGTTATATCTTTGGTCCATATACATATATCATGATTTGAATAGTGTAAAATGATATAAATATCATTAATATTCATTAAATGTGTATTAAATATATGTATATGTATATATGTATATAATATTATTAAAGTTTCATGATTATGTCATATATTTCATATTAGTTCACTAATCATATCCTTAATACATATCAAGTTGTGTGTGAATGAATCAAATCGCTTTGAAGGGGTAATAATCTGCACTTCCTCAAATGAAATTATCATATTTATAGAATATAGAATGCATAAAATAGAATTATAAATAAATATTATATATGTATAAATTCACTAAAAATATCATATATAAAAATATATAAAAATATATTTTCTATCATTGTTTCCACCATGAGTAGTAATACAGGAAAAAATGAACAATTATCTTCTCTTGAGGTGGTAGTTTTTTGTACATGTATATAGTTTTTTTAACCACTACATGGAAGTGTTTGTAAGTGTAGGTCTAACCGACAACATAAAAACATCCTAGTATATTAACGATAATAGTTTTTTATACAATTAGGGAATAATAAGAGTTTAGGGATTAGAGAATGGAAAAAAATAAAAGAGCTTGAGGGTGGGTTCTACTTCATAATCTGGTAACTCCTTTTAGTTTAAACCAAAGGGCTTCTCTTGTATTACATTCTACAAAATAAGAAGCTTCGACGAGGATATCATAGATTTGGGGAAGTTTACTAGGAAAATATTTTATGATCCTATTGTTTTTAAAAGTTGAACTTATTAGAAGATATAAATTATTCTGATTACATATATTTAATTCATTTTGCAAAATTCCAATCTCATAACAGATAGAAATTATTTTTAAATTAATCATGTAGATTGGATAAAAATGCATGTTTTTAAAGTAAGAACATTCAAAAGCTTGCATTGTTCTTATATTAAAATTATTTATAATGGACTAAATTGAATTAATTGATAAAATTATCTTATTAAAATCTAAAACAAATTAAAAATAAAATTTAATTATATAAATAAATTAAATGGAAAAGATGTAATAAACTAAAATTAAGTATTTTTTTACTATGCATTACAAATTAAACCTTATAGAAAAAAAAAATTCATATACTAATTTTTATATTTTTTTAATATGAAGTTAATTTTGAAATATTAAATACATAAAAGTTCTAAAAACATTATTTCAAATGGACACTTCATTAAAAGGAGACAAAACAACTTTTAATGTTTTTAGGCTTAAAATTTGCTTCGTTTTTTTATTATGTATATCAAATATATCAGATGAATATAGAAAATATTTTATTGAGAATATATCATATATATTACCTTAATATCTCTCAAAAAAATATTTAATTAAATTTTTTATAAAAAACACATTTATGAAAATGAAAATAAAGAAATATATCCTTTATATTCAATTGGTTCTTATTTTTTTATTTGTAATTAATTGGCAAGATTTAAATTGATCTTATTTTTTTGTAAACCATAAATTTACATAATTTAGTTAATAGTATTCATAAACTCTAATTTCATTGCATGGTTATATCTAATTATGTAAAATAATAATATATTTTTGTTCAGTAAAACGTGGTCATGAATGTTACGCAATACATCATGATAAATCATTTTTTCGTGTAACACAATAAATAATTAGTGTTCTATATATATATAGCTAAAATTTATGTTTCTTTTATATCAATACAAGTGATTTCTATGTGTAAATTAATTTTAACTTAGTTCCTTAATATAAAAATACAATTTTTAGTGTTTTTTGAAATACTAATTATAAGATAAATTAATTCAAAAAATATAATTCAAAAAATTTACGTTTGATGCATTATACCCCCTTTAAAATTCCTGTATCCCTCGAAATTGATATGTTTTATCAAAGGGTTAATACAAGATTATTCCTTACATTTAAATTCACATTGTACAAATAAATACTAAAACATTCTTTAAAATTGGATCATTGGAAATGTAACTATTACCCAAAATAACATATTACTTGGTTTCCACATAATAGAACATAAGTGGAAAGTGAAAACATTGACTTGGAATAAAAATATTACTATAAATTTCCGACGGAGGCTGGTATAGTACAAGTTTAAGAGAAAGTGAACAACCAGAAAGACATAAATCTTTGATTACCTATGGGATTATCTAATTCTTCAGAAATGAAGGTACTAAAATAACATATTTAGTCTCAAGATCCTTTTTCTAAAATATTAAGACTTTTTATAAGAATACATACATACATGATTTCATTATTTTCATATATACAATTCCACCTTGTGGGTTTTCCTTGATTAACTCCAACTTCATCTCATACTCCATGAGAGGAAGGTGAAATGTTTTTTCCTAAAGCACTAAAAGATCATGAGATCAATGATATTACATCCCATATTAATTGGTTACCATCAATAAAACATTGACAGAATAGGTTATAATATATATATATATAAATCCTTATGTGGTGGGATGATACATTAATCTCACATACTTCATTTGATATTTAACTTAAAATTTCTATAAATAATGGACCTTAGAACCTTTCAGAAAGATGGAAGTCCAAAAAGATATAATATATGTCAAAAAATAAGCATAACATTGATCCCCCATAAATCACTTGGTACCACGTGGTTTTCAAATTCCAGACATGAAAATACTCTCATCGTAAATCCTTTAAAACCATGGTAATAACCTAAATTACCATAAATACTTCTGGAAGAAATGCCTTCTATATTATTATAAATATTACAAGATATATTCCTTGAATACAAGAATGTATAGACTTATTCCATGATGAAATATAACATTTTTTCCAATAAATTAGTAATTAGATTTGGAGTAAACAGTTTTATATATTTTACTGTATCCAAATAAATCATCTCTTTATCCAAGATAAACACAATTTTCTTAAAATCTTGATCACATTAAGGTTTTCCTTCCGTTAATAAAAATATCACTTTTCTATGTGTTAATAAAAATTCAATATATCATTTTAAATTCTTAATGAAAATTTATTATTAAAATAAAAATATGTTTCAATATTAGTATATCGTAATATTTTAATTACAAAACATAAATAATTCATTCATCCTACTTTTTTATGAAACCATTACATATTCTTCGTCAACCAATACCATAATAAATCAATCCTATAATATGAAATATGAATCATGTCTTAATGTTATTCAGCCTCAATATAATATAGCTACTTTTGTTTAATGTAAAAAATAATTGTATAACATTACATACCGTTCACAAGTTATTTGCAGTCTCTTTATATTCATAAGTATAACCAATACTTGTACCACTTTCCTGATTCCCTTTTTGATATTTACACTTGGGAAATCAATTTTCATAAATCCCATATTTTCTACACATAAGACATTCAATTTTAACCATATTACTTATAGTTTACACCATTTTATATTACTAAAATGTACAGGGAGAAAAACACATATCATAGAAGAAAATCACATAATCATGAGAAATTTATTATTAGTTGATTAAATAAGGATAACTACTTTTCAATCAATGAATCCTTATTTTTTTATTAAAACATTCATAGTCATATTATATTTTAAATATTTTTGATATTTCTTAAAGAGTTTGTGCTTTTTTAAAACATATCCCTTGGGATTGTTAAACTAGCTGTGAAGTAAGGCTCGTTGTTGTGTACTAGGTTACACTGATTCAGGCCCAAAACAACTTTTCAATGTTGTTACACCTAGGTATATATTTTCTAGATCCATGTCTAATTTTAGTATCTAGACATGGATTTATTTTTATTAAAACACTCACTCTATCCTTTACCAAAATGCTAGGCCATTTTACAAAAAATTGCATCTCATTCTTATATATTTCCTATTGAAATATTTAGACATATCCCCACAAATTTTCTAAGGGATATCAGTAAAATTTTATCATCCTAGTTTCCCAAGGTTGACTAGACATTCCCTATTATACTAACTACATCAACCAAGTTTTAATATATAAATAAATTACATCACATTTATGGAATATGATACACATTACAAAAATAGATGCCCAAACACTATATTAGTATATTGCCTTTGGAAATATGTAACAAAAAGCTTCCATCTCTGTGAAATATATTCAATGATCCCACAAATATATTCCCCCATAGTAATTATATTGAAAACCCATTCTTCATAACCTGTAGAAGGGAAAAAAGAAAGGGGTGAGCTCAAATGCTCAGTAAGGGTGATTAATGGAAACACATAAGCATATCAATTACATAAGGGTATGTGAATGTGATCATTATCATTATAAGATAATAACCCAGATATCAAATATCACAAACATGAATCATGGAATAATTATTTTTAGTTCATAAGACACAGATCAAAATTAAATCAAGATATTAATCCATAGAATCATAACATAGGAATAAGACATGGGTTTTTGGAATACACATAAATATATAACATCATAAAAATCTATATATAGAAATAAGTTAATCATTTATTAGAGGATATGAATCAGGCCCTCTAATAGGTTTATGAAAATGCAATCAGGTACATAAATAATGTTTTGAACATGAAATCATGTTCATGAATAACATTGTGAACTTGTAATCAGGTTAACATGTAATATTATGAACACATAATGAGGTCCACTCATAACATTGTGAACATTTAATCAGGCCCATGCATCAACTTATGGACATGAAACCATGTCCATATATAACATTGTGAACATCTAATCAGGTTCATGTATAAAATTTACACAAACGAGTCTTAAATTGTTACCAAATACATTAGACAGAGATATTTGTCCCACCCATATCATTATAACATCATTCATACGTGTTCCACAAAATGAAATATTCATCATATCACGACCCACAAAAGGAGATAGGTTTTATAAAAATCAAATCATAACACATGAAATAAAATGGATGTCATTAAAATTTAATCACATAATATCCTATGAAAAGATATAATTTTCTTAATCACTTCATTAATTAATAAACCAAGAAAATTAGTGGCCTTCAATAGTATATAACAAGTGGAAGATAAATAGGTTTTATAAAAATCATGACAACAAAGAATAAACCATTCAGAGAAATAATTTGAATAAAACCTTTTGATAACTTACTATAGAGGAATGAGTAACACCAATTGATGTTATCTTAGGTGGAAAATAATTTTGAAATATATTTTGAAAACATTTCCTGATAAAAATAACATTTCTTATTTGTAAAATTATTTTTAATACATAAAAAATTTCAAACAATTTTCATGAAAATTTATAAAGGAATACTTGAAAACAAATTAAAGAAATTTTATTTTGAACACATATTTAAAACCTATAATTAAATATTTAAAAATTTGAATACCATTTTCCTTGAAACAATCATAAAATAATCCTTAAAACATTATTTAAATAATTTTCTTTATAAAATTACAAAATATTCTTTAAAACCTTCTAAAAAATATTACACTAAAAATGTCATTTAAAAAATTATTAAAAATTAACCTTTAAACATGAAAATAAATCATCATAGAATTGAAAATGAGTAAATCCATACATTTCATACAAGGTAAAAATAAAATTCCATTTTCATGGTAAAAAGGTAATAAAAATTACTTGTTAAGAAAGAGGGAAACTTATTTTTTTAAATCCTTGGTGAATGAAAAAAGGGTAAACATGTATTTTAACTATTATTGGATACTAAAGTGTATAAAAAGGTAAAAATACATGAAATTATCATAACTAAATATGGGATATTAAATTTCATTAGTGTTCTGGAGATATTGGACATAATATTTCATAAAATTAAGTATAATCATAGACAGTCTCGACTAACAATGAGATTGTTTCAATAAACTCTTAACACTAAGTTACATTAAATCCTACTCCCCATGAAATAAAATGAATTTATATAGAGCCTAAAATATTATGAAATAGAAAGATATTGTTGATATAACATGTCCATTGGAATCATAGGTTTATAAAAAACATGTGTCTTGAAGAAGGAAAATCGAGACCAAACTATTTTACATATTTGGTAACATTTAGAAAATTATCCACCATGAAATAAATATCATATAATCTATATGTAAATAAACATAAAATTAATAATAATAACCATATAATACATCTATGTGATTTATATACACCATGAAAAATAAAAGATCGGTGAACATGATATGTATCTCACCGATATTAAAGGTGTGATGAAATTTACATACCTTATGTCATGAATCTATTTTTTCTCATAATAAACTACTTTATAATAAATATAATTTTAGTATAAATATTTTATAGAAACATGTTATTGTATATATTACCATATATGTGATTATTATGACTCAATATTACAATTTCTTTTAGCAATTTCATGTTAATGTTACACTTCGGGTAATATTCTCTTTGTTTTTCGCTTTTGTCTAAATTTGTTATATCTATAGTCCTTATACATATTTAAAGATTTAAATAATGTAAAACATGATATAAATATCACTAATAGTCATTATATTAGTGTTATAAAAATCTATATATTATAGAAGCATGAAATAGATTACACTATTCGTGGAGATGGTAGGTCATACGTACGAATGAATGATGCTTCTGTATTATTGATATTAAAAGGAAGAATATAAATAAAATATATGTATATAATAACATTATAGTAGAATAATTATGTTATATATATCATATTGGTTCAATTAATATATCATTACTACATTCCTTGTCGTTCTTGAACGAATCACATCTCTTTGAGGGGGTGGTAGTCAACACTTCCTCAAAAACAATTATCATATTTACACAAGATGGAAATCATAATGGTATGTTATAAATATAACATAAAAATGAATAAATAAATTATAAATATAATATATATCATTTATAAATATACCTCCCATCATAATTTCCACCATTAGAGGTAGGAAAAGAAAAACAGCAATCATCGTTTCATGAGATGGTAGATTGTCGTACAAGTAAATAGTATGTCCATTACCCATTAAATGGACGTGTGTGTATGTGTAGGTATAACCCTTAGAATAGAAAAACTCTAGAAAATTGATTATTATTTTTTATTTAATGTAACGGTAATATTTTATGGAGTGGAGAATGTAAATAAAATATTAGAGCTTGAGGGAGGGTGTTACAACTTAATCGGGCAACTCCTTTTCGTTTTCACCAAAGGGATACCATGGATTTATTTCTAACCAATGGTATTGTTCAATGTGGAAGTTAGGGATATTGGTAATTTTATTGGGTAGATGATGGTTGGCCTAGTGGGGTTTTGTAGGTTTGATGAAGTGAGAGATGTGGTGGCCATTTATAAAGAAGGGAAAGTACACACTTGGCATTTTTGAAAACAAGTTTGGTGAACCCATGTTTTTACATAAAAAATCATAAAAAATGAATAAAAAATTAGAATAAGGTTTAGGGACTAAATATGGCCATTAAACAAGTTTTTTACAAATAGACAGGTCATTTTTTGGAATTAATATTAAGTTTTATTCCCTTGTTAATTTTAATTTATCTTTAATCACTGTAAATAAATTTTGTGTCTCTCACTAATATTTTTGGTCCGAAATTAAGATGAAATTATTAGAAATTATAAATAATAATGACTCCAAATATAGAATCATTTTTCCAAATTACAATCTCAAAACTTGTAGAAATTACTCTATTATTATTCTCATAGGAGGGATGAAAATGTGGGTTTTTAAAGTAAAAGCATTCAAAAGTTTACTATGTATTTGTATTCAACTTCAATAAGAAATTAATTATACTGACCAAAATTGGATAAATGGATTAAAAAAATATATAATTAAACTTTTAAAATAATTTAAAATATAATGTTATATTATAAATAAATTACATTAGAAGGCATTATTGAACTAAAATTCATTATTTTTAACTATTCATTATAAATAAAACCGTATAGAAAAATACCAAAAATTTAACATAACCAAATTATTATGTTTTCTTCAAAATATGAATTTTAAATTTACATATTCAATCTATAAAAGTTACAAAAATATTATATGAAATTTCTTCCCCATTAAAAAGTGATAAAACTACCTTTATAAAACTACAGGTTTTAAGCATAAATTGGATTTATTTCTATCTTATGTCTATAAAATAAATAAGATGAATATAAAAAATATTGTATTCAATATATAACATATATATTTCATTAATATCACTCCCTAATTTTAATTAATATAATTATTTATTACAAAAAAAATTAGGATCATTAAAATAAATATATATCCTTTATATTGAATTGGTTCTTATATTTTAATTTCTAATTAACTGGTAAATAATGAATTCATATTATATTTTGGCAATCCATATATTTTAAAATGTTATTTTAAACTACTAATAAAATATAATTTACCTTCTAAGTTATATATTATTATATTAATTAGTAATATATTATTTTTTGGTAAAACTAGGTCTTTTCTGTTACGCAAGCCATCAAGGAAATTCATTATTGTGTATAGTGCAAGATATCCTTGATGTTACATGCATAGAAAGATAAAATTTATTTTTCATTTATTTGAAGACAATTCAATTCCATGTCTAATGAATGTGTGACTTAGTACATAAATATAAAAAAGAAATTTCATTGTTGTGTGAAATTCTAGATATGAAAAAGATAAATTAATTTAAAAAAAATAATTCCCAATAATCTCATGGTGTTAAAATTAAGGTAAAATATTAAAGTAATGGATTACGTATAAATTTGGGTGTTACTATTTGATGTTGAAGTATAATTTATCATATTACATAATATGTGTGAATAATTATTTTACATTAATATAGATACAAAATGAATAACTTATTATTTTTTTATGTATATTATGATCTAATAAAAATTTATACTATTGCATTAGGCATAAAAAATAATCATTATATATCCATTTCATGGAGTAAGAAATGAAGTGGAAATTGATCGAATAACAGCCAAATGGTGATTTTTTTCTTATGGTATTGAAATAACTCAAGGAATTCTATTTTCATTTGTTCAAGATATAAATACATCCGGATTAGAAAATGGGTTTTTAATAAAAAAATAATAATTTTACATTAAATGTTTGTGAATTGATGGAACATTCACCTATAATATATTTATAGTTTTTTGGAAGTTAAAATTCTCTAGACCATGTTATCTAGTTCTATCTTCTAGTCCATAGAAATTAGTTATCCATTTCATGTATATATTTAATCATTACACTAATGTTATCATATTTTTCAATTATGTTTTTTATTATTTTTTATAAACATAATATTTCCATTTTTATTTTAATAATATTTTATATGAACCCATTTTATGATTTGGGTCTCTATAATAGAATTTCAAAAATCAAACAACTGATTATCAAGAACAAGTTAAAATAGATAGGATATTATTTTTTAAATGTTTTATAATGTATAATTTTGAGATTTTATAAAACATTTCTCTTTAAATATTTTTATTTATTAGATAGCTTGCATTAGACACAACATTGAGTTTAAACGAACTTTGATCTACTCTTAAAATACTTGTATGTGACTATTATAAACTATACAATAAAACAAGTGTGTATGAAAATGATCAAGAACATTATTATATATATATATAACCAGGTCCTAAAAAAATTTATTGATAATTTTTTGTTTTTAATAACTCAAATTTCAATAAATTCATTTTATTTTCCGAAAACATTTTTTCTTCAAAAATTAATTTTATTTATTTCGTGAACAAATATTATATTTAATTCACAAAATAGTTAAAATATTAATTTTATATAGAGTTTATCATTTTTTTAAATTATTATATCATAATTATCATAGGTTGAACTTTTTAGATGTTTGGGAAAAGTATAATTTGTTAATGAATAGTGAAACATTTATTGATATTTATTGAAAACTGTAATTCTATTTAGAGTATTTATATTTTATAATTATATTTTGGATTAATTTTAAAATATTATTAGTTTTTTCTTGTTAATCATAATCATATTATAGTACTTTTAAGTAATTTTATTCTTGAATTTAGTGTAATTGATTTTGTACAGAAATGGATTTTTTTCTTAAAAATGGTTTCATAACATTTGGTGTGTTTCTTTTAAATTAAATTTATGGTACTTAGAGTTACTAAATTCAAATAAATGGGTTATTTATTTTGAATCATGGTTTTAAAATTAGGTAAAATGACTCATAAATTTTTTATTAATATTAATATAAATTGCGGTATAATTTGTCTCCTCACGAAAGGTAAATTGGGGAAATCTAGGATAAAAATAGTTGAAATAGCTATAATTTTCCATCATAGTTATTATTAGATGTATTTAATTTAAACCTTATCACCTTTTTCTAAAAATGGTATTTTTAATGGAAAATTTTCAACGAATATTTACTGTATTTGTTTTAATGAAATGAATATTACAAAATATCACTCTCATAGTTTTAGTTCTCTCTTATATGTTAACATACTATGAAAATCTTTCCATAAATGAATCTGAATGCCTATTTTGATATTAGTGATATTATTTTAATTATAAAAATTTCTAATATAATTTTTATATGTTTTATAATTTCCATAAATTCTCATACATTTCTAATGAATTATTTATTTAATTAATATAGAATCAAAAGAATGATTTTCAAAAACTACGATTAATATAATTTAATTGAGTCATTGGGTTCCTAGACATATTTAGAAAAATAAACCATTATAGTGATGTCTAAAATTAATATAATATAATTAAAACCATGTATTTATGTCATCAATGTCATATTAAATAAATAGTATCATAGTTGAAATTAATGATTTTTTCCCAAATTAATATTTTATTAAATTATTTAAAAAGCATACAATTCTTGAAATATGAAAAAGTTGAGAATATATAGATATAAATTTTATAATTTTGAAATTTATTGTATATTCATAATCATATATTAAAAACTAAAAAATTTTAAGCATGAAAATATATTATTATGGTTAATGTTAAAATAGGTTAATTATATGGATAAATCAAAATATGTGATTCAAAACTCCAATTAAACATTTAAAACATTTATTATATGATATTAATTCATCGCCATATGACCTTATATTATATGAAATGTTAATTTTTAATCATTTTATCAAGATATTGACCGTATTATATTTTAATCTATTATAAAATTCCAAAATAACACCTCACCTAAATTATTAAAAGGATCATCTCATTTCATTAATTTACAACATTGAGATATCTAGATAGACAAAAACCTACCAAAATATGTTCTCAATTTTCATATCCATATTATAAAGGTTTTCGTATTCCAATAATACTAAATGTTGGGTTTTGAATTTGAAATATAATGTATTTATTTCATAGAAGATGGAGTTTCAATGTTTATAAAGGAAGTCAAACCAGAGGAGAGGTATATTAATCACATTTTTATTTATATGAGACATGTCAAATATCAACAACATGATTAAATTTTTTATTGTTCATTCATATAAGTAATTTATTTTATGATTCTTCATATGAAATTATAGGATCTATATGTCTATCTAATATTCTTTTCTTTAAAGGTCTTATGATAAAAAAGATACCAACATGTTAATGTTTTTATATTGCAATGTAATTTTTTATCAATATTGTTTATGATTAAGTTTATGTGAATGAAATATTATGATATGACACTGAATATACTCACTAGTTTTCTTCTCTTATTTTAATTTCATTAAATTAAATGTTTTCATTTCATTTTCCCCGCCTTTTAGATTTGATAGACTGAAAATATCAACTTAATCTCTCTCTTCTATCAAAGATATTTTCTCTTCCATGTAAATGGTTTATAAAATTTCTTGTTACAATTTTTTTACTATTATCCAATGATTTTTTAAAGTTATTTTACACATGGTTGATTTTTTAAAAATAGAATTAAAAAGAAATCATCGTCTATATTTCGAATGAGGTTCTTATTTTATTTTTAAAAAATTTTAAAAAGAAATATTTTTAACCAAATATACGGAATTAGTAGAATTTAAGAAATTTATGAATGATCAATTCTTTGAATCTTACCAAAATGTTATAATAGTTATTTTCAAATAAATGTTTTTTAAAATGTTTTTCAAAAAATGTATTTTAAAGTTTTGATTTTAAAATAGAAAATATATTTTTTCAAGAATGATTTAATTGGATTTTAATTGTATTTCTATTTATTTAAGACAAAACCATTGATATCGCATACTAATTAATAGGTATATAATACTAAGATATTGTCCTTATTCTTTCTCAAGAAGGATTATGATTATGATAACATAGATTTTATGAAACATGTTTCTTTTCCACAGTTTATAAAATATATGAAATGATTAAATGTTCATTGATCCTATTTATTTTCCACAACGTCATCCATAATTATATATTCATGAAACAAATTAGTTTAATTAGTTATGGTATGTTGAATGTTTTATAATCATAGGGTACACATATTTAGATTTTCATTATGTAAAATTTGGGACCTATATCTCCATAAAATACATTATATAATGATGGATAACTCCTTGGGTAAATATAAAATATGTGGAACTAATTTCATGTTCAAAACATCATTCATGGATTTGGATTTCATTTCTGTATCTTTTTGTATGGACATGAATATCATTTCAAAAATATTAATCATCAAAATGTCATTGATCATCATAAGATTATGTGAGGAATGGGTTTTCATGCCTATAAGTTTATGCATGGACCTGGACTTCATGTCCACATAATTATGTGTAGACTAAGTTTCATGTACTTGTGTTTATGTAAGTGTCTTATTTAATGTCCATAATATAATTACTACACCTGTTTCTATCTATATAAATTAAAAAATATATAATATTATGTATTCCACAAAATAATGTATAATGCTAATGTTTTTATCTCATTGTGTATTTAATTTTATTCTTTCAAGAATCAGGTTTTATTAATTTCCCTGATTAATTCCATGACTCGTGGTTATGATCATTAATATCATTGGTGAGGTTTTCAAATTTTAAGATCATGTTCTGATACCCTTATTACCCTGTTATTTCTATGTTTTCATTGATATCTCCCTTGTTTACCCTTATTAAAAATATTCCCTCACCCTTTCATTCATCAAATTTTCCACATGTATTAATTAGGGGTTTTATGAATTATATGTCTATGAAGGGTTCTAGTTCTGGAAAACATAATGTGAGACTCTTATGAACAAATTATTTATTTTTCCAAAATTCCAATGATATTAATCCAATATAATTCGGTTGTGGATCATAATGTTGTTCAATGAATATAAATATAACAATATATAAGTCTATATATAAAATCTTTGGTTGGACATATTTTAATAGGTATGGTAAACCTAAAAAATCGATATAAAATTAAATATATATATATATATAATTCTAAAAAACTTATTGTTTACATATAGTTCTTATATTCAATTACTAGTACGGAAAAATTTATTATAATGAACCAACATTCATTATACTATTATTCATGATGAAATTATGATATTTCAAATTATGTTTGTTTTTATGATTATTTTTCACAAACTAATGCATCAGATATTGGTTTTTAACATTCTATAGGGTGTTTTAAAAATATTTTAAATGTTTTTAAGGATTAACTATTATTTTTATTAATTTCTTCAATCAATCATAATAATTTTATTTTACATATTTTTTAAAAATTATTATTCTTAACAAAAAATGTTCATTGATTTAGATAATAAAGACTCGATTTTAAATATTGAACAAAATTAATTAATCAGTGAATGTTTATGTAGTTAAATGTTTTATCAATAACAACCATTTTTCATTTATATATCTATTGTTTTAATTTTTAAAATATAGTTTTATAAATAAAGGTTCACCATCAAAGATATTATTCTGAATTTGAGTATGATTTTTTAGGATTCTTTTATATGATAATTAGGTCCAATAAAACAATAGATTTTTAAAATTATCATTCCATTATAGAACTAATATTTTTAACAAATTATATGTATTTTTTAATTCAAAATAATTTAACTAATATGTTTTTTGTGATATTTCAGCATATACACCATAACAGTTGAAGAATCAATAAAACCTATTTACAAAATATATGTTTGTCTAACATGTAGGTGTAGTTTAATTTTGATTTATATTATTTGTAAAATACATTTTTAATTTTTTCAATATTATTTTTTTGGTGATGTTCATTCTTCTTTTTTGGTGACACAGTTTGTGTTTACCAGATTCTGCTTCATGTATTTTTAATATTTTCAAAAAAAAAGTAATAAATTTCAACATATGTTTTAAAATAATTCTTCATTTAATGCTTTCAAATCATGGATTTTGATATTTGTTTTAATAAAAATATAACTCCAAATCAATTTCCTTATTAATTTTAAAAAAACCAACAAGTTCATATTAATATTATGGTTTTCAACTTCATTTTCTTAAAAAAATGATCAAATCATTCTATATGTCATTTTAATAGGGGATTTGAACATTGTGTTATAAAAACCAATTTTCAAATAATATCTTTTAATGTATTCTATAATAACATCTCTTTGAAATATGTTATAAAATGAAAAAAAACCAATTTTAACAATTTTTTTCAATTGTTGATAGAATGATAGGGAAAATTTTTAGGAATATAGATTTTTAGTCATCTAATTGTCATACTCTTTTCCATATTAATATTACACTATAATATGTTCAGTTGACTTTTTGTTCACCAAATATCAAATTATGTCAAGTATTCTTATAATTCCTTACAAAACATAAAAAAATAACAAAACCTTTTTTAATACCAATTGAGGTGACTGAAGATGAAAATGAAAATTTTTTACATATATTTCATGATTTAAACATATCATCTCCAAAATTCTTCAACAACCAATGAAACCAATGTTTTTGTTTCTTGAAGATTAAATGAATTCACATCTCGTAACACTAATGATTCAATATCTACCACAAAAATGACAATATAATAATAACAATTCTATGTATAATTTTGTTAACATAACATAAACTTCCACATATCATGTTTTCATCATATATAAAATAACCATGAACTAAATTATTATCAAAAAATTAATTCCCATGCATAAAACAAATTATTTCATGGGACATAAATCAATAACTAATGAATTGGATGGAATTATATGACCACACACATTGATTGATGATAAAATATACTTATTCTTTCCCTATGAGTGTAATAAAATTCATTATACCTTCGTAGCATAGTTAACCCATGACAATTAAACATTGTTCATTAACATATACTTAAATCATCATCAAAAAAAAATATAGATAAACAATGCGGATCATATCAGTAGATAATATCCTACTAAATCATAAAAGTAATTTACAAATATTTACATAGACCACAAATGCATTAATAAAATAACTAGAAACTTGTATTATTAAATAATGATAAATATAAATTTTATTTTCATAACATCTAAAAAATGAATAATTGAAAAAAAATGGGAATATTATTTTCATCAAATGGTCATATAAGCATATCGAGGAGCACTAATAATGATTAGTTATACTGGAAGGTGTAAAATTTAGTATTGTATTAAATGTTAAAAATCATAATTTCCAAACTTTTATAAATAAATACAAAAACTGAATGGAAAAAATCAAAATGATTCATTTTAAATATAGTTTTAATTATTAAATATAGTTTAAAATTTAATAATAGAGTCAATTATCAATAAATTAAATCATTCCTTAAATAATATAATTATTTGTGAAATTGAGGGAAGATAGTTCAATAAAAGTCATCATAGTATTTAACAAAATGATGAAAATAAAACACCGTAAGTATTATCAAAATAAAAATACAATTGAACTAATTAACATGGGATAGAAAATAAAAAATGCAATCATAAATAAGTTATTGATTACATGTGTTAGATTGATAGTGTACAAAAGATATAAATTAATATATGTTCTTATTAATATATATGTCTCAATGAATTTAAATTGTGAGAAAAAACGGTCATGGTTATCATAACATATGATATACAGATATTTTAAAAAGAGGTAAGGAAAAATAAATTTATTTCCCCTAAAATAAATTGGAAATAAAATAAAATATTATAATAAAATATTATAAAACCAATATATAATAATTATGTTTCATGAAAAATAGTATAACACATTGAAATCAGATTGAGTGTTGAAAAACCCTTACTTTTAATCATGATATAAAAAAATAAAATTAAACCATTTAAAAACATATTCATATATATTAACTTTTATATTATTTAATTCTAGTCAATTATTATTTATTTTTATCTTGTTAATGATAATTTTCCAGAATAGATGTTTGTATTATTCATTATTATATAAAAGTTTCATAGTTTGATATTGATCTAAAATATCTGATATATAGTTTATCAATAATTTTATATTCTTTGTATTTTATTATATTTTACCTATTTATCAAAAAAATTCAAATATCTTTCAATGATAGTTTTTTTATGATCTATGATTATATAATCATTTATGATCATGCTCTTTAGATTTTTCTTAAGAAAGATGGTTTATTGAAATTGAGTTGATATTTTTTATTTCCATTCATGAAAAAATTCATATATTAATATCACATTCTTTCATTATAACTTTTTTATGACCATCCCTACAATAGGTGATGAAAAATGAAATACTTCAATCATAATGGTGGTAACCTAAACAAAAAACATGTGATGTTTAGATTTTTTGAGATGGTGGTGGGAAGGTATAAAAATATCATTTCATAATGAAAATAATATTTCACTATAGTATTTATACTTAATTAATTATTATAGTGTCAAGAAAATATAATTATTAGAGTTGAAAATTAATGAATGCAAGCGAAATGAAAAAATGGGTGATTGTCAATTTTTCTTACTCTTTGGGTAAACTAATCAAGAGGATTTGATTTTTCCTTAGGTCACTCTATAATCACTAGATAATTAGAAAATTATATGGGTAAGGGATTTGGTAGATTTTAGATTATATTATATGATTTAGGAACACTGAAATCTATGGTGTTGAAGGGACACATCATCAAATAATTTTCGATCAAAAAAAGAACAATAATAGATTGGGGTATGTTATATAAGACCCTCCTCTAATAAAAAACTAAGATAATAATTTAGATATTTTTTTCAATTTCCACTATATTTATCTTTTTTCAAAAAAAATAATTTACCGCATAAAATAATTTTTTTCTTCTATAACACATTTTTTTGAGCAGAATTGAAATTTGACATTTTAATAAACACGTACAATCTGATTCAAATATTAAATTTATATTATAATATTAAATTTTTTAAATTGGTTAAAATTAATTATAAATTAAAAACATTGTTACATATAAAAATAATTTTGAATCTGTATATCTTAGGTTCCAAAATATCAAACATATGTTTCAAAATTAAACATAATATTTAAAAATCATTAATTTTCAATGAAACATTTTATATAAATAAGGTTTTTTTATAAATTTCTAAGTCATTCATATTTCAAATTGATTTTAATGATGTTATGATATTATCTAAAATGGTATTATAAAATATTTAACTACAAAAAACCCTTTCAAAAAGAACACATCAATTCTCTCTAAAATAAAACTCAAAAAAATGATGTTGTTTTTTTTTCAAAATGAAAGCCAAACCATTTTTACATTTAAATTTTAATCAAAATACAATAATACAATATAAAATATTTTTATAGGAAATGGAATTTTAAAAATGTTAAATGTTCATATTCTTATTTCCATTAAATTTCTAATTAAATTGACGTTCATTTAGTGATCATTATTTTTCCCAAGAGCCACATAGATCAATTTGGAAAATTTAATGTCATGGAATGTTCTTATAGGTAAAAACATATTACCCTTGGATAATACATCAGAAATAATATATGAATGTTTTTCTGGTTTTAAATTATTGAACTTTCCCAAGGTCTAAGACTGTGTGGAAATGAAAGTGTTGCAGAGCCTCAAAAATATTAAAAATATATATACATTTCATTATCTATTATATACATTAATATGATTCTGATGAATTTTTATATCTATTACATTGAGACATAGATGTATAAAATGAGACATTAAATGAATAGGGAATATCATATTTCCCACATGGGTGAAACAAATATTCATTCTCTTTAGACACTATAGTAGTGCACAGTCATTGGTAAAATTAAATATGAATAAATTAATAATTTTTTTATTAATTAGTGATTCATTAGTAAATATCCTATTTTTTAAAAAAATATTAAAAAATATTTAGGTTTAATCACAAATCCAATGGTGATTTTTGGAGTGATTTTTGGTAATTGAAGTGATGAAAGAAATTGATATTCATAATTGATGATGAATGCATCATTTTCATCAAAAGATTTGGAGAAATATAAATATTAGTAATTGATATAATTATAATATAGGTATTATGTTTTTATAGATTTTATATGGTATCAATTTTAAGATGATAATTAATCAATATTCATTAAATTTAATCTATTTTTAGATATTTCATGAAACATTCAACTCATAATTGCTTATAAATGTAATATTGTTTTATTATTTAATAATAGAATTTATAATCATTCAATTTAATTTCATAATTTCTTTACAAAAATTACGTTTTGATCATATATTATCATCATAGTTTACTACCTCTTTGGTTTAATAGTTTTCTCCATTAATTCAACATGTGTTAAACCATAATTTAATTTTTCCATTTAATTAAAATTGACATATTGAACGAATCACTATACGAGTTTCAATCACTCTTAAAGATCATTTTTTCATGATCAACACCATGGATTATAATGTAATGATATATATCGAGTGATGGAATAATGTGATGGGATTAATCATGGGTAGAGTTATATTATTAATATTGTTCATAAAATGATGGAATATTTGGGGTGATAAGGAATTGATTCTTTTTATATGGATTGATATAATCCAACATCTAGTAATTTTTTGGCCAAAACTAATAGGATTAGTGAGAAACATAGAGGTATTTATGATGTATTCAGTGGACATAGTAATGATCCAATAAGGAAACTACATTTCTTGAATAATCTCAAATATCATATTTTTAGATTGATAGATTACACTACATGTAACTCTAGTGATGTGGTAGCTAGGGTTTTTAGGAGAGAAGAATATTGAACAGCTTGTGAGTGACTACCAATTTAGATGAACCATTTCCAAACACCATAATCTTATCAGGGTGTACCAACCTTGAAAAACACTGTGGATATAAAGCCATGTACATCAATAAAACATTTAATGTGTCCTCCACGAAACATGAGTCGGGAACCATGAGAGATTCCATATTCCCCTTATAGTTGTACATGTCATTTCCCACATCCCATATGTAAAAAAAATTTCCTTAGATCACCTAGGAACATTATTTTATAGAAAAAGTCAAATTTCCAAATTTGAGCAGTTCATTGTAAGAAATATTTTGTGTTTTTTGTGATGGTAGAGTTTTCATTAATTTTTTAGAGGTAGTGGTTTTTTGTGTGAGTAGATTTCTCCCTTCAACTTTGGGTATCTAATAATATGGCTTATGAATGACAATTTGTGAAATTCTTGTAGATATGAGTACCTCCTTAAAAGAAATTATTTGTTAGTATAAAAGTTAACCTATCAATATCCTCTAATATGGTTGAATTTTTTTCCATATATGTATACAGAAAAGATCCTCTACCTATAAGATCAGTCTGTTTAAGAACATACAACACATACATAGAAAAAGTATTCTCTATCTATAAAGTTTTCATTTCACCAAAATAAAATAGATTATATTGGATGACGATCCAATTATGGAGTTATAGTTTTAACAAATATAATGAGTTGGTATCCCCAATTGAAAAATGAGACATTCTATATAGGTTGATAAATCTTGTTAGTTTTTGTGTCTTATTATTTTTACTATTTTGTTGTGAATATTTTACGTTCCCAAAACTGGGGAGTATTCTTGAAAGATGATAAGGCTTCCCATGTTTCTCTAGTGGTGGGATGGTTATTTCTTGTCCTAATATCATAGAATAAAATAAGAAATTTAATTCATTAACAAGTCAGGGGTTACCTTTGAGATGAATTACATAAGTATTTATCAACATTCATCATTAGGAACTCTTTGTTATTGTATACATGTTAGGTTTCTCAAGTGATTATGCTTTCATGTAGTATAGATGATATTTTAGATACTTAACTATATCCTAGAGACTTATGATAGAATATCATATCTATACTTTCACAACATAGAAGTCTACAAGTTACTCATTAGTATTGAGAGAATTTACATAATAGAGTGGGGTTTTCCACCTTTTCTTCCTCCTTGAAACCTCTCATGCTTTTCGTTAAGGTGAAATATTTATTTATTCTTTGTTAATTGTTTTCTAAAAATTTAAATAGTTATATTTATACTCTCCCATATAATTTTAGTGTCCCATGATCTATTTTTACTATACATATAGTTAAATTGATAATATATTTTTCGGGATGTATCTTGTAGGAATGGCATATTTGAGATTGATGTTTTGTGATTATTGGGGATTCCTTTTTGGGTTATAGATATTTTTGATAGTGGAAGTGGCCATGACAGCTTGAATATGTTATAGGAATACATGTATCATAGAAAATCCACTATGTACATCTATATTTGTATGGATTATCGGGTTTAGTTGTTGACTTAATTTTAACTTATTGGTTGACCGTGTACTTTTTTTCAATTTCATGTGATATATAAAATATATCTGATCACACACACACACATATATATATATATCATTTTATTGTTTTTTTAGTATTTTTTATTGAAGATATATGACTTTTTCTCGATGATATATGTATTGATGTTCCCTATTGTGTGATATTTATACTTTATAAAAGCCATCAACCCATGGCCTATTAGAATCATGAATGTGGTGGTAGTCATGTCTTACCATAGGCATGAGTATGTTCCCCAATAGTTTATTTTTTATTAGTATTTTATTATAGTATGTTTATACAATGGATGATGGTCTGAGTTATTATTAATTCAAGGACTAGATTGAGAACATAAGAGAAATGATTTTAATTGGGTCCCAAGTTTGATAATTACTTTTGGAAGACTATCATAGATATAAAAACTGATGTATTACTTCTATAGGTCTACAATAAATTAATATTTGACTAACTAATCTATGAAATTAATTGTACAATACTATAATGTTGATACATTTATCATATAGTGTCTAGATATGATCCCTTGTGTTCTACCTGAGTTATGTAAACTGTACGTGGTCACAACTTTATGTCTTAAACTTGTTAAAATAATGGTGAAACCCTTTAATATCAAACATATATATGATGTCAAAGTGATGAAAATCACTTATAACACCCTGATCCCAAGCTTCTTGACATAGATCATATAAATGATGTGTAATTGATTTCTATAATTAAGAACATGAATAATTACACAACATCAAAAGAAATAAAAAACATTTTACCTATCTAGGTTCTACTGAATTAGACCAAACCTTACATTTTCTAGAGATTAAGAAAAGGAAACAAATGTATACTACGCTTCCATGCACATTAACTCCAAAATTGAAGATGTCTGAGATAGAATTTCTAAGACACCTATTAAAAAAATTAAAATAATGGGATTAGCATTCAATTGTCCAGTAAGGGGTTTTAAAATCATTGAAATACGTTTAATAAAAATAATTATTTAAAAATAAATTTTGAGAAATTACATTAACATTTTTTGTTAATAACATAAGAATACAATTCAAAATACCTTTTAAAAACATTATTTAAAATATAATGTGAATTAAAATAATATACTACTTTTGAAAGTAATTTCTTCAACATATTTATTTAAATCTAGTGTAGTGATTTTTAGAAAACGTTTTGCATGATTTTAAAAACAAATTTTTTTACAAAATGAAACATTTAAGGTTATCTTGTGCCTACCCACTTGTTAAACGATGGGTTCACTCCCCAATTCCCTACCATATTTATAAAATTCAAGTGTCGGGTTTTTAGAAAAAAATTTAATCTTTCTTTATGTTTATATATATTATCACTAGGATTTCTGGTTTCTAATTTACATAGAAATATATATATCTATATATTTCATAGATGGTCTTTTTCTAGATTCTAAGCAGCTAGATCTTTCCATTTTTAGAATTTCTTATTATTGAGTAAATAAAAATTAATATTCATGAATTAAAGAACTAATTTTAAACTGAATATCTAAATAAAAAAAATTAGAGTATATAATATAGATATATCACATGTCTTAAGTATACATAGAATATGGTAATATTATGTATGACAGTGATACAAAATATACATGCACCCCAAAATAGAATTACAATAAAATAAACATTCAATAGATTCCCCATAATAATATATAATATTAATACAATATATATTCTGATTATTAGATGAAAAATTTAGTATATTTATACAATAACATGAGGACATAAATTTTTAAATTGGGAAATGATTTTTGGCATTTAGGAGAATGTATTTTCAGCATTAAAATAATAAAGTAGATCATAATCCTCTCACAAAAAATATGTTCTATAAAAATATGTGGATTAAATTAAATAAATTCTTTATATAAAAAAAATCTCCCTTAATAATTAGTGAAGAAAATTTATTAGTATAATGAAATAGAATTTCCAAACTAAAAAATAAATAAATTCCCTTTCAAAATAGATTTGCAGACACATAATTTACTTCCCCACAGTGAAAAATTCAAAAAATTTATGCTACGACCGTCACTGCCTTACTAGACCACATTGCTTTACCTCCCTTTCATCCTCCATGAACTCATATAATACCATAATAAAATATTGGATTATGTTTTTTATATATAGATTTATGATTTGAATCCAGATGAGGTTATTAATTTTCCCAGAAAACTAATACGTTAATAAAACTATAAAAAAATGTAGGTTCTACTTAACTACCTGATTTCAATGTTGAAATCAATTCAGACAAAATAATTCTGATGAAGAACAAGCCACTAATCTATGTTGTTTCAATATTCATACCGAAAAAAATCAACAAACTCATAGTAGAATAATTATTTATGCACCTCAAAGACTGTTAATATCAACATCAAACCTAAAAAAATAATCTCAATATTGAGTTAAACCATAGAAAAAATGAACCATTCAAGGGAAACCATAAAATACTTGAAAATTATGGACTAGACCACCGATGATGCATGATAATGAAACCAACTAAAACCAAATAGTCAAATAAGAATTAAATTTCTGGGGATGTTATATTTTCCCCCCTTAATTGAATTTCACCATCAAAATTTCTTCCTCTAACATAAGAAAATTCTGAATATTAAATATTAAAATTAAATAATTTATAAGAGGACTTACTTACCTAATGACATTTCTAATGATTAGATTTTGTTTCCCTAAAAATTCAACATTTAATCTCCAAATTTGTCAAGAATGTTCCTTCTTATGAAAACTATAACACCCTAATCCCAAGCTTTAGTAGTCAACACAAATAAATTTTGTGTATTGTTTTTATAATTAAGAGCATGAATAATTACACAACAACTAAAACAATCCATAAACTTTTACCGATCTAGGTTCTAGAGGATTAGACAACACCATACATTGATCATGATTGAACCCAAAATGAAACAAATGTATACTATTCTTTCATGAAAATTAACTAAAAAATTTAACACCTATGAGTTAAACTATATGAAATACCTGTGAAAATCATTTAGAAAAAGGATGACAATTCAATTTCTTAATAAGGTGTTTTAAAATAATTCAAACGACTATTAGAAAAAGTATCATAGAATTTTTTTTGTTAAATAACTTTGAAATCCTTTTGTTAATAGCATAATTGTGCAATTTGAAATACCTTTTAAAAAACAGTACTAATAATTACTTATTCATTAAAACACTATACTACTTTTGAAATTAATTTCATTCACAAATTGCTTTATATGTAGTCCAGTGATTTTTAGAAAACATTATGCATGCTTTTGAAATCAAAAAAAAATTGTTACTAATTGAATCATTTAGGGTTATCTTGGACCTACACACATGAGGAGGGATGGGTTCACTCCCCACTTCCCTTCCAAATTTACAATGTTCAAGTGTTGATTTTTAGGAAAACAATTTAAGATTCATTTATGTATATATTTATTTTCACTGATTTTTTGGTCTCCAATTAATATAGGGATATATATGGGCGTGTGTATTTGATAGGTGATCATTTTCTAGATTCTAATAAGATATATATTTCCGCTTTTAGAATTTCTTATTGTTAAATAAATAACAATTAACATTCACGAATTAGAAAACTAATTATAAATTGAATACGTAAACAAATAAAATTTGTGTATATAATGCGGATGTATGACATGTCATTAGTATACATATAATGTGGCCATATTATTTATGAGATTCTTGTAAAATAAATATGAACTCTAAAATAGACTTACAAACAATATAAAAATTTAAATAGTTTCCCCATAACAATACATATTATTGAAGAAATATATATTCGTATAATTAGATATAAAATTCACTCAATTTAAACATAAACCCGAAGACAAAAATTTTAAATATTAGACATCATATTTTTATTTTGGATAAATCTATTACTATCTTTAAAATAATATAGTGAATCATAATCCTCTCACAAAAAATATTTTATTAAATTATGTGGATTAAATTTAATAAATCCTTCATATAATATAAAGATCAAAAAACTACCCCAGAATAATTAGTTGGAAATAATTATCATTATAATGAAAGATAATTTCCAAAATAAAAAAATAAATTTTCATAACAAATTTATTTTTAGACACATAATTAACGTCCCTGCCATAGAAAATTTTGAAAATAAGTATATATACCTCACTTCTTCACTAGACCGCCTTGACTCTACCTCTCTTCTAGCCTCAACGCACTCACACAAAACCCTCCTAAAATCTCTAATAAATATTATTATATATTTTCATAAGATTTTAATGCAAATGAGGTTATTAATTTTTCTAAAAATTGATACATTAATAAATCTACAAAATAATGTAAGATCATTCCAACTTCCAGATTTTGACATTGAAATCAATTTATACAACAAAAATTGTGACGAAGAACAAACCAAAGATTCATGTTATTTCAATATTCAAACCATAAAAATCAAGAAACAGAAATAATTATAATACAATTGTTCTCTATAGAAATAACACGGGAATGTATATGCACTATAAATTTATTCCCCAACACATGAACACTTATACAAATATCTTGGAAAAATTCTCACCACTACATTCAATAATACAATTTTTCCCTATCATTAAAATTAAAGATTCATCAGTAATTGTCTCTAAACTAGTGTTTCCGTCTCATTTTCCACCATGTCTATATTAAAACTATATATCTAGGCCATTGACACAAAACATGTTGTAATAAGGCTCGTGTATGGGTGATTACAAACATACAAATTAGAATTTCTCAAAACCCCAAAACATATACAACCCAAAATGATAATACAATGAATTTAGAATAAGAAATTATACCTATAAATGATAATAAGGATATAGATATTCCCAAATGTCAATAGTTATATAAAATTATGGAATCTCAGACTTCTCATATTTACTCCTCAAATGTCACATTACCAAATATATTTTATGCACTATGTACTATTAAGAGTATATTTTTTTGAATTCAATATCCCAGATAATTTCACATATCATTGGAAACCCATAAATTACACATGGAGTCACATGTATTATTTAATTTTGTACCACTATTCCATTCAAATGACCTAATAATCTCTAGAAATCATGATACAGAGGGAGAGGTATATATATTATCGTAATCATGAAAATATAATCAATTGAATAAGATCAACCACACTATAAAATGGTCTCCACTAAGGTGGTATTAACCCCATTAATATTTCAATGATAGCAGAGAAACCCACCTCAAAGAAGGTGGTCTCAATCATTCTGACATGGAAAAATTAAAAGTCTAATAAATGTCTATGGAATCTAAATGTTCCCTATGAAAAAACCCATGTAGTCACTCAAGTGTTCTAATTGAGGAACCATGTCCATGAAATGTGGGTGATATACTGGATATAGTTTTGGATCCATTTCCCATGCGATCTCTATCGATGTATGAAATATTGAATCCATAGATAACATATCCTAGTCTAATTTATGTTGGTGAAATACTAATCCCTTTTGATCTTATCCCATAAAATATAAAAAAAATATACCTAAATGGGATATATATCAACTCTAATGGAGTCTCCCTAACACTTCATCTAATATATAATCCCAACATAAGGATATATAGAGATACATATTCCCTGATGTAATATTTTAACCAGGGAGTGTTGCAAAATATCAACAATTATTTGATTGTGATGATCAAACACTACCATCAGCTAGATATTTATGAATTAAAATTATACCAATCACATTATGAAAATAGCATCAATTTTAGAAATTATCCACTCCATTGTGATATATTTGTAAAAATAGCCTGGATAGGGAACTAACATGTCTAAAATGGTCATCCAATGAAAACATATTCATTTTTTAATATCACTAATGAATGCTATAATGTTTCATCACAAAAATACCATTTGATGAATCAATATTAAGTATCATGTATTTTTAACGAATCACCTATAGAAAATACCATGACATGATTATGAAGATACATCATTAATTTAATGTCTCAATATTAAGATACATCGATAACCTGAACTGATAATAATAAAAATATTATATAAATTTCTTCATTATTATTATAGTGTCATAAATAAATATATGTGTGTGTGTCTAAAAATGTGGAGGCCATCATGTAGATATCCACCTCCCATTACTCTCATAGTACATAAAAAACACTCTCTAATTACTTTTATAATAATTTTATTAATAACATAAACTATTTAAAATTAAATAATAAGGATTGAGAGAGATATGACCTTCACATCACATCCATGGACCCCTAACTTTGTAGTATTGAGGATAACGTGATCTCTTGTGTTTGAAATGGGATGTGGAACATGTTGAGAATGGAATAATGTGATTTCATTGTTGTGTTTTGATTAAGATATGTGTCTTGGATGTGGAATTCATCTATCGAGGAGGCCATCAGACAAGAAATTTGTTCAAATGGTGTAGCAAAAATACGTGACTAATAGAGAGCTAGATGATTTTAATAATGGGAAAACCATTTGGTATGAATGTAGTAATAGAAGGAAAGGTTTCAATTTCTTTTTATGAAATTGGAATCTTCATCAAATGATCTAAAAAAAATAACACATAGTAAATATATAATTGAATTTTGTGATTTTATGCCTTTAACCCATGCATGATTGTGGTGAATAAAAGTATTGTTAGAGAGGGTTTCAACTCCATAAAATTACTGTGTATATACATCATTATTGTATCTGATAATAATAATATAATTAATAATATTGTTAATATTTTACATATTATATTCCAACATGATCTTGGGGGATTATGAGGTGAGAACATGGAATCTCCCTTACATTATGCATAGATAAATAAATATGTGATTTCTAATAATAATAATACTATTATTATTATTTCTAATAGTTTTATTTTTTATTTAATATACATTTTTTTAAAATACCGCAATACACATATGTTGTATTGAAATCAATTTTAGCACATTTCAACCCTTACATTATGATAAAATGTTCAAAATGAATATTTGATACAAAATTCAATTATGTCCCAACACACAACGTCTTTCATTTGGGACAAAAAAGATGAATATTTTTCATCTGCAATCCATTTTATCCAAATAGATATCATTTCCAAAGTACATTTATATACTAATCTTAATATTTTGATATGATTGGTTCTCTGAGGCATTTTATAAAAATATATATGATTATTGCATGTCTTTATTTGTAGTGATGGTGGAGGACATCATTCATGATATTCTAGGTATTTTTTTGTAGATTAAAACCATTAATATATGAAACATTACTTTTGAAATAATGATACTATCATAATACCCATGTGTGGTGGGCATTTTACTTATTTGGATAGGCATACTCTACATGAGACATTCGTTCACAATTATAGGTATAAGGATAGGACACTGTACGCAAAAAATGAGATAGATTAAGTATTTCAACCATATTCATGGGATTTGGATCACCTATATAATGAGTTTGCATTTATACAATATAAATAAAAAGGATGTGATTGGAATACTCTATTGGAGTTTATATTTCACTCATTATCATTAGGCATGGATTAACCATAATATATTGAGTTAAAAAGTATATTTTTTGGCATTTTGGTAGATCGCATATTTGGCTTATGATATAGTATTGATGGGAAAAAGGATACATCACTCCATCATATAATGATATCACATTATCAATTACCAACCTCCTACTCATAAATTCATGTGGGGGAATGAATACAAAAACATTATGGATTATATACTATTTTGGTAAATGTGCTTTTTAGTGCGTTTGGGATTCTGTCAAGTAGAGGTAAAAAATTGATGATTGACTTAACTCTCCATCACCTATTCAGGGTTTTTGAGAATCCATTATTTCTAGTGTATTATGAATATTGAGAAATTCAGTATTTATGATTAGTTCCCTTATGGAATCCATTGGAATTCATGTGTAAGATAATTTATAGATTATCCACTTTATCATAAAATTGGTTACTCTTTAGTGTCAAGATTTTTGAGCTGTTTTTTTTATTTTGAATTATTTTTTATGGATCCATTATAGGTATTCATTTACTCACCCTACTTAAACATGTTGCATCAACACAAATGAAACAATAGTCAATAGACGAAATCTATAGATAATAATTTAGTATAAAATTTTCCAAGCTAAAATTTGATGATGTTTGGTGATTATTTATAATGATTGGGGATTTTTTCTTATATTGGTGATCGTTTGTTAAGTGTGTGGTCAGAGATTACATACAAAATTGATTATCATATGAATTTATCATGTTTTAGATAAAATTTGTATGATATACGTAACGGGTTTTTTACCTTTATGGTTTTTTATTTTGTACCTATAGGGTGATACATGTATTTTATACATTTTAATATTTATATAAATTAATCCTCTTTGTGTTGTTGGTTATTTTTTCCATATAGATATAAATATTTTACATGTTGATTAGTTGAAGGCCACCCATGTGTGATTTATTCCTACTAGAGGATATGAAGTAGCCCTGAATAATTACTTGTGGGATTCCAAGTGGAACACTTAGTCTAATGTAGGGTCAGTGGGGACCACACATTTTTTTCGTGATCTATCTTGAAAATTCAGGACTAAGAAAAGAGTATTTATTAATAACACACACCCATTATTCTAGGATATATGGAATCTTAGGTTCTAGAGAATGTTAAATATAACATTCTATGAGGAATGGGACCAAAAATTGTGTGACGCTTTTCTAGATATCTCATTTTGAAAAAGTATTAGATGCATATGAAAAACGAGTGACCAACATTCCATGTGAACTTTCATGTATGTAATTTAGTTGGATTTATACGCACCATGTGTTTTTATAGTATATTGTTAGGTGACACAATAAGGGATAAAGAATATATACCTTAGGCACAACCTGTGTTCCTCTAATTATAAAAACTATTGGCGACAACCTATTACTGGATTTGGACCTGAAAATGGTCCCTTCTATATGAATTTGGAATGTTGATGTAATGTAAAACTTTCTTTAAAAGAAATATTTATTATATATAGTTAATTGGGAATGATCTATTGAATTATCATTTTCAATGATATGAGTAGCTATTTGGAAGTCTTAGTGATAAAAACCCCTAATTTATAGTGAAGTTATGATAGATAAAAGTTTCCTCTCATGACCAATGAATATATTCAATATTCCCTTTTATGGATGATTATTATCATAGAAACAATATCATATACCAATATATCAGATAGGGATGATATCCCACCCTCCTACTCTTGGCATGGAATCCTTTATCTACAGAGATGATATTCCCTCTATTTATAGAGATGAAGAAAAGAATAGAATCCTCCTCCGCAATTTTTATTACCCCTATTGTTCAAGGTTCACAGGATATTCCCCAAACGTAATGGAAAGGTGACATTGATTTAATGTTTGGTTTAATAAAAAATGGAATAAAAATTCATTCTCATAGATGGATGGAATTTGACAAAATCCTATTACATTAGTTGTTATTTGGATCAAATTTTTATTCTACTTCTTTGACACTCGTGATTTTCGATTATTTTTATCTCATACTTTCAGTCTATATATATTTTATATTCTTAGTGTGTGATGATTTTACAATATATAGAAACACCTACATAGCCACTAACAATAGATGAATTTAATTATACAAAATATTAGAAGTGTGATAGTATTCTAGGTGGACCATCAGTGGGTGGTGGCTAGTGTTTCTTTATGGTGGTGTTAGTTGAACCATAGAAAACCTCATGAGGATAGGTAGTAGCTTGGTTTATCTAATTGAATTCTAGTTTAGAAGAGCCCATAGTTGGTGGGATTGTACTTTACTGAATATTACTTTAGTTTTATACATTAATATAACAGTGTGGGTTGTTAAATTTTGTTCATTAATTTACAGTTAATTTATCAATACAATACATTACTCTCATATGTATAGAGATCAGTTCTTGAGTATCGGTAAATTAGGTCATGTCCTCCCATTTGTGCCACATAAATACTCGGTGTCAGTCACTATCCCCAGGCCTATTATTGGTTGACTTGGGGTACACAAATCATCTCAATACCTACAATCCTATGATGGTGGTATGCTGAAGTAGCCATCATAGTCATACATCCAATAGTATTGGGGATAATAAGTAGCACTAAGTAGTCTAGACTCACAAAATGGGAGGCCATAACCAATTTCAACCTAGAACATTAAAATATATATATTACCCATTATAACCAAGAACTTCAAAGGATATATATAAATGATGAATTGATCTATATACAATAAATACAACAAGAAAAAAGAAAAATTACAACCCATAAGGTAGTAAAATGAAAATAATACATCTATTAAGCATATAAAAACACTATGAAATAGAATTATTCTACATGTTATCTAGATACCATCCATCCATAAATATCACCACCATCATCATGATGCCCCAAACTTATAAATATTCACCATTAATCACTATGATTCAACAACAAACAATCCCCAATAATTTTAGAAAACATTTAACAAATTTTAAAATTAGTTTCATCTTCACAAACACAACACATGTGGTTGCAAGTCCCAATAATGGGTAAATTTAAATATACTAAATTTGATTCCTTAGAAACATTAATAAATCATAAAGCAATAGTTAAATGTACTATATATGTGAAAGGTACCAAAAATTGAGATATGGAGGAAAAATAGAACACCATGATACCTCAAATATATTAGAACCAAAGGGAAACTAGATGAATTTAAATATAGAACAATATAGATATGGTCAATCCTTAGAAGTCTCTTGAACACGTATTATTATCTCCTTCTTTTTAAATATCCTCGAAATACCCATTAAACAATAAACTATATATTCTCAAAACACCAAGGTGACGATGAATCCTAAAGAAGAATGATAGCCACAACATTACATATTATAAATAACTCCTTTGGTATTGTGGTATAAAAAATATAAACAATTTATATATTTACTATACTTATACTTGTCACTCCACTATGAGAAACCATATTAAGGATCTTAATCAACAATGAAAATTGCCAACCATTTTTGGGAATATTGTATCCTCTCATTAATATTTTATAATCAAACAAACATATGAACAACCAAATTTAGTAACTCCATGCAGTCTCTATTAATCTCTGATGGGTGAAACATGCTTTGTGATAATGAGTAAAATATCAAATCCTACAAAGGTTATAAATCTAATCCATGTTCTTAATATTTTCATAACACCATATCTATTAATAAAGGATATGTGTCCCATGCATGCAGTTGAAATAATGATTTTATATAATCATGTTGGTAGAGTATACACTAACTACACCTTGTTGTATTAAGCATATACTCTATTGGATGTTCATAGAACCAAATTGGTGAAAGACAACCTTACAAAGAGATAGTGTTTGGAAACATAACCATGATATAACTTTAAACCTAAATATTTTCGTGAAAATTTAGTCATAATATAAGAATTTTATATTGGATTTCAATAAATATAATCGTAAATTCATTATTATATTATATTATATAGAACTTCAGTTGAAGCATTAAAAGTAATTTATTTGGATAAAATATATAATGAATTTTAAATTAGTATTTTTTTCATACAATTAATTTTTTTATTTTTTTATGTGTTTTAAAATAATAGTTCTTATGTTTTCAATTTCAGTTTATAAAACATTAGGCCATCTTGGCCAACCATCATCTCCAATGGCCTTGAATCCACAAAACCAGACTGAGTTGGCTGATCGGAAAAGAATAAATTGAGGTAGAGCTGGATAAGGGGTATGAGCATGAAGCATATGATCCTTATTAATGTGTTTGGTTGAACCCATGTAGATTGATCCATTTGAATCAACTAATTTTCTATGTGTATAAGTGATTCTAGAATCCCACACTACTGTAGGGAATCAAGATTCACTACTATTACTTTTATTATAAACTATCATGGAGGTCAACAATACTTTATATTCATTACAAAATGTCATAGGTGTTGATAAGATTTTAAATAAAATGTTTTCGCTTGGATGGCTTTTCACAACTCCCACATCAAACACCCCCACATTGTCAATGTCACAACCTTATAACACCCAACATCGCCATTGATGACTCTTCATCCCGATATAAACACCATGGATAAATCCCCAAAATCACTAGCTTGACCTCATATAATATTTCAAAACCCTGGGTCTCTATGGATAATCTTTAGACCCTATTCCAACAACCATGAATCCATGTTGAGTTTTCATCGCACAATTGTGAAGGTTATTGAAGGAGGTTCCACTATTTCACCACGATTGATTCCATGACCAAACACACGTCCCCATCTACCACAAAAATGCATTACGATATTATAAAACACCTTGAGAATCCACACCACCCACTAGTCTATACATCAAACATTAACCTTCCAAAATATTCAGGTGTTTCTAAAGAATATGTTGTCGTTTCTCATGAAATTTTAAAGAAATATTTATTTTCAAATACTTACCTGATATATGAATATTTGTTATTTAAGTAAATAAATAGTATTTTAAGGGATTCTCCATTCCCATATAAAAGGAGTAAGAGATTATTTTTATGATGGAGTTCCACCACGTGAGGAGAGGCCCAACAAATGAATGTCGAGCTGCTCCAAATTCATTCCTTTATTTTCATTAACATTATTTTATATTACTTTATTATTTTTTATTTTTTATTTTTTATTTAATATAGAATTTATATTTTCCAATTTCAGTTCTCTAGTGCTACACCCTATTCTAATTCTTATTCTTTTTCTACTACTTCATTGCATTTTATTTTCTTAATTCATTAAATATTATTCTTATTGTTTTTATTCTCTCTATATCTATCTTACATCATTCTTTTTATTTATTTATTTTCACTTATTATATTATTCTAATTTTCTTCTCACCATTGTGACCTATTACTCCCAATAATGTAAATATATCACAAGGCATGTCCCAACATAGGTTAGGTATTCTTCAATTATATATAATTTTTTGTTTTATATTTGTGGTAGATGCCAGTGTCATTCACGTGTGGAGAATTTACCCTATGATATTTCCCTAAAAACTATTTCTATTATTTTATTTTTACATTTAAACTCTATTCCAATATTCATGGTTATTAACGAAATGGTATTTATCCCATCAATGGATGAAACTTTATTTTATGGAGTCATTTCATATAAGATTTGACACTCATGATTAAGGTGCACCATCAACCTTGATTGGAGGAGGAGGTGTAATTTATATTGATTAAGGAAATCAGGGTTTTAGAACCCTAAATAAGAGGGTATTAACTCACCAAATTTGCTTAATGGTTGGATAACAAAACATAACTTACAAAATAATGGTAAATAATGATATAGAACAAAAATGAAATCTGGTTCAAATTATTTCTTTATAATTCCATTATATTTATAATTGAATGGTAATTTAATATTGAATTTTATTTTATTATTTAAAATACCCACATAGGTCATCAATTTTATATAATAATAAAAACAAAAAAGAATTATTTTCGGTGAATTATATTATGTTGGTAGAAAAACTGATAGAATATATATGTGTGAGGACCATGCCCATCTATTGTGTTGCACTAAGAAGAATGTATAAATTTTTGTTTTCCATGCCTTGTGATAGACGTGCACCAAAACTAGCTCAATTTATGGGTATCCAATTGGAATTTTAATTGAATTTTTAAATATAATATTTTATATATCTTTTAATTACTTTATAAATAAAATAATCACAAAAACGTTAATAAATTTTTTCCTATGATGTATTTAAATTCAAAGTATTATGAATAAGTAGAATGCACACTAGTGAAGGAGTAAAAACAAAAAGATATTATTTATGATATAGTTTAGGATAAAGATATGAAAAAAGATATATACCATCCATATCAAAAAATTTAAAGAGAATTTTAATATATTAATTCATTGATGGGGATACCAAAACCAATGTAAGAACCGAAAGAGGTAAATGGGGAAGTGCAATAAGTATTTCCTAGTTTTTTTGAGGAAATCCAAGATGTTGAGGCCAAAAACAAAAATCATAAACATCCTACCATTTGAAGAACTATATATAGGATGAACATGATGATATGGAGTTGATTGATGATAAAGAATACAAGCCCGATGAGCTTTGTGTGAGATATCAATATGATCTACATGACTTCTACAAAGAGTGTGAGGTACAATTTTATATCCCTATTCCTTATAAATTAAAAGAGAAATAACTATTTCTTATATCTCATTACATAGAAGAATACACCACCCATGTGGTGGAATTTGAAGAAAATATGGAGGTTCCCAACTACATACCTCCACTCGCTACCATCAAACTCTATGAGTCTGTCACCCTTAAAGAAGATATTGAAGCTAAACCTATAATTAGAGTTGATAATTTCTCAGAATCTATTTCATTTAATATTATTTAATATTATTTTAGTATAACACCTTTTTATACTGAATTTTTTTACTTTTTTAAACCATGATATGTCTTAAATTAAGTTGAAGAAAGTGAACATGAACATTTTTAGAAACAGATGGAGCTCCCAAAATTTGATGAACATGCATTTGGGGAGGACCATGAAGGAGTCCAAGTAGATGATATTGAGGATATAAAGACACAAGAATATAATTTTGAATGGGAGAATTTTAATTTCAATTTAAATATAGTTAATATAAAATTAATTACTTACATTCTCATTAATCACTCAATTCATGATACCCATATTGAGCCAACACTGGAAAAAAATGAGGTAGTTTAAAAAGTAGGACCCAATAAGTAGGATGATACATAATTCATCCTACACCAACAATTAAAGATATAATCAATTATGAAGGGTGTATATCTAGTATAATTTATCCCTAGATCATTCCTCACCCTGAAAAGAACATGTATAAGACTGGAAAAGCCACATGTGGTAGTCCAAATCCAAGAATATCCACCCACCATCAGACTATGGGTAATAGATGGTATTTCCCTATGGAGGTAGTAGAAATCCAAGTCCCACATGGGGGATAATACATATATTTATCCTTATTTTCATTTTAGGAATTTAGATTTATATTTTATTCTTAGGATTAGTCTATCATGTAGCACAAAATCTCTATTATTTTTTAGATATAATGAATTTGTATTTGTTCTTAATTGTTTGATTTAATATTGTAAGACCATGACAGAATAATGAATATGAGGAAAAAATTTCATGAATGGGGAATACAGATTCATTTCAAAAGGGAGTTCACTTTTTGGTTTATCTTTTAGACACTATGAATTTTCCTAAGAACCTATTTTGAGACATAAAATTGAAATTTCATGTCCATTATTGAATTAATATATTACATTATTTATCTAGGAAACATGAGTTTTATAGGAAGCATGCGATTACATGTTTTAGATTTCATTGATGATGAGATTAAATGTGTAAAATGAATAACGTAATGATTAAAGTGAAGCATGACTATTAAAATAAGGATTCAGGCTTTTAAACAATTAGTTAATTCTTTAAAATGAAATTTATCCATCATTTTATATGATTATAATTTATTTTTAATTCATGTAAATTTATTTTATATAATTAATCATTTCTTGAGGGTTTGTTACACATCATAATTTCCATTTCAAAGAGGATTTCTTGATCAGATATTTCATTTTTTATCTACAGCATATATATTGATTGTTCATTTTAAATGAATCCTACAAGGACGTTCATTGAAATATTTTAAAGTTAAAAATGTTAAAAAACCTTTAAAACATTGAATCATCATTTGAAAAACCATTATACTTGAATATATCCTTCTCATGAGGCCTTGATTAACCCATATAAACCATTAATGAATTTTTTCAGAATGAGACATGTTTCGAGCCATATTTTATACTCATATACTCCTCTTAATATTTTTCATGATATATGAATGTTGAAGTGTAATGTGAGGGAACTCTTGAAATATGGATGAGTCAAACCATTAGGAAAAAGTGTGTGTGATAATTGTGGGTGTTGATAATGGATTTTTATTTATTCACTATACTCTATGTTATTTCATCTTTAAAAATTTACAAAAAATAGAGTGGGTTCTGACATGAAAATATGAAAAACGACCATCACTAAACTAGTGATTTTTATCATATATAGTGAATTAGTGGGATTTATATATATTCTAAGAATAACATTAAAAAGATAAAAAATTAAAAACTTATTTCGAAAAAATGGTAAAACATCATAAAACAATTTAAGATGGAGAACATTTTCAATTATGCATTTATTATTCATGATAATACATTTAGAATAAGAAGTGATAGTTGTTATTTTTATGGGGATAATTTCATCACTCATTTACATTCTATATAATTCATAATACTTTTGATAATAACCTCTACTTTGAGATTCAAATTTTAAACATATACTCTTAACCTCCTTTAGCATCATAGTTATTAGATCCTTGATTGAAAATCCATAATAATTTTATGTGGATTTTTAATTTAGAAAGTGGGGAAAGTAGTTCACTTACATGATTTTGGATAAGGTTCTTGTTATAATGATAAAATCTAACCTCTAATTAAAATTGTATCGTGTGTGTTGAGGGAAAATATTGAAACTCAAGGTAGATAATTATTTGTAATGTTAAATAATAATTAATTAACATGATTTAATGGATGAACGACAAAGTTCCATAATTTAAAAATGGGAGAAAGTAAAATGAATGATCAATTATTTCATTGAAAAGATTTAAATTGAATCGATATTTTTTTTGACTTTGAAAATTAGTATTGAAATTGTAATTTTTTAATTTTATTTCTTTTAAATTTTATTGATGGTAACATTGAAGACCTCTATATTCGATGATAATATTTAATTCTTCAAGACAATAATGGTTTATGTGTGGGGTTATTTTACACCATAATATTTTCATGAAAATTTTACACATATTTTATTGATTTTTTGTGTTTTTAATAAATACAACCATGAAATCTATTATTTAATTAAATTATGGGGAATTTTATTTCAAAAATTAAAATTGATTTAAATGGGCCAAATAAATGAGGATTTTGAATTTAGAATTATTTTTGGAATTAAATGAATATTATTTGAAATTTTTGAAGTGTTCTAAATATTTAATTATTTTTCATTAATTATAAATAATACAAAATTGGGCCGACACGGCCAACCCACATCCTCGTAGGCTTTGATTCTACAAATGTAGCCTGAGTGGGCTAGCCAGATGAGCTTGGCCTAAGGGTTGACTGGACAAGTGGAAAGAGAATATCTCACAGGATCCATGTGATTGAGCATGTCTGATGCCCATGTCGACTGAGCAGTGCACCTTAACCCAATTTCTCAATGTGTTTGTCTTTTAAGGTGCCCACACTAGTGTAGAAAATCAAATCAACCTCCTATTTAATTCTTTATTTGAGAACATAAAGTTAAACCAAATTTACGATATTGGATGGATTTTCCTAAAAACTACTCATACTTTATAAAAAATAGTGCCCCTTTTCTATCTTTGCAAGACTCCTGCGTCAGACACCTCGACACCGCATCTGCCACCTACCACTAGTCAATATCATCAATGACATATCTTTATCACCAGAGAAACACCATGGTTTATTAATTGAAACATCAAGCTCAATACCCTTCACACTATTTCCACCTTAAGTCTTCATGGATAATTGTTTGACCAATGTCCCACTACCTTAATTCTATTTCTAGTTTTCATCAGGACACTATGAGGTTTGGATGGTAGATGATCCATTTTCTCACCAGTGTCACTACCATAATCAAATGAGATTACATATTTAAAACCTATGTTCATGATATTTCAAATCACACCCTATGTATACACTACTGGAAAAATGCCCTATACCAACGGTTTATAACCGTTGGTATATGTCCCCAAACCGTTGGTATAGGCTATACCAACGGTTTGGAGGACCGTTGGTAAGTAAGCCGTGACAATAGGTCTATACCAACGGTTTTGGGAAAACCGTTGGTATAGGGTCTATACCAACGGTTCGTAAAACCGTTGGTATAAGTAATTAGAAAATCTATACCAACGGTTCTCAAAACCGTTGGTATATTTATTTCAAAAAAGAAACATACGGTGGGATTTGATCCTAGGACCTCTAGTTTATAATGGAATGACTTAACCACTAACCTAACATGACTTTTGTTAACATAATTTCATAAATATATATATGTATTTTTCTAATTATTTTAAATTTTGATTTACATAATGTTCTCCGTAGGTAGATTCAAAAAAAAAATCAAAGGACCTTTCCCAATGGTTTGCAAAATCATTGGGAAAGGTCCTGCTTTTTTTGGGTATGTTGGCCGAAGGTTGAAATCTGGACTCTCTTTCCCAACGGTTTTGGAAAACCGTTGGGATAAGCTACCCTTTCCCAACGGTTTGGCCAAACCGTTGGGAAAGGTGGTCCAGAATTCAGCCTTCCCCAACGGTTTGGCCAAACCATTGGGATAAGCTAACCTTTCCCAACGGTTTGGCCAAACCGTTGGGAAAGGTGGCCAAAAAATGGGCTTTCCCAATGGTTTGGCCAAACCGTTGGGAAAGGGTACCTATACCAACGGTTTTTACAAACCGTTGGTATAGAAGCGTTGGAAAAAATCATTTTTCCAGTAGTGATAGCCATGAAACCCACTATTCTACATTTCAAGGTTTAAACAACAAAAATATTCTATTGTTTCAAAATAATCCACTACTGGGTCTCATAGAAGTTTAATGAAATATCTATATTCAAACATTGAACCGATATATAAATATTTATTATTGGCCAAATTGAATAGGTGGTAATGGGATTATCTTTAAATTTATTAAATTATAAGGATTTTCTTCCATGGAGGGAGTCCTCACATTTAGTATTCCACTTGGTTCATTTTCTTATTATTTCTCTTTATCATCATCTTCTTCATTCCAATTTTTTTTGTTTTTTTTGTTTTTATTATTTGTATTCTTTCTATTATCTATGTCTATCTTCCCTCATTCTTCTTTTTATTTTATTTTATTTTTCTTTTTATTATCTTATACATTGTTTCTCACCATTATGAAATCTTACTCTTGACAATGGTACAATAACCCAAGGCTTGGCTCTAGAGAGGTTGTGTGTTCATGATTTCTTTGATAATGTTTTTTTTGTTATTTATATATGTGTGTTGTATGCAATGGTGTGGTGATAGACCACCTCACATAAAACTAATATCAATTTTTATTTATTTATTATTATCTTCTACCTCTATTCTATTGTTCATATCTAATCACATGATTGATTTTATCTGAATAATGGTTGAAATAAAATACTATGGTACTAGGGGAATGGATGATGTCACACTCTTGATTAAGGTGTTTCATTGTCCTTGATTATAGATTGAGTTGAAATTTAGATTTCAAAAGTCATTCGAGATTTCAAAACAATAAATATAGGGTAGTAAATGGTTTATGAAATTTTATGATTATATTATCAAACTCAATTTAAAATATTAAATTAGAATAATAATAGAACTCAAAAAAACCAATGAAGAAGATATTTATTTCTTATTTTATTATATTTAGAATTTCATGGTTTTTTAGAAATAAATATTATATTATTTTTTAGAAAATAAAAATTAATCATTGATTTCATATAATAAGAAATATAAGTAGTTTAGTTAAATTAAATTAATTATATAGATAAAATGACAAGTTCCTATAGTGATAAGACCCGTTCCAGTTACTTTTATACATAATAAAAAACATATCAATTATCTTTTTCAATGAACCCTGATAAGTGTCCATCTTAACTCTAAAATAATTTAGGTTCCCCATTTAATAAGAAAACTTGAAAGAAATGGATAATATGTGATCTTGGTATATACTATATATTTTCATCATCACCATGAGGTTCATCTTCATATAAATATATTGAGAAACCATTGTTTCTTACATGAAAATTTATTCAGACAATAATACTTACATGCCGAAATTTGAGTCCAAACTAGAAGATACAAGTAATTGGTGATCCTATTAATATTAAATTATGTTTGAGGTGATGTACAAGGAATATAGTACTTGAAGGGACACATGGAATGTCTGTTGATACACGAACCATTATCTACTATATTAAAAATTACATATAAATTTGTTTCAAATGACATGAAAATCGAATTAGGTTCGGTGGCACATACATCATATACATGTCAAGACGGATGAATTAGCACACACATCATGTAAGATAGACCACAACGATTGTGATATTTTATTTTCTATATTACCCTTTCTTATACATCACTTTATATATATGACATTTATTCATCTATACTATAATGTAATGTTTTGGAAACTTTTTAGAGAGCTCATATTCATCCTAAAGTATCATTGCATAATTTTATTTTTCCAAAAATATATCCCTAATTCACACTAAATGTGTTGACCTTGGATGAATCCATTTAGGTGATGAGATTGAATCCACCCTTCATAATATAATCATATTTTCATCATTATGAATGAGTTATCATATTCTAGACATGACTTCATTTGATAATCCACTCATGTCATTATTCCATCATGTGCCTCAATTTTCTTTTTATCATTACTGTATCATAATCCATGGTGTATAATACAAAACAACAATATATTAAACCAATTTTAACAAATTTGATGATTATTTTTTTGGAAAAGATGAATCACAAATCATAATTTAATATTAGTGTTGAAAACAAGATTAATATAGGAGAACATGAAGAAATCAATAATTTAATAATCCACTTGTATTTCATGTTATCCAACCATCATCCATGGAATGATAATTTATCAATAATTATATATAATAAAATTTTCAAGTTAGAATAATTTTTTTTAACATTAGTAAAAAAATATAATTTGTTGTGGACATTACATGGTCAGATAAAGATTCAATTTAAGATAAATCAATCCACATTTTCAAATACCATAAAAAGGTAATATCTTTAAAAATAGTATATCCAACTCAATGATGGATATAAACATGGGGAATTGATAAATCAGGTTAACAATGTTGGAAATATTTCATATAATCATCATTATTTCCATGAACTCTCTATCAATTTGTACGATTTCCACCATGAGTAGATATTCTCAAGTCCCAAAGTTATGTGGTATACAATTCCAAAACAAAAAAAAAACATTTCTTATGTATTAATATAATAATTATTAATAGGTATATTTTTATTAACATCTATGAATATTTGTAATGGAAAGTGAAATGTGTCATTCATGTTGGAGATAGTTTAGACATAACACATTAGATGTTTTTAGTTTTTGATAGGATATGATAAATGAATATAATGGTATTTTCATTAAAATAAAATAATTGTTTTATATAATTAAAAAAAATTAATTATATTAGTGTTTATAAAATATATTTAGATGAGGGGGTAAAAATTAGTGAAATTGAATAAAAAAGTATTGATTAACTGTTTTTAACTTCATCCATATGATACATCCTTGAGACTTTATAAATGTATATCTTATTAGGACTAGAACATCTCAATCATCTAAAATGGAGTTTTTAAACTCTTTTTGTTGTTTTTGTTCAATATTAAAGACTATGTGTATGGATAGTGGGTTTGTGAAGGGATTATTTGAAATTAAGTGAGGAAGTTGGAATTTTTTTAAATATCCATTAATTTATATTAATGGTATTAATAATTAAAAGGAAAGTTCATCATAATAATACAATAATAGAGATGGGTTTGGTCTTGGATAATTTTCCTCTCATTCAAAAAATACATATGATAAGGATTTAGATATTTTAGGCATTACCCCTAATATATTTTTTCTATAATTTATTATTACTATGAAAACTCATTTAAGTTACCTCAATGTCTTATTTTTATGACTAAAAATTTATTTTCATTTATGAAATAGTTTTTATACAATTATTCTAATTATTAAAATAATTTTATAATAATAGATTTTAAATTCTGATAAAAGTTAATTATTAATTAAGAAATAAAAAATATATACACTTTTTGTATATAAAAGATATATATTTGGTTACAAAATATTATTCATACAATTATTATTTTGAAATATTATTTTAATATGTGTTCGATTCATTTAAAATATATATTTAGTGGATCCAATATATTTATATACTGTTTCTATCAAAATTATTTCATAAAACTAATGATATAAATAAAAATAGTATTTATCCACTATTCACCTAAAAAGGAACCATTTTAAAAAAATTTAAAAAATAATTAATCCATTTCATATTATGGATTCATATATAATGTCAATTTTTGAAAATTAAAATTCTAAAATTTGGAAATAAAAATTTTAAATAAAAACCAACATATAATAAAAAAACATTTTTAATTGGAATATGATTTCTTTAAATGATAACAAATATTTTTCTTATTTCTGGAAAATTTATAATTAAATTAATGTTAATGTTATGAATTGGATTTCACAAGAGTGATAAAAACCCCATTTTGGGATTTTAAAGTATTAGGTTCTCCATTAAAATAAATTGTAATTTTATCATAGTAAATGACTTCAGAATGAAATTTTAGGCATTTTATTGGTTTATTATATTAGTGTTTACCCTTTAGTTGAGACAGTAAGAAGAATAAACATTCATAGAGACTGTATTAATTTAATAAAATTATTATATAAATTATAGTCTACTCAAACACATTTATGAGGAATTCATATATCTCATTAATGAAGTAAATGATGGGGAAATAATTCCGTGATGGAATTAAGAGTAATAGTTTTAACCTACTCATCAAATTATAATCATTACCATTATTTGGATATGTCATGGGAAGATTAAAAAATGTTGAAAAAATAAATTATTTAAATTTAATTAATTTTTTCTTAAACTAGAAATAGACTAATTCATATCTGCTTATAAAAAATCCATGTTTAGATACAAAAAATTATGATTTTGAGGACTTCTATATGTTTATTGAATTGATCATGATACATGAGATTGAGGATTGATTTTGACATAATCAGTTCATGTAAATAGATTTTTCATTGAAATATTCATAATTTAATGTATCGATTCTAATGCATGGCTTATTTTTTTCTCTATATATTTTATTGGGATGAAAGAAATATCCTGAATTTTAAAATGATAATATAGTCACTATTAAATTTATGGTTGGTAAAAATAAAAATGTAATATAAGGAAAATATCTTTTTAAAAGTTATCACATCATAATTTTGAAGAATTATCAAAAGATAAATTCATATATTTATCAAGGTTATTAAAAACAATATTCAAATCGAATTTTGAAGGAGGAATTATAAAAAATTATCAAATTAAAATCCCACAACATTATGAAGATATTAATTATTATTTATCAAAAAAGATAATTTCATATCCTTATCATAGGATGAAATAATAAAAATTATCAAAATATGGCATATGAAATTTATTAAGAGGATAATTTCTTGAATTATCATAAGATAATTTCATTTTTTTTATCAAAAGATGAAACTATGTAAATTATCAAAAGATGATGTTGGAAATTGTTTAGGAGGATAATTAATAAGAAATTATAAAAAGATAATTATAATAGGATAATTAAAAAATTCGTTAGGAGAGATAATGTATCATCACATGTGAAATTTTGTTTCTTTTTTATAGAAAAGAATTTATTTTTATTATAGGAACTTTAAAAGAATATCCATGTTTGGTGTGTTAATTATTACAATAATATAGCTCTAAGGAGGTGTATCATACTACACAGGGTGGTTTATCATTACTGGGAACAGTGGAAACCTTAAAGAAAGAGGTTCCTTTATATATTGGGCCATATATATATGATGTTATCATGACGTGATGTTTATGTTGGATTAACCCATTCTTGTGATGAATTTTATGTTGGTGTGTGAGTAACCATGATCGCTCTTTCTTGTGTGTGATTATCCTAACAATGATCTTGGTGTTACTTATCATTCCTTTCTCCTATATTTTCTTAAGCATTTCACATTCTATGGAATTATGTTTCAAATCCTAAGATACTTAAGTGGAGCCTAGATTTTGTGAGTTATGAGGTTCATTAGTTGGTTACCCAACATTATGTTTTCCTAATATCCTTTAAGGCAGGCGTGTCTACCCCTATTGAGGGGAATGAATAATTTCTAGCTGGAAGATACTATGATACAAAAGTGGAGCTAAGAGGATGGGAGTTATACAGTCCATTGTCTGTTTACCAATCATGACGCAGTCTTAATGTCCTTAAATGTGAATGTGGATACCCCAATAGAGTAGAAAGCATAGTTCCTTACTGGTGGATAATGGTCATAAATGTCTACAAACATGGGATGTGGGTGATTAAAAGGACAAGAGAACCATAGATAGACCTGCTGTAACATATAACATTCATGTAACAACCACTGGATGGGAGGAGTGAGATATATGACCTTGATGGGGGTATGTGTTTTATTTATTTTCTTATCAGTAATGAGATGAAGTAGGTGGGGTCAGGATTCATGGTTCCTCAGTCAATGCACAATGACTCCTTAAATTTATGTTTACTAAGAATTTAATTATTTCATGGTATACAATGTTATATATACAATTTACACTTATGGTAACAATTAATTAGTGGTGCCCTACTCAGCCTTGTACTCACACCCTACTTGGGAATTTCATTATGCTTATAGATTTCGGGAGTAGATATCTGGTGAAGGGAAAGGTCGCTATGATGGATGGTTGATTGGTGGAGTATGGAGTTGGGGCGGACCAAGACAGACGGTAGTGTACCCTATAGATAACTATTTATTTACTTTTATCTTGTATTTTTCTACAGTATTATTCTCATAATATGGTGAACACTTTGAGAGATCTTATATATATGTCATCATTTTGTTTCCTTACTTGCTATAATTTTTAATTATTTAGTTTATTCATTAATATAGATCTAATGACATGATACAGAGGTTGTTGTCTCCAAAAGGTTTCACATGAGACCCTAACAACTAGTTTGAAACCACTTGCATACTAGGAGGTGTACATGACATCATGATGTATTTTTAGCCCAAACCTGGTGGTTCGGGTCGACATGTTACAATGAACATGGAACAATTTTCCCTATAATGAATCCCTGAATGGATATTTAATAACCCAATAAACATATGATTTGTATTCACATTTATATTTTTTATTAGTTGATATTTGAAATTTTCTAATTTTTTATAACTTCACCAATTACCAATCTATAAAGGATGGATGAGTTTCAAAAGATCAACCTTGATTATTACTTCCATGATATTTTTTTCAACCATTATTTTTCCCATTTTATTTAATATATTCATATTTTCAATGGTTAAAAAACCATTCCCACAAACTAAATTATCATGAAATTCTCAATTAGTCTCACAAATCATTGTTTTGTGATAGAATACATGTATTTTAATGCGATGATGTGTATCAGGTAGTTGGGTAATGAGATGGGATGACTCCTGAGTTCAATAACATGTGAAATATTTTTTAAAATATGAAAACTCATATAGAACTATGATAACACATTTCTTCAACAAAGGGAAGAAAAAATATGGCCATCAGTGAATTTTCATCATCAGTTAACAAGATTTGTAAGAAACACAATTGTATTTAAAGAATATAGGTGGATGTGGTGAAGCATTAAAAGGAATATCATTTTTTTAGGAAAAACCAAATAACACAAAGTTTATTTATTAAAAAAACCATGGTGTTGACCAATGTATATCATAAATATAAATCACATTGTCCAAGTTTAATATTCAACATATATCAAAATAAGACATGCCTTGGGACTATAAAGGTTTTGTCTCTTTGGGAACTAGATACAATATCATCTTATTTCACGAATGATCTTCAATATACCCAAAATATTATTGATGGATACAATATATCTTTGTCATACAATACATAAAACTATTATCCTTAACCTTAGGAATGTAAACATAATAAAGGGTGTGTTAAGTTTCTATGTAAGGGTAAACATGAAAGATACAAATCAATGATCACTAGTGATTATAAGATAAGAACAACGATATCAAATAATGGACTTAACAATTGAAAGACATACCCAACAATTCATATATCATCATCATCACATAAGGTTTTTAATGATCATTACACATGAATCATAAGACAATCAAAGATCTTGATCGATGAGATTATATCATAAGAATAATGACTTGTCATATATAGTATCATAAAATGTGTGGAATATTCATAATAATATAAGCCATTTTTCTTATAAATTTACCATGAAATTCATAACATGTTGGTCTTAGTCTAACAACCATTGTATCCTCTTTGGACATGAGATAACCACTCATGTATCCTCCTTTGAAATTGGGATAACCTCCCACAACTCTATTCATTGATTGGGATAACCACTCATGAACCCTTTAAGCTCAAAAACATTAAACATTACCCAATACATCCGAGTTCCAAAACAAACCCACATATCATATAATCATAATGCATTTATATTGAACCCCATGTCCATGAAAATAATTATAATTTCGTCTCTGGTTAAACTATGAAAAAATGGGTTTCATCATGGTTACATCATCATAATCAATAACCATCCCAATAAATAATAAATAAGGTATCATTATATAATATCTATTTCCATAAATATTAAATTCCAATAGATATTGTTATATATGAATATTTCATTGATGATCAGTAAATTTTTTTTTGAAGAAAATGAAATTTTAATTTTTAAATAATAAATTTTAATAATATATAATTCCATAATATTAAGGTATAACATATTTTAAAAAAAATTTAAACCACGGAAAAAATAGTTTAAGAATATATTATTCAGGATCTAGGTAAAAGATGTTCTTAAGGTAAATATTCAAATGAAGATATTGGTCAAACCTATGATTAAAGTTAACTCGTTTGGAAAACAATAATAAGATTACATTTAAATCGTATTAAAGAAATTAATGGATGGTTATAAAAAAAATTAACCATTTATTCAATAATATTATATAGGTTATATAAATATTTATTAATGGATAATGGATTTGGGAAAAAATTATTTTCAACTGAATAGATAAAAAATTAAATTTTCCATAAATAGAATTCAAATTTTTAGTATATAGAATAGAAAATGAATGAAAAACTGTATTTTTTAAAAAGTATCATTAGAAAATGAAAATAAATTATACTTTTATAGAAATATCACATAAAATTATCATCAGAAAAAATCGGCATAAACAATCATTCTTAAATATGAAAACGTAGCATACAACCCTTACCTATTTCACAACATTTTAATAATAACCCCCATGAAATAAATAGCATTAAATTAAAAATTAAATACTTTATATATAAATAGATTCATGATATAAAATATCAAAGGTTAATATTATGTACCACATTATAGAGATTTTTGGTAAATATATCATATGTATCACAATAACATATGTGAGATGACAAACATTAACCTTGTGTCCAAATTACATCATAATATATCTACTAGTATATATAAGAATTGTTTATTTATCATACATTTATAAATAAGACATATTTATTTTTATAATAATATATATGGTTTACTTATATCATATTATCAAAAATTCATTTACATTCTTTCAATATTATCATGATTTCATGTATTAACTGCTTTATTGTATATGTGTGTTTTGGTTTGCTAGTTATGGTCCACGAATAATGATTCAAGTTCCATTATCTCCAAAATCATAATAATTTATTAATTATCAATTTTAATCAATGTATAAAATTTTTATACAATTTTTATATACTGGTGATGAAAAATTAATTACATCACTTCATGGAATTGGTTATACATATGCACACATGAGTGAGGATTCCACTTTCTGATTGATGCAATGAAATAAAGATAAAAGATAATTCCAATTTATAGTAATATTATTATTTCATTAGTGTCATAAATATTCATAATGTTATTTTTTAGTATATATATAAATATGAAATTAAAAACTTATCACATAACTTCATAAAGGTGGTAGTCTACATGTACGCATTAGAGAAGTTATCATTTTTAAAGGGATGGAAGGAAAGAGAGTGGAAAATAATATATAATATTTTAAAAAAACTATTTCATAACTATAATTTAAGGTACTTACATCTATCAAAATACAAATCCATGAAATATGGTGATGGAAAACGAATCTTATTACTTCGTGGAGGTGGTGTCCCACACATACATTTAAGTGATAAATTCATTTTGTATATGATGGAAATGAGTTGTAAACTAGTTATCCTTTAACCATAATATCATATCAGTATATGATGGTATTGGATTCATTATAATATGATATATATAATATATTTTGAGGATATGTACTAATAAATTAACATTCAAAGAGTTGAGTAGGATGTTTAACTTTTCTTTGAGATGCCTCTTTTCTCAAAGAATGTAATCCTTCATAAGATGGTATTATATTAATAAACAGAGATCAGGGGTAACATTAAAGAGTCTTGTAATGTTTTTGGTAGGTACTTTATGATATATAAGGAAGAAGTTTTGTGAATGATGTAAGAGAATTGGTACCATTTTATAATTGAGGGGATGCACACACATGGTATTACATAAAATAAATTAAATTATATAACATTGTATTCATATTAATGTGTTATAAAATAGAGAATACCTAATAGATAAGATAATATATAATATAAATTAATTCAGTCAAAAATATATGTTGATGTTTTTTTATTTTTACCCTTATCTCTTAGTTTAACACCACCCATGCTAAAGATTCTTAAAACCTAACCATGGTAACTTGTTTTTCATATTTTTATTAATTTTTTGAAAAAAAAAATGTTGAAACACTAAAAAAATTCAATATAATTATTCAATATGTATAATCAATTGTTTCAAATTATTTTTTCATAAATGCTTAAAATTTAAATAAAATTAATCATAGAAAACATAATAAAAACAATATTTTAGAGAAATTCATTTATAATGCATAAATCAATATTTACAATCATCCAATACCTTATAAAAACTATTAAATAAATTTTCAAATATTTTATTGAATATATAATGATCAAATATAATTAGAATCATTATTCAACATTGATTTATTTTTTTTAAACATAAAAAAAACTTTTCAATTAAAATAGTTATTTGGAAAATAACTCTTCTTACATTAAAATGATTTTATCATCATTATTAACAATTAGATATCTATAGTATGAATGATTATTAATATTTTACAAATTGAATAAATTAATATCCCTTGTTAATAGTAACTAATATACTTATTTATATAAAAAATAAATAACACATAGAAAAATTATATTTCTTTGGAAAAATATATCATTTTTATGAATTTACATTATTAATTTTTTTTATAACTATTAAGTAATAAATAAAAAATATATAGGGAAAATATTCTATTAATATTTAACAATATTGTTAATTATGATAGCAATTATCTTTAACACACTTTATTTAATGATTTATTAAATATAAACACACTTAATAAAATCCAAAGGATTATGCAGTCTAGTGCCTTTGAGAAAAAAGGTAACTAGAACATAAAATTAAATCACAGATACTACAAATTTTTTAAAAAATTAATTAAATTTATATAAAATTCCAATACTCTAAAAACTGAACATGATAACCTAGGGACATATATATAAAATTAAGAAGAAAATAAATATAAATATGGGAAAAAAATTATAACAAGAAAAATGTTTTAAAAGATAGTAAATATGAATTTTTATTGGACGTAAAATGTGTGAGAATTGTAATTCAAAAAAATGAGGCAAGATACAACATGATATAATGCTGGATACATTGAAATGTAGCAATAACATTAAACATGAGAACATAAAAATAAGTCATGTCTAACTATTGAGACATCATAACATGGTGTAAAAGATAAATAATTAATTAGGTGTACTCACAAATCCCATATATTAATTCTCATGAGACAAAAAAATTATGCAATTCAATGGATTGTCATATAATTATGTGTGCACCAATCACTTTCATGTTGCATAAATGCATAATTATTCCACACAAGTCATTAAACATATGATTAGATTTCATAAAATTTAATCCTACAACCATGGTCTGTGAAACACATACATTTATGTACCCAATCAAATATAGTTAGGATTATATAGATAAACAACCTTGAGTTTAAATGGTGATGGTACTCACAATACAAAGGTTAGTCATGGAGAAATCACAAGATAATTTTGCTTGTATAACAATGTTTCATAATGAATAATAGAGGGATTAATGAGAGTGAAATGAGTACCTCATCACATAGAAAAAATAAGGTAGTAAATAGGGATATCTAAAACATAATAGAACATAAAAAATTGGAATTAAATGGCATAATACAAAAGGTTTCTTGAATAAATTCATCTCTAGAAAAAATGAAGGATAATTTTTCATTATAATGGGGGAATGTAGTCATCATGGGAAGGGTTAATGAGAGTTAATAGAGACTTCCTCAGATGAAAATAAAAAATTAATTATGTGAGGTTGAGAAACTAATATACCATCAATAGTAATTGGATGAAAAATGGAATTACATAATGAATGTTCTTGAATCAGGAGGGGAATGAGAGGATCCCTTACTTCATGTATAGTAACAGCTTGGGTAAAGGATACAACATGAGGGGATAAATTATATCACATTACTGTGAAATAAATTTAATTGTAATGAAATTTTGATAAATGAATGAAAACCTAACCAATTTATATTAAAAGGGATAATTGCACACAATGTTCTTGAATGTAAAAAGACATGTGAAAGATCACATACCTGGATAGGGAGATCCAAAAACCATCACAGGAGCTCCTAGAGATCTTGGGTGAACAATGTGGATCTATAGAGAAATGGGTGGTTTATTTCATTCTATAAGGTGTTTTATTGCTGAGTAATGGAAGACTATATGGGATTATTTCATTCTATAAGGTGTTTTATTGCTGAGTAATGGAAGACTATGTGGGTTTATATATAAAAATATCAGGTCATTCTTTATTATTTTCTGACCATAGGTTTTTGACTCTATAGAGTAATATAATAAAAACTACAAACCCTCCCATGGTTGTTTCCATTTTTATTTCCAATAAGAGTGGTTTTCATTATTTTATAAAAACATGAACTGATAATATTGAAATAATACAATTGGTGATACAGAAGTGATTCATTCTTAAAAATTGTTGATTTTAAAACAATAAAATATAATATAGGTTATGGAGGATTCATACTGAATTTATCAAATTAAAAAAAGAACCTCAATAAAAAATATATTAATTGTAAAATATAGATTCATTCATGGATTTTTTTTGAAATATATTAAATCACTATTTGTTCATTATCATTTCATTAAACACACTATATATTTATAATTTATTTAATATTTACATAAAAAAATTTATTGTCATATAGAATTATGGAAAATTATCCATGGGATAATTTCAATAAGATGATTCCAAAAATAATATTAATTTTTTGAAAAACTATTAAATACATTTCGTAAATTTCATTTTTAAAGTTAAATCCCCATTTATAAAAAAATATCTCCATTTAAAATAATAGTTTTATGTCCATTATAATATTTAAATTTTTATTTTATAAAATAATGTTTTAATTTAGATTATTTACATAATATTTAGTAAAAATATTCACTTAAAATGTAATTTAGTTTATAAATTGATTAAAATAATTTCTTGATTGGAATCTAATATTATCCTAATCTATAATTTGAGTTTTTTATTATTAAACGTATGATATTTTTTATACACAGTACACATTCATTTACAAAGTAAAAAAATAAGGCACAAATATAATAATTATTTTATTGAAATAAAAATACAAGCATTCATACTGTTTGAGTAAAGACACATAGCCCCTAATTATAGTAGTGAATAGCTTAAGGGTAATATTTACGATGGTGAGATTCTCTTGGGGTGGTTTGGTGAACTCGGTATGTGTCATGATCACAATGATCTTGAACATCTCCCATAAATGGTTTTTATCATGATTTTTGGATCTGAGATTGGGATTGATCAAGGGTAAATTCTAGAGATGTTATCTCTCATAGAATCTGTGATAAATGGGCTTCATAGTTTATGATCATACTGTTCGAGGTCATTGATTATTTTCTTGTATCAAAAGGAACTTCTTTTTAAACATAATATATACAAATCTTATGATTGTTATTCATCGAACATATTATCTATACTCATGATTCTAAATATTCATTTAAATAATTCAAGAAATAACCAAAGATGGAAATGTGTTTTCAACGTTTATATTACAAAAATAGCGATATTATTCATTTAGAAAGGAAATATCATTTTTAAATTTATGGGTTATTAAATGATTCACCAATTTAGAGTTTTAAACATGGATATTTTCATTTCATACACTAATAACAATGAGGATGATTTTTTTTTTCACCTCTTCTAGTTCCCATGATGCATAATCAAACATGTGGTTCCACTACTATAGTTTTACAAGGTGAGTTGTCTTGTTTCATAGAACATTACATCTATGATCTAATATTTTCACTAACTGATCCTCATATGAATTATTATTCTCTAATTCCGCTATCACTGGATTATGTACATGTGAACGATATGGAATGTACATCATCAATAGGGATATATACAACACATCATGTTATTGAGATAGGTTAGGTGCGACTATTATTTGATATACTAGAGATCTAATGCGACTAAGGATCGAAAAGCGTATGATATATCTTGAACTAAGCTTTCCCTTATTTAAAAACCTCATGATTTATTCCCATATAGATATATAAAAGAATACTTTTTATTCATACTCAAAGTCTAGATAATGTGAGATATTATTTGAATTTATTTTCATCTGAATTTGTGTAGATTATATAAGATGTTAAATATTTTTACCCTTTTCTATCATCTCATGTACATGATCAGGCCCAATAATCTTCCTCTCTGAAAGATAATTCCAACATGTCAGAATTTGAAACATATTCTTATAGAGATACTTAGAAAAAGTGATTTGAATACAATAATGGAAACTGTAGTTAAATGATAAATCCCTTAGTATAATTTGTTGATCCCATCATCCTTGAAAATCCATTGAACGTGATCGAATCAAATCCTCTAGATTTTTAATAATCCATTTAGACTCACCATTCATATTGGGGTGATAGTTATAAAGCACAATTTTGTATTCAATGATCTCAAGAGACTACTCTAAAACATTGAGGTAAACCACATTTCTCCATCCTATACAGTATATAGTGTCACTTAATACAATTTTTCCAATTACCATATGTATATCTTTGTGATTTGTTCAAAATTGAAATATCTTGTAATATAAATGAAATAACCCACCTTTTTAAGGCGATCAATAGCCATTTAGATGGATTTTTTAACATTAAGTGGCATGGGGACTCAAATTATTCAAGTTAAGCAATTTGTTTCTTATTTCCATACTAGTATGGGAAATTGTTTCATCATAACCTTAGACTTATTTCATTAACCCTTGACTTTCTAGCATAGAAATAATTAATACATAAACTCCATAATCTCCACCATTATATTATCCCACCAAATATTTTTTCTCCAAATCACTATACATCAGAATGAATCATAGATGATTGGAGAATTATGATTTGTGAACATCATTTAGTTTTTACCTGTTTAAAATATGTATTTTATAGGACTCATATCCTTATTCAAAATATTAAAACTCAATCTTCTGGAATACTGATATCCAGAATATTATTTACCTTCTTCTGTAGAAACTCATCCACTTTCTAATCCACCATGCTCCTTATAGAATGTATGAATGAAGAGTTTTTTTATGAACATTGGATGAATATCCTTATATTATTCTAAAATACATCTCTCTTTTAATCTTAATCATGGATGTAGTTATGAGATCATTTTGACCTAGAGCATCTTTTATTTTTTTTGCCTTCCCAGGATTGTAAGGTATTAAATAATCATTATAATTGTTCAGATCTAACAAGCTTTATAGGAAAATACGAAGCTTGTTTTATGTGAATATATATATATATAAATATTTTTTGGTCTTTATATATATAACACTTCTCCCTGTATAGGTAATTTCACAAAATCATTATGGTGAAGATTAAAACAGAAAATTATAGATTATGGGAAGGGTTCTTTAGCTAATGGATATTTAATTAACTTGAGGAAGATTCTATAACTTTTTCATTTTTCATGCATACACAAATAAATCCCTTATGAGATACATCAATATAGGTCAAAAATACCTCCCCACTAGTGTGTAATTTGATTATTGGTGTAGAGATTAGTTTACTACCCCCCCGTTTTCTAGTATGTAAGCCTTACTTGAGGATTTTCATTATTATAAATGTTAAGGGCAGCGTATGTGAGATTTAGGAGATCCTGGACTAAAGATTGATGCAAATGGAAAGGTGCATGGGCAGCGCATGGTTTGTCAAAAACATGTGGCCAAACTGTGTGTGGCTGACTAAGGAGGAAGTGGCTTCTGAACGGTCGGTGCATGGTTAAGGGAAACCGTGCGATGAGTTCATGTGAGAAGGGTGGCTGAGGTAGTATCTAATGCACAGTTAGCGCACTATTTGTCAAACTGTGTGGACTAACTGTGCAGTCACTTAAAATTAGATCCTTAAATTTTTCATCTAACTCGTTTTGCCTCTAATTGCCTCATTAAAGCTCATAAGTGGCCCTAACTCAAGATTTTGGTTCTCATAATGTCAAAGAGGGTTCTCACATCATTTTGGAGGCGATTTGAAGGCTTATCTTGGCAAATCAAAGTCGGATTCTTGAGGTATGTGATCTTTCCCCTTCATTCTTGAATGGTTTCTTATATCTACTTAGATCTACTTCTCCCATTCTCTCGGTTTCTTAAATCTATGCCCGTTATGGGTAGATCTATGAGTGTGGAAGACACATATGATGAGATTTGGTCTTGGTTGTGTGAGGAGAAGAGATCTAAGGTGGGTTTTGGAGATTTGACCTGGTGTTCTTGAGAGTTCTTCATCTGTTACTTGGTTTCACCATTTTGTTCAGGTAGTTGGCTTCACTCTCTACTCCTCTCATTTGAATTTCTTATCTTAGTTTCAAATTGGTTATTTGAATGGAATTGATTTTGAAAATCAAGGAATAAATCTTTTTTAGTGATGATTTATGGTTATGATGAAATTTTGGAATCTTGGTGAATTGTGTGCAAAGTTACTTGGCTATTTGGATTTAAAATGTTGATTTTAAATTATGAAATTGAGATAATTGTAAATGGTATGATGAGAAATGGGTTTTCAATAAAAAGGGTGTTTTATTGAAATGGTTATGATGTATTTGGTTTTCAATAAAAATGTATCTTTATTGAAAAGGTTTGAATTGTTTGAACACACTTGGTTTGGATGGAAATGGTTTTCAATAAGAGGAGACTTATTGAAAAGATGGTTTGGCATGGTTGTTGGGAATGTGTGGTGTGTGTTCATATTGCATGTACGGGGCTTGGTTGAAATAGGACCTTGTGCTTGGTGCCAAACATTTAATGGCATGTGGCAACTATATGTATGAGGATTGTTTGAAATATGACCTTGTGCTCAGTGCCAAAGGTGTAATGGCACATGGGAAGTTATTACCTTGTGATTACTTGGTAGATCGATGAGAAACTGCTCATGAGTATGGAACTATCATAACGATGCATGCAAGGTTTATTTCAGGGGTTGTGAAATGGTTGGGAATTCCAAAATAGCATGTTTGTGAAATGATTTGGAAATTTGTTTGATTATTTTTCTGAAAAAATAACATGTTGGAAAAGCTGGTTTAAATTTCACTTTGATGCTTTGAGTATGGATGGTTTTCGAAAACATGTTTATATTTAGTTATAAACTGCTTTGGTGAAAATGTTTTATATAAACTATTTTTATATAAATGTGGCTAACTCTTCCATCCTAGTGGTGTGAGTAGGGAAGTCATTGGGGAAAACCTATTGAGTTTTATAGCCACCCCTGCTTTGGCACTTTGGTGCTTTTGCAGATGTTGTATTCCAAGACACAGGTAAAGGTAAAGCATCTCATTACTAATGGCTCGTGGTGATGTTTGGGAGATGTTTTGGAGCATGGAGCTTGTAGACCATGGAGTTGTGGTGCCTTTTGAGAATCTTGTGTTGTTCTTCCACTGCGTACCTTGATGTTTTGTTTGGTCTTCCTCTGTTGTGTACTCTGATGTGGTTTAATATAAATGAAGTTGTTGGTTGGGCTTTCATTATTCATGCATCATATAGTGAATGGTTAATGGATGTGTTTACTTTTTAAAGGGTAAATCGTCCCCCCACTTATACTTGAGACCCTTCAGCTTTTATTTCAAGCATTTGGCATCTTGTGGATGTCGCTTAAGGCCATGTAATGACTTGTTGCATTCTCAATCCTATGAGTATAATCGGGTCATTACAAAAGGTATCAGCTTGTTCGGTCCTTTCCTAAAAAGTGTTCGTTAATGTTCTTGGTCTTGGAGTTGAAATTACTTCTTTTATATTCCATAGGTGGTCATATTTGATAGGAGTAGGATTGTCGAAACTTGAAATGTATAGCATAAATGGGTATAGCTAACCCGTTTATGCTGAACTTCATGTTACCAGAGTGTAGGGTACATAAGTGTTTTGGATATATTTCTAGAATTTTGGAAATATCATTGTCGAGGGTTTAGCCAATGGGAGGAGCATGACATGCATTGTAGAGGAATGACTTCCCATTAGTATTGCATATCTCTTTGTGAGGAATGAGTAAGAATTTTTTTAAAGGGGTCAATTTTTGAAGAAATGCGGAAATTGTTTTCAACCGAATATCTTTGAAAACATGGTATTTGGTGTATTTTGAAAATGGATTGATTTTCCAAAAGTATGTTGAATGTTTTAAGAAATGGTTGAACATGGAAAAATGTTGTTTGAGAACAATTTTGTAATAGTTTATGTGATAGAATTTGAAATTCTAATCCAACAGTTCCTAGAGGGTGATATTGATGGAGTTTGTTGTTGGTATAGAAAATGTCACCCGGTAGGCGTCGTCTAAACCAACCCAAAGAAGCTACGGAAAATGTGGTTGCACCCGAACCACATGAGAACCAAGAGATGGTTTAGAGTATTTTCCATGATTTCCGAACTGTTGATACAGGGAACCAGAAGAATAAGACATGACATTTGGATCATACCATATAGTTCATGAAGTAGAATCCACCGACCATTAGGGGTGGTGCGGAACCCGAGAAGGCGGAGGTGTGGCTAAGCAGGATAAATCGTATATTCTATTTCATTGGCACACCAGTGGAGCTGAATGTAATGTTGGCGATGTATATGCTCTAGGATCTTTCACATCAGTGGTGGGATTTAACGGTGCATGCTAAATTGGATGAAGGCCTTATGTGGGAGGATTTTGAGAAAAAATTTAACAAACAATTCTATCCTCACATGTTCAAGATCCAGAAAACCGTGGACTTCTTCATATTGAAATATGAGAGCTTCTCTGTCACAGAGTATGTGGCTAAGTTCATGAATTTAGTCCGTTTTTCACCAGAGTTTGCGGTAAGTGCTTATTTGAAAGCACACATCTTCGAATCAGGGCTATGCCAAGAGATTCGATCGAAGATTGTGGTGCTCTGTATTACAGATTATATAGAGATGGTGAACAGAGCAACGGTTGCTGAACATGATATCTCAGGATTGATAGGAGGAGGCATGATGTTACCCACGACAACGGGTGGGAACTGCAATGCTGGGAACATGCAGAAGAGGGACACCTACTTCTATGGTGGGAGTGTGAATCAGAACCTGAATGTGGGATCAGTCAACCTTCCTCCATGACCCCAATGCAAAGCAGGTTGCTTTTAATGTGGTTCGACTGATCACATGAATCAATAATGTAAAACACCACCAAGAACATGCCACAATTGCAAGAATATTGGTAATCTTTAGCGATATTGTCGTAGTGATCCACGATCAGGTGTTCGGGACACTTCTCAGGCGTCACAAGCATTGTATGTTCGACAGGGCAAGGACAGAAAAATCAGTATTGCCAGCAGAACAGAGCTAGTTATGGTGATTCCAGGAAAACCATGACTCCGCAGGCAAGGAAATCTCAACCATGAAATAAGTAGAAAAGTACAGCAACAACGCATTTGTATAGAGCCGAACAGATGATGGTCAATGATCATCCTGGACCATCTATGGTGAGAGGTATGATTCTTTCGAATTCTACCCTCATTCAATTGTTGTTCGATACTGGTGCATTGAATTCCTTACTTGATTCTCGTATTTCTGATTTGCTGAACATAAAACTGGATATAATGCCTTCTGTCTTGAAACTGCAAACTCCTCTTGGTGAAAGAGAATGTCAGGCCTTCCTGTGTAGAGCATGTGCTATAACTATTGATGGAGATGAGATGAAATGGTACTTCTCCATGTTGTACATGGATGTCTATGATGTAATCCTGGGTATGGATTGTTTGAAAAGTTTTAAGGCTCACATCTACTGTTATAGGATAGTGGTTAGTTTCACGACTGAGGATGGCATCGACCATCTCTTTATAGGAGAGATAAAGGTAAATAAAGGTGCAAAGAGCTTGTTAGAACTAATGGTGGGAACGACCTCTTACCAATTGGTAGTGTTGACATTAGCATCATTTGAAGAGAGTGAGAAAAATAGTTTTCCAGCTATAGTGGATCAATTTCCTGATGTTTTTTTTGAAAACTTCTCAGGATTACCACCTGTAAGATATATGGAGTTTATGATTGATCTCCATCTGGGGACCAGTCCTATATCACTTCCATCTTATAGGATGGAACCAATGGAGTTAAAGGAATTGAAAGTGCAGTTAGAGGAGTTGGAAAGAAAGGGATTCATTCGGCCAAGCGTGTCTTCATGGTAAGTACTAGTTTTGTTTGTAGATAAAACAGATGGAACTCATCGGTTGTGTGTTGATTATCGTAAACTTAACCAAGTTCCGATAATGAATAGATATCCACTTCCACTCAATGATGATCTATTCTATCAATTAAGGGGAGCTCTGTGGTTCTCCATGATTGACATTTGATTAGGATATCACCAATTGTGAGTTCGAAAGGAGGATATTCCAAAGACAAATTTCATAAGAAGATATAACCACTACGAATATGTTGTCATGCTTTTCGGTCTAATGAATGCACCAACAGTCTTCATGGATTTGATGAATCAGATATTTCAGCAATATCTGGATTCTTTTGTTTTGGTGTTTGTGAATGATATATTGGTGTATTCAAGAACAAGGGCTGAGCATGAGAAACACTTTGCAATAGTTTTTGATATCATGAGAGACAATCAGTTGTATGAAAAATTATCAAAGTGCAATTTTTGGATACAATAGGTACGCTTTATGGGACATGTTGTTTCTGAAAAAAGTTTTTTTAGTGAATCCAGGAAATATAGATGCTATTCATTCATGGAAACCACCGAAGAATGTCTTTGAAATACAAAGTTTTCTTGGTCTAGCTTGTTATTACCGACGCTTTTTCGGTGACATCTAATGACTAGCTTCAACTTTTACAGCATTGACAACGAATAACAGTGCATTTCAATGGATTGAGGAATTTCAGAAATCTTTTTAGGATTTAAAAGTTCCCCTTACATCAGCACCTATCTTAATCTTTCCACAATTAGGGAAAGGATACGTGGTGTATTTTGATGCTTCGGGAATAGGGTTGGGTTCTGTTCTCATGAAAGGAGACCATGTTGTTTCTTATGGATCAAGGTAGTTGAGAGTGAATGAGAAAAATTACCCAACACATGATTTGGAGTTATATGCTGTCATCCGTGCAATGAAAACATGGAGACTATATCTCTTTGGTGAGAAATTTAATATGTTTACAAATCGCAAAAGCTTGAAACACATTTTTTTCATAGCGAGATTTGAATCTAAGGAAAATGAGATGGATACAGTATCTTCAAGTGTTCGACATTGAATAAATGTATACACTGGGTAAGGGAAATTCGATGGCTGATGCATTAAGCAGAAAGTCATATGCTATATTGGTGAAAGAATCTTCAGACGAATGGCCGTTGATGTCGGTCTTAGCTGAAATGCATGTGGAATATGAAGACCGAGGTGATGTTGCTATTTTATTTTCAGGTACACTTGTTCCTGATTTGGAGGAGATAGTAAAGGAGGGACATGCATCCAATTTAGACTGTGTTAAAATGAGTCCAAAACTCAATGTTGGGGAGACCATTGAGGGATGGAAGCTGGATGAGAGATCATTTTTGTGTTTTAGAGATCAGATGGTTTTACCTATAGTTTTTCAGGAACAACTCCTTAATTATTTCCACCATTCAAGATGGGTTGTACATCCGGGTACATAGAAGATGTATAAGGTGATAATGGCGCAGTTTTGGTGGAGCAACATGAAAAGAAAGGTGGATGGGTTCGTCTCGTGATGCTTAACATGTTAGGAGGTTAAAGCAGTGCATCAGTGGCCATCTGGTATGTTACAGTCTTTACCTATCCTAGGGTGGAAATGAGAGAAGATAGCAATGGATTTTGTTATAGGTCTTCCATGAATGGTCCGGAAACACGATGCTATTTGGGTGATAGTGGATCATCTAACCAAGTCGGCCCATTTCATCCCTTTTCGTGAAACTCATACGGTGGAAGATCATTCAAAAATATATATCTGATAAATGGTAAAGAGGCACGGTGTACCAGTGTATATAGGTTTATATAGAGATTAGAGGTTCACATCATGTTTCTGGAAATCATTATAGCAAGCCCTGTGAACTCAGTTGACGACGAGTATGGCGTATCATCCTCAAATAGATAGGCAATCTGAGCGAATGATTCAAACATTGGAAGACATGTTTGCGGGCTTGTGTAATGGAATTTGGTGGCTCATGGGAGGAGCATATACCCTTAGTGGATTTCTTATACAATAACAGTTATCAGGCCTCGACAAACATGGCTCCGTTTGAATCATTGTATGGGCATCCTTGCCTTTCTCCACTATGCTGGGTGGAAACTGGTGAAACATCACTAGTCGGGCCGAGCCTTGTCCAAAAAAATATTGAGAAGATTCAATTGATTAGAAAGAGATGGAGATGGCTGAGAGTCATCAGAAATCTTATGAAGATCACCGTCGAAGACCATTGTCATTCATAGTAGGTGATCATGTCTTTTTGAGAATCTCTCCAAGGCTTGGACATCATCATTTTGGGAAGCATGGAAAATTGTCTCCTCGATATATAGGCCCTTTTGAGATACTAGAACGGGTTGGAGAGGTGGCGTATCAGTTGTCATTACCACCACAATTCACTTTGGTTCACAATGTGTTCCATGTATCTCATTTAAAGAAGTATCAACCCGATCTTGACCATGTGATCAGATGGGATCACGTTGACCTAGAGTTGGATGCTTCGTTGGTACATATCCCAGTGTGGATTATAGATAGGAAGGATAATGTCTTGAGTGGTAATAGCAATGTTCTAGTGCAGGTTTTGTGGAAACATGGTCAGATTTAGGAAGAGACTTGGGAACGTGCGAAAAAATGAGAGAGGAGTGGCCAAAACTCTTTCAGAAAATCATTGGTTTTCTACTTTCCAAGGACGGAAAGGCCAATGGTGGGGAGAATGTATTACCCTTGGTTTCTGGTATGTAACTGTTTCATGATGATTATCTTGGTTTTAAAAGTAAAGAGTGACGTATGGGAGATTCAGGAGATCATGGACTAAAGTTTGAAGCAAAGGGGAAGGTGCACGGGCGGCTCACGGTTTGTCTAAACTGTGTGGCCAAATAGTGTGTGGCTGACTTAGGAGGCAGTGGCTTCTGCACAGTCGGCGCACAGTTAAGGGAAACCATGCGATGAGGCTGTCCGAGGAGGGTGGCCAAGAATGTAGCTAACACACGGTTAGGGCACGGTTTGTCCAACCGTGCGGACTAACCGTGCGGTCACTTAAAATTAGATCCTTAAATTGTGGATCTAACTCGTTTTGCCTATAATTTCCTCCTAAAATCTCTTCTGTGTCCCTAACTAAGGATTTTGGTTCTCAAAAGGTCCAGGAGGGTTCTTCCATCGTTTTAGAGGCGATCTGAAGGTTCTCTTGGATAATCAATGCGGGATTATTGAGGTATGTGATCATTCTCCTTCATTCTTTAATGGTTTCTTAGATCTACTTAGATCTACTTCTCTTTTTCTCTCAGTTTCTTTGATCTATGCCTATTATGGGTAAATATATGTGTTTATACTAAATATTATGAGATTTAGACTAGGTTTTATTAGGAGAAGAGATCTAAGGTGGGTTTTTGGAGATTTGACTCGGTGATCTTGAGTGTTCTCCGTCCGTTGCATGGTTTCACCTTTTTGTTGATGTAGGTGGATTCACTATCGACTCCTCCTGTTATAATTAGTTGTCTTAGTTTCAAATTGATCATTTGAATGGAATTGATTGTGAAAATAATTTAATAAATCTTCTTTAGTGAAGATTTAGGGTTTTTATGAAATTGTGGAATATTGGTGAATTGTGTGCAAATTGACTTGTCTATTTGAATTTAAAATGTTGATTTTAAATTATGAAATTTTGGAAATTTTAAATGGTTTGATGTGAAATGGGTTTTTAATAAAAACTGTTTTTTATTGAAATGGTTTTGATAGATTTGGTTTTCAATAAAAAGGAAGCTTTATTGAAATGGTTTGAATTGTTTGAACACACTTGGTTTGGATGGAAAATGGATTTCAATAAAAGGTGTTTTATTGAAAGGATGGTTCGACATGGTTGTTGGGAATGTGTGGTGTGTGTTTATATTATATTTTTGGGGCTTGGTTAAAATAGGACATTGTTCTCTGTTCCAAACGTTTAATGGCACGTGGTAACTATGTGTACGAGTCTTGGTTGAAATATGACCTTGTTCTTGGTGCCAATGGTGTAATGGAACATGGGAAGTAATTACCTTGTGATAACATGGTAGATCGACAAGAAACCACTCATGAGTATGGAACTGTCAAAATGATTCATGCATGGTTGATTTCATGGTTTTGTGAAATGGTTGGCAATGCCAAAATGGGATGTTTGTGAAATGGTTTGGAAATTTTTTTGGTTATTTTTCAAAAAAAATAAGGTGTTGGAAAATCTGGTTTAAATTGAACTTTTATGCATTGAGCATGGATGGTTTTGGAAAACATGTTTATATATAGTTATAAACTGCTTTGGTGAAAATTTTTAATATAAAAGTTTTTCATATAAATGTGGTTAACTCTTCTATCCTAGTGGCGTGAGTAGGGAAGACATTGGGGAGAACTACTGAGTTTTATACTCACCCCTTCTTTGGCACTTTGGTGCTTTCGTATATATAGTATTCTGAGACACAGGTAAAGGTAAAACATCTCATTATTAATTTCTTGTGGTGATGTTTGTGAGATGATGTTGAGCTTGGATCTTGTGGACCACGAAGTTGTGGTGTCTTTTGAGAATCTAGTGTTATTCTTCTACTTTGTACCTTTATGTTTGTTTTGTTCTTCCTCTGTTGTGTACTCTGATGTTGTTTAATATAAAGGATGTTGTTGGTTGGTCTTTCATTGTACATACATCACATAGTGAATGGTTAAAGGATGGGTTTATTTCTTAAAGGGTAAATAGTCCCGCCTCTTATACTTGAGACCCTTCTGAATTTATTGCCAGTCGTTGGCATCATGGGGATGTCGCCTAGGCCAAGTGATGACTTGTTGTATTATCATGCCAATGAAGGTAAGTGGGTCATTACAATTATTCTCTTCTTCGTATCTAGAAAAATTTCACCACATTCATCCTTCCATAGGAATGTCACTAATTTCTATGTTATCTTAGTTTGGGGGCCTAAAAATCATGACAATATTCAAATAAATTGACAATAATAACCAGATAATCCATGGAAACGGAAGCTTTCCACTATAGAGGGTTGATTAGGAATCCCTTTAATCATCTCTATTTTTTATAGATCCACTCATATCCCATTTATAGTGATGAAATTCCAAAAGAATGTTAATTTTTCTCACCATATATCACTTTTAATATAGTTTTCATATGTATTATCCTTTTATAGGGTCCTTATTATAGTATAAAAGTTACATTATGTTCATCCTTGCTTTTTGAGTAGATAAGAATATATTAACAAATACTACTATAATCATATTAAGTTAATCCATAAAGGATATTTTTAGGAAATCCGTAAAAACATTTAGAGAATGTTTTTTGAAAATTTTCATTACTATAAAATCATAGTTCTCATACCTTTTACAAAAATAGCCTTGGTGATACCCTCCATCTTCACATTAACATGGTAATATTCAGACTAATCATTTATACTAGAGAAATTATGGGATCTATGTAGTTGATAGAACATGTCATCAATCAATGGTAGAAGATAAATGTTTTTTATAGTGATCATTTTGCGCTCATAATAATCAATCTATAGGTGAATTTACCCATATTTATTCCCAATAAATAGTACATGTGCATCCCACAAATAAGCACATGGGTGAATGAACCCTTTTTCTATATTCTCTTGTAGTTATTTAAATAGATCCTATATTTCAAAAATAACCATCCCATAAAGAGTACTAGATATTTGAAAATTCTGAGGAAAAATACAGATTTAAAATTTAAACTCTTGACTATGAGTGTGATTATAAAATTATTCAAGAAACAAATCAATGAATTAATTAAAAATGGGAATCATTTGAAGGATGATTATTTCAATATAATCAAAAATTTTAACATGATATACTTTCTCATAAAACAATAATATAAATTCTAGTGATGTTGGAAATAAAAGAGATACATCCCACTCCTTATAAATGAATATAATAGAGGGGTAACTGATGATACAAGGTTTCATTTCCTTCTCTTTGTAATTGACGTTGCCTTTATAGAAGGAAATACAATGCATACCTATAATTTAAGAAAATTCTACTAAAGTGAGTTTCACAATGTTTATTGTGAGGTTCATTCCAAAAATATTTATAGGTAAATATTTATATACTTGGGATGAAATAAATTCCCTATTAACAATTTTCATAGATATATCTACTTTCATGCGTTGTACTAGATTATTAATAGTTATACAAATCATACTAGATATGAAAAAATTCATATGAAAATGGTTGATAAATTTTCTTATCATTATTTCATTCTAGTTCTGAACATTTAACTAATCAAGAATAGATAAAGGGATGAGAATTATCATAATATTAAACATGTGAAGGAAAAATAATGATCACTAAAGGTATAACTTAGAAATAATGTGTACTCATTTACCTATGTATTTTTAGGGTTTATTCTATGTTTTCCATGATATATTTCCTAGTATGATTATTACTGAAGTTTATATTCCCTTAATAATCATTTTTGATGTGATTCTCAATTTATCAATGTATATCACACAAGAGTTTCAAAATTGGTGAGAAGCATGGCGCATTTTCTTTTACTGAGTGATGATTGAGTCCATCTAAATTCGCACTTTATAGGGTTATTACCTGTAACGACTCGGACCCGGCGAGCCACCCGAACAGTGCTGAACAGGTCAGGTGTTACTACCATAGGTGCACCTCCCCTGAATGCCAAAGGCACCCGACTAGCGTCAAGGGTCTGTATAGGTGTAGTGGGGAGGCTATACCCTCTCAGAGGAATTAAAGGTGCTGGTCCAAGTAATAAACTAAAATATGCAGTGAAAATAAATGACTCGGCAAACTCGAACCAGACCCGCAGAGCAGAATCACATTCAATAACAATAAACAGTGGAAGCAATATCGAAACACCATTAATGGAGAGTAACAAAACATCATTCCAGGAAAAAAATGCAATAACTGTTAAAAAAACCAAGCATGCATCCAAGAAAGTCATACAAATCAATACATATATAATGGCGCTGATGGCTAACCAGTAGTAGCTACAATATAAGGTAAACATGATGATGCAAGAAAAAGAATACTGAATAAGTAACTCCAGTACGACATGGCCTCAAGGTCCATGACAGTCTCCAGGTCAACTGCACTATAGTCCAACTCCTGAGTCTGAACCTCTACTTGCACGCAATTTCATAATGTTTACACGCGCCCCGAAGGGCCCGTGTAGGGTGTGAGACAAGTCTCAGTAGGATACCACCCAAAGGTGCGTACCTAATATAAGTGTTTAGGCAGACATTCTTATATAAGAAAAACAATAAACAGTGCATTTCCCAAAAGTATACAAGGACTTCACAGGTGCTCAGCATCCACCATGAAGTGTCACCTGCTTCGGCCAATTCCGGAAAGTTTGATCTGCAGCCCGACACCTCAAGCCACCTGACACTATGTTCCTCAAGTACCGACATCCCGAAGGCACACCCAACCGTCCTAACACGGCTCGAATGCTCAACCTTCCCATAGCACATCATCCAGAGGAACAACGATACATGTGCTCAAATGATAACCATAGGGACATCGATGTCTTCCCTCAAATCACTGCGAGCCTCTGCCCCCAACATGAACGCCTCAAAGCTGTCTCCTGAAGGCTCCTCACCTTCCACGTGGATTCCTATGGAAAGCACCCCCAACCAAATATACCTAACCGCATCGACCGGAGGTCTCTACCCAACGAGTGGTCGTACCACCTCATCTCTGATTCTATCTATGTGAACACTACTCAAAAGTACCCGGTGAGCGGTAATCACCTTAGTATGTCCCAAGACACAACACCTCTGACACCTCATGTCCCTGCAAACCTGTTGCTCAAGTCAGATGGCCTTGCCATCCAAGTAACCCAGGCCAATGCCCAACCTAACATTCCAACTGCCTCAACCGACGTCCATGACGCCCAATCCCATGGTAGCAACCACCCAATGTATCCCGAGCCAAAGCCCCAACCTGTGATCCCCATCACTCAACAATATATCTGGGCCACGCCCAACACAACAAGCAGTTCAACACAGGCAATAACACACACTGTATATTCATACTCAGAAGCATCACTTTAAACAAGAAATTACTAAACATTCAAATTGCACTAACATGTGCTATCCCATACCAGCACCTAACTCATTCACAATTCAACAATTAAACTAAACATTTTAACTCGAGACATTCAATAAGAAGTATAAACACAACAGTTTAAACAATGGTCCAATTTACATGCGTTTCGGCACCCCCGACCGAATTGCCCCAAACGAGCGACGACCTCTAACCCGGTCTCGCTCAATCGCAACAGGGTTAGCGAATACCCAGAGGCATTCCCCAATGCATATAATTAAATAAAAACAAATAAACAGGGTCTCGCTCAACACCCGACGTCGTGCCCGAAGGTCGAAACCCCCAAAAGTCTACAAAAACACGAAAGAAGGTATGCACCACCTACCTCGTACTCGAACGATGACACTCCTTTGATTTCAGCCTCTGAATCAAACTGAGTCGTGGTAGATCTGTGTTTCTTTCAAATCCCGCAATTTCGTTCGTACGGAATCTGCGGGGAAAGAGGTGAGGAATCATGGACGAAGAAGGGTGTGCGTGAATAGCCTTTTTGATGTGGTCCCGCTGCCACTGACATATAGAAGAATAAAGGTCGTACGGAGATTCTGGAAGGGTTTGAGTTTTTGGAGGTTCTTCAGATGAAGGGTTCATCCAATGGGAAAGAAGAAGATGTTTTCTACAATAAGACACGACGACGACTCGGACGATCAAATAAAAAAAGTGCATGGCGTGTATTTACAAAGTACACACCGTGTATATGTGTTTCCGTACTCCGACTTATGCGGAGTCCAGCACATGGCCTGGACTGTGTACATGGTCAACACACGGCCAGGGTCTCGTCTGGTACACGGGGCAGGGGTACACGGAATATTAAGGAAGGCTACATGCTATGTAGATGGAAATTCACACCTGGGCCCCACACGACATGTACCTGGCCTTTCACGGGTAAGGGATACACGACGTGTCTATAAATACACGCCGTGTAGGTAGAAAGTTCTATAAGGTCCTCACACGGCATGTACTCAGCGAGAACACGTCCGGTCACTCCGGTAACTCATACATGGTGTGTACTGAAAGTACACGGTGTGTAGTCTAGAAATTTCCAAAAACTGCCCAGATTTTCCAAACTTCTCAAAAACCAGTCAAATGTTTAATCAGGGCCGGGTTTGGACCAGTTTCTAAAATCTCGGGTTCTTACAAACTCCCCACCTTAACGTAGCTCGTCCCTGAGCTACCAAACGAAACCAGGAGATGGCACTGAACACACCCATCCCGGTTAAACAACCCAGACTACCCCGATCTCAAGGTTCTGGCTATATTCCTAAAAAGGGCTCCCCACCTTAGGAATGGCCTACTTAGTCTCAACCTGAATAAAGCTCAACGAAAAAAACAAGTCCCAAGACATATTTCTCGGACCCATGGTCCTCCCGTGACGCATCGTCACCCCTGCACCTCCTCGGGGCTCAGGTTTCACTTCCGACACCCAACGTAACTCTCGCCGCGTCAGAATCTGCCTCCCTGAGGTCCAGCATCTAATAGATTCTCAATTGAAACATGCTGCCATGCACCATAAGTAACCCGCATCCACGATTCCCCGATTCCCACGACACCTCATGTAACCTGCATCCTTGATGCTCCTGATGCCACGCATATCAAATATATAAAGAAATCATAAAACACATCTGATATGATGCCAATCCCACTAAATTGCATCTGGTCAGTCCACAAGTATCATGTGCAGCCTGTTCACTCAACCAGACATTCCCCAAGAAGCTATGCCAAAAGAATGTAAAGAAACTCATGGCCACACCCACAGTGTACCTGCCACCGTCGTCGGCTCTCCAGCCTACTCAAACCCTGGAAGCTCTACGGCTTGCACCTGACCTGACACACGGATCCCTAAAGCATGTCCTCCCTGCGGTGCTGCCCCAGTCTCCGGCCACGGACCCCTCAGCCGGGTCCTACTTTCCCTGTCACGTCCTCCGCGTGCAGCTGAACCTCGGTCACCCTCTCCCGGTACCGAACTTGAACCAACTCTTGATGCCACAGTCTGTCCTGGTCCCTGTCTTCCGGCAGTCTGAGAAGGCTTCCTGCAAAACCTCTCCAGATGTTCGACCTATCCACATGTCCTGGTTGTCTGCACTGAAAGAAAACCACCGCTGAATTGCCATGAGGTGGTCTAGCTGAGTCCTTGGCCTGCCCGCCCTGCTGGAACTCATCTCTCCCTCACTTCCTGCTATCCGAAAAGTCACCTGGGGTTGTCACCCTGCCTAAACGCTATTTCTCTCCCCCATTGCCCTCGGCTATGAGCGCCTAATTCACCGCCTCAGAGAAAGAACCCTGCCTGAGGATGTTCACATGGACCCGAATGTCATGTCGTAAGCCATCCTCGAATCCCGTCACCCTAGCTGCATCATCGCTCACCATACTAGGTGCCAAGCGAGACAACACTATGAACGTAGTTGTGTAGTCCATGACAGACATATCTCCCTGCTGAAAACCCAAGAACTCCCGAGCTCTCTCTGCCATCAGCGTCTCCAGATAGATGTTCTTGAAGAACCTGTCCTCGAAGTGCTTCCACGCCAGTCCCTCGTGCCTACGAGCCTGTACCTGCACATCCCACCAACATTTCGCCAATCCTCTCAGCATGTACATTGCCAGTTTGACCCTCCACCCTGGAGGCCTCTCGAGCTGCTCGAAGATCATGTTCATACTCTTTATCCAGTTCTCTGATGCATGTGGACCACCCTCACCTTGAAAAAGTGGTGGGAGCTATGACTAGAACTCCCGTGTCATTTACTCCATAGAAGGCTCTGTACCCTGCGTGCCATTGTCAATCCCGTGAAAGATGCGTACTAGGATAGCGCAGAGCTGATCATCAAGCCACGGTCTGAACGCTGTCAAACCCAGCTGCTGCCCTGCCTGCACTGGATCCTGAACCTGATCCTGTCCCTGATCCTATACCTGCGGCTCATTCTCTGTCTACACCGTATTCTGAACCCAATCTTGAGGTACCATATCCTCTCCAGTATGTCTCTCCATCGTGTCATGAAGAAGTAACCAACTGAATACCATAAATGGTCAGAAAACCCACATAAATATATATAATAATATATTCTACATAGATAAGTAAAGAATTAAAAGGCAGTGCATAGAAAAATCCCTTACTCCCCCTCACCGCAACCCATGCCCCACGACATCCCAGCCTCATGGCCTCCTTACCCTCCCTCAACAGATCCATGTATCAAAACAACCACATGCCATGCCCATCCTGACAACTCACGTTGCCTCAAACCGGCAACCATGTCTCCCAATCCTGACAGTTACACTTCCTCAATCATAGTACCTGTCTGCTCTCATAGGAGCCAGACCCAAATATCCTGCAACATGCAATTCTACAAAAATACAAAGCATGGCATATAAATTTCCATAAACAAGCAATTCTATCATGATTTTTACCTATCCACATTTTAGAGCATACATAACATGGCAATTTATATTATTCACATGGTATTATCACTTCAAAAAGCATATGTGTAGTTATGAAATTTAAATACCCTAAAATGTTCCTATCAAAAGCCATGAAAGCAACCCTTGCCATACCAGTCGAGGTTTACATATCATAATCAATAACATTGCACAAAAAGTGAGCCACCGAGGTGGAAATCATATCAACTATAATCTGAGCTAAAAGCAAACAGCAATTCCCACCCCCGCAACTCAATACATCCCTCGTACATGGGGATGCATGCACCCAAGAACAAGTTCAAAAATCCAATTCCAACAACAACCTACCTCCAGTCTACCATATCCCAAATAGTAAATCCAGAAGAAAACAAAAAGAGAAATCTCAAACTCATTAGTAGCCAGCAAAGAAATGCTACTAAATCTTTGTCATGAAGACTCCCTCTGATACAACTTTTTAACAAACCGAACCTGGCCAGCCACCCAAATAGTGCCGAACTGGTCGGGTGTTACTACCTTAGGCGCACCTCCCCTGAATTCCAATGGCCTCCGACCTACAACGAGCGTCTTTATAGGTGTAGTGGGGAGGATATACCCTCTCGGAGGAATTAAAGGTGCTGATACAAGTAATAAACTAAAACATGAAAAGAAAATAAATGACTCAGCAGACTCGAACCAGACCCACAGAGCAGAATAACAATCAATAAAAATAAACAGTGGAAGTAATTTAGAAACACCAGAAACAGAGAGTAACAAAACATCATGCCAGGAATCAACTACAATAACAGATAAAACAACCAAGCATGTATCCAAGAAAGTCATACAAATCAATACATATATAATGGCGCCGATGGCTAACCAGTAGTAACTAAAATATAAGGTAAACATGCTAATGAACGAAAAAGAACACTGAATAAGTAACTCCAGTACAGCACGACCTCAAGGTCCCTGCCAGTCTCCATGTCAACAACACTTAAGTCCATATCCTTAGGCTGATCCTATACCTGCACGCAATTTCATAAAGTCTACAAGCGTCCCGAAGGGCCCGTGTAGGGTGCGAGACAAGTCTTTGTAGGATACCACCCAGAGATGCGTACCTAATATAATTGTTTAGGCAGACATGCTTATATAAGAAAAACAGTAAACAATGCAATGCCCAAAAGTAAACAAGGACATCACTGGTGCTCAACAGCCACCAGGAAGTGTCACCTGCTTCGGCCAACGCCGGAAAGTATGATCTGCATCTCGGAACCTCGTTCCACCTGACACCATGTGCCTCAAGTACTGACATCCCTAAGGCATGCCCAACCATCGTATCCCGGCTCAAATTCTCAAATTTCTCATAGAACATCATCTGGAGGAACAACGATACCTGTCCTCAAAAGATAACTGGAGGTGCAGTGATGTCTCCCCTCAAATCACGACGAGCCTCTTCTCCCAACATGAATGCCTCAAAGCTGTCTCCCGAAGGCTCCTCACCTTCCACGTGTCTTCCTATGGCAAGCACCCCCAACCAAATATACCTAACCACATCTACCGGGGGTCTCTACCCAGTGAGTTGTCGTACCACCTCATCTAAGAGTCTATCTGTGTGCACACTACTCAAAAGTACCCAGTGAGCGATAATCACGTCAGTATGTCCCAAGCCACAACACCTCTGTCACCTCATGTCCCTGAGAACTTGTCGCTCAAGTTAGATGGCCTTGCCATCCAAGTAACCTGGGCCAATGCCCAACCTGACAGTCCAACAGCCTCAACCGACGTCCATGACGCCCAATCCCATAGTAGCAACCACCCAAAGTATCCCTAGCCAAAGACCCAACCTGTGATACCCATCACTCAACAATATATACAGTCCACGCCCAACACAACAAGCAGTTCAACATAGGCAATAACACACATTGTATATTCATAATCCAAAGCATCACTTTATACAGGTAATTACTAAACAGTCAAATTGCACTAACATGTGCTATCCCATACCACTACCTAAATCATTCACGATTCAACAATTAAACTAAATAGTTTAACTCGATACATTCAATAAGCAGTATAAACACAACAGTTTAAACAATGGTCCAATTCACACGCATTTCTGCACCCCTGGCCGAATTTCCCCAAAGGAGCAACAACCTCTAACCCGGTCTTGATCAATCGCAACAGGATTAGTGAATACCCAGAGGCATTCCACAATTCATATAATTAAATAAAAACAAATAAACCGGGTCTCTCCCAACACTCGACGTCGCGCCTTAAGGTCGCAACCCCCAAAAGTATACGAAAACACGAAAGAGGGTATGCACCACCTACCTCGTACTCGTATGATAACACTCCTTTGATTTCAGCCTCTGAATCGGATTGAATCGCGGTAGATCTGTTTTTTCGTCAAATTCGGCAATTCCGTTCGGATGGAATCTATAGTGAAATAGGTGAGGAATAAAGGATGAAGAAGGGTGCACAAGGTTAGTCTTTTCGATGACGTCCCACTGCCACTAACGGATCGAAGAACGGAGGCCTTACATGGATTCTAGAAGGGTTTGAGTTTTTGGAGGTTCATTGTACGAAGGGTTCGTCTAAAGGGAAAGAAGAAGATGTTTTCCATAATAAGACACGACGACGACTCAAACGATCAAATAAAAAAAGGACACGGTGTGTATTTACAAAGTACATGCCCTCTATATGTGTTTCTATACTCCGAATTAAGCAGATTCCATCACATGTCCTGGACCGTGTACATGGTCAACACACGGCCAGGGTCTCGGCCGCTACATGGGGAAGGGGTACACATCATATCAAGGAAGGCTACAGGCCGTGTAGATGGAAATTCGCACCTGGGCCCCACACGACATGTACCTGGCCTCGCACGAGTAAGGGATACATGACGTGTCTATAAATACACGCCGTGTAGGTGGAAAGTTCTACAAGGTCATCACATGACATGTACTCGGCGAGCACACGGCCGATCACTCGGGTTACTCAAACACGACGTGTACTTAAAGTACACGACATGTAGTCTGGAAATTTCTAGAAACTGCCCATATTTTCCAGACTTCTCAAAAACTAGTCAAAAGTTTAAACAGGTTTGGGTTTTGACCCGTTTCTAAAAACTCAGGTTCTTACATTACCCCTATAGAACTATGTGCTAAAGATAAATCCACATGTAGAATTGGTAAAAGGATTTATTTTATTATAAAATACTTAATATATACTTCACCAAGATTTAAGGATGTTTTATTAAGTTTAGTCATAACCATAAGGCATTTTATAGAGTTTCCCAAAAGTAATCTCAAAAATTAAAAAATGTCCTTTGATACCAAATATGAAAACACATGTCATTAATATACATTATTTCATTATTTATTTCATAAAAAACAAAAATTAAAACCCGTAGGATTATGAATAATAGTTTCTTTGAGAATTAGGTACATAGAACATCAAATTTATACCAGTATATGATAATATTATTGAATATATCCTTAACATGTTCCAAAATTCCATTTCTCAAAAAAAATGAATAGTATAACTTGTGGTCATTAATAAGTAAAGTATTATCCATAAATCATATTAAGGGTATAAAATAATAATAACATGAATAAATTATTACATTTTACTCAATAAGAATTTCATTTTTCCATAAAATGGTTGATAATCATAATCTATAATAATGAGGCATGATATTATATTATAGTGTAAAAGAAACATGGAAATTTGGAAACAAAAATAAACATTAGATCATAAACATAGGTATTGTAAAACCTCCAATAAAATTTAAAATGGTGGAAAAGTCCCATAATAGTATATGTATACTCCCTAATCCCAGACATTACATCTCATCAGACTAAAATATTACCCAATTCAATAGAGCAACATGTAATTTCAAGAGCACATGTCACTTTCATATCATGTATATATATATATATGTATATGTTTTCAACAAATATCATTCAAAATTATATTAAATTTCATAAACATTAATCACAATATTAAGGAGGGTGTAATAAATTCAATTCATTATCCAATAAAATAAGGATAATTATTTGTAGTTGAATACCATTGATTGAAAATGGTAAAGGTATTAACAGTACTAATGTTTGTCATGGAAAAGTCATAAGAAAATTTCAACGGCATAACGAACGAACATAATGAATAATGGTAGGGATTAATGAGAGTAAAAGTGGTGTCCCATCACCTATAAACCAATAATTAGTTAATATGGGAATTTAAGACCAAAATAAAAAATGAAAAATTTTTAGTTAAAAGAAATAAGACAAAAATGGTTCACGAATAAATGTTTTTCATTGAAAAATCATTGGATAATTTGAGAATAATAATAGGCATACATAATGAATCATGGGAGGGATTAATAATAGTTATTATGGTATCTCATTAACTAGAAATAATATGGTCTAAAATAGGGATGTGTAAAATCATATTCCATTATGATTAATTTGACGATAAATTTTATTTCATAATGAAAGAACATGAATAAAGATAAGAGTAACAATATTCATTGCTTTGGGCATGGTATCAAAAGAGGTGATGGTTATAACAATAGGGGAAACTATCATTCTTTATTAAAATTTTAATTTTACTATATGGTTATTGTTTATCATGGAATGAAAATTTAACCAATTGGGAATCAAAATTCTAAGTACAAATAAGGTTCTTGAATGGAATATAAGAGACAATTATATCTTACCTTGAGACGGTGATTCCAAAATCATGGGATGATATTATTGAGTTCATTGGGTAATTGGGAGGAATATAGAGATGAATGGGTATGGTAATTCCATTGTCCATGGTTTTTTGGTGATGAGGAATTAGATATTTAGTGAGTTTATATTTGAAAAGAAAGGATAGGTCTTTATTATTTTCAAGAATTTGTTTTGACCTATTTAAATTTATGTAATCAAATCCCAAAACCATCCAATGGTTTTTTACAAATCATTATAAAAATGTGGATTTCTATTAAATATTTCCTATAGACATTAACCATCAAAATTAATATAATACCATTGGTGTTGTGGTTTTCAGTTGTGATGAAATAAAATTTATTTTAAAATGAGAAATATAATATTGGTTTTGGAGGATTCAGAAATGGTATATAAAAATAAAAAATAAAAATAAAAAATAAAATAAAATTATTTTTAAGGGAAAACAAGTATTTTGTCTTTTATTTATTTAATGGAAAACAATTATGTCCCTTTTGGGTCATTATGATCTCATAATACATATCATATATTTATACCATATTTAATTTTTAACCAAAAAATAGACTATCATAAAAAATTATGAAATATTTTTCGTTTGATAATCTTGATATGATTATTAAAAATATATATTAATTTTATAGAAATAATTATTTATATATAATAAATTAATTTATAAAATTAAACACCCTATTTATTGACAAATACTAGTTTATTTATAATGAAAGTTTTCACATCCTTACAAAAATTACATTTTCACTTTGTAGAATTATATTATCATTTATATGTAACATATATTATTTAATAATATTATTATATTAAAATATAATTTAATTCAGGAATTAATCAAAATGAATTTATTAATTGATATTATATATTTTCCAAAAATACAATTTGAGTTATTTCGTATTAAAATAAATAAATTTCTACTGAATACTTAATCATTTACCATGTAAAACCAATAATGAATAAATATAATCATTATTTTAATAAAAATAAAATATACAAATTTATGTTGATATGGTTAATGTACATAAACCCTTATTACACTAGTGTAATCCCTGAGGGTATGGTGTGTGAGTGTTAAATTCTCAAGGGGTGGTTCGATGAACATGGTTTGGTTCAATATCTTGATGAGCATGGAAATCTACCATAAATTTATTTGATCAAGATTCAGTATTGGGATATTATATTGGGAATGATCAAAGTAAAAACCCATATATTTTAACTCTGTTGAAAGATATGATAAATGTGATTTATAGGGTATTCTCATACTGGACGTCGTTATAAATACTTTTGTTTATGAAAATAGAACGTTGTTATAACCATTAATATATATTCTAATCATATGATCACTGTTAGATACATAAATTATCAACATTCATGAAGGTTCATATTATTTTAAATATGATAGGATTAAACAAAATAAGTGATTTTTTTCAATATTTACATTACATAAATATGTCACTTGTTCATTTAAAAATGACATTTCATTTATAAAATTTTAGTTCATTAAATAAATTCCCTTCATAGGCACAAGTCCAATGTAAATTTATAAATGAACAAATATATGGTTGTTATTTTAGAAATAGGTTTTATTTTATTGATAGATAATAAATTATATAATTTTATTACAAATTAAAATATATTGAATCTCATGGTGTTACATTCAAAAACCCTTAAAATTAATATTTCACATGAAATTACATAACATTTCTGTAGAAAATGAGGAAACTTATTCTTTATCACATAATTTGGTTACCGTGTAGGTTCAGTGAATTTGTTATTCATCTAAATAACATTAATAATGTGAGTATCCTTGTGTTGTAGAACCTTATCACATTTATATTACATTTATAATGCGTTTTATATATTAGAAAGATAATTGTTTAGTGGTGTATCCTTGGAGTTTAGTACATATGAAGGAAAAGTTTTGTACAATGTTATTAGTGAATCCTGGAACACATGAAGACCTTGATAAAGGATTGGAGGTAGCACGAGGAGATAATCTATCATCCTTAAATTATCAAGACTATGGATGAGTAAAACATTCATATAGATAATTTTAACTTTGTTTTGAATACCATAACTATCTTCCATCATGATATTAATTGGTATACATTCTCACAAACATAAAATTATTGATGTCATTGATGATTTTCAAAATTTATCTTCTGTTATCTCTTAGAAACATTGTTGTATTTTTAAATAGCTATAACCATCTCTTCTATTTCCTCAAATAGCTCAGGTATCAATATATTTTATTCTCTAATATCATCCAAGCATGTTAGATTTCCTTATTTCATTCCTTAGAGGGATTTATAAGGAACCAATATAATTGTTTGGTGAAAGTTATTTTTATAAGGTAATTTTAGAATAGAATATAATTAATCTAGAGAACCTATGAAGTCTTTAAAATAAGATATTGGATATCCGGAACAGTTTAAAAGGTTCTCCTACAATTACCATAATTATAATATTGATATATTGATACATAAACAAAGATATATATCAAGAGCATACTAAATACATCTTCAAATAATTGAGGTGATTCTATGACATTGATCAGATTAAGTATAATGTTGTACTCCATGGGACCTTACCACATCAATAATGTATATATGAAAAAGATGAATATAAGAGAAAACCTTTTTAATTGAAATGAAATGTTCTTTATTCATAAGAAGATAAAAATCAAATAAAATATCATTATAACCTTTTGATGTATTGATGATTCCTATGAAAAAATACCCAATGGAGTTTTGACATTTCAATATATTTATAGATAATCATTTCCATCTCCCCGTAGAATTATATTTTCAATCATTATTCATTCGAATACCTATAAAAGAGAGAAATAATTTTAAATTTCTCTCTTTATGTCATCCAACCAAAAATGATCCATAAGGTCCCCATATATCTTGGTAACTCCAGGATTAATTGAGTACGACGATCTATGAGATTCACCCATCCATATTTTCTTTAAATATTGTATAATAGAGACATATTTTCTAATCATGATCTTTATAATTTCATTACTGTCATGGATGATGTCAAGAACATTTATCACCTTTATTTATGGGTCCATTTATTTCTTTATTGTGTCTTTAATCTTCACATATAATAAAGTTTGAACACTCATTTGAGAAAAATAATATTCCCCCTTCCATTAAGATATTAATGTACACACTTTTTATATCTGTTAAAAAAAAATATTTTTTGATTCTCATTATCGATTTTCTAGCATTATCTATTTGACATAGAGTACTAGCCACCATGTTCAAATTCCAAGAATAATAATTTATTTAATATTCGTAACACTAAATAAACTATAACCATCATCCTTAGATCATATTTAACTCATTATTGGTAAATATATACATTAAGAATATGTGAAAAGTATATATGACACAAATTTTCTACAATCATAATCCCTATATATTTTCATTTTAAAATTTAACACATTAGGTATTCTTAAAATGCCATGTTAATGATAATTCCTCCATATCATCAATGAAAAAAGTTAACACGTCTAAAATAATTTCATTTTTAGGTAATTCTTCGCATGAATCACTAATTTATGGGAGGAATAAATAAATAGCATTTTGCTATACATAAAAAATCTCAGTCTCTCTGTAGATGTATCCACATAGATCAAAAACTCTATTCCAATGTATGGTAGTGTGATTAAAGGTATACTAACAACCTTTTATGAAACACCGTGAAATTTTATTCACATACCATATTACAAAGGAAAATGACTCCATTTAATGTTAATAGGGAGAAAGGATTAGAGATCCTTGAAAATTTATTAAAAATAATCGATAATATCCCACCAATCTAATCTAACTGTGGATATTTTTTACATTGGTAAGATTGGTAAAATGTTCAATGGATTTTTTTCATAAAGGAATTTACTAATATACCCCATAATAACACTAATCTCACACCCATGGATCTAGTGATGAAATCATAAACATTACATTTTTGAAATTGATACCATTAATAGTGACCAATTGTTTTTTCAATCAAAACCATACAATATCCAAATTAAAAATTGGAAGACATACACTCTCAAGAACAATTTTTAATTAGTGTTTTATAGATTTAGTAAAAAATCCACTATAAAGAATATCCATGTTGGTAAAATATAATTTCTCCTACATATCCCTGATTTTATTATTTCACATTAATTCATCACCATCTACTTTAAATCAATTCAAAAAATATTTCATTCAACCATATTCTTTATAAAATGTTGAAGTGGGAAACTAATAAGGTGGATATCAAATTTTCAATAAGGGTAAATATAAGAAAAACTATTCAAAATTCATCAATGATCATTATTTGTTCATAACAGAATGATGAAATATTTAGATTCTATGGTATAATTAAAAAAGAAATCAATGAATCAATACCTAATTCAAAAATCATGAAGCTCAATATAAGGCTTTAAGAAAATAAAGGGTCATAAAAATAAATAATACTGATCCACTAGTAATCAATATTGATAATGCAAGACAACATAGACCCATGAAAATAATAAATATAATGTGTGTGTATCATCTAACATCATCACAATAGGTCTCTTAAAAATCCTAACAATTGGAATTTCTCCATGGATTACTTTTATTACAAGTATCCATCAGAAGTATTCATTTCTTAATGTATTGTAGTGATATATAGGCTCACCAATTGTTTATGAAAAAATTGTTTCACTTGAATTTTTGGGCCTCCCCATCATATAATATGTAACTTGATTAGTCAACTCTATCATAGACATGCCATCATATAGTCTATAAAATGATCACCCAACTCTACCTGGGCCTCCCCATCATATATAATTTCAAAGAACCAAAAATAAATTATATTAATAATATAAATCATCATAAAACTCATAAACAATTATTACTTTCATAAAATGATTAATATATGTAAATGAAATGAGTTCTATAATAATCATTATGAAACATTATTAATCCAAGGAAAAGAAATGGGTTATATAAAAATCTCTTTGAATGGTGATTAAACCGTTGAAAAGAAAAGTGTTCTTCAAAAATTTCATTGAAACATTATTAATCCATACTAAGAAATAATGAATATGGTATCAAAATGATATATACCCAGTGGATGATAAGTAACAAAATAGGTTTTTAATCTTGATATATAAATTTAAAATATCATTAAAAATGTTCTTAATGAAAATATCCTTTTCATTTTGAAAATAAATTTTTATATATAAGACATTTTAGAAATACTTCTCCTTGAACCCCACTTTTAAAAAATAATAATTTCTAGAATATTATGAAAAATTATTATTTATTTAATATCATTTTAAAAATTAAATTTATTCTTTAATGAAATGGTGTTCATTTTTGTGGATAACTCTATACATGCCATTAAAGTTAAAAATAACATTCCTTTTACACTATAAAAATCAAATAAAATTTCATTATTCAAAAAATTATAAGAATATTAATTTTAAAAAATTATGTAATGTTTAAAAAATGGATAATAATGTTTTTAATAAATAATTTTCAAAAGGATATAAATAATTTAGAAAACATCAGTTTTGATGAAAATTATTTTTGGACAAAGTGATAAATAATGTAAAATTTTAAAAATTGTTTTCCAAACAATTAAGAGTGATAAATGGTGGGAATATGGTACTACTACTTGAAAATATCATGAATAATAAAAGTAGATGAAAATTAATGATAATTATTTATAGGTAGACCATATTATCTTAACCATTGTATACTTAATCATAAACAATACTGATAAATAATTAAACTAAAACATAAAACACTTACCACTTTAAAAACATTGATTCAGAAGCCCCATGAATGGGTAACATTTAATAAAACCTAAAATATTATGGAAATAAATAAATTATTGATAATATATGTAAAATATCTTTTATATGAATGTCTTAAAATAAGATATCCTTATAACATGATATAAGTCTTATATAATGAAAATTGAGAAAAAACCATAACACATTAGAAAACTATTAAATCGTAATCCCCAATATATAGTAACATAAAATGAAGGATTTCTAATTAGGAAAGGAATTTGATTCATGATATTACATTTCAAATGGTTAGTATATATATCACACACTAAATAGAGCTGTGAATTTTCATATATCTCCACAAAATTAAAGAATGCATCGAAATCCCTTGCCAAACACTTCCTTTTGGTTGATCATGCTTTCATATCCTCTATAGTGTATTTATTACTATTAATATATTATTGAAGAAACTTATTAATATTTATAATATAATATATGACCTTTTAATAACATTTTATCACTTATTTGTTAATAATAATTCATTATTTTCTATGTTTTTGGGGTTAATTTCCTTTTTTTCTCATTCATGTTTTGTTATGAATGTTCTCGTCCTTATAAATATTATATAATTCCATAATTTAATGAAAACAATAAGAATAACATAATTATAATATTAAAAAATATATTAGACTTTTATTACCAGTCATTAATGGTGGATTCTATAAATGAATAACTTTACGATTATGGGGATGGTATGTCATATGTACACATGAGTAACAATTACGTTTTTAAATGATCATTACGAAAAACATTTAAGTGATGTTTTATCAATATAAAATCATAATAATATCCCATATACCATATTATTTCTTTAAATATTCATATATATTTTATCCATGTGTTTTATTAATGAAATTAGAGTCACATCACTTCATGATTGAGGTCGTCCACACATACACGAACATTGTACTCATCTTTTTAGTGAAAAGGGAAAATGATATATTATCATTTAATAATGAAACATATGTTATAAATGTAATTATAATTTAATTTATATCAAATATATTCATATTATTTAACCTTATTAAATTTCACGTAATGAGTTGGTGAAAGAGGAATCACATCCCTTCGTGAGATGGTAATCATCCATATAAACAAGAGACATTATCTTATCCCATACAAAATTGATTGTAAAAAGTTATATATAATATAATGACTATTTTGTTATAGTTAGGTTATAAATATCATATATATATATATAGACATCATATCTATAATCATACCCAATTGTGATATGTTTTATTGAAAAAAACTAATGACATCAGTTCGCGAGGCGGTAGTCCATCATTCACATGAATGATGATTTTGTAAAACATTTGATGGATATAGATATGTTTGAAGGTAATTATATTATTTTAAAAATATTAAAGTGTTTTAAATATACTAAGGTAATTATATCATAATTTTTTAATTATAAATGAATGATGTGAATAAAGAAATAAAAAAACCAAATTTAATAATGTTACCTCTTCTTTAGGTATCCTATTAAGGATTGCAGAAAAAGTCATAATAGGTTTATTTTACTCCCAAAAAATGCTTATAGTGTGATGTTAAGGAATATGGGATGTGATTTTGGGTAGGCCATGGATGAAACAAATTTTTATAATGGTGTTAATGAATAAAAGAGATTATGAGGCCATTTATAAGTGAGGTGTGTAAGAGAGTTGTAATTTTTTAAATGATTCAATTATACAAATGATTTGAAAATTAAAAATTCTTCCAAAATGAAATATCATTGATTCAATAAGATATATAGTCTAAATATGGATAGGTTATGGGTGTTTTAATATTAGGAAATTCATTTTCACCCATATGTTCATAGTTTATCTCCCCGGTAAATTTATTTTTTACTTGCCCAAAGTAATAAGTATTTTATAATTTTCACTATTCATTTGGTAATTAAAATTATGTTTTCATTATTATAAATTATTAATTATTTGGATCCATATATAGAATCCATTGTTCTGAATTAAATTAAAAAAAGTGGAAAAATTAAAATATAAACTAAATCCCATAGACACGGCCAGAATGTCGGTCTTGAAATATAAAATGATCAAACATTTAAAAATATTATATATGAAAATTAAATATGAAAATAATTACATTGAACTAAATTTTATAAATTAATATAAAATTTAACAAATATTTCATTAATTTAAAATTTAAATTTAACTTAAAATTTTAGATAATTTAATCCAAAATGCAGTTTATAATTACATTTTAGTATTTATAATTGTACATAAAAAATAAACTTCACAAAATATTATAAAAAATTATACCTATTATAATTTCCAAATTGTGATTTCAAAAGGGAAACTAAAATTTTAAAATATTTTTTCTAAACGTGAAAAAAATTAATATTAAAACAAAACCCACAATCACAAAAAAATGGTTTTTTATAATTTTTATATTTCAAGAACAAGATGATTTTATATAAACTATATGTCATATAATAATAATATCATGAATATAAATTAATATTTATTGATATATAATATATGAATTCTATTTGAAACAATCCTCATTATGGTTAATTTTATATAAACAAAAAAGAAAAAAATTATTCACTTTAAAATAGTTTTCAAAACACATTTTTTAGACCCTAAAATAAACATATATTAACATCTAATATATTTTTGAATAAAAAATTAATTAGAAAAAAATATAAATAATTAAATATTATTTTTATTTAAAACATTTTCGAAACATAATGTGCCTTTTAAATCACATAATTTATTAAAAAGAAATTATTTTTTTACAAAAATCTGAATTTTTCGCTATTCTAGGACTAATAAATAGTTTCAAAAAAATTATAAAACATCACCCAAATTAAAATTTTATATTATGATAAAAAATGAAGTTAATTTCATAAAATAATGATTAAAAAATTTACACATATTTATTATAATATTTTTTCACTAAAATAAATAAATTTTTTTTGAAAGAAACATATTACTTAGGAATAAAATGACATTATAAGTATTGATTGATTATTTAGTAAATATTTATCAATAATTTATATTGACTAGTAATTATATATATATATATATCATAAATAATTTAATAGTATTCATTCTGTTAAATTTAATAGCTTGATTTAAAAGATTATATATATATTGATTTGTTTAAGAACATTGTTGTGTTTTGAATACGCTATCAAAAAAAAATCAAGGTATTGTGTACTAAAAGATATTTAAGGGATTAATTTTTTTTACAAATATTGTTATCATAATTTTTTATAGAGGTAATTTTTTTCTTAATCTTAGTGTGGACTTTCATTTATGCTCTCAAATATAATTTTATTATTTTCAAATCATAAGGTGTTGCATTATCTTCTCCCACTTTAATAAGTTGCATCTCCTCAATTATAACTTTATCTCTTCAATGAAAAGTTGAACATTTGAAAATAACTTTTTATAAACCGACATTTTAAATTGGGTTTATCAAAAATCTTATTAATAATAGTTAAATGAATTTTCTATTTTCATATAAAATAAAACATAACTGGGTTTCCAAATATGAAAACATGGTTGAGAATGGTTGAAAATAATAAATTATTTTAGAGAGAGATTGAGGCCATTTTTTACAAGAAATTTAATGATTAATTGAATGAAAAGGGCCTTAAAACTGTAATTCTATAATTATATTAAAGACCATCTCATTAATATGCTATGAATGTAATAAGATAAAATTTTTTCAAACTACTTTTACTATATTTGAGGAATTATTTTCCATTGAGAGTAAGATCATAATAAAATTTTCTTACATAATGAGTATAATTTTATCCTTTTTTATTTTCCACAAAAATAGCATCTTTTCTCCACATGATTAGTATTATATATAAATTACTCATTCATGATGCAAGAAAATAAACATTTAAATATCACATAATTCCAGAAAATATTGAAATAATTTTACATATCATAGACATTTACCAAAACTAAAATTGTAATAACATGATAAAATAATTACAAAAATGAATAAACCTTCATAAGATACATTAATCTTCAAAATAAAAAAATACCAATTGTTTAATCAAAATCAATCCACACCACTCTATCCCAAAAAACACTAATAACCTCAAATTTAGATAATTTTATAACATCAATGTTTATCTCCAAGATTTCAAATTTCAATCATAAAAAATTAGTGATTCTTAATTTATGTAAAATTAGTCACATAATGACCAAATCAGGTTTCAATAAAGTGTTTATCTATGTGATAAAACTTTTGTTCTCAATATCAGAGATTATATAATTCATAATGGTTATAAATACCCTAAATACTATTTTTCTAAAAAGTTAATTATATACTTCATGTTAAACTATAGATTTACATATATTTGAACCAACAAAACATCTCCTAAAGTGTAACTATTCTCTTTCTTCGTTTAAAAGCTAAAGGTAATGTCTAAGACATTGAAAAAATGAAAATAATTGATCTTATTGTAAAATTATAGTTTCAATAACTCTTATTATAAACACATATAAAAGCATCATATTGACCAATGTTATCTAAAATGACCTCTAACAGAAGCTATAAAAACCCAGAACCTGTAATCCCAGATTTTGTCCCGAAATAATAAACATTACTTTTTTAGCATTGATAACCCTAATTATGTCCCAATTTCTTCCATATATCCCTTATAACATTAAAGGAAATATTGAGCCACTTGCATTCTCAAGGATTCATTTAGGATTATATTTTTAATGAATTGTGAAAAACTCCTACATCAATAATACAGATATCGTTAAATGAGAATTTATTACACATAACCAAGCTGTTATTATTCCACATTAATTCATTATCATTATACATATACATCCCCATCATGGAATAATCAATTAAATATTATTATTTACAACATTGGGAATAATAATCATATAAATGGTGAGCTCAAATACTCTGTAAGTGTAAACATAATAATTAACATTCGAAATTTAACAATGAGAATAAGTGAATAAAGTTATGAAAAAAATAATTAAAGTGCATTATAGAATCATAAAACATGCATCCCTATAAATAATAAAATTATCAATCATGAAGAATAGAATAAGGCATCAAAAAATATATAGTCATAAAAATCAATAATAATATTCCATGTGATATTAATATTTATAAAAGAAAACATTATAATCCCATTGAATGAATTGATATAAAATATTTGTATCATAGAACATGATCATCATAGAACCCTTAAATATCCCATTAAATTGTAATATATCTATATAAAACATCTGATATACTTTTCTGAAGAACATTCTCATTACATAATGCATTGTAGGACTTGCTGGGAACACCCATATTTTAATCTATAAGAAGATCACCCATATCTATATGGGATACCCTATCATATAAGTTATAATGGGATCACCGGGTGTAATCTATAATATCATATCAAATATATTGAAATTTTTTCACTCAGTGATATATGTGCCTCCCCATCGTATATATTTTTGATTAACCACAAATAAACTACATGAAGAATGGGAATCCTTATAAAAAACCTAAAAACAAACATTAGTACATTCAAAAATATATTAACCCATAGAAAAAATGGGATCCATACCAATCTTTTGGAAACATGAATATCCCATAGAAGGGAAATAGGATCAAAATCAGTATATTTCAAAAAATATTTATTCAAGGAAATGAAACTGGTTCCATAACAATATCTTTAAAAGTGTTTGTTTGAATCCATAGAAATAGTGAGGATGGTATCATCATGAATTATCTCTATTAATGGATAAGTATAAACGAGGTTTTTTAATGTTTCTAAATACAAATTAATAATAATTCAAAAATCAATTTAGGAAAATTCCGTTTTAAATTTGAAAATAACTTATATAAACATAAAACATTTTGAAAATGATTTTCATTGAAATCCATAGAAATTTAAATTTATAGAATATTAGGGAAAAAACATTTAAAAAATATCCTTGAAAATATTTAGTGTATACTTTAAAATAATTGTGGTTATTATTGAAGATAATTTTGATCAAGTTGTAAAATATAAATAAACATGACTTTTCACTGTAAAATGTTTAAAAAGTGATTTTTTTTGGAAAATGACAAGAACATTCCATTTAAACCATTATGTAAAATGTAAAAAATTGGTAAAAATTTATTTAATAAATAATTTTATAATGTTAAAAAAAATTCTTGAAAACATTTTTATAAAACATGGGATTTAAAAAAAATGATTTTGGACCAAATAAATAAATTAGGTTTATATTTTATATATGAATTATCAATAATTTTATGTACTTAATAGTGGAAAAATTGTACTATTACATGCAAATATCATGAATAAATATAGAATAAGACACTTAATTATAAATAATGAGTGGTAGATTGTATGATTTCAATCATTGTAGACTTAATTTCAAATAGTCCTAACTAATGATGTGATTGTAACATAAAACTCATTCCACTTTGTTAACTGTGAATCATGAGATCTATGAAAAGATATAATTAAATTAAAATTAAAATATCATGTGAACAAATAAAATAATGATATTATATATCAATGGGGCAACATATACACCTTTCTTCCTGTCCTGAAGGCCTTCCATTTTTTTTATTTTTGATAATCCCCATTTCATGGGTTGAGGGGGAACCCTTACAAGGCCTATATTTAAAGTATATTACATGATAAAAAGGTCTTAGTTTAATTTATCCTATACATGAATACATGGAAACACCACTCCCCAGTATCTTGATCATGAAGTCAGCTTCCCACCTTCGCATTTCTTGTTCAGCTAGAAATACTTGTGCAGAGGAGCATATGATTGGTCTTGCTAGAAGTTACCATACCATTTAAATCTCCCAAATATGATATTTTTATTCTTGGGAAAGCTAATGCTCTAAATCCTCATCTATATCAAGTTTCTTTAATATTTCTGGTTGCATCTTCACTTCATGATCTGAATGTGGTGGTCCAAAGGCCTTGATGTGGCCCGAAGGCCTTGAGGTGGCCCAAAAGACATAACTTTCCCAAAGGAATTGACTAACCTAGATTAATTTCTTTGCCTAAAGCCCTTAAGGTCTCCTTTCACAAATCTGTGGCCTGAAGGTGAATAGTTCTGACTTCTATAGTAACAAACATTTTCTGGTACAATAACTACTATAATGTCTACTAAAGTACCTCCTACAGTCTTACTATTGTAACCCAAAATTATATATCTACCCAGTTTCAAATCTAGGTATCATAGATTCACTTGAATAGTTTTCACAAATCAGAATGGGTATCATGTAAGATAGTATATACACCTCATACAATTATATTTGTGTATAACATGACATAATCCACAAAGAATGGAAAATGAGTCAAACTTTTCTAACCGCATTAGTATTATTTACAATCATAATCAATAATAAATAATAAAAGTAAATAAAATATTAAATATAATTAAATAAATGTGATAAATGATATGACATTATGAATTGGAAGTATGTGAACCAAAAAAATAAATGACTTTTGAATTTTTATATATCTCTCATAAAAATGATAGAGACTATAAATCCCTTACCTTGTTATTCCTATTAGTTCATCATATTGTAACATCATTTAAATTGGATTTAAATATCTTATTAACTCATTTTATAAACATATAAATATTTATAATATCATATATGTTCCTTTTATAACATCGTATCATCTACTATTTAATAAAAATTCATTATTTTGATAGTTTTTAGTGTTAATTGACATGATTTCTCATTAGTATTTTCGTATATATACTATGGTTATTATGCATATTATATGGTTTAATCATATCCAGAATAATAATAATAATGACATATTTAATATATTTATACATTAATGGTAATTTTATAACTAATGATGATTTTTTTTAAAAATGATGTATGTTTCGTTCATGGAGACGGTATTCTATACGTATGTAATTATAACATATCCATTTTCAATGGTCATTTTGGAAAAGAGGTAAGTAATATTTTCTATTTTCACAATGATAATAATATTATATATTCAATACTATTTTTTAAAATACAAGAAAATATGTCCTCTATGTGGCATAGTGATAAAAAGAGTCTCCCAATACATCATGCAGGCGGTAGTCCACATAAACATGAATGATGTTCTAATATTTTTAGTAAAACAAATTGATATATATTATTTAAAAAATGATAAATATTTCAAAAATAAACTTCATATTTTATTTGCATCCCATATATTCGTTAAAATTATCATTATTACATTACATGTAAAGTGTTAGTGAAATATGAATCACATCACTTTGTGATGCAGTGGTCTATTATACACAAGAGTGATGTTATTTTATTTTCTTTGAAATTAAAATTAAAATGGTGAATATGATATAATTAAAAAATAGGAATAATTTTATTTTAAATATCATATATAAACGTTATATTCATTATCATATCTAATAGTTATAGCTTGTAATTTAAAAGTTAATGACATTAGTTCGTGAGAAGGTCGTCTGCCGTGTACACGAAAAGAGATTTTGTAACCAATTTTATGCAAGTGTAGAAATTTATTGATAATTACCTTATAATAAAAAAAATATAAAATATTTAATAAATTAATTTTATTATATAAAAATATTTCAATAATAATTTAATGGGTTGGAGAAAGAATTAAAAAATGCTCATTGGATAATGTTTCCTCTTCTTCATGTATCTTTCATAGGTTTTTGCCAAAACAATTCCTGTGAATAAAGTATGACAAAAATAAGGATTATAGGATGAGGTTAGAGAAGTTGGAAAGTTATTTTTGATGTATTTTATGAATAAAATAGTTTGGAGATTGTTAAGAACATAGGATAAGGGCTCACTTTATATAATTGAGAAGAGTGGAAGTCTAGTAATTTTTTGATCAATTTGATTTATTTTAAAATTTTAATCATAATAAATGATTCAAAAATGGAAACATATGGAAAACGGAATAGATAATGTTGAAATATTCGAGGAAAATGGTTGTTTAAAATGTTTATAGGTAATTTTTTATACTTATATTCTCATTTTATCCACTGGTAAACCTATTATGATCATAATCAAGGTAATTAATTACTAATGTTTTCACAATTAATTTTGGTAAAAAAATTTATAGACATATTAGAAATTATAAATTATGAAGATATAAAAAATAGAATCTATTTTTTAAAATTAAATTCACAAAATTGGGAAATTTTATTTTCAAATTAATCTTATATACATGATGTGAAAGTGGGTTCTCAAAGTGAAAATATTTAAAAGTTTACATAGTATCTATAAAAATATCAATATGGAAATTATTCCAACATCATAAATTAGAATAATTGATATAAAATAGAAATATTTTTTCTTTAATACTAATAGAAATTATATTTTAACCTCTTAAATAATATAAATGAAAAGGAAGCTTTTATTTGAAATTTGGTTTTTTATTATTCATAAAAAAATTAAACTTCTCAAAAAATTAGCAACAATTACCCATCATATAATTTCAATATTACTATTTAAAAAATGAATTTAATTTTTAATAATAAATTCTCTATAAATGGAAAATTTTAATTTATAAAAAATCCCATAGATGCGACGAAAAAACTTGTTTTAAGATGTTTATTTTTCAGGAATAATATGATTTTATGTTAACTCAATTTAATATAATAATAAATTTTTTAATATAAATTTAATTTTATTGATATAAAATTTCTAAATTTCACTTAAATTTTTTTAATTAGGTATTACATAAATTATATAAAATGCAAGAAACAAAGTGTTTTTTAAACCAGTTTTAAAAAGACTTATTTAAAATATTAAAATAAACTTATATTAAAATCCAATATAAAGTATATTCAAAATAAATTTAGTTGGTCAAATATAAATAAATAATAATTTTATTTCTGAATAACACATTGAAAACATAATGATAGTTTTAAATGATGTAATATATTGAAAATAAATGAAATTTACGAAATTTTATTTGAATTTTTCATTATTCACTGAAAAGCCAATATTTTTGATAAATTCTAAAATTTAACCAAAATTAAATATTTTTATTTTGACTAAAAAGATAATTTATATATTATGAAATACCTATTAAAATTTTTTTGAAAAAATTATAATATTTTTTCCATGAAAATAAATAAAAAATATTTTTATAAAGAAAACATAAATTTGAAGAATTAAATCACTTTACTAAAAATTGATTTATTATTTACTAAAAAATTTAAAATAATTAATATTTTCTAGAACATATATATATATATTATATAGTATTTAATACTATTCATACAATCCAAATTAATGTATGTATTTTAAATAATATATTTATCATGGGTCGTTTATGCTTAGTGTCGTGAGTTGAATACACTATTGAACATAAAATGTATCATGGGTACATGTAAAAATTATATTAAAGTGAATAAATTTATTTCTAAATAAATATATAATAAATTATTTAGAATTACCTTTTTTTTCTATGAGAAATTTTTTGTTTTGTTTATGCTATCAAAACATTATTTTATTCATTTAAAATATCATGGTTTTATATATCCCCCCTTATGAGCGCATGTCCCAAAGATGATATTTTATATAACAAGAATTAAAATAATCTAAATTTATTATATTGTTTCTCCAATGTAAAGGGTCTTTAACAAAAACATCAAGTGATATCATTCTCTTGCATACTCTTGGAGTATATATGAATATAATTTTTCAAATCTACAAAAAAATTATCTAATTAATGAGTGAATGTTATATTAATTAAAACTATAACACCCCAAGCCTCCATGTTATGATTCTCTTTGAATAATACAGTAGCGTGTGTTGTACAAAAATTTGAGATTCTTACACACTGTGACCATTCAAAGTGGCCGTTATGAATAGTAATACCAACTTTTTAAAATTTTATAAATTTTACCATTCAAAATGGACTTCATTTTTGGATTCATAATATCGAAATTAGGCTAGGGTGAAATTTTGGTACTTTTCAGATAACTTTTATATTTTGATGAATAGAGAAAATTACTAAATTTTAATTCAAAACAACTTTTTAAAATGAAATAATTAATTGTGATAAATTATGAATATGAGTGGTTATAAAGAATATTTAGAATATATTATTACGATTTAATATAATATTGTTCATTGGACATAATTTCTCAATTAAACCAGACATAAACAAGTGTTAATATTTTGATAGTTATAATCTCTAAAAAATAAGATTTTTGTTTTAACAACGGTAATTAATTTTAAATTAATTTCTACCACTTCTATGTTTTGAATTTGAAAAAATGGAGTCCATATATGGAATCAGTATTTCCAAATTGTGTAAATAGGTAACTTTTATTTTTATACATTTTGAATAATTACTTCAGTAAATATTTTATTTACAATGGTTAAAGGGTAAAACCTGTAAATTAGGGTAATCAAATAATATTATAATAATAATAATTTACCCTAAAACATGTCCTAACCATATTGGTTGATACATGTCCATCCATGGGCATCTTTGGTTGGATTTTGGGACCCCATGGATTCACTTGTAGGTGATAAGGACACTTTATATTAATTAAGTTAAAATAAATACAAAAATGACAAAGGCATATATCTTTTAGAAAGAAAAATTTTACATAGGGTTATATATGTTGTATTTTCAACTATAAATATTAATTACAAAGATAAACGGATTTACTACATAATGGAATTTTATTTATAATATTTATACATTTAATAATAAAATTTATTTATGACACAATAATGATGTAGTATTTTCCTTATTAATGAAGTAATCAAATAATTGGTATTATAAATGTTAAAATAAATATAATTTGCATGTTCTGATGACATACATTAATTTTATTGGTTAATATGACATTATAGGATTGCTTAAATTAATTTTTTTCTAATTAATAAAGTTTTTATGACTTTAAAAAAAATCAATTATTGAATAGTGTCAAAATTGACATAAATACGTTTTTAAAAAAAATATTATATTATTAATTGATATTATATTCATAAAAATATAAGGTTCTACCAAAGTAATTATATCATGATAGGTGTATCATTAATAGACCACTTGGGGGTCACATGGATGTATATAGTACATTTATGAACTATATATTATAAAATACAAAGTAACATGGTAAATGTCAAACTAATTAACAAAGAGTGAAAACTAAAAAAAATGGTGAATATAATGACCAAAACATGTCTAAAATATATTTTATGAAAGGCTTTAGACCCATCCCCAACTTATACTTTTCATAATATACTTTTGAGCCATTATAAAATGAATATTAATTTATTATAAAATAATACATTACGATTTTTCTAAAGAGCCCCTCCTCCCCATTATAAAAGGACACCACTTCTAACCAATTCTTCACACCTTCAAAGCCTTTGTTCTAGGACAAACACTGCCAAAATACCAAATAAAATATCCTCCCATCATCCTATGGGCCTTCCTTTATTCATAATGCAAACCTATGGAGCCCTTTTGATTTAATCAAAAGGAAGAACCCGAATAAGAGGTAATGTTTTCACCACCGTCTTTCAAGTTCCAGTCTTCTTCAACTTCTTATTTCTTTGTTATTTACATTATAAATAAATAACTCATGTATCTTCAATATAATTTCATGTTATTATAAATATGGTAAAACCATATTCAGTATTCTATCCATCCTTTGAATTACATGTCACCATACGTGCGTATGAACGGTTTACCGTCTCCACGTCATGGTGTAATTGTTATTCAATATATTATTATTTGGATGGGTATAATAATGATTTTTAGTTTATTTAAATAATAAATATAACCTGATAATTATTCTGTATATATGATATACCATCCTATTATATGTCATTTTAATATCAAAAGAATGATATTGTCGCCCGTGCGTACGTACGGACTACCGTCTCCATAGACGCGATGAGATTCATTCCTCATCGTATCCATTCAATAATAATTCTTATTTGATGATTAAAAATAATGTTTAAGGACTTGATATCATTCTGGATATGAATAAGATACATCCTATACATAAAAAACACGGATTATGTGACAAAACATATAAAATAAAATGAGTAAGTTAACACCTGAAACGACGATAATACTAAGATATTATTAACAAAGAAATGTTAAAAGATCATATATGGTATCATATTAATGTATATGATTCTTGTATATTTTAATAACAATTATTTCACCATTATATAGGAGTTTAACCTACCCTCAACCACGTAAAAGTACAATTTAATGGTTTATTTCAAAATCCCTTCATTATCTGATGTTGTTTATACGTAATTATCTACTGGGACCTCTTTATCATCCACATACATGATTCTTGAAAATATATTTAAAATCATTATTAATATTATACATACGTTGGATTTAGGTCATTTATACCCTTGTTTTACTTTTTATAAAATGATTTCAAAGGATTCTTTTCGTCGTTTTCCAAACAAGGTACTTTTTAACCTTTTCGACAAAATTAAGGTAAGAATGTATTTTTTTAACTTATACGGCAGGTGCGGCTATTTTCTGCTAGAATAAAATTGTAAAAGATTCCCTTACAAGCTTATAATAATATTTTCAAATTAAATGTTTTCTTTTATAATTATGTGACTCTTAAATGATTTCAAAAAAGGAGATATTTCTCTCAGATAGTTTTGATTTCAACTATGTCAACATCATTTTAAATGTTTAAATTATTTATTCTTATAAACCATTCACATTAATGTTCATTTTTGCAAAATGTTTTTTAGGATTTATTTATATAGACATTGAAATTTTCAAATCAAAATTCATTTTAAATGTTTCAATGTGGTATGGGACACTTTGATTCAAAAATGACTTTAACAGTTTTCCTTTCTAAATTGTGTGACTTTTAAATGTTTCCATGAAAAGGGATATTTCAATCAATGATTTTTACAAATAATTTCCTTCTATGAAAAATCCTTTGATGGATTTTAAGCTTGTTTTGAAGTTTATTTATTATGATAAAAAACATCCATATTGTATTGAAGGTTTTGTGATATGTTTGACTATGGATGTGTTATTTTTTTTACCATTAATGGTTTATGGTTAAAGTATTGACATTTAGCATCCTAGTTTTTATAGGAATGTTTATGTTATGTTTCAACTTTTTCAAATTAGGAAGGTATTGGACATAGTAAGTGACGGGTGGAGCCCACTATAGCTCTTCGATGCATCGGTAGGTCTAATGAGACAACTAGACATGGAATTGGCTAAGGCCTTTTCCCAATTTAATTAATGATTTTGGCCGAGGCCTTAATCATTTTAGACATGTTGGCCGAGGCCTTGACAAAATGTTTTAGAATGTCTTTAATTATACGTTCCATCATTATGGAAATAATATTGACGGTTCATGTTGTCATTCAACTAGTATAATACCAATGATTATGTTTTATTATGGAATTATTTACTCAGCTCGTATTATTGTCATAAAAGTATTCATGATTATTATTGGTAAAGGCATGAGGTTTCAATTATTTACAATGCTTAATATTTATGTTATCTTCAACTATATTGCTTACCTTTACTGAGCATTTGAGCTCACCACTTAATATGGTTTATTTTTTCCAGGATTCCAAGAAGTGTATTATAATTGATATGCAGGGTTAAGCTAAAGGGAATAATGGAATTATCAATGAACTATTCACACTGTGTTTTATCATTAAAACTGTACTGTAATGTTAATGTATGTTATCTATTTTCCAATACTGCTAAACAGATCGGTCCTTCAGGACTGGATTCCCTGTAATAATGCTAATGTATTAAAAAATGCATTGACTCTGGGTAACTGGGGTTGGGGTGTTATGGTTGGTATCAGAGAAATATTATCAATAACCTTGGAAGCTATATTTAGATAAAATATAATTAGATAACATAGACCTAAGATAGACATTGAGGTTTAGTATATAAAAATTTCCTAGAATTTTGGTATTGTAGTGATTTTGTGAGTTTTCCGAGCAATACATCCCTGTCTGGATACGAGCAGGTAGAGGCGGCTCTGGCATAGATATACATAGGGGTAAATCTTGAAAACACCGCTTTGACCTAGACTCGAATGGGAACGAGTGAACGAAAATGGGCCTTTTTTCACTCTTGGTTATGACACTCTCGGGGGATATACTTAGGATAATTCTCATTTTCATTACAAACCATTATGAAGGGTTTATGAGTATATAATTTCAGAAAGAATACATTTTTATGATTATGGATTATTTCCATAAACTGTTTAATTTATATTAAGTGTTTTACAAGTTTGGGATTAGGTATTTATATTCATAAACTAATCAATTGTATTCCATTGTTTAGAAATGGTACCCAGTAGTAGGAATGAGAACTCCAGCAATACGCATGATCCAAAGAGTTAGAAGGATACTATCTTTCATTGTCATAATCCAGAATTTAGAAGGTAAATAGTCTCCCATGTATTATCATCATATGAATAAATAGTATCATTTGTTGATAAGATAAGTAAATATTATTTGGAGTTCTATGGCTTTGAAGGGAATCCAAAGAAGGAAAGGATGGTAGAGAGAAGAACAGATGAAGGGAAGAAGGTCAAGAAGGATTTTCCCATAAGTGATAACAATGGAAAGAATCACCTTGGAAGATGCTTGAAGGGAATGTGAGTATGATATAAGATTAGAGAAAAAGGACACCAATTATGTGACTGCAAGGGTAAGAAAAAGGTTTCAAATGTACAATGATTCATCGTCAAGGAGTTTGGGCACTATGCTAACCAATGTCTCATTAATCAGATTATGCTACAAATGATGCTATTGGATAATAATCATGTTATGATACTTCCAAAAATGAAGAGGAATGACTAGTATTCTTATGTTATTATTTTGGAATTATTTTATTGACGTTTTGTATTAATGATGTACTGGAAATAAATAAGGATTGTACTGCAGTACTATTTCATTGAGTATTTGAGATTATATGGTTCTATGAAAAGTGACTTAAATAGTATGAGACACATTTGGTAAAATACATGGTTGATGGAAAGGTAATCCATAATATGGTCCCGATAATGAGGTAGTGATTTTGGAATAAGAGATGGTTGATTTGAATAAATTATATTAGACATTCTTGACTACCTTGAAACTGATTAATGATTTGTCTTTGATCGAGTTTACAACTTTTTTGGATATAAGGTTTATATCCAGGATTCTATAAGTAATAAGGGATGATGAATGTAATCAATACGGTTTTATGGTAATTCAGGATGTTGCAGTATTTTAAAAGAATACATGATAAATGTATTCACATGTTATGAACTGGAAAAAAGGTTATTCATTATGTTTAACTTCCTTATAAATTTTGGACTCTGATTTTAGATAGAAGTTTTTGGATACTTCTAGTGTTGAGATTATTTTTGGATTTCCATAAAAGGACAACTCGGAGGTCAGGTGGAACCTGTCACGTCTGGCAAGGCCATGAGAGTTGAACCTAGAACTGAATGGTGACAAGGGTGTATCACCTACCACTATCCCACGAGATGTCCTGGATTAAATAATGTAGTTTTTTAAAAAAAAATCTGGTAGATGAATTGTTAATTTGTTTTTTCTGAACCCTATATGAATAGGATAAATAGAATATTATTTTAAGTTCTATTATCTATTGGAGTGAAAGATGAGCTTATGGTAGAAATTATTTAATGGATGGGACTCTACATGTCAAGTATATATTTTTATTCTTATCATATTCTATGAATAAATTAATTCTTATACTTTAGTGAAGGGATATTAAAACAATAAAATAGTTTTCCTAATACCATATGTTTTGTTGAACCGATGGTATTTTAAATCATCATTGATTGATGAATTTAAGGCCCTCAATTTTACACTTTTTTGTGATTGATGACCTCAATCACTACCTATAAATATTTACGTTTTCCCACCAATTATATGTCTCTAATTTCTACCACTTTTCTCCTAATTGAGATAATAATTTGGTGGTGACCCTTTCATTTCCCTTTTCCTCTTATTAAGACTAAATGTTATTAACCTAGTTTCAGATGTGGGTTTTCCCAAAGGTATTTTCAATTTTAAACCTTTTATTTTTGAAAAATAATTTCAAATTACGAGGATGAAATTTATTGAAGGAGGGGAGAATATAACACCACTAGCATCCATGGTGCGATTCTCTTTGAATAATACAGTAGCGAGTGTTGTACGCTATTTCGAGATTCTAACACACCGCGACCAATCAAAGTAGCCATTATGAATAGTAATACCCACTTTTTGAAATTATATAAATATTATCTCTCAAAATGGACTTCATTTTTGGATCAAGAATATCAAAAGTAGCCTAGGGTGATATTTTGGTACTTTTCGGATAACTTTTATATTTTTATGAATAGTGAAAATTACTAATGTTTTATTAAAAACAACTTTTTTAATTTAAATTATTAATAGTGATAAATTCTGAATTTTAGTGGTTTTAAAGTATCTTTAGAATATATTTTTACCATTGAATACAATTTTTGTCATTTGACATAATTTCACAATTAAACTAGACATAAAGAAGTGTCAATATTTTGATAGTTATTATCTCTTCAAAACACGCTTTTTGTTTTAAAAATGGGAAATAATTTTAAATTATTTTCTGCCACTTATATGTTTTGAATTTGGAAAAATGGATTCCATATTTGGAATCAAGATGTACAAATTGTGTAAATAGGTATCTTCTATTTTTAGTCGTTTTGAATAATTATTTCGGTAAATATTTTATTTACCATGGTTAAAGGGTAAATCCTGTAAATAAGGGTAAACAAATAATATTATAATAATAATAGATTACCCTAAAATGCGTCCAAACCTTATTGGTTGATACATATCCAACCATATGCATTTCTGGGTCTATTTTAGGACCCTATGGATCCACTTGTAGGTGATAAGGACACTTTATATTAATTAAGTTAATATAAATAAATTAATTACAATGGAAGATATATTTTAGAAAAAAAAATTACATTGGGTTATTTATGTTTGATTTTCGACTATAAACATTCATTCTAAAGATAAAACGATTTCATATATAATGGTAGTTTATTTATAATTTTTAAAAATTTAATAATTAAATTTATTTATGTCACAATAATGATGCCATATTTTTGTTAATAATGAAAGAATCAAATAATTGGTTTTATAACTGTTAAAATAAATATAATTTGAATGTTTTGATGAAATCCATGAATATTTTTGGTTAATATGACATGATAGGACTTCTTAAATCAATTTGGTTTGAAGTAATAAATTTTTTAAGACTTTAACAAAAATAAATTATTGAATAGTGTCAAAATTGACCTAAATGAGTTTTTAAAACAAATATTATATTATTAATAGATAATATTTTCCTAAAAATCTACGGTTCAGCCAAAGTACTTATATCATGATAGGTGTATCATTAATGGACAACTTGGGGGTCACGTGGATGTATATAGTATGTTTGATATCTATATAATATAAAATACAAAGTGACATGGTAAATGTCAAACTAATTAACTAAGAGTTAAAACTAAAAGATAAGGTTAGTATTATGACCCAAACCTATCTAAAAAATATTTTCTGAAAGGATTTCAACCCATAAACAACTTATAATTTTAATAATTTACTTTGGAGACAATATAAATCTAATATAAATTTATAATAAAATAATACTTTATGTTTTCCCTAAAGAGCCCCTCCTCCCCATTATAAAAGGACACCACTTATAACAAATTATTTTGACCATAAAAGCTTTTGGCATGGCCAAACTCTTCCCTAATACCCTATAAAATATCCTCCCGTCATACTAGAGGCAATACTTTAGTCATAAAGGCAACCTAATGATCCCTTTTGATCAAATCAAAAGGAAGAACCCGAAGAAGAGGTAATGTTTTCACCACTCTCTTTCAAGTTCCTTTCTTCTTCAACTTCTTATTTCTATGTTATTTCTATTCTCAAATAATAACTCCAGTATATTATATATACTATGATGTTATTATAAATATTTTACAACCATATTCAGTATTCTATCCATCCATTGAATGCCATTTCACCATACGTGTGTATGTACGACTTACCGTCTCCACGTCGTTGTGTAATTGTTATTCAATATATTAGTATTTGTATGAGTATAATAATGATGTTTAGTTTATGTAAATAATATGTAGAAAATGATAATTATTCTGTATATATGATATACCATCCAATTATATATTATTTTAATATCAAAAGATTGATATTGTCACTCGTGCGTACGTACGGACTAGCGTTTCCACAAACGCAATGAGATTCATTCCCCATCGTATCCATTCAAGACTAATTATCAATTGATGATTAAAAATAATGTTTAAGTACATTATATCTTTATTTATATGAATAATATATAACCTATCCATAACAAACATGACTTATATAACAAAACATATAAAATAAAATGAGTATGTTCACAAACGAAACAACGATAATACTAAGAAATAAAACGAGTAAGTTAACACATGAAACGATGATAATACTAAGATATTATTAACAAAGAAATGTTAAAAGATCATATATTATATCATATTAATGTATATGATTACTGTATAATTTAATAAAAATTATTTCACCATGATACAGTAGGCTAACCTACCCTCAACCAAGGAAAAGTACAAGGTAAGGGTTTATATCACAATGTCTTCATTATCCGAGGTTGTTTATATGTAATTATCTACTGGGACCTCTTTATCATCCATATCCACAATTCTTGAAATTTATTTCAAATCATTATTACTATTTTACAGACTATGGTTCAAGGTCATTTATACCCTTGTTTAACATTTTTTAAAATGGTTTGAAAGGAATCTTTCCGTCGTTTTCCAAACTGGCTCCTTTTTAACCTTTTCGATAAAATTGTGGTAAGAATATCATTTTTTAACTTATATAGCAGGTGCATATATTTTCCACTATTATAAAATTGTACAAGCTTCCCTTACAAGCTTATAAGAATATTTTTAAAGTAAATGTTTTTTTTATAATTATGTGACTCTTAAACGATTTCAAAAAAGGAGATATTTCTCTCAAATAGTTTTGATTTCATCTATGTCAACATCATTTTAAATGTTTTAATGATTTATTCTCATAAACCATTCCCATTAATTACCATGTTTGAAAAATATTTTTAACGATTCATTTATATGGACATTGAAATTTTCAAATCAAAATTCCTTTTAAAAGTTTCAATGTGGTATGGGACACTTTGATTCAAAAATCCCTTTAATTGTATTCCTTTATAAATTGTGTGACTTTTAAATGATTTAATGAAAATGCGTATTTCAATCAAAGAGTTTTACAAATCATTTCTATATATGACAAATCCTTTAATGGATTTTAATCTTGTTTTGAAGTTGATTTATTATGATACAAAACTTCCATATTGTATTGAAGGTTTTGTGATATGTTTGACTATAGATGTGTTATTTTTATACCATTCATGGATTATAGTAAAAGTATTGACATTTGGTATCCTAGTTCTTATACGAATGTTTATGTTATGTTTCAACCTTTTCATATGAGAAATGTATTGGACATAATAATTGATGGGTGGATCCCTCTATTGCTCCTCGATGCATCGGTAGGTCTCATGAGACAACTAGACGTGGAATTGACCAAGGAATGTTTCTCAATTTGATTTATGGTTTTGGCCGAGGCCTTGAAAAAATATTTTAGAATATCTGGAATTATACATTCCCTCGTTATGGAAATAATATTGATGGTTCATGTGGTGATTCGACTAGTAGAATACCCATGATTATGTTTTATTATGGAATTATTTTCTCAGCTCATATTCTTTCCATAAAAGTATTCATGTTTATTATTGGTAAAGTCATGTGGTTTCAATTATTTACGATGCTAAATATTAATGTTATCTTCTCCTATATTTCTTACCCTCACTGAACATTTGAGCTCACCCTTTTCTATGTTTTATTTTTCCTAGTATTCCAATATGTGTATTATAATTGATATGTAGACTTAATCTAAAGGGAATAATGGCATTCTCAAAGAACTATTTACACTGTGGTTTATGTTTAAAATTTTAATGTAATGTTAATGTATGTAATCTTTTTTCCAAGACTGCTAAATAGACCATTCCTTCAGGACTTGATTCCCTATAATCATGAAAATGTATTAAAATAATGCACAAACTCTGGGTAACTGAGGTATGAGAATTACAAAAACAATGAATACAGTGCATGGATTAGTTAGAATAAATGGAATCACCAAATATTCATGTTTCCATATCTTGTATGGAAGGGTTCCATGAGTTTGTATTTAGATTTTTTCTCGAATTATTTACTATAAAATTATTTTCAGTATTTGAGATGTATTGAAATTCTTACGATGGATCAAAAAAATCATCTGTATGTGGTAGATTGTAGTAATTCTTTATCAAGAGCTTGTTATGATGAAAATATTCAATAGAGGATCACATTTATCTGCATCTCTTTTTATCATAATTAAATTGTCAACCTCATTGTGAAATTTAATGATATATGAATTCATTATCAAGATTATATTAGATATGCTTATTCAATTCCAAGAACTAAACAATAGAAATTTTTTATTGACACTATAAAATATGTTTAATACCAAGTATTAACTATTTTTAAAAATAACTTCATTATTTGGAGTGAGGTTAAGAAGACCTTCATAAATGACACTAACAAAATCCTCTAAAATATTCATATTCTCTATTTAGAGTTTATCCCAAAAACTATAGGAAAACTGTGTTTTAACTATGGTTTTTTGAAGTGGTTTTCAAAACCACCATGAAAAAACCACTAATAAATGTTTTCAAAAAGCTTTAAAATTTCTTCCAAAAAAATTATACTTTTTTATGGGAGGATTTGAAGGATATAAATATGAATGTAGATGCTAAATTACAAGAGGGGAATGAACTATAAGTTTAAAATCATTTATTTTTATCCTTAAGGAAAACTATGTTTAGAAAATTTAAACAAGGTAAATTCACAAGACTTATTTTAGTTCTAAAAACCTGAAAGGTACCGGAAATGTGGTTCTAGAAATAAAACTTAAGAAAAGTTTACAAGGAAATGATTCTACCGTAAAGCATATAGAATCTTACCTATCAATGTATAGAAAAATACAAGAAAGTATATGAAAGTTATTATTTATTCCTTTATCAAAATATAGAGTAAATAAACATTAAACAAAACAAGTAATAAGTATGAAATCATTTAACCAAAAGGGACGGGTATCCAACAACCTTGGATAAAGGTCCCTTGATTTATACTTTCAAGAATGTATGTCTTAACCAAACTTGGGTAATCACTAGATAGGAATATCAGAATCTATATTGTTATCCATTCATGCCCTTGAACTTTAAGGTAGTCAGCACCTCTGTCTTCCTATCCCTGGAAGCCCTCGATTGTACTATGCAACAATCAGAGTCACAAAAAGTAAGCTGAACAAGATATTCAGTATGCACAAGTTATGAGAGTCTCTCTCTCTTGAAATATCTTATGGAGCATGAAATCTATAGATAATTCTCAGTGTTGTTGTTTTTATTTCGCTCAAATGAGCTCGTATTTATCGTCACTTCTCCAATTGTCGCCTCACTCCTCCAATGGTCATATTTTCCTAGAATATCAGAGGGACCTATACATCAGTCACTCAAAAAAAAGTTAGCCAGAAATAGATTGTATGACCTCATTTAATAACTATAAAAAGTATATGAAAAAAGGTTTCTTGACTAAAACCATTTTTTGGAGTCTAAAATAATGTTTTCAGTCTAACCAAATAAAAATTCTGAGACTATAGATCAGGGATATTCAGATTCTGTTTTCCATTGAATTTAGAACCTGAATTCTATAGATTTTGGAGTCTGAATTCCAATGAATTCGAAATCTGAATTCTAAAAAATTATGTGTTTCACTTCTATGGAATTCAGAGTCTGAATTATAAGGAATTTAGAGTCTAAATTTTATGGAATTTGGAATCTTAATTCTAAGGATTTTGGAGTCTTAATTCTAAGTAATTTTGAGTGTAAATTCTGAGGAATTCAGAGTTTAAATTCTGAGGGATTCAGAGTCTGAATTCTGAGAATTTGGAGTAATAATTTCAAAGAATGTGGCGTTTAAATTTCAAAAAATTCGGAGTCTAAATTTACGAGAATTTGGTGTCTGGATTTTAGATAATTTTGAGTCTAAATTTTAGGAAATTTGGAGTTTTAATTTTGGAGAATTCTGAGTCTAAATTCAAAACCTCAAAATAGAATACTCTGCATCTAAGAATTTTTTAGATTCAGAGGTTTTAGATGTAAAACTGAATTTTAGACATAAGAATAAAAACAATTAGATATAGAGAAATAATAAAATGAACAGCGAAAATATAAATAAGGAAAAAATTTCTTTGGGGAGGATAAATTTTCTTGTTTAAGATAATTTTTAGGGAAAAAATAATTTTCCTTAAGATAGGGTGTTTGTGATTCTCCAAACTTAGAGGAATGAAAAAATTCATAATGTGACCTTATCAACTCAATAATATCCCTCTTTTTGGAAATCAAAAACATCCTTATGAAAAAAGAATATAAGGACATACAATTTTTCATTATGGACTAGAAAATAAAAAACTTATATCTCTTTACTTATGAATCATAGTGAATAAGACTAACTCCCCCTTATGTTTTGGAATCTCTAAGGATATTATTCTTGGCATTATTAAAAATATTTTCACTTTTACTATATCAGGAAATATTCTTTTATGAATCTCCCCATTAGATAGACCCCCCCCCCCCTTTATAGGGAATTCACTTCTTTACATAGTGTTATTTTTATCATTCCTTTCTCCCCATTTGTGACATTCAAAAAGTAATAATGAAAATAGAAAAAGAATATTGTACCTAATAAAATTACTACTATACAAAAAAATGATCATCAAACAAAATTACATTATGATGGGAAAAATTTATATAACGAAGAAAATTCACCAAAATATTAGATTTGGGAAAAATTTTCTTTCTTTCTCCTTCTTCGTTAATGCCTTTACGATTGTTTTCAGTTTCTTTATCCCATTGTGATCTTCATCTTCATGATTGATCAGCTGATCCTGATCTTCATTTTTTTCTTTAAATATTTGATATTTTCTTCTTGATCCTTAAGAATATCTTCCCGATCCTTCAAAATATCTTCTTTCTTATCAATATTTTCTTCAAACTCTATTCTGATTTCCCTTTCCCTCTTCCAATTCATATCCACTAAATTAATATTCCTATTTAGATCTTTAACCTCCAATTTTCGAGTTATCTGTTTGGGAGTTACCTTGTCCTAAAAACATTTAGTAAGATATCTGAACATTAAATATTTTGTGTAAAATGCATCCTTCACACTTTGTTGAAAATAATCTAAGATTATCATCTCTTTGATTTTTTTTCTTGATGATGTTCTGATTTCCTTGCACGATCTTTTGTGTGCTTCATATATAATGAAAAATATTTGGAAATTAGCCTCAAGCCTGAAAACATATCCATAAAAATGGTAAGAGAATATAATTTCTAATTAATCAAATGTTTAAGAAACTGACACCTCGAGTCTATACTCCAAAATAAGGGAATAGTATCAACCAGCTTTTTCAAAGATTGAACAAAAAAATCATGTCCAAGAAATGACGATTTCAAATCAAACTTTTTAGTTAGTGAGGAATATTTTTCTATATCTTTGGATTTTCTTTTCGACGAACTAATAACATATTTATTTTTTACTACACATTTATTAGGTGTATCAACCAATATGTTTTTTCCCTAATCAACTCTCGGAATTATATCTTCTACTTTGGGAAATTCATGTTCACTATCTGATAGTTGAAAAATATTGTATTCCTCAAGATTTTATCTCTTGGAACCTACCACAAGATCCTCTGGTTGAACAACATCATGGTTTCTACTTTCTTCTTCAGACAGTATATTAACTTCTTCCTGACCCTTTTCTACTTTTCCTGGGGTTGCAAGTTTTTAAGATTCTTCTTGATATGTTAATATTGTCAGTTTCTCATAAGGACTCTCCTCGTCATGATATTTATCCACTTCACTTATCATATCATTGGTATAACCACTTCATACCAGTTATTCTTCTTCCACTTCTTCTTATACACATGGTTCTGGAATCACTATCTTCTTTCCTAGAGTCATAGGAAGTGATTCATGCAAAAAGAATTCACGCACCTGAATTTTTTCAGAGGCTTTTTCAGTAGCCTTGAGAACGGATTGAGCTATCTCGGCTTCATATAACATTTTCTTCTACATCTTTTGTTTTTCTTGCTTCTAAAGAACCTCATTAGCTTTTAAATTTAAATTTTTTTCCTCTAACGATCTCTCCAATATTCATAATCATTCCCATAAAATATAGGTGGTCTGGTAGGATTTAGGTTTTCAATCAAACCAATATTTATTCCTACCATCTAAAAGAAAATAAATTTCCATATAAAATTGATAACAGTAAATGTTTGTGAACAAGGATAAAAATCCTTAATCAAGGAAAATATTTATAACAAAGAAAACCTGAGAAATAAAACCTATATTTAAGTATAAGTATTTTAGAGACCATATCTGATACCAATTATTGGATCGAAATATGAATGTAGATGCTTAATTACAAGAGGGTTGAATTATAAGTTTAAAAAATTATTTTTATCCTTAAGTAAAACTATGTTTATCAAAGTTAAACAAGGTAAATTCACAAGACCAATTTTAGTTCTACAAACATTAAATGTTCCAGAAATTTGGTTCTGGAAATGAAACATAAGGAAAGATTAAAAGGAAAATATTTGACTATAAAGCGTATAGATTCTTACTTATCAGAATATACAAAAGTAAAAGAATGTATACGAAAGTTATAATTTCTACCTTTATCAAAATATAGTGGAAATAAACTTGAAACAAAACAAGTAACAAGTATGAATTTTTTTAATACAATGAGAAGGGTATCCCATAACCATGGATAATGGTCCCTTGATTTATTCTTTCAAGAGAGTATGTCATACCCACACCCAGGTAAGCCCTCGATAGGAATATTAGAATCTATCTTGTTATCCTCGTAAGCCCTATAACTTTAAGGTAGTAAGCACTTATGTATTCCTATACCCGGAAGCTCTAGATTGTACTCAACAATAATCGGAGTTGTATGAAACAAGATGAACAATATGTTCAGTATGCACAAGGCATGAGAGTCTCTCTCTATTGAAATAACTTCAGCTGTATGAAATCTCTAGTTAATTCTCAGGGTTTTTGTTTTGAGTTCATTCAAATGAGCTCTTATTTATAGGCACTTCTCTGATGGTTGGCTCCCCCCTCCAACAGTCATATTTTTTCATGAATCTCTGTGTGACTAAAACACATGTTACTCAAACAACTTTAAGTTAGATAAAAATTGTACAACATCATTTTTTAACTATAACAAGTATAACAAAAATAAGGTTTTTTTAACCAAAACCATTTTTAGAAGTCTAAAATAATGTTTAGAGTCTAACTAAATAAACATTCAAATATTATAGATCATTGATATTAAGATTCTATTTTACAAAGAATTTGCATCATAAATTTTATAGATTTCAGAGTTTGAATTCTAATGAATTCAGAATCTGAATTTTGAAGAATTCGGTGTTTGAATTCTTAAGAATTGAGAGTATGAATTCTATTGAATTCGGACTCGGAATTCTATGGAATTATGAGTCTATGTTCTGAAAAATTTAGAGTCTAAATAATGAGTAATTAGGACTACAAATTCTATGTAATTCAGCATCTGAATTATGAGGAATTCAGAGACTAAATTATAAGGAATTCGTGGTCTGAATTTTGAGAAATTGGAGTATTAATTTTAAAGAATTCAGAGTCATAATTTCCAAGAATTTATCATCTGAATTTTAAAGGAAACAAGAGTCAATATTATATATAATTTAAAGTCTCAATTTTCGATAATTCGTAATCTGAATTTTGGAGAATTTGGAGTGTTAATTTTAAAGAATTTAGAGTCTGAATTTCAACGAATTCAGAGTCTGAATCGTAAAGAATTCAGAGTCTGAATTTCGAAACTAGAAACAGAATACTCTATATCTATGAATTTAGAGGATTCTAAGGATTTATATGTGAAACCTAATTTTAACCATAGGAATAAAATTAATTATAATAAGAGGAACACTAAAATTTATAATGAAAACATAGGTAAGGAAAACATTCCTTGGGGATGAAAATTTTTCCTTATTAAAATAATTATTAGGGAAAATATAATTTTCCTTAAGATAGGGTGTTTATGATTTTTAAAACATATAGAAATAGAAAAATACATAAGAAGACCTTATTGAATCAATTGTTTTTTTTTCAGAACAGCCGCAAAATTACAGAAAAAATTTACAAAAATTAGTAGTTTATATTTATTATTTACAATAAAATATATTTCATTATTTATAATTAAAATTATTTATAATTTTTCAATAAAAAAAGTATTTAAAAATATTATTTAGTAATATTTTTAAACTGAAAACAAATCTTCAATAAGTTGAAGAATAGACTTTGGTATCAAATGACCGTAACTTCTTATCCGGGAGTCCATTTCAACTCCACAACCAGTCAAATAAAAGCTTATCAAATCAGATAATAAAAAGTGAGATTTAAATCATGTGATAATCAAAGGAAAAAAATATATTCAAATTTAAAAATTTTAAAATTGAACTCGAACTTCAAACTTACATAACATTTAATCCGGATGTCTGTTTGGGTTCTACCACATATCAAATCGAAGACTGGGACATGATCTATGTTGTTTAGGTCTAGTATCAAAATTTTTATTATTGTACTCTTTATTCTGACAGAATGGCCAAGAATTCCTCTCCAATAGATGTTTTAGTTACAAACCTAAATTTCTTAAAATTCAAATGGTTATAATGTTCGATCTACGTGTTTGTTCGACCTATACCACCTGAAGCGCAACTCTTCGACCATGGAAATATGGGTAATATTTCTAGAATTTCAGCCTCCATTTTAAAATTGGGCCATCATTTGTATGTTTGGAAATTTATTCAGTCATTATTTATGCTCTGACAGTATATCTAGGGTTGTTTTCCATCCGGTTTCACTGAGAATTTTCATTTATGTAGATTTATCTAAGCCGTCATTTAAGTCACGCTTCATTACTCTGAGTAAGGAGTTTATATATAAACAATCAGTGGTTTTTGAGTCACGGATTGACTACTGCTCCTAATGTATCATAGTTAGGCATATGATGGATTCCTACAGAGGTAATTTTTGGTTCCGCAAGTTGCTTCAGATTAACAGGTTGCAGCCATGGTGGACTTGATGTCATCGTAAGGGAAGAAAGACCTGGGTACTAGAATGCGGGCCAGACCTTGTCCTGTTAACATCACTGCAGTGAATGGCACCTGAATGAGGGATGATAATGAGTCTTTCAATACAAGGGTGGATGAGGATATTGTAAGACTTCAATGTGATCTTGGGGTGTTTCATTCAAGAGTTCTAGAGGAAAATGGAAACCATGAAGTTCAATCCTCTTGGGTGGCTAGCATGAACAAAGTAGTTGTACCCACAGGGAGTAATGAGGCATTGGGTAGTCCATTTTTGAATTTACAGGTAGGGGCCCCTTGGATAATTCTAGTGTTTTGGTGAGGGTCTCAGCTGGGTTGAAGACACAATCTGAGAAGTAGGTGGATGGTATTGAAAATGGTAACTGTTTTGTGGGTCTAGTGAATATATATTTGGAATTGGGTCTGCTCCTATGAATGGTCATGTTGTCCCTACTTTGTCTCCTGGATAGATGTTTATTGAAGCTATTGAGCTACATTAAAGTGGGGTTATGGGTTTTAGAAAGAAGTGTAATCATATTGGAAGCAAGACTGAGAAGGTTCTAGGGCAGGGCTCTTGCAAGTTCTTAAAGGATATGAACCATGTGATACCCTCTCATGTTGAGGTGGAACATCCAAAGATTGAAGATGGAAATATATAGATTGACCATTATTCTATGGATTTTGTTTTTTGAGAAGGTTTATTGCAGCAGGGGCGCATGAAGGTCATGATTTTGTGGTGCAACCACAATGTTTAGCACTGATTAACACTAACAGCCACGTTGAGCAAGGACAGGGAGTGATTGAAGGTTACAAGGAGGTTATTATCCCTGGAAAATATGGGTACATATCTAAAATTGATAAATAGAATGCTGGTGGTAGAGTTCTAACCTCATATAGCAACTTTGTTCAGCATGGGAAGAATAATGTGGTAGGGAATGAGGAAGTTATGACTGCTCCACCAGGAAGAATAAAGAGGAAAGACAATTCTTCTATGCTGAAGCCAATGCCTACCGAGTCTTCTATCAGCAAAGAAAAAGGTATGCATTCTTCTATGGAGTTTATGTGTTTGGAAAATTTAAATCTGAGATGCATTTATGTGAGGACTCTAAAGCATTATGAAAGCTCAGAGTGGGAATCTCCTACTGCGGATGAAGCATTTTCTCATTGATATGGCAACATGAATGGCTTTTATGATATGTAATTGACTGTTTTGGCTTGTGATGCATGCTTTCTATAATTTTCCTTTATTTTAATAAATGCTCAGAGACTTTGTCTCTGGATGGGCATTCTTGGGGTTTATTTATTTATCTATTATTTTTTAATTTATCATTTATTTGTTATTTATTTATTATTTAAATATCATATATTAAATTGTATTTTAATTTATTTATTATGTATTCATTAATAATATATTATATATTATATATTATATATTATATATTATATATTATTTTGTATTTTGTATTTAGTATTTATTATATACAAGTTACAATTTTCTATTAACTATTTACTAATTATTATTTACTAAATGTAATTTAATATTTTTTATTTACTATTTTTTATTTACCATTTACTTCCATATTATTTAATTATTTAATTATTATTCATTAATATTCTATTTATTGATTTGTAATTTTTAATTTGTAATTATTAAATATTAATAATTACTTGTTAACAATTATTTATTAATTATTGATTAATCATTGTTAATTAATAATTAATAATTAATAATTATTTTGTGTGTATCCATTTTTATTGATTTGTTTCCAATTAATATATATATATATGTATATTAAATTCAATTTATTTCCCACATGGAGAGCCTACTAGAGTGGTAAAGTCTTTTGAGATTAATTAATAGGTAAGGGGTTCAAATATCACCCAACGGAGAATTTTGATATATTGAATTGGAATATGCATGAACATAGACTTATTATTGTAGACGAGCATGATCTTGGTAATAATATATAATATATAAAAAATAAACAAACAAATAAATAAATAAATACTAAAATTTATAAATAAATTACCAAAATAAAAAAATTACAAAACGTTAAAAAAATAGAACGATTTAGAGACTGTTTAAACCATCGTTAAATCTAGTAATGCAAAATGGGTGGGTCGGGGCAGGGTGGGCCAAACCCGAACGGGTTTGAGCCCGCATGGGTTTGTTCACAAAAACCCACATATAATGTGAACAAAAAATTTCAATCCCGCCCTGCCTCGCATAAACCCGCGGGTTTCCCGTGGGCTTACCCACATTTAAAAAAATATTATTTAAAATAATTTCAATACTATAGTTTTTTATCATTCTTCTTGGTGTTTGAGGGGTTAAATATGAATTATCAATATTATAGTTTTAAGAGATGCGATTGAACATTTTTTTTGTGGGTGAATGGTGGCATGCGACGATGTTGATGTGGTGGTGAATTATTGTGATAGTATGTAGGTGAGTGATCGACGATGGGTGATAAATGATAGTGTTGGTTGCGTAGAGATGTGAACAACTAAACATGTGAATGAATAAAGTCTCTCAAGGTAACGATCAGTTTTAGAGGAATTTGTTAGTTCTTCAACGAGGATCTATCATATTCACTTAATAACAAAATAAAACTAAATAATAACAAAATTAAATCGACCTAAAAAATATTATGATTATAATAACTCAAATAGAATTGAAACCATGTGCCTAGGTGATGAGTTCCATTTTTCGAGAGATGGGTTGAAACACGATGGAAATATGGTTAATAAATATGATATAAATAATATAATATCATATTCACACAATAAGTATAGACCTATTTAAAATTCACATGTGAATAAATGGTGAATTAGTATGACCATTACGATGAGAAATTATATGTCACTATTTAACCATGATTTTTTTATTAAAAAAAGTAAAATGATAAAGAAACATGAATTCTAAAAATAATAATTTTTTTTAAATCGTGCCCACGGGCAAGCCACACCCGCGCGGGCTGAACCTACATTGGCCCGCACCCGTGCGGGCTCAACCCGCATTGGACCGCACTCTAAATGGTCAAAATGTTTTGGCCCGCCCCGCCCCACATCATCCTTATACCCACAAAGCCCACAGGCCATAGGACCGCTTTTCATCACTAGCTAAATCATTCAACGAAGGTTTTAAAATCCACTTCTATTTATTTCCTGAGACAATTTTTAGAAAAATATCTCTAAAACCACGATAAAATGATTTAGCATCGATTCAAACAGCCGCTAAATGAAAAAACACCCACTAAATAAAAATTCTGACGTAGTGGAAAAATTATAGATTAATGTCATTTATAAATATGAATCAATGCAAATAAAATTTTCATAATTTCAATTAGAATCTTATCCTATTTTTCTCAATTATAATTGATCATCAATTCATGAGGAGTATAAAATTTGAAACCTCTATTCAATAATTTTATTTGAATCTTTGTAGAGAGACATTATAAATTCATCAAAATGCAAAATTACATTAATAAAGAGTAATAAAATTTTCAATAAACATGTTCTTACGATATTCATTATGATGTCCCTACTCTAGAGTGGAAGAAAATTGTTCCTTATCCATTGAGACCACTTCAATGATTGAAATATAAAAGGATTTCAATATTTTAAGATTTTTCCATAGGATTATGGAATTGGATGCGATGATACACATGTTCACGACTCACAAGGAATTGAATAATAAAATGGTCATTGTGATGTACTCCCCCCATTGATATTTTAATTTTTAAAAAGTTGTTATGTATTATATACCATCATTTTCTATACACCAAATCACATTATTTTCTTTATGATATTTCCTTTAATGGTTGTTTCGAAATTTATGACATATAAGAAATTGAATCAACTTTCCTCCATGATCTTCCCCAAATATAAACCCATGATAATCCATTTTTCATTTATTATTTAAGTTTGGATAATCTCCCATGTTATGGATCATAAGAAAATATTGATATATATGGTAAATAATATCCACAAGTTATTTAATTTCATCTTCCAATTAATTTGTCCCCTCATGAATAAAATCATTACATTCTCCCCCACCTTTAATGTTAACGAAATTACTTGTTGTTCAATCCACCTATATTTACAAGGATAATTGTGTGTAACTTACTATTCATTTTGAGTAATAATATATTCATGAAAACTATTCATAAGAAGACTAAATAATGAAACCTTATTTTTAATTTATAAAAACATTGGTTTTACCAAGGCCATATATAGTCATCATTTATTTAAATATTCTAAACCGATTCATAATAAAAATGTGATTTACCACAAGCATATCCCCCATGAGTGTCCATACGGATATGTTAGTATGAAATCACCCCCTTTTGATTTTTCACCCTTTGGTTAATTGATTCTAGGAAACATCCATTTTATAGTATCTAGTTAGAGATATATTTTTTAGGAAAACCACAATCCTTTCATTTCTATGACATATTAAGTATTGGTGTATTTCTAGAATATATATAACAACATTATTTCCTAAATGATATTATATATCTCTCAAAAATTCATAACACATAAGAAATGGTGAGATGAGATTCTCGGTATTTGATTACATGGGAGATATTAAACAATGATCATAACTAAGTATATGATAAGTATAAGGGTATACAATAATGAATATAACATTTAAAAATCATACTCAATAATGCATAGATCATAAAATTATAATAAATATTTGGTAGTTCATAAGACATGAATCATATAAGAATCAAATATAATGATCCATGTGATCATATCATATATAGAAGGACATTTCACTGAGAGTGAAAATATTAGTATGGACTAATCCTAATTATAGAAAAAAAATTAAAATTCCTTCCAACAAGACATTAATCACATGTTGGGATTTAGATAACCACCCATGTGCCCTATTTTGTCTTCAGATATCATCACATGCTCCCTATTCCCGGAATGAGATAATCTCTTGGGTACACTTTTTATAGAATTGGGATAAACTCACATATAACCTTTTATCTCATAAAAATTAAACAATATCAATTATATTGGAGGGTAGAATAGATCCACTAATTACATAATCATAATCCATTCATTTTTATTCCATCATGAAAATAGTTATCCTTTCATCATAGCCTAACCTAAGTAATAAAAAATGGAATTTCATTAATGTTTTGTCATCGTTATCAATAATAATGATGGAATCAATGGATAAAATCATTATTAAGTCATAATAAATATTAAAATATTTTTTTAAGTAGAATATTCCATAAAAATATTATAGAAAAATTTCTTGATAAGAATACCCATTTAATTTTGAAATTAATTATGTAAGAGATAAATATCTTTATAATATTATGATAACAAAACAATTGAAATTTAAAATATATACACACAAATTAATATTTATATAAAATATTAGACATTGCCATTGGAAAATTATTTCATGTGGTAAGCCTTAAAAAAATAATTCAGTTTATACATAAAGTAAAAAGTACATTTTTTCAAAAAGAAAAAGAATATACCATTTAAAAAATATTATATAATTTCAAAAAATTGTACAAAATAACTCAATAAATCATAGGGTAATATTAAAAACATTCATAAAAAATTTTTAGATAAACATGGTAACGAAAGAAAAATATTTCGTAATAAATAGAGAAAAAAATCATTTTTTTAAAAAATGTTGCTTTAATGATATTGAGTAATTAAAGAGAGGGAAATGAAAGGAAAAAATTGTAATTTATAAAAATAAATATAGTTTATGAAATGTAAAATAATTTTTTAGAAATAGATCATATAACTTCAATCATAAAAAATTATACATAGACAATCACAGTAAAATGAGAGATTGTGATATTAAACTATTACTGCTTTAGTAGTATTTTAATCATAATAACCATAAAATAAAGATCTTCATATGTGACATTACATACTATTTATATGAATTTATTCATAATATAACATATCAATATGGTAGTATATACAATAAATGAAAGATACATCTAAGGAATATGGCATACATCTCAAAGAAACAAAAGTGATATAATAAACCCTTAACTTAATTCTAAATTTCATCATCACTACACTAACATTCTATATAATAAGGTTATATTAATTAAAATTATATAATACAAACATATTCATACATATAATACCATAACTATTTTACTTATAACATATTATAACTTGTTAATTAACAATAATTCATTATCATAATCATTCCTAGTGTTATCTTATTTATTTATTTTATGTGTTTTAGATCAATGGAAATGTATCTTATATATTAATCATGGATAAATATTCTCTATAATTTTAATAATATCATAAATTCTATTTATATTAATTATATACACTCTTATAATCATTCATATAAAGGGGTTGAGATTAATTAATTACATCACATCATGAAGATTATAATTTTTACGAATGAAAGAGTATTGTTTGAAATTTATAATGGACTAAACAAAAGAATTTCAAATAATAGTTCATCTTTATAAAATAATATCTATATCAAATATATGCATTAAATATGACTTTATTATAGACAACAAAACCAATAAATGAAGAATGAATCTCATCACTTTTTGGAGGTGGTAGTCTACACATGTGCACAATAAATGTTATTTTTTTACAATGGATGGGATGATATGAAATTAAAAATTTAATTATAATTCCATAATAATATTTATGCCCTAAATATTATATATATAGTTTGTTCATTAATAAATTATAGTCTCTTTCTAAGGAACCAACCGATCCTTTGGTCTATAGGCATGGGGGACTTCACCTTAACATGATCCTCACCATGAGGTATTGACACCAATAATACCTCGATTATTTTACCCATACCCTTCTATTATATTTATTTCTTGATCTAAAAGTATTTATAGAAATGGAAATATATCATAGATTCCATGAATCTTAATCAATCATGGAAATTAAACCACATAGTTTCCCTAATGCTTTAATTGAGGATTCATGTCCCATGTATATTGGAAATATCAAAACAATAGTGGAGGATACCAATATCATATGAGATATTTAGATGGGAAAAATATTGAATTTGTTGATAGAGGAAGAAAATCCATTTTGGGTTTGTTAAATTTTAAAAAGGAACTTTTAATGGATTGAAACCTCATGGTCCATTACATTTCTAAATTTCTGGTGTTTAGGGAATCCTAGGGTCAATCAGTCACTCATTAAGGAGTTTTCCAAAAACTCAGTCCCATGAAACGGTTCATCCAAAATGATGGCACCGTGACGGTGGCACTGTCACAGCCGCACCGTCATTGTCGCACACTGAAATAATGGCACGGCTTATGGTGTCTCACCGAATGGTGTCCCACTATTTGTCCGTTTTTTCTCAATTTCCCGAGTTCTTATAGTTCCACCCCAACAACATATCATTTGAAATAAATGTTTTTTAAAACCCTTTATAAACATATTTAATGCCAGAAAAAGTTCTTTTAAACCCCAATGAGTTGGGCTAACCTTCAGTTGCAAAAACATGTGTCATTTTTACTCAATTTCACACCCTTCCCCATACTTTATAGATTCACCACTATTATGTAGTTTTCCTCTGTTTAGAATTTATATTTTAGCTCACAGATATTATCTCCACCATATCTGAGGATAATTATTAAATAAAAATTAATCTTGATGTTTGAAACCTCCTACCCATGTGGTCAATCCTCAATCAAACAACAAGTACATCAAAATTGTCTCCATGATTTTAGGATTTGGCCTCTTCTTAAGCTGAGATCATATTTTCATAATTCCTTTTGATTCTCTAAGAATGGATCAGAGACTTACTCCAGAGAAGAATTGGGAACCCATGTTGGATCCCTTCCCGTTCAGCCTTAAATCCCTTGAGTTTTCCATTCTTTCAAGTCATGCATCCTCATTTCTTAATGTGAGGATAAACAAATCGATCATTTATCATCCATGTAGGGTTCTTCCTTCATCTCTCTTTTTTGTGTATCATGTGAGGTGTGTATGATAATGGCTCCCCCTAGACGTGGATGAAAACAAATGTTAATGAAGATAATAAATAAACATTAAATAATGAAGGCGTATGTTTGATGATGATATTGTTGTATTTATTTTATCTTTATTTTTATGTTGTGAATTTTATGGGCTTATTCCCACTGAAAATAGTGGTCGTTGGTTGTTCTTTATTTCACACTAATGATCCTCTATTTTTTTTGTGTAATCCTATGATTGAATGGATGTAACATAGAAACCGGTTAATCATGTAATTTTTGTAGATAAAACGGATTCCCAAGGAATAATAATCCTTCTGTGATCACCTAGTTAACCAAAAGGAAAGAAGAAACTTGGAAAATGGTCTGGTTAAATCTGAAAAATCCCATACTCTATTTTGATAATTATTATGGTTTTTCTTCTTGGTGCTTGTGGGGTGATGTGGATGGGTGTGGGATCTCTTGTTGTCCAATCATTTGTTTGTGGCTCTATGCTAGTATATTGGGGCTTTTTTTGGTTCTAGTACTTTGCGGGATCTCACATATCCCTTTTGTTGTTATGACTTTATGATAGAACAGAGTGTAAATTCTTAAATAGATGGTTGACTTTTTTCATCTTCATTTTAGTATTTTTTGACTTTTTGGTGTTCATGTTAGATTCTCGGTAGTGGAGAATTATTTTCAATAGAATGACTTGAACATGGAAACAAGAATGGGTACAATAGGGGTTTTTTTTCTAGAAATGGGTTGTTCTCTGGTGGTGATTGTTGTGTGTTTTTTCATGTAGGGAGAGTAATGAGATTTGTTATGTATGGGATGGTTGTATGTTTCAAAACCCTTAGATTGGGATGCGTTTTTAATTATTTATATGTATAACTATTTTTTCTTGTGTTTCTTATATGCACACTATCCATGTTGAGCACATCATGCCAAACAGCCCCATTTCATGGGGGAGGGTGTTTTCCCAACATTATTTTGAGTGGTTGGTTATTAGCTCATTTCTGCTCCCTCTCCTAGGTAGCCCATGATTCTTCGGGCAGGATGTGATATCCTATGGTTCATTATGGCCCAATACTCTTCAAACGAGGTGTGATGTGGTGGTTTGTATAGGTGTGTGTGGGAAGTCTTGTTTCTAAAGTTTCTTCGGGATTAGGCATGTGTGTCTTCAAGTGTGACAATGGTTGTTCTAGGCCAGGTTTCCTCAGGTTTGGCAGTGGTTTTTGTGGCCCAGGTGTCTGTAGGCAGGGACATGTGTGGTTGCGGTGGACCAATTGTCTTTGGGCGGGATGTGTGGTTTTGATAGCCCATAAGTTTATTGTTGGGGCAGCAGTGGGTCTTTTGTGGAACTTGTGGGGTAGGTATGACAAGTAGGAAATCTTAAATAACCAGTGGGAATGTGGTGTGGGTTACCCAAATATCGATGTTCTATTACTATCACATTACCCTTCATACATAATTTGGGGAGTGTGCCTTGGTGAGGCTGGGTGGATAGTTTCCTTTCTAGGTGATTTAGTTATCTCTATTTACTATGGGGTATTAGAATTCCTCCACACATGTGCATGGGAGATTTTGGTTTTCCCTGCTATGTATAACTATATTCTCACCCAACATATTTAAAACTACCTTCAGGTTTCCATGAGGACCTTGGGAATAGTGTCGATCCTTACTTCCTTGGGATTTGGGAGTTGTTGTTGCTTTTGATTCTTTTGGTACTTTTCATCTAATTTCTTTTATACCATGGATTAGTTTATTTTTAACATGAAAATGAGAGTGGATTCTTGGATTTAATTTTACATTCATCTTTTTCTCAGAGTTTTTTGGAATTTACTATCTTATCTCCCAATCCTATAAAATAAAAATTGTAAAACCTTCCTTTTCTATTTTTTGTGAGATTTTATACCCTTGGTGCTAGTATCCACTCTAGGTCCTATTAAAGTAGAGACTCTAAGGTCATTATATCTCCTACAACTTAAATAAGGAAGGATTTGGATGTTTTTTTGGCCCATTCCTCATATTGGTGATGGAGTGTCATGATAGAATGGTATCAATGGTGATAGTTGAGAGATAGGATAGTGTTAGGGGTGAGGAATAGTGAGAATTGCATGAATTGGTAGGGAATGTTTTTGGAAAACTTAGTGCATAAAATAGGCTAGAGAAGACCGACAAGGACACAAGATTTTAGCCCCCCCCCCCCATGATCTGATGCGAGGACTCTGGGCCAACTGAATGCCCAAGTAAGGTTACAATGATTACCGCGTAGAGGCCCTAAGAAAGGTACATTCATCATAATGACTTTTTTGTTGTGTGTTCTGCGTGTTCTGTGGGTTGAATATGAATAAAAAGAGTATAATAAAAATTTAAAAGAAATCTTATACACTATTCGGGAATAGCAATTCCTTGTTTACGTCACAGTTATAGAACTTAGACGACATCCACGAGTAGTGGAAGTGGTAGAGGCCTAGGAGGCTGATATGACTGATCATCAGAGGGATGATTGAGAGGAATAGGATGAACTGTGGCAGAACATGCTTCATGACTTTCAGCAAAACACCCTCGTGAATTATGAGGGATGTTCCAGGAATGTAGAGACGGAGAACTGGTTCGAGGAGTTGGTGATATCATTCAGCTTGATCCGGACTCCAGTTGAGTACTGGGTTCCTCTGGCCATGATCTAGATATGGGGACCAACACGTTAGTGGTGGATTCTTTTTCTCTTGGAGAAGGAGGGTGTTGACGTTTCATGGACCGACTTTGAGAGGGAGTTTGTAACACCCCAAGATTTCATAGTGTGTTACTTCTTCAAAATAATTCAATAACTTTCACTACAAGCAACACCAAGTTCAAGCACACCATGACTTACCAAACAAGCCATTCAAAAGAGGTTATGAATAGTATTAGATAAATTTTAATGTTTATATAATCCTTATAATTTTAGAATCCATATTATGAGTTTCTTAGATATAATGCAAGAACAAATTCATTTTCAGTATTGCACTTTTATCAACTTTAATAGTGAACCCTTTTTAAATACTATATTTTAAACTTTTTGACTAAATGGGGACATCAAAAATTTAAAATGAAACATCCCAAGCTTCTACGGTACGCTTCTCTTTGAATAATGTGATAGCGTGTGTTGTACGCAACACCGAGTTCTAACACACCATAACTAATCAAACTAGCCGTTATGAATAGTAATACCTACTTTTTGAAATTATATATATTTTATATTTGAAAATGGACTTCATTTTTGGATTCAGAATATCGAATTTAGCCTAAGGTGAAATTTTGGTACATTTCGGATAACTTTCATATTTTGATGAATAGTGAAAATTACTAAATTTTAATTAAAAACAACTTTTTTAATCAAAATAATTAATAGTGATAAATTATGAATTTGAGTGGTTTTAAAGAATATTTAGAATATATTTTTACCATTTAATATAATGTTGGTCATTGGACATAATTTTACAATTAAACCGAACATAAACGAGTGTCAATCTTTTGATAGTTATTATCTCTTAAAAACACGCTTTTTGTTTTGACAGCGGGAATTAATTTTAAATTAATTTCTGCCACGTCTGTGTTTTGAATTTAGGAAAATGAATTCCATATTTGGAATCAGGATGTTCAAATTGTGTAAATAGGTAACTTTTATTTTTAGACATTTTGAATAATTACTGCGGTAAATATTTTATTTACCATGGTTAAGGGTAAATCCGGTAAATAAGGGTTAAAAAAATAATATTATAATAATACTAAATTACCCTAAAACGTGTCTTAACCCTATTGGTTGATACATGGTCGACCATGGGAATCTTTGGGTCTATTTTGGGACCCCATGGATCCACTTGTAAGTGATAATGACACTTTATTTTAATTAAGTCAAAATGAATACAAAAATGACACAAGCATATATCTTTTAGGAAAACAATTGTTACATAGGGTCATATAAGTTGGATTTTAGATTATAAATATTCATTAGAAATATAAAAGGATTTACTACATAATGATATTTTATTTATAATTTTTAGACATTAAATAATGTATTTTATTTATGACACAATGATGATGCAGTAATTACTATAATAGTGAAAAAATAAATTAATTGATATTATAAATACCCAAATAAATATAACATGAAACTTTTAATGAATTAAACTAATTTTCTAGGATAATATGATATATTAGGATTGATTTAATTTACTATGTTCGAAGTAATCAATCTGTTATGAGTTTCAAAAAAAATCAACTATTGAATAGTGTCAAAATTGACATAAAAGAGTTCTTAAAACAAATATTATATTATTAATTGATATTAAATTCCTAAAAATCTAAGGTTCGGCCAAGAGACTTATATCATGATAGGTTCATCATTAATGGACCACTTGGGGGTCGATTGGATGTATATAGTATGTTTATTAACCATATTATATAAAAATACAAAGAGACATTGTAAAAGTGAAACTAATTAACTTAGAGTTAATACTTAAAGATAAGGTTAATATAAGTACCCAAACCTGTCTAAATTCTATTGGTTGAGTGGTTTTCGACCTATCCCCACCTTAGCCTTTGAATAGTCAACTTTGGAGCCATTGGAAACCGAATATGAATTTATTATAAATTAATATTTCTAGCTTTTCCAAAGGTTCCCCTCACCCCTCTTATAAAAGGGCACTCCTCCTTCCCATTTCTTCACACCTTCAAAGCCTTTTGGTTCGTCCAAACTCTGCCCCAATACTCTCCCAACATCCCTCACTACAACCTAGAGTCCTTAGTTTGATCAGAAAGCCAACCTAAGGAGCCCTTTTGATCAAATCAAAAGGAAGAACCCGAAGAAAAGGTAATGATTTCACCACCCTTTTCTAAGTTCCTTTCTTCTTCCACTTCCTCTTTCTTTGTTCTTACCATTATAAAATAATAACTCCAGTATCTTAAATATACTGTGATGTTATTATAAATATGGTACAACCATATTCAGTATTCTATCCACCCTTTGAATAACATGTCACCATACGTGTGTACGTACGGCTTACCGTCTCCACGTCGTGGTGTAATTGTTATTCAATATATTATTATTTGGATGGGTATAATAATGATGTGTAACTCATATAAATAATAAATATAACATGTTAATGATTCTGTATATATGATATACCATCCATTTATATATTATTTTAATATCAAAAGAATGATATTGTCGCTCGTGCGTACGTACGGACTACCGTCTCCACGAACGCGATGAGATTCATTCTCCATCGTATCCATTCAAGTATAATTATCATTTGATGATTTAAAAATTATGTTTAAGGACTTCATATCATTCTGGATATGAATAATATACAACCTATCCTTTACAAACATGTCTTACGTAACAAAACATATAAAAGACAACAAGTAAGTTAACACCCGATATAATGATAATACTAAGATATTATTATCAAATCAATATTAAAAGATCATATATGATATCATATTAATGTATATGATTCTTGTATAATTTAATAACAATTATTTCACCATTATACAGGAGGTTAACCTACCCCAACCAAGGAAAAGTACAAGGTAAGGGTTATTTCACAATCTCTTCATTATCCGAGGTTGTTTATACGTAATAATCTACTGGGATATCTTTATCATCCACATCCATGTTTCTTAAAAATGTATTTCAAAACATTTTTAATGCTTACAAGAATATGGGGTAAAGTCATTTATACCCTTGTTTGACTTTTTATAAGAGGTTTATAAAGGAATCTTTCCGTCGTTTTCAAAACAAGGTCCTTTTTAACCTTTTCGACAGAATTGAGGTAAGAATGTTTTTTTTAACTTATACGGCGGGTGCGGTTATTTTACGCCGTTATAAAATCTTCAAAGCTTTCCTTACAAGCTTATAAGAATATTTTCAAAGAAAATGTTTTATTTTATATGGATCTTAAATGATTTCAAAATAAAAGGAGATATTTCTTTAAAAAGAATTTTGATTTCATCTATGTCAACATCCTTTGATGGATTTTAAGATTATTTGAAGTTGATTTATTATGATACAAAACTTCTATATTGTATTGAAGGTTTTGTGATATGTTTGACTATGGATGTGCTATTTTTATACCATTCATAGTTTATGGTGAAATTATTGACATTTCGTATGCTAGTTTTAATACGAATGTTTATGTTATGTTTAAACCTTTTCATATGGGAATGCATTGGACTTAATAAGTGACGGGTGGAGCCCGCTATTGCTCCTTGATGCATCGGTAGGTCTCATGAGACAAACTACTGTCTTGGCACAAGGCCTTGACAAAATATTATTTGTAGTCTTGGCACGAGGCCTTGGCTATGTGGTTATGATAGTCTGGCATTATGCATTCCAACATTATGAAAGTGGTTATTGATTTTTGCATGTGATTATTCGATTAGTAGAATATCCATGTGAATAAGTAAATGGCATTATTTCATTTTATTTATGCCATACCATGTTGAAAGTTCATGTTTGAAAGGCTTTTGATTTAGTTATACATTGCCTTAAATGTTTATTCTTATTTATGAAAGTTTCTGCTATATTGTTATCCTTACTGGGCATTTGAGCTCACCCCTTTTCTATGTTTTATTTTTCCCAGGAAGTGAAGAAGTAAGTTATGAATGACCTGCAGGGATATTATGTGGGGATATGAGTGTGGATTATGGATACATTATGTTGTTGTAGTAGTTTTTCATTTTATGATGTAATGTAAAACTTATGAATATATCTAGTGTTTCCAAGGCTACTAAACCAATCGGTCTTTCGAGATTTGATCTTTCTTGTGATCATGACAATGTTATGTAATAATGCACCGACTCTGGGTAACTAGGGTCGGGGCGTTACAGTTGGTATCAGAGGAAGTTTAGTACAAACCATGGAAGCTAGATTTAGATAAACTCTGATTAGAGCACGTATACCTAAGATGAACTTTGAGGATTAGTATAGAAGAACATCCTAGAATTTTGGTATTGTAGAGATTTTGTGAGTTTTCCGAGCAATACATCCCTGTCTGGATACGAGCAGGTAGAGGCGGCTCTGGCACAGATGTACCTAGGGGTAAAACCCGAAAACACCGCTTTGAGCTAGACTCGAACGGGAACTGGTGCACGACAACGGGCCTTGCTGCACTCTTGGTTACGACACTCCCGGGGGATATGCTTAGGATAACTCTCATTTTCTTTACAAATCATTATGAAGGGTTTATGAGTATATACTTCCTCAAAGAAAACATTTTTATGATTATGGATTATATCCATAAATAGTTCAATTTATGTTAAGTGTTTTATAAGTATGGGATTATGTGTTTTGATTCATAAACTGATCTAGTTTATGCCATGGTATAGAAATGGCGCCCAGTAGAAGGAATGAGAACTCCAGAAATACACATGATTCAAAGAGAAGGAATGATGATATCTTTCATGGTCTTAAGCTAGAATTTATAAGAGAAATAGTCTCCCATATATTATCATCATATGAAGAAATAATATCATGTGTTGATAAGATAAGTAAAGAGTTTACTGAGTCCTATGGCTTTGAAGGGAAGCAAGAGAAGAAAAGGATGGAAGAGAGAAAGATGGATAAAGGGAAGAGGGAAAAGAAGAATTTTCTCATATGTGGTAACTGTGGAACGAAACACCCTGGAACTTGCCTGAAAGGAATGGGAGTTTGTTATAAGTGTGGAGGAAAAGGGCACAAAGTATGTGACTGCAAGGGTAAGAAAATGGTTTCAAATGTACAATGATTTATTTGCAAGGAGTTTGGACACTACGCGAGCCTATGTCCCAGTCATCAGACTATGCCGCAAATGATGTTATTGGATAATAATCAAGTTATGATACTACCAAAGATGAAGAGGAATGATTAGAGTTCTTATGTTGATTATGTCAATTGAGTTTTGTATCAACAATGTACTTGTTATAATAATTATGGAGTATATAAGGATTGTACTGCAGTACTATTTCATTAAGGACTTGAGATTGTGTGGAACAAAGAAAAGTGACACAATAGCAGGATAAATTTTTGGAAAATATATGGTTGAGAGAAAGATAAACCATAATATGGTTCAGATACCGAGGTGGTGATTTTAGAATAATACATGATTGATTTGGATAAATTATATTGGATATTATTGACTACCTTGAAGCTGATTAATGATTTGTATATTCCATCATTGTTGGGGTTTACAACATTTTTGGATTAATGAAGTATATCCAGCATTCTATATGGAATAAGGGAACATGAATGTAATCAATAATGAATATGGTAATACATGATGAAGGTATTCATATGCTATTACGGGGTAAAAAGGATCTATATTATGTTTACCTTCCTTATAAATGTTGGACTGTGAGTTTGGATAGAAGTATTTTGGATAGTTCTAGTTTGGATTATTTTGGATTTCCATAAAAGGACAACCCGGAGGTCGGGCGGCAACCCGTCGCGTCCGGCAAGGCTGCGAGACTTGAACCCGCAACCGAAGGGCGACAAGGGTTTATCACCTACCACTGGCCCACGAGATGTCCTGGATTAAATAATGTAGTTTTTATTAAAAGATCGTGTATATGAATTATAAATTCGTTTATTTTGGAACCCTATACGAATAGTGTAAATAGAATTTTTTACGTTCTATTATCTTTTAGAGTGAAAGATGTGTTTGTGGAAGAAATTTATTAATGGATAAAACTCTAATTATAAAGTAAGTATATCTCCTTATGATCTTAGCCAATCTCATAAAGAAATTCCTCAACATTAAGAAATGGAACTTATAACAAAAATGTTGTCCTAGATGGTTCCTTAAATCATCACTAATTTATGGCTTTGGGATTGATGGCCTTTTCATAGCCATGTTCTCTACCACTCTCCATCAGATAATTGATGGTTAGATTTCTCCTCCATATCCATATTTTCCTACATGGAACCCTAGAATGTGTTATTTTCGGTAATCTTCATACTTTCCACTCTTTATTTTAAATATAGGCCTCATTAATTCATTTTTCGATGTGGGATTTCAACTAAGATATTTTGAAATGTCAAAAATGTGTTATCCTAATACCCTATGTTTTGTTGAACCGATGGTATTTCAAATCATCATAGATTGATGAATTTAAGGACCTCAATTATACACTTGTTTGTGATTGATGACCTCAATCACTACCTATAAATATTTACGTTTTTCCTCCAATTATATGTCTCTAATTTCCACCAATGTTCTCTTAATCAAGATCATAATTTGGTGGTGACCCTTTCATTTCTCTTTTCCTCATATTAAGACTAAATTTTAGTAACCCAATTTCCGATGTGGGTTTTCCCACAAATATATTTTCTATTTTCAACCTTTTATTTTCGAAGAACAATTTCAAATTGCGGGGACGCAATTTATTGAAGGAGGGGAGAATGTAACACCCCAAGATTTCATAGTGTGTTACTTCTTCAAAATAATTCAATAACTTTCACTACATGCAACACCAAGTTCAAGCACACCATGACTTACCAAACAAGCCGTTCAAAAGAGGTTATGAATAGTATTAGATAAATTTTAATGTTTATATAATCCTTATAATTTTAGAATCCATATTATGAGTTTCTTAGATATAATGCAAGAACAAATTCATTTTCAGTATTGCACTTTTATCAACTTTAATAGTGAACCCTTTTTAAATACTATATTTTAAACTTTTTGACTAAATGGGGACATCAAAAATTTAAAATGAAACATCCCAAGCTTCTACGGTACGCTTCTCTTTGAATAATGTGATAGCGTGTGTTGTACGCAACACCGAGTTCTAACACACCATAACTAATCAAACTAGCCGTTATGAATAGTAATACCTACTTTTTGAAATTATATATATTTTATATTTGAAAATGGACTTCATTTTTGGATTCAGAATATCGAATTTAGCCTAAGGTGAAATTTTGGTACATTTCGGATAACTTTCATATTTTGATGAATAGTGAAAATTACTAAATTTTAATTAAAAACAACTTTTTTAATCAAAATAATTAATAGTGATAAATTATGAATTTGAGTGGTTTTAAAGTATATTTAGAATATATTTTTACCATTTAATATAATGTTGGTCATTGGACATAATTTTACAATTAAACCGAACATAAACGAGTGTCAATCTTTTGATAGTTATTATCTCTTAAAAACACGCTTTTTGTTTTGACAGCGGGAATTAATTTTAAATTAATTTCTGCCACGTCTGTGTTTTGAATTTAGGAAAATGATTTCCATATTTGGAATCAGGATGTTCAAATTGTGTAAATAGGTAACTTTTATTTTTAGATATTTTGAATAATTACTGCGGTAAATATTTTATTTACCATGGTTAAGGGTAAATCCGGTAAATAAGGGTTAAAAAAATAATATTATAATAATACTAAATTACCCTAAAACGTGTCTTAACCCTATTGGTTGATACATGGTCGACCATGGGAATCTTTGGGTCTATTTTGGGACCCCATGGATCCACTTGTAAGTGATAATGACACTTTATTTTAATTACGTCAAAATGAATACAAAAATGACACAAGCATATATCTTTTAGAAAAACAATTGTTACATAGGGTTATATAAGTTGGATTTTAGATTATAAATATTCATTAGAAAGCTAAAAGGATTTACTACATAATTATATTTTATTTATAATTTTTAGACATTAAATAATGTATTTTATTTATGACACAATGATGATGCAGTAATTACTATAATAGTGAAAAATTAAAATAATTGATATTATAAATACCCAAATAAATATAACATGAAACTTTTAATGAATTAAACTAATTTTCTAGGATAATATGATATATTAGGATTGATTTAATTTACTATGTTCGAAGTAATCAATCTGTTATGAGTTTCAAAAAAAAATCAACTATTGAATAGTGTCAAAATTGACATAAAAGAGTTCTTAAAACAAATATTATATTATTAATTGATATTAAATTCCTAAAAATCTAAGGTTCGGCCAAGAGACTTATATCATGATAGGTTCATCATTAATGGACCACTTGGGGGTCTATTGGATGTATATAGCAAGTTTATTAACCATATTATATAAAAATACAAAGAGACATTGTAAAAGTGAAACTAATTAACTTAGAGTTAATACTTAAAGATAAGGTTAATATAAGTACCCAAACCTGTATAAATTCTATTGGTTGAGTGGTTTTCGACCTATCCCCACCTTATCCTTTGAATAGTCAACTTTGGAGCCATTGGAAACCGAATATGAATTTATTATAAATTAATATTTCTAGCTTTTCCAAAGGTGCCCCTCACCCCTCTTATAAAAGGGCACTCCTCCTTCCCATTTCTTCACACCTTCAAAGCCTTTTGGTTCGGCCAAACTCTGCCCAAATACTCTCCCAACATCCCTCACTACAACCTAGAGGCCTTAGTTTGATCAGAAAGCCAACCTAAGGAGCCCTTTTGATCAAATCAAAAGGAAGAACCCGAAGAAAAGGTAATGATTTCACCACCCTTTTCTAAGTTCCTTTCTTCTTCCACTTCCTCTTTCTTTGTTCTTACCATTCTAAAATAATAACTCCAGTATCTTAAATATACTGTGATGTTATTATAAATATGGTACAACCATATTCATTATTCTATCCACCCTTTGAATAACATGTCACCATACGTGTGTACGTACGGCTTACCGTCTCCACGTCGTGGTGTAATTGTTATTCAATATATTATTATTTGGATGGGTATAATAATGATGTGTAACTCATATAAATAATAAATATAACATGTTAATGATTCTGTATATATGATATACCATCCATTTATATATTATTTTAATATCAAAAGAATGATATTGTCGCTCGTGCGTACGTACGGACTACCGTCTCCACGAACGCGATGAGATTCATTCTCCATCGTATCCATTCAAGTATAATTATCATTTGATGATTTAAAAATGATGTTTAAGGATTTCATATCATTCTGGATATGAATAATATACAACCTATCCTTTACAAACATGTCTTACGTAACAAAACATATAAAAGACAACAAGTAAGTTAACACCCGATATAATGATAATACTAAGATATTATTATCAAATCAATATTAAAAGATCATATATGATATCATATTAATGTATATGATTCTTGTATAATTTAATAACAATTATTTCACCATTATACAGGAGGTTAACCTACCCCAACCAAGGAAAAGTACAAGGTAAGGGTTATTTCACAATCTCTTCATTATCCGAGGTTGTTTATACGTAATAATCTACTGGGATATCTTTATCATCCACATCCATGTTTCTTAAAAATGTATTTCAAAACATTTTTACTGTTTACAAGAATATGGGGTAAAGTCATTTATACCCTTGTTTGACTTTTTATAAGAGGTTTATAAAGGAATCTTTTCGTCGTTTTCAAAACAAGGTCCTTTTTAACCTTTTCGACAGAATTGAGGTAAGAATGTTTTTTTTAACTTATACGGCGGGTGCGGTTATTTTACGCCGTTATAAAATCTTCAAAGCTTTCCTTACAAGCTTATAAGAATATTTTCAAAGAAAATGTTTTATTTTATATGGATCTTAAATGATTTCAAAATAAAAGGAGATATTTCTTTAAAAAGAATTTTGATTTCATCTATGTCAACATCCTTTGATGGATTTTAAGATTATTTGAAGTTGATTTATTATGATACAAAACTTCTATATTGTATTGAAGGTTTTGTGATATGTTTGACTATGGATGTGCTATTTTTATACCATTCATAGTTTATGGTGAAATTATTGACATTTCGTATGCTAGTTTTAATACGAATGTTTATGTTATGTTTAAACCTTTTCATATGGGAATGCATTGGACTTAATAAGTGACGGGTGAAGCCCGCTATAGCTCCTCGATGCATCGGTAGGTCTCATGAGACAAACTAGTGTCTTGGCACAAGGCCTTGACAAAATCTTATTTGTAGTCTTGGCACGAGGCCTTGGCTATGTGGTTATGATAGTCTGGCATTATGCATTCCAACATTATGAAAGTGGTTATTGATTTTTGCATGTGATTATTCGATTAGTAGAATATCCATGTGAATAAGTAAATGGCATTATTTCATTTTATTTATGCCATACCATGTTGAAAGTTCATGTTTGAAAGGCTTTTGTTTTAGTTATACATTGCCTTAAATGTTTATTCTTATTTATGAAAGTTTCTGCTATATTGTTATCCTTACTCGGCATTTGAGCTCACCCCTTTTCTATGTTTTATTTTTCCCAGGAAGTGAAGAAGTAAGTTATGAATGACCTGCAGGGATATTATGTGGGGATATGAGTGTGGATTATGGATACATTATGTTGTTGTAGTAGTTTTTCATTTTATGATGTAATGTAAAACTTATGAATATATCTAGTGTTTCCAAGGCTACTAAACCAATCGGTCTTTTGAGATTTGATCTTTCTTGTGATCATGCCAATGTTATGTAATAATGAACCGACTCTGGGTAACTAGGGTCGGGGCGTTACAGAGTTCTAGGAAGAATTCTTCTCTTCTACAATAATGGATGAGAAGAGGCAAAAGATACTCTCAATCTATCATGGGAGTTTTTCAATGAGGGAGTTGGGGATCAAGTTCATGTATCTCCTTTGTTTCGCTCCAGACCTATTCCTGGATGAGGAATCGTGGGCAAGACACTTATAAGAGGAACTTCGACCTTCCCTTCAGTATGTTGTAACTACATTCACTCTACCAATGTAAATGGAGGTTCAGAAGAAGGATGAAGTGTTGGAGAAGATGAATATTATAGGAGGATTTCCTCATGAGAGGATCCAGTTGAGCTCTTCAAAGGGGAAGGTCCCTAGCAGTAGGCCTCCAAGATAAGGGCCTTCCTAGTTTCGGCTGGTGGGGAGCAAGCCCCAGTAGTATCTGTTCTGATCTCACAGTCCTCACCCTTTATCTATGAGCCTAGGACCAGGGTGCATTATCTGTGGTAGCCATGAGAATATTTTGAATCATTTCTCAGACTGAGTTAATTATAGTAGAGGTGGGTAGGTTCAACGACCACCTCAGCAGTAAGAGTTTTTATCCACACCTTTTCAGCAGTTGCAGCAGCAGTAGTAGGCGCAGATAGCTCCCGCTCCACTAAGGGTTGATGGTGCCAGAGGAGGCCAGCCTCTGGTTTCCCCTCAAGGACCTTGACTGGGGCATGGCAGGGGAGGTGGCTGATAGCTGAGGGGAATATGATTTGGGCATGAATAGTTACACACCATAGAGGCAGTAGTTCCAGCAGGGAAAAAGGTCATTCGAGGTACAATTAGCTTGTCCAGTACTCATGCTTGTTCCTTGTTGTATTAAGGAGCTTCACACTCTTTTGTTGCACCTGGTCTAGCCCATGCCTCGGGCCAGGGGAAAGATAGACTCTTTATACGACTAGTTTTCAGTACGACAGTTAGAGATCAGACAATCCTGTTTAACATTTTTTTGAGGATGCAGACTGATGCTAGGGACACATCAATCCAGTCCATATCTCTTTCTAGTGCAAATTCATCCTTGCGATGTCATCCTATACATCGACTGGTTGTTCTCCATGCATATTGTTATTGACTTCTTCTAGATAAGGGTCATGTTCTAAAATATGTGTGGCCAACGTTTAACTTTCATTGGTGAGTGAGGTTAGTAGGAGGGCATTTGCGGGTGGAGCCCCTTATTTCTTTGTTAGCTAAGAATTTAGTGGATTCAGAATATACAAATATTGTTGAAGTCCCAATAATCATCAGTGAGTTCCTAGATATCTTCCCTGTAAAGGTGGTGACTCTACCCCATCGACGTGATGTTGTGTTCGGGATAGACTTGAAACCTGGTACTCATATGATTTCAATGCCTCCCTATCAGATGGTACCTTCTATGTTCTGGGAGTCATGGATCCAGGTTGATTACCTAACTAAGAAGGTTTTTATCTGACTGAGTGCATTACCATGGGGTACTCCAGTCTTGTTTTTTAAGAAGGAAGATGGTGGTCTTAGGCTATGTGTAGACTACCCAAAACTGAATCAGGTGATGGTCAAGAACCATTACCCCCTCCCAATGATTTACGACCTATTTGAACAGGTAAAGGGAGTAGGTTGGTTTTGTAAGATTGACTAGTGGTCAGGATATCACAAGTTGAGGGTGAAAGAGTGTAAAATCTCAAAGACTGTTTTCAGTTGTATATATGGCACATTGCATTCATTTTCATTCCATTAATCATTATAAACGCTCCAGTCATGTTCCTGGGACTCCTGAAATCTATTTTTCATGAGTATATGGAATGGTTCATAGTTGTTTTTATTTATAAAATCCTGATCTATTCATGATCATAGGAGGATCATGTTGATCATTCTATGATAGATTTAAAAGTCCTCCAACACCGCCAACACTACAGAAGTTTTCCAAGTGAATGTTCTGGAAAAGATAGGTTCACTTCCTTGGACATGTGGTATCCCAACAAAGAATAGGAGTGGACCTATCAAAGGTTGAAGTGATGGTTTCTTGCGCATCATCCAAAAATGTGGTAGAGGTTCATTGATTTATGGGCCTAGCAGGTTACTACTGGTAGTTGTATCTCAACTTCTCTCAAGTTTCAGCGCCATTGACAGTATTGACCATGAAATTCCAAGCTTTAATTTGGAGTGAGAAGTGTCGTGTAGCCTTTAGTTATGTGAAGGGAAAACTGGCTATTTCCCCCACCGAGGAACATTTTGTGGCCTTCAAAGATCACAACATCTTGATGCATGTCTTATCCTAGCGAGACTTGAACAAGCCACATGACAGGAGGATGAAGATCCATTTGTACTATGACTTCGAGATCTCCTAAACCTCGGGAAAGGGGAATGTGGTGGCCGATTCCTTGAGTAGAAAGTCATAGAAGGATGTCGTTCAGGAGTTAGCATATGCTTGGAATGAAATAGAGGATTATCCTACGTTATATATTAGCATGAGAGTGGATAATGGTAGATGATGTATGTTCCATATGATGATGCAATCATACTTGGTAAATTAGGTGGAATAGTCTCAATGGGGTGACTTAGAGGCTGAAGTGAGGTGGGATCATGTTAGCAAGGGCAACGATCCGAAAGGATGGTCAGACGATGGTCAAAATCATATTCTTTTCTGCAGGAGGTCTTTTGTCTTAAAAAATATGCCCGAGGGAGTTCTCAGTGTGTTCTATTACTCCCCATAGCGATATACCCAATGGTTTCCAATATTTATCGAGGCCATAGGGGACTATTTTGGTGGACCAGAGTGAAGTAGGAAGTGGCATTGTTTGTGTCAAAGTGTCTCATGTGCTAGCAGATGAATATTATTCATTGTGTTCTGGGTGGTCTGTTGTAGCTTTTAGATGTCCAAGATAGCGTAACACCCCAAGATTCCATGGTACACTTCTCTTTTAATAATACTGTAGCGTGTGTTTTATGCAACTTCGAGTTATAACACACCACATCCAATCAAAGTAGACGTTATGAATAGTAATACTCATCTATAGAAATTTTATACATTTTATCTTTCAAAATGGACTTCTTTTTTTGATTCGGAATATCGAAATTATATTAGGATGAATTTTTGTTACATTTTTGATAACATTCATATTTTGATGAATAGTGAAGGTAACTAAATTTTAATTAAAAACAACTTTTTTTAATCAATATAATTAATAGTGATAAATTATGTATTTGAGTGGTTTTATATTATATTTAGAATATATATTTACCATTTAATACAATCTTGGTCATTGGACGTAATTTCACATATAACCGGACATAGACATGTGTCAATCTTTTGATAGTTATTATTTCTTAAAAACACGCTTTTTGTTTTGAAAACAAGAATTGATTTTAAATTAATTTTTTCCACTTTTCTGTTTTGAATTTAAAAAAATGGATTCCATATTTATAATCAGGATGTCCAAATTATATAAATAGGTAACCTTTACTATTAGACATTTTGAATAATTACTTCTGTAAGTATTTTATTTACCATGGTTAAAGGGTAAATCCGGTAAATAAGGGTAAAAATAATAATATAATAATAACAATAATTTTCTCTAAAACGTGTCCTAAACCTAATGGTTCATACATATCTGACCATGGGAATATTTGGGTCGATTTTGGGACCCCATGGATCCACTTGTAAGTGATAATGACAATTTATATTAATTAAGATAATGTAAATAAAAAAACGACATAAGCATATATCTTTTATAAAAACAATTTTTATATAGGGTTATTTATGTTATATTTTAGACTATAAATATTCATTATAAATCTAAATATATTTCCTACATAATGGTATTTTATTTATAATTTTAAGACATTGATTAGTTAAATATATTTATGACACAATAATGATGTTGTATTTTTCTTATTAGTGAAAGAATCAAATAATTGGTATTATAAATGTTAAAATAAATATAATTTGATAGTTTTGATGCCATCCAAGAATTATATTTGTTAATATGACATGTTATTATTGATTAAATGAATTTTTTTTGAATTAATAATGTTTTTAATATTTTAACAAATACCAATTTTTAAATATTGTCAAAATTGACATAAATGGGTTTTTAAAACAAATATTATATTATTAATTGATATTCTATTCTTAAAAATATAAGTTTCAGCCAAAGTACATATATAATGATAGTTGTATCATTAATTTACCACTTGGGGGTCTCTTAAAATTATATAGTATGTTTGTTAACTATATAATATAAAAATAAAAAGAGACATGTTAAATGTCAAACTAATTAACTAAGAGTTAAAACTAAATGACAAGGTTAATATAGTGACCCAAAACTGTCTAAAACCTATTGGTTGAATTTATTTAGACCTATACCCACCTTAAAATTTAAATAATATACTTTTTAGCCCTTATAAACAGAATATTAATTTATTATAAAACAATATTTCTAGCTTTTCCAAAGGTGCCCCTTACCCCTCTTAGAAAAGGGCACTCCTCCTTCTCTCAAATTCATTCCTTCAAAACATTTTGGTTAGGCCATCCTCTGCCCAACTAACCTATAAATAGTCCTCACTTCATCCTATAGGCATTACATTAGTCATAAAGCCAACCTATGGATCCCTTTTGATCAAATCAAAAGGAAGAACCCGAAGAAGAGGTAATGTTTTCACCGCCCTGTTTCAAGTTCCATTCTTTTTCCACTTCATCTTTCTTTGTTATTTCCATTATAAAATAATAACTCCAGTATCTTCTATATACTAGGATGTTATTATGAATATGGTACAACCATATTCAGTATTCTATCTATGCTTTGAATGACATGTCACCATACATGCGTACGTACAACTTACCGTCTCCACGTCGTGGTGTAATTGTTATTAAAAACATTATTATTTGGATGGGTATGATAATGATGTGTAATTGAAGTAAAAAATAAATATAACACTATAATGATTATGTATATATGATATACCATCTAATTATATATTATTTTATGATCAAAACAATGACATTGTCTCTCGTGCGTACATACAGACTACCGTCTCCACGAACGCGATGAGATTCATTCCCCATCTAATCCATTCAAGTATAATTATCATATTATGATAAGAAATAATGTTTAAATAGTTGATATCATTCTGGATATGAATAATATACAACATATCCATAATAAACAAGGCTTGTGTAACAAAATATATAAAATAAAACGAGTCAGTTGACACCCGAAATGACGATAATACTAAGATATTATTAACAAAACAACTTAGAAGATCATATATTTTATAATATTAACGTATATGATTCTTGTATAAATTATTAAAAATTATTACACCATTATAAAAGAGGTTAACCTACCCTTGGCCAAGGAAAAGTACAAGGTAAGGGTTATTTTCACAATCTTTTTATTATCCGATGTTATTTATACGTAATTATCTATTGGGATCTCCTTATAATCCCCATCCATGATTCTTAAAAATTTATTTCAGAATCAATCTTAATATTTTATAGAATATGGGTAATATTCATTCGTACCCTATCTTTCTTTTTATAATATGTTTATAAAGGAATCGTTCTGTCATTTTCCAAAAAAGGTCTTTATTAACCTTTTCGATAGAATTATGGTAAGAATGGATTTTTTAACATATACAAAGGGTGTGGTTATTTTCCACCATTGTAAATTTGTTGAAGCTTCCCTTAAAAGATTATATGAATATTTTCAAACTACATGTTCGTTTTTATAATTATGTGGCTTTTAAATTATTTTAAAAAATAAATATTTCCCCAAAATAGTTTTTATTTCATCTATGTCAACATCCTTTGATGGATTCTGAGCTTATTTGAAGTTGATTTATTATGATATAAAACTTCCACATTGTATTGAGGGTTTTGTGATTTTTTTTACTATGGATGTATTATTTTTATACCATTCATGGTTTATGGAGAAAGTATTGTCATTTCATATGCTAGTTTTAATACGAATATTTATGTTATATTTAAACCTGTTCATATGAGGAATGCATTGGACTTAATAAGTGATTGGTGGAGCTCGATATATCTCCTCGATGAATCGGAAGGTCTAATGAGACAAATTAATGCCTTGTCACAAGGCCTTGAAAAAATATTATTTTTAGTCTTAGCACGAGGCCTTGACTATGTGCTTATGATAGTCTGGAATTATGCATTCCATCATTATGAATGTGGTTATTGATATTTCATGTGATTATTTGATTTGTAGAATATCCATGTGAATAAGTATATGAATTTATTTCATTTTATTTCTTCCATATTAGTATGATGATAAAGTTTAAAATTCTTTTGTTTTAGGTATACATTTCTTTAAATATTTGTTCTTATTTATGAAATTTTCCTCTATATTGTTATCCTTACTGGGAATCTGACATCACCCCTTTCTATGTTTTATTTTTCCCTGGATGTGAAGAAGTATTTTATTAATGACCTATAGGGATAGTATGAGGGTATATGGGTGTGGTATATGGAGACAATATGTTGTTGTAGTTTTTTATTTTATGATGTAATGTAAACTTAATGAATGTATCTAGTGATTAAAAGGCCACTAAACTAATCGGTCTTTCGAGACCTGATCTTTTTTTATCATGACAATGTTATGTAATAATGCACCGACACTGGGTAACTGGGGGTCGGGGTGTTACAGTTTGTATCAGAGGTAGTTTAGTACAAACCTTGGAAGCTAGATTTAGATATACTCTGATTAGAGAACTTATACCAAAGATGGTTTTTGAGGATTAGTATAGAAGAACTTCCTAGAATTATGGTATTGTAGTGATTTTTATGAGTTTTCCAAGCAATAAATCCATGTTTGAGTACGAGCAGGTAGAGGTAGCTCTGACACAGATGTACCTAGAGGTAAAACCTGAAAACACCGCTTTGAACTAGATTGAACGGGAATTGGTGCACGACAACATGACTTTCTACACTCTTGGTTACAACACTCCCAGGGGATACGCTTAGGATAATTCTAATTTTCTTTACAAACCATTATGAAGAATTTATGAGTATATACTTCTTCAATTAAAACATTTTTATAATTATGGATTATATCCATAAACTGTTCAATTCATGTTAAGTGTTTTACATGTTTGGATTTATGTATTGCAATTCATAAACTAATATAGTGTATGCCGTTGTTTATAAATGGCTCCTAGTGGAAGAAATGGAAACCATATCAATGCACACACTCCATATAGATATTTCACTCCTATACAAGTTAATTATAGTGGAGCTGGTGATGCAACTGGTGCTGATCAGCTAATCACCATACCGGGAAAACTCACTCAGGTTATGAATAATAACCATACCCATATGGAGCACCCTGATTCACAACGTGGAGGATCAATGTTATATCTCTTTGTGAGGAAACAAACAAAAACATTCAATGGGAGTACAAATCCATTAATAGCTATGCAATGGATAAATTCCTTAGAACAATTATTCCACGACTTGGGAGTAGTGAAAAGGAAAAGGTTATCATGGTAGTTTATCGCCTCACTGGAGATGCTGACAATGGTGGTCATTGATTCAAAACAAAATGGAGGATGATGAAGTACCAAATATGGAATGGTGGGAGTTCAAAGAGAATTTATTATAAAAATACTTTCCTCATAACCATCGAGCAGATATGGAAAGGCAATTTTTGAGTCTGAGACAAAAGGAGGATGAGATTGTCGCAATGTATGAGGCTAACATTAAAAGGTTAGTGAGGCATGCAGTAGATTATATACGTAACCCAAAGAGTACGATTGATCATTTATTTGATTGTTTAAAACCATTTCTCTGTCCAGAATTAGTCTCATAATCCTTCTCTTCATACGAAGATATTGTCTCATGTGCTATCAAGACAGAAAAATAATTCTTTATGTCTTACGACTTTAAAGAAAAGAAAGAGAAGAAGAGATCTGTTGATCACTCTGGGAATGGAAATAAATGGAAGAAGGGGAAAGATGAATATCTATTCTATAGTAAATGTGGTAAAAATCCCCCTGGTACTTTCTTGAATGGAATGAGAGTTTGTTACAAGTGTGGTGAAAAAGGCCACCAAGCTCGTGATTTATAGGGGAAGAAAGAAGATATTAATGTTCAATGCTTCAATTTCAAGGATATGTGCAATTATGAAAATGAATGTCCAATCCATCATGGGAACTTACCTCATAAAAGGCCAAGGGATCAATGCCAAGATTATGATATCACTAGTGCTGAGGTAGAAGCTCTGAAAGGTTGGAAGGTAATTAAATGGTTTCCCCAAGTTTAAAAAATTCTTTATTTGATTTTGGATCATTGCATTGTTCAATATCTTCCCAATTTGTTAACAAAATTAGATATTTTGAATTTTATTTAACAAGCGATTTTTTAGTAAAAACTCTTAAGGGAAGTATCATTGCAACAATGTTTTTTGAATCAGTCCCCATTAGAGCATATAAATGTTCATTATATGCTGATCTCATCATCATACCCATGATTGAAATTGATATAATCATCGGTATGGATTGGATTTCAGACCTTGATGTGAAGATTTATTGTAAGAAGAAGGAAGTTACAATTTTGTATGATGATGATGATAAGGAACACCTTATCTTTAGAGCAGAATTTCCACTACCTAATTATTATCTAGATCCACCCCCAATAGCTCATATAAATTAAATTATTGGGGATGAGGAGAATGAAATGATTATGGGTGACGAAAGGAATGTTCAAATATAGGATGTACCTTTTTTGAGAGAATATTTTGATGTTTTTTATAGAGGATTTACCTGGACATCCTCCAGAACGAGAAATTGGGTTTTCCATTGATTTAATTCCTGGATAAAGGACCATATAGAAGACCCCTTATATAATGGCCACTCTGGAATTAGTGGAACTAAATAAAAAACTAGATGAATTGAGAAATATGGGATTTATTCTCGCTAGTGTATCTCTATGGGGAGCTCATGTCCTTTTTTTAAGAAGATAGATGGATCTATAAGGTTATGCATCGACTACATGGAGATCAATGCTATAACAATAAATAACAAATATCTACTACCTCGCATTGATGATTTATTTGACCAACTGGATGCAGCTCAATATTTTTCAAAGATTGACCATCGATGTAGATACCATCATTTGTGTGTGAAGAAGGAAGACATTCCAAAGACAACATTTCGAACCAGGTACGGGCATTATGAGTTTACAGTAATGCCATTTGGGATGACTAATGCATCCTCTGTTTTCATGGATCTAATGAATAGACTTTTCAAGTAATATCTCGATGATTTTGTAGTGGTATTTATTGATGATATCATGGTATATTTCAAAATCTATGAAGATCATGAAAATCACTTGCGCACTATTCTAAAGACTCTTAAAAGACATGAATTATATGGTATGATTAAGAAGTTTAAATTCTGGCTTTAGAAGATTTCTTTTCTTGGCCATATTGTCTCTAAGGATGGAATTTTCATTGATCCTTCTAAAGACCAAGGCAATACAAGAAATGATAGCACTGATGAGTATAACTGAAGTATGCAGTTTTATTTGTTTAGCAGGTTATTATCGGCATTTCGTCCAAAATTTTGCATAATTGGCTAACCCATTAATGAATCTCACACGTAAATAGGTTACATTTGTTTGGAAAAAAGAATGTGAAGAATTTTTTGAAGAACATAAGATAAGATTAGTCAATGATCCTATATTTATTCTACCACCGGGTAATGATGGATTTGTTATTTATAGTGATGCATCAATGAAAGGACCTGGTTGTGTCCTTATGCAGAATGATATAGTTATTGCCTATGCATCACAACAGCTTAAAATTCATGAGAAAAACGATCATACTCCTGATCTCGAGTTAGCAGCTGTGATCATGGCTTTGAATATATGGATACATTATCTCTATGGTGAAAATGTGAGATATATACCGATTACAAGTGTTTGAAGTATATTTTCTCACAGAAATAACTCAACACGAGGCAAAGGTGATGGCTTTAAATACTCTAGGATTATGATTGCATGATACACTACCAGCTTGAGAAGTCAAATAAGGTGGTAGATTATTTGAGAATAAAGTATCATGGAGTTTTGAATAAAATGAGATTTGAAAAGGATCCTATATACATGGATCTAGTAAAGATGGATATGGGAATCACCATGGAAGGTGAAACATCAATACTTTTTCAAATGGTATCCAAACCATCTTTACTAGAAATGATTACGAGTTCTTAGACTGATGATGAAGAATTTCAAAAGAAGATTAAATTTGTGAATGATGGGAGATTTAGTGACTTTGTGTATGAAGAAGGAAATTTGAAATTTGGGGAGATACATTGTGTTCTCGATATACCTGATCTAAAAAGGGAATTGTTGGATGATGCTAAAAGTTCCAATTTCTCTATACACCATAGGAGCACCAAAATGTATAGAGATTTTATGGAACATTTTTGGTGGGAAAACATGAAGAGGGAGATTGCTGATTTGTTGTCAAGATGTATGGTTTGACAATAAGTGAAATCTGTAAGGCAACAACCTGGAGGAGTCATTTAACATCTTCCCATACCGAAGTGGAAATGGGGTAATATTACGATGGACTTTCTCATGGGACTACCAAAGACTCCTAGATAGAATGATGTAATATGGGTCATTGTTGATCGTCATACCAAGTCATCACATTTTCTTGCTATAAGGGAAGATCTACCACTTGAACGTCGAGCAAGACGTTATATTAATGAAGTTGTGAGACTTCATCGAGTACCCCTATCAATTGATTCAGATCATGATCCCCATTTTACATCAAGAATCTGGAAAAGTCTTTAGAAGGCCTTAGATACAAAACATTGTTTGAACACTGCCTACCACACTTAAACTGATGGACAATCAGAACGGACTATTCAAACCATAGAAGACATGTTGAGATTCTTCTCACATGACTTTCAGGGTATGTTGGATCAATATTTACCTCTAGTAGAATTTTCCTATAATAATAGCTTCCATTCAAGTATTCAGATGGCACTATACAAAGCGTTATATGGAAAGAGTTGTCACAAACCAACCTGTTGGGATGAGGTTGGTGAAAGAAAACATGTAGGCCTAGAACTTGTGGAAGAAACAATGGAAAAGTTGAATGTAATCCAAAACCACATTAAAGAAGCTCAAAGTGGGCGGAAGAGCGATGCTGACAACCGAAGGAAGGATTTGGAATTTCAGGTAGGAGATCAGGTTTACTTAAAGGAATCTCCATGGAAGGGAGTAAAACGTTTCAGTAAGAAAGGTAAATTGAGTACTAGGTAAATTGGAACATTTGAAAATCTAGAATTAATTGGGGCTATAGCTTATCGTTTTGAAATGCCACCAAGTCCCTCCAAATTTCACGATGTGTTCCACGTATAACTATTGAGAAAATACATGTCTGACCAAAAACATGTAATCACTTATGAGGAAGTAGAACTGGAACTCAATCTGTCTTATTGAGAAGAGCCCATCAGGATTCTTGATACCAGAGAACATGTCCTTAGAAACCGGATGACTCGCCCGATAAAAGTTCTATAGAGAAACCATATGATGGAAGAGGCAACGTGGGAACCCGAGAAACTAATGATGAAGAACCACCCAATTCATTTCATATAGTAATATTATAGAAATTTTGAGGATGAAATTATTTGAATGATGGGAGAATGTAACACCCCAAGCTTCCACGATACACTTCTCTTTGAATAATACAGTAGTGTGTGTTGTACGCAACTTCGAGTTCTAACACACACCACAACCAATCAAAGTCACCGTTATGAATACTCATACCCACTTTTTGAAATTTTATACATTATATATTTCAAAATGGTCTTCATTTTTGGATTCAGAATATCGAAATTATCTTTGGGTGAATTTTTTGTACATTTCTGATAACATTATTATTTTGATGAATAGTGAAAATTACAAAATTTTAATTAAAAACAACTTTTTTAAAAGAAATAATTAACAGTGATAAATTATGAATTTATTTTGTTTTAAAGTATATTTAGAATATATTTTTACAATTTAATACAATGTTGGTCATTGGTCATAATTTCACATTTAAACCGGACATAAACAAGTGTCAATCTTTTGATAGTTATTATTTCTTAAAAACAGGCTTTTTGTTTTGACAATGGGAATTAATTTTTAATTAATTTATGCCACTTCTATGTTTTGAATTTAGAAAAATGGATTAAAAATTTAGAATCATGAGGTCCAAATTTTGTAAATAGTTAACTTTTATTTTTATACATTTTGAATAATTATTTCGGTAAATATTTCATTTACCATTGTTAAATGGTAAATCTTGTAAATATGGGTTAAAAAATATATTATAATAAAAATAAATTAACCTAAAACATTCCCTAAACCCATTGGTTCATAAATTTCCGACCATGGGAATCTTTGGGTCTATTTTGGGACCCATAGATCCACTTGTAAGTGATAATGACACTTTATATTAATTAAGTTAAAGTAAATACAAAAATGACATAAGCATATATCTTTTAGAAAAACAATTTTTACATAGGGTTATATATGTTATATTTTAGACAATAAATATTCCTTAGAAATATAAAAAAATTTCCTACATAATGGTTGTTTATTTATAATTTTTATACATTGATTTTTTAAATATATTTATGACACCATAATGATGCAGTATTTTCCTTATTAATGAAAGAATCAAATAATTGGTAGTAAAAATGATAAAAAAATATAATTTGAAAATTTTGATGACATAAAATAATTTTATTGGTTAATATGACATCTTATTTTTTATTAAATGAGTTTTTTTTTGTATTTTTAAGGTTTTTAAGACTTTAACAAAAACCAATTATTAAATATTTTCAAAATTGACGTAAATGTGCTTTTTAAACAAATATTATATTATTAATTAATATTATATTCCTAAAAATCTATGGTTCGGAAAAAATAATTATATAACGATAGATGTATCATTAATGTACCACTTGGGGGTCTCTTGGAAGTATATAGTAATTTATTAACTATATAATATAAAAATTTAAAGAGATATGGTAAATGTCAAACTAATTAACTAAGAGTTAAAACAAAAAGATAATGTTAATATAGTGACCCAAACCTATATAAAATCTATTGGTTGAGTGGTTTTTGACCTATCCCCACCTTAATCTTTAATTAAGACACTATTGAGCCATTAGAAACCGAATATGAATTTATTATCAAATAATATTTCTAGATTTTCCAAAGGTGCCCCTCACCCCTCTTATAAATGGGCATTCCCCCTTCTCTCAAATTCATACCTTCAAAGCCTTTTGGTTCGGCCATAATCTTCCCAAATACACTCTCAACAATACTCCATTCTTTCTAGTGGCATTACTTTAGTCACAAAGCCATCCTAAGGATCCCTTTTGATCAAATCAAAAGGAAGAACCCGAAGAAGAGGTAATGTTTTCACAACCCTCTTTCAAGTTCCTTTCTTCTTCCACTTCTTCTTTCTTTGTTATTTCCATTATAAAGTAATAACTCCAGTATAATATATATACTATTATGTTATTATAAATATGGTAGAACCATATTCAGTATTCTATCTATCTTTGAATGACATGTCACCATACGTGTGTACGTACGGATTACCGTCTCCACATCGTGGTGTAATTGTTATTAAAAACATTATTAATTAGATGGGTATGAAAATGATGTCTAATTGAAGTAAATAATAAATATAAAATTATAATTATTATGTATATATAATATACCATCCAATTACTGTAATGACCCAAGATTTTGAATAAATCTTGTTTCTTAATTTTGTGTGTTATTTTATTTTCTATACTCAACAAAACTGTTTCATTTGATAACATGAGTATAATTAAAATGAGACCGTTGGGTTTCAACCGTTATATGACCATTGGTCAATATAACCATTGGAAACTAAATATTGTGATTTTTGTCTCTAAATACAAGTGATCTTGGTTAATTAATATAGAAAGAAGATTTGTTGTTCTCATCCAGTAGTCTAGGCCCAATCGAACCCCATATAACAGAACTTGGGAAGGTGGTAGCACCATTTGTCATTGCTCTGGACCAAACCCAAGCCGAACTTCATCGTGTGAAGCTGGAACGGAATCGTCTTCATGAGTAGTTTAAGCTAATAGAAATTACTACTTGTGGGATGTTGGTCAAGCCGCCCCAAGATTCTATCACCCTATCACACATTACTCTTAGGTCCTATGTTGGTGTTATAAGGGTTTATGTAACGAGACTGTCACTACCTGGTGTAATACTTTGATTTAAATAAAAACTGTGATTTCTTCTTATGGAGAAGTTTTTGAATTTTTAAATGTCTGGATAAATATAGTATCCATATTATTGAAGATGTTTTGGAAAAATTATATTTTAAAAAATTAATGTAAACCTTAAATAATTAATGATATGTAATGATTTTCGAAAAATGGTCTTCTACAATTATGTTCAGTATGAAATTTATTGACTAATAAGATCAACATAATTTTTGATGAATAGTAAATTATGAATAGTGATTTTACGCTTAGGATTATTAAGGTGACCAAATGGATTAGTAATCGTACTTAAATAAAGTATTAATATAATTTATGTACCTTAATTAAGTAATGTGATTCAATAAAATGGTTAAATAACAGTTTCATTAATTATTAGTCAAGTATTAGTTCTTTCGGGTGAATAGTGTGTTTTAATTAAAAATTAAATTAAAAATATATAGATAATTATTTTTATAAAATGGACTATATTTTTGAACTCAGAGCATCGATATTTTGTTAAGGTAATTTTTGGGGATTTTTTCTAAAAAATTGAATTTTTAGTGAATAGTGTTTTTATTTAAAATTTAATTAAAAAAAAGAGAAAAATATTTTTATAAAATGGATTTCATTTTTGAAATCAGAGCCCTGATATTTGGTTAAGGTAAAATTTTGGGATTTATCTGAGAAATTTTAATTTTCGATGAATAGTGAAAATACGGTATTTAAGTTACAGTTGTTTAATGACATCATAACTGCATCATGATGATGTGATGAGATATTTTAAGGGCTGTCCAACTAAATAGGATGAATTATTGTGTGAGGGTTCCCATGTGGCTAAATCCATGGGCAAATATCATGGGCAAGCCCATGGTTTTGCCAAAACGACCAATGAGGTGTCCCTTGTCCATTAATGACTTGTCCCCTCACATTCCATATAAATACCCACCCTTTCCTCGTTTATTTTTCACTCCCAACTCTCCCCCCAATGAATCTATGGTGCCATTACATCCCAAAGAGTCCTCCCAAGGTTCCCCCAAGCCCTCAAGGTCCAAACCATTGAGTTTTAAGAGTTACGTTTTATGGTAAGGGGTCCTACCTCTCTCTTTCTTTCCATGTACTCTCTTTTATGTCATATCTTTTATGCTCTATGTTCTTATGTTGGAGTATGTTCTTTTATATTCATCCTACGGTCCTTTTAATGTTCATATGATGAGAGACCCCCACATTCTCTCATCAATTAATTTTAATATTACTAAAGTGGCGCCGTTAGGCTGCCGAATTTTTAAGGGATTCTTTCACCCTTCTCATTTTCAAGTTATATTTTCATGTCAAGTATTTCATGTTCCTTTTTATTTTTTTGGGGTATGATATATATATATATCATACTTATATTTTATGACCATATGATGAAAGACCCTATTTGATCTCATCAATTCTTTTTTTGATGTTTTAAGTGACGTCGTTAGACTACCGAATTTTTAAGCGATTCTTTCACCCTTCTCGTTTTCAAGATCTATTTTCATGTCAAGTATTTAAAGATCCTTTTTATTATGTTGGGGTATTATATCTATATCAATCATACTGATATTATATGTTAATATGATTAGACACCCTATGTGATCTTGAAAATTCATTTTTATAAGTTTTAAATGATGTCGTTAGGCTGCCGAATTTTCATAAAAGAAATATTATTTTTGTCTTCCATAAATGTTTTTCATTTCATATGGTATTTCTTTAAAATTTCATTACCATGTTATTTTATCCATTATATTCTGTCCCTATACTATTTTATGAATCATTTATGAGTGGGTGACCCATGTCCCCTCTCTTTTCAATGTTTTCTAGAACCCTGTGACATAGCCGTTATGCTCAGAATTTTCGTCACAAAATGCCTCTCTCTTTTTATCAAATTCTTGTATTTTATTAAGTGAATAATAAAATCCCATTCTTCTACAGAGGTATTCACATATATATCAAAATTCTCTATTTTAAATTCTGGTATTTACATACATGAAATCCACTTTCCTTATTCCGTGGGTTTAAAGTGACATAATGATCATGTCTTTAAATCAGTTTTTAAAACGTTATGATTATGAAAGGAAACCCATTTCTATTATGTTATATGGGTTATTTATGAAATATTTGATGCTGATATATGTGTATCACAATATAATAAATGAAAATTTAAGGGAACTCCCTGATAGCGCTCCAATGGATTGGGTAAAGACTTAATCTCTAGAGATGGCCATTTTTAATGACGCCTTGGTGATTAACCTGGGTAATTTTTAATGACACCTTGGGGATTGACCTTGGTGAAACGGAAATTTTTGTCTATGTTAAATGTTTTAGACAAATCTTCTTGTTAGTAAATACGTTTTTTTAATTATGATATGCCTTATAATTCCTTTCTCATTCCTTAAAGTTCTTTTTTATGCATTTATTGATGTATCTCAAGTTCGCATGTTAAATGTTTCCCCTTGTTTCCCTTACTGGGCCTTCTTCCCACCCTTTCTTTTGATGTATGTCCCCAGGTTATGAGACGCAGTAATGAAACAAGGATGAACATAAGGATATGAATTTCAAGTGTTTAAGAATAATTTTTTATGTTTCCATGTTTTATGTTCGTGGTTTCCAAGACACTAAACCTTAAAGATCCTCAGTTTTGTAAAAGGTAATGAAGAGTTATGTTATAAAAAGGCAGGATGCTATAGATGGTATCAAAGGATGGTTTATTTATTTGTGGAAATTAGGATATGAAAACTCTAGGAAGAACCCTATAGAAAAATTTAAATATAGGAAATCTTCCTGTTATTTTGGTGAGTATTGAGTAAGGGGTTGCCAAGAAAATACATCCCTATCTAGATAAGAGCGGGTAGAGGTGGCTCTGTCACAGATGTACATAGGGGTAAAACCCAAAAAAACTGATTTGAGCTAGACTGAAACGAGAACTGGTACACAACAACGTACCTTGCTTCACTCGTGGATATGACACTCCTGGGGGATATGGTTTGATAATTTCATAATCTTAGTATGAACCATTTATAAATGAACAAAGATGAAATGAAATAAGGATTCACATAAGAATATATGATTATGGATAACCTAGTTTGGAACCTAGGGGAACACATTTTAGGATATAAATTTCCCTATAAGTTTATCCTTCTCTGCTTAAAGTTTCATTTTGATGATTATTGGCTATGTATTTAAGCCCCTAATTATAATTTCTATTCTTAGTTAATGGCAGGAAATAGAAGAACATGTCCCAAAAACCAATGTGATAGGAAATGTGATGATTTCCATATTAATATGACAGATATGACAAGAGAACAAGTTTAACATATTGTGATTATTCGAAACCAGCTATAAAAAATCACAATTAATAATTGGTACATATTTTAATGCCCAAATTCATCAAGGAAGAAGAAGTCAAAGTCTCAAGGATGTTCATCTGATAATTTTTATAAGGGAAAGAAGAACAATTTCTATTTTTCAAAAAAATTGGGAAGAGGCACCAAAGAGAATGTCACAAAGGAACCAGGAGATGTTTTAAGTGTTGTATGATAGGGCATAAAGTAGCTAATTGCTTTAAAAAATGAATAATGTGACAAATGGAGATATGGTTCAATCTAATGTACCTTATACTATTCAATGTGTTAAATATAGAGAAGTTTGGCATTATCCAAGGAAATTATCTCTTGGAAGGGGTGAAAAGCATGATGAGAATCAACAATCTTAAAGGACATGGGAACAATGCAAGTCCCATGCTGAGATTGATCATGATGACTAAATTATATGTAACTTCTTTGCAACAACTGTCTATTTCATGTTGTATTTTAGTTAGTGCCCTATGAGCATATATTTAATGTTTTCTACGAACATTGAGTCACTACCTAAGATGGTTATATATCATTAAGGAAAAAATCTATTTTTATGCACCACATGTTGATGTAGTGAAGTTGTTCTTCTTAAAAAAATATGATTAGGGGATTAAAAGATGATTATTATTTTGGAAGACGTTCACTATTTTGGGAACCCTATATGATCGAAGTAAATAGATTACTATAGTATTTTATTTGAGGAGTAAAGGTTGACTTATATTTTGAAGAATCGATGAATTTACGGTGAACTTATTGTAATTTAGGTTACTTATGGAAATGATTAACCTATCTTGGGGAAAATGTGTTTAGGTTAGTTACTTTTGTTATCAGATGTTAGGAGTGGTTGATGTTGTTTAGAGATGAATGATAAAGTTTATCATGGAAGACTATGTTATCAAATCATTCTTGTATTTGGGTTTCAATCCTAGTTTGGTTTATTTTGAAGAATTTTAAGGACTGTTATTTATGGAATGGTCTATGATGAACTCTGGGTAGTACTATGGAATTTTGATTATTTAAAATAGTAAACCTACATATAGGGTTCTTTCTTTTTGAAGAGTTGTTTTATCTTACCATTTCCATTTTTGGGATAACATTTAAAGATATAAGAAATATATAGTTAATATTTTTTGGATTATGTGATTCTATACAAGATGATTCGTTTGATTTTTTTTGATACCAAGTTTTTTTGAGTGCTCATCGTTTGAAGAGAAGATTTGTTTTGTTAGAAACTTATTAAAGGATGAAACTCTACTTGAAGGTAAATATATTTCCTTATGTTATTATTCTATGTAGTAAATTAATTCCTCAAAATTATGAAAAGGAACATAAAACAAAAACGTTGTTGGTTTACGTTTCCTATGAGGTAATCAAATACCATTTACACACATCATAAGTTTGTGATTTACTTGTGGTTAAATTTCTCATAATCATGTTTTCTATCACTCTCCCTCAGAACATGATCCTTTGTTTTCTCCTCCATATCCATGTTTTTCTACATGGAATCCTAGTATGGGTTAACTCGGGTGAACTTTGTACTTCCCTTTCCTTCTTTTAAAGTAATAGTTTTACTTACTCTTTTCCGATGTGTGACTTTCAATGAAATTTCCAAACCCATTTTTTTTAAATTGCAAGGAAGCAATTTCATAAGGGGGGAAAATTGTAACAACCCGAATTTTGAATAAATCTTGTTTCATAATTTTTTGGGTTATTTTATTATCTATACTCAAAAAATCTATTTCATTTGATAACATGAGTATAATTAAAATGAGACCGTTGGGTTTCAACCATTATATGACCATTAGTCAATATAACCGTTGGAAACTAAATATTTCGATTTTTGTCTCTAAATACAAGTGATATTGGTTAATTAATATAGAAAGAATATTCAATGGCCTCATCCAGTAGTCTCGGGCCAATCGATGAACATATAATAGAACATGGGAAGGAGGTAGCACCATTGGGCTTTGCTCTAGACCAAACTCAAGCTGAACTTCATTGTATGAAGCTGGAATGGAATCTCCTTCGTGAGAAGTTCAAGCTAATAGAAATTACTACTCGTGCGATGTTGGCCGAGCCGCCCCAAGATTCTATCACCCTAGAACACCTTACTCTTAGGTCCTATGCTGGTGTTGTAAGGGGTTATGTAACGAGACTATAATTACCTTGTGTAATACATTGATTTAAATAAAAATTGTGATTTCTTCTTATGGAGAAGTTTGTGAATTTTAAAATGTTCGGATAAATATAGTATGCATATTATTGATGAATTTTTGGAAAAATGATATTCTAAAATATTAATGTAAACCTTAAATAATCAATGATGTGTAACGATTTTCAAAAAATGGTCTTCTATAATTATGTTCAGTACGAAATTTAGAGCCTAATAAGATCAACTTAATTTTTGATGAATAGTAAATTATGAATAGTGATTTTACGCTTTGTATTAGTAATGTGACCAAATGGATTAGTAATCTCAATTAATGAAAGTATTAATATAATTTAGGCACCTTGATTAAGTAATGTGATTCAGTAAAATGGTTAAATAATGGTTTCATAAATTGTTAGTCAAGTATTAGTTTTTTTAGGTGAATAGTTTTTTTAAATTAAAAATTAAATTAAAAAAATTTAGATAATTATTTTTATAAAATGGACATTATTTTTGATCTCAGAGCATCGATATTATGTTAAGCTAATTTTGGGGATTTTTCTGAAAAATGAATTTTTAGTGAATATTGTTTTTATTTAAAAATTATATTAAAAATTGTTAGAAAATTATTTTTATAAAATGGAGTTCATTTTTGAAATCAGAGCATCAATATTTGGTTAAGGTGAAATTTTGAGATTTTTCTGAGAAAGATGATTTTTGGATGAATATTGAAAATATGATTTTTAAGTTACATGTGTTTACTGACATCATAACTACATCATGATGATGTGATGAGATATTTTAAGGGATTTCCTACTAATGGGGATTAATTATTGTATTAGGGGTCCCATGTGGCTAGAACCATGGGAAAATACCATGGGAAAGCCCATGGTTTTGCCAAAACCACCAATGAAGTGTCCCTTGGCCATTAATGACTTGTCCCCTCAATTTCCCTATAAATACCCACCCTTTCCTCCATTAGTTTTCACTCCTAACTCTCCCCCAACGATGCCCTGGTCTCAATTCCTCCCAAATAGTCGTCCCAAGGTTCTCCCAAGCCCTCAAGCTCCCAACTGTTGAGTTTGAAGAGTTACGTTTTAAGGTAAGGGGTCCTACCTCACTAGTTATTTCCAAGTACTCTATTTGATGTCATATCTTTTATGTTCCAAGTTCTTATGTTGGATGATGTTCTATTATATTCATCCTACTGTCCTTTTAATTTTCATGTGATGAGATCCCCCCACTTTCTCTCATCAATTCATTTTAAGATTATTAAAGTGGTGTCGTTAGGCTGCTGAATTTTCAAGGGATTCTTTCACCCTTTTCATTTTCAAGTTCTATTTTTAGGTCAAGTATTTCATGTTTCTTTTTATTATGTTGGGGGTATAATATCTATATCTATCATACTAATCTTTTATTATCATATTATGAGAGTCCGTATTTGATCTCATCAATTCATGTTTTGATGTGTTTAGTGACGCCGTTAGGCTGCCGAATTTTTAAGGGATTCTTTCACCCTTCTCGTTTTCAAGATCTATTTTCATTTAAGTCTTTCAAGATCCTTTTTATTAAGTTGGGGTATGATCTCTATATCAATCATACTGATATTCAATGTTCATATAATGAGAGACCCTATTTTATCTCATCAATTCATTTTTTTTATGTTTTAAATGACGCTGTTAGGTTGCCGAATATTCATAAGAGAAATCTTATTTTTTTCTTCCTTAAATGTTTTTCATTTCCTATAGTATGTATTTAAAATTTCATTACCATGTTTTTATATCCATTATATTCTGTCTCTATACTGTTTTATGGATCATTTATGAGTGGGTGACCCATGTCCGCTCTCTTTTCAATGTTTTCTAAAATCCTGTAACATAGCCATTATGCTGTAGAATTTTCGTCTCAAAATGCCTCTCTCTTTTTCTCAAATTCTTTTATTTTATTAAGTGAATACACAAATATATTTCTTCTACAGGGGTATTCACATATATATCAAAATGTTTTATTTTAAATTCAGGTATTTACATACATGAAATCCGATTTCCTTTTTCTGTGGGTTTAAAGTGACATAAAGATCATGTCTTTAAAGCAGTTTTTAAAACGTTATGATTATAAAAGTAAACACATTTCTTTTATTTTATATGGGTTATTTATGGAATTTTTAATGATGATATATGTGGCTCACATGATAATAAATGAAAATTTAAGGGTGCGCCCTGATAACGCTCCAATGCATTGTGTAAAGACTTAATCACTAGAGAGGACCATTTTTAATGATGCCTTGGTGAATAAACATAGTAATTTTTAATGACACCTTGGGGATGGAGCTTCGAGAAACAGAAATGATTTTCTATGTTAAATGTTTTAGCCACATATTATTGTTATGAAATATGTTATTTTTATTATGATATGCCTCATGATTCATTTCTCATGCCTTAACGTTCTTTTTCATGAATTTATTGATGTATCTCAAGTTCACAAGTTAAATATTTCCCCTTGTTTCCCTTACTGGGCCTTCTGCTCACCCTTTCTTTTGATGTATGTCCCCAAGTTATGAGATGCATAAATGAACCGAGGATGAGCATAAGGAGAATCCTTTCAAGTGTTTAAGAAGAATTTTTTATGTTTTCATGTTTTAAGTTCCTGGTTTCCAAGACACTAAACTGTAAATATCCTCAGTTTTGTAAAATGTAAAGAAATGTTATGTTATAAAAAGGCGGGATGCTATAATTATATATTATTTTATTATCAAAACAATGATATTGTCGCTCATGCATACGTAAGGACTACCATCTCCACAAATGTGATAAGATTCATTCCTCATCTTATCCAATAAAATATAATTCACATTTGATGATTAAAAATAATGTTTACGGAGTTGATATCATTCTGGATATGAATAATATACAACCTATATATAACAAACACGACTTATAAAACAAAACATATAAAAGGAAATGAGTAAGTTGACACCCTAAACGACGATAATAGTAATATATTATTAATAAAGCAATGTTAAAAGATCATATATGTTATAATATTAATGTATATGATTCTTGTATAATTTAATATTAATTATTTCACCATTACACAGGAGGTTAACCTACCCTCGGCCAAGGAAAAGTACAAGGTAAGGGTTAATTTCACAAACTCATTATTATCCAAAGTTTTTTATACGTGGTTATCTACTGGGATCTCTTTATCATCCACATCCATGTTTCATAAAAATGTATTTCGATTCATTCTTACTATTTTATAGACTATGGGTTAAACACATTTATACTCATTTTGACGTTTTATAAGATGTTTATAAAGGAATCATTATGTCGTTTTCCAAACAAGGTCCTTTTTAACCTTTTCGACAGAATTAATGTAAAAATGTCTTTTTTAACTTATACGGTGGGTGTGGCTATTTTCCACCGTTATAAAATCATCGAAGATTCCCTTATAATCTTATAAGAATATTTTCAAATTACATGTTTTATTTTATAATTATGTGTCTTTTAAATGATTTCCAAAAAAAGGGATATTTCTCTAAAATAATATTGATTTTATCTATATCAACATCATTTGATGGATTTTAAGCTTATTTGAAGTAAATTTATTATAATACAAAACATCCATATTGTATTGATGGTTTTATGATATGTTTGACTATGGATGTGTTATTTTTATACCATTCATGGTTTATGGAGAAATTATTGACATTTAGTATGCTAGTATTAATACGAATGTTTATGTTATATTTAAACCTGTTCATATGAAGAATGCAGTGGACTTAATAAGTGACGAGTGTAGCCCGCTATAGCTCCTCGATGCATTGGTAGGTCTCATGAGACAAACTAATATCTTGGCACAAGGTCTTAAAAAAATATTTTTTTAGTCATGGAACAAGTCCTTGACTATGTGTTTATGATAGTATGGAATTATGCATTCTATAATTATGAAAGTGGTTATTGATATTAGATGTGATTATTCGATTCCTAGAATATCTATGTGAATAAGTAAATCGAATTATTTCATTTTATTTTTGCCATATTATTATGAAGTTCAGGTTTAAAAGGATTTTGTTTTAGTTATAAATTGCCTTAAATGTTTTTACTTATTTATGAAAGTTTCCTATATATTGTTATCCTTACAGGGCATCTGAGCTCACCTCTTTATATGTTTTATTTCTCCTAGGATGTGAAGAAGTATTTTATGAATGACCTGTAGTGATAGTATAAGGGGATATGAGTGTGGTATATGGAGACAAGATAATGTTGTAGTTTTTTTATTTTAGGATGTAATGTAAACATTATAAATGTATCTAGTGATTTCGAGACTACTAAACTAATCGGTCATTCGAGACATGATCTTTTTTGATCATGCCAATGTTATGTAACAATGCACCGACTCTGGATAACCGGGGTTGGGGCATTACAGATAGGTTGTGGGATGAAATCTCAATGGATTTATTCACATAGAAGATATTGATTACCTATTGTGAATGTTATGTATAGTGGGATATAATGTTGATCCTTATAATAAAATTTTTTATGAACCCATTTTGTTAACAGGTTTTAGAAATTCTTTTAAATAATAATCCAAAAAGTTATTTGTGTTTGAAAGTGATAAAATTTTTCTATTCAATGTTTTAATTTTTGTTTGAAAAAGTTGGGTCAAATTTATCAGTATCAAATTTCGGAATTTAATGTTTATATTTTTTAGCAGATCCAAATGATCAGATTTTGGGCTATTATAGTTGATATAATAGTAGGGATTAGAAAGGTTTGTATATTAGGATGTTTTCTATTGTAGTATTATTTTTTTATAGATATCATCGTCTATTTATAATTTTCATATTGATTATAAGATCTGTGCCATATAAACCGCTTTAAAGGATTTAATTTATTTAAATTTAATGATTACATATGATATTTTTGAAGACATTCATTTTTAAGGTAATAATGGGTTATTGCATTTTAGAATTTAAATTTCATGTTAAGCGGTAAACTTTGAAGTTAAAACATAATAAATTTATTTTTAGAATGATCCTCACATTTTGGATATTTCATAAGGATTTTAACAACATATCTTTAGGAAAATTAAAACCCATAAGATGGGTGAAAAAGTATCAAATTCAGAAATGGTATAGGAATTGAACACCCAATTAAATGGAGAAAAGGGTGCGTTGCCTACCACTAAACTGCGTGATATCCAGATTAGTATAAAATTATTTTATTTATTTAATAAATCTAATGAATAAAGGTTATGTTAATTTTGTAAAAATATGTCTTATAGATAACCATGAAATTGAAAATTGTTTTTTGGCTTTGTGATTAATTTTATTTTGGATGATGTCCAAAAATCATGGAACACCATCTCATTAGGGAAAATAAAATACTATGGGATTTTATTTGTGGAAAAAATGGTTGATTTATATTTTTAAATAATATATGATTTTATTTTATGTTTAGAGTGATTAAGGTTATTTATTGAAATGGTTATAATATATTGGAGATTATGTGATTTATGAAACTACATTTTTGGTAAAAGACATTAAGAGTGATTGATGTTATTTGGGTATAAATATTAAAAAATTTCTTGGATGACTATGTCATCAAATCCAAATAATTCTTTTGTTTCAATATTAGTCTAGAATATTTTTGAGGAATTTAATAGATGGTTATTTATCGAATGATATACATTTAAAATTGGGTATTAATACTTAATTTTTGATATTATGGTGCTTTTTCATCATATACTGGTTTATTATTTCTAGAAGATAAATACATGTAGTAAAGAATTTTGTTTTTGCTTAATGCTCAAAGGTAAGAAAAATATATTTTTAACTTTTATAGATTTATAGTTTTGTAAAAGTTTTTTCTTGTAATTCAGGTATAAAAATTCATACTCATCATTTAGAGAAAAATATTAGTTTATGGTGGAAATTTAATAAAGGATGTAACTCTTCTTTTTAAGTAATTATATTGAATCATGTTATTAGATATAGAATTAATGTAATTAATAAAATCTAGGAAACAAATCATGAAAAAATAAATTATTAATTTAATTTTCATACCATTATTATAATTACCTATTTAACCCATTACATATTTTTTTATGGTAAACATTCTGATTATATTGTTATCTATCACTCCCCATTAGAATATAATAGATTAATTTCTATTCCATGTCCCTATTTTCACTTTGAAATAATTTTAACCTTTTAAAAATCCTAATTTTTTTTGTGGCCTTCTCAATTAAATTTCCCACTTATTAAGGGGATATTTTATTAATATATTTTACTATGTGGGTTTCCTAAAAAAGAATTTTCATGTATCATTCGTTAATTTTTGAAGTGAAATTTCAAATTTTGGGGATGAAATTTATTGACGGAGGGTAGAATTTAACACCTAAATATTTTATGGTTTTTTATTTTATAAACAAATTTTAAAAATTATTATCTATAAAACCCCATGATTTTAAAAGAAAACTCTGTTCGATAGCTTACGTTACACAAAACAATGAGTATAAAAAACTATTATATAAATAATATTTAATTATGATTGTTTTCACACGTCCATTTGAATGATAGAAACTGATGCGGTTAAATAAATTATAAAAATATAATTTACTCATGTTTAAAAAATTAATTCGTTAAATTTAAGTAATTATAAATGAAACTAAAATCAAATTGAATATAAAGGAAGTTTATTTTATAAAATAAATCTATTATTATTCCCATAGTGGAATTTTATATCAATAAAATATATTATTCACGATTAGTATGGAATATTAATGAGATTTATATTTTTTATATTCATTTAAATTTTTTACAATTCATTCAATGTGTTTTATAGGCATACGATAAGAATCAATCTAATTTTATGAATAACAGCTATATTTTTCTTAAAAGTAAATTTTTCTCTTTTTAATGGGGCACCAATTTTCAAACTAAATTTTGATAGTTTTTATTTTAAAAAAAATAAAAAACAATTTTTAATTAGAATATAAAAAATATGTAAGGTTTGAATATTGGTTTTTTTCATAGATGATTCAATTTTTTATAAATAGTAAATAATATTGAATTTTATTTGAAATTTTTTTATTTCTTTCAATTTAATTATATATTGAAGTTATATATTAATTTTTTTTAATGTCTATTTACTTAAACTATACATAAATAAATCCAATTTAGGTCATTTTAAACAATTTAAAATTGAAATTTGATATAAAAACATTTCAATCTTTTGGAATTTTCACTTTTAAAACACGCTTTTTCATTATGTCAGTTGGATTAATTTCATATATAATTTTTCCAATTATATAATATAAATTTGGAAAAATAGAATAAATATTTAGAGTAATATGTTCCAAATTTGGTTTAATGTTAAATTTAATTTTTCAAATTAAACACTTTAAAATGGTAGAAAAATTATTCCCAGTGGTATTAGTTAAAAATTAAATGAGTTAATGTTAAAAGGTAATGTTTTATAATTACTAAAATAGCCACATTTAGAAGTTATTTGAGGTATTTATATACCTTATGTGTACTCTAAAATACTTATTTCTAGCCAAATTTATATAAATTAATTCCACCTTAATGTGTTTGGATTTAAAAAAAACAATCATTATTCTAATCACATAAACCGACATATCTTCAAGTATAAATACCAACCCCCACCACACCATTTCGACTCACATAACTTGATTCTCCTCAAATATATTCAAACATTTATCCTCCTAAATATCCCTACATCCTATTACTTCTATTCTCCATAAAATACCAAATATGAGGTCCTCATGGGTCTCTCGAGGAGGTGATATTCAAGAAGTAATTTTCTCAAAACACCTATCTTATTTTGATTTATTCTTCTAATTACTCAGCATATCATTCAATAATAAATTAATTATAACAAAATAATCATTTAATATATTTTTATGTTTATAATGGAATATATTATATCCATACTTTTTATTACCTCCTCTTATTCAAATAAATGTAACCATTTTCCAAGTTAAAGTGATTAACCGTCTCCGTGAATATTGTTTTTATTTGTATTCCATTTCTAAAATCATGTATTTAAATAAAACTATTACTATGGTAAAAAAATATTTTAAAAAGTATATAATAACATATAAAATTTTCTCCAACTTCTATATAAATATAAAATTAAATAAAACAAAACTAGTTTGTGATATTCGTAAAAACCACCAAAATAAACTAACTATTTATTATTAACATTTTATTAAACAAATAATCTTCGTGTTAGAAAACAAAATGATACATGGGACTATTTATAATCTTGGATGTTCATAAATTCCATTTCATTCCACTAATTTTGTTTTATTCCCATTTTAAAAGAATATCCATAATTATACTAAAGAGAACTGATCATGAATCCATCAAACAAGCACACAGAAAACAATAAAAATTATGCAATATTATTAATGAAAGAGACATAATATGTTATGAAAACCTAGTATATGGTATGATAAAAATGAATATTGTTCAACAATAAATTAATAACATCTGTTAAAAAATTATAAAGGAGGTTTAAGTATGAAAATATGAAGGGATAAATTAGGTAAGGGTTTTTCATTTCAATTTTTTACTTCTCTATGATATCTGTATAATTCCCCACTATTTCATGTGTGTCATTTATATATAATACCCTTTGATATATCATACCATGAATATAATTATCTTCATGGTATTGTATTTTTCATTTAAAAATTATTACTTTTATGGGGGAATATAATTTGAAAAATGGCAATGTAATGGGAGAATTCATAACCCAATTTACATTACCTGAGTTAAACTTAAACTTCCATGATTATGTAATACGAATAATATTTCTGATTTTTTTAAAATATATATTCTATGGTTCAAAATTATTTTATGTTACTGTATATATAATAAAAATATATAATTTTTTTTGAATAATTCTATCTCTAAATTATAAAAGATATTTTTTAAAAAATATTACGGTTTCCCTTAAAAATATTTTTTCTTCATTGTGAAGTTTTTCTAAAAAAAATTAATTTTTTTTAATATAATCCTAGGGTTTTTAAATACATTTCAACTCAATTTTTATTTTTTTATTTTTTTAAAATATATATTTTTTCTACATCTAAACATGATCTATGATAATTTTCTAATAAAAATATGGGATGATTTTTTTGTAACATATATGGAATGAGTGGAATTTTTTATCATCATGATGAATTATTGATTTGAAGGATCATTTATAATTTTAGGATGTTATCTTGAAATAAATTTTTTAATCTTATAATGTCTTAGTGTTTTTATCCTATGTAATCTTCAAAGTGAATAAGAGTATTTTTCAAAATAATTTTCAATAATATTAATTAATATATTTCCATCTATGTCCTAATAAATATCTAGATCTTATAATTCATTGTGTATGATCCATTATAATACCATATTCCATATTTTAATATTTTTTTATGATCTATTTTACTGGGGATGTTCTATTTGGAAACCATTATTGTATTTCCTTTGTTTATGATTCATGAAAATATTAAAATACCCATTTTATTCCATCAGAAAACAATATTATTATTTATTAGTATTAAGTTTTATATGGCACAAAAATGAATTAGCATGTTTGAATTATTTCACCTAGATAGTTCTCTAATGAATTGATTAATTTTTATTCTCTTGAGAACTCATGTTGGGATAGGGATTAAGCCAAATTCATTTATGGGACTTTTCCCACCATGTGATATAGTCTTGGAAGTAATACTTGAATCATGTAGAATTAGATGTTTTACAATATGCTCGAATTTATCATGTTATATTATTATTTTATAACTCAATTTATATGAACATCCATGTTTTATTTCACGAATCATGATTTTGACCTTTGATATACAGGGTATAATCTTCAAATGTTATGTTCATGATCTCATGCCCATATGATATTATGTTGATTACTAGTTTATTTACCTTTAATGACCATATAATCTCAACATTATTATTATTATTAATTTTCTCTGGTTATCAAGAAATATGTTAGATGAATTGTTTCTCAAAGGATTTCACATAAAAGTTTTTGATGGCCTATTATGAAAGTTGGGTACAATGAGAGATAATGGTCATCTATATGATCTAGTTGTTTATGAACCCAATTTATTAATAGTTTTTCATAATTCTTTAAAATATAAACTTAAATGGTCCTTGGGTATATAAGTTATCTAATATTTCTTCTCGAAGTTGTACGTTTTTTTAAAACATTTTTTTCACATTTTTCAGTATCAATGTCAAGAATGTAATGATTATGTTTTTAGCACATGATCAAGATGTATGTATTATAGGATATTATAAGTATCCTATTTAATCATTGTTTATAAAATTATGTAAGATTAATAGTATCACCTTGGAATATTTTTGGAGATTTCTATAGGGAATGAATTGGCGAATTAACTCGAGATTTAAGATCAATGACTAACACATTTGACTTCATCAACAAATTTGGTATATTAAATTCCTCATCAGTGATCGATCTAATTCTAATGGTTCATTTATTTTTTTGTTATAATTTCTCCATTTTTATGCTCAAATTAATATGGATCAATATTTCAAAAATTAAATACATTGTTTTGATACTTTATGGTCTGATAAACATATGATTTCTATTGAAAATGTAATTTAATATATTTTGATAATTAAATTTTTATGATTTTAAATTTTATAACTAGATACCATTCTGTTAATGGATTTTATATTATATAAGAACATTTTAGATTATTAATTTTTGTTTTTTGGGTTTCTCCCTTTATTCATCAGGTGTTTATCATTTCCCTTTGGTTTTGGGTGGTGATTTTTTCATCCACATCTATAAAATAATCATGGGATTCAAAATGGATCTCATATATTATTGTTTTGTAATAAAAACTATGGATTATGACACAATAATTAATATATGGTGATGGAGTAATTTTATGGGATGACCAATTATTGGTTTTCAATTCCACCAAATGTATTGTTGATAGAGACTCATAAAGAATAGTGTGGAACATTTTATCCGGTAATGGGTGGATTTAATTAATGTTCTAGTGATGTTTTCTCACTATCAAATAGATTGAAATGAAATGTTTTTCAATTTACAACCAAGGTAACATAAATTGAGAATCTTCTAAAGGAAATTTAATTTCTATATAATTTTTTATTATACACTCTTTATTTCATAATAACATATTAAATTTATCTCTAGTTCCATTTAAGGCATTTTTTCATGAAAATAAAATTATAAAACATTCTGTTAATGAATAACCTGTTGTGTGATCTTTAGATTTCTTCCTAAATGAGTACCTAGATTACACACCTATAGAACCTTAGTGACTAACACAATATGTTCATTAAGTCCACACTTCATCTTTCCTCTACAAACATGGGAATCATGATACATGATAAATGACCCTTTTTATCTCACATGTTGTGTTCCTCATTTAACATGTATTATACATTTCATCGAACCACAGTATAGTAGTTCTATCTGGTTTTGACTTGTATTTGGACCTGAGAACATTCATTTATACGTAAAATAATTTGTTAGATATTATTTTTCCATTTTACTTAATATCGATGATGTTGTATGATATAATATGAGAATGTCTCTCCCATCAGCCTTGGGTAACTGATGACAGAGATAATGTTATGCCTTGTCCCCTGGGGCCCATGCCGTGACTACCACAAGCCCGCCTTCCATAGTCTAGGGGCTAGTGACTAGAACCGAAGGAGTATTCCCAAAAACTAGAAAGGCATTTCCTTTATAACTAGTAACCACACGCAACCAAGAACACACTAAGATACAATCTCAAGTAAACTAAACAGTAAACATAGTGAGTACAGTAAGTAAAAGGAGCTAGAAAACAAGCCTTACTGAATAGAACAAGAAACTTAATGTACAATACGGTTGATAGGTGAAGAGAATCTCATGGATTTTTTACCATGAATCCTACCAAAAGGGTAGGAACAACTCATGAACAGTCGTCTATGTGGTTCCCCTTGTCTAAATTCCACCACCGAGCTACCTCTAGTCCTGGTACTCTCATCCTCAGTTAGCGATGTCCATCGTCTACACCAAACACCACAGGGTGCAGGTATAAATTGTGCAGGGGTGAGTATAATGATACTCAGCAGGGACCCTAAGACCCTCAAGGTCTCACAAAATCCACAAAGGATAAACCACAATGCATGAAGCCAACTGTCAATCGTACTTAGGTTTATGCCCATACATATACCTATGTTATCATGTATCCCCATCTCACTCCTGACGAAATATAGGGTCCAACCCAATATCCCAAAGCTCAACGATTCCAAAAATGAAGGAATACCACTAAGGTAAGTACCACACAGGTTTTCCACACAGAAGAATACCACCATGGTATTTCCATGAAAAAATATACCACAAGGTATTGACTCAGCTCACACAAGGTATAACTTAAGTATAGTAATAGAGAATATAAGATGTAACTACTGAATCTTATTACTTTGTTAATAGGCAAACCCACATAGGATCACTCTGTGCTGACCCACACAGGATCACTCGGTGCTGACCCACACAAGATCGCTAGGTGATGACCCACAAACGAACGCTTGGTGCCGACCCACATAAGATCGCTAGGTGTTGACCGACATAGGATCGCTCGGTGCTGACCCACATAGGATCTCTAGGTACTGATCCACACAGGATCGCTCAGTGCTGACCCACAAAGGATCCCTCGGTGCCAACCCATATAGGATCTCTGTTCATTCATCACGTCACAGCCAGCTACTAGGTTTCTACGCTAGTCCTACTCCTCTCTGGGAGGTTCAGATCTTCAATCCAATGGTCGATTCTAAAAATGCCATGATTTCCCACAATGAATTATCTCAAAGGACTTCCATGTCATATGGGTCTCAACATAACAGACGGCGCATCAATCAGACTCTCGGTCTGTAAGTTATTAGCCTTTTTGTCTAGAGGGCACGGTTGGATTCGTGATCTATCCAACCCAACTATACTCTACCTTTACCCAAAACTCTAGTGGGGTATACTCAAGGAACCATGTTGCTCCAAGGTTTCCAAAGCCGCTGAGAGTTTTTCAAAAGGACGCCTGGTGCCAAATTTATGCCCAAAAGAGCGTAAATGGGTCGTAGTGGGTCCGGGTCTGGTTCGACCCTATGGGACCAACCCGACCAAGACCAGAGGGACAAGGTGGCATGAAGGTCGCATGCAGTGCAACTGGGCCGCGGGCAGTGGAGCTGCTGGGCGGCGGTCCTCCGTGGCTAGACATGTGGCGTCGGGCCTTCGCTAGTGGCCGGAATGCCCAGCCCCCCTTCTTTCATCACCTTCACCACGATTCTCGAGTTCCACTGGTGCCAAACTTTGGCACCAATCATCGTCACCATTGCGAAGAACACACCAATAAAGAAGAATGATGGAGGGGTCGGGCCATGTTTGTTTGGCCCTCACCCTCCACATTAGGGCGGTAGCAAGTGGCCCAACAAAAAACAATAATCCAGAACGTGTATGGAAGATATTTAAAGACATCAATCCCCACAACCATCTTCAATCATTATTCCTAATCTTGCAAAAGAAAAAATCTGCATATCAACTAGTTTATGAGAGTTGATCCGCGTTCTTAGTTTAGAAGGGAAGACCATGGGAAGTGATAATCACTCATAAATGAACCCCAAACATGATGATTTATTAGTGGAGGATGAAAAGAAGGAGATTATGTCTTTTGGGGTTAGACAGACGTTGGTGATGTCGGCATTTCCTCAATACTTGGTTCATTATCGTTGAAGACGTTCCTCGTCTGCGTGAGCATTCTTTATTGGGGAGCACATTCATTGTTGGAGAGAATAATCCTCCAATCTCTCTCCCAATTCCCTTTTTTCAATCCTTCCCCAATTCAACAGAAATGAAAATAAATAGCCAATAAAAAATTAATTAACATAACATTTAATTTTATATTGACACATAAAACTAATTGGTAACTTAACATTTAATTTTTTGTTGACAAAAAAATTTAATTGATAACATAACATTTAATTTTATGTTTACACATAAAATTAATTGAGAGAGTTGAGAGGTTTCCTCCCCCCATTATGAGGGGTTCGGGTGGTCCCCCACAACAAGATTTGATTTAAAAAATGGATTTTTTAGTTCAGGCTATCCCCACCTCCATGACCCATGTTGAGAGGTTTACTAGAAATAAAATAAAATAATATTTTATTTTTTTTTCATTTCCACAAAAAACCCCAAAAACTATCTTTCACTCTTGACCCACTAGGATCATGGTGAAGGGCCCCTTTAAGTGAATATCGGCGCTGCGAGTTCATCATTTCCTTCAGATTTCAGTTCCGAGCACCAGTTTAAAAGTTACAAAAACCCGCTCGCATGTTTACTAAACGTACCTGAATAAATGTTCATAAATTCATTCTAGCCACATCGGGTCTCTGAATCACACGCCATCAATTTTCACAGACTCATAAAATCCCCATATATTAAAAACATTACATGGAATTTCCAGGCCCTTAAAGATAATGTATGATATTTATGGATTTTCTCATTGAAAATAATCCCACTATAGTAGAAAATACATGTTAATATATAGGTTCCTATATCAATAACTATGGGTATGTGTGAATTTCACCCATATAGGTAATGTTCATGTATCCTAAATATATAAGATCAAATATAATAATTATTTTACAAAATTACATTAGATTGGGATCCTCTATTTATAGAGTTTATATTTCACCAATCTAGAGTTCTTCAATGGGATAAAGATCTTATACTATATTCCTTATATGACTTGTAATCACAGGGGAGGTGTCTTACAATATATATTTATATAAAATGCATGAGTTTTTAAATTTTATTATTTTGTTTATTCGAATGATGATACGAAATTGATAGGAGGAAATTTTATCCTATCAACTAGTGAATTCCATTTGAATATGAGAAAGGATTCTTATAGTGGGTTATAGTTATTGTGTTAATTTTGGATGTATATGAAGAAAAAAAATTTATGACATGTTATTAATTAGAAACCTACACGTAACATTTCTATTTTAATTGAAAATTACCTATCCACTATTGGATTTATAGAATCTTTCATTTTTTGAGAAATTATAGTCACTCATTTGAGATGAATTTTGAGGATTGGACTTTAGATAAAAAGAAATTATTTGTGTCCCTAAGACTTCTATTTATTAAAAATTTAAATATTAATCCATTTTAAAATTATTCTAGTTATATTTTGGTATAAATATCTTAGAGATGATTTGTCCCAAGTTATTCCACTGTGCCTTATTCCTCGGTAGATACCATTTTATATAGTTGAGATGGAATATTTTCTTATGATTTCATTATTATATATTATGTTCTCTAGTAAATATGTTTAATATCACCACTAAACCATCAATGTTTACACACTTTTTACATCTATGAATATGGTTAGTAGGATAACATATTCTCTTGTTGGTGGGGAGTCAGTGTGGATTATTCAAGGAGGACTCCTAGTAATGTTTGGTGATGAGTTTTTGAGTGTATTCATTCATGCATGTGGTGGATCCCACTGTTCCTAGTGTACTATATATGAGTACATACAAAATTTAGTATATTCTCATTGCTTTGAATTTTTTAGGATCATTAGGTGTACCATTTTTATTACTTTAAGCATGTAGAGTTTACTTGTTATTTTTGTTTCTTCAATTTATTATGTATAGTTCTATTGATCATATATATAGATATATGTTGTATATGTTTTTGTTATATCATGTTTAATTGTTACATGTATTTATTGTAGGTTGAAATTGGTTATGTCCTGAAATATTTTGATATACTCATGCTTGCACCAAGTCACCCATGCTTACCCTATTAGAGGATAGCTTAAGGTGGAACTCTTTGTGTACTATTGGCATGGGAGGGTCTTTAGTGGTTCAAGATAAGCCAATTAATCTATTTTTCATTTCAAGAATATCTTTCATCGACATTTAACCATATTATATTTCATTTTTAAAAAAAATATTGCACGAAACATAAAATATAGTTTTTTATTAATTCGCGTTTTAATAATAAAATGAGTTTATTCTTATTAAATTCTTCATTGTAATTGTTCGATCGATGTTAATTTATATTCCATTAAATTTTTTCAAGTCATTTAATTTAAATGATTCAGTAGAATTATAAAATAGTATTAAAAACACAGGTCATTGAAAAATAACTTTTTATATTAAACATTACTCACTGAATATCATAAAAGTTAATTATTTATATTCTAAAAAGTAATATTTAATAATCAATTACTATAAAAATAATTCTATTATTTTTATAAATAAATCATATCATATAATTAAAATAATAATATCTAATTTATAACAATATTTATTTAATTACATATTTATGTTCATAATTATTTGGTTTTTTTATTCACTGTTAATTTTTTTGTAATATTTTACATTTGTTTTTAAAAATATAAAATATTAACATACATTTCATATACATGAATATTTTATTATCACAATTTTAATGATTTTATTTCTAATGATCACTTTATTATCACCTTCTAAATATATTATGTAATTCAATAAATTTCAATTAATGAATTTTCATTATTATTTTTACCATAATGTTTTTCATTAAATATTTTGTTCTACTAATGCTGATTCTCGAAGGTGAAGATTATCTAGGTGATCTCTTACTTTTAAATATATTCTTATTTTCTTTATATTGCAAAATTAAAATTTACGCACATATAATGTATCTAATAATCCATAGTATGTAATATTCCCCAATTAATAATATATGGATTGTAATTACATTATGATAATATTCAATTATGAATTAGTAATTTCTTGTTTAGTAGAATCATATCTTTTCTATATTATTTTATAAAAAAAATTAATTTTTTTGAAAAAATAAACATCATTAAATTTTAATTATAGATATCTATTTTAATGAAATACAAAATGTTCTAAAACCTATGGTTTTATAATGAAAGTGGGGAAAAATAAAATGTTTCATTGGATGAGTTTGGTTTTATTATCTCTCAATTTAAAAATTATTAATTATTTTTTATTTGAAAAAAATACATTATTTGGCGAATTGTGACATTGACGATTTCACTGTTTGACGAATGATTAATAATTTTTTACAATGTTATTTACTTTTAAAAATTGAGTAAAATTATCAAAACATATAATACATTTATAGATTTTATGATTATGCTTCTCAATAGTTATAACCATACCAAATTATAATATGACAAGGAATTTAAAATATTTTGTGCTCTTCATAACATAGTATATTGTAATCGGAGTTCTGAAACCAAAATATGTATTCATTCTAAATATTTATATTTTTATAGTTTCAAAAAAAAAATTAATTGGATTATCTCCACTCACACCATATTTTTTTAAGTTAACTTAATGAGAGTTCTAGCTAAACACCTCCCCTCTTCCATGGTATTTTTTCACTCGTGATGATTACAATGGATTTTATGAGGTATTAACTTATATTTATTCTTATTTTCCCTTCAATCACTCTTTTATTTTATTATTTTTCCTTAATATTACATTAAATGGAAATGTTTTAAGACACTATGGCTAGGTTTTGATAAAGTGATAGGGATTTTTTGTATATGTATTTTGGGAGGCTATTTTTTATAGGGTTTTATGTTTTATTGAAATTAAATTTGTTACACTGCATTATTATTATTAGTGTTATAAAATTAAAATTTCTTCACATGATAGTTGTTGATGATGCAATATATATCGATTATTAATCAATTATGTATATCAAATATTCATGAAGAAAACATAAAAGCCTTTCAAATTCTCGTTAAATTTTATGATTTACATGATCAGAAATAAAAAAAAATTAGGATTTGTATTCAATAAGAGATTTTCATGAATATTCTTAATATAATTCTATTGGGTTATTTTAATGATAAATTATATTTCTACGTGTTATATTAACTTAAAAATCACTACTGAAGTATATTTATCATGTTATTATTCTTTATTTTCCAAATTTTTAATATTATTGTTTTTGGAAAATATAATGTTATTAAATATTATCTTTAACCTTATTATCTATTTATGTTAATTATGTGATATGAAGTTTTCATGTGGTCTAAATGAGAATATTATTTGGTTTTTATTCTTTTTTTCCTTTTAGAACTAAATCATGGTTTATATATATATATAAACTAATCGATTTCTTGGAAAGGTGATATGCAGTTTTCATATATATATTTTACTCTAATGAGGTTATATCAATATTATGAGATAATTAATGTGATCATGAATATTAGTTTATATTAAATAAATTCTGTTATATATAATTATAATCAGGGTGGATTAATTTAAGGGTGTTCAATGAAGAGATAAGAGATCACTTATTATGATAAGATGATTTAAAATTGTCATATCTCTATTTTATTATCACATCCACAAAAATTTCAATAATAAAAAAAGGTAGATAAGTGTGAAATGAAGATAAAAGTGGGATATAAGATTATATAATTCACCAACTAGCACCAATATTGATGAAATTTTCTATCAATTTGGAGTTCCAATCAATATGGATAGTTTTTTGTATTCTAGTTAACTGGGTATATAATTTATTATAGCCTAGAAAATATTTTCACCCTAACTTGTTTAGGGTTTTGACTAATTTATATATTGTCAAATGATTCATATAATATGAAATTTATTTTATATTGATGATATTTTCTCAATCATTATAATTTTTTATATATTTATTATATAATGTAATCTATTGGAACTTTATTATAATGGTGACCATATTATCAATTTTAATGATTTCTTCTTTCATCCTTATTTAGGAAAATGTTATGATGTAACTCACATTATATCATTATAATTATAAATTAATTTTAACATTTATTTCTTCTGTTTCCCAAATTAGTGTTATCTGACTTCTGTTTTTAATTTTTTCCACCATTTTCCTAATGTTTTGGAATGTGAAGTAATAAAGTGAATGTAATATTTTATTATTTATTCTTATAAAACAATTTATTTTCTTTTTTATTTAATAATTGGATTTTTCTTAATCAAATTCCATAAATTCATAAATTTTATTAAAAGTTATTAAAGATGATTAAAAACTATAATAATAAATCATATTGTAGTACCTTCGAATCCAATTGCAGAGAGCCACTGTCTGCGTTATTATATTTTCATAACATAAACCAATAACACCCTAAAGACAAATATTTTTTTTCTAGGAAAAAAATATGAATATATGAAATTAATGTTTCATTTTAAAACATAAAAAAATTCATTGAGAATGTCATTAGTCCCCTAAGGGTATCCCCACACGTCAATCAAAAAAACATCCATATATCCCCATAAAATAAAATAAAATAATGTGTTGCGATAAGATTCCTAATAATGGTAACATAAAAATGAATGATATAAATAAATAATTAATAATCAATATAAAAAGATAAATCACTAAAAACCAAGACATTTAAATAATCACATGAGAAGAATATGGAAGGAATAAATAATGACCAAATAATTCCATTTTAATAATAACATGAGATTTAAAATTAAACATAGATATTCTACGAACTAAAATAATCAAAAATAGTATAAATAATTGAATTCATAATTATGGAATGCATAATGTTGGATATCTAAATCATACAGTTTATGCCTTTAGACACGAAATTGAATATCGTTCAGGCCTTGTGAAAAAACATCTATATAAATGTCTAAGGCCTCAAGCAGAAGTCAATTTAGTTTCTATCACGATACTGAATAATGAATTTTAGGGGAAATAGAGGGACTCTCCCATCACATACTATGCCCAATAAATTCCTCTTATAAATGGGGTGGAATTTATCAATAGAAACAGTCATATTTAAAAATTATCACATGAAATGTTAATACTTACACAAATAAAATAAACATAATAGAATGACTTCTAGTGTTATATGGTGAATGGTAATAAAATTATACACCCTCAGTCAAACTAATCATAAACCATCCAAAATGAGTAAGGATAATTTCAATAATATATTTTTCTAGTGGATCATAAATACAATTAATGGGTATATGCATTAATGTATACAAATAAAATATAAACATAATTAAAAACAATTTTTTGGAAACTAACCTTTTCACTTTGAATATAAAATTTTCAAAATGAATTTTCACAAAAAAATGAAAATAAAATCATTTAAAATAAAAATTGAAATCTTTTAAAATAATATTTAAAACATTTTTTTCATGATGATGCATAATTCAGTTCATCCCCTACTCACTAAAGAAATATTCCCTTCACATTTTTGTAAAAATAATAATGGGTGTTTTTTTGAAAATTTCATAAATATTAATTTATGTATATTATTTCCAAATTAATAAATGGGTAAACATTTCTTCAATAAATAATTTTGAAAAGGATAAAAATGTTTTTAAAACATTTAATTAAAATAATTGTTTCGATGAAAAAATATTTTGAGAAAGTAGAAGGGTACTAAATTGTGTGATATATTAATTTGCTAGAATCGATATGATCTCATATATATCACATAAATTGAGTAATTTTATTCTTTTTACATTGAATATGATGTGTGTATGAAAAAAATATCACATATCTTTGTGAGGAGGTAGTCTGCCATACACACAAGTGACGTTATCACATTTGAAATAGAATTGATCATAAAGAGGTATATACTATATAAAAATTATTGAAGTACATTAATATTATAAATATCATAGGAATGAATTAAATAAATCATTATAACTATCCATTAGGGGTGGGTATTGATACCAAACTACATCTGTTCATTAGGTGGTAGTCCACTGTACAGAAGATCTATTATTTCATTTCCCTTTTGATGGAAGTGGAGATTGTTTATAAATATACCAACAACAAAATAACATTTAACTATATGAGATATTATGTATTTATAATATTTTATGTTTTTATTTATAATTTTTTTATTAATAAGATAAAACAAAATAAATGTGCCTTGTCAATATAATTTCCTTCTCTATGAGAAACATCCTTTGGATATCCTCTTAAAAATAATAGGGATGATATTTGGGGAGGACCGACATATAAAATATATGTCTTAGATTATTGGGGATAAATTTTTTCCTAATTTTTTCTTGAAAATTGTTTTGAGAGTATTAAATAACTAATGGTTTTGAGTTCGATTTCATAAGTGGGGATAGTTAACCCTATTAAAAATTACATGGAAATTACCAAAAAAATCCAAAAACTATCCACTCATTAACCACCCCAATATCATCAAAATATAATTATTTTAAATTATGGGATAATTTATGGCTTAAATAAGGCCATAAAATAAAATTTTTCAATGTTTTTAGGTAATCTTAACCATTAGCATTTTATATTAACCCCTCAATAAACCATTTTTTACGATATTTGTAGTAATTAATTGTTAGTGTTTTCAATATTCCTTATAGTTAAAAACTAAGTTAACATTATATGATAATATAAATTATTATAATTATGACTATATTATCCATTTTTCAAAATTCCATAATATAAGTGGAATATTTTTATTTAAATATAATGATTCAATCTTTACGAGAATGCGAGTTTTGAGACAGAAAATTTTCAAAATTTTAAAAGTTTTTAATACTTAAAATAAAAATTCATTTTTTTCTAAAGACCTAAATTTTATTAATTTGTATATATTATAAAATTGTTTTCATTAACAACGTTTTACTATATAATTTAAATATAAAAATAATTTAATCAAGAAAATTACATTAATATTTTGTATTTTCACTATTAGTCAAAAAATGAATCCTTTCAAAAAAATACAATTTATTCTCTATAAGATAATTTTTATGTGAATATTTTAAAAATTAATATTATTATTTCAAATAAATGTTTTGAAATGTTTTAAAACATAATTCTAAAATATGTTCAAAATGCATGAATAATCTTTCATTCATAAAAATAAAGTTTTTTAAGGGAAAAATCTTATTTTTCAAATCATTTTTATTTTATTTATAATCAAAAAATAACCATTGTAATTTCTTAATAAATTTTTTAAAAATAAAATTTTCATAATTTAGATATTACTTTTTATACCCTTCATCTTAAAAACCTCGTTAGAATTATTAGGTTTAAATAAAAAATTAATAGAGTATCTTTTTTCATTGAAACCTAGTGTTGTGTGCATTTCATGCTATCAAAGAGTTTTAATTTATTTAAATATATATATTATAATTTCTTGGGTGTTTTTTTGCATCTAATATTTTTTTTGGGTGTCTTACACACTATATATCATGATGTTATTCTTTTAATATCTTGTGATGTTACATTCTACCCCCATATATAAATTTCACCCATTAAATTTAATCTTGATTTTGGTAATAAATGGATTGATATTTGAAATAAAATCATTCTTTAAAACCCACATAATAAATTTTTTTAATAAATTTTAATCTTTATTATAGTGAAATTGATTTATAATTTTCATCTTAAATAACACATATATCGGTTTCAAAAATAAAAGAACATAGGTGGGAAGTGAATATTTTGACATCAAAGAAAATTATATTATCCATATAATGAGAGAGAGTTATGGAGATCACTGATCATTAGAATGTGAATTATATTTTGAAAATTGATAACCAAAAATATATTAACCCAATAGGTATGAAAAATGTCATTAATACTGTAACGCCCCAACCATAGTTACCTAGAGTCAGTGCACTATTACATAACATTGACATGATCACAAGAGATAAATACTCAAAAGATCAATTAGTTTAGTATCCATGGAGGTACTAGATACATACATACGTTTTACATTACATTAGGAAATGGAAAAACTACAACATTTTGTCTCCATTGAACACTCTCATATCCCTTTTCCTATTCCTGTAGGTCAATCATAATATACTTCTTCACATCTTGGGAGAAATAAAATAAAATAAAGTGGTGGTCTTAGATACTCAGTAATGATAACAACATAGTAGAAACTATTATAGGAAAACATAAACATTTAAGGCAGAGTATAAGAATAAAACATAAGCCTTTTAAACTTAAACATCAGCATAATATCACACAGATAAATCATATAATTCCATTTACTTATTCACATGGATATTATACAAGTCAAACAATCACATTTAATATCAATGACTAATTTCATAATTAAGGAATACATAATGTCGGACACCATAACCACATAGGAAAGGCCTCGTGTTAAGTCTACAAATAATATTTTATCCAGGCCTTGTGCCAAGATGCTAGTTTGTCTCATGAGACCTACTGATGCCTCGAGGAGATATAGTAGGCTCCACCCATAACTTACTATGTCTAATTCATTCCTCATATGAAAATTCTAAAATATTATCTAAACATTTATATTAAAACCAGAATACAAAATGTCTATATTTTAGCCACAATCCACGAATTGTATAATAAAAGAACATCCACAATCAAATTTAAGTAATTCAATACAATATAGAATATTTTATTATAATAAATCAACCTCAATCCTGAATAATGAAGTTTATTGATATAGAAGAAAAGAATCAGTAAAACTATTTGAGAGAAGTTTCCCTTTTTCTTGAAAACACTTAAAAGTCTCATTATTTATCCAGAATCCTTTTAAAATAAAATTTTGAAAAAAATTTCTCATACCACTTTGATTCAATTATATATAATTTTAATTTTAAAAATTCATTTTCATATAAATAAATCCTTAAAAAAATTTAAAACATGGCCATTAATGTGAACGATTTAGAAAAATAAATCATTAAAACATTTAAAATGATATTTTTGTTAGAGTTACTAAACAAATGAGAGACGCTTGAATATAAATAATTGAGGTAATAAAAAATTATAATATCATGATAATAAAGGGATACATGATATACTATGTCAAAGTACAGTATATACACTATATAAAAGTGAATTTATTCATAGCAACAAAGAAGCCTCAATGGAATGTAAATTGAGATGAAATCCCATATAAAGACAATATCCTTATGTTATGGATAAATCATTGACATAATTATGTGTGAAAAATATAAATACACTGAATATTATTGGATATAAATTGTAAACCAATCAGAGTACATTCACACATATTCTTGTAAAAACAACACCAATGACTTTGATGTTTAACCCAATGAGTGTAAATTGAGTTAAACTTACTCTTATCATGTTCATCTCGATGACTTGAGAATTTCTCAATAGAGTGATTATGTGTATCAAAAGTATATACACCCAAAGGGGAGTTTAAATTACTACATAAATAAATAAATTGTTATTTCACATATATTCTTGGAGTAAAATAATCAATAATGATTGCGTAAAACCCAATGAGTGGAAATTGAAATTAGAGGTTCCCTCACTGATTTGGTAACTTACAAAACGTACAATCCAGGAAATAAGGATAATAAAATGATGATGTAAATAACCATAAATTGAGGTATATTATACAGTGAATAAAACCATGGGCATTACATACACCACACAAAAGGAAATAGTGGAAAATATAGTATGGATCTCACGAGAATAAAAAGTTAGATGGAAACCCCATACCTTGTACTTTTTTGTAGTTTATGGTACGTTAACCCATTTCATAACAGTGAAATATTTTTTATAAAATTATTTAATAACCACATAAATAAATATTTTATCATATATGATCTTTTAATATTGATTTGTTAATGATATTTTAGTAGTATCATTGTTTTGGGTGTTAACTGATTTTTTTTCCTCTATATGTTTTGTTACATATGTCTTTTTTGTTATGGATATGATGTATTTGATTCAATTTCAGAATGATATTAATTTCATAAAAATTATTTTAATAATAAAATTAAAATTATTCTTGAATGGTTATGATGGGGAATGAATCTCTTCATATTCATGGAGACGGTAATCCATACATACGCACGAGTGACAATACAATTCTATTGATGGTGAAATCATATGTAATTGGATGGTTATATTATATATACAGAATACTTAAAATGTTATATTTATTGTTTACATAATTTAAACTCATTATTATACCCATCCAAATAATGAAGTTTTGAATAAAAAAATACACCACGACGTGGAGACGGTAGGTCGTACATACGCATGTATGGTGACTTTATCATTCATAGAATAGATATAATACTGAATATGTTTGTACCATATTTATCATAACATTAATATATGTATAAGGTACTGGACTTATTATATTTTTATGAAAACAACAAATAAATAGTATGTTTAAGAAGAAAAGAACATTGAAAGAGGTGTTGAAATTATTACCTCTTCTTCAGGTGCTTCTCATTGATTTGATCAAAAGGGATCTTTAGGATGGATTTCTGATCAAATTAAGGCTTATAGGTTTATGTGATTGCATTTGGGAAGATATTGGATCAGTTTTTGGCTGATATAAATGGCTTTGGAGGTGAGATTTGGAGAGAAGGGTATATACCCTTTTATAAGAGAGGTGAGGGTCAATTTAGGAAAATCGTGAAATATTATTTTATTTGAGAATAATTTTTGATTTATAATGGATTAAAAAGGATTTATTCTGAGTCTAAGGTGGGTATGGGTCTAAAATATCTCAAAATATAGATTTTAGAATGTTTTAGCTCACCATATTAAGCTTATTGTTTAGATTTAACTTTTATTTAAATAGTTTATCTTTTACCATGTATTCTTGTATTCATATAATAAATAGTTAATAAACATACTATAAAAATCCATGTGAACCCCAAGTGGTTAATTAATGACATATATATATCATTATATTAGTTCTTTGTCTGGACCTTATATGGTTATAAATATTTTATCATTTAATAATATAGTATTTGATTTAAAAACTCATTTATGTCAATTTTGACACTACTTTTAGTTTGGTTTTTGTGAGAGTAAAACAAAAATGATTAATTTGAAACAAATAAACTAAATCATTCCTAACATGTCATATTAACCTATAAAATTAGTTTAATGCATCAAAATATTCAATTTATATTTATTTGGATATTTATAATATCAATTATTTTAATCCATCATTAATAAGGTAATTACTACATCATCATTGTGTCACAAATAAATTTATTTATTGAATGTCAAAAAATTATAAATAAAGTATGACTATATAGGAAATAATATTATATTTCTATTGAAAAAATTTAGTCGAATTTATGTTATATATTATCTTATATTAAATATTATTATGTTATGAAAATTTGAATTAAACACTTTGAACACTTTATTGAATAAAATAATATTAAATTTCACAATCTTATACAAGTGGGTATAAGAGGATCATATTTTATTCCTAAGGTTTATTTTGGTCAAAAACACTTATCTAATAGACTTATTACACGTGTTAGAGTAATTATAATATCATTGTTACCTTTAATTACTCTTTTTACTTTTAAGTGGTAAATTAAATTCAAAAGTTACTATTCACCAAAAATTATTTTCATCCAACTGAACCAAATTTTACATACAGATGTCACTTGTGTCTCTTAGATTTTTTAAATTCAATTCACAGAAGTAGTAAAATTATGTTTTATGAAAATGTACCTCGAAGGTTCGTAAAAGATGTTAAAATTTTCAATAAAATTTTATACATATGATTTTATTATAAAATAAATCAAAAGAATTACAGTGAAGTTATATTTGTATTATGTATCTATTTGGAATTAAAATAATTTTAAACTAAATGAATAATTATTTAAATAAAAATTAGGTTTTAATCAATAACGCAATGTTTTCACTATTCAAAAAAATTGAATGTTTTCAGAAAAACACAAAAATTTCACCCAAAGTTAATTTCGATAATAAAAATTTAAAATTGATGTCTATTTATCAAATTCAAAACATATAAGTTGTATTAATCAATTTAAGAAAATATTTTCTCGTTGTCAAAACCAAAAAATTGGATTCTGAGGAGTAAAAACCATCAAGACATTGATATGTGTTTATGTCCAATTTAAATGTCAAATTTCTTCGAATGACCAAAATTGGATTAAATGATAAAAATATAGTCTAATTATACTTTAAAACAATTCAAATTTAAAATTTAACACTGTAAATTATTTTGATTTAAAAAGATTCTTTCAAATAAAATTAAGTATTTTTCATTATTTATCAAGATATGAAAGTTTTCAGAAAAGCACCGAAAATTTATCCAAACTATATTTTTATGTCTCAATTCTAAATGAAAATTTTATTTCGTCAAATTGAATATACAAAACATTCAAATATTGTATTTAAAAATATTTATCCATTAAAATACGGTAAAATTGAATTTTTGAAAAATACTTCTTTTAACTAAAAATTTGAATTTGTTCTTATACTATGTATAAAAAATGCATAATATGGATGTTAAAATTATATGGTGTATATAAAATTAAAAATTCAGTTACTATTATTTATAACTATTTTTTGAATTGCATGTTTGGTAAGTCGTGGTGCCCTCAAACGCGATGATGCGTGTAGTGCAAGCGATTAAATTAATTTAAAGAAAATAACTTACTATGATATCTTGGGGTGTTACAAATGTAATCAGAAGTTATGGTAATATGATAAAATATTATTTATGATCCTTTTCGTAAAGTTTATGAATTTTCATGACAAGGTATACTGACTTACTTTCATTCCATTTCAAAAGAATAATCTCATACTTTGGTTGTGAGTTGATCAATATCAAATTCATCTCATTGACTATGAAATGAATATGAATTTTTCATGTATGGTGGACTAACATATCATTTTTTCTATAATAGAATGATAATTCACTTTATTGATATCTAGTTGTTATTATAAAAAATGGTTATTATAGTTTATCCAATATGCATAAATCATTAAAACCTAATAATATATTTTACATAACCCATTTCATAAATTGTAAACCATATAAACTATTCAAAATATTAACATCAATAACATTAAAAATAAATCCACTATAATTACAAAATGAAAATATCATTAATCCCATAAACAAAATGAAGTATCCCTTAATATTCACATACAAAACATGTGAATACCTTAATCATTTACTCTCTATAAAATTGATAATAAGATGAAATAATAAAAAATGTAAAAAACACATTTTTCCTTATCATTTAAATAGAACATATATTATTAGAAATGTTATAGAAATCCTAAATTTAGATTAACTCTATAATTGATAGAATAAACCACTTTTTAACAAATCATATATCAATTCAAAGGTTGTAAATACTATAAATATTAAATTTTATATATAAATCATCTCTTTATCCCAATATCAAGAACATATTAAGGGTTATATTTCCCACAATCATGTTTTTCCCTGAATTTTAACCTTACACTAAATCATTTTCCTTGGTCATTGGTACCAGTCAACATACACTTTCAAATCCTTAATGAAAAAGTACTATAGTGAAATTCATACACATTTTATAATTCTTATAAAGTGTATATCATTAAGATGATATAATTATTCATTATAAATTCTAGAAAATTAATCATTCTAATTCTTCTCTGGTAATATCATAATATAATTTGTGATCCATTATCTTCTTTTGAGATATATTCCTTATGCATGGGGAATTCATTTACACAGTGCCCCCGTCTCATTATAGTTCACAAATTTAACATTAAAAACTTCTTATTTATCATGAAATCATGAGGATGTTGCCCTTTATCTCCAAACTTGTAGAAAAATCTATTTACAATAAAGAAAGTATATGGTTGTTTCATTCGACAATTATCACATATGAAAAAATCCTTCTTTCCATTATTCCCTAAATCTATCATTTGTTCTACGAACCCCCTCTTATCTTTATATCCTTCAAATCCACACTACATGTATAACTATTTCACATTTTCTTTATCACGTGATATTAGATATTACAATTAAGAGAATATTTGGGATAATAGATTAATATTAATGATTTTCATAAGACCATCAAATAAATGATCTTTCTTGCTCTTTATATTTTGTTAATTGATGAGGTTCCCATTCCTTATGATATGTGATATTTCTAATCATTGGTATTCATAATATTAGATCGTATCAGTATGAAATGTTATGATAAATCCCAAAACTAGTCAAACACGGAACAGAAATTGAAAAATTAAATATTTGAAATCTCATAATAAAAAATATGGTTTATTTTGAAAAAAGTTTAAATCATAAAATATATCAAATCATTATTCATGGTTTAAAAATAATATTTATATTAACTAATCATATCCCCTATGAGTGAGAATCATATCTCAGGATTATGTTCCATAATCTATGTTTTTCCTAAATATAGTTCCCAAGGAAACTACTAAATGTCATATGTTACCAACTATAGAATCTCCCACCCCAATATGTTGTAGTTTCCTTATACATAATTTCATTATAATATCATAAACGGATTCACATATTGAAGAATGAATTTTATAGTAGCCTTATTAAAATAGATTCATAATTAAATTTCATATTAAATTTTAAATAATAAATTAGAAAATATGTTTCCTTGAGAATGACAATATTTCCATTTGTGTATCCTTACATTTTAACTATAAAACACTTCCAATTATTTTGTGGAAAATAAAATACAATAAATGGATGAGATCTGATGCTCAGTATGGGTAATCCTATAACATAAGATATGAATAAATAAGGAATAATCAATATGACATGGTAAATACCTGAAAAAAATTATTTAATGAATAATTCGAGAATAATATTTCATAAATAAATGATGGTCAAATAATACCACATGAATAATCACATGAACATAAAAAATGATCATGTATATTCTATCTAATCAAATAATTATATAGAATATCAATTACTAAATTCATAATAATGGAATTAAAAATAATGGAAGTCTAAAACATACCATTTTAATGTTATACCAATAAATATAATACCATCATGGAATTTTTCCAAGAATCCAATATAAATGGCTGATGCCTCATCCTAAAACAAATCTGGTTTTCCACATGAGACCTACCAAGGCATCAAGGGGCTATAAAGGGGTGATATCATCACATAATAAGTCTAATACAATATTAATATTAACTCTATAAAATATAATCAATATAAATATTAGTATTGAAAACTAATATATTAAATGATAATACATACCCCATTCAAATAAATGTAATCATTTAGCATCAAGACTAATATAGTTAATGATAACAAAATTGTGCTTCATTAGTCAAAATGATTATAAACCATCCATATAGAGAATAATATTTATTTGAATACAACATATCCCCACTAGATCAAAATTATCATAAATTTTTGTATGTTACTATGAATATAAAATGCATAAAAATGCATTAAAAAAGTTTCATTAAAAAAATTTCCCATTAAAAATATATTCTTAAAACCGGTTGATCACAAAAACTTTTGAAATTTATTTTCATATAAAAATATCTTTTAAAAACATAAAAAATAATCTTTCAAACATTGAGTGGTCATGGTGGTGGATAATTCTTTTCATTTAAAAGATGCCAAAACAAGATTTCTTTTAAATTTTTTATAAAATACAAAAGACAATTGTATTAAAAATAACATAAATATTAATATCATAAAAATTTATAAAAAGTAAAAATGGTTAAATTTCATTAATAAATAATTTTTTAAAAATTAAAAAAATTGACAAATTTTTTTGAAAAAAATTTGTTTTGATAAAAAAGGATTTTTGACCAAAATGAAAAATAATATCATATTATCATAAAAACAATTTCATTCATTATTAGTAAAAAAGAGTTAAAATAGTTTTATTAATATATAAGCATCATGAATGACTATATTTGAATAAAATAAATTTTTTTTGACTTGAAAATATTAAATAATTCCTCCAAGAGAGGTGTGAACCAAAATAATCCAAAATAATTATAATCTTCTAAAATAATCTCTTACCCATTTGGTAAATTTTGAATCATAAGCCCCATAAAATAAATGAAATCAAATGAAAAACAAAAAACATTATGATATATAGATTCATGAAATAATTTATCAAAGGTTTAGTTTATACACTATAAAAATGAAATAAGTTGTGAAAATGGAATATGTATCAAAGAAGAAAAATGAGAGATGAGAAATCATTACCTCAAGTATGATTTCCTATGTAAGTGACCATGCCTTCTATATAATGGTTTTAATCACATGTTTAGTTCATAAAATAACAGTAATAATATTTGTAATATCATATATGGTCCTTTAATATCATCTTACCTCATTTTTATTAATATTATTTAATTATTTTCATTATTTCAAGAGTTAATTTCCTTATTTTCTCATGCTCGTTATATCATTAATATTGCAGTTCTTATACAGATAATATATATATAATCAATATAATTATATTATTTTTCTAATTATAATATTTATATAGTAGATACACATCTATAACCATTTATGAATGTTGAACATGGATAATGAATTACATTGCTTCATGGAGATGGTAATCTGTATATACACATGGGCCACAATATCAATCCATGAATGATTTAATGGTAAAAAAGGTGGGTGACATATTAATAATTTTAAAAAATAAAATCTCATATGTATAATATATATTAAATAATTGTATCTTTATTATATTAAATGGAATAAGTAAGTTACAAATGAATCACATCGCTCCACAAGGTGGGCGTCCTCCATACTGGCAAATGGCGTAATCATATTTGAGAAAAAATGAAACATAAAAAGGTAGATGGGATATTAAAATTAAATAAGTATAATAATTTTATAAATATCATATACATTTTTTCAATACATAATTTTATCCATCCTTGAGAGTTCATGATGTAAAAGGAACTATATTAGTTTGTGAGGTTGTACTCTAATGTACACAAGATCAAAGATTTCATTTCCCATTTTATTGAAGTGGATATGTATAAATTTTATTATATAAACATAATATCATCTCAGAACATGGGAGATAATTTTTTATTTTTCTAGATATGTTAATATATAATTAATTGTTTAAAATGAATAAATAAAATAAATGATCATTGCAAAAATAATTACATTCTCTAAGAGAAACATTCTTTGGATTTCCTCTTAATGACCGTAGGGATGGACTTTTGGGAGGAATAAAAGATCTAGAATATTTCTAAGGATAGGAGAATATATTTTTAGTGTTTTTTCAATAAAAATAATTTTATAGGTGTGAATAAGTTAAGGTATGGAGTTTCCTTTTATATGTGGGGAAGGGGAACCTACATGGAAATTACATGAAAATATCCCAAAATAATCCAAACAGATAAAGTAATTGACATGAAAAAGTCTTATAAATAACTGTATATTTAAATATTGTATATAATATGGTATAGATATGGAAATAATACAATATTCTAACAAATTAGTTTTAACATATCAATCAGAATAACTATGAATTTTATAGCATATAAGATAAAATAGAGTTCATGTATAAAGAATATTAAAAAATGATTAATAAATAATTAATAGTCATATCAGGTTCTAATAGGACGTGTGTAGTACTCTGCTTCCTAATAAATAAGATAAAATGAGTCTAATATTGTACCATATATATATATAATGATAATATAGATATATAGTTATATACTATACCTATATATATGGACTATGTATGTGAGGACATAAGTAGACATATACTGGTATACTAGGTGCAGGCTAGACTGGAGAATGACTAAGGAATCCACAAATCATATAAATGAGTTCTAGGCTCCAACAAAGGGTTTGATCCATACATCTCATATTGAATGTGATAATTAATGCATACCACTTGATATTGTCAGTGGGTTTTTATGTCAACACACAAATAAGGATATGGTGTGTCATTCCCACCATCCGAATAGTGTCAATGGTGTGAGTTGTCTTGATCAACACCCAATATAAGGGAGAGTAAAACATCATGCTCAACATTCCCCTTAACCATATAATAACTAATGTCATTGTTATATTAATAATAATAATAAGGCATTGTATAATAATCATAGTTCATCAATAATCCAAATATAAATAATGTTGGGACCAGGTTTGATAGATATGGTTTTTGGATGTAAGAAATGTTTTCCTTTAAAGAGAGTTGTCTATTCTTGTCAAAAAAGATAAATAAATTCATTTTGTAAATGTTTTTGAAAATATGATGATTTGTTTATGATTTTTATTTCAAAAATGTCATTATTTTGTTGGAGAACATGATATACAATCATTTCAAAGGAAAGGGGGAGAAAAGGTGTTTCCAATCGTATTCAGGTTTGATTAGAATGAAAGATGTTGCTGGAAAATACAGAAGTTTCAATAGTTTATTTTTTAAATCCGATGATGCTAAATATGATCTATAAAAGGTTATATATCAAAATATATGGATTTTGTGATGAAATAATATGGCCAAAAATAAGTATGGTTGTTGTTATCAAAGCTGAAATTTACGGTGGCACAATTTATCAGTGATTTCCAAATTTTTGGGCCAAAAAATAAAGTGCTTATTTTTTGTAAAAGGATTGTTTTTTAGAAAGGAGTATTTGAAACATAGTTCACTAACTCTGATGCATAAATCACGCACTGCATAGGAGGTAGGTGGAATTTCAGAAAAAAATCAATAATAAATGATTTTCGCATAGCAGCGCTATGCAGACTGTGAAGCATGCTACATATACCATGTATGGAAAAAGGATATTTTGAGGATTATAGTTTATGAGAATCATTTCATTTGTAGTTTGGAGGTGGCTATTAATTTATTGAATATATCAGTCATCATTATGGAATAAAGGCGTTATGTGGACCACATAGCATGGTTCACGATAAAGGCAATCCCACATAAATGTTTTGGGTAATTGTGATTAGGGGGATTGAGGAATTTATTATTTTATTTAAAATCCCCTAATTTCATAATTAATTGAGTGAACCTTATGAGAATAGATCAACACTACAGGAAGATTTTAAGTAGGTCTAAAATAGTTCATGAGGGAGAATTCTGTGAAGTATAAGTGTTATCCAGGAAAAAGTTTTTAATTTAAAGTAGTATACAGAGGAAATATTTCATGAAAGATGTAGTTTACCATAGATAGAGTTATAGGGGCTCTATATCTCACAATTTAAATGGGGATGCATAACATAGGCATCTCACAAATGAATCAACCATTTATATTGCAAGGATAGTCCAGTGAAGAATCAGGTGTCCATGAAGCAGGGGAATAGAAGAAGAAGGTTGTATGCAATGAACTCTAGCCACATGGTAAAAGGAATCCAGTGAAATATATAGGATAGTTTGATGTAATTAAAATAATTCTAGTGAAGGGACTGGAGTAGTTTTTGAAAGTAATTTCCTCAAACTAATATTACATGGAAATCAGACTAATTTTCATTATAAAGTCAAGGAAGTTATTACCAGCTTCAGGGTAATAAATTGAATAATTATTTTTAATATTCATATTTGTGAATGTTGATCGAAAATAATAATAAAATATTTGTTACAAAATTTATTTGACATCTTTTCATAGCACATGAAGAACATGCACTATTGTATTGAACATGCTACTACACTAGTGTAAGGGAATATCCTACTCATTTTATTCCACAGAAAAGGATTAAATTATCATGTATATTATGGTATTGTATTATTTTCAAAACATACAAAATATTTAGCTACTCTTATTGAGTATTTAGACTTGTAAATTATTTTTTTCATCGGGATGTCTATTTGAATTGTTTTCACACGAGAAATAAATATTTAATTAGAGGTAAGGTTTATTACATTTGTAAGGAAACATAAAACAAAAAGATATCAATGATTCCACCTCCCCCTCTTAGTGATACTTGAATCTGTAATGGGTAATCTCAAGCAAGGGTGTCATAATTCATACTATTCACATAAGTCATGCTTATTTATATATAGTAATATGTGTGATTGTGCCATTAAATTAAATTACATTTTATTCAAACCATTCAATTTAAAAAATCATTTTCATTTATCATGTAATGGATAAGTATTATAAAGTTCTAGAAACCTACTAAAAATTTGGGTGGTCTTTGAAAAAGTTATAATATAAAGGGAAACACCATTTACAATCCAATCAGATAGAATATGTATAGTCATTTTTGCATTTATTCAAAAGGAATGTAATTACATTTTATTCAATCCATTTAAGCATATCATTATAATTCATGTATGATGAATTCCATATATATATATATATATAAAATAATGTCATACGAAACCCCAATTTTATATAGCCAACAAAATATGAAACACTAATTTCCAATTTCTAGTTCAGAAGATAGTGCAACCCAACATAGAGTTTTTGTTATAAAACATGAAGTTGTTAACAAATGATAATTTTTATCATCCAATAATCACATCTAAGATGGATAATTCAATTAATCAATAAAAAATTTTACAATGCTAAAAAACATGTATGTTATCATAAGCATAATCTAATTAATTTTACACACCACAATGGTTGATTAGTCACAAGGAAACCAATGGTTCATTTTTGATCAAATGAACTCTCCCAAAAGAGGGTAATTTAGGTTTATGTAATAACCTCTAAGTATGTGATGGGTTATAATTAAGTCAAGACATTATCTAAACATTTAATTAAATGAATTTTATAATTTATAAGAAACACCCAAAAAGTATGATACACATCACAATGGTTATATTTATCAATCAATATAAACATGGGGAAATAGCTATAGACCACTAAACATATGCCAATGTTTCTTCACTAGTATAATATTGTTGCTTAATTCAGTCTCGTTTGAGTTAAATTTAAGGAATAGATATCCTCCATGAAAATAAATTAAATGGGATCATGCCAAAATAGCTTATCATTTGTGAAAATCAACTAAGATAGAAAGAAGTAGGATTAAAGAGCTTACCTCTAGCTGTCAAATGATTATAAAAACATTCTAATTAATGTAGAGATAATTTTGAAACCAAGAAACCCCAATGTAGGATCTTGAGATCCCATGATAATAGAATCTAACCCCTTATCTAGTAGAAATGATAAGGTAAAGGGTCAATGATATTTAAAATAATTTATGGTTCAAATTTTAAATTTAGCCAACATAAATGGGGAATGCATTTTGGCTACATGGTTGGCCAAACAATGTGCCACCAATTCTAAAGATGCTTCCTATGAATCCCATAACATAGGAATGCTACATGGTTTGGCTAACCATGCACAACCCATGAAAATACCATAGTCAAAAACATGTATCAAGGAGCATGGATGTTCATCTCCACTCGCATGATTAGATCTAACCTTGAAATAATTGTAGCTTTAATGAAGGAGTCATATAGTTTCCTTTGGTGGGACACACAGTTTTTGAAAAATCATACAGCCTAACCAATCCTTCTTGTTTTTTAGTTTTCAAATTTCAATACATGAAAAACTCAATAGAACACCAATGGCACAATATAAGACTTTAACCATGTAACATCATGCCCCTCCTCATTGGCTTGAGTCAAGGTGGATATGGTACTCGACCTTAGGCGACATCCCCAAGGCACCCAAGGAAAACAATAAATGTTGAGGTCTTCAAGAACAGTGAGGGATAATTTTCCCATTAAAAATAATACATCCAACTAAATGTGGAAATACCAATAACAACTACATGATGCATGTAAACAATGTATTAAAATACAACATTATCAAAATACCAAAAATATCTAACCTATCGTAGTAACATAATCAGAGTACCAAGTGGAAGAATAAACAATAAAACCCAAATAATACATGACAAAAAGCTACAACTGCACACCATACTCCATGCACCAAGAACCAAAATACAACCTAAGTATCACAATGAACCACTAAACAAATGTCATTCTTTTCCTTTACCTATGTCCTGAATTACAATATCTAAAAAATAACCAATGTGGTAAAGCAGGGGATGTGTAATAATACATAGTCGGTTTTACCCAAATGACTTCCTTACACACACCACTATGATATAACCATTTGAGAAATTATCTAAAATAATTTTTTTAAAATACTAAATAATGCACCAATTTCCACCAAGACAAACACACCCTTGCTAGACCATTTTACTGAAATCCACAAAATACTATGGAAAGCAACCAAACATGTCATTATCCATTTTTAAAATACATATTAGCACATACAAATTACCCATGTGTGTCCGCACACACATTCCAATAATATTCATACATTTAATATACACAAACTTGGTCTGTTTATGAATGTGTAAATTCATTTCAATGACTGTTCACCCATATTATTTTATTATGGTACTTTGCACCTACTTTTCCATGATAGTGGTCCATCACATCTGTTATCGATCCATTTTTTATAGTGGTTATTCCCGCGCACTATCTATCCATTCCTACACATTCATAAACATTTAAGACAAAAAAAATCATAAAACATTTATCAATACCACAAAAACATTTCAATAACCAATTTCTAAACCAGACCACCACTTAATAATATCAAAAATTCGTACAACATGCCAAAACCACATCATTAATTCAGACATTAATTAAAAACACCATTAATCCATTATCAATTCCAATACTTATTTCAATGAAATAATAATTTCACTAAAAACCATTTTTCAAAAACCATTTTACATATCTCCACCATGAAACATTTTTTAATATCCACATTTTAAAATATAGCACAATGAACATTTCACCACAACACCCATTTTTTCTAAAATCAACAACTCATCAAAAAATTGGGTTTAATAAAGCTTCACCCATCACAATCACAATCAATTTCCAAAAAAAATCCAATTTGAAATTGAGCATTAAAGGTAAAGAAAAATGGATTCAATACTGAAGGAACCGACCTTAATATTCAGTGAAATAGACCCACAGTAAAAATGCATACAAAATCTCGGTGAAAAATCTATAAAAAATTCCTTATATCCCTTTCTCTAACATCAATAATATCAGACCCCATATTTTTTCAAATAATAACCCTAGGTCTACATCTAATAGAAGTAGATATAGAATACTAGGAGAGATAGATAAATCCATATCTAAGAGAAACCGAGACAACCTATAAGAGGATATGTACAGTGGAGAATCACCTTTACCTCACTATGAAAACCCTTTTAAACACCACCATGATGAGTATAAGTGTTTCCCTAACCCAGAGAAGAGAAAATATCATGTGGGGTTCGAGTAGGAGGAGGAAAGTGTGTTTTAGGGAAAATCATGAGTGGACCTATTTTTTAAAACCCCCTTTTTAAATATTTTCATAGTTTATTTGCATGTTTAAGAAAATCGTGCACTAACCATGCACCTGATACATTCCTACGGGGGTTCCCCAAATGGTTTTCATGCGTGGTTAGGAAACTATGTGCCGACCATGTAGAAGCCCTCTGTCTTCAAATCCACAACAAAACTCAGTGACCTCATGGTTTAAAAAATCATTATCAAACTCCATGAACTAAACAATCACCAATCTATGCCCCACTGCCTCCATACTCATAATTTTTGGAGAAGTTTCATGGTTTCCAAAAACATTCCTCAAATTGTACACCATTATAAAAGTCCAAAAACCATCACAAAACCCCTTCAAACTCTCCCAAACCTTACCAAACCACATTATACACATAAAAAGACATAAATAAGGTTACATTCCTAAAATGTGGTACTATATTCTCCCCACCACTGGACATTCATTCCTTGGAAAGTAGAAAATGATCAATTTTTTGAAAACTTTCGGGCCATTGCTCGACCATCGTTTTCTCATGCTCTTGAGTCTCCTCCTAAATCAAACCATGTTTCAACAAATCTCAAACTAGACTGATGGTTTTTTCAAGAAATAAATTCTATTTTCTAGGAATACACCACACTATCTTGTTCACTAATAGAGAATCTAACTCTAGATCAATATGATCTGACTAAATCACATAGTTCGGATCTCGATGATACATCTTCAATTAAGAATCATGAAACACATTATGCACTACATTAAATTGTGTTAGAAAGGAAACTGATATTCTAGATCTACATCCCGCTCAAGTATCTCTAATGGTCTAACATACCTCATATATAACTTACAATGATTTCCAAAATTACAATGTCCAAGATTTAGAGAAATTCTCAAGAACACATGATTACCCACCTCTAATGGAAACCATCATCAATGATGATTCACATTGTATTTCTAACAACTATAATTCGTCTCTATTCTCTTCTGAATCAAATCAATATTTCCTATTGTCTCTTGGAAAATGATCCAATCAACCATTTATGCCTCACCTGTTTCCACAAAACATAGTGAAGAATGAAATAGATGAAAATATCATGATTCAAATAGAGACAGATGTATCAAGGCATTATAAATGTTGTTATAAGATAACTCAACCAATGGAACTTGATCCTTACATTAACCAACCAAATCCATCGCAAAAGCCCACAACATATCTTCCAACATTTGTATCATCCTCTAGGATTTCCCATACATATAGGGATGATACGTTATACTAATCCTCAACATAGTCCCAAAGGATTGCTGCAATGATTTATAGAAATGAGATGTGAAACATGAATTTTAATATAATACAATCAAAACCGGTAGACCATGTCTCCTTTCCACATCATATATATATTTTATACACATCCTCCACAATATGATATTCCAAAATAGGTATGAAATGAGCCAACATTGTGAGTCGATCCACAATCACCCATATAGAATCATGTTTCTTAACCATTCATTGGATACCTATAAAAAAAATCCATAACTACTTATTCCCACATCCACACAAGGATATGTTACTAATAAATCAAACCTTCCATCCATTTATTCTCTTCATTAACTTTCTGAAAAGTCAAGCATCTTGAAACAAACTCATCCACATTCATTTTCATACTAACCCAAAAAAAACTCTGATTTGAATTCCTTATAAATTTTTTGATTTCGAGGTTGAGAATACCATCGAGAATGGTGGTAAGTACTAAAAAGTATTCTAGAAAATCCATTATAACACCTATCCAATTCTGAAGTCACAACACTGAAATAAAATTCATTTTACATCCCTCAATGGTCTCCCAAACATTGAGTTTCTACCATATATCCACACACACTGAATCATAAATATGTGCCTATTTAACCATACCATCTTTTTTCAGGACCAATGACATCATAAGGAAAACTACTACATCCCCCTGATATTCACATTCTAGCTACATTTTGACTATAACAGACATCATCTTCCAATGATTTGAGGCATCATTGTCCAGCTGAGCATATGATTTTCAACATAATGTTTTTGTTGCTGACTCATCTTTACCAAATGTGTACATCAAATCTAATTCAAACATATGAAGATACTCCATCCATATCCTTTTCCTAAAATTAAAATATCATTTTGTTAAAAAACAATTCAATCTCTTATGATCGGTAAACACCATGAATTTCTCACCAATGAGATAATGAAACAATGTTTTCAAATCATACACCACAACTGCTAGCTCCAAATCATTTTTTCGGTTTTTATCCCCATGAAACCTCAACCATCATATGCAATATGAAACAATATGATCCCATTTCAAGATAACAGAACTGAACCCTGATCTCTATGTGTCACAATACACCACATAAACATTCCCTGGTTCTGAAAAAACCTATACCTGTGATAATGCAAGGTGACAATTACGCTCTTCAAAAGACATCTAATATTTCTCATTATTTTATTTGGAACATTATTCTTTTTCAAATCTATCTTTAGTGAATCTAGTAATGAAAAATCATGAAAAAAGAATTGGTAATACCCATCAATGATAATAATGATTAATATCTCAAATACATTCATTGGTGGTTTCCATAAGATAACAACATCTATATTTTTTCTGCATCCAATAAATCACATTTCATTGAAATTTTATGTCCAAATAAATGAACCACTTGTATAAAAATTAACACATTGATAATTTGGAATTCAACTAATAGTCTCCCAAGAAACCCAATAATATCACCATGTGCTGCTCATGTTCCTCCCTTGTTCTAGAATAATCTAATATATCAGAAAAAAAACACAAAATAAAAAGAATGAATATATATCTGGAATATCTTATTCATTAATTTTATAAAGACCGCTAGTGCATTCATAAGATATAAGGGTATAACCACATATTCATAATGTCCATATCTACTTCTGAAAGTTTTTTTTGAAATGTCCTCTTTCCACACTCGCAATTAATGATATCCTGATCACAAATCAATTTTAGATAACCATTGATCTCACCACAACTGATCGATTAGGTCATCATTGTGTGGAAGTAGATATCGGTTTTTTATTTTTTTCCTCAGAAAAGGGAATTTCCGATGTGCGGCCTTTTCAAACCCTCCAAACAAGGAAACCCCCCTCCCCATGAAGTGGGCACTCTAGAGAGAGCCCTAGCTAGGAAGTAGTTGTTTCCAGTCGAGATGGCAGAGCGTCCTAGAGGGTGACAACCCGATCGACGATGGTTCGTCAATGCAATCCATCAGCACATTGGGTCGCGCCTAATTTTTCCTGACTAGTTGAGAGTGAGCGAGCTGGGAAGATAGGTAGATCCCGAGGGAAAGGTCAGATGAACCCATTGTTTTCTGGATCCTCTAACTGGACATTGAAGACCCAAAAGTCAATTGGTTCCACCAATTATGACGGGATTGAGATAGAATTAGTCCATTAAATTAGATCAATAGTAAACCCCACTTATCTTACGGGTGGTAACCCTATGATTTATTAGAAAAAACATTCAAAAACCAATCAATAACCACCTAAAAACTATTCTCCTAAATTTATGGCATTAATGAAAAAAATCCTCCAAATTATGTGATATCTTCCCAACTACTTGTTCTAACTAGCCTCTTTCACCGACAGTTAAATTCTCATCTACACTTTAGAGGTGCTTGGATACATCATCTATCATGAAACTAATCATTCATGAATAAAATTCAATGTGGAACTTACACATCATAACCTAATCCATTCTAAGGATTTTTTCATAAACATTCATTTCATGAAAATAGAAGTACCACATCAACTCAGCCTCATCAAATGATATATATCATGTTCTACACAAAAAGGATAAAGCCTCTCTCTGACCCATAAGAGTTTTAAATTGTAGAACCAAAGGAATAATTTTCACATTTAAACCCAAAAAATCAATCACACACGATGAAATGAACAAATGTGATGAAACTATATAAAAAACCTGAATAAACATATATTTTAAAAGAATTGTACCTATCACTATATATGGTCTTGATTGATCATCCACGTCAACTTTCTCAACTCCAAACATCTACTTCCTTTCCACACTCTAATCATTGTTCCTATTTTGAAATTTCCTTTTTTGAGGAGTTTTTGTATTCTTATAACCACCATGACTAAATTTTCTCTGCAGATGAGTGGTATAAATCTGCCTCTATCCCATCGAGGCATAGGATTCCAACTACCCTTGAGGAGTGTCACAAATACCTAACCTTGTAGCATTGTGACAATAATACTGAAGAAGCCCCATATGCTTAATGTTATGACATTTTCAATTTTGTTCCATACAATCCAACTTCATGTGGCCTTTAGAACCCTACCCCTGAAAGCATTCTATCTTACTCTGAGGACTAAGTGGAAAATTCACCGATCCTACAGTCGGATTCTGAGCCATACTCCCATCCTTGAAATAAACTTCCCTCATCTTATTTCTCAATGTGTAAGAGTTCCTACCATTTCCCATGGGTACCAACATGCTTCCCCCTCCTGTATTTGCAAAGATATCTCTTTCATCCACTATTTCTCTATTTATAATCTCCATATAATCCGTTACAAAAAGTAATTCCATTTTCAAATGGATTTCCAACATCAATTTTGATTCAACGATATGTGCCTTCAACGATTCACTAGCTGCAACCTTAGGTGAAATCCTGATTAATTTAATAAAATTAGCCACATATTCAGGCACCAAATGTTTTTCATGATACAAGATAAAGATTTTTTTTTTCATTTTTTGAATTCTAAACCTATTATGATAGAATCATTTACTAAATAATTCCTCTAAATCCTCTTATAGAATACCTTGTTCACCATTATCATGGATAAAAACTCCCACAAATGTATTCCAAGATCTTCTAACATATATGTAACTAACATTATATTCAATTCCACTAGTTTTCAAAGGAAGTGGAGTATTCAATTCTTCATGTTCATCCATGATTCTACGATTTTTTTTATAAATCACCCCTAAATATGGGTGGATCCTGCTTCTAAATATAAACTAAGTGATCCACATGCTTCAAATCATCTATTTTATTATAGTTTTACACATCTTGTAAAGCATACACTACGATCTGAACTAACTATTGGTTCACCAGGGGATTATGTGAAACTCTATTTTCAACGAATTCATTTGTTTGGAATCTACGTTGCCTACATAGTGCCATTTATATCAACAAAACAACCACCATAAGTCTCACATCCTAGAAAATTAACTCTTACAATTTGAAATTATATCACATTAAAACCATGATTTAAAAAATCCGACATTTCACATGTTCAATAATTTTTAAAAAATCCACAATGTTTTGAAAATTTACCCATTTTAAAAACACCACAACCATCGTTTATTCTAAGTCGTGAATTTAAAAACAATTTAAAAAATTTTCAAAAAAATAAACACATTCATACCACAATATAATTAATTATGCCCAATGAAATATTAAATCCTAGTGTGAGGGAATTTCTTACAAGCATTCCATGATCATCTCCTGGCATACACCCACGATAATGATATCACCCACCAATAAGTGTTTCGAAAACACTTCATTACCAAACTCCACGGTAACATGATGTTTAGTATAAATGGGTTAGATATATAATTTTATGCTATAAATTTCATGTTATGAGAATTCTACATGATGAAACCATCTAAGATCAAGGATAAACAAAGAATGTGTACCAACACCGAGATTGAAAATCAACACCAAAGAGATGAAAACATGCTATAAAATGAAATTCAAGGACCGAAAAAACTAATACCACATGTAACATCCCACCCCTTCTCATTGTAATCAGTCGAGGTGGAAGTGGCACTTAAACATAGGAGTCATCCTAGTGTTACAAAGGTGGGAAATAAATGATGTGGACTTAATGAATAGTGGGGTATAATTTTCCATTTGAAAATATAACAACAAACCAAACATGCCAATACCAATAATAACTACATGATGCATGTCAAAAATGTTTTACAATACAACATTTTCCAAATAACAACAAATCCAAGAACATGACAATAAATTAATCATAGTACCAAGTGGGTGAATAAAATCATATCCCAAAGAATCCATGACACAACTCTATAAATCTACACCAATCTCCATTCTCCTAGACCCACATTACCACCCAAGAATCAGGATGAACCACCAAAGAAATGAGATTCTTTACCTTAACCTGTGTCCCAGAGTACAACACCAGAAAAATCACCAAAGTGACTATGTAGGGGATAAGAAATAATACTCTGTATGTTTTCCCCAAATGATGTCCTTATTAATGCCACTATGATAGAATCATTATCACAGTTAAATATAACAACGTATATTAAATACCAAACAATGCAAAAATTTTGACCAAGCCAAACACACCCTTACCAAACCATATTACCCAAATAAGCACAATACTAATGAAAGAAACAAAAAATCTCATTAACCACATTTCAAACACATATTTTCACATCCAAATTCATCTTGTGTTGTTGCACGCAGATTACAACCATATTCTTAAATTTCATATGCCCAAAATTTTTTATCAATGATAGTGGAACTTCTCATCCATGATCGTTCACCACTCTTCCTTTATTATGGTACTTGAAACCCACTTATCTTTGATGATGGTCCTTCACATATGATATCCATACCCATATTACTGTGGTTCCTCCATCCCACTATCAATACATTCCAAAACATGCTTATAAAAATAATCTAATAATCAAACAAATAACATTTACCAAAACTACAACAAAATTCTAGTCAATAATTTCCATACCAAACAATTCCTTATGAAAAACAATTCTAATAAATTGGAAAAACTGCTCAATAAATAACACATTTTTTGAAGACACCCTTAAACCATTATCCATGACAAAAACCATTTCAATAAAAAAAATCATTCAAAACCATTTCTCATAAATAATTTTCCATAACTCCACAAAGAAATTGATTTTAACCTAAATCATTTAAAATCAAACTGAATAAACATTTCATAACAATGCCCATTTTTTTAAAATCAACATATCATTACAAAATAGGTTTAAATCAATCTTCACATGTCATAATAACATTCAATTTCAAAAAAAAATCAAACTATATAAAATTGATCATTCTAGTTGTAGAAATATAATGTCGAGAGTGAATCCACCTTCTTAGGGTTTGGTGAAATCGACCAACCGCATAACCACACAGGAAATCTAGGATAAACGTCCACAAAAGCACCTCAGATCCTTTTTTCAATTATCAACAAGACAAAACCTCATCATTTTATCCAAAAAAATCCCCAGATCTACATGTAGTGGATATAGATCACGAATACTAGGAGAGGGGGAGAGAGGTAGATCTAAGAGAAACCAATAAAACACCATGATATGTGACTTACCATAATATAATTACCTTTACCAACTCAAAAAAACATAAAATGAATCTAGTATGAATGAATGAGGTTCCCTAACCCCTAGGAAGAGAAAACACCTAGTGGGGTTAGAGTAGGAGGAGGAATGATATCTTTAAGGAAAATATTGTGTGACCTTGTATTTTTAGAACATAATTTCTAATACCATATACTATTTGGACACATAGTTTGAAAAAATGTGTTCTAATCATGTGCCAGCAACTATCCTATAGGGGTGACCTTTAAGGTTTTCCCAAATAGTTAGGAACCACACAATGGCCATGTGGAATCCAACTGTCTCCAAATTCAAAATATACTTAGGGGCGCATAGTTTAGAACATTTTTCTCAAACTATAATCCTTATATATGCATTAATCCAAGCCCATTTCCTCATTGGACATTTTCCACTGGGAATCTGCACAGTTTCTACAAACCTAACTCAAACTGTGCATCCTTAGAAAAACCGTAAAATCATCCCAAAACTCCTAAAATCTCTCCCAACCCTTACCCAAGATCTTTATACACATAAAAATAAAAAAAAAATATTTACATACCTCAAATCATTGGTTCTACAAAACAAGTCCAAAAACAGAACTTTTTAGTGTTCTAGCACTTAGAATTATGTTCATATTCTTGGATAAAAGAACAAACCATCCATCCAATGCCAAAAATAAAATTAATTTTGAATTTTAACTCAGATCAAAACATGGTTCATTACATTTGAGTTTTATTTTAACCCTTTTGTTATTTGTTTATCCCCACATTAAACAAATTCTTACCTTACCCATGGTAATTAATTTCTACTATTTCAATATTCATTTTATTAAAAAATAATTTTGAAGTTATAAGATAATAGAAATTAAAGAAATTCAAAATATGGAATCAGGTTTTCATAGCTAAATTTACATAATAGGAAAATTTTAATTTAATGTTAATCCCACCGATAGGACTAGAAATATGGTTTTAGAGTTGAGAATATTAAATGTTTTACAAAGTATTTATATCAAAATTCAATATGAAATTTATTCCTATGAAATAAATTTCATTATATATATATATGTGAGTTAATATTACTTTAAAACCAATTTAAAAAATAATTTAACATCATAATTAATTTAACAATAAAGGAAGTTTTTAGTTAAATTTTTATATTTTTAACAGTTCATCAATAAAAAACATTACAGAAAAATCATAAAAATTCAAAATAAAATAATTTTGATATGATGATTTCAAAAAAAAAAGACTTTTATTTTTAAATTAAAAATGTTCAAAGTGGAATAAATTAATTTTATATTTTGTTCACAATCCATGACTAATATGCATGTCATAAAAATCTAGTTTTTTAGAAAAAAATTCTTTCTCTTTAAAATCATTCTGATTTTATTTATAATAAATAAATAACTATTGAATTTATTTAAAAAAAAAGAAAACATAAATTTTTCATAATTTAGTTATTCATATTCATACCCACTATCTCCATGTCTTATTTATAGTGGTAATTTTGATATAATTGTATTTTAATAGAGTATCATATTTCATTCAAACATGTTATTCCATGAATTCGATAATACCAAAAATATTGAATTGGTTAAAAAATAAATATTTCATAAAGCCTCAGAGTTTTATATTCTATTATAAAAATGTTGTTGCATGTCACACATGTTATCAAACATAAAATTACTCTTTTAGTGTAACAACACAAGGTCAGTGCATCTAAATCTAGTACAGAATAATTCTTTATATTATTTATGAAGAAAAACAGATATATTGTTAATTATAAATGTGAGGATCATTTATAGTGTATGATATGGAGTACAAAACTAATGATATAAAATTATCATAGATTAAAAATTAAATAAATTGATATCTTTTTGACTATGGTCATGATAGCTTGTTATTGAAGCTAAACTCCATTAAATCTTATAAATGATCTTGAACACAATTAAAAAAAATAGGGTGAGAATAAAATTTATTAGAAAGATTTTTTAAAAACAATATAAAATAATCTTTTTAAATACTATCTAAATTTTTTTTATTTTTTCTCAAAAATATAACAACCTTTGAAAATAGTTATTTATTTGAAATAAATTTTTTGGAAACATTTTCAAAACATAATTTCTTATAAATTACATAATTTGTCGAATATATTATTTTGAAAAAAAATTTCAAAATATTATATCTTTTAAAATAATTATCGCTTTGAACATATTATTTTTAAAATACATTTTTATAATATAATAACTATGAAAATACTTATCACTTTTAGAAAATTATTTTGAAAAAGTATTTGAAAAATATAATATCTTTGAAATTTCATGGAAGTATATTTCCTAAAAAAAGAATCCATTGGTTTGTAGAAAATATTATTCAAACTCATAAAACAAAAAGCATAAGGCCATTAGGATCAATAAAGTAAATTGAAGGCTAACCCATAATGATGGATTGGGTCTAATCCCTTAATAACGATAAATTTTACAATGTTAAAGTGCTTAATTATTAAAAAAATGCTAATTCCGTTTTTACAGATGTATAAATTATTTCCATTAGTATTCACTGAAAAAAACTTACAGAGCATTATTATGTATATCTATACACTTACACTTATATAAATAAAAATATTTACATCCATAGGAAATTATTTTCATAATTTTTAGTAACTAAGCTTCATTAAAAATATACTTTTTATACATCAATAGAATGTTATTAAAGGAATAGTTAACATAAATAAATGTAAATTTTGTTCAAAAACTTATTAAATCTATTGTATTGAAATAGAACATAAATGTATGAAATTTGTCATTTGAAATTAATCATTGAATGATTAAATAAGATAACCATTTTCTAAGAACTTACTCAATTTAAAATTTGTTTTTTTCAAACATCATTTTTATACATAAAATAATTGTATGAATGTTTAAATCTTCCACATAGAATAATAGTAAATTTAAATCAATATTAATTAAATAAAATAATACATTTTCAAATATAATTTTTTTAAAAAAATAAAGAATCACTTCATTACTTATATAATAAATTATTCTCTTCACATCTAATTTAGAAATAAAATTATATTACAGACTCAAAAATTTAATAAATAACATATTTAATAAAAAAATTTACCCTTGCATGAACATTGTTTGAAAAAAAAAATACTCGGTAAGATTGTAGTTTGAAATTAGGATAAATTTTCAAACATGAAATACGAATCATTCAAATCATGAAATTATAGTTGAATGTATATATATAAGAAAATTATATTTTTTAAGGGAAATATAATAACTAATATAACTTTAGAAATAATAAAAATATCTTTCATAAATAGAAAACTGAATATTATCTCTTAATTAATTCGAAGAATAAAAAGTAAATATTCTTATAATTTTAATTTCATACACATATAAATATATATTAAAAACCCCTTTCCTTGAAATTCTAAATTGGACTGGAAAGGGAAGTATAAACTGGTTATGATTGTAAGTGTGGTTTGGGGGAGGAGGAAATGTGGTTATAGGCCATATAATGAGTGAGAGGAGGGGGTATCTCAGTATATAATTACATAGATGTTTGGATAAAAAATACATCTCTTGAGAATGTAAGATTAGTTGGATAATTTGAAGGTGAAAATTATGGAACATAAAATAATACTCTTGTCATCTTATAATCTATAAACTAGGTGCTTAGAACCATTGTTTCATTTATAAATTACCCAATAAAAAGGGGTTAAAAAAATCGGTGTTTTTTAACTAATAAAACACATGACAATTTATTAAACACTTATGAATATGTGTTTTGTTAGACTAGAATAGCTTCCATTTGAAGCAAGGCTCCCGGCTAGGGTTAGTGTTTAATTTAGGATGAATGCTACATAAGTATTTTGAGATGGTGAGTTTTTATCAGGGAAAAACAACTATGGTATCACACTATGTGTAAGTCGATGCTTCATTGATGGATTCTGATGGGAGGTGGAGACTTGGATTATGAAAATGTTGATATTGAATTCCTCCTAGAATGTTGGGGAAGAACCATGAACTGCAGTGTTCGTGAGGTAGATTTCAATTGAAGCAAGATTAGATAGATGATATGCTACTGATAATAATGAAGTGATCTAAATGACATTTCAAACTTGTAATATGTAACTGATTTAATGTGTCCCAAATTGAGAAATTCCAGGATTTCTCACTTCCATACAATCTAAACTCTTCCATATGGTTACCTTAATTGAATAACAAGTTATTATCCTAGACACATAAAAAAGAGAGATATGCGGGTCGCGGCCCACTAAACCCTTGTGCACACATTCAGTGTCTTGCATATATCCCAATGGGAGCTCCACCCAATATATTACTCACCTTTCTATGTGATTATAACAACCTTAATTAACGTTGCTTGGGATTTCCATGGTTTACCCTTCCATGTGGTCAACCCGATTGGTTCGCATATATGTTGAGGGTTCCCTAGGTTCCTTAGTAGTTTTCGAGTTTTTTCTTTAATATTTCTAAAATAAAAATCATTATGTATAAAAATATTTTCTTAATGTACTATGTAAATAATTATATTCCAATAACAATGATTTTTTTATCTTTTAAAATCTATATTAATACCAATTTTTTTAATAATAATACTCATTATTTTATAATATTTTTTGCATAAGGGTTTTCATTCTATATATTAATATTACATAGTATGAATAAAATATTAACATTGTATTCTATATATCTCAATAAAAATTAACAATTAATTGAAGAAGGCCATTATCCAAAGATTAATAATAAAAAATTATTTGATACCAATGTTATAATCATAATATTATGAAACTATAAAAAGTAAAATTATAACAATCTTAATTTAAATTATGTTTTTTATTAATATAAACATATAGTTTAAAAATAATAAAATTATAAATATTAATTTAAATAATTTAATAGTAAATTTTATTAAAATGAATTCAAATTTAAGATATAAATTAAATGGTCTCATAAAAAATTTTAAAAATTATTTTTCAAAAACATCAATTTAATGTGTAAATTCATTTTTTTAGGGAATATAATCAGTGTAAAATATATTAATTAATATTTTCTCAATAAAATATTGTATCTTGAAGAATATGATTAATATTTTATAATATAAAAATTATTTTATAATCTAAACTTATATTTTATAAAAAAAATTAATTACATAAAAGTGAGTATTAACACATTATCTTAATTGGTTTTAAATTATGAAGGAACAACTTATTGCACATTAATTTGAAAATTATTCATCCATATTTCTAGGATGTCACATCCCCCACCCATTAAACTGAATTTATAACCCAGAATTCATTCATTGTGCTTAAGGAATTTATGAATTCCCATTTTTAGAATTTTGAGGACAATTATTGCTAAAACATCTTTCTTAATGGAACATTATTACCTGTAATTTGAAATGAAATCTTCTAACCCTATGTTTTTTTCTAAAATTTTAAACACCTTATCGCAAAAGCTCTATAAATTGTTCCTTCTATACTAGGTGTAACAACCATATACCTAAGATTTAAATATCGTAAAAATTAATGTTTTATATTTTTTAATAAAAAAGAAGAAAATATGAAATTAATTATACGTCTGAGAAACTATTCAGTTTATTTTATGGATGAGATGGACTAGATATATCAAAGTATCAATATTTAAATAACAAAATATGTTGATCTATTTTTCTTTTCTCATGCACACTTCTTATCAAATCTAAACAAATTTGAACTGTTTCAATGAACCAAAAATCATTTTAAAAACAGAGGCTAAGAATTCAATTTCCAAACAAGTGGTTTTAAAACCCATACAATTTTTTTTAAATTTAATTTAAAAATACCATTGAAAATATTTTAAAAAATACAATAACCTTTGAAATTAGTTATTACAATGAAATAATTAATTTTAAAAAACTATTCCAAAATATAATATCATTGAAAATATGAATACCATAGAAAATATTTTTTAAAAATAGTTTTTGAATATATAATATCATTGATAATACTTAACACTTTGAACACATTATTTCAAATATTATTTTTCAAAATATGATAACTTTGAAAACATTATTTTGATTTTTTTTGAAAATAAAAATTATTTGAATATTCATGGAATAATAATCTAAATAAAATAATTAAGTTTATAATAAAAAAATATTATGAAAATTTTAAATAAAAAACAATATCCATACATGGAATATTGATGGTTATCGTTGAATAACCCATCATAGAGGGTTGTCTTAACTCCATAAATTCCAATCATGTTTATAATTTCCAAGTTCTAAATTTTTATAATTTTCTTTGATCTTTCCTTTTTTACATATGTATGTTTTTTTCATTATAGTTTTTTACTTTAAAAAATTAAAATGGATTATTACATATATATATTTATATATATACAAATATGTAAATATATATATATATGTACATCCATACGAAATAATTTTCTAAATTTGGAGAAACCAAATATCATGAGATATAAAAATTTTATACGTGAATGGTATGTTAATGAATGAATAATTGACATAAAACTAATTAAAACTTCATTCGTAAACTTATAAAATTTTATTTATTAAAATACATTCTAATATGATATAATTTATCATTTAAAATTAATCCTTGAGTAATAATATAAGATGCCCATTTTCCTAGAACATAATTAATTTTAGTTTACTTATTTTGGAAATATCAGTTTTTAAATATAATATAATATTATGAAAGAACAAATATTTTAAATAAAATAATATAAATTTTAAATTACTATCCCTTATATAAAATCATTTTTAATTTTTTTTCATAAAAATTCCCAAAAAAAATTTATTCTAAAATAAATTTTTCTTTGTATATTTTTTTAATCAAAATTATATTACAAAAAATAAATCTATAATATAAAATATTTTTAATGAAACTGTTTATCCTTGCATAAAAATAATTTAAAAATATCATCTTCACTAAGATAATAGTTTGAAATTAAGATAAATTTTCATATAATAAATACTCCACATTCAAACTAGGTAATGATATATGAATGTTCGGGTGTATATATATATATATAAAACCATATGTTTTAAAATAAATAAAATTACACCTATAACTTGCAAAATAGTATACATAGCTTACATAAATGTAATTTTGAAAATAATTCCTTACATAATTATATTTCTTAAAAATAAATACTCTTATATTTTGAAAATAATACACATATATATATATATATATATATCACACCTTCAAATTCAAACCTAGATTATAAAGGGAAGTCTCCACTGTTATGGTATTTAAGGAGAGTGTGGGGGGGCATGAAATGTTGGCATATACTATCCAAAAAATGATATGAGAGGGTCACCATGTATATATATATATATATAGCGAGGGATTCGTATACGAACATGTGTTTTTTCAACAGGCATTGAAATATTTTTTATTTGAAGGTGACAACCATGAGACTTAAAATAGTATGCATATGAACCCACAATAATCAAACGAGGGGTATAAAACCATTATAGCATGTATTAATAACTTGATAAAAAATGAGTTAAAACATGCCAATTTTGTTTTGAAATAATATCACCATTTTTAATAATTTTTTCACAGTTTTTTATTGGTCTAGGTAAGACTCTTCATATTTCAATTATTTCTTCTAGGATTTTTAAATTTAGGAAAAAACCTTGTGTTGGATTGTGATAGGGTGGTTTTCCTTCTAGGAAAAAGTATTGTGGTAAAACATTGTGTGTGGATCGATGATTCGTCGATAAATATTTCTAGGAGTATAGGTAGAATATACTAATGATGATGGAGGCTTATGTATGGAATGTCAGTGATGAACCTTGAATAATAATGGTGTTGAGGTAAATTATTATCAAAGGATGATCAAATTAATGAGATGTGGCTAATTGGATGAATGAGTTCTAAAAAACATTTGTAAATGTGTTAATAGCAACAGATAGCATGAGTCCCACATTGAAGTATTCTGTGATTCCTCACTCGAATTAACCTATGATGTCCCCAATATTTTCCAAAATCAATTAGCGAAGTATACTCTCATCCATACTCACATGTGCACATCTATGTTGCAGACCAAAAAAAGCATATGTGTCTGTTCATAGGTCTACAAACAACCCTACAAGTGCTTAGCCCAACCAATTATCATCCATTCCATGCAAGGCTACCAATCTTCCATGATGCTACTAAGGATTTCCATGGTAGACCCTTCTATGTGGTTAACCTGATTGGATCCCACTTATGTTGACGGTTCCCTTAGTACCTTAGAATTTGGGGATTTATTTCTTATAGTTTATAAAATATATACTATTTAGGTAAAAAATATTTTCTTATAGTACCATATAAGTAATTAATTATTAGTAATTACAATTGTATATTAATCATTTAAAAGATACATTATTACCAAATTTTTTAATTATATAAATCATTGATTTATAATATTTTAGTATAAGTGTCTTGATACTACTTATTATTATTATATAATATCGACCAAATAATAAAACTATATTTTTTAGTTTTTAAATATAATTACATTTAATTAAATCCTATAATTATCTCAATTTTGAATATAGAAAATTATTCGATAGTAATATTATAAACTTAATTTTTTGAAACAATAAAATGTAAATTTATAATCATATTCATTTTATTTATGTTTTTTATAAATAAAATAACATTGTTTATAAAAAATATGATATTAAATATGATATTAAATAATTTAATAATCACTTCATTAAAAGTGGTTTTTAATTTATTAAATAGAATTAAAATGCATCCTTAACTTATTAAATCAATAATTATCAAAATATCAAAAAATATATATTTATTTGAATAATCTAAGGAAAAAATATATTTTCACTAAAATATTCTCAATAAAATATAATATCTTTGAAAAAAGATGTAAACCTTTATAAAATAAATTTTAACATATTTTCCAAAACATGTGTTGATTTTATAAAAAACTTTTAATTTCATAAAATATTGTATAAAAAAATTCTCTAAATTGGTTTTAATTTATAAGATATTCAATTTATTTCAGATTTAATTAAATAGAGATTATTCAAATTTCATGGTGATACATTTCAAATCTCATGGTGTTACACACATAATTTTTACTTTTCCATTTTCTGCATAAAAAATGTCATATTTCTATAAACTATATTTTTAAAGTGCAATATATTTTATAAAATAAACATCGCATATTATTGATGGTATCCTTCTTGGAAATATATCACATTATCTACATCCAAATTAATGTTAATATTTACTTGGAATATTGTTAATAGAATATATATCATGGAATCTGTATTATTTAATGGTTTTATTTTTTTAATGGTATTATATATGTAAGAATATCGGGTAACGAAGGATTTCATGGAGATTAGGTTACTTCTTCATAACTTTTATAAATATATTTATATTATGGGTTGTGTTATATATAAAACACTTCATTATTATTTTTATTCCAGTCTCTTCAATTATTATCACATAATTTATAAACATGGTTATGTTTTCTTGTATTTGTTTTTGTCAAAATATTATAAAGATTTTATTTCTCACATCTAATTTTTTTTATATTATATTGATACTATTAATTTCATTGGAATTTATATTCAATGTATGATCACATCATGACATAGTATTGATAATATTATAATAAATTATTTTATGTTTGTAAAGCATGAAAGCATCACCCATGTGTATGTTTTATAACCTAAGAACATATTTTTACTCTATAGGGATCAGGAATACATTTTATAACTTGTGGAAGGATATATCAAGTGATGTTTTAGGTTGACCCATGTATTCTTTATAAAATAATATATTTACAAATTATAAACCTAATTAATAAACATTTAAACATGTTTGAAAAGGATAATTTATATTTTTTTGAAAATAAATATATTTATTCATTACAATGAATTAAATATTACCAAGATAATTTTCATTATTTTGTGAATTTATGTTCTATAGAAGATTTACTTCTTTACTAGAATTTCTTATTAATAAATGTAATCAATTTTATTCAATTTTATTATCTTAAATACAAATTAATGTTTATAGTTTTCAAATATAACTCTCCCCATTTATTTTATAAATACACCAAGTCCAATCATTCTTCATAACACTCATAATATCGTTATTTTTGAAATATCTACAAAAATAAATCACTAAATACACTAATAAATATAATTGATACATTTTTCACCCCAAAAACACTTCTATGAATTCTTAAGGATCACACCAATCAAGGTTTGTTAGTGAATAATGTAAGGTTTCTCATGACCCTCTTTCAAAATCATATTTGATATTTTTTTGTATTTATGTTTTCTAAAAAAACTTCTTTTATTATTTCCTTCATTACAATTAATTGGTATTAAGAACCTTTTGATCCATTATTGATGAGTGAATATATATTCCCTCTCATAGAACCATCTTCATTGGTTATTATTATGTTGAATGGTTTATAATACCTCTTCCCATGTCTGACATAGTATATTTAAAAATAAAAACAATTTAACCTTTCACTACATGTGATTCAATTATTATATTACCTTTTTATAAACTTCATGTTGATATGATATTGAGGAATTATTTTGTATACCATCTACTATAACTCATTATAAAATTCATTAAAATGTTAAATTAAGGGTTTAAATGTATCACTTATCATTTCTTATTTGGGATTCATTTGAATATATATATTTTAATCTTAAACATAATTTTATTCGAAAATGATACTAAAAAGGTACTAAAATCTATATTTTCAACATCAATTTTGTTTCACTCATTCCCTCTCATTAAACACCACTTCTATGTTTTTAATATGTACATGTTATGGATACATAACACATATCTTCTCAATTCAATTATCATTATACAAATATATTCATATAACATATCATTAAATTAAAATTTAAACAATTACTATAAGTCTAATCTAGTATATATATGAATCAGAAATAATGGTTAAATTTCCTTCTCATTAAATATATATTAATAATTATCCACCAAATTGTTTAATTTAATATTGTCTATGTAAATGTTTATTTATTTTAAATTATAAATTTTATATCCATTCTTAAAATAAAATTTACCAAAAAATAAACTAAAATATATCTTATAATAAAATTTTTAAAATTACATTATGAAAAAATAGAATGATATTAATTTCAATAAATGTATCTTAACAGTATATTTTTAAAATCTTGAAAACTATTTTACCAAGATTTTGGTTCTTGAATTGTAACTATATACTAGAATGAATACTTCTCCTTGTCAAATGATATAAACCATATACAGACACACAAAAAATTCATCAAACCCTTGTAAAATAATATTTTGGTATTACCACCACACTAAAGAAGCATTGGAAATCAAAATCAAACTTCACCAAACAATATATATAGTCCTCATGAAAATAAATAATTATGAATAAATTAATATAAATAATAGTAACTAGTGGTTTTTGGTTTATATATCATTTTATAGGCTAGTTATAGTGAATTTATATCCTCGATATGTTTATTTTAATTTCACTTCTCATTCTTATTTTTATTGTTTTTGAATTAGTGAAAATTGTGAGATTTTGTTTCAATATAAAGATCCTTAAATAAATTTATAATTTTCATTGAATTTTTTAATCATTTATTATTTATAATAATTTACTTCCTTCTTATTATAAGTTATGCTGATAAATAATAAAATTATATAGTTATTAGTAGTCTAATTGTAATGATTTGCATCTTTATGTTAATAGTAAAAATTGGACTCTACCCTATATAATGAAAATATAATTATAAGGGGATGTTTACATCATGATTTACCCAAATATATGGATAGATAATATATTAATTCTATTTTTATAAAAAATAATTGGATAAAAATATTCATATTTTTATCTATTTTGTTATTCTATTCTAATTAGAGTGATTGAATATAGGACAACTTATTTTTTTTTTCAAAGGAAACATTTTAGATTCATCAATCACAATTAAATAGAATGAAATAAGTCATTAAGAAGTAGAATTACCAAAACATGGTGAATTTTAAAAACGAATCTATTAAAGTGGGTAATGAAATAATAATTATTGAATATGAATGAACCTACCAAAACGATGCATAGTTCTAATATTCTTTCTATTCCCTACATGTTTCTACTTCTGGGTATTATTCTCTTTCATTCTAAAACCATAAAATTATAAGAAAAATAGTATTTTCTACTAAAATTTCTAAATCAGTATCTCTAAATATGACTGAGTAGGGAATTTCAAAATCAAGATTAGGGATCTCCATCAGAAACATTTTTAAATTTTTTATAATGTGAAATTTGATTCTTCCATATAAAAATGTTAATTTATTTTTTGATCCATTATAAAATGTGGGTTTATAAATATATATAAAATATGAGTTTAAAATTATTGTCTGGTGTGATGTGTACATATTGTTATGATTAAAAAAAGGTATTAATTTTTAATATAGAAAATTTAGGAGGGATGTTTTACTCTATGGTAGAAGTTAATGAAAATGATAAGTTTTTATCACTTTTTATTGGGATTTATATAAAGATGAATACTACACTACGTATTTTTAGTTTTTCTGAGTGATATAGGATGATGAGAGACACAAAATTTAATGTGTTACCTAGAACATATAATTTAGGTAGACTACATGGTCATTGATAAGGTTAAGAGGTAAGTGTTCCATGGAGAATTTTTTATGAATATTAATGGGAAAGCCTTATTAATGAAATGAATAAACATAAATAACTAAAACAATCTCACTTAGATACACATATAAGAATATTGTGATAATACACTGTGATGAAAATCTATAGAGGACCAGAATGTATTTTAAATACATACATTTATTAGACAGTTTATGTAAAAATGATTTATGTGGAATGGAAGTTTCTCATGTGAAAATAAATTTTATTGTGAATTAATTGTATGATTAATTCAAAAATCTTTCTTATGAATATTTTCATGATGATAAGTAATATTATTAAATTAAAAATTGATGAGTGATTGTAATTAAAATTACTTAATGAATTTTTTTTTAATTTTTAATGAATGTTCTAAATATGAATAATATTTTTTTTAAAATACTTCAATATTTATTTTTATATTCAATGGTAATATTATATTTAAAATTTTTTTTTATTTCATGATTTTTAGACCCTCACTACCTATATTTGTACATAAATATACCTGATATTCATTCGAAATAATATTTAGTTATAGTGTTTAGAAATATTTGATTCATTATTTTATTATAATGTAATGTCTTTATAAAATAAAATTCCTATATATTTAGTGGTATCTTAAATATAATTATATAATTACATATATGAATAATTTATTCTGTATTTACCCTTTTTATCTTGATGATGATAAATTATGTACGGCTTCAAAGCTACTTTTTGGTCCAGTTTTATTCAATGAATAGTAGATATAGTGATGTAGATGTAACCTAGGGTCGCATAGAAATTGAGTTTCTAGTTTAACATTATATATAATTCATGTACCTAATAGGTTGTGTGACATATTGACCAAATTAGAATTTTTTTTCTTTTGGTCTCTTGATATCTCATTTTATCTTGTATAAACATGGTTACAAATAATTACAGGTGTCTCCAATAAAATTATCACATGATTTTTATGGATTATACTAAATTCTTATATTATTATTTTGAATATATTTTTTCTATTAATTCAAATGTAATAGACCACTATTCTTAATTTTTGGTAAAATTTTAATTATTTATTTTATGGTCATAGATTGTGAAATCACTCTAAAGAATTCTGTTTGATATAATTTAAACTTATTCATAACTCATAGTGATCATGAATAAACATTGGGCCTTCTGGTAGGTGGAATTAAGTGATGTGGTTGGTCGACCTATGTTTTTTACTTGGGCATATAACCTAAATTTTTGATTTCCTTCTGGAATTAAATAAACAAAACATGTTCAAGAGATCCCATGTTTGGAATAACATGATTGTAATTTCTGATTGAAGGAACTCAATGATAACATTTGAAACTGAATATCTATGATCAGTAGAAGATTTTCTTTGATACATACATATAGAACAACAAAATCACACACCCAAAAATTGAAATAAATAGAATTATTTTTGTTGTTCATTACATAGTTCAACTACTTTATTGAAATAATGATATTCTTTGTTGCTAAGGGGAGATAATTTTTTTAAGATTCAAATACGTTAAATAATAAGTAATCAATCTAGTAATATTTATATATATTCCCAATATATATATATAGTTCAACCACCATCCTATCGCTGAGGATTCATCCCGCTATCATCTATTCACTATAGGAATCCCTCTATCTGGTCAATTCCTTCATATTATTCAATAGATTATCATTTCAAACACCCCAAAAAATGTAATTCAATCTTATATATCCTATGTTTATTCTCATATAACAATTTTAAACTACAATATTATGTTTTAAAACCCAAAAAATATCATTCTAATCAGTTTCACATCATCTTAAATATCTCTTATTCATGATTCCATATCCACATGACCCATATAACTCTCTATAACATCATGGAGATATTTATTGTGAATCTAACTAGTTTAAGAATATATCCCTTAAAAATATTTATTCCAAGGGATAATAATTTTTATGAAAAGTCATCTATATTAAACATAAAAAAATATCACTTGAGAAATGTTTCCAATATATGCCACCTCATTCTTAGATAACATAGGCATTCAATCATCAACATATTATACAATTATAATCATTGAGTTTCCAACATTTTTTCAGTCATAAAAGTCCCATAATGAAATAATATTTCCACATAATTCCCTACACTATGTCACTGGTTATCGTATCAGATAGATTCTAGCACCGTTCTTCCTTTTTCAACTCTAGTACCCCTTCCACCACTTTTTCCATAGTTTTTTTATATTTCAGTTGAATGTGTTTTTCCTTGTATAAATCACTATATTTATTAGAAGATAAATTTCACTCTTTCAAAAATTGAATAAAAATATATTCAATTACATTCTTATGAGCCCCATTGATAATCTTTTCAACATTATAATCTTCTCCCCTTTTATCTTGGTAGTAATAAAATTATATTATGTTATCGATGGTGAATCTGTGTATTAATTTCCTGGAATAAAAATAACGGTTGATCCTTTATAATTGAGAATAAATCCTATATAACATCTCAATGTTAATACATATCCACTAATTTGTATATTGCCATATTCTTTGGGCACACATTATATTAAAAAACATAAATATAGTTCTTATATTCATTTTATATAATAGATACACAAATTCAATAAAAAAATATCTATTCATTCTATGATATTTTATAGATTTTATGAACACCATAACAATATATTAAATTTTCATTGTAGTGTCCCATGTTTTTATACCGGATTATATTCCATTGGAATTTGAATTTTTTCATTTAGTGGATAATTTATTTTGTAAATCAATATTTGGATTATAATTCCATGAATCGGAACACTTAAATGTGTTGTTTTTTTTCAATATGGTTCAAGGACATAAGGTCCCTCTGCTATTTTTTTAAGTTTAAGGAGTGCCAAAAAATAAAAAACTAATGTTTTGGGTGGGAATTTAAGGGGGAAAAATTATGAAACCATGGATCCAACTAGTAAATATAGTGTGACATCTGTAGGTGAGAATATGTGACTTACATGGGCTATGAAAGGTTTCCCAAAATTTGAGCATATCTCGCACACTTAGTTCCAATTAGGCAGTTCATGTACACTATGCATTGCATAGTTGGAGCATCATTGGCCAAACTGGGTTGTACAATGATGTGGGTAATGGTTTTTAAGTAGTAGGAGTTCCACAGTTGGAACACCGTTTGGACAAACTGTGTTCCCAAAACAAATGACCATGTTTCAAGGGTGAAATTATCATTTAACCATTAATGTTATTTTAATCCTTTTTTCTATTTTATTTCCTCACTTTATTTGTGTGAAGCTCATCATCCATCATAGAGCTCCTCTAATATGTAACTTAGGATTTCATCAATCTCTTATATCCATTTTTAGAATCGTGTGTTATCATTCCCTACAAAATCCTCTTGGTAAGCTCTATGTTCCTCTTGAGCCTTTCTCTATTTAGTTCTATATCAACTAGGTTATTATGGTACAAGATCATTTTCCCTATTTTTAGGGTGGATTTACATAACATTGATTTCTCATTAATTAGACTATATAAAATCTTAATATCGAGTGTGTAAGTCTCCCAGGATATAAATTAGGTGTTCTATAGATTTTACCTAAATTTGTTTTCTTTATATAATGTTTCCATTTTTCCAGAGGATGGATTTTATCGTATGTCACCATTAAATGTACACATTATTACTAAATTTATATACTCACACTCCCATGATTTTATTTATCAATGTCTAGTAGTTATTGGACATTTTACTAGATCATGGACACCACATGGGTGTTCCAGTATAATTATCCACATATAATTAAATAATAAAATAACAAGAAAACCTCTAAAGGGTTTATCTTGGATTGTAAATGGATTTTCTCTCATTTATATAAATGATTAATTAACCCAAGGAACATCCTAACTGTTGGGAATAACCTATAAATGTAATTTACCTTACAGGTAGTTACATATTTTATCATGAATCCTTATCAGTAACTTTTGAACCATGAAATTTGTGTTCCATGATTTTTCATGACCCATCCCCGGGGCCCGCGTTGTCACTACCCCAAACCCACCTTCCATAGGCCAAGGGCTGGAGACTAGCACCAAAGACATAAATCCCAATAACTGGGAAGGAATTTCATTTATAAAACTCACACAACTAGAGAACAAGCAAAATAAAACACTAGGTAAATCTGAAAACAAAAGTAGTGCTGAAATTAAGGGGCCGGAAATACAATCCCAACTGTAAAGTACAAGGTAAAAGACAAAACATATGGAAGGTGTCATGAAGGTTCTGGATCGTCCTCCACGAATCCTACCTGAAGGGTAGTAACAGATAGCGAAACTCCTAGATCGTCCACCACAAATCCAACCTAAAGGGTATGTACAGACAGCCTCCTCAGTGCCCTTGTCCGTCAACCTCCTCCGGGTACCGACTTGTCGTGAGGTCCACATATGGGCACCGACACGTCATGAGGTCCACCTCCAGGTGTCGTCCAGTCCTCATACACTCAGCCTCCGTCAGCATTGTCTGTCGTCTGTATCCAACACAACGAGGTGCGGGCATAGCCAGTGCAGGGGTGAGTATAACGATACTCAATAGGGACCTCGAGACCCTCAAGGTCTCACTAAATTCAACAAGTACAACACACAAAGAAATATCTCAACAGATAACCTTTACTAATGTATATGCCCATACATATACCTTAGTTATCAAGTAACGCATCTCAGTCATGAGGAAAACACAAAGGTCATTGACTCAGCTCAAACAAGGATTTTTATTCACGATGATGAAAACACGGCTGCTGGAGAACTCCTCCTCTGTCGAGCGTAGTAGTCCTGTCACGAATCCGAGGTTATACTAATTAACCATAGACTGTTGTGGTACTCCACCACTATCGAGTACAACGGGTCTGCCACCCTAACAAAGTAGTACTCCCCATACTAGCCTATAGAGGTACTCCTCCTATCGAGTACCACTGGTCTTCCACACCAACAATGTAGTGCTCCCCACCATGGGTCTGCCACCCCAACACAGTAGTGCTCCCCACTGGGCTAATCAAGTCACTCCGATACGAATCAGAAAAGTAGTCATCAGGTCTCATCCAGCTATAAGGTCACTGTACTTCATATGCTCGTCTCAGGGAGGATCCGCTCCATGAGCTGATAGTCAATAATCTAAGTGTCACTATGTTCCACGAGGAGGACTCTCAAAGGACCGCCTCGTCATAGGGGTCTCAACGCAAAAGACGACGCGTCAATCGGATGCCCGGTCTGTGAGTTATTAGCATTTTAGTTCCAGGGGCCCGGTTGGATTTTGGGTACAATACAACCCGGTCATACTCCAACTATGTCCAAACCTCAGGTGAAGTATTCCAATATAACCTCCTCATCAAGAGGAATCCAACAAAGTCGACGGCTGGTCAATCGGGCATCCGGTCCTTAAGTTATAACTATTTCCGCTCTGAGGGAATGGTTGGTTTTGGGTTCGAACCATCCCGGCCATACCCAAACTTCACCGAAACATTGAGTGTAATATACCGAAATGACCGGCCCGATCCAAGATACCCAATGCAGCTGATGTGCGTCAATCGGAGCTCTGTAGCTTATGATATGGTCGTTTAACCGAAAATGGTTCGGAAATTGGGGGTCTGGGCCCGGTCCGACCCTGCCCAACACCCCCTGGGTCTGCCCGAACCGGGTCAACCCAACCCGGGTCCAGACCGACCGGAATAGTTCAGATCGAACAACGAGGCCCGACATTTGTGGCCCATCTCGGCCCGGCTGGGGGGTGGCCCTGGCTCAGCCAACAGCGCGACATGAAGCTGCACCTCCTTGTTTTTTGAAACAGTAAAGACGTTCAGGTTTTTATTCCACCACCGCGGCTCCAGCCATGACGGTCTGCTCCAGCGGCGCGCTAGGGCCGCCAGACTTCGACGCCCCTATGCCGACGAGGCATGCTGGCAGTGCCTTCCATGAACCATCGGACATACTCCGGTGGTCGGAGTTTCCCACCATCTGTGCCTGCGGCTCTCCCGGCCCCCGTTCATCACTTTGACAGCTTCCATATTCCATTGAGGTCCCGTTTCATCGTCATCCGTCAATACATGCACAGAAAACAACCTGCGGAGGGTCGTACGTGTTCTTTGGCTCGAGCCCACTGTTTTAGATGTTTTCAAACAATATTTATGAATTCAAACTCAATCCAAACCCGAAAAAATAACCCCACATCCATCCCACATGTAAGAGTGATCTACGGATCAACTGGGAAGAGTTAGGTCTTCACTCGTCATTCTTCGTCAAAATATAAGGATAAATTCAAAACAATTCCTCTACTTTGATTATAATGTTTCACATCATTGAGCCGTGGAAAGAGGCAAGCATCACGATAGAACGATGTCATGGAAGAAAGTTTTCGATTCCATCGACATCGGAGGAACAACTGTTATTGTTGGTGACATACACTATGGTGGTGTATCCTCCCTTGAAACGGTGGAAGAAGAAGAGAAGGCTCATCGTCGGTGAATTCACGTTCTTCGTCAGAGTCGTTCTTCACCGATATTGGATGATGTTATTCATTGGAGTTTGGTGTTATTCATCCTAGAGGAACACTCCCATCTAGATTCTCTCAAGCCTTTCAAAAGGTTTCTCCATCACAACAATTTCCCATACTAAAATAATAGCTCATGTGCTATTTTATTTATACAACTATTGATTTAAAAATCAAACACTACAATTAATTAATCCGAAAACCCCACTTAATTAAATATAATGTGCTTGAAATTTCATTGGGTGGAAGGTGGAGAGGCTCCACTCCAATAAATGAGGGGAGTTGCCATGCATTAAATAAGGGGTGAGTTATGGAAAGTTCATAATTTAAAAGGAGTTTACAAAAATAAAGGTGGGGGTTTAAGGAGTTTAGGGGGAGGTGAAAGGTTGGGGATCGTGTGGGCCCCACCTCACAAATATCCACACATGGGTAGTTCGGTGGTTGTGGGCCCCACCCCTTACACCCCCATGTAGGATTTAACAAACATAGATATAAAATTGTTCTAAACAATTTTATTTCACTTTTTATCTAATCCCCAAATTTTACCTTTCAGCCTGTATAAAAAACAACTGCGTTAAAGGACCCCTTAAAAATTACATGTGCTGCGAGTTAATCGGTGCCCTCATATTTCAATTCTAGGCACCGGTTCAAAAGATAGAAAAACCAGTTCATTCATTCACTGAACATACCCAAAAAAAACTTCAGAAATTGATTCCGCGCATACCGGGCCTCAGAATCAGGTGCTGCCAGAAACTGATGTCTCGTAAAATTTCAAAGAATTTATGAAAAATAATTCCATGAAATTTCCAGGTCTTTACATTACTCCCACCTTAGGGCTTTACGTCCCGGTAAAACTTCAACACATACTAGGGAAACTAAAGGGGTGAGCACGCATCTGAGTCTCCAGTTCCCAAGTACTCCCCTGAAGGTTTCCATGCTGCAGCGAATGCGCATCAAAGGAATTAACTGTCCATGTAGGACCCACTCCTGTCAATCCTTGATCTCTACTAGGACCTCCATGAATGTAGCCCCGTCATCGATGTCCAGCTCCCCATGATCAATGATGTGTGAAGGGTCATGCATGTATCTCCTCAGCTGAGATACGTGAATGAAGTCGTGCACCCGGTGCAATTGAAGGTGTAAGGGAAAAGATGTAAGCCACCTCGCATACAGTACTGGGAACCTAGAAAGGTCCGATGAACATTGGAGATTACATTCCTCCTTAGAAAAATATCTGAAGGCATCAAGGAGGTGATACCCATAGGATGACGTGGTTTCCATCCTCGAACTCCAGTGGTCTCTTTCTCTATTAGCATAGGACTTCTATTTGCTCCATGATGTCTTCATCTCCTCGTGGATGCCTGCACCTTCTTCGGTATCCTGAAAATGGGCGTACTAGTCATCATCTTCCTCCACTTCTGAAAAGATCTTCTGCCATATCTCTAACCACACAAAGGGTCTCTCCTTCTTCGTCAATGTTATAAGCAGTACAACAACTCTGAATAAGTCTCGAACAAATATAAGTATGGACGACTCTTGAGTGATCGACTTCACCCACTTATGGATGATTTATCTTGTGCTGCCTAGGATTTCCTTTTCACCGACAATGGAAAACCAGTCCCAACTTTGTAGGCAAACCACAACATTTTTTCCCAATACAGTCAATCTATGTATGAACTATGGTTGCCCATTCCATACCCAATGTAACGTCATAAGGCCTCGACGCTGCCACCAATAATTTCCAACCGAAACTCTCGCCTCAAGGGTCAGATCACACCATCGACGTAAGAGTGATTATCGATTCTCCTCCCAAAGGTATCTCCAGATGTGAGGGTCAAGTAAACGGCTTAACCGAAAACTCTAGTTCTGGGATAAGATTCGTGGAAGGATGGAATGATTCGTATCAATGTATATTGTTACATAAACTAGTAGTATACATAGACCATACCTTGAATCATTCCTAGAGACCTTGGGTCACACTCCTTGACTGTATGCAGCTACTCTCTTCCCCTTCCCTCCTGGTCTCTGAGCCTGGTGGGGAATACAAAGGTAGGTTGTTGTAACTTGACAAAAAGTACACCACCACATGCTGCTCTCCTAGCACTAATTCCACATCTTCTGCTGTACAGATTCATCTGTCCTTAACACTTCCTCTTCTTGAAACATTTTACACGCACAAGTCTCTGAGACTAGTGCTAGTTTTCTGCTTTCCCATTGCTAACATTCACTGGATGTATCCACTCAGCCAAAGAATTTTCAACCACAAGGGTTCCCTCTAGAACCCTAACATTAGTAGGAATGCATAGAGGAAAAGTGTTGTCTTAGATATCCATTAAAACACTTCTCACTCAGAAGTCCGAGCCCTGGAGCACTGATCGTATCGTAGCCATCATGTACCAGGAATGATCGATACACCTCGATGATTACTCAACTACCGACATGTCATCCTGCTGAAGCTATATAAGCTCTAGAAAACACTCAGCTACCTCCTCAAGCCAGTCCTTAGCCGCCTGTAAGTCGGGCATGCCTCAGATCCTGAGGGGTATCTGATGTAGAAACACATGTAAGGCACTAAGCCTACATGTGTTTTCTACATGTAGCGCCGGTTGGAACAGCTGACCAATAGGTATTGATATAGCTAGCACACTACCCGAAGGTACTATCTTAGGCATCGGTCCATGTACTGAAGCATCGTCATTATGTGGACCAACCTCATGGTTACTTACTGGGAAACACCAGTAGATTAGATCATCATCTTCTCTACTAGTGTCTAAACAAGGTGTAGAACTCTAGCAATCGCCTCCAGTCAGTCCATTGCTGCCTGGGAATATATCTCGCCACCTAACCTCGGAGGACTCTATTGTTGGAACTCATGCAACACACACTTTCTGTGTGCACCGTCCGCTAGTACTTCTAGTGTCATCTACTGCATAACGGGTAGTGGTGCGGATTGTACACCACCCGAAGGGGCCAACATAGAAAAAGGACCCTACAACGGAGCGGTGTCACTCAGTGGGCCATCATCGTGTACTATATCGGAACTCCAACTGACTATCTTCATGGATTCATCCTGAATAGATGTAAAACGGAAAAACAATTTAAACCTGCTAAGCTGACCCAATTTGAGATGACTTAAAGAAAACTTTTGGAAACACGCACGCAATCAATGTTTTCGTGCACCGGGTCAGAAATCATAATTCAAGGTCCTAGTGTATGGATACATCAGCCGCCACAGCAATACTGGACTCCCTGAATAGAAAAACACAATCGGTACACTTAACATGGTTGCTTCATAGAAATAAAATATCAGAGTCACAAGTTCTGCGGTAGAACCAACCTATCTCTGATACCAATTTGTCACGAACCGTCCCTCGGGGCCCGCGTCATAACTAACACAAGCCCTCCTTCCATAGGACAGGGGCTGGAAACTAGCACCAAAGGCGTAAATCCTCATAACTGGGAAGGCATTTCCATTATAAAACTCACACAACTAGAGAACAAGAGGAAGAAAACACTATGTAAATCTGAAAACAAAAGTAGTGTTGAAAGTAAGGGGTACAAGCCCAACTGTAAAGTACAAGGTAAAAGACAAAATAGTTGGAAGGTTTCAAGCAGCTCCTGGATCTTCCACCACAGATCCTACCTGAATTGTAGGTACATATAGCACAGCTCTTAAATCATCCACCATGGATCCTACATAAGTGTATGTACAGATAGCCTCCTCATCACGCTCGTTTGTCAACATCCTCCGGGTACCGAATCGTCGTGAGGTCCACATCTGGGCACTGACTCGTCGTGAGGTCGAACACCATGTGTTGTTCAGTCCTCATACACTCGGCCTCCATTAGCATTGTCCGTCGTCTGCATCTAACACAATGAGGTGCAGGTATAGCCCATGCAGGGGGGAGTATAATGATACTCAGTGGGGACCCCGAGACCATTAAGGTCTCACTAAATTCAATACGGATAAACCACAATGAATGATCTCAACATTTAAACATTACTTATGTATATTCCCATACATATACCTAAGTTTTCAAATAACCAATCTCAATCATGAGGAAAACACAAAGGTCATTGACTCAGCTCAAACCAGGATTTTTATTCATGATGATGAAAACACGGCTCTTGGAGAAATCCTCCTCTGTCGAGCTCAGTAGACTTGTCCTGACTCTGAGGTGCTACTCACTAACCTTAGACTGCTGAGGTACTCCTCCACTATCAAGTGTCACGGGTCTGCCACCCCAACATTGTAGTTCTCCCACTACTAGCCTACAGAGGTACTCCTCATATCGAGTACTGCAAGTCTGCCACCCCAACACAGTAGTGCTCCCCGCCGTTGGTCTGCCACCCCAACACAGTATTTCTCCCCACTAGGGTAGTCAATTCACTCCGATAAGAATCAGACAAGAAGTCATCAGGTCTCATCCCGCTACATGGTCACCATACTATGTATTCTCTTCTCTAGGAGGATCCACTCCATGAGATACTGGTCGACACTCCAAGTGTTATGATGTTCCATGAAGAAGTATCTCAAAGGACCTCGTCATCATAGGGGTATCGACGCAACAGACGGCGCGTCAATCGAACGCCTGGTCTGTGAGTTATTAGCATTTCCGGTTGTGGGGCCCAGTGGGATTTCGAGTACAATCCAACCCGGCTACACACCATCTGCGTCCAAACCTCAGGTGATTTTTTCCAAAAGAACTTCCTCATCAAGAGGAATCCAACATAGTTGACATCACATCAATCAGACGTTCGGTCCTTAAGTTATAAGGGTTTCCGCTCCGAGGGCCTGGTTGGTTTCGGCTTCGAACTAACCCGGTCATACCCAAACTTCACTGAAACCTTGAGTTTAATATACCAAAACGACCGTCTCTATCCAAGGAATCCTACGCAACTAATTGTGAATCAATCAGAGGTCTGTATCTCATGTTACGGCCTTTTAACTAAAACAGTTCCTGAAATTGGGGGTCTGGGTCAGCCCGAAATGGGTTAACTCGACCCTGGTCTGGGTCTGGCCTGGCTGGCGTGGCCCGGCCCAGCCAGCATGGATCTGCCCAGCCGGTGTGATCCGGCCTGATCGGCATTGTCCGGCCCAACCTGCACGACCCGGCCCGTGTGGCCCGGCCCAGCCCTTCCGGGGGGCGTTGAATCGGCCAGCGGCGTGGCATTAAGCCACGTCGCCCTATTTTCCAGAATAGAAAAGCAGTTCTGGTTTTTATTCCACCGCCGCAACGTTCTGCTCTGGCGGTGCGCCACCGCTAGATTCCGGCACCGCCATGCCCATGCAGCGCGCCGCCAGGGCCTTCCGCCGACCACCGGACGCGCTCCGTTGGTCCGATTTTCCCACTGTCTATTCCTGCAGCTCTCCCGGGACCCGTTCTTCATTACGACAGCTTCCATATGCTTTTGAGGTCCCGTTTCATCGTCTCCCATCAATACGTACACAAACAAACAACTTGCAGAGGGTCGGTCTTGTTCTTCGTCCCAAGTCCATCATGTTAGAATATTTCAAACAAGATTTAAGAATTCAAACTCAAACCAAACCCGAAGAAATAACCCCGCATCCAACCCACATGTACGACTAATCCTCGAATAAACTGGTCAGAGTATTGTCCATGCTTATCGTTCTTCCTCAAAAGGTATGAAGATATTCAAAACATTCCCCTACTTTGATTATGATGTTGCACGTCGTCGAGTCATGGAATGAGGCAAGCGTCACGATAGAACGGCGTCGCGGAAGAAAGTTTTTGATCCCGTCAAATTCGGAGGAAGATCCATCATTGTTGGTGACGTTCCCTGCGGCGGTGTCTCGTCCCTCTTCTGAGGAAGAAGAAGAGAAGGCTCGCCGTCCGTGACTTCGCATTCTTCGTCGGAGTCATTCTTCGCCGATAGTGGACGATGTTCATCAATGTAGGTTGGTGTTCTTCATTGGAGAAGAACAATCCCTTCTAGATTTTCTCAAGACTTTACAAAGGTTTCTCCAACACAACAATTTCCCAAACTAATATAATAGCTCATGCTACTAATTTATTTTTAGAACTATTGATTTAAAAATCAAAAAACTCAATTAATTAATCGGAGAACCCCACTTAATTAACTATAATGTGTTAGAAATTTAATTGGGTGGAAGGGGGAGAGGATCCACTCCAATAAAAGAGGGGAGTTGCCCTGCATTAAACAGGGGGCGAGTTATGGGGAGTTTACAATTTAAAAGGAGTTTACATAATTCAAGATGGGGGTTTAAGGAGTCTAGGGGAGGTGAAAGGTTGATGATCGTGTGGTCCCCACCTCACAAATATCCACACATGTGTAATTAGGTGGTTGTGGGCCCCACCCCTAACTCCCCCATGTAGGATATAACAACCATATATATAAAATTGTTCTAAACAATTTTATATAACTTTTCATCTAATCCCCAAATTTCAACATTCACCCCGCATAAAATGCAACTGTGGTAAAGGTCTCCTTAAGAAATTATCGGTGTTGTGTGTTCATCGGTGCCCTCAGATTTCAATTCCAAGCACCGGTTCAAAATATAGAAAAACCCGCTCATTCGTTCACTGAACATACCCGTAAAAGACATCAGAAATTGATTCCGGGAACACTGGGCCTCGGAATCTGGTGCTGTCAGAAACCGAAGTCCCATAAAATTCCAATGAATTAAAAAAATCATTGAAATTGTCGGGACATTACATGTTTGATAACATTCAGCAATTCTTTTTTTTTTGGAGAATTGAGTTATGAATCTTGAATGTTATGTTTCTTTGAGTTAAATGAATTGTTGTTAAACAATTCCATTTTTCTAATAAAACCTATTTATAAGGTTCACTATATTTAATTAGATAACGATATGTGTGCTTTTTCTTATTCGAAATGTAGGAATTCATATTTAATTTCTTTGGAATGTGATGTGGATTACATGTGTCGCCTTGTTGTTCTAAAATGAAATAGTAAAGGGGAATTGAACATTTTTAATGTTTCATTCATTAATTATATTGTATACTTACTATAATGTCTCCTTATTTTGTTAAATTAATTAATTAAATGACTTATGAACTCCATGAGTGATACGTGGGTTTCCTTTCATGGATTTACAAGGACGGCCACATCGTGATTTTGATCAGTTTCAATGATGGTTTTTGTAAATGTTGGCGGAAATATTGGTATTCCATAATAAACTCATTGTTCATTCTTTTTATATAATTATGTGCAAGACTAGTCCCCTAGGGGAGACAAAATTAATGAGATCAATAATGAGATGGTTTTACGAGTCGATGAGTGATACTTGGTCCCCTGTGTGAGATAAAATGTATGTGTTAAGAGTTCATTATCTCACAATAGGCTATGAGTGTAGGCCCAAAATTATACCTATTTAAAAATTTGGTTTGTAATTTATAGAATAGGTGAAATATCATTTATTTTTAACCATGATATGAATTCATGAAGAAACCCACATTATTGGGGTCACTCCATCTCTTAGTACTTATTTCATACTTTTTTGTTACAACAACACTCAGTCGCATTTGTATAAGATTCGAATTGTTCATATGTTACTGGATTAGGACGATCTAGACATCATTGGATCAGGTTTCCATGAGGAAACTGAGCCTGACATGGTTTTTTATTTTTATATTCTTTTTTCTTTATTTTTTATACAAATACATATATTTACAAACACAATGAATATTTTATAAGCATGAAATTTATTATGATTTAGACACCCTTGGTGGTGGATTACTAAGTATATCGCACACCATTTTCTAGCCTCCATTGAAATAGGGTAACCAAAATATACTCATGGTTTTAGTACCATGTTCATTATCTTGTGATGTTATGCTTACAGCTAGGAGATATTAATAGATGATCCATACAGTATTCATTTTGCTGATGGAGACCACCCTTAAGAATTATTTTCTATAATTTGTTTATTCATTTCTATTTTATTTCAATATTTGATGCATGGTATCCTAATTTATATTTAGAATATCATCAACATTCATTCATGATTTCATAATTTCATGGCCATGTTTATTTCGTTTTTAAAGTAGTCCTCCACTTCTCTGTCTTTTATTATTAATGCTTCTGCTACTCCCTATTGATTTATTATTGACAATACCATTATGATAATTTGATATCGAAGGTATATTTTCCACATTTTAAAACCATTATTCTTTATCTTCTGGTATAAAGTCTACAAAATAAGGGATTTATGGTTGAGTCCATGTGGTGATCGGTCTGGCATCTAGTTTAGTAGTCAGTCGGGTTTGGACATTTAAATGTGCTATCATATCCCTTCTCTTACTTTTTTGTATTACTTTTTTCGTCTAGTAAATGGGATACTATGAATGCTTCAATGCCTGGTAAATAGTGGTGCATGGTATTGATCAACCCACATGTGGGTAAAAGTTAATGTGGTTGGGGATGGTATTGATGTTTTTGTTGTTTGTCATTACAGTTGATTTGATTTCACCTTTAGTGATTAGAGTAATTTCATCTAGTTACTAATTAATGATATTTAAAATTTTCTCTTGGCATGGTATGGAAAGGGGGAAGCATTATGTGCATCATTATAGGCATTCATGAATTCAAATTTCATACATATACCATGTCATTTAGATTACATTGATAGGTTTATTAAAAAATATTAATGTACCTTGAATGTTTTATTAGCATGTATTTTATACGGCACGTATAAATTTTATTAACATGTTTAGTTTTTAACTATTTATGTATTTTATTATCATTTTCATGTAAATTAAATTCTCACTCTTTAGTCAGATTCCATGCTTGTTTCACCATCTTGTTCTTATTCAGCATTCTATGTTATTATTTTATCATATCAGATTACTTAATTTATTTATGTTACTAATTTAGGTTCTTGTTTTCAAATTTTCATGCTTCTATGATTGATTAACTTGTTTGAAGAATGTTGTTTGTGATTAATGGGGATCCAACTTAGAATTTGTTACGTGTATGGGCGCCTTATAAATTGAAAAGTGATGACCCATTTAACTGAACCATTTTTTATCTGCTTTATATACTTAATGACTATTGTAGAAATACTGAAGCTATTAAAAATATTATCCTAAATAAATTAGTTTTGATTAAATGGGATCTAACATATAATTTTTAAATTTTATAGCCCTTTTATGAATTGGTATATGGTGACCCATATAATCAAACCATTTTAGATGTACCTTATATATTTAAAATAGTTTTCATAAATGTCAAGGCCATTAACATTTATTTTAATTTGTAAAATATTCTTATGGTTAGATGTGATCTTCTTTTAACTTGTATTGTGTTCATGAACATTATAATTGGATTGGTAATGACCCATAAAAATGAATCATCTCTTATGGTCATTTTACTTAAAAACTATTGTAAATACAAATATTCTTAAATCATGAATTTAAATGATTTGGTTTCCTTATTAGGGAAGTTTCTCTTTTACATTGGATAATGACCCGTGTGGTAAAAATTATAAATACAGAATTAGGCCCCAATAGGTTTTGGGGGGAATGTTGTTAATAAAATGATCATGCTAGTGCTTCTTTCAAAATATAAATTTTTAAATTGTTCAGTTAGTTTTTTTATGAACCCTAGATGTATTTTATTAAATACATATGTAAATAGGGGTATAAATATTTTTTCCCTATGCGTGTTTTATCTTTTCCCAAAAAAGAACATGATACTTTTTATTTATTTTTGGTATTGGTTTTTCTTTAAAGCTAATAATTTGAATGTGTAGAATAAATAAATCAGTTTTCCCTTGAAACGGAATTTGATAATTTTGGAATGCTTATTCCCTCTCAGGTATGAATATAATTGTTTAGATTTTAATCTTAGTTACCTTTATTTGGGGTGACCTCATTTCAGTTCAATGGTTTTTTCTTGGGTTATGGGATATTATTTGTAGGTAAGAACCTCATATTTTTATAACCAGTTCTTCTTAGATACCAGCATGTTAACTTGTGTGGTATATTTTGTGATCCATAGACCCATTTAGTTTGCCTCATTACTAAAATGACAATATGTTTTGAGTGGTGGTCATGTTATATTCTGATCCTTTCCCAAAGTCTGACCATAATGAAATTTTTATTTTTGGTGGTCTATAAATTCAAAGGGTATGGTTGGGCACTTAATAGATCTATTAAAAATTATTATCCTTCTTCATTATTGTAAAGAGACTCTGCAGGTCACTAGTTTGTTTAATATACTTACAGATTAATGTGGATTAGAGTCAGGTATTCACATGGGACATTCGATACTGAAATGCATATGTTTGATAAGCATGTGGATAGTGTCAGGGGATTTTCTATTGGCTCTTTTCCACTTAGTGTAGTATTTATTGATATACATGATAACCATCATCTAATTAAATCATGCAATGAACTGTTTATGGTCTGTGGTAATCATTCAATCCTTGAGTTGTTAATGTTTTCACATCAGTCATCTCTAGAGTTATGTGACTTGGGTTTTAGTAAGGATGAATATTTTTTCAAATTTTTTGGATGGTGTTTCGAAGAGGATCAGTTGTTTGACATGTTGGTTAGAAATTTTATCTTTTAAGCCTAATGTTATGGATTAGGCGGGCGTATCCATAGAGGGGATTCACATGTAATTATAGATGTGAATCTAATCTAGCACTATTATGTTTCTAGTGTATGTTTTTATTTTTTTGAACTATTTCTAAAGTATGATAGCCATAATTAAGATCCTTGGACTTTCTATTATGGAGATTGTTCCATGGTATGGGTCATATTTCACTATAAATACGATTAGCAGAACATTCTTAATAAGGTTAGTGTTGAATTATATTTGGTTGAATGTTTTCTTCAATGTAGAATGATCACAACCTAGAGAAACATTTAAATTGTTAATCCTTTCTTAAATTACCTGGGTGATGGTGACATTGAATCATTTTTATGCCTATTGGGTAAAATGATGAATGGATGGCAAGGTATGAAACCATTGAAAAACCTGTTGTACAAGGGTGGACATTGGTGGCTATGTTATAAATATCCTAGGATTCCTCAGTTAGTAATGGATTCATGGTTAGCTAATGGAACTTCTTTGGAAGCCATCGTTGAGCTCTTCTATGGTAGTCATCTTGTGTTGTATTAACTCTCCTTCTTATTGAGTTTTCAGTTATGAATGATTTGGAGCCCTAGTAAGAACGTTTTCTTTGCTTTGGAGGAACTATCTCATGTTCTTTTTGTGAACCGTTCGAATACTCTCAGTGTACACTGGAATGAAGGAAAATCATGTCCCATATCTTGACATCCTCAGGTTACTCTGAGAGAGAATTTATTATATTCCATGATAGGATTTAAAAAGATATTGGGATCATTGAGTTGTCTCAATAAGTGTGTGATATAAAAGTATGGTTTTATATAGAATCATGGGTAGTCCTGAGTGATACCTGGGTTCCCAAGTGGAAATTATGGAGATAGGATCATGGACACTAGTCATTATTTCTTGATTTGATCACTAGAAGAATTCTATTTTGGGGCTAGTCATTGTTCTTGATGTGTGGATGTTTGAATTTTTTACCAACTTCTCCTATTAATAACCATTTATGTTTTTCTTTATATGACCTCCTGGAAATTATGTTGTTGATCCTGAGGTTCCCTGATCCTTAGTCAGGCTTTGAAGGGATGTTTTAAAGGGTGGTGATTCTTGTGTGGTAGATAAAGAGTGAACCTATTCTTGTTCTAGGACATGACAACACAAAGAGTGGTTTTAGTGACAAATTACATCAGATGACTATTATGGGATTCGATGGATTTAATCTGATAAAATTTTAGGATAAATTCATTTAAATTCTTCAGGGTTATCTTTTAGAAACAATTTTTCATCATGGCCTAGGGTTTTGATAATGGTCATCCGGTAGTGTCTTGACATGTCTTCCTCTAGTTTTGTTAGATAAGATTAGTTTAGAATCAAACTTGTGGTCTAATATTGTCTTGTTTTGTGAGTGTCATTTGAACACTATAAGAACATTTTGAAGGAAAATTTTTTATAGTAGAGGTACTATATTTCATAATTGGAACATAAATGATAGAACCTATGGTGGAAACACCATAGGATAAGAGGTTAAATACATGATGTGTAGGTATTTTCTCTAGATGGGAAATCTCAAGTAAACTCGATTTCAATTATTCTATTCAGTAAAACAAGTGTTGGCTTGAGTTTTATGACACATGTAGCATATGTTACGGTGAATCTTAGAGGTGCATTGCACCTTTGGAAATGAAATTCATCCATTTGAACAAAAATTCACGACATGAGTAGGTCTAAAGATGTACTCATCATTTTCCCTAGGCTTTTCAGGAACATAAACTTCCAAGGTTGGAATATTGTATCATCCCATGTTTTTAGATAGGATGAAATTCCATGAGAATTTGAATTTTTTCATTTGGTGTATGGTCTATTTTTTAAAATGAGATTTGTAATATAAATACAGAAGTTTTAACACTTCAATTTGTAGTCTTTTATTGTGGATCATGGCCCAAGGGGTCCCTCGTGTGTTTTGTTGAGTTTCGGGAGCATTGGTCCCTAAAAATTCATGTTTTGGTTGGACTATTAAGGGCACACAGTTTGTATAAAACCGTGAAACCCACCAGTGAAAATTCTATGAAATATTTATGTGAGAATATATTTCTCATATGTATTTTTCATGGTTTCCCAAACCATGCTACTAGCTTGCACGATTAGTGCCAATTATGCAGTGTGATTACATAATTCAGTGCACTGTTGGTGCACAGTTGGAAAAAATGTGTTGTGTATCCATTGATGTTAATGGTTATTAAGAAGTAAGAGTTTCATGATTTATACTTGGTTTGGGCAAACTATGTTTGCAAACCATACACCCATATTTCAAATTTGTAATTACCATTTTACCATTAATAATCTTTCAAAACTATTCCCTTTCTTTTCATTCTTCCCTCCAGCCATGTGAAGCTCCTCCACATACCTTGTGGATCTCCTCTAAAACCTAACATATGAATTGTTCAATATCCATTGTACATTGTAAAAATCAAGCGTTATTGGCCCCATTTATTTCTCATAGTATGCTATATATTCTTATTGGACCTTTATTTGTTTACTTTTATCCCCACTAGGTTTTCATGGTGTAATATTATTTTCTTTATTTTTATAGATTATTTTTTATTCAATTTCTCATGAATTGGACTAAAAAAGGTTGATATGAGGCATGTGTGTCCTCCTTGGTATAAGGTAGGTGGTTTATATATTTTACCTCTATCTTTTGTTACGTTATAAAGCATTTTCATTATTCCACATGCCATATTTTTCTATGTGATGTTGTAAAATGGGTCTCTTTATCCTAAATCGATTTGTGAGTGGATGTTGAACGTTATCATGGACACCCCTTGGGGTTAAGATCTTGATTTTACTCTTATAATTAAATTATAAAATACTAGAAACAACTCCCATGTTTTCATATTGGGTCGTAATTGGGTTTTCCCTCTGTTATATAAATGATGAATAAATCCAAGGCATCCCTATGTAATTTCCCCAAACTATAAAGGGAATTTCACTTTCATGAAATCCCCTATTTGATCATGAAACCTAATATGTTCCTCTTAAACCATGAAATTATATTTCCCTTTATTCTAACATAATATAAGTCTTTTTTTGGGTGACTTTAGTTATGCCTTTTGTAGGTGAGGTTTATTTGAGATAAATGAATTTTTTTAAACAATGTCTTATTTTCTAATAAACCCCCTCAAAGAGGTGCTCTTTATTTAATAGGAATGTTATCTATTTTATTTGTGTTATCTCACTAGATATAATTTAAATTTAATTTCATTCTGATTTGATTTGGAAGAATTATGTATGTGAACTCGTGTTCTTATAAAATAAAATCGTAAATGTGCATGGAACCTTTTAATTGGTTCACTGTTTCATGATAAGGAATGATTACTAGAATGATCACTTTTTTTTAACGTAATTAATTAAAAGATTTATGAACGACATGAATGATACTTATGATGAATTTCAAGTATTTCCAAGAATGGGATCGTTGTTATTATGATCAATTTCAATAATGGGTTTTATACACCATGGGGGTAATACTAGTACACTAGGACGGGCACAACTTTCTTTTAATTAGTTTCACTAATGGGTTTTTATAAAATGGGGGAAATAATGCCATGTCAGGATGTGCTTACTATGTGTTTTTATTACCTCATTATGAGTGAACCTAGTTCGTTATAAGAGACACCTTCAATGGGCTCATTGGATGGATGGTTGTTCAAAGCCATGAGTGTGACATTGTCCAAAAGGTGAGATGCCTGGTATGGTCTCAAAGGTTTTTGTCCCACATTAGGCTAGGAGTGATACATGAAAGGCCTTAAATGGTCACATTCGATGGAATCCAATGGATGTGGGTTTTATATCCCTCTTGGTGTGATATATGAATTCTTTATTATGGTTCAGCTTAGATGGTCCCAATATGATGCATATTTGAAGATTTTGTAGTTACTTTATAGAAGAGTTTAAATGTATGTAATGTTTATCCATGGGAAGTCTCCACCAAGAAAAACCACATACATTTGGTCAGTCCATATCTTGATACATATTTCAGGCCCTTTTTGTTACCACTTCCCTCCAACTAATTTTTCATGTTTCCTATGGTTTAGAAATTATCAGCTATGGCCGAGTAGGTATAGTGGATCTAGGTATCCTTGAAAAACAATATAACTACATTCTTATTTATTTCATTATACTTTGTTTCATTAATTTTGATTAATATATATGTATATATAAGCATAATGGTCATTTAATATCCATGAACTATATTATGTTGTCGACACCCTTGGTGGTAGTCTACGAAATATATCTCAAACCCTACCTAGGATGCCATTCCACTAGGGTACCTGAACAGACCTCATGGTTACTAGACCAGGTTCTTGGGCTTGTGTTTTTACACTTATATCTATGATTTTGGATTAGACGGATTAGATGGTACTCGTTATTCTTATGGAGACCACTCTCGGGTCTTTTGTTCTATCATTTATTTATTTAATTGTACTCTATTATACCATCTGGTTTGTGTTTTATTGATTTATTTTTAGTATCTCATTGATATGAATTCATGATTTTATAATAGTGTGTCCATCCTTATTCAGTTATTATATTATTCTTCAACTACCCTATATTTTATTATAACTTCTTCCACTACTATTTATGGATTTATAGCTAATAATACCACTATGATAATCTAATCGTGAAGGTATAATCTATATATTTTACCACCATTAAACCCTCTCTCCTAGTTGGTTGCCTCTAGTGTGTTGGGAAGCACACTTGAGGCCATGTGTAGACTTTTTTGTCTCCTATTTTAGTAGTCTGTTGCTCTAGAATGTTACATTCATCACTTTAAAAATAATGGAGTAGATAAAACAGCCATATCATGATGCACGAATATTATTTTCCATTTAATTATTATCATATTAAATTAGTGGATAAATATCATTGTATAGTTTCAAATAGTCAGATGGCTATGTAATGGAAGGTTTGTATGAATAACTTTTTGGACTCTATATTATCTTCATGATAGACATTAACTTTAACAACATCAATATTCTTTACTTCCAATAAATTTATATCCTAATCAATAATATCAATTTCGCTACCCTAATATGCATTATACTAACCTTCATGATAATTTTTCATTCATCTATTAAATCTATTTAAATACTTCTCCCTGAATAATTATGTCATAATCTTTCTTCTTTCCACTTTAATTTATATTACTTATTACTATTCAGGATCTGTATAATTTCAAACTGACACATGGAATGAATTAAAGTAAATATTTCAATTAATTAATGGGGTATTTTGGGGAAATGATTATATAAGACCCTTTTTCATATTTTTCATTCAATCATAAAATATGTAATGATGTATGGGGGAAATTTTATTCATTTGGAAGGTTAATTAATTATGTGTGGAAAATTATAATATTAATAAAATGAATAACAATGAGATTTAGAGAGGTCATATAATGAAACAAATTTTGCTATATCTTAAAAAAAATCACCAATGTAACTCAAATATAGTAATTTTATAGAATATGAACATTAGGCCAACTAGTGCATCAATATAAGGGCTGATGATGACATTTTAAGTCAATAAACAATTAATACATTGGAAAAGGGAATGCCTACGCAATTCTAATTTCCAATTTTTGTTACAAGAATGATGTTTTAAAAAATACATTTATTATCCAATGAATAAATACAAATATGTTGTTTAATTATTATTCTCACAACTATTTTACATCATAAATTTTTATAAGGGTACACCAACACTACATTAATGATTTTTTGTTGAATTATCATTTAAAACTCTTAATTTCATGATGACTTCATCCCATATATATCACACCCCTCAGATAGATTTCTACGGGAATATTGTTCCCAAAAAACATACTATTATAACTAGAGTTAAATTTCTATGTATTTTTTGTCATATATTATCTCTGTCAATATAGATCCCATAAAAATTAGTGATGTAGGGAAGTCACATTTTACTACATTAATAAACCAATTTTTATATATCAGTTAAATGATTACTATGAAATCCCAATGGAAATTGTGAACATTATATGTGTCTTGATACCTTGTCAGGATGGATATTTAATTCAAATTTTTTTAGTGAAACCCAAAATTGTTGATATTTTTATTTTATAGGAGTATATCGATGTATTTAATTTAGAGAATTCTAGTTATCCATTGTACCATGATGTTTTCTATTCAATGGGATGAATATATAATGATATGATAATTGTCAAGACTCGTTATATAATGGAAATGATTGAGTTACATGAATGGTCGGATAAAATATAAGACATTAAAGATAAGGGATTAAAATTCCTTACTTCTTCATCCTGTTGTTACCTACTTTATTTTGTTATGAATAATGTCGGTTCAATGTGTCTCTATATAGATTAATTTCAACTTAACGAGGTCATTATCAAGAAAAAGATTCTTTTACCCAATATTGATGACTTGTGTGATTATCTATGAGGTAATAATTTCATTTAAATTTTTGATAATAAATCTGGATATCATAATTTAAGGGTTAAATAGAATGTTATACTAAAGATATCCTTTTATACACAGTATGGGCACTATAAATTTTTTATAATTCATTCCAGAATTATAAATTACCCAGATATATTCATATATATATTGAATATAGAATTAATAATTTATCATAATCACTTTGTGGTAGTATTTATATATTATACTCTTATATTATCTAATAAAAATGATGATAAATAATATCATTATGAATTTTTTTTGAATAACTCAAGGATGAAGAAACAACATGTAAAAATTACCATGTGTGAATTTTTGAAACATAAATTATCATTATTTGGTTATATAATTAAAATAAATGGTATATATATTTTTCCTTCTATAACATCCCAGTTTTTAAAAATAAATAAATTATTTTTTTCAATAGCGTAAAGGATATGTTACCATGAGCCTAAACAAACAACAAAATCGTTATATTTATCTGTGAAAGTTATAAAATAGAAATTAAATTATAAATAATGCATAACATTAAAGGACATATAAAATATATAATGTTATTAATCATTTATAATACATTAATTAATTATTTTTAAATAATCACCCAAATTTTTAGTAAATTCAATTCATTTAAAAAAAATACATTTTCTTAAAATTGATTTTATTGAAATTTAATAGTGAATATTATAATTTATTTTTAGAAATTTTGGAAAAATAATTTCATAAAATCAAATTAATTGTTCAAAACATAATATAATTTTTTACTTTGGGTAAAATTTTGGGATTTTTCAAAAACTATTGGGTTTTCAGTGAATAGTGAAAATACAATTTTTTTAAAAATTATCAATTCATTTCAATAAACATAAACTTTTAAAAAAACAATTATTTATTAAAATATATATATATCAATATATATATTATTTAATTTTATTTCACCCACTTAATTTTTTTAATAAACATTATTTTTTATTTTTTACTATTTGTATTTTTGTGTTTAAAAATGGTATTTTTCTAAAAAATCATTTAAAGTACATAAACTTTTTCCATTTATTTAATTTAAATAATACCTAATGGGAACTATTTTAAATTAAATATATAAAGTATATATCATTATAAATTAATTTATTTCCTTTAAATTATTTTAATTAGTCATTTATTAAGTGTAAAATCATATTTTTATTGGAAAATGCACTTCTTGAAAACCATCTTTTTAATCATGGTAGCTGGTTTTGTTTCAAATTTAATTTTTAAATATATTTGAATTGGATTTGGTAAAATGGATTCCATATTTGGAATCAGAAGGTATAAATTAGGTCTTAATTTCATCTTAATTTTGAAGAATAAAAAATTATCGTGGAAAAAACATATTTACCGCAGAATAAGTCTAACAATGTAGTGGGTCATAATTTAAAAGTAAAAGCATAATATAAATAAAAATTAAACAATTAAATTGGTGGAATATTTGTTTCATGATATTAAAATAACTTTAGAAAATTAATTATCAGCAAAATTCATTAGAATTAATTCCACCTAAATGTGGTTGGATTTAAATAAAAAGTAGCCATTATCTAATAAATTAGACACACCCCTCATCAGATATATATACCACTCCTCACCAACCATTTTCTCCTAAAAATACATGAATATCATAAAATAGAATCATAAACCTCTCTTAATAACACTCACCACATCCATGTGTTGATGGTCATACCAAAAGACCGGTTCCAAGGTTCTTTAAGGATATGATATTCAAGAGGTAACTTTCTCTAAGCACCTCTCCCAGTTTCATTTAATCTTATACATTCCCCTCACATCATTCATCCATAAAATAATAATGAACCCAGAATAATTTGTATATTTTATTTTTTTGTTTATAATGGAATATCCTATATCCATTCCTTTTCCCATCTCTTTATATTTAATGAAAATAAATCAATTTCCAAATTATGGAGGTTAATCATCTCTATGGATAATAATTACTGGTTTTTCATTACCTTCTTCAAGGATCTTCATTAAACTATTATTATTATAAAATCAAATTGTACTAATTATATTCTAACTTATTTTATGTTACGTATCAGATATATAGGTAGTATATTAGATATAACTACAAATGTTTGTAATGGTCATAAAAACCTCCAAAATAAGGTAAAAATTTATCATTAATATTATATCATATGAATCATCATCAAGTAAGAAATAAAATATATGGGACCCTTTATATGTCATAAATTGGGTTAATATAATTTTATTCAAAATATAGATTATAATTTCCATGTGATTGGGAAATCCTTAATTATACCCAAATGAAATGACCATGACATCATTAAATGAATGAATCCACAACAATGAAAATAATGAAATTTTGTTAATTAATGGGTGATAACATATTATAAAAGGATCATATAAAGATTGATAAATATCAATAAAGTTCTCTAATATATAAATTCAAATATTTTATCCATTATACATGATGTTTTAACACATTTTAATGAATTCAACGCTGAGGTGTAGAATTTTCTATCTCAATTTATATTGATTGGGTTAAAATTCTAATTCATTGATTGTACCATTTTAGATTATGTGTGAGATGATTTTTTATTATCTTATTTTTTTTGTACATTTATATTGGATACACATAGTTGATTAAATATATTGATCATCACAACAATGATAGGATATTTATAAAGGATCATCATTTATTTTTTTAAAAGTTTTAATTAAAACTCAGTTTTTCTTCTATGTTAATGTTTTCAAAAATTGTTTCCAAAATAATTATTAATATTCTATAATTACTATTTAATTTCATTTAAACTATTTTTTTAATTTTTACAAAATATTTTGAAAATATAATTTTTTATAATTTTTTATACAATGTTATTTGTCACTTTTTGGAAAAAAATATATAAGGAATGATTATTATAAATGATACAAAATGAGTGTATTTTCCCAACATCATAATTTCTTAATTATTTAAATATTACATTTAAATTCTATATGGTTATTTTCAAATAAATTATTGTCCTTTAAAATTGAGAAACTTTTCTAAAATATATTCGATCGAAAAATTAAACGAGTTATTTTCCTTGAGAATGTTTTCTTAATTGATGTATTCATGTTTTATAATTATGATAACATTTTTGAGAAATGGTTATGATGATGGGTAATAAAATTTTAAAAGAATAAAGGGTGTTTTGATGTTATATGATGGACTTGTGGTTACATTATTAAATAATTATGGGGGGTTCTGTGATAAACCATTGACCAGTGGTTATGTTATTAACCAATGATCAGTGGTTCCATGATATAAAAAGGACTAGTTGTTAATTTATGTCCTTTAATGCATTAGATACTCTAGATTTAGAGGATGGTAGTATTGGTTAGTCCATTTATATGTCTGATATGGAAAATTATATGTCAACATACATATTTAATATGTATATTATTTTTAATCTGTTTTCATGTGAATCGATTGATTTTGAAAATTCAAGACAATGATATTTCAAAAAATATAATTCATTTTTTGGGATAAAGGTATGTATTTATAAATATATTTTTTTTTATTTTTTACTAGAAATAATTTCTCCTTTTTCCCTTAATCATATTTTTTTCTCATCCTATGTTTTCATTTTATTCACATGGTCTATGAAACAAGTAGAGACATTGATAAGATCAATGATAACCTTTTTGAAGTATTTTCATGAACAGAAACCATATTTTATTTAAATTACATCTGTTTAATGGGAACATTGTATATATTTCCACTTAAAATTTTTGGGTTTACTATATAAGAGTTTTCCCCAATTTAATAAAAAACTAAACCAAAAGCTCAACAGGATTTAAAATATTTGAATTATAGGTTTAAAATAATTAGAATATATAATGTCTATGTCTTGTTACTTATAGTTGGAATGAAATGAGAGTTTATGAAAATTTTTAAACTAGTATATTTAATCTTGAGGTTTTCTTTATAGTTATATATATAATCATGGGAATAAAATATTATGTATGTTTATATGTTTAAAGTTTTGGAGACATTATTTGAGGATTAATGTGGTGTAATTCTAGGTGATTAATGATATTTTTTGAGATTTTATTTATAATTGTAATTTATTTAGTCACAAAGTATTTGAATGCAAATTTATTATATAATTTCTATAGGTATTATCTTTAAATGGGATATTTTCATTTTAAAGTGTTATAATTCATTCCTTGTTTTAAATAGGTTATTTTTTACTGATTAAGGATTATTTATCAAGATGGAAGTAAATACATATTTTACTAACTTCATCCCCTTTTGGATGATTTTATCATCATCATTATTGACAAAAAATTAATAAATGGGTTTAACATTTATCTGACTGTTCAGATAACCAAAAAGAAACTTCTTGACTTATAAAACACCTTATAATTCCAGTAAAAATTTTCTGGTTCCCATTATATTTTTTATTTAATTTCTAAATATAAAAATTACCTACTATCTATAAAATATAACTTCCATAAAGTACATTAGTATTTACTTTTTGGAAGATCAAGATAAATGGTATATCAAATATATCCTGGTCTAGATTTTAGTTATGAATTAATTTATTTTTTATATGAATGCAATATTTATTGTTTGATATTGATGAATCATAAGGATATGATTTATGTCCTTGATTATGAGAATAAACCATTAAATAATAATAAAATGTAGCATAGTTATTGTTTTAAGAAGGAAGAAGAATGAGGGATGTGTTTATGTGTTTATTTTTTAAAATTATGATATAGTGGCATTTAATAAATATTATAGGAATCATAGAACACATAAGTATTTTCATATAATAGGTTTTAATTTATTACATTTGGAAACATATGTTATATGGAATTTATACTTTTTAAATCTGGTGAGAAGGTAATAATTTTATAGAGATTATTTTTGAAGTATATGCAACCCTTAATTTTATGATATCAAAAAAGGTTATTTGAGGAAAAATTCCATTAACATTATAAGAAATAATATTTATGGTATTGTAATTATTTTTTTTTATTTGATATCTAAATTTTAGGTAATTATGTATTTATAATTTTTGGATGAATAAAGAATGTTATGAGATAACAATTGAGGAAAAATATATTATAGTTATTTTTTAGGATTATTCTAATGTTTCATGAGTATTATAAGTATTATATTAATATAAATTTCGAAAAATGAGGATGGGGGACAACTGTTATATTCAGAAAGGCTGAAATAATGAAACCCAAAAATGAATGGTAGAAAGGGAAAATAACTTACAACTAGCCTACATGATTTCTTGGTAAGTATGAAATGGTTTTATATATTTAATATACTTGTTAGATAGAGGTTATATTCTTTCCGGAAACATATTTTTTTAAATGACAAACATGGGATTATAGATTGATTTTGGGATTATGTGAACAATGTTATTTTTGAATAATTTCACTATTTTTTATACCAAATATCATTATGTTAAAAATAATATTATGGAATTTTATTTTAGGAGTAAATATTTAATTAAATTTTAGTGGAATAAAACATTTTATTGTTGATTTATGGTTGTTAATTATATTTATAGAAACAATTATATTATCTTTTATATTATTTGAATATGGAAATTTCATTTTAGTATTAGACTTTAAGAGTGATTGAGATTATTGAAGATAAATACAAAATTTAACTTGGAATACTATGCGATCAAATCATTTTTATTTTTTGTTCTCAATATTAGTCGACAATATTTTTGTGGAATTTTATGGATAGTTATTTTTAGAATGAAATATGTTGAACATTAGGTATTAATGTTGAATTTTAGAGATTAAAGTTGTTTTTATTAGTATTATGGTTTAATAATTATATGGAAATTTATAATATTGTCCTAAAAATTTTTGTTTCTTAATGCCAAAATCCAGGTGCAATATATAATCTTACTTTTGTGGACTTCTTGATCGGTATAAGTTGATTTTTATAGCTTATGTATAAAAAATTTATCTTGAATACTCATTGTTTGGAGAAATAATGAGGATGAAATGATAATTTTAATGTAATTATATTATGTTATGTTCTTATTCTAGTTAGTAAAAAAAATCTGGAACAATATAAAATGAACTTTCTAATAATAAAATTATTCGTTTATTTTCATACCGAGAAATGAATATCATTTTAACCTTTCAGAAACATATGATGGTCAACATTTTTACGACCATGTTCAATATAACTCTCTATCAGTCCATGGGTGTTACATTTTTACTTCCATGTACACGTTTTAAGATATTAAAATCTATTATGTGTTATCTAAGGTGACCCTTGTACTTTCGTTTCTCATCTTTCAAGTGGTTGTTTTACTGATCCATTTTACGATGTGGGATTTCAAAAAAATGTATTTTGATAATTCAAACCTCTAAATTCTGGACTAGAATTAAATATGTTATGGAATTTGTTTTTAAAGGGGTTTATATTTTAATATCATGATATTTTTTAAAATTAAAATAGTTTTTGATAGCGCAAAAGATACGTAACTCTGAGCTTAAACAGACAACAAAATCTTACTATTTAAAAGCCACTTTTATAACCTGGAAATTAAATGGGAATGAATAAATAGTATTAATTGAATTAGAAAATATATAATTTCATACTCAATTATAATTTATTAATTAATATTTTAATCAATTTCTCAAATCTTTTGTAAAGTTATTTTGTTTCTCATAAAATAATTTTTTCAAAAAAATAAGTATTATTGAATTTTCAGAATGAATATTAGAATGAAATTTTTGAAATATTAAAAAATGATATTAAAAAATAAAAATTTATTTTTTTAATAATAATATAATTTTTTTATTTTGTTAAAAGTTATTTATTTTTTGGAAAATATTAGCTTTTCAGTGAATAGTGAAAAATACCGTCATTTGTGAAAATATCATTTGTTTTCAAAAAATAAAACAATTTAAAAGTAACATTACATTTATAATTTTATTTCAAGTAACATAAGAATTGTTTATTTATATTTAAAAAACAGAAATTCTTTTAAATAAAATTTATATTTTTTTAGAATATGATTATTTTTTGGTATCATTAAGAGTTTTTTTAAAACTATTTAAAATTACATGATTTTTCCAATTTTTAATTAATTAAAATAATACATCATGGGGAATTTATTTATTTTTTATTTATATATTATATATCATAAAATATTAAAAAACATTCATACAATAATTATTATTAGTCAAAGAGTTAATATATAACCCTCTTTTTCTTGAAGAATACACTTCTTGGAAAAAAATATTTTCGCCGTGTCTGTGTGTTTTGTATTAAATATAATTTTTAAAATTCAATGAATTTAATTTGTTACAATGGATTTCATATTTTGAATATTATGGTTTATATTATGTAATAATTTTATTTTAATTTTTAATCATAAGAAATTTTTTCTTGGTAAAAAAAGGCGCATCATATTATACGTAAAACAATATAGTCAGTTAACGTTAAATGTTAAAAGGCGTAAAATACCAAAAAATTAAAAACATAAATAGTTTGTAAATGTTTTTCTAAAAAATAACCATAATTATAAAATAAATAATTATTAGTAAGATTCATTGTAATTAATTCCACACAATTTTGGTTGTCATTATTTTTAAAATATTCAAAATTTAATCACTTAAAACCACACACCTCATGTATAAATACAAATAATCACAACCGCCTTTCTCTTAAAAAGAATTAATGCTCTTAAAATATATACAAAACCCAATACTACCAACTATTCCAACATACATGTTCTTCAGGTCTCCCCAAAATAAAATTAAAGGTCTTTAATGGTTCATTCAAGGAGATGATATTCAAGGGGTAACTTTCTCAAACAACCTATATTAATTTCTTTCATTATTCTACATTGTCACCACCTCATTCATCCATAAAATAATAATAAAAACATATTAATTTTTATTCTTTAATTTTATGTCTCTAATTGAATATCATATATCTATTGCTTTTTTCATCTCTTTGTATTCAAAGAAAATTAAAACATTGTCCAAATTATGGTGGTTATTAATCTCTATAAACATTTATTATTATTTTTACATTACTGCCTTCAAGTATAGTAATAAAAAAATTATTATTGTTAAGTAAGATTATAATAAGTATATTATAATTTATTTGATGTTCTGAAACAACTAAATATAGAAAATATTAAATTAAATGAAACAAGTTTGTGATAGTGAAAACATTTTCCGAAAAAAACTAAACATTTATCATTAGAATTTTATAAAATGAATCATCCCCATGTTATGAAAAATTATATATGGGGCCATATTTAAATTTAAATGTGAATTAACACCATTTTATTCCAAATATGTATTATTATTTCCATTTTACATGAAAAAAATCATTATATAGAAACGAACCAACAATGACAACCTAAAACGAAGGCACCAAAAATAATGAAACCATAGAAATATTATTAATGGAAGGATGATAAGATGTCATAAATGAATCATATATGGTATTATAAATATTAATTTGGTTCTGAAATAAATTAATTACATTTTATAAACAACTATATTTTAGGTTTGAACATGTTTTAAGGATGTAGAACCCATGTTAATGAATTACTGAACTCAATATCCATTCATTGGGTTAAACATATACTTTATTGATTATTAAACTGTAAGATTATGTATAAGATATATTTTGACTAAATTATGTTTTATTTCTAATTTTTGTAAATTTCCATATAATAAACTTAATCTATTAATTTCATTAATTCTCAATAAACAATATTATATTTATTATGGTTTTTATCTTAAAAATTAGTTTTAAAAAGTTTACCTTAAAAATCCATTTATATTCCATATCTGTGTTTTCTATAATTTTTTCCAATTTTTTTACAATTTATATATGAATGTTCAAATTAATTTCTACTCATGTTTTAATTTTTACGAAATGGTTTTAATGGACTATTTTTTTAATTTTTTAAATGATGTTCTATGTGAACTTCCCAAAAAAGGTATAAAAGGAGTATTTTTTAACATATACGACATTAGTGCTTTTTACTGCCATCATGACACCTAAATTATCTGATACTTCCTTTTTCAAGTATACATTGATATTTTCATAAATAAAATTCATTTTTTTCCTCATGTCTTCTAAAAATATGCATTTTAAAAATTAAATGGGTTATTTTCCATAAGAATATTTTTATATTTAATGTATTCATGTTTTCAAATTATAATATGGTTTTTTTGCATTGTTTTTGATTCATCGTGGTTAAATGTTAAAGTAATTACATGTTATTTCATGATAATAAAATGATGGTGGGTATGTTACTAACCAATGAAACATGGATCTATGATAATACATATATGTATAGGCATGTTATTAACCAATGATGGGTGGTTGTGTGGTAAACCAATGACTTGTGGTTATGTTATAACCTCCAATTAATTAGGCACTCTGGAGTTAGAGGTTAGCAATATTGGGTACTCATTTTCAAAGATTGAAGTAGAATATTATCTCCCAATATTTATATTTAATTTTTATATTCATTCTAACTTGTTTTCATAGAAATTTATTGTTTTGAAAATGTTATGATCGTGATCCTTTTAAAATGATAATTATTTTTTTTAGCATAAAACATTATTTTTTTAAAGATGACGTTCTCTTGGATTCTCATTGGAATGGTGATTTCTATTATTTTATGACCCTTAGTGAGATTTTTGGGATCATCCCATGTTTTAATATATTTTTCATAGGTTTTAAGGAAAAATATGGAGAATGGTGAGATCAAGGAAGAAATATTTGAATATTTTCAAGAGTATAAGAGAGGATTGATTTTAACTACTTTTTTATGGATACGATGAATATATTTCCACTTGGAAAGTATGGGTATATAATATAATAGTTACTTATAATTATACCAAACTCTAAACCAAAACATCATCTTGATTTTAATAATGTGAATTCTACTTTTAAAATCACTAGAATATTTATTGTTTAAGGTTGGGTCCTTAGAAATTAAATTAAAATGGTTATGGAACAATGGCACATACCAAACACTATGACTAAAATTGATTTTATTCATGGATTGGATAGGTAAATTAGATTCATTGTGAAAAATATATCATTTAGATAAAACCAATTAACCATGTTATCTCAAAATGGATCGATGTTCTAATGTTTGATGATTTTGAATTAAATTTAAGGTATCTTAAGAGAAGACTAGTCAATGCACCTAAAACAAAATTACATTACTATAGAGATGTGTTTTTTATATATATTTATTCATCAATGAATGTATTTGGATGTTTAAACATATAAAATTATATGATGGTATAATATACCTATATCCAAAGGAATGTTCATGTAAAAAATTTCTCAACTCCTTATTTTGAGCTAGCATTAGTTAATATTTTCTTAAACATATATAGAAATAATATATATATATATATAATGGTTTTATTTATATGCGGATCGTAAAATAATAAAGAATATATTGAAAAAGAATATGAATATTTCCCCTCATATCTTGATTGATTTGATCAAGGATTATGATTTATCAATACATTAACACCCAATGAGGAAAAATATGGTGATTAATGCATTATGTAGAAATAAACGTGATACATTATCTTTGCTAAGGATTAAAAAAGATAAGTAATTTTTTATTTAAAGTGGAAGAAAGAAAAAATCATGAAGAAAGTTATGAAATATTATATTTATTAAATATATTCTCAACTATCCATCTCTATGAAGATAATAAATGTACACAAACTTGATATAGAGTTATAAAATAATGTAAAGAATGTTTTGACATTCAACATTAGATATGATTAAATGATAAGGTTTAGGATCTATATATGTGTTAAAACAATCCCATAATTGGAGAAGGAATACATTTATGACATTCATAGATAATGATTATATATTTATCTAAAATGAAAAATTATGTATACCTATCTCAACAATCCAATCTGGTGGTATTATAATGAAAGGGATATTTTAGAATATATATACCAATTCTTAGTATTCTAGAATTTCCATGCTAAATGTCATAAGTCTAATGGGATGATATAACCATTACATATAATAGTATGTAAATGGGAAATGACCATTTAGGATTGCTCCATAGGACTCTCCATGATAGTTAAAGGATATAATACCATTTGGATTATATTATATTTCATTATGAAGTTTGTTCATTTCTGTTTTTAGATAATATTTATCTCTTGATCAAAATTAATGGTTATACACTAAGGAAGATATAGGACTTCATGAGTTGACCCTTTTTATTATTTAAAATCATTATTTTGGGTTTACCTTAGTATTTCAAATAATCCTTTTACAATCATCAAATATAGAGATGATATCAGTACTACCCATCACCCTCTTATAGATGGTTATTATATGATTACCATTAAAACCCTAGAAGATATGATGAAATCATATTCAATAGATTTAGAAAGTAGTTCTGATTGACACCATCCTTATTATTTTAAGTATTAAATTAATTTAAATATTATATATATATATAAGCAAACAACTATTTTGTAAATAAATATAATTTTATTTTGAATGAAGATAACATTATATATTGGTAAAAGAGATATTTTTTAGAAAATATTTTTTATCATTTAATTATATTTTGAACATAATAAATCAAATTAATCTCTACTGATGAGTTCATTAAATGAAATTTATTGATAATATATATCATAATATATATTATTATTCATTTAATAATAATTAGATGGTAACTAATAATAATAAATTAAATATTATTATTAAATATACATTTTTTAAAAAAATTGATTATATAAATTATGTTTTCTGATGATAAAATGAATATTTATCACCATTATATATTTTATTTGATAAAATGTTTTGTGGATTTTGAATCAGTAAATTCATATTTTTGAATATGGTATGTTTTAATTTTAGTAATGAAAATATGTTACAATATTATAAGTTATTCACTAAGGTGATTCTTAAAATAAGACTCAATTTTTACAACTAAGTGATAAGGCCAGAAAAATCCAAAAAAATGTTATCTACAATTAATAAGATGAGTGTATTCAAATATTCTTAATCTTAGTAGAAAAATTATGAATATTTTGTTAAATTTTAATTTCATAATGGCTTTTATTTTAGTTAAATATAATTCTATTTTTTTAATTTCTATGCCTCTAACCTAAAAAGACCCCTCCTCTCCCCTCTACAAACTAAACTATTTATTAGCCTAAATAGTATTTGTGTGATCACTAATACGGTTGGGGGTGAATGAGGGATCTATTATTTTCTCAAATTATTCCATTACAAACCATGTTTACAACCTATTAAATAGATATAAATTTTATAGACATAATAATTCAATCACATCCATAAGAACACACATATTTAAAAGTATATGTACTCAGTAAGTGTATCTAGTACTTAGAATGGTATGAAAATAATCCAATACCACACACAACACTAGAAAAAAAATACATTTTTTGTTATAGTATATAGGGAATATAATTACAATTTATTACACAATTATCAAACAATAGTTCATGTGTTAATTACATATAATTATATAATAAAATTTCATTTCAATAGTTAGAAACCATCAACAAAAGGAATCAGTATATTATCACTAGGATGCAAGAAACACAATCCAACTTGATCTGTTTTCTTGTACCTCTTCATCTTCAGATTATTACCAAGAAGTATGAAATAACTTTCTCCATTACAATGATTGTATACAATATTTGGTTTCCATATAGGTTTATCTAATAACCACTACCTGGTGATAGTGTGTATACAAAAACTAAAAAAATCCCACATCTCATCTGATCAATTCAATATACAGTCTATCTGATATCACCTGATTAAATAACAATATCATGTATTATTTGACTGATGCAGCAAAAAAAAGTACACTTCTTCTTCATTAGCTTTTTTAAATAATATTTTTTTTCATTATCCTTATAAAACCACTAATGAATAATTTTTACCTAATAATGATAGTCCAATTATTATTCGATGAAATGAATCCAATCATCTATCCAACTATATAATACTTCATCCAACTTCTTTACATGGTAATAGTGTACATAAAATTGGGATGTATGACACCCCCACGATATTGAGGTGTACCCAAATTAGAAATGGATATAACTCAAATTAATTTACCGTATCAATGAAAAATATAATTTCAAAACACCCACTTAATTTAACTTAACGTTATTATTTGTAAGAAATCTAAATATTTTTAAAACTTTATAAAAACATATCCATCAAAAAACAATATACATATTCTTTATAACCTATTGAAAATCTTGATTTCCCTTCTTATTTTTATAAACCTTTAAGAATTATCTTAGTATCATCATGTTTTTAATATTAATGAAAAAATCAAAAATGCATTCAATCTTGTATAACATAAAACACTTAAATCGTTATACCACTTAATTTATAGCCTTAACATCATAGAATCTATTCTATTATATGGACTTTAATCAATTTAGTTGCATCAGAATATTTAAATAGTTTATTTTGAATTCCATAATCTAACTAATGCAAATTTGAAAAAAAACCCATCAAAAAATCAACTAGAACTCTCTGTCATACAATTCGAATAATTCCACCTAATCCTCCCATAGCATCAAAAATTCACAAATGGTCAATTAGATAGACTCTGATAAAAAAAATTCACAATATATTCTTTGATGAAACATTCCATTTAAATCCACAATAACAATCTGTTGTTTTTTGATGGAAATCTCAAATGTCTGAATGATTACTCTTGGTTCTACCATATCACTACCTCACAACATAAGTCTAGTAGGCTGACCCCTACATGAATTTGGATGATCATTTTGTGAAACTTCTCTTTACCAATATGTGGGTGCCTTTTTCAACATTTCTTATCTTATTAACTCTTTAACACATCATATAAAAACATTTATCACCCCCATCCACATTTTGATAATTTCTTATCATTTTCGACTAATGAAAGAAATATGGGATTATATAAAGTTAGTTTATAAAGAATAATGTAAGAAAAAGATATCATAATAATTTATTCATCACTAAAAACCAAGTCATATAAATTTCAATCGGGTAACAACTATCAAATGGACTCATTCTAGAGAAATTTATACATTCATCACCATTTGATCACATCTCAGTCCAATAACCTTTGTTGGAGTCCTTAAAAAGGTATGTTAATTTATTTTTAAATAACCATAAATTATACAAAAACTATATAATGAGCATCTCTTAAAAATTCTACATCATCCTAGAAAAATATTCCATGCATCCATGTCACAAAAATGTTAAAAAAATCATACATTAACAAATCATATCTTAACGCATTTTGAAAAAAAAACCTCTACATAAATATATGTATTCTTTAAAAGGTTAAGTATATAACATGGAATAGATTTATGTTAGAAAACCTACATTGATACCACAATATAATGATGATATGGGAGAGGGGATTGATACACAACCCTTTTCATTATTAAGAGATATGTTTTTCATCAACGTTCAACATCAAATTATGAAATGATTCCTTCAATAATAATTTATTTAATATATCATCAACTATCTCCACTATATGATCAAATACATACTTCAATTCATTCACCTCCATATTCTATTTAATTACATGATATTTAATATCAATATAATTGGAATGTTATTGTTGAAAACCATTTTTAGTGATATTTATGTCACTTTTATTATCAAACCCCAAGATAAGGGGAAACTCTATATCCATATGAAAATTAATGAAGTGAGCCTTCATCCTCAGATATTGTATTGTAGCATCAGTGGAAGAAACAAATTCTAAATCATTTGGGCTAAGAGATACAAAATTTTATTTCCTTTTATTCAAATCACACAACATTCTGTTGGAAGAAAAAATCAATAATATTTGAATTTTCTATCAAAAAATCATTCTTACAAATATCTATCAATATAACTAAAATGATTAACCTTTCATGAGTTGGAATATTTTATCCTAAAATCAGTTGTTCCTTTAGTATATATGGGGTTTATTTTTTCAAAAATAATTTAAAATTATTTTTTATCACATTAGTACCTCCCATAGAAATTAATAATATACACTGCAACTAGTCTTTCTAATTTTACAAAAAAAAAGTTTCCAACAAACATTTAAAAAACTTTATAATTAACTTCCTATACTTATATATATTTTTACATCTTAGTTAACAATAAAATTTTTGTTTAATCTATCTTTTAATATTCATTTTGAAACTTCCATGTATTTTATATATAAATATTAACATGATATAGGAAAATATATTTCTTTTTGAGTTTAATAAGTAAAGAAATTATTAAATTTCTCCTATAATTGAAAATTCAAAAATAATATTCATCTCCTCAGCAAACCATTCTCATGTTTCTTCATAATTACCTATAAAGATGATATTTTCCATTAGGAAAATTTTAGTGAGGGAAAAAACATGATAAATATTTATGTTTAGGATAGTATCATTTTGGAATTTCATTAAGTTCATATTCCTCAAGATTCTCTCTAATATGGAATACCAATTTCTTAAATATTTATTCAACCAATAAAATCCTTTGTCAATATTCACACAGAACAATCTTGACTTGAAAATTACATTTTATTTTCAAACACTTTAATGGGGAAGTGAGAACGCATATATGTAAACAATATAAAGAATAAAATAGAAACATGAGATATATGAACCATTAAAATCAAGTTTATGTCTATTGGACACATTATTCCTAAATAGTTTCCAAAAATGTCCATCTACCTCTGAATCTGGATCATACTTGATATGTTCCTTGAAATGAAAAGCTAACTTGTCTTATGCGTATATGAATCCCTCCATGTTTAACTTCTATTTATTAAATCCTTTTTCCAAAATAATATCTTACATGTCAATCCACTCTGTATGCACCTTTTTAGTGTCTACTTGAAAAGATATCATTGAAATATTTTCACTGTCCTCATTCAAGGTGTTGAACGATATCAATTTCACCTACATTTATTCCTCAAAATGGGTAATAATTTCCCATATATCCCATTCACAAAACTATACAGGAGGGTATGTGGTATCCTTCACCAGTTCCACATATAACATTATTCATTCCGAAGAATTATTCCATATTTTTTTCAACATAATATACTTCACCCAGTTTTCCATTTAGAAAAGACAACTTGAAATTCATCTAAAAACATTTATATCTATATTGATAAATGATAGAAATAAATATTTTGAAACTCTCTTATCGATCCAATGGAGAAAATGTATTGTCAATTTCAGTGGATTTAGTTTCTACTTAACCATTAAAACCAACATGTTCCCTATTTCTTATCACATAGTATTTCTCATTCTAATTTTTTAAAACAATTTTTCACCAATAACATTATTGTTTTATGTATGAGTACAATTTCAAAAAAAAAAATCATTCTAATATGATCGAACTCCCCTTTCAAATCATTAATCCACTAATAACTCTCCATATATTCATTAACAACATTTATCTCAACCTATGAGTACTAGGATGTTTGTGAAACTAACATTGATTTAATTGTGGATAGAATATTTTTTTGATGATCTCTAATGATTTTTTGAACATCCACCATCCACCTAAGCCTATGATGATCTGAATGTAATTTTACCTAATCATAAGAGATAGTTGAGTCAGATTCTTCTTCTCGAGTAGCTTCAAAATTTCTATTAACATTATGATCTTTTTCACATTATTCAACTAAAACCAACACGTCTTCCAATTCATCCATATCTATAACTGAATTTAATATTTTTGAATCATAATGATCAATAACAATCACATCTACAAAGTAAAAATTCATTCATGTGTCGTTATTAAAAAATATATATCCTCTATTCTTATGGGTGTTGCTAAGAAAGATTCCATGAAAAATTATCTAATAATACAACCTAATAATTCATCTCTTGAATTTCCTAATTCATGGAATTCCAAAAAAAAACCCTAGGTTTTTACAATATAGTGTTTCATTATAATACATATCATAAGGATTAATAAATTTTTTGGATTATAAAAATTACAATTATGATTGTAAATTACATCTTCGATATCATGGCTTCAACCATATTGATAAGTGTAATTTTTTGATAAAAATTATTTGTGGTATATCTACCAAAATAATATTTATTCTATTTGAATCATTTATATTTTGTGTTGTATATGATGCACTAAAATCATGGATAATTCTATGATTTTCAAAATAATCTATAATATTATCACTTGAATAATCATCGCTATTGAAAGTTATAATATTTTTTGTATAATTTCAATATTAATTTTATTTACTTCTATTGAAATTAATAAACATTTTTAAATCTTATTTATGAAACAAAATACACATAATATAAGGAAATTAATCAATAAAAGAAAAAAAATACTGATTTTTGTTCATTGATTTTTTACTCATTATACCAAACATGACATAATGTATCAACTCCAAGTAATGAGCAGTATATATATAAACATTCTTCTATACTGAGATCATTATATTCCCTCTCTAAAATATAAAAAAACTCAAATAGATTCTTCCTCTAATGTTATAAATATCATGAATAGTGTCACAATTTGTTATCATGCGCTTATTCATATGTTAAATATTCTCCATTTGGTTATACCATAGATGATTTTCCCCCATCACCCTAAGATAGAACTAACGTTTCATCACCAACATGAAAAATGAGTCAATTAGTTCATTGGCCTCTATTGACTATTTCACAATATTTTAAACTTTTTAAAATGATATATTATTTCTTGAAAAAAAACATTTTCCCCTTCATCCTAATAAATTAATATATATAACAACTTTTGTTTCAGCATATCAAAAAACATGTCTCTTTTGGAATTTAACACTTCCTACCCAATAATAAAAATACAAAATAATTGTTTATCAGTTAAACATAATTTCTAATAGTCACAATCCCTTATATAAAATCATTAACATTTTTAAAAACTTCACATCTCCTAATACGTGTGAAGAAAAACCCGTTATCCATTATCAAGGTTGATTCTCATTTTGTGTTATTTAGAGTAATTTCAACAACTAATTATTTTTTACATTACTTTTTCGATATTATCATGTAGTTTTTTATAAATTTAGTAAAAAAAATTATGCTAAAATAAAAATACATCATATTAATTGATTCCTAGGGTGTTCACATTTTTCACATATAGTTTCCAAGGGTTATAATCTTTTTTTTTATTTTCAAGATAACTTTCTCAGTGTATCTTCTAATAGTGGGTTCACTCACCCTTAAAATATATCTCGTGTTTCTCTTATCTTCAAATTATAATTGGTGATTGAACCATCAGATATTTTATTTGTTACCAAATCCTTAACAAAACCAACAATGGCCATATAAATCATATTTATCTTTGTATCATATATACTATATAGAGTTATACAACTATTTCCCACAAACATAATTACATTCCACTATCGAATTTTTATTATTAAAATATTTTGGACACCACCGTAGATTTTATTATTCAATATATATTTCTTATGGTCAACAGAAAAACAAACTATTTGTAGAAACATTTGTTTTAGACTTTGAAATATTGGAAACATCAAGTTTCTCAATTCTACTTTATTTAAATAAATATATATTTTTATCAACATAATTTTTCATATAAAGACCGTCATTATTAATATATAACTATGTAAATAATTTTTGTTGATAAAATTATGGTTAACTCATCTTATTACATTTTTCATCTTCTATAACATAGTTTTGGATTATTACAATCCATTTCGAAACATTAGATTGTTTTTTGGTAACACAATCTACATCTATATATTTAACCTTCTAGGTTTGATAAATTTTTATAATTAGTTTTATATTTTTATTAATGAACTTTTTTATATTAGTAATCTCTATTATAAATATGTATTTTTCTTTAAGAATGTATTTTATTGTTTCGCAAAAGAATTCAGTTATTTAAATTATTATTATATTTTTTTATGTCTTACAAATGTTGAAATGAATTATTTCAAGATTATTTTAGCATAAAAATTATGTAATATAATTTCTAAATAGATCTACTAATATAATCACTAGTGATCTTCTCATTAATGAATTCCTTTGTAGGAATTGTTTTCAGAAGAATCATCACTGGAGTTTTTATAATCTTTTTCTCTTTTATTATATTCCTCATATTTATAAAAGAACTCATTTTATATTTATATATAATTTTATAATTTCTATTTGAATATTATATGGGATTTCATTGATTCTTATTAAAAGATATTTTTAACTTCATTCATATTTATCACTTTCTTTATCATACTTTTATTAAGGGCAATTTTTTGGAAAATTTCTTAATGATATTTATAAAGATAATTTAAGCTATAAATTCCGATTCAAAATTAGTGTTCCTACTTTAAAAATTTTATAAAAAAATAAAAAAAATTCATCAAAAAATTTACAAAAACTATCTTTGGTTTTGGAGTCACAAACTTCTTCTTTTTGATTATTTATGGATTATCCTTTCATGACAACACTGAATGAATTTTTTATAGAATCCTTTCCATTGTTATTTTTAATTTTCCTTATCCTTATTTATTATGGGATGAGGGTATTATATAGATCTTATAAAGAATGGGCTTTAGGATCTTTATCATCCAATGATTAATATTTAGTATAAAAACATATCACAAATAATTCATAAGTTATTCTTGAAAATGGTTTAACCTTTAACATATCAATAATATGTCATATTGTTCTTATAATTTCATTCACCCATATAGAAAATTCCCTAATATATTTCTAATAACTCATCCTATGATCTTCACACATAAATATTTAATTTTTTAACATCACATGATTTATTTTAATATTACCTTCATATATATTATTCAACTTTCCACATATGTGTTTTTTCATTTTGACTCTATTAACACTACAAAACTCACATTCAGAGAGTGAAAAAAGTATATCATTTCTGGATCTCCATTCATTTTACTTATTTTTCATATCAGTAGCTATAATGAGAAAATCCTGAAAATGAGATGGAAAACCCATCTGTAGAAGCCTCAATAACTTCATAACCAAGAGATATAAGATATAAAAAAATTCTACCATTCCAGATATGATTATTTATTCAATTGAAAATAGGAGTAAATTTACTATTCACATAATTATGAAGACCCCTAGAAACATTATTTTTTCTTCAAGATTATATAAATAGTAAATAAAGGAAACCTTTTCTCTAATGGAAATATCAAGTCCCAAAAAGGAACAATGTGATAACTAAGTGGGGGTATGGGTGAATCAATTTTTTTTTGTAAATTTATTTTACAACCAAAAAAACTTTAACTCTTTTTAAAGAGAAATAACATTACTGAAAAATAGGCATCGAATCACAACCATTTGAACACAATCATTTAAATAGATCAATACTCAATAAAAGTATCTAGACCTTGTAATCATTTAAAAATAATCCAATTACATAGAATAAAATAAAAAAAAATTCTTTTATATTGTTATACTATGTAAGAAATATATTTACACTTTGTTTTCACTATTATCATACAACAGGGAATGTATCAACATGTAGAATGATATAAAAAATATTTTTATATTAGATTTTATGGAGCTTAACCAATAGGAATAAATAATTTGTAAATATGTTGCATGAAACATCATCACAAATGATTATTATTCATTTACATATTCCTCTACAGTTTCTTACATATATTTGGGTATGTTATGTCATTAGTATGATGATTTTAAAACAAATGGGTTCATCTAATGCTTTCATATGATACCCTTCGTATAGTAGTGGGATCTCATATTTATTTTTCCTCTTCATATAAACTCATATTTAAATATTCATTTTTCATTGTAATTTGATAGATGATTCTCAATAAATGAATAAATATTTTGAAACATCATGAAAATATATCCACCATTAACATTAAAAAAACATTCTATCAACTCATTGAGAATCATGATCTTCTTTTAGGATTTTCTATATATTTATTGACCAAACCAACATCACCACATTTTATATGATTTTGATGATTTTTATAAATTCATAATACCAATTCCATATAAAATACTAAAAATTATATACAAATCATTACTTTGGTAAAAAATTATAAATTAAATTCCACACAATTCACCACCTTCTAAGGATTTTTATCAGAACATTTTTTTCATTACATTTGAACGATAACCATTATCTAATAAATCTCTAGTAGAAACATCCATCTGGTAAACATAAACTGAAACAATACAACTGATGATTCATATAATTTTGTCCAATAAATTCATATCATCATATCTACACAAATAGTAATTGTTTTAGACTTTAACAATACCATTGAAAAAAGGATGTTGGGTGATCTTTTTTTATGACAACCCAGTATATTACCAATATATTTAGATATATTTCATATATATTTGTGCATTACACTTTGTTCCAAAATATATATATATACATATATTAAAACATCAGTTTAATAGGTCTCCGCTACAAATCTTGGACTAACCCTTATATGAATCTTTAATTTAACACTTCACTGGTTTTTTTGTTCACTAATCTCATTCTAAATAAATTAAAAATAGTTCATAGAAAAATTCTAAAAAAAATTTCTTCACTTTTTTGTTTAGTTAATTTCCTATAATTTTTATCTCAATATAGAAAATTTGTATTCTCATAACTCTTATAATAATAAACATTTGAATACTAATGTATTTCAATATTTTATTATTCTTCGAGAAATATTTCTGGTGAATCTTATTATGATAACCTTCATTCTATGGGTGAGGTCTAGAGAACATTATCTATTCATCTCAATGTGGTAACATTTTTATTAAAACACCATTCATGGGAACCATAACAATGTAAGGTTATTTATCTTCCGATGAAAATAATAAAACCCCATCATTATATGCAACTAGTATTATTAACATCTTCTTTATATTATGTATATTTCTCAAAAAAAAGAAATTTCATGCAAACAATTCCGTTAAAATTTTCTTTAATCCCATCTAATATTATTTCCCACTGAATCTTATCTCATATTGAAGGTACCCAATCACGATAAAAACACCTAAAAATATCATTTCTACGTGCTTCATTAAGATTGGATTAAAGATTTTATTATAAACTATATGACATTCAAAATTTTACACCTATATCATCTTCATATATATAATCATTAATAGGATTTATAACATTCATATAATGTTTTTGAAATCATTACTATTTTTTACAATTTATATTATCTATATTAAATTAAATATCTATACTAATTCGGTTTTAATAACATTGTCCTTTTTGGGTCAGTTTTATCTTTTTCATTAATGATGTTAAAATGATTATATATTGAATTATTATGTGTGTTAGAAACATGTTCGGTTAATTAATATTAATGAATTTATAATTTTTTAATGATTTATTAATAGTTAAATAATTATTCTTATTCACTAATACAATCCAATCTTTTTATGGAATCAAAATTTCTAAAATTTATATTTTATTGATTTTAAGGAAAACTATCACCATAAATTCAATGAAATGACCATATAAGTATAAAATAATATAAAATATATAATTCAAAAAATCATGAAAATTCCATATATGATTGAAAATGAAAAAGTGAAGTAGATTATTATTTGATAATCCAGTCATATGTAGAAACATTCATGGATAAAAAAATATTTACTTCTGAAAATATTTAATACTACGTTGGTAATAATAATTTATGACAGAATATTATTTGACATTCACCCTCAATATTTTTCATTAAATTTGGTTTCAATTTTATATTTCATAATAGGTTTTAGTTAATTTCTATATTTTAATTATTTTAAATTTTCTTAACTAACTATAATTCTTCCATGTCCATATTTGTTTTGTATCCTCAAGGATGTTCTTATATATACGTTAAGGATTTTTCCAAAATCATTTTCAACTATATTGTCTTTCATTACAACAGTTTAAAAGGATTATTTTTAAAATTTCATATATGGGTCACATTTCACATTTATTTAAAAATTATTAAAAGTATGTTTTTTAGTATTTACGGCTTTAACACATTTTCCCACATTAAATAAAATACATCAATATTTAGATTCTATTCGTAGTTTCTATGTTTTATCTAAAAAAATATATTTATATTTTTCTATAAATTTATCATTTTTAATGGTTACTAAAATAAAAAAAAATTAAAAATTTATTTCTAATGATTTATAATAAGTTCATTTTATATTTATTTACATCCATATATGTTTAATTACCTTCAATAATGATATTATTTTGTAAAAACCACCACCCTTATTCTTTTGATGTAATTTTATTGTGTTTTACGAAATTTTTCATTAAATATATTTCCTTTATATGAATTAATTTACAAATTATTGAAATATAAATGTCTTTCTGTTCAAATGGATAATATATAAATATATATATTTGTGTGTGGTTTTTATTTTATGATATATTGGATCAATTTTATATTTTACATAAATGAATTGGATAATGATTTGTTTCTTTTGAGAAAACATGAAAAACACTTATGGGTGAATAAAATTTACTAACAGACTATATCTACCAAGGCTTAAAGGGAGTGATGAGTGAATTTATTCCACTAGAGGACTATGTCCTCAATGTGAAGAAGGTAATAGTATTGATCCTTAATAATGAAAAATAATTTATATGATTATGTATGTGAGATAATTTTATGCCATATTTTATGCATATATTATTCTCTAATGTATTAATATTTTTGAATTATTTCTCATGTTTATCCATTATGTAAAATCCTTATGTTGAGACTCATGATTCCTGATCTATGAATTATTGGGAATCATTTTCTTATGATAATATAATATATTTTTTTACTTAATCATAAACATATTCACATTGTATTCTAACTTATGATTGCTATTTTTCATTCCCTAGTTTTTAAACCTATTGAGAAACTAAGCTAAGAGTTCTTTTGATTCTATTTCCCAATGACATTAAGAGAGGTGTTAGGTATGATATATCAAGAAGGGTGCCTTTTTTAGATTATTCTACGAAATAATGGAGTTTGTTAGTAAAATAAATAGATTGTATATATAATCTAAAGTGATGGTAAACCATAATATTCTCAAGCATGAATTATTTTTAGAGGTATTATATATTTTGAAAAAGGATATAATTCATGTGTATGTTATTATTGGGATTTAATTACATTAATGATTTTTTAAATTAAATAAGGATGAAATACTCTAATGGACTGATGTGTGTGGTAGAGCCTCGTATTAAATTGGAATATAATATCTTGGAAGTTCTCTTACAGATTTATTTCCAAAGTTAAGTGTTTTATTACAAAACATATATGGTCTGTCTGAATCATTAAATAATAATCTCGTTGATTATTATGATTTTATATTGAGAAGGGGTGTATTATAAGTTCATGAAATTAAAATAACATCATTTTACGAACTTCTTTTAATGAAACTCATATATTCCAAACCTTTCCAATGTTCTATTATAACCACATCCCAACATTCAAATGATTTCAATTTGAAGGTTATGAATAATCAAGGGAAAATAAATTATGATTTAACAAGGATGAATACTATTTAAGTATAATGAGAAGGCCTAAAATTAAAATAATATAATTAATGTTTAGAAAGTCCAATATTGTCCATCATCAACACCTAATACCTTGTTCAATTCCATATAACATGATTTAAAGGAACAAATTACTCAACATCAATATTCATAATCAATATACCTTAATCCTAGAGACCCAAGGTATAATTGATCAGGTTTTATTGGTATCTTCAACCATCCATTTATACATCCACTAACCATTATTATGTTAATAAATTATTAATTTTATTCCATTCAATGATATATTGAACTATTTATTATAATTATATCCAAAAAAATTTGTTTCAATTTAAATGAGTATATATTTTATGGATATATTTATAATTTTAATATAATATAATAAATGGGTGATACTGTCGGTAATATAAAATATATCTATACGAATTTCATTATTTAATATTCTACTAAAATCAATATTGAATTTATTTTTTAATTACATAATCTATAAAATTTTAAATTTAATTATTTTAACTTTATTTATTGTCAAAATGGGGAGATTTTTATATAGTTATGGTGTTCCATTATACCAAGAAAAATACTACATTTTTATTCATAATAAATAATTTGATTTTGTTACTGATTATTTTATTTATGTATAATAATAGGTCTATATAATATTCTAAATATGAATTTTGACTCTTTGTTTTTCATTTTTACACATAATAATTTTTTTCTAAGTAAAAAATACTTTCTATGAAGATGTTACTCATAAGTATATAGTAAGAATTAGAAAGTTTATTACGTATTGATGTTTTAAAACGTTAATCACATATTTTGAGGGGAAATAACATAAATATTATATTTAAATCAATATTTATTCGTATATGATAATGAATTTTAAATAAATATGAGATATTGTTTCAAATATTACAAAAATTGAAAAAATTGAGATAAAATAGCAGATATCATTATTATAAAGAGTAACTGCTAATTATTATAATTTTATTTCCAGATATATTATAAAATAAATATTATCATTTTACTAAAAGTTATGAAATTCTAAAATTATAGGAAAAAACATTAGAATGTTTCTATTATTATTATTGTTTATTATTTTCACGATCAACATATATTTTTGAATCTTAACAATATGAAAAATCAAGGAATATGTATTTTTTGAATAAAATTTATTTTTTCTATATTTTTTTATATAAAACTATTTTCTAGGAATATAATACAATTCTAAATATATTCTCTATTCATCTGAATTCAAACATCTTGTTCTAAGTGTAGGATTTAGGCTATAACATGTCTTCCTATAATGTAGAGGAAGAAATAGGATGAAAACTGTTTTAACCAACAACCATCCTATGTTTGATGCTTACTATGAGCCACAAGATAAATAGTAGAATGATAAAAATAAAAATAACCAATCATATAATTGGTGTTGGGGGAGTGGTGTTGGGGATGTCCCATGAAAACCCTAGATAACTATAAAAAATCATATCTCTTTTATTTATATAAATTTTATTAGTTTACTACCAATATATAATTAAGGAAGATATTTATTTATAGAATTAATTAAAAGGATAAGTTTTAAAAAGATATTTAAAGAGGGAAATTTAATAACTTAACTCACACAATGTCACAACCTATTCCCGAGGGCTCGTGTCGTGACTACCCAAAGCCTGCCTTCCATAGGCCAGGGGCTGGGGACTCGAACCAAAGGTGTATTCCATAAAATTGGGAAGGAATTACATTTTTAACCTTTAACACACACATTTAATCACACAACAAGTTATGAACTCAAGTAACTGAATAGTAAACAGAGTGAGTACAGTAAGAAAAAGGGTCCAGAATACAAGCCCAACTGGAAATTATAAGGAATACTGGAAAGTACAAGATAGTTGATAGGTGAGAATCAGATCTTGGATCGTCCACCTCGATTCCTACATGAAGGGTAGGTACAGATCGGCTCCTCAGCACTCCACATCCACCCGGATCCTCTTCAAACTGACACGCCGTATGATCCACCTCTGAGCACCATCCAGTCCTGGTACTCTCGTCCTCAGTCTGCTACGTCTGTCATCTGTACCAAACAAAATGAAGTTTAGGCATAGCCCGTGTAGGGGTGAGTATAACAATACTCAGTAAGGACCCTGATACCCTCAAGGTCTCACAAAATACACTATGAATAAACCACAAAGTATGAAATCAACCGATAAACCTACTTAGGTATATACCCATACATATACCTGAGTTTTCAAGTAATCCATCTCAATCAGGATGAAAAAACAGAGGTACTAACATAGCTCACACAAAGAATATATTTACGTATATAAGTAGAGATGATTACATGTAACTACTAAATAATCATACTCCATTAAGAGTCTCTGTTTCTAACATGCACAGAATCGCTAGGAGCTAACACATGCAGGATCGCTGGAGTTAACCCACACAGGATCCCTAGGAGCTGACCCACACAGGATCTCTAGGAGATGACCCACACAGGATTTCTATGATCTGATCCAAATAGGATCGCTAGAGCTGACCCACATAGGATTGCAAAATGATGACCCATCTAGGATCGCTACGAGCTGATGCACACAGGATCGTTGGAGGTGACCCACACAGGATCGCAAGGAGCTGACCCACATAGGATCTCTAGGATCTTACCCACACAGGATCGCTAGGAGGTGACCCACACGGGATCGCTAGAGCTGACCCACACAGGGTCTCTCAGAGCTGACCCACACACGTTCGTTGAAGCTCACTCACACAGGATCGCTATGAGGTGACCCTGACAAGATCTCTATGAGATGACACGCATAGGATAGAAAGGATCCCTCTTCTCGTCACATCAAGCTACTAGGTTTCCGTACCAGGATTTTTCGTCTTGGGTAGAGTCTGTTTCCCAAGCCACTGGTCGATTCTCCAACTACCACGATGTTCCCCGAAGATGTTTCTCAAAGGTTTTCCACATCATATGGGTATCAATGCAACAGACGGAGCATCAATCGGACTCCCGGTCTATGAGGTATTAGCATTTTAGTCCCAGGGGCCCCGTTGGATTTGTACTTAATTCAACCCAATGGTACCACATCATAACCCAAATCTCTAGTGGGATATACTCAAATGGACTTTATTGCCTTATGATTTCGAGCTCCAGTGACGGTTTTTCAAATGGACGTCCGATGCCAAATTTATGGTCAAAAGAAATTGAATGGGTCGTAGTGGGCCCGGGTCTGGTCTGACTCGGATGAACTGACTCGGCCCAACCCGGCCTGGCCCAACATGGTGTGGGTCGACCCGGCCCCACCCGCTGGGTCCGGCCGAGACCGCTAGGAGACCCGGCCCATTGGGTCCGGCCTGGCCCGTGCTGTGTAGCCCGGCCCGATGGACGGTCTGGCATGCATCGACGACCCGCGGAAGGCCGCGAGGGGTGATGCGAGGGTGGCTCGGCCGTGGGGTGGCTCGGCCGTTGAGGTTTCCATGATAGTGGCTTGGCCTGGGGTTGTCGCGAGCACAACTCAGCTAGGGGTGCCATGTGGGCAGCTCGACGAGGCTGCGGGCAGCATGGCCAGGCCGCGGATGACGACGACGACTCGGGGGTGAGGTTGTTGGTGGCAGCTCGGATGCGGACAGCGGTTGCTGCTCAGGAAGCGGCTCGGCCACAGACGATGGAGGAAGCTCAGGCGGTGAGGCCGCAGGTGGTGGTGAGGATGAAGATGGTTGCTCTGATGCGAACGGCGGCGGCGGCTTAGGCGGCGAATTGACCAGGGACAGTGGTGGTGGCTCGGGCAGTGAGGCAGTGGGCAGCAGCGCGGCTGCGGATGTCGGTGGTGGCTTGGGTGGTGGCACGGTTCTGGACGGCGGGGCACCATGCCTTCACCAGTGGCCAGTTTAGCCGGCCTCTCCTTTCATTCTTCATCGTGGGGTAAGCCACTTTCTTCCATAATGAATGACACAATAAGGATGAACGGTGGAGGGGTCGGGCCATGTTTGTTTGTCCCACACCATCCACGTTAGAGCGATAGCAAGCGGCTCAAAAAAAACAGGAGTCAAGAACGACAAACTCTTCAATTTAATACAAACCATGGATTAACTCATTTGGGATGATCCACATTCACCATTATTTCCAAGAACTAGGTAATTTTATGACATAATTAAAGAATTTAATAATAACCCTCAACTTCATTTGATTCGTCGAAAAACATTATGAGGGAGAAGACAAGTCGTTGGGAAAAGATAGATGTTGGTGTTGTCAGCATTTTCCTCGATTGTCAGTTCATGCGTCTTCCTCTTGTTTGATTCTGAAGAACGTTCTTAGATGGCATTCTTCATTCAGGGAAGAAGTTATTCATTGGCATTCTTTGTTCGGAGAATATGTTCTTCTTTGGCGTTCTTCATTGGAAGAAAGTAATCCTCCAAGAGCTCTCTCCTTTGCCAACCCAAAAGAAAACTGGTGCCAATATAATTAAACGTAATAAGAAAAAATAAGTTGGAACACACACACAGAAGTTGGAAAAATTAAATTATGGGGTTGGAACAATTAATGTGGATGAAGCTCAAGAGGATCCTCCACAATAAAGAGGGATTTGAGAGGTTTATCCTTCTTTAAGAGGGGAGTTCATGGGGGTTTGTACTTCAGGTGGTCCCCAGTACCATAGACTCTCCTAGGAGGTTAGTTAGGGTCATCCCCACTATAATAACCTCTCATGGGAGGTTTAGGTCTATTGGTCCCCACTTCTCAACATCACATGGAATAAAAATAAAAATAAAACCTACACAATTTTATTTATTAATTTATTCTTTAATGAATATGTGAAAAGTTAACTTCCACCCTCAAATGACTACGGTCGAGGTGAAAGTATCCTTAAGTGAATATTGGTACTGCATGTTCAATAGTGCCCTCAGAATTCAATTCCGAGAACCTGTTTAAAAGTTAGAAAAACCCGCTCACATGTTTACTGAACATACCCGAACAAAATGTTCAGAAATTCATTCTGGGCACTCCAGGCCTCAGACTCACACATTGTAAATTTTCATGGACTCATAAAATTCCCATATATAAAAAAACTACAAGGAAATTCCAGGTCTTTTCATTCTCCCCAACTCAGGGATCTACGTCCCCATAAGCCACATATCAAACTGGGTAAACAAGTGGGGGAACTGTGCACACATCTGAGCCTCCCACTCCAATGTGATCTCATGGAGGTTCCCGTGCTGCCAGCGAATGCCCACAGAAGGTATCATCCATCCACGAAGGACCCACTCCCGTCGATCCTCAATTTCTACCAAAACCTCTATAAAAGTCTCCCCATCGTCGATATCTAGCTCACCATGGTCGATAATGTGAGAAAGGGCCATTCACATATCTCCTCATATGGGATATGTGGAAGATTTCTTGTACCCGGTGCAACTGAGGTGGAAGAGATAAGTGGTATGCCACCTCACCAACTCTATTGAGGACCTGAAAAGGACTGATGAATCATGGAGATAACTTTCTGCCTCATCCAAATCTACATAAACCTCGTCGGGGTGAGACCTGTAGAAAGATTTGGTTGCCATGCTCAAACTCAGAGGTCTCTATCTCCTATCAGCAAACAACTTATTCTTGCTCGGTGCAGTCTTCATCCACTCCTGGATGATCTATAACTTTTCTGTTGTAGCCCGTACCATCTATAGTCCCACTAGTACTAACTCCCCTGGGTCAGTCCAGCACAAAGGTGATCTATAAGGGCACCCGTACAATGCCTCGAAAGGTGTCATCCCATTGGTAGAGTGACAGTTTTGTTGAACAAAAACTCCACCAAAGGAAATTTATCCTCCTAGTTGTGACCAAAGTCAAGGATGCAAGAACACAGTATGTACTCGAGGGTTTGAATGGTCCAATTATTCTGACCATCCATCTGAGGATGGAAGGTGGTGCTCAAACATAGATGTGTCCTGAAAGCCTCCCGTAACCCCTTCCATATCCAGTATGTGAAATGTGTATCACAATCGGAGACAATCGTCGAGGGTCCTCCTTGTAACAGCACAATCCCCTTCACAAATAGGCATCCCAAACTCTCTACTAAACCATTCTCTCTGATCGGTTGGAAGTTGGCTGACTTGGTGAGTCGGTCGATGATCACCCAAATCGAGTCATGACCCCTGCATGTATGTGTAAGTCATATCATGAGTTCCATGGATATCCTATACCACTCCCACTCTGGTACCTCTATAGTCTGAACCAAGCCTGTTGGTACCTGATGCTCCGCCTTCACTTGCTGACAAGTGAGACACCATGAAACAAACTCTGCTACTGATTTCTTCATTCCTGGCCACCAGTACAGTCGTTGTGGATCCAGGAACATCTTCACCAGTCCTGGATGTATCACTAGAGGGGATGTGTGGAACTCCCTCAACACTTCCTCCTAAAGTGACACTGGTACCATGGTACATCCTCAAAAGTAGATGACGTGCTCCCCACCTTCAAAAAATCTATCAGGTGCCTACCCTTTGGATAACTGATCACATCGAGCCTCACAGTTAGTGTCCCCACGTTGCACCTCCATGACTCTCTAAAGAAGTGGGGGAGTGACTGTAAGAGATTGGAGAAAAAAATACTCTATAATGATCCACAAAGTATATCTGCATATCCGCCAGCTGCTCCGTTGCCTCAACTAAAAGTTGTATACCAGATCTCTTGCTGAGTTAATCTACTACAACATCACCCTTCCAAGGAGTATATACTATCTCAAATTCATAGTTCTGGAGGAACTCAAGCCAACATCACTATCTCAAGTTCAGTTCCTTCTAAGAGAAGATATACCTGATAATCTTGTGATCAGAGTACACTGTAAAACATTATCTCATATGATAGTACCACTACATCTATAAGATGAGGACCGCTGCTTCTAACATTAGGCCATGGGTAGCATAGTTTTGATCATGTTGTCTCATCTGTATAGAACAGTATGAGATCAATACTCGCTCATGCATCTTGACACATCTGATGTTGGTCCCTGATGTGTCTCTGTAGACTACGTACCCTACGCCCACCTCTGGAAGCTTCAAAATGGGGGCACTAGTCCGCCTCTGCCTCTGATCCTGAAAACAACACTTGAATTTCTACGACCAAACGAAGGGTTTCCCCTTATTCATCAACACTGAAAGTGGTGCTGCAACTCTTGAGAAATATAGCACCAATATTCAGTAGTATCTGGCCAAACCCAGAAAAATTCGTACCTCCATCACACTCCTGGGTGGATCCCAAGAAAGTAATGCGTCAACCTTCGCTGGATCAACTACAACTCCAGCCTTCGATATGACATGTCCCAGAAATTGAACCTACCGGATCCAAAATTGGCACTTCATGAGCATACCATAAAGATGGTTCTCTTAGAGCTTGACTAGTACTATCTATAAATGATAGGCATGCTTCTCCTCAGTATCCAAGTAGATTAGAATATGGTCGATGAAGTCTACTAAAAAGAAATAAAGGAATGGCTGGAAGATCATGTTCATGAGTACCATGAACACTATTGGAGTGTTGGTTACACCTAATGGAATAAATAAGAACTCATAATGGTCGTACCGACACCTGAAGGCCATCTTCTTCACATCTACATCTCGTACTCTGAGCTTGTGATAGCATGATCTGAGGACAATCTTCGAGAACCAGCCTTCTCCTTTCAGCTAATCAAAGAGGTCATCAATACTCGGGAGTGGGAACTTGTTCTTCATGGTCACCTGGTTTAGGTGCCGATAGTCAGAATAAAGTCTTAAGCTCTTATCCACCTTTTGGATGAATAGAATAGGGGCTTCCCAGGGGGAAACACTTGGCCAGATGAAACCCTTCCCTTGAAAGTCCTGTAGTTGTACCTCCATCTCACGTAGCTCTGCGAGAGCCATCCGATTTGCTGGTGCAGATATCGGTGTCATCCTTGGGTACATGTCAATGTAAAAGTCCACTTCTCTGTGAGGAGGTAGACCCAAAACATCATCCGTGAAGACATCTGTGTACGGGTCCACCACTACAGGATAATTCAGACTCTCCTCATCAACCACTCCGAGGATAAGGCTATCTAACTAATGTGTAATCGGCTTCACCCTCCTTCGGGTAAGTCCATCCTACGCTGAAAAGGATCCCTTCTCACCGGTGAAGGTAAACCTAGTCCCATCTGCGCGGACACACCCGACATTACGCCTAATATAGTCAATCTGAGAATGGACTGTAGATAACCGGTCCATACCCAAAATGATGTCGTAAGGCCTCAATGCTATTACTATGCGATCCCAGCCGAAGCTCTCACCACCTAGAGTAATCTCACACTATAGGAAGTAGTGTGTGATCATCAAATCCACTCCTCTAGGAGTCTCTAGCCGTAAGGATCGAGCCAACGCCTCCGTCAGAATATCCAAACTCCGAACTAGGGAAGAGGAAATAAAAGAAAGACTGGAACCTGTGTCTATAATAACTACATCTAATGTGGAGTAGGAATTGATCATACATCGTTTCATCTCTAGAGCTCCATGATCATAAGCCTCAAATCCATGGAGTTGAGCTCTCTACAGTCCACCTACTCCCTATGGTTGGGGTGGACCTCCTGGTGGTGGGGGTGGTAGCATCTTGAATCGTCGCCCATCATCGGCTGCATGACCAGCTCCTCTTCCATGTACACCTTCCCCATGCAGAAATCCTTGGTTAAATCATTGTCTCTGCCTGGGCTGTCCTTTGACCATATTCTAATCATCTGTACGGCGGGTCGGATAGTCATGAGCCATATGATCCTTCCCACCACTTGTCTAACACTGCCCGCTCCTGTTATGACTGGCTCCACCTCGGGTGCCCCTCAAAACAGATCCTAAGTCATGAGGTCATCCGCCTATATGTCTAGTCAGATTGGACCTATGTGTCATCTATCTATTTACAGCTGTAGAGGACTCCGCCACCTGACGACTGGTGTTCGTTCTCACTACTGGTGACTGCTCAGCAAGGAAACTCTCCACTAAGAGGGCACTCTCTAACACCTCTGCCTATGTTGGGATACTGAGTGAGATCATTGAAGCACTAACCTCCTACCTGATTCTCTACTTGATGGTTCGGGCCCTGAACAAATGGTCCCACACCATATCATTGGAGTAGTGTGAGCGGTCAACGGACCTCATTGAGTACTGAGCTATAGTCATGATGTCCTGCTGTATATGAAGAAGCTCATGTATGATCACTGCGTGAAGAGTCACTGGGAAAAACTCTATCGAAAACAGGCTCTAGAAGTCTTCCCGGAGATGCATCACCTCTTCATGAACATGGAGCATCAAACTCCACCATCTGTTTGCTGCTTCCTGTAGAAGGTTGGCGTCAAGGATCACCATGAGATCAGATGGTGTCCCTACGAGTCAAAATACTCCCACCACTACTTATATCCAATCATCATCATCTTGTGGGTCCATATCTCCCTTTAACATGGGTGGACTCTGGTTCTTGAACTCATGAAATGTGGTCAAGTGACATGCACCGTCTGCTTTTGGAGCTGGTGGTATTGGTGGCCCATTGGGTAATGGTACTGATGGTGCCTCTGCTGGAAGAGATCCATGAACCAATGTCTTGTTGCTCAATGGGCTATCCATGCATGCTACTCTTGGATCCCTGGATGGATATCTACATGGAGGAATCCTGAGAAGAAACAGGGGTGCGATAGTCAATATGTTATACCTTGTGAGTTAACTCAAAATGTCACAATGAAAAATTTTGAAAACACACATGCAATCAGTGTTTTCGAGCACAGATTCGGAAATCAGATGTCAGGGTCCTGGTGTATGGATACGTTGGACATCGCACCAACACTGGGTTCCCTAAACTGATAAACACACTCACTACACTTAACACTATTTCCATTAAAATAAATAATAGATTCTTGTGTTATGCGGTAGAACCGAATCCCCTGATACCAATTTTTCATGACCCGTTCCCTTGGGCCAGTGTTGTGACTACCCCAAACCAGCCATCAATTGGCCAGGGGCTGGAGACTAGCACCAAAGACATATTCCATAAAACTGGGAAAGAATTGCCTTTATAACCTATAGCACACACAAACAAGTTCACAACAAGATACGAACTCAAATAACATAATAGTAAACAGAGTGAGTACAATAAGAAAAAGGGTCCAGAAAACAATCCAAACTGGAATGTACAAGGAAAACTAGAAATTACAAGATGAACGAAAGGTGAGAAAAATCTCCTAGATCATCCACTTAGATTACTATATAAAGGGTAGGTAAAGATCACCTCCTTAGCACTCAACATCAACTCAACTCCTCTATGAACTGACATGCCGTATGGTCCACCTCCGAGCACCATCCAGTCCTGGTACTCTCATCCCCAGTCATCGTTGTCTGTTGTATTCACCAAACACAACGAAGTGCGGGCATATCCCGTGCAGGGGAGATTATAAAAATACTCAGTAGGTACTCTGAGACCCTCAAGGTCTCAAAAAATCTACCAAGGATAAACAAAAATGTATGAAATCAATAGATAACCCTACTTAGGTATATACCCATACATATATATGATTTTTCAAGTAGTCTATCTCAATAATGAGGAAAACACAGAGGTACTGATTTAGCTCACACCAGTTATATCTTTCGATATAGAGGTAGAGATGATTAGATGTAACTACTAAGTCATCTTAATCTGTTAGGAGGCTCTACTGCTAACCTGCATAGAATCTCAAAGAGTTGACCGATGCAGGATCGCTGGAGATGACCCACACAGGATCGCTCAGAGGTGACCCCCAAAGGATCGCTAGGAGCTGACCCACATAGGATGGCTAGGAGCTGACCAACACAGGATCGTTGGAGCTGATCCACATAGGATCGCTAGGAGATGACACACACAGTATTGTTAGGAGCTAACCTGTACATGATCAATGGATCTGACCCACATAGGATCCCTGGGAGCTGACCCACATGGAACACTGGGAGATGACCCACATAGCATCACTGGGAGATGACCCACACTGGATCCCTGGAGATGACCCACACATGGTCGCTCAGATCTGAACCACACAGGATCACTGGATCTGACCCACACATGCTTTCTAGAAGCTAACCCACACAGGATCTCTAAAAGCTGACCCACACAGGATAGCTAGGAGCACTCCTCTCATCACAACCAACTATTAGGTTTCCGCACTAGGCTTCCTTGTCTCCAAGAGAGTTTATTCCCCAAGATACTAGTCGGTTCTTAAACAACCATGATGTTCCAAAAATAAGTATCTCAAATGTTCTCCACTTCATAGGGGTCTTAATGCAACAGGCGGGGTGTCAATCAATTGTCGGGTCAGTGAGTTATTTTTCTTTTAGTCCCGGGGGCTCGGTTGGATTCATGCATGATCCAACCTTACCATACCCCATCTTAACCCAAATCTCAAGTGGGGTATACTCAAAGGGGATGTCTCGCTCCATGATTTCGAGTGCCACTTATGGTTCATCAAAAAATCCTCGGATGCCAATGATATGGTCAAAAAAAGTAAAAGGGTCGTTGTGGAACCGGGTCAGGTCCGACTCGGTCAAACTGACCCGGCCCGACCCGGCCTGTTAGGTTCGGTCAAGCCCACTGGGTCCGACCAAGCCTGCTAAATAGTTCGGCAGGCCTTGAGGGGCTGTGGGGGTGCCGCGACGGTGGCTCTGCCACGTGTCGGCTTGACCACGGAGGGTGACGCGAGAGCGGCTTGGCCCGGGGGTGCCACGAGGGCATCTCGGTACGGGGGGTGCCATGTCGATGGTTCGGCAAGGCCCCATGTACTACGGGGGGGGGGGGCTGCAGACGGTATCAATGGCTCGGGTGTTGAGGCCACGTGTGGAGGCTTAGATGCAGATGGCAGTGGAATCTCGAGCGGCGGGTCAGTCATAGATAGCACAAGCGGCTCGGGCAGTGAGGTTGTACATAGCGGCGTGATTGAGGAAGGCGGATCAGATGCGGACGGTGGTGGCGGTTCTACTGGTGGCTCGGCCGGGGAAGGTGGAGGTGACCTGGGTGGCGAGGTCACGGGCCGTGGCTCGGCCGTGGACGGCAGCGGCGGCTCAAGGGGCGGCCCAACCATGGATAGTGGGGCACCGTGCCTTCACCGGTGCTCGGTTTATTAGACCTCTCTCTTCATTCATCATCATATTGTATGTCACTTTCTTCCATCATGAATAACACAATAAGGAAGAATGGAAGAGGTGTCAGGCCATGTTTGTTTGGACTGTACCCTCCATGTTAGAGTAGTAGCAAGCAGCTCAACAGAAACAGGAATCAAGAATGACAAACTCTCCAATTTAATACGAACCGTGGATCAACTCATTTGGGTTTATCCATATTCTCCATGATTTCCAAGAATGAGGAAATTAAATGAGAGAATTCAAGAATTTAATAATAACCCCTACCTCAATTGATTCATTGACGGAGATCGCAATGGAGAAGACAAATCATTGGGAAAGGACGGAGATCGGTGTCATCGGTATTTTCCTTGATTGTCGGTTTGTGCATCGTCCTCTTTCATGATTCTAAAGAATATTCTCTGATGGAGTTCTTAATTCGGAGAAAAATTTATTAATTGGTGTTCGTCATTCAGAGAGGAAGTTCATTGTTGGAATTCTTCATTGGAAGAAAGTAATCCTCAAAGAGATATCTCCTTTGCCAACCCAATGGAAAAGTAGTGCCAATATAATTTAACTTAAGAAGAAAAACTATGTTGGCACACACACATGTTAGAAAAATTAAAGTATGGTTGTGCCACATTTATTGTGGAGGAATCTCAAGAGGCTCCTTCATATTAAAGAGGGGGATGAGAGATTTTTCCCTCATTATGAGGGGATTCCAAGGGGGTTTATACCTCGAGTGGTCCCAAGTACTATAACCACTCATGGGATATTAGTTCAGGTGGTCCCCACCAACATTACCTCTCATTGTAGGTTTAGGTTTGGTGGTCCCAACTTCTCAACATCACATGGAATAAAAATAAAAATTAAAGCTACATAATTTTATTTATTTTTTTATTCTTTCACAAATATGGGAAAAGCTTACTTCCACCACCAACCTACCGCGGTCGAGATGGAGGTCTCCTTAAGTGAATATTGGCACTGTGAGTTTAACATTACCATTGGATTTCAATTCTGAGCACCATTTAAAACGTTAGAAGATCCCACTCGTACGTTTACTGAATGTACCTGAACAAAAGTCCAGAAATTCATTTCGGGCACTATGGGCCTCAGATTCACATGACGTAAATTTTCGCGGACTTTTCAAATTCCCATATATAAAAAAAAATTTACATGGAAATTCTGGTGCTTTATACCCAACTCTCGAGTTATAGAAATTAAAAAATTTGGAAACATTTTTATACATTGGAGGTGTCACATCTGTGGTTTTTTTGTTGTATTTTTATTTTTATTTTTGTCCTACCATTTCCCCATATATTTCCTTTTAGGTTTAAGAGAAAAATGGTTAATTTTTTGTGTATTGGCCTTGGCTCATGGTTGTTTCACGGTTAGTAGTAACTGTGTTCTCTACCTAGGTAACAGTGTGGTAGGTTTCTGAGTTAGACAGAACCTACCACATGGCCATCGCATGGTAGTGTGCCTCGACCCAGGTACTTGTGCGGTTGTTTTCCATTTGAGGTAGCAACTACCCCCCAATAACCACGTGGTCAGAAAAACTATTTGAGGTAACTGTGAGGTATAACCTACTTGGATAGAGTGTGCATAATGTTTTCTGAATTATTTATCAAACCGTGCGGACTAACCATGTTCCATATCCAACTCATTAAAAATTGTTTTTTATTTTCTATCTATCCCTAATTTTAACCCTAAAACCCTCATTTACTCTCCCACTCAGGATCTCCCTCTTCAAGCAAGCCTCACTCTCGAGCCTCCTCTCTTGGGGATCTAATTTCGTGTAGGATTTTGTGGGTTATTACTCAATTCATCAAGTAAGTCTCATACATCCTTCAATTCATCCCCTATTCTGGGGTTACCTTTTCTTTTTCTTGGGGTTTATCCTCTCTAGTGGAATGGGAAATGATTTTGGGTGTTCAGTCATGAATTTTTGGGTTTGATATTTGTGTTTAGGGTTCGATCGTGCATCTTTGTGGTACTTTTGAGGTGCGATTGGAGATTCACACGTGTTTTTAGGGATTTCAACCCCAAAGGTATGTGATTTTGTGCTGAACCATTATTTGATGAATTATATATGCTTTCTTTAGTAATTTATCATTTTCAATGATTTATCTGTGTGGTGTGAAAGTGTTTTTTGGAAATATTTGATTTTAATTTAGTCTGAAAATGGATTTTTCTTGTGAAATTGGGAATATTTCATGTGTTAACCATTTTCTTCTTCTTGGTAATGTTTTATAATTTGAGAGAGTGGTTTATAAAATTGTGCATGGATTCTGAATTATGATTTCAAATGGTTTTTGTTTGTGTATGATCTTAGAAAGATATTTTGGGTGTGATTGTGATTTAACTTTGTGTTTATTGCATTTCTTAACTTGAATAACGCGAAAGTGGTGTGTTATGTGACATTTAAAACACACTTGAACACAAAGGAAAACATGGGTAACTATATCGGAAAAATAAGACTACTACGCTAGATCATAAAAAAGTGGTTCATCACAGTCTCCTCTATCATGATTAACACTACAAATATAATAAAAACATTGTCATGATTGGAGACCACTAGGCCCATAGGATATCCACTCCTAGTAGATCATGCATGAGAACTCGGGTTTTCATTGTTTTTATGCCACATTTCACTAATATATGAAGTACCTCATGTCCCATTTGAAGAGAGTTCCTAGGGGGTTATTCCTGTGACTAGTGGTATCTAGTTATATCACATTTACCTTTAGAATATAGTATTACCATTTGGTTATTTTAAAATCATGAATGTTTCCTTTTAAAGTTGTTTACCTTAAAAGTTGTTTCCCTTTAAAATGTCTCTTCTCTTTCATTATTAAAAATTGTAAGGTATTTATCTTATAATGTTTGTAGCATGAAATATATTTTTTTGGGTGGAATCTTACTTGGCTTAGGCTCACACTATAATTAGACCTTTTCATGTAAGTAGACACAGTGATGTTTGAAAATGATATAAGCAGGGATGTTATTGATTGTGGTTCAAGTTGCAAGAGGTTCTCCTCGGTGAGGGATTATTGTGGTGGATTGAGGGAATTCCTCCTCTTTTCATGCAGTGGTTCTTGAGATATTTTTTGATTCCTTTTTTGGTCATAGCCTTTTTGGTTTTTGTATAAATCTTGTAACTCAAATCTATAAATTGTTTTTTTCTTTATCAGTTATGGATTTTGTGTTTTATTTTATTGAATCGTTGGTCATTTTGTGTTTATAAATTTGGTTGAATCATTCCCATGATGCATTATTGATATCCAAGAACATATTGTCAGCCTGTGGAGATTGGTAATGTCCTTCGTACCATGGAATAGTCTAGATTGGGAATAGATTTGTATGAAGAACTATCTTGGTTTGTGACAAAATTGTATCATTGTATGCTATGATATTTGGGTCATGTTATTTGGGATGAGTCTAGAGAGATGTGATATAGGATTTTTTGGTCTCGTAGTTATGTTTGTGAGTGGAGTTCTTTTCCAACACACCTTGTGATAGATTCTGAGTCGCAAAGTGATGTTGGTACATCTGTTTAACTTCACCTCTAGGTGAGACATGTAGGTTACAGAATATACATGCGCACTAGATGGGGGTGAAGTGGATTAGTCATCGTATTTTCATGAAAATTATTGTTTATTTTTATTTTTTTTATTCATGATTTTTTAGATCTATGATATTATTGATTTTTCTTGTGACTATTGCTTTTTTGTAGAAACATGCCTCCCCAGAGAATTCCCTTGAAACAATGGGAATAAGACGAAGATATTTCTCCCTAACCTCTTGATTAGAGGCTTGTGGAAGATATATATTGGGATATTCAGGGTCTGGGATATAGAACATGTGTTTTCCTAATATAGTCAGAGAAGATGAAGCTGGTCCTAGGAAGGAAAAATCCCAAGAGTTTTTCTAGAACAAACCTCCCTCTTTCTAAGGTAGTATGGATCCTCAATTACAAGAGTAGTGGATAGAGAAGATTGAGATGATGTTGCAATTTCATGACACTCCTAACAAAGTTAGGGTAAAATGTGACTTGTTCATTCTACAAGATACCAATTAGAGGTGGTGGGACTTGGATGTTTAATATTGGGAGCATGACCAGATGAGTTATAAGGACATCAAGGTGGTCTTTAATGACATATATTTCCCTAAGGTCTTGACCTATGTTATTTCTAGAAAGTTTGAAGATCTTTTTTAGGGGAACCAATTTCTACATGAGTATGCCAATTGCATTTCCTAACTAGTTTAGTATAAACCTGAAACAGTCTTTAATGAGTATTAGAAAGAGTATATGCTTGAAAGGGGTTTGTGGCTGAATATCTACACTCAAGTCTTCCTGATCAAGCTAAATACCAATTTAATAGTGCTTGATCAATCTTTTATGGTGGATATTAAACATAAAAGAATTTATGGTTCATCTAGGGAAATTTTCATGATGTAAAATCGTGGTTCATCTAAGAAAAAGAGGATGTAATATGAGTAGTGGATAAAGGGAGGTGGTAGTTCGGGACATCCTTTCCTGTAGTCCTCATATGTGGATTCTAATGGAGTGACTGTTGTGTTCCATCAGGGTTGGAAGGCAGGGTACATCTGATAAGTGTTTCCATCCCCTCTAGATCATTCCATTTATGTGAATATATGGGGATCATACATCATCTTTTGAAGGTTATACAACCATATCAAAGTGGTTTGGGATTTGTAGCTTTTATGGGAATGTCATCACAGTCAGAGATGTCTAGGATATTGGGATCTTGTTTCGGTGTTCATGGTGGAAGGACCAAATATTATTTTGGTAGGAGTTAGTTCAGGGTAGAGAAATATGACATTGGTCATTTTCTGAATTAGATAGAGACAAATTATATTCATAATTTGGACCAATAACCAGCGGGATCCAATGTGGGGCCCTCGACTAGTCCAAGAACCATGTCTATTTCATCTTCTATTGTATCCTTATTTTTATAATGGTTATTCTATTTCATTTATCTCTTCCAACCATATGATCTTGTTGAATATTTTAACTGATCTTATGTCTTATACGATGTAGTTGGTGACACCATTGAGTATGAAGAAGGAGAAGGGTCTCCAGTGCTTGTATTGTGCACTCACTGTTTTAGGGGTTGAGTTGGAATGGAATTTTTTGGTCTTTTATATGGACCTTTTCAATGTTATCCATGGCATGGATTGGGTGGTGTTATTCCAAGATCATTTTTATTGTTCTAGATGGTGGGTATGTTTCATGTAACTTTATGGTAGTAATCATGTTTTTCATGGAGAGTGGGATCCACGGTTGGGTTGTGTTGGACCTCCACTCACCGAGTTCAGAAATAATGTTTTTAATTATCTTCGCTCATGATAGTGGATGGTGTTGGTTCCCCTAAGGGTGGAATAAATCCTATAGTGGATGAGTTCCCATAGGTAATTCATGATAAATTTTTAGGTTTACCCCCTGAGTGGGATGTGGAGTTATCAATTTGGTGTTGGGTACAAAACCTATATCTATTCCCTAATATTTTATGGCACTCATCAAGATGAAGGAATTGAAGATACATTTGGATGATTTGGAATCCCAAGGGTTTGTTCACCTAAATACCTCTCCACGGGCCACCCCAGTCTTGATTATAAATAAGGCCGAGATATATCTCTTGTTTTGTATCTATTACTAGAAACAGAATAAGGTAACTATCAAGAAAAAGTATCATTTTCCCTAAATTGATGATTTTTTCAACTATATAAAAGGGGAAAAGTGGTTCTCCAAGATAGACCTATGTTCTGGTTACCACCATGTCAGGGTGAAAGAGGAGGATATTTTGAAAATGGATTTACAAAGATGGTACAACCAGATTTATTACTTGGTCTTCCCTTCCAGATTGATGAATGATCTAGAAGTATTCATAGTTCTCATGAATAAGGATTTATACTGGTATCATGACTATTTTTTTGTGATATTTTTGGATGACATCTTAGTTTATTCTTAATCTGAGGAACAACATGAGAATCATATGTGTATCAAGTTGGGAACTCTTCAGGATCACTGAATCCATGAATTGTTTTCAAAGTTCACATTCTGGATCATGGAAGTTATTTTTCTATGGAATGTGATCTTAGAGAAAGGGGTTTTAGTGGACCCCAAAAAGATCAGTGAAATTATTTCATGGGAGTATTTAAATAATGTTTTTGAAATCAGAATTTTCCTTAGCCATGCAGGTTATTACATGTGGTTTGTTTGAGATTTATCTCGTCATGTTTCATCGATGAAAATTCTAACTCGAAAATGAATATATATTGAATAGTGGTTAGAATGCCATGATTTGTTTGAAGAGATGACGTGGTGGTTGACTACTGCACCCATGTTGATATTTCCATAGTCGATAAAGGGCTATGTGGTTTACTAGGATGATTCAGGCATGGGTCTCAGGTGTGTGCCTATGAAAGATGATCATGTGGTGGTGTATGGTTCTCACCAACTTCGACCACATTAAAATAACTATTGGACCCATGACATGGATTTATAAGTGGTGACCCATGACTTGATATGTGGTGTCGTTTTATTTCTGGGGAATATTTTGTGGTCTATTTTGATAATAAGAGCTTATCCTACACCTTCTCTAAAAAGAATATGAATTTGAGGCCATGTTGTTGGATGAAAAAAAATTGGGGTTCGACTTTGATATCATATATTCCCTAAGAAAGGGGAATGTTGTGGTTAAAACCTTGAGTAAAACTGTTTTTTATAGGCATTGTGGATGTACAGTTATGAGTGTACCTTGATGGGGATCTTTTCCTAGATTCACTTGGAGATGAAGGAACACAATGGAAGTGTGTTCCTAGCGTGTGTTTAGTTATATCCTTCTATTCTGATGTTGATTTAGCGAGATCAGCCTAATGATGAGATGTTCATGTTTTCTATACCGATATTTCATGGTGGGGACACATATGGTGATTGGTTGTTGTCTACAGAGAGAATCTTGTATTTTAAGGGTCATTTTGTGGTTTCTTGTCTCTAAGGATAGTGGTAATGAAGGATAGGCACCAGTGTCAATGGTTCATTCATCCTAGAGCTACCAAGATTTATTATGATGTGCATCAGTAGTTATGGTGGTCAAATATGATACATGTGCATAGATAACTTTGTATCATGGCGTTATATGTGTCAGAAGGTGAAAGATGGGCATCTAATGCCCTCTAAGGTTCTATTAGCGATTATTTCTGATAGAGACCCCCATTTTTTCTTCTCAGTTTTGCGAAGGAATTAAAAATTAATTGGGGTCGAAACTCAAGATGAGTATGTCATACCACCCTCAGACAAATGGTCAGATGGAGTGGGAGAATTACATTCTTGAAGACATGCTTCATGCATGTGTTTTGGATTTCAGTGGATAATGGGATAAACATTTGGGAATGTTCGAGTTTTCTTATAATAACCACCACCAATATTCAGTTTTAATGGATCCTCTTGATTCACTCCATGGTCATCCATATCAATACCTTTTATGTTTTTCTAAGGTAGGTGAGATCCCATTGTTGGGAATCTTTTTCAAGAGACATCTAATAAATTTAAGCTTATTAAGAAGTGGTTATTGATAGCTCAGAGTCACAAAAAATACTATGATGTTCAAAGGCACTGAGATATTGTGTTTTTTGTGGGTGACCGGGTGTTCTAGAAATTTCCACCCAGCAAGGGTCATCATTATTTGGAAAATTATGAGTTTTATCCCCTAGAAAGTGTGTTCTGGTTAGGAATCACTACTTATGGATGGTTTCCATTGGATTTATTTATGGAACCTAAAATAACCAATGGTTATGTATCTAAATGGACCAAAACTCTAAAGGTAGGTGTTAATTAGGTTTGATGACCTACAAAACATAAGAAATCACATTGTTCGAGAGGATGGGAGGTCAGGATCATCACACCTTTTTGGGTGTAATTATTGCCTACTCTAGGAATCTCCTATAGATTTAAGATATGTTCATTAATCCGTACTAATTTACCATGAATAATGTAAGTTTCTCATGAAATTTTAAATCAACTATTATCACTTGTGGAATTCAGAATCATTCTTATGTATTATAGGTTCTTCATTAATGTATATATCAGTATGTATTCGAGGTTTGCTATCAATAATATCCTTTCATATACTACTTAGAGATTCTTTATCTATTGTAATGATGATTCTAGTTTCTAATATACTCACTAGGAAACTCTAGAATGTATTTTCATCCAAGTAGAAATTTTTTTTCATGTTGAGATTGAACCCATAAATTGGATACTTGTGTATCTTCGTGAAAGGAATCAGAACCATTGTAGTTTGGTACCGCTTAATGGGACATGCCATAAACTATTTGTTCATGTGATAAGGACCTAACCATATATTTTAAAGTTTTTTCATATGGATATATAAGCCTAATGTCCCTAGACAATGATTGGTGTGGGACTTATTCCTAACAATACCAAGGAACCTAGAAATAATATGAGTTTCCAAGTTGGATTAGACCATGTTGGTAATGTGGCCTAGGAAGAACAAGGTTGATTTTTGAGTTTTGGTCATGAACCTCATGGATGATTTCTACATATCCCACTTGGATGGGAATCAAAGCCCACATAGTTCGATATGTCTCAAAGGGGGTATGGCCCTTTTAGAGAAATAGGTTGGGGCTTTTGCCTAAAGAGGATTCCCTTGTAATAGGGTCCACAAGAAATTTCTTCACTCATGGGAATTAAACGAGCACATAATTTGGGTATTATTAGTAATTAGGATGCCCAAATTAATAAAATTAGAGTTGGACTCCTATGGATAATTTCCATTGGGATTGGGCCCTGAGTGAAGGCTTCCTATGTATCCCAATTATGGTCGGAATCATAGTTCTCGTAGTTCATGATGTTAGGTAGATTGTATAGATGTTTGATAATCACTAATTTGTAAGCTCACATGAGTCATGATCGATTTTAGAAACAAGAGGATGTGAAATAATAAACAAACCATGTGTTTTATCCTTCCCTGATGGAAGAGGAGATGCCTATAGTGAAAGAGTCAAAGGTGATAGTGGATGAGGATGTGGAGAAATTAACATTTCAATGTGGAATTAAAGTGAAGGACATTATCCTTGGGATGAAAAGATATGGGCATAATCTGGTTGGGATTCCCTAAAATTGGACTCCTAGTGGAAGAAGGATTTCATTCCCTATGTCAAAAGGAAACGAATCTGTGAATTGTACCTTCCCTACTAGAGACCTGAGGTTCCGAGTCTTGGGGACAAGAAGGGGAGACGTGGCTCAAATCCTATACCTACAAACTGGGAACATCCCAACACTATCTCTAGGTTAGGGGTCCATGTGACTATACATATATAAACTTACAGACAACCAAAGGATCTTTATTCCCTAATAAGACAATTGTGGGATACCTCATACTATAGAAATGAAAACCCAAATGGGAGACATGCTGATGGGTCTTTCCCAAAGGTTTGGTATGTTAGGATGTTTTTCTGGAGGTTTTGTAACGACCCAAAGTTTTCCAATGGAAAATTCCCTTCTTATATTTATGTCATAAAATAACATGTAATCACAACATAATGAACTACTATGTGATAAGTTACATTTCAACATAAGTTTGTCACTCCTATGTTTGGAATTTTTAAAATCCGACATACACGGTTGTGTTCAAGATGTTTTTTGGAGTCTAATGAAACAAAAATATTTTTTGGTGAATATTGACCTACCTTATGAATAGTAACATACCCTTATGAATATTAATATGACCTTTATGAATAGTAAATCATCCAACATAAGAGTAACATTACCTATAAATAATTAAATAAAATTTAAACATCTTAGAAATTGACAATTTGACCTTAGTAAACGTTTTGGTATTTTGTAAGTCATAAATAAAAAATTAAAATTAATTAATTAATATTTATTTCCCCAAAATTTATTCATAAATTATTGAATCAATGTCTTATTGTTTTTAGATAATTTTATAAGGCCCTATGTAATTTTTGAAATCACTATAAAATTAGTTTTAATCTTAAAAACTATTTTTAAGTAAATTATGATTTTAATTAAATATTAAATTATTAATATATAGAAAATTATTTTTCAAAAATGGAATTCCTTTTTGGATTATACACGTCAAAAAATGGTTGGGGTAAATTTTTGGGATTTTTCTGAGATACTTGAATTTTTGATGAATAGTAGAATCCGATAATTCACAATAAATGCTAAATAATGTAATAATTGAGTCATTGATGATGCTCTACTGATGTAAGCCCACTTGTTTTGGGATTACATTATAAAATTACTATTAGTGGTCATCCAAGACTCACTATTCCTTGTCTTACGTGAAATTAATAATCTAATGAATTTTATATTAAGGTAACCCCTCTCCCCTCCACTATAAAAGCCACCCTTCACTCCCTCATTTCCTCACACATCACAAGAACCAAGCCTTATCTAAACTCTGCCCAAACATATTCCCTAGCTCCTACCCCACGTCCAAAAGCTACTGGTCTCATCAAATGACCAGACTATGTTCCTTAAGGAGGATCTCCAGAAGAAGATTTAAGAGGTAATTTATCTCCCTCTTCTCCTTTAATTTCCTTTCATGTTCAAGTTCCATTCTTGATATCTCCCTACCTATATTTATCCAAATTGTTTTTTAACTCTAGTATTATACACATAATGTAATTTTATCATTCTAATGGGATATTATATCACCCTACACCCTTTCCCTCTTCCTTTTATTTTTTTAAAGAGAATGTTGTTCATGAGGTTTTAATTTATCACCTTCAAAAACGACATGCTCTCTTCTTCCATTTCTACCTTCCGATCTAGTCATGAAACCATTTTTATCTTTGAAGAAGAATATTTTATATGTATTATGTTCTAATTTATGTTCTGTAAATAACCTATTTCCATATTACTTAGTGAAAAGTTAAAACAGGTTCATTATGATCCAAAAACCACTCAAAATAACCCAAATAATCATCATTTAATTCTTATCTAAAGATTTACCCACATGGATCTAATATAACTCATTATAAAATAATTCAAGATCATTTAATATCACTAATAACATGTTATATCATTTCTGTATGTTTACCCATGATTTACCCGAACTTCAATTTAAGAATACAAGTGGACCACTCAAGAAAACCATAAAAACGAACAGCCCTGAACAATGTTTTTAAAATCTCTAAGACATAAAATGGAACATAATATGAAATAATGAAAGCATAATGAACCATATTAATGTACACATGGTTCTGGATTTCTAATTAATCAATATAATGTCATTATACAGGACATTAAATAGAAGGAATCATTCAGGTAGAAGGTAAGGGGAAATATCAAACCCAATTTTCTTCCTTCGGGTTCTACTTCTTTCACTCCATTTTTGACATAGTCACTCCTTAAAGATGATTTTTTCTTCATTTTCTTTCCTTTTCTAGGATATAATTTTTTTATAATGAATTTTATGTCAATAGAAATGTTTTCCGAAAGAACTCTTCTCTTAAGAACTCACGTTTTACCAATCATTCAAGGTTGATGGTTCTTGTATCAAGTATGTTGTTCCCTATTTATTTTGGGAACCAAATGATTATGAAAGTGTTATTATGAGATGAAACCCATACCTTTTCATGGGTTATCTATGTTAATTTATGTTATATTTTCATTGTGTCATGCATGATAAATGATAATGTTATGATGTGATAGGTGCGCCCGGAATTATATAGCGCAATTTGAATGTTTAAATGTGACGGGTTCGCCTAGAATTATATAGCACTCCAATTCATTGGGTAAAGTAATGAATCACATGAGTAAATGTGAAATGATGTGTTAAAAAATGCTATCTTGGTTCACAAGTATGTGTGGTAGTTAACCACTAAGACATGATGTTTCATTTTTATGCATTGCCACATTTCAAGTCTATTATTTATGCTCCTCTCATGTTCATGATCTTTTGACCATGTTATGATTATGCTCACCCCATGCTATATTGTTCATATCTATCCTTCTACCGGGATTCTAGCTCGCCCATTTTGATTTATATCCTCAGGTGACAACATGTACTAAGGAGAGGAAAAGTTCCACTAAGAAGCTCGTGATGAAGAAATTAAATAAATGTTTATGGTTGACGATGTATTTGTTATGTGTGGTCCTAGTTTTCACAAGACACTAAAACTTTGGATCCTGTATGTGTAATACTATTATTTTTTTTATCTTATAAATGATGTAATAGTAATGTAAGAAAAGGCTGGGATGCTATAGTTGGTATCCGAGGAAAGGTTTAGTTAATTTGGGAATTAGGATTACTGAACCCAAGACAAAACCTTTAGAATGAGATTAAGTAGAAATATGAAAAAAATGAATATTTACCTATGGGTAGCATATGTTATGTTTGTTTAAATTAATAAGTTATTCATGACTTTTATAGTTATTTTTTGTTCTATCCTTTTCTATTTTAGAAAATAGTGGGAACCAGGAGAAATTAGGCCAACAACTCATGCGAGGGCCAATGCAACGATTGCCCAAATGACATCCCTAATGATTTGGGGGTGGAGTTCAAAACTTCATGGTGATGCTTACCCAATTATCTCAGGTTATGAATAATAACCATAATAATGGGGAACATCCTCCTTCACCAAAGAGGGAGAAACTGGAAATCAAATGTTTTATGCGGCAATGACCACCAATGTTTTTTGGATCTTCCTATCCACTAGATGTGGAAAATTGGGTCAACTCCATGGAGAAGATCTTTTATGTGCTTCACTATTCTGAGACGGAGAAGGTGACTCTTGTTGATAATCATCTATATGGAGAAGCAGATCAATGTTGGGATTTGATTAAGAACACCAAGCCAAGGGAGGAAATTGAAGAGATGGAATGGGAGGACTTTAAGATAATGTTTCTTAATAAGTATTTCCCACGAACACTTCGCACGAAGATGGAGAGAGAATTCATAGAGCTCAAGCAAAAAGAATGAGAATATGTCACAACCTATGAAGAAAATTTCACGAGGCTTTCAAGGTACGATTCGGGCTTTGTTATCAACAATGATAGAAAAATTGATAGAATCTTTAGTTGATTAAAACCACATCTTTGAAAGGATCATGCAATTAGAGACTTTGGGAGAAATGAAGAAGTTGTAAGGTGTGCTCTAAAAGTGGATATGGAGTTTGGAGAATGGTCCCATGGCTATGGGGATAAGAAAGGAAAGATAGAGTTTCAAGGAAGTGGATCTAGTGACAAAGGTGGGAAGAAAAATCAACGGCCCACATGCCAAAAATGTGGGAAGTTGCACCATGGGAACTACCTCCAAGGGACGGGGAAATGCTTCAAGTGTGGTAAATAAGGACACCATGCTCAATAGTGTCGAAAAGACATGAATAGTAAGGAGAATGTAGCCAATGAATGGAGAGAAACACCCATGGATCAATGCAACAACTGTAGGGAGCTAGGGAACTATGCAAACCAGTGCACTAAACCTCGAGCTCTCGATTGTAATTAGCGTCAGCAGACACCACAACCAAAGGAACAAGGGAAGGCTTATGCCATCACTACTGTGGAGGTGGAGCATGATAATGAAGTCGTACAGGGTACACTTCCTATTCACTCAATAATGGAAAAAGTATTATTTGATTCTGGTTCTGCGCATTCCTTTATATCTTGAAAGTTTGCTAGAACTATAGAATCGAAGCCCCGAAACCTTGAAGTAGAGATATCTGTAAAAAAACCAAGTGGTGAAATCATTGAAACCCAAGTGTTTGACTCTTCTCCTATTGGCGTATGTGGGAAGATTCTTCCGGAAAATCTCCTAATGCTTCCATTGGTGGAATTCGACGCTATAATGGGAATGGATTGGATCTCATTATATAGAGCACATACCAACTATCAGGAAAAGGAAATATCTTTTCATATTCTGAACCATCCCATACTCCTTTTCAAATGCAAGGAAGTTCATGAATCTCTTTTTAAAAACCCTTCAATGGTGTGGTTGTTGATTCCATATGAAGAAGCATACCTCGCCCAAATGGTTGAGTCGATGGAAAGTTCCAACCCTGAGGAAATGCCCATCCTGAGGGAATACGGCGATGTATTTCCCGAAGAGTTGCCTGGAATTCCCCTGGATCGTGAGGTGGGGTTCTCAATTGAACTTATAACTGGAGCTACTCCTATGTCAAAGTGCCCCTCTAGGATGGATCCTATCGAACTGGAGGAGTTGAAGAAGCAACATCAAGATCATCTAGAAAAAGGATTCATACGCCCTATTGCATCATCTTGGGGTGCACCAGTGCTCTTTGTGAATAAGAACGATTGAACAATGCGCTTGTGTATCGATTGTCAGGGACTCAACAAGATCACCATAAAGAAAAAGTATCATCTCCCAAGTATTGATGACTTGTTTGACCAGTTAAGAGGAGCTCAATACTTCTCAAAGGTGGATCTTCATTCTGGATATCATCGGGTACATGTGAAGAAGGAAGATATTAAAAATATTGCCTTCCGTACAAGGTATGAGCACTATGAGTTTTTTGTGATGCCCTTGGGACTTACTAATTCCCCTATAATCTTCATGGATTTGATGAATAGAGTCTTTAGACATTACCTCGAAAAAAATTTCGTAGTGTTTATCGATGATATTCTCATCAAATCCAAAAACAATGAGGAACATGAAGAACATCTAAGACTTGTGTTGGCGACTTTAAGAAACGAGAAGTTGTACGCCAAGTTCAACAAGTGTGACTTTTGGATGAATCAAGTCACGTTATTGGGACATGTGATCACAAGTGATGGAGTTTTTGTGGATCCTTCAATGAAAAAGGCAATTGAGGAATGGCCTAGGCCCTCTAGTGTCACAGAAATCAGTAGTTTTCTTGGATTAGCTGGGTACTATCGACGTTTTGTGAGAAATTACTCACGATTGACAACCCTGCTAACTAAGTTAACAAGGAAAGGGGTAAAGTATGTCTGGATGGAAGAATGTGGGGGAAGCTTAAAGGATCTAATGAAAAGGCTGATCACTGCACCTGTACTCACACTACCGAGAAGTGGAAAAATTATTGTGATATATAGTGATGCTTAAAATAAAATCTTGGGTTGTGTACTCGTGCAAAATGATAATGTCATAGCCTACACCTCACGACAGTTGAATACCCATGAGCAGAACTACCTGACGCATGATCTAGAGGTGGAAGCCGAGATTTTTTCCTTGAAAATCTAGAGGCACTACCTTTATGGCGAGAAGTGTGACATATACACTAACCACAAGAGCCTAAAGTATATATTCACACAAAAGGAGCTCAACATGCATCAAAGGATATGGTTAGATCTAATCAAGGATTACGATTGCTCTATTCAATATCATCCTAGAAAGGATAATATGGTAGCTGATGCTCCACGAATAATAGAACATGCTACTCTTTCAATGCTGTGGATTGAGAAAGACCCTATCTTCTTGGATATGCAAAGGATGGATTTTGAAATCATAAGGGTAGGGGATAAATCCTACCTTTCACAAATGATTGTGCAACCATCCATCGAAGAAAAGATTAAGGAAGCACAAAGGGATGCTGTGGAGATACAAAAGATGGTGAATGATGTAAAGGAAGGGAAGATGCAAGAGTTACATATCGACGATGATGGTGTGATTCAGTTTAAAATGCGACTTTGTGTCCCTTAATCAATTGGGATAAAGAAGGAGCTATTGGATAATACACATAGCTCAACTTTCTCTATCCATCTTGGGAGTACCATGATGTACTGTGATCTCCGAGAAAACTTTTGGTGGGATAACATGAAGAAGGATATTGAGGAATATATATCAAGGTGCTTGGTATGTCAGCAAGTTAAATCTGGGTGACAAAAGTCCAAAGGTATGATGCATCCATTACCTATACCCATGTGGAAATAGGAAAATGTTACTATGGACTTTGTCACGAGTCTCCTGAAGACGTCAAAGGAAAATAATGCGATATGGGTTGTGGTTGATCGACTCACCACGACTGCCCATTTTATCGCTATTTGGGAAGACTTATCTCTTAAACAACTTGCAAAGATATATGTGAAGGAAGTGGTGAGACTGCACGGTGTTCCACTCTCAATTGTCCTTGACTGTGATCCAAGGTTCACATATAAGTTCTGTAGGTTCCTTCAACAGGCTTTGATTACAGAAATAAATTTCAGCACGACCTATCACCCCCAAACCGATGGCCAGTCTAAAAGTAATATTCAGACGCTTGAAGACATGGTGAGTTCCTGCTCTCTAGAATTGAAAGGTGTATGGGATCAGAATCTCCCATTTGTTGAGTTCTCATACAAAAATAGCTTCCACTCGAGTATTCATATGGCTCCGTATGAAGCTCTTTATGGGAAGCGATGTAGAACTCCAACCTGTTGGGATGAAGTTGGAGAAAGAAATCTACATGGGACTGATCTTGTTGAAGAGATGACAGAGAAGGTTCAAGTCATCCAGAAACACATCAAAGCTACTCAAAGTCAGCAAAAGAGCTATGCTGACAACCATCAAAGGGACTAGGAGTTTGTCGTTGGAGATAAAGTCTTCCTTCGAATATCTCCATGGAAGAGAGTCATGCAATTTGGGAAGTAAGGGAAACTAAGACCAAAGTATATTGGCCCCTTTGAGATCCCTGACCGCATAAGAGCCATGGCCTATCTTCTAGCACATCCACCGAATATGGCTCATGTTCATGTTGTGTTTCATGTATCACTACCGAGGAAGTGCATTCCAGACCCCTCACATGTTCTAAACTCATAGGTGGTGCAGCTGGAAGATGATCTCTCCTATGAGGAGTAGCCAGTAAAGATTGTAGACCGAAATAATAAGGTTCTACGCAACAAGACAACCCATCTTGGCAAAGTGTTGTGGAAGAACCATAAGTTCGATGAAGCAACATGGGAACCAGAAGATCCAATGAAGGAGAAGTACCCTCACTAGTTTGTATAAAGTGAAATTTTGGGGGTGAAATTTCTTAAGGGGGGAAGAATGTAACGACCCAATGTTTTTCAATGGAAATTTCCCTTCTTATATTAGTGCCATAAAGTAACATGAAATAACAACATAATGAACTACTAAGTGATAAGTGACCTTTCAACATATGTTTGTAACTCTTATGTTTGGAATTTTGAAAACCGGACATACACGGTTGTGATCAAGATGTTTCTTAGAGTCTAATGAAACAAAAAAAATTTTGGTGAATAGTGACCTACCCTTATGAATAGTAACATACCCTTAGGAATAGTAATATGACCCTTATGAATAGTAAATCATCCAACATAATAGTAACATTACCTATGAATAACTAAATAAAATTTAGACATATTAGAAAGTGACAATTTGACCTTAGTAAACATTTTGGTATTTTGTAAGTCATAAATAATAAATTATAATTAATTAATTAATATTTATTTCCCTAAAATATATTCATAAATTATTGAATCAATGTCTTATAGTATTTATATAATTTTAATAAGTCCCTACGTAATTTTTGAAAGCACTATAAAATCAGTTTTAATCATAAAAAATGTTTTTTAAAGTAAATTATGATTTTAATTAAATATTAAATTAATAATATATAGAAAAATATTTTTCAAAAATGGAATCATTTTTTGGATTCTACACGTCGAAAAATGGATGGGGTATATATTTGGGATTTTTCTGAGATACTTGAATTTTTGATGAATAGTATAATCCGATAATTCACAATAAATACTAAATAATGTATTAATTGAGTCATCGATGATGCTCTATAGATGTAAGCCCACTTGGTTCGGGATTACATTATAAAATTACTATTATTGGTCATCCAAGACTCATTCTTCCTTGTCTTAGGAGAAATTAATAAACTAATGAATCTTATATTATGTAAACCCCTCTCCCTTCCACTTTAAAAGCCACCCTTCACTCCCTCATTTCCTCACACCTCTCAAGCTCCAAGACTTCTCTAAAATCTACCCAAAAATCATCTCTAGCAGCTCCCCCACGTCCAAAATATACTGGTCTCATCAAAAGACCAATAATAGCTTCTTTAAGGAGGATCTCAAGAGGAAGATTTAAGAGGTAATTTCTCTCCCTCTTCTCCTTTAATTTCCTTTCAAGTTAAAGTTCTTTTCTGGATTTCTACCCACCTATATTCATAAAAATTGTTTTTAACTCTAATATTATACATAAAATGTAATTTTATGATTCTAATGGGATATTATGTCACCCCACACCCTTTCCCTCTTCCTTTTATTTTATTAAAGAGAACGTTGTTCATGAGGTGTTAATTTATCACCTTCAAAAACGACGTGCTCTCTTCTTCCATTTATACCTTCAGATCTGGTCATGAAAACATTTTTATGGTTCAACCAGAATATTTTATATGTATTATGTTCTATTTTACATTATGTAAATAACCTATGGACATATTACTAAGTGAAAAGTTAAAACAAGTTCGTTGTGATCCAAAAACCACTCAAATTAACCCAAATAATCATCATTTAATTATTATCTAAAGATTCACCCACATGGATCTAATATAATTCATTATAAAATTTTTCAAGCTCCTGTAATATCACTAATAACATGAAATATCATTTCTGGATGGTTACCCCTGATCTACCCGAACATCAATTTAAGAATACAAGTGGACCACTCAAGAAAACCATAAAAACGAACATCCCCGAACAATGCTTTTAAACTCTCTAAGACATACCAAGGAACATAATATGACATAACAAAACCATAATTAACCCTATTAATTTTAAAATGGTTATGTATTTTTAATTAATGAATATAATGTCATTATACAGGATATTAAAGAGAAGGAAGCATTCAGGTACAAGGTAAGGGGAAATCTCGAACCCAATTTTCTTCCTTCGGGTTCTACCTCTTTCACTCCATTTTTGATATGGTCACTCCTTAAAGATAATGTTTTCATCATTTTATTTACTTTTCTGGAATATAAATGTTTTCTAATGAAGTTTATGTCAATCCAAATGTTTTCCGAAAGAACTCTTCTCTTATGAACTCAAGTTTTACCTCTCATTCAAGGTTGATGGTTCTTGTATCATGTATGTTGTTCCCTCTTTATTTTGGGAAACAAAAGTTTATGAATGTGTTTTTATGAGATGAAACACATTAATTTTCATGGGTTATTTATGTTCATTTATGTTATATGTTCATTGTGGCATGCATGATAAATGATTATGTTATGATGTGACAGGTGCCCCCGGAATTATATAGCGCAATATGAATGTTTAAATGTGACGGGTGCACCCGGAATTATATATCCCTCCAATGCATTGGGTAAAGTGATGAATCTCATGAGTAAATGTGAAATGATGTGTGAAAAAGATTCTATCTTGTTTCACAAGTATGTGTGGTAGCTAACCACTAAGACATGATGTTTCATTTTTATGCATTTCCACATTTCAAGTCTATTATTTATGCTACTCTCATGTTCATGATCTTTTGAATATGTTATGATTATGCTCACCCCATGCTATATTATTCTTATCCATCCTCTTAATGGTCTTCTAGATCACCCCTTTTGATGTATATCCTCAGGTGGCTACATGTACTAAGGAGAGGAAAAGTGCCACTAAGAAGATAGTGAAGATGAAATTGAATAAATATTTATGGTTGATGTTGTATTTGTTATCTGTGGTTCTAGTTTTCCCAAGACACTAAACCTTTGGATCCTCTATGTGTAATACCATTATGTTTTTTATCTTAGAAATGGTGTAATAGTATTGTATGGAATGGCTGGGTCGCTATAGGTTTTATATTGGTCCCATTAAAACAATGGATCCCTGGAAAGAGATCTCCCTCTATATGGGTATTAGAAAAGGTCTTCAATGATGGATTGTGTAGGTAGTTCGCCTAGGTCGTCCACAAAGGTATGTCGTGCATGTGTATGGTGTAGGTATACTATGAAGGTCCTAGGTGGAACTGAAAAATGCTTATCATAGGATGTATAAGCATTTGAGAGCTTGATATGCATTGTGAAATGGACTAGGGATAGTAAAACATGGTTGAGGCTTTAAATTAAAAACCTCGGGTGTCCCTTGATGTCCTAATAGGTCCTTACATAAAGAAATGACCATGCATATATGACTCCTCACATGAAATTAGGATATTTAATTCGAATTTTTGTATTCATAACTCTGAAAGGATTATGATATTTCTTATCCCATATGATTATCCCTTCTATTGTGTTTTAGAGAGATACCTGAGAAAATGTGGGGGACTTGGATGAAAGAGCTACACAATGGGATCTTAAGGAGTTCTAACTTTTTTAGTTACAAAATGGGGAGCCCAAAGTTCTTATTTATAGGTAACGAGGGGGGACGGTCGAAATGATTTTTTTTCATAGGTCTTCGGCATAGATCCAGAGATTAGGTTCCCTGCACAGGGATGTAGAAATTATACAACCACGCATGTCCTCCGCATAGCTCTACATCATAGTTCATCTGTGTAGGTTATGCAGATTGGGCTGCATGGGCAGAACTTACACCATTCTTCTTGATGAGTAGGTGTTCTACATACCTACCTTGAACTATATTCCATTACTTAATTTAATTTTCTTCTATAGAGTGTAATATACAAAGTGATTCTTAATAATTGTTTTCCCTTCTTAAAGAGTGTCAAAAAAATCCCCCTACCAGGATTGGATCCAATTTTAAAGATAGACTAGTCCAGATGAAATAATATGGGGAAAAGATTATGGATAGTTAATTCTAGACCACACTGATCTTATGTGTAGATATGCCGTGTAGGTCGGCGACATAGGTTGACAGAACCTATAAATACGCATGTTCCGTTGTAATTTTCTTCCCCTGCATTCTCATATTTCTACTCTCATTTCTTAGCTCATTCACACATATCTATTACATTTTTCTCTCTCATAGGTCTCTTGAAACATTATAAATGTATAACCATTTGATAGATAGATCTATGTAGATTTTTTTAATTGAATGGGTTGTGTGTAAGTAATTGTTTTTAAGGAAATGAACTATGTACCTTTCCGAAGGACGTACGCGGGATACCTCATTGAAGGTGTTGCACAACAAATTTCTTTTACCAACTTTTTGAATTACATAACTTAAAATTTAAACTAACTTAATTCAATATTCCAATTTAATGAGAAAAAATTGTTAATTATATTTTCATGAAATGGATAACATGATGGCTTCAAATGTGGATGCTAATATTCGTCAAACCGAAATTATTAAAATCATTAGACTGGATTTTTATGACATTGTTGGCAGTAACCTTATGGAGATAGTAAAAGGAATGATTCCATACAAACATGAATATACATGGATCTGTTATTTTCCTCTGTATGGGAATGTGATTTTACAAGATTACCACATTTCATATTATAAAAAATATTTTCCAAAGACATGTTCTGTTCAACACATCAACTATCATTGTATGAATATTATTGCGAAGTTTATACATATTAACGTGGGAGAAGTCCCTATTAGATGCATCAGTATCATAGTGGTTTTACTACTAATATGAAGTATCATGTTTTATAGCCAAGGAAACATTATTATGATTCAAACTTTTGTGCTTCAAAAATAGATTAGACTAATGACTGGAAGGAAGACTGAGACCTTTGTTCTAGAGGAGGAGTCAAACATGAATGGATGTGGGAATTTTGGGTATGCTGTACTTGTGAAGATTTTAGGAAAGAACTTATAGATGTTCACATTTATGAATATGTATGGATAATAAAAACATGTATTTATAAAAAAACATCATTCTTAAATTTCTGATCAAATGGTGTTCACAAAAAAACTCTTTCCACTTGAGGCACAGTGAGGTTTTCATCAGTCTATCGAATATATATTAAATATCCATGGATCCCATTCTTAGTGATATGTATACTAAATTAATTTCAAAAATAACAAAATGGGGTTATACAAAGAGGACAACCCCATTGGATCATGAATTATTCAAAATAGAAAATAAATTGTTCAAGTAAAATAACGATCTTTTCACTATTTCTGATATTCATACAATAGTGTCGATGGATGAATTTTTTTGAAACAATGAAATAGAAGGGTCCTACTGACGGACATCCAACCATTTTCAAAACTGTGGATAATTGGGTTTGTTCAGGTACATACTGGCCCACATTAGAGAAAGTTGACTACAAGAATTGGGGTTATAAGTTCATGACTTATATTGATTCAATGGTACACTTATCCAACTTCCTTGTTGTGTGGACAAGCATTTATATTCATACAGTCCGTGAGTCAAGTGGTGGTGTAAGACCAGCCACTTTTATTATTGTAGTGAAGTTGGTAAAGGGGGAATGTATTGGGTTGGGTACCCCCTGTATTAGAAAGAATATATCACATCATGTTGAATTTATATAATTGGAAGGATCTATTTAGATTGGAAGGACCTTGTCAAGAATTGTGGGTCTAGATTATAGAACACTTTTGTTCATATTTGGCGTTGAATTCAGTTAAAGTCCTCAGTGGTCGATTTACCACATTTTTATAAAAACTTCTATTGGATATATACTTTGAACCTAAAGCCTGATGAAGTGATGAGGGTAATGAATGCATCAGTAGAATTTGAATTATTTATTTCAGTAACTCACCATCTAGAACATTTTTTTTATTATGGTAAGAAATAAAATTATGACATGAGGGATTATATGATGGAATTCAGGGATAGTGTGCTATCAATGAGGATTAATGGTGATATAATTCCAAAGTCTTATTTACCTTATAGGTTTCATTGCCCATTCAAATGTCTTCAAAAATCCATCAATTTTTATACAACATATGTTAGTCATGAGAAGAATCCAATGGTAGACTAACAATTATGGATTTTGATAGCATTAGAGACATCCAAAATTTTTATTACACTACCTCCATCAGATGCATCAATTGGATTAGTGGATAAATATTCAAATGTATGGGCTTCTTTATACCCTCATGGGGATTTAAAAAAAGGAACATATTGGTTACAGGCCATGACAACTGTTTTTCATAGAAACCATGGTAAATGGTCTAAATCCAAAGATGATATACAAGATATAGAACCTTCAAAACCTTTGAAACCTCTTTGTAGAAAATCCTCCAAGAAGACTAAAACTAAGGAAAAAATGCCTCAAACACTTTGGTGATCTAGTCGCCATCATCAAAAAGAGATTACCATCCCATATGATGATTATTATGAAGAAGAAGAGAGGCTTTAAGAGGCCTTCCAAATAGAGGGTGTTGAGTTTTCTCCCTGTCCAACTATATTAAAGTCGAATTATGTGTGGGACTTAACAGTCCAATACTGGGAAGGCCCAACTCGTGGCATCAGGGATGCATGGGAATTTCTCCAATATATCCATTGAATAATAGATATGGGTGATATTAAATAACCTTCTAATTGTCATCCAGGTAATAATATTGTTGAATAACGAGAGCATTTTGAGGAGCTAGAGACCTTTATATATGAAACTGATGACCAAACCCTGATCTCAAAATGAGTATTTGATATGATGGGTTGAGGGATACGTTAAGGAAATGTTTTTAACCCTGGGGAAGAATGGTAAATTTATGTTAATACTAATAATGTATTTCCATTTTATTTGTTTACAATTTGGATTCATCATCCATAATAATTAATCTTGATGGGATTGCATTCTGCATCCTGAAATTAAAGACGGGTCCTCAGTAAAGTCTCCAATGTCACCAAAATACACAACCATGGTCACCCCCATTGAAAAATTGGATGAAACTCTTATGTATCCAGGGATTTCTTTAGTAGGTAAGACCATGATGATGGTAACAGTGACAGAAAATCCTAACCTGTTTCCTTAGGTCTCTATAGCTAATAGGAGTATTTTAATCTCTTCACTGCCTTGTGAAATGAAACACAAGAGATAATTGGGATTGATATGATGTTTTTGTTGAAAAAGTGAATATTCTAATTATCCTATAGTATTATTATTTTCATGATACACATTTGTGACCGTGTTAATCTTTTCATAGGATATGCATCCCTTCACTTAAAGGATTAAAAACTAGTCCTTATAGGTCTAAGAAATAAACTCTAGAGGAAGTATAAATTATTGCTGATGAATATGATACCTTAATAGATGAAGTGTTAGGGGATGTGTCTACATAAGCATAAATTTCTATAGAGAGGGAAAAGGGTTGAGTTAATATCATATGAATTTATTTTGGGTAACAAATGTTGTTTCTAACAATTTTTTTCTCCATAAAATTGTTGATCCATTGCCTATGCTAGAGGACTATGCGATAATCAATGATGATATTCTTGTGGCTCTAGAAGGGGGAATAAGGATCCTGGACAACATAAGCCAAGTTCTAGTTCCAATCCTGATTTAGCAATGCCTAATAACATCGCACCAGTTTAGGAGCTGACATAAGAAAATTTGAGCAAATCCAATTTGGGCATCAATCAACATTTGTTGGATACCTTAAATAGTGAGTATTCTACAAAACACAAATCCATATAAACTGAAATTAAGGATTCTCTTAATCTAGACATTGAAATTCCAGGTTCCATCAAGGATATTGGGTATTTCAATGAGGAACTGGAAGGATGTAAGTTCTAATTCTTACATTTTCTATACATAGTTTTTCTTTTATCCGAGATTTCATATTAAATCCAGATTCATGCTACATTTTCTACATATAAGGTTTCAAATTCCCTTTAAGAATGGGGAAACCCACTTAATCCATCTTATGTTGACATTGGATATGTACCAAATGACAATACAGTATTGGGGGATGCTCTAGAGCCTATGGTTATGATTATTGGGAAATCTCAAGATAATGCGCCTCCCCAAGAAGTACATGCTCAAACTACTAAAGCTGGGAATACTGGGGAGAAATATACTCAAGTATCAAGTGTATTACCAAGTAAATTTCATTGACTATGTTGATCATTATTTGTTCGTTCTTTAATTTTATAGCTAAAAATTATTATAATTCAACATTTAGGGATATCAGTTTCCATGGTTAGGTCCGAAGGAGAAGCCCCAACATTGTCCCAACCATCAACGAAAGATAGGGCACCTTCTACATAGAAAGGAGTAGAGCGAAGAACCTCATTAATTTATCTACTTCTAGATTATGTTTCATCTCATTTTAGTGATTTTGATTCGAATATAGAGCTTCATTTTTCTCTCAGTATTACATGGAAGAAAACATGGAATTCTATTTATGATATAATATATGAAAATCCGTTGGATGAGCTGCCATCATATTTTGGCTGACTTATATAAATTTTTAGCATACTGGGATTTTTTTGATTTGATTATCACCCATTTTACAATGCGGTAAAAGACATAATTCCTTAGTGGGATAAAGAACACAAATTTCAAAATGATCTCACAAAGGCTAAACTACTCACCAACATTGGTAGTTTTCGAGCTGCAGTATCCAAGGAAGAAGCCAACAATAGAAAAAAAATGACAAAATTCAACAAGAAAATTAAAGAGACAATGAAGGAATTGGAAAATCTTCAACAAAAAATGGATACTTTTAAAAATAAGGTTGATAAAATGAACCAATAATAAGGATAATCCCAGTAAGAAGGGGAAACATCTATTTATACTACCAAAGATGCACTTTGTCAGGTCGGGGAGGCTATAACTGCTCGACTGAACGATCATCAACAAGTGGTTTATAGGGAATAACAGGATATTCAACAACTAAAGAGTCATGATAAAAGATTTTTGTAATATTTGACAGAGAGACTATATTTTGTGGATGTTCCTCTAATTTCACCATATAAATGGAAAAGATTTTTGTCTCCAATTATATTTATATGTCTTCAACCCTTATTTCATTATATAATTATAGTATCAAATAAGATTTTCACCACATGGAATCTTCATGTCAGATAATCATAATTACACTAACAAGGATTAGGGAACTCCAATGTTTACCTATGCCAAGAAACATAGTAAGCACAGATTTACTATTTCTAGTATCATATGTAAAACCCTAAAAACGTTTTCCATTTTGGATTTTACTGCCCAAAATTTCCTATCTGATATAGAGTATAGATCTACCAATATGAGACATGAATTTTACATATAATTTTTCTGTAGGTTTTTAATCTAGTGAGTATCATGTCTTTTTTTATAGGATGTTTAAAGTCATGCATGTTGGACTAATAAATCTAGTATTTTAGTTTGAAAATATTTAACCACGAATTTCTATATTAGAACATAAAAAATCATGATGGCAAGAATATCATGGTATTTTATTGGATACATCCAAGGGGAATCTTGTGTCATGATATTTTTTTAACACCCCAAGCTTCCACGGTACGCTTCTCTTTGAATAATACAATAGCGTGTGTTGTACGCAAAACCGAGTTCAAATTCACCAAGACTCACCAAACTAGTCGTTCAAAAGTTGTTATGAATAGTATTAACTGAATATTAAATTTTATAATTTTAGAATCCATATTATGAGTTTCTAAGACATAATTTATGAACAAATTCATTTTTTAATATAAAAGAAGTATTTTTTTAAAATGCAATTTTACCAACTTCTAATGGAGAAGATTTTTTAAATCCAATATTTGAAACTTTTCTATATTAAATTTGGTAAAATTAACTTCTTCTTTAGAATCGGGACATAAGAATTTAGTTGCAATAACGTTTTGGTTTTTTTCTGATAATTTTCAAATTTGGGTGAATAATTAAAAATACTATATTTTAATTGAAAACAACTTTTTTAATCAAAATAATTTTTATTGTAAAATTATAAATTTTAATAGTTTGGAAGTATATATATATATTAAATTTTTACCATTTAATCTAGTGATTGTTATTGTATGTAATTTCACCTTGAAATTGACATAAACAAGTGTCAAACTTTTGATAGTTATTATTTTTTAAAAATACGACTTTTGATTTTGACAACGAAAATTAATTTAGAAAATGAAACTTTTATTTTTTTTAATTTAGTAAAATATAATTCATTTTTGGATTCAAAATTTCGAAATTTTCTTAGGGTGAAATTTTGGTACTTTTCTGATAACATTAATATTTTGATGAATAGTGAAAATTACTAAATTTTAATTAAAAACAAAATTTTTTAGTCGAAATAATTAATAGTGATAAATTATTAATTTAGGTGATTTTAAAGTATAATTAGATTATAATTTTACCATTTAATCCAATTTTGGTCATTAGACAAAATTTCATATTTAAACTGGACATAAGAAAGTGTCAATCCTTTGATAGTTATTATTTGTCTAAAACACGCTGTTTGTTTCAACAACGGGAATTAATTTTAAATTAATTTCTGCCACTTCTGTGTTTTGAATTTAAAAAAATGGATTCAATATTTATAATCAGGAGGTCCAAATTTTTTAAATAGGTATCTTTGATTTTGAGACATTTTGAATAATTACTTTGGTAAATATTTTATTTACCATGGTTAAAGGGTAAATCCGGTAAATATGGGTAAGAAAATAATATTATAATAATACTAAATTACCCTGAAACGTGTTCTAACCCTATTGGTTGATACATGTCCAACCCTGGACATCTTTGGGTCGATTTGGGGACCCCATGGAGCCACTTGTAAGTGACAATGACACATTATATTAGTTAAGTTATAATAAATTCAAAAATAACATAAGCATAAATCTTTTAGAGAAACAATTTTTACATTAGGTTATATATGTTGGAATTTCGACTATAAATATTCATTAGAAAGATAAAGCTATTTAATACATTATGGTATTTTATTTATAATTTTTAGAAATTTAATAATTAATATTATTTATGACACAATAATAATGCAGTATATCCTTATTAATGAAAGAATCAAATAATTGATATTATAAATATCAAAATAAATGTAATATGAATATTTTTATGAATTCCACTAATTTTTAGGTTAATATGACATATTATTACTGGTTACATGAATTTTTTCGATGTAATAATGCTTTTGTGAATTTATCAAAAACAAAATACCCCATAGTGTAAAAATTGACATAAAAGAGTTTTTAAAACAAATATTATATTATTAATTGATATTAAATTCCTAAAAATATATGGTTCAGAAAAAAGTCTTATATCATTATAGGTGTATCATTAATGGACCATTTGGTGGTCTCTTGGATTTATATAGTTAGTTTATTAACAATATAATATAAAAATAGAAAGTGACATGGAAAATGTTAAACTAATTAACTAAGAGTTAAAACCGAAAGACAAGGTTAATATAGTGACCCAAACCTATCTAAAACCTATTGGTTGAGTGTTTTTAGACATATAACCACCTTAACCTTTAAATAATCCAGTTTTGAACCATTTGAAACCGAATATGAAAATATTATAAAATAATATTTCTAGCTTTTCCAAAGGTGCCCCTCACCCCTCTTATAAAAGGGCACCCCCCCTTCTCATTAATTCACACCATCAAAGCCTTTTGGTTCGACCAAACCTTACCCAAATACTCTCTCAACTTCCCTCACTTCATCCTAGTGTCCTTCCTCTAGTCATAAATCCATCCTAAGGAGCCCCTTTGATCAAATCAAAAGGAAGAACCCGAAGAAGAGGTAATGATTTCACCACCTTTTTTCAAGTTCCTTTCTTCTTCCACTTATTCTTTCTTTGTTATTACCATTCTAAAATAATAACTCCAGTATATTATATATACTTTGATGTTGTTATAAACTAGGTACAACCATATTTAAGTATTCTATCCATCTTTTTAATGACATGTCACCATACATGCGTACGTACGGCTTACCGTCTCCACGTCGTGGTGTAATTGTTATTCAAAAAAATTATTATTTGGATGGGTATAATAATGATGTGTAATTAATGTAAATAAAAAATATAACATGACAATGATTCTGTATATATGATATACCATCCAATTAAATATTATTTTAATATCAAAATAATGATATTGTCGCTCGTGCGTACGTACGGACTACCATCTCCACGAACACGATTAGATTCATTCGACATCATATCCATTCAAGTCTAATTCCCATTTGATGAATAATAATATTTTTTAAGGACTTAATATCATTATGGATAGGAATAAGATTCAACCTATCTATAACAGACATGGCTTACATAACAAAACATATAAAATAAAATGAGTTAGTTAACACCCGAAATGACAATAATATTAAGATATTATTAAAACAATCAATGTTAAAATATCATATATGATATCATATTAATGTATATGATTCTTTTATAATTTAATAACAATTATTTCACCATTATATCGGAGGTTAACCTACCCCCCAACCAAGGAAAACTACAAGGTAAGTGGTTTTCATCTCACTCCTTATTTCCATGAGATTCATGCCATATTGCCACTATTACCTTTTGTGTGGTGTATGTACTGACCATAATTGTAATATTTGTGTAATACACTTTAATTTATGTGTATTTTCATATTCATTGTATGATACTTCTTTCATGGGGTGTATGTTTCGTAAGTTGCCAAATTGGTAAGGTTTAATTTCGCAATCTCTTTATTATCCGAGGTTGTTTATTTGTAATTATCTACCGGTACATCTTTATCATCCACATCCATGTTTCTTAAAAATGCCTTTGAAAACATTTTTACTATTTAATATAGAATGAGTTAATGCCATTTATACCCATATTTGACCTTATACATTTTTTAAAGGAATATTTCCATCGTTTTCCAAACAAGTTACTTTTTGACATTTTCGACAAAACTAATGTCTGAGTGTTTTTTTAACTTATACAGCAGGTGCAGTTATTCTCCACTATTGTTACACCATTGAAGCTTCCCTTAAACTCTTATAAGGATATTTTCAAAATAATGGGTTTCTTTTATAATTATGTGATTTTTAAATGATTTTCTTAAAAAAGAGAGATATTTCTCTCAAAAATATGAAAATCCAGTGCAAATGTATATGTATTTAACGCAATATTAAAAAAAATTTCAAAAACCCCGAATCTCGATTTTGGTAGATAGGAAGGGATTGGTTGTGGACCCATCATGGCCTGTAATTAGTCGAGCAGTCTCAGAATTATTTATTTTGTTTTCAGAATCTTGCATAATGTTTTCAGAAAAACAATGGAGTATATTCGAGCAATTTTAAAAGTAAGTATCTTCTAAAAAATTGCATCGGTAGGTCTCATGAGACAAACTAGTGTCTTGTCATGATGCCTTTCCAAAATCTTATTTGTAGTCTTGGCCTGAGGCCTTGGCTACGTGGTTATGATAGTCTGGCTTTATGCATTCCATCATTATGAAAGTGGTTATTGATATTGCATGTGATTATTCAACTAGTACAATATCCATGTAAATAAGTAAATGGAATTATTTAATTTTATATTTTCCATATTATGATAAAGTTCATGTTTAAAAGGCTTTTGTTTTAGTTATACATTGACTTAAATGTTTATGCTTATTTATGAATGTTTCAGCTATATTGTTAACTTTACTGAGCATCCGAGATCACCCCTTTCAATGTATTATTTTTTCCCAGGATGTGAAGAAGTAATTTATGAATGACCTGAAGGGACAGTATGATGGGATATGAAGAAAAAATGTTGTTTCAGTTTTTTTGAGTTTATGATGTAATCTAAGAATTATGAATATATCTAGTGCTTCAAAGACTACTAAACTAATCAGTCTTTCGAGATTTGATCATTCTTGTGATCATGCCAATGTTATTTAATAATGAACCGACTCTGGGTAATTGGGGTTGGGGCATTACATTTTTGTGGTCACCAAATCTAAAATTTGATGTATGATAATACAGGAGGTCTCCTTTAGGAAAAAGTTTACCACTATTTGGAATACCCATTATGGGGTTGTATTTTGATGTTCCATCTATGGAATGTGTTGTATATCCAAATAGTGTCATAATTTGACAGATAGGCATGTTATATGGGTGACTAATATAAGGAACCCTAGAGGAACATACTTCATTGTCATGAAAAGTATCTATCCATAATTCTGGTATTCTATTATTGGTGAAAAGGGGTTTAAAATTTGGATGTCTCAAGACCAAAATGGGTGTATTTTCCAAGGAAATGTATTTGAAAATAAAAGGTCCCTTTGTGCTGATGTAGTCCTATGAATGATAAACCACTCTTACATGATTTTAATGAGTGAAAGAAGGTATGTTTTTCAGAAAGGGGATTTAGGATATTTTTCTATATAGTTTTATGTCATGCTACAATGATATTTGGATGTGTAGTTTTAATTCATGCAGCAAGGACATTAGGTTGTGTAGTTTTAGGTCATGCAGAAAGGACATAAGGATTTTCAGTTTTATGTCCTTCCGCAAGGTCATTAGGCTATGTATTTTTATGTCATGATGTAAGGAAATTTTAGGGATTTATTATAAGGTCTTTAGATTTGAACAAAGGATAATGAATATCCAATTTATTGGTAATTTTTTTGGAAATACACTACCATATTCAGGAATGGAAAAGAAGAATTGAAAGTTATGAATTGGGGATTTCCAAATCTGAAAAGTGATATAGGAAAAGGGATAATGGAATTAGAGGAAGTATTTTCCAAGAATGAAGTTACCATTTCCTCACAAAACCCATTATGGGGGATGTATTATACCGGCCCAAATAGGGAATGTGATGCATAGACAAACAGTGACATAATTCGGCTAAAATGCCTATTATATGGGTTACTTATGCAAGGACACTTAATGGAACATACTAAATATTCATGAAAAATAATGTTTCGGTTTTATACATTCTATTTCTAAAAGCTGAATATAGTTTATGAAGATTCAAATCATCATAATCACATTGTTTGGTTTATAGAGAAATGTACCTGAACAGAGAAATAGTGTTTCTAGGAATGATTTCTAATGAAATAGAGGAATGAAATTTTTTTACAATGGTCTCATCAAAATGTTTGAAATATTGTGTCTGTAGTTTTTAGGTCATATGACTAGAACCATCATATTATAGAAACATTGAATGATATGTGGTCAAATGACTCATATCTATTCCAGCATGATTTGAAAAAATAATGGGGGGAGAGTTAAACCATGGTCTTAAAGACTTCCAGGTCAGGAGAAATGATATAGGAACAATATGAAGATGATGACCACATTAAAATATGGTTTCTTGCATACTTCCATCAAATCTTTAAGGGTATAGAAGACAATTCTTACAATAATAAAGTTCCCATTATTTAACAAACCTGTTATAAAGGTTTTATTATGTAGGGACAATTGGGTAATATGATGCATATATAAATATTGATTTTTTTGGATGACATGCCCATTATGTGGGAAACTTATGCAATGTCACATAAGTGTGCATACTGCATATTTAAGAAAAATAGCTCTCAAGTATCATACATTCTATCACCAGAAACTAAAAAAATATTGTGATGATATGAATGTATTCAACATTAAAAGTGTGAAATTTTAAAGGGAATTTCCAATGCACAATAGAAATATATTGATCAATATTTTCCATGATTTTGGAGTCCCTTACATAGATCTGACTCATATGTATAATGGGAATTTATTTTTGTTTTTTTAGTGGGATATATAAGGAGAGGAAACAAAATAAAAGTCTATTTCATTAATTTTTAATTGTAAGCAGGATATGGGGAATTTTCATCTATCCCATGGTTGGGAATAAGATTTAATTCCTAGTTTTCACTATGTATCCCAATGGGATGAGAATCAAGCCACACGTACATCTTGTAGATCCTTATAGTTTATTGTCTTGTGGTAAGGATGTAAAGTAGTTCAAATGTGAAAAAGAATTTTGATGGTGGACTAGGGGATAGGACCTAGGTAATCACTATGTATCACGCTAGGGTAACAATCAATCCACACATAGTTCTTGAAAAATTACCTATGCAAGTTTGATTTATACACACCGAGAATGAATGTAATTTTTTTAATTACGGATGGACACAATAGAGGATACCTATGTGTCACTGCGTATATAATTGGAATGATAATCAAGATAATCATAGTTCATAAGGTTTCTTGTGTAGGTCAGATCTATACACTGGGAGTGGGGTATTTTTTCAATTGTGGTTAGACATAAGATAGGAGATCCGAGTGTGACTATATAGATAAATAAAATGAGAATCAATCCATATGAAGTTTTTTGATAATGGTATTCCTTGTGTAGATCTAAATCATAAACATAAGGAATATGTATTTTTTGTGGTTGCGCCCAAAATTGGATATCTGGGAGTCTCTATGTATCCCATTGAATTGAGAATCAAGCCGTACGTATTTCTGGAATAACCAGGTTGTTTAACATATTGTAGTTATGATGTAAGTCACCTGATGTGAAGGAAACACTGTGTATGGACCATGGGAAAAGACATTGGTGTCACTATGTATCTTGCTAGAGGCTAGAATCAAGAAACATGTAGTTCATAAAAAGTGGTCCCTATGCAGATCTGATTCAAACATAGGGAGAAATGAGGCTCATGTGTTACTAAGGAGTAGAAACTATGTGAGTAATGCTTCTGAACAGAAGTTGTTAATTTTTTAAAGAACCTCAAGTAATGCCAATTTTTTTGTATCTTGTGGGATTTTTTAACATCAAATGAAGGAGATGTTAACTATATAGTTTAATGTTACGTATTAAGGACAATTGATGTCATATAGTTTAACGTCACGATACATAGAAAAATATGTTATGCATTTTAATGTCATGTAACATGGACACATATGGTTGTTATTCTATTTAATGTCTTTTAACTTGTGCATAACCTTGCATGATTACCAAAATGTATTTCTTCAAGAATATTACATTGGTTAGAGTTGTAATAAGTTATCCATCCATTGCGATTAGAGAATAAGATCCATTAGAGTGGAACTTATGTATGGATTAAGGTCTTTCCAAATTTCACTCATGTTTTGGAGGATTCTATCCTTGTATCATTAGATTCCTATGGAAAAATACCAATTATTCTTGAATAAATGAATGATGGTGAACATTCTTGTTAAAAGATCACACTATTCTATTTTTTATAGAGTTCAGTGTGATGCAAGTTATGAAATCTATATTCATCTAATTTTTTTATCTCATCAAATTGCCTCTGGGACTATTCATCTTTAGATAACTGGTCACAAATAGAAACTCAAAGTGGAGGGAATTGAATATAAATAGGTAGAACTTCTTTTATCCAGTACACCAACGAGTATGGGGTTGACCATGTTGTAGTATGAGTAGTAGTCTAATAATCCCAAAAAGAGTGAAAGAGCTTATCAGTCAAAGAAGTGTAATCTTTATCTACCATCTTTTTGAGTATATATGATAGAAAACTGCCTAAATATTTTATCTATACATTTTCTACTACATTGAAGCTAGATTAATGGTTAGATATGATATTATGCTCATGAAATAGCTTCTATAACTCAACAGAACCCAAATTGGTTCAATTTTTCTGTCAATATAGTATGAGGGACACCAAATCTAGTATTGATATTAGCTTTGAAAATGATAATAATGATTTTGTCCACAACATACTTGAGAGGTATTCCCCCAGTCAATTTAGAGAAGAAATTGGAAGTGGTAAGATTATACTTGAAATTTTTAGTCTTAGATAGAGGATAGGGTCCTACTACATCCATTCCCCCATGTAGAAAATGATTATAAGTATTTATCTGTAAAAAGAAACTGCAGGCGTTGATGAACGAAGTTGGCATAAACATGTTAGGGATGACACGTTTTAGTGAAATCTATGCAATCTTGCATCATAAAAGGCCAAAAGTATCCAAGACTTCAGATTTTATTAGAAATCCTATGGCCGGAGTGTTGAGTACCACAAGATTCTATATATACTTCATTTATGACAGTCGTGGTTTCATACCCATCAATGCATCTGAGAATAATTTCATCGAATCCTCTTCTATAAAGTATCATCTGATGATCATGGCCATCAAAAAGAGTAAAATTAACTCCTCTTCGTAGGATCTATTATCTATTAATTCTATCTGGTGTAAGTTCCCCATTTTGGAGATATACCATAATGGGTGCCATCCATCTTATGTAATGACTATATAGATCAGAAATGGGACATATATCATTGATTTCTTATGTTATGGTTTGAAAAAAATGTGAATCTACTCAATGATGAGCCATGAAAATGATCATTTTATCCTGATTTGATCTTCCATGGTTGTGGATGCAATTTCCAAGGAATCAGTTTGGCCATCTTGTGACGGTAGGATGTAAGACAGTGTTGGGAGTGAGATAAATTATGACATTAACCATCAAACATAATCATATGGGGGGTTTGTTCTTCTATTATAATACTGTAAACCCCATTCATTTTTCAATTACCAACTCTAAATCACCTTTCACCTCTTGGTAATACATTGTTACTTGGAGTGCTAATTCCAGGCCTACAATGAGAGCTTGAGATTCTTCCTCATTGTTGGTACCACCTTCTTATAACAGAATGGAATATGGTAATACTGCCTTTTCTAGGGAGATAAGAAAATTTCCAAACCCAAATTTTTTGAATTTAGGGTTTTTCTTTATCTTCCCCCATTGGACTTATAGAATAACTATTAAGATACATTTCCCATATTTGGGGACTTTCTTGAATATAGAAGATTTCTTCACTATTAAATTCATTATTCAAAGATATATATTCCACAAACATGTGATTATCCATGAATTATGGTAAATCTTGGCCTTTTACTGCTTTTGATGTCACAAATTGTATATCAAACTGTTATGGAATAACCTCTCATCGTGCCTGATGTCATGTAAGAATAGGTTGGTTGAGCATAAATTTGAGTGGGTTATTGCGAGATACCAAGTCAACCTCATGATGTTGTAAGTATCATCTCAATTTCTAAATTTTAGGGATTAATTCTAGGTAACTTTTATCAATATTTTAATAACAAGACATTGCATAGATCATGGTTCAACATAGATTGTAAAGGTTATTTTTATTCCCAACATCATTCGTTTGTGCTAGGAATGCACCCAACAATTTCTCCAAGTCTATCATATAAATTATAATTGGATTTCCTTCAACGGGTGGCATAAATATTGGTGGGATAAAGAGTTATTTCTTGAGGTTATCCAATGCTTCTTGATAGTCACTGTTTCATTGTTATGTGACACCCTTCTTCATCAATTGGGGGAAGGGAACACACTTCCCTACTAAATTTTCTATGAAGCACCAGATATAGTCCATGTGTCCTTGATGTCCTCCCAACTAATTAATATTTTTAGGAGGTTACATGATAAGGATAGCCTTATTCTTCTTGGTATCAACATTGATTCTGTGATGGAATATAAAAAAACAATAATATCCCTGATGTTACACCAAAAGTACAATTTAAGGGGTTTATAATTAATTTTTTTTTGGCTAAGCTTGCTGAATATAGTCACTTGATCAGCAAAGTGATCATAATGTTTTCTGGAATTAACCAAAAAATCATCCACATAAAATTCAATGAATTTCCCCATGAAAGGATTGATAATATGATGTATTGCATGTTGATATATTGCACCATCATTCTTTAAGACAAATAAAATTAACCTATAGAAAAATATTCCTCGAGGGGCTCTAAAGATGTATATTCCTCATATTCATGGGCCATTCTGATTTTTTTATACCTAGAGTATCCATCTAGGAAGAAGAGAGCTTCATAACCATCTATTCCATTAATAAAAAAATTTGATTGGAACCGAAAGGTCATATTTGGGAAAATTTTGGTTGATGTCTCTAAAATCAATGAAACCCCAGATTTCCCAATTTTATTTTTCACTCGGAAAATATTGGAAAACCATTTGATATATTTCACCTCCCTGATAATGTCATATCTAATAAAATTGTTCACTTCACCCTCAATTTTGGAGGCATGAGTTGGGTGTGTTCTTATTACTGCCTGCTTAAATCCTTAATTCTCTTATGGAAAACCTAACTGAAGGGTGGCCACATCGGGGTCATGGATTTGAATTTCTATATAGTTCCAATAACATTCATCTCAATATTACTTTTTAAATTAATTATAAACATATTTCTATTCGGATTTCATTGATTCACTAATCATAGTAGAACGTGGATATTCTTCTGTACACAAATTTATTTCTCTGAGTTCATCCACAGTGGTAGAGATTCCTTCCTCAAATTATGGTGGGAAAACCCTGATATCTTCCTCTTATTCCTCTTCCTCATGTGTCTCTTCTTCTATTTCTTCATGAAGGGTAGGTGATGAACCATGACACTTAATTTTAGGGGAGGATTTAGTATTTGAAAATCTTGAAGAAGAGGCGACCATTTCTGACCCAACTGATGTAAAAGGGTCTTCCTAGAGTATTTATGCAAAAATTGTGGGTTGGTAATCAGAATCCCTATCTTTCTCTATTAATGAAACAACTTATTCTAGACTGGATGGTGAACCAAAGACTTTCTGAGGTTTTTTGGATGGAATAACGACATCCCCATTAAGCTTTCACCACTCTTTGGAAAATCAATAATTCTCCCATGATTTCAGGATCAATTTGAATAATTTAAATCATTGAAGTCACTAAATGAGTGCTTGGATTTGGGTCAAACCGTTCAATTTGATTTATATTCAACATGTAATCTATATAGATATTCATAAATGGGTTAGCTAGGATCTTTTCCTGACCATTATGATCATCTAATTTTATTGTATCTTTTGCTACAGACTATTTTCCTTTTGTGTTATGGAACGATGACTCAATATACAATGATTCAAAAGTTTTTAATGGGTCCTTATTGCCATGAAATGTACCAATATAACCATTGAAGAAATACTTGAAACATTATTGGTATGATGAAGGAATGGCCGCATGTTGATATAGACAAGGCCTACTAAGACGAATGTTGAAAGCTATGTCCTTCTAGAAAACCATGAAATATGAATTAGATACAAGATATCCAAACTGAGTTCTATGTCTATTCTTGCCTATAAGTTCTTTCTCAATCTTATCATAACCATGTAACATCCGAGTGGAGGGAGATAAGTCTGATTTAGTGATACTGAACCGACAATGTTTATAGATGGGAATGAGATCGACTCTTGAACCATTATCAACGAAGGCTCTTAGGATTTCTATATCATTAACCTTGACAGATAAATACAAGGGACTGATGTGTACATGTACAACATCATCCTCATCTTGGTCCATGAAGGATATAACTGTATGAAATTCTGCGGGATTTTTCTCCATATAGTATTAATCACTAGTAGGAACCTCAATTTGAAAAATTTACTGACTTGACAAATCCTCAATAACTGATTATCGAAAAAATTTTGAGAAATTCAGAGCATCTAGAATTGATAACATGGCATGTACATTCCCCAGTTTCTTTAAAACATCATACTTATGGTCCATAGGTCTTCAGTTTATAACATGTAGATGTCATTATGCAGGTTCTTGCAATTTTGATTCTTCTAATGTAGATGGACCATGTTTTTGGGTAGAATCTAGAAATACTTATTCTCTTCATGGATTAGTCTGACTAGGTCTACTCCATTGCTAAGAAAGTGATGATATAGCCTCTAATAATTCTTCTAATATGATCATGTTAGGGTCGACCCTATCTTGTGTGGGAGAATTCCCATGTTTTTGTTGAGCCTACTGAAGATCTCTCCAACAAATTTCTCCTACATAAACAGTTTCTATAGGGGTATAATGAAAGTATTGGCTTCTAGAATACCCATGTCTTCCATTATATCCTCATCCTTGATTCCTTCTTCACCTAGTTCACCAATCAAGTATAGAAAATCATAATCATAATCATCATTTTCACAGGGGTCCATTATGTGGATAATGTTAATGGAAACTAGGATCACCTCCACATCTGATGAAGATTCTTCCTGATAGTTCCATTCTTGGTGTGCCATTTGGCGGGGCGGTATCTGTGATTTTGAGATAGATGGGATGAAATCTATCAAAGATAAGGAAAACATTGGAATTACTATGAACTCATCTTCTTATGAATTCTCTTTATGCTTCTGAACATGTCCCTTTCTTAAGGATTAACCTTTCTAGAATAGATATTGTGATAAAGATGTCTTGGTTATAATAGAAGTGGAAGGAGGCACAGTTGGTTGTTTAAACAATGTTTATAGAATGGAATGACATTGATTGACCATTTTCCTGAAAATCTAAACAGAAAACCTCAACACATTAATTATTTTGACATTATATAATTCTTCTTCTTCATATGGATTTGTTATGGTAACACATGCTACCTAGGCTAGTGAACTTTTTAGTTTCACTTTTCTAAATTCCACTATATTTTTAGGATATCTTGGAAAAAAAACTCTTCAATGGGGTGTATAACATTTTATGGAAGGGAAAATATTTTGGGAGGTCCTAATCTTCTCAGTTGTCTGGTTTATTAGGCCTTGGTAACTAGACTATGTTATTTTCCAAGGCTGAAATTATGTAATTGGGAACCTATTCATTCTGAAATGAGTAGACTTTGTCCTTTAACTCCTCAAAATGTCTTCACCATTGATCTTTCTGATCATCATGATGAGGTGGTCATTGTTGCTAACGCTCGATGTGAGGATCCCTATAGTATAATGAGGGAATTAAAGTAGAAGTAGGTATAAGTAATTTATTGAGTGTAACTATGACAACCTATTCTATTCCTATTCTCTATCCTGGAGCTAATGGGATTACACGAGACAAAAAATTGGATCCTCTGATGTAATTCTATACTTTTTGGGTGACTGAAGTAAGATTTTGAAACCCTATTGTCTATTTAATAGGGATTACTGGTGTGCAAAACTCATCATGGAGTTTTTTAACATAGATTGGAAGTAACTCTTTCTAAGGGAGTGGTATATTCAATGAGTATGTTAATCCTTTCGACCGAACAATAAAATATGACACGTTTTCATTCTCTATTTGTTTTAAATTTACAAGAAAAAAACCACTATCTTCTTCCATGTTGAGTTGAATTAGAAAATCAATTTCAATCAATGGTTTCCCCATCAAGTATTTGATCTATACAATAAACATGTATACCAGACAAAGGACATCCCTTATAGTAATTAGAAAAAACATTTGAGTTTTAGTACTTCTTGTTGTTGAGGGGTCCCTATAATAGGATCACAACATGAAACTAAATGTTTTAAGTGATGTTATGGATCTATTGAACCATAGTAGATTGAAAATGTTGTGTTCACAAAGTATGGTGGGGGAAGGATCAGATCTTCCCATTTAGGGTAAGCCTTCTTTTCTGGTTCTATCGTTGTGAGACATCCTTCCATAGTTTTTAATTGAGTAGTTAATGACTCAATGATATTCATAAAAATTTTAAGAATACATGGCTTAGCTAGGACCTATATTGGTATATCAGATGGTACCTAAACTAGTAATGAAATTGGAAAGACCACCTGTGGTGGTGTTACTATTATTTGGCTTAGATAACCCATATGGACAAGACTATAAAGGTTTTCTTTACCCTATTCTAGTTTTGTATCCAATGGAGAGAATTCATTATCCACATCGGTAGTTGCATCAAACTCTCTTTGTTGAGGATCTCCGAGTGGAATCACTAGATGAGGATCAACTTGCGGAGCATGTCTGGTAGTAATACTACTTCAGAGTAACACTACATTGAGTCTTCACAACTCCATAAAGTCTTTTTATTACTGGGAAAATTATTCTTCAAGAAAAAGATATTAAAATTATCCATTAGAAAATTGATACATGATCTAAAATTTAACCTTCTTCTTGTTAGGTGACTTTCAAAGAGGCTAAAGTTAATAATTCAAGGTAATTCCTAAATTTTGGGCTGTCCTCTGATTTTGGGTATGCACACATCCTTCATTTTCTTCAGTGCATACCATATTATGAATAATAAATGAGTTCTATGACTCCCATGAACTGGACTCATTTTCTGGAAGATCTCCCATAATGGAATTAATTACATTTATTGATGCATAATGTGTTAATTGAATTATATTATCATATTTTTTAAATCACATTATTCTTCATCCTCTATGAGAAATTGTTCCCTTATTTGTTAGTTTCCAAAGGACAGTTTAACATATAATAATTTGAAGGGAATTATTGGATGGTTCAGTTGTCTATTCACTTTGTGGATTCTTCCCTAATCAGGAGAAAACTAACTTCTGATGAGTAGGGGATTGTAGATGTGGTAAAACTCCATCCATGCAGGCTGGGGTAGCTCTTGTTCTTCATTATCAACCCTTAGGGGTCTCTTTGTTGACTCCAAAGGTTGGGTTAAATATTCCTCTAGTACTATAGGATAGGGTGGTTCCAGAACTACTATGGATGATATCAGCACAACTGCTCTTCTGAATTCATGAATTATTTTCTGAACATTAGGATGGTGCATTATCTAACACCCACCTAAATCACCTATTTCAGAAGACTGTTGTACTATTTTAAAAATTTGTTTGATCTGGCTATTGAAATTCACTATGATAATAGTTTGCTCATTATTTTCAGATGCTTGATGTAGAAGAATCTCAATAGTGTACCCTCCTTGTTCCTGACTTTGGTGAAATGCAATCGTGCTATGCTATTGCTGATCATTTCTTCAGTCATGAGCATAATTTGTTTCTTATAGCTAGCCTGGGGTAATAACATTTCATGGGTCCAATTTTGGAGGGATTTTCTGATTTTGGATCACAGTGAAATGCAATTCTCCATGTCCACCCCATCCTTTGATATGAACACCCGATGGGGTTTCTATGATCAATTGTAAAAATATCCTTAATGAAATGAGTCATTCACATTGAAGGGCCTCATGTCGCTCCTTGATCCTTGGATGTTAAGAAACATGGAGAAATGTCAATTCAATTTGATTATACAACCCTTCTATTACCTTTACATGACATTGAGATCCATCATATGGTAATACATTAATTTTAAGATGACGAATATTATTCCAAATATTGAGGCAGATATCATGAATTAAATATTCTTCTATCATTTCTAGAATGTTGAATTGAGAGGTTACCAAAGGCAAAAACATGGCTGATATTTCACACAAAGTGAGTAATTTTCTCATTTTCAACATATCCTATTCATCTTTTCCTAGAGGTCTCTCAAATTGGTCTGACCAGAGTAGATGCTTCTCGATTTTTTAAATGTAATAAATAGGATTAGTTGGTTTTTAATTTGCTATATTAGAAGAAAAATGACCCAAATAAGGTTTTTAGAATGACGGTTTCCTTGGGATATCTCATAGATAAGAAAGTATTTCACCTGCTAGTAAGAAGGAATTAGACATGACCGACATTATATTTTTTATTTCCCTAAGATATGAGGGATTTATAATCAGTATATTTTCAGTTGGATAATTTTCATGGAAATATATAACACTACTATAGTAAGAACATTCGTAATGAATGTCATCATGGATAGTACCACCATGGTGGATTACAACACATGATAAATCATCTTTCTCGTTCGTCTTCTTAACACATAGAGGGTTGTTGAGGCTCTCATCCAGAGATAGGTTCTTTTGATAGACCTAATTATCATAAATAAAGATTTTAAGATGAAGTGCCTGATGAGGAACATCATAATTACTACTACTAATGAAATAATTTTTTAATTGGAGGGTATGATCTTGAGGTGTAATAGATAAATTTCTAAGGGCTTCAATAACTGCAACATTAAGAGGATCCAGATTGTAGATTAACTCTACATTATCCAACTTTTATTGGCGATATTTCTTATTAGTTTCTCTCTAACATGTAGTTGAGAACACTTATTGGAAAAAGTGGTTATCATAAGCAGGTGTATATGCTCACTTTAGATTGGATATCTGAATAGGCCAATGATCTCAAATTAGAATGAGTGTATATGCCCGATTAGGTTGTATGTATGATATGGGGGAGTGGCCCCATAACCCCTCTGGACCGGAACAGAGGTGTATATATTCTACAGGATGGTATGATGATGAGTCATCCCAGGTATGGGGGAAAAATTATGTGTCCGTCCATCTGGAACTACTGGAATTTCAATTATGGTATTCTGGAAAGCTTCTAAGATATGGATAGGAATTTGTTTCTTCCCTTTCACTATTTTAAAAATGTGTTTTGTGACTTCAGTGGCCTAAACAAGAATGTACGTCCATTCCATATTTAGATTTGGTGTATATACATACTCATTTCCTCCATTTTTTTTCATTGGATACTCACAAAAGTCATGTGTGGGAAGAGAGTTGAGTCTTCCCCAGGTTGGTTGTTGGAGCTTTCTGACTAACTTCTCTATGTGCTTCCAAATGAGACTTTTGGTATATTTTATAGATGCTGATAGGTGTATGCGTTTGCTGATTATTTTCTATCAACCCCATTCGACGTACTTCTTTCAATGATGAAAGATGATATTGTTGATAGGTTTGGTGAGTGCATGTAGGTGTATGTCCTTGTTTACAAGTGGTTCCAAATTTGGTTTATGGGCTTCCATGAATACAACCAGATGAGACAGCTAGCTGGATAAGTTAAGGTAGATAGGAGTATGTTCTCATTATTTATTTGCCCCCAAAATGAGTTACTGGACTTCTTCAATGGGGTAAAAGGTTGGAATCTTCTCCCTATTTTCTGGTTATTGTCCCCAGAGGTTCTTCTTGCATGCTCGGGTCTGAGGGACCTAGGTTGAACAGTTGAATATAACACACTCATCATATTGAGGGTTTGCTACCATGAAGCATTGGTGGTGGAGATTGTTGGTAGAAGCCTTCAAAAAGGATTCACGTGTCTTCGAGATGAGGACATGGGTGTCCTCTTGGTCAAACTTGGAATAGGGGATGGATTAGCAATTGCGTTCTAGGGATAAATTCAATAAATGATTAAAGATTGTTCTTGGCACTATATGATTTTGTACCACTGGTTTTCATTGACCAGAAATCTGGGGGTTATTCTTGATTTTGAGGGCCATTCATGCAACATCTTAGATCGGGATAGTACTGTGTCGACGGTACTCTCATACCAATTTATTGGAGACCCAATATTGAATATGCTACGTTAGTGATGATTTCCTTTGATTGGATAATGAACCATATTGAGTAGTAGCCAGGGAATTCATGGGTGAAAACATGAAGGAATCCATTTGGAATTAAAGGGATTTCATTGAAATAAACTTCATGTATACATCAAAAATACAAACAACAAACTATAGAAAAGAAACATCATTTATATGAACACACGTGTGATTGATTCTCTTGTATGGACCTCTTTTATAAATTTATATGGGCCTAATAGATTGGTAACACTATCAGGATGGTTAAGGATTCCTGTCAGGTTCACTATTTTATTGTTTACCGCAGAACGTGTGTTCCGGTTAGGAATCTCTACATCCAGATGGTTTCGATAGGATTTATTTATGGAACTGAAAACACCCAAATGTTTTTGTATCAAAATTTACCTAAGTTCCAAAGTCATGTATTTATTAGCTTCGTTGACCTCTGATACTTAATAACTCACATTGTTTTAGAGGATTGGAGGTTAGGCTCATGACACCCTTTTTGGGGGGAATTATTTACCACTATGGGACTCTCATATAGATTTAAGATATGTTCATGAATCCTTATTAATTCAGCGATAATAATTTAATTTTCCCTTGAAATTTTCAATCAATTATTATCATGTGTGGAATTTATAATCATATGAATGTATTTGAGGATATTCATTAATTGAGATATCGGTATGTATTCAAGGTTCTCTATTAATGGTATCCATTCGTATAATACTTAGAGATCATTTATCTGTTTTTATGATGTTGATGGGTTTTAAGGCACTCAGTGGTGAACTCTATCATTTATGGTCATCCAGGTAGAAAAAAGTTATTTTAATATTGAGATAGTAACCATAAAAGGGATACCTATATATCCTCATGAAAATAATTAGAACCCTCATAGTTCAGTACCACTTAATGGGAAACAACATACCTTTTAAAATATTGTGATAAGGACCTAACCATACAGTTTAATTTCATTTGGTGATGAAACATAAGTGGAAGGTTCCTAGTAAATTCTTGGTGTGGATGTTATGCCTATGAAGCCCAAGGAACCTAAAAAGGATATGATATTCCATGTTGGATTAGACCTTATTGAGAATGTGGTCCAAGAAGAAAAGGAGTGATTTTGGAGTGTGGGGTTTGATCCCAGGGAGGAATCATATGTATCCCACATAGATGGGAGTCAATTTCCACGTATTTTGGTATGTCTCATAGGGGGGTATGGCCCATTGAGAAAAATATCTTGGGGATTACTCCTAATGATTTTTAACTTGTAATAGGGTCCACGAGAAATGTATTAACTCATGGAGATTCAAAGAGTACTTAATTTGGGGATTATTCTTAAGAAGGATAACCAAATTAAGATAATTATATTCAGACTCATGATGATGATTTCCATTGATCTTGGTCCTTGGGTGAAGGATTCCTACATATCCCAATTATGGTGTGAATTATAGTGCCCATAGTTCAAGATGTTAGGTGGATTGTGTAGATGTGTGATCATCACTAATCTCGAATCCCACATGGTTAATGCATGGTGTGATAAACAAGAGGATTTGAAAAACTCAACAAACCACATGTTTTCTATTCTATGGATGGAAAAGGACATGATTATAGTGAATGAAGCCAAGGAAATGGTGGAAGAGGGAACATATCAATGAACCTTTAAATGTAGAATGAAAATGAAGGTCATTAGGTCCAAATCGAAAGTTTAGGGGATTACTCTAGCATGGATTCCCAAAAATTGGTCCCATGTTGAAAGGAGGATATCATTCCCTGTGTTAAAAATGAAATGAAAGTGTGAATGGTACCTTCCCTACCAGGGACCTAAGGTTCCGAGTCATAGAGACGAGAATTGGGGACATGACACAAACCCTAATCCTTTAAACTAGGAACTTCCCAACACTATCTCTGGGGTAAGGTTCCATGTGATTGTAGATATAAAGACCTATAGACATCCCATGTATCCTGACTCCCTTATAAAAAACAATTGGAAACCTCTGACTGTAGAAATATTAACTCAAATGGGAGACACGCTGATCTGTCTTTCCAAAATGTTTGGTAAGATGGGAGGTTTTGGTGGAGGATTCAACATGGCCCCTTTCAAAAAAATGAGAAAAGGAAATATATTCCCCTTAATAGGTTTATTTTAAAATGGATTTAAATATGGCTCAAGTAGGTGGCCATGTAGGTCTTCTGTGTAGGTATGCCTCATAGGTGTACCATATAGGTGAACCACACAGTTCGTAGGAACAATTGACAAAGGATTGACACAGGAAGTATAATCCTATGAGAGATTTATATTCTTTTTGAAACGGACTAGGGACCATAACATGTTGGTGAGTTTTTAACTAATGCAACTTGGGTGTCCCTTGATGCCCATAGAAGTATCCCGCACAAGTCCTTGCTTAAGGAAAGGACCATATATAGATGACTTCTTCCCAGGGAAGGAAGGTCCTTAATTAGATGTTTTGTATTCAAAACTCTGAAAGGTTCTTGATCATGCATGTACCATATATTTCTCTCTTTTCATGTTTTTATAGAGCTACATGATAAAATATGGGGGACTTGGGTGAAAGAGCTATGCAATGGGAGATTCTGGTGTTCTTCTAATTTTTTTAGTTACAAACTGGAAGCCCAAGGTTCCAATTTATAATCAAGGAAGGGGACTGGTTGAAAGGATGTTTTTCACGTATGTCTTTAGTGTAGATTCACAGAATAGGTTCCACATTAAAGGGTATATAAATTCTACTATCTCACACATCCTCTACATATATCCATATTATAGGTTCTATGTGTAGATATTGTGTAATTGGCTACAGGGGCAGAACATTCACTGGTCTTCTTGATGTCTAGGTGTGCCACATAGCTCTCTTGATCTATATATCATTACATACTTTAAAATTCTTAGATAATTTTAAATATCTAATGTTATTTTTCATCATTGTTTTTTTTTCATAAAGAGTGTCAAAAACATTGAAATATAATGCAGAGGTATGTCAGACCTTTTTAAATCACTGAGCGGATTGGTAAAGTCGAATAACCATTAGCTTTTCCATATTAGTTGACTTCATTTCATGAAGTATTCCATCTATCCCAACTAAATTTGCCTAATATGGATCCATCTCATGTATTTAATTGGGAATAATAGGAGTTGGAGATCGATTTATCCATGTTTGAATGGCCAATGGGGATAATGGATTCCCAAGAGAAGGTGATTCAAGAGAAGTATATTCCATTGGTCTATATTTTTTGGAAACATGGTAGTGATTTGAATGATAATTGGGAGCAAAATTCATGGTATGATCTTTACTATCCATTCATTTTTTATGATCATGTTTCGAGTAGACTCTCTAAGGATGGAATGTTTTCATGGTGGGGAGAATTATCACATCCATGTTTTTTTTATTTTGTTATTTTTCTTGTTATTTTCAATATAACATTACCCATTAGATTTAATTTGATTTTTTTGGATAAAAATCAATAATTTTTGGTGGATAGGCCTTGGTGTATAGTTAGAAAATCGTTAGTAGTACTGTACACCATGTCCAGGTAACCATGTGATAGGTGTTTGGGTGAGGCAGAACTTACCGGACGACTATCGCATGGTCGTGTGCCTCAGCTTAGGTACTTCTACAATCATATGTTATTTGAGGAATCTCCAATCACATGGATAGAATACAGTCAAGTAGAATGATCATGGTAGTCGTATGATAGAACCTCCTTGGACAGAGCATGCAACATGGATGTCGTACAATTTATTAAACTATGTGGACTAACCATGCACCCTTCCCAGCTCATTAAATATTGGGTTTTAATTTTTTTACTCCTATTTGAACCCCAAAACCATTATTTCCTATCCCCACTCAAGATATTTCTCCCTAGGTGCATCCCTATCTCCATCCTCCACCATTGGGTATCTAATGATGGGATTAATTTGGGTGGTTCTTCCTCGATTCATCAAGTAAGTCTCATCTTCCTTTGCTTCTTCCCCTATTATGATGTTCCCTTTTCTCTTTCTTGTGATTATGTTCCCCAGTTTCTAGGGTTATGATTTTGAGGTTCGATCATGAATTTTTGAGTTCACTATTCATGTTTATTGATCAATGTTTCTTTCTTATGGTGCTTTTGAGGTGTGATTGGATATTCGCACCTGTTTTTGAGTATTTCTACACCAAAGGTAGGTGATTCCAGGATTAACCATTATTTAATGAATTAATTATGCTTTCATGATTAATTTGGCATGTTTTATGATTTATATGAGTGGTGTGAAAGTGGTTTTTGGGAATATTTGATGTTAATTTGGTCTATAAATTTATTTTCCATGTGAACTTTGTTGTATTTCGTGTTTAAATCTTATTGTCCCTCTTGGTAATGTTTTATAAATTGAGAAAGTGGTTTATCAAATTTTAAAAGTGGTCTGAATTATGATTTAAAATGGTATTTGTTGTATGTTTTTTTAGAAAGATATTTTGTGTGTGCAAGTGATGGTATATTTTGTGTGTGTGGCATTGTTTGACTTGAATCATGTGAAAGCGGTGTGTTATGTGACATGTGTAACATACACGACAAAAAAAGGAAAACCAGTGTAACTATGTGCGTGAAATATGACTAGAATGTTATATGATATAAAAGTGTTTCATCCTAGATTTGTATAGAAGGATTGATACTACAACTCTAACTAAACCTTGTGATTGTTATATACCACTAGACTAAGGGGGTGTCCCCTCTTAGTGGATCATTCATGAGAATATTGGTTTTCATAGTTTCTATGACATATTTCACTAAGATATGAGGTACCTAGTCTTCCATTGCTAGCTATTTCCTAGGGTGTTTTTTAATGACTAGTGATATCTATTTATATCACACTTACCATTGACATACGGTATGCCTCATTGGTAGTTAAAAAAAGAAAGCATGTTTTCTTTTAATGATTTCCCCTTATAAGTTGTATCCTGTTAAAAATTTCTAGTACATCACACCCAACATACATATTTGGGTGTAAGTAGACATGGTGATGTTTGACATAGGTAAGGTCAAGGATTTTGGTGATGGTGGTTGAGGTTGCTAAATGTTCTCCTTGATGCGGCATTGTTGAGGTGTCCTGAGGGTGTTGATCCTCGTTACATGTGGTACATATTGGGATAGGTATTGGAATTTTTTTTCATAGCATTTTTGGTTTTCTATAAACCTTTTAACTAAAATTTGGAAATTGTTTATGTCTAGTTTGGTTATGGATTTTTAGTTTCATTTTATTGAACTATTTCTCATTTTATGTTTATAAATTTTGATTAATCATTTCCACAATGAATTTTTGATAACTTGACACTTTTTTCATTCCCATGGGGATCCAGAACACTCTTCGGGTCATGCCACAAATTAGGTTGGTCCCCAGTTTTGATGATTACCCAACTTGGTTTTGGACAAAAGGTTTCGAACTAGTATGTTGTGTTTAAAGTAAATATGAGAGAACTATAAATTAGGTTCAATAACATCTAATAATAGATTAAAAGGTAAATTATTTTAAGAAATCAATGTTAGAATATATATGTATAGATAAAGGATAACTAATAATAATATATTATATTAAGATTTTGTAAAGAATTGTTTCACAAGTTTACATATATATAAATATAGGGTCATGATTTCCCATTGTCTAATCAAGTACCAAATAAACACATAATAAAGAAGGAGTCAATTTTATAATGCCTAATATTATACTAGGTCCTATATCCCAATATACATCTAGAATATCTATCCATATCAACTATAAAACATGTGAATTAAAATTAGACAATATAAGTTTGCATTGGAACTATGGTTCCCCTATAGGGTATGAGAATTATAATATTTCTGGTGATACCCACACATCCCAGTAATATATTATCATAACACTGAATGAATAAATGAATAGTATTCAAATGAAAAAAAAATAGTGTCACATCATCATGTGTTATCCAGGACACCATGAAAACTAAACTTACATACATTATCCAAAGATGAAATGAGAATTTGTCATACAAAAAATCGGTGACCATATTGTTACAATAAATTTAGGGTCCTATTATTAAGTCTTATACTCTTACCTCTCCTTCAATGTAAGATTTCACAAAATAAAATTTGAGCACTCTATTCTCATGTGGGGTAGGATTTCACAAAAAAAATTGGCTACTAACCATTCACTTTGGGTACAGTTTTAAACCATTATCTAAACTACTACCATGTTACTCTGATTAAGAAATCACAGTATATTTTATACAATCACCCTAACAATATTTTATAATTTTCATAACTGACTCATGAAAATATCCATATATTATACATGAATTATCTCAAAAACATGTAATACACTCAGTCTAAGAATCTCATTATAACAAATCCCAATTAACATGATAGGGCACACTTGAGCCCAAACATCGACTAAATCAATGTATGAAATAACCATTCCATATCTCTTAACTATCTACAAGATCAATATAATCAATCTTCTAGAGGAAAATAAATATATAGCTCAAACATAACTGGCCCAGAAAAACACACCTCGCATATTAATCAAACCAAGGTCTATAGATTGAACAATAACTCTTTATGATTCATCACCCATAAAAAATATACCATTCCCCATGGATTAGATCTACCCAACCATCTCACCATAGTATCACCATTTAACGTGTTACAATTAACCATACATACATATCTACAATGTATCACCACAAGGAATACCCACTCGAGTCACATAAATCAACCCATTTTATGTATAAAGATTATTTTCTTAAAAAGATCGCATCAATCCATATTTCATCATAGTCAAGGGTTATATGGTATTTTTTGTGTTCCTTGGACCCCTAAAATATATTCTCATTGTAATTATTCTTACTAAAAATGTGTCCCTTGATCCCCACAACTCAATATTCCCCTAACCATCTTACCAAGCATCATAAATTACTTTATTTAATCCATTTCATAAGATATGTCCACTTTGGTTATATTAAGAATAACCATATATTGTCCCCTTGGGTAGAATATCCACATAGACACTATAACATATCTTAATCCATAAATTAAATCATTGTTCTTCTCCCACTGGGTAATAACCTATCCTATTAGGCACAAAAAAATATAATTGTATCATTCACATTATCCAACTCACCAACCCCAAGTAATGCTCACCAAAGTACATGCATGAAACAAATATAGTTATGCATTAAATGTGACACATAGCTCAATATTATATTCATCCCCTTCTTTAAGTCATTCTACCCAGCCTTTTTAGCATACCAAAAATTCAATATCATGCTCTTGATCCTCCATATCATTGAGAAATAAGAAAATATATAATTTCAAAATTATAAATTTAATTTTCATTAACTAATCAACTAAAAAATTATAAAAACACCTATAATATATTCCCATTACTAAATAATAAATAAAAGACATCGAAATACCAGTGGAATTCCTCAAACAATCTAATGAAAAAATCCCAATGATTTTGTACATAATTAGTAGAAAGCTAATTAAATTACAGTTATATTGAAATATAAATATATATTATGAATAGTAAACATACCTTGACCTAAATAATTATAACCATTGAGGATTCAGTAACTTTATGCTTTTACTAAACAACCCATATAAGTGAAATATCATTTCATGTAAATTCAATAATATTCTAGGTTAATAATAAGTATAAATAAAACATGAAACCACCCAAAATTAATTGAGTTGGAGATTAATAATTAGAGATGTCAAATAAGGGATACACAGACATAAAAACATCACATAAATATTTCATAAACCACTCCCACAACTAGGTATTCAATTGAAAATATGTGGGAAAGAGGGATAAATAAATATCTCTATCCAAACCCCTTGGATTAATTATTAATGATGGGATGTGACTATAAAATTATTATTCCCCCTATACAAAAAAATTATTACACCCTTGATAGCTCATCCTGAACTAGTTACTTGGGAGCCTATAATACACACAACCAGGGTCTATTGGCCACCAAATATACCTGATTTCATTATAAAATTCAAATAACTATCAACAAAATCCAATTTTTTATACACCAAAGACCCATTTACCTAATTTAATTTATGTTTAAGAGAAGGGCATCCTGAACCATACCCCTTATAAATGAGAACACCCAGAACTCTTTATTCTACTCTGGATCAACCATTATTTTCTAATTTTGGTTCAAAAATAAAATCTAAAACACTAAATTCAAACTACTAGTCAAATATAGATAAAATTAAAATTAATCCTCTTAATCATTAATCCATAAAGATGAGGGACAATATAAACTCTCTACTATATGTATTTTTATCCCCAATAATCATATTCACTTACATATTTAATTATAATTATTCCATAAAAATACGATTCCACCAGTCATTCACAGTTATGAATAGTATATAATTACCCATCCAATAAACCTAATATATAAAAAACATGATTACTATAATAATCCCATCACACAAAACATAATAGTTATTTTCCAAATAATTTCATAGATATAAATCATTCTCTATGATAACCAAATATGCAACAAATAATATTCAAATCAATGATTTCCTAAAATTATGCTCATCTGATGTTTGAGGAATCAGCATGACATCAAACTCATGATGGAACCCTTCGTGTATTTCCAAAACATTATATAATTTTTTTATCAACACTTGATCCCATAATTTACTCATGTTAAACTATATTTTAATCTCTTTATTCCATATACTCATGTTATAATACCTCCCATGTTTCATTATTAAAAACATATATTCTATACATATATCTATTGTCAGATCCTAATCCCAATCTCTTATGAAAATATCTAATTACAGTATCAATATTAGGTGAATCCTCAAATCTGGTATACTTCATATGTTTATTCTATTAAATCACTACCATTATTCATGATATATAAAAATTACATAGTACAACCCCACAAAAATGTTATACTTTCCTCCAATACACTTCATATAAGATGTATATCTCAAAAATTAAACTAATATCCAAACCGTTGATTTTCAATTCTAATTTTCGATGAGAAATCGATAACTTAGAATGGACTTCAAAGTGTCAAAATTGATATCTAGTCACCATTGTACATCATACTTCTATCTATTCACAAACTCATTAACAAGAGATCTAGAGTTTTAAAATATTTCTAGTCTTTGGATTGTTTCAATGGGATACTACCCATAAGAAATATTTCCTTGCTATACACAATTTTCAATGAGATACTTTCTACAAAAAATCACACAATGAGGCCAAAATAATCACCCAATGGTCATCACTGAAATTCTCATCCAATATTCACTGGATTCTTTAAACCCATATATCTAGAAGCCAAATTATTCAAAAAAGTATATTCCCATCTTGTTACGTCATCACACTCCACAAGAACAATACATCCCATATAGGTTTTCCACTCCAAGTCATAAAAAAATTAATTAGACAAACCCAACTCAAATTTTGAAAACAAAAAACCCATGTCAAATGCTGCTTTTACCCATTCATGAACAACCAACAAAACCCTGAAAAATCACAAATTATTCTTCTATTTCCAATATCACATAATCATGACTATGTAAAAACCAAAAACTCAAATCCATACTAGTTAGGTTCAAATATATCTTCTATTTAAGCCACAAATACCCTAAAAACCATGGTTTCATCATCATACTAATCGTTCTTAACAACTAATACAAGCTCATTTATATATATAAAAATAGGTAACAACCAATCCCACTATATGAATAACTAATAAACAACTATTTAGAAGTGTATAACCACTACCTGAACCTTTGACCACTCCATACTCTATCTATATATTCATATATCACCATCACTATGAAATAACACATTGGTAGAAAATAATTTCAATAGAGAATAGCACAACTAGTACTCTAAATATTATTCAATTTTAGCCTTTGATAAGAAACCCACTGTTATCAGTAAAAACCATATCTAAATAATGAATTAAAAAATCAACCATCACAATGTATCTTATCATTCCATTAATCCCCTTTCAAGGTTCTCTAATAAAAAAATAACATTACATAATGTGACCCACCATAACGATACACCACCTATATAATCCACATTGGGATATCATGTAAACAACCTATAGTCAATAGCCAAAATCTAGTTCTTGATCAGTTAAATTTTTACTACATAAAATAAATATCATCCCAAAAGAATGAAAAGATTAAAATTCTTAAAATACAATAAAAATACATGAATCTGACATTATATTTGAAACAAATAATACAACATAGTATGTTCTATGAGAACACCATTATTCCATCTATAATATTACTTTATATCAATCATAAAAACACATCGGCATCCTAGGTAATAAAAATATAATAAAGGTGTGGTATAATATTCTCATAACAGATTTCATACAACTGCAACTATATAAGACAAAAATAATAAGGATGGAATAAATGATGATAAAATAATTCCATATAAATAATCTAAAGATCTTGAAATATTTACATTCATATTATTGATATTTTAAATAATCACATAGTTATCAATAACTAGTTTTATAATAATTTAATGGATGATGGAAATCATCTTAAACTTATATTCTAGGAATTTTCCAAGACATCAACTTATATGAGTAAGGCCTCATAAAAATTCCAAAATTGTTTTTTATCCTGATACCTAACAATTAAATGTGGGGGTATGAAATTTCACACCCCACATATCACATAAAAAGTAAAATTAATTCCTCATATGAATAGCTAGAACAACTTATTCAACATTCCTTAAGGATCAATGATTGTATGTATTTGAAAAACTAGGATAAGAAATGTGAATAGTTTCAAATTCGAACATGTCATATATTATCCATAGTAATATGGTTGATGCTATCTCTACACTTCATACTCAAATAATTATATTATTCATAAAATTATGTTCATATATATATATATATACTTTAAAAATATCATTCATTTTTTTAGGAATATGTCATTTTCACATTAAAATCACCAACTAAGAATATTATAATTTCCCAAATATTAATGAATTTATTTTATAAAAAATAAAATTTTATACTTTTAAATAAATCGTTAATTAATTGAGTGGTTATGATGGAATTAAATTCCATTCATTCCATATAATTTGAAAACACATTCCTTTCACAATTTTATTGACAAATTTTAAATACACGCCACTCAAAAAATGGTGAGAATATTTTTTTTTAAAAAAATTAAAAAAATTAATCCTAGGTAAAAATTACATTCAACATTCACTATATATTAGTTAAAACCTTCATTAAAATATTTTAAGGAAAATATCATCATATAATAAAATATTATCGATCGGGCTGAAAAATAATCTTCGAATTCCAGAAAACATATTTTGGTATCTTGATTACTAGAAGAGTGTAAAATGAATGTAAAAAACTATAATTTCTAATAATAACCATATTATAATGACTTAAATTGGGATTATTATAAAGAAATTAAAAAATTCCCCTATCAGTGACTTAAATAAAAAAAATCTTGAATAATGAATAAATTATGAATTCAATGCTTACCTTGGGTCTGACTTACTTCATACGTCTTCCAACCTCTAATATAATAACTATATATTTATTATAAATGTATTATGAAGCCATAATCACATATATTATACAATATATAATTTTATTATAATAGTTTATCAACCGTTTATTAACAATTAATTATTAATATAATTGTTCTATGTGATAACTGCTACGTTTTCATGTATTTTGTGGTTTATTAGATTCATCCCTTGTACATTTATAACGTTTCCATAATATCTAGAATAAATTATATTTAAAAAATATTTATATAGTGTGATCTATTAAAATTTAATATTTGAAAATTAATTAATCCATTAATGGATATAGTAGTTTGTACGTATACATGGATGATGTTTTCACACTTTGAAGGATGAAATAAAATATTGGTAAACAAAAATTCAAATATCCAAAACCATAGAAAAATAATAAATAACATGTATATTAATTAAATACATAATTATATCAATAAATGTAAAGTGGTTATGAAAATCATTTCACTGTTATGTGGAGATGGTAATTCTAATGTACGCATGGGCTGTCTTTTAAACTTCCATAGGCTAGAAAAAGGGGAAACATAATTATCCTATAATAATAATAAGATCTTAGTATATCAATGATAAATCATTAATTATTATTTTTATATTTTCAATTTTTTGAGGAAGTGGGTGAAGAATAAAATTTGGTAGAGTCGAGAAAGAAGATGTCCACTTCTTCAGAATACATACTTTAGATATCCTCTTAAGATACCATGGGTTTCCATTTGGGAATAAAATAACCTCTCTAACATATATAATGTAGTTAAGAAGATAAATCAATAGATATTGATCAATCTTGTTTTCTCAACGTGTTGTATATAAGAGAGGGAGTGGTTTCCGTTTATAATGTAAGTAATGTATACACTTGAAAAATATAAAAGATGAAAAAATTATTAATTCATTCTCAGTAGAAAATGATTAAAAATGGAAAGATATGTGAAGAAAATGTTTTTAAGGTAAAAATATCAATGTACAATAAAATTTAGATAAATTTTTGTGACATTTTCAACAATATCTTTCGGTTTAAATTTTTTTAACCAAATATAATCATAACTACCGTAATGAATTTTTTAATTTAAAATGGATAAAAATTTAATTAAGATTTAATATTTATCTCTGAAATGGTGAAATATTGAATTTATATACCATATATAAACTCTCTTACCATATTTTAATATTTTAATTATTTTAAAATAATTGAGTAGAACATTTGTATCATAGAGTATCCTTTTTTTCATTTTGGACATTATTCATTTAATTTGACATTAATGCCATCGATACATATATGGAATAAAAATATAACACATTACATATCCCGAATATAATATTAACAAAAATCTAAATTTTATAACAAAATAATTCCTCCAAACTATATTACTTTTAATATTTTTGATGTCGAATAAGTAATGGGTTGGAATTTTATGTAAGTTTAATTTAAGTATATAATCATTAATAAATATAACCATATTACCATTAAAAATTTTATTTCGTTATGAAAAAAATAATATTGGTTCTCAACCTATTTATATCCATATATTAACATTAAAATTATGTTTAATGTCCTGAGAGTGACATATTGTATTATTCATTACATAAAATAATATAAAGGGAGATATCAATGAAAAATAAAACTAAGTGGAAATATTTTCTGATCATTGAGTATTATTTTAAAACTATAATAATTAATTTCGATAAAGGAATATATTATAGAAATTTTAAATCCCGATACAAATGTCTTCCCCTTATTTTTCTAGTTTTCCCTTACTGAGCTGGAAATAATTTATGAAGGTTACTATTCAAAATCCCCAACATTAAAAGGGAAATATTTTCCAAATATGATCCTCTTGATTACAAATAAATACTCCATAATTAGAGATTCAATTTCTATTAATGGTAGAAATAAATTTTAAACTAATCATATAAAACATGATGTAAATATATTTTAAGAAAGATGAATTTTTAATCATTACCATCTATTTATTCATATCCCATTACTATATTAAAAATTTGATTAATTTTAAAAAATAAAAATTATTATTTGATATAAAATTTAAATTAATATAAATCACTAAAAAAAATAGATTAATTAATAATTAAAAAAATAAGTTGTTCACATAAAAATAGTTTCATTAGAAAAAAATTCTTTTACATTTAGAATATTACATTTTTATTACTAATAATTTGAAAGAAAATGAATTTATTTCATACATTTTTAAACTATAAATTATTTATATTTTAGTTATTCCTATTAATAGTATATAAATAATTAGATAGGTTATAATGATATACTATATTATAGTTCATTTAGAAATAGGATTTCATGTTTCCAAAGCAGTTAAAAATAATATTTTAATATAATTATATATAAAAATCTTGTGGATTTAAATTATACCCACTTAATATGAATTTTAGACTCAAAATTCTATCTCTCTTATACAAGAAATTGAAGATACTTCTTCATTTTCACATCCTCAGTTACCCATATAGCACCCTAAATTTTATGATTTTTCCAAATACAAAGGTTGACCAGGTGAGAGGTATTATTATGTAGAAATTACATTATATTATCCAAAATTTCCATTGGTTATTCCTGTTAAAATAATTATTTCCCTTATAGAATTACATTTTTTTGTTAATTTGATTGATTTGGATTTTACTTCCTAAATAGAGATATATGAACACATAGTGAACTAGAGAGAGATACCTTGGAAGAAATAAGCTACTTTTTGATACAAACATGAATTTTGAGGGGACTCAATAATCTAGGGCATTAAATTCCCTTTATTCCAGGAATCATATTCTTCTTCCATAGAGAAATTAAAATGAATACCTTGTTACCAAAATCAAACTCTATATTTCATTTATTATTGTCAGCATAACTATTTCTTCGACTCCGAGTCACCCTTAGGTATTAATCAAAGGATCTAACCATCCTTGTAATTTCATCGGCTACATCACATCCCAATGATATTATTTCATAGAATTCATCCCAATAAGTTTTAGTTCCACACATTATACCATGGTATGAATGAAAAGTTCTATCTGAAATCTCTATTGAAAGCTACTATTATTTGAGAATTCCACCAAATTATGGTGTTTATCCCATAAACCAATGAAATATATAGGGAAATATTTCAATAATTATTCTAGAGTTTTAGTGGTCCTCCCACACTAACCATCAATCTAAGGATTATGAATAATAATAAAACTCAACTCAATATCTAGATCCCATTGATGAACCCTAAAAATAATTTGGTTGACCACATATCTTCATCATATATAATTGACAGTGTTCCATAATGAAATATCATTACATTAATAATCTAAAACTATGAAATATGGTCAAGGGATAAACATTATCATATAGAAATATTGTGTTATTATTTATAAAAGAAATTGACTATAAAATATATATAATTATTTCATTTTTATGTTTTGGGAGTCTGATGATGAAATACCTAGGGAAGTTTTTCCATTTTCATTCTATTATGGGTAACAGTTTCAATATCTCCTAGACTTTAGTTAGTCAACCATAACACGACACATACTATGAATTAAAATTCATAATATAAAATATCTATATTCATGTTATCCCTAAGAAATTCTCTATAATATCTGTATATATCTTTATACATCCAATATGAATGGATAATAATTAACTATGAGAATCATATAACAAAAACTTTTTCATGTCTGGTATTGATGGGACATGTACTCCATTTCAGAAATATATAATTCAAGCATTATAATGGCTGACCTCCAGAACATTCCTCACCTTCTTCTATAAATCAATATATTCCTTCTGTAACTTCTGAACCCTATAATATATTGATGGATAAACAATAATTTATAAAAGATAAGATAATTCCCAATTTATAATGACATCAATATTTATATTTTATAAATCCATAAATATTGGTTCTCTTCCAATCCTTATCATGGAATAACTAGAATGATCTTCCTGACTTTTACTATCTATCACCTTGTAAAACCTAGAAGGGTGTCAATGAATTGAGAAATAAAAATATTTAAATAACTCCAACCACCATATCTAGAAAATATTAAACTATTTTTGTTTAAATATATATTTAAATATTTTATATTCGATATATATATCATATATTTTCCCATACAAAAAATTCCTCTATAAAATTAAATCAAAAATTAATATTTATAACTTTGAATGATTTTTTGGGTAAGTTTCTTCATGAACATTTAATTATTGTAATGCATAATATATAAAAATGTAATACTAAATGAGGAAGTAACCCAATACCTTATTTAATTAATCACAATATATTACAAACACTTCTCCATTGTAAGGTACTATAAGAAGAGCAGAGTTGAATAACCTTATATTCATTGAATTTCCATTACATAAGTCTATCCAAAATATCTTAACCCCCTTATGAGACAATTTTTTCATTATATTATATTTTAATTATAAATATATCCTAACGAGTAGGTAGTATGCATACATACTAAGTAAATTATGGATCTTGGTTACCATGGTTCATTTAGGCCATTTCTTAATAAATTCATTCATTAAAGAATCTATTTATATACCACCACATAAAAGTTTAGGACCTAGGAATGAAATATTCTAAATAAAAAATGATAACATTTTATATTTACCATAACAAATTTCCTTCCTCATTGTCTTTATCAGAACTATAAAATATTTTTCATTCTTTTTCAATTTTAATATATAACAATATCATACATAAATACTACTGAAAATTTATCTTGGTGATATATTAAGAGATTATTTGTTAAATCCATAAATATTACATGAGAATTTTTAAGTCCAAATGGAATTAAAGTAAATTAATATTGACTATACCTCACATAGAAATATATCATGGGTATATCCTACATGAAACTTATTTGATGTTATCCTGATCAAGGACCATTCTTGGAAAAATATATAGCTCTTATTAATTGTTCAAACATATCCTTGTTATGGGGTATATGATAATTGTTCAAAATATTTGTCATGTTAAGTCCTCATTAATAAATTCAATGATTAATTGAACTATTTTTATTTGTAACAAAAAAATAAAATTTATACACAGTTGTGAAGCACTAGGTTGAATGAAATCATTTACAAGATTCTACATAATTATATATTTTAATTCCCACAACTCAATCAGGTCCATTATAAATTATTTATTGTAAATATTTGTTTCAATATAGATTTAGTTATATTGAAAGATCAAATTCACAATTTTAGGAAATACAAGGAAAGACCTTATGCAATACATAAGGATATTCCTGAAAAATTAGATCATTTTCAATTTTGAGTATCTCCATGACCATTTTAGATAAATATCAATCATGGAGAGGAAACAAAACACATATGAGGGATTTAATTTGATTTGTATATTCATGTTCTTCGTAAAAGTTTTAGATGATTATTTATTGATTCAGAAGATGATATATTAATTACCTTCCTAAATAATTCATATGGGCTCTACATTGAGGAATCCCATTGATTCCAAAACATAAATCAAATTCAACTAAAGGGAGAAAAACAATATTAACTAGAAAAATAAATTCCCACAAATGTATATCAATGTGGTCTATAGAATTGAGATGTGTTCATCACATAATTTTTTTTAACCACTGACATAATATTTATTCATTGAGGTATTTATATGATATACTTAGAAAACTAATAAAATATAAAATGGCGGGTATAAATATATTCAAATAAAAAAATTAATATCATGGATTTTATGATAAATGTACCTTTGTTGGAATCACTAATAAATTACACATCAATTGTATAAATTATATGATCTTGGAATAATACCCATTGATTATTTTTGGTATGTTCCCTTCACGTTTGTGGAATTGTTTGGGATAGAGACTCATCTGCATATAGTTATATAATTTTGTTTTGATGTATTATTAATTACCCTTTCTTTCATGGAAATAATGTCCTTTTTTCTCATTACATGAATAAAACATTTTTTCAATTAGTCATGTACCATGGTGTTTCTTTCCACAATTATAACTACATTGATAATTCCCCTTTATCGTATTCCCCTTATCCTATTTTTACTCTACAAAACTCTTCTTATCTTATTTTCCTTTGAAGAAATTATTTAAGGGTAATTATTTCTCTATCTTGATATAACATGATAACATACCTCATATTATGACAATTGTTTTCAGAATATTATCCATTAATAGATTTTATTAATCCCATCAAATTAGTGGTCAATATTACTCTTTGATGTTTATTTATTCCATGTATTTATTGCTATAACATTAAATGTATCTTCATTCATAGATATATTTTATTCATACTTTTTACTAAGATGTATGAATTTTCTCTTTATATCAACTTGTTCTTCATGAGAAAATATTTTTCCATAAAAGTACCCTAAAATCCTTATACACCTATGTCTCTATTTCCTCCTCATCCTTAGTAAATTTATTCAATAATGAACAATGATATGAATCCCTATATTTATAATGAAAATCTAGGAAAACCTTATCCATTTAATTATATTATAAAGAGAGAAATATATTTTATATGGAACTTATCCAATACTCAGCTAAAAATGTATTTTTTGTCCCATTAAATGATAATGGTTATAATCAAATAAAATAGTCCATAAATATTTTATCACATTATATATGAAACTGACTTTTCATAAAATAATGGCTTTTGTTCATAATTTATGTCAGTTGTCCAAATATAATATTAATTTTCTTATTTCATTCCCCAACATTTGATATAACTTCATTATCTTTCACAAGAGAGAAATAATTATATAGATTACATGAATTGATATTGTTTTAATTCCCTTCACTGAGACAAATTCCAAGAAAATGGAATAAACTATATTATGACACTTCATTATAATTCATAATGTATATTTTCAAAAACTATTGAAACTCTTAACTAAAATTGTAAAATTTATGCATATATAATATCATTATCATAATCATTGTTTCTTAAAAAGAAATAATCCAATCATAAAATTATTTTAAATTATAAAATTATGGATTTAAAATTAAATTTTAATTATCCTGGACATATCCATTGAGAGTATCAAACCTAATATTCAGTAACGACACACTCAATGTGAACAATAATGATGGTAAGGATATACTCAATAAACTCTTTTCAGGGTTGTTACCCCAAAATGAATCTGTGAAAAATCCGTGTCTTTTTTATTATCTATAAACAGATGTATTGATAATAAAAACCAGATAATAATTATCTTAACCAAACATTAGGATATTATTTAATATAGACATATACTCAAATTAATTCATATAATTTTCTTACCTAATATATGTTTTTATAAATATAGTTCCCAAGGTTTCTATTAAACATGACTCTAATACCTTCTATAAATACACTGACTGCAGTAGAACAGATATATGGATTCATTATAAAATTTTCCTTAGATATAAGAAATCACTTTACAATGTAATGAAAACTTTATCACTCATGGAAAAAAGATACATATATGATTCCAACATTAATTTTGAAACATATAATAGACCATCATATTTTCATTGAGAGAAAAAATATTCCCACTAGAATATCCCTACATATCAATCAAAAACACTTCCTATAATCATGTTTAAAAAAAACATTTGAAAGGTGTGAGATCATATGATAATATAAAAATTCAAATTGTGGAAGATAATTAAAGAATAAATAATACTGATATAATAATTTAATAAAAATAATGTGATAAAATTATCCACATGACCTTGAATCTTATCAATAAATATCATAGCTATTAAAGATATTCCAATTTATATCAATACATAATTTCATAATGATGGAATGCGTAAATAAATAGCACTTAAATGTTCCATTGATTCATTGGCCACACATCTACATAAATGGTAAAAGAATCAGATAAATACCCATCTTTTTTATCTCATCATACCTACCAACACATTGAGAGGATATATAATATTGGGACCCACACATCATTAAATAATTAAAATTCATCAACAAAATGAACAAAAATAAAAACCTAATAAACATGACTTAATAATCAATATTAATTAGTTTGAGAAAACTACAAAAATAATTTATGAACATTTCCCATTCAAAAATAATAATAAATCATACCTAGAAATATGGATGATTGTATATTTTAATAAAATACTCAGTAAATCATGATATTTTAAAAATTATTTCGATATGGAATAAATACTTTAAAATGATAATTATTAAATTTTAATGGGAAAAATACCCATTCTAGTTCGAAATTACTTTTTAAAAATCTATAAATTCACAAAAAATTTTAGAAAACCTTTTTTTAAATGAAAATTTAAAATTCTAATGTATTCATAAATTAATTATTTTTTCATTATGGTTGGAAATTATGATCATTTCGCATAAGTTAATAAATCATTCAATTAACAATTTTTTAATACATTAAAAAATAAAGTCATTCAGAAAATAAAAGGATGACTAATATAAAAATAATTTGTAAAATATTAAAATATGGGTTAATGTTTATATAAAAAATCCATGTAAATAGTAAAAAAATTCTTTAAAACATTTTATGTAGAATAAGGGCATTCAATATAATGATTCCCAATAGAGTGGAAAACAAATTTCGATTTTCCATAAAAACATTATTTCAATATCATGTGTGCATAGAGAGTTTAAAATAAATGTATGTATTTTAAATTCAATACATATCTAGAAAAGAAGAAATAATTTTTTTTTTAATTTATATTGATTAAATTGTTTCCCCAAAATATACTTAAATAAAGACAATATTTAATAATAATGATATTTTGATTTAATCCCTTAATGCAGGTCCAACATACATCATAATTATTCAAACCTCTTGTATAATAAATATAGATTTTCTATACCTATATTATAGAACCATATAAATACATATACCATACTATATATGATCTACTTACAATATTTGAGCACTGGTTTGTTGTTTTTTTAGATCATTTTTATGAGTGATAAATGCTTTGTTTTTATAGTATTTTTTTATTTAATAGTTTTAGTACATGTACATTGATCATAAAACAATCATATAAAGAATTTTAGTCATGATATAAATATCATATATATTATGTATATATTTGTTTTTAGTAATATATTAAAGGTAGAGATATAAAAAATGAATTACGCTGTTCAGGGTGACGGTAGGTCGTACGTGTGCATGAACATTTTCTCCACTTTTTGATTGATAGAAAAAAATTATGAAAAAAATAATTACCCATTAAAAAGTAATAATAATAAATAAATTACATATATATGTATTAAATAAAACATTATAACCATCCATGTAAACTGATGATGAAAAATAAATTACATTGCTAAGGGTAGACGGTAAGTCATTTTTATGTAGGAGTGATGTTTTCATTTTCTATAAGGTGGAAAGATGGTGTAAAATGGTTTTACCATAATAAAAATAACATCTTAGTATATTTATGTCTAGAATAATTGTTTTTAATATGTTGTATAATTTTAGAGGAAGAATAAGAATGAAGATAATGAAAGAGTTGGTAAAGATTGTTGCCTTTTCTTTGGTAAAATTTCATTAGATATCTTTGTAAGGGACCAAGGGCATTTCTTTTGGATAAATCGATCCATGATAACATGTATAATTATGTATAAAATATAAATTGGTATGGATTAGTTGAGATATTTATAATGAATTTTAATTAAGTAGAAGGGGTATCCTTTTTAAAATGAGGGAAATCACACACATGGAAGAACAAAATAGATTAAAATATAATTATGTAATTTTAAAGAAAAATTCATACAGATGGATATAGATTATAATAAAAAATAATCTAAGGTTTAAATTACATCATGCTATATTATTTTGACATATTTTGGTGTTATTTTATATCATATAATATGGTCTAATATCTTGGATAAATAATATAAATCTTAACCATGATAATACATTTCTTAATATTAAAGAGTTATAATTTTACTTATATGGTAATAATTAACATATAAATAGACGATGGATGAAATTCTCACCTATATAATATTCTCACAGTCCCATCCAAAAAATTAATTACATGTAATTTTTTTTAATTATTTTTTTTCCTAGTATAACATTTTTTTCATTTTTGATACTATTCATTTAATTTTTCTTTAAAGATATAAACAAAAATATATAATTTTAATATAAAAATATCAAAAAATTGTAATATAATATATTTTTCCTCTAAATTAATAGAATACAACAATTTTCCAAAAATATTTGTCTTCTAATACTTTTGACATCATTTATTTTTTGCTATTAAATAAATAAATAATATGTTGGCATTGTATAAGAATTAAAGGTAATTATATGATAACAAAAAATTGTAAATAATAATAATTATAAAATAATTTCTTTATTCACAAAATACAATTTTCATTTATAACATATTTTTATCCTTAAGTGAACTTGAATGAGATGTTTAAAGTCAAGAATGTTTCGTTTTTTATTTTTCTTCACATAAAATGATATAATTGACAATATAAAAGAAAAATGACACAAAGTGGACATATTTTAGAGAAATAGATGATAATTGATGAAATAACCTAATAAAATAGGATAAAGGCAACTTTTATAGAAATTTTATTGCCCTATCTATATGATTTGAATTTCTTCTTACTATTTTACCCTTATCGAGATGAAAAATATTTACCACGGTTACTATTAAAAATATCCCAAAATAAAAGGTATATAGTTACCTAATTTAATCCACTTAATTTCAAATATGGAATCTAATTTTTATGAATAAATTTATATAAGTTGTAGAAATTAATTTTAGACAAATGATGAAAACATGATGAAAACCTATTTTTAGGAAAATACAATTTTAATAATGAATCTATATGAATTCATATACATTGATCTAAATAAAATTAAATGGTTGTTGAAAAATTTGAATGAATATACAATATAGAAATTTCATAAAAATCATTCACCATTAGTTATAAATTAAAGTTATAAAAAAAATACATGACAAACATAAAAATAATTAAGTTAAAAAGATAACTATTTAGTAATTTAATTATTAATTTCATTATTTCTTATCAGTTTATAGTAACAGAATTTATATAAAAAATTTTAAAACATTAATTTTAAAACGTTTTTTTCCTATTCATACCCAGGAATTTAATTTCATGGTTATAATGATATATTATATAAGAGTTAATTTTGATTTACGGGTGTGTGTAGCTCAAGGATTCAAAAAAATAATTTTAAGATAAATATATAATTAAAATTTAGGTAATTTTATATCCACTACCTATTCATTCCGACTATAGGGCTATCATACCCATGAAGAGGACATTATTTATATAAAATGACAAAAACACAGTGAAACACCATTGGAATATCAATTTATTGATACACCTTTAATAATATATTTATGAAAATTGAATAAATTTATATGGATTCGTTTATTTATAAAAAAAATTTCCTTAATTTAATTTCCCCATTGTTTTATTTTCCAACAAAATGGATTTTGAAAACCATTTTTCACATCTAAAATCCATTTTCATATTCATAATAAATAATGTGCATATTCAGATTCACTATATTCTTTGTATTACACATTAACTCCCACAGCTTATATAAACGAAGAAATACAACAATCAAGATAGTGAAAATTATGATGGTATCAGGGCAATCAGCGGCATCTAATGGGTAAGGATTTTAAAAAAATCTTCATCGGAGCGACAGAACATGTCATATCCAACAATATGGGCCCTGGTACAGTTCGAGGATCTCATATAATTAATCATAGCACTAAAACTAAAACTGAAAAAAATATCATTTTTATATATGAAGATGATTTCAAAATATTCTAATCAATGATGATTGTTTCTTTAAATATCTGAATCATGGTACCTATAGATCATCCATATGTGCTTTAAAATACATGAGAGTGTCAATCATCCAATTCTGAGTGCTATCATGGAGTTCTGATGAGTCCTTCGAGATTACATCAATCACCATGATCTTTTTCATTCCATTTTCCAATGGAATGCATGGATTGGAACTTACAGATATTAATTTTGTCTCTATAAGGAAGGAGAAGATATGGACACTCGTGTTTTTTAAATTAATAGTTCAATGATAATGAGCTTCTCTCATGCTTTGATAGTCGGAGTCAAAATACTCATATGGGTTCCCCAACAACAAAAATATTTTACCCACTAAAAATGAAATAATTAAATTTATGATGAACTAGACAACATCATAAATATTATTTATATTTAATGACATACTTGTAATATAAATTAAATATATTATTTGATAAAACCAAGTCATTTAACTTGAATTTTCATTCCATCTTAATATTAAATGAAAATGGAATATTAAACTAATATTTATTATATTAATTTTATTTCTCAAATTTACATATATTCTGAATATTATCAATAAATTCAAACTAATTATTCTACACATAAATAATAATTATTTAATTTATTTATCAGTGATTGATAACATGGAAAATACTTGGACTCTATAGTGGGTCCCTCCATGTCCAATGCACATATTAAACAGAATATTGAGGAATATTGAATATGCTATTATGTGTGACCCTCTATGTATTTATCTTAATATAAGTGAATAATATTCATATACCAAGAACAAAGTCTAGAAATACATCAAGTGCCCTAAAAAGATAAGGATAGTCATAGAAATGAAAACAACCCTTAGAATATGAAATATTTACTATATTCTCTTTGTATTTGAATATCTTATAAAGAGGGATGCAAAATTGTGTCATCACTATTTTCTTGATTTATTATTTATTGATCCTACTAGGTATATTTTCTCATAACTGCATTGAAAAATGTCTTATAAAGGTAATAACATCATGATTAACAAGGCCTTAGATATATTAATTACTCAACCAAAAAGAAAAACATCATTTTTTGACCATTGAACCAATTCCATACCACCAATGATGCTCCCAATAAAGCTTCCTCACCACTATTTCATCATAATAGTTTTTTATACCATCAAAATACAAGGTATCTCAATTCAGGAGACCAATACACATGTTTGTAAATAAGAACAACCAAGTTTACTCAAAAATTGTGGTGTTCAAATTGGAGGGTCTATCCACATGATCTCACTACTAGAGATAACCAAGTGTGAACTTCATGAGAATAATTCTCAAGGATTATGATCTCCCAGCACCAAACAGTCAAACATATACTATGTCCTATTAGTAAAACATATCTAGGCCATATGACCTTTTTTACAATTAATTTCACAGTATCTCAAGGTTCTCATTATATGCTAGGATATGAAATAAACTTTTGATATGATAGTTAATCTATAAAAATTACTATTATACCCAGGATGTAGAAATATCTACACTATAATGGTATGTAATAATAATGCATATCTAACTATATAGAAGATATGGTAATCTAAAAGTGTTGTATAGTTGGTTCTATGGAATCAAATATTTTAATACTCCCACTATCACAAGATCCAACTTACTAATGATCTTTGTTTTCTTTCAGATGATAAATTTCATGTTTTCACTGAGTAAAATCATTAATAGTTGGGTATTCTCTGTTTCTACCATGTATAATTCCTATTATTTACAACCTCATCTGTTTGAGTAAAAATTCTCAAGGGTTGGGAAACCCTGATAATATACCTTTTTCCACTATCAAAACATGATATTTTTTATAGTACATGTAACTGAATTTTCATAATGATAAATCTTTACATGGTATATGTGATTATAATAACTATAATTGTTTTCATTATATAACTTCTTTTTGGCATCATTAGAAGCTACATCATACTCAGGTTTTGTAGGTATGTATACCAATGGCCTCTTATCATCTAGTCTCTCTCAACACCTTATCCTAATTGTGATACTAGATCAAATCAATCCAAATGAAGACTATTTTGTGTCCAACTATAACTAGTATACCTTCCTCTCCATATACTAGGTACAAATCAATTGTTCATTTCCAAGCACAAAAATATTGTTATGAGTTCATTACTTGCAGTTCTCTGAGATTATACTAATTTTTTCCCACTATAATGTATATGTTTGAAATATAATTTCATGGAAATATCATGGAATACATGAAGGATCCATAACTGAAGCATATAGAACACAAATTACCACATAATCTTCTATTATCCAATTTTATGTCAACATGGAGAGATTTTCTCCATGTGTCACTAGAAATAATTCTTCTCTTTAATTTTCCCAAGTTGAATTATTCAAAACCATGTCAATATATTTATGATTAACTAGGTCTAATAAATTTTTAGATATAACTCACTATACCATGCTTTCTAAGACTTAGGATGCCACATTAAGTCAATATCTAGAGACATTTCTTTATCCTAGTATAAAATATTTGTATTACCAATACCTATTTTCCATATGTTTCCAAAAATATTTCACATGAAACACTATGGAACTCCCAATAACTTATGGTATACATATGGAAACCATTACATCAAAATTAATATTCTATAATTAATATGGTTTCTTTAATCCAAAAATATATTTCAGTAACATTCACCCTTATCGGCATTCTATGATACCACAATCTATCACGACCTGTCCCCTAGGGCCTGTTTCGTGACTACCCCAAGCCCACCTTCTATAGTCCAGGGGCTGGTGACTAGCACCAAAGGTGTGAATCCCTAAAATTGGGAAGGTGTTGCCTTTATAAACTAGAAACACACATAGAAGAGTAAGTTGGAAGAAAAACACTAAGTAAGACTATATAAAAAAGGATTTTTTAAATGTAAAGGGGCCGAAAATACATGGCCAACTGTAATGTAAAAGGAAACTGAAAATAAGTACACCTGATGAAAGAAAAACAACTAAAAGGTAAAAAGTAGCTCTTGGAATGTCCACCACGGATCCTACCTGAAGGGTGGGTACAGATAGCCTCCTCAGCACTCCACGTCCGTCAGTCTCCTCTCTGTACTGACTTGTCGTAAGGTCCACCTCTGAGTACCATCCAGTCCCAGTGCTCTCAGCCTCCGTCAGCACTGTTCGTCATCTGCATCCAATAGACTGAGGTGTGGGCATAGCTTGTGCAGGGGTGAGTATAATGATACCCAGTAGACACCCCAAGTCCACCAAGGTCTCTAAAAAAATCACCAAGAACAAACTACATAGTAAGAAATCATGGATATCCACTAATTAGGTATATTCCCATACATATACCTAAGTTATCAAGTAACCCATCTCAATCATGAGGAAAACACAGAAAACACTAACTCAGCTCACACATGAATACAACTTTTGTAGAGAGATAGAGAATATCTATAGAATCCCGGCCTTTTATTACATTACTATTACATCATTTTAAAGATAAACAACATAATAGTATTTCACATGAAGGATCTATAGGTTCACTATCTTGGGAAAACTAGGAACATACATAACAATTACAACATCAAGAATAAACATTTATTTAATTTCTTCTTCTCTAGCTTCTTATTGGCACTTGTCCTCTCCTTAATACATGTAGACAACTAAGGATATACATCAAAATGGGTGAGCTAGATGCCCAATAAGAGGATAGATAATAACAATATATCATGGGGTGAGCATAATAATAACATAGGCAAAATATCATGAACATGATAGGATCATAAATAAAAGACTAGAAATGTGGCAATGCATAAAAATGAATCATGATGTTTTAGTGGTTAACTACCATACATACTTGTGAACCAAGCTAGCATCTTGTTCAAACATCATTTAACATATACTAATGAGATCCCTCACCTTACCCAATGCATTGCAGCGCTGTATAATTCCAGGCATACCCGTCACTTAGAAACATTCATATTTCTCTATATAATTCTGAGCACACCCGCCACATCATAACATTATCATTTTCGTGATTTCCACATAGAACACATATCAAAAGTGAACTTAACTAACCCATATAAAGGAATGGGTTTCATCACATAATAATACATTAATAAGCTTTGGGTTCCTAAAATAAAGAGGGAACAACATACTTGATACCCGAACCATAAACCATGAATGAGAGGTAAAAGTTTAGTTCTTAAAAAAGAGTTATTTTGGAAAACATTTGGTTTTACATAAACTTCATTAGAAAACATTTATATCCCAGAAAAGGTAAGATAATTATGAAAAAATGATCTTTAAGGAGTAACCATATGAAAATGGAGTGAAAGAGGGAGGATCCCAAAGGATGAAAATTGGGTTTGAGATTTCCCTTGACCTTTTGCCCGAATGCTTCCATCTCTTTAATGTCCGGTATAATGACATTATATTCATTAATTTGAAAACCATAACCATGATTACATTAATATGTTTCATTATGGTTTCATTAAGGGCTTTTATGTTCCTTTTGAAGAGTTATAGTGTTTAGAAACATTGTTTGGGAATGTTTGTTTTTATGGTTTTCTTGAGTAGTTCACTTATATTCTTAAATTTAATTTTTGTTAGAACATGAGTAAACATAAATAAATGATATTACATGTCATTAATGATATTACATGAGTTTTAATGATATTATAATGAATTATATTAGATCTATTTGGATGAATCATTAGACAAGAATTAAATTATGGTTATTTGGGTCAATTTGGGTGGTTTTTGGATCACAACGTACTTGTTTTAACTTATCACTTAGTAATATGGACATAAGTTATTTCCAGAACGTTAAATAGAACATAATACATTAAACATACTCTACTTCAACCATAAAAATGGTTTCATGACTAGATATGAAGGTAGAAATGGAAGAAGAAAGCATGTCGTTCTTGAAGGTGAAAAATTAACACCTCACAAACAACGTTCTCATTAATAAAATAAAAGGAAGAGGGAAAGGGGTTTTGATGATATAATATCCCATTAGAATAAAATAATTAAATTATATGTATATAATTAGAGTTAAAATACAATTTATATGATGATAGGTTGGGATAGATCAAGAAATGAACTTGAACATGAAAGGAAATTAAATGATAAGAGGGAGAGAAATTACCTCTAGAATCATCCTCTTGAGAACCTCTTTAAGTGCCAAAGAATTTTCTTTTGATGAGACCAGAAGCTCTTAGACGTGGGGGAGGGGCTAGGGAAGTTTTCTGAGTAGAGTTTAGAGAAGACTTGGAGCTTGATAGTTGTGAGGAAATGAGTGTAGGAAGGGTGGATTTTATATTGGAGGGGAGATGGGTTTCCATAATATAAAATTCATTAGTTTATTAATTTCCCATAAGACAAGGAATAGTGAATCTTGAATGACCAATAATAGTAATTTTATCATGTGATCCAGAACCAAGTGGTCTTATATCATTAGGGCATCATCGATGAATCAATTAATCCATTATTTAGCATTTATTGTAAAATATCGGATTCAACTATTCATAAAAAATTCAAGTATCTCAAAAAAATCCCAGAAATTTACCCCAACAATTTTTCGACGTGTAGTATCCAAAAATGAAGTCTGTTTTTAAAAAATAATTTTCTAAATATTATTAATTTAATATCTAATTAAAATCATAATTAGCATAAAATACAACTTTTAGGATTAAAACTGATTTTATAGTGCTTCAAAAAATTGCGTATGGTATTATAAAATTATCCAAAAACTATAAGACATTGATTCAATAATTTAAGAATACATTTTAGGGAAATAAATATTCTTTTAAATTAATTAATTAATTATAATTAATTATTTGTGACTTACAAAATACCAAAACGTTTACTAAGTTCAAATTGTCACTTTCTAAGATGTCTAAATTTTATTTAATTATTCATAGGTAATGTTACTTTTATTTTGGATGATTAACTATTAATAAGGGTCATATTTCTATTCATAAGGGTATGTTACTATTCATAATGGTATGTCACTATTCACTAAAAATAATTTTTGTTTCATTAGACTCCAAAAATCATATTGAACATAACCGTGTATGTCAGATTTTCGAAATTCGAAATACAGAAGTGAAAAACTTATGTTTAAAGGTCACTTATCATTTAGTAGATCATTATTTTGTGATTTCATGTTATTTTATTACATAAATATAAGAAGTTAATTTCCATTGAAAAACTTTGGGTCGTTATATTCATCCCCCCTTAAGAAATTTCACCCAGAAAATTTCACTTTACACAAACAAGTGTGGGTGTTTCTCCATCATTGCCTCTTCTGGTTCCAAAGTTTCTTCTTCAAACTTATGGTTCCTCCACAACACTTTGACAAGATGGGTTGTCTTGTTGCGTAGAACCTTATCTCTCCAATTCAGAATCTTTACAGTCTGCTCCTCATAGGAGAGATCATTTTCCAGCAGCACCACCTCTGAGTTTAGTACGTGTGAGGGGTCTGGTATGTACTTCCTCAGTAGTGAAACATGAAACACATCGAGAACTTTATCCATATTCGGTGGAAGTTCAAGACGATAGGCCACGACTCTTATGCAGTCAACGATCTCAATGGGGAAAATATACCTTGGGCATAGCTTCCCTTTCTTCCTGAATCGCATGACTCTCTTCCATGGAGATATTCGAAGGAAGAATTTATCTCCATTGTCGAATTACAAGTCCCTTCGATGGCTGTAAGAATATCCCTTTTGTCGACTTTGAGAAGCTTTGATGTGTTTCTGGATGACTTGATCCTTCTCTGTCATCTCTTGAAAAAGATCGGGTCCAAGTAGCTTTCTTTCTCCACCTTCAGCCCAACAGGTTGGACTTCTACATCACTTTCCATACAGAGCTTCATATAGATACATCTGAATACTCAAGTGGAAGCAATTTCTGTATGATAACTCATCCAATGGGAGATGCTGATCCCATACACCTTTGAATTCTAGAGAGCAGGCTCTAAGAATATCTTCAAACGTCTCAATAGTCCTTTCAGACTGGACATCAGTTTGGGGGTGATTGGCCCTGCTGAAATTTAATTCAGTACTCAAATCATTTTGAAGGCTCCTCCAAAATTTAGATGTGAACCTCAAATCATGGTCAGAGGCAATTGAGAGTGGAACATCGTGCAGTCTCACCACTTCCTTAACATATATCATTGGAAGTTGTTCAAGCGAGAGGTCTTCCTGAATAGCGATAAAATGGCCAGTCTTTGTGAGTTGTTCAACTACAATCCAAATCATATTATTTTTCTTTGATGTCTTCGAGGGACTCGTTACAAAGTCCATAGTAAAATTTTCTCCTTCCACATGGGTATAGGCAATGGCTACATCATACCTTTGAACTTTTGTCGCTCGGCTTTAACTTGCTGACATACCAAGCACCTTGATATATATTCTGCAATTTCCTTATTCATGTTATCCCACAAAAAGTGTTCTCAGAGATCACGATACATCTTGGTACTCCCATTATGGATAGAGAAAGTTGAGCTATGTGTATTGTCCAATATCTCCTTCTTTATCCCATGTGATGAAGGCACAAAAATCCGCGTTCCAAACTGAATCACACCATCATTGTCGATATGGAACTCTTGCAGCTTCCCTTCCTTTACTGCATTCACCCTCTTTTTTATCTCAACATCATCCATTTGTTCTTCCTTAATCTTCTCTGGGATGGATGGTTGCGCAATCATTTGGGAAGGGTAGGATGTATCCCCTTCCCTTAGGATTTCCAAATCCATTGTTTGCATATCCAAGAAGATAGGGTCTTTCTCAACCCCCAACATGGATAAAGTAGAAGGTTCTTTTCTTCTTAGAGCTTCAGCTACCTTGTTCGCCTTTCCAGGATGACAATGAATATTGAAATAGTAATCCTTGATTAGCTCTAACCATCTCCTTTGACGCATGATGATCTCCTTTTTTGTGAATATATAATTTAGGCTCTTGTGGTCAGTGTATATGTCACACTTCTCACCATTAAGGTAATTCCATCATATCTTCAATGAAACATCATGGTTACCAACTCCAGATCATGTGTCGGGTAGTTCTTATCATGGATCTTCAACTATCGTGAGGCATAGGCTATCACATTGTCATTTTTCATTAGTACATAACTGAAGCCTTTCATTGAATCATCACTGTATATCACAATACTTTCTCCACTTTTCATTAGTGTGAGTACAGGTGTAGTGATCAGCCTTTTCTATAACTCCTTGAAGCTTTCCTCACATTATTCCATCCAGACAATCTTTACCCCTTTCCTTGTTAACATAGGTAGAGGGCTTGACAATCATGAGAAGTTTCTCACAAAAAATCTGTAGTACCCATCTAATCCATGAAAACTATGGATTTCTGTGACAGAAAAGGTCCAAGGACATTCCTTAATTGACCTTGTCTTTGAAGGATCCATAGAAATTCCCTCACTTTTGATCACATGTCCCAAGAATGTGAATTTCTTCCTCCAAAAGTCTCACTTGCTGAACCTGGCATACAACTTATCCTTTCTCAATGCCACCAACAAAAGACTGAGATGTTATTCATGTTCCTACTTGCTCTTAGAGTAGATGAAATTATCATTGATAAACACTACCACAAAGTTTTCGAGGCAATGTCTAATGAATCTATTCATTAAATCTATGAATATTGCAGGGGAATTAGTAAATCTGAAGGGCATCACCAAAAACTCATAGTGCCCATACCATGTACGGAAGGTAGTATTCTGAATATCTTCCAACTTCACCTTAACATGATGATATCCAAAATGATGATCCTACTTTGAGACGTATTTATCTCCTCTTAATTGGTCGAACAAGACATAAATCCTTGGGAGAGGATATTTTTCATTATAGTGATCTTGTTGAGTTCTTGATAATCAATACACAGCCACATTTTTCCATTCTTATTCTTTACAAAGAGCACTGGCGCACCCCAAGGATATGCACTAGGGCATATGAACCCTTTGTCCAGATGCTCTTGCAGCTTCTTCATTAACTCCTCCAGTTCGATAGGATCCATCCAATTGGGACACATAGAGATAAGATGAGCTCCATGTGTGAGTTCAATGGAGAACTCTACCTCACGATCTGGGGGAATTCCGTGTAACTATTTGGGAAATGCATCATTGTATTCCCTCACAATGGGAATTTCCTCAAGGTTGGAACTTTACTTCGACTCAGCCATTTGGGTGAGGTATGCTTCTTTATAGAGAATCAACACCCACACCATTGAAGGAATTTTCAAAGGAGATTCATGATCTAACTTGAATTTGTATAGGAGCATGGAATTGTTTGGAATATGAAATGATATTTCTTTTTCCCAATAGTTGATACGTTCTCTATATAATGAGAGACAACCCATTCCCATTATAGAGTTGAATTTCACCAAGGTAAGTATTACGAGATTTTCCGAAGAATATTCCCACATACACCAACAGGAGAAGAGTCAAAAACTTGGGTTGCAATGATTTCACCACTTGGTGTTTTTATAGATATCTATACTTCAATGTTTTAGGGATTTGATTCTATAGTTCTATAAAACATACAATATATAAAGGAATACGTAGAACTAGAATCAAATAAGACTTTTTCCATTCTTGGGTGAATAGGAAGTGTACCTTGGACTACTTCATTATCATGATCTACCCCCACATTAGTGATGGTATAAGCCTTCCCATGATCTTTTGGCTTTAGTGGATGATGATGCTAATTACCCTCAAGAACTCAAGGTTTAGTTCACTAGTTTGTATAGTGCCCTAGCTTCTTACAATTGTAGCATTGGGCCATGAGTGGTTCTCTCCTTTCATTGGAAATATTCTCCTTCCTTTCTGTGTCTTTTCGACACTCTTTAGAATGGTGTCCTTTTTTCCCAAACATGAAGCATCTCCCCTTCCCTTTGAGGCAGTTCCTATTGTGTAACTTCCCACATTTTGGCATGTGGGTCATTGATTTTTCTTCCCACCTTTATCATTAGATCCACCATCTTGAAACTCCATATTTCAATTCTTATCACCATAGCCATGGGACCATTCTCCAAACTCCATCTCCACTTTGAGAGAACACTGAACAACTTCTTCATAACTCCCAAAGTCTAGAATTTCAAGAGCCTTTCAAAGGTGTGGTTTTAATCCACTAAATAATATATCAATTTTTCTATAATTGTTGATAACAAAAAACCGAAGCATACCTTATGAGCCTTGTGAAATTTGCTTCATAGGTTGTGAAAGATTCTCCTTCTTTTTTATTGAGCTCTATGAATTATCTCTCCATCTTCGTGAGAAGAGTTCGTGGGAAATACTTATTAAGAAACAATATCTTTAAGTCTTCCCATTCCATCTCATCAAATTCCTCCCTTGGCTTGGTGTTCATAATCAAAGACCACCATTGATCAGCTTCTATATCTAGATGATAAATGGCTAGATTCACCTTCTCCATATCAGAATAGTGAAGCAAAAAAAAAATATTTTTTCAATGGAGTTGACCCACTATTCCATAACTATTGGATCGGAAGATCCACAAAAGGTCGGTGATCGTTGCTGCATAAAACATTCGATAACCTGTTTCTACATCTTTTTTGAATGAGTACATTCCAAATTATTATGGTTATTATTCAAAGCCTGAGATAATTGGGTAAGTATCACCATGATGTTTTTAACTCCACCTCCCAAATCATTGGGTATGTCATTCAAGCAATCGTTGCATTGGCCCTCGCATGAGTTGTTGGCCTGATTTCTCCTGGTTCCCACCATTTTATAAAATAGAAAAGGTTAGAACAAAACATACGTAAAAAACTCATGAATAACTTATTCATTTAAACAATTTATAAAAAAACATAACATATGCCATCCATATGTAAATATTCTTGTGTGCATTTTTGTACATAGTCTCATGCTAGAGGTATTCCCTAGGGTTCACCAATCCTAATTCCCAAATTAACTAAACCATCCCTCTGATACCAACCATAGTGTCCCTTACTTTTATTACATTACTATTACATCATTTTAAAGATAAAAATAATAATATTATTACACTTATAGGATCCAAAGTTTTAGTGTCTTGGGAAAACTAGGATGATACATAACAATTACAACATCAATCATAAACATTTATTTAATTTATTATTCTCTAGATTCCTATTGGAACTTGTCCTCTCATTAATACATGTAGACACATGAGGATATACATCAAAAGGGGTGAGCTAGAAGCCCAGTAAGATGATAGATAAGAGCAATATAGAAAGGGGTGAGCATAATCATAACATAGGCAAAAAATCATGAACATGAGATGAACATAAATAAAACACTTGAATTGTGGCAATGCATAAAAATGATACATCATGATTTAGTTGTTAACTACCACACATACTTGTGAAACAAGAAAGAATCTTGTTCACACATAATTTCACATATAATCATTAAATTCATCACTTTACCCAATGCATTGGAGTGCTGTATAATTCCAGGCGCACCCGTCACTTTGAAACATTCATATTGCGCTATATAATTCCAGACACACCCGTCACATCATAACATTATCATTATCATGATTTACACATAGAACAAATATAAAAAGATAACATAACTCACCCATTTAATGTAATGGGTTTCATCACATAATAATACATTCATAAGCTTTGGGTTCCCAAAATAATGGGGAACAACATACTTGATACAAGAACCATCTACCATGAATGAGAGGTGAATGTTTAGTTCTTAAAAAAGAGTTCTTTTAGAAAACATTTGGTTTGAAATAAACCTCATTAGAAAACATGTATATCCCAGAAGACGTAATATAATTATGAACAAATTATCTTTAAGGAGTAACCATATCAAAATGGAGTGAAAGAGGGAGAATCCCAAAGGAAGAAAATTGGGTTCAAGATTTCCCCCTACCTTCTACCTGAAGGCTTCCTTCTCTTTAATGTCCTATATAATGAAATTATAATCATTAATTAGAAATCCATAACCATTTTTACATTAATATGGTTCATTATTGTTCTATTAATTGATTTTATGTGCCTTTTGAGGAGTTATAGAGTTTAAAAACATTGTTTGGGAATGTTTGTTTTTATGGTTTTCTTGAGTGGTTTACTTGTATTCTTAAATTCATGTTTGGGTAGAGCATAAGTAAACATACATAAATGATATTAAATTTTATGCATGATATTAAAGGAGTTTTAATGATATTATAATGAATTATATTGGATCCATGAGGATGAATCATTAGATAAGAATTAAATGATTATTATTTGGGTCAATTTGGGCGGTTTTTGGATCACAATTAACATGTTTTAACTTATCACTTAGTAATATGGAAATAGGTTATTTACAGAACTTTAAATAGGATATAATAAATATAAAATATTCTTGTTCAACCATATAAATGGTTTCATGACCAGATCTGACGGTATAAATGGAAGAAGAAAGCATTTCGTTCTTGAAGGTGATAAATTAACACCTCACAAACAACGTTCTCTTTAATAAAATAAAAGGAAGAGGGAAAGGGAGATGGAAGATATAATATTCCATTAGAATCATAAAATTACATAATTTTTATAATAATAGTGTTAAAATACAATTTAGATGAAGATAGGTGGGGAGAGATCAAGAAATGAACTTGAACATGAAAGGAAATTAAAGGAGAAGAGGGTGAGAAATTACCTCTAAATTCCTCCTCTTGAGAACCTCCTTAAGGGCCTAATTTTGGTATTTTGATGAGACCAGAAGCTCTTGGACGTGGGGGAGGGGCTAGGGAAGGTTTCTTAGTAGAGTTTATAGAAGGATTGGAGCTTGAGAGGTGTGATTAAATGAGGGTGTGAATGGTGGCTTTTATAGTGGAGGGGAGAGGAGATTCCTTAATATAAAATTCATTGGTTTATTAATTTCCCCTAAGAAAATGAATAGTGTGTCTTGAATGACCAAGAATAGTAATTTTATCATGTGATTCTGAACCTAGTGGGCTTACATCAACATAGAATCATCGATGACTCAATTAATCCATTATTTAGCATTTATTGTAAATTATGAAATTCTACTATTCATTAAAAATTCATGTATCTCAGAAAAATCCAAAAAATTTACCACAACGATTTTTCAACATGTAGAATCCAAAACTGAAGTCCATTTTTCAAAAATAAGTTTCTAAATATTATTAATTTCATAATTAATTAAAATCATAATTTACTTTTAAAAAATAGTTTTTAAGATTAAAACTGATTTTACATTGCTTTCAAAAATTACGTAGGGTCTTATAAAATTATCCAAAAACTATAAGACATAGATTCGATAATTTATGAATACATTTTAAGGAAATAAATATTCTTTCAAATTAATTAATTAATTATAATTATTTATTTATGACATACAAAATACCAAAACGTTAACTAAGGTCCAATTGTCACATTCTAAGATGTCTAAATTTTATTTAATTATTCATAGGTAATGTTACTCTTTTGTAGGATGATTGACTATTTATAAGGGTCATATTACTATTCATAAGGGCATTCTACTATTCATAAGGGTAGGTCACTCTTCACAAAAAATTACTTGTGTTTCATTAGACTCCAAAAATCATCTTGAACACAACCGTGTATGTCGGATTTTCGAAATTTAAAACACAGAAGTGACAAAATTATGTTTGAATGTCACTTATCACTTAGTAGTTCATTATTTTTGATTTCATGTTATTTTATGACATAAATATAAGAAGGAAATTTCCATTGAAAAACTTTGGGTCATTACATGATCAGATATAGCCACTGAATCATATAAGTTGTCGTACCGATACATGATCCAGGTCCAGCGGATAAAACAGTCAGACACACACAAGATCCAGGAACAGTAGTTGGAGCTGTCGAACCAAAACATGATCCAGGACCAGCTATTCTATCAGACCAACACATGATCCAGAAATAAGAGTCAAAATTATCGGACCAACACATGATCTAGGAATAGTCGTCAGAGCTGTTGGACCAACATATGATCCGAGACCAACAATTCTGTTGGACCGACACATGATCCAGGAACAGAAGTCAGAACTGTCAGACGAACACATGATCCAAGCACAGTCATCAGAGTACATCCAGCCACATGGTTTCCACAAAGCACGCTTGATTCTGGGAGGGTCCACTCCTCAATCCAATTGTCGATACATCGGCTGCCACGACTTCTCACGTAGAAGTATCACAATGGTCAGCCTCCTCATAGGGGTCTAAACGCAACATACGGCTTGTCGATTGGATGCCTGGTCTGTGAGTTATTAGCCTTTTAGTCCTGGGGGACTGGTTGGATTCATGTACAATCCAACCTGATCGTATATCAAATATACCCTGAACTATGATGCGGTAATCTCAAAGGGAGCATCGCCTTCCAAGAATAGTAGCACCACTGAAGGTTCGTCAGACGAACGTCTAGTGCCAAATATATATCCAAAAGAAAGTAACGACCAGTACTGGGCCTGGGCCCGGTCTGACCCGGTCGGACCGACTCGAACCAACCCCGACTGGGCCGACCCGATCTGGGTTGACCCGATCAGACCCGCTGGTTCTGACCCAGCCCGTTGGACGGGTTAGCCCGCTAGGTTCGGCCTGGTCCGCTGGGCCCGGGCCAGCAGACTGCTGGGGCAGTTCGGCCCATAGGTCACCGCATAGGCGGCTCGTCCCAGAGGTCGGGGTTATTTCGGCCAGCACCACATGGGCCCTGGCCCGGGAAGCTTGGCCTGGAAGATCCACAAGGCATCGGGAGGCCAAACTAGGTGCGGCCAGGCAGGCAGGGCACCGTGCAGGGCACGGGCAGGTCACGTGGGGTGTGGGGTAGGCCGATAGGGTGCCGGGCTGGGCGCACGCAGGCCATGCGATGCTCTGGGCAAGCGGCGTGAGGCACCGACAGGGATCAGTTAGACCAATGGGGCACCGGTCAGGCCACACAGGGAGCCGAGTAGGTCATGGTTAGGTCGGCGGGGTGCCGACAGGGCGCGGGCAGGCTGGGTTGGCCGATTCTGCGTAGCTTTGGCTAGCACGGACTGATAGTGTTCGGCCCAGAGCATCGATGCGCCACGAGGGAATTGCGATTCGTGGAGGCCGCGGGTAGCACCGCCTTTGTCTTTTCCGCCTTCTTCGACGTCACCTCATCCCCGTACCAAAGAAACATCACAAAAGATCAGTAGAGGGAGTTGGTCCATGTTAGTTTGGCCCGCACCCTCCTTGTTTAGAGGTGATAGTAATTGGTTCATCAAAGGAGAACAATGAACAAAAATTTCATACAAACCTTCTTATTGATTCCTTTCAAATGATGATAAGGAAAAGAAAGGTATATTACTCAAAGTAAACCCCATGCCTTTGATTTGTCAGTCATTTTTTGTCGCGTCTGCCGCATGTCTCAAAACACGGGCTATGTTGGCTTGTTGACTACGCTCCACGTCGGTAGGATTTGAAGAAGGCAGTCGAAGAATAAAATGTCTCCAGTGTTCTTCGAGTTCTTCATGGAGGATGTATTCTATGTTGGATATGCTTTCTCCAAAATCTGCTCCCAATTCTCTAAATCCAAGCCTTTCCCCAATTCCACCACCACAGAAAAGAAATAGCCAATAACAAAACAAGTGGCATGATTTAATTTTATGTTGATACATAAAATTAATTTAAAAAATTATTTTTCTGTAGACACATAAAATTAATGGATAGTTTTGATTTGATATTGACGAATAAAATTAATTTGACAGTAATTAATTTTATGTTGACACATAAAATTAATTGGAAGCTTTTAATTTCACGTTGACGCATTAAATTAAATTGGAAGCAATTAATTTTATGTCGACACATATAATTATTTGAGGGGTTGAGAGGTTTTCTCTCCCTCCCCATTAATTGGGGGGTTAAGTCTTGTGGGGTCCCCACATCATAACCTCTCACAGGAGGTTATGCTCGGGTGGTCCCCACCACCATAACCTCTCTTGGGAGGTCAGGGTGTGGTGGTCCCACCTCCAACTCCCAAGTGGAGGTTCTAACTAACAATCACTCACATGGCAGCCTAAAATAAAATAAAGTGTTGTACACTTTATTTTATTATTATTTTATAAAAATCCAAAAACAAACTATTGTTCTTGACCAACTGTCATCGAGGTGAAAGTCTTCTTAATCAAATACCGGCACTTCAAGTTCAATGGTGCCCACATTTTTCAGTTCTGAGCACCGGTTCAAATGTTATAAAATCATGCTCATACATTTACTAAACGTACTCGAACAAAACTACAGAAATTGATTCCAGGCATAACGGGCCTCTGAATAAAGTGCCATAATTTTTCACGGACTCTCAAAATACCCATGTATTTATAAAAATCCACAAAGATTTTAGGTCTTTACATTCTCCCCACCTCAGGGCTTTACATCCCCATAAGCTACAACTCAAACTATGGGAACAAATGGGGGTACAAATCACGCATATGAGCCACCCTCTCCCATGTGCCCTCTAGGAGGTTCCCGTGATGCCAACGAACGTTCACCAGAGGTATCGACCATCCACATAGGAACTTGTCATGTCGATCCTCAATCTCCACTGGATCCTTCGTGAATGTCTCTCCATCGTCGACGTCCAGCTCTCATTGTTCGATGGTGTGGGAAGGGTCGTGCACGTATCTCTTTAGTTGGGATACATGGAAGATGTTGTGCACCCGGCGCAACTACGGTAAAAGAGCTAAGCGGTAATCCACCTCGCCTACTCTACTGAGGACTTGGAATTGTTTGATGAATCACATAGATAACATTCCGCCTCACACAAATCTCTATAGACCTCGTTGAGGTGAGAACCGTAGAAAGATGTTGTCGCAATACTCGAACTCTAGAGGTCTTCGTATCCTGTTAGAAAATGAATTCTTCTTGCTCTATGCATTCTTGGTCCACTCCTGGATGATCTATACCTTCTCTGTGGTAACTTGTACCATCACTGGTCCCACTAGTGCTGACTCCCTAGGGTCTATCCAGCACAAGGGTGATCTGCAAGGTCACCCATACAACTCATCAAAAGGTTCCATATCGATGGTGGAGTGATAGTTATTGTTGTATGCAAACTCCACAAAAGGAAAGTGATCCTCCAAGCTATAACCAAAGTCGAGGACACATGCACGTAGTATGTCCTCAAGGGTCTGAATAGCCAGCTCAGTCTGGCCATCCTTCTGAGGATGGAAGGCGGTGCTCAGACGTAGCTACATTTTGAAAGCCTCTGGTAACCCCTTCCATAGACAGATATAAACTTTGTGTCATGATCGGAGACAGTTTGTGAAGGTATACCATGTAAACACACAATCTCCTACACATAATGGTGTCCCAAGATATCTATTGAACCTTTCTCTCTAATTAGTATGAAATTGGCCGACTTGGTTAGTCAGTCAATGATCACCCAAATCGAGTCATGTCCCCTATATGTACGTGGAAGACCCATCACAAAGACTATGGATATCCCATCCCACTTCCACTCTGGGACCTCTAACGGTTGTCCAAGCCTTCTAGTACCTAGTGCTCCATCTTCAATTGCTGACAGCTGAGGCATCGAGAGACAAACTCTGCTACCGCCTTCATCATACCTATTCACCAGTGTTGTCACTGAAGTTCCTAGTACATATTCATCACTCCTAGATGTACAACTAGAGGGGATGTGTCGAAATCCTTCAAAACATCCTCCTAAAGTGATACTAGTACTATGGTACATCCATTGAAAAGGATGACGTTCTCCCCAACTTCAGAAAATCCATCCGGTGCCTGTGCTGCGAATATCTGAGCATGTCGTGTCTCACAATCAACATCTCCACATTGCGCCGCCCTTACTCGCTAAAGAAGTGGGGGAGTGGTTGTAAGAGACTGAAATAAAGTTTCTCCATCTCTATCCAGAAAGGATATCTGTAAAGCATCTAGCTTCTATGTCTCCTGGAATAGCAGTTGTATATCAGTTCTCCTATTGAGTGCATCAGCAACAATGTTCCCCTTCCTAGGAGTATAGATTATCTCGATGTTATTGTCCTGAAGGAACTCAAGCCAACGTCGATGTCTCAGGTTCAGGTCCTTCTGAGAGAAGATATAAGTGAGACTCTTGTGATCAAAGTACATGGTAAAACATTTTTCAATCAGATAGTGTGGACACATCTTCAAGGTGAAGACCACTGCTGCTAACTCCAGGTCTTGGGTAGCGTAGTTCTACTCATGTTGTCTTAGCTGAAAAGAACCATAATCGATCACTACTCTCTCCTGCATCATGACGCACCGGAGATTGGTCCCCAATGTGTCGTAGTAAACAATGTACCCTACGCCTTCCTCTATAAGCATCAAGACGAGGGCACTAGTCAGCCTCTGCCTCAGCTCCTAAAAGCATAGTTGGCATCTTTTGGACCACACGAAGGGATGTCCCTTCTTTATCAATGCTGATAGGGGTGATGCAACTCTAGAGAAGTCTGGAACGAACCTCTGGTAGTATCCAACCAAAGCAGACGCCCCTCCAACATTGGGGGGGGGGGGAGGGGTAATCATGGAAACATATTTTGAAAAGATGTCCCCATGTTCTATCCCTTCTGTTTGGAACTAAAATCTAAAAACTCCTACTGCCATGAGGGTAAAGCTGGCTGACTCAAAAGTGATCGACTACACCCCCCATATGCTTGAGTTTAACTTATGCTACTTGGGTTTCCTTTTTCACCCAATAAGGTAAACCCCATCCAAACGTTGTAGATAAACCACAACCTTTTTTCCTAATACAATCAATCTGTGTATGAATTGTGGTTGCCCAGCCCATAGCCAAACTAACTTCATAAGGCCTCTATTCTGCCACCAAGAGATTATAACCGAAACACTCGCCTCAAGGGTCAGTTCAAACCGTCAGCGTAAGTGTGATTATCGAGTCTCCACCCAAAGGTATCTCAAGATATGTAGGTCAAGTTAACATTTTAACTGGAAACTCTAGGTCTGGGAAAAGATTCATGGAAGGAAGGTATGATTGGTACCTATTTATATTGATACGACAGCTAGTAGTTGACATAGACCATACCTTTAATCATTCCTAGAGCACTTGTGTCACACTCCTAGACCGCATGCAGCTACTCTCTTCCCCTCCCCTTTAGCTCCTTGATCCTCGTGGGGACTACAAAGGTGGGTGGTTGAAACATGTTAAAATATACACCACCACATTCTACTCTCCTAGATCTACTTCCATGTCTATTTCCCCGAAGATTCAGCTATCCTTAATAATTCCTCTTCTCGAAACATTTTACACACTCAAGTCTCAGAGACTGGCGCCAGTTTCATGATTTTCCATGGATAACATTCACTGGCTATATCCGCTCAGCCAAATAACATTCAACCACAATGGTTCTCTCTATAATCTAGAGAAAAGGTGATGGATCGGAAGTCATAAAACAAACCACACTCGGTATTCTGAGCCCCAAATCACTGATCGTATCATGTCCATCGAGTACTTGGAAAGATCGGTATGCCTCAATGAAAACTCAGATACCGACATGTCGTCCTGACGAACATGTACAAGCTCTAGAGAACTCTCAGCCACCTCCTCAAGACAATAATCAGTCACCTGTGAGTCGGGCTCACCTCGAAACCTGAGGGGTATCTGATGTTGAAACACGTGTAAGGCACTATGCAAATATGTTTCATCTACCAGTACCGCCAGTTGTAACTGCTGACCATTAGGCAGTGATATAGATGAAACACTACCTGAAGGTACAATCTTGTGCAATCATCCATGTACCGAAGCCTCATCAATATGCAGACCAACCTCATGGTCACTCACTGGAAACCCCTAGTATCTATGATCACCATCTGATCTCTAGTGTCTCAACTAGGCGGAAAACTCTAGTAATCTCCTCCATCTAGTCCTCTGCTGCATGGGAATCTATCTCACCTCGAAACCTCAGAGGCCTCTACCACTGGAACTCATGAAACTCTCTTAGTCGGCGTGTATCGTCCACCAGTGCAGCTGGTGGCATCTGCTACCCAACGGCTGGTGGTGTTGCTGGTACACCACCCGAAGGTGCCAACATAGTAAGAGAGACCTGCACTAGAGCCTCGTCGCTTGGTGGGACATTATCGTGTACTCTCTCATAAACCCTAGCTGGCTTTCTAAGCAGCGACATCCTGATAAGGAACAAGTGTTCCATGGTCAATAAGTTATACCTGGTGTGCGGACTCAAGATATCAAAAGAAACCAACTTCTGTAGAGAGATAGTGAAGATCAGATGTAGCCACTGAATCATGTAAGATGTTGGACCCACACAGGATCCAGGTCCATCGGTTAGAATTGTCGGACACACACTGGATCCTGGACAAGCTATTCTATTAGACTAACACAAGATCCAGGAACAGAAGTCTGAACTGTCGGACCAACAAATGATCCAGGAACCGTCATCAGAGCTATAAAACCTACACATGATCCAGGACCAGCTATTCTGTTAGACCAACAAATGATCCAGGAACATAAGTCAGAACTGTCGGACCAACACATGATCCAGGAACAGTCGTCAGAGTACAGCCAACCACAGGGTTTCCACAAAGCACACTTGATTATGGGAGGCTCTGATCCTCAAGCCAAGTGTCAACACATCAACTGCAACGAAGTCCCATATAGAAGTATCACAAAAGTCTTCCTTGTTGTTGGGTTCTCAATGCCATAGACGGAGCGTCGATCGAACGCTCGGTTTGTGAGTTACTATCCTTTTAGTCCTAGGGGCCCGGTTGATTTGTATATTGTCCAACCTGACCGTATCTCAAGTATAAACTGAACTCTAGTGGGTAATCTCAAAGGGACATTCGTGTTCCAAGAATACTATCACCGCTAACGGTTCTCCAAACGGACGTCCGGTGCCAAAGATATGGCCAAAAGAATGTAATGGTCTGTAGTGGGCATGGGCCCGGTCCGACTTGGTCGAACTGACTCGGCCCATCCCAGACTGTGCCGACCAGGTCTGGGTCGACCCGGTTGGCCCACTAGGATCGGCCCGGTCCGCTGGGCCCGGCCCAGCCGACTGCAGGGGTGGTTCATCCCGGAGGTCGCCGCGTAACCAGCTCATCCCGGAGGCCGAGGCTTGTTCTGCCAGCACCACATGGGGCGCGGTTCGGGCAGCTCGACCCAGAAGATTGGAAGGGAGTCGGAAGGCTGCGCTAATGGTGGATAGGCTAGAAGGGCACCAAGCAGGGCGTGGGCAGGCCAGCAGGGCACCGGGCAGGGCACGGACAGGCCACGCGGGGCGCATGGCAGGCCGTCGGGGCACCGAGCAGGCTGGCAGGGCACCGGGCAGGGCGCGGGTATGCCGCTCGGGGTGCTGGGTCGGCAAGAAGTTTATCGGGCTAGCCGGCTAGGCGCTGGGCAGGCCGGTGGGGCTTGGGGTGCCGGATGGGTGCAGGCAGGATGGCGGGGCACCAGGAAGGCCACGTGAGGCGCCAGGGAGAGCACGGGCAGGCCGGCGGGGCATCGGGCAGACCGCACAGGGCGTTGGCCATGTGCGGGTAGGATAGGAAGGCCGTGCGGGGCACCGACTGGGCACGGGCAGGCCGGTCTAGCCGGTTCGGTAGGGCCCGAGCTTGCGCGGGCTGACAGTGTTCAGCTGGGAGCATCAGTGTGACGTGGGGGTGGCACGATTCGTGGAGGCCGCAGGTAGCACAACATTTTTCATTACTGTATTTGTCGTCATCGCCTCATCTCTATGCCCAAGAAACATCACAAAAGATCGGTGGAGGGAGTCGGGCCTTGTGAGTTTGGCCCGCACCCTCCATGTTTATAGGTGATAGCAATTTGTTCATCAAATGAGAATTATGAACAACAATTTCATTCAAAGCTTCATATTGATTCCTTTCAAATGAAGACGGGGAAAAGAAACATATATTACTCAGAGTAAACCCCCTATGTTTGATTCTCCATTCTTTGTTCATCGCGTCCGCCGCACGTCAAAAATCTTGAGCTCCGTTGGCTCATTGATGACGCTCCACGTCGATGGGATTTGAGGAAGGAAGTCTAAGAAGATAACATCACCAGCATTCTTCATATTCTTCGTTGAGGAAGTATTCTTCGTTGGAGAGTCTTTCTCTTATAGCTCCTCCCTATTCTCTAAAGCCAAGCCTTTCCCCAATTCCACCACCACGAAAAATAAATATCCAATAACAAAAAAAATGGCCTGATTTAATTTTATATTGACACATAAAATTATTTGGTAGCAATTAATTTTGTGTTGACACATAAAATTAATTTGACGCATTTAATTTCACGTTGACACATAAAATTAAATTAGAAGCAACAAATTTTACGTCGAGACATAAAATTAATTGACGGGTTTGAGTGGTTTCCTCTCCCTCCCCATTAATGTGGGGGGGGGGTTAAGTCTCATGTGGTCCCCACGTCATAACCTCTCAAAGGAGGTTATGATTGGGTGGGACCCACCACCATAACCTCTCATGGTAGGTTAGGGTGTGGCAGTCCCACCTCCAAATCCTAAGTGGAGGTTCTAACAAACAATCACTCACATGGAAGCTCAAAATAAAATAAAGTGTTATACAATTTATTTTATTATTTTTTTATAAAAATCCAAAAACTATCTTTTATTCTCGACCAACTACCATTGAGGTGAAAGTCTTCATAAGTGAATATAGGCGCTGTAAGTTCAATAGTTCCCATAGATATAAATTCTGAGAACAGGTTCAAATGTTTTAAAATCATGAGCGTACGTTAACTGAATGTACCCAAACAGAACTTCAGAAATTTATTCTGGGCACACCGGGCCTCAGAATCAAGCACTATAAATTTTCTTAGACTCCGAATATTCCAATGTTTTTTAAAAGAAATTTCCATGGAAATTCTGAGTATTTACACAATCCCTTTCTGGTTGTGTCATATAGACACCTTCCATGAAGGTTTGTTGATAGACATAATATTTTAATTTTTTTTAATATGTGTTTCAATGATTTAACCCTTTTCAATTAATCAATTTGAGATTATTTGTATCGTTTTAGTGTTTTGGTTAATTATGGGATTTAATTATGGAAATTGGCTAATTCTAGAAATTTACCATGTTTTCAAACATCTATATTTCAGGACTATCATTTTCATGATTGATCAAAATTGATTGATTCATTTTTTAGGCTTTCCAAGGTCATGGGATTCAACTTTTTCTTCTAGACCAAGGTCCAATTCAGCAAAAAATTTCCCAGAAAAAATTCATCAAATGGAAAATGTTTGTTGGCTGACAGAATGGACCCCACCATAATTAATGAGGCATATCTCGGCCTATATGTGTCAAAATTTTGTTATTATAGCTGGAATAGAAATAAGACTATGTGAATCACTTTCACATTAAATTCCATGAAAAATTTTGGTCATTAAAAAATCCATTTAATGTGGCCAAAAAGATGAAGTTGAAGAGTCACCTCGTGCAGAAAAGGTTGTTATTAGTAATTTGAGGGTAACATTTGTTACACTTGTCAAAATTCTCTAATATTTTAAAAAATCATGAAAAAGACATGGCGGAACAACATTTATGAATACACATTTCTATCATTTTCCCAATTAATATGATAATCGGTCTCCAACATTTGATGGAGTAGTTATGGACAGAAATTTTCTACTCCACAAGCTTATAAATAAGAGTGTTCACTTACATTCAAGGGGGTTCAAGAAGGTGAAAGAAGGGTTGTACTGGAGGATTGAATTCTTGAAGTTCATTCTATTTTCTATTTTTTATTGGCTTTGTTTCATCATGCTTTATCAAAACTCTATTATCCTTCACATGGAGGGGTAAAACCTTTGAGTGATCGGGGAAGGGGGAGTTTCACTTTTATAGTTTCCTAGTTTTGTAGTTAAATATAAAACCCTATTTTTCTTTTCAATGAATTAAATTATTATTATTTCCCAGTTATCATAATGTAATCAGGTTTTGGGTTTGGTGTATTCATTTTTAATATCTTTGGTTAAAGACTTGTATCCCCCCCCCCGCCTAGTGCAATTTGTATCGATCAAGCATATTGTGTTAGTTTGTGACTATCTAGAAATCATTGGCACATGTGTGGAACTAGTGGAACTTTTCTAGAGTTCTTGGGATAAACAATTCCTTATCGGGACTTTCCTTAGTTGGTTAGGAATTGTTTATGAACTTCCATGCACATAAGAGTGAGTTCTATTTCTTTCTTCAACCAAAATTGATTGACCACTCTATTGAAGAGTCTTTAATTTTTTATTCAATAGGAAGAGAGGGAATATGGTCTTTATGAATAAAATGACATTGCAAAAGGTGATACTACGCTGACCTCATCACTCTCTTCATCCATTATTTTTCAATCTTTCTTTTTTATTTCTTTTTTTATTTTTTAACTCAAAAAAATTAATAAACACCCTTTTCTAGTTTCTTAAATTTACATGACAAAAATAATTTTTATGCACTCCTCAGGGGAGAAAACCTAGGTTGACCATATTACTGCATTTAAACATAGGTTATATTTGTTTTTCTCACACCCCACCACAGGTAAGTGTCATTTGTCTTGACATCCAAATACCACTTTAAATAATCATAGTTATTAGCTATGACAAGTAAAATTATAATAGATTTTTGTATAATGAATTTGTATAACCAATCGATCCTTATTAGAACTTCTCTTGTATTATTCATTTATCATATTTCCTGAATACCCAACACAGTATTCATTGTCTCAATCCCCTTTATACTTTGATGCAAAGAATCCATTATTAAATTTTATTTGAAATTATCAATCTTGGCTAATTTTAATATACTTCCTACTTGTAGGAATTATTATTAAAACTAAAAAATGTATCTATGGGGAAAATAAAACAATCTCTATGGTTTTAACCATTCTATGCAATATGTGTCTCTTAAATATTCCAATTCCACGTGATCTTTTGTAACTTGTACCTATTCCAACTATTTGTGCATATCTTTCATTTAATAAATCCAACTCAATATTTGCACCATTATATCTAATAGAGATGTGTACACTTATGTATAAACGTTTTCTATCACTTGACTACTACTTTTGAATACTAGAGATTTCTGTAATTTCCTAAGAAACCATTAGGATAATTGCATAGATATAGAATTTTTTTTATCTTGATGCAGGTTTGTTTGTATCTTAACAAACTCTTTTTATCTAAAAACATATCCCTATGGCACTATGGATTTCCATCATACTATGACTCATAAGATATCCATTTTTCATTCTAGTTTTCATATGGTTATGGGGTATCATTAAATTTTTTTCAATGCATGTCTTGAAATATAATGTATGTTTCCGGAAGTAATAATATTGACACTCGATACATCATAACTCAGATGTATAAAATGTGCATTTCAGTATAACTCGACAATAAATTTTTTTAAACAGTGTCAAAATGTAAGAATTATCATCAATACTACTTATTAACATAAATGTTTTTTGTGTGTATAAGGTAATGTGTTTTTAGGAATTACTCCACACTACATTATATTGATCAATTAATGCTTGTTCAAGATATTCTTCGACATGAAGGATGAAAGAAACTCATATATTCAAAACATGAAATTATCATACTTTATATTATCATTTCTTAATTAGGAATCCAATGAAGTATATATACAACTAGATCACTATTTGAATAGTTTAGGCTTTCTTGCTGAACTAATTCCAAATCCATTGTGGCATTACTTTATTTCTAAAGGTTACTTTGTCCAAACTAATGATGTCAATAATAACAATGGTGTTTATATTTATTAATCCTGAATACCTAAATAGGTATAAACTTGACTTCCACTTTACATTTTTTATATAGAGTTATCTTTCTAAAATTAGTAATATATGTATTAAATTTTATATTCATCACCTATTGACTATGATTTATGAATCATCGAACTATTGATTGAGTATGAGATACCATGAATGAATTTTATTCCATAACATAGAATAATGTCACCTTATGTCCAAAGTACATGTGAGATAAATTATTTTGGTTTTACTAAATAATAGTTCTACAAGAATCATTTACATGGAAATTTGATGTTATTTTTTTCTCACCACTAACTTATGAATCACCTTTTCTCAGCCTCTTGGAGAATACACCATACTTCAGGTAATTTATCTATTATGTAATTCATTTCTGTATTTTAATAAACATATGTGAAAGACATGTTGTATTTAACACCCAATAATAATGAATATAAAATTAAATTTTTACATATGAATATACCTGAAAAATGTAGCATGTACTTGAATCATTAATTTTGTTTATTTCTTTTAAAAATTCATAAATTAATTTCATAATATTCAAAGAAAATAACCTCATGTTAAATAACCAACCTATATCATTAAAGGACACTGTGAAGGTGCATTTAGAATCAGTCCTGATATTGGCCTTATCACATTCTATGTTAATTTATTCACCATATGAACTAAATATTTACATTTATTTAATATTCTACTTTACATGGTAAACTTTAACTAAAAGGTAATGAAGTTTTTACTCCATAATATTTATTTTTTAACCTTAATAGATACTCATGTAATGAGTGCAATTGATATGAAAATTTGATCCATTGAAATATCATAATATGGAAGTCAATTTACAATTGACCGGTGTAATTAATACTCATTAAAATATTGCTTCAATACCTCCTTCAAACTTCTCAGATATGAGACTAAATGTTATATCTTTCATGTCTTGATGTTATAACTTAAACTAACCTTGTACACTGATGATATAATTATGACATAAACATAATATGAATCATAGATGAGTCTCTAGTAATAATTTTTAACACCCTTTGTTCCTGAGGTGACTTAGTTAGTAAGGAACACCAACAACTTGAATTTCCATATAATAGTAGTGTCTGAAAGTGCTTGTACTACACATGTCAATTTATTACTGTTTGGACATGTTATTTGTCCAATGATTGTCGCTGTTCATCTGTTGGTACTACATTTCATTTATTACAAAAAATATAAGTAGAATATAGTATTTTTTTATAGATTAATGAAATAGACATTATTAGACAATTTATAGCAATAATGTCTCCCACTATTTTATCTAATTCTAGGAAAACAATATACTAGAATTAGAATACTCTTCTACTTATGTATTATAGTGTAAATGATCATTGAATCTCCCCTCAATGTTTATAATATTTTGTTACGCCACTAATAGAAGGGTTCATGGTATGTGTTTGAGTGGGAACTTGTATTAAATTAGGGTTCCTTGTTATGTTGAGTGAAGTCCCAACCTCAAAATTCATAACTTTATTGTATCAACACGTTCCTCTAAAATGATAAAAAGATATATTTGGTATATCATTAGTACCAATTTAGTTAATTCAACCCACCACTCTCACATGAACTCCCTGATATTAAGTGGCAACCTCAAATTTGGTTGATGAGCACCCCAAAAACCCGGTTTTTTCCAAAATCTAATGATGATAGATAGTTATGATTTAATATTACATTGAGGATTTTTTTCTCTAGAAAAATGTTATAATTTTTTTTAATCTTGTTCATATATGTTGTCATACTCATAACTGAACATTAATATAAATAAAATCACAATTCTTTATAAATTTTATTATTTATTATTTTATGTATTTTACCACTACTATAAAATGCCTAAAATAATAAAGAAATGAATAAAGTAAATATTTTACCAAAAAGGTTTTGGGCATCTAATATTAGTCATTACATTTAAATTAAATGGACCAACCATGACCTATGAGCATCATACATAGTACGTCTGCATCTCATCGGGATATCTCCTTGTCTTGGCAGGATCTACATAATGAATCGTCTTTGTCAATGAATACCACCTTATCTGGGTGAGATCCGCATTATACATCGTCTTCTTCCAATGTTCAAAACTACTCATGGCCTAGCGAGTGGGACTAGGGGTGCAATGAACATCAGATAAATTGAAAACACATGTATATATTTAATGCAAATATAAGGGATATGTCGACCTGAATTTAATTAATTATAATCATCACGCATAGTTAAAATAATTAATTAAATAATTAAATAAATGCATACATAAACTGTTATGTTCATTTCTCAAGATCGGTCGGTATAAATTTATGTGCCATAAAACCAAATAGAAATAAATTATGTACAAGGGATATGAAATAAATAAAACAAATGAACTAGGCCCCGATAACCCCACTCAGGCCTAATGTGAGGCATTTCAGACACCGAATAATCCATTATCGAGTTCCTCATGCTTGGTAGCCTTCATGTGATCATGTGACATAGTTGGGTTCCTATGGATATGGGTGGTCAGCCTCGACTTTGATTGCTAAGTCATGGATCCAAGACCGGCGGTGACAATGAGGTACTTTATAGAGAAGTCAGGTGTATGGAAATGGCCTCTGGTTTTCAGAAATTATAGGCACCATATAGTGCTTACAAGGAAACACTCAACATGGAACCTAGGAGAACAACGACCAGAGATAGTCATTTGGTCGGGCTGAGGAAGGTGGTGGGGTTTATGGTGGACCAATGACTAGGGGAGAAGTGACTATTGTAGGGAGAAGCTCAAAGTAGATAGTCGGCTTTTCGTTGATGGATGAGGCTGAGGGTAGGTGTCCCGGTGGTGGTCTCGGAAGTGGACGACGAGCTCCAACTGCGAACATCGATGCAGGATCCAGTGACTGGTCGGACGGTGTGCTACAATAGTTCGATGCTCTGTCTAGGGAAGCAGCAACTCCACTGATAGGGAGGATGTTCGGCCAAACATAGTGGAATCCAGGTAAATCCATCCAAAAAGTAAACCTTATTTTTTTTATGTTAGTCTAGCTTCCAGAAAAACCATGATTTTTTAAATAAAATATAGTCATTTTGCTGAAAACCAACCAATAAACCACCACCCAAGAATTCTTAACCCAAAAATTTGTATTATTAAATTTTTTCTAAAGATATAACATTAGCCTTTTTAAAAAACAATGACAAAAAGAAAATAAATCAAAATTATTATAATAATATAATAATATAATAAATTTATAGTAATTATTACAATAATAGAAAATTCACAAAGCCTATTGAATAATTACACTCCCAGATAGAACTGTTATAGCCATCACCGGCCGGAATTTGAGGGTTTTATTGAAAATGAAATTAATTGTTTAAAATTTTAATACCCATTATGTAACCATTTTCAATCAATAATTGTTTTTTAGATAACAAATACTTAGTCATCTGACCTGTGATTGAATCACTATCGAAACTATTGGAACTATTTTTATGCCCCCTTCATAAATTTAATGAAACTTAATTTTTCAGGCTCAAAAAAATTACGTGCTCACTCCAAAACTATTTAACATTACTGGGTAGCTCAATGAAAACCTATGGGATAGGGATTTAATAAAATCATAATTGAAGTGATAAATTTTATCGTATCTGACAATACGAACCCCACTAAAATCCGAAGATCTCACATAATTAATCATACAACATAAAATAAAATTGAAGTACATAGATTTTTCATATCTAAAGTCATGTTAAACATTTTCTTGTCACTGACAATCTCTGCTTAAAGTTCCAATGTGGAATCTCTCTAGACCATCAAAACATGCTTCAAAAATCTACAGTATCATCGATATTTGAATTCTGAATGATATCCCAAATTTTCGATGAGTCCTTCAACATCGTGTCGATCACTATGATCCATTTCCTTTGATAAATAAAAGTTGTGATTTGAACTACGCTTAGAGAGAATATTTCTCTCTCTAGATGGTAGGAGGATATAGAGGCTCTCATATCATTGCTATGAACATCACAACGATAAATGAGCCTCTCCCACTTTTATAGTGGGGGTCAAAAAACCCAGTTGTGTTCCCTGACCCCCAAAAATATATCACCCTCTAGAAAACCAATAAATAAATTTATGATGAACTAAGATGCATCATAAATATTATTTTTATTCAATCACATAATAGAAATATATATATATATATATATATTAAATATATTATGTGGTAAAACTGAGTCATTTAAGTCAACTCGTCATTCCTGGTTAATACCTAATGAACCTGGATTATTAAAATGATAGTTGTTCGATTAATATTATTTTTGATATTTATTTAACTTGTAAATACAATAAGTAAATTCAAATAAAAATTATTTTTCACTTGAATAATAATGAATTTATTTATTTATTGATGATTTATAACTAGGAAAATACTCGGATCTCATGGTGGGTCCCACCATGTCTAATATACCTGGCCAACTGAGTAGGGTGGATTATTCCAAACGCTGTTGTGTGTGACCCTCAAGGTCCTTATCTCGATAGAAGTGATTGATATTCACAGACCACAAGCAATGTCCAACAACCTATAAAGGCCCCTAATGATATAAGGATATTTATAGTAGTGATGACAAACCTATGAATAGACATGGTGTATTATAGTGCCTTTGTCTATAAATATCTCATAAATAAGGACACACACTTTTGTCATCTCCCTTTTATGGAATTATTATTTATTGATATGACTGGATGGATTTAACCTAGAATGACTTGTCCAAGGTCATATGAAGTTACTAACATCTTGATCAACAATGCTTGAGAGATATTACTTCCTCAACCCAAAAGCGACAAATCCTTTTTTGTTAAATCAACCAATGCCATACCACCGATGACGCACCCAACACATGCTACCTCACCAAGATTTCATTATGAAGATTATTTCCATACATCAAAGTATCCAATACAATGGAACACACTAAAAATGGCTTCATTTTAGGTGACCAATACAAATTTCCATAAATAGGAACAAACAATGATGCCTAAAACTTGTGGTTTTTCTATTGGTGGGGTTATCCTCATAATATCACTACTAAATATCACCAAGTGTGAACATTGTGAAAGGAAGTATCCATTATTATAATCCCCCAGAACCAGATAGTAAAACATCTATTATGTCTAGTCAGTAAGGTTTATCGTGGAAATAAAAATCTATATAAGATTAATTTCATAATATTTAGAGGTTTTCATTATATACTGGGATCTTCTATAACCTTTTGATATGAAAATTAATCTTTAGAAATTAATATTAACTCGTTGAAGCCAAAATATCTACACTATAATAGTAAGTAATCATCATGAATATCTAACATGATACATGATATAGTAATCTAAAAGTATTGTATAGTTGGGTCTTGGTCACCCACTATTTCAATAAAGCAGTGTACAAAAACCACATTCCCAATGAAATTGGAGCATCCAACATACATGTGTTTATGAGGAACAAGGTTAGTGTTCTTCCCTAGATCTGACCAGTGAATGTTTCATCTTAAAAACCCATAATAATAAGATAATAAATCCAATTATCTAATAAATTTTTATAATTCACCTTCCTGATTTATCAACAAGTTCCCAGAGTAGGGGCGCCATGTGGACTCAAGAATGTCACCCCATACTCTGGAGTTGTTCGACTAGTAACGAGTGTATATGGAAATTATGAGGAGTCAGTACTCATGGTACCATCATATATATTAATATAAATACAAAAAAAACACAATATAACATCAGATTAAATGTGCTAATCTAAATGTATAGTCTATCCAACAATAATGAAAAATAAATTTTCCCTAAAAAATTCAGTATCATGCTAACATTATCACAAAAATTCCATTAACTAACCATTCAATCGACCAAAAATCATGTAAATTGACAAAATATAAGTAGATACATATCTGTTAAATATGATTCATTCATCAATATTATATTCAAACATTCATCCAGCGAATACACTATATCTTATTTACAAAAACTCTCATGAAGGTAGATACAAATATTCTTCATGTCCAACAAGGTGTATGTACGAGGAATAAGGATGAATCATATTAGAGTTACACCACACATGAGCCTCAGCCTGATTAGTGAGGATTCTTCAAGTGAATCCAAGAGACCCGAGATCAAATATGATCAGAGGTATAATTCTGGTAATGTAGCAGTACTGTAGTAGGTCATGTACAATATTTTAGCAGGCATAACTATTCAAACTTTTTTTCCATCGAGCCATTGGGTTAGTCCTCAGGTCCCTCAAGGAATTTAGGATGCCTCAGTCTTTACACCAGTGAGGATTTCGGGCCACCTCAGGGCCTTCGGGACACCTCAAGGCCTTTGGACTACCTCAATTCCTTCAGACCACTTGAAATGCATATGCAACCAGATAGATTCACAAGGAATAAGGCTCTAAATGAGGATCAGGGTAGGAACATTCAATAGATCATAGATAATAAAAATTGAATAATGAGAGGATATGACATTGCAATCATAACTAGGACTTTTCATCTCTTCGCATGCTAGCTAGACAACTATCCATGCAAAGGTGGAGAGTGGACCTCAAAAATATATTCTAGGGAGGGGTAGTTCCATGGTTTTTAGTTTGGGATGATTTCCATTAAGACCTTCGGGTCATGATATTGTAATTAAGACAATGTTTCATGAAAGGGTTCCCCATTAACCTTTAAAATAAGGATTATTAAAAAATAAATAAAAAATAAAATTCCTCGAGCCATTTAGGAAGGCATATAAGAGTTACCCTAATGATAATATTATATTTGCCATCATATATATGTATTATTTAATTAAATATATATAGGAATATATATAGAAAACATTTCAATTAAAAATGTGATAATAACACACCACGAAACCAGAACATACCTACTTTGACCATAACTAGAAGGAAAAGTCATCCCAAACATAGATTCATACCCACAACCAATTAGTTTGGGTAATGTCTCATAATTATGTTATAATCAATAAATTTTTATGTTTATATGTACATTAAATATATAAATATTTCATAATTTTATATGAATTTCCATTACATATCGTTATAATCCATGCTATAATCATAACTCAAGAGTGTCTCAAGAAGTATAAATACATAAATAAAATGTACATAAAATATTTACATAATTACACATTAGTTTTTTCACAACTATGACACTTCATATACATATCATATTTAAATCAATTATTTATAAATTGGGGAAAGTAAACATATAAATGAGTAGGATCAGATTCTCTATAAGGGTAAATAAATGAGATATAAATCCATGTTAATAAGTGAATATAATACAAGAGTAAGGGTATGATAACATGATCAAAAAATAAAAATCCTACACAATCCATAGAAGTTTATGAATCATAAATCATGGAAAAATTTCATTCCATGAAAATATACAAATGTTATATGTTTATAGAATGATCAATTTTCAATCATAATCCATGAGAACGTATCATATGAATAAGATGAAAGTTTTTTCTCTCTAATAAATGTATAGAAAATCACTTCCTCAGTTATGTTTTACTCCAAAAAATATCATTGTGTACGTAGTCCAATAATGGAAATATATTCACATTCATTTCTAACATTCTATTAAGAGTAACATCCATCTAGTTAAAAATAAAAAATATTACAAGCATATTAAATCTGTCATATCTTAGGTGTTTCACAACATCATCATCTTTACTAAATTCATTGGATGAATATAAAATTCCCACATATTATTGTGAGAAATATCATCCTCTCCCATCACATAATCATAATAAATATGTAAGAGTTTCACAAGAAAATAATATATTTATAAAGTCATCATAACATAACACGCTGAATAGAAATAGATTTTATTATAATTTGATCATAATAGTCACAATCCATATAGAGAAAAAAATATTGTAACATTTAATCATATCCATATATAATCATAAGAATTATCAAAATGTATGTTTATAAATAAAAATACCGTTGAAAAATAACTATGAAAATAATTTTTGAAAATATTCATTCAATTTTCAAATTAATTCATTAGTATCAAAAATATTTGAAAATTTTAATGAAAATTTTTATTTGAAAATCAAAAGTTTAACATGTAAATGAATCATCAATTAAACGATAAATCATGATAGATTTAAAATTCCTCTAAGAATTGTACATTAAATAAAAAAATCCATTTATATTTTCATTAAAAATAAAAAATTACCTCACTAAAAAAATTACAAGAATTTTCTATTAAAATTTTTTAATAGAAAGTAAAACACGTGTAAAAATTAAATTAATAAATATTTATATGATAGTAAAAAAATTACTAAAACATTTTAAAAAGAATATAGTCACAGAATAAAAACCTTCCTGATTGAAGAGATAAATAATTCTAGTTTTCCAAAAAAACAATTATTCTAGTCACATGAATTCAAGAACTGATGAAAATAAAAGGAAAACATTTAATATATAGGAATAATAATAGTATAATAAAATATGTAACACTTTTGAGAAATAGATAATATAATTTGATCAATATGAATTTTAGAGAAAACAATCCTAGTAATGAAATTATATTGTAACATCAAACCATTACTATTTTGATAACCTTGAATTTTAATAACCATGAAAGGAATGACCTGAAATGAAACATTGAATAACCAAAATATAATATAATCAATGATAGAACATATCAATGATGTAATATATAAAAAAATAAAAAATATATATATATCACATAAAATATTTCCTAAAAAATACAATTTGATAGGGTAAACCCTTACCACCTTAGTAACATTGGAATCAGATACCCTAGGATAAAATGATTATTTATCTTCAAATACCACTAATTAATAAGGATGTTGTATATATAATTTAAATGGAATATTATTTTACCCACCTAAGCATAAACTGGTGCATAAAATCAAACATCTGTCAACAAAATAAAATTGAGACGAATAATCCATACCTTATTTCCATATTCATTAAAAAATTCCATAAAATCATTCAATTTTTTTAAAATTATTATAATTATATATAAGAATCATATTAATACATATAATGTAATATAAGATTCCTATTTCTTATATATACACCATTTTACTATCAATTCTATACTAAAGTCATCATATAGAGTGTTACGTACTATCTTTCCCATGTATGTTTTAGTAGTTCCGACCATTTTACATTGGTAATGGATCCATAATATCATGAATATTGACTATTTAATATGATTTATATTTAATCAGTGTATATACCTTATTAAACATCCATATAAATTGATGATGAAATATTAATTACATTACATCATGAGATAGTAATATATATGTATGCATGATTGATTTTTCCAATTATTGATGGATGGAATGAAATAAAGGTAAATGATGAATCCCAAATATGAAATAATTATTATGTCATATATATCATAAATATTCATTAAATCTAACCTTATTATCATTCATGTAAATTAAAAATAAAAAACAAAATGTATCACTTTGTGGAGGTGGTAGTCAATATGTATGAATAAGCGTAGTTATCATTTTTCAACTGATGGGATGATATGAATAAATATATTAATCATCAATTCCTGGAATATGACTATGTTATAAACAAAATATATAAATATTAAATCCAACATTATATCTAATCATGATTTATGGGGATGTAAAATCTATAATATCATGATGTGGAGGTTGTAGTCTATGTGTATACATGAGGGATATTTTAATTTCCCATTTCATAGAGAAGTGGCTGTAAATGATTATTACATCTTAATAATTACATATAGTTATTTTTATTTTACTATATTAAACAAAAAAATTTATATATATAATAGATTTATATCATTTTGAAGATGAAATGAAATTGAAAAATCACTATTAATATTTATACCAGTTTTCTAAAATATTTATTTTGTCCTGCACATTAATCCATGAAGGGTTGGTCTTAAGATAAGAACATAAGATATAAGATTAAGGGGGGAATATAATAATGTTTTTTTCCTGACCATGGGGAATATATAATGTTTAATGTTTTTCAATTTGGGAGAAAAATATGTTCCCTTTTTTAATTCTAGGGTGGGTGATAGAGTGAATTTCTTTATAGAGTTCAGTAATGTAATCTCGCTTTTAGAAAGAATTTAATCCAAATTGACATGATTTATAATTTATACTACTATAATATTTAAATATCTTTTAATAATAATAATTATATATGTTTAGGTTTAATTTATATCCCTATCTCTTAGTTTAAACCCATGTAAACCTATTTTAACCTTAAACATGGTAACAATATTTTACTATTTTTATTATTAATTATCACATAACATTAAGTAGATCATATTACATAATATTAATTACACTAATTTTTAATATTTAATGCATTTTTTTCAAATTCAATTTCTATAAATGGAAAATGTTAACATAAAATAACCATAAAAATTCAACGAAAACATGGTTTTATAAAAAAAATATTTTCAAGCATAAAATGCATTTACTTCAATTATACATTTCAAAAACATAATATGAATTTAAAAATATTTTTCTAAATTTATAATAATTTAATAAAATTAATAGTATTAATAAATATAAATTTATATAATTTATTTGGATAAATAAAATATTGCAAGCATAAAATTTGTTTTTAGAAAACTGTGTATTCATGTGAAAAAATAATCTTATAAAAAATAATAGTATAAAACTAACATACATATAAATAATTATATTGTTTTTTATTAAATTATAATCATACTAAATTATGATAAAATTTAAAAAATGTGACTTTTTAAATGAAATGAAAATACAGTTTTATAAAATATCATTATTTGCACCTAATCACTACAAAATAAATCTTTTTAGAAAAATAATAAAAACTCACTCTAAGATAATATTTAAATAATGATCTAAAAACTATTATCATCACCCCTAATTAAATTTATACAATTGTTTAATTTTTAAATATAATTTTCCACAAATAAGTCAATAAAAACATTTTTAGAATAAATATTATTTGAGAAGCAAAAAATAAATTTATTGAAAATTAATTAAATATTTATTATGAGTTAATAAATAATTTTTTATTATTTTAATCCATTATAATTATTTTTTATGTTTAAATTAACATTCATACATTATAATTTGAAATTGTGGTTATAATAGTCACATTTAAATATTACTATATTTATGGTATATCCAAGTTCACATAAATCACGATGTTCTATATCAAGGAATATATGAATAATATTATTATATAAAAATCAAGGGTTTATCATTCTACTACACTAAATAATTTGCATCCTTAAAAATATTATCTTTGGAACCAAAGGTTCAACATTTTAAAATACCTTTTTTGAAAATCCAACTCATATTAAGGGACAAAAAAACTCATTAAAAACGGGAAATGGAAACCATATGGTTCCATATAATAACATGAAATAAGGATCTTGTATAAGGATGACATTAGAAATAAGTGATAATAATTTCGTTGAGGAGGAAAATAAAATCTTATGAATAATATAGAGTAATAGATAACTTTCTTCGGATAATGATAACAACCGCAAAACAATAAAATTGTTTTAAATAAAGACGAATATAAATTCCTTATAAATACCTACCAAAAGGAAAAAAACTTAAAATTTATACTCATTTTTCCAAGAGTTAAAGAATCATTTTTCTATGGAGTATGAAAAAAATATTTACTTGATTTTATTAAATCCATAGACAAAATTTCAAAAAAATTATTTTATTAATCAATATCTAGTTATATCTCATCCCATATTCAATGATGTGAATATTTATGATGAATTTTTCATACCTAAAGAACAATAAATTTCTTGTAAAATCAAAAAAAATGACAACTCATTTTTTCTATGTCAAGACATTTTCAAAAAACAAAATGGATAGAAAAAGTCATATGTTACAGAAAATAATAATTTGTTGAATTAATATATTATTCTAAAAAACCTCAATAATAACACCCAAAGTTTAACAGAGAACATTATATAAATATTAAACCTTAAAAATTGATCTAATTATGTCGGACCAAATTAAAAATCCAAAATAAAATATGAGATATTTTATCACATATTTATCTAATATCATCAGCAACATTTATCCACAAACAATATTATATAGCTATTAATATTACATACCAAATATATTAGAACTTTGATCATATATTCAAATAAGAGCTAATAATAACATAAATCACCATAATAAATCAATAAAAATCTTTATGATTTCACAAATAAATTTTATTTTTATTCTTGAAATAATTTAATTGAACATTTATTATATTTTACATATTTAAAAATAAAATAACCATCATCAATGATGATATAAATTAATTCATCATCAGATCACTAATCAATTTCATGTTTATCAATAATATAAAAAATTAATCATTCAACATAAATCATCTCTTAACTTTATGTAAACATTATCATCTCAACATCATGAAAAAATTAAGTGTATTATAACCCTCAATATCTATTTTCCAAAAATATCAACATACTAGAAAATCATTTTTAAATGTTTTTATTATTATTTAACATATTCTAGAAATAAATAAATTAAAACTATTTTAGAAAAAACCCATAGATGATTAATGATTCATATTAACATAATATCATTGATGATACACTTATATAACATAATTTTTGAATCTTAATAAATAAAAAATTATACCATTCCACTTCCAACATAAAAAATAAACAAGGATTCATCAACTTATTTAAGAATACCACCTTCCTCTATAATTTATTCCTACTCTCCCCATCATTAATAGTAAAAATATTACTCATATTATTATCATGTTCCCCATTTTGATATTATCCACATAGATATCAATTTCCATAATTCCCATACCATCCAAATATAAAACATTCAATTATTGATAACATCATTTAAGAACCATTATTACCATCAAATGTGTTTGAAAAACTTTTAATTTTTCCATATAAATCAAATTATATATGTTATTATTTCCCACACATAAGAAATATTCTTGTTCATTTGAGATATTTCCTTAGGTTCTTCTTCCCACATTCTCAACATGTGGTAATATTAATATTATTTTTTCCACGATCTTCATGAACATAATTTTTATCAAACTTGTTTATCTATAAACATTCCACTATTTATGTTTTTATTAATATATAAAGATATATAGTTAGAAATAATCCCAATATTTCACATTCTATATATTATTCCTCCCAATTTATCATGTGAGAAATCACTACATTTTACATCACATTCACTATTAACATGATTTATTTTAGTTATATCAATTTACTAAAACCATATTAATACCTTGTGAAACAATAATCATAGTAAAAATCATTCATGTGATGTATAATTCAGGACCACTTATTTTTAATCTCTAACACCATAGTTTTAACCAATTTGATCCATTGTGATTATATATTAAATTCCATATTAATAGATCATAAATAAAATATGATTTAACATTAGAATATCCCTTGAATGTACCTTTCCATATGTCAAGTCTTAGCTCAATTAATCATCCAGTATCATTGATTGGGGTAATTAAAAATCCACCCCATTCAATGTTGCTACCTTCATTTTAAATTTTTTCTAAAACTATTTACACATTATAGTATCCAAAAAAGAATGTATTTTATATGACACCCAGATTCCCTTAATTACCATAACATAGGCCATTCTCATATATTAACGATTATCCTGTGGGTTCTCACTATTTCTTTCTCTTTATAGTTTATAAATGTAAAGAAAAATTTCTTTGACCCCAACTATAGTCACCCAAAAATTCATATATATATATATATTTCTTCATATTAGATGAATAGTAATTACATATCATTAAGATCCATCCCAAAACTATAATGGTTTATTATCTTTAAAAACATGGATACAGAAACCGATGGTACATAAATGATCTACAACACATCCAATTTGGTTATTACTGTCTAGAAACCTTCTTAATAATATCATATTAAAAAACATTCTTCCTCACATAGGGGAAAGAAACATAGGAAATTGTGAACTTAGATGCTCAGTAAGGGTAAACATAAGTGATAAAAATAAATGACTGTATGTGATTATAAGACAATCATAATGGTTTGAGAATATGATAATAACATTCAAAATTCCTACCCAACTGGCCAAGGTTCATTAATCATAAATCATGACATAATGATTTTTTACAACAATGGACATCAATCGTAATTTCGCATCATCAATAATCAATCATGATCCATGAGAATATAGAATAATAATAAGACACCAATTTTGGAATATAGAAAAAAACCAAATATTATTTCCTTAGTTCATGGAAAACTCAAAAAACTATTATTACACACATATAACCAAATTGGATATGCCTTCCCCATCATTTCCAATATTCTCTTAAAAATAACATTAATCTAGTTAAATCTATTATCTCTTACGAGTTTATTTACATAATCATGTCATAGTAGATTCTCAAATCCATCATAATTATAGAAATAATTAGAGTACTATAAAACAATAACCCATGAATATAACCTATAATGGTCTAACAAATCATAGAATCATAATCAATAGATGTGAATGCATTATTACTATAAAACATTATTCATTGCATCATATAATAACCCATGGAAAAAAAATAATTCAAAAAAAAATTATCCTCATAATCATAAAACGTTCAAATAATGAATATTGATAGTAAATTCTTATAATATCTCCAGTAAATTGTATTTAATATCCAATGATGTGTGTATATATTAAAATAAATTTAAAGGATCAATTGAAAATTTCATGAGTATAATACTATTACCATTTTGAAATCATCTATTTAAGAGTTAAAAATTTCCATAATAATATGAAAATAATTTTCATTTAAAAAAATTATGAAAAAATATAAATAAATCACTAATTCAATGAGAATTCATTGTTGTGGGAATATTCATTAATGATGTTTGTGTTAAAAAATCATTTAGTATTTTTTGTCAATTTTAAAAAGTACATCAATCAAAAAATAAGATTAATTTTATAAAAAAAATTACAAAGTAAAAAATGTGTGAAAATATATTTAATAAATAATTTGGAAATAATTAAAGAAATTTTTAACAAAAAATTAAATAGAATATTGACATGAATGTAATATATTCCCATTTGAAGAGAAAAATAATGGCAGTTTTCTATAAAAACACACTTTTTGTCCTCCTCAATTCATATTGAGATGAAAGTTAACGAAAAAACTAATATCTATAAATAATGAGACAAGAATAAAATATAAATTACTTTTAGAGGCTGATTATAAACTTTCATCATAAAAAATTTAAGCATAAACAATCATACTAAAAATTATATTCTAAACTAAAACCCTATCCATTTTAATATATTTTGATGCGTAATTCTAATCAAAGGATTAACCAAAAGGAAAAATTAAATAATATAAAGATAAGTATATTAAAAATAAAAAATATCAAAAAATCATTAGATAAACCTCATATAAAAATATATTTATAGAATATAATAGATGTCCCAATGATGAAAATTTTCAATGGTTAACAATTACCACGTTTGTAAAATTTGAATATAATCCACTAGGATGAATTAATATTAATTATAAATATAAATAAAATGAATTAAAATGATCTAGAACATAACATTTCTATAATTTAGTATATACACCCCATAATCATAAATATGTTTATAGAATACAACATGTCTCAATGAAACTTAATTTAAGAAAAGAACCCTTATAATATATCTGACTTGATTCGTAAGTGCTCTAACCCCTTTATAGTTAACAATGATTTATTAAAAATTTATATGAGAATAACATTCTTTTCTAAAATATCATATATGATTTAATTATTTATTTAAATGCCCATTTATTAATACATATCTATAAAATTCATCATTTTTGGGGTTAACTGCATCATTTCACAGGTATTTTTTGTTTTTTAAATTTTGGTACTTGTACCTTTATCATGTTTAAATAATATTTATAATCATAACTATTTAATTTGTATCATATTTAATCATTATATATACATTAATAACCATTCATATTATGTGATAATGAAAATTTAATGACATCCTTTATAGAGAAGATAATTTTTTCGTATGCATGAGTGATGTTTCTAAATTTCTATGAATAAAATTAGAGAAAAGTAAATGATAATTGATGATTAAATAATAAATTTTCTATAAAAATACTAAATATATCGTTATTACCGTCCAGGTAAAAAAATCTAAATGAATCATATCCCTTCATAGAGGAGGTGGCCCTTACACACACACGATGGACATTATCTTTTTTTTTAAATATGGGGTGGTAAGATGTTTAATATGATATAATATTACCAAAAACATATTTATTTTATAAATATAATATATGACGATTAAATATATAAATTCATCTGATTTTAAAATTATTTTATGTTCTATAGTGTATAAAACATGTTACATCAATATAAAAAAATAAATACTATTAATTAAATATAATTTTAACACTTTGAAAATTTAAAATACCATTCTTGACAGCTTGCTTATCCTAAAACACTATTCTTTACAAAAACTATGATATACTAAAAAATTTATAATTTAATGTAACATTTATTGCCTATCCATTTTATTAATGGGGTTTAAGAGGCTAAAAAACATTATGAAATAAATGTATACTTGTTTTATATAATGTATTTATCAATAAAAATAACTACTCAAATATCAGTAAAGAAATTTTATTCTTGAAAAATATGTTTACCCTATAAAAATAGTCTTATTAATTTTTTTTTATAACAATATAACTACTATATATCACTTTTTAAAATATTTTTTTAAAATAATTTTATATTTTTTAAAAAAAAATATCATTATTCCAAAATTAAATTTGGGTCAAAATTTCTAATTTGTTATAAATTATTTATTTTTTAGTGAATAGTGAATTACAATTATTATTTAAATAATCTTATTTAATTTCATTTAATCAAGTAATTTAAAATTTTCATATTATTTTTTAATTTTCCATTAATGTAAAATATTATTACTTTGATTTAGAATAATCAAATTCCATTTGAATTCTAAATCTATTTTTATTATATTTATATTATTTTTAATTGCTAAAAAATATTTTTTCGTGTAAATAATAATTTTTCATACATTGAGAGGTTATTATTAAATGAATTCCATACACTTAAATGAATTAAATATTATAATATTTTCCATATTTTAAAAAAGGAGGGTACAATTTGTGAAATAAGTCCCTTTTTGGACTTTTTGAATAGTAATCTTGGTAAATATTTATCACCACAGTAAGGATAGAATAAGTAAATAATTGTTAAACATTTGGAATAATGTAAATTCATGTTAGTTTTTTTAGATACTTCTTGAACCTCCTTTTTCATGCTTTGGATGGAGTTCATCTCGACATGCTTCTAGTGAAAAGTGGATAAAATATGAAAAATTATGAGTTATACATGGTCTGCAAAACGTATCACCAAATCGTGCATCAACACGATGAAAACTATGAAACCCCAAATAGTGGGAGATATCATAGATGGGACAATGTTTGAAAAATTGTTCACCCACCTAGTTGAAACATTGAACCCCGTTAGAAGAGTGCACTGTTAGGGAATATGGTTTGAATAACCATTGAGCCATGCCCATCATACCGTGTGAGTGGTGATTATTATTTTTGGAAATTAATATTTCTAACCAATAATTATTCTCCCACAAGGTCCTAAAATGATATTACATGAAATAAAATATCATGGAGGCTCTTAATAACCATCCTTGGATCCTCTAAACCCCTTCCCAGGAAACATAATGTGTGTAAATCCTCATTTCATCCCTCTTCAGAGATCAATATTATCCCATTCCTTTTCTACCACTATCTAATTCGTTCTTCCATAGGTTTTATTTCATTTTCCTACATTTTATGCATCTAAAATCCTTTATTTCAAATAATAATTTTAGTATTATTTTTGAGATTTTCATTTCCATCATTATTTGTAGGAAAGTCCTATTTTTGGTGTTGTGTTACGTGATCTCTATGATAAAGGTAGGTGGTTCCACATAATATTGGATAATTTTATAACCCTATAATTTATTTATTATTGAGATTTATTTTTATTAAATTGTGAAATAATTTTTTTATTAAAATCATAATTTTATTTGACTTTGTGTGGAATTTTTGGGGAATACCCCCAATTCTAATGGAATTGGAAATTTAGGGTGTGATTTTAAATTGGTGGAATTTTTGAAATTGGTTTGTGGAATAGGTATATGAGAAAAAATGGATTAAATTTATTTTATAATAACCTATGATTGGTTTAATATTGAAAAATACATTATTTGAATAGAAACCATAGTTTTTTTTAATTTAATGAATTTGACACATTGAAACTATAAACGGTGAAAGTGAATTTAAATTAATTTGAAGTGGTTTTCCAATAACTGATTGACTTATTGAGAATATTCATGTCAGGTATGTTAGTAGGTTATTTGGAAAAATTATAATTGGCTGATAACTCTTTATAAATGGGTTAATGAAGTAAAATTTAACAAAAAAACTAGTTTGGTATATCATATTTCTAATGGAACATTGATGAGTCAAATTTGACATAAGATTAAAGAACATGTGTAGACATATTCCATGATATCTAATGTGAGAGTGTGAGGATTATAGAACATGAAACAATCACACCATATGGATTTTTACCATGTTTCTTATTATTACTACTTTCATCTATATATATCCAATTGATTATGAAACTACTCGTTCATGCTTATTGATTTATATAAAAAATTTATATAAACTTTTTACTTAATAAATTGTTTATAATGTTTCCATCATTTGAAATGAAACAAATGTTATTTTATTAGGTATGAAATTTTACTCCCATCTTTATTTTACTTAAAATTGGAAGAAATATTGGGTATATATTTGTGAAATATTACTATATAACACTTAGTGAGATGCTACTGGTCCTTAAACTCATAAAATATATATTCGTTATTGTTTTTGTATATTTTATTTTGCCAGGTTTGAGTAATGGTAAAGAGACTCTTAGAGAAGGTGGGATATTCCAGACCAATGGACTTGGAGTTTTAATATATCCATGAGGTTTAGAGTTTTATATTATTCCTCAGGTACTTTGGTGATGTACTGTTTATGTTTTTTCATACCTGTTTGACTTATGATACATTATCCTTTGGGAGATTTCTTTTAGAATACTCATATGAATCAATTTCATCCATTATTTATGTAGAAAATTCCATTTTTAATTCAATCTTTAATGATATCAGGTGCTATTCTCCAACAGTGGGGCTACAGGCCACCCTTTGGGCTATTTTATAGTCTTATCAGGTATCAGAGTACCTAGTTATGAATCATAGTTTGTAAAATGTGGAATCAATGATGCATGTTTTGTATATTATCTTGATTTTAGTATATTGTTAGGTAATTTTTTTATACATTGGAAAATCTTTTGAGTGAGTTATTAACTATAGCTCATCATAATGAGCCTAAAGAAACCATGTTTGGTTTGGGAAAGGCATCTTGAGGATTAGATATACTTTCCCCTTATTTATATTTTTTATAGGTTGAAATAGAAATATTCTTTTATTAACTAAAGGGATTAATTTCTATGTTGATCTTGTTTGGATGTTGATATGGGTAATCTTATGATGAATTCAATTTTTTTACTAATGATGTGTAGCATCATTCCTCTAAAATGATATGTGAATTGGATCCATTAGGAAGCCATTGATGAACTATAGAAAATAAATCCTCTCATAGAACATAATCTTGTAAGATTTATTGAGTGTGTTGTCCAAGACCTGAGATAGGAACCTGAACCAATTCCTATTTAGGATCCTATTGTGGAACCATATAGGGTTGAATTATGAATTCATTCTTAAGAGATTATTTTCCAAAATTTACCAGTATTTTGAGGCTCTAATAACCCTTAATAGGATGATGATTGTATGAGATGGATTGAGATTTTGTTGGAGTTCTTGGAGACTCTTGGTGATATCAATGTAAAATGTTTCTCCTTCAAGTTGGAAGGACCTACAGGTGATGGTGGGACATGATAGTGAAAGTGAATAAGTAAGAGGGATTAAAGTGGAATAACATTAATTATATTTTCATTGAATAGTTATATCCATAGGTTATGGTTCTGGATAAGTATATATTGTTTTTCAGAATCCTGTAGGAAAAAAGGACAATGACTATTTATGAAAACACATTTTATTAGCTTTATAAATTTTTAGGACCCTAGAACACCCTGAGTGTGGAGGGGTGAATCAGGGTGAAAACATTTTATTTTAGAGACACATATAATTTTCCTTATTGGAAGGAACAAGTTAAAACAGTCTTATGGAATTGTGATGTAATAAAAAAATTAAGAAGAAGAAAGACAGCATAATAATTTTACTTGGTTTAACACTAAGGGATTCTACAAGGAACATATTCTTACAATGTGTCACTCATATCTAAATTCATTAATCATCGGTAGTTATAGAATATATCAAATCCAAAATAGTCATTCAATTTTAGTCACACTACCATTATAAGATTTTGAATATATCACGCTACCAACCTTAGAACAGTTTCATTTAATCCCCAATCCTTACTACTTTGGGTGAATTCTTACACTATTTAGTTACATTATGTTTTTTATATTATATTGGAATTTATGTCTTTGTCTCATACTATAATGAGACTCTTCTTGAACCACAATCTTCTGTTTATGAACTTGAAATAACTGTTCACATAAACCTAATGTTCAAAATTATTTTTTTTATTCCAATACCCATCATGAAACCCCCTTTAGGTATCAATAAAAATCCAATATACAATCATGATATCTTTTACAAAGATCCTTACAATATTTTCTTCATGAAGGTAGTGTCCCCTTTGAATCAAATTCCCTTCATAGAACAGTAAAACATCATATAATAACGAGTCATCATGAAAATAATTTTTCAAAAATACCTAATAATTGGTATAGACCAAGACAAAAAAAATTTTATTCCCATTATAATAATGAATAATTTATTCTTGATGGTTTTAGCCTTCATGAAATCAGAATGATTCTGAATTTTATCCTATTATTTTAATGTCAACTAAAGTTGGGGTAGGAGCCTATTTATTGTATTTGACAGTCACAAATATCCCAATTCATCAATAACCACTTCTTTAAACATTAAAAAATGTTCTTGTAGTCACTCTATTCATGATACACCATAGAAATTTAACCCGTTCACAAAAATTCCTATTGTCACATAGAATCAATATCATGCCATAATGAATTCACAATTATTGTTCACTATGATTCACATATATATGAAGACTAACCTTCTTGAACACTCTCCTAGACAAAATCATTCTATTAACATAATTGAGATGGTTAAATCCTCTAAAACCAACTTTTGTGAAGCCTTCTTCTTCTTCTTAAATGTGAACCAATTTTTTCAAAAAACACTTGGAAATTAAACCACATGAAACACTATAGTTATATTTTACTGTTTGATCATATTTCTTGAAAACTCTCAAATAAAAAAATCATGGATTGAAAAAAATATAAACTAGACACATTTTCTAGTTTTGAAAGTCCATTGTTTAAACATAGTTTTCACATGAGATATTTCCAAATTAGGAGAGGATGAATCAATTGTTTGAGATGAGCCTTCTGTCTGATATTCATTTTTAATTTTTTGTACTGATGCTCTCTTATTATAATTCAGTGTTAGAATAGGCATTAATTTTTTGAACTAAATTTGGAAGGTTATTCCAGGTTGATGAGTGTTCATTTTTATCATAGTGGTAGTTTTGTGAGTTTCTTTAAAAGGAAAAGTAGTAATAATGAGTACCATGATGGATCTCGATAGAAGTTTTCTTATAAACATATAATATTACCTATAAGAGGCCATCTGACTTCCTTCCAATGGATAAGGTTTAGTAATTATATGATATTTTTCACTAAGGCGCCCATGATACACTACTCTTGTGGACATTCAACACTCTTGCATATGTTTTTTTCAAATATATTCTACTCAAGGTATTGTAATGAGATCATCCTAACCCAAACATAATGTGGTTCAATAAGATAAATCAATAACTATGGGGTTCTACAAACAAAATTCTATAATAAAACTTCTTCACGTTGTGAGAGAGACTCTATAGGAAGCAAATACAAGTCCATCCACTATGAAATGTTCCATAACTATAGATTCATCTTTACTGACTTCTCTATTTCGAATCAATGCATCTAATCCATTTATTTCAACTCATAATGTGAATAAACTAAATTTTATTATATGGATTTTACCTTACGTGTTGGATATTACTACACCCCTCTAGATGAAGACAGAGAGACATGTATTTATGTTTTATATATTATGTATTCTCTTTATCAGAGATTTATCTTAATTGTGATTTTATACTTCGCAACATAAAACCTCCTGATTTGATAATCATGATAGATTTTATAATTTCTAATAAATACAAAATTTATTATTATATTCTAAGAGTCTCCATTATTGATTCCAAGGGGGTGTGTCATATATTTAATAAAGAATGGGACCAGAGTTTGAGTAAATACATACCTTGTTTTATATAGTTTTGGAAAGTAATATCTGTGATTTATTTTAAAACGAAGTGGGAATTTTTGATTTATTATGTCCCTTCAGTTATCATCAATTTTACTAATGTTTTTTATCTTACATTCATTCATTTTCTTAGGGTAATGGAGGTATATTTTTGTACTGATTTAGTGTCTAGTACTCAACCAGTATCTATTACCTCATACTGCATAACACCAGCTGAAATAACTAGTCTAGAGACTCAGTTGGATGATCTATTAGAGAAAGGATCTATACGCCCAAGTGTGTCATAATGGGAACAACCTCATTATTTATCCAAGAAAGGTGATGGGTCACTTCAGCTATTTTTAGATTATTAGAAACCAAATCAAGTTATGGTAATGAATATGTATCCAATACCATAGATTTCTGATCTATTCTAATTATTGAAAGGGGTGAATTGGTTCTCATAGATTGATCTTTGATCTAGTTATGACAAGTGTAGAATAAAATAATATGATATTTAGAAAACCTTCATCTAATATATAGATGGCCATATTGAGTATCTTTTTATGAAATTTGGTCTAATGAATGCACCTTCGGTCATTATGGACATTATTAATAGGATCTCCCATTAGTATATTTGATACCTTTGTGGTGGTCTTTTTTGATGACATCCTATTTTTTTCCATGTATGAGGAGGATCATGTGCATCATTTGAGAATTGTTATCAAATTGTTGATAATTCACTAACATTATGACAATCTATCAAAATTGTATATGAGGAATTGGGATGTGGTGTTATTTGGAGATGTGGTGTTAGAACATGGTATCTCAAATGATCCAAAAAATGTGAAATATGAAATGACCTAGGAGTAGCTACGTTTTTTTTGAGATTTGGGTATTCTTTAGTTTAACATGATATTATCTTTGTTTCATATAATATTTATCGAATATGAATTCATTAATGACCTCCCTAACTCAGACATGAGTGATTTTTTTTTGGGATACGAAATGATTGAGTTATTTTATTGAGATGAAACATATTTTGACTTATTCTTCGGTGCTGAATCTATTATAGGTTGGGAAGAACTATTTTTTCTTCAAGAAAACATTAGGTTTGGGCTTGGTCTATGTTCCTATTTCGGGTGATCACATAGTAAACTATGGCTATTGGAATATTACGCCACATAATAATAATTATCTGACCCATAAACTTGAACTTTTATATTTGATAGATGCACTTAAGAGTTGGTGATATTGCATTTTCATAGAAAATATTACCATGTATTCTGACCACAAGATCTTGAGTAATATATTCTATCATAAATATTTAAATTACCACCTTAGGTATTGGGTGGAGTACCTAAAAAACATTTAGTTGAAAATTACCTATAACCTATAGAAAGGAAATTTTGTTTAATATGATCTTAAGAAGAAAAATTTTACCCAATACATGAAATAATCATTAGAAGATTTAAACTTGATGGATATTTTTTCATATTTTCATATATGATTCCAAAAAATAGGGGATGAGATTTCCCTTTATATTATTGAGTCAACATATTCTATTCTCAACAATATTATTTAGGAACAAAAACTTTATTATGAATTATTTATCATTATATAATTTATTTATTATGATTTAACCATTGTTGAGTTAATGTTATCCACATATGTTGTTATATGTTTTTAGAATTTGATTTCTGTTTCGTTGCTTGTGAGAAAGTGTTTTATGAGATATTACTATAATTTATAGTGGGCAGTGCACTCAGAAACCACAAAGATGTTTTAAGGCATTCAATAATGAATCTATTTTCTAGGTATGATGTGATACATTGAAGAATTTATTTTTCACTTCTTAACCAGCCAAAAGATTAAGGATGAGCTTTAGAAACATTTCGGTTTGAAGCATCCACTTTTGGTGTTGACATCGAATTGGGATTAGATCTCAGTGGAAATTATGGTTGGTTTACTATATACCAAGAGAAAGAATAATGTTTTATGGGTTTTAATTGATAGCCTAACTAAATCAGTTTACTTATTTTCCACTCAAGATTGAAAAAACATTAAAGTGTTGTGAAATATCTATGTTAAAGATATTTTTTTAACAGAGTTCCATCTATTATTATATAAGATAGAGATCCATGTTTTATATTTATCTCTTGGAGAGGCCTTTAGGAGGGATTGTGATTTGATGATCATTTGATTACGGAATACCATCCCCAGATGGTTGGATATATATTGAAGGAAATATAGATTCTAGGGGATATACTACATGCTTGCATCCAAAATTTTGGTGGATTTTAGGATGAAAACATGAGGATATTTGAGCTTTATTGTAACAATAGTTCCCATTTTCTAGTTATAATAGATCATTTTAGTCCTTGTATGGATGGCCTTGTAAATCTTTGTTGTGTTGCTTAAATACTGGTGAAACATTCTTAGTTAGAAGTATATTGTATCAAGAGATGAAAAGAAATATTTATTTTATTCTTTAGAGTATATTTATGGAACATAAATGGTTTAAATCTTTGGGTAATTATTTCCATAGACCACTGTAATTTTTTGTTTGTGATTTGGTGTTCTTGAAAGGATCGCCTTGTTCGGGTCATCAAGAGCTTGGGATTAAAGGGAAAATTTCACCTCATTTGTGGAATATTTTAAAGTCGTTGTGTAGCAGGTGAAATTGGATTATCATTTTTCACTTCTTCCACAATTTCCTTCTATACATATTTTGTTCCATGTATCATAGCTACCAAAGTATTTTTCTGATCTTTGTCGTGTTATGAGCCACAATGATCTTGAATTTGAGTATAATTTATATATAACTAATTGTCTAGACATGATACTTTATTCTAAAACCATGGTACCTACTGGGAGGAAGATACATTTGGTTCATGTGATATGGATGTATAGTCATGATATGCATGAGAGATGGGAGAGAGAGGCAATTATGAAAGAAAAGTGTCATTATCTTTAGAAATAAAATCCCATGAGATGATTTCATGGGAAATAAAATTTATATTTTGGGGTGATTGTATCATATTATTAATATTTTCATGTACTACAAATCCCTATGTTTTTATTCTTTTTAGGGGACCATCTTCAGTTTCTTTAGGTGATTTTTTTAAAAATTATGGCTTGTTCACTATTAGAACATGATTTTCCCAAACCACAAACCGACCTAGTGGAAATCATGGAAACCAAGATAGTTAGGGTTTCCATGGTTGAAAAATGTTCTGATAAATAATACACCCACCTAATATAAATCACGAACCCCATTATCAAGGAAAACTATTATGGAACATAGTTTTGGTGCATGGTTTCTCCATCTATGCGGTCCTGCATAGCTAACCATGCGAGGAGTGAAATTTATTTTCAAAAATTAATTAATAATTTTATAAACCCATACTTATTCACCATCTTGACCATAACTAGGTATTACTAGAAATAATAGGTCTTGGAGGCTCTCAAGAACCATTTCCATATCCTTTAAATCTCATCATTAGAAGATTGAAGCATGACGAACTTTATTTGGTCTTCCTCCATTAAGTGATATTATCAGGTTCCTTACATCCATCTCTCTCTATCTTTATTTTATCCATTATGTCTATTGGATCATCATATTTTTCATGGATCTAAAATATATTTTTTTGATTATTGATTATGGGATTTTGTTTAGTTCTTTATTTCTATCGTTGGTATTTGTGAGACCCCATTACGGGTTTTGTGTTACGTGATATCTGTCATACAGGTTTGTTGATCCATCTATGATTTTCAAAATTATTAACCTTATAATTTATTATTTGTTTAAATTTCATTCAATTGAATTATGGAACCCCAATTTTATAAAAAATGGAATTTGGTATGACTTGGTGAATAATTTTTGTAAAAACCCCCAATTCCAATAGAATATGAAATTTGGTTTGTAATTTGAATCTTGTGGAACCTGTGAAATTGAATTTTAAAATTTTTATATGATAAAAAAATGTAATAAATTGGTTGGATAAGAAAATATGATTGGTTTTATCTTAACAAATTTATTATTTGATAAAAAATCAGGTTTTTATTTCTGGAATGATATTTTCATACAGAAATTGGGAATGGAAAATTTTTATTTTATACTATTTTGAAATGATTTTCCCATTATTTAATGATTCATTAAGAAAATTAAATAATGTGTAGTTAGTTGGTTATTTGGGATAACCAGGCTAAGATGGTAATTCCCAAGAAACAAATTGACAATGAAAACTCAAACAAAACTCTAATTAGGTAGATCATATTCTCGATGGAATGATTATGTTATCTATTCAGCCCAAGTCTTAGGGATGTGTATATATATGTGCATAGATCACTGATACCATAGTGTGATAATATAATAACATGAATCTATTATACTATATGGTATATGAATATTATTTTTATTATGATTACTTTGATATATTTATTTATTTATTTATTTCTCTTGATTATGAAATTTTTTGGCTCATGAAGAGAAATTTATATACAATTTCTTATATAAAATGTTAACATAACACATTTATTTAAATTTTTCTATCATTTGAAATTAAAATCATATTTTTGTTTTAAATATGTAATTATACTTCATTGATTTTTTTTAAAAAAATTGGAAGCATGATTGGGTTTATTTATACGGTATCATATTTTGGAACACTTGTTGAGAACCCACTTAGATTTTAGGTCACAACAAAGCATTGTCATTAGGTGTTTGTAGATTATATTATTCCAGGTTTGAGTAAAGGGAAATAGCCTCCTAGAGGAGGTAGATGTTCACGACCTTTGGTCATATAGTATTGATTCCTTTAGGATTTTTTTTGAGTTTCGTCTAATTCCTATGGTGATTGAGTGATATACTATTTGTTTTTATACCTATTTCAATTTTGATATTGTATCGTTTGGGAATTTTCATTGAGTATACTTATTTGTATCAATTTCAACAACTATTTACGTGGAAAAATAAATCCCACTCTTATCTTGTGTGATGCGAGGTGCTTGTAACCAACCTTTGGGAATAAAAAGTATGATTTGAGCTATGTTAGTGCCGACTTGAGTATCAATGTACTGGGGTATCTGGGTTGGATCGTGACAAATAAGATATCAAAATTTCACTAAAACATTCGTTCATCATATTTTATATGTTTTGTTTCAATTATTTATTTCATGTATCAAAAACATGAAAACATGGTGCCATTTTCATATTATACTTACCCTTATATTATTTGAGGTAAATAACAAATATTAATTTTTAGCCTTTTGACATAAATATCTCTAATATTTATTTATAACTATAAATAGAGTATAATGTTGATTATAAATATTTATTTCCAATATTAATTAAATATTTTTAATGTGGTAGTTTTTTTTGATTGAATAATTACAATAAAATCTTATGAAACATTCACAAAATATATATTCAATTAATAGAAAAATAAAATAAATGATTTTTAAAATATTAAAAATCTTATAATATCGATAAATTATTGTTTCATATGATTTATTATATAAATATTAAATATTTGTGATATTTTAAAGGACCATATTTCAACTAATATTTGGTCATGTTTTTTGCAGAGTCAAAATAAATTAATAGTTTCAAGTAAATAATTACTGATATTGTATGAAAAATAATTTTTTACTTAATGATTTCAAATTCACAAATATTATATATTCATCTACTATAATGATATATGCATCAAAATACATTCCATGGTCAAATAAACTTGTATGTATATAACTAAATATTATTATTTTGAATTATATTCAACAAATATTATAATTATATCAATTTGGATCCTTTTTAACCTAGAAATTAATTTATACTAATTTAATACATTAAGAAATTCCATGAATTCACCTCACCTCCCAAAAAATAGAAAATATTCTACCCTTTTCCTTATATCATTTTAGTAATCCTGCTCATCAATTACCTATAATAATAACATAATAGATTCCATAACCACCTCATCTAAATTATTTTCTTACAAAAATACAATACATTCTAGCCTTATGGTGTTTCCAAAAATAGATTTCTCAAAAAATAGTTATAACTCTTAACTGCGTATTTTCAATTTTTCTTTTTCATCTAACTCATATTATTCCATGGTATCTATTATGAAATTATAAATTTGGTGTATATAATACATTTAATTAAAATTATGATGGTGTAATAATAATTATTAATTATTTTTCCATTATATGAAATGTGAAAACATCACTCATGCATACGTATGACTTAATGTCTCCATATAGTTGTGTAATGCATTTTTCATCACTATTTTTTGGATGGTTATAATGGTGTATTTAATAAATATATATGATAAATTTTATTATATTTTTGTTCTATATAATTGAATTATATTTTACCCTTGTTTTTTATTCTTAAAAAGAAGAAAATACTGGTCTTATGTATGTACGCCCTACCATCTTTATGAATTAATGTTTTTCCTTTTTTCTGTGTATATATTTTATTTATTAATCTAAGTAAATATAGAATTCCTTTATATGATATTTATATAATTATTTAATATTTATAACTATGGAACATTATGAAATTATAATGACCGAAACAAACATGCCAAAGCAAAAATGATAAATAAAGCAGTTATCACACCGAATAGTGGATTTAATTTTGAAATGTTAATAAATGGGTGATAAATGGTTATAAGTAAATAATTTTTGTTATTATATATATTATGTCAATTCTATAATACAAATTTAATGAATCTTTATTTTTTATACAGTTGTTTTAACATGTGTTAGGAATGTCGGAGCAGAGTTAAGGATTCTTTGTCTCAATTTGTTTCCTAAAAACAATTTATTATTATACAACAGATTATGTTCATAATGACTATCTTCCAATTCTCTGAAATGATATATCATGAATACAATTATTTTCATCATATTTTAGTTTTAGTTTTATTTTATTCTTTATTGGGGATTATAATTCCAATGTTTCCAAAGTGGTAAGGGTTCACTTCACAATTTCATCATTATTCAGGATTTTTTATGTTCAATTCTACAATGGAGGAATTATGTTATCTTCTAATATTAAACCTAATATAATTTATTAACATATTCTAATTTATAATTTTTAAATGTTTTCAATTGATCATAATAAATTTACATACTTGAGACATTGAAATAACATTTTTAATTAAAAAATACATTATTTGCCTCTTTAGTCATAATTTTTTCCTACTATATCTGTGCTTTATGAAAATAATTTAAATACTGTTTATAATATTATTTTTTACTTTATAAATTCATATTTACAGTTGAATTATTTATTATTTTTCTAAGGGAATCTTTTTTTTATTTTTTCATATAGTAAATTTTGTGTCTTTAATGAAAATACCAATCTAATGTTTGTTTTAACATTATCATATTGAATAGAATTCATCAACATCATGACCACTAAGCGATTTAAATCATAAATTAAAAGTTTTCATGTTTAATTTAAAATATGATAATTCTCCTAATGATTTTTAACTTTTTTGTATCTAAAATTTATTTTAAATGTTAAAATGTTATTTTCCTCAAGAATGTTTTTGATGATCATTTTATTGTATTTATATTCATCAATGAAAATAACCCATTATTTTATTTATGATACACTATTAATATATTATAATTTTAAAACCCATATTCTTTATCTCTATGGTTTATGATTTGTTATACATAGAAAAATATTAATATTGTATATGAATGTTCTTCATATAAAGTCAATTTTTGATTATTAGGGCATCCAGACTATGTTTTACTGTTCATTAATATAATAAATCCAATTTACATATTACATAATATGAAGATCTAGGAATTATATAGATCTATGAAGCATAGGTAGGTCTCATGGGTGAAATTGGTTTGGAATCTGGCTAAGTCCCTACCCATTTTTGTAAGATGTCATTTCATAAGGCAATGAAAATATGATTTTGAAGTCTTTGTATGATGAATTAATAGTAATTTTAATTGATCTTGAATGATTAATTCCATAATTCTGAATTCAGTTATCTATGTCCATGTTATTATTTGTATTGATTATATATCCTTAGATAAGTTTTAAGATTAATTGATTATTTATATGGAATTATGTTGTATTTGTTCAATATAATTCAAGACTTATTTATTAGATAATATATTTTGATGTACGCACTCCCTTACGGAGGATTTTGGCTCACTGATTTAGTATTTTCATTTTCCCTAGGACAAGAATGAGTTTTTTATGAATAAAAAGAAACTATATAATATGGGGACTAATGATAGCCTAAAATAAAATATATTTTATGTAATTTTTTATTTTCAAATTTTAATTTTGGATTAATGTATATATCTAGCATTCCAATTATAATAAAATATTCATTACATTGGTTTTAGATCAATTGTATTTAGTGATAATGTAATAAAGTAACCACTGGATCTAGAGTATTAGAGTTGGGGTCCTTAGAGTTAGTGATCATGTTTGAAAGAATTTTTAGGAACTAGATTTAGTAAAATATATAATTGAATTTTTTTTCCTATTTATGAATTTGATTATAACTCTAAATAAAGGATAAAATTATATTTTTTAATATAGTGGTAATGTGGTTTTAATAAAAACACATCTAAATATGGATACAACTTTGGGGCTTTGTTTTGGCATAGATGCATCTTGGGGTATAAACCATAAAAATATAATTTTTCGTATATCATTACCATCATTATTATGAATAGATATTTTCACATTAATGATCACCTAACTAGATAATTACAGGGTATATTATTTGGTTAATTTAATATTTATCTATTAAACATTTTGAAATATTTTAATATAATAATATTTTTAGAAAACTCTTATATAAATGAGGATTAAAATTCTGACTTTAGTTGTCAATAAGTTATAAATTAATGTTACATGTTTAACTAGTGTAGAAATTAGACCTTTTTATCCAACATGTTGTGATACAATCAAGTCTATTCCATTTTATTGACATAGTTCTTATATAATGGAAATAAAAATATTTCAACACCCATAATAAATATTTGGATTTATATCATGAAATACTTAAAATTATTTACATTGGATCTTATAAGATAATGTTTGTATTTAGATAATTTACATAGGTTATGACCAATAACCTGTCTATTATGAAACAACTTATTAATTCATATCTTGATTTTTTGGTGTTTGGCCCCTTCATGCAGTATAATTCCATATTGATTATATTAACTACAAATACATATATACCAAATTAATGTATCAAAACATTGGAAGATAAATTTTGGACTTTGAGATGTAAGGAAATAGGGAATGTTATTCTGGAAGTGTATTGTGTAAAGGAATATCTTGTAAAATGGTGGTCATTCATTAAAAATTAAATGGAGTATGATTAAATATATATAGTGGAATGAGATATATTTAAGGATATATTATTCAAAAAATAATTTCATCCTGATAAATAAGGTGATATATATATTTAATTTCTGGATCTAAGATAGATGTAAGAGGATGGATTTTCTAATCATGAGTAAAATCATAAGAGGTACGAAAGTCATTATATGTACTATATATCTTATCTATAAAGTAATATTAATAATTAACATTAATAGATTAATCAAATTCTCCTTAAATAACTAGTTTCTCAAATGTTTTCATCATTTGATGTTATGGTATCAAGCCTCATCAAATGGAGAAAGAATTCTACAATTCATATATTTTCAATTACATCAATATAATAATCTGATGACTGAGAACCATGAAAAAATGAATAAGGAAAATTTAAATAATGGGAGGATATAATTTCACACATTTTATAATTGTGGAATGAAGAATAATGGTATATAATTAAAGGGAAACAGAGTTTTAGTCAGCTATAGAAATAAAGTTCATCAGGAACATGAGTGTACGAGAATTAATCAATCTACTAATTTCAACAGTTTCAATTATAAAGAGATTAGGAAATACAAAAATGAATTCTGAATTTATCAATATAATTTTATAATGAAAATATTATGGGAGAAATGTCATGATTGTTCAATTATTCCAAATCGTGTTGAAACCCATTATGTTGTGATAACATATAGTTTGATCATAAAATCTTAATTTATTGTAATACATATATACACAATCCTATATATTTTTTATTTATATAAAATCATCCCTTAAAACACTAAGGATTTAATTAGCAATGAATAATCCTTTTATGAATTTGTTTACAAGATGTTTTTGTTAAGATGAACAACCGTTATCTGGCTACAAATGAGGATATATAATTGATGTTTTACTTTTGAATATTCTTATTTTTGGGTTTATAATAGTTTTTAGGATTTAGGAATTTTTATATAATTTACTAAATAATAAATTAAATCAATATTGAGATAAAAATTTTATTCTCATACTTTCATATATGATGAATTTTTGGTCTTTTAAAACCTTAATGAGTTGTGGTTATACTGTAATTTACATACATAACATCATTTTCTATATTACTCTTTATTAGTCCTTGGATGTTAGGTTTTTACTACATGTCAATATTTTAACTTCCAACCAATTTTCACTAATCTAAGAACCTAATCCTGTGGTGTATCAAGTAACATTTATGTTTCCAATATTCCATTTTTATATGATGTTTTATTATCCCTCTGAGCAATGTGGAATTTTAGCAAACTTTTAAAAATTGATTACTATGTTGAAACAGCATGAGTAAAATTAATTTATGGGGATACCGTGCAACACCACAAAAATGTGGAATACTATAATTGATAGATTTATTATCACACAACAATTATATTTACGAAATTCATAATATATAATTAAATGATTATTATTTAATGTAATAGTTATTACCTAGTCATTGGATTAGAGAATCTTAATGGGGTTCGCATGATTATGAATAATATATATCGGATTTATATGATTTTTTTATTATTAATAAATAAGTACTCAAATTTTAATAAAATCATTCAATACATGAAAAATATGTTTTTCTTAAAATGATTATTTTTATTTTTGTAATAAAATAAAATAACTACTTTATTCCAAATTAAAAAACATTTATTCAAAAAAATAACCATCATTTATGAAATAGCCATGTAAAAATTATCTTAATTTTATTTTTTTACCTTTTGTAAATAATTGATTTTTCGTTGAATAGTAAAAATATGTATTCTTCAAATTCTACAATTTCTTTTAATTAAATAATATTATATAAAATTTTCAGAATTTTATGAATTTATTTTTAAAGTGACAAATGATCCATTTTAGTTAAAATAACATAATTCCATTTTAATTTTAAATATTAATAATTTTGATATAAATTAATTTTTATTCTGTAAGACATGTTATTTAGAAAACTATATTTCAACATGTATTACAGGATTATGTTAGAATAAATATTTACCAGTTCTATTATTTGGATATAATAAAATGGATTCCAAAATATTAATCATAAGGGTAATATTTTGTAAATATTTTCATTTTATCTTTTGTCATTTTCAATAGTAACATTGGTATATATTGTCACTAAAATAAGGGAAAATAGGATAATAATCATTAAACCATTGGGATAAGGCATTAAAATATCTCTAACACATAAATCTATTCTAATGGAAAATTCAATTCCATCCATTTCGATCATTTTCTTAATTATATTACCAATATGTGCCATTTTTCTTTGATTATGAATTTTATATACTTTTCATAAATGAATAAAAATTAAATTCCACTATCATGCCATGAATGTCGCTAAATATTTTAGATATTTATAAAAATATGAAATGTTTGGCAGAAAATTTTTATTGGAATTTTTAAGTTTTAATTTTTTTCAATTTTAATGTAATTTAATTATTTTGATTTAATAATATCTTTAAATTCGTACATAACTCTAACACTGAATTTATTCAATTAACTGAAAAATAAGACAATTTTTTAGAATATTTAGTATAATATAAAATTTTTTAATTATTATGTTACAAGAATTTTTTAGTCAAATATAAAATATTAGGGATATTAGTTCTATTATATTTGAACTCTCCTGTTATCATATTGTTTTACTTATATAGTATCATTATTTACCTTTAATGATTAGTAGACATTAATTTTACATAAATTGTTATAAGGGATAATGGGAGATTAAAAAAAGATAAGGCTTAAAATATGACATAAACTTATATTAATATTAATTAATGAGATTATTTAGAGTTAAATTATTTTTGTTATTTAATTATTTAAATTTCAATCTATTTGAACTTGAATATAAAATTTTTATTAATTTAATACATTATAAATTTTAAGAATACCCCTCCCCTCACTTATAAAAGTGAATCAATTATCATCTCTTATTCATGAACTTTGAGACTTAAACATAAATTAATACATCCATAATACATTCTTAGATTCCTTAAAAACAACTTTTATATTTTTTTCATTTCATAAAATAACCCATCGATTGCTTAAGGTGTAAGACAAAAGATATTTCCAAAAACAAATAAGTATATATCTTAGTAAAAAAAATTCCTTTTCATTTCTCCTCCTAACTCATTAAAATCCATGTTATTTAACAAAATAATTATTTTAATTTCATTACTATATTTTAATTTTATTATAAATATTGATAAACCAATTTTCACATTCTTTCTATCCAACAGATGTGAAAATATCCCTTGTACAAACATACATGTTACTGTTTCAATACAATTGTGTAATTATTTTTTTCATCCGCACTTTACTCAAATCAATATAATGTCGGATTGATAAAATATACATATTATTATTCTATTATAATGGTTATATAAATGTAAATTATTATATAACTTTATTCCATTCTATTATTAGATGAATTAAAATAGATTTCATGCATACATACTGTCTACCATCTATATAAACTGTGTATTTCATATTTAAATATGTACCTTTTGTTAATTAATATATATATATAATAAATATAAATGATATTTTTATCATTATTAACATTATTTATATTATGGAACCATAATATAATTTCAAGGACCAAAACTACCTTTATAAAACATACATGAAAAACAAAACAGTTATCACTCATAAAAGTCAATTTAAAAATGAATTTATAAAAATCATATGATAAAAGATAATAAGTAAATAAAACATGGAATATGTGTTAAGGGTTCTTCATCTAAATTTTTTTTCATTGAGATATATTTGATGTTTTCTACCAATATATGTTTCTGAGGTGTATATAAAAATTCATTATCATGATATGCAATGAATAAAAATATTTTTTTTTAAATTTATAGATTCATAAAATTCTATTATTTCATGTGTATTACAATTTAAATTTTTATAAAGGGTAAGGGTTTGTTTACCAATGTCATCCTTATTCGACAATATTTATTTTCAAGTCTCTAATGTGAGAATTATTTGATCTTTATCACTTAGAACCAAAATATTTTTGTTTTTCCCTATTTATATATTTAAACTATATGTTTTTAATTTAATTATTATTTATTTAATTACTCATTATATTTAAATAATATTTTTATGAAAATCTGACTTTACCTCTCTCTTCGGTTGAAAATTCATTTTCTTATATATCCTAATTTTATAACAATATATACATTAATATTTATAATATTCAACTATAATTGTTCAAATTAATTTTTTTTCCAATACTTGATTTTTTTAATAATTTTTTAAAATGAATCTTCATGTAGCATTCTGAATGTGATAAATTTCTCTTTTTATAAAAAATGTGATAAAAATATTTATTTTAACGTATTCAGTATAAACTAAATTTCCTACAACCATAACTGATCAATGATTTTATGCTTACAATAAACTGTTACATTGATCATTTTAAATATTTTATAAATACTTTATTTCCTTCTATTTTTTAAAAGAAATTTTCAAAAAAAGTAGTGTATTTTCATCAAAAATTATTTTATTGAAATTTTTATAGTATTCATATTTCTCAATGGCAGAAAACCAATACATTTATTATTCAACAATGGGAATATATTTTGATAATTAAATCAATATTCATTGTATAGGTTTTTTATGATTAGTTTGAGTGTGGAAATTATTATAATTTTGTTTGATAGTTCATCATATACTGATAATTTTTATTATTATTATTAAGGAATATTAATTATGCTTTATTATTTATTAGTATAATTAGGGAATTTGACTTAATAATTGATGATATATGCATGAAATTTTCTACACCATTGATTCATCAGTAGGTCTCATGAAAACAAGAAGGTATGTTATTTGGTTGTGGCCTTACCTATATAAGTATGATGTCTTGGTACGATGCCTTGACGTTATGTTTATGAAATCTTGGTCTGAGGCCTCAACTGTAATTTTAAGACTTCCAAAATTATGCATTTCATAATTATGAAAACTGTTGTTGATTTCAATTTGATTACATAGACTGTTATTGTATCCATAGATATGTTTCAGTCGCATTGATAATTTATATGGAATTAGATTATCAGGATTTATTACATCAATATTATAAATATCTTATTAGTTCTATGATAACTTCTACAATAATTATCCATATACAGGTAATCTGATATCACCCCTTCTTATGTTTGATTTCCATAAGATGAAGGAAGAGTATTATAATTAATATACAAAGACATGATTGATTAAATAATGATAATATGGAATATTTTTTTAAACAAATTGTCTTCAAATTTAAATTTTTTATTCGAGTATCAATCAACATTACAAAAAAACTAAACAATTTTCTAATTTATGATATGATCACTTTTATCAAGGTTCAATGTAATAAACTAATTTCCAAATCTCGGCTACTATATTTGGGTAAATACACCACAATAGTTATAATCTTGTACTTAAATTATAAGATATGAATTTCATTAATAACATTATTAAATCTATATAGATGTTCTTCACAATATAAATTTATTAATTAATTTATAGTTTATAAGAACATTTTTTTAATAAAATAATTTTATGCTGTAAAAATGTGTTTCCTGTAGATATTGCTTTTATTTGTATTTGTGATATAATATTATAATTAATTTATATAACAACTTAAAATTTTATTTCATTAAAATGATATAATTATTCAATTAATAAAGTCAAAATTAGAAATTTATTTTTTTTTTGATTTCAAAAAATTCTAGATTCTTTTAAATGGATACCATGAAGTTCAACTTTTTATTCAAAATGGTCATCGCTTTTCAATTATTTACAAATTAAAATTCATTTTTGAATTTGATTTAAAAAGTAATATATTAATTTTTTGATAAAATAATATAAAAAGTTTGATATAAATAAAAATAATAATGAATTTTTTGATAAAAAAAATTATACTCAAAATGGAATATTTGAAAAAACGCATTTTAATCAGGTTTTCGGTGTTTAATTTTTAATTAATTTTCTTCACTTATATAATTATAATCATTAGAAATTGATTGCATATTTGGAATCAAGATGTTTATATTTTATAAATATCTATATTTTATTTAATTTCACTATGAAAATTAATTGTGGGAAATATTTATCACATTAGTTTAGGTAAAATGGGAAAAACAAAGTTTAAATAATAAAATAAGGTCACAAAATAAACCTTACAGTTTAATTAATTTAAAATATGGGACACAATCGACTATAGACATCTCAAATTGAAATGTATTGAATATGGTTCTATTTTAATTTATAATGAAATTGGTATAAATTTAAAAAAATTCAAATTCTCACTCCCTTGACTTTAATATATTATATATTTGTATATAATGATAAAAATATTATATTCTTCATTTTAATTATTTAATTTAATTATTTAATTTAATTATTTATTTTAATTATGTAATACTTTCTTGATTATATTATTTTATTATTATTATTATTGTGATGTAATTATGTTAAATTCTTATGGAACAATGAATGATGCTTGTGTTAGAAATAGAAAAATCCTGAAAATGACTTTAAAATATTCAAAACATGTAGTTTTTTAATTTAATAATGTTTCAAATGATTATTTTTGGTAAAAATAACATATTATTTATGTTTTAAAAAATTATATTCAAATTATTTTATTATCTTGGTGACCATAATGTCTAAATAAAGGAATAATATAAAATTGTAGTAATGATGTTTAATTTCAAATAACATTTTATAAAAAAGAATTATAAATCATAAAAACCATGAAAATAAAAACATATTATGTGAAAAATTCTATATATTCATCCATATTCCATTAATGTGTTAATTTTTGGATTATAAATTAAAATTTTAAACAATTGAATTTTAGAAACCATAACCATTATTAAGGCTAAAATTTGTTAACTAGGGGGTTAATATAAAAAAACAAGGTCTAACATGATATATAAACCATTAAAAATAATATTGGGTTATTATATTTAGACCATATACTCTTTATATTAAATTATATTTCATTTTTAAATATTTTTACATGAGCTAAGAACATATTACATTAGAATATGTAATGTATTTCCAAATATGACATTAATAAATTTTTATGACAACAAATATTTTATTAATTAATTTAAAACTCAAAAAATTAATATAATTTTATAATTGAATGGTATATGGTTTACTGTATCAATTATGGTCCTTTTGTGGGTCACTTCACCTTTTATTGTATCATTATCAATCACAAATGTGTAAAACAAATTAATATCTTAGTAGTTGTCAAAAGCAATAACATGGGGTTAAAAATAATTGAGGGTAAAAAATAAAATAAACAAGAACAAATATTATACTACAATATTATTTTTCCATATCATAATTACATAATATAGTTATATGATTTTGGATCCACATTAACATGAAAAGTATTATATATTAACATAATACTTTAAGTAATTCAAATTCTGCCCCTCCCCTCACTTGTAAAAATGATCGCCCTCTCTTCTTCCCTCTATAAAAAAATAACCTAATTGATTATAAAATACCAAACCAACTACCCTTTTGACATCCCAACACATTTTGAGTATTTATATGTTTTGGTAGAATACCAACCTTAGTAACCATGTGGTGTAATGAAAATGTGGTTGTCTGATGAAGAGGTATAACTTTTAACTAAATGTTTTAGTTTCTTATTCTTTTACAACCTTCAAATAATAATCCACCGTGATAAAATTATAATATCAATATATTACATATAATTATATTTTTTTATGTTAATATAATAACCTATATTCATATCCACTTCCACCAAATGGGAAAAGAAACCATCATTCGTTTCTATGATAGACTACCACCCCACTAACCAATGTTTCTCTTTTTCCTTACCCACATATCATGGGTCACTGTAATGGTTTCTTTAATATTTAAATATACTATTAAATACATAATAGTTATTATTTTATGATAATATATCATCTCTTTCATATCTTTCCTTCTATTAAAAAATTACCAAGTTATTCATGCTTACGTTTGGATTTCCACATCCATAAACTCATGTGATTTGTTTTTCATCTCTATAAGGCATTGATAATATATATAAAGTACATAAAGGGAAAATTTTAATATATATTATATAATAATAATTCCGTAATTATATAATAATATTTCTTTTTATTCCATTATGGCCATTGAAAATGGAAATGTTGCTCATACGTACATACAGCCTATCGTCTCAAATATTCTTATGTAATTCATTTTTTATAACCATCATTTCTATTTAAATAAAATTAAATAATTTTAAAAAATGATATTTTTTCATTATTATTATTCTATATATGATGTAGAAGGAACCCCCCTATACCAATGAAAACACAATGAAGCTATTTTAAAATTATTAATTGAAGATCCTCAAAAAATATAACGTAGACCTAAATGATTATGTAAATAAACATGTCATTAAAATAACATATATAAATGGTAGATGAGTAATTTATTAATCATTTAAAATCTTCTTAATATATAATATAACACCCCAGGTAAATAAAGAGTATGACATTTTCACAGTTATCAATATTTTTGAATAAAATTTTAATATAACTTTAAAGGGGACGCTATGCTCGATGGAGTACCCAACACGCAACAACAAGTTTCTTGGGAATCTTACGTTGCACCCAAATAATAAAATAATACTATTTTAAATGGTAGTTAAAGCCTAGTTGTTGTGATTGTGGGAATGAATAGAAATAGCTACAAAATTATTATATATGTTTGTCAAATATTTTTACATTTTACAATAAATGTTTGAGGATTAAAAATGATAATGAATCCAATTTTAAGTGTAAACATTCTAATATTCTTTAAAAGGTCGATTAAACGCCTTTTGATGGCGAACCTCTTTTAAATCCACCTTTTGATAATTTTATGTGTTATATTTGACAAATTAAAATTCTTCTTTAGAATCAGGACATCAAAATTTACTTTGTGTAAATTTTTGGTATTTTTCCGATAAAGTACATTTTTTAATGAATAGTGAAAATGTTGTATTATAATTCAAAACCTCTTTTTAATCTAATTTATTTATATTATTAGATTATCTTTTAAATTGGGTTTAAAGTGAAATTAGAATATATTTTTACCATTAAATCCAATGGTGGTCATTGGAATTAATTTCACTTTGAAATTGGACTTAAACTAGTCTCAATCTTTTAATAAATATTGTTTCTTAAAAACACGTTAGTTGTTTTGACAGTGGGAATTAATTATTAAATTAATTAATGAAACTTTTATGTTCTTAATTTTTTAAAATAGACATCATTTTTGAATTCGGAATATCAAATATAGCCTGGGGTTATTTTTTGATAATTTTCTGAAAAACATCAATTTTTGATGAATAGTGAAACCACTAAGTGGTACTTATAAAAACTGATTTTCCGTTTAAATGAAATTTTTGCACTTTTGTGTTTTGAATTTCAAAAATCTGACATAATTGGTTGTCATTAAGAAGTAAAATTTGGATCAATGGGATTAAAATAATTTTTTGGTGAATAGTAACTTATTATGTTTTTAATCGCGATTAGAGGTAATTAGTGTAGTTTAAGTTAAAAATAATGTTTTAATAATATGAAACGACCTAGACACATGTCCTACCCTCATTGGATGAGTCATGGAGGACCAAGACAATCCATGGGTCAACTTGGGGACCCCATGGAGCCACTTTGGTTGGAAAATGACAAAAATACCTTTTTATTTAATGTTAAAATTAAAATGACACAAACATGAGTTGTTTTACTAAAACAATTTTTAAATGGGGTTATACAAGTCAGATTTCAGACTATAAATAGTCATTGGAAAGACAAAAAGATTTACTACATCATAGTATTTTTTTTAAAAAAATTAGACATTCAATAAATTAAATTATTTATGACATCATGATGATGCAGCGATGACTTCATTATTTAACGATTTAAATAAAACAGGAAGATAATGTAACATCTAAGACCTAAAATCTCTTATGGTGTATATACTATCCTTCAGAATATTATATCATGAATCCCTCTATTCTCATGATATTATAATGTTCTAATTAAATTTTATTCCTCAATTATATTATTCAAGTGTCTCTTATTTTGTTAAAAACACTTTAACTAAAATATCGTTTTAAAAGTTTTAATTATTTATTCTTATAAATATTTCTCATTAATATCCATGTTTTCAAAATGGTTTTAAGGATTTATTTATATGTATATTAATGGTTCAAAATGTTAAAAGCTTCAAAGTGGTATGGGACAATTTGATTCAAAAATCTCTTTATTAAATGTTTTATATGGTTTTGAAAATGGTTTTTAGAATGGATTCATTATTTCAATATCTTAAAATGTTATATTGTTATTAAAATGTGGGAATGTTATCTTTTTTTTTCTTAGTTTATGTTCTGTTATTATATTATGTTTCTTGGGCATTGTTTAGGAATATGGGTGGTTCCGTGATAAACTAAGGGCGGGTGAGCCCGATATAGCTCTCCAATGCATTGGGTAACGTGAAGGAGTGAAACGTTAAGGTTTCTCTGAAGAGATTTAGGGAATATACTTTAGTGGGTATTCCAAACGTAACCAAGAGGGTTACTCCCTACGTAAGAATGTTATGAATTCCTCAAGTTACCTTTTATGGCTTATGATTTCTATGATTTATTCATGATTTGATGAGGTATGTTAAAGTGCCTATGTTTTATGGGTAAAGTATGATTTCATTCTTATGTATATATGAACTCATGTTTCTTTTCCATATTTTTCATAACCCTTACAGAGATTTTTATGCTCATCCCATGTTTTTTTGAAATGTTTTTCATAGGTCAAGGGAAAGGTACATGATGTGATGATAGTGTCAAAGAAGTGTCAAGAAAGAATCCATCTTTATTTTTAAATATGTTTCCGTTGATGGGAAAAAATGAATACTATCTTTTATGTAACCACTCTGTTTAAATGTGGAATGTAATGAAAGTTTTATGATGTAATTCTCTAAAACTCTAAACTTGAAAAGATCCTCAATGTGTAATCTTGTAATAACTCAAGATTAAGTAAGGTTTAAGGCTGGGGCCTTATAGTTGGTATCAGAGGTTGGTTTCGATAACTTTAAAGGTTAGGGTATTCATTGAGCATAAGTGACATTACCAAAATGGTTAGGATTTCAGAAAGAGTCACAGTTTTTAGATAAAGTGAATTAGTAAGTATATCTTCCTCATTAGTGCATGATGGTTTTGTTGATATACTCACACTGACCTTTTTGGTTTAAGTAAATGGCTGGATCTAGCAGGCACCAAAGTGACAATAGTTTTGAAGGAAACTGTGGTGGATCTCTGATTAAGAGAATGGATGAAATGGAGGATTCAATGAGGAAACTCATGGTTGTTCTAAAACAACTATCCAGGAGTCATGATCAACCACTTGTACCTTGGTATGTTCTGTAATGCATCATGTACGAGATGACCAATCGATGTGGAAGTTCAGGTAATAATTATAAAGGTAACCATTAGGGTTTATATGATCCTTACTTTTGAGGTAATTATGGGTTATTATATGTTATGATGGAAAATGAAAGGCATGAGATAAACTTGATGTCAAAATATGTCATGATTATTTTTGAAGATTTTATCTCATTTTGGGGAATGATTTAAGAATTATATAGTTTGGGAAAAAGGACAACACGCAGACCGTGTGACAACCCGTCGCGTCGGACAAAGCTGCGGGAATCAAACCCACAACCAAAGTGTGACTTGTATTTATCGCCTACCACTGGACTACGTGAAGTCCCTGGTTAGTTTGACAAATTCTTTTTAGTTATATGATTTTTGGAATCAATAGTATGTTTATTTTGGGTTATCTATGGAAATGATTAACCTATCATGGAGGATATGTGATTTGGTTAATTACTTTTCAATATGAGAATTTAAGAGAAACTGATGTTATTTGGAGATAAAAGTTAATTTGTACCTTGCAAGACTATGTGATTAAATTCATAAAATATTTGGGTTTCAATCTTAGTTTGGTTTACTTTTTATAATTTTATGATCAATTTTTCTCGAATGGTCCTCGTTGAACTTTGGGTTTTGTTGGACAAATTTTGGAGATTAAGAATAGATTTTCGTTTTATAAAGGGTTATCCTTTTCTGAATTATATGATCTTGTACTAACCTTTTTGGTTTTGGTTTTGGTTAGATTCTAAAGACATGAGAAGTATATAGTTCACTTTTGTGGATTAGGTGATTCTCTATAAATTGATTATATACTCTTAATGCGAAGAAGTATTTTTAAATAATCATCTTTTGGAGAAAATATGAGTTTGATTGGGGAATCTAGTAAAAGTTGAAAGTCTACATGAAAAGTAAGTATGTTTAATTATGATTTAGTTAAGCTAAAAAATAAATTCCTCAATGAATGTAACTTAAAACAAAAATGTTGTTTGTTATCTTTTCCTACTGGGGAATCGAATACCGTTTAACCCATTAGAAGTTTGTGATTTTCTTATGGTTATCTTTCTCCTAGACATGTTTTCTATCACTCTCCATCAGAACATGACCCTTTGTTTTTTCCTCCATGTCCATATTTTCATACTTGGAATCATAGTATGGGTTAACTCATGTGACCTTTGTACTTATCTTTCTTTATTTTAAAGTGATTGTTTTACTGACTCTTGTTCCGATGTGGGATTTCAATGAAGTTTCAAAGCCCAATTTTAAAATTGCAAGGACGCAATTCCCCAAAAGGGGGAAGGATGTAACACCCCAGGTAAATAAAGAGTATGTCATTTTCACATTTATCCATATTTTTGAATAAAATATTAATATATCTTTAAAGGGGACACTATGCTCGATGGCGTACCCAACACGTAACAACAAGTTTCTTGGGAATCTTACGTTGCACTCTAATAATAAAATAATACTATTATAAATGGTAGTTAAAGCCTAGCTGTTGTGATGGCGGGAATGAATAGAACTAACTAAAAAATTATTATATATGTTTGTCAATATTTTTACTTTTTACAATAAATTTTAGAGGATTAAAAATGTGAATGAATCCAATTTTAAGCGTAAACATTCTAATATTCTCTAAAAGGTCGATTAACCGCCTTTTGATGGAGAACCTCTTTTAAATACAATTTTTGATAATTTTATGTGTTATATTTGACAAAATAAAATTCTTCTTTAGAATCGGGACATCAGAATTTACTTTGTGTAAATTTTTGGTATTTTTCCGATAAAGTACATTTTTTAATGAATAGTGAAAATGTTGTATTTTATTTCAAAACCTCTTTTTAATCTGATTTATTTATATTATTAGATTATCTTTTAAATTGGTTATAAAGTGAAATTAAAATATATTTTTACCATTAAATCCAATGGTGGTCATTTGAATTAATTTCACTTCGAAATTGGACTTAAACTAGTGTCAATCTTTTAATAGATATTGTTTATAAAAAACACGCTATTTGTTTTGACAGCGGGAATTAATTATTAAATTAATTTACACAACTTATATGTTCTGAATTTTGTAAAATAGACATCATTTTTGAATTCGTAATATCAAATATAGCCTAGGGTGAAATTTTTGTAATTTTCTGAAAAACATCAATTTTTGATGAATAGTTAAACCACTAACTGGTACTTATAAAAACTGATTTTCCGTTTAAATGAAATTTTTCCACTTTTGTGTTTTGAATTTCAAAAATCCAACTTACATGGTTGTCATTAAGATGTAAAATGTGGTTCAATGGGATTAAATTTTTTTTGTTGAATAGTAACTTATTAAGTTTTTAATCGCGATTAGAGGTAATTTGTGTAGTTTAAGGTAAAAATAATGTTTTAATAATATGAAATGACCTAGACACATGTCCTACCCTAATTGGATGAGTCATGGCCGACCAAGACAATCCATGGGTAAACTTGGGGACCCCATGGAGCCACTTTGGTTGGAAAATGACATAATTTTTTTTAATTAATGTTAAAATTAAAATGACACAAACATGAGTTGTTTTACTAAAACAATTTTTAAATGGGTATATACAAGTCATATATTTGACTATAAATAGTCATTGGAAATCTAAAAATATTTCCTACGTCATAGTATTTTTTTTATAATTTTTAGACATTCAATAAATTAAATTATTTATGACATCATGATGATGTGATGATGACCTCATTATTTAACGATTTAAATAAAATGGGAACATAATGTAAAATCTAAGACCTAAACATGTAAGAAACCTATTGGATGGGTGGATTTCGAACCCTTATAACCTTATCCTAGAAAAACATCAATGTGGGGCCATTAAAATCCGAAACTTATTGTAAATTAAAGTAACATTTCTTTACTTTCCAAGAGTGACCCTCCTCTCCTCTTATAAAAGGCCCCCACCTCTAACTCCATACCCACACTTACAAAGCCTTTGGCTCGGCCAACCCATGACAATTTTGTCTCTCCACATCACTCCATAACTCTTAGAAGCCTCACGTCGGACATAAGTCTTCCCAAGGAAGCCTTTGAGCTCAAACCAAAGAGAGTTACCCGATTTTAAGGTAATGTCTTCACTTGAGTCCATTTGTTTTATTTTGCTTCTCAACCCCCATAAACTATTTTTATTCCTTTCTTTTGTAAAAACACCAGTATATTCAATATACTAAGATTTTCTTATATTAAGTATTCGAGCTACACTTAAACACACCTTCTTCTAATGGTTAAAGAACATATTGTTTCTGTGGATGGTGAATTACTGCCTCACGAAACGATGATTGTTCAATATTCTCTTAACACCTTTCATGGTGGCCATTATAATGTCACTATATTTATATATGATATATTATATGTTTATGTTTTCTTTAAGCTTATGTATTTTTCATTTATGGCATACCTTTATGGCTTCCATTATGGGTATACGTGATATCTTCATTTTAGGAAGTGCGGACTACCGCCCCCTCAAAGTGATTTGATTCGTTAATACCATATGTGGTACGTATAAAGGATATATTTAATGATATTATATATGATACCATACTATAATTAAAATACTATTATGTATCATTATGTTTTAATTCCATTAAATATGAAATAGAAATGGAAGTAGCGTTCATGCGTACGTACGGCTTACTGTCTCCATGAACGGTGCATTTCATTTATTAACTCTAAATGTTATGTAATAATATAAATTCATGAATATAATGGATATATATGATATATATGATATCTATATCATGAATAAAATTCTGGATATAATGGATATTTTACCGCATTAACAACTTGTAATTATAAAGGGTTTATTTTTTTGACTCAAGTACCAATGATCGTTAAAACGACCATTATTAACTTAAATAATAACATAGTGTTCATAACAGGGTAATAAGTGATATAAAAGAAATAATGAACTTGAAAATGTTCTTAAGGAAAGAGAAATTAACTCATGTTTATTATTCATGAGATTAAAGAACGATCGAGTCAAGTCGGACCCGAGGTAAGGGATCCTACTCCTCTCTTTCTTTTTAAGTGCACTCTTTTATGTCAATCCTTTTAAGATCGTCTTTCTTATGATTGGGATGTTATTTTATATTAATACTACTGTACTTCTTATTTTTATATGATGAGAGACCCTATTTTCTCTCATCAATCAATTTTGGACGTTTTGAGTGGCGCCGTTAGGCTGCCGAATTTTCGTAAGAGAACTAACCTCATTCTTTCTTTTTAAGTACTCTCCTTTATGTTACTTCTATTAAGCTCCTCTTTGTCATAATGGGGGATGTTATTTTATATTACTCTTGCTGTAAATATTATTGTAATATGATTAGGTACCCTATTTGATCTCATCAATCCATTTTTGGAAGTTTTATGTGGCGCCGTTAGGCTGCCGAGTTTTCGTAAGGGATTTTTCATCTCACATTTATTCCCGTGGGATTTATGCTACATTTGCAAATATTTCCTTTCAGTGGTGTATATACTACCCATTATTTTACTCATTGTGTAATATACTTTAATTTATGAGTATTTAAATCAATTTTGTATTGTCTTTCATTCACGGGGTATATGTTTCGAATGTTACCCAAGTCAGTAAGGGAACTTTTCACCCTCCTCTTTTTAAAAGACTTATTTTGTTATTTTTTTTAATTCACATACTATTATGTTTGGATATGTTATTATTTATCCTTATTGATTTAAATTTTATGACCATGTGATGAGATACCCTTTTATTCTCTCATCAACTCATTTTATGAATTTTGAAGTGACGTAGTTAGGCTGTCGAATTTTACAAGGGAACTTTTTAACCCAATTTCGATTTCGTTGGGTTCAACATGTAGTTATTGAATATGTCATCCTTTGAATATGTGTGAATGACCTTTGATTTTTTTACACTCAATATCCACTTATATTGGGTGTATTTATATTTTTCACGCATAATTTTGAGATTGATTTATCCTTGATTTAAGGATACCTTCTTTATTATGGATTTCATCTCATTTTACTTTTATTTTGAGACTTCATTGTTTTTATGCACCAGTTCACTCTTATATGGTGTATATACCATCCTTTGGAATATTATGTCATTAATCCCTCTATTCTCATGATATTATAAAGTTCTAATTAAATTTTATTCCTCAATTATTTTATTCTAGTGTCCCTCATTTTGGTAAAAACACTTTAACTAAAATATTGTTTTAAATGTTTTAATGATTTATTCTTATAAATATTTCTCATTAATATCCATGTTTTCAAAATGGTTTTAAGGATTTATTTATATGGATATTAATGGTTTAAAATGTTAAAATCTTCAAAGTGGTATGGGACACTTTAATTCAAAAATCTCTTTATTAAATGTTTTATATGGTTTTGAAAATTGTTTCTAGAATGGATTAATTATTTCAATATCTTAAAATGTTATATTGTTATTACAATGTGGGAATGTTATCTTTTTTTTGTTCTTAGGTTATGTTATATGATTTTGTTATGGTTCATGGGAATTTTTTATGAATACAGGTGGTTCCGTGATAAACTAAGGGCGGGTGAGCCCAATATAGCTCTCCAATGCATTTGGTAACGCGAAGGAGTGAAACGTTAAGATTTATCCAAAGAGATTTAGGGAATATACTGTGGTGGGTATTCCAAACGTAACCAAGAGGGTTACTCCCTACGTAAGAATGTTATGAATGCCTCATGTTACCTTTTATGTCTTATGATTTCTATGATTTATTCATCATTTGATGAGGTATGTTAAAGTGCCTATGTTTTATGGGTAAAGTATGATTTCATTCTTAAGTATATATGAACTCATGTTTCTTTTCTATATTTTTTATAACCCTTACTGAGCTTTTAATGCTCATCCCAAGTATTTTTGAAATTTTTTTCACAGGTCAAGGGAAAGGTACATGATATGATGATAGTGTCAAGGAAGTGTCAAGAAAAAATCCATGCTTTATTTTTAAATATGTTTCCGTTGATGGGAAAAAATGAATACTATCATTTATGTGACCACTTTGTTTAAATGTAGAATGTAATGCATGTTTTATGATATAATTCTATAAAACTCTAAACCTGAAAAGATCCTCAATGTGTAATCTTGTAATAACTCAAGATTAAGTAAGGTTTAAGGTTGGGGCCTTATATATAAAATAGTTGATTTATTTTTATTATACAAGTTTTAAAGGATACTCATCGAATGTCTTGACCTAAGGTAAGGGAACATATCAATTTTTTTAATTAAGGCTTATTTTCATAAGTTGAACGTAATTTCATTTATGTGGTGCATATACTTAAATTTTATATGGTATATAATTCTTACACAAAAAAGTAATTTTATTTTATTTGAAAATGAATATTATTTATTCAAATTATATTTTATGAGAAAATTACCAAGTGGTAAGAGGTTTCTTATCCCAATTTCCATTCATTAATTTATATCACTTTTTAATTGGTTATATTTTTTGGGGATTTTGTGAGAAAAATTATTTGATTTATTATTATTATTTTAAAATTTATTTATTTTATTTTTATATACACAATCTCCCCATAGATTAATTTTTAATTCAATGATATGATCTTTTTAAGGGTTATTCATCTCAAATTTAATTTCATTGGGACATATGTTTTTTTATTCACATATATCTTTTATATGGTGTGTATGCTACATATTATGATATTATATCATGAAAAAACTCTTTGATATTCATATTTATCGTTCATTTAATTTTATCTCTTTGAGTAAATATTGATTTATGTGTTATAAAATATTCAAGGGTTTGTATGAAATCATTTTCAATTTTATTAGACATAATTATTGTTATATTCTATGTTTTATTTTATATTGGTCAATTATTTCTCCCATGGTATTTTTATCAATTTAAATATTGAAAATTATTTTATTTTTAGATTCATTTTTGGTTTTGAGATTCAATGGATTTTTATTTAAGTATTACCTAAATTTAAAGGTATTCTAAATCAAATGTCATTCATTGAGACATGTTTTTATAAATGTATATATATTTATTTATATACTTTTTTTATTGATACGTTAATTCAAAAATAAATATAATTTTATACTCGTTTTATTATACATTAATTCATTTCTTCTATAATTAAAATGATTTTTTAGAATTCCATGAACCATATTTTCTTTGAAAACATTATTTTAATGATTCAAATTTTTTTAACCAAACTATTCCTTTATGATCCCAATATTATTTCAAAAATGTTATTTTTAATGATAAATTATTTCGTAATGTAATTTCCCAAGACCATTAATGATATGTTTTTTTGTTATAAAGGAAATGTCTTAATGTTTTTTTATATGTGTCAATTTTGAATCTATTTACAAAAGATTGAAAAAGACTTTATTTTAACATTTATTAAAATAGAAACCCTTCCCACTATCATGAATATTCTTCTAATGAACGATTACATTATAGTATTCCATGGATAGTTCCAATGAAAGGAATTTTAAAAATATGATTTTTTATTTTTTAAAGTAATTTCCAAAGTGGAATTTGTATTTTCAGCATTAATGTTTTTCATGAGATTATAATAGTAATTCTTTTCCTTAATAAAAAAATTGATTTTAAATATTGTCCTTTAGGTATGTATTATAGTTACAATATCCATATTCATTCTCTAGATATATTATGATTGTTTCAATGATATTATCAAAGAAACCCATTTATTTTCTATGGGTTAGCTATGAAATAATGTAATGATGGTTTATTTAATGGGTGTGGTGAGGAAAAGTGAACCTATGTAAAGTTTTTATCAATAGATTGTATATAGACCTTTTTAATGGTGATAAGATAATCCATATACAATATATACCACTAGGTGATCCGGATATATCCTATATGAGTTGGTGATATTTATATTGATTATATGAATGAGTTAGCCTAATACAACATATATGAAAATTTTAGCCTATTATACATCTCAAATTAATTGTTTGATAATTTTATTTAAATGACGGAAATATATAATTAACCATTCTTTTATCAATGTATTTAATTTCCCTCCAGTTATTTCTGGCATGGGATCTAAATATAATGGTCCATGATTTGAACAACTTTTAATTATTATTTCTATTTTTCAATGGCACCATTAATCAATATTTTCATCACAAGGCTTGTTATTACTAATTCACACTATTCATACATTTGATAAAATGTTATTCTATGTCACATTTTTATGATTTGGGTTTTTATGTGTATAAATTCTCTTAAGTTATAATCAAGAACTTTTAATATGACATCATAAAAATATAATCATCTAATACAGAAACTATGATCATTAATAAATTCAACAATCAATTCTTATGTTTACCTTTATTTATCATTTGAGCCCAAACATATTATGTTTTTCTCCATGTTGTGTATATCGATGTTAAACTTATTTTGCTTCAAAAAAAACTCATGTGTGAAGAATTTAATGGGAGATATTGAAGAAATAATGTGGAATATTAAAAAATGATTATATATGAAAAAATCATCAATTGATTTCATAGATATTTTTATTTAATGTCTTTTCCTATTTATCTAAAACTATAAACTTAAAAGGTGCATCATTTTGAAAGTGAACCAATACTTTTGATTTTGTAATTTTGGGATTGTTGAAATTGGGTCATCTTTTTCGCAACCAGAGGATGAAATGTTAATATAATTTTTCTAGAATAAAATATAGGATTAAATATTCATGGATGATATAAAATCCATCATAATAACAAAAAATAAATTATGTTGATTTAAAATTAATCACGTCGTTGCGTGGTGAGGGTAATCAACATGTATGGATGAGCGATATTTCCATTTCCAATTTGATAGAAAATAAGTATTATATGATTGTTTCATCATTATAATAATTTTTTTATATTAATGGTACAAAATTAATAAAAAATTAATTTATAATATGTGTTTTTATGTCTAAGAAGAAATAAAATTGAAAGATCCGGGTAATCATTTTCACCTCTTCTTTTAAAGACCTCATTTGGCTTATACCTTAAGACATCAAAATTTTTTCTTAGGAGAATTATATAATCTATTTGTTGGGTGTATGAAATATAGTATGTTTTTGGGAAGGGAATGGCTAAGAGGATAAAATTCTGTGAGAAACAACTGAGAAGATGTCTTATTTTATAATAGAGGGTAGGGACTCCCATGTAATTTAATAAATGATTTCAATAATATAAGGTCAAATTTTTTTGTAAGTAGATACAAATTGAAAATAAATAAATTTAAGGATAATATTATATTTATATCCTATAAATATATAATAAATAAAAAATATACATGGAATTATTATCCTAGTTGTTTGATTCACTCTCGAAAAACCTGTTTTAACATTAAATCTGCTGAAAAATATTACTTTTTTAACTCTTCATTATGAAAAAAAATTAAATTGAACCTATTATTTAAACTTATTTATTATTATAAAAATATGTAATACATTTTAATTGATTAAATTTCTATATGTAATGGAATTAAATTTTAAATAATCATGAAAAATGAAATAAAACACCAATTTTAGAAAAATGAATTTTTTATTCATAAAACAGAATGTACAACCATTTCAAGCCATTTAAAACCCATTAAATGTATAATAAATTATTATTTTTGAATATTTTTTTATATAAAAATCATTAAAACACTATATATTAATAAATTTATTCAAATAATATCTTCATTTCATGCATAAAAACATTTATTCGAAATATGAGTTTTAAAGTCCAAAATGAACATATAATAAATTCAAGTATTATATTTAGTAACATGAACTTAAAATTATTATATATATCTAAAGGTGACTAAAGATACATTAATATCATATTGAAAATATAATGTGAGTTTTCAAATGAATATAAAAGTCTGTTAAAAAAAACAATTATTCATAGAAAAATAAATCTTGTTAATAAAATACAAAAAAATTACCCTTTGATAATATTGGATGTTGGTATAAAAAATGGTATAAATTATCTAAAATAAAATATCAAAAAATTTAATAAATCAAATAATTTTTTTTCATAATTGAAAAAAATAAATTTTCAAGAAATTAAATTTTTGAAGAAACAAATTCCTTTAATGAGAATTGAGTGAAAATATAATATGAATTAATAATTAAATTATAATTGTTGAAAAATAATATAATTTTCTGTCATAATGATGATATTAAATTGAATAACTTCCTATTTATAGGCCAGGATATAGGGGTAAAATTTAAATTATTTTATTTTTAATGTATATTATAGTTCACATAAAACTTTGTTTTTCATGCTAAGAGTGATATCAAGAATAGTATAATTATTAAAACCTTTCAAGGGATCACAACTATCACACCGGGTAGTGTTTCATTATAAAATCTATACCAAAATCAACTCACTCAATGTAATATTTTACCACTAAATCTAAACAACTTCTTTCAAACTCATGGGAGGGTTTAATAATTGAATATAAACTACTACACTATCAATTGCGGTAGGGTATAATACTATTTTCCATAATAATAACCTATTACACCTAGTAATTTACCACAATAAATTTAAAGTAACAAAAACCTAGAATAAATTATCCATCTTATGGTTTACTCATATACTAAGAACCAATAACTCATAAACAAATAACCCAACCAAAAAAGTATTTTTTGTTCCAAAATCTCTCTTAAGTTAACATAATAAAATACAACACACTGTCTCTTAGATAGACCCAAGTACTTATACAGAATTACTCTAGTGGAAAAAATAACCATAATTAAAACATAATCTTACCTAACCAACTAAAAAAAACTGAAGAAACAATAAAAGGTCTAGATATGATAACTAAACCCTATATTATAACACATAATTATTCCATAATAATTCAACTCTTCATATAAATTTGTTATACACATCCATCTAAAAACATTATTCCCATCCTTTATGATACACTTAATCTTTTGGGACCAACGATAATGCATCCACTTCATGAATCTATATTAAATCCATATAAGAAAAAAACTACATATCATTGATTTTCTATACACATACACTCTCTCTTAATAGTTTTTTCAATCCCAATAATGTAACATCAATTCTTCATGGTCAATACAACAAAAACATTGGGTCATTAATATAAATACCCCCATACTGTGATGTTATAATTATATTTTAATTTTATCCTTTAAATATTTTTTGGGTGTCTATAAAATTTAATTTAAATTGGGTGATGGTAGAAGGTAAAAATTCATGGACCCTAGGTTTTTTATATAAATAGGTACATGGTTAAGTAAAATTATAAACTCAATATACTAGGATGGTCTGCATACTCTATGTTCGTTGCACTGAGTACCCAATATCCTATATTGGGTAACTAATAGAATATTCTTGTGTTTACCATTTTTAGGGGACATTTGTTATTTTACCACTAATCTAATTATAGAAAAATCTAATAGGTTGATATTTGATCCTCATTTTCCATCTGTATGGCCTCTTAAGTGCTTCTCTTCCACCTCTTCTTAATACCTTCAAAAATATTCTTCCATATTTAGTTAGAGTAGACATTATTTATGTGTGGGATTTTTATATCATGAGTTCTTTGGTATTATAACCTTTGCATCCAAATATATTATATATTTACTCTATTGTAATATCATCATAAACCATTCCTTTAGTTTTTTTGAATCTAAGCCTCTCATTTTTTTCATCCTTTCACAAGGTGATAGAATTTGGCTGTGATAATCATTCTCAAATATTGATTTTATAAAAACATATTGAATTAATTTTTTAGGGTTATGAAAATGATATAAATTTACCTTTTTTAATTGTTGGGTTTTAACTGATTTGGTGGTAACATATCCATCTTTATTGAGCATCGAACCCTTCTTCAACAAAGGTTATAGTAGAAAGCCACTAAATCTTGTCTCATTCTGTTATAAAGTTTCAATTGCAAGTGTATAAGGTAAACTAGTGGATCCCTGGTTAATGGATTCTATCTAGTCATATTTCTAATAATTTTTTTGTGAACATGAAATAATAAATTTGTGATCCATTATTTTATATTTATGATTTATGTCCTTGAAGTGTTTACTAGGTTATTATATTTTATATCATTATTTTATATGAAATTAAATAATATTATATACATGATGTTTGTAGTTTTGTAAAATATATGGGGCATTCCATGTTTTAATTCTATATTAACGATGTTTCACTAGTAGGAATTATTCCTTGTTACACCCAACAAGTTCCCTCTATTCCATGATTTCCTTATTATGATTATGAGTGCATAATAGAGTTTAATATATATATTGAAAATGACTGAGCAATTATTGGGGTTTTTATATCGACCTGAAAGGATATAGAAATTTGTTTTTCATTTAACATTATATTAAGGGTTTATATACCATGTTAAAGGATTATATTTACTAATGAAAATTATAGTGTTTCATTATGATAATAAATGTTACATATGACATGTTTATGATTGGGTTTGATTCCTTGGAACATGATGGTTGTAATTTTAAAATGATATAAATATACTCTTGATTTCATGAATTTATATTTGTATAATAAAAATATATACTAGCTTATTTGATATATATTGTTAATGTATAGACTTATATTTCTTTATATTGCATATAAATGCATGTGTACTTATTTTGTTTTTTTTGGAAGGAGATTAGTGTACTAGAGACACTCAGAAATTAATATATATATATATATAATAAGTTCATCTTTATAAAGATTTTTGTAATCATATCAATGATATATTATTTATATATATATTATTATGGATATTTAAACAATCACACACTCACTCACTCTACCACACAAGTTCATTCATATTATAAGCTAAGGACATCTGAGTAAGTATGCTTTTGATGTGCATGATATATTCATCCCTATGAGGAGAGAGGTATCCCTAGATGGTTGACTATACATGAATCTATAAAAATTGTTATATATATAGATATTATCATATATACAATATATTTAAAAATACAACCACAATGATGGTTCCATTATAATAGAAAATAATATTACATTATTTATAAGTATTGGTTGAATAAGGTTGGGTAAATATGGAAAAATATTTATTTTATATATACTATATTATTTTTATTTTTATTTTTTAATTCTAAATCTAGATGAAAATTGTTTCTAAATATTTAAAATATCAATTTATTATGTAAACATATTAGTTAATGCATACTACAAGTCTAATCTGTATTCTTCTATTGTGTACATAGTATTGTGATAGAATGAACATGTTTTGTCTGTGATACATCAAAGGTATATTCTCCTCAAACCCAAAAATTGTTCATTTTCAATAAATTCAATTTTTTTCGTGTGACCAAGGAAATAATAAAAGGGAATGAACATGAAGGATTATGGAACTATATCATCGGAGTCCTTTTAATGTGGTGTCTATAGACGTGAGTATTAATTTTAGAGTTTTATTTAAATTTTTATTTAGTTTATATGGGGGTAGACACTAGGGTTAACAATTAGGCTTTCACTATGATGTATTATATTTTAGAATTATACAGTATTTACAGCTAGAGGATATTATATTGATTTTGTTTTTGTCTCATAGTTACAATATATTAAATGGATCTTTTTGAAATATTTATGAGTGTACTATCATTAAATGTATATTTGAATTTATAGAATTTCTTGGTACCCCTAAAAAAAATAATTGTAATGATGAAAAGGTGTTTGGGTATGGATATCCATTATACCAAAAGATCACATAGAGATTACATTATACTCATATAAATTTTTATAGGATTTAAATGAGGGTAAACTATATCTTACACATTTGAAATATATCTCCAGGTGTCTATGCTAGCCTCTAGAATTTATAAAATATTCATGAGAACTTAGTCCATTCCATAATATTTGTAATTAGGAATTTAATTTTAGTCATTCTAAAATGGTATCAATGGGAGTTGTGTGATATTGGGTGTGGTATTGAGAGTAGAAAAGATACAGAATTATCAATGATTTTCAAGTAAGAGAGAAATAAGAATGTTAAATATAATAATGGTGGAGAATAGAGCTTCCCATATATGTCTAGTTTGTTTTTTGGCCCCATCCATAATTCAAACTTTTCATATAGCTATCATGGATCATCAATAGATATACATGTTGGCACATGTTGGATAACATTTCTTATTTTGTCTATTCCAATGATTTTCTCCAGTATTTTTGGATTCACATGGATACTTATATTAATTGAAATCTCCAAAATATATAAACTAAGATTTATGAATTAATTAATGATGATATATCATAATAAAGAATTAAATTAATTCACCGTGATTTGAATATATTATGGTTATAATTTATATTTTTAACATTAATGTGTTATTTTCTACCCTTATTTTGAAAATAACAATCTTAATATCTAAAATATTTTATTAAAAGTGAAATATGGGAGATAGAGGATATTGTCTTAAAATAAATAATTTTAGACAGACTAAAATTCCATAATTTATTTTCATGATACATAATCCTTAGTGATTAATTCCATAAATATTTAACAATTAATTTAATCAACACCCTATAAATCCATACATCAATGTCATCAGGTACCCTATATATAATAGCATTCCCATTGATCCTCAATTATTTATGTTTTAGGGTCAAATAATTCAGATTTTAATCCCAAAAAATAATTGACTAGATCAATTGACTGATGATGTTTTAAGGGAATTATAATTATATCATATTCTTACCTTATTAAATAATGTTTTGCAATTTGATATAGATGATTTTATGGATTGTATTAATTTTATATTTTATATTTTTGATACTTTTAAGTAGAATATGGTCTATCTATCCATTTAAATGTTTGAAGGTTTTGTAGTTGATGGATGTATGTATTGGTTGACTTGTTTAAGGGTAAGTGACCTATCTAAAATAGTTTTTATGATATATTGTTTGACAAGTTATATCAATAATTCCTCTATCAGGTGAATCATATGGAGTTTATAAATCATAAGTATGGGTTAGTGTTCTTGATGGAATATGTTTCTTTATTTACTGAACTTCAATAAATTTCTCTATATATGAGGGGAGATAAGATTCAATGGATAAATTATTTGAAAAGGGATTTATGTAACAACAATAACCCCAGGTGAGGTTATTTCAACACTTGAATTTCATTGAGTATGAAAACAAGGTAATGTTATTTGTTACTGGTTTCCATAGACGTATGGGAATTATAGTTATTCTTTTGGAAGAAAATAATGTTATTAATAATTAAATCTAGGTGGATCTTCTAAAATCAATCAGGTTGGATGTTCTTTCTCTATCAGTTACAATGGAATATTTCTGAATATATTTTCCACTAAATAAGTACAATATCTGATAGATTTTCTTACACAGAATGCAATACTATAATAAAAATCGTAATAAATTACTAAAACATAATTATAAAAAAATATTTATATTATTTCATTTAAAAACAATTCTATTAATTAATGTTAACACCTTATGAAAACTATGCAAAAATCTATATTGATATAAGATTTGTATCATTTATTTATATTTTTTCCCTCATATTGTTTTTATATTAAAAATAATTATTATAATTTTTTAAACATACAATATATAAAATTAAAATATTTTCTTATTTACACAAAACAAAATTAATCTAAGATGAATTTTTTGGAATTTTCCAAAATTGTTTTATTTTTTTATAAATAGTAAAAAAATGTAGTATTTTCCAAATCAATATAATTTATGATAATATAATTTTATAATTATTCCCAGGAATTTAATAAAATAAATTTATATATCATTAAATTTTTTAAGGTGTACAACTATTTATTTTAAAATAATATTTTAATATTATAAAACCCATGTTCAACATTTTAGAATATAACAATCATTTCATTCTAATTTAATTTTTTTTAATGCATTTCCTATTAATTAATATTTTATATGTGGATCATCATTTTTAGACATATTTTAGATAAAAATAACATTTATTTGATTTTTAATAGACCAATTTATATTATGACGATCAATAAAATTGATAAATGTATACAACACATAAATTTTAATCGTAAGAAGTCTATTTTCCAAAAACAAATTTTTAGGCATTATGTGTGATAATATTTTAAATAACATTTATAACTATAAGATTATTTTTTGATAAAATTATTTTATTAATTGAATTAATAATATAAATATTATTTAATATGTTGTATTTTAATTTTGGTCTTAATAATTAATTACCATAGTTAAAAATATGTTTTTTTGATAAAATTTAAAAATGGAATAAATAGTTTTAGTATGCTTAAAAAACAGAATTAAATTAAAATTTTCCTTCCGATTCACTATAAGAAAAATGGATAAGTCAACCCAACTTCACTTCATTATTGTACATTTTTTTATTTTTTCAGCACTAAATGGTGACATACAATTATTGAAATGTAATAGTTACTACCAAAATTACTCATCAATTCACTTATAAAAGTGAATCACTTCCACCACATCAGTATATAAAAATACAAAATAATGTTCCACTGAAATAATAAATTTGGTCAGCTTATTGAATAAGCTATGATTTTTATATTCCTCTAGTATCCGTCTATTTTGATAAATCCTTTATTTTTAAGTATATTTCCAAGTGAAATATCAAGTTATAAATGTTAATATTTTATACTCATTATTATTTTTATTATATTCCACTTCCAAAAAAAAAATGTATCCACCATAATATAATGAAAAAATATTATTAATATTATATAACTTAATTATATTAATTAAGAAACCATTATTCAGTATTTTCCAACTAGTAAGTGAAAATCCAATATTGAGCATGCATCTATAAGGAAATCCCCTACATGAAATCATATTTTCCAATTTTCATCACTAAATCTTACAAATTATAACATGTAATGATTTGGTGAATGAATTTGTTTACTGATTTAAATTTATATTTATAAAATTATATTGTAAAATCCCTATAATTTATAAAATATCTTATTTCAAATTAATTTTAATTCATTATATCATTCATTTAATGCAATGCACAATTTATCTTGTGTTATATACAACACCAATTTTATCACGTGTTTCCCATAACATCATGTTTTTTGTTAACTTGAGTTACACACAAGGATGAGTCTTCAGAGAAAAAAATATAATATTAGTATTATTATATAACATGAGGGTTACCACATATACATTTAAATGGTGGGAATGAATAATATTAACTAAATTATAAAAATATGGTTTACAGATGTTTATAGAATGGATTCATTGGTAACAAATTAATTATAAATCAAAATAAAAAACCAATTGAATATAATGGTTTTTTTACTAAAAAACTACTTTTATTCACACAAATGAGTTTTATATTATTAAATTAATTTAATTACTATTATTTATTTATATCAAGTAAATAAATATATCTTATATTAAATATAATATTTAACATTCATCCAATTTGTTTTAGGAATGATTTAAAAATAAAAATTTTGATTCTGATAATAAAAATCATTTTTGAAAAAGTAGTGCCAATTTTAACTTAGGTTAATGAATTTCGTTTTTTCAGTGAACATTCATTTTTTAATAAATAATAACAATATTGTATTCTAATTGAAATGTGACTTTTCATCTAAATATTTTATAATGATAAATTATATTTTAAATTGGTTTTAATGCAAAATTAGATAAATTGTAGTTATATTAAACTAATATAGGTCATTTTAATCATTTTCAGATTAAATTTGGATATTGAAACATTTAGAAAATTTGAACATTTCACTTAAAACCCCGATTTCATATCATGTCTACAGAACAAATTTTATTTTTATTTTTCCCCCTGATGTGGTTTGGAAATGGAAAATGGATTCAATATTTGGAATGAAAATAATTTTTACTTTCTAATAGGGTGAAAATATTTGTTGAAAAATAATATTAGTGAATGATATTAAAATTAATCACAGTTATTACGGTAAAAATGAGTTTAAATAGTGATTAAAATTTGACCGTAAAGATCCAAATAACCTAGACACATGTACAACTCCTATTAGATGTATATATTTCAATATTATCCCTTATATTATCATATCTGGTTCATTATTTGATCCACATAACCTGGAAACAATGTGTGTTGAATTATCTCTTTCAAAACATTACAAATTTTCCACTCACCCCACTTATAAACGGACTCCCCCTCTCCCACTATATTTACACCTCTCATGGACTTTTTTTCTGTCAGAACCTACCCAAATCACTCTTCACCTTCCATGATATTACCTTAAAATCATTACATTTTACATAAATCTGACAATGGACATTCTTTGGTGAAAACCAAAAGGAGATACCTGAAAAATATGTAATGTTCTGCAATGAGCGTTTTTATTTTATTTCTTCCTCCACCTCGTTCAATTCATATTATATAATGATTGTATAGTAACATCACTATACTAAATTTTTTTATATTTTTCATGTTTTATGTTTCGAATGATCATTTAGGTACCATTAGGGGGTGGATCAGTGGAACACTATTTTATAAAATTTTTAGCCTATATCTGTGATTAATTTTACTCTCAATCCATCATATATTAATCTTGGATTCTCCCTAAAAGAGACAATAAAATTAAAGAAAAAAATAGAGATATTTTTTATATGGTTTGTTACTAATACCTATATCATTTCTACAACCATTTATACTCCCCAGTTACAGATTTGTTACTATATATAGATAGTTACTACTCGGGAATGTTTCATTCCCTTCAACACTGAGTCCCACAATTCTTCACTATAGAGTCCCACTAGAGTTTAAAAGTATCCACCTTCACTAGTGTATCTTGATTCCCATATAAAGATCTTTATACTTTATCACACAATATTACATGTATCATACCAGCCTACTCTAGAGTCTCACTAAATACATCCACTAATATTTAATCATACAAGTTATTATCCTCTAATAGAAAGATATATGTTAGATTTATATTGATTCTACACTACCTCAAGATGATGTATTTATATTAAAAAAATATAATCACCTGATATGTTCATTTATAATATTTATGAACTTTAATGACTAATAAAAAACTATCTGATCCTACTCACTGTCCATTGATCATCAACTGATCTGAAATCAACTCATATGACAGAATAATCACGATCCTATCTTCTAAATTACACTTGACTTCAGTGTCAAAAATCATTTCCCACTACATACATGCAATGTATATATTGAATTTGAGTCTAATAAAACTTCACATGTGAAATTAAATGCACATATGACACATTCTACATGAATGTATAAACAGTTCATTGTATTCTCATTTTATACATGAAATTAATCTTATTACATGCATGAAAAGTACACATTTCCCAAACACTCGTGTTCCTCACTTACCTATTAACATTCATGTTAGATGTATATATCCAAATCACAAACATGTTATCAATTATTTAATATTGAATCAATGTTTATGCATGGATATCACATATACTTAATACTATTTCCATAATATATGTGAATTTATCAAAACCTCTCATAAAATATATGCACACACACTATATGCTAAGAATAATACTTCCTTGATTTTTCTTATTCATTGTAGTTGTAAAATTCATACTTCCTATGAAAATAAACACAATACTATTTTCAGGAAAATAAACATATCAAGTGTGTGGGATTATCCTACCTTCTACCTTCCTGTATGTAAATCTAAATGGATGAAGTCATGAATCACTCAAAGATTTCTTTAAAAGATGTAGTGTAGGTATACAAAGTTTTAGGGATCGATAAAGATGACCATTAAAATAAGGATACACACATAGGGATATTAATATACCTTGATTTCTTCATGTAACCCTTTTTTTCATAAAGATCTATGACTATGAATAACACATATTGCATGAACGCAAAATAACTCCATCATGTAAACAGTTCTTGCATGGATCCCCTTTCTAAAAATTAGAGAGATTGAAATATGTGAAATGTTTTAGGAAAATAAAATCCTCTCAAAATAAACTATAAAGACAAAATACTTGGGTGATATTTATAGAAAACATTCCATCAACCTTGGTCGTATGTACTGACTTACTTCCTTGACTTTGAGAATCACCATCTTGGAATATCAATCTTTTTCACCTCACTATATTTCTTCAATTTGATCTTTTATAAGTTATGCAAATTAATTTGAATAACATTTTAAACATAATTTTTAGAATGAATAAATGAATATGATAATACTCGGATAAAGATTCATCTAGCATATCCTGAAGATCACAATGAATAGGATTACTCAGTGGCTTTCTAGAAAAGTTGACATTACAGAAAAGATTAGATGGGCAGGATTGTTAGATCAACATATCAGATGGTGGGAGTTCATTTAGAGATATAGCAACCTGTTACAACATTAGAACACCTATCAATTTTTTACTCCTTTATAATACAAGGAACATCCTCCACCACCCATATTGGATACTGAACACTCCCATAAACCATTGGCACCTCCCCATTCTCCCATCCGCTAATGTGAAACCCCACACGGTGGAGCCACTATATACTTCATGAGTAGGTTATCCAATGTAATTCCCCTATGCTTAGCATTATAGGGTCATCTTGGGGTCATGAGATTTGCTACCCACAACGGTTTTACTCCCATAGTTTAGATGGTTTGGTGAAGCTTAATTTTTGGGTTAGAATCATTAAAATATTTTTACTTGATACATAATAATCAAAACCAAAATATTATTCTTCTCATAATATTCATCACAAAAAATAAATATTTTTCATGATCATAATATTTACTCTTTATTTTAACTCATTATTTATTCAATGATTTGATAATAAAACATCAAAATATTATCCATCTCCACTTTTATATATTCCTACAATAAAATTATTGATAATGAGTATAATAAGGTCTTTTTCGAATTTGGTAAACAATGTGTAAATTCATAATATAATTCACACATGATTTGAACATTAAGACTAGATCTATAATTTTCATAAGAAAATGTTGAGGTTCTTTTTATAATTATCCTCATCATTTGAAAACTACAACTGAAATATAAATATATTCATAACCATACTCAGCATTCCATAATTAAAAATGAAATATTGACAACAAATCTATATCTAATTGTTGAAATAATTAAACTCAACTCAAATGATGACTTCGATCTCCCCCTTTATTTTTTTAATTACACCAAACAATGTCAAGATCAATATGTCTATTTCAATTTCTCCCACTTTTTGACAATGAATTAAAACATTATATGGAGATGGTAAATTTTCATCAAACATATTCTGATATCATAAAGATGATACTACATATTTTACCTTGTAATGATCCTTTAGCTAGACAACTCTAGGTCTACATAATAAATCACAATGTATAAAACAAGAGTGTATAAGAAATGTGATCAATGATGTCCATGAACAATCATACATGTGATTCAATTCTTAAATAACTCCACCTTTATAACTTGGAGATTCTTATAAAATAAATTGAAACAATATTCATCCTACACTCATCTGAACAAACACATCAAAAATTTCAGGTGAAAAAGAATTTAACTCCCCCAATTAAATGATTGTCATATTCAAAAAACATTTGAATACATCATAGCTTAAAATCATATATTATCCCCAAAAAGGGATGCATCCATCTCTATTAATTACATGTATGTATTTATAAAAAATTTATCTATTGGGAATAAGGAGGAAACTATTTTCATTCCAGAAATAACACTCTGGCTAAGAGCTTCCTCCCAAACTAGTATTTCCATTATTCATTTTGGTCACATATTTCGATGTGTTCACCATATCATATATTATTTCTATAAGTGGATCTGTTTTATCCAATACTTTAAGTAAATAAAGTTTCTTTTAATTTGACTTCATATAATTCTTTATGGCACTACCAACTAGTGAAGACTGATTCTTTTGATTCTCCTGGTCATCACAAGTTGATGAATTCTTTTAAAATTCTATTTCATCGAATAAGATCACCTTATTACCCTCAGTTTTAGTAATAATTTGAGTTTTCTCCATTTTTTAGACAATTTCTGTTAATCTGGACAAATATTCAAACATTAATTCTTTGTATGATCATCCATTTTCAGTTTCTTACACTGATTTTTTTATGTTCATGAATTCCCCTCTTTTTCTTCGAATTGTTATTCCCATTCAAAGTATAGGTATCATATTTAGGTATATTAGTCATATATACCTCTGATCTATGATCTTCATACCCACATTTCTCACACACGTTTTAAGGGATTCATTACTATTTTTATTTTCATCTTTGATGGATTTCTTAGATAATAAGTTCTCATCAGTCCATTTTAAATCCCCCTCAATTCATTCCAGATTCTGGGAAATGACTTATTGTGAAAAAAATTATAGAATTTATGCTTATATTTCCCACAACACTAGAAAAAACCATTGAATTATGATCTTCTATTTTGTTAATAAGCCTGTTCCAAAAATTCATAATTTCGTCTACTGTAAGTTATGATTGCCTTTTCATAATAGAAATTGTATAAAAATAATCATACTTTTATCATTTGATGCGTTGAAATACACTTCCATTAACTTATTGGACCTCAAATATTAATCTATAATATTAGTAATATCATATCTATTTTGAAACTATATAGAAATAAATGTACCTTGTCTATTGGAACCATTCATCTCACCAATATGAGATAGATCCACTTTTATCTCAATATATTTATTGAAGTCTTCTTTGATCTTCATCAATTAATTTTTCACTGTAAGATACATTTATTATGTCTCATAAAAACCATTATCTTTATGTCCCTACTTATCATCAATATCACTAATCATATTCTCTAGATCAGCTAACTAAAATCTATATTTCTTATTTTCAGTTATATGATTTATTTGACATTTATCATAAAATTCATTTTCAACATCTAATTTTTTATTTCTTTTTTCACGATTACACTTCTCATTATTTTTTTCTGTGTTTTTATAAAGAGTAACTTATTACTCTTCCTTCAATATCCATTCCAGATCTATTCTAAAATCACCATCATCATCACTAATTTTTTGAATTTTATTCTTTCTAAGCACAAGAAAATAAATTATTGTCACAATCTCAAGAAAAAATATATGAATAATTTTTTTTGAATGATTTCTCGTAAAAATAATATTTTTTAATTAAAATATGTATTCTACTTTTTATAATTTTTATGATTATGATATTTTTCAATTTCAACAAGTTATTCGATTCAAACATTTTCGTTGGGAAATTTATGCCAAAATTTCAACTGCCATACATCTACTGTTCTAGAGTAATTTTTTACCTTTTCATTTTCATTTTCCCATTTCATACCAATTCTAATTAGATAAAATATTTCATTGTGGTATTTTTCAACTTCATTATCATAAAAACGACTTGATTCTTATACATCCACTTCATTGATCTTTTCGTTCCTCATATCCTAAAATTTCATTTCATTTTTTACTTTGTTTTTGAAAATCAGAGCCTTTCTCATTTCATAAGCTACAAGAATATTATGTAACTCATATAATGAAATGGATTCTGTGTAATCCAAGGATAAAATCCTAGTGTAATATTTTTTAGGGAAATTTCACATACAATTTCTCACAATTATAGAATCTTCTAGCTTCTCACTAAATCCATAGTTATAATGCCCTTTTGCATTATCTCTAATTAAACAGCCATAAATTATTTCTTCAAATATAATTTAAATATTTTCAAACATGATTATCCATATTTTCATCTTATGTTAATTTACTTTAAGATTTACTTTATAACTATTTCTCAATTTATCCTAGATTTCATTTTCAGTTCAGAAACCCATCACTTTAATGTATATATTTTTTAAAAATCCATAATTATTTAATTGTGATCCTTACCCTAGAATTATATATTTATCTTGTTAGATTGATTCATAAAAATATCATCACCAAATGGTGTGAATCAAACTATTGTTTCATCTCCCACTTCCATGATAAGATATCTAAGAAAAGGAAGTATTATATTCTCTCAACTATGGTAGTTCTTTCCATCAAAAGTACATTTTCATCTATAGATAACTAAAATCAAATTATCTATTTCTTAGAAAATTATCCAGATCTATATAGGTTTCCGTGCATTTGATAACGATTGAAGTGTCCATGGATAAGTTATGTACCACTGAGGGGGGGGGGGTGAATCAGTGGTACACTATTTAAAAAATTCATTATTTTTAATCCAACCTATGTGACTGGTTAGAGTCTTGATCCCCAATATTTAAATTTTATAATCCCCCAATAAGAAAATTTTTAATGGAATCATAACAAACAAAAAAAATTTTTTACAGTGTTTAGTACTAAGATCTATATACTTCGTGAAACCCATTATACTCCCTAGTTATATATTTTTCACTTTAGTAGATGGTTATAGCCTGGTAAAATCCAACATCCTTCATCACTGAGTCCCACAGTTTTCCACTCAAGAGTACCACTAGAGTATAAAAGTTCCCACCAACACTAGAAACTCTTATGCCCCATAATATGATCTTTATACTATGTCACACATTTTTTCCAGCATCCCACATTCATTCTTATGATTCCCATTGAAGAAATACACTATTATTGAATAAAAAATATATGATCCTCTAATAGGAAGATATTTATTAGCTTTAGAATAATTATACACTACATTGAGTTGATTTATCTCATTATAAATAAAATAGATCACCTGAAATATTTATGTACAATATTAAATAACTTCTATATATGATAAACAATTATCTGATCATGCTCACTATCCACTGTTATCAACTGATCTGAACATGAGTTAGGTCATTGAATACCCATGAATATATCTTCGAAATTTTACATGGCACAAGTCTTAAAAATAAATTCCCACAATATAAATTCAATGTATATATCTCATGTCCATATTATAATCTTTAACTCATGAACATAACCACATGGATGACTCATTATTCATAAAAGTATAAAAAATTAATTGTATTGTCATTTTATGATTTTATAATATTTCATAATATAAAAACGGACAATTCCTATACAATATAGTTCTTAAATTAGCTCTTCACTATCATGTTAGATGTATTCAGCCAAATCACACATACACTTTCAATTATTTAACACTCAATGATTAGGTATGCCTGACTCTCACATAAAAAACATACTATATTTACAATATATCTCACCTTTCTAAAAACCATCACACAAAATATATAAAAACCCATTATATGATAAAAATGATACTTGCTCAACTTTTCTTTTTCACTAAACATGTGTAATACATAATACATGTGAAAATAAACATAATAATTTCATTATACAAATAACGATCTAATGTGTGTGGACTTAACCTACCTTATTCTTTCTTGCACGCAAGTCAAATGGATATATTATTGACGAATCCAAGTATTTCTTTATAGGGATTAGTATAAGGACATGGCCTTAAACATTACATATTATTGAATTAAATGAATAATTCACATTGAGGATCTTTTCAGTTTAAGAGTTTTAGAGAATTAGGCCATAACTGTTACATTACAAAATGAATATTACAAGTAGACACTACTACTCAGTATCCATTTTTTCATAAAAATACTTTTAAAAAGAAACATTTCTAGTTCAATGTTTTAGATAGCATGACTTTTCCTTGATCCCATCCTTGACCATATTCATCTTTAAGTCCTATGGAAAACATTTTAAAATCATGGGATGAGCATAAAAAGTGCAGTAAGGGTTATAAAATAAGGAAGGAAAACATTATCCCATCAATAAATACAAATCAATGAAACCATACATTTCAATCATAACATACCTTATGAAATCATGTGATTTATGAATAACACACACAAAACATAAATCACAATGGTTACTTATAGCATCCATATCAAACTTACATTGTAGCTATCACAGCTACATAGAGAGTTACACTGGGAATACCCTTCATAGTATATTCCCAACATCCTTTAGGAGAAACATCACGTTTACCTCTGTCACGTTACTGAGTGCATTGGAGAGCTATCTCGGGATCACCCACCCTTGGTTTATCACAGAACCACCCGTATACGTAAACAATTCCCAATAACCATAACATAATCATAACATATAATGCATGTATAAATTAAATATAACATTTCCACATTCCAATATATCAAATCATGATATTTAAATAAACAATGTTTTATCAAATCATTTTCAAAACCATTTAAAAATAGATTTTTGAATCAAAGTGTCCCATACCACTTTGAAGTTTTTAAAATAATTATCATTTGAAAAACTTTATGTCCATATAATTAAATCCTAAAACCCATTTTGAGAACATGGACATTAATGAGAAATATTTAGAATAATAAATCTTTAAAACATTTAAAATTATATTTTGGTTAATGAGTTTTTTAAGAAAGATAGAGACACTTGAATACAAATAATTGAGGAATAAAATTTAATCAAAACATTATAATATCATGAGAATAAAAGTATTCATGATATATTATTCAAATGGACAGTATATAAACAACATAAGAGTGACTTGGTGTATAAAAACAAAGAAGTCTCAATGGAAATGTAAATTGAGAAGAAATCCCTTATAATGATGGTATCCTTAAATTAAGGATAAATCAATCACATAATAATGTGTGAAAAATATAAATACACCAAATATAAGTATATATTAAGTGTAAAACAATAAGATTTAATTCCCACATATTCATAGGATGACATGTTCAAGAAGTACAAGTTGAACCCGAAGAATTGAAATTTGGTTAAGAGGTTCCCTTGTAAAGATTTGACAGCCTTACGACGTCACTTTAAAATTCAGAAAATGAGTTTATGAGAAAAAAAGAGAATATCATCACTTGGATATAAATTTTACATTAATAAGGATATAGAGGAACATATCTCTACATAATAAGATGTAAATTAAAAGACATAACAAAAGGAAGTCTTTTATAATGAGGAGGGTGAATGGTTCTATTACTGATTTGGTAGCGTACAAAACATATCCCACAAGAAAGAAGGATCATATAACGAAGATGAAAATACCCATAAATGAAATTATATTACACAAATATTACAATCATGGACAGTACATATGCCAAAAAAAATGAAATAGTGGCCAATATAGCATGAATCTCATGGGAATAAAAAGTGAGATGAAAAACCCTTACCTCATTCTATTCGAATTGAATCGTATGAACAAAAGTTAATAACCACAAAATGAATCACAGAATAACATGAATATAAATCTAATCCGGATAATATATATCAATGTCAGTACACATTACACCATATGTAATAAATACGTGACGAACAATTGAAATCTCATGGAATTAAAAGTGAGATAAGAAATCCCTTACAAAAATTCAGCAGCCTAACGGTGCCACATAAAAATTCTTAAAATTAATTGATGAGAGTAATAGAGGGTATCTCATCATATGAAAATAAAAATTACTATATGGTGAATATTAAATAACATCCTCTAACAAAAGAACATGGAGTATAAATGAAATTACATAAAAGAGAGTACTTGAAAAGAAAGAGAGAGGTCGGATCCCTTACCTCGTGTCCGACTTGACTTGATTGTTCTTTAATCTCCTGAATAATAAATTAAAGATAATATCTACTTGCTTAAGATATTTTTTCAAGTTTATTATTCCTTTTATATCACTTATTACCATGTTAAAAACATTGTGTAATCATTTATGTTAATAATGTCTATTTTGTCGATATTTGGTACTTGAGTCAAAAATGGGCTTCTTATAATTACATGTTGTTCATGTGTTCAAAGATTAATTATATCCAGAATTATATTCATGATTTAGATATCATATATATCATATATATCAAGTATATACATGTATTTATAATAGTACATAACATTTAGAGGTAAGAAATGAAATGCACCGTTCATGGAGACGGTAAGCCGTACGTACGCATGAACGCTACTTTCATTTATATTACTTATTTTAATGGAATTAAAACATAATGATACATATGTATATTATAATTCCATTATAATATCATATATAATATCATTAAATATATCCTTTATACATCCCACATAAGGCATTAATGAGTCACCTCACTTAGAGGGGGTGGTAGTCCTCGCTTCCTCAAATGAGATTATCGTATTTACCCACAATAGAAACCATAAAGGAATGATATAAATGGAGAATACAGAAACATAAATAAAAAATAAACATAATATATATCATATATAAATATAGTTCCATCATAATGGCCACCATAAGAGGTGGTTGTAGATATTTGAATAATCATCATTTCGTGAGGTGTTAGTTTTCCATCCACGGAAACATTATGTTCTTCATCCATTAGATGGAGGTGTGTGTATGTTTAGTTAGAATAATTCTCATAAAAAGATCCTATTATATTGAGGATACTTTCTTTGTTACAAAATAAATTACTAAAAAGAGTTTAGGGGTTGGAGAAGTAAAATAAAATAAAACAATTTAAGAGAAACTGATACCTTTAATTTTGGTAACTCCCTTTGGTTTGAACCAAATGACATCTTGAAGGTCCTTCAGCCTAAGTTAAGAATTATATGGGTAGTATAGGGGTGTTTAGAGATTAATTGGGTAGATTTTGGACGAGACCAATGGCTTTAGAGGTGTGAGTAATTAGATAGAAATGGTCTTCTTTTATAAGGTAGAGGAGGGGCTCTTTAGGAATGTGTGAAAATATAATTTTATTATATAATTATATTCGGTTTCAAAAGGTCCAAAAATCATTAAGGATGAAGATAATATGACTAATGGTCTAAATAAAATCATCCAAACATAATTGGACATGTTTTGGATAATATTTTAATCATTATAATCTTATTTTTTTTAAATCATTTATTAATGAGGTAAATACTCCGTCATTATTGTGTCATAATTATTTTAATTTATTTGATGTCTAGGAATTATAATGAAAATACCATGATTTAGGAAATGGTTTTATATTTCTAAAGAATATTTATAGTAGAAAATAGGACTTATATAAAACCATATCGAAATTAATTACTAAAATATTTTTGTCAATGTCAATTTTGTCTTCACATTAAATTAATTAATCTAAATTGTCATTATCACTCCCATGTGGCTCAATGGGGTCCCAAAATCGACCCAAAGATGACCATGGTAGTAAATTACACAATAAATAAGGTTTTTACAAGTGTTAAGGTAATTCTGAATTATTATAATATTTTGTTATCCTTGAATTACCATATTTACCTTTAACCGCGATAAATAAAAGACAACAGTTACTATTCACCAAAAATTATTTTCATCCAAATGAACCAAATTTTACTTCTTGATGACAACCATGTATGTCATATTTTTGAAATTAAATTCATAGAAGTAGTAAAATTTCATTTAAATGGAAAAGTCGGTTTTTTAACTACCACTAAGTGGTTTCACTATTCATCAAAAATTGATGTTTTTCAGAAAAATACCAACAATTTAGCCTAAGAATTATTTTATATTCTGAATTTAAAATAGATGTCTATTTTTCAAATTCAAAACAAAGAAGTGGCATTAATTTATTTAAAAATTAATTCCCATTATCAAAACAAATAGCGTATTTTTAAGAAACCATAACTATCAAAAGATTAATACTTTAATATGTTCAGTTTCAAAGTGAAATTAATTATAATGACCCACATGGGATTAAATGGTAAAAGTATATTTTCATTTAACTTTAAAAACAATTAAAAAGATAATATAACCATATAAATAAATTAGATTAAAATGCACTTTTGAATTAAAATACAATATTTTTCACTATTCATTAAAGAAATGAACTTTATCGAAATAATTCCAAAAATTAACACAAAGTAAATTTTTATGTCCCCATTCTAAAGAAGGATTTTATTTGGTCATATAGAATCTATTAAATTGACCAAAACTATATTTAAAGTGGGTTCTCTATTAAAAGGCGATAAATCATCCTTTTAATGTAAATTATGCTTAAAATTAGATTCATTCAAAATTTAAGCCTCTAACTTCTATTGGATAAATGTAAATACATTTAACAAACATGTATAATCATATTGTATTTAGTTTCATTCATTCCTTCCAGTACAACGGCTAGGATTTAGCTACCATTTAAAATAATAATATTGTATTATTAGTGTGTAACATAAGATTTCAATGAAACACGTTGTTGCGTATCGCGTACGCTATCGAACGTAGCAACCCTTTTAAAGTAAAATTAATATTTAAAAAAAAATTAATAAATATGAAATATGTATTATTATTTATTTACCTAGTATGTTACACTTAGTGTATGTATACACTATTTTATGGTTCCTCGTAGATTTACATGAAAAAAATGTACACAAGCATTGTTATATCACAATATATTGATTTCTTTATGGAACACAATTATTATAAAATATCTATGAGTGTTAAAAGAACATATCTCAATCATATGGAATAACTAAATATTAATAAAAATATTGTTTACATGGATCACATTTTTATGAACTAGAGGGATTTATAGAGGTGATTTTTTTAAGAAAATAAAATCCTCTAAAGATCATTAAAAAACCGAAACCCTAGAATGAAATTTATAGTCAAATTTTCACCATCATTTCTTATATTCATTGACTCACTTCTAGAACTGTGAGATTAATCATCTTGAAATATCAATATTATACAAATCTAGGCATTTCTTCAATTTTAACTTTATTAAATTATGAAAAATAATGTACAACACATTTCAATCATCTTACTATTTTTAGAATGATGAAATGTGGATGATAATCCTCATATAACACATTATTCTGCATAGCCTGAAGACCCCAATGAATAAGGCCTCCCAGTGGCGTGATGGAGATAAAGATGTGGCTGAAGAGATTGGATTCCCTAGATCTTTTTATCAGCATATCAGATGGTGGGAGTTGATTTAGAGCTATAGTAACATGTTCCAAGATTAAAAAAACTCGTTGTTTTCTTATCATTTATAATACAAGGCATATCTTTAACCACCGATCTTGTTTAATGAACACTCTTATAAACCACTAGAACCACATCATGCTCCTATTCTCCATCGTTCTGCTCCATATGGTGGTGCTATAATGTAATCAATTAGTAAGTTCTCAAATGTAATTCCTCATTTACCAACACTACTGGATCAAATTAATCCTTTGATCTTCAATACCCATAGTAGTGTTTCTTCCCTAGTCAATCTAGCATGGTGAAATTTATTTTTTAACTTAAAAATACAAAAATATTATCACTTGATACTTTATAAGCAAAACAAAAATTATCAAATTATCAATATATTCATCATGAAAAATAAATATTTTTCATGATCATAATTTTTACACATTATTTTTACTACTAAATTCATCAATGATTTGATAATAAAACATTAAAAAATTATCCATCTCCAATTTTCTACATTCTCAAAATAAACTGATAGATAATCAGTATCATAAGGTCTTATTCAAATGTGGTAAACAATGTGAAAACTCGTAATAAAATCTACAGATGTTTTAATTATTAATCACATATCTACAATCTTCACAATAATAGTTTTAGGATATTATTATAACCATCATCATAATTCCACAATAACAACTGACGTATAACTCAATTCATATCCATCCTCATCATTCAATAATTACAACTAACATAATGATATCAATCCATATCAAACCCATATAATGTTTTTGAAAACACTGAATTTTAACAAAAATAAACACTTAAATGTTAAGGTTTTTACCTAAAACCACACACTCATCCATCAAATAATTTATGAAGTCATCATTCATGTATACGAAAGACTGCCACCTCGAGAACTGATGTCATTCGTTTTTCAATTACAACATTTCATGGGTAGAAATAATCATCGAAATATATTTTTTTTGTAATATTTATTATATTTATGATGTTAATATTTTTATTTAATTATTTTAAAAAACATATCATCATGATTTTAAATTTTTGGGAATATGATAATGACCGTCATGTGTACAGTGTACTACATCCTCATAATGGGATGTGATTCATTCACGATCTACATGGAATGTTTTAAGAATGTGATTAATAAAACAATATGATATATATGGAAAAAAATAATACTATAAAGTTAATATATATATATATATATATCATTTACCTATCTTTCTTTCCATACTACATGAAAATGGAAACAATATTCATTCGTACGTACACCCAACTCTCTCTATGAATAATGTATTTCATTTCCTATCATTAAATTTTACAGATAACTATAAATATGTATTTAATGAATATATATGATATTTATATCAATATTTTAATTAAGGATATTATGAAATAATAATTTATGTTATCGGTAAAAAAATAAAATCATATACAAAAAACCAAGTAGTTATTACCCGAAATGTAACTTTAACATGGGATTGTATATAAAATCCTTATAAAAGGTAATTGAAATATAATATATGATATTAAAAAAATTAATATGGTTTTTTAATAAGTTAGTAACTTGTTTAAAATAATAATACTGGATGTTAATTTATGTTCGACCAAAAGGTAGTGTGAGGTAATGGTTTTTCTCGTCTCACTTTTATATATATGAGATACATGCCATATTCAACACTTATTTTTATATTGTGATGTATATCTGTCCCATGAATATATTTTATGATTATCATACCTTTATTTAATTTTAATTACATATCCCTTTAATGAACTCACTTCCATGGAGTATACAGTTTCAATGATGCCAAAGATGTAATTTCTTTTGGCCATAATTTTTCTTTATTGAGATGTTTGTTATGTTATACAACTATCTTCTTAAATTAGGTGTATAAAAATCCATATTGAAATTTTATATCATTAATACCCTTATTTTATGATATTATAATTATAATTTATGGAGATTAATCTTGGGGATTATGAATTAATTTATAAAAGTGGTAAGAGTCATTTGTTACAATATCATAATTAATCAGGGTTGATTACGGTTAAGTCTGAGTTGATTAAATATTATAATTATAAATAATTCTCTTATCCTCTAGTAAATAATGATATTTTCATTTATTTTTACAATTGTATCCACTCAATGTTAAAAAAAATTTGACTGAGTGTTTTTAATAAAAAAATTACATCATTTGAAAATTTATTTTCATCCAAAACCATGTTTTCTACAACTATTGTCAAAAGTATTTTTAACCATTTACAAATAAATTTTTTAAAAAATTATTTCCTTTTTTATAAAAAATTTTTTAAAAAAATTCTTTTTTCTCTTTTTATCATCGAACGTTTCCCAAAAAATAACAGAAAAAAATTATATTCTTTTAATATATATGGAATATATGGAATTACAATCCCTCGTGAACATAATTTTTTTAAAGATTACATTACAAGTTTATAATTCTATTTCTAATGAAACTATTCTCATAATATTCTAGAAATTCATTTTGTTAAAAAAAATTGTCAAAAAATCATTTTTAAATGATTTATGGTACAAAAATTCATTTTAAAAATTATAATGATATTTTCTTCAAGAATGTTTTTAAAAATATTTTAATTGTATTTCCATTAATCATCATAAACAAACCTTTTTCTTACTTATCATACACTAGGGATATTTCGTATTTATACCATTCCCTTTTATCCTCTATATGGATTGTCCTTCTTTCAATGAAATTGTAATGGAACCTGTTGCTTTTCCACATATTAACCATGTTTCAATGAGATTTTTATGAAACCTGTATGTTTTACATAGGTTAATCATGTTTCAAAGATATTTTTATGGAACTAATTAATTTTCCTATGGTTAACCATGATTAAATGATATTTTTTGTGAATCATTTTCCTTTATCACAAGTTAATCATTTTTTTATAAATATAATGGGTTTTTCAATGACTTATGATGAAAATAAATCTCGATGTTATTTATTATTTATTTTGATATTGGACATTATAAATGATGAATATTCCCATATAGTTTCAATTGATCCCATTATATATTAAATAATGGGTTACCCTAGATACTTGTTCAAATCATTATGAAATGATTTTATGATCAGGAGACTTATATTGCATGTCGGTTGTATGGTTATTCAAATTTGTAATGCTTCTGTAAGGATTTTTAATGGTATTGAAAGTATTATATGATATAATTTTATAAGTTACCAAAATAATTTATCCATTAATTATATGTGTTTAATGTAATACACTTGCTCATGATTGATATCAAATTTCACGTGATTATTGTTTCTTATGACTTTTCCTATATTAACTTCTTATTCTATGTTTTTATGTTTTACGATATATGTATAGATGGGTATGAATATTTGAATATTATACTCAAAAATTTGGTGATTTCATCATATTTTTATTTTCTTCTTATGTTCACCAATGATATTATTTTGTTAGTGCTTACGTTTTACCTAACTAATAATTTGAGCTCACTCCAATTATGTTTCCTTTTCCCTAGGTTATAATGAATGAGGATGAATGAGTTATTTCTATAAGGAATTTTATATGAACTATGATGGTGTCTTCATGTGAAAAAGCAAATATGGGTTAAGTGGGATAAATAATCTTTAAAAGTCATGTAAAATATTAATGTATTAGTTTATACAAATTTTATAAAATAATATATCAAAAATTTCCTTGAGGTTGTAAGGGATATAATTTTACCTTTATATTATTTAAGGTTTATATGAAAACAAATTGGGTCATAATTATCTACAACATAACCGAAAATGTATACTTCATCATTTCAACATACGATCTAGGAGTGGGTCTTGGGCTATTATAGTTGGCATCAAAAGTCAGTTTAGATAACGTGGTATATTATGATCTTTTAATGAGAGGTTATCTTATGAGTTATGTATATTTTCATAGAAATATAAGCTTAAGTAAGACCATAAGTTAAAAGTCCATGATATATTATTTTAGGGTGTTTATTAGTATTTTTTTGTGTTTATTAAGAATTTTTTAGGGAATTTTTTATTGGGTTTATGTATATGTAAAAAATCAGTTTAATGTGAATTATTCTATTACTTTTAGTGGAAATAATTTTTATCGTATTTAAAACCTATAGTGTTTATGTTATCTTGGATATTGAGGTAATTAGGGGAACTTATGTATTAACATATAGATATCCAAAGGATTGAAAAGTGATTTCGTGATAATGTGATTAATTTTACTTTAAAAGAATAATTCCACATTTTTGGAATATAAGTACGAAATGTATAAGATAAAATTTTATGAAAAAACACTCTTTAATTTTGAGGTTATTAAGGTTGTTTGGGTGATAGGGTTATATAATGGTTTAGTTTTATGTTTGCGTATTAGTTTTGAATTTCAAAGATTATATTATCATATGAAGGTTTATTAATTTTATGAATTATATTTCAATGTTTAAATCATTTTTTGGTTAATGATTAAATATAGAAGGAATACTTTATTATCCCTTTTATGTGTATGTGATCTCTAAAATTATATTTTATTGCCTCGGTGGTGAAAAATACATATTGAATACTAATTTTCTAGACAAATAGATTATAATATTACAAAACATGGTTGATGGATTAAATTTTACATTTCATGTAACTGTATTTCATTATAGTTTTTGTCTATATGTTGAAATAATCCTTCTAATTGGGAAGAGGATCTTCAAATAAATTGTTATATTATTGCCATCTTTTTTATGATATCAATGATATTTTCCATTCTTATTTTTATAGTTGTTTTGTGGTCATTTAATTCATCTTTAAAATATTATTTATCTGTCTCTATAGTTCATGTGAATTAGTTTTCCCCTATAAATACATCATTAAATTTTCTACTAATGATCCCTTTATATAGAATCATATTTACACGTAACTTTGTGTGACCATTATGTTTCATGCGTACAATTTTTTGGGATTATGTATTTCTTTCACTTATATGATGTGTATTTGAATAAAATAATTTTTTAAAAATTAATACTTTTATTTTACGATGAATTTCAAGGGTGGAAATCACTATAAGGGGGGTAGGATGTAACATCCCTAGATTTTATGCAATAAATAATTTCATGTTGATTTAAAAAAATAATGTTTTATGTTAGATGAAATTCACAGTTTAACTTGTGTTATACAAAAAACAAATACTATCTTACATGTCACATAACATCAACATTCATGGATAACTTGTGTTACATGAAAGCTTGCGTCTTATCAAACAACAAGATACTATTTGTATTATTTTTTAACATGATAGTTGTCAAATAGCCATTTAAATAATGGGAATGAATATGATTAACTAGATAATAAAGATATTTTTTAACAATATTTATAGAATTTGTTCACTGGTTAACTATTAATTATAAATTGAAATAAAAAAACAAATTCGACAAAAAAAATTCATAAAAAACTACATTTATGCACCCACGCTGTTTTATCATTATAAATTCATTTAATGAATATTATGGAATTATATTAATCAATTATGTATATTTTATTCAATCTATTTTTTTACATAAATCTTATGTGTTTTCTGAACATGATATAAAAATAAATCAAATTTTACGCATAAAAAATTGTATTTTTTTAATGTAGTTTTGCAGCCTTTTGATGGAAGACAAGTTCGAAAAAAATATTTTTCCAAAATTAAGAAATTATTTTTAAATAATTAAATACATTTTTTTAGAAAATTATAAAATTAATATTCGGTAGAATTTTTTCAATTCTTATGAGAAATTTTATTTTTTAAAATGAATAATGAAAAATAATGAATTTTAATTGAAAACTGGATTTTAATCTAAATAATTTATAATGTAAGATTATACATAAATTTATTTAAAATTAAAAATAGGAAAAAATTAAATAGATTAACCGAATTTAGTTCATTTGAATCATTTTATAAACAAATTATGTAACAAAAAAATATCAAACTTTTATTCATTTTCACTTTAATAACACGCTTTCACATCACACTTGTGGAAATAATTTTAAATTAAATTTTTACAAATATGTGAGATGATTTTTTAAAAAAGTATTATATAATTTTAATAATAATAATTTATATTTTATATTAATGAAAAAATATGTTTGACCAAAATTATTAGTAAAATCAATTGAAATTAATTACTATGAACGAGGTAAACAAGGGTTTATTTATTTTTTATGCTATAAACATATGGGGACAAATGAAATAGATTCATACATGGCATCCATTTTATGAAACTATTTAGATGTCAGAATATTTTTTTTTTTTGAATTAATAGATCAATTTATATGAAAACAATTTTGGTATATTTCCCACTTTTAAAAACATACAAGTTTTCCACTCAAACCATTTATAAAAGGCCTCCCAATATCCTCATATCTTTACACCTATAATGTGATTTGGGTTGGACAATACTAGACCAAATGACTTCTAATATTCCATCTTATCATACATTAATACTTAATTTGGTTAGAAATTCTACCATGGAAGTACTTTGGTGAAACAAAAGAAGATACTTGAAAAACAGGTAATGTTCTCCAAGGACCATTTCAATTTTATTTCTTCCTCCACCCCATTAAATCATTAATATACTATTAATTTTTTATTATATAATTATAATAATTATATCTATATGTTTTTATGTTACATAAAAACCTAAAATCACACACACTTCTATGAAATGGGTTAAAAAACATCGTTCGTGCATACTGTGGACTACCGCCTCGAAAACCGATGTCCGTTTTCCTGTACAATCTTTCAAGGTTGGAAATGATGATGAAAATACTATTAATATATTATATTTATTATATTTATGATATTATTATTATTATTAAATTATTATATAACAAAAACATTCATACATTCCATTTCTGGGAGTATGATATAGTTATTCTTGTGTACGACAAACTACCGCCTCGTGAATTGATGTGATTCTTCCATGATTCTCAAGGAATGTATTAAAATTGTGTTCAATAAAAATATTTAATTTATAAGAAATTAAAATTATTTTTTAATGATAATATATTTATCAATTACTTTTATTTCATTCAATATGATAGAAAAATGAAAATAACGTTCATGCATACGTATAGCCTACCATCTCTATGAATTGTGGATTTCATTTCATATAATTAAATTTTATGGATTATTATAAATAAATATACATATATAATTAATATATATTATATTTATATCATGTATTACATTTTTGAAATTATGTAACAATTATTTATTTATGCATAAAAACTATTTTGTAAAAACATTAATGAAAGACAATGTGGCCATTACACGAAATTAAAAGTTAATAAAGAACTTTTAATAAAAGCGTAGTAAAACAACATTATAAAATAATATATGTTTTTAAAATATTAATATCATTATTTTAAACGTGAATAAAATTATAAAAACCACTATACACGAGTTTAAATAACATTATACCAAAAAGATGTGCGAGGTAATGATTTTTCTAGTCTCACATTTATTTCTGTGAGACATATTCCATATTCACCGCCTATTTTTTCATGTGATGTATATAAATTCAATTCATAGGGTTTAGTATTTCAACATTACCAAAGCGTTAATTGATGTTTATCACAATCTTCCTTCTTTGATATGTTTGTTTTATTATACACCTATATTATTTTATGAGGAGTATATACATACCCTATGACATGGTATATAATTAATATCCTGAATTTATTAATAATATCTGTTTAATTTAATTATATTATTCATGGATATTATGATTCATGTTACCAAATTAGTAAGATTCCTTTGTTATTACCTCATCATTTATCGAGATTATGTATGGTCAAGTCTTAGATTTTGAAATTTTATACTTACTGCAAATTATCTTATAATATGGTTAGTAAATATATTTTCAAGTAATTTTAACATTTTTAATATTCTTTGGTACTTAAAAAGTTGGGGCATGTGTCTTTAAGAAAAAATGACATCATTCAGAAATTGGTTTTCTTAAAATAAATATGTTTGATAAACATGGTTTCAAATTTTTTTTAACCCTTTTAAAATGATTTATTAAAGAAAAAAATTCCCATTTTTTTATTAAAAATTCAATGAAATATTATTATCTTTTTCTTGTGAATAATGTTTACCAAACTTTTTACAGCGTAAAAACATAGTTCATTTAACATGTATGGTATGTACAGATTTACTCACCATTATGACTGTCAATTCATTGAAACTTACATTGCATGTTTTAAAAGGGTTTTATATTAAATTTGTAATACAAAATTCTGGAAATTTGTTTTTTAATCAGTGAAAAGGATTTTAAAGATATTTTTATGAAACCAATTTCTTTTAAATGTGTTAATAATGTATAAAAGAGATTTGTATGGAACTGTGTCATTTCCATTGATTAACCATTTTCCATAGTGATTGTTATTTCTCTATTTCCTTTCCACGGATTAATCACATTCTAAAATGAATGCAGTTTTTTTCAACTAGTTATGATAAAATTAATTCAATATGTTCTTAATTAATTATTTGATTCTTAGAAATTATTAATCATGAGTGCACCCAGATAGTGATAGGTAATACTGATATAGTATAAATGATGGGTACACCAATATTGAGATATAATTCATAGTTAATGATTATGTTCTATGAATAATCATATTTGAAGTTGACAGTATGGTTATTTCAAATTATAATGTTTACACAAGGTTTTTATAAGGGTTCTGTAAGTTTTCAATGAGACGATGTTAAAATATAACATTATTATTTATATTATTTCTATGGGTTTATGATGTCCCATTTGATAAAAATTGATACCACATGGCACATGATTATTGATTCCTATGAAATTTTCCACTAATAAAATTTTATTACATGTGTTCAGGTTTAATTATTTATGTATTCAATGGTATGATTATTTGTATGTTATACTCCTGAAATTTAATTATGTGATAATATTCTTATTTTAATCCTATTCTCAATAGTGACACTCATTTGTTAATTATTAAATATTCCCATACAGAGCATTTGAGCTCACTCTTCTTATTGTTTTCGGTCATTTTAGAAAGAAATAGGATGAATGGATTTTATATAGAAAGGATTTCATATGGATTATTATGATTTCAAAACATTAAATAGAAATGATGTGTTTTGTAGGATAAATCATCATTTGATGTAATTTTAATATTGTTGTAGGGGTTTTTCTTGATTCTTCAAAAACTAAACCTAAATGTCTTTAAGGGTTTATATTATCTAATTTTTACATTTGATGTTGTAAGGGTTTGGTGAAAGAAATTGGTTCACAATTATTTGCATAGTACTAGAAATGTAAATTTCAAGATATCATCACATCATCCCAGAGTACAGGTCCTAGGCTATTATAGATAACAAATCAATTATCTTTATTATATCAATTTTTTGAAAAATGTAATCATTAATCATGTGTATGTATCAACTATCATCTCCAAAATATAATATTTCCATTTTCATCACTATGAAAAATGGATGGTTATAATAACGAATTTACGTATGTAAAATGATATCTATGATATGTTTATACTTAATAAATATTATAATTTCATTATAAAAAAATATTTCTTTATTTTTTAAATTATTATCAAATAATATCATTTGAGGCTATTTTATAATCTACATGAATGTTGATATAATGTTTACGTCATAAAGAAAGTAAAAATGTTATATAATGTTAATATCAGGTTATAATAAATTATTTTTAAGTTTTATGAATTCATGATTTATTTTATTAACATTTATTATAATTATTAATATACCACTGTTAAACACATGATTATACAGATACTAGTTTCTCACAATTTCCATTCTCATGAACTATATACTTATCTTTAAACTAATTAAATTTATATTATGGAATCAATATCTAATTTCTTTAAATCATAAAAAATCAATTAATGAGGAACTTTAATCTAATAACAAGGAATTGACCCCATCACCATGAAAATTCTACGAAACAAAAAATCAAAAAATCTTATCATTTGACAAATATAATTAACTATAAGGGTAAAATGTTTGAAATAGATATCTATTATAAATTTTTATATAATTTAATGTAATTTAATAAGTCACTATAATTATTGATTAATGTAGTTATGTTATTTATATAGTATATTATAGCATTATCGTGTATGTCATGAATTAATTTTTGGGTTATTTTACCCTATTTCAGTTCCATGATACATATTTTATATTGTGAATCATATTTAATTTTATATTGGGTATCTAATTCCATACTTCCAAAAAAATTATAATTAGTAACTTTCATATCATAAAATTGGAATATCATTTTCATGGTAACCCACTAATGTTATTTTTATTCTTTTGTTACCACCACCATTACAATTTATTCATGACTCAACATATTTTTTTAGTAATTATGATTCCATTATCACTAGGGTTTCACAACAATTTTTTATTTTTTACCATGATCTTACTATAATTACCCCTATCTCTTATGAAAGTGTAATATTACCATATCTTATACTTGATTAATTTCATTCATAAAATTATATCATTATTGATAATAAATTTTATATGTATTAACATTGATTTCTTATCCTTATTCGTAATTTAAATTCCCTCTGATGTTCTCATAATTATGTGGAAATAAAATTGTCTCATGCTACCATCATATTTTTTATATCTTATTTTAGATAAATAATGTTTTGATACAGTTTTTAGGATTTCTGTTTTCTACAATGGTGTTTTAAAATATTAAATATATTTTTCAAATATTTTTAATGGAGTGGTTTATCTCCACTTTGAATTCCATGGATAACCTCTATATATTTTCCAAAACATGTTATTGAATATTAAAGAAAAAAATGGTATTCAATTGGTTTCCTTCAATATTTTTAAAATAGAATTTAAATGTGATTATTAAATTGTTTTGACATGCATGTTGTAGGGAAGTACAAAATAATTTTATTTTCATTAATTAATTTTGGAGGATAACCAAGGTCATATCACTTTATGAGTGTAAACATTAGTATAACATAAATTCTAATTCCCAAAATCTATTTCTTTTATTTTTTATTTATTTTTATGAAAACATATTCACTTTTGTGTTTTGGAATTTTTGAAAAAAATGAAATGAAAATATAAAACAAAAATTTATATGAAGAAATAATTAATTTTATAAATAAGGGTAGTAGTCATAGGGTTTATTTAGTTCTGTTCAATCATTATTGATTTATTGTATACATTTAGTTTTATAATTAATTTATGAAAAATTATTCATGGATTACTTTTATTTAGTTTTTTTAGTTTGTAATTTAATAATGCATTGGAAACATCTTTGTCACCCCAAACCCAAGATCCTTTAATATCCATATAGGATCACACATTGGCTAAGAACGAGATTCCTAAAAACCCATCTTCACTATATGGTGTTTCATACCATTAGGTATCCACTATTTCAACATATGAAGATATTACCCCATATAAGGGAGGTACAATAAGTAAATAAGAACTATTCAATTTCAGGTCCATGTAATGGTGGACAACTACAAGACCCATAAACATTCAAATAATGGCTGACAAACATTAATAATTTATAGAAAAACAATTAAGAACACCGCAAAACTTCCATGAAGTCCAATCCTAGGATTAGTCTCTTTCCATTTTTATGTGAAAGAGATCATAGTGGAATAATGGAAGAGATTAAGATAAATGTATATTTTATGAGATATTAAGATTGAGAGAGATATAAAAATAGACAACAGTTTTCACTTTAATTAAAATATTAATTTAATTATATTAAGTTAATGAAAAAACAATAAAACATAAACTAGAAATACCATAAAATGAAACACAAGTGAATATCATCTCCAACAGTATAATCCTTTTCAATCCACACTTGACCTAAATTTATTGGCCTTAAAATAATCCTTAGGTACTATAAATGATTCATACTTGAGTTTTATGTCAACTCAGTTCATAATGGGATCCACAAAGGGGGTCGAAAATTTCCCAAGTACTACTATAAATCAAAATAATAATTAATAACATGACAATTTAATCAATTAATCCAAAACAATAATGTTTTTATATAAATTTATTCAATATAAATGTAGGTAAGTCAATTCTCTAAAACTTATAACTGAATTTTTCTAGAGAATTAAATCCGAAAAACATTTTAATAGAATTTAATTCATAAAATTTATTTTTTTAAAATCCACTAAATAAAATGTCTGAAAATGGAAAATAAACATTCAAATTTCATATAAAAACAATTCCAATAACTCCCCAATCTTTAAAGAAATTAATCCAATCATGCATTTCACTTCCCCTATTTCCAAATGAAAATTATATTCCCTCAATAAATTTAAATTTATTATTTAATAATTAATTCTCCTACCAATTTCAATCAACCTCAAATGAAATTACTTTTATTAATCAATTAGTTTAATAGATATAATAATTTTATGCTCATACCTAAAGTACATGTCACATACCATAGGCTTCTATGGATTCTATCATCTCGACCTCATAAATATAAGAATCAAAATTAATCATTATGAATTTTCATTATGGTTCAAAAATTTTTTGGGGCTTACTGTTAGTAGGTAGTGAATAAAAATAGATCTAAAAATGTGGTATAAATATTTATCATTTTTAGATGAATAAAAAAATTCTCAATGAAAATAATCCTAATATGATGAATATATTATCTCTCAAAATCCCCAATTCTCAAATTAGGTACCTACTAAAACAAATCATAATGAATAAATAACACACTGTTGTTATTGAGTTTTTTGTTTTATTTTATTTTTAATAAATTTTTCTCTATAAAGATTTTAATTTCATCACTCGACTGCATATGATCATAAGAACTTCGATCTAGTGATAAACGTTTTTATCAGCAAAATACACAACCCATTATTTATTTTATTTTTTATTTTTTTAATTATTTATCTAGATAATTGAAGGAATAAAATATAATTAGTTGTACTTATCCTCTCCCAAATATCATAAAAATAAACCTATAAAATTAAATTACATCCCCATCTATCATGTTCAACCACTCCCCCACACTTATTCTATTGAATGTTATGCAACATTATGTCCGTAGGTTAACAATTGACATAACATTCTTGTAACACATCTCATTTCATATAAAGGTAAATCACTGATTATATAAGTAGGATTAGGATTTATGTCTTGGTGCATCCATGTATAAAGTGATAAACAATTAAAATTCATCAATCATAGTAATATTTATTTTATAAAGTAATGTATTTTATAATAAGACTATTAAATTCTATAAAAAAATATATCACATTTTATCAATAAATACACTATAGAAAGTAATTTGAAATGTTTTGTTTAGATGTTTTCTCATGGAAAAATAATAACTATTTATGAAAAATTGATCCTGGAAATGAATTTTTTTTCCGATATCAATTTCTTCAATTGAAAACATTCTAAATATAAGAAAAAATTAATTTTAATAATCCTTCTCATCTACAAAAATAATTATTTTTCAAATTCATTCCCTCATGAATAAGATTAATCATTCATTTAAATATTTCACTCATCTAATCATATTGAAAATAAAAATTCAAACATTGAATACAGATTTTTTTAACAAATCTTATGTCTCTTGTATCAATACTATAGTACATGTGCTCAATGTTGGGTATATAATTTATCATGTAATTAAAAAATCATTATAAAACTATTTTGGTAAAATTAAAAAACCATAGAAAATCATAATCACATTTTAAATAATTTATTAAGATAGTTCTTTAGGTTTTGTTGATATAGTTCTGTTTTAAAACAAATTTTCTACGTAAGATCCTTTTTACAAAAATATATTTGTTATACGATGTATTCAGATTTTTACAACGTAAGTTGTTTTATTGGTTTCTCCCATAACTTATTTTTTCATTATCATTAAGGAACTAAAAAATGAAAAAAATATTGAATGTATGAGTACCTTTTAATATTAAACCAAAAATTATAGAGTTAAATATTTTGGTGTTCTAATATATTCTTAATCAATGAATAAAAATTTAAATTTTTAAAATGAAAATATAAATAAAAAATCGATAATAATTATTTTGAACTACCCAAGTGGGACTTGTTTTTTATTTCATCTAGATAGTAAGTAGAATATATCATCTTTAATCTATTTTTAGGTGTAGTTTCACTGTGTTAAACCACCACATTTTAGTTTTTTATGACTTGAACTTATTTTTATTAGTTATAGAGGACTCTATGGATATAGCATACCAGATCAGTCCTAATTGTAATGAGGTAAAGTATGTTTGAATGACGTAGGATATAGTGTGGTTCCTCATCCACGTAGTTTTTTACAATTGAAACCTATTATTTAATATAAATTTTTTATTTCAATTTTACTATATTAATTGGATAATCAATGGGAATGTGATAATGCATTTTTATTTGGACTAAATTTAAATTTGATGGATTATTAGAAAAAACATCAAATTTAGAGAACTCATCTTATGATTATATATTATTAGGTAGATCCACGTAGATATATTTATGGTATTCCTATATTAAATATCCAATGATTATTTGGAATCTATAAACAATCCCCAATAGGTCATTGTCATTTTTGATATATTTCACAAGAAAAATATGTGTTTTATGAATATGAAAAATCAAAATAAACGGGGTAGTCCTGGTATCAGCATGAAATAAATTAAATAAAAATTGAGTTCATGTAAGGATCACCTCAATTGGTTTTCTTATCTAATCAATTCTTTAGTGAAAAATGCATCACTGAATTGAATAATAGTAGGTGGAGGTAGGTATTAAAGATCCTCTATCCTTCCTTAAAATTCTACCACTTGGATGGTTTCTTCATCATCCATGTCTAGGATGGGATGAAATGGTGAAATATCATATACATATTAAGAGATTAAGATATAATATTGTACTTGATACTCATCCAAAAAACTATCTTCATCTTATTGATCTCCCACAAAAATCATAGTAGGATATAATCCAAATGAAGAATCCACACTAAATATTCATGGTTTTGTTGGATCTTTTAAATGGGGTGGTTGGGATGGAGATTGAATTTATGGCCGAATTCATCCTCTTATATTCTTAAAAAAAATGGGTAAATCCAAAAGTTATTCTTCTATATCCTCTAGTTAATGTTCATGTATATCTAATGATTCATGGAAATATGTCGTTTTTTATTCCATTTTACTCCCCAATTAGTCCAATATATCACTCATCCATTTCACCCGATCATTTAAATCATTTTTAGAGAAATTCTATCTATGTTTCACTTGAAATGCTTCTTTTAGTGGAGAATAATAACAGTTAAAATAGATCATGGAAAATGAAAAAATATATGTTTATATTAATTTAATAAAAAAATAAAAATATGTAAGAAATAATGAAAATATAAAATGTTAAATAATTAAGGCTTAGATCGCTAGTAAATATTACATTTTTTATATTCCTTTCATATGCTGGTACAAATGAAAATTTATTTTCCTAATGGAAAACATGGGATGGAGAGGGTTATCTCACCTGAGGAGGATCATAATCAATCAAAAACTAATTCTAATTTACAAAATGTAATTTTTTTGGTAATTATTATTTTTGAAAATAAATGAAATTTTGGGTTTTTAGTTTTTTTTAAATGGTTCAATAAAAATTTAAAAATAAAATTTAGATAAATTTAGTGTAAAAGATAGAAAGAATAGTATTTCTCTTAGGGTTTGGTTGAATTGGGTCTATCATTATTCATTTATTTTTTTAATTAAATTTTATAATTAATTTATGATACTTCTTTAATGAATTAATTTTCTTATTTTTTTACTATGGAATTTTAAAATTATAATGAATCCTCATTTTCACACAAAACCCCATATGCACCAATATCTATATAAGACTAAAAATCACCCAAGAATGAAATAAAAAATTCTTCCATCACCACCATGTGTCATTTTATGTCTTCAGGTATCCTAAATTCCATTGTATTAAGTGTTTACCCAATTGAAGTGAGTAAAAATATTTAAATTAGTAAAAAATATCAATTTTAGATCATTTACATGGTGGATGAACCCTAAAATTAAGAATTTATCTATCATTAATCACAATTTTATTCCATCATTAATAATATAATGATTAATAATTCGTAATTCTATGAATCCCCCCACAATTCCAAGACTATGGTTTGTCACTTATCATACATAAATGAATGAGATCACAGTGGAATGATGGAGTGAATAAATAGATATTATGATTGGAAGAAATATTTATATTAGGGGATAGAGAAAGAGTGTGTGTGTGTGTGAATGTGAAAATGTTTAATTAAAATAAGATTTTGATTACATGGAGATATATAAATATGACTGAAAGAACCTAATGAAATAAAACTATGACAATGTAATGTAGTGGAATATCCTCTCAAACTGGTCAATACATATAAATCAACCATAGTAATATACTTATTGGCATCAAAAGTAACCTTGAGCAATATAGATTTGTCATAAAATAAGTCTTGGTTTGACTCAAATCATAATATGGTCTTTAAAAGGGGTCTTGGAAATAACTCGTGATTAATATAGAAGTATCTGAGCCTTTGTAACATTTTTAAACCATAAATATTGTTTTTATGTTGTAAAATAACTTATAAGACAACCTTGATTTAGTTTTAAGACCTACATTTATGGGTTTATGTTGTTGGTGGAAGTTTTACAGCATGAAACATGTGTGTCACACCATCACCCTTAGGTGGATCATAACAATTTATCTTTTTCATAACAAAATTATTTTCCCTCACTTAACCAACGGGGTTTACATCGTAAATTCACTATTTAAGATAAAAATATTCTATCTCTAGATCTTTTATCCATGTTTCATCTTGTTTCTACAATTTTTACCTCCTGTATAGGTCATAAACCTACCCTTTTTTCATACATCATTTTCATCATGAATATTAGACATTTAGTATTTTTTTGAACATTTTCTATATAATAAAAACAAATCATAGAATCATATAATAATGGGATAGTTGAATCTATTAAAGTTTGAAAACAATGTGTTATATATATAAATATTAGTACAAAATGTTGGTCTATCAATAAGTTTAAAAATAATTTCTAAACAATATTTTATGGCATCTCTTGTTGAATTGGAATTAATACATATAATGATTCCATTAAATTTATCATAATTATTTCGTAATTATTTTAGAAATTTTAATTTTTAAGAACTAAAATGAAATAATATAATAATTTTCAAATCTAAGGGTTTTATTTTAAAAAGGAATTCATGATTTTCAATGTGATTATAATTTCATGAGTGTATGAGAAAAAATTCTACAATGTTTCTATGTATTATTATGGATTTTATGAATTAATATTTATAATATTTAATTTCTACATAAACCCATTTCTTGGTTTCAAATAATAATTTTCATTATAATCAATATATTTAGTGTTATGGAAAATAGTTTTATTTAGTTTTCAATAAATTCAAAAAATGGGTTTCTCTATAATTTTTCCACTATATATATATTGTAATTATATCCCTAGAAGTTATTCCTCATTAATAACCATCTATATGTTCTTATCAAATATAATTTTTATTGTTTGAATTTTGGGTATCATCCATTTTCATTCATGAGATCAATTTTTGTAACACCAATATGAAACATTGTGAAACCCATTTTCATAACCATTGGTTTATGGTGATCTCATGTTTAAAAAATATTTTCATCCCCTAGGTTTTCATAATATATTTAATTATGATATATCAATGAATTCATATGTATGGATGATGACTGGTGGTCTACTATACCTACTTTCAATGTATTTATTAGAGTTTTATTTCTCATGAGATCATGAATCATGAACATGATAGATATTTTAACAACTGAATGGATGTCCATGATTGAATTTTTTCATAAAATAAAGTAGAGAAGTGGTTGGATTTTTTCACAACATAAATCATTCCCATTTATATATTTTTTTCTAGATATAGGAAATTATCATTTTTAGATTTTCTTACAAAATTACATATTTAATTCTAGTATTTTTTCAAACATAAAGGGTGGAAATGATTGGTTTTTTACATAGACTAGTGGGTGAAAAATACCAATATTTAAAAATAATAGTATTCTTTTTTTTATAATTATTCTATAATTCATTTTTATTATCTTAGTCAATTACATTGTCATGTTTCTATTTCAAATTACTTTAATTATTTTTTATGGACGATGTTTATTATAACACACTACTATTCCATGGTACGTGATTTTTCATTATGATTTCATTTCTCTCAATCATGACATATATGGAGCTCATATTTTACAATGTTATTTTCAATATAACATATCTCCTCTTCTCACATGTTCTTATATTTTACTGATCATACCCTCGATTATATGTTGTTGTATTTTTACACAATATTGGGAATTTGAGCTCACCCATTTCATATCTTTTCATTCCATATGTCATCAACAAGTGTATAACTTTTGTTAAGTCTAAAATAAATTCTAGTGTTAATAAATTATGAATAAACGTTCAAAGGTTTTTTAAAATAATTTTATATTGTAGAAAGTTCATAGATACATTAATCCTTCATTTCATTAGAATGTTTGTTTAAATGTGAGAGAAAATGTTTAACATAGGTTTGATATACAAAATTACGAAATTATAATCATCAATAATATCACTATTTTATCAAATCCATTGATTGAAAAAGTGTTTTCAGTACCGGTTATGAATGTGTAGGGCTTATGTTCCTTAATATACATTAATATACATGTTTAAGTGTAAAAGGTACCACATACCTTTATGTCAAAGCTATTATCCTCCTTAAATCACACTGGACAACCTTTTCGAGCATGGAACTTGCCTCATGAAGCTCACGAGTCTCTATTTCAATCCAAAAGATAAAATCAATTATTTATGAAAAAATATGACTAATGACCCTTAGTTTTTTAATTATATATAAATAAAGTTATCTCTCCATGTATCCTCCCATTAATCCGACATAAATGTATGATAAATTAAATACCAATTAGAATATAAAAAATAAAATAAAATAATCACATAATATACCTTTATAATAATGATTATGACCAACAAGAACTCATCATTATGAATATTTATCTACATAATATATGGAAAATCCCCATCAGTTCCGGATTATTCTGTCAGACACTAGTGGATTCATTAATATAACTCTATTCTATAACAACTAGACAATAGAGGAAATTGGGATGAAGAATTTAATAAGAAAAATATGGTAAAAAACTCATCAAATCATCATGGAATGATATTGAGGGCCAAACCCACCCACGAGTATTATAAGGATAAATAAAGTGGTAGATATCTGATGAAATTGATCTCTCTAGAATCCCTAAGTTCACTTAAGGATATACATATAAGAACATAAATTTATACTTATTCTCCCTCTAAAATCACCATAGAAAAAAATAATACCTCTTTTAATCTAGAATTGAGTAAATATTACCCTACGGGACACCCGATTAGTATCCACTAGTCACTTGTTGGCCTTATAGGGTTTAAAGAACCAATGAAAATATCATATAGTGCTAAGTTACCTACATCATGTACTTTGTGTCCTTCTTCTTTTGAATCTAAGTTGTGTGGATACAAAAAACTCGACCCATCGTTGATTCCAACACTAACGCCTCAGAGATAGAAACAAACATCCAATAAATTATAAATATTCTAGAATAATGTGTTTTATTATAGTAAATATATCAAAGGTTCCCCCAGTTCCATGTTACATCTTACTAATTATATATATAACTAATTTAAAATAATTTCCTTGTACTTATATGATTTTACAATCCAACTTTTTACCATCGTTTTTATGAAATATATATGTGATATTACCCATTCAACCTAATATAACCATTTTTACAAGTTATCACCATATATAAGTAAGGGTTCCCATGTGCCTTTGTCTATGTCTTATTTAATATCCCACTATCTTAAACCATTAAAATATGAATCTAAATTTATTATGATGAATATATTTTAATGGTTTTAGCAACAATTTGATCAGTCATCTATGACTTATTAATTATTAATTTTCATTCACCCCATTACATAAGTTATTAAATTTTCTATATTAAGATTTCAAAAACAATGTATTCTCATTATAATTATCCTTATACACCATGTATAAAATAAATACTATTTAATGAATCATGGGAAATTTAATTTTAATTATTAATAGTTACTTCTCAAAAAATCAAATATATATATCGTTTATACTTATCCTAAAAAATTTAAAAATTGACCTTAAACTATAGTAGTTTCAACTTATCAACGTGAATGATGATAAATTATTTTCACTTACTAGATTCTCAATTTTTCATAAAAATGTATTTCATGTGTAAATGTAACATTATTGATAGATTAATATCATTTTTATGATTACACAATGATAAACGTGGGTTAACATTTTGGAAATTTAAAATACATTAAGTATTAGATATAATTGAATAGATATTATCAAGAAAGTAAAATATTTATGTTTTTTAACATTGTAGTAAAGTATTATTATATTCTAAAACTAAAATGGCATCATCCAAATACATGAAACTTTTGGAGCATATGTAACCATTGGAAAAGGTAATATAACACTTAAAACACTACCAACAATGTTTCATACCAATGAACCTGACAACTCTGAATGCTAGATGTAAAAAATAGTTAAATAATATATAAAATATAAATATATAAAAATTAATAATAATAATAATAATAATAATATAAATGTAAAATTATAACAAATCAACTAATATGAGGCAATTTATTTTCATGTAAAATTTCTTTCTTCAATGAAATTTAAACATTCTCCACTTATTTTTTTATATAGTCTTTATATTTCCCATTTATAATCTTTTTTAAAATTGTTTTGATTTGTGGTGTTTAAAATTTCATTTCATGATCTTTTAGTTATTTTTTTTATTCAAAAAATCTATTTTTTGCAACTTCATTTCCATGTTCTCCTTCTTTTCATATTATTTTATTTTTGTGGAAATATTATTTTTTCACAATCAATTATAAATAATAAAATTAATACCATAATATTTTCCATCTATTTTTTATGTATTTCATATATTTATACCTCTATTATTGTTTTATAATTCACATCATATGTTATTTATATTGGGTATCTCTAAATTCTTATTATTTATTATAATAATATTTTTATATCACTAACTATATATCTCACATTAAATTAACATTTTATTCCATTTCTATGTTATTTATCTCTATTATTTTCTCAATATCATTTCAAATATTTATATGGAATTTACTATACTTACTTTACAACATACCCTTTAATTTATGTGTTGAAAAAAATACAGTTCACAATTATATTTGATGGGAGTATACCTAAAAAGTATACCATTATTCTAACTAGAAAAATATTAAAAATATATACCATGTTATTTAAATATATATAATTATTTATTATATAATTCGGTTGATGTAAATAGTTCATTAGGAAACATTACTTTTTTATATTGTTTATCTATTCATTCATATGATGAATGCATTGGGATTGTCATGTGTTTTGTGGGACCCATAATGATATAAACCATTAATCTATCGACATGTTACATGAGAAAAACTAGTTTTCTTATTTGTAATATTCCTACACATTTATGTATGATTCCTTTTCACTTGAACTTTATGACATGTAATGATATTTGATGATATGTATTTTATCATTAATTGATCAATTATTATTACAAATAAATATATTTTATTTTCATTGTTATTCTATCCAGAAATAATTTAACATTATTGTGTTTATTTTTTTAATGAAAATTGAGCATTTATTACATTAAAAATATTAATTTCATGTTATCTTATGTTGTACACTACCCATTACTAAGAATATAGCCTCTGTTTCATTAGGAAATATTGAATAATGTATGCTGATAAACATTAGAAAATAATGATGTTTCATTAATTCTTAGGATGAAAATTATTTTTCTATGTTAATATAATGATCATGTATGCATCAAGTCTAATGAAGTTACAACACATTTGAATCCTATCTTTTCTGATTTATATTTTTTACACCCAATGTAATAATTTAAACCAACTTCAAGTTATTGGAGTCAACATAGTTAAACTATTACTATAATGGTAGTTATAAATTTTTAATATATTAGGAACCTCTTGAAAAATTATATGGAATAACCTATCAATTAGAAAACTGTTTGGTTGAGTAACGAGAGTGGGATGTTTTTTGGTTCAATTTTGTGTAAGAGAAAATATTTTAAATTCTATTGATTTGATTTTTTAAAAAAAATTATTATATAGATAAATGATGATGACCTCTCATGTGTAATGTTCAAATAGTATCATTTTATGTGTATCTCTATAGTTTTAATATCAATAGATTAATAAAAAAGGAATATTAGAACCATTTTTATTGATTCACTTATAAAATTTGAATGGATTTGTGAATTTTACTATAGGTTATAAATCCCAAATTGGTATGTTTTGATTTATAATATATTAAATATTTGTTAACATAGGAATTATAAACTAGATATATTGTAGCATCCCGAAAAAGATTCCAATAAAATGGTGCTCTAATAAGGTTCTCCATAAGGCCTCAATTATACCTCCAAATACACCAAATTCTTTCAGCTAGTAGTGAGGGTCCAAAGGTGGATACCATCATTTCAGAGTAACAACATTGGAAATAACTATATATCATCCATAGAATTCATAAAAAAAAATTAGAAGAAATAAATAAAAAATGAAACAATAATAAAAGAAATGTTATAAAATCTAGGAATATTATGTTATATATATAACACTTGTCATCCACTAGGTTGAACATAGAAGTATGAGTAAATTAATGGAATATAAATAATAGTGTTGTTCTCTATTATTATCTCCGATACAGATAACAAAAATAATCTCCTAATACTTATTTGATACACCTTACTCAATCATTCTTAGGCATCAGTCCTACCTTTTCATACATCCATGTGAACATATTATTGGTTACCCTTATTCATTAACAGCCATGGTAGTGTTTGAGTGAAAAAATTAGTAGGGATCGGTCAAAATGATATCATACATAGCTATTAATATGAAAAATGCGTAAAAGTGTGATAATAATTTGGATAATATTGATACTGATAATGACTACTAGAAATAATCTGCAAGATATGTCGTATAAGAAATTCCAAAGGAAGGTGTTCAATATTGGTGAGACACAAATGAATAATGAAAAAAAATAATTCAATTTATGCACAATCATTCCCTAGGTTTTTGATCCTGATCAACTAGTAAATGTTATATCATGTATTTATATATTTCATATATATATGTGTTTATATATATATCTATATACATGAGTGGGGTGTATTAAATTACATAAACAACAATACTTGTTCCTTGGATCCGTAATCCCAATCATTTAGAAACCTTATGAAAATGTAATTAAGAAGGATGTTATACAACTCATGTTATATATAATGAAGTCCTTATCTAGATAATTGGGATTACAGAACCAAGTATTCGTATAACATCATTATAAAGAAGGATTTCATGTAACAATGTAAAATCTATAGATGGAAATTTACCTATTATAAATAAATCTCGGAATGATGTGTATAACAAAGGTTTCCTAATATAAAATAAAATAAATTAAATTAAATAATGTCATTTTTCATATGAGTCATTCCATTGAATTTTTATATGGGGAATCCAAGTATCACTCAGGGTATACATATCAACTCACACTATGGTTCAAAATAAAGAATTCCATTATTAGAATCCAAGTATCACTGATGGAATATATATAAACTCTCCATTTGAGTCCATGAAATGAATTCCTTTATAGAAATCCAAATTTCATTCAAGGAATACATAACAACTCGCACAATGGGTCGATCCAAGGAATTTATAAATGGGAATATAAGTACAACTAAATGTGTACATAGAAACATTCCCTATGAGAATCTCGAAGGAATTACTACATGGGAATCCTAGTATCACTAAATCAATACATGATTCATAAAACTACAAAACCTGTTCAAGGTATTCCATAAAAATATACCCAAGAATGGATCAACACATAACAAAATGGATTCAAGTAATTATGTCTAAAATTTAAAATATTATAATAATAAAATAAAATTTGGTTAATAACTAGACCGTAGGAAGTTTATATTAGAATCCCAAAAGATCATGTCATGCTAGGCCCATTGTAAGAGAACTAGGATGAAACTATGAATATGAATAATGTATACAAAATAAATAAGTGAAAGTAAAAATGAATGAATGAGGGTGATAATATGCATATAACTGACACTACTACCTTAGCCTCCAAGATTACATGTTTGGTATGGATTCTGAGATGACACCTGCTACCATCACTACAAAAACCCACAATGTAAAAGATCAGGTTCAGTCAAACAATTTAAAACCCACTTAGTCCCACATGTCAAACACTCGATAGGCATCCTACATAAAATCCACAAGATCCATTACAAGAAGATGAATCCATTTTGTGGGTCTTATAAGTCATTATGATTGAAAGGTATCCATCTTAGGTCCCTATAAAGTAAATGAAGTGGCATACCATACGGGATGCTCAGTCATGTTTAAAGCCTCATGTCGAGTATGAAAGAAGCACACTAGGGTCTCTAGTGACTTCTAGCAATCATCCAATACAAACTACCCATTACATTTAATTAAATAAATTATCTATAATAATTTAAAAATAGGGATTCAATGACATGGGAATACCCAATCGTACATATAATACCATAAACAACCATAAATAAAAATGTTATGGTATGATATACCAACTATCCTTATAGATCATTCAATTTAACATCCAAGGACTGATAGTAGCTTTAATGTACCGTCCAAGCTCATCTGACATGATCATGGTCCTGTCTTATTCTAAGATCCTTAGAAATTAATTAATTATAATTACACCATATTTAATTAATTGAGATCATCAATATAACCAATAAAAACTACTAAATTTATAATTTTATACATTATAAAAAACATAGTGGTGGACCTCATGTCATCAGATCTATGTCAAAACATTCTCCAAAAATAAGTGACACATCCTTACCCAGAATCAGAAATAATTTATATGAAATGGACCCCAAAAAAACACCCAAAAATAATAATTAAATCAATTAAAGCTTTATAAATTCACCAAGGTGACGTAACTTGGTTAAAAGGAATATGCTGATGTGAATATGGTCTCCTGGGATAAAGTCCTCTAAGGAGAAAAAAATCCTCAACTACAATGGTAAATTTGACTAGGGTTCATTGGAACCAATAATGAACCCTAAATGATCGCTCCCAAACTCAGAAACGATGGAAGAATAATAATACAGAAGAAATGTGTACGAACATCTTACCTGCAAATGTCGTTGAATCACAAGTGAAACACACTCGATTGGTGAAGGAAGAATGGTAGTGGATATTTAGTTGAGAGATAATTCATGCCTCCAACATTCCTGAAAAACAAAGGGGGGATGAACCACCTATTAAAAATTTTAAAAAAGGCAAGACCTCCATATAAATATTATATAACTGTTACATGTTGTGTTATAGTTTCATGAAATTTAACATATACCATTCATGTATTCTATGGGTAAAGACACCATATAACATCCTAGTACCTGTACTCCCAATTGATTTTCTAAAATCATAAATATTACATTTATTGCATTGATGATAATAATTTTGACCCAAATTTTTTATCTAAATATTACAACATCAAAAGGAAAACATTGATCACTTACAACCTCAATGACCTTTTAGGTATAATATTTTAGATATGTATGAAAATATTATACATAATCAATTCAAAAGTCATTAAATGATAATAACTCCCAATTAACCCAAATTTTCTTTTTCACATTCAAACATCATCAAAATTAATATGTAATCCCTTCATATATATTCCTTCTTAAAAATCACTCTTTAAAACATGATGAAAAGGAAAAATAAGAACATTGATGTCAATTTCACAATAAGTTCAGACATAATAATTAACAATTGAATTTCATCAATGACCAGAAATACGAAAGGGTATGATGAAAAATAAAATTGCATGAGTGAATCATAAAATAACTCACACTTATCCATACCATGATCATTAAATATATAAAACATGTAAAAGAACAGACTCATTAGAATTGATAATTAGTATCCATGTGATATCAATATCAATCATAAAAAACATTATAAACCCACAGTAAGAATAAATAAAAAATGAATGTAACTTGAGAAATAATTTAATATATTCACTCATACAAATGAAATAACCATATGACTAAATTCCATACCCAATTCATTGGAGGGCTATCATGGACCCACCCATCTTTGGTTTATTAAATAACTATTATTATTGGGTTACCACAGAACCACATGTCATTGGGTTATCACATAATAACACTTCATTGGTTTATCATAGAACCACCCATAATTGGTTTATAATGTAACTAGCTATCAAATTTCCAATACCATTAAATAATCATAAAAAAATCTTCCATTACAACAAAAACTCATAGTTACTACCATTATCTATTTTATAACTTGATCAACATGTGAAAGAGATATAGGTTATATAAAAGTATAATTGAAACATTATTAACAACTGAGAAAGAAATGTATTCTTTAAAAATCACTTTTAAACATGATTAAACCATTGAAATGAAATAGGTTCCATAAAAATCTCTTCAAAACATGGTTAAACATGGAAAAAACGGGTTCCATAACAGTCTCTTAGAAACAATGTAAATCAATCCAGGAAAGAATGAGGATTATATGAATAAACTATATCTCATGTGGATGATAATTAATGAAATGGTATATTGACATTTATTAATGGAAACACCATTAAAATATCATTAAAAAATCAAGAAGAAAATAACTTTTTCATTTTTTAAAACACTATATGAAATATAATCATTTTGAAAATAATTTACTTTGAATGTAACAATGGAAACATATAAATAATGTCTGAAAACTCATTTAAATAATTTATTGAGTAAAAAACCCTTTGGTATTTGAAAAAAAAACTTTTTAAAACACTATTTAATAAATTTTGGAAACATTTTTAGAAATCATGGCTTTGGACGAAAATTGTTTTTTACCAAAAAAAAATATTTTTAATAAATAAATTCATTTGAAATATTGATTATATTTAGGAGACAATATTTTAAATTATTTTAGTTTTATTTTATATATTTTTAATCCCAAAAAATGTTTAATTTTATGGGTATTTGTCACAATTTATTTCTTTAGTGGTATTTTACCTTAATTTCTAAAATTACCTAATTAAAATTTTATTTTTTTTAATTGATTTAATATTTGGTTTATAATATTTTGTTAAATGACAAAAACAATGAAATTAATTCCTTTTAAGATTATGTAAATATTGGGATTCATTTTATTTTTTAGGGAACAAAGCTCAATCCATCATTTGAGGGTCTAAAAGTTTCACACAAGTTGTGCCTTGAAAACTGTGAACAGATCTAGAAATTTTTTAATGTTGGTTCCATATCACGTAAAGGACATGACCAAAAGATATAAAATTCAACACAATGTATGAGAGAATCATGGGAAAACTTATTTAACTATTTTCCCACATGATTTATCTTTTTTAAAGATCATTAATGAATGGAAAAGTGGAGCATTAGAATTTGAATAATCACCAATCCAGAATTAATTTATCAGATGAAATTAGACATAAATCCAATATACAATGCGCAATAATTGTAACATTTGGATGGTAAACATGACTAAATCTTTGTAAAAAAAACAAGAAGGAATTTTTTTTGAAATCATCCATTTAATGGGGAAACAAAATTGAATCTTTTAGTGGACATAATTGGATCATAAAATTTCCTCCCTTTATATATTAAAATGTATTTAATATTCATTCAAATGGATTTTCACTATAGGTAGATATTTTTCATAGTTTAGTCATAATTTTATTTTATTTCCAGTTTCTAGTCACATTGTATGTTTTATTTTAACATTTATATTATCTATATTATTTTTATCTCTTTTTTTCTTCCCTAATTTATTCCTAATTACGAACTCTTATACTCATGATCATGAGTCGTTATCCTAAGTAAGATACTGAGCGATTAATCCAGTGATGAACCTAAGTATTTTTGTTTTCTTTCGAAAATAAAAAAAATAAAAAAAAAATGTTAAATAGTACTAGTGACTGATTGACCAAAACAAGTCATCAAGAGAATTACATTGGTTAGACCCTGGGTTTCACTTAGTTAATAAATATTTTGAGATCGTGAACAAAAATTCATCATCGAATTAGTGATAATGTTCGGTATTGATGTTATATTCACTCACTAGTTTTATTCACATTTTTTAAATAATTCCATTTTATCATAAAAAATAGAAAAAAATCTTTTAATTAAAAGGGTAAAAAATATTATTTTTTCATGTCTTTCAATTCAAATTAGTATCCATGGAGTAGCCAATTTCAGGTGAAATAAGAAGTTGAAATTGATCTTGGTGCATGGTTCCAATGAATTAGTGAATTAATGAAAACATTAGAGATCTATATAGAATGAATAACATAATATGTACGTGTATTTAAAGAGAAACCAAAGCTATAACCAAATCCAGATGTCGAACCAGAACTAGTGGTGGAAGAGATTTCAAAAATAATTTTTTATGTTAGATAAATTTACGTGGATGATAATGTGATACCAAAAAATTAATTTCTTTCTCTCATACTAAATAATTTCTTAAGGAGGTTTCTCATGAAAAATTTCATGATGATATACATTCGATAGATCAATAGTTTTGTGTATAATCTTAGAATCACTTTGTTAATGATAACATGAAACTTGATCACCCTATTATTGATAATGAAAGATAATCACAAATCTACATATCGATTTCTTTGGAAGATGTTAAAGAAGATTCACATGATGAGATTTATTTTATAATGGTCCTATAAAAATAGATAAATTTTCAAGAATACTTACATGAAAGGGAATATTTATTTATTTATATTTGATGTTTTAATTTTATTCAAGATGAATTGTTTTATGACTTATCATTTTCTAAAAAAAATTTAAATAACCTAAATATTACAGGCCTAGGATGTTAAAAAAGGGACTAGATAAGTGGTTGTGATTAACTAATAAGAGCCATATAATATAGTGGTGGCGCGACTACCTCCTCTATAATAACTTTTATATCATATAGAGGACAAAGAAAAAGACAACAGCAAGTTCCCCTATTTTCTTTTCCCTACTACTATAAGCCTAAATTATCTATTTCATCTTTCTTGTGAGTTAGTAATTTTATTATATTATTTGGGGTTATTTACTTTTAGTGTTTAATAATGGATATTAATAATCTCACATGTGGTGAATCATCTCAAAGAACCACACCCACCTTATAATTGGGGATAATCTATAACAACTGTCTAACAAGGGTAGTAAAAACCTAGCACCCATATGGGAGTCTAAACCGAGTAGTAACCCATTTCAATCCCCTTTCCTTTTCCTTATTATTATTATTATTATTATTATGTTATTTATTTAATTTTAATGTTTTAGTAGTTATGTACTAAACTCAAGGATTATACTAAAAAATAAATTATGTTGTGTCTTTTCTTTTTTTATATTTTACACAATTTAAATTCAGTGTGTAAAACTTTATTTATCTAATTTTAACAAAAAATATGGTCATTAATGTAGTAATTGTGGGGGAGGGACTTCAATATATTTTTAAGAATATTGATTCATTTTATTTTTTATTTTTATTTTCCTTTTCTTAATTTTTCATGTTTTCCAATTTTATTTTGGATTTTTTTACTATTTTTTATCTAAATATGATAATTTGAAAAATTCAAACCATCTTGGTGTTTTCATCACAATACATGATTTGAATATTAGAGGATTTAGATGATTTTTTAACGAATCATGTTTATGTATTTCCAATCCTTTCATTTGATGATGTTTGATTGATTTTAAAACTCATGTACACTAGTATAATCCAAATTGAAGATGTTTCCCCACCAAATTCTTTTCTAAAACTTTTTGAAATATTCTTTACATTTCCATTTTTTCTTGAGATTGAGACAAAATACATATATAAAACCTTTGAGTGAATTGAGAAATAATATTATGGGGAGCTATGTACGACATTCATGTGAGAATTAACATGACATTGAATGGATTTATCTTATTTTTTATGAGCTAAGAATTTTTCATCCATTTAGAAGGCTTGATATTTTCTTTCATGTGATAATTGAGTGGTGTTTACATTTATACAACGGGAAATTTGTTTTGACCTTGATATAAGATAATTTCCTAGGGGTAAAATGTTTATGTGTGGATGAATTGACATAGAAAATATTTTCAATATTTTAATTTTAATTTAAATGTTTTTATCCTACCAATGTGTTATTTAATAGGTAGTGGTCACAATTTGTTGTTTTAGTGGTATTTTGAGATTAAATTCTAAAATATCCTATTTTGGATTTTAAATATTTTAATTTATTTTTTTATTTACAACATAATATTTTATTCTCAAATCGAAATTTTGAAATTCTATCTTATTAGTATTACAAAAATAATTGGACTAATTTTATTCTTTAGGTCACAATGTTAAATACATTATTTGAGGGCCCAAAATAAGCTCACAAGTATTACCATGAAAACTGTGAATGGATTTGGAGAGTTTTGATGATGGGAACATATCTGATAAAGTGATGGTCTGAAGAAGTTAAAAGTAAAAATAGCGTAAGAGAAAATATGGTGGGAGACCATATTTAATTGTGTACCCACACTATTATGCTTTCTTGAACATAAATAATGGATATGAAAGTGGAGTATCAGAATATGAAGAGTCACCAATCCAGAATTTATTTGTTGGATTAAATTATCGACACATCATATATCTGGTGGAAATAATTATCACATTTTGAGGGTGCATGAGGGTAAATAAGGGGGAACTTTTTTAAGAAGAGAAAACTTTCAAAAACATATATTTAATGAGGATACCATGTGGATTATTTTGGTGGACATAATTGAATATAATAACTTACTCACGTTTCCTATAAAAATTTACTTCATCTTTATTCCCAAAGGTTGGCACTCTAAGTGGCCTTTTTTAATATTGTAGTCTTTTATTTTATATTATTTTCATTTTTTAATCGCATTAATGTTTTAATTTATGGTTTATACATTATATCTTATTCTTTTTCTCTTTGGTTTTCTTACCCCATTGTTTCCATCACTATGAACTCTTATTCTCATTGTCATGAGTAGCTGACCCAAGGATGTTCCTAGGGGAGTAATCTAGTAATGACCCCAAGTCTTTGAACATTCATTCTTAATCATTAATATTTTACTAGAGATAGGGTGAGGGGGAACTTAGTTGGAAAGGACCTTTCGTCACTACCCTCCCTCACCAAATGGAGGGAAGGGTCAGTAGATTTCGAGGACCTTCCTTCTTTAAGTTGATGGAGAGATAATGACCCCCGAAACCCGCCTTCAATGGGTCCCAGAGTGGCGACCAGCACTAAGGGTGTAGAATCACACACTAAATAGAAGGCATTACCCTTTTTATTTTAAAATGATTGGGAGATAAGATATAAAATCCCACAACACAAAAACTAAAAGTGCAAGTACAGCTAAAAGTAAACCATTTCCATATGCATGTTCAAAGGTAAAAGATACAAATCACAAAACTCTAAAGGTGAAAAGATACCAAGAAAAGGATAACAACAACAACAAATTCCCCAAAGGTCCATGCTAGTACAGCCCTGCACGATCTCTGAAGTCCTCCTCAAAACCTAAAAGCAGTTTTATATACATAGGGTGAGAATACCTGTATACTTAGTTGAGAAAAACAAAGACTCTCATGCACAAGTGAGGATACATTCTAATGCCCCGTGGAAAAAGAGATAACCAACACCTAACAAGGTAAACTATCCACCTAACCTCACCAAGGCATGCTCCCCATATAACGCAAGTCAAGTAACATATAGTAATATCACATCGATATTTTGGTACCCCATGCTGCTTTCCCACTGGTTATTGATGACATCATATGCATCAAACCAATCCCTCCATTCTCACTGTGGTCCCACTGCCGCACCCACCCGCACACACCTTTGCCACAACCACACATCCCACCCGCAGACACCTGGGCTATAACTGCTATCCCCCCATAGTCACCTGGGCCATAACAACCTCACTTAACCATGCCCACAAACACCTAGGCCATAGAAACCACTGCTACGCCTGATGAAACCTGGTCCATAAAGCTACTGTCACACCAGAAGACACCTAGGCCTCATCCAGAAGATACTTGGGAAACAAACTGCCCGTAAACACCTGGGCCAACCACCAAGACTACCATGCCCAATGATTCTTGGGCTAATAATGGAACCCAGGCCATCATATCATGCCCTAAGAGTCTTGGGCTATCCGGGAAAGGGAGCAAAAAAGGAGATAATAAACAGCCACTCAAAAGAGTGTTGGGAAAAACACTGTCCCCCACGAAATGGGGGTGTTTGGCACTAAGTTCCCAACATGGGTGTGGCACGAATAAGAAACATAAGAACTACAAATATATGGATAAGTAACAAACACTCAACCCAACCTGGGGTTTCCAAATCCAATCCAAGCACAAGTACACTCATCCTTATTCATAGGAAGCACACTTCTCACAGCCGAGACACAACTCATCCCCAGAGCCAATTCCCATTTAAGCTATTCTAGATTCCATGTTCAAGTAATCTCATTTAAATAATGTTCATCACTACTGGGAAACTAAAAGCATAAGAACAAACCTAGGGAAAAAGGTTACATCCAACAAAAATTTAAGCATTCACACCCATTTCTCTTGCAAAGTCACAACAATAAGGGATAAGTGAGATCCCTCAAAGTACTAGAACCAAAGAAAAACACAAGACACAGCCCTATGTCCCCAAAATCTCGGAGCCAACAATTTCCCAACAATAGAGTATTCCACCCCAATTCGTGATATAGGCAGAGTAATACCACAACCTCAAATTCACATTCAGCAAAAGTACAACAACAGGGTATCCCATCCCAACCCGTATCACCCTAGTAATCAGCCTGTGAAAGAAACAACTAAACTGATACCACAAACACAAGGAAGGCCCAAGCAGGTATTTTTGGATTTAAAAGATTTAACACACTCTATGGTTTCAATTCCATTGTTCTTTAACCGGGTTACCACATAAAATTGTTGATCCTGGTGCCTTCAATTTATTTAACCAAGTATACGTAATTAACCAATTACTTGTTACCATTATTTAAACATCTAGGGGCAATGAGGTTCATTAGTGCGCAGAGAAATACCACCAACGACCATGATTTTCAGTGAGCATAGGCCCGTACAATTCATAACACATAACAACATAAAGAGTACAACAGAACAACGATCACACCTCGCCATCATTCATTAAAGGTTCGTACATTATCTTTGTTAAGTTTGGTTTCATCAATTTCCACAGAGGAAAAAGCATTCCCACCCTTCATGATACACAAAATTAAGAGAGGAATGAGAAAATCCCTACTTGATTGATCAACGATCGAAGTATTTCTCCAGGAACTAGTATTAGGGGATGCGAGACTTGCAGGGCTCTAGCACAGGTGCACCACATGCCTTGTGAATAGAGGACTTCAAAAGCACAAGGAATAGGAGACTATCCAAGAGGAAGGAGAAGAAAATCCATCTTGATAAATAGATGAGATCCCAATGTTACGGGATAAGAAATTTTAATGCATTGGATGTCGGATCCTGGTTCTTCCACGCGGTTGGGTGGTTACACACGACTAGATTAATTGTTATTTAGTAGAGAGGTTTCATTGGATTCATATATATTAATTATGGGCTTAAAAATGGTTTTGAAATGCTTCAAAAGGGTTAAAAAGGGCATAAAAGAGGTGTTACAGGGGAGGATGTGGAAGAAAAGCCTGCCAAGGCCGGGTGACACCGATCGGTCCCACCTATTCGGTCGCCCCGATCGGTTGCGCCGATTAGCCGCGCCGATCAGTCACCCTGATCTGTCGCACCGATCAGTCGCCCCAATCGGTCACACCGATCGGTCACACCGAACATGGTACGACCCCTTAGGATCCTAGAATTTGGCAAAGGGATGAATCATGAGGGTCTGGGCCATTACACCCATTGTGTCCCAACATTCCACCCAATGTTTAGATTTTGATTTTATAATATTATCCCTCGATCAAGGAGGAGGATGTATACTCTCTCAGTTATAATTTAAAGTTCCATATATTCCCAACCGTAGGAAAAATATTATTTTCTCACATACAATGGACTGCTTTTGTTAAGTAAATTTGAAACAAAAAAAATGCAATGATGCTTCACTTGAAGTGATTATCTCGAAGATATATCCTTTATTTCAAACATCATTCAATCATCATTCCATTTTTCATTCCATTTTAATGTTTAATTTTTTATTTCATTCTTTATTTCAAACCCTCTATTTCTTTTAGTTTCATTTCATAAAAAAAAATTAAAAAAATGGATTATTTTTATTGACTGATTGACCTAAATAACTATTAATGAGAACAACCATGGTTGGACCATGTTCTATACTTGGTTAATAAATATTTTGAGAGCGTGCATGAAAACCCTTCCTCAGTATACAAAGTGTAAAAATAAGGGAAACATTAATTATCATGAAATAAACATAGTATAAGAAAATTAATGACAAATATTTATAAGACTATAATAATATTTCAACATTGTAGACTTAAACACAAACAATCCTAATAAATTATGAAATTATAACAGGACTCTTACCACATTGGTGACATTGAATCAAAATCCCTATGACGTAATAATATTAAATTAAGCATAGAATATCATTGGAATAATGAGATTCATGGTATAATATGTTAATGGATAAATATATAAACCTCATAAAATAAAATGAGTGTATAAGATAACAGAAATCTCAAAGAAGGAAAATTCAAACAACAATCCATTATCTATTTCGTAACATAGAAGTCGTAAACCCTCAGAAAGTGGAATCACAAATGGATATATAAATCACCATAAATTAAAGTATTAGAATAATAAAATAATTTCATGGGAAGTATATAAACCATAAAATAAAAATAATTGGTGAATATTTCATGTATCATATAGACATAAAATTGATATGAGAATGACCTTTTCTACTTGATTAAATATTGTGTCATGTGATCCGTGAAAGAATTGAATAAATTTAAACATTTTGTATCATGAATAAAATGATATTCCTAGTATAAAATTTCATAGGTAATTATATAAATCATGCAAAAGAAATGATTTTTGAATATGGTATAATTATCATATAATTAAAATTGATAATAAAAATATCCTCACCTTGAGTCTTATTTATCATGCTTGTTCTTTGTCATCCTCTATTATGGGTTATGCCATTTGGATTGCACTAATGGACTTCCTCTGTCATATTTATTCCAAAATTTTGTATTATAGGATGCGATTATGGATATTGGGAGTTTTATTTATAGGGTTTTGATGATCCTTAATTCTTGAGAGTTGTGAAGAAGTGGGTATAGGGGAGACCTTTTATAAATGGGGGAGGGGACACACTTTGTTTCTTTCAAAACAATTGTGTTCTACAAAAGTATTATATGAATCTAAAGGGTTAAATAATAATATTATAGAAACTTATAGGAGTAATGGTCTAAATATGGATATAAAATTGTTTTTAGACAATTTTTAGGTAGTTTTTATACCTTATAATCTAATATTAACTACTAAGTAAACTCATGTTTACATTAATCATTACAATTAATTTTAATTTCATTCACTACTTTTTTAAAAAAAAATTAAATTTTACCTATTAGATATTATTAATTATTTTTAATCCATATATGGAATCCCTATTTCAAATTTAATTCACATAAGTCGAATAAATTAATTAAAAACTAATCTCACCAATGAGAGGAGACAATGTATTTTTAATGTGAAACTATTCAAAAGTTTGAAATATTTTTTTTCAAATTTCAACGTGAAATTGATTAAAATTAACTAAATTGGGTTAATTTGTGTATAATGAAAATAATTAAAAACTAAAACCATTTGAAAATATAATATAACTATATAAATATATTTTAAAATTATGAAGTTCTCAATTAATATACAATGTTTTTTACTATACATCAAAAAATGTAAATTATCATAAAAGAGAAAATATTAAACATATAATAATTTTAATATTTATATTTCAAATTATAAAGTTTTTTTCAAATAATGTATATATAACTATGAATATTTTTTTTATAATTTCTTACATTAAAAGGAAGAAATTTTCCTTTTAGGAAAATATAACTTTTAAACGTTTAAAATTGGGTTTGTTCTTATTTTATGCCTAGAAAACATATTTCTTGAAGTAAACCACATGAACATAACATAACATAACATGGAATAAAATTTATATATATTTATTAACATTACATTAATGAAATTTAAATAAAATAATCCATCAATCAAAACCATTTTTTTATATAAGAAAATTAATTTAATATAACCCCACGATATTGTCAAAGAGGTATGCAACGTTATACGGTAAGAAGAAAAGGAATAAAAAAACATGTATAAGAATTTTTATATAAGGTATAAGGAATCTAATGTGAATTATACATCATGAGAAAATTCATATAATGAATTCAAATGAATTTAAAGGTGATGTATGTTGCTCAATGATCACCCTCCCACCTAACCATTGTCATTAATTCAATTGATTACATAAGTAATTTAGTCCAAAGAACCTCTCAGATGGTGGTTTCCAATTTTATGTTATGTTTATTTTTGTTCACATAGGATGAAATTCCCAGAGGGGTTGCCTGAGTCAAGTCTATCACCTTATAAATGGGTTTTTTATGTAAAGGTCACCACATGCATGGAAATACAATCCAAAAAATTTATACACGATAACAACAGATCGCCAAAAGGTTTTGGCAAGAGGCATAATGGAACAACAATAAATAAGGGAAGAAAAAAGGGAATGATGGTAGATTCTCTACACTAGAAAACCCAATTTATTAAATAACATAAACCCTTAGAAGAATCTAGCTTCAATATTTATTTACATAGGAGTGTGTTGAAAATGCACTTAGGTGGTACTGTGAAAAATGAAACAGTTTAATAAAGTGAAAACTCCATCAACTAACATGATTGAAGGACATGTAAAAGAATTCCATATGTCTAAAGAAGAAATAATATAATGGAGAAAATCCAATTTAAATAAAGCTAAATAAACATAAATTATCATTGTGAGTTTTTTAAGACAACGCAACTCTATTGGAGAGGTTTTATTACAAAACCATGATTTTTTTACCAAACAAAACATGTATCATAACTATACAATTATTCTAAAAATCAATAATAATAAATAAATATTAAAATGATGTGCGATAAGTGAGTAATTTAAATCATTATTAAATTAAATTCAAAGTATTGTATGCAGACATATATATGTATGTGTGTGCGCACTATGAAAGATGTTCAAACGCTCTACAAATAAAATTAAGAACTCAAAAAATGACCAAGGACCAATTCACCCCCCTTAAAATTTACTCACAAATAAAGATGATAAAAGATCCCTACAATCAAATATATAGATTCAAAACACCTTATGAAGCTAATTTAAACGGTAAATAACTAAGAATTATGAAAGTAAACCTCACCATAGATGGTAGAGCTGAACCAAAACAAACCAAATCTACTCCGCCTTTAGTGGTGGATTCTAGAACTCACACAAAGGGGTCCCAAAAGACCCTCCTCATACACTAACAATCGAAGAAGGAACAAAAATTGATTAACCATTTACCTAGGGTTTTAGCTACACCATATAGGGTGATGCGATATCCGAAATCATCCAAACAATGTAGTGGATAAGGAGTATAATGCTGTACATTGAAGAATCGATGAATAAACGGGGAGATAACTGGTGGAAATTTATAGATTAGAGGAGGTAGGAGAGTGGTTGACATGTCGTAGGGGGTTTGGTCAGGGGTTGTGTTGTGCCTAAGGGTTCATCAAGGGTTGATTCACCAAGGGTATGGGTAGAAAGGGAGACCCCATTTGGGGTCTAAAAATTATTAACCTAAAATAACAATAATAATCATCATCATCGTCACTATAATTATTATTATCATCATAACATTATTATTATTATTTTTATTATAATTAAAACTATTATGTCATTTCGTAACGACCATTTATTTCAATTTATATTATTTGAATATTAATTGTTTTTTAATTTAATTCATTTAATTTATTTAAGAAAAACAAATCATAGGGTTTGATGTTGAGTGTTGCATTGTTTCAAAAAAAATGTGCACCACTATCAAACCAACCAAAACATTTGGTTTTCTATTCCCCAGACTCCTGAAACTCGACGACACACTCAAGGGACTTCTCAAACATTTATTCAAGTAAAAAAACACTTATAAGGGTTCCAACAAATAGAAAAATATTTCAAAGCCTTTTTTTAAAATGACATGTCCTGTAAATTCCAAAAAATCAAAAAACCCATGAATTTCACCTATTTATAAAACAAGGGACATTAGACGATACATGGGTTTGTGATCATGGTCATTTGGGAAATGTGATATCATATATATATACATACATATATATATATATATGATTGTGTGTGTGTTTTGTGTGTGTGTGTTTTGTGTATATTTGTGTGTGTATATATATACTCCCATAAATACATACACATAAATATGTATATGCATAAGTAGAGTAAAATAAAAATCATAATCAATAGTAATCGATCCTTAGGTCTGTAACCCCAATTGTCTGGACCTATGAGAAAAATGTAATTGAGATGGATGTCCTAAAACTCAATTCTTGTATAATAATATCGATATATGGTTTCACAATACTGATCGATAGTAACTTCTAAGGCCATTAATAAAAATGACTCTGAGTAAGCTATGTCACCACAGGTGGACACATGTCCTAACCCTTGGTTCACCTATACACACCTCCAATCAATATATTTAATGATGTCATGTACACAAGGACAATATATTTGATTGAAATTTACTTAATTTAAATAAATTATGGCCTAAGGTATGGATCTGAGGAATACATATATGACGATAAATTTCATTAAAGTACATCATTTTCCTTCAGAGTCTGTCTAATGAATTTCTATATGTGGAATCCAATTATCACTGAATGGTTACATAGAAATATATCCTATGAGACTATCCAAGTAATTCCTATATGAGAATATAAGCATCAATAATAGTTTATAAATAAAGTTAGCATGTACATCCGTCTAACTAATTAATATATGGTAATTTAGGTATCACTCATGTTATTCATAGAAACTCACCATATGAATCCATAAATGAAACTACAACAAGGGAATCTATGTTTCACTAATTTAGTGTATAAAAAATTGACCTATCAGGTTGTACATGGAATTCCAACAAAGGAATCAAATTATATTTGAAGGCATACATAATTCATATGACCTCTAAACCCATCAAAGGCATTCCATAAAAATGAACCCAAGTATCAAAAAAGGAATACAAAACTAGATTCCCAGAATTATGTCTCACATTTAAAATAATATAACACTAAAATAAAAAGGTTTAGGTTCTAGACCCAATGAAGTATCTCTGGGAATCCCAAAATATCAAACCATTTCATACCCATTGGCTGAGTACCAGGAATCGCCTATAATAAGCATCACCACAAACATAGTATAGAGGTAAAATTATTAATGATAGAGTGAGAGAGAACATATTAATAACCCCAACACTACTACCTCATCCTCGTGCCTAAACATTTCATAATGTGTTTTAATGTTCCAACTATTACCATATCAACCAAAAACTTTAACACACAAGCTCAGAGTCAGTCAAAAATCGGTGAAACCACTGGGTTGCTCTTGTATAACACTAGAGATGCATACTATTCAGGACCCTCTAGGTCCATTGTAAGAAAAGGAATCCAAATTGGAGGTCCTCTATGTCATTTTTTAAGAAAGGGATCCCTTATAGGACCTTTTATAGAAAAAGACGATTCATCCCATAGAGGATCTTCGATTATGGTCAAATCCAAAAGTAGATGATGAAACTCGAGAACTGGGGTAGTTTGTGACCCCAAGAATTCACCTAGTACAAAATAACCCTTCATTTTAATTCAATATATTATCATAATTAATTTAAATAAGGGGAATCTCTATTTGATAAAGACCAATTATATTTATAATACCATAAATATTCACAAACATAAAAGAGAGGTTACAAAGGACCATCTAACTTTATGAAAATTTCCATTTACAAGGGAAAATAAAAGCTTCCAAGGCCCATAAAATCTCATTTAACATGATGAGGTCCCTAGATCACAAACATATTTTTAGAAATAAATTAATTATAATTACACTATAATTAATTAATAAATCTTATTAAGATAACCGAATTAAACAATTAATGTTATAAGGGAAGAAAACCCAAAACTCACCATTCAACATCATATCAATGGAACCATGACCAAATGATATTTAATAGACCATGATACATCCTAACCCTATATTATAAATATTCCATAACAAATGAAACACAAACATCCAAAAATATTAATTTAAAGAAAAAAATAATTTGAAATTTTTCACAATGAAGTACCTTAATGAAACAACATGAGGTGAAGTGCAGACAAAATCTGGGGATGGAATAATCCTAGGACTATAAAAAGGACCATCTAAAATGGATGATTTTACCAGGATCTATTGGTACCAAGGAATAACCCAACACAACCACTTTTGAAATCATATTTTAAAAAAGAAGAATTACACATAAGAATTGATGAGGAAGATCTTACCAGCCATTGCTATCATATGACACAAAAATTACATTGATTATTAAATAATATAGGGATTTAGATTTTATTAAGATATATCCTACATGCCTACTATTTGACCAAAAGGGAAATGTGTGAGGAGCCCCATCTTTGACAATTTTTAAAATCCAAGATTGCCTATCAAACAACAAGTAACAGTTACATTCCTTGTGAACGTTTCATGATGTATAACAGATACATATAATGTATTCCTTAGTCCATGCCCCCAATATTTCACATTTCTAATATACTGGGAAACACCCTATTAAATTAATAAAAATCATTTAATAAATAAACTATGTGTAAAACTCAGAACATATGTTTCTAATATCTGAGATGCCAAATCTTTTTCTGGGGTTCGCCATAACACCTAAGATGTCCGTTAAAACATAAAACAAGTCAAATGACACTATATTAAGGAATAAAAACACTAACAACACCATTAAAATTTTCAGTTCATAGGACGGCTCATCCACTGATGGAGGAAAATTAAAATTGTCTCAAAAAATTCAAAATAATCGAAAATATGAGACGTTACATTCATATAATATTTTATATTGGGATATAGATGATTTTGAATAGGATGTGAAATATGTATTTACATTGATTTAAATCCTTAATAAAAAATAGATTTACATAAATTATGATGTATGTCTATGGTATAGGTATTATGAAAAAAACATAACAATCCATGAATAATATTTAGGGAGAGTGGCACAAATATGATAATAATGGTATGATGTAATTTATAAATAATATTTTTATTCAATTAATAAATAATTAATGACTACATTTAATATGAAAATAAATTCCTCAAATTGATACATAAATATTCAATTTCATTTTTTTTAAATTATAAATTAAATATATATTTTTGAAGATTTTTTTATAAAAAACCGTATTTTGATCCTTGGTTTAGAAAACCATGAATATTCCCAATAATATTTTTATTTATTATTAATTATTGAATGGTTTCTAGTTTGGTTTGGATACTATGTATCCTATTAATGAATTTTATAAAAAATGTTTGATGGAATAAGAAATTATTATTATATATTTAGAAACTCTTTATACATATCACTCCCATTAATAAAATATTCACATTTTTTCTTTTCATGTGAATGGTTTACATTTTATTTCATTCCAAATTAAATTAACAAAGATGTTATTTTATAGTTTAATCGAGTTCATTTTTGTTTCCCTTATACTATGATAGATTGAATCATTGGTTTTGCAATTGATATTTGAGTATTTTTTAATTGATTTTAGAAATATTATATTTGAAATTATAACCATATTATGATAAAGATTTATCTTCCATTAAAATATAAGTTTTAATATAACCTAACAAATGGAAAATTTTAGTTGTTGATAAAATTAAAATTTACAATTCATTTGATTGGTTAGTTGAAATACTCACTAAATCGTGTGTTGTGTTAAATAATATTTTTGGATTTCATTCAGAACAAGCCTAATGTTTTTAAACATGTATTATTTTAGCAAGCTAATTCATTAATATATATGAATGTTTATAATTGTATTTAATGTCTTATATATAGATAAAACAAATACATGCGGATAAATAGGTAACCATTTTTAATTCATTGGTACATACGATAAATTGGTTGAATTTATATAAAGGCGACAACTTCTTCTATTTAACGGGTTGTGTTGGTCATGACAAGTTTGAATCAGAATGTGGTCACTATATCATGTGTTCCCCTATGGATTTTCACTAAGGATAATCCTAGGTAGATGATGGTTTTTTGTGAATGATGTTTATGGTGTATTGGTAATTTGTGGAAAAGAGTTGAATATTATGAAATGAATTTTTTATTAAAAAAGATAAATTTATAAAAAATGGGTTTATTGTAAATATTTTTTCATTTATGATGATTTTTAAAGATTTTTTCCCAACTATATTTTTAATATAATATATTTTTAATGTACTTGTTTAAATATAAGTATACATGTTTAATGTTATATAGAGATTGCTTGGATTTTATGTTGATGTGTAAGTTTGATTTGGAAGTCAATGCATATAAAAAATTGATTAAAATGAAAAAATATGTCATCAAATTTGTTTTAAAAATATATAATAATAAATGAACTAATATGGGAGTTTAAATATGGGTTTTTAAGATGTTCGGATTATTGGAAATGAATATAAACTATAGTGTGAACCAAAACATATATATATATTTCTTATAATAAATTACCTTAAAAAACCTAGAAAATATATGGGGTAGTGAACATGGGTTATATAAAAATCCATGATCATCATAATGAATAAAAATCATTCTTTGGAAATCATTGTATAGAAAATGGGCTCTAGTTGATGAAGAAAATAAGTGATTATACCACCTCATGGTATGCCCATAGTGGTCAATGTTTCAAAATATAAGTATAGATTTTTTTGATCCATGTTCAGGCGTTGGTAGAGGTTTTTTGTGATATTGAAATATATCTATTGAACATGTCATAATTTATAATCAGTGGCCATGTTCTCCAAAGTGTTTCAATGTAGTTGAGTAGTTTATGACAAAAACACTGTGGTATCTATTTCACCACATCATGGTGTGTCTATAATTGTATATTCAAGTGATTTTACAAATTTTTTCTTTTAAATTTGACATGAGTTAATCCATCATGATATCATTGTTTCATTATCAAATCAAATTTTAATAGAATGATGTTTTGATGAAATGGATAAAATTTAGGTGAATAATGTTTGAAATTTTATTCAGCTTTTTAATGTAAAATTAAAATTTCAATGATGAAAATATTTTTAGTTATAATGATTTTTTTTCACAATTATTTATGTTTAATAAAAATAGGTTAATAATACTCTCAATATACTGAGTTTTTCATTGAAAATTAAGATTTCTTTTGAAGATTAAATAATCACATATAATGATTAATGTTACTTATTCAGAATATAATGATTATTATGGTTTATGTAGTGAATTTTTCACATAATTATTACTTTTTTAAGACTAGTGTATTACTCATTCAAAAATTTAACTCATTAATTTAGTTGTGAAGTTATTTAGTTATTAAGGTAATGTTTTTCTATTTATTTATTATATAATTATTCGGTGTGTGAATAAGATAATTGAATTCGATAATCATAAAAAAAATATAGTTTTTTCATGTGTATTTAAAATTTCATTAATATTTTTTTAAACATTATAATTTTTATTATGTTTAACCATTATATATAGATTAATAGGTATATGTGTAACATGGGTTTAAAGATATAACCTTCTAATTTGTATCCAATTTGATTATATTAAATCTTGTAACAGCGTATTTTTTAAATTATTCCAATGATATATCCATACACATGGAATTGTTTACTATTTAAATTATTATCACCACAATATTTTGTTTTTTAGAGTGTTTGGTTGGAAAATTAATTAATTAATATATGAAAAATAAATTCTTGAAAAAGAATGAAAATAGAAATATCAAGTGTGTCAGTCATATTTACTATTGAGAATATTTTTGAATAAAAAATATAAGTGGATAATTGATTACTTCACCCCCACCACTCTTGGAGAATACTTGATTATCCAAAAATCTATTTGAATCAATGTATAAAAAAATTAAGATAAACCTAACTTCTTATTAATTCTCAAGGACATCAAAGAAATTTTAGATAAAATTGATAACTTGATTCTATTGTAGAGAAGATTTTGATCAAATTTTTCATGTTCATAATAGATCCCATTAATTTAGTTAATTTAAATATAAGAAAAAAATTTATGGAAATTACATTAATATTTTGTTTTTTTCCTGTTCATATGAACTATTACATTGAACTTTCTAGATGTTGAAACACATATAAATTGTAAGACCCCAATATTTAATGAGAAATAATTTTTTTAATTTTTTTCCTGTTTTTGTATGCTACACCAAAATTAGATTGTGCTATACAAAACACCATGTATTGATTTTGATCAATGTATAAAAGAACTATATTTTGATTATGTTATACACAACACCAAAGTAATCTTGCACTACACGCAACCCTATCTTGGCTTGAATTACATGCAATAGTGATCTTCCTCGATAACGTGTGTTGTAGGCAATACTGAGTTTCACTAAACAATGACATGTTATTAAAATATTATATAAACTAGCCGTTATGAATAGTAATACCCACTTTTTGAAATTTTATAAATTTTATATTTCAAAATGGACATCATTTTTGGATTCATAATATCAAATTTATCCTATGGTGATTTTTTTGTATTTTTCTGAAAACATTCAATTTTTGATTAATAGTGAAAATACTGAGTTATTGGTTAAAACCAACATTTTATTTAAATAGTAATTTATGTTATTTAAATTTATTTTAGGTAAAAATAGATACATAATACCTATATATGTTCAATTTAATTCATTAGACACATTTTATCATAATTTTACATATATATAAATTTTATTGAACTTTTTGCCGTCTTTTACCCACCTCCTAGGAGAATTTGAGAAATTATATAAAAATAAATTTTACCACTTATATGAGTTGAATTTCAAAAATCCTAGAGACACTATTGATATCTTTATTTTAAATGTGGTTCAATGAGATGAAATTTTTTTTGGTCAATAGTAACTTTTATCTTTTATTTACCACGGTTAAAAGTAAATAGGTTAATTAAGGGTAAAAAGGATATTATTATTATCCAAACACATGTAATAATTCTATTTTATAAGATTAATTCAACCAAATTAAATCTTAAGAATATAATATTACCCTTTCGGTCCACTTGGATTATATTCAGACATTTATTATTATTTTATTTAAAGAAGAGTTAAAATAGTTAATATCAATGATTAATAAATAAATATTTTTTAATATAGGTTTCTACATAAGATAAATTAGAATATTAATATTAATTATAAATCTAAAAATATTTAATACATAATGTAATTTTATTTATATTTTTTAGACATTCATTAATTAAATTTATTTATGACATAATGATGATGCAGTAATTACCTTATTAATGAAATATTAATATAATTGATATTATAAATACCAAAATAAATTTTATTTGAGAGTTTTTATGAATTACACAAAATTTTTAGGTTATTATAACATATTAGGGTTTGTTATATGAATTGTTTTTGAATTAATAATGCTAGAATGAATTTAGAAAAAACAATATACCAAATAGTGTCAAAATTGACAAAAAAGAGTTTTTCAAAAAAATATTATATTATTAATTGATATAATGGTCCTAAAATATAAGGTTCAGAAAAAAGGCTTATATATTAATATATATGTCATTAATGAACCAATTGGGGTTCTATTGGTAGATTATTGTAAGTTTATTTACCATATAGTGTAAGAATACAAGAAGACACTGTAAAAGTTAAATTATTTAACACAGAGTTAAATCTTAATGATAAGGATATAATAGTAACCAAAACTTGTCTAAAACCTATTGTTTGAGAGGATTTAGATTCATCCCCACAATATCCTCAAAATTAGTCACTTTGGAGCCATTATAAACCGAATATTAATTTATTATAAAATAATATTTTAAGTTTTTTCTACAGGTGCCCCCCAGCCCTCTTATAAAAGGGCATTACCCTTCTCTCTATTTCACACCTCAATATCCATTTGGCTCTTCCAACACCTACCCACATACTCTTTAAACTGTCCTAAATTATTCCCATAGGAATTCCTTTAGTCATAAATCTTACTTATAGATCCCTTTTTATTTAATCAAAAGGAATAACCTGGAGAACAAGTAAATATCTCACCACATATTTCAAGTTCCTTTCTTCTTTCACTACCTCCTTTGTTGTTTCCATTAAAAAATAATAAATCCAGTATCTTCTATATACTTTAATATTATTATAAAAATTGTACAACCATATTAGTTATTGTATCCATCCTATGAATGAAAAGGTCACCACACGTGCGTACGTACGACTTACTGTCTCCACATCGTGGTGTAGTTTGTTATTGAAACATTTTATCATTTGAATGGGTATAATAATGAGTATAAATGATATATATAATATATATAACATTATTATGATTCTTTATATATGATATAAAATTCAATTATATATTATTTTAATATCCAAATAATGATATTGTCACTCATGCGTACGTACGGACGACTACCATCTCTACGAACATGATGAGATTCGTTCTCCACGTTAACCATTCAAGAGTGATTCAAAAGTATATATAATACATAATCATGGATGATATGATATAATAATGATACTGTATTTATGTACATATACGTTTCATTTACTTAATTACGTTCAATTCAATAGGGAAATGAAAACATCGTTCAGGCGTATGTACGGCGTACCGTCTCCATGAATAGTGTATTTCATTTCCATTTATTGATCTATCATATATATTTATATACTGAATATATATTATATCTTAATCATTTTTTACATTCTGTATTTACTTAAATCATGATATAAGTTACAATATCAAAAATAACAATTCGAATCACGTACGATAAATGAAACAATTTTCCCCAAAACGCTGCTTTAACATGGAATTTATAAAAGAACAGGTAATATAAAGTCATAAGTGAATCATATATGACATATTTAACATTATTATGGTTCTATTACAAGTTAATAATTTTTTTAAACCCACTATAAAGCAGTTTCAGACACTTACAGAAGAAATTGGACCTAAGGTAATGGATAATTTTGCAAATATAATTTTTTTCCGAGATTTCTTATACGTAAGTGTTTAATCGGGTTATGTTTATCATCAATTTCCATGTTTTCTAAAAATGTTTTCATAAAATGTTTACTATTATTACACGTATGTTTAAAGTCATTTTTACCCTTTTCTGAATTTTTACCACATTGTATGGAAGGAATATTTCCTTTGGTTACAATATAATGTACATTTTGACTTTTCCGTCAAAAGTATGAGAAGAATGTTTTTTTAACATATACGGTATGAACGTATTTTTACGATTTCATAATGCCTAATTTTAATAAATATTCCTCAACAAGTTTTCATGGTTATTTTTAATAAAATCCCATTATTTTACAATTTTGAGGAAATTTATGAAATGAAAATGATTTTGAAGAATAAAGGATATTATCCTCAAGAATTCATTTCATGAGTTATATCAATACTACTTTTCATCTATGATGAAATTATTTAGCATGTTTATATTCCAAGTATAATGTCTCTATTATTTACATGGTTTGATTTTAATTATGATGAAATGATATCCATTTTTTTATATGGATTATGTCACGATCAAATGATGTTTATGAAACCCATTTTATTCTTTGGGTTATGATGAATGATTTATGCTTATTTTGTGGCACATGTATTAATGATTTCATTATGAGATGGGTGGGACATATATCTCCCTCCAATTCATAGGGTAAATATTTATATCTCATGAGATAGACATGGATGGAACGGAAAGTTAATCTGGTTCAGTGATACGGGACTGGAACAAGTAGTGAACTCGATTCAGTAAGGGACTTTGTCCACTATGATGGTCTTACAAGTAATGCCTTGTCTACCAGGGAAATAATATCATGTGATTAATGGTTTTCCACAATTACATGTTTTATTCCCATGCGATTTTATCATGATTACTGTTCTTTTATGATCTATGCCTTACGTACTCCAAGATTTATTTCACAACTCAAGATCTTGATGTTTAAACTTTATGTTCATGTTTTTATCTTAAAATGTTTATGGTTTGTTATATTTTCTCCAGGATTACCCTTACTGAGAATTTGAGCTCACCCTTTATATGTTTTATTTTCCCCAGGATATAAAGAAAGGTTTTAGGTAAAAAAACCAAAATCGATGATCTTTATGGTACATGTTGAATATCTTTCACCATGATTAGAAGATTATGTTCCGAGTTTACAAATACACTAAACTATTACGGTCCATGTGTTTCATTTTTTGTTATGTATTAAGTATTCCAAAAATTAAATGTATTGTCCATGTATGTCAAGTGTGGGTCTCTATAGTTGGTATCAGAGGAATGGTTTAGTTAACCATTGGAAACTACGATCCGAAAACATTAGTGAGATCCGTAGAGATATTTCTATGGTATGTCTAGGGATGTCCCTATGGTTTAGTATAACTATATGTTATAGTACTATAATTATGTTGACAATAATGAATAACCTATGGTGATCATAAGGTGTCTTCAATTAAAGAATGTGTGATAAGTTAGACATCCCATAAGTGACATTTTATGATTATGTGGTTCCTTTTTATTTTAACTATTTATTATAATATGGTTTCTGGTTTTAGTTAATGGAGGGAACGAGAATGAATTCATTTAACGTTGATTCTAATAGAAAAATTGGTTATAATGATCAAAAAAATTGTGTAATTCCTAGAAAGAAAAAGATTATGATTATGGAGAATCAGTAATCATGATATATGATTAACAATGTGAACATTAGTTATATTCCTAAGTCATCAAATAAGAGGAAGATGGACTTGTGTACTTGTTCACATGGTGAGGAGAATAGATAATGGATGATTGAGATTTATAAATAAGGGAAGAAGAACCTTGATGAATACATTAAATGGAGGGGAATATGTTATCTATGTGGGGAGAAGGGTCATAGAGTGACAAACTGTTATGGTGCTCAATGTATTATCAGTGGAAAACATGGGCATTACCCAACTTAATGCCCTGACCTATGAGGATACATCTAAATCAAGGAAGGACTTATTCCATGACCATAATTGAAGAGGATTGATTGAAGTGTTTATGTATTGGTATTCATGAATAATGTTTTTGAGGTACTATATTAGAATATCTATGTACTGGTTCATTGTGGTTTTCCATAAGAATATGAAACCGGTAACCATGAAAAGTGACTAATTTTTTTTGGAAAGCAGATGATATGCGCATACTGAAGGGATAAGAATAAAATAATATGTTTGATAGTATTCATGAGCTCATGATTGAGATAAGGACAAATTGATATCATGGTTTGAGTATATATAATTTTTGGGATTTTGGTATGTGGAAAGAGTTAACTTTTGATAGCATTCTTGTTTTCACTATGGTTCTATAGTAATACATGTTTCAAAAGAAAAATTATTAAGGTAATCACATATTTGGAATATGACCAAATAGATATATCTTGTGATATATGAGGGATAAATGATGTTATTCACATGCTTGTTATATAAAAATTTTAATAATCATTCTCTTTATACTACGAGTTTGGAAAGAATCATTTTGGATATGTCTTAAGGTTAGAATGGATTAATTTGAACATCAGATACTATTGTTTAAGGCTAGAAAATTTTTTCAATTTTATTTCAGGAATGTTATAATAGTGTAGTTTTAGAAAAAGGACAACATGCAGGATAGACGCCAACCCATCGCGCTAGACAAGGTTGCAGGAATAGAAACCACAACTGAAGTGCAACATGCCTTTATCACCTACCATTGTCCTATAAGAAGTCCTTAGTTGTAGAAATTAGTTGTTTTATTAATTGGTATGATATATGATGTATAAGTCCATTTTTTAAGCATATACGATTAATCTCACCATAAGATGGACTTATGTATATGACTTTTCTAACCTTATGATTCAGACAGATAGAATGATCTATCATTCTATCGCAAGATCTGTTAACACTTCACGGAAGACAAATTAAACTTCATTTCTTTAAGAGATGAAGTGGAAATTGTTCAAGGCACAAACAACAGTGAGATTGTACCAAAATCAAGTAAGTATTTCAATAAATTCTTCCACATTTGGGAAATTATCTTGAAAACCAAAAATGTTGTCCTAATACCCTGATATGTGATGAATCATATGGTACCTTAGATCGTAAAATTTTTATGGTTTTGTGATTGCTGTCTTTTTCATAGCCATGTTCTCTACCACTCTTCATCCAAACATGATGGTTATATTTCTCTTCTATATCCATATTTTCACCTATGTTCACCTATGTGGAAACCTAGTGATGAGTTAATTTGGTTAACCGTTACATTTCATACATTAGTTTTTAAAATTATGTTTTAGTATTCCATTTACGATGTGTGTTTCTATGAATGAAACATTCAAGTTGTAAACGATTTATAACCTCGATTAATTTCAAGGGAGAAATTCATTTTAAGGGGGGTAGAATGTAACACCCCGAGATTTTATGAAAAATAATCTTTTTAATTTATTTGATGTTTTGTGTTGTACGCTACACCAAAATTAGATTTTTCAATACAAAACACCATGTATTGATTTTGATCATTGTATAAATGAAATATATTTTGATTGTGTTATACGCAACACCAAATAAAGCTTGAGCTACACACAACCTTGACTTGGCTTTCATTACATGCAATAATGACCTTCCTTGATAGCATGTGTTGTACGCAATACTGAGTTTCACTAAACAATGACATGTTATTAAAACATTATATAAACTAGCCGTTATGAATAGTAATACCCACTTTTCGAAATTTTATAAATTTAATATTTCAAAATAGACTTTTTTTGGATACGGAATATCAAAATTAGCCTAGGGTGAATTTTTTCTATTTTCCTGAAAACATTCAATTTTTTATTAATAGTGAAAATACTGAGTTATTGGTTAAAACCAACTATTTATTTAAATAGTACATTATTTTATTTAAATTTATTTTAGGTGAAAATAGATAAATAATACATATATAATTTCAATGTAATTAATTGGACACATTTTATAATAATTTTATATATATATAAATTTTATTGAACTTTTTACCATCTTTTACCCACCTCCTAGGAGCATTTGAAAATTTACATAAAACTAAATTATACCACTTCTGCGAGTTGAATTTCAAAAATCCTAGAGACAATGTTGATATCAGTAAGTAAAATTTGGTTCAATGAGATGAAAATAATTATTGGTCAATATTAACTTTTAACTTATATTTACCACGATTAAAATTAAATAGGGTAATTAAGGTTAAAGATGATATTATTATTATCCTAACACATGTCCTAATTATATTATATTAGTGTAATTAGACCAAAATAAACCTTAGGAATAAAATATTACCCTTTAGGTCCACTTGGATTAGATTCGGACATTTATTATTATTTTATTTAAAGAGTTAAAATAATTTAAATCAATGTTTAATAAATAAATTTTTTTAATATAGGGTTATACATAAGATAAATTTGACTATAAATATTCATTATAAATATAAAAATATTTCCAACATAATAGAAGTTTATTTATATTTTTTATACATTTCATAATTTAATTAATTTATGACACAATGATGATGCAGTAATTACCTTATTAATGAAATATTAACATAATTGATATTATAAATACCCAAATAAATGTTATTTGAGACTTTTCATGAATTACACAAAATTTATAGGTTAATATATCATATTAGGTTTGTTTATATGAATTTTTTTTGAATTAATAATGCTGGTATGAATGTAGAAAAAAAAATACCAAATAGTGTCAAAATTGACATTAAAGAGTTTTTAAAACAAATATTATATTATTAATTGATATAATGGTCATAAAAATCTATGTATCATCCAAAATACTTATATAAAAATATATATGACATTCATGAACCAATTTAGGTTTTATTGGAAGTTTATAGTAAGTTTATTAACCATATAGTGTAAAAATACAAGAAGGCATAGTAAAAGTTAAATTTTTTAACTTAGAGTTAAATCTAAATGATAAGGTTACAATAGTAACATAAACTTGTATAAAACCTATTGGTTGAGAGTATTTCTACCCATCCCCACTATAGACTCAAAATAAGTCACTTTGGATCCATTATAAACCGAATATTAATTTATTATAAAATAATTGTTTAATTATCTTCCTACGGTGCCCCTCACCCCTCTTATAAAAGGGAACTCACACTTCTCTCTAATTAACACCTCAAAAGCCATTTTTTCAGCCAACCCTTTCCCAAATACACTCTCAACTTTCCTAACTTTATCATAGAAGCCTTTATTTAGTCATAAAGCTAACCTATGGAACCTTTTTGTTCAAATGAAAATGAAGAACCTAAAGAAGAGGTAAATATCTCACCACCTATTTCATATTCCTTTATTCCTTCACTTCCTCCATTGTTGTTTCCATTATAAAATAATAACAACAGTATCATCTATATAATGTTATGTTATTATAAAAAATTTACAACCATATTAGTTATTTTATCCATCCTATGAACGAAAAAGTCACCACAGGTGCGTACGTACGGCTTACCGTCTCCACGTCATGGTGTAGTTTGTTATTCAAACTTTTCATCATTTGGATGGGTATAATAATGAATATAAGTGATATAAATAATAAATATAACATTATTATGATTCTTTATATATTATATACTATTCAATTATATACGATTTTAATATCAAAAGAATGATATTGACGCTCGTGCGTATGTACGGTCTACCATCTCCACGAACTCGATGAGATTCGTTCTCCATGTTAACCATTCAAGAGTGATTATAATGTATATATAATACATAATCATGGAATATATGACATAATAATGATACTGTATTTATTTAAATATACATTTCATTTAGTTAATTCAATTCAATTCAACAGGGAAATGAAAACAGCATTCATGCGTACGTACGGCCTACCGTCTCCATGAACGGTGTATTTCATTTCCATTTATCGATCTATCAAATATATTTATATGCTGAATATATATAATATCTAAATCATGTTTTACATTCTGAATTATGTAAATCAGGATATAAGTAATAATATCAAGAACAACAATTCGAAACATGTATGATAAATGAAACGCTTTTACCCAAAACACTGCTTTAACATGGAGTATATAAAAGAACAGGTAATATAAAGTCATAAGTAAATCATATATGATATCATAAACATTATTATGTTTCTGTTACAAGTTAATAATATGTTTAAACCCTCTATATAGGAGTTTCGGACACGTATAGAAGAAATTGGACCTAAGGTGAGGGATAATTTTGAATATCTAATTTTTATCCGAGATTGCTTATACGTAAGTGTTTACTGGGGTTATGTTTATCATCCATTTCCATGTTTTCCAAAAATGTTTTCATAAAATTTTTACTATTATTCAATGTATTTTTATATTCATTTTTACCCATTGTTGACTTTTTACCAAATTTTATGGAAGGAATCTTTCCTTTGGTTACCATATAAGGTACTTTTTGACTTTTCTGGCAAATGTACGAGAAGAATGTATTTTTTTACTTATACGACATGAACAGATTTTTATGGTTTCATAATTAATAATTTTCATAAAGCTTACTCTAAACTTTTTCATGGTTATTTTCAATAAAATCCATTTCTTTTAAAATTGTGTGGAAATTTGTGACAAGAAAATGATTTTGAAGAAGAAATGATATTTTCTTCAAGAATTCATTTCAAGTGTTTTATCAAAACTATTTTCCATGTAAGATGAAATTATTTAGCATGTTTATGTTCCAAGTATAATGTCTATTTTATTTACATGGTTTGATTTTTATTTTGATTAATTGATATCCATTTGTTTTATATTGATTATATCACGATGTGATGATGTTTATGAAACCCATTTTATTCTTTGGGTTATGATGAATGATTTATGATTATTTTATGAAACAAGTAAGAATTATTTCATTATGAGATGTGTGGGACCAATATCTCCCTCTAATGCATTGGGTAAATATTTATATCTCATGAGATAGACATGGCTTGAATGGAAAGTTAATCTGGTTTAGTGATACAGGACTGGAACGAGGAGTGAACTCGATTTAGTAAGGGACTTTGTCCACTATGATGGTCTTGGCAGTAATGCCTTGGCTACTATGGAAATCATATCATGTGTTTAATGGTTTTCTATAATTACATGTTTAATTACCATTCTATTTTATCATTATTAATGTTCTTTTATGATCTATGTCGTACGTACTCCAAGATTTATTTCACAACTCAAGATCTTGATTTTTAAACATTATATTAATGTTTTTATGTTCAAATGAATATGGTTTGTTTTATTTTCACCAGGATTAACCTTACGTAGAATTTCATCTCACCCTTTATATGTTTTCTTTTCCCCAGTATATAAATAAAGGATTTATGTAAGAAAAAAAAGTGGAAGATCTTTATGGGAGATGCTGAAGATCTTTCACCATGATTAGAAGATTATGTTCTGTGTTTCCAAAGACACTAAACTATTACTGTCCTTGGGTGTCATTTTTTATATATATTATATATTCCACAAAAGAAATGTAATTTCTATATACGTATAGTTTGGGGCGCTACAGAAATTTTCATTGTGAAGAAGGTGTTTTGAGAACGTTGGATGATAAAATGGATTTTTTAAAAAGATTATAAAATAGATTTAATTCCCTTATTTTCGAGATTAAAGTTATAAAATTCATTAGATTAAATATTGTACCCTATATTATAAAATTATTTATAAGATAAATATATAATTTAATAATGAAAATAAAACATTTATAATTTAAACAATGAAAACATTAAAAATATTGATGATTTGTCAATTTATGACTTATCTAAAAAAGTCATTGATGTGTTGGGAACTATTTACATTAGGGTTAAAAGATACTTTTTATATTTATAAATAGATGTGATCCTAAGGTATCAGTAATTGATTAACATTATCTCAGTAAAATTATAATAGATAATTTACAAATATTTTTTATTTCTAATGAAACAAGAAAATAAAACAACAATAATAAGATGATTTTTTATTTAAGATAAATATTATTTATACTATAATAAAAATAAAAAAAGGGTAATATAATAGAAGAAAAAATAAAAGTCAAAGGACAGATAAATTTATTTTATATCATTTTAAATGTTTATTTTATTTATTTAATTGTTTTATCATATAATAAAATATAATTCATAAACAAATAATACATCGAGTTGATTTATGAGTGGATATGATATAAATTTCACTACACATTTAAAAATATGAAGGAATAAAAAATCAATAATGAAGGTGAGACCTATAAAATTTTTTAAAAAAAAGAAAAAATTTATGTTCACCTAGGATAGGTTTCCATCAATGCTAATTTTAAATTTATATAAATAAATTATAAAATAAATATATTACCAAAAATAGATGATAATGGAAGTACTGATGATGTAATTAACCTTAAATTTCATGTAATTAAAAGTTTATGTTATTGACAATAAAAGTAAAAGAAAATGAATTCATAGATGATAGGGATTTTGGTGATTAAAATGATAAGAAAAATAAATTGGCATTCTTATTTAAGGGAGAGATTATTTAGTTTTATATAATTTTCTAGAGGTTGTATAAAGTTCTAAAAAATGTTAAAAATACTATCATATGTCAAACAGTATTGATTATATCCATGATGAAATGGAATATAAGCCATTTAATGATAATAAATATTTAAATGTCTTTCTCACTGATGAGAATATATTGATGGATTCATTATTATATAAGTTAAAATGGAGACAAGTGTAACAAAAAATATATCCTAAAAGGTTATAAAATAAATAAAAATATTTAAAATATTTATTATTGTGTTAGTGATGTTGGTTGAAGTGGTTGATGAAGTTCTAAAGTAACACCCCGACTGTAGTTACCCAGAGTCAATGCATTATTATATAACATTGGCATGATCACAATGGATAAAATCCTGAAATACTGGTTAGTTCAGCATCCTCAGAAGTACCAGATACATACTTAAGTTTTACATTACATATAAAATGAAAAACAACAACAACATTTTCTCCTTTTAACACATTCATATTCCTTAGACTATCCCTATAAGTTAGTCATAATATACTTATTTTCTTCCTGGGTAAAAAAAACATATAAAGGGGTGAGATCAGGTTCTCAGTAAAGATAACAATTCAAAGGAAACATTCATAAATAAGAATAAATATTTAAGGAAATGTATAAGACTAAAACAGACAACTTTTAATCATAAACTTTAGTATTGTATGGAAATGATAAATCAAATAATTCCATTTACTTAGAAATATTGATATTCTACTAGTCGAATAATCACATGTAATATCAATAGAAAATTTCATAATAATGGAATGCATAATTCCAGACATCATAACCACATAGTCAAGACCTCATACCAAGACTACAAATAATGTTTTTTTAAGACCTTATTCCAAGACACTAGTTTGTATGATGAGACCTACTGATGCATCTAGGAGCTATAGTGGTCTCTACCCATCACTTACTATGTCCAATGCATTCCTCATATTAAAATATTGAAACATAACAAAAACATTTGGATTAAAACTAGCCTAGAAAATGTTAATAATTTAACCATAAATCATGAATGGTATAAAAATAACACATCCACAGTCAAACATATCACAAAACCTTTAATACAACATAGAATATTTTATCATAATAAATAAACTTCAATCAAATGTAAAATCCATCAATGTATTTGACATAGATTAAATCAAAACCATCTGATAGAAATATCTCTTTCTATTTTCAAATCATTTAAAAGTCGTGTAATTATAAAATAAAACATTTATTTTTAAAAAATTCTTATAATATTGTAAGGGAAGATTTGAAGGTGTTATAATGGCGGAAAATAGTTGCACCTGCCGTATATGTTAAAAAAGCATTCTTTCCTTAATTTTATCGAAAACGTCGTAAAGTACCTTGTTTGGAAAACCACAGAAATATTCCTTTATTAAACTTTTATAAAAAGTAAAAAATAGAATAAATTAATTTAATCCATATTCTATGAAATATTAAAAAAATATTGAAAGACATTTTTTGGAAACACGAATGTGGATGACAAAGAGGTCCCAGTAGATACTCACGTATAAACAACCTCTAATAATGAAGTGATTGTATAATTAAACCTTACCTTGTACTTTTCTTGGTCTCCGGTACATTAAACTCTTGTATAATAATAAAATAATGTTTATTAAATTATACATGAACCATATACATAAATATGATATCATATATGATCCTCTAATATTTATTTGTTAATAATATTTATGTAGTTTCATCATTTTGGGTGTTAACTAGTTCATTTTCTTTTATATTATTAGTTACATAAGCCATGTTTGTTATGTATAGGATGTATTTGATTCATATACAGAATTATATTATTTTATTAAACATTATTTTTAATTATAAAATAAAAATTATTCTTGAATGGTTATGAAGGCGAATTAATTTCATCGCGTTCGTGGACACGGTAATCTGTACATACACACGAGCGACAATATCATTCTATTGATGGTGAAATAATATATAACTGGATATTATATCATATATAAATAATCCTTAAAATATTATATTTATTATTTACATCAGTTATACTCATTATTATACCCATACAAATAATAATGTTTTTGAATAACAAACTACATCACGACGTGGAGATGGTAAGTTGTACGTATGCACATATAGTGAGTTGTCATTCATAGGATGGATAGAATAATGAATACGGTAGTATCATATTTATAATAACATCACAATATTTATAAGGTACATGAGTTATTATTTTGGTATGGAGACAACAAATAAAAAGGAAGTGGAAGAAGAAAAGAACATTGAAAGAGATGGTGAAATTATTACCTCTTCTTCAAGTGTTTTCATTTGAGATGATCAAAAGGGATCCTTAGGTTGCCTTTCTAATCAAATTAAGGCCTCTAGGTCAAATTAAGGGTAGTTGGGAGGATATTTCAGCAATATTTGGTCGAACCAAATGGCTTTGGAGGTGTCATTTTGAGATAAGGCGAAGTAAATTTTTAAAAGAGAGGTGAGGGTCACTTTAGGAAAAGCTTGAAATATTATTTTATTATACAATAATATTCAATTTATAAAGGATAAAAATGATTTTTTATAGTATAACGAGGGGATGGGTTGAAAAACTCTCAAAAAATAGGTTTTATATAGGTTTTTTCACTATATTAACCTTATCATTTAGATTTAACTCTTAGTTAAATAGTTTAACTTTTACCATGTATTCTTGTATTATTATAATAAATGGTTAATAATATTGCTATAAATATCCAAGTGAACCCCATGTGGTTCATTATTGATATAATTATCCTCAAATAATTCCTTTTGACAAAACTTATATTTTTAGTAATATTATATCAATTAATAATATTGTATTTGTTTTAAAAACACATTTATGTCAATTTTGACACTATTTGGTATTTGATTTTTTTTAATTCCTAAAAAATTAATTAGTTAGAATAAATTTTATTTAAACAATCCTAAAATGTCATATTAACTTAATAAATTAGTTTGATTTATCATAAGTCTCAATTTATATTTATTTTGATATTTATAATATCAATTATTTTAATATTTCATTATAAAGTAATTACTGCATCATCATTGTGTCATAATTAAATATAAATATATAATGTCTAAAAATTAAAAATAAAATACCATTATGTATTAAATGTTTTTATATTTCTAATGAATATTTTATTGTCAATGTTTTTTTATGTATAACCCTATATTAAAAAGTTTTTAGTTATTTAACATTTCATTTAACACTTTGAACTCTTCTTTAAATAAAATAATAATAAATGTCCTAGTCAAATCCAAGTGGGTCAAAAGGAACATAGTTTATTCCTATATTTTTTTGGGTTTAAATAAAATTATCCAATAGAATTATGACATGTGTTAGGGTAATTATAATATCACTTTTACCTTTAGTTACCCTATTTACTTTCAATCGTGGTAAATAAAAGTAAAACGTTACTATTCAAAAAAATTATTTTCATATTATTGAACCAAATTTTACTAAATAATGTCAAATGTGTCTCTCATATTTTTGAAATTCAATTCATAGAAGTGGTAAAATTATGTTTAATACAAATTTCAAAATTCTCATAGAAGGTGGGTAAAAGACGGTAAATAGTTCAATAAAATATTATATATCTAATATTATAATTAAACGACATAAATGAATTAAATTAACGTTATATAGGTATTATATATCTATTTTGACATAGAATAAATTTAAATAAAATAAATAATTATTTAAATAAAATGTCAGTTTTAAATAATAATGTAGGGCTTTACACTATTCATAAAATAATGAAAGTTTTCATAAAAATACCACAAATTCACCCTAAGATCATTTTGATATTCCGAACCCAAAAATTATGTCCCTGTTAAAAAATAAAATTTATAAAAATTAAAAAATTGGGTATTACTATTCATAATGGATAGTTTGATTTGTCCTGGTGTGTTATTTCTCTAGGTTGTGTACTACACATCCAATTTCATTTTCCGAAGGGAAACGTATAGATGAATCTTAGGGTGTTACATTCATCCCTCATTCATATAATTGTGTCCTTGAAATTTCTGGAATATTACTATACAAGAAGATTTGGGTGTTTCTTCATCATAAGTTCCTCATGTTCCGACGTTGTGTCTTCCATCTTATAGTTTCTCCATAGAACATTCACTTGACGACTCTTCTGGTTTCTCAACACATGTTCTCTGGTATCAATAATTCTGATAGGCTCTTTGCAATAAGACATGTCAGGTTCCTTTTCTATTTCTTCATATGTGAGTACATGCTTTGGGGAAGGAATGTATTTTCTCAATAGTTATACGTGAAACGCATCATGAACTTTGGAGAGACTAGGCGACATTTCCAAACGATATGTTACAACTCCAATTCATTCTAAAATTTCGAAAGTTCCGATGTGCCTAGGACTTAATTTAAACTTCTTACCAAATAATATAACTCCCTTCCATCGAGATGCCTTCAAGAAAACTTGATCTCCTACTATAAATTCCAAATCCTTCCATCGATTATCGTTATAGATCTTTTGCATACTTTGAGATGCTTTGACGTGGGTTGGATAACCTTCACCTTTTCCATTGTTTCCTCAACAAGTTCTCTTCCTATGAGTTTTCTTTCACCAACATCATCCCAACAAGCCGGTGTGCGACATATCATTCCATATAATGTTTTATACGGTTCCATATGAATACTTGAATGTAAGCTATTGTTATAAGAAAACTCTACAATAGGTAAATACTGATCACACATACCTTGAAAATCAAGTGAGAAGGATCTCAACATGTCTTTTAAGGTTTGAATAGTCTGTTTTGATTGTCCATCAGTTTGAGGGTGGTAGGCAGTGCTCAAATGAAGTTCAGTTACTAGGGCCTTCTGAAGACTTTTCTAGAATCTTGATGTAAAATGGGGATCATCCTCAAAAACAATCATTAGGGGTACTCCATGAATTCTTAAAACATCATTAATATATATTCTTTCTAGAAATTCACGTGGTAAATATTCTCTTATAGTAAGAAAATGTGTTGACTTCGTAAGACTATCGACAATGACCCATATTGAATCATTCCTTCTAGGAGTATTTGGGAGTCCCATGAAAATGTCCATTGTAATATCATCCCATTTCCACCCACGTATGGGAAGAGGTTGCATGACTCCTCTTGGATGTTGTCTTCTAACTTTCATTTTTGGACAAACCATACATCTTGACACATAATTAGCAATCTCTCTCTTAATGTTGTCCCACCAAAAATGTTCCTTCAAATATCTATACATCTTATTGCTACAAGGGTGTATAGAAAAATTGGATCTATATGAATCATCTAACAATTACCTTTTTAGATCAGGTATACACAGAACACAAATTATTTTCCAAAATTTTAAAATTACATCTTCACATACGAATTCAATCAATCTCCCATCATTCACTGAATTAATTTTCTTTTGAATGTCCTCATCAACATTCTGATAAGTTTTTTTCCTTTCTAGTATAGATGAATTGAAACCATTATAAAAATTATTGATGTCTCACCTTCCATGATTATTCCCATATCCATCTTTACTAGATCCATGAACATAGGATCCCTTTCAACTCTCATCTTGTTCAAAACTCCATGATACATTCTCCTTAAAGCATCAGCCTCCTTATTGTTGTTCCCTAGGTAGTATTGTATAGTGTAATCATAATCCTTTAATAGTTCATGCCATCGTCTTTTCCTCATATTGAGTTCCTTCTATGAGAAAATATACTTCAAACTCTTGTGATCAATATATATCTCAGATTTATCACTATAGAGATAATGTATCCATATCTTCAAAGAAAATATTACAACTACTAACTCAAGATCATGAGTGGGATAGTTTTTTTCATTATTTTTTAGCTACAGTGATGCATAACCAATAATTCTATCATTCTGCATAAGGACACAACCAAGTCATCTATTGGAATCATCACTATAAATAAAAATACATCATTCCCCGATGGTAGATTCAATATAAGAGCATTGACTAATCTTTTCTTCAGTTCTTCAAAACATTATTCACACTCTTTTTTCCAAACAAATTTAACCCCTTTACGTGTGAGCATAGTTAATTGGTTAGCCAATATGGAAAAATATGGAGGAAGTTCCAATAATAAACTTCTAAACCAATAAAATTGTGTACCTAAGTTATACTTATCGGTGTTGGCCATTATTGGATTGCCTTGGTCTTTGAAGGATCAACAGAGATTCCATCCTTAGAGACAATATGGCCATGAAAATAAATCTCATGAAGCCAAAATTCACACTTGGTAAACTTCCCATATAATTCATTTCATATGAGGGTTTTCAGAATAGTTCTCAAATGATTTTCATGATCTTCATAGATATTTGAGTAAACCAAGTTATCAACAATAAATACCACTACAATGTCATCAAGATATTTCTTTAAAACTCTATTCATTAGATCCATGATAACAGAGGGTGCATTATTTTGTCTAAAAGGCATTACTGTAAACTCGTAATTTCCATACCTAGTACTAAATTATGTTTTCAAAATTCTGTCCTTATTTACACACATCTGATGATATCTAGATCGAAGTTCAATCATGGAAAAATATTTATATCTATTAAGATGGTCAAATAAATCATCAATGTGAGGTAGGTGATAATTTTTCTTTATTGTTATAGCATTGATTTCCCTGTAGTCATTGCTCAACCTCATAGATCCATCTTTCTCCATAACAAAAAGAATAGGGGCTCCCCATGGGGAAACAATAGGGTGAATAAATCCCTTTTTACTCAATTCATTTAGTTTTTTCATTATTTCCACTAATTATACTACGAACATTCTATAATGGGTCTTCTATATGGGCATTGAACCTGAAATTAAATCAATGGAAAACCAAATTTCTCATTCTGGAGGATTTCTAGGTAAATACTCTAGAACCAAATCAAAATATTATTGCACAATAAGTACATCCTCTAATTAAAAATTCTTTTCCTCACCCATAGTTATTTCATTATCTTCCTCCCCAATAATTGAATTTAGTTGAGCTACTAGGGGTGGATCTAGATAAGAATCATGTGGTGATGATTCTACTCAAAAGATAAGGTACTCCTTATCATCATGGAAAATTGTAACCACATTTTTCTTACAATAAATATTTACATCATGGTCTGAAATCCAATCCATTACAAGGATTATATCCAATTCAATATTGGGTACCATGATGACATCCGCAGATAAAGAACATGTATATGCCCTAATGGGAACTGATTCACAAAACGTTGTTATAATGATACTTTCTTTAGGAGTTTTTACTAACAACTCCCATGTTATATGAAATTATAAATATCTAATTTTCATTTAAATATGGGACGATATGAAAAATTTTGATGATCCAGAATCAAATAAATCATTGGCTAAACATGAAGAAACAATTAAATTACCTCCCACCACATATTTTGGAGCTTCAACCTCGGTAGTAGTGATCACATAAGCTTGTCCTTTCTCCGTTGGCCTTTTCTGAGGTATGTTTATTTGGTACTTAGTAAATTTATTTTCATAATGCCCCATTTTTCTATATTAGTAGAATTCAACATTGACAGCCACTTTTTCCCTTACAGTCAGGAGCTTTGGGTCCTTTTTCACCACCCTTCTAACATACTCATATTACCTTCAGAAATGTACTAGGGTGTTTCTTCCCACATTTTTTACAGCATGGATATTCATCTTTTCCCTTCTTCCCTTTATTCTCATTTCCATAGTGTTCAAAGAATTTCTTCTTCTCTTTCATTTCATTAATGTTGTAAGACAAAGAGAATTCATTTTCTTTCTTGATAGCACATGAGACAATATCTTTATATGATGAGAAGGATTTTGATAATAATTCCTGATGGATAAATGGTTTCAAACCATCAAATAATTGATCAATCTTACTCCTTGGGATACATATATATTCTACTGCATGCCTTGATAACCTTGTAAATTTAGCCTCATACTTTGTGACATTATCATCCTCCTTTTTTCTCAGACTTGGAAATTTTATTTCCATATCTGCTCGATGGACACGAAAAAAATATTTTTTCTAATAAAATCTCTTTAAACTCCCCCAATTCCATATTTGATATTTCTTCATCTTATTCTGTGTTTTGAATTAATGACCACCATTGATCTGTATCTTCTGTGAGGGGATAAACTGGCATGATAGCATTTTCCCTATCCCTACTCCCAAAATCATGAAATATTTTTTCTAAGGAACATATCCATTTATGAGAAAAAAATGGATTTTTAGTCCCATTTAATTTTGGTGGTTGTTTCCTCATGAAGCGGTCTAACATTGATTCTCCACGTTGTGGATCATGGTGCTCTATATGGGTAAGGTTATTATCCATAACCTGAGTGTGTTTTCCTAGTATGGTGAAAAGCTTATCAACACCAATTTCATCACCATCTTCACTATAATTATCTTTAGTAAGATGCTAATATCTATATGGATTAAATTCTTTGATATGGTTTCCATTTCTTCGACTAGGTTCCATTTCTAAAAAATGGAATATACTAGATTAGTTTTTGAATCGAAATACATAATTCTAAACATGTAAATCACTTAACTTAATTGAACAATTTATTGATATAATCAATAAAAAAAATTATGATTGAGGAGGTATATAATCATAAATCCTTCATAATGGTTTGTAAAGAAAATGTGAATTATTTTAAGCATATCTCCCAGGAGTATCATATATAAGAGTGTAGCAAGGCCCATTGTCGTGTACTAGGATACCCTGGTTTAAGCCTGAAACTCCTTTCTGGAGTATTCACTCTTGGGTATATCTATGACAAAGCTGCCTCTAACCGCTTGTATCCAGACAGGGATGTATTTCTTGGAAAACTCAAAAAATATCTATATTACCAAAATTCTAGGATATTCTTCTATACTAATCCTAAATGTTTATATTAGTAAAATGTTCTCTAATCAGAGGTTTTCTAAATCTAGCTTCTATGGTTTGTACTAAAATTTTTCAGATACCAACTGTAATTCCACGACCCTAGTTACCTAGAGTTAGTGCATTATTACATAACATTGACATGATCATAAGGGATCAAATCCCAAAAGACTAGTCAGATTAGTAGCCTTGGAAGTAGTAGATACATACATATGTTTTACATTACATATAAAATAAAAAAACAACATTTTCTCCTTTGAATACATTCATATACTTTAGACTATCCTTGCAGGTTAGTCATAATATATTTATTCACATCCTGGAAAAAATAAAACATAGAAAGGGGTGAGTTCAGGTGCTTAGTAAGGATAACAATATAGCAGAAACTTTCATAAATAAGAATAAACATTTAAGGCAATGTATAAGACTGAAACAAAATCCCTTTAAAAATTAACATTAGTATAATATGTCAAATATAAATCAAATAATTCCATTTACTTAGTCACATGGATATTCTACTAGTCAAATAATCACATGTATTATCAATATCTAATTTCATAATGATGGAATGCATAATGTCAGAATTCATAACCACATAGTCAAGGAATCATGCCAAGATAACAAATTACATTTTTCCAAGGCCTTGTGCCAAGGCACTAGTTTGTCTCATGAGACCTACCGATGCATCGAGGAGCTATAGCGGGCTCCACCCATCACTTACTATGTCTAATACATTCCCCATATAAAAATATAGAATCATAACATAAACATTCATATTTAAAGTAGCATACTAAATGTTAATACATTAACCATAAAACCTGAATGGTATAATAATAACACACCCACAGTCAAACATATCACAAAACCTTCTATACAATATAGAATTTTTTATCATAATAAATCAAATTTAAACAATTGTAAAATCCATCAATGTATGTTGACATAGATAAAATAAAAACTTTTTGAGAGAAATATCTATATCTATTTTGAAATAATTTAAATATCACATAATTATAAACAAAAATTTATTTTTAAAATATTCTTATAATCTTGTGAGGAATGCTTCAAAGGTGTTATAACCATGGAAAATTGAAGCACACGATGGAAATATTCCCTTATAAAAAAAATTTAAAAATTAAAACAATGGTATAAATGGAATTAACCCATAGTCAAGAAATTAGTAATAATTTTTTGAAATACATTTTTATGAAACACGATTGTGGATGATACAGTGGTCAGAGTAGATACTCGCGTATAAACAACCTCAGATAAAGAAAAGATTGTAGAATTAACCCTTACCTTGTATTTTTCCTTATTAGAGGGTACATTATCCTCATGTATAATAGTTAAATCGTTGTTATTAAATTATACAAGAACCACATACATAAATTTGATATCATATATGATCCTCTAATATTTCTTTGTTAATAATATTTCAGTATTTTCATCATTTTGGGTGCCAACTTATTCTTTTTCATTTATATGCTTGGTTTCATAAGCCATGTTTATTATAGATAAGATGTATTTTATTCATATATAGAATTATATTAAGTTCCAAAACATTACTTTTAGTCATAAAATGACAATTATTATTTAATATTTATGATGGGTAATGAATTTCATCACATTCATGGAGACGGTAATCCATACATACGCACGAGCGAAAATATTATTATATTAATGGTAAAATCACATGTAATTAGATGTTATATAATATATACATAATCCTTAACATGTTATATGAATTATTTATATCTGTTATACTCATTATTATACCCATCCAATTTATGAAGTGTCTGAATAACAAACTACACCATGATGTGGAGATGGTATGTCGTACGTAAGCACATATGGTAACTTGTCATTCATAGGATGGATATAATAACGAATATGATTGTAAACTGTTTATAATAACCTCACAATATGTATAAGGTACTCAATTTATTTTTCTTTTATGGAAAAATCAAATAAATAAAAAGTGGAAGAAGAAAATAACTCTGAAATAGGTGGTGAAGTTATTACCTCTTCTACGAGAGTTTCCTTTTGATTTGATCAAAAGGGCCCCATAAGTTGGCATTATGATAAAATTAAGGCCTATAGGTAGAATTGAGGGATGTAGGAATGATATTTGAGCAGGTTTTGTCTGAGCCAAATGGATTTAGAGGTGTTATTTTGAGAGATGGAAAATTACCCTTTTATAAGTGAGGTGAGGGTCACTTTAGGAAAAGCTTGGAATATTATTTTATTATACAATAATATTAGGTTTAAAGTGGCTAAAAATGATTTATTTTGTGGATAATGTGGGTATGGGTAGAAAACCTCTCAAACAATTTGCGTCAGACATGTTTAAGGAATTATATTATGCTTATCTTTTAGATTTATCTCTTAGTTAAATTGTTTAGATTTTACCATGTATTCTTGTATTATTATAATAAATGGTTAATAATCATACAATAAAAATCCATGAGAACCCCATGTGGTTCATTATTGATATATATTACCTTATATAAGTCATTTTTAGAGCCTTATATTTTTAGAAATATTATATCAATTAATAATATAGTATTTGGTTTAAAAACTCATTTTTTTCAATTTGGACACTATTTGGTATTTGATTTTTGTTAAAGACATAACAACATGATTACAATGAGTAAAATTTATTCAATCCACACTAACATATAATATTAACCTAGAGAATTAGTTTAATTCATCATAAGTCTCAATTTACACTTTTTTGGATATTTATAATATCAATTATTTTAACATTTCATTAATAAGGTAATTACTGCATCATCATTGTGTCATAATTAAATTTAATTATTTAATGTCTAAAAACAATAAATAAAATAAAAGTATTAAATAAATATTTTTATCTTTATAATGATTTTTTATAGTATAATATTTCTTATTTATAACCCTATATTAAATATGGATTAGTTATTAAACATTGAATTTAACCCTTTTAACACTTCTTCAAATAAAATAATAACAAATGTTCTAATCTAATAAAAGTGGGTAGAAAATGGTAATATTTTATTCCTAAGGTTGTTGTTCATCGAAATAAACTTATCTAATAGAATTAGGACATTTTTAGGGTAATTATAATATAATTGTTACCTTTAATTGCCATATTTATTTTTATCCTTGGTAAATAAAAGACAAAAGTTTCGATTCACAAAAAATTGCATTCATCTTATTGAACCAAATTTTAATTACTGATGTCAACCGTGTCTCTCTGATTTTTAAATTCAATTCACATAAGTAGTAAAATTACATTTTATGAAAATTTAGAAATTCTCCTAGAAGGTGGGTAAAAGACGGTAAAAAGTTCATAAAATTTTATATATCTAGTATTATTATAAAATGATTTCAATTAATTATATTGAACTTATATTGGTATTATCTGTCTATATTTACTTAAAATAAATTTAAATAAAGTTAATAATTATTTAAATAAAAAGTTGGTTTTAAAGAATAACGTAGTGTTTTTCAATATTTATCAAACATGGAATGGTTTTAGAAAAATACCAAAAATTTCCCCCTAAGATAATTTTGATATTCCGAACCCAAAAATAAAGACCTTTTTTTAAAATAAAATTTATAAAAATTAAAAATTTTGGTATTAATATTCGTAATGGCTATTTTGATTTGTCGTGGTGTGCTAAAACTCGAAATCACATACTGCGCAAGCTATTTCATTTTTCAAATGGAAATATACCGTGGAAGCTTGGGGTGTTACATCTCAAATAAATTTCATGACTATAAATGAATATAATAAGAGTTATAAAAATTTTAATTCTAAAATTTCATTTCATTTCATGATTTAAAATTTGATATATTTTTTTGAGAATGGAAGTCATTATTTTAGTGAATTAATAAAAATTAGAGTTATATATAAATTAAAGAACATTCAACAATGGTTTAAATTATGTTACAAATAAAAATTCGGAAAATTCATAAAATTTTTATTATTTAGTTTTATATATATTATATTTTCAAATAATTTTTTTAAAAAAATCAAAATTCAATAGTCAAAAATAAAATGGAAAAAAGGTGACCATATCTATAGATTATTTTTATAGTATAAGAAATGATTAATTTTATGGGTACCGTTTATTTTTTCATCGATTCAGACATGATTCAATGATTTTTATTCTATGAATGAAATTTTTATTAATCCATAATATTTATATGGGTGTGATTTATAGTGAATTATATTATAAAAAGGATACATGTAGAGAGGAAACTGATAATTTTTAAATTAATGACCATGAATAAATATTAATTTTGGAAACAATATTATAGGAGATATGACCAAAAGTTCCATGATACCGATATTTTTTACTATTTAAACAATATTGTTGAATATGTATCATGATTCAAAAATTTCTTAGTAGATTATAAATCAATATAAATAATATATTATAGTAGATGTTTGATTAAAATAATAACAAAATAATCATCAATGGATTCCTTGTTTAATGACCCATACTTTTCACACATTGATATTACATATTATTAAATTTCTATTCATTATATAAAAATATAGTCCATTTTATAACCATAATGGGTTAGTCTCTTTTAAATCTAGATACAAATGATTCTTATTTCAAGACTGATATAAATAATATCCCATAAAGACCATCACACATAATACTCTTCTTAGACAAACTATGCTTAAAAATTATCTTCATAACCTAGGGAATGGAATCCTAAAAAAATTATCTCAAATTATAAAATAGTAAAAATAGGTGATACATCAATAATTAGTAAAAAAAATAACTTGATAATAAGGGTATGAGAACATGTGATTAATATTTGAAAGCCATAATTAACATATCACAAATCTTAATCATGTGTCGTGGAATAAATCCTGGAAGTTCAAAAGACATGAACTATAATGGAATCAAAAAACATGATTAATTAGAGAATAAAATTGGAATAAGACATAAGTTTTGGAATACACAAATGCATCGAAAATCAAATTCCTAATCATGTATCACTGCCAATGATATCATACTTCATTAATTTGACTCGCCATTCATTCATTTAAGTAGTCACATTTTACTCCAAAAACATTCACAGTTTATAGATTCCCTTGATAAATTAGGTTCACTCCCTATTCCAATATTTAGTACTTCATTATATATCCTTATTTACCTAGTTCATTGAAGGGGTATATAATTCAGGTACACCCACCACATAATGACAATCGTACACATGTGTTCCATAAGATCATATATAATTCATTATAGCATAACTCATGGAAATGAATTTTGTTTCATAAATATTTCATCATTACATTATAGAATCACCCATGTAAAAGAAACATGTTTCATAATTCTTTCATCATGTCTTAATTAACATATATGAAAGTAAGGGATTTCATAGATTGATTATTTAATAATAATATTTAATATACATCCATAAAATTATTTTTTAGAGTATCATTGGACTGTGTCCCCAATATATCATAAGTTACGTCAAATGATGTTATCATAAAATAAAATTTTCTTTTAATGGTCGATAAAGCATTTAATAATTAAAAAACAATTTTATCATTCAAGTAACATACTTAAAATATTAAAATTGCATGAATATTATGGAAAAATTATATTTGAAATGAATCAAGGATACATTAAATGATTATTAAAAATAATTATCATCCATGTTGGTGGGAAATTCATTTCATGAAATGTATGTTAAAATTACTACTTTTTCACATTTTTGTAACAAATACTTATTATCATCATTGAGAAAATTAAAAGAATATTCATTATTGTTTTTATTTTTAAAACTGAATCATGCTTTAAAATTTCATGAAATAGTTATAGTAGGTATAAAAAATTAAAAATATTCTATAAAATATAGATATGTAAGAAACATGATTTCTGAACTAAGGGGGAAATAATGTTGATTTTCATTGAAAAACATTATTTGAAGCCTGGAGTTATTAAGAAGGTGAAAAGAAAATAAAAACATGAAAAATTTACAAATACCCATATAAAAAATAAATACTATTATTTATGAATGATTGGTCATAAAATTTTATCATAGAAAACTGAATCACAAACAATTCAGGTAAACAGTCATATTATAACACAATTCCATTACACCATGTTTGAATTAATTCAAATGAATTTTATCATCGTGTATAATAAATTTAAATTTTACATAATTCTAAACCTGAGTAATTTACATTCTTATAACATTATTTATGATCTAATTATTACAATTCATGAACTATTCATTTAAAATTCCACACTAAAATCATCAATTATTATTATTAACCGTTTCATTTTTCCTCAGATTTTTCCTATTACAGTTATGGACCTTGAACATTGCTCATGGATACACCGTAACATACATTTTATTCATGAAAAAAAATTTCATATATTACTTATATCAATTATTAGATTAATGAGAAAAAATAATAGATATGAAATTGAATTACTCCATTCATAGAGATAGAAGGTCTTCTATATGAATCAAAGTTATTTTCGTTTTTTAATGCATGGAAAAAAATATTAGTATTTAGTAATTTAACATTATATAGTAATTATTATATAATATATAATCTATATATTAATTAAATATATCCTCATTAACATCCATGTATATTGAATATAAAAAATGAATCATCTCACACTTTAGAAGTGGTTGTCCACACGTACGCACAAGTGATGTTATCATTTTTCAGTAGATGTAAATGTAAGAAGGTTGATATGATATTATAATTATTGAATAATAATTATTCTATAAATATATTTTTTAATCATTAGTCCAATAATAAAAACCATAAATGATATGTGGTTATTGAAAATGAATTTTATCACTACTTGGAGGCAGCAGACACACGTACACACGAGCGATACTTTCACTTCCCATTTGATTTAAAAGTGTGTGAATAATGGTTGTTCTATAATAGTAAAAAAATCAGTATTTTTTTGATACCAGTGTTTTTATTTTAAAATTAATATAATATATTCATAGTAGTTAGAAAAAAATTAATTAAACTAGGTTAGGTATGCTGATTACCCCTCCTTCGGTTAGCCTCTTTTATTACATTTAATAAGGACCAATTAAATGGACTTTTAATAAATAAAAAATACATAATTATTGTCTACATAAGTTTAGAAGATAATTAGGTGGTTTTGAGTAATATTTATGAATCAAGAAAAAATCAACAATAGAATATAGGGGTTTCCATTTATAATTGGCATAGAGGATTGACATGGAATTTCATATATGATTTAAATATAATGATGTCAAACAAAAGAAAATTGATTCTAGTTGGTAATATATTCTATGATGGGATATTAATATTTCAAAATATTTTCATTCAATATAAATTGTAAATTTATAATTTTCAAAAATAATTATATCTCCTTGTCTAACCCTCTAGTAATCATGTTTTCACCTTCAGCAAAATGACAATTTTGTACAATTTTTACTATTCACTGTCACTAAAACTAAATAGAAACTCTTTTAGAATATTGAAAATTATTATTCAAAATATAGATTATATTTTTAAAAAATAAATTCATAAATTTATAATAATATAATTTAAAATTTAATCTGTAAAATGCTATGAAAATTAGCTTTATAGAAAAAAATATTTCTATAAGAATAAAATATTATTTATATGAAAATATAATATAAAATTAATTATAATTACTTTACTAATATTATTAAAAATATATATGGATTGTTATTCAATTTAAATACATTTAAATTCAATATGTGTCTTTGTAAATTCCTTAAATTAAAATGAAGTTTTCAAATAATTTTTCCCGTTATTCATTGAAAAATAATTCATTCCATAAAATTCCCAAAAATCCACTATAATCTAATTTTGAAAAGAAAAATTATTAAATAAGTTTCATTGTAATAAATAAATTCTATAACATTGTTATAAATAAATTATATTACATTCTCATAAAAAATAACACCAGTTTCTAAGTGAAACTGTATTTTAACATAATATAATGACATTACTAAAAATTAAGTACTTTTTTATCAATAAATTTCATTAATATAAAAAATTTATAAACATTTTTCAAAAAAATTTGGTTTTTAATATTCTCTCCATGAATTTGACAACAATTTCATAATAGTATCATTTATTATCCTTCATTTAGTCTTGGTTTTTCATGTATCATAAGAAATTAATGAAACCAAATTTCTTTGAAGATAAATATAACATAAAATATCATGGTGTTACCGTCCACCGCTATTAAAATTATTTTCCACCAAAATTAAAATATTATGAAACATGAAATGGGGATATATCTATTTCATCAGATCCTTAGGATCTGATGTAGCTATATTGAATTTACAATTCCTCCAGATAACATTAAAAATGATAATAGTCTTATTCTGTAACACTTTATCACATTGATCAATTATTTCTACTAATTGTTATTCATTTTAAATATCATTACCCGGAAAAAAAGATTATTTAGTATATTGAATGTGATGATTTAATTATATAATTCCTCCTGATAGATAAATTAAATACATCGTGAATTTAAGAGAGGTTAAATGGTAGTAATAAGTGATAAGATACATTCCAAACTCGATCAACAACATTGAAGAGTTCCATATACTTAGGGATAAACATTAGCTTATTACCGAATCTCATAACTCTATTCCATGTAGAAATTAATCATAATTGAATCTCACTAACTTAAAATTATAGGGTTCACTAATGAATTTTATAAAAAAAATAATCAACACTGATCTATCATAATGTGTTGTTGAGATACATTGAAATTATTTAGAATTTCTCCTTATTTTTCATGATTTAATATTTTTATTTCCAAAATTAATTATATATTATTAATATTTTATAATTATTCACATAGTGTAATTCACGTGGATCCATATGAATCTTTGAGTGAAATTTTTTGTTGTGGGAATAATCGACATTAAGATTGTGTTGATTTCAGTCAATTTTGAAATCAATACAATAATATCTCAATATATCCTCTGGATTTTGAATGGTTCTATTATATTGAAAATATATCTATGGATGTTAAGAAGTATAAAAATAAATATATGAAACCAATTCTTACTGTAGTCATCTCCCTAACTTTGAGAAAAATTTATGACCCTCTTTAAATAAAATAAAATATAGTTCTTCATGAAACCTTACAATGTCCTTAATATATATTATTAAAATATATGAAAGAGATAGATCTTATTTGATATCACTAACTTGGAAAATATATTAAATTATATTGGCTATAAACCAAATTAAAAATATAGGATTTAGACATTTTGGGGGTTTAATTAAAAAATGGTGATTGATTTGCATTACAATTCTAGTATAGGTAATGATTGTAACAAACCTGGAGACATGTATATATCAGTTGTAACTTATTGAAATTCCAAAAATCAAGAAACATATTAGGGATTATCAATCATTATATTTTTCCATTATAAATTCTCAATAAATTCTCACTACATCTTCATTATTACAAGATTAATAGACAATAATAAACTATGAGCTTCATCAAAAATATCCTTCATCAAATCAGATATGGATACGAAACGTACACTATTCCTAAACCTTTTCATTCCATTATAATCAAAATTGAACTCTACAAATTTTTTCACCTTATATTGTAGCTCTATATTTCTATTATATGCCTCAATAATATTCACTTCGATATATTTGTGAACACTTATTTGAGAAAGAAATGATTTATCCCCTTCAATTTATATTTCCATATTCATCCTTTAGAAATAAAAAAATTGATTCTTTTTTTATTATCATATTAGATAACCATGAAATATATTTACAACTAAGATAATCTAACACCATTTTCTCTTTCCAATATTGGTAATTCGTTCACTAGAATAAATTCAATTCTTTCTCAAAGAATATATACATTATGATTGTATAACCATTGTATAAATCACACCTTCCATGAAAATATAATTCCTGCATACAATTAATGAAAACATTGTGGAAACTAACAATAAATAATAAATTTATCTGTTTTTATGATGAAATCCAAATTTTCATGAGAAATAAGATATTACCATATAATTCTATGTATGATCACATTAGATTCCCATATTCAATGTGTCACTATAGATCCTAAACCCTTATTGACTATATGGTAGTGAATGTTTTATTATGGTGACTAATAGTCTCTTCATTTCCTTAAAATTTTTCTCACATTTGTTTTACAAAAGAACATGGATCCCTTTTTATTAAACATGGTGAGTGTATTAGAAATATATGATAATTAATATAAAATTTTTAAAGAATATCTATCCAAAAAAGAATAATATTGATCTCAATCATAGTGGTTAGCGTTTCCCAATGTTAAATTACCATCATCTTTAATGAATCCACTGATATACCAGCATATGTGATTATATGACCCAAAAATTAATCATTCACATAGCCCAAATTTAGAATTCATAAATTTATCATTCAAAATATTTTTTCTTATGGTCTTAAATAAAATTAATGTGATCTTCATGCTCTTCTTTACTTGTGGAATATACATGAATATCATTGTAGAGACTTCCAAAAACTGATCAAGGTAATCTACAAAGACTCTAGTCATACAATCCATGAATATAGTGTAACCCCCCAATATTTTATAATTTTTTTAAAAAGATTAAATTTAATTTCCTCAGTATCATGTGTGGAATGAAATGATGATGTTTGATAAACCATGAAAAATAATTAATATTATTATCTAAAAATGATATTTATTACCTTAATGTTAATCATTGTGTCATAAATCAAAATAAAAAAATATTATATATGAATTATATTGGTTTTATATAAATAAAACATATTGATAAAAAGTATGCAATTTTTTGTAAATACATTAGTTGTTTTGAAAAATCTATCTTCTGGAAAAAATTCTCTTTGTGAAAAAAATAAATGATTTTTTGTAACTTTTAAAAAACATATTTTCCCAAAAAATATTGATTTTAAAAATCAAAATTTAATAATTATATTTGGGTAGATTTTTTGGATTTTTTGAAAATAATAAATTCTTGAAAAATTGTAAAAAATTGTGTTTTATTAAAATATTAATTTTCATTTAAATAATATATAAGTTCACTTTTGATTTTCACTTTTATTAAAAATAAAAATTTTCAATCATATATATATTAGTCTAATATAAATTATTGTAATTAATTTGATATATAATATTCATATAAAAAAATTTTATCTTTTAAAAATTTTCTTTTTGGAATAAAACTTTCTTATCTTGTATATGGGTTTATTTTTAAAATATATTTGTTCACTAATTCGAAAGTAATCTGTAAAAATTGATTGAATATTTGGAATCGTCATAATTTATTTTATATAATAAGGTCAACATAATTTTTGATCAAAATGAATAGTAAAAATAAAAAACATTTAATTACCATGGTTATGGTTAAAATGGGATTACTAGGGTATAAAACTATAGATACAAGTGAAAAAATAAATAAGAAACATTTAAAAACCCCTCTTTAGGCCATATTTTGATATTATTACCTACAATGTTTGTGAATTGCCCATTTTGGAGAATTGGGGAAAGTGAATAATGGGGGTCGACACTATTTTTTCCAAAATTTAAAGTGTATATTTTATCCCACTTATAATTGTCCATCCATCTCCTCTATTAAAACTTTAAAACCCATTGGTATTATCCAAGCCTTTCCGAATCGTATACCCTATCTGTCTCACCACTTCCTAGGGGACTTAAATTGATTAGGGAACCTCCAAAAGAATGATTTAGGTAAAATCCTAAAGAGATTATTTGAATAAGAGGTAAAATTATTAAACATGTATTTTTTATTCTTCCACCTCCGTCAAGTATTCTTCAAATATGATTCCATTAAATTGAAAATGAAATAGTCGCTCATGTGTATTCCATACTTCCCTCTTGTGAATAGTTGTTATTAATTTTCCATCACATCTATTACCAATTATATATAATGATTTATTTAATGCTTAAATAAGATATTATTATATTATTATAGTTATAGATTATTATATAGTACATAACTTCTTATAGTTCAACCCGTTGTAATATGATAACATTTTCTGTGTGTATGGTGAACTACATCCATACAAATGGATGTGATTTTTTTCACTAATTATTCTTTGGAAGGTTATTATTGTAAATTTAATGAATATATGTGATATATATGAAATAAAAATGATTATATAAATGTAATATATTTTTTATATTTATTTCATTTCATCCCATGAGTAAATAGAAATATAGTTAATGTTTACATTCAACCTATCATCCACATTAATGGTGTATTTCAGTTTCTATATCTAAATTCAATATATTACTCTAAAAACATATATAATAAAAATATATGATATTTATATCATGTCTAATAATATATTTACTATGGAACCATGATTAATTTATGATAAAAAAAATTAAAATATAAACATTAAACAAATTATTTATTGCATGAATCAAGATTTTTACGAGGAATTGTTAATAACTATATAATGAAAGGCCATAAGAATATAAATTATGGTATTGTATATATATATATGTGGTACAAAAATAGACATAGAATAAACTTATACTTAATATATATGATGTTCAAAAATATATTAATGAAGTTGAGACATAAGGTAATGTATTTTTTCTCAATTTTTCTTCTTTAAGACATAAATAATTTTACGAACCTATCTTCAATTATGAAATATATATACATAAAACGTGACATGTTATATCATAAATCTAGTTATATTCATGATAATTAATGTTTATTTTTATTTTACTCCTTAATTGGGTTTATGATTCCCTAGATTCCACCATGTTAAGGGTTTGATGTTACGTTCTCATTATTTATCATGATTTTTTATGATTATGTTCTCAATGATGAATTATTATAATAAATATTTAAAAAATCTAATTAATTTTTTATCCTCTATTTATTTCATAAGAATAGATGTTTTTCCTTCATTTTCCTCCCTTTATGTACTCTTGAATTCAAAGGAATATATTTAATGAAAATCATCATTATTTCTAGCATTAGTTCAAATTAATTTCCTTTTCTTCCCTATCATTGATTTCTATTTTTTTTTATTTTTTTAATGTTCTATAGGATTTTTTAAATTCATTTTAAACCTTTTACAATTAAAAATAAATTAAGAGGAATATTTTTTCAGTTTTCAAAACATTGCCTTTTTTTATTTATTGAAAATTTAAATTGAATCCTCATTTTAACATCTATAGAATTTCCTACCATCATGACCACTCAATGTTTTAACAATTTCAAAATAATATTCCAATTTTGATTTCAAATAATTTTTTTAGAAATGTATTATATTTAATTTTTTTTAAAGTGGAAAGTATATTTTTATCCTGAAATCTTTTAAATTGTTTTTTTATATTTATTTAAAACTTTTCATTTTTATTTTTAATGAACAATATTTCTGTAATATTTAATTAATATCTACATATAAAAAGTGTATTCTTAAAAAAAATGTAATTTTCCTCAATAAATGTTTTCAATTATTATTATATATTATATTATACGTCTCATGGATATTTAAAAAAATATTTATGCAATATTTATTGACTTTATAGTTTTAAAATTGTGATTTTCATTGAAATGTTATTTTCCTCAAGAAACATTTCATGTGTTTTTTCAAATCATTTTCTATATAAGATAAAATAATTTAACATTACATAATCATTTTTTGGGATATGATCTGATGATTCCACCATTATTCATTATATATATGGTATATTTTTATAATAATTATATGTTTTGGAAAAATATTTCCTTTTTATAGGTTATGCTATGAAGAAATATTTTCAGAACCCTATTTCGTTTCATGACTTCAAATATGATGACTGTTTTTATGATCCTTTAGCACACATATATCTAATTTTTATTATTTGATGGGTGGGACCTATATATCCATATATTTCACTCGGTAATGATTAGTGTTTTATGTTCTCAAAGAGTAATCAAGAGGTTATCCCAAGCCCAAAAAATAAGAAACATGTGAGTTTATCCCATACTCAAACAAATTAAACAAGTGGTTGTCAAAATATGATAATTTTATGAATATCTTGGTGTGTATCCTTGACATATGGTTTTCTATTTTTATGCGTTTTCCACAAAATTATGCCTTATTCTAGTTTTATTCTCTAATGTACTATGATATTTAATTCATTTATTTATCTTGTCTTATAAAAATACATGATTTATTCCATGAATATTTATTATGATCTATGATGTAAATGGTATTGTTTTAAAATTTTATTATCAAGTTTTTAGAACCTTTTACTATTGATATGTTGATATCTCCTACATTTACCATTACGTAGTATTTAAGATGACACTTTTTTATATTTCCTTTCCCCAAGTTGTGATGATAGTTATTATATATGATATGTATAATTAGGGTGTTAGTTATGAAGAACTTGGTTGGAGTTGATATAGTTGACCAATGAATTAGTTGTTCATTTTTCAGTGTTTTCAAAAGAACAAGAACTAGGTAATTCTTGAATGGATCCTAAAGTTATTAAATGAATGTTATCTTTTTAAGATATAATATTTATGTAGGAGATTTTTGGACATCTACAGATGTTATCATAGCATGGTTTTGCTGATCCTATCTAATATAGGTTGAGAAAACTTTAGTAAAAACATAAGGATTAATATAAGTATATGAAAACATCTTGGAAATTTGGGGAAAGATAGAGAGAGTGTTCCTTTGACTTATATCCCTATCGTGATAATAAAAGTAGAAATTATAAAGACCCACCCTTAATACGTTACTTAATATTGACTTTTAGTCAATAATATTCATTATTACAAATTTATTATCTTTTCTAGTTTATAGTTTTAAAGAATTAGGATATCTTACATACATTACATACAACATTCATACAATAGGATACAACTAAAAAAGTATCCATTTTTTTCAAAATATAAAACATTAAAACTAAAAAAATGATTTATTTAACAACAATCCACATCAAACATCATTACTATTGTCTTTCTCTTACCCATCCTTATATCTTGTGAAAAAACATTTTAAAAAAATGGGATGAGTATAAAACTCAGTAAGGGATATAAAGAAAAAAGAATTAGTCAAGTGGTAACATAAAAACCAATAAAACCCTTAATCATAAAAACTCATATTCATTGAAAAATATTGTAGTTTCCTTGGAAAATATTTACCATATCACTATTTCATTCACCGTTACACATGGAATAACCTTTTTTTTACTTCCATCTCCGGAGTACCCAAAGCATTGGAGAAATATAATGGAGATCACCTACCATATCTTGAGGTATAATGGGCTCAAAATAAAATATCAGAAGCTATAATTGTATCAATCAATCATTAATAATGTCCAAGATACATAACATGGAAATAATGTATCTTGAAAATCAGAATAAACCACTCATTCCATATGAATATAAAAAACAAATCCTTTTGAAATTTATTAAAGGGAGTTTTAAAAGGATTTTAAAAAGAAAGTCCCTTATAATATACTTAGAGTTAGAATTAATAGAATGGAATGGATATGTGTATACACTATAAATACACATAGTTAAACACAATATAAACTAAAAAAATCATCAAACCAATAATCTTAATATGAGATAAGGAATAAAGAAGAAGGTTAATCCAAATAATGGAAATTAGGTTAAAAATTCCCTTTGCCATGGGTTTTCTTACATGAAATGTGTTTAAAAATACAATATAATGGTTAAAAGAGTGTTATTTACATATTAAGGAAACATATTATTTATTATAACACCCCATATTATCATTTTACAACATCATTCAATGCGGTTATTAGTAATATTTTTTTATTTATATTGCTTCGGGTGTGTTCTTAACATGGTTTCCATGACCGGTTCATGATGGATATTCTTTTAGATTGGAAGTGGAACCCCACAATTGGAATGGAATGGTATTTACATATTTTTAAAACCAAAAATTATACCATTTATAATTTTTAATTCATAAATAAGGATTATTCATAAGTTTAAACATTATTGATATTTGTTTAGGTCATTTTAGTGATTCTTCGATCGTAATAAACTCGTTTTGTATTATAAACTAATCACATGTGTAAAAAATGTTTCAAAAACCTTATATAGGATATAATTAATAAATTATAATATGGTTCAATCATAAAAATTGTTTCATTACTAGACTTGAAATAAGTAAACGAAAACGGAATCACATCGTCCACGATGTCGCTAAATCGACACATCAGGGAATGTATTTTAATTTTTTTTATAAGTGGGAGAGGATAAGAATTATAATGTTGAATGTTCCATAAACATGATTAAATAAAGAATATTTAAGATAATGGATCATTCGTTACTTTTGGATAATGGGATATGAGGAATGAAAAGAAGAAAAATGAATTAAAAATAAAAGAGTAATTGAGAAATACCTCATGAAAACTTGGCATCCTAATAGCTATGCAACATGTTTATAGAAAAAATTACAAAGAGGGGGTAAAGGGTTAAACCATAAATAAATTAATCATAATATATTTTATATAAAAGATAAAATTGATATAAGAATGTGGTATAGAAACATAAAAGTTATACCACATAAAAGAGAACATGAATAGAAAAAGAAAGAAGTTGAGAATTCTCATACTTTTTAGAGTACCTCATAAGACGTAAATTTTGGGACATTGGGGTATTGAGGACACATTGGGAGGATTAATAGGGAGGTAAGAAGGCTAGATATTCTTTGACGAGGAAGCTGTAATGAATGGAATGAATTAATAGGTTGGTATTTATAGCAAAAGTGAGGGAAATTTTTTTTTAATTTCCAAGGGACACCTCATTAGTGGTATTTGAAAATCCATGGGCTTTACCAATGTATTTTACAATAGTATAAGCCACTTGGGACACATAATATCATATTTTACTATATAAAAGTCGACCAGAATTATTACATCATTATTACCTCATTAATGATTTCATTAAACTTACCGAAAACTCAAAACTGTATTTTTACAATTCACTACAAATTCAACTGTTTCAGAAAAACAAAAAAAATTCACCTTCTCCATTTTTCAACGCGTATAATTAAAAAATTAACACCATTTTTTAAAATATTTTTCTTATTATTATTCATTTAATTTCCAAATAATATCATACTGAATTAAAAAATTAACAATTATAATTCTACAACTTCTTTTATATCATATTAAAAAATTAACCAAGATGTCATTATCATAAATCCTTAAGAAAATAAAATAATAATAAAATTTACTATTCATTGGGGTAATATTACTATTCATAGTGGTGTGTTACTATTCAAAAAAACACGTTTGTTCCATAATACTCCAAATAACATACTGAACACAATTATAGATGACTGTTTTTCGAAATTCAAAACATTAAAGCAGCAAAATTATGTTTAAAATATATTTATAAATACCTAGTTAAAAAAGTTTCATGTATTTCATTTATTTTTTAAACCCATGTGGTGATACATTATCCCACCTTCTAGAAATTTAATCCTCATTATTTTTTTTACTCATTAATCAAGTGAGAGTACCTTTCCCTCATAGAATTTTCAAATTCTCATGTTTCTTCTTCAACCATGGGGTTTCTCCACAAAATCTTCACCAAGTGGATTACCTTATTCTGAAATATTTGTTCCCTTTGATTAAGAATCTAAACTGATTTCTCATCATAATAAATTCTCTCTTCCAACTGAACTCCTTCTAGGCTTTGACATGAGTTGAATCCGGCACATATTTTCTCAACATAAAAACATGAAAAAAATTATATACCTGAGATAAACTCGGGGGAAAATCAAATTGGTATGAAACTAGTCCAACTTTTTTCATGATTTCAAAGGGACTAATGAATCACAGACATAGATTTTTCTTTCCTTAAATAAATTCTTCACACTTTTTCAAGAAATTTTTTTAAGGAAAACATTGTCACCTACCTCGATAGATAAGTCGTTACTTCTATTATCTACATAACTTTTCTGCCTCTGAGCTGTCATCATGTGCTGCTAAATCAACTTCACTTTCTCAGCCATTTCCTCTACTAATTATAGTCCAATTAGTTTCTTTTCACCGACTTCACCCCAAAAAGATGGTGTTCAACATTGTATCCTTACAATGCCTCAAAAGGTTCCATCTGTATACTGGTATGAAAATTTTTATTAAAGAAAACGCAACTAAAGATATATGTTGATCCCAACTTCCCCAGTAGTCCATTAAACAAGATTGAAGAATATCCTAAAAAGTGTGAATAGTTTGTTCGAAATTCCCATTTGATTAAGGATAAAGAGATGTACTGAAATTTTACTCAATGCCCAATGAGTTCTAAAGCCCCTTACAAAAGATAGAAGGGAACCTGGGATCCCGATCAGATAAAATGGAAAAGCGGAACTCCATGTAACCTGAAAATACCTTTGAGGTACAGTGGAGAAAGATGGTCCAATGAAATTTTATCTCAAATAAAAAGGAAATTTGCAGATTTTCTCAACAAATCAACAATAACCAAAATCCCATTATTACATTGATAATCCATAGGTAGTACCACCACAAAGTCCATCGATATATTCTTTTATTTTCACTCTGGCATTTTAAAAGTCTAAAGCATCCCCTTCGATAACTTCCTCTCTACTTTAACCTGTTTACATGTCAAACATTTCACATAAAATTCTTCAATATCCCTTTTCATTCAATCCCATTAGTAATACTTTCGAAGGTCTCTATACATATTAATAATTCCAGAATGAACTAAAAATAAAGAACTCTGAGATTCAAAGAAAAAAATATTTCTTTATATGGGAATCAAAAGGCACACAAAAAAATTTTAAAACCCTCATAACACAATATTCATCATGGTTAAATTCTAGAAACTTTCCCATTTTAACCAACTCTACCTTTTTCTATAGGTCATGGTCTTCCTTCTGCGATTTCTTAATTCTGTCTGATAATGATGACTGCACTAAAACCTGAAACAAAACAGATGTATTCCCTACACCGATAACTTCTAAGAAGAAATTCATCAAATCATTAATTAGGGGATCATGTTCTAAATGTAACATGGTTAATGATGCATGATGTTTTCGACTCAAGAAATACAACCATTTATTTTATTTCCCTTTATGGTAATTGATTGTGAAATCATAATCCTTTATCAGTTCAATCCATCTTATTTTCCTCATGTTTAATTCTTTCTGAGTCAATATATAGTTCCGAATTTTATGGTCAATATATATTTGACATTTGGATCTGTATAAATGTTGCCTCCAAATTTTTAAAGTAGAAACCACAGCTTCCAATTTCAAATCATGTGTAGGATAATTTAAGTCATGATGTTTTAGTTGTCTTGAATCATGAGAAATTACATGATCATTCTGCATCCGAACACAACCAAGTCCCTTCAATGAAGCGTCCATGTAGATGAAAAACTCGGTATTTCAAGAAGGCAAGGCCAAAACTGGAGAATTCACAAATTGATTATTCAGTTCTTGAAAACAAACATGAAATTCTTCAATCTAATAAAATTTAACCCCTTTTCTTGTTAACTTAGTTAGAGGTCTAGATAACCGTGCAACGTTTTTAACAAACCATCAGTAATAAATTGCTAATCCTAGAAAACTATGATAATCTATGGAATTTTTAGGTCTTTTAATTTAATCAACTACTTTTTTTGGTAGGATAAACTGTTATTCCATCATTATTTATAATGGTCCCAAGAAATGAAATATTTTGCAACCAAATATCCCACTTGATAAATTTTCCTTACAGTTTTCATTATTTTAATGTTTGAAAAACAACCTTAAGATGTTTTTCAAGATCCAATTTACTTATATAATATACCATAATTTCATCAATAAACACAACAAAAAAATTATCCATGAACTCATGAAATATTATTTTCATAAGACCCAGGAATACAACAGGTGAATTAGTTAATCGAAAAGGAATACCAACAAATTCCTAATGACAATATCTAGTACGGAATGTAGTCTTGGGGATGTATCCATCTTTTACTTTCAACTGCTAGAACCTCAACCACATGTCAACCTTTGAAAAATACAACGTTTCATAGAGTTGATCAAAGAAATCATCAATTTTAGGGAAAGGGTAATTTTTTAAAAATTAATGTTATTAAAGTATCTATAATTGATGAAAAGTCTCATTGAACCATCTTTTTTATTAACAAAAAAGACATGAGTTCCCCATGGTGATGTTCTAGGTCAGATGAAGCCTTTATCTAATAATTCCTACAGCTACCTTTTTAATTTCCAATAATACATTTGGACAATTCAATATGTGTGTTCAAAAATTGGCATTGCATCAGGAACTAAGTAAATAGTAAACTTAACCTCTCAATTTGGAATATCACCAAGAAAAACATAGGGAAAATTCAAGGTATTCATTTACCATTGGTACATCATTAATCTTGATAGTTCTGATATATTAAAAAATATGAGCAAGATAACATTAATTTATATCCTTTATCAATTTCATATCTTCCTGGTATGTTATTAATGGTGTGGGTTTATTTTTGTACACAAACTAAAATTATTTCTGGAAGACAACTTCTTTTTCTCTTGAATCTATCTTAGAATGATAAAACGAAATCCAATACATATCCATAATGACATCAAACTCTACTAGAGTAAAACCAAAAAGGTTTGCAGGTAATCTCTTTCCACATAAAATGATAGGCATATTCTTATAATTTCTTTTTTCCATAATATTTCCTCCATGTGTTTTTACCATGAGATCTGGTTTCATTTGATGAGGTTTAATTCCCAATTTTTCTAAAAAATTCATTGAAATGACGGAATGTATAGACCTTGAATCAAACTACACATTTTTAAAAAAAATTAAAACAATAAATGTACTTCTTACCACCTCATTTTAAGGATCAATGTCTATTTATGTGGTTGAAAATTATTTTACCATACCCTTCTGCTTCCAATCTTACTGATTCCCTGCTTGAGTAACTTGCGTCGGAGAAACAATTGCAAAATGAACCAATTCCTTACATTTAAAGAATCTCACCATAAACTTCTAATTAAAATTTGGATCTTTTTATTTACACTCACAAGACATATGTGAAAACCTTCCCCATTGGTATAATTTCCTAAAATTAACAAGACATTCAACATGATGCCTTTTACCATACATTTCACAAGAAGGGAAATTCATTTTCCTACCTCTAGGATTCTTTGATGGGTTATTCCACATTTCCTGCCAACCATACAACTTCTTATTCTTGTCATCTCGAGGAACATATGTGTCAGAAAACTCCATCAAAAATTTTTCAACACAACAAACAAGCTTCTCTTAGATTTTAAACTCTCGTGAAGCCAATGCTCTTCACAAAAATAGTTTGAAACCAGTGTAAAATCTATTAATTTTACTTTCAAAGTCATGAGTAAAATTCAGTACAAACTAGACCAGTTTTGTAAATTTGGCTTAATTTTTTCAATATAATCATCATCATTCTAGTTCAGTTCCAAGAATTGTTTCTACATTCTTAGTCAAATATTTTATGAAAATATTTCTCTAGAAAAAGACTCTTCAAATCAACCCATTCACAAAGGTAAATATCATCTCTTTATCTCGTATTCTTAACTAGATACCACCTTTTATTTACATAAACATCCAAATAATAAATGTCTAGTATTACCTTTTGACCTTCTGAACATCCCATGACATCAAATATCTATTCTACAGCATTGATGTATCCTTCAGTTACCAATGGATCAGCGACTCCACTAAATTTTGGAGGGTGTTTCCACATAAAATGATCAAAAAAAGACATGTTTCTTCAGGGTTGATCATGTTAATCTCTAGAATAGATAATGATGCCACTTATTTCTTGATTTAACTCTTCCATTATTGTCATAAACTGCTCGGCTCTGATTCCCACCATTTCGGGCTGCAAATTCGGACAGACATTAGCCTCTTGGTGGTTTCCTACTTCAGCATCCATGTTTCTTCTATAAAAAACCATTTGGTACAAACATAACATAGAGAAAGAAAAATTGTTATCTTTAAATTCTACAACATTTTAAATTACCTTAGATTAAAAATTAGTTATGGTATTCTTTATATATCATCCCAACCCCTATATTTATCCAAACCATCCTATGATACCAACTCTAAGGACCAACCTTAATACGTTACTTAATATTGAATTTTTGTCAAGAATATACATTATTACACATTTAGGATATCTAGGGTTAATTTTTTTAAAGAATTATGATATCTTACATACATGGCATACCACATCCATACAATAGGATACTACTAAAATTATATCCATTTTTTTCAAAATATAAAACATAGAGCAATATTTTTTTAACAAAAATCTGTATCAATCATCACAACTCTAATATTTATATTACTAATAATTATATGTACTGAAAAAAAAATTTCAAAACATGTGAGGAGTATAAAAATCAGTAAGGTATATAAAGAAAAAAGCGTTAGTCAAGTGATAACATAAAAACCAATAAAATCCATAATCATAAAAAATGATATGCGTAGAAACATCATGTAGTTTACTTGGGACATATTTACCATATCGCATTTATATTCACCCTTGGACATGGAATAATCTTTTGGTCAACTTCTATCTCCAGAGTACCCAATTCATTAGAGAGCTATAATGAGGCTCACCCATCATATCTTGATCTATAATGGGATCAACCCAACATATCATGATCTATAATGGGATCAACCCAACAGAAATTCTGTCCAAAGAGAATATCATGGTTATAAATTATCATTAAAATCATAAAAAAGCTCTCAGAGAATACAAATATAAAAAACAATCCTTTTGAAATTTATTAAAGAGATTTTTAAAGGGATTTTAAAAAGAAAGACCCTTAAAATATAATTGGAGTGAGAGTTAATGGAATGGAATGGATGTGTGTATACACATTAAATACAATAGTGAAACATAATATAAACAAAAAAATCATCACACCAATAATCTTAATTCTACATATTTAATAAAGAAGAAGGTAAACCAAAATAATGAAAATTGGATTAAGATTTCCCTTACCACAGGTTCTTCTTACTTAAAAAGTGTTTAAACCACCTGTATAATGATTAAAAAGAGTGTTATTAACATATTAATGAAAAATATTAATGTTTATAACACCTTATATGATCATTTTACAACATCATTTGACACATTTATTAATAATATTTTTCTATTTGCATTACCTCGAGTGTGTTCTTTACCTGGTTTCCATTATCATTTCATGATGAATATTATTTTAGATTGGAAGTGGAACTCCAAAATTTGAATGGAATGGTATTTAAATATTTAAATAACCAAAATTATACCATTTATCATTTTTAAATCAGAAATTAGGATGATTCATATGTTATAACATTATTGATATTTCTTCAGGTTATTTTGGTCATTCTTTGATCGCAATGAACTCATTTTGTATTATAAATTAAGCACATCTATACAAAATGATTCCACAACTTTATATAAGATATAATAAATAAATTATAATGTCGTTCAATTGTAAAAATGGTTTCATGACCAGTCTTGAATTAAGTAAAATAAATTGAAATCACATCATCCACGATGTTAGTAAATCGACACACCACAGATGATGTTTTGATTTCAGGAATATGTGGGAGAGGAGAGGAATTATAATAGTGAATATTACATTAACATGATGAAATACAGAATATGTAAGATACTATATCATTAATTCCTCTTGGATAAGGTGATATGAAGAAAGAATGTGAAGAGAAAGGAACTCAAAATAAAAGAATAATTGAGAAATCTCTTAGAAAAATTCGGCAGCCTAACAACTATGCAGCATGGTTTTAAAAAACATTAAAAATAAGGGGTATAGGGGTAAACCATCTATAAATGAATCATAATAAAATATAAATCAAGGATAAAATGTAAATAAAAACATGGTATAAATATTTAAAAGTTATACCACATAAATGATAACTTGAATTGAAAAAAGAAAAAAGTTGAGACTTCTCTTATCTTGTAGAGTAACTCCTAAGACATGAATGTTGGGAACTAGGTGGATTTATAACACCTTGGGAGGACTACTAGTGAGGTAATAATTACATAGAATTGTTGAGGATGAATTTGGAATGAATCAATGGTTTGGTATTTATTTAAAACATGAGGAAATATTTTATTAATTTCCAAGGGACACCTCATTAGTGGTATGTGAAAAACAATGATATTTCCCATGGTATTTTCCCATGGTATTATCCACTTGGGAAAACTAATATATTATTTTAGTGTGCACATGTCTACCAGAATTATTACATCATTATTATGTCATTAATGATATCATTAAACTTATAAAAAACTAATAACTGTATTTTAACTATTCACTGAAAATTCCTCTGTTTCAGAAAAATCCCAAAACCCTGTCCATTTTTTTGACAAGTAGAATTCAAAAATTAACTCGATTTTTTGAAAATAACTTTCTAATGATTATTAATTTATTTATTAAATAAAATCATACTTAATACAAAAATAAACAATTTTAATTCTATAACTGCTTTTATATCACATTGAAAAATTAACCAAGATGTCATTATATTAAAGTATTAAGAAAATAAAATAAATATAAAATTTACTATTCATTAGGTTCATATTACTATTCATATTGGGATGTTACTATTCACCAAAAGCCGGTTGGTTCCATCAGACTCTAAATAACAGACTAAATAAAATTGTAGATGACAATTTTTTGAAATTCCAAACATAAAAGTAGAAAAATTATGTTTAAATGATAGTTATCAATATCTAATTAAAAAATGTTACATGCATTTAATATAGTTTTTAAATCCTTGGGGTGTTACAGATTTGTCTTAGGAGCCTAGGTACCTAGGGTTAATATCTATGAAAAGGGAGAAATAAACTAGACTCGATCGTCACCTAGTGCACAACAAAATGCCTTCCTACACACCTATTTTAACAGTACCGATAGATATGATTTGAAAATTTCAAAATTTATTATAAACTATCATGAAGCATTTAAATAGATATTGAGCATGAATTTCTTGGTTTTGAAATGAGGGTTCATATATTTAAAATAAGGTTTCATGATTGGTATATCTTATAAAAGATTTTTCATGATTATGTGGCTTCCCCACTATGGTTATTGTTGATAACACTATTATTTTTTGTTTTAGGAAATGGTTGGATCCTAAAGGGACCCTATAAATGTTTAGATTACTGAAAAATACAAGTCTTTTCAACCTAAAAATATAAATATTATAGTATATGGAATTAAAACCCCTTTTTATATTATTACAAAACTTTCTTTGGCGATGAATCCTATTAATTTCCAAATGGGAATATCAGGTAACAATTTTTTTGAGTCCATAATATGGAAACATCCACATTATTTTTTTGGTTCTACAAATCCAACAGATTCAAATAAATGTATCAATTCTATTGAAATGATATTCTACATTATCCAATGTTTGGAACCTCAAAAAGTCATTTTGGAAATATATCATTTGAAAGGAAATGTAGATCAATGGTGGAATCTTATCAAGAAAATGAGATAAAAAGATGAAAATGAAACCATATAGTTGGATGTGTTAAAGAGATTATTTTTCAAAATGTATTTACCATGTATTCTTTTTAATAAAATATAGAAGGAATTTCCTAAGCTAAAATATAAGGATGATGGAATCATTGGTAAAAGGGGGTAAATTATATAGTGCTTTTGAGAAACACATTAGGAAATATCATCTAACATTAAAGTAAGGTTGATTTTTTTCAAGGGATTAAAACTGTATATTTAAATTACATTATCCTTAAGGGAATTTATTAGCCATGAATAAATCATTCAATGTTATATAATAGTGGTAATGGATATTGGAGTTACCCATCAATCATATGGTTTTGATAAGAAAACAAATATGGATTTCAAAGGAAACTCAAAATATATTGTATAGAACAAGTTAAGATTTAATTTATACCCAATTTTTGGAAGGAAAAAAAGAGGAAATTGTTTTAAGGAATCAATTAAATTTTTTATGTGTGAAAGGAATGCCATTGATTGATTGTATTTTGACTTGATGAGAAGAAGTTCGAAAATGTTATGGATAATGAGAAATATCCATAGAATAGACCACCTACACATCATAGTTTCAAATGCATGAAGTTAACGAGTTATACTAATAAATAACTAAAAATGAGGGTCAATAAAAATTAACATCATTGGTAACCTTTTAAGGAAAGGGAAAAGGGAAAATATTAGGTGACCACTATTTTATAAGATGCTTGAGATAATGATATGGTGAAATATTCACTTATAATCCACTCTAGAATTACTAATGTGTTATTTGACTATAGAGAAACCTGTATTTTATATCTGATGAATTTTTTGATGGTACTAAAATACTACTGTGTTGATTAGATATTGAATTAGTAGTGAAACACTAAAATGGTATAATGATCACATCACAAGTATTTTATTCCTGTGTAATTAAATTTTATGGGAATATGATTCCTAAAAATCTTCTCATTATTTCTCTATTTAAATTTGAAATTTTCTTACATGTGGATTTGATTTATCTACATAAACCCAGATAAATTGATAAGGAATGGAATAAACATATTTTAATACAAACCAACCTATAATCTTCTATCAGTGTAATAATTAATATTAAATTTTGATTGAAATAAAATCTGTTTTATGGGTTTTGATACCTATTCAATGAGAGAATTTATCATATATGGTTATAGAGAAAATCTACATTAATGATATTCTTATTTCATGGGAGATTTTTCATAATATGACAAATGTTTTTAAAAATCATCCATTAAATCATGATTTTTAGTACTCAATAGAACTCAACTTGGTGCTACACCAATTTCATAGACTCTCTATAGAATGGCCCAAACTAAGTTACAGGAATTAAAGAAGAAACCCTAGGAGAATTTGGATCAGGGATTCATTACACCAAGTGTTTCACTATGGGTTGCACATGTTTATTTTTTTAATAATATTTATAGATCGATGTGAATATTTATTGATTAATAAGAGTTAAAAATATCATGATCAGGATATTATGTCCTCTACAACATATGTATCATTTGTTTGATCATGTTTGTGAAGAACAATAGTTCTCTACAATTGAACATCATTCTAGATATCAATGATTGAGTGTCAAGAAGGGGGATTCCATTTAAGGTATAGACACTATGAGTTTGTATTAATGAAATTTGGTCTTAGAAATTCCCCATATATCACCATGGATTTAATAAATAGTGTCTTTATACATTCCCTTTATCATTTTATGGAATTATTTATTGAAAAAATTATTATTTATTAAAAAAATAAAGGAAGAGAATTAAAATCACTTGAAGATTGCACTAAACACCATAATGATGGAAAATCCATTTGAAAAATTTAGGAATTTTGAATTTTAGATGAAAAGATTTATTTTGGGTTATATAATCTCCTCTGAGTATATATTGGTGGAACCAAAAAAGATGATGTTATTGCATATAATCCTCGACCAACCAGGATGACTAAAATCTAATGTTTTCTTGATTTGGATTGATATATTCTATTTTATATGGATACTTATTTATTACTATCTATTATACTCAATAATTTAACTAGTAAGGGATCCAATTTCAGTTGGAGATTTGAATTTATGGAATATATGATGGTACCAAACAAAGGATTAGCCATTGAATTAATTATATGGATGAGTTAACTTAATAGGGATACATATGATATATATACTGATCATATAATTTTAAATTATACATTAACATGGATATGTTGAAGATCTATCATAGAATATGGTTATAAATGATCAATGATTAGGACTTCCAAATACATTACCACCGTTAGAAAGTGAACAAGGTGGACGGTTAATTGAGTAAAAGGGATCAAGATCTATTATTACCGAAAAAGTATAAAAAGATACAATAATTAAATATTTTAAATTTAATTATCTGGAAATACTAATGTATGTGGAGAAAAATTATTTTTCTCAAATCAGTTATAAACCATCTATCCATGTGAGGATTAAAGATAAACATATAGAAGATATAGAACTACAGAAGAAAGCTAGAAATATTCCTCAGTTTATCCATGATTGTGATGGAATGAAAAGGTTTAATAACTATTTAAGTTTTTCATACATAACATATTTGAGAAAGGATTGTTTCAAGGAATCTCATAGTTTTTCATTCTCTATTAATCTTAGAAGTACGATGATGTATAGAGATTGGAATAGGAATTTCTAGTGGGATGGAAAGAAGAGATATTTCATAGAGTATGTATCCCTTTTAATGGTATGCCATATTTTTAAGGATTCCAAAAAATAGCCTAATGGAATGTTACAACAATTACACATGCTAGAATGGAAATTGTAAAAATTAACCCTACATCTTGCTTTTAGACACCCTAAAATGTCTAAATGGAATAATTCAATATGTTTCATAGTCGATCCCATTAAAAAGGTGACATAATTAATCCTAATCAGAGAAGAAATATATCTTGATCTTCTTTCAAGTGTATACATTAAGGATGTTTTATTATTTCATGGAGTGTTATATTACCTTATATCTGATATAGATCTGAGTTTTACCTCAATGGTTTGGTAATGTGTTCAGCAAGCTCTTGATAAAGAGTTGAGTTTCAACACTATGTATCATCATTATATAAATGGTCATTTTGAGATAAAACATCAAACCCTAGATTATATTTTGAGACCTTATTCAATGTATTTCAAAGGATGTTGGGGTCAACACCTTCCTCTAGCTATATTTTCTTACCACAACACTAGAAAAGGAACAGGATCAGGCTTAATGCCTGATCCAAAAAAACTATTAATAAAATAAAATTTGCAGTACAAAAAATAAAAAGAAATAAAAGAATTACAAAACCCATAGTATATCTACATATCAAAGTGATCAAAATCTTCACCATATGAATAGTCAGAGACTGCAACAACATCAGTCGATTCCCACTCAGATTGTGTGTTGTATTTCTTAAATAGAGTAATTTACCTCTCCCTGAGCATTAGTTATTCTGATGTGAGATAATTATTGGAGTATTACTAGATAAAATGCCCCTATATTGGATCAGTATCATACTTCTTTGAGGTCACAGAGTTAGACCTGGTAGACATGGTCTTAGGCATGTTTGGGAAATCCTTCCTTAGCTTTCTCTTTGGCAGAGCAGATACGATATCTACATTTTCATTCAAATTATTTCTCTAAGTCATGATAATGTTACTACATGATTCATTAACAGAGTTAAAAGACTTTAAAACATTTCTAACATTATCATTATCATCATTCGAGATATCCCTCACCAACCTGATGTGTGAAGAGAACCATATTATTTCTGAAATTCCTCAGTTTTTTTCAAATCAATTACACGATCACCATCACTTGGTGCTATCAAAGGCATATTCAATCAATTTGACTACATGGAACCTATAACCATATGATAAAGTTTCATATTAGTATCAACCAAATCCATCACATGGTGTTGCTCCCCATCAACTTAACCCTCATATGTTTCTTTATGAGCAGGACTAAGAGTGGGTTGGATTGGGTCCAGATCCTACATAGTCACATGTTGAGTGTTCTCAAAAGTATTAAACTCAACAGAAAGGCTTCCATCAGCCATTATAGGATCATTTTGAATACCTAGTTAAGAAACAAAATTATCATCACCAATTATTTCCTTCTTTTCCAGTGAATCGGTCTCAATGACCCACTGAGGAACAAATTTATCAAATGTAGGATCTTTATTTTCCAGCACCGTAAACTGGTTGGCAATCTAGACTATGCCCATACACATTGTATGATCCATTTAAATCCTCTTAATAATATAATGATAAACAGAACAAGAAGTCATATTTCCACCTTTCTTATCTATCATACTGGGAGGCATATCACGCAGATCATTCCTCAACCAATTGAAAAGCACCACAACCTTGATATCTGACACCGATGTGCATAACTTCTATAGGTGTCCACCCATTTGATTCTTCATAGAGCCATCCAAAAACCTTACTTCCAAAACATCATCAACCGAATCATCTTCCCTTCTCATCCACCGCACTAATAATTTCTGTGAAGCATCATAATAAAATAAGGCAAGATGTCCCAGACAATGACAAGAATCATAGTAGTCCACCAACGATTCAAAGGAAACCGCCTGGTGCCAGCGTAATTATTGAAAATCCATAATCAAATCCCATTTGACCAAAGTTTTAGAGACATCAACCTCCATGTAAATTGATGGAAAAATAGGGTGAAAAACATCCTTAGTTCTAGAATCGGAGCAGAAGTACCAACCAAACTGGTTCTCTAGAAGTCAGAATATGGATGGATTTTGTAAGGTAAAAGAAGATCAAGAAGGCTTACCTAGATCGGAATAGACTGAGAGTCACCTCTGATATGAAAATCAAAGCTCCACTATAATATATAGGAAAAGAACCCACCACATCATCGATGAGCCTTGGAAAAAGAAACAATGAGATCATTAATCGAGATAAACCGAATAATCATAGGCTTTCGATCAAGAATGCCCACAACCACACCCCATAAAGAACCCATGAATCAAAAATAGAGTAGTCAAAAGCTTCAACCGAGGGTTTAAAGTCCCAAAAACAAGCTACCATAACATGAGCTTACTATTTGAAAATCGTAACGACCAAAACATTCATTAATAGAAATTCCTCTTGATCTAATCAAATGTCTCTTTATGTAAAATGTTTATATAAATTTTCAAATTCTTTGGTTTTATGTTAATAATTTTGATTGTTTATAATATACTCATTGAATAGTCATCACATTATTAGTATAAATATAGGGTTTTAACAAATCCAATTTACTCAGAAAAAGGAAGCGATGGCCTCATCCAGTAGACGTGCCCCATACGAAGCCCATTTGTCGGAGCTCGGAAAGGATGATGCATCTTTGGGATTTTCTCTTGACCAAGCCCAGGTAGAGCTTGAATATTTTAAGCTCGAGTAGGACCACCAATGAGAGAAGTGGAAGTTGATAGAGATTACAACCCGAGCAATGTTATCTGAGCCACCCAGAGAGTCTGTCACCATCGCACACCTTACACTTTAGTCTTATGCGGGTGTTATAAGATGTTATGTAACAATATCCTAGTACTATGGTTATGTATGTTATCTTTGTATATAATAATTAATATACTTTAATTTTATTGTTACCCTATAAATATTTTTTAAAGCACAAATAGTATTTTTAGTTAATGTTCAACAAAGAAATCTATTTTCATGAATAAATGGAATTTCAATTAAATATTATTTTAATAAAATATTATTATTATTATTAATTTAATTTTTATTAAATATAAATGATCGTATAATTTTATGAATGCAATTGTAATTTTTATTAAGGTTTGAAATCCATTTTTATCCAAACCCATGAATTTTCGATAAATGCCGGTTTTTACTTTAAAAGTAAAAATTAACATATTTAGAAAATTATGTACATAAAATGAATATTATTTCTGTAATCAAGATATTGATATTATCCAATGATGAATTTTTCATAATTTTTTGACAAAGTAAAATGTTTGGGTAAAAATTAAATATCGTTTAAATATATAATGTGTTTTATGAAATCATAATGACCCAGTAGTGATGTAATAAAATACTAAAAACATTATGTTTTTACAATATATGTTTTACAATTAAAATAATGTTATTTTTGGTTTTTTTGATTTATTTTACAAAGCTTTAGTGGACCTTTCAAGACTTATTAGACATTTAGTCTTATTAAATTGTTTTCCTTGGGAGTGTGACTCACCTCCACATAAGCAACACCATTATTTTAAGAAGTTCGGAATTTGGATTTATAAACTATTGTTTTCCACTTCCCTTTTCCAAAAACCATGGGAAAACCCCATGGGCTGGTTTGTGGTTTGGATTAGTTTATTGTGAGGTGTCCCAAAACTAAATAATAAATAATTCCCACACCTTTCCGATATAAACCCACCCAAGATCCCACTTCCTCCTTAATAAAATCCTTTGGAGTTCGTCCAAACACTTCTATCCTCTCTCTATAATCCTCTCAAGGTTCCCAAATCTCCCAATAAGCCTCTCTCAATCCTCTCTCAAGCCTTTGGAAGCACACTTCCAAGTAAGGGTTTTTCCTCCTTTCTCATTTTTGTCCAATATTATTTAAATTGTTATGCCCTTTTAATTTCAATTATAAATGTTGGGGTATGGTTTCAAATCTCCCCCATACTTACCTATTTATGTTTTAATGATGGTATACCCCTTTCTCTATCATTAAATGCATCCTATGTACAGACGTTACTATGCCGAAATTCCAAAAGGAATTTCTCTCTCCTCATTTACATTCAAGAAATTATTTTGTATCATGAATCTAAATTCCCTTAAATTTGTTGGGACATGTATCTATATGACCCCCCTTAAATTCCTTGTCATTTAAATATGATGAGACACTCATTTCACTCTCATCAACCATTTTTATGAGTACTTATGTCACGTAATTACGCTGCGAAAATTTCACTGTGCTTTTCCAAGCCAAAGTCATTGTGTAGTGAATAACATGCCCTTTTCTCTATCAAGAGTATTCACCTTTATGCACATTTACTTATTATTTAAATAGTTTCATGTATGCATTCCACAATCATTTATCGAGGAATAAAATATTATGTTGGATGATTCAAAGTTTTATGATCCATGTGTCACACTTATGCATGAAATGAAATGTTTAAGAAGGGTGCACCCTGATAGCGCTCCAATGCACTGGGTAAATTATAGTATCATGATACATCATGTGAAATGGGTGTTGACTCATTCTAATTCAAGTGAAACAAGGTTTTACTCGTGCTTCATGTGTAATGAGGGTTTACTCATGCTTCATGAGAAATGATCCTTGGCTCATGCTAATTCCATGTTAAGTGTTGTTGCCACATTTCCATGTTAAGACTATCATGATTTATCATGAATTTATGTTTATAATTATCTTGTGATCTATTTATATTCCTATTAACTAACATGTATTGTATTCCTCATGTTATTCCGTGATTATTCCCTTACCGGGCTTTATAGCTCAGCCTTTTCTTATGCATGTCCTCAGGTTATCCCATGCAATGTTATGTGTGAGGGAATGTAGAGGTCGTGTAAAAGAAGTTTTCAATAAAGATGTTGTATTTCATGTTTTAAGTTGTTGTGTAATGATCCTAATCCCCAAAGACACTAGACCTCCTGATCTTCTATGTTGTATCAAGTGATGTTTATGTAATAAATTATGTTTAATTGTGTAATAAAAAGTAGGGTTTTCATAGTTGGTATCATAGGGAGGTTAAGTTATTTTTAGGATTAGGATTAAAAAACCCTTGTAATGCATTTGAGACAAGACTAAGTATAATAAAAATATCCCTAATTTTTTGGTCTGTATTGAGTATGGGGTTTATTAAAAAAATACATCTCTGTCGGGATATGAGCTGGTAGAGGTAGCTCTAGCACAGATGTATCCTAGGGGAAATACCTGAAAACACTACTTTGAGCTAGACTCAAATGGGAACTGGTGCATGAAAATGAGCCATGCTGCACTCTTTGTTATGACACTCCCTGGGGATATGCTTTGGTAAATTCGCAAGCTTAGTATAAACCATTATTAAGGGAGAAAACAATTCCTTAAGAATATATGTTAGAAAGTTGATCATGGATAACATAGAATGAAGCCAATAGATTCATATGTTATATAAAATAAAAGTTATTTATATGTCATCAGTTTTTTCCTTGGATTTCCCTTTATGTGTTATTCCTTACTTTAGATTTTTTCCAGCCAATGGCCGGTAATAGGATGACTCGGGATAACAACTGATGTGAAGATCAATGCGATGACTGTACTAATGAGATGCCCAATAAAATAGGAGTAGGAATCATGAACATTGTCACACTTCTCTCCTAGATAACACAAGATTTGAATAGAAACATGGTCCTAGAGGAACGTTCAACCCCCCCCCCCCCAAGAAAGAACAATTCACATTCTAGAGAATCATGAGACAAAGGCCTCATACTTTTAATGGATCATCTGATCCCTCAATCTCTGAACAATGGATCAACTCCATTGAAAAGATCTTCTCCATCCTTCAATGTTCTGAACAAGAGAAGGTTCTCTTGAATGCTTATCAAATGAAGGGTGAAGCTGATCAATGGTGGATTTTGATCAAAAATACGAATCCTGGGGAGGAGATCAAGGCTTTGGAATGGAAGGATTTCCGGAAGATGTTATTCGATGAATATTTTCCGCGCACCCTTCAGCTTAATATGGAAAGGGACTTACTTTCCCTCAAACAAAAATACTATGAATCTATCAAACCATATGAGGAAAACAGGGCAATGCTTTAACGATACACCTCCAACTTTATCGTTACCCCTGAATGCAAGGTTGACCGCTTCTTTGGTGTGATAAAACCTAGCCTGTGGAAATAACTGGCGATCTATGACTTTGAAAGCTATGAGAAAATTGTCTGATGTTCCCCCAAGATTGAAATAGAGATCATAGAATCTCAGGGGTATCATGGGGATAAAAAGCATAAGGTGGACTTCATTGTGGGAGGTATGATGGATAAATCCAATGGTGCTAAAAAGATCCAGCACCCCACATGCCAAAGGTACATAAAGAAGAACCCTATAAATTGCTTGAAGGGGATGATGAAATTCTTTATGTGTGGAAGAGAAGAGAAACCTTGATATTAATTGTTGGCAAGAAAGACCCGCGGTTGAGACAGAGGAGAGGAACTCTCTATTCGATCCTCAACGCGTGGTTCAGTACCGCAACTGCAAGGAACCAGGTCATCTTTCAAATTAGTGCCCTAATCCAAGGATTTTCAGAGGCATCCAACAACATCCAAGGCATCAAGGGAGAGCTTTTTCCATCACTACTTCCGAAGTGAACCCCAAAAATGAAGTGGTGACAAGTATGCTAGTTATTCATTCGAGAATAGAGAACGTACTTTTTGATTTAGGTTCTATGCATTTTTTATATCTCAAAAGTTTAGTAGAATAATCCTATCACAACCACAAATCATGGAAGTGAAGATGTCGATGAGTACGTCAAATGGGGCAATCATTTCATCCCATGAATATAAATCCTCTCCTATTATAATTTTTGGACTAAAATTCTCAGATAACCTCATCATACACCCTCTGGTATAATTTGATGCAATTCTTAGCATGGATTGGCTTTCCATATATAGAGCCAACCTAAATTTCATTGAGATGAAAATCGCTCTCTATGTAGAGATTCAAACCCCAATTCATTACAAGTGCAAGGATGAATAAGAACCTTCTTTATCATCATCATCTCATTTGTGGATATTACTTACCTATATGTATGTGTATCTGGCTCACATGATTGAGTGTAAAGAGGAAACCATCCTAGAAGAGATTCTTATTGTGTTGGAATTCACAGAAGAGTTTATTGAGGACTTGTCTAGCCTTACTCCTAGAAGAGATGTTGAATTCTCAATTGATCTTATACCTTGGGCATTTTCAATATCCAAGACTCCATATGGAATAGTTGTTGTTCAGCTTGAGAAGTTGAAGAAACAACTACAGGAGAATTTGGATAAAGGGTTTACATGCCCAAGTGCTTCACCATGGTGTGCACCAGTCCTCTTCATCAAGAAGAAGGATGGGTTAATGTGCCTTTACATCGATTATAATGAGCTTACAAAAATAATGATAAGAACAAGTATCCTCTCCCATGAATTGATGACTTGTTCGATCAGCTGTGTGGAGAACAATACTTCTCCAAGGTGGATTTGCGGTCCAGATGTTATCAAGTAAGGGTGAAGAAGGAAGATATCCCCAAGACTGCTTTTCATACATGATATGGGCACTATGAATTCATAGTAATCCCTTTCAGAATCACGAATTCTCTAGCAATATTCATGGACTTGATGAATAGAGTCTTTAGATATTACCTCGAAAAAGATTTGGTAGTCTTTATAGATGATATTTTGATATACTCCAAAACCAAGAAGGATCATGAGGAGAATCTAAGAACTGTACTAGAGACCTTGCTGAAGGAGAATCTCTATGAAAAGTACAACAAGAGTGAGTTATGTTTGAATGAGTTCTCATTCTTGGTCCATATCATCCCAAGAAATGGGATATCTGTAGATCCCATAAAAAAAGTAATTGAGGGATGGCCGTGGACAACACTGGTAATAGATATCTGTAGCTTATTGGGGTTAGATGGATATTATCGACGATTTGTGAGAAATTTATCATGATTTTCCAACCCTCTTACCAATATAACTCAAAGGGGAGTAATTGTTTCTTGGAGTGATGAATGCGAAGAAAGATTCAATGAGTTGAAATGGAGGCTTATCCCTGCACCCATTCTCACTTTACCCACAATTGGAGAACTTTTTGTGGTATTTAGTGATGCTTTGATGAAGGTACTGGGATGTGTGTTGATTCAAAATGACAAAGTCATTTCCTATGATTCAGGGTAATATAAATTTCATGGACATAACTATCCAACACATGACCTTGAGTTGGATGCAGTGATCTTTGTTTTGAAAATGTGGTAGCATTATCCTTTTATGGAGAAGTGTGAAATATATATGGACCACAAAATCCTCAAGTATATTTCACATAGAAAGAGTTGAACATGCGTCAATGAAGATGGTTAGATATGATCAACGACTATGACTTCTCAATCCATTACTACCCTGGGAAAGTGAACAAGGAGGCAGATGACCAAAGTAGAAAGGACCCAGCGATTCTATCATTGATGAGAATTGAAAAGGATCAAATCATCTTAGATTTGAGGAAGATAGACATGGGAATCGTAAATATTGTAAGTTCATCAATCCTTTTACAAATTACTGCTCAGCCATCACTTTTGTAAAGGTTAAAGTATTATCAAAAGGATGATGTGGGAATTCGATAAAAATTAGAAGCTATGTGAAAGTATTCCTCGGAGTTTAATGTTTATAAAGATAGAATTGTGAGATTTGGGAAATAACTATGTGTTCCATAATGTCCGAAGATGAAGAAGGAATTTTGGATGATGAACATAGTTCATATTTCACTATTCACCTAGGAAACACAAAGATATATGGAGATCTCTAAGAGCATTATTAGTGGGATAATATGAATAAGGATATCACTAAATATACATCAAAGTGCCTGCTATGTCAGCATGTGAAGGCAGAGAGGTAGATGTCTAAGGGGATGATGCAACCATTTCCCATACTAGAATAGAAAAGGAATAACATCATCATGGACTTTATCACTGGACATCCAAAGACATCCAAAGGAAACAATGAAATATGGGTTGTTGTGGATCATCTTACAAAGGCTACACACTTCATTGGTATTCAAGAGAATTTTACATTAGATCAATTGGCATGGATATATATCAGGGAACTGGTAAGACTTCATGGACTACAACTATCTCTTATGTCTGATTGCGATCCAAGATTTACTTCTATGTTTTGCATGAGTTTTAAACATGCTGTGAATACTGAACTTAACTTCAGTACATCATATCATCCTCAAACTAATGTCCAATATGAGCAGACTATCCAAACACTTGAGGACATGTTCAGAGCGTGTTCAATGGACTTTAATGGAGGATGGGATCAACATCTTCCTCCGGTTGAGTTCTCTTATAATAATGATTTCCAATTGAGAATCCAAATGGCCCCATATGAAACCATTTATAGGAAAAGGATTAGAACATCAGCGTGTTGGGATGAGGTCAGTGAGTATAAGATGCTTAGACCAGTAATGGTTGAAGAATTGGTGGAGAAGGTGAAAACCATTCTGCAGCATATCAAGGCATCCTAGAGTTGACAGAAGAGTTATGCAGATAATCGTCAATGAGAACTTGAGTTTAAAGTGGAATACATGGTATTTCTATGTATATTTCCAATCCAATAAGGTCATGAGGTTTGAAAAGAAAGGGAAATTAAGTCCAACGTACATCGGCGCCTTCGAGATTCTTGATCATGTTCGGGTTGTGGCCTATCAATTAGCACTTACACATAACATGGACAGTGTACATGATGTCTTTCATGTATCCCTATTAAGGAAGTACATATCTGACCGTTAACATGTACTCTCTTCAAAGGTGGTACAGATAGAGGTTGATCGTTTTTATGAGGAGCAACCAGTGAAGATATTAGATCATAGAGAAAAAGTTATACGAAATAAGAAAATGTCCCTCATCCAGGGAGTGTTGTTAAACCCCAAGATTAATGAAGTGAAATGGGAATCAAAGGAAATGATGAAGCAGAGTTACCCACATCTGTTTTAGTGAGGGAAAAAGAAATTTCTAGGGGGAAATTTTTTAAGGGGGAAAATTGTAACGACCCAAACATTCATTAATAGAAATCCCTCTTGATCTAATTAAATGTCTCTTTATGTAAAATGTTTATATAAAATGTCAACTTATTTGGTTTTATGTTAAGAATTATGACTGTTGCTAATATAGGTATTGAACAGTAATCACACAATTAGTTTAAATATAAGGTTTTTACAAATCCAATTTACTCAATCAAAGGAAGTGATGGCCTCATCCAGTAGATGTTCCCCATACGAAGCCCATTTTTCGGAGCTCGAACATGAGTTTGAGTCTTTGGGCTTCACTCTTGACCAAGCCCATGTCGAGCTTGAATATGTTAATTTCGAGCAGGACTGCCTGCAAGATAAGTGGAAGTAGAGAGAGATTAGCACCCGAGCAATATTATCTGAGCCACCCCAAGAGTCTGTCACCATCACACACCTTACTATTCTATCTTATTCGGGTTTTATAAGGGGTTATGTAACAAGACCCTAGTACTATGGTTGTGTATATTATCTTTGTATATAATAATGAATATACTTTAATTTTATTGTTACCTTGTAAATAGTTTTTAAAACACAAATAGTATTTTTACTTAATGATCAACTAAGAAATCGATTTTACTGAATTAATGGATATTTGATTTAAATAATTTTAAAATAAATATTGTTATTATTATTAATTTAATTTTCATTAAATATAAATTATCTTATAATTTTAGGAATGCAGTTGAAATTTTTATTAAGGTTTGAAATCCATCTTTTGTCAAAACCTATGAATTTTCGATAAATATAGGTTTTTATTATAAAAGTGAAAAGTAAATTATTTATATAATTATTTAGATAAAATGAATATTATTTTTGGAATCAGGAAGTTGAAATTATCCTATAGTTAATTTTTTATAATTTTCTGAGACAATCAAATTTTTTGGTAAAAATTAAATACCGATTAAATATATAACGTGTTTTATCACATCATAATGACCCAATAGTGATGTAATAAAATACAATGAAATTTATGTTCGGCCAATATATGTTTTAAAATTAGAGTAATCTGATTTTGGGTTTTTTTTTATTTATTTTACAAAGATTTAGTTTAACCTTCAAGACTTATTAAACATGTTGTCTTTTTAAATTGTTTTTCTTGAGAGTGTGACTTACCTCCACATAAGCAACCCCATTATTTTAAGAAGTTCATACATTGGCCTTATAATATATCTTTTTAACATCACTTTTTCAAAAACCAGGGGCAAAAACAATTGGCTGGTTTTTGGTTTGGATTAGTTTAATCTGAGGTGTCCCAAACCTAAATAATAAATAATTCCCTGACCTTTCCAATATAAACCCACCTATGAGCCCCCTTCCTCCCCTATCAAAGCCTTTTTATTTCTTCCATACTTTTCCGTCCTCTCTCTAGAATCTTCCCAAGGTTCCCCATGATCCCAATAAAACTCTCTCAAGCCTCTCTCAATCCTTTGGATGTACATTTCCAAGTAAGAGTTTTTCTTCCTTTCTCATTTTTGTCCAATATTCTTTAAATTGTTATGCCCTTTTAATTTATATTCTAAATTTTGGGGTATGGTTTTGAACCTGCCTCATACTATCCTCATTATATTTTAATGATGGGATATCCCTTTCTATCCCATTAAATGCCTCTTATGTACACCTCTTACTATGCCAAAATTCAAAAAGAAATTTCTCTCTCCTCATTTACATTCAAGCAATTATTTTGTATCATTAATTTAAATTCCATTACATTTGTTGGGATATGTATCTATATGGCCCCCTTACATTCCATGTCATGTAAATATGATGAGACAACCCTTTATCTCTCATCAAACATTTTTATGAGTTCTTATGTCACGTCGTTACGCTGCCGAAATTGCACTGCGCTTTTCCAAGCCAAAGTCATTGTGTAGTGAATACCATGCTCATTTCTCTATTAAGGGTATTCACCTTTATGCACATTTACTTATTGTTTAATAATTTTTATGTATGTATTCGACATTTTTTTATCAGGAAATAAAATATAATGTTGAATGATTCAATGTTCTATGATCTATGTGGCATACTTATGCATGAAATGAAATGTTTGTGAAGGGTGTTCCCAGATAGCACTCCAATTCATTAGGTAAAGTATAGTATCGTTATTTATCATGTGAAATGGGTGTTGAATAATTATAATTCAAGTGCAACGTGGTTTTACTCGTGCTTCATGTGCAATGAGGGTTCACTCATACTCCATGTGCAATGAGCCTTGGCTCATGATTATTCCATGTTAAGTGTTGTTTCCACATTTCCATGTTATGATTATCATGCTTTGTCATGAATTTATTTATATGATTCTATTATGCTCTATTGATAATCCTATTATCTAACATTTATTGTATTATTCATGTCATTCCATGATTATTCCATTACTATGCTTTATAGCTCACCCTTTTCTTATGCATTTTCTAAGGTTATCCCATGCAATGCTAAGTACAAGGGAATGTAGTCTTCATGTAAATGAAGTTTTCAATAAATATGTTGTATTTCATGTTTTAAGTTTTTATGTAATGATCCTAATCCCCAAAGACACATGAACTCTCAATATTGTATGTTGTATCAATTGTGGTTTATGTAATAAATTATATTTAATTGTGTAATAAAAAGCAGGGTTATCATAAAAACTACAACCTATATATCATTGGATATAAGTACGGTTCGTTGAATAAATCATGGTAGTTAAAAACACCCAGATCAAATAGATTTAGAGAACAGAATCCATGAGATCATAACATTGGTATTAGGTATAAATTTTTGGAAAACCCGTAAGCATAGAAAATAATTTCAATAGTAGTCAAGGCTCATTTACAAGTCTATCATAGTGGAATAGGTTCACTCCCTAAAACATTATAATAGTAATGTTTCACTAACAATAACATAATAGTAGAAATAGTCCCTTAATGAACTACAATCACACCCTATTATAGTATAGTTTACCTCCTGAGATTAAAATCTTTTCCCAATGCATTTGAGTGAGATATTTGTCCCACCCATCGTGGTTTTAACATAACCAGCTTCTATGGTTATAACATAACCATCATCCTTGGTTAGAACATAACCACCTTCCTTGGTTATAATGTATCCACCATCACAAAATGAAAATTATAAAAATATATAACAAAAGATAAAAACAATATTCATCATATTAGAACCTATGAAAAGAAATGTGATTTATAAAAATTTCATTATATCATAACATATATAAAAGAAATAGGTTTCATAATAAAATTTTTAGTTCATTAAATCATTACCTTTAAAACAAATTGGGTTTCCTAAGAATTTTTTCATGGTATAAACCATGTATGAGAAATGGGTTTCATAAATATATTCTATTAAAAAACATGATACATATAGACAAATAAATAAAATAGTGTACTTGGATCATATCCCAAAGAAATCATAATTAACATCGAAGTATTCATTCATAGATGGAAAATTACTTTTAATGATCACATAGAATATTTATTGAGTAAAATATCATCTCCACTTTGAAAACAATTTCTAAAACATAAATAAATTTTGATATAATTGTCTCTAAAAAACATGAAAACATGTGAAGCAAACTTTAAAACCATTTGAAACATTTCTCGATATAAATAAAATATCATTGAAAATAATTTTTAAAAAATATAAATCCATAAAATATTTAAGAAATCCTTATCATTTAAAATAAAATATAAAACATATAAAGGAAGTTTCTATAAAAAATGATTTGTTTAGGGTGGATTAAAATATTATTCATTTCATGCATGTTAAAGGACATAATCTTTTCAAATTTTATGAAAATAACGAATGAACTTTTTTTTTGAAAAGTGCATAATGATCTATTTAATAAAAATATTTAAAAGTAAAACATGGGTTAAATTTTATTTAATAAATCCTTTATATAATTTTAAATCATTTTTGAAAATATATTTTTTAGAATACATTGATATGGATGCAAAATGGGGTTTTTACCAAAGAGATAAAAAATATCCTTTACCTTTAAAACATTAATTTCGATTCTAGAGTACATTGAGTGTGTATAATGAAGTGAAAAAGTTTATTCGTATTAAATAACTATAGGATATGTAAATTAATGAGTTTGTTTAATTATGGAATATCATATTTTATCGTCATAATTATAATGATAAATAATATAGATAAAGTTTTATTGTATATCATAAAATCATTACCGCATTTGGAAAATTGAATTATAAGGAACATGAATGAAATTTTCTCATATTGATATATAAATACAAATAAATGTAATTGGAATAATCATAATATAAATTCATGGGTTTTATACACACCATATAAACAAAACATGTGGTGATTATAGAATGTGTCTCCGGATAAAATAAATGAAAAAATGGGATTAAATAATGATTTAGTAATCTATTGAATCATAAGACATACTAAATTATAACATCAAATTAAAAATTAAAAATTCTCATAATATTTTTATTCATGATATAACTTGTCAAATGAAGAATTTTATACACCAAAAGAATAGTGTGGGGAATTTTTACATGTCCCTCAAAAATAAATGAGAGATGAAAAATCCATTACAATAAGCCTTCAATTATTTCATATATGTTCAAAAATCCTTTATAATAAACATTTTTTTAATATAAATCTATTAAAAACCATAATTATATATTTAATACCATATATAAATTACTTATGACCATTTATTACTTGTTTATTAATAATTCATTTATAAAATCATGTTTTGAATAATGATATCCTTTATTTTATAGGTATGTTTTGATTTATTATTTTAGTCACTATTAAATTATTAATGGTATCATAAAATATATAGTTTCAACAATTATATTAATATCATATATCTTTAGTATTAATTTATTTACATGAATCTATAAACTTTAGACATAGAAAATGAAATTCACCATTCACTGTGATTTTAGGTTATATGTACACAAGAATGATTATTCCATTTTCTTGAAGGATTGTAAAAAAAGATAAATATTATATTAACATTAAAGAATAATTTTTATTTAATATATTTTTATACATGAATTTTTTTAACATATCCTTATTACATTCCATGTAAGTTATTTGTGAAGAATGGATCACATAGATTCGTGGGGAAATTGTCTTCCATATACACGAGTGATTTTTTCATATTATCTTAGAATAGAATGTCAAGATGTTTATATGATATTTATAGTTAAGGAACAAAAATTATTTTAAAATTATCATTAGAATTTATTTAATCTATCCTTGTTATAATCCAATAAAAATATAATTAAAAAACACATCAAATCGGTTCGTGAGCTGGTAGTCCATCGTATACACGAATGACATTATTGTTTTCTAACAGGTTTGGATATATTATGTTATATATAGAATTATAATTAAAATGATATAATAATATAATAAATATAATATATAAACATTTAATTTATTATTATATCTATCAATGAGATATGGTGATGAAAAATAAATAACATGTGTTCTTGCAGTGGTAGTCCACTACACAGAAGAATGATGATTTCATAACTGATTTGATGGAATTGGAGAGGATTTAGGTTGATAATTAACATAATAAAATAATATTATATTTAATATAATGGTTATATTATTTAATATTGTTTGTATAAGAAATTAGAGAGATGGAGTATGAAATTTTATAAAACACTCAGTTTGGGATGATACATCTTCTTTAGTCAACTTATTTTGGATTTCACCAAAAATTTTAATAGATTACATTTATGATAAAAATAAGTATTATAGAATGATAGAATGGATTTTAGGAAATTATTTTCGAACTTATTTTCTAAAAAAAATGTTTTTTGATGTGTGGAGTTAATAGGGGAGGGGTGTCCTTTTATAAGTGAAGTGAGTATGACAGTTATAAATTTTTAAAAGAAAAAGGTGTTCCCCAATTTTTCACATGACAGTTAGCCCCAAAATGATCCCTTATAGATATAAGAAGATATAAGGTGTAAATATTTCCATTAAATGTCTATTTCAAATGTTTTGGGTTATTTTTAACACTTATCAGTGTAGTTGATCCCATGATAAACCAATTTTTACCTTAATAATGACGAATAATTTTCCAGTTTTTACTATTAATTATTATCAAAAATTAGGATTTCCTTATTATATAATATAAATTATTATGATTCCAAATATATAATCCATTTTAAAAATTAAACAATTAAATGTGGTAGAATTTAATTTAAAACTAATCATTTAGATGCGACTAAAACTATATTTTACAAAGAAAATGGTTTGAAAAGTTTCAATTGAATTTATAAGACAATTCAATATGTAATTAAGCCAAATAAAATAAATTTTTTTAATAGATATATAATTTAACTAATTTAAATTTTATAAATAACTTGAAATAAATTTTAAATTTTAATATTAATTATATTACGTGATAATTCCTAATAAATCCCTATGTATTTCACTATAAATCTAAGAATTTGTATTTTTTAGAAAAATAAAAATAAATAACTCAAATAGTTTTTTTTAAATGTTTTCAAAAAATGATTTTTTTTTCAAATATGATATAATTTTTTTTAACAATTACCTTTAAAATAAGTACCCAAGAGTCAACAAAACTATTTTTTTAATAGTTTTAAACCTGAAATGGGATAAATTATTATATCTTCTCTCGAAAACACATAAGATTTATTTTAAACATCTGATTTAATATATAATGTATACATTTCCATAAAATAAATCACAAAAATTCGGTTTTATTAATTTATTGATGTAAAAAACATGTGTTCTTATAAAAATATTTTTTCAGAAATAAATTTCCTTTATTTTAAAATTTTTTGTTATTTTTATTTATATTTAAATTTTCAAAAAATATTTAATTTATATACTTATTTATAGTGTATATTTCCCTAATTTATTTAATCATATTCATATCCACTATTCCAATGTCTAGGGGATAATTATCATATTAATTAATAATATTTTAATAGTATTTCCTATTTCATTTAATCTTTATGTTGCATATAGCATAAGGTAACGTCTGTGTTTCATATAATGAAATCCAAACATAGTGTTGTGTGTAAAGCATGTTAAAGTCATTTTTGGGTGTAAATAAAGATAAATTATTTTTTATGTTATAAAAGCTAAACACAGGGTTTTATGTAATATATATTGTTAAAAAGATCAAATTTATATGAAAATAAAATATTTCACAAATTCTCATGGTGTTATATTCCACCACAATTTAATAAACTATGACCTTTAAATATGAAATTTTTATCTGTAGAAAAGGGTTTAACATTTGAAAACCCCTTTGTGTAAAACCCACATAATAAAATGTGTTAGTAAAGCATACTCATTAAAAATTGAAAGGAATTTGTGGATTTAATCTAAGATAACACAAACTGGGTATCCAAATATGAGAAAATAGGTGAGAAGTAAATATTTTGACATGGAAGAAAGTTTTAATTTTTAAAAAATGATAGAGAGTGATAGAGATTATTGATCCCCATAAATATATTGATAATTTTAAAATAAATAACCACAAAACCATAACCCAAATATGTGTTTTAATTTATATCTCTTGTTAATGATGATAATAAGAAAATATTTAATTTCAAGATCCTTTTCCTAAATATGTGGAAATTTTAGTAGAAGATACACTTATAGGATTTCATTCAATTTCTTAATTAAATTATCATCCTTTGGTTCTTTTTCTATCAATTTAAATAACGTATCAAACATTAAGAAATGAATACATGTTGTTTATTCCTAAAGTACCAGTGAATCATAATATTACTAAAATTTTAATAATTCATTCATACTTTCTCCAGTTATTCTCAAGGTTTAATTTTTAACAATTGTTATCCAATAACATAGACAATAAATATTAATGTATTTCATGAATACTTAAACATAAGTATCTTCTATTTCTGAAACAAATTGATATCAAGACGTTTAAAATTTCACTAAATTTCCCTAATTCAACATGACCTTAATATCAAAAATATCAATAAGTTAATATTAAAGATTACATGCCAAATAAGTGTATATATTGATAATATAGTCTCTATAAGCATGATAATAAATAGAATTACCATAAAAAATCAATGAAAAAAATACATACTTCCTCATTAATTGAATAAAACCATATATTATTAAATGTTTTCCATTAGTCTAATAATGTTTCAATATTCATCAATGATAACATAAACAACTTTATCCATAAATTATTAATCATTTCTAAAATTTTCATTATTATCCAATTTAATGTATTCATATACATCGTCTCATCATCCCGAGAACATTACCTCAAACTCCGCAACGTAGGAAGTGTTATCTTCTATTAATCAAGTATTTTTCTTAAAATATCACCTTACCATTGAATCAGTTTTATATTTAATCCAAACCATTAAGAAAATTATTGAAAATACTTAATGAAAAACATATATTGAATAATAATAATATATTTCATGATTATTATCACATAATTCTTTATTTCAAATACATAAACACTTCAATTATAACATTTCATTTTTTAACTATTAACTAGGATTCTTCATCTTTTTCCACTATACCTCTTTCCCACAATATAATGTATGTATTTTTTCTTCACATTAATAATAATAAATTTATCTTGCTTCTTACATTTAATATAAACAATACTATTAGAATATCACATACGTTTTATATTTCATTTTTAATCTCTTCATCATCAGTAGTATAACCATTAGACCTATAACCTTTGTAAAATTTATCAAGATCATTCCCTCTAACACATCTTTTTTTATAATTAAAATACATTAAACATTTAAAACTTTAATTCATGGATAATAATTTAGGGATACCAATAATTCCATCAATTTCATTAATTTAACATTTCATTTTCCATCAACTATTTCTAACTAAATTTCCCTATTATTCACAAATAAAACATCTTCTACATCTTTTGAGATATTTCATATAGGTATTATTCACAAATTATTTACATAGAGAAAATTAAATTCATTCCTACATGGTCTCAACCACATAAACTCTTAACTAAATCTATCCTTGATTTATTTTGTAGTTATACTTTTGTTTAATTTTCGTGTTGTTAGTCATATATAATTATAACTGATTAGGTGTATGTTGGCACTAAAATATGTGTTCCATTGCAATAGTTGAGGAAGGCATGACAAAATTGGGACGAAATCGAGTATGAACGGACCAAAAGTCACTTTGAGGGTGTGTTTCATGAAGCTCATTGGCTTCACAAACACCTATGCCCATAAAGCTCCCCATACAAGAATCTCCTTCATAAATGCACAAAGGCCAGAAGATACCGATGTGCACTATCATTTGGAGTTATCAAGAACTTTTTGTACATTTAAGTTTTGAAGTTAATCTCCATGAAACAAAATTAGGACTCATAGATCATGTTTATTAGAAAATCTCCTAAACATTTACTAAGGTCATTAATATTTTTTATACTCTCATTCTAATAAATACCCCCATTAGTCCAGAATTTCATAGAACAGATGAAGACCTTTCTTCTTCCAAAAAATGATTTGTTTTCCTAACCCCTATGAATCATTAATGAAGATAAAAATAGATCACTTGAGGTATTCAGGCTTTATGGAACCCCCTACCTTATGTTCCTGAGATCCTCTACCCCATGATTAGATGTCTTTATGAGGTCTTATTAACTTAAAATAAGAGGAAGGACCTCTGAAGAACATAAGGATTTGTGAATAATTTATCTTTCTTAAAGAACTCCCCCTCCAAATAGGGACATCACTCCAAGGAAGGTTACATTTTTTGTGAAGAATCATCCTTCACAAATTCACAATCCTCCATAAGTACCCTAATACATGAAAACCCATCATTTTCAAACATCTAATATTAATTATGTTCCTCTCCTAAGCCTCTCAATAGAGACACTCTTCTACTATAACCTTTTCAATAAGGTTGAGTTCCTAGGGACCCCACATAAATCAATGACTGGTTTAGCTGCACCACAAGTCCCCATGTGACTAGTGCCACCCACTCTACAGTATTCCCACTTTACCCCAAGTGTGGATCAATCCTATAACATGAATTTTGCCTCTATGAAATGGTACTCTAACCCCTATTTCTTCAATGGATAGGGACTCTAACATGGCCCTCATGATTAAAAACTTTTCTAGGGTAGTTCTCATGAACATCCCTAACAAAATTTGTCTGACCGATGGTCACACAATACCTAGGGTTAAGGAGTGGGACCCCTCTTGTTTAACCCACATGATGTACAACTTCCTATCTCCATGTCCTAGACGTATGATGTAAAATATAATGACAATGTCCTCATAACATGATGAAAACTATAACCTTGAATTATGTGATAAAATCAGGATGAAAAATGTATGATCATCATGGAATTACAATTTCTACCCCACTATGGGATCAATTTCCTCACCATGGGATGAAACTCCCATACCTAGGAAGATTCCATGAAAATTCCTCACACCGTCATTCCTTGTCTGGGGATGAGACACCTGAAATCCGAATCTCCAATGAAAAATCCCCATGTCATTCCCAAAACATTGATTCTATTGAAAATGAAAACTTCTACACATAATCTCCACACAATCCATAATCACTTCTACTTTTATGAAATAAGATTCATTACTCCACAACATTAGACTTCATGGATCGGTCATGTCACATGACCTTAAACTGAAGCATCGAACTATATGCGTTTTGATCATTATCTTATAAATAGGGTACACAGGATACCTCCATGATGTTCAGTCCAGTAATTATTAAACTATCTTGGTGCAACCTCTTCCCTTCTAGAGACACACCTTTTGTATCTTTCAATATAGGGAATTTTGATCCATAGTTATCCACCCACCTCAAAGGGGACAGTCGGTAATAAATATTGTTGTGACATATTTTATCCTAGGGATACACCTCCTTGATCCACCTCCATAGTGTTTTTTTAATAACTAATAAATCTCTAAAAGATGTTAAATTTTTGCCCTGATCTGTCTTAACTTGATGTTATAATCTATCTCCACATGATGTTGACCATGGGACCTAACCCAAAAACCTACACCATTAAATAATCATGGGATACCTGTGGTAAAAGGACATGGAATAACTATTCATTTGGTGTAAATTACAAAGTGATTGACATGGGATTCCTTATGTTATTTTCATAAATTCCTCAAATGATATTTTTCTTACGATGAATATTCGCATGTAACCAATGCACCCAATGTCTAGACATGACCAATGAAGCCCAACATGACTACTCTACTGACCAAAAATTTCTTCCCTATTAAGGAAAATGTGGTTTAATCAACTAGAATCTACAAAGGGATTTCCTCGGAAATAAGTTCCACAAACATGACTCCAGGGAGACCCAGACTAGGAAATGATCCCTATAGAAGAATTCATTGATATAGGTACTGAAATAAAAACCTTATATTTAAATAAATGAGAGTAATTTGCTGATGAGTGTGATGAATTCCACCCTCCTTTTGAAACTATGAATAAAAGGAAACAAAAAACCATTGTGCATAAAACATGTATTTGGGCCCTGAAGAAAGTGTTAAAAATAGAAATAGTGCACTTGACATGAAATTCATATCCTCAATAATGGGGAAATGTAACTTTCATTAAATAAGATGATTTTCATGTCATCAAATTAAAAAATATTTGGTTCCAAGTCTTACCAATAAAATGGTGTACCAATCATGTAACACACTTGCACACCGGGGAAATTAACATTAGGTATTATCAGTATTCTCTATTTTCATTGTGAATATTTCTCTTCTTAATAGGTTTGGATTGTATTGGATCATTGGGAATTTCTTTCCCAGTACCTGAACTAATGTCTGAATCCACATACATTATAGTACCCCAACTACAAGACAGTAACAACCCATCACCCATAAGCTCTGGGGAAGGAGGAATATTGAGGTGGCAATGTCACACAACTCCACCTCCTACATGACTTCTATCGTGACTTCAACTTATGGGAGACTACACCCCATCTATCCCTCTTTTATTATCCATAGGGGGTATCGAAACTCATGTATGATAGTAAAGACATGAAGGTTTCATTCCCATGTGGGATATAGACCTCAAAGACATTGAGGAATCATCACCTTTCTAACAGCTCCTGCCACGAGGTCTACATAGAGAAAACCCAAATACATTAGGATGAATAATTTCACCATTAGTCTCTCCTTAGAGTTATATAAGGACTTGATCCCATAAAATTAAGAAATAAGGGATGCTCGATTCAAATAATTCACAGAATATCCCACTATGAATCATCAACACCAGCACCAGCGTACCTCGTGGGCTGAAGAACATTTTTACTTCACCCCTACTCCACCGGCCTGGATTTGAAGCACCCAAAGATAATGTTGAGGGTATGAATAAGATGATTCCATGTAAATGGAATCTTCTATGTATCCAGCGGACCGTTCCACTATCGAATCATCCTTCTAAGTCCCAAAAATATAAGAACAAGAATTCCTCTTCACCGAATTGGGATTAAGACCACAGGTGCCTCATAGACAGGATACGTTGACTCTTTAAATCATTGGCACAACTAAGAGTTTTTAAATTTCTGCCTGAAATGAGGAGAAATAGTGTGGGAGTCAACCCCACACTATCATTGACCCATGAATACGTCATGTTCAAACTTCTAGCAACCCACACAAAGGTCATCTTAATTCCATTACCGTCAAATGCAGAGGTCCACCCTGCTCTAGCGCTAAACTATGTAATGGTCCTCACAATATTGATGATAACAAGAGTGGAGGTCCACCCATCTCTTTTGAGAACCATTATAGAGATCCTCATTATACTTCTTCTCAACATAGAGTTTCAACCTGTGTTCCTAATAATCAGAGTGATGCTTCTCTCCACTCTGATTAAATCTGACCTGGAGGCCCTCCTTGGTCCCAACAAACTAAAGAGGAGTTCCTAAAAACATTACAACCAACTAGAATATAGGTAATCCTCATTCTTTATAGGTACCCTTCCCTAATTATGTGTCTCCAGACAGAAGGTTGAATTCCCACTATCGAAGGAGGAATATAGGGAAACATAAAGTCATCATTGACCTCATGAATCTCTCTGACTGTGAGGGGATAAACAAAATGATGATGGAACCATCACCCCATTCATCAGAGTCTAGGTATGGAGCCCGGTTTCTGAGATTATACATCCTAGATAATAAAGTCCATAGGATCCCTATATCCATCCACAATTAGTTCTTGGTGGAGTAATTTATGGCTCCCCTTCATGGGTTAAAGTATAGATATCCATGTCACAACTAGTATCCCTCCATTCATCCTCTACCCAAGACATTGGAAAGATGTTGGGTCATTGGATGAGTATTTCATATGGTGATCACTCTTTGGAACCATGGATGAATTATTTCACCCTTACACAAAATGAAATTTTGAATACACCATCCAATAGGGATATGATAATGGAGTTGGTGTCACTCATGACATATATTCCAGCGTTAAGATAACATTTGTATCACACAGTGAATTATCTAATGATAAAAAACCCTTCAAACCTCTAAAAATTGGTTCTTACACATATGTACTAACTACCAACGACAATAGATTGGGTTTCCCAATATAAGGACCCTTCTTATGACCAACAACAAACATGGGAGGCTCTAGATTCTGATCAACTTTAGTGTTGTTTTGGTCTTTTGAAACTCTAAATTTTGACATCCCAAAATCCCATACCAATTTATAGGATGTGTATTTATGAAAAACACTAGGTGAGGTTTTACCAACACCGAGATCATCAGTTGACCTACCCAGGAATCCAGAATCACCTCAAATCTATTGATCAATAGTGCTGATGGATTGAGATGGTAGTGATCCTTATGGCGTAGTGCCTTGAGTTGTCCATCTACCACCAAACCATCCTAAATAGGTGTGTCAGAATACTCACAATGCTCTATTGGGTTATGGAATAGGTATATATGCATGTAGATATTGGAGGATGGGGATATCATGATCATATATACTTCAATTATATATTGTGATAGATTTCCCTACCAACAAAGGATAATATTACCACATCATGTACATTTATGGCGAAGATTTTCATTCCTAATCTTCTCGGGAATAGGGGATCTGATGTAGGGAATGAGTGGGATATCCTGCCTCAAGTGGTGACGAAGTACCAGACATACCCTTAGACATGTGTTCGTACTCGTTAGCAGAGACATGCACCTGGATTTAGGGATCCCTCCTATGATACATTTCCTTTATGTTGATATCATGAAAATTTAACAAAACATTCTACTCTCATAGATCCATCTGAGGTTGTGCTGATAATATAGGTAGATCTCAAGGTAGCCTCCTTCCTTCTGCAGCTCGAAGAGAATAAAATGTTCAGTACTGACTTTATTGTTGGTCAATGCTTGAAATATTGAACCACCCCACAGGACCCCATTTCTACTGTAGTAAGGAAATGAGTTATTTTTTACCATCTGAACCTACTAATGGATAAAAAAAAATCATGAATTCAAGCAGGTAAAAATTTGGAGAAAATGGAAACCAGGTGAGTTATTAGTCTCTAAACTCTCTCAAGCTGCACAATTATCATCTTCAAGATATAGATAATGCTTCTTCTTGAGTTACTGTGTGTTTATATGAACTAGTTATAATTTTTCTTTGTCAATATAGATACTCTTTCCTATATGACCTGATATCCACTCTCACTACTAACTTGGAACCTTGGAAACCCAAATAGTGGAAATCCTTCTGGACAGATTGTCTTACCTAGCAAGGATGGACAATAAATGAATATCCCTAGAGTTCAAAAATCCATTTTTTCCAATTTAATGGGATTGGTGACCCACTAAATAAAATAGACCACTCTATTTCAAGGTGTGGAATTGTTTGGAACTCTATCAAATTAAGAGTCCATCAATATCTATTTCTGTATTCATACACTTGAAAGACCAATTTTTTTGGTACAACAAACTAACTATAAAGTAAATTTCAAGTTGGAAAGAAATTTGAAAGCAGTTCCTCTGCTATTTTATCTCCATCACACATAAAAAAGGTACTTCAAAACACTTCAAGATAAATATAATCCATGATTAGCGAGTCACATATTTTGTTTCCTAGTGGAAAGGCTCCATGTAATCAATCAATATGTCACCGAATCAATAGAATCTACTAATAATGTGTGTGGGTAATGTAAAGATCGATATAGTCCATACCCTTATCATCTAAAACATTCTTGGTGTATTTCGTGTATTTTATGAAATGTCCCAACATCTAAAGGAATCCATGTAGTAGAGTATACATTCTCTCTTATTATCTCTTCTTGATACTTTTAGAAGACCTCGAAAGAAGAGACTACAATTTCAGTAAAAGTAAAATCCCTGATTCCATATATTTTCCCTATTTGTAGAAGATCCCCAATAACTATATCCTTTCCAACAACATCACCACTCAGCGTATCCCTGTCTAGAAAGCCTCACCTTGAAGGAAACCATCAGGAACAACTTCTCCATGTGCATCTACCTGGATGATATAATTTGGATTCATCCCCTCATCAATTAAAGACTCATAGAGTGCCCTTCATAGGAAAAATGAATAAGAAATATTCTTCTAAAGAATCATAAGTCCCATATTATTTTCTGTATTCCAAATAAAATAGGATTCTAAAGCATTAAGAGTTATAAAATGCCATCAAATCTAGATGAAATGACCACCCTAACCATTTTACATACCATAGGATCCTAAAACATACCATAAAATAATTATATATGTTCAAGGATTGGATTCAAATTAATGTCGAATGTGGTTTGTTCATGTGGAGTTATGTCACAACATAAAAATCCACATCCTACATAGATAGATAGAGTGAGGGTTTACGTGAATGGAATAAGGCTTCCTGTTGTGGAACTGTGTAGTATAAAAAATAGTTGCCTTGAAGAGTATTTAATAAATTCCATGGTGTCATTTGTGCCTACCAAGGAAGGATAGAACCACATGTGGTTTTCCTTCCATCCCGGACCATTTCTGTTGCATCTAATTTGCAGCCCTCAAAATCCTGGATGTGCATGAACTAAAAACTCAATTGAAACTAATTTCCCCCACTAGTGCCAAATCCATCACACACTATCAGTAATTCCATGCCTCCTAAGTTGGGAATCTTCCCTATGGTCCACCTAGCATTGTATTACCTCACTAATGAGGATTAGGTGTGGACCTCTATGAATTCCAATGAGCTGGTAGAATGATTCGTGATGGTCGATATTGAGGAATAGCAGGAAAACCCCATTGATTACAATAGTAAATTTCATCGAAGGAAGGGATGAGGACATGAGAACTTCCATAATTCTCAGGTTGGTGTCTCAAACTATGCTATTCAAGATACCAAAACTAAAAATATTTTATTTCATATAGTTCATTAGTAATTATCCTACCAGTTTGAAATTTCTGGTAAGACTTCATAGACAAATATTTTATAATATTGAGAATAAAAACCATGATCGAGCCATGATTATCCATTTACAGCCACTGCCATACCTCAAACAATAGAATATAATCCAAAAGGAAGATATCTAATATTGGTTTGGATGAAGTGAAATAGTCACCAAAATGATATTTTCAAACTACCTAGAACCCGGTGGCTCAGCCAATAGCATCTGTTGTTACCCCTACCATGAAGACCCCCCCTTTAGGGAAAAACATTCATTCGACACGGATGTACGATGTGTTAAACAACCTTTCAAGAATACCCATATTGATCTTGATCCTCAAGCCCCACAAAGTATTTAATGAAATTAATGTGTCTATGAAAGAGCGCTGTCGTGGGCGCCCTCAAATGATTAGTGTAATTTGGGGTACTTAGGTGCAGCAGAGTGGCTGACCAAGGTCGTCTCTCTAAGGAGGAAGTGAATTTAAACAATTATTAGAGGTATTATAGAAGTAAAATAAAAGATAATAAAAACACTACTTGAAAGGATGGGGGTGGTTGTTTATATTTTATGAATCTAGAAGAAGTTTGCTGGAAGAATCTTGTATAATTTGTTTTTTGTTTTTAGTTTTGAAATGAATTTCAATTTAAATGACACAACAAGAAGATGTTTTTTTTAGAAATCTATTTAAAAAGCGTAATCGATCTAACTCTACCTCTTCACTTTATTATTAATCATTATCATTTAAATTAACATTCACTTAATTATGATCCCTTAATTTGTTAAATCCCGAACCCTACGAGAATTAACTTTACCACAAAGATGATGTGAATTTAAACCTAGGCTAACTTTGGAACGTGCAATTGCAGCACCCTGCTTTGATTGATGTTCTAAGATTAGCTTATGATCAGTGGTAAATTAAGGCACATATCCATTCTGGAAATGAGGATGAATTGTGTTTAGGGATTATATTTGAACTCTACAAATTTATCCCGTGTGGTCTTGTATTACCGATTAAGATCGCGCTCTCACAATTTACACAAAATCCCGACCTCGCGTGTTTTTGTGTTAATTGTTCAATTGCTTGATTAGTTTCTTACAATTTAAAAACAAAATTCATGGATCATATTAAGTGAATTACAGTAGCTCATTTATTCAAAATAATTAAATGAAGAGGGTAGAAGATATATCGATTACTAAAAGACTACTCTTCCATGGGTGGCGTAATCATCGTAGAAGCGTTTTGCATGTGCAAAGGTTTAAAATGGGTATAACCCAATAAAGCTTCTACTCAAGAATTCCAGTCCAATTAGGAAGATTAAGAGAAGAAGAAATTTAAACAAAACAGAAGAAAAGAGAAGAAATATAAGAAGAGCAATGAAGTTTATTACACAAATGAAAACATTACAAAATGAAGAAGAGAAGGAGGCTTCGATGAGGGGATCCTTGCTTCAAGAGATACCCCTCTTACAATGGTTGGCGAATTTGGGTGAAACAAATTCTCCTCTGCCTACAATCTCCCAATGCACGTCCCAGCCTCTCCAAATGAGAAAATCACTAATTTATAGAGTGGAGGGGAGGCTAGGTTTAAAGTGGTTTCAAGTGTGAATGCAAAATCTCGGCCAAATATTTTAATGAAACTTGAACCGCCCATTTGACCTCCAAAACGCGTGAATTGACCGGACTTCCAGAAGGATGATTTGTGCCACATCATGTCCCAGATCTTTACTCAAAATTTGGGCTAAATCCAAGCCCGTATGTAGAGGATATGGCCCAAATACAGAACCTTCTCCATTCTGGCGAGCCCAGCCCAACTTTGACTTCATGGCCCAATTTCAACAACCAAATTAACTCTTTAGCTTTAGTGTCCTGAATAAAAGTTGTAGATAATTAAGTTAGGAACACTGTTACAATATTTCAAATTCAAATAATAAATATAAAAATATTTATCTTTGAAATAATACAGTGCACTATTAAGGGTAAAACTGGAATTTTCACCAAATTTTCAAATGAATGATCAAATCCCAAATATTTTATAAATAAACATATTTAACACAATGTGAGGAAATTATATCATTTATTATCAATAAAATATTCAATAAAATAGTGTTTTATCAACTCCCCCACACTTACCCTTTTGCACACCTGGGCAAAACCTCATATCAAGTAAACATCAATATCAAATCAAAACCAATTTTAAAACACATATCTTTAAGATCAATCAATTTCACACCAAGAATAAAAAAGATATCATGCCTCATAAAAAACCTTATTTCAGGTTCTCCATTTATATCATTCAATATATTTCCACTTCATTTATCCACCCATGCACAAAACACTTACCTCGCTTGAATTTTCTCTCATCACTCAAATATCAATTTTTTTGCAATGTCTTTCTCATCCAAACTCATACAAGGGTCACCATAGGCTTGATAGATTCCTACATCGCTACCCAATGTGAGTCAAGGACATATGTTTATCATGAGGACTTTTCAGGGTTGTTCTGTGGCTTTCGGTTGGTAGTATTAAGATGTGAAAAACTCTGAGGCTGAATGAGGAGGGCTTGACTCTTTTAAAGAAAAATTGCATTAATCTAATTTTCACTTAAATATGGTCTTCTCTTCAATCCCCATAGTATCAATTCAGCTCCATCATCATGAAAAGTCATGAAAGGTTTACACCATTCATCATTTCAGCATAAAAAATGTCAATCTTCTAGAACATGATTTTCTTGAAAGCTCCAGATGGGCACAGCTTTCCACCTCAATTAGAAGCTCCAGAAAAGGCACAGCTTCACTTGTCATGAAAGCTCCAGAAAAGGCACAGCTTTCAATATAATGACTTTCTTTAGCAGCAAACACATCTCTTCAGAATTTAATTTTCCACCCAAAGTATCACATAATGTGGTGGCACAACACAAGACAGCTTCCCCCACACTTAAGCTCAACTAGATTATGCAATTTCACTTCAAGAGTTGGTTGGATAGGGAAAATTGGCTTGTAATGTGGCTTAACCTAACAGGTTGTGCATGGCTTCTAAGGGCTACAAGGATTAAATATTCAAGGTAGGACATTATAAAAAAGGATTATTTGAAATAGGGGTTTTAATACCAAACAAATGCCTCAATCATTTAAACACAAGTACCTCAAACCCTCAAGTTTTGACAGGAATAGATCATATTCTGGTTAAATCAAGTATGGTTTGGCTCTCTCAAGAAGTGAGGTGAATGTAAAGAATATGAAAATAATGGTTTAGAAGCCTCACAGGAAAGTGATTTCAAATATAAAGATAGTGAGATTGGCATGGGATTCAAAATTCAGCGTACTTTGCATGAAATTACTAAATATTTGAACTTGAAACAAAGTCATTTCAGCATTCATTTAAGCTTAGTTTCAAGGGGTAAATTGTTTCACTTATTGATATGGATTTAAAAATGGTGATGAGAATCATTTCAGCTCAAAAGTTTCAAAAACACACAGAAAATTGTAAAATAAACACACAAATTTTGAAAAACACACAATTTTTGTTTTTTGGTTTTTTTTTAACAGGAAAACAATTGAAATTACTAAACTAAAAGGTTCCCTCCCCCACACTTAAAATAGTGCATTGTCCTCAATGTGAACCCGTGAGATGATATATGCACATGAAATGCAGAATTTTTAAATAGGAAAAATAATATAAAAGTGAAAGGGTTAGGAACAGCCTGATGTGATCAAGTGATGATGGGGTCATGCAGTGTGATAAAATCCACTGCATCAGTAGGATGTCCCTCAATGTATCTCTTCAAACGTTGCCCATTGACTGTAAAGCTCCTTCCAGTGTCCTCTTGTGTGATCTCCACTGCACCATAAGGAAAAACATTAGACACAATATAAGGACCTAACCATCTGGAACACAACTTACCAGGCATCAACTTCAGTCGTGAACTATAGAGAAGGACTTTCTCTCCAATATGAAACTCCCTTTGTTGGATCATTTTGTCATGAGCTGCTTTTGATCTTTCCTTGTAGAGCCTTGAGTTCTCATATGATGACAGGCGAATCTCCTCAAGCTCTTGAATTTGCAACTTCCTTTGAATTCCAGCTTGGGCCAAATCCATGTTACATTTCTTTATAGCCCAATATGCCCGATGCTCGACTTCCACGGGGAGATGACACGCTTTCCCAAAAACAATCCGAAATGGGGACATACCAATGGGGGTCTTGTATGTTGTCCTATAAGCCCACAATGCATCATCCAAGCGCTTGCTCCAATCCTTCCTATTTGGCTGCACGGTTTTCTCCAAGATTTGTTTCAACTCACGATTTGAAACCTCAGCCTGGCCATTTGTTTGGGGGTGGTATGGTGTTGATGTTTTGTGTGTCACCCCATACTTCCGAAGGAGGGAAGCAAAATTCCTATTGCAAAAGTGTGTCCCTTGGTCACTGATGATGGCCTTTGGTACTCCAAACCTACAAAAAATCTGTGCTTTGACAAAATCCACAACAACATGAGAATCGTCAGTCCTGGTGGCCTTGGCCTCCACCCATTTACTCACATAATCGACAGCAACAAGGATATACAAGAAACCAAATGAACAAGGAAAAGCTCCCATAAAATCAATTCCCCAAACGTCAAAAATCTCACAGAATAAAATGGGTTGTTGGGGCATCTCGTGTCTTCTTGAAATGTTTCCAGTGTGTTGGCAACGAGAGCATGACTTACAAAATACATGGGAATCATGGAATAAACTAGGCCAATATAATCCTGAGTATAAAACCTTCCTAGCTGTCCGTTGGGGTCCAATGTGTCCACCACAAGCAAGTGTATGACAGAAATGCAAGACAGACTCAAACTCATGATTGGGAACACACCTCCTAATGACTTGGTCACTACACATGCGCCAGAGGTATGGATCATCCCACACATAATACCTAGACTCACTTTTTAATTTTTGGACTTGATGGTTCTTCAAATTTACTGGGATTTCAGAGCCAATAATGTAATTAACTAAATCAGCATACCAAGGATGCTTACCTGAGATGGTATAGAGATGCTCATCGGGGAAAGTGTCCCAAAGTGGTACCTGGTCCAAGGTGTCACCCTCTAGTGTGTGAGTAAGCCTACTCATGTGGTCTGCCACCAAATTCTCTGACCCCTTCTTGTCCTTTATCTCAAGGTCAAACTCTTGAAGAAGTAGCATCCAACGGATAAGTCGTGGCTTTGCATCTGGCTTCTTTAGGAGGTACCTCAAAGCTGCATGGTCAGAAAAAACAACTACTTTAGAGCCCAATAAATATGAACGAAATTTATCTAAAGCAAATATAATAGCAAGAAACTCCTTTTCTGTTGTGGTGTAGTTTGATTGGGCTGAATCTAGTGTCCTCGATGCATAGGCGATCACATGTGAACGTCCCTCCACCCTCTGAGATAAGACAGCTCCAACCGCGAAGTTGGAGGCGTCACACATAAGCTCAAAAGGAATCTCCCACCGTGGGGGCTGTATGATCGGTGGAGTGGTCAGACACTTCTTTAGCTCATCAAATGATACCCTGCATGAATCATCAAAATTGAAGTCAATATCTTTTTGAAGCAATCGAGATAAGGGTAGAGCGATCTTACTAAAATCTCTGATGAAGCGTCGATAAAATCCAGCATGTCCAAGGAATGATCGAACATCACGCACACATGAAGGGTAGGGTAAGGATGAAATGATGTCTACCTTAGATCTATCAACCTCTATCCCATGTTTTGACACTACATTCCCTAAGACAATGCCATGCTCTACCATGAAATGACACTTTTCAAAGTTCAGGACTAGATTCTTCTCAATACAACGATTCAACACATTTTCCAAACTACTTAGACATTCATCAAATGAAGATCCATACACTGTAAAATCATCCATAAATACCTCCATGCAGGTCTCAATAAAATCAGAAAAAATACTCACCATGCATCTCTGGAAGGTACCTGGGGCATTGCAAAGTCCAAATGGCATCCTCCGATAGGCAAATGTCCCAAAGGGACAGGTGAATGTAGTCTTCTCCTAATCCTCCGGAGCTATAGGAACCTGAAAATATCCAGAAAATCCATCCAAGAAACAATAGTGTGTCTTCCCAGCTAGTCTCTCAAGCATCTGATCAATAAATGGGAGGGGGAAATGATCTTTGCGAGTGGAATGATTTAGTTTCCTATAATCAATACACACGCGCCAACTGTTTTGTACCCTCATTGGAACTAACTCATCTTTCTCATTTTTAACAACAGTAACACCACTTTTCTTAGGCACAACCTGAATAGGACTTACCCACTGAGAATCTGAAATGGGATAGATTATACCTGCCTCGAGCAATTTTTCAACCTCTTTTTTAACAACCTCCAGAAGGGTTGGATTGAGTCTCCTTTGTGGTTGCCTCACCGGTTTAGCTCCATCTTCCAAAAGAATCCTATGCATGCAAATGGAGGGGCTAATACCTGATATGTCAGCTAAGGTCCACCCGATTGCCCTGATGTTCTCCCTCAAAAGATTCAAAAGTTTTTCTTCATGTTCAAAAGAGAGATTGTTAGCAATGATAACAGGTAATTTTTCACCACTTAACAAGTATGAGTATTTGAGATTTGGTGGCAATGGCTTTAGTTCCAGTGATGGTGGCTGCTGAATGGATGGAAGCATGAGTGGCGTAGACATCTGTGCACAATCATACATATCATCTGAATGAGAGAACAATGCATCAAATCCATCAGAAAAATTAGCAGCCATATCATAATCAGAGTATACATGCTCAGAATTCGAATATGATTGGACAAATGAACCAATCCCAAGATCAGAAAGATCATGAATTAAAGGGGATGAAGTAGAATGAGACATCAAGTTGGACCCGATACTCATTATTTCATTAAGAAGTGAATAGTCCCCAAGAGATTGGGAATCAAAAATAGAGGGACTATCACATGGAGACTCAGAATGAGAGAGAAAGAATGCTGAGTGTTCCTCTGGTGGGTACTTCATAGAATCCAGGATTTTAAACCTCACGATTTCATCACCGAATTCCATGGAAAGAGTACCCTCATGAACATTGATAATGGTCTTAGCAGTTTTGAGGAAGGGTCTACCAAGAATGATAGGGGCATGAGAACTTACCTGGTCATCTTCCATGTTTAGTACATAGAAATCAGCAGGGAAGATCATGTCCTTTACCTTTACCAACACATCTTCAAGGACACCAGCCGGATATGCTGTAGCTCTATTCGCTAGCTGCACCACTTCCCTTGTAGGCTTGAGCTCACCAATCTGTAATGAAGAGAAAACAGAGTGAGGCATCACATTTATTGAAGCTCCTAAATCACAAAGAGCATCAGAGAAGTGAAACTCCCCTATGGTGCATGGGATGGTGAATGTCCCGGGATCCTTGCACATTGTTGGCATTGCTAGAGTTGGTGTAATGAGTGCTGAGACATTCCTTCCAAGGTTGATCCTCTCATTTCCCTTGAGCCCTCTTCGATTTGTACAAAGTTCTTTTACGAATTTGGCATACCTTGGGATTTGCTTAATGGCTTCGAGTAGAGGAATGTTGATCTCCACACGCTTGAATGTGTCCAAAACCTCCTTTTGCATTGCTTCTTCAGCCATCTTCTTGGTTTGAACAACCCTGTTTGGAAACGGAAGTGGTTTAGGAGGAACATCATCAATCTTTTTCTTACCTTTATCTTTCTCCTTGGATTGTTCATCAGTTGGTATGGAATGTGGCTTCTCTGAAGTTGAGGTGAATCCCGGTGGAATGGTAGGTACAGCTGTATCGTTCATTTGCTTCCCACTTCTCAATGTTATGGCACTAACATTCCCCTTTGGATTTGGAGTGGGTTGGGAAGGTAGATTTCCAGAATTCTTAATTACAAGTTCATGGAGGGCGGTGGCAATCTGGCTCATTTGAGTCTTCAACTCCCTCAGCTCCGAACCTTGACTTTTCAGCTCATTCTGTTGATTAAGAACAATTTGTTTCAAAAGATCATCAGTGTTAGAGTCTACCTTGGGTTGGAGATTCCCTTGTTGCTGACTTGTTGATGTTTGAGCTTCAAATCTCCTTTGGGGTTGTTGGAAACCCTGTTGGTAAGGTGGAGGCTGCTGGAAGTTTTGTTGAAAGGGGGGCCTTTGTTGTTGTCCAGAGCCATACCTCATGTCCAGATGATCTTTCCACCCTTGGTTGAATGTTGGATCGAACTTCTTCTGGGGATATGGTTGTTGCTGCTGCTGCTGATATGGTCTCCCAGGGAACACTGCTGCACAATCTTCTGTTTCTTGGAGTTGTGGGCAACAGTCAGTTGGGTGGCTTGTCTCAGTGCAAATACCACAAGGCCTTGAAGGAGGAGGTAAAGATGTCTTTTGTGCCAAAGCAATCTGCCTTACCATAGTTGTCAATTCTTCTAACTTGGTATCAATCAAATGACTCTCAAGAGAAGAAGGACTTACCTGATGTACTCCCCTGACATGTAGTGTACCTCTATCGCCAAATTATTGGGAGTTTTGGGCCATCTTGTCAATCAATGCACGTGCGGCTATTGGTGTCTTGTCCACCAATGCCCCTCCAGCTGCGGCATCCACCATGCTTCTCTCCATAGCTGTGAGTCCTTCATAGAAGTACTGAATGAGGAGTTGCTCACTGATTTGGTGATGTGGACAGCTTGCACAAAACTTCTTGAATCGCTCCCAATACTCATACATGGACTCCCCTTGTGCTTGCTTGATCCCCGAGATCTCCTTACGAATGGAAGTGGTCCTCGATGCTGGAAAAAATCTCTGCAAGAAAAGTCGTTTCAAATCGTTCCAACAAGTTACATCTTCAGGTTGTAAATAATACATCCAATCTTTTGCAGCTCCATCAAGTGAGAATGGGAATGCTCTTAGTTTGATTTGATCTTCAGAGACATTTTTAGGTTGTAGGGTTGAGCAAACCACATTAAATTCTTTCAAATGTTTATTCGGATCCTCACCAGAGAGGCCATGAAACTTTGGAAGTAAGTGAATTAACCCTGATTTTAGTTCAAAGTCCGAATCGAGATTTGGGTATGCAATACAATTTGGTTGATAGTTAATATCAGGTGCAGCCAATTCTCGAATGGTTCTATTAAGTTCATTTCCATTATTATCAGCCATTGGTTCCTCTTTTATGTTTGAATTTGAATTGCTTCCAATTTCAATGTTCTGATATTGGAGTAATTCTCCAACTGGTTGAATGTTGAAACTTCCCGTAGACTGAGAATGTCTGATTCGTGCCCTAAGGCTACGTTCAATCTCAGGGTCAAGATCTAAGAGATCTTCGGGATTAGTTCGTGTCATAGATCAAATAAAAATGAAAAGAAAGAAGGTGGACCATAGTAAAATAAAAATGAGAAGTTTGAGTTGATGGTCCACAAAGAAGTAGGAGAAAATAAAAGAAGAGGATGAAAAATCAGATTGGGTAAAGAAGGAAGAAAGAAGAGAGGAAAATAATAAAATGTAAAATAAAATAAATACCTCTAGTTGGTTGAAATAATTACTTGCCTCCCCGGTAACGGCGCCAATTTGAAAGAGCGCTGTCGTGGGCGCCCTCAAATGATTAGTGTAATTTGGGGTACTTAGGTGCAGCAGAGTGGCTGACCAAGGTCGTCTCTCAAAGGAGAAAGTGAATTTAAACAATTATTAGAGGTATTATAGAAGTAAAATAAAAGATAATAAAAACACTACTTGAAAGGATGGGGGTGGTTGTTTATAGTTTATGAATCTAGAAGAAGTTTGCTGGAAAAAGATTGTATAATTTTTTTTTTAGTTTTGAAATGAATTTCAATTTAAATGACACAACAAGAAGATGTTTTTTTTAGAAATCTATTTAAAAAGCGTAATAGATCTAACTCTACCTCTTCACTTTATTATTAATCATTATCATTTAAATTAACATTCACTTAATTATGATCCCTTAATTTGTTAAATCCAGAACCCTACGAGAATTAACATTACCACAAAGATGATGTGAATTTAAACCTAGGCTAGCTTTGGAACGTGCAATCGCAGCACCCTGCTTTGATTGATGTTCTAAGATTAGATTATGATCAGTGGTAAATTAAGGCACATATCCATTCTGTAAATGAGGATGAATTGTGTTTAGGGATTATATTTGAACTCTACAAATTTATCCCGTGTGGTCTTGTATACCGATTAAGATCGCGCTCTCACAATTTACACAAAATCCCGACCTCGCGTGTTTTTGTGTTAATTGTTCAATTGCTTGCTTAGTTTCTTACAATTTAAAAACACAATTCATGGATCATATTAAGTGAATTACAGTAGCTCATTGATTCAAAATAATTAAATGAAGAGGGTAGAATATAGATCGATTACTAAAAGACTACTCTTCCATGGGTGGCGTAATCATCGTAGAAGCGTTTTGCATGTGCAAAGGTTTAAAATGGGTATAACCCAATAACGCTTCTACTCAAGAATTCCAGTCCAATTAGGAAGATTAAGAGAAGAATAAATTTAAACAAAACAGAAGAAAAGAGAAGAAATATAAGAAGAGCAATGAAGTTTATTACACAAATGAAAACATTACAAAATGAAGAAGACAAGGAGGCTTCGATGAGGGGATCCTTGCTTCAAGAGCTACTCCTCTTACAATGGTTGGAGAATTTGGGTGAAACAAATTCTCCTCTTCCTCCAATCTCCCAATGCACGTCCCAGCCTCTCCAAATGAGAAAATAACTAATTTATAGAGTGGAGGGGAGGCTAGGTTTAAAGTGGTTTCAAGTGTGAATGCAAAATCTCGGCCAAATATTTTAATGAAACTTTCACCGCCCCTTTGACCTCCGAAACGCGTGAATTGACCGGCCTTCCAGAAGGATTATTTGTGCCACATCATGTCCCCAAGCTTCCCTCAAAATATGGGCTCAATCCAAGCCCGTATGTAGAGGATATGGCCCAAATACAGAACCTTCTCCATTCTGGCGAGCCCAGCCCAACTTTGACTTCATGGCCCAATTTCAACAACCAAATTAACTCTTTAGCTTTAGTGTCCTGAATAAAAGTTGTAGATAATTAAGTTAGGAACACTTTTACAAAATTTCCAATTCAAATAATAAATATAAAAATATTTATCTTTGAAATAATACAGTGCACTATTAAGGGTAAAACTGGAATTTTCACCAAATTTTCAAATGAATGATCAAATCCCAAATATTTTATAAATAAACATATTTAACACAATGTGAGGAAATTATATCATTTATTATCAATAAAATATTCAATAAAATAGTGTTTTATCAGTCTATATAAGAATCCTTGAAAATAAACCTCTAGTTTGATGTTGATACAGGTTCAATAGATCCATACTATGAGTTTGAGGATGAGAATTTGGAATGTAAATCAAGCATCTCATTATCTAGGGAAGATGACAGAACCCTAGTGTTGGAGAACATGTACCCATTGTAAAAGGTCATCCAGTTTAATATAATATATATCTACTACATCCTTGTGAACATAGGGTCCAGGATTAATCTAATCATGACTGCGACTATCCATAATCTGGGTCTGATCGATACAGTTCTGACTCTCTTTGCCCTAGAAATCTAGGGTGATGATAGGAGTGATCAGAAACCATGTGGGATGGTCCGGTGGAAGACCCAGTTTGATGTCTTGGAAGAATGAATTGAATTTTTTTTACTCTCAAAGTATACCTCTTATAGCATGCTTCTGGGTTAGACCAGACTTTATTCGTACATGATAGTACCCTCCTCGTATCACATGTGCCTCAAGTACTCTATCAATTATAGAGTTGAGGTTTCCCAGGGGGATTCCCCTCCCATAAAATCCTTTGAGGATTTATATAGGGATTCCAAATACTACAATAGAGAAGGGAAGTAGGTTTAGACATATGGGAATGATCACACTATTGTTTTGAAACCCACTGTGCACAATCCATGGGAACACTTGGATGATTCTTTCATTATCCTTATTCATTGCATATATCCCACAACACCAGACTAAAGAAAATTCTTTATTTTTTATAATAAAAAGGGTTTTAGAAACCATAAAAACAAATATTGTATACCCATTACATAAAGGTATTACAAAAGACATGCATAGGTGATACCACAATACCCCACTATTCCAAGGTATAGAAAATATGGCCTTAAACCCACCATTTCACAAAATTACTGCATGTTTGGATAAGAGAGGTTTAATCGAAAATACCTATATTTCCACAATTTATTTAGCATTAATCATGGACCACATTTTTTTAGGATGAATGGAATTGGCTCGACAAACTCTATCACCACATACTCGACAAAAAATGAACCCCTCAGTGTAGATTTCATGCTCGTGCAAGAAATAACCAATGCTTCCTCTTTGTCAATTTTCCTTGAAAATACTCTTCCTCCAAATTGTTTTTTGGACATAGAAAATGAGGATTATTTGTAAAAAACCCCTTCTACATTTTAATAGGGGGTCTTAACTAGTTTCGATAAATTTTTTTAGTTGAACCTTGGTACCGATGAAGACCTGAGGGAAATGTTGATCAGTGCAGCCATGTCTCCAGAGGAGAAGAAACAATATATGTCCATCCTAAAGAATAACTTTTATGCATTCTCCTGGATCTACAATGAGATTCTTGGGAAGGAACCTCAGGTCACCGTAGACCATATATTTTTCAGGATTACTCACATTAGGTACAAGAATCCCTTGAGAAATATTCACCCCTCGCACAGTGTTATGGTGAAGGATGAGGTTAAAAATATAATAAAATATAACTTCTTTAGGGATGTCTAGTAAACCATATGGATAGATAACATAGTCCCTATGACAAAGAAGAATGGGAATTTCAATTTAAACATTGACTTATAGTACATCAACTATCGTTACCGAAAGGATGACTCTCCACTTCTAGTGAAAGATTTTTTGATAGATGTTACATATGGGTTCTGGGACCTTCCCTTTATAAATAGGTAATATTCATAAAATCATATCTAGATAAAACCAAAGGATGCATAGTCCACTCCCTTTAAGGAATGAAAAGATAAATTTTTTATCAGGTGATTCCCTTCATCCAAATGAATACATGATCCATGATTCAATTGTCCTTGATTCCCATCTTTAAAACAATTCTCGAGACATTGTTGGAATTCTCTAAAGAATAATTGTTAGTCAAATACGAACAATGTAAGAACCATATCACAGACACCAATAAAGTGTTCATATTTCTTTTCTCATAGAACTTGTAGATAAACATGTGAGGGGTGAATTCTTGGTCACAAATGGAATGTTCATCAGCATCAGCATACGATAAAGAGGCATTGATATCAACCTAGAAAAGAACAATGCCATCATCCAAATTCCCTCTCTGAGAATCCTTCGGGAGCTATGATGAATCCATAGTATCTTATGTTATATATGCAGATTTATTGAAAATATGAATCGAAACTGTATGTAGTTCTCTAGAATCATGAATATAGTTTCTGTCTACCAGTTGTATGTGAAGTGTCAACCTGCCATTGATTATATCATGTAGTATCTTCTATAATATTTGGTTCTGATACCACCTCTCCCTGTGAAGTCTTTGTTCCACTACTTTACTTCCCATGAATGGACCCTTGGTTCCCATATAACCCAGAAAAACAATTTTGGTGGATAAAAAAATATTACACTATATCAGTTACATTATACACATTATAAAGACAAGATATTCCCCTATCGAGATGAGATTCCTCACCCTAGTGTTTAAAGTGCATAGTTTTAGGAATTTTCTACAACACCATGAGATATAAATGGTTTCATATGTATAAATAATGAAGTATATACTGAATTTACCCATGATAATGGGATGGATAGAATTTTAGGAAGTGATCATTTAATAGTTTTACACTAAGATCATTTGGTATAAATCTGTCCAGGGTCTGACAATGGCAGATTTCCTATCTAAATATATGGCCTCTAAAGAGGTGCCCCTTTGTGTTGATTTCCTAGGTGAGGCAATATTCTTAGTGGGTCATGATGTAACCTATTGGATGATTCATTTTGATGGTTCATCCCTGTGTAACAACCTAGGATTTTGTGAGATATTTTTTAAAAACTAATTTTATCTTATTGATATTTTTCATTTCACACAACATTGAATATAGATATTGTTATATAAAATCACTAAGTCTGACTTGCATTATACGCATGACCAAGTTAATATTTCACTAAAAACCACAATAAAATGATATTTAGTTACACAAAAAACTATGTTATCTATATGTCACATATAATTTTGACTTTCTTTGATAACTTTCATAAAATACAAGGCCATGTGTTATTGAGCAACATTTCACTATTAACATTATTATTAAAATATTATTATAGATGCCACATATCTTTTGTAATGGAACATATGAATAATATTAACTAAATTGTAAAAATATTATTAACAGACATATAAAATAAATTACTTTAGTTATCAATTAGTATAAGTTAATGAAAGACCAATTTGAAAATAATGAAATTACTTTTCTAAGAAAACAATTTTTCAATGTTTAAACAAAATTTTATCTCAATAAATTAAAACACCCAATTTTTATTAATGTTTTCTATAAAATTTATATATTATTTAGTCGGTCATAGAAGTTTATACTAATCTAATATACATGATATGTATAAGATAATAAAAAATCTCACTTTATGAATAAAAAGATGAATTTTTATAAATGGGAATTGTTACCAACTTTTAGGGTTGAACCCATTTTAAATATAATTTTTTTACAATTTTATAATTATTATTTGAATGGATAAACTTTTTTTTTAAATTGTAATCTAAAAATTCATTTTCTTTAATTTTCAGTATTTTTCAAAGAAGCTTCATTTTTTGATGAATTGTGAAATGATTGATTTTTAAATCCAAACTACCTTTTAATATAATTTATTTATATAGTTAAATTATGTTATAATTTTTATTTAATGTATAATTAGATAAATTATACATAGTTAATAACATTTAGGTCATTTTAGCTCATTTGATAATCAAATTGGATATAAAAACATTTCAAACTATCAGACCTCTTCTTTTTAAAAACCCATATTTTCATCTTATCTGTGGGATTAATTAAAAATTAATTTCTAAGAATTCTATGACTGTACATTGGGAAAATAGATATTAGATTTGGAATAATAAAATTTATAATGTCTAATAAATTAAAATTTTTTACAAAAAAAATTACTTAATGTTATTAAAATTTATTACTGCGATTAAGAGAAACAAAATTACCTTAACAAAAGACTAAGACTTAAATGTAAGGCCAAAGTCACCTAGAAACGTGTCCAAAATCCATTGTATGTTCATATTTTTTCCCTATCCTCCATTGGATATAATGTTTACAATTATTAGATCCACATTACATGGGGAAAACATGGGTGAAATTCACATTTTAAAAAAATTACCAGAATACCACTCCTCCTCCACTATAAAAAGGCACTCATCTTTCCCACTTATTAAAACACATAAAATCCATTAAATCACTAAAAATATGATCAAATAAGCTCCCTAAATCCCTCCCTCAATTTAAGAATCATCTCTTTTCTAAAAAAGTCAACCAAAAACTCCCTTTGGTACAAACCCCATGGAGTTACCCAAAGAAGAGTTTACATATTTCCTCAAGATCCTATGTTTTATTTTCATTATCCATACCCTCAAATATTCTTATTCCATTCTAATATAATAACCACAATATCCTAAATTTACTTAGATTTTTTTATTCAACGTTACTTACCTATATCTACAAACACTTCCATCATATGTTTAATGAACATAGCATTCATGTGAACGGAAGACTACCACCATGAAAAACAAAGATGTTTGTTTGTCATTTACCCCCACTCATAGGTGAGAATTATGAAGGAAAATATTTTTTATATTATATAAATGATATTAATTAATTATTTATACTTAATTAATTTTTATAGAGAACATAAATTCATTCTTTCAATTTTTTTAAATATGATAAATTTATCCGTGGACGTATGGAATACCGCCTCCTTAAAGCGATGTGATTCATTCAACAATTACATGGAAAGTATTAAAGAAGGTTTTAGTGGAATTATATGATATATATTAAATAATAATTATATTAGGATTATATTATATACATTAACATATATTTCTTTTCCATTAATACTTTCAATAATATAATAAAATGGAAACAATGTTCAAGCATACGTACGACCTATCGTCTCCATGAACGGTGTATTCCATTTCATATTTCTATATTTTTTGGATCATTATAAATTAATATATACTGAATATATATGATATTTATATAATTTTTTAAATTTTGGAAATATTTAAATCATGATCTATGTAAGAGTATGAATAATAATAGGGCAAATCATATACGAAAAAGAAAGCAGATATTACCCAAAACACAACATTAACATAGAGTTTTTAATAAAAAGGTTATATAAAGTCATAAACACATAATATATTGTATTATATATAATAATATGTTTCTTTAGTAGATTAATAATAAATTTATATATATTATGTAGTAGTTCTGGATGTGTATGAATTTAGTCAAGAAATAAGGTAAGGGTTTTTTCATATCACTTTTTATATCCATGAGATACACTCCATGATCACGAATAATTTATTTTTGGTGTTTTATATACTTCAAATGAATGTTTTATATGATCCATATACTTATATATATGGGTATTTAGATATCCATTTCATGAAATATCTTTCATGGGGTGTATGGTTGGAATGATACCAAAAAAGTTATGTAATTATGTTTTAATTTGTCTTATTGGAAAAACATGTTATGTTATGAACAAATATTACTTTAAAAGGTGAATATAATGTCCCTTTGACATGTTATATCATGAATATTTTTATTTTATTGATATTAAAAGTTTCATTTAATTTTATTCACTCATGGTTATTATGACGTAATATTTCTAAAGGGGAAATATTTTTTTACTATTTAATCATCCTTCAAGACAGTTTAAAACTATGATTCCATTGATGAAATATTATTATCCATATCTAAATAACACTAGTTAATTTTATTATAATCAAGTTATTCATGATATAATCATGAATTAGTACCATTTTTCAACTCTTTTGTTAATAGTATAATGAATAAAATGTTTTTAAAAAAATATGATCATATTTCCCTTTTCTGTCCAGAAATATGATTACTTCAAAAACAAGGATTTCAAAAATATATTCAAAATTAAATTTAACGAAAAATATGAAGGAAACTAATTTTAAAAAATATTTTTTAAAGCCTCATTTTTTTGGTTTAAAATTTATTTTAATAGAAAATGTTTTTCAAAAATGATTTGTGTTTTAAAAATTATATTTCAAATAAGAAAGGGTGTTTTCCTCATTAATTTTTTTAAAATATATTTCTAAAGTATTTTCTGTCTAATATGACATATGTTGGTGTTAATCATGACTTTATTTGGATATTATAAAAGAATTAAATAAATATTATTTCTATGAATATGCAATTTTTTATGGAATTTTGTTTATGAATCCCATTTATCTTTCATGGGTTATATGTTTATGATACCCAATTCTATTTTAGAGGTTATATGCTTAAGAACCCCACTTATTTTAACATGTAATTATTTGATGAAATGATCATGAAAACTTTCCCTTTTCTACTAGTTATTATATTATTACATATTTATGATACCCATTTCATTTCAAGGGTTATGATATTATCGTTTATGATCATATGAAACCTGTATGTATGATTTTTTTATGAAATGGGTGGGACCTATATATCCCTCCAATGCTTTGGGTAATGATATATATATCATGTGATAGAAATGGATAGAAATATTAGTAAAATAAATTAATAAATACCATGTTTCAAATAGGATTGAACTCAGTTCAATAATACATGGACGGAAAGTGAAGTGAAATGAGTTCAGTAGAAAATGGATAGAATAATAATTGAACATGGTTTAGTAATAAAGCGCTAGAATGGGAAATGAACATTGTTCACTAATACATGTCATGAATGGTGAGTGAACCTAATTCAATAAGGTAACTTATTACCTAAGATGGTATTGGGAGTAAAACTTTATTACTATTATGGTTTTAGTATTGAACTCATTCCACTATGTTTTCCATTGAATTAAGTCGTAAATACCATGTAATTAATTATTATAAACATATAGATCTTCCAAACATTACATGTCTTATTCCTAAGTTATTATATCATGGATAATTAACTTTATTACCTTACTCTTTATGTCTTATAAACATCCAATAATTATTTTATGCTTCACATTTATGTTCTTTGATATGCAGGTTTTGATTTTTCAATGTTATGAACATGTTCTCAGAGCCCTATTCATATGTCATGCTTACACATCTCCTTTTTTTACGGTTACTGAGCATCTGATCACGCAACTTTATTTTGATTTCATTTCCTAGGTTATAATGAATGATTTTTAGTATGAGTACTAAAGGGTAAGATATTTATGGAATATTTTTAAGATCTTTCAACAATTTTGAATATTAGGTTTCTAATTTTTGAAATACCCTAATCAATTATGGTCATTTGGCATGTATTTTTGTAATTTGATGAATATTCATTTAAAATAATGTAATATACATATATTTTAAGACATTTTCACCATAGTTGGTGTCAATGGTAGGTTTTTCAAACCTTTAGAAACTAGTATAATAAATCATTGGTGATATCCATTGGAATATTTCTATAAATATTTTTGGGAATTTGTCTAAGGATGATTATATGGATGAGCTCAATTCAATGAAATTATCCTAGAATTTTGGTAAAGGATATATATGGAATTTTACTAGAAATTAATCCATGTCAAGATACACTATGTAGATGTGGCTCTATCACATATGTATATAGTGGTAACCACCCAAAAAATTGTATTGAGAAAGATTAGACCATGAATTAGTGCAAGAAAACAAGGCCTTATTCTACACTTGGTTTGACACTCCCAAGGGATATGTTTCTGAAATTCAAAAACACTTTACAAACCATCATGAATGTTGAAATTATAATATGATCATGAGATACCATGGATAATCCAATAGTGTGATATAATAAAAATTAGGTGTCATGATTTTGACATTCTATTTGTAATTTATCTTGATTATGTTTTTTCTACTATGATAAGTGATTCTAAGACTATGCTTTCTAGTTTTATTCTATGACAGGAACTATAAGGAACATCATTAACATTGAATTATTTCTATAGGGAAGGTATGGTAACTATGAAAATCAATTTTCTTTAATGAAGTCTCATAAAGAGAATCCAGAAGGTGGAATGAGTATTGGTTATATTTTTTAAGACAAATAGACCGTAAACTATATATAAAAGTAATAGGATGTTATTACAATATATTGTACATTAAACATAAGATGAATGATTATATTGATGTTGAGGAACCATAAAAAATTATTCATAATTCTATAAAAGAGGTATAAAAGAATATGTTGATGAAGATTGTGTAGTGTTTTAAGAAAAAATATGGATGATTGATGTGTATAGATTATTATATATTAATCATGTATTATATATGGATTGTTTGTAGAAGTTTTTTATACGTATTTTGATTTAATGAAAAGTTTACATTAATATATGGTTACTCTTAACATGTTCCTAAGGATATAAAATGATATTTTGTATGGATAAAGAGATAATGATATGGATAATGTAAATTGGATAGTATTTATGACATAGTAACAGATAATTCATTTGTTGAGAAAGTGGTATATGTTATCATGTATAAATTTAAAGCTTCTTTATGGAATGTATCCAATAATCATTATAGTTGGGAAGAATACATGTTTTTGAAAATATTAATGGTAAATCAGGTCATTACCATGTTTCAATAGAATTTACAATGAGGTTATTCACATATTAGGAATGTGACAACCATGACATAATTTGTGATATATGAGGGATCAATGTAAAGTTTATTTAGGTATGTTATTTAAAAATATTTGGATTGTCATATTTCAAAAGGATTACAACTTTAACCATTTATGTAATGTTCAAAGTAAAATTCATATGAGATTCTTGAGATTAAAGTATTATATCACTATAATAGGATTTATGAATATATGAGATCCTGTTCTAACTACTTTTTATTGATGGTAAATTAAGATAATTGGGAAATCTGAACTTGTATCTCATGATATGTTTGAGCTTTATGAATTAAAAATCCACCAAATTTTTTGTTATAGAAAGAGGTTAAGAGGAAATTGGTCAAGACACGACCAAAGGGTGTGATTTTTTCTTATTAAATGGAATGAAGTCATGTAAGTATATCTTATACTAGAAATACTATTAAAATTTAAGAAAATTTTCATAATTTGTTTTTTCATATTATGATTTTTTATTATATCATTAACCTATTTCATGCTTCTTCATTTTATGGTTTTGTGGTTGTTAAATTTCTATAGATCACCCACTTTCTTATCATCAGGGATATTTATCATTCCCTATGATTATTTAGACTTTTCATCCATGTCCAGCATTTAATCCTAACCCCTATTCTCAAACATGGTATTCTATTCATTAGTTACTTTGGGTAACCATTATAGTTATAATATTACCAATTTAAAGAATGGTTTGTATTCATTTTTAGGATGAGTTTCTATGAATGGAACATTCAAGTATTAAACCTTAGATATCCTAGATGAATTTTTAATGCTGGAATTATTTTTAATGTGGGTATAATGTAACACCACGAGATTGTTTTATGTATTTTTTCAAATTTATTAAATATTTTATATAATTTTCATTTCACAAAACATTGAATATATGTTTTCTTATATAAAATCACTAATATTGTCTTACATTAAATATAACAACATGTTATGATTTAGCTACATGAAACAATTAGAATAATTTTTTGTGCATGAGACACTACGTTTATCTTGTATTACATAGAATTATGAGTTTCATCAAAATCATCTATAACACACAAGGCTAATTTTTACCAAACTACCATGTACTATTAATTTTATTTTTAAAATATTATTATAGCTACCACCTAGCCATTGGAATGTTAGTTAAAAATAAAATTTAACTAAATTTTAAAAATATGATTTTTAAATTTATATAAAATTAATCCTTTGTTTATCAATTTCTATATGTTAATGAATGACCTATTTGAAAATAAAGAAATTATTTTTCTATGAAAACTATTTTTCTCTGTATTAACACAATTTTTTCTCAATAAACTAAAAGAAACAATATTTATTAATGTTATAAATAAAATTTATCTATTATATATTTAAAAAATATTTTTTATTATAATCCAATAGACTTGATAGGTATAAGATAATAACAAATTCTATTATAGGAATAAAATGATGTATTTTCTTAAAGAGAATTTTTACCACCTATTAATGGAGAACTCATTTAAAATATAGTTTTTGTAAAATTTATCATTTTTAATTGATGAAATAAACTTCATTTTGGATTTGGAATATTAAAAATTACTTTTATGTGTTTTTTTTTATTTTTATAAGATGTTTCATCTTTTAATGAATAGTGAAAAACATTGAATTATAATTCAAAATTGATTTTTCAAAAAAATTATTCATGTAGTTAAATTGTTTTTTTATTTGGTTTTAATGTATAATTTTAGGAATTATAAATAAATAAATCCATTTTTTGTCATTGGAACCAATTTCACAATGAAATTGACTATAAAAACATTTTAAAATTTTGGACCTTTTTGCTTTAAAAACCTGCATTGTCATCCCATATGTGGGATTAATTTTTGCCACTTATATGAATGAAATTTGAAAAAAAAGTGGATTCCTTATTCAGAATAAAAATACTTTATAATTTATAATAAGGTAATTATATATTATTACCAACCATATGTTTGAAAGTGATTAAAATTAATTGCGGCGATTAAGAGAAAATGTAGCTTAACAAAGGACTAAACATAAAAGATAAGGCCACACATTACTGATAAACTTTTAAGAAAACCATATTAAGATCTTATTTCAACCATGTAATCAATTTTATAAACTTTGGAACATTATTGAATGCACTTTACATTATAATAAAATGGGTGTAATTCTCATTTTTTTATATTTACAAGCATGTGACAACTCCTCCACTATAAAAAGGCACTCACTCCTCCAACCTATTAACACCTATCAAGCCATTTAAATATCCAAATATATATTAAAATTAAATCTTAACATATTACCCTTAAACCTATAATCTTTATTTTGGGTAGAAATACAAACAAGGAATCCCTTTGGTGCAAACTTTGGGGGTTACCAAACAAAGAGGTAATATCTTTTAACAAGCTCCATTGTTTTATTTTTATTCCCCACCCACTGAAATATTAATATTCCATTATTATATAATATAATAATCATATTAATTATATTTATAAAATGTTATTATAATTCTTCTACATACAATTACACAAACTTCAATCTAAGGGGTAATGAATTAACGTTCTTGTGTACCGCGGACTACCGCCTTACGAAATGATGTTATTAGTTTTTTCCTTTACCAACTCTCATGGGTGAGAATTATTATAGAAACTATTTTTTATATTATATATATATTATATTTATGTTTTATATATGTTTCTTTAATTAATATAAAAAATATTCCTTTTTTTCTTTCTATTTTTTGTAAATAAGATAATTTTGTTTATCGACGTTTGGACTACAACCTCCTCAAAGCGATATGATTCATTAAAAATTTACATGGAAAGTATTAAATATATGTTTTGTAAAATTATTATATATATATGAAATAATAATTATTCTAGAATTATATTTTGTATAAATATATATCTTTTAATTTCTTTCATTCAATAAGAAAATAAAACGAAAAAAATGTTTTTGTGTACGTCTGATCTACCATCTCCATGAACATTATATTCCATTTCATATTTAAATATATTTTATATGATTATAAATAAATATATACATAATATATATGATATGTACATCTTATTTTAAATTATATAAATAAATAAATCAAAAACATCATAAGAGGATCAAGAATAACAAGCTAAATCATAGACGAAAAAGAAAGCAGATATTACCCAAAACGTAACATAAACATGGAGTTGAAAATAAATATTTAATATAAATTCATAGAAAAATAATATATGGTATTATATAAAATAATATGATTCTGTTTATTATTTAAAATAAATTTATATTTAATATACTGGAGTTTTTAACATTACAAATAAATTCATGAGTTAAAGTAAGGGTTTTCTAATCTCACTTTTTATATCTGTGACGTACGTTCCATGTTCACCACTCATTTTTTTGTGTGGTGTATATAATAACCATGATTGTATTATATTATAATTATAATTAAATTTATGGTTATTTACATTTCCATTTCATTATATCACTTTCATAGTGGTTATGTTTCAAATGTTCCTAAATTATATAAGGAATTTGGCCTCATTTTTCTTTCATTGAGACTCTTATTTTGTTATGAACCTATATTGTTTTATATGGTGTGGACAATGTCCAATTTACATGTTATATCATGAATATTATTATTTTTATGATATTAAAAGTATCATGTTATTTTCTTCTCTCACAGGGATTATGATTTAAAGTTACAAATGTTGTAAGAGTCCAATGCTACAATCTAATTTTCTATTGACATTGTTTATGATTATACTAATATTTCGATCGAGGGTGGGAATACGTGTGCCGCCCGATGGTTGATTAGAGAAGGTTGGGTTCTTTTTAATCACTCACATCAGGTACACCTTTTTCGTTTCGAAATGCCCAATGGTTCTATATGAAACGATACATGGACCTCCTTTCCAAAGGCAGGCGTTCGCTGGGAGATTTGGCCAGAGATACTTAAGAACTCACATTGGTCGAGAGGATGGGAAGTCGGGATCATCGCACCCTTTTGGGGGGAATTATTTCCTGTTCTAGGACTCTCTTGTATATTTAATATGTATCCATATGTTAACGAATCTTTGGTTTATACCCAAGCATAGTATCCACGGATTACACCTGGTCAGAAATGGTCAGCTGAATGCAGGGATTCAGAATCATTTAGGCCTGAGTTTTACCATCCCTCATTGGATGAATGACTCTGAGGAATTTGGACCGATTGAGACCGCACTGGTTTGAAGCCTCATAACTGGGCGCTCTGCAGTTTACTGTCATCCAGGGGGGATAGATAATGACTTGAGTGTTTGGGTCGAACCCGTGATACGGGCTTCCTACTTATCCTCTTGAGAGGAATCCGAATCCACGTAGTTCGGTGACACTTGACGGGACTCATCACCTTTTATGGTCATGTGACAGGGACCCATCCATACAGTTTATCATCATGTGGTGAGTACCTCTTGGTGAGAGATGCCCATTAAAAGTTGGTGCGAGACTTAGGCTGAAGCCTCCTAGAAGACACAAGGGAAGTGATTTTCTAGGACCGAAGATGGTCCTACTAGAGTATAAGGACATGGTCTGATATGGACATATTTGTGTTAGACTTAGATATCAGGCTTACACCTCGGAGTGGTTTCCTACGTATCCTGGTTGGTCAGGAATCGAAGTCCACGTAGTTTTTGCAAGATTAGGGCTTACACGTGAGAGTTGCCTGTTATTGGGATTGAACCTCGAGGAGGCGTCCTATGTACCCCACTTAGTAAATAGGGATCAAAACCCATGTAGTTCGTTTTGAGGGGCATGATTGGTACTTACACATAGTTAGTGGCTGGAATTGGGATTGAACCTCTAAGAGGTATCCTATGTACCCTGTTTTGAAAACATGGATCAAAATCCATGTAGTTCATTGACCCGCTGTCATTGTGCGGACACCGTGACCATCACAAATCTCTAATCCCATGTGAGTCATTCTTAGTGTGAAAAACAAGATAATGCAATAGACTTGGAAAGCCTCGCACATTATTCCAACCGAGGGAAGGGAAGGAAGACGACGAGCAGAGGAGGAGGCCAAGACTACTAGACTATCCTTCTCCCTGATGTTGGAGTATGGTAAGAGTCACGTAGTGGACCAATGAACCTTCCGTGATGAGAGGGGAAGGTCTATTCACTTTTGGCGAGGATGGTGTGGGGATTACTCCCGAAGGGATGCCCATCCACACCCAAGAGAAGGGAGAAGCGTACACCTTCGGCGCTCGTCAAAAGGAAACGCGAGAGGGGTCCCTCAATCCTGGAAAGTGGATAGGTAGAAAGGGGACTCCAAGGCTTGGACACAGCACTACCATGGGAATTTGATCCCGGGAATGCCTCGGGAATCCGCTCAAGATCCGGGGAAACCCCTTTGTCCTCACCTACCGTGGGTATGTGAACTTAATGTGGCATGATGGTTCACCTGAAGGTTTCACCATACAAGTCTGGTGGCTTCGGTATAAGACTTGGCTTGGGGCAGATGAATAGGACAATGAAGGGATTATGAAGGATCGGGCCAGGTTGGAAGGGTTTTATCTAACTCGGGGAATGGGAACACCGAAGGAGATGGTGGGCCACATGGGTGCATGAGGAGTGGAACCCTTCACATAGGGGGTGATACGCGACTTGAGAGGTCGTCTGTGTACTAGGGAGGTACATGGCTTTGGGTTCGCCCCGCGTACCAGGTTGGTACGCGGTGGAGTCCGTGCGAGCAGCGGCGGCCAAGGGCGATGCCGGTTGGGGGTTCCCTGGTCAGAGCATCACCCGCATAGGAGGGTGCTACGTGGTGCGTCGGATCGAAAAAGGGGCATAAACTCCCTGGTCCATGGGGAGTACATCTTCGGAGGGTCCATGGCTCGTGGTTTTTATTTTAAGTTCGCGGTTCACCAATTTTTTATGAATTTTTCTGTTCCTTATTAATTTGTTTTCAGTTTCATACCTGTTCTGGTTTGCGAATTAGAACTTCGATGTTCGTGAAATCCTAAGCTCCTTCTTCCGGAATTCTTCCACCCGAATCTGTGTGATCCCTATTTCTTATCCCCCTTAATGTCCTTTTATAAAGGGGGGGAAAGAGATGTTCTTATGCTCATGTGACACATTTTTCAAAGGCACATGACCGAAAACCCGGTTTATGGATCACTTGGTCAATCCATAACTCACGGGGGGCATTGAATGCACCTCACCCATGAACCAAATCCGTGATTTGCGGCCACACAGGGCTCCGACTTTGTTCCGTGAATGACAGCATATGTGGTCTAGGCCAGTTGGTGCGTCTCACGACTAGGGTGATTCGTGATGGAGGAACGGCCTGTTGCCCGTCCTTCTTCGCACCCGTAGAGGAGTTCCCGCCTCCCTTTCGCGAATGACGCTGGTCTGCAGAGGGGGAGGCTTGTTGAACCGGCCACGTACCATCAATGTTGAACCGGTACGTGGGTCAGTCGGTCCCTTTCCAATTTGAGTATTCTCTATATTTTCTCCCAATTCTTTTTGGGAAATTATGTTGAATCATTTCAAAAATTAAGCGGATTCCCATTCTCCTTTGTGGATTGTTTAGGACCCTACAAATGCCCCCCATCGGAATGGGGTCTGATCGGAACCAAGAGGAGGCTATTCTGATGTAGAGTGGTCCTGAATCACTGATAGTTTGCGATAGAGGAGTGGACCTAGTAGAGGACCATGCTTATAAATAAGGTGGCTCCTACCCTTGTCTTTTACCAGATTCTTCGGGAAAATGGAGCTCTCGTTTTCTCTTCGCGCACCTGCTCCTTCACAAAACTCCTCACCCACAAACGAGCTTCTGTTTTAGCGAAACGATCCTCATTCACGCTTTCCTCCACCCACAGACCAATCTCCCAGCCACAAACTAAAACTTTTAATCAATTAAAAAGTAATCCCTGATGGGCTACTTAGGAAATCACTACACGGTTTCAGATGGTTCGCAGACTGTAATAATCCAGACATTAAAATTTCTTAAGTCTTCTGAACATAAATATTTAAATCTAGGATTGAGAATCACTGGAGCAACCTGGTGCATGGCTTGCTGGCCAACGCTCCATGGGCCATAGTGTCGCGGACTTCTTCCGTGTAGGGCTGGTTCGTTAGATGCAACCGTCACGAACTATCCCTTTTGAGGCTAGCCTCCGATTTTGTCATGAAGGCCCCTTGAGAGAATCCTTTGTCAATTACTTGGTATTTTGTCCAAATTTTATTATTTTGTACTAACCATTTGCCTGATTTTATAATTCAGGGAGAAAATATGGTTCCTCCTCGACATGCGATTAGGCCTCCTACTGAGCCTCTTCTGATTCCTCGAGGGAGACGTCTATCTATGATCCATAAATCTGAGGGAATCAAAGGGGACCCCAACCAACCGATCATCCCTGACAATGGTGTCATGAAGGACTTACTCTCTCCCAAACATCAGGTCTATCCATTATCGAATTGTCTTCTGCTTTATCATTTCAGCCTTCATGGCGACGTCCATATCCCCCATGTCTTCTCAGGTCTTCCATCCCCTTGTGTGGAAGCATCACCAAAGTGCACTCAAGAGAACCTCACCCAGTCAAGAGAGGTGATCTTTAATTCTGATATGAAAGAAACTTTCATTTTGGGAGGCTCCATCTAGACTCAAAGTGATTGGTACACTAAAGGCTTCTCCCAAGAGGTCGTCCTCAAGAGTTACCCCTCCTTGATCAACCATGATCGAGTGAATCCTGAAGCGGGATGGATCCCCAGGTGGGATCTTCGGTCTGGTGGGATCTTCTCAAATGACTAGGCTTGGGACTTCTGGGTCCATTATCATTTCCAGGAATTTCCAGAGTCTCTAGAAGCAGTAAATTTGTACTCCGTAGTGTGGGATTCCTAGTTTGATGTTTACCCACCATCTTCGATCCTGCTTGACTTGATCAGTCGCTTGTTTTTGAGCACTAACACTTTCAACCTCTCCGATGGTGATGTTAGTATTAGTTTATGGGATATCTACCAACTAGGAGGGCTTCCAATCATTGGGGAGATGTATGATGAGTTTCTTCCCAATCCTGATACATGGGACGAAGTCGAACGGGTGCCTTCATTGGCGAGTGACCTGCTAGTTATGGTGGAGCGGTCACTGGGTCGGCCCTTGAGAACCCGCTCTCTTATTCCCTACAGCACCTGTATAGGGTTATTTCTGGAGGCCACAGGTCCTATTCCGAAGGTAAAGCGCCCCAGGACTCACCCTTCTCAACAATCACGAACAATCCCAGGTTCCTACTGGACGGTTCGGGAGGCGGGTGACTATCTTTCATGGGGTTATGAGGTGCGCCACAATGTGCCACCTATGCTCAGGATGGTAGGTCCTTTTTCCATGTTTTTTAGAGGGTGGATATTCCCATCATAGGATTTCAACCCAGGCATCAGGGCTTTCACCCTGATGATGGTAGCTTGGTTGGCGGGAGGCCTCCGGGTGAAACTGGTCATGCCCATTTTGGCTCGTATTTATGAATTACTGAGCCACATGCCGGAAGGCGAGTCTCCCTATCGTCTGAGTGGGCCATTTCAATTCTTATATGGCTGGGTAGAAAATCATTTTGTCTGTTATGAGTATCGTCATAACACATTCATTCCACTTCCTACTCTTCAGCCTACCCTGCATTATATAGCTGGAGTTCTTCTAAAGTCCCTCAGCTCTGATGAAGTTGTCTTTCTTTTGAGTGACTTTTCCCAGTTCACTTTCACTCCCTACCGCACTCCTTCTGGCATCGTGGTTGACGACCGCAGGGGGATCTTAGAAGAGCGTTCTTAACTAATTTCACAGTGGTACAAGTTTTTATCCGTGCGGATTGAAAGGGTTTCTCTATGTGAGTTGTATGCCCTATATCGTTCTTCTCGCCAGTTTGGATGCATGAAACTCCAGGATTCCCTTCCTCATCCTCAGGCCCCAGGACTGCATCCGGTCATTCTCCATCAATGGTGGTTGATGTTGATGCAGGAGAGATCTGACACAAGTATTCCCGTTCCTGACATAGGAGCGGCTGCCAGCCTATCATAGGAGTATGCAAGAAGGTGGATAAATCATTATCCAGATGGGATCCTGGGAATGTTTGTCCAGAAATTTCCTAAATCAGGGGTTAATATGGCTACTTTTCCTACTGCACCTTCCTCATCGGCTTTGAGGGAGGATTGAATGATGACTCGCAGGTCAAAGCGACTCAGGGGATCTTCCTCTTCCAACACCTATGTGGCCGATGTTCAGATAGATCCAATTATTATGGATGTAAATGAGGATGACCCCCTGACTTCGGGCCCCCGTGAAGTAATTCACGAAGCTCCTCCGGTCAATACTGGACTTACCATCTTTACTCCTAAGCTTTTCCAGGGCTAGAAGATCATAACCCTCTAGTCTTGGAACCATATTCTAGTGCGCACATCTCTGCACTGACCGCAATGCCAAACTTCATTCTTGTGTTATCTAACAAGGATACCAAATATCCTCATGTCATGGCGGACCACTGGGTTGTGCGAAGGTTGGCCTGGCCACGGATCTGTGAGATTGTTGCTAAAACTCCTCTGGATGAGATGGCGACTAAAACTGAAGCCCTTCGGAAACTCTTTCTAGGTTTGTGGTTAGGTGGATTTAACTATTGACAACTTCATTTTATCACCTTCTAGGTTTTCATTTCCCATGGGGAGGTTGCCACTAGTGAACACAAACGTGCTCACCTTGCTACCTATCATTGAGGGACCTGAGCTTTTGAGAAAGCTATGATGAAGCTCCATCATCTGATAACACTAGAGGCGATCTCTCAAGATCAGGAGACTGCCCTATCTACCGAGTTGTATGTATGCAAAGCTTGAGCAGTGATTCTGAGGGATCAGTTGTCATCTTTGACTGGTGACCTTGATGAAATCAGGAAAGAGATCAACAATCAACAAACTACGGTGAGGCATACTCGTTTGGTGGTCAATGTTGAGGCCAAGGAGAAGGCCATACTGGAGTAAACATAAAATAACCTTCACCGCACGGTTGCCGATCTGATAGAGAGAGTGATCCAGGCTTCTTTGTGATATCCAAATCTATTTCTGTACACTCTATTTTACCTCTTTTGCTACTGTCAAGGAGAGACTCCAGCTTGTAGACATCCTCCCTTTTAATACAAATGGAAAACAATTTGTTGTCGATCATTCCTTGCTGTTAAATTTGATTGTTACTGGAATGAAAATTGTATAAATAACAACTCACCGAATCAGAATTAATCATAATTCAAGAAAATGATAAAATAGAAATGATCTCTAATTTTTTTCCTAGACCATGGGAACCAGCGAACATAGTTTGACTATTTATAGGGTTTTATAGAAAAACCCCACAAATTTTTTTGTATTTTCTATTAATACCATAATTTTGCCTGGGCCCATTTGGTGTGGACCCAACAGGTATGGCTCAACATTTTCTTAGGTCACCCTTTTAGAGTATTCGGCCTAACGGGCTTTGTGCCTCTTTTTTTGTGAGTGGTTTAAAGTCCCACCGACATGACTATCATTACTGATGTTTTAGGTTAAACAGCTTTGACGAGATATGGTTGGGCGAGGGCCCCGACGAGGTTTGGTTGATTAAAATATGCCACAATTCCTTTCAGACGCATGTGGAGCGAACATGTTTAGATTTGAACAACATGAAGGGCATGTCACAAGGCATTGGAGTTGTATCGGTGTACTGAGGTAGGAAAATCATTTCCTAAGGAATACTTGCCTTTGTTAGATGGGCCATGGACGAACAATATGCAGAGCCGCTGAGGTAATGGTATGCATAGTCATGCAAAGGTGCCCTTAAATAAATAACTGTCCATATCTGATGGCATGAGGACTTCATGGTTGTCTGGATTGTGGAAATCACAATGGGTGGCATGGAGAATTATGAAAACCACCAGGGGTTGCTGGGAAAGGGTGTGTGACATTTGGAAGGTTTTGGGTTCATCTGTACTAATTAGAAGTGTGGACGAAGGGTCCATGTCTTGTGCATTTAGCTAGCGTGAAGGATGGTTGGAGCTTGGTGCGGTTTAAAGTCATGCAGTTGGGACATTCCATAAAATGGAATGGCTTTTCCTAGTTCTTGATAATCTCATCAGAAAAATTCCACCATATCCAGGAAGGGTTGTGAAAGAGGATGGTAAACTGCCGCTAAAAGGGTTTTTGAATCCCAAGATGGAAATGGGGCTCAGAGGCCAAGAGGAATAAATAGAGAATCATTTCCTAAGGAAAGTTTTCCTTTGTTAGTCAGGCCAGGGGTGATCAATATGAAGAGCCGCTGAGGGCATGGTATTCATAGTCATGAAAAGGTTTCCTTAGGTCAATGATTGTATTCTCTCGATAGCCGAGCAACATTAGGGAAGTTGAGATTCAGAACCACCAGGGGTGGCTTACAAGGATTCGGCTCTTTCTGGGTACAGAGTGTGATTTATGAGGAGGGGGTTCCTAGATACTGGAGAAACATCTAAGTTAAATTTCTCTAGAATGGGTAAGGTCGTCCCTTCTCAGGCTGGTGTGATATGGTGGTTTTTGTATGCCTGGCTCGTGCATTGAGGGAAGGAGGAAAACCTCTATTCCTGACCGAACCCATGACAGGTTTCGACCATGAATTTTAGCGTCATGCAGAAAGGATGAAGTTCATTGTTATTATTACTAAATCTGTGTAGTTTAATGTCATGCGACGAGGATGGCTTCTGTGCAGTTTAACGTCATGTGATAAAGATGGGGAGCATTATTAAACATACTGTATAGTTTAACGTTGTGCAGTATGGGGGGAATTTTTGAATCCATGAAAATTTCTTGTATGTGGAGGAATTTCCATGGATGTTTAATTCTTGGTCTTTGCAGCTTCATGCCAAGCGGCAAAGACATGCTCAATGCAGTTTTAGCATCATGCGGTAAGGACATTGTTGCAAAATCCACTCTTGATTAGAATGTAACTAGGCTCGAATATCTCAGCATGTCCAAGATGTGGATAAGGATTGATGGTGTAAATCATGGTATCGAGGCTTCTTAGATCAGGAGGAATGATATGGGGGCTCTGAGGATGGTAAGCGTATAAAGCTATGAAGAGCATCGCCTGACGAAATCATGTATTTGGTAGACGGGCCAAGGGCTATCAATATGAAGAGCTACCGAGGGCATGGTATGCATAGTCATGCAAAGGTGTCCACGGGTCAATGATTTTCAACATCTGATTTCCAAGAATTATTATGAGGATCCGCGATTGTTCGGCTCACGAAGTCTGTCATTTGGTAAGGCAATACCTGGACATGTCGGGGATGTTCGTACCTGGTTCCTGTTGAAGCTCAGGGAGTTCCCTGCGCTGATTTTTCTTGTGCATGGGGTGTACCTTTACTCCATGCAGTTTAATGTTGTGTGGTAAAGACGATGTTCTCTTATTTTACCGGTCATATAGTTCAGACCAAGGGGTGACTATTGCTACAATCACCCAGAGGGAAATTGAGTTGGGATGCTCTGGTATACTCTGAATAAGCATGAGGTAATGAGGGAGTATGATGTAACTCTGGGGTTTCCTAGATCAAGAGATATGGATTGAGGCTTTGAGTCCAGTAAGCGTATGGAGATGGAAAGAGTATCCCCTGAGTAAATATTTCCTTTGGTAGACAGGCCAGGGGATATCAATATGTAGATCCATTGAGGGTGTCGTATGCATAGTCATACATAGGTGTCCATGAGTCAACAACTTTCTACTTCAGATAGCCATGGATGATTATGAAAACCCAGGATTGATCATAGCATAGAGTTGGGCACATGGGGATAATGGAGTCCAAGTATACAAGAAAAATCTTTACTACAATTTCCCGTTGTTTCAAAGTTTCCTAGCCCTGTCTTGACGTCTGTAGATGTAGATATTCATGTGAACCACATGCGGATACATAGGCTAAATAGGTAGGGATACCCCAGAAACATTTGGATGTGATTGGGGAACAAACATGTAAAATTTTTTTTAAAGGCAAAGCTTCTGACCATTTATTAACAGAAAGAAAAAGGACAACAGAGCGGCGGATGGGGTCAAACAACGGACATTCCCTCATCCCCAAGAGCAAGTCTAGAGATCATAAAAAGAGGGAACAATCATGTAAATCACTGCTCCATAAATTTTTGGATCGGGAGATATGTTATGGTGGCTATAAGGCTGGTAAGCATACGAAGATAAGAAGATTATTTCCTGAGGAAATATTTATTTTGGTAGACGGTCCAGGGGATATCAATATGTAGATCCGCTGAGGGCATGGTATGAATAGTCACACAAAGATGTCCACAGGTCGATGAAATTCCAATTTCGATGGACATGGGTTGTTATAAAGATCCACAATTATCTGGGTCATGGAGTCTGATGTATGGAGGGGATGCATCTAAATGTGTAAGGATTATTCCCATCCCATTTCACCATATATCTTGGGTGGATCACAAAGAAGTCCATTCAGTTTAACTTCATGTAGTGAGGATGAATTCCATGCAGTTTTAACGTCATGCGGTGAGGACGAAGATGAACCGATGTGAAAAGGGGATTCCATGCAGTTTTATTTCATGCAGTAAGGATAAGGGGTGTGTATAACTGTGTTTTATTTTATCGGAATATGGGCTAGGATATAAGATCCTGGAATCGCTACGTATCCTGTGAGGGCAGGAAACAAGCCACACTTAGTTCTTTTAAGGGAATACACCCCGCATAGGTCTGGTCTATATGGGGTAAGGGGCAATTTTTTTTCGTTCTTATTTGTGTGGTTCAACGTCGCGCGGTAAAGACGAGGAATACACCCCATGCCGATCTGGTCATTACATGGGGGAAAGGTGGTATTTTTAGCTTTATTTGGGGATGGTTGGGCCAGGATATGAAATTCTAGTGTCGCTACATATCCTACAGGGGCAGTAATCAATCCATATGTAGTTCTTTTAAAAGCTAATAACCCATGTGCAGGTCTGGTCCGTACACGAAGGAAAAGTGCATTTTTAATCTTCATTCGGGGGTAGATGGGCCAGGATGGGGGACCCTGGTGTCTCTTTGTATCCTGCGAGGGCAGGAATCAAGCTGTATATAGTTATCTGAAAGGGATATACCTCATACAGGGTTGGTCCATACATGGGGGGAAAAGGGCACTTTTAATTTTATTTGGGGATGGCTGGTCCATGATACTAAATCCTGGCGCTACTATGTATCCTGCACGGGTTGGAATCAGGTCATACATAGTTATCTAAAATATGTGCAGTTTAACATCATACAATGAAGAAGAATTTCTCTTAGTTTAGGGTCATAGAGTTTGGACCATTGGGGCTTGGCAGTTTAATGTCAGACAGCTCAGACGATAGGCGCTTGGAAGTTTAATGTCCTGCAGCTTGGATGATAACTGTTTTTTGTTATGCGAAATAATTCTTCAAAAACCTCGCATTCGTGGGAGCGGTAGTGAACTGCCCATCCCTGGAGGTCAGGGAATATGCTCCGTTAGAGTATACCTTGTGTATAACATATGGCCCCTCCCATTTGGGCCCCAACTTTGGGGGTTTCGTTCCGGGTATCACTGGGGTCTGGAGGACTAACACCAATTCTCCTTCCAAGAAATTCCAGATACGAACCATTTTATTGAAGGCTCGTGCGATCTGGTTCTAATATACTTTCATATGGTGCAAATTGTGCAACATATTCTCATCCAGTTGTTCTAATTCACCTAGCTGTTTTCTGATTTCTCATCATTGGATAACTGATCACAAATGGAAACATGGATAGAGGGCAATTGGAGCTCAATGGGAAGGACTACTTCTGTTCCGTATACTAATGAGTACAGAGTGGCCCAAGTAGTAGTGCATATTGTGGTTCTATAAGCCCATAATGCATGAAGGAGTATATCCAGCCATAATTTCTTATCTTTGTCCACCATTTTCTGGAGAATATTGGATAGGGTCTTGTTGAAAGCCTCTATCTGTCAGTTGGCTGAAGCATGGTAGTGGGATGAGTGGTTAGCCTTAATACTGTATTATTGGTATAATTTCTCCAATTCACCAGAGCAGAAGTTGGTGCTGTTGTCCGTCAGTATGGTATGAGGGACACCAAATCTGGTGATGATATTGGCTTTCACAAATCTGACAATGTTTTTTTCCCCGAATTCCTTGAGGGGTAAATCTTTTACCCATTTGGAAAAGAAGTTGGTTTCTGTGAGGTTATACTTCAGTTGTTTGGATGTAGTGGGAGGATATCATCCCACAACGTCCATTCCCTAGATGGTAAATTTCTAGGAGTACTTGGCCTGATGAAGTAACTCCAGGGGTTGGTGAATGTAGTTGGCATGAATTTGACAGGAGTGACATTTTGCGGTAAAGTGCTCGAAATATTATGCCACGGTGGGCCAATAGTAACCAAGCCTTCAAACCTGGTGGGAAAACATAGACCCTAACTGAAGTGCTCCACATACTCCAGTCTGTACTTCATTTATGACATCAGTGGTTTCTTCACCATCAATGCATCTGAGGAGGACTTCGTCGAGGCCTCATTTGTAGAGGACCTCTTGCTGACATGTGCTACCATATAGGAAAAATTTGATTGGACTTCTCCGTATTTTCTCTCGTTCAGCCCTGTGTGATGGAAGTTCTCCCCTTTGAAGGTAGTTTTCAATGGGGGTCATCCAGCCAGTGGAAGGAGCATATTGCTCAGGGACATGACTGACTATGTTGATCTCTTTGATCGTAGTCTGAACAAACGAATAGACCATTCGACGGTGAGCAATACTGATAATTATTTCATCCCTGTCTGGATCAGCTAGGGTTGTGGCCGCATTAGCTAATGCATCGGCCTTGGAATTCTTATACTGGGGAATATAAGTCAACGTTGGTTCTATGGAGAATTCTGCCATTAACCCTCAAACATGGTAAAAGAAGGGAATTAGATCCTCCTTTTTAAAAGCATAGTCACCATTTACTTTCTTGATGGCCAGCTTCGAGTCACCTTTTACCATAAGGTGTTGTACTTGTGCCTGGAGTGCAACCTCCAGGCCTGCAATGAGGGTTTGATACACCACTTCATTGTTCATACATCCTTCTGACAAGAAGAAGGAATATGGAAAGTTTTCCTTTTCTGGGGACATGAGTATGATCCCCAGCCCCACTTTGTTAAATTTGGGATCCTCCATCCTCTTCCCTATCAGGCTTCGGGATGCACCGTCGAAGTATATCTCCCATGTTGGGAACTCCTCCTGAACCGAGAAGATTTATTCATCGGTTAGCTCGACGTCTAGTGCGGTGGTCCCTGTCGAGGGGTGCTCAGCCAAAATATCTGTTAATGTCTGACCTTGATGGCTTTTTGAGGCACAAACCGGATGTCAAACTATTGCAGGATGACTACCCATCGAGATAGGCACCCGTTCAGCATCGGGAGGCTGAGGATGTACTTGAGTGGGTTACTACGTGAGACCAAATAGACTTCATGAAGCTTCTGATAATTTCACAATTTTTGTACGGTGAAGACCAAGGCCAAACAACTCTTCCCAATGTTTGAGTATCATTTTTTAGCATCGATCATGGTTCGGATGAGGTAATAGAGACTGTTTTCACTACCGGGGTCATTTTTCTATGTGAGGAAGGCTCCCAGTGACTACTCTTGGGTCGTCACATATAGAGTAAGAGATCTTCCTTCAACTAGGGGCATGAGCACCAGTGGGCTTAAGAGGTACTTCATTATTCTATTGAATGCCTCTTGGGAATCATATTTACATCAGTACGTAACACTATTTTTCATTAACCTAGTGAAGGGAAATCATTTACCCACCAGGTTGGCTATGAACCGCCTAATAAAGGCTAGTTGTCCTTGGAATCCTCTCAACTCAGTGAGATTGTGGAGAGGTGGTAACCCGAGGATAGCCTTTGTCTTTTCAGGGTTGACTATGATGCCACGATGGTGTAAGACGAAGCCCATGAATTTCTCTAAGGTAACCCCGAAGGTGCATTTCAAGGGGTTCATCTTCATGATGTGTTTTTGAAGTTTATTGAAGATGGTTTCAAGGTCTAACAGGTGATCTTGAGCACTATCTTGATTTCACCACCAATTCATCCACATAGAAATCGACAAATCTCCCTAGGAATGGTTTAAAGATTCGATACAAGCCACTTTGATATGTGGCACCAGCGTTGTTAAGACCAAAAGGGAATGACCCTGTTACATAATACTCTTTGAGGGGACCTGAAGGTAGTGGATTCTTCATCTTCTTGGGCCATCCTGATTTGATTATACCCAAAATAACTATCCATGAAAGAGAGAGCCTCATACCCGGCCGTTGCGTTGATTAATAACTCGGTGATTGGGACCAGGAAATCATATTTCGTGAAATGTCGATTGAGATCTCTGAAATCGATGCAGACATGGATTTTTCCATTGTTTTTCTTGACTGGGAAAATTTTGGCTAGCCAGATGGGGTACTGGACCTCCCGAATGAATCCTTCTTTAATAAGTTTATCGATTTCAGCCTCTATCCTGGCAGCATGTGTGGGGTGCGTCCTTCTGGCGGCTTGATTATAGCCCTAGTGGTCTTCTGATAGACCTATGTGTTGTGTCACCACATCGGGATCGAGTCTTGGCATTTCTGTGTAATTCCATGAAAAAACATATCGATGTTGCCTTAGGAAATAGGTATATACCTCGTGATCCTCAGGAGACAAGGTTGTTCTAATGAGATTGGGTCTTGGGTCTTCCTTGGTACCCATTTTTATTTCCCTGTGCTCGTCCACAGTGGTGTACATACCTTCCTCAAATGCGGGAGGTGCATCCCTAAGATCGTCCTCCTCTTCTTCCCCCATATTCTCATCTTCTTGATCTGATGGGGGGAGAGTTCTCGGCATGAGCTCTTGGGATTATGGAGGCGAGGCATTGTAGGCATCCTCGCTCAAGAATTCTCCCCCAATATGAGGCTTAACGGTCTTTTATGCACTACTTTGCTCTAGCATCATGGCTGAAGTCATGAGGATAGCTAAGTACGTGTCTGAACATGAATTCTTCCTCTAAACATGGTTGATGTGAAATACGTACTCTTTGTTGAGATTCTTGAGAGGGTTATCAGGAACCATTTCGAGGCTGTTTGGAGTAGAGATCCAGTCAATACCATCGATCGAAGACTTCTTCTTCATTTTCTCATAAAAACCAGCGTCAATGTAGTGTGACTCAGAGATATCGAAATGGGCCTTGTCAGCGTGCAATGTTCCACCTTGTCCATTGACGCAATAATTAATACACTGGTGGTAGGATGAAGGAATGGCCATGTTCTAATTGAGTCACGACCTTCCCAGTATGGCATTGAATGTTGTGTTCTGCTGGACCACCAAGAATTCTGAGTAGGCCATATGGTCTCCAAAATGGGTTGGTATCTTGATTTGTCCCATTGGCATCTATTCACACTTGTCATAACCCAATAGAGTTGTGGATGAGGGTATTAGATCATCCTCACTATAGCCCAACATACTAAGATTCCATAAGGGAAGGAGGTTAACACCATAGTCGTTATCAATAAATACATTCCAGATCTCAACATCATTTAGTGTACCAGACAGATAGAGTGGTTTGATGATTCCTTTCATGATGGCATCTTCATCTTGGTTGGTGTAGGAAATCACCGTATTGCATTCTATCGGGCCAGTCTCCATCCAGTAAATCATGGCAGTAGCTAACTTGTCTTGGAACTCCTGAGGCTAAAAAATGATTATATAAATGCATCTGTGAGATCTGCTGACAAACTCAAGGCATCCAGGATTGACTGTTTGGCTAGTTCGGATACCATCTGCTTAAGGATAGAATACTTCTACTCTATCTGCGGACGCTTATACATTGGAAGGATAGTTTTATTAGGAAATTTGGGAGATGGAGTATGTGATGAGGGGGGACCGGCAGTGGGGTTAGATGTCGACGGTGTCCCCAAGTTCTGGGGACTCGACCCGGCCAGTCTATTTGTGCGCGCTAGGCGTCTAGACACTTGTTCCTCCTCTGATGGGTACCGCAGAATGACAGGGCTAGAGTGGCTGCTTGTTGAGGTGGAGGGATATTATTTCTCATGCTGAGTCTATTTAAGGGATCTCTCATGATTTTCTGCGGTATTAACGGTTTGGGCTTGGGTAAAACCATAGGGTTAGTTTCGGTCGTGACTGTGTCTCCCCTATTATCCCCTACCTCTGTGATTTCTCCTCCCGGCCCCTTGTGTTTGGAACTCGGTTTCATAACCCTACCCTTCATCAGGAAGATATTCCATTATATGGATGACGTTGATGGAACCAATGATTAACTCCTCGTCCTGTGACAGGTCAACCTGGTCGGTTTCCCCTGATGGTATCGTTTGGTGGGTCGGTGCTTGTGGCGCCATGTTTGAGGGCATAAAATCCGACAGTGTTGGGGCAAACTTCGGCCTTGTTGTGGATTTCTCCTCTTTCTCTTGTCTCCTCCCTTTTTGATTATTCATGGATGACTGGATCATGGAGGGTTTTGAGGTCGATATTGTCAGATGTGCGGCATTAGGGGCCGTTGGAAGCAACACTGGCTGCTATAGTTGACCTCGGAGTATGCCCTGAGCTCGATTGACAGTATTCTGATTCATCCAGACATCAAATTGTTTCCCCTACTTTATGGTTACTTCTTTCCACCCCTCCCCTTTTTCAGACTCGGTGGTAGAAATATACGTCACATGTGCTGGGGGTGGTCCTAGCTCGACCTGCTTGGAGTTTACCATTCTTTGCAAGAGGTCTTTGAAGATGAATCATTCTTGGATATTATGCCCCAAAATTCGATGGTAGGGATAGTAATCTAGCCTATCATTGTCGATGACTTCTTTGGGCTTCCTTGGCTCCGGGAGGTGGAGAAAATTGAATTTCATGGCCGTGATGAAGTACCCGTGGACTTGGTCCTGTCGAAACGAGTATACTTTGTGTCTTCATTCCTCGAACTGGTTCTACTTAGATCCTCTCTGATCGTCCTTCTTGGGCAGAGGCGGCTGATGATATAAAGGTGGACATTGAGGATTTGGTGGTGGCCTAGGCGGTGGAGCAGGCGCTGGGGATGGATTTAGCGTGACAGAGGACGCATCAGCTCTAACTTCTCTCTTTGCAGGAGCCTGTGAGGCTATTTGGGACTTCAGATTAATCAGCTGTAGGGAGTTTTCAATCCTCTAGGCAATGGAAAAGAGATTGCAGAAGCCAGGGGTGCGCTCCACCAGTATGAGACATGTCTGCAGATCATCTCGAAGGTTATCGATGCATATGGAAAGCATCTCATCTTGGGGTATTTTCCTGTTCAGAGAGTAGTTCAGACCCTTCCATCTGGCGATGAAATCTGAGACCCTCTCGTTCTCCCTCTGTTTGCAATTCATGAGGTCACTAACCATTGTTTTAGGAAGCATTGAGCTGAAGAGGACCAGGAACTATTTCCGGAGGTCTTCCCATCTTCTTATTGACTGAGCTGGCAGACTCCTATACTAGACAAAGTCATATCCTTGCAAGGTCTGTACGAAGCATCTGAGTTTCACTGCTTCTTGTTATTCTAAAGTTCCCATCATAGGTTCTCAATAAGATGTGTAGTACATCAAATGTTGTTCTGTATCACCTGATCCATTGAAAATAGGGAATACAGGGCTCCCAAAATTGGGTGGAGGAGGCGTGTTGCTCACCCAATCTGGGTAGGGCTTTCGCTCTAGCTATATCGGAGCGCACCGACCTTCTATTGCTTCCAATCGAGCTGTCACTGCCTCAATGGTGTTGGTGAGACCCTGGTTCACATCTTGTTGGGCCCCGTCATGGGTAGGTGTAGCCCAAGGCATTGGTTGAGGATCTGGATTGGTCGGCGCCAAGGGTGTGTATGCCGTTTGTGACACCTTTGGAGGGTTCAGACATAGTCGCTCTGGTTGCTTCCTGAGAGGGGTGATGTCTTGGAATTCATCTGAATCAATGTTCAGGTAGTTGGATGGGTCAGGTGCCACTTTGGGCGGGAGCCCTGAACGTGATTCATTTTCCGGGAAAAACCTTGGTCTTTTAGGTGCACTTGCTGGGAGTGCAAGGTGTGTATCTTCGTGGGAAGGTCATTCAATAAGACGGTTCCTCTGGAGTAGCTCGGCAATAAGCCACCTCAATTCTTTCATTTCCTCCTCCTGTCGATCGAATCTCTCTTCGAGTGTAAGTGGATCGTTTTTATCGAGAGAAGGAGGCGAGTTAAGGGTATCCAGTCCTTTATTCTTATCCTTGTTGGAAGCTCATAGGGTATGCAGAGGAGGTTTAGTTGGAGGGGAGGCCATATTTAGGGCGGCCCTCTGGTTCCAGGTGTGCAAACCTGATGGTTCATTGTAAATAATATCCTTAATGGAACTATCATCCCCCGATCCATCTGAATTTGCATCATCTCCGGTGTTACCCATGGGGTTAACCTCTATGGAATTAATAGATACATATCGCGGGGTGGAGGAGATAAAATCATCCAAATACGAAGAGGATCTCTCGTTCCTTTTACTGGTCCTCCCCTTTATGTCCTGAGAATGCTTTCAGACTCCCTGATGAAGGGTGACATGGAGAGTTCTTTGATGCGACCATACGGTATGCCTTCCTCTTGAAGGGGATGTTGATTAAAAGGAAGAGATAGGGTAGGGACCCCCTCTTCTAATTGTCCTCCCTAGATGAGAGAATATTGATTCTCATGGGGGAGGTTGTTGTTAAGGTGGTAAAAATGCCCCCAGCCCTGAGGGATGGGTTTGTCTTCATTCCTTAGATGTTGTGTCTCTTCCCGTTTCTATTGTTCTTATGGGGGCATTTGTTTTTAAAAATGCTCCAATCCCTGTAGGCTAGGTTTGTCCATAGATTGTGGTAGTGGCTACTGCTATTGCTGCCTGCCTAATCTTGTGTTCCCCCATTCAGGGGTGAATAGGATCTAATGTCGAGTTCACCTGTGAATCAATCCTCTCTAATGAGGCAAAAAATGACTGTTTATTGGACACTCTTAGGTGAGAGGCCTGTTGTATGATTTTAGTGTCCTGGTTCAACAGTTCATGAATGGCTTGTTCCTGTCATGCCTGACACTTCTGGGACTTGCTCAAGGCCTGACTCTGTTGGGTGTGTTGCCTTTCTTGAACATGCACCCCACTCAATTGTTGTCTTGATATGATGACGTTGCAAGAAATTATGCCGAATGGATTCTTCTGGGAATGGAGAAGAGTGAAATATGAAGCTCCATGTTCTACCCATCCTCTAATATGGACTCCCATTAGAGCGTCCTAAAGGAGGCATCACAACTGGTGCAGTGTACGGAGGTAGGCTAACTCATGTTTTCCTTTACGCCCCTCAGGTCGTGGTTGCCACGCTGAAGGAAGAGCTTCCTGGTTGATGTGACACAGGAGGTCTCCTATTGTCTTGACATGATCTACATACCCATCATATGGTAGGAAGAATGATTTCAGCTGGTGGAGGGTTGTCTATATATTGGATCGGATGTCATTCACACATTCTTCTAACAACTTTCTGGGTTTGTCGAATTGAGAGGTGGTCATGGGACAAAACATAACTGGTACATCATCTCGAGCCAGTCATTTCCTCAGGTGCAACATCTCAGCATATTCCTCTGCTAGTGATTCCTCTACATGGTTGGCCCAACTGAGATGCTCACCGAAAGTGTGGTCAAGGGCAGTAGGGCCGTTAGTTATTGAATCATTGTGTGGCGATTCTTATGTGATTCTAAATATGAATGTGGCCCCGGAACATGTCCTGATTGAAGAATGGCGTCATTGGAGACTAGCTGGGAATTTGACATGCTTGATCCCATCCTTATGAGTGCCTCATCATATGAGGGCTTTTCTGTGATTGATTTGGTAGGGGGAGGACCTTCCTGTCGATATGATATGTCACTATGGGGAGGACCTTCGCAGTGGCAGCTACGATGGCGAGGACTAGAATTATAGCTGCCGCAGGGAGAGAACCTACGAGGTACACCCTGGGGAGGGCCTTCAGAATATACCGCAATGAGGGGAGGGCCTTCTCATTGATCGGCGTCTAGGCGAGGAGGGCCTCCGCTATCCATGTCGTAATGGTGAGGGCTACCATCACTGCTTGACGCCTCACTACATATAGGACTTTTGCATTGCATACCCTGGGGAGGGCCTCCGCTCTTTATTTTATGGATTCCTTCGGTGCATTCGGGGTGCTTTCCTGCGGGCAGTGGGGACCATCTCCTGTTGATAACGGCCTTCACCTTTGGGTCCCTTTCTAATTGGGTCCCATGATGCTGTCGGGATATCCCAATGAACATATTGACTTTTTCCAGGGATATATGCTTTCTCTGGAGCATCAACCGTGATGGACGGGTGTCCCCTAGTTAGAACAAGTGAAGCTTCTCGATCCATTTGCCCGTGTATCGTGGAACATGGCCTATAACCCTCTTGGGAAGAAGAAGGGATGAAGATCTTCTCTGAGGTGGCTATCTCATCTCTTAGATGAGTCGCTTTAATTGGGGAGATGGGTTCACGGGCCTGAGTGCTTGCTGCTATTGCTGATGCAATTACATTATGTAAAGTCTGCATGATATGATATGGGATCGATAGCTGATCCTCCATTATTTCCAGTATATGCAGAGAGAAATCTATGGTTGGAACGGGTATGAAGGCCCATTCCGGTATTGGAGTAGAAATATCCTACTCTGGTCCTCCGGTGGTCAGTGGGTACTGACAACTCTCTTATGTCAGGCCAGGTGAACGAGTCAGCCCCTGTGTCGGGATATGCCATTTTATCTCTCTATTTGCGGCCACAACAGGATGGCGGAATTTACTTTCATCCGTAGGGAGCTGGAACTGCATATGTTGGTTCCCTGCTATATCGAGTCAATGGCCTTTGTTGGTAGGGATAAGTGTCCACAAATTAATTTCTACCACATCTGGATGGTGGGCTTTGTTTATCTCCACCACATCAGGATGGTAGGCGTCAGAAGCATCTACTAGAAACTGGTCCTGAAAGCGCTGGGTTGCCACCACGTCTGGTTGGTGGGCTTCATGACCCTGGGTAGTGAGAGGTTCTTGCTGGGTAGGTGTCGTCCTGTCTGAGTGACAGGTTTGATGGAGCTCGGCGGGGATGCGCTTCTGCTCATATTATGTCGCCATGTCTAGATGGTAGGCATTGGAGGAGCAGACAGGTGTATGTACCTTCTCCCAAAACATCTTCATGACTGGGCAGCAGAGCTCCTCCTCAGGGAAAAGGGTAATGACCAGTCCCTGGTGGTAAATTTTCCACCCTCGTCGGGTGGTCCGAGGGGTCGGATCTTGGGGAGCATGGGCCTGGATCCTCGGGGCGACATCCTCTTTAGCATTAGGATATTGAGTCGCAGGATAATCGCGACGGCGTCTTCCGGTGGAGGCCTTAGAGCGGAACCCCCATTCAGCGGGGATGAAGACCTTGGTGTTGACCTCATCTGCCTCCCTAAGATAAGGGAGGTACGCATTACCTAATTCTGTGGATAGACTCCCGAAATAGTTTGAGATGGAAACAGGAGTTTTCTAGATTTTCTTTTGCGGCTGTTGCTGGGCAGGAGACCGGCGTGTATTGGAAGATTGGAGGGCGTGCATGGCCGCCTCCACCTTCAGGAGAGTACCGTTCAAGTGGTACTCTTGGATCAACACATCTGAGACCCAGCGTTGAAGACGCTATGTAGGTGACAGGGTCTTTCGTTAGTGAGGATGTACGATCATTGCATTCCTTGATGTACGCATCTGTGAGTTCCTTCATGACTCCATTGGATCGAAGGGAGTTCTAATTGGTTCCTGTAAAATATTTTTAATAAATAAAAATAGAAAACCTATCAAATAAGCATCTCATAATCCCATTCATAATTAATGACTTTTCTTAGACCTCCTTGTGAGTATAAGGGGGTACAAAGTTGGATTAGGTTAAATACGTCATTCTTGTTTAAAGATTCATGTCGGGTTCACCATTTTTGTTTCGACCATGGGTGGGAAGATGTGTGTTTCCCTATAGTTGATTAGAGAAGGTTAGGTTTAGCTTAATCACTCACATCGGGTGCACCATTTCTATTTCAAAATGCCCAATGGTTCCATATCCAATGTTATGTGGACCTTCGTTCCAAAGGCAGGTTTTCGGTGGGTGATTTTACCACTGATACTTAATAACTCACATTGGTCGAGAGGATGGGATGTCTTGGTTATCGCACCCTTTTGGGGGGAATTATTTCATGTTCCTGGACTCTCTTAAAGATTTAATATCTATTCATATGTTCGTGAATATTTGGTTTATACCCAAGAATTGTATCCATAGATTACTCCTGGTCAGCAATGGCCAGCTGAATGCAGGGATTCAGACTCATTTAGGCCCGAGATTTACCATCCCTCATTGGATTAATAACTCTGAGTAATTTGGACTCAATGAGACGAAACTGGTCTGAAGCCTCATAACTGGGTGCTCTGGAGTTTATTTTCATCCAGGGGGTACAGATAACGACTTGAGCATTTGATCGAACCTGTGATACGGGCTTCCTAAATATCCCCGTGAGAGGAATCAGAATCCACGTAGTTCGGTGCCACTTGACGGGACACATCACCTTTTAAGGTCGTGGGACAAGGACCCATCCGTATAGTTTAACATCATATTGCGAGGACCTCCGGGTGAGTGATGCCCGGTCAAATTTGGTGTGGGACATAAACCGAAGCGGCCCAGAAGACCCAAGGGAAGTGATTTCCTAGGCCCAAAGATGGTACTATTGGAGTATAAGGACATGGTCTGATAGGGACAGATGTGTATCAGACTTAGATATCGGTATTTCATCTTGGGGAGGATTCTTACGTATCCCGGTTGGTCGGGAATCAAAGTTCACATAGTTTATGGAAGATTATGGATTACACATGAGAGTTGCCTGTAATTGGGATTAAACCTCGAGGAGTCATCCTATATACCCCGATTAAGAGACAGGGATGAAAACCCAAGTAGTTAGTTGTGAGAAGCATGATTGGAACTTACACATGGTTAGTGGACCGAATTGGGATTGATCCTCAGGGAGGAATCCTATGTACCCCTGTTTACGAAATAGGGATCAAAACCCACATAGTTCATTGACCCGCTATCATTGTGCGGATGACGTGACCATCGAAAATCTTTAAGACCATGTGAGTCATGCTCGGTCTGAGAAACAAGATAATGAAATACACTTGGAAAGCCTCGCACATTCATCCTACCTATGGAAGGGGAGGAAGACGACGAGTAGAGGAGGTGGCTGGGACTACTGGACTCTCCTTCTCCCTGATGTTGGAGGATGGTAGGAGTCGTGCAGTGGAGAAATGAACCTTCAGTGATGAGAGGGGAAGGTCCATTGGCTTCCAGTGGGGATGGTGTGGGGCATACTCCAGGAGGGATGCCCATCCACTCCCAGGAGAGGGGAGAAGTGCTCACCGCCAGCGCTCGTCCAAAGGAAATGTGAACGGGGTCCCTCAATCCTGGTAATTGGAGAGGCAGAAACAAGACTCTCGGACTTGGACCTTGCACTACCATGGGAATATGAACCCGAGAATACCTCAGGAATCTAATAATGGGCTGGGGAAACAACTTTTTCCTCTCCTACCGTGGGTATGTGAAATCAATGTGGCATGTTGGTGTTCCTGAAGGTTTCACCATAAAGGTCTGGTGGCTTTGGTAGAAGTCTTGGCTCGGGGCTGATGAATAGGCCAATGAAGGGATTATGAAGGATCGACACAGGTTGGAAGGGTTTTATCTAACTCGAAGAATGGGAACACCAAAGGAGTTGGCGGGCCACAAAGGTTCATGAGGAGTGGCGCCCTTCACGTAGGGGGTGCTATGTAGCTGGAGAGGTCGTCCGTGTACTAGGGTGGTACGCAGACTGATTGGAATCCCACATACTAGTGCAGTACGTGGATTCGGGTTTGGCCCGCATACCAGGTTGGTACCTTGTGGAGTCCGCGCGAGTAGCAGTGGCTAGGGGCGACATCGGTCGGGGGTTCACCGGTCAAGGCTTTGCGCGCGTTGGAGGGTGTTACATGGTGCGTCATATAGAAAATGGGAATAAACTCCCTGGTCTGTAGGGAGTACATCTACGGAGGGGCCATGGTTCGCAGTTTTTATTTTATGTTCATGGTTCACCGATTTGTTATGCATTTTTTCGGTTCCTTATTAATTCGTTTCCAGTTTCATACCTGTTTAGTTTGCGAATTGGAACTTCGATGTTCACAAAATCCTACGCTCCTTCCTCTGGAATTCTTCCACTCAAATCCGATCGATCCCTATTTCTTCTCCCCCTCAATGTTCTTTTATAAATGGGGGAAAGAGATGTATCTATGTCCATATAGCACCTTTTGCGGAGGTCGATGACCAAAATCCTAGTTTACAAATGACTTTGTTAATTCGCAACTCGTGGGGGGCATTGAATACACCTCACCCACAAACCAAATCGGTGCTTTGTAGCCACGCAGGGCACAACCTCTATTCCATGAATGATAGCGTATGCGGTCTAGGATGGTTGGCGCGTCTCACGGCTGGGTTGATTTGTGATGGTGGACCGTCCTATCGCCCGTCCTACTTCACACCCACGGAGGAGTTCCCGCCTCCCTTCACGAACGACGTTGGTCCGCGGAGGGGCCGGCTCGCTAAATCGGCCATGTACCATCGATGTTGAATCAGTATATAGGCCAGTCGATCCTTCTCCAATTTGAGTATTCTCCATATTTTTTCCCAAGTCATTGAGGGAAATTGGGTAGAATCCTTTCTCAAATTAAGGGGATTCCCATTCTCCTTTGCAGATTTTTCAGGACCCCGCAACTACCATTGATGAAATATTAGGATCTATATCTCAAGAAAACTCTTATATTTTATTATCCTTTGGTTTTTCATTATATCTTAATGTATTATTAAAAATTTTACACTATTTTTAGTTAATATAATTAAGAATTCATTGAAGAAGAAATGATCTTATTTCTCTGTTTTGTGAGAAATCTATTTATTTCAAAAACCAAATTTCAAAATAACATGCTTTCCAAAAATGTTTTCAAAATGACATATAAAGATAATTTACAAGTAAAAGGATCTCAAAATTTTTTATCGTTTTAAAATACTTATTTATATATTTTCAAATTTATTTTCATAGAAAAATATTTTCAAAAATATTTTATATTTCTAAAAGAATTTTTAAAACAAGAATGGGAATTTTTTTACTTAATGTTTTTAAAATTTATATGATAATTATTTTCCACCTAAGATGATATTAGTTAGTGTAACTAATGACTTTTTTTTGGGAAATGATCAAATTATTTATTCATATTAATTCTCTGAATGGTTTATATTTTGATGGAATGATTTGTACGAAACATGTTTCTATTTCACATACAATATTTTTAAGAAGCCCATTTGTATTTCTTAGGTTATATTCCTAGGAAACCAAATTCTTTTCCTGGGTTATTATTTATTGAAATGATTAAGAATACAATCTAATTTCTCTAGGTCATGATATGATTACATTTTTATGATTCCCATTTCATTTTATGGGTTATGACAGGATTGTTTAGGAAAATACGGAAACTGTATTTATGATTTCATTATTATATGGGTGGGACATATATCTACATCCAAAGAAGTGTGTAATGATTTATATCACATGAGATATAAATTGATAAAATGAAGAGTGAACCCATTTTAGAGATATTGTGCTAGAATATGTAATGTACTTAGTTTAGTAATATAGGGCGTGAATATGAAGTGAACTTTGTTAAGTAATACATGGCTATAACGAAGAGTGAAAAAAGTTCAGAAAAATATGTATGGAATATTTTGTGTACCTGATATAGTAATACATGGATTAAATGGAGAGTGGAACCATTTTACTTAAGTAAATTTTCCACTATGATGGTCTTGGGAATGAATCATGACTACTAATATGGGTTGGGGAGTTAATACATTCCACTAGGATGGCCATGGAACTAAGCCTTGACTTCCATGTAAATAATAGTTATATTATTATGTGTCTACCAAAACTTCTATGTATTATTCCAATGTTATTCTCTCAGGGATAATTCACATGATTTCAATATGATTCTTCTCTTATGAATGAAAAATATTTATTAAATGATTCGTATTTATGTTTTTTGATATTTAGGGTATGATTTTTCAATGTTTTGAACATGTTATCATACCCTTATGTTTATGTTATTCTTAAATGTCTCTTTTTTTACCCTTACTAGATATTTGATCTCACCACTTTCTTATATTTCCCTTCCTCGGGTTAAAAAGAAAGGTCTTATGTTGGAATTATAAAGGGGAAGATCTTTAAAGGAGCTATTTAAGATAATTCACCAAGTTCGAAGATTAGTTTTTTATGATTCCAAAGACACTAAACTACTATGGTCCTCAGGAATGTATTTTTTGAATGTGCTGAATATTCATATAAAATATTGTGACATCTATGTATATTAATCCAGTGCTTCTATACAAATATGATGACCTATAGAATTATCAATGATCCCTGATCAATATAGTAGGCATATGGATCATCTTCATCACCCAAAACATGTTGTTATATATCAATCATTCATGTTGTCAAGAGCCTGTAAAGAAATTAGGTAGAGCATAAGACTCTTATTACTAGTCTTGAGCTGGAACTCAAGATTTTTATCCAATTATTTTATGTGAATGTAGAATATGAGTCTATCAACAAACATATTAATGGTGACTACATCTTTACAAAGAAATAAATCATTCCCATATTGGAGTGTACCCTCCATAAAATGCCCCACTTCCCATATCATTAAGAATTGAATCATGTACCTCTGCTGTAGAATGGTCAATATGGTGCATTGGTCTAGTTTAGATGTGTCTCTTAGAGATCCTGAATAGGATGACCTATTCATTCATGTGTCACATTGAGGGTCAACATACCTGTTATTTCAGATGAAGATGAATTAAAATCAGTAAACCAATTGGATTTCAGTGCTTATACATCATGCCCCTCGAGTTATCCCACAATAGAGGATGAACCTGATTGGATGAACCCCTTTGTTGAGTATCTCCAGCATGAAATTCTCCCCCCAGACCAAGGCAAGCAAGAGTGAATCCAATGACGTGCATAGAAGTTTATCCTTCATAGTAGGATTAACCTCGAATCAACTATCTATAGGAATGGGGATTATGTAATTATCCTTTAATGTAATCAAGGATACATGACTCCCCATGTTATATAGGAATTCCATTTTTGGTCATGTGACACTAATTATGAAGGATTTAATCTCTCCCACCAGATTTAGATGTTGGGGTACCTCTATCATACCATGATCCATGATGGCATATATTATTCCAAGAGGTGTTATATGAGTCATATCCCTACCAAATTCATGCATCAAACAATGTATATTACATATACCACCATGTATTCATGGCCCTTTACAGTATTGGAAATCAATGTTGTGGGGATATATCAACTAGAAAAATATCAACAATGCATGTTCATTCAAACCACGATAGACCTCTTCTATAACTAGATAGAGGAAATACCCTTCAAGGTTACCATTGCCTGATCCATGATTGAATTCATGAGCTCCCACATAATCCATTGATTTGGAATTCCTAAAGTTATTATGACATATAAAGATTCCAATTTCTATCCCAATGAGATGAAGAAATTATATACCATGTAAAATATTCAGTTGAACTATAAATCCTACTACCATAATCAAGTGAAACTAAATATTTACACGTTCAACAAGACCCTCTATAACATTTTGTAGACGTTAGTGGTTCAGAACATGAAGTGAATGTCATACAAGCTACCCAAATCCCACTATACCTAGGTGAAAACAACCCAGAATTCCACCCAAGTAACCCCATATTCCACAATTTATAGAAAAAAGTTAATCCTTCCCATTGAGGTCTAGTTTCCATCAATATAAATAGTTATCTATGTCCATCATATAACCATAATAATATAATATTTCTATCTAGTTGTGATAGAATTTCACAAATAAAAAAGGCTCCACTCATTGAATAAACTAGAGAGGAACCAAAATAAGTTGATGTGTGAATTCAACAATAAGGTTTTTCTTTCTTCAATTATATCGGTTGACAAAGTATTGTATCTTAGAGCATGGATGATACCTGAAAAGAAGCCACCAATGTTAGATCTAATTATGGATAGATGATATATCATTCATAAGGTCTATTCCCATGGAGCATACTCTTTTATTACCATTGATGGAGATCATATCTTACCTAAAAATATATAAACGTTTATCAATTAGTATCTCACATGATGATACCATGGAAGGTTTTCTGGGATTTTGGGGATCCTTAGACCTCTATTAATATCAGTTTTATCACTCCACCACACTACACATATCCATTTGAGGTGAATATTGGTCCAAACTCTAGGACATTAAACTATGGTCCATTAGTCTAAATTATATTACCTAAAACCAAGATCCCATTCTTCCAATATCTATGAAATTAACATAATAGAACATCGGTCCAAACTCCATAACCTTAAACTAATCTCACATTGATCAAATCTCAATGACCTTAAACTAAGATCCCAATGGTTCATACGACATAACCTTCAACATCTTAAAACAGGTCCAATCATTATGATCATAAACTATTTTCAACCCTTATAGTAAGAATTCTTTGACATTAAATTGAAAATAAGAATTTTCATAATGCATGATGTTAAACTATGGCCTTACTACGTATAAAATCATTATTCCTATTCAATAAGATATGATGTTTACACCCTTCTGAAACCATTATCCCTTATATAATAAGTATAGGATGGTTAACAGACCATACCCCATGCCTCAAACATAGTATTCACCACAACATTCATGATATCAATCAATTTCCTCTCTATAGAAAATTTTCCCCACCTATGTTGGTCTTCTATCACACCGCATTATAGAACTACTTGTGGTTTGATTCATATCCAATTAGGATACATAGTGATGGCTAAACCTCCCATGTTCAAGACTGACCACAAAACTAAAAAACCATTTGGCCCCTCGGCCCCATTTACTGATCAAGGGTCATGACTATAAACTATGAATAGCTTGTCTCAAGGACATTATGGGATATGTGAGCCTCTTTTTCTAAATTCACATTAGGTATCTATTTTGTTCCATGGAAATACCCTTAAGACCAACACTTCCACAAATCCAAGTATTATGACTTTAAACTAATTTCCTTACCATATTGGTATAAGAATTACGACCTAAAACTTATTTCTATTAGTAAAAGTAACATGAATTTAAACTATTTTCTGGGGTCTAGAACATATGACCTTTAATTGAGTGCAACCGGCTCTAGGATTTCTTCATGTTGTTTAGGGCCTCATTGGCCCTATCCACATCAGGTTTTAATTTTTTTCTCCATATATGTATCCTTGGAGAACCCTCACCATTGTCTAAGAATTATAAACCAAAACTATTTTAAATCGGTCACTGATTTATGACCTCAAACTCGAATACACGATTGAAGATCTTTGACCCTAAACTCTGTCTGTATTCTATAACTATATATGAATTGATCCCCTTTCCTGTGGGATATGTAGTGATACATATAACTTTTTTCTTCATCCCTAAATAATGATTCACCACCAAACACTTAATTACCAATAATGTTTCCACCACAAAATACATCATTGATAATATTTTCAAGGTATAAGTCCTTGCCATTTATCTTGTCCCATCAGCAAGTGAGAATGTGTTCATAGATCATTGTGAGGAAGGAATGAATGGGTAGTTTATTATATAATCATCACACCACCTGCCCTCAGAGAAGGATAGTAAACTGAAACCTTAACCAATTTAATAATCAAAATACACCTCAAACACATTATGTGAGATAAATCACATATTACCTCATATCAAACCATGATGTTGCTAAATGAGCGATAATATGATATACTCTCCAAATAGGATGCCATCCTACAATCACCGATTTCTTAAAACACCATATCTTTGATGTGATGTAGATTCACTGATTTGGATAACAATCATATTATTGTTCTGGGATCATGCCTCAATGGATATTTGTTGTCAATAAGAATATATCATGTTTGATACTCGGTCAACAGCCAGTATTAAATTTATTAACTCATTTTAACTAAAATGGTTAAATAAAATATGTTTCAAACATGGTTATCTATTGTTATCCATCCATCATTTATCACCCTCTCTATGTTCTCCCATGAAAGTAATAGAAACTATTTAACCCTACTTATTTTTTACATTGATCATGGACCACATGTGTAAAGGATTCTAGAAGAGGTTTTATGAAGCACGATGGATACACGAGAACATCTCATTGTCCAAAAACTGTATCCTTAAACTAGGAGTTTTCGTCCATATATCATGACTTAAAACTATTTGATATCCATCCTAGGAACGGTTCATCTGGTGTTGGGTATTTTTTACTTCAATTAACATTGGGTTGTTTCCCTTCCATTACACATATAAATTTCTGGGGTGCCCACTCTCGGTCTGAGCATTATGAGTAGAAACTACAAGCCATGGTCCAAATATAAGAATATTAAACTGTGTGTGAATTTTCTCAAACACATCTTGTGCAGAATATGGTTCCCCCCAAAAAACCTCTATTCACATTGGGTAACTTTTCTTTGATTTCACACATGTTTTTTTTGGGACACACCACCCAATGGTCTAAGTATTATGACCATAAACTGCATACCTCTAGTCTGATCATCATGAATTTAAAATTTCTTCAAGGATCACAAAGAATGTGTTTTCTGGATCAATTCACAATAAGTTTTATTTCTTCCATGCTACACATACCCCTTTTGGGATGCTTACCCTATGTCATGAGATCTAAGACCTCAAATAATAAGTCATTTTTCCATGTAACACTACAATAAACTATATGCATAAATAGTGTCATTGTGATATTCTGTGTGGTGTGTCCTCTTAGGATCCCTATTCAAATGGGTTCATGCTATCTTTTACATGATGATAAACTATAACCCTACCCCATGTAATAGACATGGGATTACTTTTTTTCCCAAAAAGAGGAGAAAATGATGGGAGTCATAGTTGGCAATCCATGCATAGTACATCCCAATAAAATGATGTTAAACATTGTGATACATCATCCTCCCCATACGAACCTAAACTACATATCCAAATACCTCACCTTAAAACATTAATCTACATGTATATCATCCCTATTACATGAGGTAAAACTACAAAGAATATTTATACCTTGCTTGATAAGTCATTTCCTTCAGTGTTTATCACCTACACCATCGTTCATGTTCCTTAACTGACGTTCAACAACAAACATGATGCTCCCTTGGAAGAATAGTTTGAAATTTTCTTACACTGATACACCCACCCCAATGTACTCTAATCCATGATGGAATAATTTTTTTGTGTTTTGGAATCTATCTAAACATTACAAAACTCCTAATCCATGCTTCACATGCCCCTTCATTTGGAAACCCATCATCATCCATTTCTGAATAGCTTCCTAAAAGAGAGTTCTCATGCCACACTGCCTCACCTATAATTCGATGACAATACCCTGGAAGGCAATAGATAAAATCCTAAGATAGGTCTCTTGTTTCAAATATGGTCATTGGTCGAACCTCATTTTTTCCCCAACCCATAGCAACACAATATAGTTGTTGTGTTTCAAATGTGGTCATCAATTATCCTCCATTTTCACACCACTCCCTTTAGTGTTTTAGATATATGGTATCTTGTTTCATGTGATCCATGTAACAGCCCAAGATTTTATAAAAAAATATTCTTTTTAATTTTATTAAAGTCTTGTGTTGTACGCTACACCAAAAGGAGCTTGCACAACACGCATCCTTGACTTGCCTTGCATTACACGCAATCACGACCTTCCTCGATAGCGTGTGTAATACGCAATACCGAGTTTCACTAAACAACGATATGCTATTAAAATATTATTAAAACTAGCCGTTATGAATAGTAATAACCACTTTTTAAAACTCTGTAAATCTTATTTTTCAAAATGAACTTCATTTTTGGATTCGGAGTATCGAATTTAGCCTAAGGTGAAATTTTGGTACTTTTCGGATAACTTTCATATTCTGATGAATAGTGAAAATTACTAAATTATAATTAAAAACAACTTTTTTAATCGAAATAATTAATAGTGATAAATTATTACTTTGAGTGGTTTTAAAGTATATTTAGAATATATTTTTACAATTTAATACAATGTTGGTCATTGGATGTAATTTCACATTTAAACCAGACATAATCAAGTGTCAATCTTTTGATAGATATTGTTTCTTAAAAACACGCTATTTGTTTTAACAGCGGGATTTAATTATAAAATTAATTAATGCAAATTCTATGATATGAATTTGGTAAAATAGACTTCATTTTTGAATTCGGAATATGAAATATAGTTTAGGATGAAATTTTGGCATTATTCTGAAAAACATCAATTTTTGATGAATAGTGAAACTACTAAGTGGTAGTTAAAAAAATTAATTTCTTCATAAATGTTAATTTTACCGCTTCTGTGAATGGAATTTCAAAAATCCGAGAGACACAGTTGATTTCAATAAGTAAAATGTGGTTCAATAGGATGAAAATTATTTTTGGTGAATAGTAACTTTTTACTTTTTTACCACGGTTAATAGTAAATAGGGTAACTAAGGGTAAATATGATATTACTATTACCCTAACACAAGTCCTAATTCTATTGGATAAGTGTAATTCGACAAAAAACAACCTTATGAATATAATATGACCATTTAGGTCCACTTGGATTAGATTATGATATTTAATATTATATTATTTAATGAATAGATAAAATAGTTAAAATCAAAGTTTAATAACTAAAACATTTTTAATATGGGGTTATACATAAGATAAATTCGACTATAAATATTAATTAGAAAGCTAAAAAGATTTACTACATAATGATATTTTATTTATAATTTTTAGACTTTAAATAAATTAATTTATCTATGACACAACGATGATGCAGTAATTACCCTTTTAAGGAAATATTAACATAATTGATGTTATAAATACTCAAATGAATGTAATTTGAGACTTTTTATGAATTACACTAATTTTATAGGTTACTATGATATATTAGTGTTTATTTAATCAACTTGGTTCGAACATATAATTCTGTTATGACTTTCACAAAAATCATATATCAAATAGTGTCAAAATTGACACAAAATAGTTTTTAAATCAAATATTATATTATTAATTTTTATTTTATTCCTAAAAATATAAGGTTCGGCCAAATGACTTATATAAGGATATATATATTAATAATTAACAAATTGGGGTTCGTTTGGCATGTTATAGTATGTGTATTAACCATATAGTGAAAGAAAACAAAAAGACACGGTAAAAGTTAAATTAATTAACTTAGAGTTAAATCTAATTGATAAGGTTAAAATAATACCCTAAACTTGTCTAAATCCTATTGGTTGATAGGATATAGACCCATACCCACTTTAGCTTCGAAATAAGACCCTTTGGAACCATTATAAACCGATTTTGACTTTAATATAAAATAATATTTTGAGATATTCCTAAGGTGCCCCTCTCCTCCCTTATAAAAGGGCACCTCCTCCCCCTCCTCCTCACACCAATTTGAGCACTCACGCTCGGCCAACCCCTGGAAAAATCTCTTCTCCACTTCCTTATAAACATCCTAGAGGTTCTGGTCTTCCTCAAAGACCAATTTTAGTTCCCTAAGAGGAGGCCTCCAAAAGGCGCTTCAAAGAAGAGGTAATTACCGTTACCAATTCTTTCATCTTTATTTCTTCTTCCACTTCTTCTTCTTAGGTTGTTTCATTATGAAGTAATAACATCAGTATCACTCATATACTGATATGTTATTATAAGTATGAAACAACCCTATTTCACCATCTATCTATCCTACGGAAAAAGAAATCACCGTGCGTGCGTACGTACGGAATACCGTCTCCACGCCGTGGTGTAATCTATTTTCCACCACCACCTTACATGGATGGGTATAATGGTGTAAAGAATAACTATACATAGTTATTAAAACATCATATTGATTCTGATATATTGTATAATCCACTCCAATTCAATTCAATATTTATGGAAATGATATCATCGCTCGTGCGTACGTACGGACTACCGTCTCCACGACGCGATGAGATTCATTCTCCATGGTAACCATTTAAGAATGATTATAAAGTATATATAAGAAATAATAATTAAATATATGACAGTATAAAGCTACTGGATTTATGTATATATATATTTATGTCATCTACTTACTTCCATTCAAGACAATAGGGAAAGGAAAACAGCGTTCATGCGTACGTACGGACTACCGTCTCCATGAACGGTGTTTTTCATTTCATTTATCTATCTATTATATATATATATATATATACTGAATATATATGATATATAAATCATATTTTATATTCTGGAAGTAAGTAAATCATGATATAAGTAATAATAATGTCAATAACAACAAGTCAAAACACCTACGATAAAAGAAACGATTTTACCCAAAACGCTTCTTTAACATGGAATTTACAAAAGAACGGGTAATATAATGTCATAAGTGAACCATATATGATATCATAACAATGAATATGATTCTTTAATAAGTCAATGACATTATTTAAACAATTATACAGGAGCTTCGGACACGTACAAATCAAATCGGACCTAAGGTAAGGGAAAATATCACAATCTGACTTTTATCCGAGATTGTTATTACTTTGGTAATTACTGGGGTGTATTTTATCATCCACATCCATGTTCCCTCAATATGTAATATTATTTCCATCCTTCTACAATAGTTTATATCCAATTTTACCCTTCATTGAGTTTTTAGTAAAAGATATGAAAGGAATCTTTTGTCGTTTTTTTTCGTACGAGGTACTTTTTGACTTTTCCGACAAAAGTACGAAGAATGTTTTTTTTAACTTATACGGCATGAATGGATTTTTAAAACATTATTTCCAAGAAGCTTCCTTTACAAGTTTTCAAGTTTATTTTTAATCAACTTCTTTTAGTTTATAATTGTATGACATGTTAAGAAAAGAAAAGTGTTTTTGAAAAAGAACGGATATTTTCCTCAAGAATGGAGTTCAAGTGTATTATCAAAATTATTTTCCATCTAAGATAATAAAGGGTTCTGTTTTTATCCCTTTAATCACATTGATTTGATTATGTTGTGAGGGAATTATTTTTATGAAGTCATTTGCCTTATATGATTTGTTTTATGATGTCATGATGTTTCAAGAATCCCATTTTTGTTACATGTGTTATGCGATGATGTATGATTTATGATTATGTGGCACACATAAGAAAGGAGTCATTATAAGATGGGTGGGACCTATATCTCCCTCAAATGAATTGGGTAAAGATTTTATATCTCATGAGATAGAAAGGGCTGGAACGGTAGGTTATACCGGTTCAGTGAAACAGGACTGAAACGAGGGTAACTCGATTCAGAAAGGGACTTTGTCCACTAAGATAGTCTTGGCAATTAGTCTTGACTAACAAGAAATGATTATCTATGATTATGTGTGTATGCCACAAAGTTTCATGTTTTATGTTATGATTATTGAGATTACTTTTTCACTGACATGATTTATCCCATGATTATGAAATTATGCTCTCTTTTGCAGGTTATGATTTCCAAAATGTTATGTTCTTATGAATATGATGTGATTGATATTTATTTTGTTTACCCTTACTGAGCATTTGAGCTCACCCTTTTATGTTTTCTTTTCCCCAGGATATAAAGAAAGGTTTTAGGTAAAAAAAAGGAAGATCTTTATGGGAGATTTTGAAGATCTTTCACCACGATTAGAAGATTATATTCCGAGTTTCCAAAGACACTAAACTATTACGGTCCTTGTGTGTGTGTTTCTTTAATGTACTAAGTATTCCGCAAAAGTAATGTAATGTCAATGTACGTCAAGATACGGGTCTCTACAGTTGGTATCAGAGGAAAGGCTTAGTCAACCTTTGGAAACTAGGATGCGAAAACGTTAGTGAGATCCCTAGAGATATTTCTAAGGTATGTCTAGGGATGTCTCTAAGGTTAAGTATACGTATAGGTTATAGTCCTAGAATTGCTCTAACAATCTTAGAATTTAACCTAAGATGTTAGATATTGAGGGTACTACCCCTTTATTATGTTGTTTTCCCTAGCATGATTTTTGCCTCTCACACTATTCTTTTGGGGTTTTAGACGATGGCTGGAACCCGAAGGAACCGTGTTGATCAATGCAATGGACAATGCAATGATTGTACCCCTGAGCAACCAAACGATATGGGAGATGGAATGCAAAATCTTGTAGCCATGCTCACACAACTTTCTCAAGCTATGAATCATGCAGGACTTCCAAACGAGCAAAGGAAGGAGAAACATTCTGTTGAATCCTTCATGAGGCAGCGTCCGCCTTCTTTCAGTGGGTCTACTGATCCATTAGTTGCTGAATAATGGATTAGTACTACTGAAAAGATATTTTCAGTTCTTCAATGTTCTGAACATGATAAATTCATCTTAGCAGTATATCGTTTGGAAGGTGAAGCTGATCAATGGTGGAATCTTATCAAGAATACGAGGCAAAGAGATGAAATTGATTCCATGGAATGGGACGAGTTCAAGAACTTGTTTTTCAGTAAGTACTTCCCTCGTATTCTTCGAACGAAGATGGAGAAGGAGTTTCTTGAACTAAAGCAAAAGGATGATGAATCTGTTGGTATATACGAAGCGAATTTTACAAGACTTGCAAGGAACGCTTCTGGTATTATCATCCAACCTGAAAGTAAAGTTGATCGATTTTTCAGTGGCTTAAAACCAAGTCTTCAAAGGGCATTAGCTATAAGAGACTTCAGTAGCTATGAAGAAATTGTGCGTTGTGCTATCAAGGTAGAAATGGAAGTTGGTGTTACATATCCATCTCCTGGGTTTGACAAGAAACGAAAGATGGAGTTCAAGGAGAAAACTCAGAATAATGGTGAAAAGAAGATGAATGTTTCCTTATGCACAAAGTGTGGAAAGAAGCATGGTGGAGATTGTCTTAAAGGGACTAGAAAATGTTTTAAGTGTGGAAAAGAAGGTCATCGAGCAGCTGAGTGTCGAAGTAATGGAAAATGGAATTCTAATGAATTGAATAAAGCAAACACTGCAGAGAACGTACAACCAACACTTCAATGCTTCAAGTGCAAGGAAATGGGGTATTATGCTAATAAATTCCCTAATCCAAGGGTTAGTGATGATCGACATGAGTAACCGCTTAAGGAAAAGGACAAAGGGAAGTCACATGCGATCACTATTGGCAATGTTGAATATGACAACGATGTGGCGGAATGATTAAGTGTTTATGTAATGGGATTCCAAAATAATGTTGTATCTTGGAATATTGGAATATTTATGTATTGGTCTAATGTGGTATTCAAAGTGATTGATATATTATGCGCATAATGAAGGGAAAACGAGAAAATGAAATGTTTAACAATATTCATGAGCTCATGATTGATATAAGGACTAAGTGATATCATGGTTTGAGTATATAGAATTTTGAGGATTTTGGTATGTGGAAAGTGTTAACTTTTAACTGCATTCAAGTTTTCACTAAGGTTCAATGGGTATTCAAAAGAGTACAAGATTAAGGCCTTTGAATGTTTGGAATGCGTCCAACAAGATATATCTTATGATATATGGGGATCAACGATGGTATTAAATCTCTGGTAATCGTTTTCACTATGTTATGAGAATGGACTGCAGTATTATGGATATGACTAAAGATTGGAATAGTTTATGTTGGACATAAGTTAGTATTGTTTAAGGATAGAAGTTTTTTCGATATTATGGGATGTTATAGTAATATAGTTTTATAAAAAGGACAACCTGCAGGACGGGCGACATCCCATCGCTTCGGACAAGGCTGTGGGAATCGAACCCACAACCGAAGTGCGACTGGCCTTTATCGCCTACCACTGGCCTACAGGAAGTCCCTGTTTAGTAGAAACTAGTTTTATTATATTAAGCAGTATGATATATGAAGTATAAGTCCATTTTAGGAACCATATATGATTAATCTCACTATAGATCGACTTATGTATATAATTTTTGCTAACCTTTTGTTTGAGACAGATGGAATGACCCGTCATTCTATCACATGATCTGCTAACACTTCACGAATAACAAATTCAACTTCATTTATTTAAGAGATGAAGTGGAAATTGTTCTAGGCACGAACAACAGTGAGATTGTACCAAAATAAAGTAAGTATTTATTCTAATTCAAATTTTCAACTTTAGGGAAATGATCTTGAAAACCAAAAATGTTGTCCTAGTGATCTTATACCTGATGAATCAGATGGTACCTTATATCATCACAAATCTATGGATTTGTGATTACTGGATTTTCCATAGCCATGTTCTCTACCACTCTCCATCAGAACATGATGGTTAGATTTCTCTTCCATATCCATATTTTCACCTATGTGGAAACCCAATGATTAGTTTATTTGGGTAACCGTTACGTTTCATACTTTTGTTTTTAAAGATTGGTTTTGATATTCCTTTTTACGATGTGGGTTTATATTAAAGAAACTTTCGAATAGTAAACCATTTATAACCCCGACGAATTTCGATGGCGAAATTCATTTTAAGGGGGGTAGAATGTAACAGCCCAAGATTTTATAAAAAAAATTCTTTTTAATTTTATTAAAGTCTTGTGTTGTACGCTACACCAAAAGGAGCTTGCACAACACGCATCCTTGAATTGCCTTGTATTACACGCAATCACGACCTTCCTCGATAGCGTGTGTAATACGCAATACCGAGTTTCACTAAACAACGATATGCTATTAAAATATTATTAAAACTAGCCGTTATGAATAGTAATAACCACTTTTTAAAACTCTGTAAATCTTATTTTTCAAAATGAACTTCATTTTTGGATTCGGAGTATCGAATTTAGCCTAAGGTGAAATTTTGGTACTTTTCGGATAACTTTCATATTATGATGAATAGTGAAAATTACTAAATTATAATGAAAAACAACTTTTTTAATCGAAATAATTAATAGTGATAAATTATTAATTTGAGTGGTTTTAAAGTATATTTAGAATATATTTTTACAATTTAATACAATGTTGGTCATTGGATGTAATTTCACATTTAAACCAGACATAATCAAGTGTCAATCTTTTGATAGATATTGTTTCTTAAAAACACGCTATTTGTTTTAACAGCGGGATTTAATTATAAAATTAATTAATGAAAATTCTATGATATGAATTTGGTAAAATAGACTTCATTTTTGAATTCGGAATATGAAATATAGCTTAGGATGAAATTTTGGCATTATTCTGAAAAACATCAATTTTTGATGAATAGTGAAACTACTAAGTGGTAGTTAAAAAAATTAATTTCTTCATAAATGTTAATTTTACCGCTTATGTGAATGGAATTTCAAAAATCCGAGAGACACAGTTGATGTCAGTAAGTAAAATTTGGTTCAATGAGATGAAAATTATTTTTGGTGAATAGTAACTTTTTACTTTTTTACCACGGTTAATAGTAAATAGGGTAACTAAGGGTAAATATGATATTACTATTACCCTAACACAAGTCCTAATTATATTGGATAAGTGTAATTCGACCAAAAACAACCTTATGAATATAATATGACCATTTAGGTCCACTTGGATTAGATTATGACATTTAATATTATATTATTTAATGAATAGATAAAATAGTTAAAATCAAAGTTTAATAACTAAAACATTTTTAATATGGGGTTATAAATAAGATAAATTCGACTATAAATATTCATTAGAAATCTAAAAAGATTTCCTACATAATGATATTTTATTTATAATTTTTAGACTTTAAATAAAGTAATTTATTTATGACACAACGATGATGCAGTAATTACCCTTTTAAGGAAATATTAACATAATTGATGTTATAAATACTCAAATGAATGTAATTTGAGACTTTTTATGAATTCCACTAATTTTCTAGGTTACTATGATATATTAGTGTTGATTAAATCAACTTGGTTCGAACATATAATTCTGTTATGACTTTCACAAAAATCTTATATCAAATAGTGTCAAAAATGACACAAAATAGTTTTTAAATCAAATATTATATTATTAATTGTTATTTTATTCCTAAAAATCTAAGGTTCGGCAAAATGACTTAGATAAGGATATATATATTAATAATAAACAAATTGGGGTTCGTTTGGCATGTTATAGTAAGTGTATTAACCATATAGTGAAAGAAAACAAAAAGACACGGTAAAAGTTAAATTAATTAACTTAGAGTTAAATCTAATTGATAAGGTTAACATAATACCCTAAACTTCTCTAAATCCAATTGGTTGATAGGACTTCGACCCATCCCCACTTTAGCTTCTAAATAAGACCCTTTGGAACCATTATAAACCGATTTTGACTTTAATATAAAATAATATTTTGAGATATTCCTAAGGTGCCCCTCTCCTCCCTTATAAAAGGGCACCTCCTCCCCCTCCTCCTCACACCAATTTGAGCACTCAAGCTCGGCCAAACCCTGCAAAAATCTCTTCTAAACTTCCTTAGAAACATCCTAGAGGTTCTGGTCTTCCTCAAAGACCAATTTTAGTTCCCTAAGAGGAGGTCTCCAAAAGGCGCTTCAAAGAAGAGGTAATTACCGTTACCAATTCTTTCATCTTTATTTCTTCTTCCACTTCTTCTTCTTAGGTTGTTTCATTATGAAGTAATAACATCAGTATCACTCATATACTGATATGTTATTATAAGTATTAAACAACCCTATTTCACCATCTATCTATCCTACGGAAAAAGAAATCACCGCGCGTGCGTACGTACGGAATACCGTCTCCACGCCGTGGTGTAATCTATTTTCCACCACCACCTTACATGGATGGGTATAATGGTGTAAAGAATAACTATACATAGTTATTAAAACATCATATTGATTCTGATATATTGTATAATCCACTCCAATTCAATTCAATATTTATGGAAATGATATCATCGCTCGTGCGTACGTACGGAGTACCGTCTCCACGACGCGATGAGATTCATTCTCCATGTTAACCATTTAAGAATGATTATAAAGAATATATAAGAAATAATAATGAAATATATGAAATTATAAAGCTACTGGATTTATGTATATATATATATATGTATGTCATCTACTTACTTCCATTCAAGACAATAGGGAAAGGAAAACAGCGTTCATGCGTACGTATGGACTACCGTCTCCATGAACGGTGTTTTTCATTTCAATTATCTATCTATTATATATATATATACTGAATATATATGATATATAAATCATATTTTATATTCTGGAAGTAAGTAAATCATGATATAAGTAATAATAATGTCAATAACAACAAGTCAAAACACCTACGATAAAAGAAACGATTTTACCCAAAACGCTTCTTTAACATGGAATTTACAAAAGAACGGGTAATATAATGTCATAAGTGAACCATATATGATATCATAACAATGAATATGATTCTTTAATAAGTCAATGAAATTATTTAAACCATTATACAGGATCTTCGGACACGTACAAAGCAAATCGGACCTAAGGTAAGGGAAAATATCACAATCTCACTTTTATCCGAGATTGTTTTTACTTTGGTAATTACTGGGGTGTATTTTATCATCTACATCCATGTTCCCTCAATATGTAATATTATTTCCATCCTTCTACAATAGTTTATATCCAATTTTACCCTTCATTGAGTTTTTAGTAAAAGATATGAAAGGAATCTTTTGTCGTTTTTTTTTCGTACGAGGTACTTTTTGACTTTTCCGACAAAAGTACGAAGAATGTTTTTTTAACTTATACGGCATGAATGGATTTTTAAAACATTATTTCCAAGAAGCTTCCTTTACAAGTTTTAAAGTTTATTTTTAATCAACTTCTTTTAGTTTATAATTGTATGACATGTTAAGAAAAGAAAAGTGTTTTTGAAAAAGAAAGTATATTTTCCTCAAGAATGGAGTTCAAGTGTTTTATCAAAATTATTTTCCATCTAAGATAATAAAGGGTTCTGTTTTTATCCCTTTAATCAGATTGATTTGATTATGTTGTGAGGGAATTATTTTTATGAAGTCATTTGCCTTATATGATTTGTTTTATGATGTCATGATGTTTCAAGAATCCCATTTTTGTTACATGTGTTATGCGATGATGTATGATTTATGATTATGTGGAACACATAAGAAAGGATTCATTATAAGATGGGTGGGACCTATATCTCCCTCCAATGCATTGGGTAAAGATTTTATATCTCATGAGATAGACATGGCTGGAACGGTAGGTTATACAGGTTCAGTGAAACAGGACTGAAACGAGGGTTACTCGATTCAGAAAGGAACTTTGTCCACTAAGATAGTCTTGGCAATTAGTCTTGACTAACAAGAAATGATTATCTATGATTATGTGTGTATGCCACAAAGTTTCATGTTTTAAGTTATGATTATTGGGATTACTTTTTCACTGCCATGATTTATCCCATGATTATGAAATTATGCTCTCTTTTGCAGGTTATGATTTCCAAAATGTTATGTTCTTATGAATATGATGTGATTGATATTTATTTTGTTTACCCTTACTGAGCATTTGAGCTCACCCTTTTATGTTTTCTTTTCCCCAGTATATAAAGAAAGGTTTTAGGTAAAAAAAAAGGAAGATCTTTATGGGAGATTTTGAAGATCTTTCACCACGATTAGAAGATTATAGTCCGAGTTTCCAAAGACACTAAACTATTACGGTCCTTGTGTGTGTGTTTCTTTAATGTACTAAGTATTCCGATAAAGTAATGTAATGTCAATGTACGTCAAGATACGGGTCTCTACAGTTGGTATCAGAGGAAAGGTTTAGTCAACCTTTGGAAACTAGGATGCGAAAACGTTAGTGAGATCCCTAGAGATATTTCTAAGGTATGTCTAGGGATGTCTCTAAGGTTAAGTATACGTATAGGTTATAGTCCTAGAATTGCTCTAACGATCATAGAATTTAACCTAAGATGTTAGATATTGAGGATACTACCCCTTTATTATGTTGTTTTCCCTAGCATGATTTTTGCCTCTCACACTATTCTTTTGGGGTTTTAGACGATGGCTGGAACCCGAAGGAACCGTGTTGATCAATGCAATGGACAATGCAATGATTGTCCCCCTGAGCAACCAAACGATATGGGAGCTGGAATGAAAAATCTTGTAGCCATGATCACACAACTTTCTCAAGCTATGAATCATGCAGGACTTCCAAACGAGCAAAGGAAGGAGCAACATTCTGTTGAATCCTTCATGAGGCAGCGTCCGCCTTCTTTCAGTGGGTCTACTGATCCATTAGTTGCTGAATAATGGATTAGTACTACTGAAAAGATATTTTCAGTTCATCAATGTTCTGAACATGATAAAGTCATCTTAGCAGTATATCATTTGGAAGGTGAAGCTGATCAATGGTGGAATCTTATTAAGAATACGAGTCAAAGAGATGAAATTGATTCCATGGAATGGCACGAGTTCAAGAACTTGTTTTTCAGTAAGTACTTCCCTCGTATTCTTCGAACGAAGATGGAGAAGGAGTTTCTTGAACTAAAGCAAAAGGATGATGAATCTGTTGGTATATACGAAGCGAATTTTACAAGACTTGCAAGGTACGCTTCTGGTATTATCATCCAACCTGAAAGTAAAGTTGATCGATTTTTCAGTGGCTTAAAACCAAGTCTTCGAAGGGCATTAGCTATAAGAGACTTCAGTAGCTATGAAGAAATTGTGCGTTGTGCTATCAAGGTAGAAATGGAAGATGGTGTTACATATCCATCTCATGGGTTTGACAAGAAACGAAAGATAGAGTTCAAGGAGAAAACTCAGAATAATGGTGAAAAGAAGATGAATGTTTCCTTATGCACAAAGTGTGGAAAGAAGCATGGTGGAGATTGTCTTAAAGGGACTAGAAAATGTTTTAAGTGTGGAAAAGAAGGTCATCGAGCAGCTGAGTGTCGAAGTAATGGAAAATGGGATTCTAATGAAGTGAATAAAGCAAACACTGCAGAGAACGTACAACCAACACTTCAATGCTTCAAGTGCAAGGAAATGGGGCATTATGCTAATAAATGCCCTAATCCAAGGGTTAGTGATGATCGACATGAGCAACCGCTTAAGGCAAAGGACAAAGGGAAGTCACATCCGATCACTATTGGCAATGTTGAATATGACAGCGATGTGGCGGAATGATTAAGTGTTTATGTAATGGGATTCCAAAATAATGTTGTATCTTGGAATATTGGAATATTTATGTATTGGTCTAATGTGGTATTCAAAGTGATTGAGATATTATGCGCATAATGAAGGGAAAACGAGAAAATGAAATGTTTAACAATATTCATGAGCTCATGATTGATATAAGGACTAAGTGATATCATGGTTTGAGTATATAGAATTTTGAGGATTTTGGTATGTGGAAAGTGTTAACTTTTAACTGCATTCAAGTTCTCACTAAGGTTCAATGGGTATTCAAAAGAGTACAAGATTAAGGCCTTTGAATGGTTGGAATGTGTCCAACAAGATATATCTTATGATATATGGGGATCAATGACGGTATTAAATCTCTGGTAATCGTTTTCACTATGTTATGAGAATGGACTGCAGTATTATGGATAGGACTAAAGATTGGAATAGTTTATGTTGGACATAAGTTAGTATTGTTTAAGGATAGAAGTTTTTTCGATATTATGGGATGTCATAGTAATATAGTTTTAGAAAAAAGACAACCTGCAGGACGGGCGACAGCCCATCGCTTTGGACAAGGCTGTGGGAATCGAACCCACAACCGAAGTGCGACTGGCCTTTATCGCCTACCACTGGCCTACAGGAAGTCCCTGTTGAGTAGAAACTAGTTTTATTATATTAAGCAGTATGATATATGAAGTATAAGTCCATTTTAGGAACCATATATGATTAATCTCACTATAGATCGACTTATGTATATAATTTTTGCTAACCTTTTGTTTGAGACAGATGGAATGACCCGTCATTCTATCACATGATCTGCTAACACTTCACGAATAACAAATTCAACTTCATTTATTTAAGAGATGAAGTGGAAATTGTTCTAGGCACGAACAACAGTGATATTGTACCAAAATAAAGTAAGTATTTATTCTAATTCAAATTTTCAACTTTAGGGAAATGATCTTGAAAACCAAAAATGTTGTCCTAGTGATCTTATACCTGATGAATCAGATGGTACCTTATATCATCACAAATCTATGGATTTGTGATTACTGGATTTTCCATAGCCATGTTCTCTACCACTCCCCATCAGAACATGATGGTTAGATTTCTCTTCCATATCCATATTTTCACCTATGTGGAAACCCAATGATTAGTTTATTTGGGTAACCGTTACGTTTCATACTTTTGTTTTTAAAGATTGGTTTTGATATTACTTTTTACGATGTGGGTTTATATTAAAGAAACTTTCGAATAGTAAACCATTTATAACCCCGACGAATTTCGAGGGCGAAATTCATTTTAAGGGGGGTAGAATGTAACAGCCCAAGATTTTATAAAAAAAATTCTTTTTAATTTTATTAAAGTCTTGTGTTGTACGCTACACCAAAAGGAGCTTGCACAACACGCATCCTTGACTTTCCTTGCATTACACGCAATCACGACCTTCCTCGATAGCGTGTGTAATACGCAATACCGAGTTTCACTAAACAACGATATGCTATTAAAATATTATTAAAACTAGCCGTTATGAATAGTAATAACCACTTTTTAAAACTCTGTAAATTTTATTTTTCAAAATGAACTTCATTTTTGGATTCGGAGTATCGAATTTAGCCTAAGGTGAAATTTTGGTACTTTTCGGATAACTTTCATATTATGATGAATAGTGAAAATTACAAAATTATAATTAAAAATAACTTTTTTAATCGAAATAATTAATAGTGATAAATTATTAATTTGAGTGGTTTTAAAGTATATTTAGAATATATTTTTACAATTTAATACAATGTTTTTCATTGGATGTAATTTCACATTTAAACCAGACATAATCAAGTGTCAATCTTTTGATAGATATTGTTTCTTAAAAACACGCTATTTGTTTTAACAGCGGGATTTAATTATAAAATTAATTAATGCAAATTCTATGATATGAATTTGGTAAAATAGACTTCATTTTTGAATTCGGAATATGAAATATAGCTTAGGATGAAATTTTGGCATTATTCTGAAAAACATCAATTTTTGATGAATAGTGAAACTACTAAGTGGTAGTTAAAAAATTAATTTCTTCATAAATGTTAATTTTACCGCTTCTGTGAATGGAATTTCAAAAATCCGAGAGACACGGTTGATGTCAGTAAGTAAAATGTGGTTCAATGAGATGAAAATTATTTTTGGTGAATAGTAACTTTTTACTTTTTTACCACGGTTAATAGTAAATAGGGTAACTAAGGGTAAATATGATATTACTATTACCCTAACACAAGTCCTAATTCTATTGGATAAGTGTAATTCGACCAAAAACAACCTTATGAATATAATATGACCATTTAGGTCCACTTGGATTAGATTATGACATTTAATATTATATTATTTAATGAATAGATAAAATAGTTAAAATCAATGTTTAATAACTAAAACATTTTTAATATGGGGTTATACATAAGATAAATTCGACTATAAATATTCATTAGAAAGGTAAAACGATTTCCTACATAATGATAGTTTATTTATAATTTTTAGACTTTAAATAAATTAATTTATTTATGACACAACGATGATGCAGTAATTACCCTTTTAAGAAAATATTAACATAATTGATGTTATAAATACTCAAATGAATGTAATTTGAGACTTTTTATGAATTCCACTAATTTTCTAGGTTACTATGATATATTATTGTTGATTAAATCAACTTGGTTCGAACATATAATTCTGTTATGACTTTCACAAAAATCATATATCAAATAGTGTCAAAATTGACACAAAATAGTTTTTAAATCAAATATTATATTATTAATTGTTATTTTATTCCTAAAAATCTAAGGTTCGGCCAAATGACTTAGATAAGGATATATATATTAATAATAAACAAATTGGGGTTCGTTTGGCATGTTATAGTAAGTGTATTAACCATATAGTGAAAGAAAACAAAAAGATACGGTAAAAGTTAAATTAATTAACTTAGAGTTAAATCTAATTGATAAGGTTAAAATAATACCCTAAACTTCTCTAAATCCTATTGGTTGATAGGATTTCGACCCATCCCCACTTTAGCTTCGAAATAAGACCCTTTGGAACCATTATAAACCGATTTTGACTTTAATATAAAATAATATTTTGAGATATTCCTAAGGTGCCCCTCTCCTCCCTTATAAAAGGGCACCTCCTCCCCCTCCTCCTCACACCAATTTGAGCACTCAAGCTCGGCCAAACCCTGCCAAAATCTCTTCTCCACTTCCTTAGAAACATCCTAGAGGTTCCGGTCTTCCTCAAAGACCAATTTTAGTTCCCTAAGAGGAGGTCTCCAAAAGGCGCTTCAAAGAAGAGGTAATTACCGTTACCAATTCTTTCATCTTTATTTCTTCTTCCACTTCTTCTTCTTAGGTTGTTTCATTATGAAGTAATAACATCAGTATCACTCATATACTGATATGTTATTATAAGTATGAAACAACCCTATTTCACCATCTATCTATCCTACGGAAAAAGAAATCACCGCGCGTGCGTACGTACGGAATACCGTCTCCACGCCGTGGTGTAATCTATTTTCCACCACCACCTTACATGGATGGGTATAATGGTGTAAAGAATAACTATACATAGTTATTAAAACATCATATTGATTCTGATATATTGTATAATCCACTCCAATTCAATTCAATATTTATGGAAATGATATCATCGCTCGTGCGTACGTACGGACTACCGTCTCCACGACGCGATGAGATTCATTCTCCATGTTAACCATTTAAGAATGATTATAAAGTATATATAAGAAATAATAATGAAATATATGAAATTATAAAGCTACTGGATTTATGTATATATATATATGTATGTCATCTACTTACTTCCATTCAAGACAATAGGGAAAGGAAAACAGCGTTCATGCGTACGTATGGACTACCGTCTCCATGAACGGTGTTTTTCATTTCATTTATCTATCTATTATATATATATATACTGAATATATATGATATATAAATCATATTTTATATTCTGTAAGTAAGTAAATCATGATATAAGTAATAATAATGTCAATAACAACAAGTCAAAACACCTACGATAAAAGAAACGATTTTACCCAAAATGCTTCTTTAACATGGAATTTACAAAAGAACGGGTAATATAATGTCATAAGTGAACCATATATGATATCATAACAATGAATATGATTCTTTAATAAGTCAATGACATTATTTAAACCATTATACAGGAGCTTCGGACACGTACAAAGCAAATCGGACCTAAGGTAAGGGAAAATATCACAATCTCACTTTTATCCGAGATTGTTTTTACTTTGGTAATTACTGGGGTGTATTTTATCATCTACATCCATGTTCCCACAATATGTAATATTATTTCCATCCTTCTACAATAGTTTATATCCAATTTTACCCTTCATTGAGTTTTTAGTAAAAGATATGAAAGGAATCTTTTGTCGTTTTTTTTTTCGTACGAGGTACTTTTTGACTTTTCCGACAAAAGTACGAAGAATGTTTTTTTTAACTTATACGGCATGAATGGATTTTTAAAACATTATTTCCAAGAAGCTTCCTTTACAAGTTTTCAAGTTTATTTTTAATCAACTTCTTTTAGTTTATAATTGTATGACATGTTAAGAAAAGAAAAGTGTTTTTGAAAAAGAAAGGATATTTTCCTCAAGAATGGAGTTCAAGTGTTTTATCAAAATTATTTTCCATCTAAGATAATAAAGGGTTCTGTTTTTATCCCTTTAATCAGATTGATTTGATTATGTTGTGAGGGAATTATTTTTATGAAGTCATTTGCCTTATATGATTTGTTTTATGATGTCATGATGTTTCAAGAATCCCATTTTTGTTACATGTGTTATGCGATGATGTATGATTTATGATTATGTGGCACACATAAAAAAGGATTCATTATAAGATGGGTGGGACCTATATCTCTCTCCAATGCATTGGGTAAAGATTTTATATCTAATGAGATAGACAGGGCTGGAACGGTAGGTTATACCAGTTCAGTGAAACAGGACTGAAACGAGGGTTACTCGATTCAGAAAGGGACTTTGTCCACTAAGATAGTCTTGGCAATTAGTCTTGACTAACAAGAAATGATTATCTATGATTATGTGTGTATGCCACAAAGTTTCATGTTTTAAGTTATGATTATTGGGATTACTTTTTCACTTCCATGATTTATCCCATGATTATGAAATTATGCTCTCTTTTGCAGGTTATGATTTCCAAAATGTTATGTTCTTATGAATATGATGTGATTGATATTTATTTTGTTTACCCTTACTGAGCATTTGAGCTCACCCTTTTATGTTTTCTTTTCCCCAGGATATAAAGAAAGGTTTTAGGTAAAAAAAAGGAAGATCTTTATGGGAGATTTTGAAGATCTTTCACCACGATTAGAAGATTATAGTCCGAGTTTCCAAAGACACTAAACTATTACGGTCCTTGTGTGTGTGTTTCTTTAATGTACTAAGTATTCCGCAAAAGTAATGTAATGTCAATGTACGTCAAGATACGGGTCTCTACAGTTGGTATCAGAGGAAAGGTTTAGTCAACCTTTGGAAACTAGGATGCGAAAACGTTAGTGAGATCCCTAGAGATATTTCTAAGGTATGTCTAGGGATGTCTCTAAGGTTAAGTATACGTATAGGTTATAGTCCTAGAATTGCTCTAACTATCTTAGAATTTAACCTAAGATGTTAGATATTGAGGATACTACCCCTTTATTATGTTGTTTTCCCTAGCATGATTTTTTCCTCTCACACTATTCTTTTGGGGTTTTAGACGATGGCTGGAACCCGAAGGAACCGTGTTGATCAAAGCAATGGACAATGCAATGATTGTCCCCCTGAGCAACCAAACGATATGGGAGCTGGAATGCAAAATCTTGTAGCCATGCTCACACAACTTTCTCAAGCTATGAATCATGCAGGACTTCCAAACGAGCAAAGGAAGGAGCAACATTCTGTTGAATCCTTCATGAGGCAGCGTCCGCCTTCTTTCAATGGGTCTACTGATCCATTAGTTGCTGAACAATGGATTAGTACTACTGAAAATATATTTTCAGTTCTTCAATGTTCTGAACATGATAAAGTCATCTTAGCAGTATATCGTTTGGAAGGTGAAGCTGATCAATGGTGGAATCTTATCAAGAATACGAGGCAAAGAGATGAAATTGATTCCATGGAATGGCACGAGTTCAAGAACTTGTTTTTCAGTAAGTACTTCCCTCGTATTCTTCGAACGAAGATGGAGAAGGAGTTTCTTGAACTAAAGAAAAAGGATGATGAATCTGTTGGTATATACGAAGCGAATTTTACAAGACTTGCAAGGTACGCTTCTGGTATTATCATCCAACCTGAAAGTAAAGTTGATCGATTTTTCAGTGGCTTAAAACCAAGTCTTCGAAGGGCATTAGCTATAAGAGACTTCAGTAGCTATGAAGATATTGTGCGTTGTGCTATCAAGGTAGAAATGGAAGTTGGTGTTACATATCCATCTCATGGGTTTGACAAGAAACGAAAGATGGAGTTCAAGGAGAAAACTCAGAATAATGGTGAAAAGAAGATGAATGTTTCCTTATGCACAAAGTGTGGAAAGAAGCATGGTGGAGATTGTCTTAAAGGGACTAGAAAATGTTTTAAGTGTGGAAAAGAAGGTCATCGAGCAGCTGAGTGTCGAAGTAATGGAAAATGGGATTCTAATGAAGTGAATAAAGCAAACACTGCAGAGAACGTACAACCAACACTTCAATGCTTCAAGTGCAAGGAAATGGGGCATTATGCTAATAAATGCCCTAATCCAAGGGTTAGTGATGATCGACATGAGCAACCGCTTAAGGCAAAGGGCAAAGGGAAGTCACATGCGATCACTATTGGCAATGTTGAATATGACAACGATGTGGCGGAATGATTAAGTGTTTATGTAATGGGATTCCAAAATAATGTTGTATCTTGGAATATTGGAATATTTATGTATTGGTCTAATGTGGTATTCAAAGTGATTGAGATATTATGCGCATAATGAAGGGAAAACGAGAAAATGAAATGTTTAACAATATTCATGAGCTCATGATTGATATAAGGACTAAGTGATATCATGGTTTGAGTATATAGAATTTTGAGGATTTTGGTATGTGGAATGTGTTAACTTTTAACTGCATTCAAGTTTTCACTAAGGTTCAATGGGTATTCAAAATAGTACAAGATTAAGGCCTTTGAATGTTTGGAATGTGTCCAACAAGATATATCTTATGATATATGGGGATCAACGATGGTATTAAATCTCTGGTAATCGTTTTCACTATGTTATGAGAATGGACTGCAGTATTATGGATAGGACCAAAGATTGGAATAGTTTATGTTGTACATAAGTTAGTATTGTTTAAGGATAGAAGTTTTTTCGATATTATGGGATGTTATAGTAATATAGTTTTAGAAAAAGGACAACCTGCAGGACGGGCGACAGCCCATCGCTTCGGACAAGGCTGTGGGAATCGAACCCACAACCGAAGTGCGACTGGCCTTTATCGCCTACCACTGGCCTACAGGAAGTCCCTGTTTAGTAGAAACTAGTTTTATTATATTAAGCAGTATGATATATGAAGTATAAGTCCATTTTAGGAACCATATATGATTAATCTCACTATAGATCGACTTATGTATATAATTTTTTCTAACCTTTTGTTTGAGACAGATGGAATGACCCGTCATTCTATCACATGATCTGCTAACACTTCACGAATAACAAATTCAACTTCATTTATTTAAGAGATTAAGTGGAAATTGTTCTAGGCATGAACAACAGTGAGATTGTACCAAAATAAAGTAAGTATTTATTCTAATTCAAATTTTCAACTTTAGGGAAATGATCATGAAAACCAAAAATGTTGTCCTAGTGATCTTATACCTGATGAATCAGATGGTACCTTATATCATCACAAATCTATGGATTTGTGATTACTGGCTTTTCCATAGCCATGTTCTCTACCACTCTCCATCAGAACATGATGGTTAGATTTCTCTTCCATATCCATATTTTCACCTATGTGGAAACCCAATGATTAGTTTATTTGGGTAACCGTTACGTTTCATACTTTTGTTTTTAAAGATTGGTTTTGATATTCCTTTTTACGATGTGGGTTTATATTAAAGAAACTTTCGAATAGTAAACCATTTATAACCCCGACGAATTTCGAGGGCGAAATTCATTTTAAGGGGGGTAGAATGTAACAGCCCAAGATTTTATAAAAAAAATTCTTTTTAATTTTATTAAAGTCTTGTGTTGTACGCTACACCAAAAGGAGCTTGCACAACACGCATCCTTGACTTGCCTTGCATTACACGCAATAACGACCTTCCTCGATAGTGTGTGTAATACGCAATACCGAGTTTCACTAAACAATGATATGCTATTAAAATATTATTAAAACTAGCCGTTATGAATAGTAATAACCACTTTTTAAAACTCTGTAAATCTTATTTTTCAAAATGAACTTCATTTTTGGATTCGGAGTATCGAATTTAGCCTAAGGTGAAATTTTGGTACTTTTCGGATAACTTTCATATTATGATGAATAGTGAAAATTACTAAATTATAATTAAAAACAACTTTTTTAATCGAAATAATTAATAGTGATAAATTATTAATTTGAGTGGTTTTAAAGTATATTTATAATATATTTTTACAATTTAATACAATGTTGTTCATTGGATGTAATTTCACATTTAAACCAGACATAATCAAGTGTCAATCTTTTGATAGATATTGTTTCTTAAAAACACGCTATTTGTTTTAACAGCGGGATTTAATTATAAAATTAATTAATGCAAATTCTATGATATGTATTTGGTAAAATAGACTTCATTTTTGAATTCGGAATATGAAATATAGCTTAGGATGAAATTTGGGCATTATTCTGAAAAACATCAATTTTTGATGAATAGTGAAACTACTAAGTGGTAGTTAAAAAAATTAATTTCTTCATAAATGTTAATTTTACCGCTTCTGTGAATGGTATTTCAAAAATCCGAGAGACACGGTTGATGTCAGTAAGTAAAATGTGGTTCAATGAGATGAAAATTATTTTTGGTGAATAGTAACTTTTTACTTTTTTACCACGGTTAATAGTAAATAGGGTAACTAAGGGTAAATATGATATTACTATTACCCTAACACAAGTCCTAATTCTATTGGATAAGTGTAATTCGACCAAAAACAACCTTATGAATATAATATGACCATTTAGGTCCACTTGTATTAGATTATGACATTTAATATTATATTATTTAATGAATAGATAAAATAGTTAAAATCAAAGTTTAATAACTAAAACATTTTTAATATGGGGTTATACATAAGATAAATTCGACTATAAATATTCATTAGAAAGATAAAAATCTATCCTACATAATGCTATTTTATTTATAATTTTTAGACTTTAAATAAATTAATTTATTTATGACACAACGATGATGCAGTAATTACCCTTTTAAGGAAATATTAACATAATTGATGTTATAAATACTCAAATGAATGTAATTTGAGCCTTTTTATGAATTCCACTAATTTTCTAGGTTACTATGATATATTAGTGTTGATTTAATCAACTTGGTTCTAACATATAATTCTGTTATGACTTTCACAAAAATCATATATCAAAGAGTGTCAAAATTGACACAAAATAGTTTTTAAATCAAATATTATATTATTAATTGTTATTTTATTCTTAAAAATCTAAGGTTCGGCCAAATGACTTAGCTAAGGATATATATATTAATAATAAACAAATTGGGGTTCGTTTGGCATGTTATAGTAAGTGTATTAACCATATAGTGAAAGAAAACAAAAAGACACGGTAAAAGTTAAATTAATTAACTTAGAGTTAAATCTAATTGATAAGGTTAAAATAATACACTAAACTTGTCTAAATCCTATTGGTTGATAGGATTTCGACCCATCCCCACTTTAGCTTCGAAATAAGACCCTTTGGAACCATTATAAACCGATTTTGACTTTAATATAAAATAATATTTTGAGATATTCCTAAGGTGCCCCTCTCCTCCCTTATAAAAGGGCACCTCCTCCCCCTCCTCCTCACACCAATTTGAGCACTCACGCTCGGCCAACCCCTGACAAAATCTCTTCTCCACTTCCTTAGAAACATCCTAGAGGTTCTGGTCTTCCTCAAAGACCAATTTTAGTTCCCTAAGAGGAGGTCTCCAAAAGGCGCTTCAAAGAAGAGTTAATTACCGTTACCAATTCTTTCATCTTTATTTCTTCTTCCACTTCTTCTTCTTAGGTTGTTTCATTATGAAGTAATAACATCAGTATCACTCATATACTGATATGTTATTATAAGTATGAAACAACCCTATTTCACCATCTATCTATCCTACGGAAAAAGAAATCACCGCGCGTGCGTACGTACGGAATACCGTCTCCACGCCGTGGTGTAATCTATTTTCCACCACCACCTTACATGGATGGGTATAATGGTGTAAAGAATAACTATACATAGTTATTACAACATCATATTGATTCTGATATATTGTATAATACACTCCAATTCAATTCAATATTTATGGAAATGATATCATCGCTCGTGCGTACGTACGGACTACCGTCTCCACGACGCAATGAGATTCATTCTCCATGTTAACCATTTAAGAATGATTATAAAGTATATATAAGAAATAATAATGAAATATATGAAATTATAAAGCTACTGGATTTATGTATATATATATATGTATGTCATCTACTTACTTCCATTCAAGACAATAGGGAAAGGAAAACAGCGTTCATGCGTACGTATGGACTACCGTCTCCATGAACGGTGTTTTTCATTTCATTTATCTATCTATTATATATATATATACTGAATATATATGATATATAAATCATATTTTATATTCTGTAAGTAAGTAAATCATGATATAAGTAATAATAATGTCAATAACAACAAGTCAAAACACCTACGATAAAAGAAACGATTTTACCCAAAACGCTTCTTTAACATGGAATTTACAAAAGAACGGGTAATATAATGTCATAAGTGAACCATATATGATATAATAACAAGGAATATGATTCTTTAATAAGTCAATGACATTATTTAAACCATTATACAGGAGCTTCGGACACGAACAAAGCAAATCAGACCTAAGGTAAGGGAAAATATCACAATCTCACTTTTATCCGAGATTGTTTTTACTTTGGTAATTACTGGGGTGTATTTTATCATCCACATCCATGTTCCCTCAATATGTAATATTATTTCCATCCTTCTACAATAGTTTATATCCAATTGTACCCTTCATTGAGTTTTTAGTAAAAGATATGAAAGGAATCTTTTGTCGTTTTTTTTTCGTACGAGGTACTTTTTGACTTTTCCGACAAAAGTACGAAGAATGTTTTTTTAACTTATACGACATGAATGGATTTTTAAAACATTATTTCCAAGAAGCTTACTTTACAAGTTTTCAAGTTTATTTTTAATCAACTTCTTTTAGTTTATAATTGTATGACATGTTAAGAAAAGAAAAGTGTTTTTGAAAAAGAAAGGATATTTTCCTCAAGAATGGAGTTCAAGTGTTTTATCAAAATTATTTTCCATCTAAGATAATAAAGGGTTCTGTTTTTATCCATTTAATCACATTGATTTGATTATGTTGTGAGGGAATTATTTTTATGAAGTCATTTGCCTTATATGATTTGTTTTATGATGTCATGATGTTTCAAGAATCCCATTTTTGTTACATGTGTTATGCGATGATGTATGATTTATGATTATGTGGCACACATAAGAAAGGATTCATTATAAGATGGGTGGGACCTATATCTCCCTCCAATGCATTGGGTAAAGATTTTATATCTCATGAGATAGACAGGGATGGAACGGTAGGTTATACCGGTTCAGTGAAACAGGACTGAAACGAGGGTTACTCGATTCAGAAAGGGACTTTGTCCACTAAGATAGTCTTGGCAATTAGTCTTGACTAACAAGAAATGATTATCTATGATTATGTGTGTATGCCAAAATGTTTCATGTTTTAATTTATGATTATTGGGATTACTTTTTCACTGCCATGATTTATCCCATGATTATGAAATTATGCTCTCTTTTGCAGGTTATGATTTCCAAAATGTTATGTTATTATGAATATGATGTGATTGATATTTATTTTGTTTACCCTTACTGAGCATTTGAGATCACCCTTTTATGTTTTCTTTTCCCCAGGATATAAAGAAAGGTTTTAGGTAAAAAAAAGGAAGATCTTTATGGGAGATTTTGAAGATCTTTCACCATGATTAGAAGATTATAGTCCGAGTTTCCAAAGACACAAAACTATTACGGTCCTTGTGTGTGTGTTTCTTTAATGTACTAAGTATTCCGCAAAAGTAATGTAATTCCAATGTACGTCAAGATACGGGTCTCTACAATCCATTCCTCTTGTTCACATATAATTATACAAAAATAGCATTTTCCCACTTCGTACACTAGTGCATGTTTGAAAATAAAGTTGTTTGTTCAGAGACCCCCATTATTAGACCATAGCCCATCTCGACCCATACACTCTCAGAGGATATTCATCCAATGCATACCCTAAGAGAACTAAAATTGTCACACACTCTTATATGACTGATAAATAACATGGTTGTCCCTTGTTTCTCATATTTATCGTGGATCACATGGGCTAAGGAAAAAATTAATGGTTTTATAATAAATATGATAGAAGTGAAATAATTAACACGAAAAAATAAGTTCAAGAATATAAAAGTTTAAGATGAACAACTAAAAGTTTCTAAGGGCTATCCACATATTATAGAATATCATTTGCATAAATACATCAATGATAGACACTATATTTCATGTGCTCATTCTTAAATACCCTCTACTAAGTGGACTCTATTAAGTGGCCTCTAGTGGACTCTAGTGTCTTATCCAACCTCTACTATGTGGCCTCTAGGTCTTCATTATCTTCATCTTCATTGGGTTAACATCTTCTACTCTGATCTCCTACCTATTTTATTCATATGGATAGTCAACCACTATGGATGTGGCCTCTTCCTACGTGGCCTCAACTGCCACCAAATAGTCTTTTAGACTATTAAATTCCTCATCATGAGTAGCAACGACCATCACATGATCCTTCACCATCCATTAATTATGGAAAACTTCCCCATCAGGTGCCTCAATAACCTTGGTATCCTCGGCCATGTTCCTCTTACAGCAATGTTTATTCACCTTCCATTCATCATGCACTCTCTCAAAAATAAATTCATGTGCTAGCACATGAAGGATGTTGGATTCCACCCAAGAGGTTCCTTAGCTAATTAGCTAGTGGTAGAGGTATCCCACCCGACTTGGTAGGTCAGCTATATGGGTGTGGGTAATGATGTTATGAACATATATGCATTCTTTATGATGGAAAATCTAGATCTCATTGGTGGAATGTAAATCATAATCCTTGAAATAATCAGGTGGAATAGGATCACAAGGAGGGAATATTACCAATACATCATCAGCTGAATTATCTAGGTGCATATTTTTTTAATTGATTGGGTGGAGATATATTTTTCAAAATGGATCCTTTTCTGTATCTCCACCTATTGAGGGATCCTATAATGAACCTTATAGTACCTTTTAGGTGAACGTGATTGTTATTGTATCCCCAGTTACCCCTTCTAGTGGTGCAACACTTTTCGCTCATGTTGATGCTGGTGGTAGAAATTCTAGAGCCGGCACATCCAATGAAGCCTTACTTGTCACACCAGTTGTCAATGCCATTCTTGCCTCCTCCATAACATATTTGACCCTAATATCCACCAATCGTTACACTAGTACCATATTATTTTCACGTACAAATCAATTGGCTTTTCTGATTGAGGTAACAACCTCAGCATCCCCATCCAATGTCACCTTTCATGTTGACCAAACCACTATGGTGTCTCGTGCCTCTTCCCAATAGGTAATTGAACCCAGTAACTGCACCCATGTCTCTAGAACCACCATCTAATGAATTAATCATTGTATTTTATCCCTAAACACTATTCAAAATTCTATTTACAAATGTTTCATCCATATTCCGAAAGGTAGAGCATGTTTGGTAAAAGAGGGGAGAAGATTATGAGAAATGTATAATCCAATGAGGAGATCAAGAATATTCATGGGTAGTCCCCATGGTAAGGTAGTTCACTATATTGTCATTACCTTAGTCACCAGCAGTAATTTAACTGATGGTTTAACACCCATGACCAGGATTTTTATACGGAACACCATGCTCACCCCTTTAAGGGTTCATGATCTATCACCCTCCACCCAAGGCATGTCAAAAACCTCCCCATGTTTTTTTTCATTAAAAATCATGTACAAGTGAAAAGAGGGATTATGCAATGTGTTGAAGGAATGTGTAATGAAAAAAAAATCAAAAGATCAGAGGATTTACCAATTCATCAAAAATATGTATGTCTCTATATGAGTCTCGATAGGCATCAATTCCCCATGACTCTCATAATCCTTCATTCCCAGACATGCTAGGTTCTGCGTGACCCACAATAATTTCTAGATGAGCATAAATTTCTAGATTCACCCATACCAATTTAGTTAAGGGACACATGATATAAAGGGAATATATTACATCTTCAAGATTCCAATTTATTGTATCACCTTTACATTGGGAATGCAGAAATTCTATTTTGTTTGGAACATACTGGTGTTGTATATCCCATCAGTAATGTGGTATTTCCACACCCCTCGAGGATTGATGAGTGACTTGTGATGAAATATTTATCCCAGGATTTGGGAAAAATATTATCACATCGAACATCCTAGAGACGTACCCACTTCCTTGAGCGTTGAAAAAATTCCCTCGAGACTTCCCTATAGAGTTCCCCTTCCACCTATAGTGCCTTTCCCAAGAGATCTGAACCTGATATTACTGATCTTATCCTTATTGAATCTACCTATGTTGATCTAGGGACTACCATACCAACTACTACTTTCTATTAGGTCATCTCTACCTCCAAATTGAACTCCAACAACCACATTACATTGACCCTATGGTTGAGAGGCCTCTCCTTTAATAACCCAGGTGGTCTGAAGCCATGAAACATCCACATGATATTCACTCTCCCAACCCAGTGTATACTCGTGGGTGAAACCGTATGTCGTAATATGAAGAAGGAATTTTTTTCTCTTTTTTTGGTCCTCGTGCATGAACATGTGCTAGTTTATCCTTTGAACCAAAGTATGACACTCATGGAACACCTCTATGTATTCCCTCTGGGAAAACCACTATAGTCATCTAAATTACATTGTAAATTTATTTGATTAGTATAGTTTACATATCATCTCTTATTCAACACTCTACACTAATACCCCACCTTAGAAGGCATGGAGGTACATTCACTGCTTGATTTTCCCCATACCATCAGCATTCCCTATTGAGAGAGGGAAAAAGCACTACTACAAATTTGGCCTTTATCTGTGCTAGAAAAGTCAATTAACTATGCTAAAAAAAGAACTGTTAATCGAGGTGAGGATAAAGGGGGGTCCCTTTTATCAGCGCTTCGAAAAATGATGATAAATGACCCTTTTATCAGGCCTAAAAAAAGTGCTTTTAAAAGTTGAAAAGTATTAAAAAAATATAAAAAAATATTTTTGCAATTTTGGGGGGCTACAATAGCACATGATTCCCCCCTTGAATAGCACCCACCGCCATGGTAGCCCACACACGCCCCAGGCAAGCTCCACCCAGCCCCACCCACCTTTAACAGCGCTAGATAATACCCCACAACTACGCGCGTGACCTGCCTCCCCAAGGATTCAAACTCGAGACCTCTTGCCTGCACGCATAAGCCTTTACCACTCCACCATACTTATTTTCTTTTCATTTATTAATACATTTATTTAATTTTATATATATTTATTCATATTAATATATATATATTTAATTATATTAATATATATGTATATATATATTCATATATTAATATATATTTACATATATATATAGTTATAATTTTTTATCCGTATATTTATTTCTATATTAATAAATATCTATAATATTAGTTTTAAATACATTTATTAAATATGTCTTCTTATGTGTGTTTTTATAAACAAATAAATACATACATACATACATACATATATACAACACACACACAGATGTATATTATATGTATATCTATTGGTATAATTATACATATTTATATATATTTACAAATATTATATATTATTATGTATATACAAAACTGCTAAAAATGGGGTCTCGAAAAGCCTAACAAATCACAGTCACTAAAAAAGACATAACTTCTTCTTCATGTTTCTGTTTCAGCTCCGTGAATAGTCAAACTGAAGCTCGTAGAATGATATACTATAAAACATGTTTTATAGGCCGAATAGATACACATATCAGAAGTTAAACCGTTTTAATAAAAATTTGACAGGGGTCCGGACACGGAAACTGAGTTTTGGAGGCCTTTTGGTGGTTTTGGGGGATTTTGGGGGGTCCCAAACGTGATTGAGACTATGTATCAGTCAACATGACACATATATCTCTTCACTTCCTTCGATTTGATATGTGTTAGAGCCCAAACAGACATCTGGAACAAAAGTTATGGTTGTTTGAATTTGGACTTCTTTGAAGTTCTATAACTGATATATCTTTTGTTTCTATGATCTTCTAATAGTTTTGACTGAAAGTGGTCGTCACTCATTTTTTGAGCTTCTATTTTACTATTTTTGGTGCTAAAATGGAAAAATGGAGCATAAATTATGCATGTTTTAGTGAGTTGCGGGATTCTTATGGTTTTTAGGAGATACGAGAGTTGGAAGATTTTAAATGACAATAACTTCTACTCCGAGTGTCTGTTTTGGCTCTACCACTTATCAAATCAAATCTCGTGAAATGTTAAAAACTAAATTGATCTATGAAACCCCTTCTTACTTTCTTTGTGGTTCAAAAAGGACAAAAACCCCTCTGAACGGTTATATGTTTGGCTCTGGGGGTCCCTTTTTCCATAACTTCTGCTCCGAGTGTTCGTTTTGCCTCTTACACATATCAAATCGAATCTTATGACCAGACCTACACTACGGTGACCATTTTAACACCTTATAATATTCTCCAAGGTACGAAAAGGTCCTTAGTCCCTACAGATGACCATAATTACTGCTCTGGGGTGTCCATTTTGGGTCTACGACATATCAAATCAAAATAAAACATATTTTAAGAAATATTTATTATATTTATATCAATATAAATATACTTATATATCAATATATTATTTTTTATGAATTTATTTTTTAAATATATAAATTTATAAGCGCTATTAAAATGCACGCTAATTAAACCCCCCTTTATCAGCTCTACAAAAAAATCGTTGATTAAGGGGGCCCCATTAACAGTGCCAAAAAAAGCGTTGTTAAAGGGGTAGTGCTTCCCTTGCCCCGTTTTGTGGTACTTAAGGGGTTACATAATTTTTTATATTAGATTGAACTTTTCTAATACATCTATAAATCCCAACATGATCTAGAGACTCCCAGAGATGATTAGGATTGTTATCCAGAGGTTTGTTCTAGGAGGATAAATGGGGTTCAGATACTTATATTCCCCCATGTGGGCGGCCTCACATCTGTATAAGAAATGGTGGTAGCCTCACAGATAGAGCAGACTAATACCTCCTCTGATGTGGAAAATAACCTTCTACATATTCTCTAAAACTAGAAAATATAAATTGATTCACTACCCTGATTCTAGCATCAACGCCATAATGAAGGTGCTCTGCCACACCCCCATATGTCCATCCCAAATTGGGAGCTTCTAACTATAGATTAACACTGAAATGAACATCGCTACCCTATCCATCAGTGCTTTATTCTTGATGTTATATCCATGAATCTTCCACTTTCTCACCTCAAAGATCCACCAATAAAAGTTCTCCATGATCCAATGTTATTACCATAGGATATGTGTGTGGTCTCCTTGATATCTATTTTGATAGATCACTCCCTTGGGTACCTCCTCTACATGTTCAGGTTCATTCTGAAAATACCCAAACAATTGGTTGAATGGAATATCCATCATCCCTATCATTTGTTCAATGGATCCCTACAATATATCCATAAATAAATTTTCTAGGACCGAAATCTTCTCTTTGTCCCTCCACATGTTCTCTGTGGGATGAAATCATCATAAATCACCCCCAATAATAGGATCCTGGTGATTTGTTGATGAGACTATAGGAAAAGGAAAACTTGTCTATGAGGTAGATAAAATGAGTTAGTCTATGGAAACCACCTGCTCAGCATCTCAAGTTAATATCCCGGTGGTGGTAAACATAAAACTACATGCCACATGCTACCTAATTATGTCCCACTAATTTCATCTCAACCAAAAATTCATATCATGATGCACACACCCAATTATCCTAGGCCCATTTATTAGGGAAGTTACCACCTAGGCATATATACCATTTTTCATCTCATCCATTGATTAGTTCCCCAAAAAATTCATTGATGATCATCTTATACTACGGGGGGGCTGCCTTTTTCTTTATATTGTCCTCATTACAAATTTTAATGTGGTTCCATATAGTATCTTCTTTTATTGGATTTTGGTGCTTCTAAATGTGTTCTCTAGCATCCCGATGCCACTGGTAATGTCCTATTGTGCTCTTGAACTAGTACTCCAACTCATTTATAGTTACCACAGGGATAAAAACATCATCTCTTAGCCCAAAACAATATAGTAGTATCCTATTACAAAACTAATAATCCATTTGATATTATTAAAGTATTTAAATGAGCGATTCACCATCCTAGGAGCGCTAAAAACTCTCTCCAATAATTATATTCCCAACCATTTTCTTCTGATTAATAATAGCGACATCATATCCTTGAGAAACCATTTGGTTTAAGACTTACTAATTTTTTTATTCTTTTTTTCAAATTCTGCTCAAGTATCTCAATCACAAATATATATATCGTGAAGTTTTATTTTAAAATGCACAATTTACAATGATCTAATCACATATAGGTTGATATCCATTAGTCATAAGGATCATAATAACACAATTCTCATGAAGGGTGTGAGCTTCATGAAAAGAGAGCACAAGATTTTTTCTCAATGCATATCTTGGGGTCTCTCTAAGGGTAACATGTTCTACTTATAAGTATATGTCTGGACTTGGGTTCTCTATAGGCTTCAAAACGTGGGCATCGTGAATGGGTTTCATGAATGATCACCTCAAAAGGGAGTTGATTTGAAATATTTGAGTATTATCACTTATAATTCAACCTTACTTTTCCAACATACTCCCATTCTAACAAGGGAAATATTTTGGTTCCAAAATACTTGTTCCAAGGGAATATTCCAAGAAAACATGACTATATTAGGGTGAATCCAAACTCAAATATCATTGAAATCCCTCTAAGGGTATGTATCGAAAATATCATTGGCTCTAAAATATTCATTCCATCAATGTTCAATGGTTGGGAATCTCTTTTTTGAATGAAAAAATTCATAATGGTACCTCTGTGCAATGAAATTCAGATTCACAAAGTGCTTCACTCTTCTGTGAAGGCATGATGGTAATCTTTTTATAGTGATGTTTGGAATTGCGGATCACATTCATTCATGAATCTTATAATGCTTTGTGAAGGACTTAAATCACCATGAAACCTAACTCCCTATAAATATTCTCCTTAGAATGAAATTTTATATAATGGACAGTGACCATTCAACTTTTGAAAATGTCTATTTTTTCAAAAAAACCATAATAACTGAAAATGTTGTAGAAAATGTATCTCCCAAGGTATCCAAGATTCATGAAACCTCCTAACTTGTATTCATGGGTGCCTCCATTCGAAGTGAATATTCCTTTAGTGAAGTAATGCACCCTTAATATAATATGAAGGCCCCCAGAGAAACTTGAGGGTTTACAATGAAATAAGCCACTGTGAAGAGCTCTACCTTTGAATCAGAACATAACTCTAAGTCATGATCACACTATTTCATGAATCATACTCTTTCATGAACCCCATGACCTCTCCAAGGATCCCATTCCTCACAATACCCTCCTTCATGAACCTATAATACTTTTGAAGAACCTAACTTTGTCCTCTCCACGGTGTCACCCTTTGGCTGATAGAGTTTTCTGAATATAGAGTTATCGAGAGCCCCATACCAATCGGTGTGTGGCTCATCTACACTCGAGTTCACATATAACAAATTACACCAACTCATATGTCCACCCACATCTCCCTAAGTGAGTTTTGATCCACCAGTCTTCTTGATTCCTCTATTAATAAGTACTCTAACCTCTTTTTTTATAATTATTGGGACACTAACATATACCTCATGATTGACCACTCATACATGAAAGTTCAAAAACCATGACCTACCCAAAGGTTCATGAGTGGTGGTAACATAACACCTAGGGGTGAAGAGTGATACCCCACAAATCCGAGCTCCATGACGCAAAACTGCATAGCTCCACATCTTTGTAATACGATGTCAAACTATCTGACAACATCATCGGCACATGAATTAAAACTATAGATTTAAACCAAGTGATAGAAATAATATTCCCCTTGTCAATATTTATGGTATTCCACATTCACCAACACCATGGGATTAAACTTCACACCTGGGAATTAAAATCCCTTGCCTGAGAAGCTTCCATGCATAATCCCTACACCATCCTTCCACATTAGGGGATGAAACAATATCTATGGTCATCTCCAATACATAATCCCCATATTATTTCATAAATATTTATCCTATTGGAATGGTAATATTCTAATCATAATCCCCAAACCAAACATTATTGACACTCCATTCATGACATGATCATTTGTACTGCACAATTATAAACTATAAGGATGAGTCATGTCACATGACCATAAACTACATCATCAAACTAAATTCATTTTAATGCATATATTCTTAATAGGGTATGTAGGATGATCCATGAGGTCCAATCATCACATCTTTAAACTATCCAGGTGGGACATCTTCCCTTTTATGTACACAACTCTCGGATCTACTTCCATAGGGTGTTCTGATTCGTATATCCGGATCTTCCCCCATGAGGCCTTCTAATCCACAGATAAACTATCTAGTTGTGACATCATCCCTCCGAGGTATGAACCTTTAAGGTCCACCTCCAAATAGAATATTGATCAGACAATCTATATCTAATAGATGTTAAACTTGTGACCCGATCTATCTCAACTATACATACTAATCCATCTCCATAAAATGTAGAACTTGTTCCCCATCCCAAAAAACTACCACATGATATAATTATGGGATGAATGATTTAAAACAACCTTGTAAGACCTATGCTACTAGAAACAATTACCACGTGATCGACATGGTATTCCTTTGGTTCTCTTCCTAAAATTCATCATACGTGATTCCATAATAAAAAGAATATTCACATGTTACCAATACACCTAATTTCAAGACTTTCTCAGAGATTCCCAATGTGACTAATATCTTGACCAAAGGTTTATTTCATATCTATATATAATTAGTTGAAATAACCAGCTTCCACAATGAGATGGAATTTGGAATGAGTTCCTTAAACACGAGTTAAATCTATGTGGGAGACCCAAACTAGGAAATGTGCTCCAAGGATGAATATACGGAAGGATGAACTAAAATACCATCATTGTGTTTTTATAAAGTATAATACATAACTGATGATCTGATGAAGTCCTCACACCTTTGTAAAGTTTGAATGTTGGGAAAGAAAAATCATGCATGTACATAATCCATAGATGGGCCCTGCTAAAAGTGTTAGAAATAGCATAATCGCAATACCTTTCATTCCTTTAATAATTTTATTTGGTTTCTTATAAAAAAAATCTATCTAATTCAATGTTAATATAGATACTTCTGGTACCCTTCTTTGACTAAAACTTAAAAAAATAGTGTGAGAAACAATATTCATAATAGGGATTCACAAAATCATGAAAATGAATTATAGGTTGTATAAATAATTAAATATCCATTAAAATATATAGAACCTTGGGTTTAACATGGGTTATCTATATTCATAAACTATTTAAATGATTTATTATGGTTAATAATAATTATTTTTAATTTCCAAAATAATATAGACCAGGAGTGTCAAACATAGTGTATAGTAAGTATTGTTGTCATGCACCTGGTGATTGTTGAGTCCAACACAATGAAACATTTTCAATGTTACTACCCCTTAGTACCTATGTTATAGTGCCACATACACTTACAGTATGATTAGATGGATGTACAAACTTAGAATCCACCCACTCTATCCTTTTCCAAAATTCCAGGGCATTTTGTTATACATTGAATCATCCTTAGACTTTTCCTGAGACATATCCATATACATATCCTTATAAATATTCCTAGGGAAATCAACAATATTTTCTCGTACTATTTTCCAAAGGATAACTAAACATTTATATGATACGAACTATATATATCCAAACTACTCATATATAAATATTACATCCTAAAAGATTAATATTCATGTCATATCATAATTATCCATGCAAGAATTATTTAGGTCTCGTAATTTTAGAAACATAGTAACATAAATCAAATTGTCTATAATAGAGCTACATCATCTCCCACTATGCACTTAATAACTATAACCTATCTTATCCATATCATAGATAATAAATTTCATCATAACCAGGGAAAGGAATCATAATAGAGGGTGATTGAGATGCTCAGTTAGGGTAAAAAATGTATATTTTAATTATCATGTATGAATAACGTGACTATAATTTTTTGAGAAATTGATATTAACATTTGAAAACCATACCTTATATATCATAGATCATAATCAACAGTCATAAAATAAATCAGGGATATTCATAATATATAACTCATAATTAAATCAAAGAACATATAATTATCATAAGATAAATATTTTTGGAAAATAGAAAGTAAAAAATTCATATCCATTATTGTCAAGAGCCATCTTCAATTCTGTCATAGTGGAATGGGTTCAATTCCCAAACCATCATAGTAGTCAAGATTTACTCCCATGATAGACATAGTGGATAGAGTCCCAAATAGAACTAGGTTCACTCCCATTCCAGTACTGGTTATCTCATGAGATATCAATCTTTACCCACATCATTGGACGTGGATGTAAGTCCCATAAGTTTCTGTTATAACTAAACCACCATCCTTGGTAATATTGTAACGACTCTCCTGGGTTATAACATAACGACCATTTTTTTATAATTTAATTACCATAAAAAATTATAATCATAAATATATGTGACACTGGATTATAAAACATTCATCATATAAGAACCAATGAAAATAAAAGTGTTTCATAAACAATTCACCATAACATAAACTATGGATAAGAAAAATGATTCATAATCATTTAAAAAAATCATCACCTATGAAAAATGAATCAAGATTCAAAATCAAGTTACTATGATATAACACATGAAAGAGAAATGGGTTTTATAAACATCTTTTGATCATAATCATAAAAAATATAGAGAAATAATTAGAATGGTATCCTTGTACTATATCCCTAGTAAAGCATAAATAAAATCAACAAATGAAATCGTAGAAGGAAATTGATTTTAAAATACCACTTCTAACATTTCATGAGAAAAATATCCGAACAAAGTTTTAATAAACTTTTTAAAACATAAAAAAATAAAAATTTATTTACACTGAAAATTACCTTAAAACCATATGAAGGAATCTTAAAAAATAATTTAAAAACTTCTTTGTTGAAAATATACTTTCATTGAAAATTACATTCTAAAAGTAAAAAATCATAAAAAAATTATTGATATCCTTATAAAATAAAATAGAATTTGAATTTTATAAATTATTCTTTAAAAACGATTATTTCTTCTTAAAGGAAACAAATAAAATTCATTCCATTCACATTAAAAGAAATATTCCTTAAAAAATTTTGGGTAATAGTAAAATAATTATTGTTTTTAAAAAATGACATGATGATTCATTTTTTAAAAAAAATTTAAGGTAAAAAAATGGTAAATATTTTATTAATAAATCCATTTTATAATGATAAAAAATTATTGGAAACATTTTTTAGAAACCATGGATATGGAAGAAAAATTATTTTTTGATCGAGGTGACAAATAAAGTCAGTTTACATAAAAAAAAACTTATTTTTTAATTTTGAGTTCATAAAGAGAGTGAAATGAAGGGAAAAAATGTATTCCCTATAAATTACTATAGGAGATTAAAATTAATTAGTTTCTTGAGTGATGGATCTTATGATTTATTCATCATATGAATAATCATAAACAATCCCGATAAATGATGAAATTGTATCATAATAAAATTACCACTTATGTAACATTGAATCATAACACCCATGATTTAATGTTTCTAAAATTGATATAAAAACACCAATAATTTTAAGGAAAATAATCATAGAATACAATCATGTATTGTATATAAACCAAAAAATCGAAACATTTCGTGAATATAGAATATGTCTCCTAGAAAATAAAATTGAGATGTAAATACCTTACCACTCTAGTAATATCTTGAATCCTAATCAATAATAAATAAAAACATCAAATTAAAAATTAAATATCATGAAAATATTTATATTCATGATATTAAATTCTATATAGGTATTATATACACCAAAAATAATGACGGTTAAATTTTCATAAATCTCCAAGAAATAAAATAGAGACTAGAAATACCTTACATAAGTCTCATATTCATTTATGCACATTCAATACAAATGGATAATAAATATAATTTAATTATAAATATATTAAACAACCATAATTATATGTATCATATGATATTTTATTTACTGATCACCTATTGTTATGAATTTATAAGAAATTAATTTTTAAAATCACGTTTTGAAAAATAATCACTTTGTTTTACATATATGTTTTATTTATTTTCCCCCTTACATTGATCAAGATTTTGTAATATCCATAATGTTAACAATGATTGTTATATCATATATATTCATGATATATTAATTTATGGTAATCTGAACTATTTATAAATAAATAATGAAATACATTATCCATAAAGAAAGTATGACATACGTACGCATACACATTTTGTACATTTTCTTGGTGGATTGAAATAAAAAATGAAAATAATATATTTCTATAAAATAAAAAAAAATATTTCAAATATATATATGAATTAATTTTTTTTAAACCTATCATTATAAGATTTCATGTAAATCATATGTGAAGAACAAATCACATTGCTTCCTGAGGGGGTTGTCTGTCGTCGACACAAGTCACATTAGTGTATTCTCATAAAATGCAATTTAAGGAGTTATATGTGATATCATAATTACATATGTATAATTATTTTTAAAAAATAATGTGTACATTTTTAATCTACCCTGATTATCATTAAAGTATAACAGAAATGAAAAACACATCACATCGAATTGTGAGGAGGTAGTCCTCTGTACACATGAGCGACATTATTGTTTTCCCGCAAGGTTTGATGTAAAAAATTATATATGGAATTATAATTACATTGATATAATATAATAAAATAAATTCCAAAATAATATCTATTTATCATAGGTGGTGATTGAAAATGAATAACATCGGTTCATGAGGTTGTATTCCTCCGTACATAAGAATAATGATTTCATAATCCATTCGTTGGAAGAATAGAATTATTTTTTTAATTAAATTAACATAGTAAAAAATTAGTAATATAGACTATAATTTGGTAATTATATCATGATGGTTTAATAATAATTTATGTAGGTTGAGGAATATATTAAATAAAACGCCCAATTAGGGATGTTACCTCTTCGTCGGAAAACTTCTTTGGTTTTCCAGAAAATATTTTGTAAGATATATTTATGATTAAAATAAATCTTTTATTATTATAGAAGGAAATTATATAATTTATTCAGTCACTTAATTACATAACCAATGGGTTTTGGAGGTGTGAAGAAGAGATAAGAGGGGTTCCCATTAATAAGTAGGTGAGTGGCACGCTTGTAATATTATAAAATAAAAATGTGGACGCATGTTATTGAAATTACACAAGGATAATAAATGGTCATTTTTTAAACATATAAGCAATAAGTTATACATAAGTCCATTTATGGGCTTATTATGTGGTTTGGGTCATTTGTACCCCTTGACATTTTAGTTTAACACCCCGACAAACCCGTTCTTACCTTAACCGTGGTAAATAAATTTTACTATTTTTAATATTTATTATATTAAATAATTATGTTTCACTGATTATATAACATATATTATTAGGATTAATAATATTTAATCCTTTTTTCCAAATTCAACTAACCAAATTTTTAGAATTTAATTGAAAAATAATCTAATTGATGTGATATAAAAGTTATTTCCCAATGTAAAAAGTTTCAAAAAATTAAAGGGGTTTTATATAAAACATAAATATAAAATTGATTCCAATTTACTAAATTGAATAAATATATATATTATTAAACAAATTTTACTTTTAAAATAATCATAAAATAATTTTTATTTTATTAAATTATTAGAATTATTTGACAATTTTTAAAAAACTAGTATTTTCTACTATTCATTGATAATTTTATCTTTTTAAAAAATTATAAAAAATCCACCCAAAAATATTTTTGAAATGATGATTTAAAATATAGATGCTGTTTTTTCAAATAAGCATTCTATATGTGGAAATATTATCTTTAAAATTAGTGTGCAACAGGTGATAGAATAGGTTTTTAGACAAATATAGTTTTAATGTGTAAAATTGGATTTAATATCTTCTCCTCTATATAAAACAAAAAAAATGAGTTTTATATATCTCATTGAATATGTAATATATATGGTTAATTAATATAATTCTAAATAAGTAACTTTTTTAATTCATTGATGTAATACAAATTTTTTCACATCAAAATAATTTTTGGAAATTGATTTCCTTTATTTTCAAATGGTTCTTATTTTCATTTCTATTTAATTTATCACCAAAAAATAAATTTATATACATGATTGAATCATAAAATTTCATAAATATTTTAATCTTATACACACCCATAGTTCCAAAAAAACTAACATATTAATATATATAATATTTTAATTATACATCAATTTTCATTTAAACTCAACATTGCGTGTAACACAATCTAAACAAAGTCTTGTGTATAATGAATGAAAAAATATTGTGTTGTTTTTGATGAAATATAAACTCATTGTTTCATATAATTCATCCTAAAATCATTGTTTCATTCAACCCAAGCTAAAATCGATGTTGCATGTAATGAAAAATATAAAAAGGATTAAATTTCTTTGACAAAAAAATATTTAACAAAATCTAAGGGTTTTACATTGTAGAACTCCAATGTGTTAGGATGAAGTTGGAAAAAGAAATATATTAGGACTAGAACTAAAAAAAGTCATGTTATTGGAGTATATTTTCCTTTACCATCCCATAAGGATAGAATATTGTTTTTTGAAAAGTTTTCATTATTATCATCAATGTGGCCATAAATTGGAAGTTAGAGAAATGATTTCTTGTAAATTTCACCATGAATCAAGGTAACGATATTTGGAAATAATTTAAAACTAAAACCTAGTGATATCAATATATTTGAAATTATCAGGAATATCTGGGTTGTGATTTATTGTTTTCCTCTTCCACGGAATCACTCTTTGGTTCATAATAAGATTCATATATCTCTACTGAAGAACTACATAACAAATAAATCAAATTTATTGAAATTATAGGCTATACCACTGTATCAGGATCTTTCTTCTGAGAACTAACCAATATCGATTCTATATCATATTGATTAAATCCTACCAAACATGTCCACTCCCCTGGTTAATATTTTGTGGTCAATCCACTATCTTTAAGAAGATACATGTTAACCTAGGGATGTAATGAGACAAACATATCCTTAGTTTTATGAATCAATGCAATGAATTTCATGTTAGAAATTAATTTAAATGGGTTATATTGTAACACCATGATATTTAATGAATTTTTTTTGTGTATGTTTAATTTCATTTAAAGCATTTTTGAAATTAAACACGAAGTTTTAACAAACTCTGACAAACTATTAATAGTATTATTTTGAAATTATGGTTATTACCCTTTTATAAATGATGGTGGAATGAATATTAAAAAAATTATATATTAATTACAATGATTAAATGTGAATGAAATATGTTTAGTAAAAATTACACATTTTTGGGCAATGTCTTTACATATTTAGAAAATACATTTTTCTCTTAAGAAATGTTTTTATTGAAATGTTTTACCAACTAAAAATATGATTTAAGAAAATTTTATAAAAAAATACAAAAAATATATTTATTTTAATTAACATGTCAAAATTAGAATATGGAGATTTATTGATTATTATGAAATGATTAGTTTTACAATGACTAGTGAACAATAATGGTTTTTATTGAAAACTGACTTTGTAATTAGAGAACATATAAGATTTATATTACTATAAATTAGTTTAGAAGGTATCATTAGATAAATTTTATATTTTTTAATCTAATTTAGGTCCTTGGATTCAATTTCTTTTTTTAATTTTGAAATAAACCTTTTTAATCTTTTGAACATTTTATCTTAGGAAAACTACTTTCTCATCCCTTTTGGGGGATTAATATTAAATTAAAATTTACCACATTTATTCATGGAATTTGGAAATATTTATTCCATAATTTGGAATCATTATAATATATATTACATAATAATTTTATTTTATTTTTAATTGAATAATAAGAAATTAAACATTAAGTATCACGATTAAGGTTATGGGTTTATTAGAGGATTAAACAAAATGATAAGGGGTAAAATTACAAATATAATTTTCTAGAACCCCTAATCTAGCCAAATCATGACCTTATCACCTATAAGTCTCAGTAAGGTACCATTTTGATGAATTTTATCATGAAAATAGGATAGCTACACTTTATTATTTTCATAATATTATATGTCTATCATACCCACCAACTTATAAAAAGCCACGCCCTCTACACCCCTATTCAAAAATAAAATAAAAAATTAGTTCAAAAATCTAACTACCAAAATATATTCCCGAATTTCTTCTCCAATTACCGGATGGATTGTTTTTAGTTGTGAATTACCGAATAGCATATTTATGTTTGAACCTAAAGAGGTTCTATGAAGAAGAGTTAAAAATATTAAACATGTGTTTTTGATTTATTTACTTTTACACTAATATAAAATATTATTAAAATACAATGATATAATACGAACTATATCCACTATGTACTGACATTTTATTATGTTAATTAAATAACCTATATTCATATCCAATTCAATCATATGTGAAACGAAACTGTGACTTGTGTGTATGGATGACTATATCCTTGGGAACAAATGTCATTCGTTTTCCATCACCACCACTCATAAATAGATATAATGATGGATTAAAAGATAATATAATATTTTTTTTGATATTATTATACATATGGAATTATTATATCACAACTCCATTCTTACCATCAAACCTGTTGTAATATGATAACATCATTCATGTTTATGTTGGACTACCACCTCATAAATCGATGTAATTCATTATTAATTAATGATTTAAATGGAAGTTAATTGTGGTAAATTTATTAAATATATGATATATTTATGAAAAAAAATTATCTTTGAGGGTAATATATTATTTTTCTTTCATTCATTATATATGTTAGGAAAATTGAAATATCTCTCATTCGTATATTCAACCTACCGTCCCCCTAAACAATGTATTTCATTTTTCAATTATAAAATTAAAGTATTAAAATAATTAAATATATAATAAATATATATGATATTTATATCATTTTTGAAAAACTATAGATTATTTGACCATGATTAATGTAAAGGACCGAAAATAAAAAATCAAAACATACATGAAAAACAGAGTAGTTGTTACTCAAAATGTGATTATAAGATTGAATTTTTAATAACTAGGTAATTAACGTTCAGCATAATGTAATATATGGTAAGTTATATATATTATAAATTATTAAATATATAAAATAAACATGAATTTTGTATACAGGAGGTTCAAAAATGTATGAACAAAGTCAAGACTTAATGTAAGAAATATATGTCTCACTGTGTCTTATTCTGTACATATGTTATGTTATGAACCTATCTATTTACATTCGGTATATACAAAGACCCTTTTTTATGTTATATCAATAATATCGTGCTATTTATGATATTTAATGTTTCTTTTTTTAATTATTTAAAAGGTCTTATAATTCGAAAGTTACTATAGTGGTAAGGGCTTAATGTTATGAGATCATTGTTCATTAAGAATACTTATTATTATCTATTATATAATGAACTATAATGACACACATATCACAAATATCATGAATTTTATATCCTATTGTTATTTCATGAGAATACATTTTTTATTTCATCTTAATCTCTTTATGTACTCATGATTCCCAAATATTGTACTAACTCTATTTCACTCTTCGGTTAAAAACCCATTTTCTTCCATATCCATATTTTTTAAAAATGATTTCTAAGAAGTTTTAATATTCCCCATAGTTTTTTAAAATTCAGGTTTACCCTTTTTATATTTTTATACATTTATTTAAATGGAATCTTCATGTTGTTTTCAAAATAAGGCTCATTTGGCTTTTACCAAAAATGAGAATGGAATATTTGTTTTAACATGTATGAAAATTTTCATTTTAATTACCACTCAATGGTTTCAAAGAATTATTTATAACATTAAATGGTTATTTTAAAAGAAATTTATTTTGAAAATATTTTTTTGAAAAAAAAGTTTTTTTCTAATTTGGAATGATATTTTCCACACAAAAAAAAACATTTTAAGGGATTTTTAAAACTTCTATTATAAATTTTCAAGGTTATTTTCAATGAAAAGTATTTATGAAATATTTAATGAATTTAAATAATAAAAAAGGATATTTTATAAGAAATTTTATTTTCCAATATATTTTTTCAATGATTATAAATGATTTATTTATATGTTTTCAATTTTATTTTATATGAAATCAATTACCATAATGTTTATGAATTTTTAATTTTATAAGGTGATTTTCAAGGATGTTTAATTTTCCTCAAGAAATGTTCTATGTGATTTTTTATTAAAAATAATAATTCATATAATATAGAATCTTGTTATTTTACTTAATCTTTACTGTAGATATGATCCAATGATACCATTAGTATTCATTTCCCAAATGTTTTATATTTATGATTATATGATTTTTGAGAAACCCTGTACCATTTTATGGCTTATGAAATGATGAAAAGTTTTATAAAACCCCTTTTTTTTCATATGATAAATGTTTTATGAAATTTTGGAACACATATATATGGTTTTAATTATGTGATCAGTGGGACCTATATTTCACACCAATGTATTGGGTAATCATTAATGTTATATGAGCATAGAGGTTACATAGGAGGCTATCCAAATATTTAATAGAGTGTACATATGAGGTTATCCCAAACTCTAAGTAGGTACAAGGGTGGTTATCCAAATCATAACTTGTTATAAATGTATTTTTGTGTATCCTTGATATAATTTTTTCTATGATTATGTGTTGTTCAGAAATCTATATCTTATGAAAATATTATCCTCTCATGGCCTAAATTATTTGACTCATTTATTATTAATTTCTTATAAACTACCATTATTTAATCCATTACCCATGTTTATTATCTATGATATGTAGGGTATCATTTTAAAATGTTATTAATGTGTTAACATACCCTTGTTCTTTTGATATTTCAACATATCTCTTATTTACCCTTACTATGAATCTTATCTCACCCTTTCTTATGATTTGTAACACCCCAAGCTTCCATGGTACATTTCCCTTTGAATAAAGCAATAACTTGCATTGTATGCAACTTCGAGATTCTAACACACCGTAACCAATCAAACTAGCCATTATGAATAGTAATACCCACTTTTTGAAATTTTATAAAATTTATCTTTCAAAATGTACTTCATTTTTTGATTAAGAATATCAAAATTATCTTAGGGTGAATTTTTTGTATTTTTCTGAAAACATTCAATTTTTGATTAATAGTGAAACACACTACGTTATTGGTTAAAACCGACTTTTTATTTAAATAATTATTCATTTTATTTACATTTATTTTATGTCAAAATAGATACATAGTACCTGTACATGTTCAATGTAATTAATTAGACTCATTTTATAATAAGATTAGATATATAAAAAATATATTGAACTTTTTACCGTCTTTTACCCACCTCGTATCAGCGTTTGAAAATTTTCATAAAACATAATTTCACCACTTATGTGAGTTTAATTTCAAAAAATTGAGAGACAATCTTAATATCAATAAAAAAATTTGGTTCAATAATATGAAAATAATTTTTGGGGAATTGTATCTTTTGACTTTTATTTTCCACGGATAAAAGTAAATAGGGTAATTCAGGGTAAAAATGATACCATGATTACCCTAATGCATGTCTTAATTCTATTAGATAAGTGTAATTATACCATAACAGACCTTAGTAATAATATATTATCCCCTTTAATCCACTTGGATTAGATTTGGACATTTATAATTATTTTATTTAAAGAATAGTTAAAAGAGTTAACTTCAAAGTTTAATAACTAAACCATATTTAATATTAGGTTACACACAATATAAATCAGACAATAAATATTCATTATAAATATAAAAATATTTAATACATAATGTATTTTTATTTATAATTTTTAGACATTAAATAATTTAATTTATTTATGACCCAATGATGATGCATTAATTACCTTATTAAAGACATATTAAATAATTGATATCATAAATATCCAAATAAAAGTAATTTGAGACTTTTGATGAATTAAAATAATTTAATAGGTTTATATGACATTTTAGGGTTGATTAAATAATTTAATATCTAAGTAATCATGATGTTATTAGTTTCACAAAAATCAGATACTAAATAGTGTCAAAATTCACACAATTGAGTTTTTAAAACAAATACTATATTATTAATGGATATGATATTCCTAAAAATTTAAAGTCCAGCTAAAGGACTTATATTAGGTTATATATATTAATAATGAACCACTTGTGGATCACGTGGACGTTTATAGTATGTTTATTAACCATATAATATAAAAATACAAAGAGACATTGTAAATGACAAACTATTTAACCAAGAGTTAAATCTAAAAGATAAGGTTAATATGTGACCTAAACCTGTCTAAAACGTATTAGTTGAGAATTTTTCTACCTATACCCACCTTATCCTCTAAATAAATCATTTTGGATCCATTAGAAACCCAAATTGGGTTATTTATAAAATAATATTTCGATATTTTCTTAAAGTGACCCTCACCTCTCTTATAAGAGGGAACTTCCCCTCCTCATAATTTCACACCTCCAAAGCCTTTTGGCTCAGCATACCCCTGCCCAAATATAATCCAAACTTTACTCTATTCATACTAGAGACATTCCTTTGGTCATAAAGCCAACCTAAGGATCACTTTTGATCAAATCAAATGGAAGAACCCGAAGAAGAGTTAAATATTTCATCACCTCTTTCAAGTTCTATTCTTCTTCCACTTCCTATTTCTTTATTGTTTCCATTATAAAATAATAACTCCAATATCTTCGGTATAATGTGATTTTATTAAAAATATGTTACAACCATATTCGTTATTCTATATGTCCTATAAATGACAAAGTCACCATACATGCATACGTACGACTTACCGTCTCCATGTTGTGGTGTAATTTGTTATTCAAACACTTCATTATTATGGATGGGTATAATTTTGAATATAACTCATTTAAATAATAAATATAACATGTTAATTATTCGGTATATATGATATAACATTCAGTTATATACGATTTCACTTTTTATTAATGATATTGTCGCTCGTGTGTACGTAGGGATTACCGTCTCCACGAACACGATGAGATTCATTCCCCATCATAATAATTCAAGAATAATTTTCATTTAACGATTAAAAATAATTCTTAAGAAATTAATTTCATTCTTTATCTAAATCAAATAAATCCAATCCATAACAAACATGGCTTACATAACAAAACATATAAAGGAAAATGAATCAGTTAACACCCCAAATGACAATAATACTATAATATTATTACCAAAGTAATATTAGAAGATCATATATGATATAATATTGTCTTATATGGTTCTTTTATAATTTAATAACAATTAGTTTACTATTATATAGGATACTAACATACCCTCGAACAAGGAAAAGTTCAAGGTAAGGGTTTATTTCACAATCTCTTTATTTTTCGAGGTTGTTTTTACGTAAGTGTCTACTGGGACCTCTCAATCATCCACATCCGTGTTTTCTTAAAAATATAATTCAAAACATTTTTACTATTTATGATATTATGGTTTAAATTCATTTATACCATTATTTTACCATATATGTTTTGAAAGTAATCTTTCTGTCATTTTCCAAACAAGGTAATATATGAAATTTTCGACAAAATTAAGGTAAGAATGTATTTTTTTAACTTATACGGTGTGTGTGGATATTTTCTGTCATTATATCACCATAAAAGCTTTCCTTAAAATCTTATAATAATATTCTTAAAAAATCTTTTCTTTTATAATCATATGAATTTTAAATGATTTCAAAATATAAAGAGATATTTCTCTAAAAAGGATTTGATTTCATTTATGTCAAAATCTTTTGATTGATTTTAAGCTTGTTTGAAGTTGATTTATAATGATACCAAACTTCCATATTATATTGAAGGTTATATGACTTTTTTGACTGTGGGTGTGTTATTTTTACACCATTCACGGTTTATGGATAATGTGTTAAAATTTTGTATGATAGTTTTAACATGAATATTTATGTTATGTTTAAACCTTTTCATATGAGTAATGCATTGGACTTAATAAGTGACAAGAGGAGACTACTATAGCTCCTCGATGCATCGGTAGGTCTCATGAGACAAACTAGTGTCTTGACACAAGGCCTTGACAAAATATTATCTGTAGTCTTGGCACAAGGCCCTGACTATGTGGTTATGAATACTCATATTATGCATTCTATCATTATGAAAGTGGTTATTGATATTTCATGTGATTATTCAACAAGTAAAATATCTATGAGAATATGCAAATTGAATAATTTGATTTTATCTTTTTCATATTATGCTTCAGTTTATGTTTAAAAGGATTTTTGGAGCCTTATACATTGCCTTAAATGTTTATGCTTATTTATGAAATTTTCTTCTATATTTTTATCCTTACTGATTATCTAATATTACCCCTTTATATGTTTTATTATTCCTAGGATGTGAAGTAGTATTTTATGGTTGACCTATAGGGATAGGATAAGGATATAAGTGTGATGCCCCAGGTTTTATGAACTGGTCCAAGTGAACAATGTTATGCTTTATAATGATGTCTCTTGTTTTATATGATGTGTTTTGAGTGCTGATAAAGAATTTTAAACGAAATAGATGAAAAATAGGGAGAATAAGGTAAACTGGTATATATTAAAATTTTACATTACAACAAAGACCGAACTAATTGAAAATACCATGCACAAGACCTAACATGGCCACAGTGAGACTACTAAGAAGCACAACTCGAGTAATCGGATAGCTGTCGTCTTTAAGGTCCATAAGTGTGAAAAATATAGTAGCTAGAGCCACGACACACATACTCAACACCAAAGTTATGAGGAGAGCTATCCTTCCTAGTTTAATTTTTTTTGATTTTAAGAAACACCCTACACCCACCTGCTTTTATAATAGTCCTTTAAGTTATTATGACCGTTAAATATATATATCCATTGGGTTTTCAAAAAAACCTTTTGGTTTCTATTGATAATGTTTATCTTTATATGAAAACCTGTTTTTAACGATTTTATAATTTTATGATATTTCAAATATTATAATATGTCTAAAATATTTTTCACATAAGAATCATATTTTTAAAATAAAAATAAAATTCTTGAAAATAAATCTAATTGTTTTTACAAAATCCTGATGGATACCTATATGGTTGAAACGTAGTATCTTTTTATTGAATATTATGTCTAAAGGGTATTTGTAATATTTATATATTTTTGGATCTCTAAAATTATCGAATTGGGGAAAACTATTGGTCTTTTAAAATAAGTATTTTATGAAACAAATAGTGGTGTATTTTAAAGATTCTAATAATTATAAAGGTTTATTATGTAAATTATGAAAGATATATCTTTTAAAAAGATTTATATCAAGATGTAAAGTATTTTACATCATCTAAAATGGGATTTTTGATGTGGAAATTTTAAGTTAAAAGAATTTATTAAGTTGTGCAAATTTAATGATGATATTTTTTATTATTTTAAACATATAGTAAACTGTCTATTTTTTTCTTCCATGTTTCGTATACCATTTTTTTCAGCGAAGAAATGTTGGCCACACAATTTCCCATGTATCCCTGAGCCGTCTGATCTCTCTCGAGATCTAATCTAGGACCTTGTTTTCTTTTTAAACACTCAACACACCTCCTGGGCTCCTAGCCATCTGATCACGCCTGGATTTAATTAGTGACGACCGTTTCCTCTCCGTGTCGACTTCTCCACATCGTCCCCTTCCTCACGTCGTGATCTCCACTCCAGCACTGGTTCCCGAGGATTCCACCTTCGTTGCACTGCTCCTCTTGACCTCTGTACCCCCCTCCTAGGCTACTATTCCTTCATCTTCCCAACGCCGGTCTACCCTTTGGCTGAGTCACCTTGTGGCACCGAAACCCTACTTAAACACCTCCTGCCTCATGAAACCGGGGCGGTTCATCCTCCTCCTTCCCTCCCACGAACTCCCAACAATCCAGCGACGTACCTCAGATCCGAGCTTCCTCCTCAAGCAAGGTAAGGGTTCTTGCTTGCTTTACTTCTTTTGGAGGGACCTTTGTTTTATACTCCCAGAGTATATATACAGATTATATATATATATACTTAAATATAAACCCCTCGATTTGTTTTTCAATCAAATAATTTGTTGTCATGTTTTCAGTATGGTGCATATGTGAGGGTGTTTTGATGTTTTGATTTCCTTTGAAGAAACACATACCGTTATACACTCAGTATATGTATATGGTTTGTATATGCATATATGTACTACAAACCCTTTGGTTTATGTAACGACCCAAAGTATCATTAATGGAAATCCCTCTTGATCTAATTAAATGTCTCTTTATGTTTATAAATAATGTCGACATCATTGGTTTTATGTTAAGAATTTTTACCATTGCTAATATAGCCATTGAACAGTGATAACATTATTAGTATAAATATAGGACTTTAACAAATCCAATTTACTCAGAAAAAAGAATCGATGGCCTCATCCAGAAGAATTTCTCCATAAGAAGCCAATTTGTCAGAGCTCAGAAAAGAGGTGGCGTCCTTGGGCTTCACTCTTGACCAAGCCTAAGCTGAGCTTCAACATGTCAAGCTTGAATGAGACCGTCTACATGAAAAGTGGAAGTTGATAGAAATTACCACTCGAGTGATGTTATCCGAGCCATCCCAAGAGTTTTTCACCATCACATACCTTACCCTTAGGTCTTATGTGGCTATTTTAAGGGATTATTTAACAAATAGATAATACTATTTTGATGGACATTATTGTTTGTATATAATAATTTATATACATTCTTGTCCTCATTGTTACATTGTAAATAGTTTTTAAAGTATAAATAGTGTTTTTAGTTATTCTTTAATTAAGAATTCTATTTTATTAAATTAATGGATTTTTTAATTAAATAATATTTTAATAAAATATTATTATTAAATTAATATTTATTAAATATAAACGATCTTATAATTTTATAAATGCAATTATATTTTTTATTATGTTTTGAAATCCATTTCTGTCAAAATCCGTGAATTTTCGATAAATGTCAGTTTTTATTTTAAAAGTGAAAATTAACATATTTAGAAAATTATTTAGATAAAATTAATGTTATTTCTAGAATCAGGACGTCGAAAATATCCAACGGTGAATTTTTCATAATTTTCTATGTCAGTCAAATTATTGGGTAAAAATTTAATACCGTTTAAATATATAATGTGTTTTATGACATCATAATGACCTAATAGTGATGTAATAAAATACTATAATCTTTATGTTCAGACAATATATGTTTTACCATTAAAATAATGTTATTTTGGGTTTGTTTGACTTACTTTTCAAAGTATTAATGGACCCCTCAAGACTTATTAAACAGCTTCTCTTCTTAAATTGTTTTTCATGAGAGTGTGACTCACCTCCACATAAGAAACCCTATTATTTTAAGAAGTTCAGACTTTGGCCTTATAAAATATTGTTTTCCTCTTCCCTTTTCCAAAAACCATGGGCAAAAACCATGGGATGGTTTGTGGTTTGGATTAATTTAATATAAGGGGTCCCAAACCAAAATAATAAATAATTCCCTCACCTTTCCTATATAAACCCACCCAAGATCCCAAGAAGCCTCTCACAAGCCTCTCTCTAGCCTTTGGAAGAACACTTCCAAGTAAGGGTTTTTTTCTTCCTTTCTCATTTTTGTCCAATTTTCATTAAGTTGTTTTTCCCCTTTAATTTCAATTATGAATGTTGGGGTATGGTTTTGCACCTCCCTAATAATGCCCTCTTTATGTTTGAATGATGGGAGACCCCTTTCTCTCTCATTAGATGCCTCCCATGTACACCTGTTACTATGCCGAAATTGCAAAAGGAACTTCTCTCTCCTCATTTACATTCAAGCAATACCTTTTTATCATGAATCTAAATTCCATTACAATTGTTGGGACATGTATCTATATGACATCCTTACTGTCCATTACATGTATATATGATGAGTGACCCATTTCTCTCTCATCATCCATTTTTATGAATTCTTATGTCACGCTGTTACGATGCCGAAATCACACTGATTTTTTAGATGGTTTTATTTTTAACAAAAATACTTAATATTAAATGATATTTTCCTTAAGAAATATTTTAAATGATATTTAAATATTCCATTATTTGTTTCCACGATTGTTTTTAAAGAACATTATTTGGAAAATTATATATTTTTTAAAAAATAATTTCCAAATAAGTAAGTTTATTTACCACAAGAAATGTTTTAAATTATTTGTAAAGAAATCACTATATGTCTCTAAGTTTATATTTAGAGAAATTTATTTTTAAAATTTTTTATGTTTTAAAAATATATTTCGATGGAAAATTTGTTTTCCTCAACAATGTTTGCTTTCGGTACAATGAAATTGTGCGATGTTAGGTGATATATTAAAATTTCATTTAATAATATTTTATTTTAAAAATAGTGAGGATCTCACATGTCAAATTTAAAATTAATTTATTAAATATTTTAATAAATAAATTCATGTGCATTAGAACTTTCATCATTGGTGAATAGTGACATTTTTAAAAACCCTTTCTAATTTCTTTTATTATTCTCTTAATTTAAAATATTATATTTCCTCTTGTTCTGATCCACACATGCTCCTTTGATCTCTGATAAACACCACTCAATATTATTTTATGTCATGGTGGCAATTAAATAAAATTAATTACCTTTAATAAAACCCATATAACATATAATTATTATTATAATTATTATTATTATAATTATTATTCTGGGGTTCATGAAAACTTTAGAAATAAAAAATATCGTTTGACATGATTGTTAATAAAAATTTGTTACTATACATGGTCTTAGTCCATTCAAAATCTACTAGTATTTATTGAACACTTGAAAATAAATTTTAGTCATAAATAAATATTTCATTCACACACCATCAAATAAATATTTTCCTAAATATTCAATAAAATTAATACTTTTATATTTATTCACATGCCGATGAATAAATAAATATTTATTTAATTAATGTGATCAATATAACTTGAATAAAATTATTCCATACACTTGAGAATAATATTTATTCCATTAAATAAACTCAAATATGATTTAATCAATATTAATAGAAACACATAGTATGTCATCACCCCTCGCAAAGAAGGTGTACCCCAACTGGGATGGCAATGTGTGAAGGGATATAGTGACCCCCGAGTCATACCTCCAGTAGGCCCTAGGTTGGTCACTGGCACCAAGGGTATAATAACCACACAAATGGGAGGCATTACCCTCTAAGAGAACACATGTGAAAGAGATAGATGATACAAACACCAACCAACTCCAACTCATACTGAAATATAAAATAAATACCAAGTACACAAATATAATTCCATGAAAACAACTATAGCTAAAATTGAAAACTGAAAGTACCAAAAGAAAATAAAACTGATAGCCATCATAAAGTCCGAATAGCTCATACAACCCCAAGCTAGTAGTAACCAGACTCATCCCCAACCTGTTCCAAGTGACCTGAAAAACAATTTATATATACATAGAGTGATTATAATAGTATACTCAGTAGGATCCTCCCCAAATCCTCCCATGCAAAATTAAAGAAATCATTTTAAAGAACAGTGAACAACAAGTGAAACTAACTCTTAACCTAAATAGGTATATTATGTTTCCATCCTCACGATGGATACTCTCACCAAGTATCACATAAAAGACAATATAATATAATAAATAATATCTAGGGTACCCCGCTACCACTTCCCCACTGGTTTTCCTCTTTTCCCCAACGCCGCATGTCCTAAGCATCTCTCTCCAAAGAGGCTTATCTGCAGACACCTAGGTGAAGCGCCAAAATATGCACCTCATGAAATACAACCAATACATCCACATAACCAAAGTAACCAATTAGTTTTTGGGTGCCACTAAATCTTTCATAACATTTATCATACATCAGTCATTATACCTCAAGTAAATACAACCCATACACCGAGTAATGATCCTCAATCCATCACAACCTATACACATTAAACCAATATTAGTCCATAAAAAAACATTAACTAGAATATATGTGTGTGAATAACAAAAACACATTATATCCCTCTACACACATATATAAGGAAAACTAATCATTCTGCCTAACAGCACATATAACTACCAAAAGAATAGAGTGGGGTCAAAAGGGGTAGTCAGTCATCTATCCTTCCTCCAGAATATTTGGAAAAACAGCCCCTAGGGCTCAGAATCCCTGGGGTGTTAGTCCTAACTGATGGGGTGAACTATCATATAGAAACACAAAATGTATAGAAAATACTATAGCTCAAAAATAGACTATGGGCATAACCTAGTCTTAGACTCAAATGTAGTTAACGTCTCTCAGACTCCTAGCATCAACTACTAAGACTAGGTATCCTATAATCACACAGCCATTTAAAGATATTAATAACATTACTTCATTTCTTCTTATCAATTTTACTTTATGCTAATTATTTCATGAAACATTAATTAACCATTAACAATACTACATTATATTTTATCAGCATCACACCCAAAGTCCACTTTTCCTTTAAATTGAATCCTCAACATTGTGTCATAGCAAGCTCCAACCCCATCAGTTAATCATCATATATTCTATCATTTATTAACAACATTATCACTTTCCAAAATTCCCAAAAATTCTAGAAAACATTCTAATCTACCAAAAACATGGGTCTCAACACATTGAGTATGTGAACTACCCGTCGAGTATTTTCTACCTATAGCAGGAGCGTAGACCCATTATCCCTCGAGTAGATAAACACAAAAGGAACAGGGCATACCCCATGTGTCTTTCCCCCTTTTGAAAGAAGGGTAAGAAAGACGATATGCATTGAGCAGTGGGGAAAGTAAATTAGATAAACAACTAAAAATATTCAAAAAGCATCCAATCATTCACATCCAACCAGTTTCATCATCTCTGGTGTCCTCCCCAACACCCTCATGTATAAACTCATGCATCCCACCAATCTAGGCATAAACTTTTGCCATAAACAATGGGCCTCATTGCCCCAACATATCACAATATCCATCCATGATCACATCATAACAAAGAAAGTAGAAACAATCATTATATCAATTGGGCTCTTGGCCCTTAAACAAGGCATCCATCCTACATACATAATGAGTACTCATGGCTCTAAAAAACAAGGAACTCAACCTTACAATAAATATGGTAACTAAGAACCCCACCAGACATTATCTTTTTGTAAACAACTAGTTTATTAATCCATATTGAATTAACTAATTCATCATTAGTAGGTTCCAACTATAGGAAACCTATGTATCAAGCTATCATAGATATCACAAATTAACTAAACATTCTTACTGTATCAATTTTATTACCATCAAATTATAACAAAAACAACCAGATTCATTTACATGCCTCTTTGTCTTTATCCATTTAATTATCCATTAATTCTGAATTTACATTTTTTACTAATTTCATCAAATAAGAGGCAATGCATAGATATCACAATATCTATCAAATTAAGTGGAAAAATGTTATAACGGTGAAAATAAAAAACATGTGATCGAAATAATTCTTTTAATCTTGTTTAAGTATTTAATTAGGTCTATTCCATTATGATAAAAAGATATAAATAATTCTAACTCTATGATTGAACATAAATAATTATAGAAATAATGAATCTCTAACCTCAAAAGGTTTCTTATATTCTTCACTCAAGAATGGATCAACACCAAGGATCATGATCACCTTTCCTGTAACGATTGCATCCACTTGAGGATGTCTTGAAACAACCTCATCAAAAACAACCAAAAGAAACTCCCTTAAAACCATAGAGATCAATGAAAATAACATGGGAAAGAGGAACATGAGAAAAAATATTGACGAAAAAAAAGAGAAAAGAGGTAGATCGTTCCTTGGATTGAAGAAGGATCAAAGAATGATGTGGGGAACTGATCCAGGAAGAAGGAATCCGTAAATATTGAATAGGGAGGTGTTTGGGTCGTCTATAGTCGAGAAATGGTGCACTCAATCAATGGGGTTTGAAAAAATAGAGTGGTTGGGAGTCTCTAAAATCCCTATTGGAGGGGAGTACACGACATGTACCTCCATGTCACATCATGTTCAGCCTCGAGGCTGACTAACGCTAAAAAACACGTCTTCTTAGTGTTATTTTTTATTTTTATGAAAACCAAATGGTACACATTGTATACCCATTGGTAAAGTCATGTATCCCATATTTCTATATTCTCGTGATCGAACTCATCCAGACTTCCTCCGAGAACCTCAGTCTTCCAAAACTTGCAAAGGGTAAATCCACTCAAATCCAAGCCCTTAAATCAGACACCTCTCAAAAAATTCTCATCCTCCATAATTCAAAACCGACCCATAGAGGAAAACAGAAAATGATATTTCTAAACAACCACCCCATGAGATATCTCTCAATGATCTTGCCATCATAGGAGCTCAACCACATCAAGAGAACAATGCAACACCTCATGACAACCACAACTTACACCTAAACACTCTCTTGGGGGAGATAACTCTCAAAAAAGAGTAAGACACAACAAACAACATAAGAAATCCATCTTGTAGATACGAAATGTCTACAACCAAAAAATGAACATCGAACAAGGAAAGAGCAAACATAAAAAATCTCCAGATACTGAGCATGCATATGAGATTCACGTTCCAAGGTACTCTCCTCCATTCCCCTATGTCTCCACAAGACACAAACCAAGGGGATTGAATGCCCACACAACACCTTCTCCTTACAGTCCTGGATCTCTACATGATGCTCCTTGATGGCCACAACATTGTCAACATCGATCTCACCCAAGTCGATGATGTGAGAGACGTCATAAAGATAACGACAAAGATACAACATGTGAAAAACATCATGTATTCAGATCATTTGTGGGGGATGTGCTACCTGATATGTCAGGAATCTGATATGAGACCACACCTCGAAAGGCCCAAAAAACATAAGAGATAGCTTAAACCCACAAACAAACCTTTGCTTCCCATGATGAGGATTCACCTTCAGAAACACATGATCCCCCAACATAAAACTCTAAAGGTATCCTCCTTTGACTGGAATATGATTTCTGATGATCCTGCTCTACCTTCATCCTCTCATGAGTAACTTGAACCATCTCTGTCATTTTCTTTAAAAGTTCATCCCATGAATTTATAATTCCCAGACCACGGTCCTGCACAATAGAGAATGGAAAGTTTGTCCATATAAGGCTTCAAACGGCACCATACCGATAGTGTTTTGAAATCTATTATTGTAATATAACTAAACTAAGTGTAAGGGACTCATAGAAAAACCTCCGAAATCTAGGATATAAGAGTGCAACATGTATTTAAGGTTCTGGATAGTCTACTCTATCTGATTGTCCTTCTGTGGGTGAAAAGTAGTGTTATGGGATAGCTAAGAAACAAAACCATGCTAGTCACCTCTCTACACCCTGGAGGTGAAATGAGTATCTTGATCAGAAAATATTATCCTCGGGATGCTGTGGTGTCTCACAACCTCCCCCAGATAATTCCTCAATAAAACCTCTAATGAGATCGATTCATTGATTGCAATAATGTGGGATGATTTTTTCCAAACAATCCACTACCACCCATTGGTGGCATGGCCTCCCAGAGCTTGAGGTAAACCTGTAACAAAATCCATTATGATGTCCTCCCAATTCAACTGAGGAACATCTAATGGCTGGAGAAAACCACCGGAAACATGGTGCTTGACCGTCACCCTATAGAAGACCAAGCATAGAGACACAAACATTGCAAATACAAGCTTAAGAACAGGACACCAAAACTGACTCTTCAAGGCTCGGCACATCTTTTTCTTGTCAGATGCACTGTTAAAGAAAAATTATGGAACCCTATGAGAACTTTCTCATGCATCACCAAAGGAATGAAAATCCTTCCCTAATACGACACTCGATGTTGTTCATCCTCAAACCCACCATTAGTGGCCTCACCACAAAAAAACTCAGTCTGTGCATACCTCCACCTCCAAATCCCCCAATTGGGACTCTTCCACCTCTTTCACTAGGTATAACTACACCGTCATCTAAAAAATATAACCTCTACCCCCAAATTTTCCAATATTCAGGTGTAATGATGAAAGTTCTTCCATCACACTCTAGGAGTCACCGGATTCACGTACTACATCCCTATGTGACTTCATACTCAGTACATCAGCTACAACATTCCCCTTTCCAGGTGTATACTATATATTGAAGTCATATTTCTGTATGAACTCCATCCGCTGATGCTACCACAAGTTCAGTCTTGCAGGGAAAAAACACACCTCAGGCTCTTATGATCAATGAAAACCACAAAGCACACATCAATGAGGTATTGTATCCACAACTTCAGAGTAACCACACTAATGCTAACTCAAGATCATGGGTGGCATAGTTACATTCATCAGGACTCAAATTACAAGACCCATAAGAAACTACGGATCTTTGTTTCATCATAAGAAAACCTAAACCTAGATGTGAATCATTCTAGAATACATCAAAATGAACTCCCTCTGCTGGTAGACAAAGAACTCGAGCACTTAAAAACCTCTCCTTCACATAATTAGAAGCTTCTTAGCACTGTTTAGTCTACACGATCACCTTATTCTTCTAAGTCAATGTTATTATAAAAGTCACAACCTAATGGAAATTGGATAAGAATATCCTACAATATCATGTGATACCAATCAAATATTTCACCTTTATCACTCGCTTTGGGGATTCCAAAGACACAACTGGATCTATCTTTGATGGATACAAATATATCCCTGTCAGGACACCACGTTCCCTAAGAAACATACTTCTCGATCCCAACACTACACTTCGACAACTCCCCAAATAGATATTGTTAATGAAGAACTTACAAAATAGTGTGTAGATGATTTTCATACTCCTCCTTATATGCAGAGTACACAAGGATTTCATCGATGAAAACTGAAAAAAAAAATATCTAGGAACACATGGATCATGGCATTTATCATTCCCATGAATATAGTTATAGAATTATTCACACTGAATTACATTACTATTAACTCATAATGCCCGGGAAGAAAATGGATAGCAGTCCTTAGGATATCCTCTTCCTTCACACGCATCTGATGATATCCTGACCGCAAGTCGATCTTTGAGAACCAACTTGCACCCTTCATATGATCAAATAAATCATCAATACATGGAATATGATAGTGATTATTAATGATCACTTTGTTTAAGTAGAGATAGTTGATACATAAACGCAAACTACCATCAGCCTTCTTCATGAACAAAATTGTTGCGCCCCAAAGTGACACACTCTATCAAAAAAACTACATTGTAACAATCTGTTGATATGTATACAAAGATACAATAACTCATAAGGGGAAATCCTATATGGATACATATAGATAGTATATGCTAATATATGTAACTCGAATCCAATCTTGATTTCTCGTATTGGGGGTAATGCTAGAAACTTTTCTGTAAAGACATCAGGGTACTCTTGTATGACCCTGGGATACACCAACTACTAAACCTCTGAATAACTCAACATCAACTTGGCCATTAAGGATGAAAAGGGAAAAACACACCTTGGACCCATCGGGGGTTTCTCTCACCAATAAACACCACTAGATCTCCATCAGCATTGAAGAATACCACCTGCCTCTAGAAACAATCTATGATAGCCTTCTATGAATACAACTAATCCATTCTAAGGATGAAATCATATAGTGTATCCATAAACATAAGAAATCTCCCCAATAGTGGTGCTACCCCACCACTAGCTATTTGTCTTTACATTATTCAAAAAATTCATATCAACCTCCAACTGCTATAGTAAAATCCAAGGGAACTTGAAGCCTCTCTATCTCAAGTCCCATATAATGGACAAGGGAAGGTGTTATGAAGGAGTGTTTCACTCCAGAATCATACAAGGCATACACCTGCGTATAAAACAAGAAAATGGTACCTTGAGCGGCATCTGGCTTTCTGGGAATGGGAAATGATAAAGCATGAAGCTGACCATGACCTACTCTATGGCCTCTCTAACACTGATGTAGACCACTTCCAGGACCATGATCTTATCTCTAAGGATATAGAGAATCATGTGTCTATCCTATTCATGCCCCAACTATTCTCTGCTACTCCAAATTGGGTGTAACATCCTACTGCTGCATTAGCGAGAACTACCCCCATGGAGGAGTCTAGAGCGAAACACCTGGTGTACGATGACTTCTCTGAATGGTCGGGCACTCTCGCTACTGATGACCTCATCCTACAAAAAAAACAAGTGTCTGATCACTTGGCATAGGCTGGAGAGCCACCACCCCTAGAGAAATGAGACGCTGAGGGCTGGTACCTACCCCCAGCGGAATGGAAACTCTTATTCCATGAAAACTAGGAACCCCAGACCACATCTCTTCTTTGTGAAGAATCATTATGTCTCCCATATCATGTTGATATGGTCTTTTCCAATGTCCTCTCGATGACCTCTTCCCTCACCAGCACCACAAGATATTTCTTCAGCATAAATGGTGTCACCTGGTGTTAGATCTCCAAATGCAAATCCTCCACGAAATGCCTTACCATTGCCTCTTTATCTGGAAACAAGTTTGAAGCATATCGTAAAAGGTTCTTGAAACGTATTCCAAACTCTCGCACACTGGAGCTCTCATGTAGAAGGGTAAGTAGCTTCTAATCACTGGATTCCTTTGAGTTCAAAGAATGAATCTCGCCTATGAACTTGTCTCTAAACTCATCTCATGAGATCGTCGATTCCTTGTGATCTCTGGGGAACAAGAAACACCATGGCCTCACTTACCCACACAACATCGTCACAACAGAAGACATCGGGTCCTCCTTTAAAGGATGAATCAAAATAAAGGATATCTCAATTGTCTGTAATTAGTTGTATATAAATGCATCAGAAATGGAGAACTCTTAATTATGTAGAATCTAGCACTGAAAATCTCGGAGTGCCCTCCTCTAAGTGTCTTCATCATCAAGCTCTACGGTGTGGGAATTTGCTGACACATCTTGTTAGACATCTTCTGCACAAACCATATGAGGACATCGAACTGGAGCCATACATAAAAAATATAAAATAGTTAGAGCTCATAAAACTAGAATATATAAGACTAGAAATTAATTAATTAATTGTGTTTTTATTCATTTTTGTTTAACATATCCCAAGGTCTACCCATTCAAACATAGGAAAAAGAAGAATGATGCATGATCCTTTCCTTTGTATCTACCTTGAAACCGGTATCGCCTTATTTATTATCCAATATAAACCAAAAGATTCATGCATCGGATCAGAGGGGGACCCAAATTCCTATGTCACGACCAGTCTCTAGTGTTTACATCACATTCTAAACTTAACTGGCATTGTTTCTCAACCAACCCATGCATCCTCACATGTGCGTAACACCAAACTCCATCCTATCCCTCAACCATACCTATGATACCACTTTTTCATGACCCACTCCACACAATATGTACCCCTCCTAGGCCAGAAATGTGGGAAGGGAGATAGTGACCCCCGAGTCCCGCCTCTAGTAGGCCTCAGGTTGGTGACTAGAACCAAGGGTAAAATAACCACACAAATGGGAGGCATTAACCTATAGGAGAACACATGTCAAAGCGATAGATAAGAATGAAACAAACCAACTCCAAATCATAATAAATTACAAAATAAATCTCAAGTACACATATGTAATTCCATGAAAAAAATACTACAACTGAAATAGAAAACTGCAAGTACCAAAAGAAAATAAAAATAACTGCGACCACGATGCGCGAACATCTCCTGCAACCCCAATCTAGTCAAAACCAGCATGATCTCCAACCTACTCCAAGTGACCTAAAAATAGTTTATATTAGTGTAGGTTGAGTATAATAGTATACTTAGTAGGATCCTTCCTAGAGCCTCTCGTTCAAAAGTTAATAAAGCATGCTAAATCACAGTGACAAACAAGTGAAAAAAAATCCTCACCTAAAAAGGTATACTAAGTTACCATCCTCACTATGAATACTCACACCATGTATTGCATACAAGAGTATATAATATAATAAAGACTAACAAGGGTACCTCAATACCACTTCCCCCCTGTTTTCTGATTTTCCCCAACATCACACGTCATATGTATCTCTCTTCAAAAAGACATGCCTATAGACACCTGGGAGAAGCACCAAAATATTAAATTTGTGGAACACAACAACTACGTCCACATTAAAAAAAGTAATCATGTATTTTACAGAATCCACCATAACTTGCATAACATGTATCCTACATCGTACATCATACCTCCATTCATTAGAGTGCATACACCGAGTAAGGATCCTCAAGCCATTACAACCTATACACATTTCACCTATAGTAGTCCATAGGAATATATATCTAGAACATATGTGTGTAAATAACCACAAGCTATTACAGCCCTCTACACACATATTTGGGGAAAATTATCTATTGTTCCAACTAGCACTAGTAACTTCCAAGAGAATAGAGCGGGGCCAAAGGGGGTATTCATCCATCCGTCCCCCCTCCAAAATTATGGGTAAAACACACCACAGTGCTCAGAATCCCTGGGGTGTCAGTTTCCCTAACTGACAGGGTGAAGTAGAATATAGAAACACCAAAAGTACAGAATATACTATAAATCACAACCACATTATTGGAATAACCTAGTATTATACTTAAATACATCTAACATCTCTCAGACACTCGGATGGAACTTCTAAGACTAGGTATCCTATAAAAACAAAACCATTTAAATAGATTTATTACATTACTTCATTCCATTTTTATTAGTTATAATTTAAGTTAATTAATTATTTAAACATTAATTAAGCATTAAAAATTCAACATTATATTTCATTACTATCACACCCAAAGTCTAATGTTCCTTTAAATTGAAACTCCAAAATTGCATCCCAATAAGCTTTAACCCCATTGGTTAAACATCATTTATTCAATCGTTTATTAACAACATTATCACTTCCCCATATTCCTAGGCATTCTAGAAAACATTCTAAGCTACCAAACACAAGGTGTTCAACATGGTGATTAGGTGAACTAACTATCATGTATTCTCCACATATAGAAGGATCTTAGACTCATCCCCCCTCGAGAAGTAAAACACGAAAAGCATGTGGGATACCTTATGCATCTTCTACCCTCTTGGAAGGAGGGTAAGAAACACCAACTACCTTGAGCAATTGGTAATGTAAAGCATATAAACAACTAAAAAGATTTAGTAAGAATAAAATCATTCACATCCAAACCGTTTCATCATCTCTGGTGTCCTCCCCAATACCCTCATGCATAAACTAATGCATCTCTTCACTCTAGGCATCAACTCCTGCCACAACTAATGGGCCTTCCTACCCCCACATATCACAACGGTCATCTAGGATCATATCACAACACAAGAATTAGAAAAAAAATCATATCAAATGGGCTCTTGGACCTTAAACAAGGCATCCAACCTACGTACATAATGAGCACTCATGGATCCAAAGCACAAGGCCCTCGGCATAACAAGAAAGAGGGTAACTCAGAACCCTACCAACATTATGTTTTATCAAAAAACTGGTTCGTTAATCCATCGTGAATTACGCAATTCATCATTAGTAGGTTCCAACTATGGGAGATCTAAGAAGAAATATATCATAGGTATCACAAATTAATTAAACATTCTAACATCATTAATTAGATTTGAATCAAACTAAACAACAAAAACCAGATTCATTTACATGTGTATTTATCTTTAGCCATTTAATTAGCAATTAATTTTGGATTTATGTTATTTACCAATTTCATTATGAACAACATGATAACATGAAAATAATAGGTATCATACTATCTATAAAATAAAGAGGCTAACCATTATCATAGTGAAAAGAAACAACATGCAATTAAACTAATTCATTAATTTCGATTCAAGTATTTAATTTGGTCTATTCGATTAAGATCTGAAGGGATAAATCATGCTTACATTATCATAGCACATAAATAATTAGAGGAGAAATTAATACCCTACCTCACAAGGATTCTGAAGTTCTTTTCATGAGAAATGGTCAATGAAATGGATCACAACCACCTTTCCTATAATGATTTCATGCACCCAAGGATGTCATATCATAACTGAATCAAAAAATTACTCCCTTAGAACCATGAAGATAAAACCCCAGAACATGGAAAAGAGTAATAAGAGAAAATAGATCAAATAAAAAATTGAACGTAGCTAGATCATGCCTATGATTAAAGACGGATCAAAGAAGGAAGTGGAGAACTGACCCCAGAAAAAGGAATCCCCAAATGTTGAAGAGGGGGTGTCCAGGTCATTTGGAGTCGAGAGAGAGCATTCTCAAGATGTTATGTTTGAAAAACCTGAGTGGATGGATGTCTCTAAAATACCTAACAATAGTTCAGTACACGACGTGTTCCTCCCCATCACATTCTGTACTTCCTCGAGGCTAACTTACGCTGAAAAAAAAGAGTTGCATCAGTGCTTTATTTTATTTTTTTGAAACTCGAATGGTACACGTCATTTACCACTTGGTCTCATCATGTAGAACCCTATTTCTAGCTTCTCATGACCGAACAACTATAGACTTCCTCCTAGCCTTCTCTGAGCACCTTAGTCATCGAAAATATGAAAAGTAGAGATCCACGTAAATCTGGGCCCTTTCATAGTATGTGACCCACTAGGATTATTTCTCATTGGATTTTTGTGGTGTTTCATAAAGTCCAAGATTATTCTCTATCAAAATGTCAAGGCACCCATGAGAAAGAACATACTGTTGCAACATCAATAACCACATATAAACTCTCGTTGTGTAATAAAATCACATTGTCATAATATCTTATCAAGTAGGATGTATGATGATGTCATTAAGTTATTTACATAATACACCTTTCCTGGAATATATGAAATAAACATATCATTACACCATGGACATGGAATTTAATGTGATGGTTCTATTGTAATGAAAGGGTCGGGATATGAGATTTTATAATGATAGATGGAATAAACCTTTCCTTTACCTATCCATCAATAATATTTGAATCATGATACACCCAACATACCCAACTCCCCCCCAAATATATGGCATGATGGTTTTGGTCAGTAATGCTATGTGGGTGAGTCCTGACATACATTAATGATAATATAAATTTTTAAATACCATTATAGACACTCATATATAATTATATGTAATGAAAAAAAACATGAATAATTTCTACTAGCGTGTATGTTCTCGTAATCTCATATCTTGTAGATTAATAAGTGAAAACTTCATAAGATGAAGACTAATCCATTTATGATAATAGGTACTAGAAATTCTGAATACTATGTGTCCCTCCATAGTAAGTTGTCTAACTAAATTACTATATTTAGAATAATTTTATTGAAATTCAAGGTTCTTATCATAGCAAGAAACTGGTTTTTCCTTATCAATGTGAAATACAATCTAGGAAATTGTTACATTAAAATAATGCAGAACAAATGAACAATATGTAACAAGTTATTTAATTAATATTCATTGCATTGAATATAAATGTATTAAAATCAAAATCAGTTGGTCCTAGGAAAAAATATCTAACAAACTACCACATGGATTAGAAACAACATACTACAACATCCATTCTGATAAACCTCACATGATAACCGTATTTCTTCTGAGTCAAGTCTGATTCAAGGAGTCTTCTACATTGTCTTCCAGGTAAATACACCTCACTGCAACCTTAACTATCTGAAAAAAATCCCTCAAGAGATGATACATCCAAAGAATGTGTTTCCATTCTTGATGTGACCTTGGATCCTTTTTTAGAGCCACCACTATAGTATTATCATAATAGGGGGTGATATGATAATAGCTACATGATACCACATTCAACTCTTTTATGAAGTTGTGCATTAATAATTCTTCATTATCTTACTTAGAAGTTACAATATTCTAAGACTTTGATATATAATTTTTGACCATAAATTGATTTCATGTTAGAACCTGACCATTTATGGAGATGTCACTTGCATGTTTTAAGGTATTATTTTTATATGATTTGAGAATATATTTTTTGGGTTTATCATTGGGGTGATTTTGGGTGATGATTGGAATTATAGAAAGGAAATGGTAAAGTTCACTTTTGGCGCACATTCTTCCCTAACCATGTGCCCCAACCCAAAAAATAGTCCAAATATAGAATGAAGGGATTCTCACAGTTGGTGAATGGTTTCTGCAAATTTTCCCCTTATTTGGGTAAACTTTGTGCCCCCAAATAAGAGATATATAGTTAAAGTGCATAGTTAGAGTAAATTGTGCACCACAACCCAATAAACTGTGTATGGGGTTTAAATTAATCTGAATATTATTTTTTAAATTCTTGAGCCCCTATAATAACCCCAAATGAACCCCAACTAGGGAACAACCTATTTTTCTCTATTTTTCGATTATCCCAGATGAATTGGTAATGATTCTAACCTCCGTTCTTGTCGAATTGAATGGATGATTGAAAATGTGCACCTCTCGAGTAAGTAGTTCTTTCTCAATTAGATCTCTCTCTAATCCACTCCACTTCTGGACAAAATAGTGACATTTTTCAACTATTGATTCTAAATCTAGATCTAGTTTTTTTAGATCTTAATTCATATAATCATGGATCAATGTTTCATATCTACATCATGTTTTTTATTGCGTTCTTGATCATGCCATGCGAAATTGGGGATTTCTATTAGTGATAATTCTTTAATGTTTCGAGGTATGTGGTCAATTATTCAAACCCCATAGTCATGATTTCAATTACTTGTATGTAACTATAGAATTTATATAGTTCATTTACCAATTGGGTTACCTAATTGAATCAATTAATTTAGTAAATTAATTAATTAAGGGACTGTGAATTGTGAATAATTGTTTATTGAATTAATTATAGAGATATTTAATAGATTAAAATTAAATAATTATTCTTTGAATTATTTATTGTGTAATTTAATTATTTGATCGTGATAATTAATTAAAAAATTAATTAAACAGATTTTGAATTGATTTAATGGAGATAATTAATTGTGGAATTAATTATAGATATATTGAATTATTTTATTGGGATAATTAATTGTTGAATTAATTAAAGGCATATTAATATTTTTAATTGAGATTAATAATTTTTTAATTAATTATAGAGATATTTAATTGATTGAATTGATATAAATAATTGATGAATTAATTATATATATACTTAATTATTTTATTGTGATATTAATTGTTTAATTAATTATAGATATATTTAATTTTTTAATTGGGACAATTAATTATTGAATTAATTATAGTGGTATTGAATTTTTTGATTGGGATAATTATTTCTTGAATTAATTATAGAGATATTGAATTATTTTATTGAGATAACTAATTTTTGTATTAAATAATGTAGATACTGATTTGACTGAATTGAGAAAATAACTTTTTGAATTAATTATGGGGTTATTGGGATTATTCAATTAGGATAATTGATTGTTGAATTTTTTTAAATTTAAGGGAAAAGACCCTTTTATTAAAATGAAAATTACATGAGAACAAATAAAAGGAATTTTGGGGTCAGACAAGGCATAACATCCCAAATCAATAAAAGAAAGATTCCAAGATTCTTTCTAATTTTTATCCTAATCCTGATTTCTTCTTCATACAATGATTTCCATTCAATGACTTGACCATGTCTACATCCACGACCTCTAGTATAATGATACCTTATGCTTTCATCTTGGTAGAGTAGGATTTCAATGTCAGAGCCATCTAAATCAATATGATCTTGGTGTGGTGCCTCCTTCTTAGCATCCCAATTGGTAGAACCACATCCTCTACCATGGACTTTGGGATGGAGACCCCATTAACATAAAATGGCATGTTCCCAAGTACCTTATGAAGAATCCTCTTATATTTTATATTCCTTATCTATTGGATTTATATTCATATTTTTAGCCTCATATGGTTCGATGACCATTTTGGGAGAATCATTAGTCAAATTCCTTTTGGACCTACCAGAGTGACAGTCTGTGCTAAATCAACAGGTAAACTACCTTCGTTCATACTGCCAAGATCCTAAAATACTAGGGAATAATTAATTAGTACCTATTCACAAACATCAATTTCACATATGTTGGAATGAAACCCACAATCATAATTTCAAGAATTAACTTGAATATTGCTCAAATATTTAGGTGGGGTTTGAGATAGAGAATCCCCATAGTGTCTTGGGATCCATCTTCTCTGTCCCAACCTAAAATGGCTCATTATCCATATATGAACATAAATTCAGAATAGGTGTGTGAAATTCCTTCTAGAAAATCAAAAAATCATTGGCATGCATCATCTAGTCAGAGGAAAATATTTTGCGAGAAGGGTACACTACATAAAGTTTAATCTTATCCTTACGTGCTCGCGAGTTGATCAATTTCATTTGAATATTTTTTTGGTCAAAAGCCTCTTGTACAACCATTTCCTTAGAGGAGATAACTTTAGTATGTTTTCACATCTTCTTGAAAAATTCTCCATCAAGAATAATCTCTTCATGGATGATTACTGCATGATGAGAGTGGGTATGATCAAATTAATCAATATTTTAATTCTTCCTCCCATAATGAAATAAATCTAAATCAGATATCATCTTAGAATACTGATCTAGGCCATCATCCAAGAATGTAGTAGTAGGAGGTTCCATAGTAAGATCACCCCTGATAAAAACTGGTTCTCCCATAGTTTTAGTCCCCTTTTATTCTTTCTAAATGTCAAGCCGCCTATGAGATAGATTTTTTCTAGACTCTTATCTCATGATGTCATTAGATAGATATTCCATACTTATTTTACCATGCTCAAGAATCTCATCCCATGACCAGGATTACTACCCCTTGATTTCTCCGGATCGTGCATCAGACATAGGTACAACAATTTATTATCTCAAACTAATTTGGGTATGATAGAACACAAGATCATCAACTATTGGCCCATAAGAATAGACATGATGCCCCTTATTCAAAATAGTCTCTAATTCTGTATTTTCTTCTGGTCACATCTGAAGGTTTAGATCCCCATTTTAATCCAATTGCGGTACATTATTGTCATTACCATCATGATTATTAGCTTTCACAGTTATGATTCCCTTATTAAATTATTTTTAAAGTGTCCACACAAAGATCAATAATGATAAATGATTGATCTTATGAAATTTGAATAATCATAACTAATGACTTTACAATCTGAGAAAAAATTAGGAGTATTTTCTTATTCAATTATTAGTTGTATCTCTTAATCATCAGTGGAATTGAAAAATATATTAATTAGAGTAGATAAAAGGCCCATTTGCATTATAAATCGTGTATAGTGCCTGAATATAGAAATATCAGTTTTTTTTTAATATTAATAATAACTCTTAGAGATAGTGTAATATAATATTTAATTTTAAGATGCCAAAGGATCCAATTTAGGCGATATACTATGACCCAAAGTTTAATAGAGAAGTTAGAAATATTAAAAGGATTAAATTTATGGTCCCAATCTAAGATGTGTAGAGATCCTGCATTGGAAGAAATGGAGGAAATTCCCCACGTCATCATCTTCAAGCCTTCAAAGAAGAAGTGTATGTGAATGAATATGTATCTATGTGAAATGCATTTCCATTTTGAGAAACCACAAATTTTCAACAAAAAATCAACAAGGTCGCCAACCATCCATGGCATGGATCTTATTGGAATAATGAGGTGCATAATAATTAAATGAATCAAAATTTTGTGGTTTTCCAAGACCACTAATGGGTCATCCTTAACTTGATCTATACTGACCTTCTATTTAATACCCCTACATTCGTACTCTTGAAAAGGGAGAATTCCAAGTTATTCACATTTACCTCGACTAAAATATTTTTATAAGATCTATTCTTCTCAATTTTTAGACCACTCGACCAACATCCACATTATTATGAGAATCAAAGTGCCTTAAGTTAATGAAATCACTAACCAGATACAGCATATTTGAAGGATATAGACACATGATTCCTTAGAATCCAGGGATTTTTAGAGAGTGATAATCTCTCCCACTCATCCCCCCCTGATTTTTGAATTAATTATTGTTATGTTGAGATTTTTGAGTTGGACTTAATTAATTATTATAATAATTAATGGATATTTTTATGAATATCTATTAATTGATATGATTAATTAAATTTTGAATTTTTTAATATGGTTGACATGATTAATTAATCCAAAAATTATATAATAAAAGTAATTTGATTATTTAATTATTAAATTAAATATTAGGATTGATGTTATTAAATAATAAATTAATTAATTAATGGAATTAATGTGATTATTTAATTTTTTAATTAAATAAAGGAATTGATGGAATTAATTAATTGATCAATTAATTCATGGAAGTATTGTGATTAATTATTGGTTGAATTAAATAATGGGTTTGATGGGATTAATTAATAAATGGGAGTAATGTGATTATTTATTTTTTTAATTAAGTAATGGGATTGACGTGATCATACAATTAGTGAATTAATTGATGGGATTGAATGTGATTAATTAATTGTGGAAATGATTAATGGAATTAATATGATAATTTAATTAGTGAAAAAATGAAGGTATTTAATGTTGTTAATTAATTATGGAAATAATTAAGAAAATTGATTTTAAAAATTAGTTGATAAATTAATTAAAGGGATTGAATTTGATTAATTAATTAGGGAATTAATTTGTAACACCCCAAGACTTCGTAGTGTGTACTTCTTCAAAACAATTCAATAACTTGCACTACACGTAACATCGATTTCAAGCGCACCAGGACTTACCAAAAAAGTCATTCAAAAGAGGTTATGAATAGTATTATCTATATTTTGAACATTATATAATCCTTATAATTTTAGAATCCATATTATGAGTTTCTTAGACATAATTTAAGAACAAATTCTTTTTTTCAGATAAAAGAAGTATTTTTTAAAAATGAACTTTTACCAAATTTAATAGTGAACCCTTTTTAAATCCAATATTTTAAACATTTATATATTCAATTTGACTAAATAAATTTATTCTTTAGAATTGGGACATAAAAAAATTTACAATTTTACACCCCAAGCGTCCACGGTATACTTCTCTTTGAATAATACAGTAGTGTGTGTTGTACGCAACTTCGAGTTCTAACACACTCCACAACCGACAAAACTAGCCGTTATAAATAGTAATACCTAATTTTTGAAATTATATATATTTTATATTTCAAAATGGACTTCATTTTTGGATTCGGAGTGTCGAATTTACCCTAAGTTGAAATTTTGGTATTTTTTGGATAACTTTAATATTTTGATGAATAGTGAAAATTACTAAATTTTAATTAAAAACAACTTTTTTAATCAAAATAATTAATAGTGATAAATTATGAATTTGAGTGGTTTTAAAGTATATTTAGAATATATTTTTACAATTTAATACAATTTTGGTCATTGGACATAATTTCACAATTAAACCGAACATAAACAAGTATCAATCTTTTGATAGTTATTATATCTTAAAAACACGCTTTTTGTTTTAACAGTGGGAATTATTTTTAAATTAATTTCTTCCACTTATGTGTTTTGAATTTGGAAAAATGGATTCCATATTTGGAATCAGGTTGTTCATATTGTTTGAATAGGTAACTTTTATTTTTAGACATTTTGAATAATTAATGCGGTAAATATTTTATTTACCATGGTTAAGGGTAAATCCGGTAAATAAGGATTAACAAATAATATTATAATAATACTAAATTACCCTAAAACATGTCCTAAACATATTGGTTGATACATGTTCGACCATAGGAATCTTTGGGTCGATTTTGGGACCCCATGGAGCCACTTGTAGGTGATAGGGACAGGTTATTTTAATTAAGTTAAAAAGAATACAAAAATGACACAAGCATATAGCTTTTAGAAAACGAATTTTTACATATGGTTATATATGTTGGATTTTAGACTATAAATATTCATTATAAATCTAAAACGATTTCCTACATAATGATATTTTATTTATAATTTTTAAATATTACATAATTTAATTTATTTATGACACAATGATGATGCAGTAATTACCATAATAGTGAAAATTTAAAATAATTGATATTATAAATACCCAAATAAATATAATTTTAGACTTTTAATGAATTAAAATAATTTTCTAGGATAATATGACATATTAGGATTGATTTAATTAACGTTTTTCGAAGTAATCATTCTATTATGAGTTTCGCAAAAAACAACTTTTGAATAGTGTCAAAATTGACATAAAAGAGTTTTTAAAACAAATATTATATTATTAATTGATATTAACTTCCTAAAAATCTAAGGTTAGGCCAAGAGACCTATATCATAATAGGTGTATCATTAATGGACCACTTGGGGGTCTCTTGAATGTATATAGTATGTTTAATAACCATATAATATAAAAATACAAAGAGACATTGTAAAAGTGAAACTAATTAACTTATAGTTAATACTCAAAGATAAGGTTAATATAAGTACCCAAACCTATCTAAATTCTATTGGATGAGTGGTTTTCGACCTATCCCCAACTTAAAATTTAAATAATCAACTTTGGAGCCATTATAAACCGAATATGAATTTATTATAAATTAATATTTGTAGCTTTTCCAAAGGTGCCCCTCACCCCTCTTATAAAAGGTCACTCCTCCTTCTCATTTCTTTACACCTTAAAAGCCTTTTGATTCGGCCAAACTCTGTCCAAATAGTCTCTCAACTTCCCTAAATACAACCTAGAGGCCTTAGTTGGATCAGAAAGCCAACCTAAGGAGCCCTTTTGATCAAATCAAAAGGAAGACCCCGAAGAAGAGAAGGTTAACCTACCCCAACCAAGGAAAAGTACAAGGTAAGGGGTTTTCATCTCACTCCTTATTCCAGTGAGATTCACGCCATATTTCCACCATTACCTTTTGTGTGGTGTATGTACTACCCATAATTATATTCTTTGTGTAATACACTTTAATTTATGTGTATTTACATATTCATTTTATGATACCTCTTTCATGGGTTATACATTTCGTAAGTTACCAAATTGGTAATTGTTTATTTCGCAATATCTTCATTATCCGAGGTTTTATATACGTAATAATATACTGGGATCTCATTATCATCCACATCCATTTTTCCTAAAAATGTATTTCAAAACATTTTTACTATTTACAAGAATATGGGTTAAAGACATTTATACCATTTTTTTACTTTTCAAAAGAGGTTTATAAAAGAATCATTCTGTCGTTTTCCAAACAAGTTCCTTTTAACCTTTTGAAAAAATTAAGGTAAGAATGTCTTTTTTTAACTTATATGTAAGGTGCGGTTATTCTCCGCCGTTATTACACCTTTAAAGCTTCCTTCACAAGCTTATAAAGATATTTTCAAAATAAAGGTTTTCTCAATAATTATGTGACTTTTAAATGATTTCAAAAAAGATATATTTGTCTCAAAGAGTATTGATTTCATCTATGTCAACATCCTTTGATAAATTTTAAACTTGTTTCAAGTTGATTATTATGATATAAATCATCCATATCGTATTTAAGGTTTTGTGATATTTTTTACTATGGATGAGTTATTTTTATGCCATTAATGGTGTATGATTAATGTTTCGAAATTTTGTATGTTAGTTTTAATACGAATGTTTATGTTATATTTCATCCTCTTATTATGATAAATGTGTTGGACTAGTATGTTCCGGGTTGGGGACCGGTAAAAGTAAGCCCTCCGGGTTGGTGTCCAGTTATTAGAGGCACTTCGGGTTGGTGTCTGGTTATTAGAGGCACTCCGGGTTGGTGTGCGGTTATTAGAGGCACTTCGGGATGGAGTCCAGTTACAGAGGCTCTCCGGGTTGGGTTCTGGTTACAGTTATCCCTCAGGTCTTGGCACGAGGACTTGACACAGAAATTAAAGTTCAGCATTATGCATTCCATCATTATGAAAGATGTTATTGATATTGCATGTGATTATTCGATTAGTAGAATATCCATGTGAATAATTAAATATCATTATTTCATTTTATTTTTTCCATGCTATGTTGAAGTTCATGTTTAAAAGGATTTTGTTTTAGTTATACATTGCATTAAATTATTATTCTTAATTATGAAAGTTTCCGCTATATTGTTATCCTTACTGGGCATTTGTGATCACCCCTTTTCTATGTTTTATTTTTCCCAGGATGTGAAGAAGTAATTTATGAATGACCTGTAGGGATAGTTTGTGGGGATATGAGTGTGGACTATGAAGAAAATATGTTGTTGTAGTTTTCATTTTTATGATGTAATGTAAGACTTTATGAATATATCTAATGCTTCCAAGGCTACTAAACTAATCAGTCTTTCGAGATTTGATCTTCTTGTGATCATTACAATGTTATGTAATAATGCACCGACTCTGGGTAACTAGGGTCGAGGCATTACAGTTGGTATCAGCGGAAGTTTAGTACAAACCTTGGAAGCTATATTTAGATAAACTCTGATTAGAGCACATAGATTTAAGATGGACTTTGAGGATTAGTATAGAAGAACTTCCTAGAATTTTGGTATTGTAGAGATTTTGTGAGTTTTCCGAGCAATACATCCCTGTCTGGATACAAGCAGGTAGAGGCGGCTCTGGCACAGATGTACCTAGGGGTAAAACCTGAAAACACCGCTTTGAGCTAGACTCGAATGGGAACTGGTGCATGACAACGGGCCTTGCTGCACTTTTGGTTACGAAACTCCCGGGGGATATGCTTATGATAATTCTCATCTTCTTTACAAACCATTATGAAGGGTTTATGAGTATATACTTTCTCAAAGGAGACATTTTTATGATTATGGATTATATCCATAAACTATTTAATTTATGTATTGTGTTTTACAAGTTTGGGATTAGGTATTGTTATTTATAAACTAATCTAGTGTATGCCATTGTTTAAAAATGGTTCCTAGTAGAGGGAATGAGAACTCCAGCAATGCACATGATACAAAGAGAAAGAAGGATCATATATTTCATGGTCTTAAGCCAGAATTTATAAGAGAAATAGTCTCACATGTATTATCATCATATGAATAAATAATATCATGTGTTGATAAGATAAGTAAAGAGTTTACTGAGTCTTATGGCTTTGAAGGGAAGCAAGAGAAGAAAAGGATTGAAGAGGGAATGATGGATAAAGGGAAGAGGGAAAAGAAGAATTTTCCCATATGTAATAACTGTGTGAAGAAACACCCTGGAACTTGCCTGAAAGGAATGGGAGTTTGTTATAAGTGTGGAGGAAAATGGCAGAAAGTACATCACTGCAAGGGTAAGAAAATGGTTTCAAATGTACAATGCTTCATTTTCAAGGAGTTTGGACACTACGCGAACCTATGTCTCAGTCATCAGACCATGCCGCAAATGATGCTATTGGATAATAATCAAGATATGATACTACCACAGATGAAGAGGAATGATTAGAGTTCTTATGTTGATTATGTCATTTTAGTGTTGTATCAACAATGCACTTTTTATAATCATTATGGAGTATATAAGGATTGTACTGCAGTACTATTTCATTATGGACTTGAGATTGTGTGGAACAAAGAAAAGTGACTCAATAGCAGGTTATCTTTTTGGAAAATGTATGGTTGAGAGAAAGATAAACCATAATATGGTTCTGATACCGAGGTAGTGATTTTAGAATAATACATTATTGTTTTGGATAAATTATATTGGATATTCTTGACTACTTAGAAACTGATTAATGATTTGTATATTCCATCATTTTTGGGTTTTAAAACATTTTTGGATTGAAGGAGTATATCTATTATTCTTTAAGGAATAAGGGATCATGAATGTAATCAATAAGGTTTTATGGTAATTCAGGATGTTGCAGTGTTTTAATAGAATACATGATGAAGGTATTCACATGTTATTACGCAAAAAAAAGATCTTCATTGTGTTTACCTTCCTTATAAATTTTGGACTGAAGTATTTTGGATAGTTCTAGTTTGGATTATTTTGGATTGCCATAAAAGGATAACCTGGAGGTCGGGTGGCAACCCGTTGCATCCGGCAAGGCCGCGAGACTTGAACCCACAACCGAAGGGAGAAAAGGGTGTATCACCTACCACTGACCCATGTGATGTCCGGGATTAAAAAATGTAGTTTTTCTAAAAGATCTGGTAGATGAATTATAAATTCGTTTTTCTTGGAACCCTATACGAATATGATAAATAGAATATATTTTTTACGTTCTATTATCTTTTAGAGTGAAAGATAAGTTTGTGGTAGCACATAGTTAAAGGATGAGACTCTACATGTCAAGTATATATTTTTCCTCTTATCTTATTCTATGAATAAATTAATTCTTATACTTTATTTAAGGAATCCTAAAACCAAAAATGTGTTATCCTAATACCCTATGTTTTGTTGAACCGATGGTATTTCAAATCATCATAAATTGATGAATTTAAGGACCTCAATTTTACACTTGTTTGTGATTGATGACCTCAATCACTTCCTATAAATATTTACATTTTTCCTCCAATTATATGTCTCTAATTTCCACCAATGTTCTCCTAATCGAGATCATAATTTGGTGGTGACGCTTTCATTTCTCTTTTCCTCATATTAAGACTAAATTTTAGTAACCCAATTTCCGATGTGGGTTTTCCCACAAATATATTTTCTATTTTCAACCTTTAATTTTTGAAGAACAATTTAAAATTGCGTGGACGCAATTTATTGAACGAAGGGAGAATGTAACACCCCAAGACTTTATAGCGTGTACTTCTTCAAAATAATTCAATAACTTGTACTACACGTAACACCGATTTCAAGCGCACCATGACTTACCAAAAAAGTCGTTCAAAAGAGGTTATGAATAGTATTAACTAAATTTTGAACCTTATATAATCCTTATAATTTTAGAATCCATATTATGAGTTTCTTAGACATAATTTAAGAACAAATTATTTTTTTTTTCAGATAAAAGAAGTATTTTTCAAAAATGCACTTTTACCAACTTTAATAGTGAACCCTTTTTAAATCCAATATTTTAAACTTTTATATATTCCATTTGACTAAATAAATTTATTCTTTATAATTGGGACATAAACAAATTTAAAATTTAACACCCCAAGCTTCCACGGTACGCTTCTCTTTGAATAATACAGTAGTGTGTGTTGTACGCAACTTCGAGTTCTAACACACACCACAACCGATAAAACTAGCCGTTATGAATAGTAATACCTAATTTTTGAAATTATATATATATTATATTTCAAAATGGACTTCATTTTTGGATTCGGAGTGTCGAATTTACCCTATGTTGAAATTTTGGTATTTTTGAATATCTTTAATATTTTGATGAATAGTGAAAATTACTAAATTTTAATTAAAAAAAACTTTTTTAATCAAAATAATTAATAGTGATAAATTATGAATTTGAGTGCTTTTAAAGTATATTTAGAATATATTTTTACCATTTAATACAATGTTGGTCATTGTACATAATTTCACAATTAAACCGAACATAAACAAGTATCAATCTTTTGATAGTTATTATATCTTAAAAACACGCTTTTTGTTTTAACAGCAGGAATTATTTTTAAATTAATTTCTGCCACTTCTATGTTTTGAATTTGAAAAAATGGATTCCATATTTGGAATCAGGATGTTCATATTGTTTGAATAGGTAACTTTTATTTTTAGACATTTTGAATAATTGCTGCGGTAAATATTTTATTTACCATGGTTAAGGGTAAATCCGGTAAATAAGGGTTAAAAAATAATATTATAATAATACTAAATTACCCTAAAACGTGTCCTAACCTTATTGGCTAATACATGTTCGACCATAGGAATATTTGGGTCGATTTTGGGACCCTATGGAGCCACTTGTAGGTGATAGGGACACTATATTTTAATTAAGTTAAAATGAATTCAAAAATGACACAAGCAGATATCTTTTTGCAAAACAATTTTTACATAGAGTTATATATGTTGGATTTTCGACTATAAATATTAATTAGAAATATAAAACGATTTCCTACATAATGATATTTTATTTATAATTTTTAAATATTACATAATTTAATTTATTTATGACACAATGATGATGTAGTAATTACCATAATAGTGAAAATTTAAAATAATTGATATTATAAATACCCAAATAAATATAATTTTAGACTTTTAATGAATTAAAATATTTTTCTAGGATAATATGACATATTAGGATTGATTTAATTAACTTTATTAGAAGTAATCATTCTGTTATGAGTTTCACAAAAATCAACTATTGAATAGTGTCAAAATTGACATAAAATAGTTTTTAAAACAAATATTATATTATTAATTGATATTAAATTCCTAAAAATCTACAGTTCGGCCAAGAAACTTATATCATGATAGGTGTATCATTAATGGAACACTTGTGGGTCGCTTGGATGTATATAGTATGTTTATTAATCATATAATATAAAAATACAAAGAGACATTGTAAAAGTGAAACTAATTCACATAGAGTTAATAATTAAGGATAAGGTTAATATAAGTACCCAAACCAGTCTGAATTATATTCGTTGAGTGGTTTTCGACCTATCCCCACCTTAAAATTTAAATAATAAACTTTGGAGCCATTATAAACCGAATATGAATTTATTATAAATTAATATTTATAACTTTTCAAAAGATGCCCCTCACCACTCTTATAAAAGGGCACTCCTCCTTCTCATTTCTTCACACCATCAAAGCCTTTTGGTTCAGCCAAACTCTTCCCAAATAGTCTCTAAACTTCCCTCACTACAACCTAGAGGCCTTAGTTTGATCAGAAAGCCAACCTAAGGAGCCCTTTTGATCAAATCAAAAGGAAGAACCCGAAGAAGAGGAGGTTAACCTACCCCAACCAAGGAAAAGTACAAGGTAAGGGGTTTTCATCTCACTCCTTATTCCCATGAGATTCATGCCATATTGCCACCATTACCTTTTTTTGGTGTATGTACTACCCATAATTATATTATTTGTCTAATACACTTTAATTTATGTGTATTTACATATTCATTGTATGATACCTCTTTCATGGGTTGTACGTTTCGTAAGTTACCAAATTGGTAATTGTTTATTTCGCAATCTCTTCATTATCTAAGGTTGTATATATGTAATAATCTACTAGGATCTCATTATCATCCACATCCATGTTTCATAAAAATGAAATTCAAAACATTTTTACTATTTACAAGAATATGGGTTACAGACATTTATACCCTTGTTTGACTTTTTATAAGAGGTTTATAAAGGAATATTTCCGTCGTTTTCCAAACAAGGTCCTTTTAACCTTTGGACAAAATTAAGGTAAGAATGTATTTTTTTTTAACTTATACAATGGGTGCGGTTATTCTCCACCGTTATTACACCTTTGAAGCATCCTTCACAAGCTTATAAAGATATTTTCAAAGAAAAGGTTTTCTCTATAATTATGCGACTTTTAAATGATTTCAAAAAAGATATATTTCTCTAAAATATTATTGATTTTATCTATGTCAACATCCATTGATAAATTTTAAACTTGTTTCATGTTGATTATTATGATACAAATCATCCATATCGTATTTAAGGTTTTGTGATATTTTTGACTATTGATGAGTTATTTTTATGCCATTAATGGTTTATGATTACTGTTTTGACATTTGAATGTTAGTTTTAATACGAATGTTTATGTTATATTTCATCCTCTTCTTATGATAAATGTGTTAGACTAGTATGTTCTGGGTTGGGAACTGGTAAAAGTAAGCTCTCCGGGTTGGTGTACGGTTATTAGAGGCACTCCGAGTTGGTGTCCGGTTATTAGAGGCACTCCGGGTTGGTGTCCTGTTATTAGAGGCACTCCGGGTTGGTGTCCGGTTATTAGAGGCACTCCGATATGGAGTCCGGTTACAGAGGCTCTCCGAGTTGGGTTCCGGTTACAGTTATCCCTTAGTTCTTGGCACGAGGTCTCGACATAGAAATTAAAGTTCGACATTATGCATTCCATCATAATGAAAGTGGTTATTGGTATTGCATGTGATTATTCGATTAGTAGAATATCCATGTGAATAAGTAAATGGAATTATTTAATTTTATTTTTTCCATGCTATGTTGAAGTTCATGTTTAAAAGGCTATTGTTTTAGTTATACATTTCCTTAAATGTTTATTCTTAATTATGAAAGTTTCTGCTATATTGTTTTCCTTACTGGGCATTTGAGCTCACCCCTTTTCTTTGTTTTATTTTTCCCAGGTTGTGAAGAAGTAATTTATGAATGACCTGCAGGGATAGTATGTGGGGATATGAGTGTGGACTATGAAGAAAATATGTTGTTGTAGTTTTCATTTTTATGATGTAATGTAAGACTTTATGAATATATCTAGTGCTTCCAAGGCTACTAAACGAATCGGTCTTTCGAGATTTGATCTTCTTGTGATCATGCCAATGTTATGTAATAATGCACCGACTCTGGGTAACTGGGGTCGAGGCGTTACATAATTAATGGAATTGACGTGAAATTTTAATTAGTGAATTAATTGAATAAATTTAATGTTATTAATTGATTATTGAATTATTTATTAGAATTGATATAGAATAATAAATTAGAGATTTAATTAATTAGGATTCTAGTGATGATACAATTGAATGATGTGGATTAAATAATTAGTGATTTAATTAATTGGGATTATCATGATGATGCAATTGAATGAATTGTATTAATTAATTGGTGAATTAATTAATGATGACTATTTTGTTCATGAAATTTAAAATGGATTAAATAATTTATTAATAAATTAATGTTATTAATTTGATTAATAAATTGTTTAATTAACTAGGTATATTGTTTTGATTAGTTAATTCTTTAATGAGCTAATGGAAATAATGTGACAATGTAACGCCCCGACACTAGATACCTAGAGGCGGTGCATTATTACATAACATTGGCATGATCACAAGAAAGATCAATTCTCTAAAGACCGGTTAGTTTTGTAGACTTGGAATAACTAGATACATTCATAAGTTTACATTACATCATAAAATGAAAACTACAACAATATAGTCTCCATAGTCCAAACTCTTATCCCCTCATATTATCCCTACAGGTCATTCAAAAAATACTTCTTCACATCCTGGGAAAAATAAAACATAGAAAGCGGTGAGATCAAATGCCCAGTAAGGATAATAATATAGCAGAAACTTTCATAAATAGGAATAAACATTTAAGGCAATGTATAACTAAAACAAAATCCTTTTAAACTTGAACTTCAACATAATATGGCACAAATAAAATTAAATAATTCCATTTACTTATTCACATGGATATTCTACTAATCGAATAATCACTTGCAATATCAATAACCACTTTCATAATGATGGAATGCATAATGCCAGACTATCATAACCACATAGCAAAGGCCTCGTGCCAAGACTAAAAATAAGATTTTGTCAATTCCTTGTGCCATGAAACTAGTTTGTCTCATGAGACCTACTGATGCATCTAGGAGCTATAGCGGGCTCAGACCGTCACATATTAAGTCCAATGCATTCCTCATATGAACAGGTTTAAACATAACATAAACATTCGTATTAAAACTAGAAACCGAAATGTCAATACATTCTCCATAAACCATGAATGGTATAAAAATAACACATCCACATTCAAAAAAATAACAAAACCTTCAATAAAATATGGAAGTTTTGTTTCATAATAAATCAACTTCAAATAAGCTTAAAATCCATCAAAGGATGTTGACATAGATGAAATCAAAAATATTTTGAGAGAAATATCTCTTTCTTTTTTGAAATCATTTAAGAGTTACATAATTAGAAAATCAAAAATTTACTTTGAAAATTTTCTTATAAGCTTGTAAGGGAAGCTTCAAAGATTTTATAACGGCAGAAAATAGCATCACCTGCCGTATAATTTTAAAAAACATTCTTACCTTAATTCTGTTGAAAAGGTTAAAAAGATCCTTGTTTGGAAAACGATGGAAAGATTCATTTATAAACCTCTTATAAAAAATAAAAAAGGGTATAAATGAATTTATACCATAGTCTTTAAAACAGTAAGAATGATTTGAAATAAATTTTTCAGAAACATGGATGTGGATGATAAAGAGGTCCTAGTAGATTATTACGTATAAACAACCTCGGATAATGAAGAGATTGCGAAATAAACCCTTACATTGTACTTTTCCATGGTTGGGATAGGTTAACCTCTTGTATAATGGTGAAATAATTGTTATTAAGTTATACAAGAATCATTTACATTAATATGATATCATATATGATCTTTTAACATTGATTGGTTAATAATATTTTAGAATTATCGTCGTTTCGTGTTTTAACTTACTCATTTTCTTCTATATGTTTTGTTATGTAAGTCATGTTTGTTATGGATATATTGTATCTTATTCATATCCATAATGATATTAAGTCCTTAAACATTATTATTAATCTTCAAATGAGAATTATACTTGAATGGATACGATGGAGAAAGAATCTCATTGCGTTCGTGGAGACGGTAGTCCGTACGTACGCACGAGTGACAATATCATTCTTTTGATATTAAAATAATATATAATTGGATGGTATATCATATATGAATAATCATTATCATGTTATGTTTATTATTTACATGAATTAAAAATCATTATTATACCCATACAAATAATAATATATTGAATAACAATTACACCACGATGTGGAGACGGTAAGTCGTGTTACGCACGTATGGTGACATGTCATTCAAAGGATGGACAGAATACTGAATATGGTTGTACAATATTTATAATAATATTAAAGTGTAAATGAGATACTTGATTCATTATTTTATAATGGGGAAAACAAATAAAGAAGAAGTTGAATAAGAAATGAATTTGTAAAAGGGTGGTGAAAACATTACCTCTTCTTCAGGTTCTTCCTTTTATTTGATCAAAAGTCATCATTAGGTTAGCTTTATGATCAAACTAAGGCCTATAGGTTTAATTGAGGGATTTTTAGAGAGTATTCACGCAGGTTTTGGCCGAGACAAAAGGCTTTGAAGGTGTGAATTAATGGGAAGGAGGAGTTCCCTTTTATAAGAGGGGTGAGGGGCACCTTTGGAAAAGCTAGAAATATTATTTTATAATAAATTCATATTCGGTTTCTAATGGCTCCAAAGTGTATTATTTAAAGTTTAAGGTGGGTATGGGTCGCAAACCACTCAATAAATAAAATTTAGATAGGTTTGGGTCATTATATTAACCATATCTTTTAGTTTTAACTCTTAGTTAATTAGTTTGACAATTACCTTGTCACTTTGTATTTTTATATTATATAGTTAATAAACATACTATATACCTCCAAGAGACCCCCAAGTGGTTCATTAATTATACACCTATCATGATATAAGTCTCTTGGCCGAACCTTAGATTTTTAGGAATTTAATATCAATAAATAATATAATATGTGTTTTAAAAACTATTTTATGTCAATTATGACACTATTCAATAATTGATTTTTGTAAAACTCACAAAAGAAGGATTACTTCGAAACAAGGTAATTAAATAAATCCTAACATGTCATATTAACCTAGAAAATTAGTTTATTTCATAAAAAGTATCATATTATATTTATTTGGGTATTTATTATATCAATTATTTTAATGTTTCTCTATTATGGTAATTGATGCATCATTATTGTGTCATAAATAAAATAAATTATATAATGTCTAAAAAATATAAATAAAATATCATTATTTAGAAAATCTTTTTATCTTTCTTATCAATATTTACAATCTAATTTATCTTATGTATAAAACTATATTAAAAATGTTTTAGTAAATAAATTTGGATTTTAACTCTTTTAACGCTTCTTTGAATTTAATAATCATAAATGTCCTAATCTAATCCAAGTGGACCTAAATGATAATATTTTACTCCTAATGTTGTTTTTGGTCAAGATACACTCGTAAAATAGAATTAGGACATGTGTTAAGGAAATATTAATATCATTTTTACCCTTAATTACCCTATTTACTTTTAACCGTGGAAAATAAAAGTATAAAGTTACTATTTACCAAAAATTATTTTCATCTCATTGAACCATATTTTACTCCTTGATATTAACCGTGTCTCTCATATTTTCTAAATTCCACTCACAGAAGCGGTAAAATTATGTTTTATGAAAAAGTTTGTTTTTTTAACTACCACTTAGTGGTTTCACTATTCATCAAAAAAATGAAAGTTTCCTGAAAAATACCAAAAATTAGGCCTAAACTATATTTGATATTATGAATTGAAAAAAATGATGTTTATTTTACCAAATTCAAAACATATCTATTGCATTAATTTATTTAAAAATTAATTCACGTCGTCAAAACAAATTGCGTGTTATTAAGAGATAATAACTATCAAAAGATTGACACTTGTTTATGTCTGGTTCAAATGTGAAATTACATTCAATTACCAACATTTTATTAAATGGTAAAAATATATTCTAAATATACTTTAAAACCATTCAAATTAATAATTTATCACTATTAATTATTTTGATTAAAAAAGTTGTTTTTAATTAAAATTTAGTAATTTTCACTATTAATCAAAATATGAAAGTTATCCAAAAAGTACCAAAATTTCAACATAAGCTAATTTCAAAATTACTAATCCAAAAATGTTGTCCATTTAGAATGATAAAATTTATAAAATTTCAAAATGTAGGTATTACTATTTATAACGACTAGTTTGATTGGTTGTGGTGTGTTAGAATCTCGAAGTTGCGTACAATGGACGTCATTGCATTATTCAAAGGGAAACATACCGTGGAAGCTTGGGGTGTTTCATTGTAAATTTTTGATGTCCCCATTCTAAATAATAAATTTATTTAGTCAAATTGAATATATAAAAGTTTAAAATATTGGATAAAAAAACGTTTTCACTATTAAAAGTTGGTAAAGTGGATTTTTTGAAAAATAATTTTTTTGTCTGAAAAATATGAATTTGTTCTCACATTATGTCTAAGAAACTCATATTATGGATTGTAAAATTATAAGGATTATATAAAGTTTAAAATTTAGTTAATACTATTCATAACCTCTTTTGAACGACTTGTTTGGTAAGTCATGGTGCGCTTTAACTCGGTGTTGTGTGTAGTGCATGTTATTGAATTATTTTGAAGAAATAACACACTATGAAATCATGGGGTGTTACATTCTCCCCTCCATCAATAAATTGTGTCCTCGCAATTTGAAATTGTTCTTCGAAAATAAAAAGTTGAAAATAGAAAATATCTTTGTCGGAAAACACACATCAGAAATTAGGTAACTAAAATTTAGTCTTAATATGAGGAAAAGGGAAATGAAAGGGTCACCACCAAATTATGATCTCGATTAGGAGAACATTACTGGAAATTAGAGACATATAATTGGAGTACAAATGTAAATATTTATAGGTAGTGATTGAGGTCATCAATCACAAAAAAGTTTAAAATTGAGGTCCTTAAATTCATCAATCTATGATGATTTGAAATACCATCGGTTCAAAAAAAACATAGGGAATTAGGATAACACATTTTTGGTTTTAGGATTCCTTAAATAATGTATAAGAATTAATTTATTAATAGAATAAGAGAAGAATAAAAAATATATTCTTGACAAGTAGAGTTCCATCCTTTAACTAATTTCTACCACAAACTCATCTTTCACTCTAAAAGATAATAGAATTTAAAAAAAATATATTCTATTTATCCTATTCGTATAGGGTTCCAAAAAAATGAATTTATAATTCATATACAAGATATTTTTTTAAAAAACCTACATTATTTAAATCCGAACATTGCGTGGGCCAGTGGTAGGTGTTACACCCCTATCGCCCTTCGGTTGTGGGTTCAAGTCTCGCGGCCTTGCCGGACGCGACGGGTTGTTGCCCGACCTTCGGGTTGTCCTTTTATGGAAATCCAAAAATAATCTGAAATAGAACTATCCAAAATTCTTTAGTCCAAAATTTATAAGGAAGGTAAACAAAATGAAGATCCTTTTTGCTGCGTAATAACATGTGAACACCTTCATCATGTATTCTTTTAAAACACTGCAACATCCTTAATTACCATAAAACCTTATTGATTACATTCATTATCCCTTATTCCTTAAAGAATAAAGGATATAATCCTTCAATCCAATAATTTTGTAAACCCCTAAAATGATGGAATATACAAATCATTAATCAGTTTCACGGTAGCCAAGAATATCTAATATAATTTATCCAAATCAATCAGGTATTATTCTAAAATCACTACCTTGGTATCAGAACTATATTATGGTTTATCGTTCTCTCAACTATATATTTTCCAAAAATTTAACCTTCTATTGAGTCACTTTTCTTTGTTCCACACAATCTCAAGTCCTTAGTGAAAAAGTACTGCAGTACAATCTTTATATACTCCATAATTATTATAAAAAGTACATTGTTGATACAACACTCAAATGACATAATCAATATAAGAACTCTAATCATTCATCTTCATCTGTGGTAGTATCATAACAAGATTATTATCCAATATTATCATTTTCGGCATAGTCTAATGACTGGGATATAGGTTCACGTAGTGTCCAAACTCCTTGAAAATGAAGCGTTGTACATTTGAAACCATTTTCTTACAATTGCAATCATGTACATTCTTCCCTTTTCCTCCACACTTATGACCAACTACCATTCCTTTCAGGCAAATTCCAGGGTGTTTCTTCCCACTGTTATCACATATGGAAAAATTCTTCTTTTCCCTCTTCCCTTTATCCATATTTCTCCCATCTATCCATTCCTTCTCTTGCTTCCCTTCAAATCCATAGGACTCAGTAAACTCTTTACTTATCTTATCAACACATGATATTACTTCTTCATATGATGATGATACATGGGAGACTATTTTTCTTATAAATTATGGCTTAAGACCATGAAAAATATGATTCTTCTTTCTCTTTGGATCATCTGCATTGCTTGAGTTATCATTCCTTCTACTCGGTGCCATTTCTAAACAATGGCATACACAAGATTATTTTATGAATAACAATACCTAATCCCAAACTTGAAAACACATAACAGAAATTAAATAGTTTATGGATATAATCTATAATCTTCAAAATGTCTCCCTTAAGGAAGTATATACTTATAAACCCTTCATAATGGTTTGTAAAGAAAATGGAAATTATCCTAAGCATATCACCCGGGAGTGTCATAACCAAGAGTGCAGTAAGGTTCGTAGTCGTGCACCAGTTCCCGTTCGAGCCTAGCTCAAAGTGGTATTTTCGACTTTCACCCCTAGGTGCATCTGTTCCAGAGCCACCTCTACCTGCTCATATCTATACAGGGATGTATTTCTCGGAAAACTCACAAAATCTCTATAATACCAAAATTCTAGGAAGTTATTATATACTAATCCCCAAATTCCATCTTAAATCTATGTGCTCTAATCAGAGTTTATCTAAATCTAGCTTCCAAGGTTTGTACTAATCTTCCTCTGATACCAACTATAACGCCCCGACCCTAGACACCCAGAGTCGGTGCATTATTACATAACATTGGCATGATCACAATAAAGATCATGTCATGAAAGACTGATAATTTTAGTAGCCTTGAAATAACTAGATACATTCATAAAGTTTACATTACATCATAAAATGAAAACTAAAACAATATAGTCTCCATAGTTCACAATTTTATCCCCTCATATTATCCCTACAGGTCATTCATAAAATACTTCTTCATATCCTGGGAAAAATAAAACATAGTAAGGGGTGAGCTCAAATGCCTAGTAAGGATAACAATATAGCGGAAACTTTCATAAATAGGAATAAACATTTAAGGCAATGTATAACTAAAACAAAAGCCTTTTAAACTTGAACTTCGACATAATATGGCGGAAATAAAATGAAATAATGACATTTACTTATTCACATGGATATTATACTAAACGAATAATCACATGCAATATCAATAACCAATTTCATAATGATGGAATGTATAATGCCAGACTATCATAACCACATAACCAAGGCCTCGTGCCAAGAATACAAATAGGATTTTTTCAAGGCCTTGTGCCAAGACACTAGTTTGTCTCATGAGTCCTACCAATGCATCGAGGAGCTATATCGGGCTCCACCCATCACATATTAAGTACAATGCATTCCTCATATGAACAGGTTTAAACATAACATAAACATTCGTATTAAAACTAGAATATGAAATGTCAATACTTTCTCCATAAACCATGAATGGTTTAAAAATAACACATCCACAGTCAAATAAACCACAAAACCCTCAATACAATATGGAAGTTTTGTTTCATAATAAATCAACTTCAAATAAGATTAAAATCCATCAAAGGATGTTGACATAGATGAAATCAAAAATATTTTTAGAGAAATATCTCTTTCTTTTTTGAAATCATTTAAGAGACACATAATTATAAAATAAAACATTTACTTTGAAAATTTTCTTATAAGATTTTAAGGGAAGCTTCGAAGATGTTATAACGGCGGAAAATAGCCGCACCTGCCGTATATGTTAAAAAACCTTTCTTAACTTAAATCTGTCGAAATGGTTAAAAAGAACCTTGTTTGGAAAATGACGGAAAGATTCCTTTATAAAACTCTTATAAAAATTCAACAAGGGTATAAATGAATTTATACCATATTATTCAAATTAGTAAGAATTATTTGAAATACATTTTTAAGAAACATGGATGTGAATGATAAATAGGTCCCAGTAGATTATTACGTATAAACAACCTCGGATAATGAAGAGATTGAAAAATAAACCCTTACCTTATACTTTTACTTGGTTGGGTTAGGTTAACCTCATGTATAATGGTGAAATAATTGTTATTCAATTATACAAGAATCATTTACATTAATATGATATCATATATGATCTTTTAACATTGATTTGTTAATAATATTTTAGAATTATCGTCATTTTGTGTGTTAACTTACTCATTTTATTTTATATGTTTTGTTATGTAGTCCTTTTTTGTTATGGATAGGTTGTATCTTATTCATATCCAGAATTATATTTAGTCCTTAAACATTATTATTAATCTTCAAATGATAATTAGACTTGAATGGATACGATGGAGAATAAATCTCATCGCGTTCGTGGAGACGGTAGTCCGTACGTACGCACGAGCGACAATATCATTCTTTTGATATTAAAATAATATATAATTGGATGGTATATCATATATACAGAATCATTATCATGTTATATTTATTATTTACATGAATTAAAAATCATTATTATACCCATACAAAAAATAATATATTGAATAACAATTACACCACGACGTGGAGACGGTAAGTCGTATGTACGCACGTATGGTGACATGTCATTAAATGGATAGATAGAATACTGAATATGGTTGTACCATATTTATAATAATATTAAATTGTATATTATATAATGGATTCATTATTTTATAATTGGAAAAACAAGGAAAGAATAAGTTGAAGAATAAATGAATTTGAAAAAGGGTGGTGAAAACATTACCTCTTCTTCGGGTTCTTTCTTTTGATTTGATCAAAAGGGCTATTTAGGTTGGCTTTCTGATCAAACTAAGGCCTCTAGGTTGAATTGAGGGAAGTTGAGAGAGTATTTGAGTAGGTTTTGGTGGAACCAAAAGGCTTTGAAGGTGTGAATTAATGAGAAGGAGGAGTGCCCTTTTATAAGAGGGGTGAGGGGCACCTTTGGAAAAGCTGGAAATATTATTTTATAATAAATTCATATTCACTTTATAATGGCTATAAAGTTGATTATTTAACGGTTAAGGTGGGTATGGGTCGAAAAACACTCAACCAATAGAATTTATACAGGTTTGGGTCATTATATTAACCTTATCTTTTAGTTTTAACTCTTAGTTAATTAGTTTGACACTTACCATGTCACTTTGTATTTTTATATTATATAGTAAATAAACTTACTATATACCTCCAAGAGACCCCCAAGTGGTTCATTAATGATACACATATTATTATATAAGACTCGTTTCCAATATTTAGATTTTTAGAAATTTAATATCAATTAATAATATAATATTTTTTTGGAAAACTATTTTTTGTCAATTTTGACACTATTCAATAATTGATTTTTCTAAAACTCACAACAGAAGGATTACTTCGGAAAAAGTTACTTATATCAATAATAACATGTCATATTAACCTATAAAATTATTTTAATTCATTAAAAGTTTCAAATTATATTTATTTGGGTATTTATAATATCAATTATTTTAATTTTTCACTATTATGGTAATTACAGCATCACCATTGTGTCATAAATAAATTAAATTATTTAATGTATAAAAATTATAAATAAAATATAATTATGTATGAAATAGTTTTATATTTATAATTAATATTTACAATCGAATTTATCTTACGTATAACCATATATTAAAAATGTTTTAGTAAATAAACTTTGATTTAAACTCTTTTAACTCTTCTTTGAATTAAATAATAATAAATGTCCTAATCTAATCCAAGTGGACCTAAATGATAATATTTTACTCCTAAGGTTGTTTTTGGTCGATATACACTCGTAAAATAGAATTAGTACATGTGTTAGGGAAATATTAATATCATTTTTACCCTTAATTACCCTATTTACTTTTAACCTTGGAAAATAGAAGTAAAAAGTTACTATTCACCAAAAATTATTTTCATCTCATTGAACACTATTTTACTCCTTGATATTAACCGTGTCTCTCATATTTTCAAAATTCCACTCAAATAAGCGGTAAAATTAAGTTTTATGAAAAATTCTGTTTTTTTAACTACCACTTAGTGGTTTCACTATTCATCAAAAAAATGAAAGTTTCCCGAAAAATACCAAAAATTAGGCCTAAACTATATTTGATATTATGAATTAAAAAATGATTTTTATTTTACCAAATTAAAAACATATATATTACATTAATTAATTTAAAAATTAATTCTCGTCGTCAAAACAAATAGCGTGTTTTTAAGAGATAATAACTATCAAAAGATTGACACTTGTTTATGTCTGGTTCAAATGTGAAATTACATTCAATTACCAAAATTGTATTAAATATTAAAAATATATTCAAAATATACTTCAAAACCACTCAAATTAATAATTTATCACTATTAATTATTTTTATTAAAAAAGTTGTTTTTAATTAAAATTTAGTAATTTTCTCTATTAATCAAAATATGAAAGTTATCCAAAAAGTACCAAAATTTCACCCTAAGCTAATTTCAATATTACTAATCCAAAAATGATGTCCATTTCGAATGATAAGATTTATAAAATTTCAAAATGTAGGTATTACTATTTATAACGGCTAGTTTGATTGGTTGTGGTGTGTTAGAATCTCGAAGTTGCGTACAATGGACGCCATTGCATTATTCAAAAGGAAACGTACCGTGGAAGCTTGGGGTGTTTCATTGTAAATTTTTGATGTCCCAATTCTAAATAATAAATTTATTTAGTCAAATTGAATATATAAAAGTTTAAAATATTGGATTAAAAAAAAGGGTTTCACTGTTAAAAGTTAGTAAATTGCATTTTTTGAAAAATACTTCTTTTATCTGAAAAATATGAATTTGTTCTCACATTATGTCTACGAAACTCATATTATGGATTGTAAAATTATAAGGATTATATAAAGTTTAAAATTTAGTTAATACCATTCATAACCTCTTTTGAACGACTTGTTTGGTAAGTCATGGTGCGTTTTAACTCGGTGTTGCGTGTAGTGCATGTTATTGAATTATTTTGAAGAACTAACACACTATGAAATCATGGGGTGTTACATTCTCCCCTCCATCACTAAATTCTTTCCTCGCAATTTGAAATTGTTCTTCAAAAATAAAAGGTTTAAAATAGAAAATATCATTGTAGGAAAACCCACATCGGAAATTGGGTTACTAAAATTTAGTCTTAATATGAGGAAAAGGGAAATGAACGGGTCACCACCAAATTATGATCTCGATTTGGAGAACATTAATGGAAATTAGAGACATATAATTAGAGTACAAATGTAAATATTTATAGGTAGTGATTGAGGTCATCAATCACAAAAAAGTTTAAAATTGAGGTCCTTAAATTCATCAATCTATGATGATTTGAAATACCATCGGTTCAAAAAAAAACATAGGGAATTAGGATAACACATTTTTGGTTTTAGGATTCCTTAAATAATGTATAAGAATTAATTTCTTCATAGAATAAGAGAAGGAGAAAAAATATATTCTTGACAAGTAGAGTTCCATCCTTTAACAAATTTCTACCACAAACTCATCTTTCACTCTAAAAGATAATAGAACGTAAAAAAATATATTCTATTTATCCTATTCGTATAGGGTTCCAAAAAAAATGAATTTATAATTCATCTACAAGATATTTTTTTTAAAAACTACATTATTTAAATCTGAACATTACGTGGGCCAGTGGTAGGTGTTACACCCCTGTCGCCCTTCGGTTGTGGGTTCTAGTCTCGCGGCCTTGCCGGACGTGACGGGTTGCTGCCCGACCTCCGGGTTGTCCTTTTATGGAAATCCAAAAATAATCCGAAATAGAACTATCCAAAATGCTTTAGTCCAAAATTTATAAAGAAGGTAAACAAAATGAAGATCCTTTTTGCAGCGTAATAACATGTGAACACCTTCATCATGTATTCTTTTAAAACACTGCAACATCCTGAATTACCATAAAACTTTATTGATTACATTCATGATCCCTTATTACTTAAAGAATAAAGGATATACTCCTTCAATCCAATAATTTTGTAAACCCCAACAATGATGGAATATACAAATCATTAATCAGTTTCAAGGTAGTCAAGAATATCTAATATAATTTATCCAAATCAATCATGTATTATTCTAAAATCACTACCTTGGTATCAGAACTATATTATGGTTTATCATTCTCTCAACTATATATTTTCCAAAAATTAAACCTGCTATTGAGTCACTTTTCTTTGTTCCACAAAATCTCAACTCCTTAATGAAAAAGTACTGCAGTACAATCTTTATATACTCCATAATTATTATAACAAGTACATTGTTGATACAACACTCAAATGACATAATCAATATAAGAACTCTAATCATTCATCTTCATCTGTGGTAGTATCATAACAAGATAATTATCCAATATTATCATTTGCGGCATAGTTTGATGACTGGGATATAGGTTCGCGTAGTGTCCAAACTCCTTGAAAATGAAGCATTGTACATTTGAAACCATTTTCTTACAATTGCAATCACGTACTTTCTGCCCTTTTCCTCCACACTTATGACTAACTACCATTCCTTTCAGGAAAATTCCAGGGTGTTTCTTCCCACTGTTATCACATATGGAAACATTCTTCTTTTCCCTCTTCCATTTTTCCATCTTTCTACCATCTATCCTTTCCTTCTCTTGCTTCCCTTCAAAGCCATAGGACTCAGTAAACTCTTTACTTATCTTATCAACACATGATATTACTTCTTCATATGATGATGATACATGGGAGACTATTTTTCGTATAAATAATGGCTTAAGACCATGAAAAATATGATCCTTCTTTCTCTTTGGATCATCTGCATTGCTTGAGTTATCATTCCTTCTACTCGGTGCCATTTCTAAACAATGGCATACACAGGATTATTTTATGAATAACAATACCTAATCCCAAACTTGTAAAACACATAACATAAATTAAATAGTTTATGGATATAATCTATAATCATAACAATGTCTCCCTTAAGGAAGTATATACATATAAACCCTTCATAATAGTTTGTAAAGAAAATGGGAATTATCCTAAGCATATCCACCGGGAGTGTCATAACCAAGAGTGCAGTAAGGCTCGTAGTCATGCACCAGTTCCCGTTCGAGTCTAGCTCAAAGTGGTATTTTCGACTTTTACCCCTAGGTGCATCTGTTCCAGAGCCACCTCTACCTGCTCGTATCTATACAGGGATGTATTTCTCAGAAAACTCACAAAATCTCTATAATACCAAAATTCTAGGAAGTTATTCTATACTAATCCTCAAATTCCATCTTAAATCTATGTGCTCTAATCAGAGCTTATCTAAATCTAGCTTCCAAGTTTTGTACTAATCTTCCTCTGATACCAACTATAAAGCCCCGACCCCAGATACCCAGAGTCGGTGCATTATTACATAACATTGGCATGATCACAAGAAAGATCATGTCTTGAAAGACTGATTATTTTAGTAGCCTTGAAATAACTAGATACATTCATAATGTTTACATTACATCATAAAATGAAAACTAAAACAATATATTCTCCATAGTCCACAATTTTATCCCCTCATATTATCCCTACAGGTCATTCATAAAATACTTCTTCACATCCTAGGAAAAATAAAACATAGAAAGGGGTGAACTCAAATTCCTAGTAAGGATAACAATATTGTGGAAACTTTCATAAATAGGAATAAACATTTAAGGCAATGTATAACTAAAACAAAAGCCTTTTAATCTTGAACTTCGAAATAATATGGTAGAAATAAAATGAAATAATGTCATTTACTTATTCACATGGATATTATACTAAACGAATAATCACATGCAATATCAATAACCAATTTCATAATGATGGAATGCATAATGCCAGACTATCATAACCACATAACCAAGGCCTCGTGCCAAGAATACAAATACGATTTTTTCAAGGCCTTGTGCCAAGACACTAGTTTGTCTCATGAGTCCTACCAATGCATCGAGGATCTATATCGGGCTCCACCCATCACATATTAAGTACAATGCATTCCTCATATGAACAGGTTTAAACATAACATGAACATTCGTATTAAAACTAAAATACGAAATGTCAATACTTTCTCCATAAACCATGAATGGTTTAAAAATAACACATCCACAGTCAAATAAACCACAAAACCTTCAATACAGTATGGAAGTTTTGTTTCATAATAAATCAACTTCAAATAAGATTAAAATCCATCAAAGGATGTTGACATTGATGAAATCAAAAATATTTGTAGAGAAATATCTCTTTCTTTTTTGAAATCATTTAAGAGTCACATAATTATAAAATAAAACATTTACTTTTAAAATTTTCTTATAAGATTGTACGGTAAGCTTCGAAGATGTTATAACGGCGGAAAATAGCCGCACCCGCCGTATATGTTAAAAAAACTTTCATACCTTAAATCTGTCGAAATGGTTAAAAAGAACCTTGTTTGGAAACCGACAGAAAGATTCCTTTATAAACCTCTAATAAAAATTCAACAAGGTTATAAATTAATTTATACCATGGTATTCAAAATAGTACGAATTATTTGAAATACATTTTTAAGAAACATGGATGTGGATGATAAAGAGGTCCAAGTAGATTATTACGTATAAACAACCTCGGATAATGAAGAGATTGAGAAATAAACCCTTACCTTATACTTTTCCATGTTTGGGATAGGTTAACCTCATTTATAATGGTGAAATAATTGTTATTAAACTATAAAAGAATCATTTACATTAATATGATATCATATATGATCTTTTAACATTGATTTGTTAATAATATTTTAGAATTATCGTTGTTTTGTGTGTTAACTTACTCATTTTCTTTTATATGTTTTGTTATGTAGTCCATGTTTGTTATGTATAGGTTGTATCTTATTAATATACAGAATTATATTAAGTCCTTAAATATTATTATTAATCTTCAAATGAGAATTAGACTTGAATGGATACGATGGAGAATAAATCTCCTCGCGTTCGTGGAGACGGTAGTCCGTACGTACGCACGAGCGACAATATCATTCTTTTGATATTAAAATAATATATAATTGAATGGTATATCATATATACAGAATCATTATCATGTTATATTTTATATTTACATGAATTAAAAATCATTATTATACCCATCCAAATAATAATATATTGAATAACAATTACACCACGACGTGGAGACGGTAAGTCGTATGTACGCACGTATGGTGACATGTCATTAAATGGATGGATAGAATACTGAATATGGTTGTAACATATTTATAATAATATTAAATAGTATATGATATACTGGATTCAATATTTTATAATGGGAAAAACAAGGAAAGAAGAAGTTGAAGAATAAATGAATTTGAAAAAGGGTGGTGAAAACATTACCTCTTCTTCGGGTTCTTTCTTTTGATTTGATCAAAAGGGCTCTTTAGGTTGGCTTTCTGATCAAACTAAGGCCTCTAGGTTGAATTGAGGGTAGTTGAGAGAGTATTTGAGCAGGGTTTGACGGAATCAAAAGGATTTGAAGGTGTGAATTAATGAGAAGGAGAAGTTCCCTTTTATAAGAGGGGTGAGGGGCACCTTTGGAAAAGCTGGAAATATTATTTTATAATAAATTAATATTCGCTTTATAATGGCAATAAAGTGGATTATTTAACAGTTAAGGTGGGGATGGGTCGAAAACCACTCAACCAATAGAATTTATACAGGTTTGGGTCATTATATTAACCTTGTCTTTTAGTTTTAACTCTTAGTTAATTAGTTTGACACTTACCATGTCACATTGTATTTTTATATTATATAGTTAATAAACTTACTATATACCTCCAAGAGACCCCCAAATGATTCATTAATGATACAAATATTATTATATAAGTCTTTTGGCCAATCCTTATATTTTTAGCAATTTAATATGAATTAATAATATAATATTTTTTAAAAAACTATTTTATGTCAATTTTGACACTATTAAATAATTGATTTTTTAAAAAATCACAACAGAAGGATTACTTCGGAAAAAGTTAATTATATCAATACTAACATGTCATATTAACCTATAAAATTAGTTTAATTCATTAAAAGTTTCAAATTATATTTATTTGGGTATTTATAATATCAATTATTTTAATTTTTCAGTATTATGGTAATTACAGCATCACCATTGTGTCATAAATAAATTAAATTATTTAATGTATAAAAATTATAAATAAAATATCATTATGTATGAAATAGTTTTATCTTTCTAATGAATATTTACAGTCGAATTTATCTTACGTATAACCATATATTAAAAATGTTTTCGTAAATAAACATTAATTTTAACTCTTTTAACTCTTCTTTGAATTAAATAATAATAAATGTCCTAATCTAATCCAAGTGGACCTAAATGATAATAGTTTACTCATAATGTTGTTTTTGGTCGATATACACTTGTCCAATAGAATTAGGAAATGTTTTAGGGAAATATTAATATCATTTTCACCCTTAATTACCCTATTTACTTTTAACCGTTGTAAATAAAAGTAAAAAGTTACTATTCACCAAAATTATTTTCATCTCATTGAACCACATTTTACTCCTTGATATTAACTGTGTCTCTCGGATTTTCGAAATTCCACTCAAAGAAGAAGTAAAATTAAGATTTATGTAAAATTCAGATTTTTTAACTACCACTTAGTGGTTTCACTATTCATAAAAAAAATGAAAGTTTCCAGAAAAATACCAAAAATTAGGCCTAAGCTATATTTCATATTATGAATTAAAAAATGATTTTTATTTTACCAAATTAAAAACATATCAGTTGCATTAATTAATTTAAAATTTTATTCCCGTCGTCAAAACAAATAGTGTGTTTTTAAGAGATAATAGCTATCACAAGATTGACACTTGTTTATGTATGGTTTAAATGTGAAATTACATTCAATGACCAAAATTGTATTAAATGGTAAAAATATATTCTAAATATACTTTAAAACCACTGTAATTAATAATTTATCACTATTAATTATTTCGATTAAAAAAGTTGTTTTTAATTAAAAGTTAGTAATTTTCACTATTCATCAAAATATGAAAGTTATCCGAAAAGTACCAAAATTTCACCTTAAGCTAATTTCGATATTATGAATCCAAAAATGAATTCAATTTTGTAAGATAAAATTTATAAAATTAAAAAATGTAGCTGGTACTATTTATAACGGCTAGTTTGATTGGTTGTGATGTGTTAGAATCTCGAAGTTGCGTACAATGCATGCCATTGCATTATTCAAAGGGAAACGTACCGTGGAATCTTGGGGTGTTTCATTGTAAATTTTTGATGTCCCTATTCTAAAGAATAAATTTATTTAGTCAAATTGAAGATATAAAAGTTTAAAATATTGGATTTAAAAAAAGGGTTTCACTATTAAAAGTTAGTAAAATTGCATTTTTTGAAAAATACTTCTTTTATCTGAAATAAATGAATTTGTTATTACATTATGTCTAAGAAACTCATAATATGGATTCTAAAATTATAAGGATTATATAAAGTTTAAAATTTAGTTAATACTATTCATAACCACTTTTGAATGGCTTGTTTGGTAAGTCATGGTGCTCTTGAACTCGGTGTTGCGTGTAGTGCAAGTTATTGAATTATTTTGAAGAAATAACACACTATGAAATCTTGGGGTATTACAGGAAAGTTTATTTTTTAATTATTTAATTTTGTCGTTGTGATTAGTTATTTATATAATTACCTTATGGAATTGATGTGATTAATTAATTATCGATTTAATCAATTATATTATTGTGATAAGTTAATTTTTGAGTTAACTAACAAGTGATGTGTTTAATTAATTGTTGAATCAATAAATGGTTATATTGTGATATATGTGAATTGAAATGGCGAATGAAAACAATGAAATTCATATGTTTTTTTACTGAGAATGGGGTGTAGGACATGGACTGACACTCCAAATACCCTTGGGGTACTAAAAATGATTTTATTTTCCCATGATATGTATTTTTTTGATTGATAATCAGGGTGTGAGATAGGGACGGATGATCCAAATACTCACTAGGTTCTATACATGGTGCTCTATACCCAAAATATTAGCATCATACTATGGTTTCAGTTAGACATATTTTATATTTAAATCAAATGGATAATGAAATACCATTTTTTAGAAGAATTGTGAGTTAAAAGTATAAAAAATTTTAGACTATGACACGGGACAAGGTCGGTATTCAGTTACGAGTGACCATGGGAACCCATAGGTTTATGCGGTTAAATAAAGGATAATTGAATTAATGTAAATTTTTTGTATTTTTTATTTTATTTTACTCTTTATACATGTGCATACACTATTATTGACTGGTTTTTTAGAAGTCATTGGTGATATCCTACAAAGTTGTACTCACACCCAAATAAGGATGCCAAATTAATGCTCTGATAGATTACATGCTTGCATGACAGGTTAAAGTCAATGTCCTTATTTTAGATGGATGATTTGGGGATGATCATGGATGAGGGAAGAAGACATGGTTTGGGACCTACATCAGAGTTATTAGTGTCTTTACTTTTGGGTTTTCATTTTGACATAGTGCATGAACATTGGAATGAAAAATTTATTGTTCAGTTTTGATATTATATTTCCTGTTTTGGTTATCCTAATATATTGTTATTGTTTTGGTTAGGTAATATCATTTGGTTATTTTTATTATTTATACTAATGTATTACTCTAATAAAAAGTTGGTATAGTCTCTCTATCATTGATATTAGGCCTTCACTACTAGTCAGAAGCCTCTTGCATACGGGGAGGAACGCTATATGTCACATAGGTGACCAACTCGGGGCACTGGTGTGTGGAACCTGGGTCGGTATGCTAAAATTTTGTACCATAGAACATTTTATTTCATGTTTAGTAATGGTATAAAAGATACTAGGAATATTTAGGCCTTATTTAAGAGATCGTGCTTGGAAGAACCTTATTCAGGTATAGGGGAGAACCAAATTACCTAGGGTGGTATTATTGTTATTTATGTTATCTTTTACGATTGAATGTTATTTCACCTTGGGTGACACACTTGTGGTGTGATGCCATATTTTATTTTCAGATTGGTGGATGTTTGGATCGTGTCCCTATATGAAATAAGATTTAGTTTTCAGGCATCATTCTTGGTACTCAGGTTTATTTTTTGGGATGTATCATTTTAGGAACGCATGGGAAAATGGGTTTTGGGAAAGTTGATGAACATAAACTTTTTTTCCTTAATTATGAAATTTAAATGAAATAATACAAAATTTAAAATGATAATAAATTATAAAATAATGCAAGATTTGATATAATGGATGTCTAATATGAATCCTCAATTGAGAAAATTCTTACCCTTTCATAACCATGACCTATATAGAGGATGGTTCAAGGTAGTGATAGTGACTCGGTTTTGAGCATGTGGTTGGAAAATGGGGGAAATACATGATATGATTTCATGTAAATCTATCTTATTATTGATTTTAATGTTGTGATATGAAAATAATTTCAGTTGTTTATTTGCCCATTTATGTGGGTGGATTGGGTAGTGAGAATTATTTAGTTTGAGAACTCAGTTGTATGTTGTGAGATGGACTATATGGTTTAAAACAGTATGGTGACATGTTAGTTCACATGGAAGATCAATAGATTCAAAAGATTTTGGTTTTTCTATATTGGTAGGTAGCATCGGTGATGGAGTAATGTTTTTTAGTGTTCAAAATTTCCTTCATTGAAAATGTTTAGTTAATTAAAATCATGTCCACTACCTTGGCATTGTCTTCAGTATACAAAGAAAGCTCTAGCTTTGAGCTTAGCATGATGAATGTGTTCTGGTTGGTTATGGGGACCTTTAGAGGCTGAACATATCTATTAGTAAATTTAGAGTTAGATGGTGGGAGTTACACCATCAAAAAAATTTAAAATAGAATACTATAATGAACATGTTTAAATTTTCCAGGGAAAGGCCAATTGGGCCTTGGAGGTGGTGGATGTACATCATTTCTAGGATGTTTTTTATGGAATAATTTAGTGTTAGTGTTTGATGGTGTTATTTTGATTGTTGGGCATGGTGAGTTGGAAAATTTATTGGGTATGTTGTGTATGGTGTCGAAATTGAGATAGATGCGTCCATTGAGGAGCATTTCATACGTGTGTTAGATCATAGTGTGAAAGTTTTATAGGGAATGACTATGATGATAGCTCTTTTATTATGGGATCATGGACTTGTTCGAGAGGAAACCTGTGAGAGAAAATCTGAAATGATGGTTCAGTGGGTCGATCTTTTTGATTCAGAATCTTATGGATTCTTGAGAGTACATATTGAGGATGTACTATTATAGGGGGAGATTGTAATAACCTGGCCATTTCTGGAGACGTATCAAGATTTTTTTGGTATTATTTTTCCAAGAAATTAGAATATCTTGTTTGGGAATAACTTTGGGATGACTTTTGGTGAAAATTTGAATTACTTGAAGGAAATTGGAAATTTCATGGTTATCACATGGTTTTTCCAAACCGTGTACCCCATCCCGGAAAATCGTAAGAACCCAAAAAGTGGTGATTCACATGGATGGAACATGGTATGTAAAACCCTATTCCCTTTTAACAGAAAATATGCACCCCATAAAAGAGGCTCATGGTTACGGTGCACTGTTAGGGTAAACAATGTGCCCCAACCCAACAAAAAGTTTGCAGAGTTTAAATTAATCTAAAATTCGTTTTAAAATTACTAACCCCCTATATTAACCTAAAATTAATCCCAACCCAACCATTATCCTTTTATCATGATTTTGGAGTCTCTTATATTAATTTCTAATGTTCTCAATCTATGTTCATGTCGAATCAAGGGCATATTGGAGATCTACACCTCCCTGGGTAAGTGGTTCCTTCCCAATTAGATATATATATATCTCTCTCTCACTCCACTTCCCAAATATAAGATGGATGTTTATCCGCTATTCATTATATATTTAGATCTAGGTTGTTTATATCTTGATTTGTTAAATCATAGAATAAGGTTCTGGATTCAGATCATGTTCTTTGTCACGCTTTTTGGTATTCTGTACGAAATTGAGGATATCAATTAGCGAGTTTTCATCATTTTTTTGAGGTAGGTGGTATATTATAAAAATCTTATATTCATCATTTCAATTACATGTACATTATTTTAGAATTTATAGGGTTTCTTTAGAAAATCTCATTCTTAATTTAATTAAATAATTTGGAAATTAATTAATTAAGGGATTGTGATTTGGGAATAATTAATATGAAATTAATTATAGAGATATTAAATTGATTGAAATGAGATAAATAATTATTGAATTAATTATAGATATATTGAATTATTTGATTGAGTTAATTAATTTTTCAATTAATTATAGGGATATTATTTTTATTTAATTAATATAATGAATTTTTGAATTGGTTATGGAGATATTAAATTATTTGACTCAAATAATTAATTGATGATTCAATTATAGAGATATTGAATTAATTTATTGAGATGGTAAATTTTTTAATTAATTATAGAGATATTTAATTGATTTAATTGATAAAATTAATTATTGATTTAATTGTAGATATATTTAATTATTTGATTTATATAATTAATTCTTGAATCAATTATAGAGATTTTGAATTTGTTGATTGGGATGAATAATTATTGAATTTATTTTAGTGATATTAAATTCATTGATTGAGTTAATTTATTTTTGAATCACTTATAGAGATATTGAACTATTTAATTTGTATAACTAATCATTTAATTAATTAATGGGTATATTGAATTTATTGAATTGATGTAATTAATTGTATAATAAATTATGGGTTTATTGGTATTTCTAACTTGGAATAGTTGATTAATGAATTAATTATTATTTTATAGGGATTTTTATTTGTAATTAATTAATTATTGAATTAATTAACATAGAATGTTATGAATATGAATTTGTTCAGATGAATAATTAATTATTGAATTGATTAACAAGGTTGAGATGATTAATTTATTGATAAATTAAATCATGGAAGTAGCGTAATTATTTAATTGTTGAATTAAATAATGGGATTGAGGGGATTGAGTAATTTATGAATTAATTATTGTGATTAATGTGATTATTTAGTTATTTAGTTAAATAGTTTTTATTAATGGGGATAATTAGTTGAGGAATTCATTAATGTAAGTAATGTGATTGATGAAAATATTTAATTGATCAATTAATTAATGGAAGTGATGTAATTATTTAATTTTTAATTAAATAATAGAATTAGTGATATTAATTAATTGCTGAATTAATTAATGAAAGTATTGTGATAATTTAATTGTTGGACTATATAATGGGGTTAATATGATTTATTAATTGACAAATTAATTAATGGGAGTAATGTGATTATTTAATTATTGAATAAAATAATGTGATTGAGGTGAAAATTTATTGGTTAATTAATTGAAGGGATTGAATATGATTAATTAATTATGGAATTATTTAATGGAATTAGCGTGAACAATTAATTGGCGAATTGCATTAAGGGATTGCATGTGATTAATTAATTATGGAATTAATTAATGGAATTGACATGAATAATTAATTGGTGAATTAATTTAATGGATTTAATGCGAATAATTAATTGTGGAATTAATTAACGGATTTGAAATGAACTATTAATTGTTGAATTAATTGAATAAAATTAATTTGATTAATAAATTACTGAATTAACTAATTTAATTGAATCAAATTAATTAATTTGTGAATTAGTTAGTGGTTATTATTTTGAGGATGAAATAGAATGGAGTGGATTGACTAATTGGTTAATTAATTAATGTGGATTATCATGATGATGTAATTGGATGAATTGGATTAATTTATAAGTGAATTAATTAATAATGATTGTTGTGTTAGTGAAATTCAAAATGGATTAATTAATTAAGTAAGTAATTAATGTGGTTGATTAATTAAATGTTTAATTATTTAATTTTATTAATTTCATTAGTTATGTTTTTTCTTAAGTAATGAAAATAATGTCATTTATTAATTATTTAAATAATTAATATTATTGATGTGATTAGCGAATTGTTTAATTAATTGATGGAATTCATGTGATTAATTATTTTTTGAATTAATCAATGATATTGATGTGATTAGTTCATTGTTCAGTTAACTAATAGAATTAATTTGTTTAATTAATTATTTATCATTTAATGGTGCTACTTTGATATATATTTGAATTAAAATGGTGAATGGTAACAATGTAATTCATATCTGTTTGATTGTTAATGGGGTGTATGACATGGACTAATGCTCTAAACACCCTTGGGTGTTAGAAATTATGCTCTATTCCAAAATATATATGTCAAATCGATAAATGTGGTGTGGTACATGGATTGGTGTTCCAAATACTCATGGGGTTATAAACACTATGTTCTACACCCAAAGCACACATACTAAATTTTATTGTATAAGGAATGATTCTCTAAATACATATGAGGTGTGAGATAAGGGTTGATGCTCTAAATACTTAGGGGGTGCAAGACATGGCATTCTACACCCAAAATATTGGCACTGGACTATGGTTCCAATTATATTTATTTAAAATTTAATTTAATTGGATATTGAATTACCATTTGATAAATGAATTTTTAATTAAAAATATGAAATGGTTCAAACTCTATCATGTGCCAATGTATGTATTGAGTGAAAGGATTCCAAAGAAACTTGAGAGTGTATCAATTTAAATTAAGGAAATATAAAACTATATATATTTTTAACTTTAATAATATTATTTTATTCTGTATAAAACTTCACACCGTGTTATTGAATAGATTTGATTTAGACATTTTTGGTGGTGTCCAATTATGTTTTACTCACACCCTACTCATGCTGCATGATCGGTACATGGATAAATTTCATGATTGAATTAAATTTTAAGGGAAACAAACCTTTTTTAGGTGGATGATTTCAGGTGGATCATGGATGATGGAACCAGGCGTTGTTTGGGACCTTCTAGGTAGTTGTCAATGTATTTACTTTTGGGTTTTCATTTTTGACATATTGCATTTACATTGTAATTACATATTTATTGATTAGTTTTTTCATTTTATTTCCTACATTGGTTATCATGAGATATTGGTATTGTTTTGGTTATGTCATATTATTTGATTATTTTAATTATTTTCCCTATTTTATTACTCTTATATAAATAGGGTATAGTCTTCCCAAAATTGATATAAGATCCTCAATGCTAGTCAGTAACCTCTAGAATATGGGAAGGCGTGCTTGATGTCATGTAGTCATCTGACTCAGGGGTACTGCTGTGTGGAACCCTTATCAAGGAATTGCATTTCATCTCCAAAAGTTCACAGTAACTCCATTGAAAATAAAAATATGTCTTGTATTTAACTTTATGTTCTCTTTATCAATTTGGAAACTATCATTTGTATAACACTTAATGACTAGTTCCTCATCTCCCTAATAGAAAAGGAATATATCCTTAGTATGTCTCATATGCCTAATGATAATATTGGCTACCATACAATGGTAGTCGCCCTGATCTGATTCACATCTCTCTACAAAAATCATTACATAGGCACCATATATCTGAGTACATAGAATAACATACACGACTGACCCAATCACAGATGCGTACAGAATCCTTTTCACTCCATTTATTTCCTCATTTTTTGAGGACACATTTTATTAAAAAGATGAATCTCATATGATTTTAGAAACAATCCCTTTTTTATTTTTTTATACTAGATATATTCAGTATCTATTCAATGTGTATACATTGACTTAGACCATGAGGCATCTTGGATACATCACAATGTATGATGATTCCAATAATATATGTTTACTTCTCCAAGTCTGTATAGATAAAATTTTACTAAACCACATCTTAACAGACTGTAAGATTTATAATTCTTTTCCTATGACTAATATTTCATCAGTATATATTATAAATAAAATCAATTCACACTTACTAAACCATTTGTAGACAAAAGGCTCACACTAATTCTAAATGAATCCAATTTCCATTACAACTACATCAAAAGTAATGTTCCATGACTAATATGCATTATTAAATCCATAAATGGATTTTTTTTCAATATTCATATCTTATTAGCATCCTTTGGAGTCACAAACCCTTCAGGTTGTGTCATACTGACATCTTCCTGAATAATCCCATTAAAGAAGGTTATTTATACATCTATTTTCCAAATCTCATAGTCATGGTAAGACATAATAGAATGTAGATTTCATTTTGATATCAGTACTGAAAAAAGGTTAAAAGGATCCATTGTAGTCAATTCCTTAATTATTGTTTAATGTCTTTGGCTTCTAGGCATGCCTTATAGGTATCGACTTATCCTTATAATTCCAGTTTCTTCTTGATTATCCATTTTTAACTAGTATAATTCACACATATTGGAGGATATTCCAATTTCTAGGCTTGGTTTTGTTAGATGTAATCCATTTTAGAAACCAGGGCTTCTTACCACATAGAAACATTTGTGGCACTTATGCATGCCTTATCATTTTGAGGATCAATATTATTAATTAATAATGGGTCACCATCATTGGTTTCAAGAAATTAATAGTATTCTGGTTCTCTAACCTCTCTTGTACTCTTACACGGTACTTGCGACTTTAGAATGGTTTCATCTTTCATGAGGCTTTGGGGAATATTTTAATGTAAAAACTCATGTGTACCTTTGACCTCAACTTCATTTAAGTCTATCTAACACTCACTATGTTTTTTAGAGACGTGGTCCCTCATAATTAATATCCCCTATCATGCCATTATAACCTTTTTCTAAGGGTTTTGATAGGTAATATCCCCTTGTCTTCATAGGGTATCCTAAAAAGGTACACATTGTTCCTTGGGTGTAATATTTTTACCTGATGAGGAATTAAAAAATAATTCTCTTCCCCACTCATGTAAATTAACTAACATGGTATTTTTTCCACATTATAATTCTTATTGAATACCATTTATCCATTTATATAGTACTTGGTTTACTATATGTGATGTTGTTTGTAACATGTATCCCTAAAAGAATTATGGAAGAGTCACATGACTCATCATTGATCTCACCATGTCTAGTTAGGTGTTTTACCTCCATTCTCTTTTGTTGTTCTACTAAGGTGTATAAGAAAAAGTGAGTTGGAATAAGATCCCAAATTAATGTTATTAATCAATTAATTATTGATTAAAATATTCTCTGCCATGGCCTAAGTAGAGTATTTAAATATTATTGACAGGCTGTTTCTCAAATTCATTCTTTTATTCCCTGAATTTATCCAAATAATATGACTTCTACCTCATGAAATAGACATATCTATATCAATCAAAATCATCAGTAAAAGTTATTAAGAATCATTACCCACCCCTTTCTTTAATAGGAAATAGTCTATACACATATATGTGAACTAATTCAAGAGAATATTTAGCCCTTTCACCTTTCCCACTAAATGGGAATTTGGAAATTTTCCATTGAAAACATTTTTGACATACACCGTGTGTTTTTTTAAGGAATATAAATCACCATGAGTATGTAATTTACTCAAGGTCATTTCATTAACATGGCATGGCTAGTGATTCCAATCTTGGCTATGGTATGAGTTATGTTAATTAACATTGTTATCAATTTCCTTTATGTGGTTTGTGTAATAAAACACATAAAGACCAATATTTTAATTCTTCTTACCATAACATATGAAATCATTATATAAGAATAAACATTTATTCTCGAGTTTGAAAAATAATCCATTTTTATCATGTTTGGATGTAGAAATAAATTTTTTGGTAACCTATGGAACATAATAAAAAACGTTCAATAACTCTTGTTGGAAATGTGAGGTGGTAGTCCCCAATAGCTACAAAAATAAGATTATATCAGTTTCCAGATTATATATATATATATATATATCATCTCATTCAATAATTTAAAATATTATTTGTTCCTACATTTGAATACATATGTGAGCACTAAAATATTTATCTAATAACTAATTTTATGAAACATTCAAATTGTACTTGATAAAAAAAATTCACCATAAACATCTACGTACTAATTTTGATGGGTGATGTTTTTCTTCTAGTGGATCTTCTTGGAACATCTGAAAAAGACACCATCATGTTCCCCTACACTCCCCTTGATATTTCTCTTCGTGGAGGGTTTTAAAAATTCTGTGGTCTTAAAGATATTCACATTAACTTCCCATTTGTTCACCATAAGGATTAAATGAATTCCTCAATTCGTATCCATATATACTTTTCTAAGAGGAGTGATAAGATCTGAAAAATATTTCATTAAGTCATTTATATTTAAATTCACATTAAAACTTGAGAATATTGGAGGTATTAATCCTAGAATGAGATTAGCGCCCAATTCATTGAGGAGTTTTAACCCAAGAAAAATTAGGCCCCCAATGTAGCCAACGATCTTAACTATATGAGGTCCAGTTGGGGGAGGCTCTATAAGCTTACTCTGAAATCCTACTTTAGAAATATCAAACTACATTTATCTATCTATCTCATGTAAATAAACAAGGTGGTTATCAATCATGATATATGCCTCCTTATTTTCATAAGACATCATGAGTTCACTAGACATAGATTAAATCATTAAATAATGAACATTAATAGCATTGTTCATATGTTTATCATAGACTTGGAACACTTCATACTCGCCTATTGAGTATGTGGATCAGGCAATGAGGATTATACCATATAATATTTCCGTTCAAGGAATCGAATTTCACATGTTCTTTTAAACAAAATTTTAATGTTACTTCTAGGTAGGACACCATATTTATCCAATATTTATTTTAGTAATACTGTAATTGATGAAATATTAATTTAATCCTACAATTAAAAATAGAATGTTATAAATTGTTTTCTTGATTACAAATTATGTGAGAAATAATAAATTAATTGATTTTATTAAATATCTGACTATATAATCATGTTTTAATTTCCCTCACAGTTAAACTAGGAATGTCTAGTATTTTTAATATTATAGTTTCAAGGATTCATATGCATCTTCTCATAACCACGCCAAGATTTGGTCAATTAACATGAACATATGTAGGTATGAAGTTCTTTTCCAATTGTGGGCATGCACCTCCTTGATCCATTGATTTGATTCACCAATAATAAAATACTAACATTGATTTCATCATCACATGACTTATTATTACTATTTGTCAAGAAATGGATAGACCTCTTGATGTAAATTTGTTAAGTCAGTCCAAAACTTTTATAAGAACCCCCTCATAAAAGTATGTTTCCTGATAAGGGGTTGTCAAAAAAATTGTTCTATTCGGTTTTGTTACTTATAAAATAACAGAAGGCATAGTACGACTTAATATTCGGTTAAGGGATTTAAATTAGTTACTCAAAAACTCTATATTATTTACTCCATTTCATGGTTTATTAATATTAAGTGGCTGTTACTTAATTACGTAAACATGTTGGATGAAATATTTACACATAATTCATTTATTTAATTTATTATTCATAAATTTTATCTTCTTTTATCCTTTATAAGTCATGATAATATTAAGTGTGTGTTACATAATTAATTAACACTGTTGGATTATGAAATTTCTCATAATTCTATTATTTCATTATTTCATTTCTCATTAATTAATTTATTTATGTGATCTTGGTCTTGCATCTATAAAATAAATAATTTAATAGATATAAATAAATAAAGTAATGTAAATGACATTTCCATGATCTTATATAATGGTTTATTTAATGAGTGGACATTAAATTAACTTATGTAATAAGGGAATAACTCCATTTGTCAGTCCGGGCATGAATTATAGCATTCAGTATGTCCACCTATGTATCAGTTAAGATGGAATCATAATGGTTCTGTCTTGATCTACCTTGGGATTCTCCATTAATAATAATTATTTATTACTAACACACATGTGAGGGGAACCAAGGTATTATTTAAACTAGATTACATAAATATCATTATACATATTCGTCCTATAAAATAATGGAGGAAGATATGTCACATATGAAATCATTTAATTTAAAATTATATGATTGAAAAATAAATTAAATTAAAATATCCAACTAATACATAGTTTTTTGTCAATCTCGTGAATGGTCATACAAGCAATAAATATAAAAATGTAATAGTCTAGAATTTATTCCATTATTCATTCATTATTAAAGATAAACATGCTTCAATTAATTAATTAATTAATTAATTAATTATTCCCTTTCATCTTAATAATAATCCAAAAATAATTGTAGATACCCATAATTTAAGGAATTCATGGAAAATAAATGACAGAACCAATAATGAACATATTTATTATAATAAATTAATTGATCATTTAAACATCTTTAAAACCATTATTAAATTCTCAAACAGACAATAGGTTTCAATCAATATATTAATGTCTTAATGGTGCAATTATAAATTTAATTTAAATTATTTATTCTACTAATTGGGAGACTAAATAGAATGTATAATCCAGATACATTCCATGTTCCTTGGTTTCTGTGTATCTAAGCTACATTCATTAGGATTCGGTGTGTTCACTCAGGTGGATTACACAACATGTTCATTTTAGATACATGCCATGTATACTCTCTTCATGTTTCTTATTTACCTGATCAACACATGGTGAGAAATAAATATACCGCGTGTAATTAACTATTTGGTGAATCTATATTAAATGTGCATGGGTACACAATGTGTGCTTTGCAAACATGTCTTGTTTCCTAGTTTTAATGTCTAGTGATTTGGAACTTCTGAATGGAATCTAGGGGAATTTGTTATATGTTCTTAAAAAGTTAAGAAAATGAAACATAGATAAAACATGAAAAATATTTCCATAACATGTTAATTGAAATAAACAAAAAAATTAATAAAATGAAATGAAAATCTAACCACAATTTGACATAAATCAACAATCAAATATATAATTATAAATTTAAATGTGACAATTATGATACCACCTGTTGGTTTCGGATGCACTAGAAATGTGTGATGGTAGATGATATATTAACATTTATTTTAATAAATTTTTCCCAAAGCCAAGAGAGAGGATGTTTTATATCAAATTTTTAATTATTTTATTTTATATTTTAAGAAATAAATACCTTTGATTAAGAAATTTCTTTGTTGGTGAATGTTGATCATATAAAAATACCCATTTAGATTACATATATTACAACGTGATGATCCATGTATAAAATCCCTCTAGTGGAAATCCACATATGCTCCAATGATATATGAGAAATGACACACAATCATCGAGTTCTAGCAAGGTGAGTAAAATGTATTCCATTGTTATTTTTTTGATCTCTCATTCTTCAATCTTGAAGAAATCTATCTTGCACATCTCTTTATTGAGAGGGAGAGAGAAGGAGTTGATAGAAAATTTGTTGTGTGAAAAAAATCATTATTCTCAATTTTGTAATTCTCTAAACAATATACATTATTTCTAGTCATAGATTACAGATTGAGGTAAAAATATTATTTAATTCCATTTTTACAATTAAATAACATTTAATACCTTTAATAAATCTCATGTCACATAATAATATTAATCTTATTATTTTTTTATGCACACCAATATCCCCAACAACAAAAATATTATTTAACTGGCTAGTTAATTAATGTTTTTCAATGGACATGGTCTTGGCCCATTTGAACTCTCCTTCCATTTATTGAATTCTAGAATAAATAATTTATTCCTAAATAAATATTTCATTCCCATATCGGTGAATAAATATTTATTAAATATTTAATAAAATAAATAAATTTATTTTTATTTACATATTGAAGAATAAGAATTTATTTAATTTATGTGATGAAAATACCTAGAATAAAATTATTCAATAAACTTAAGAATAATATTTATTCCATTAATTAAACTCAAATATAATTTAATCAAGAACAATGGAAACACTTACTATGTTAGCATCTAGGATTATTTCTCATTGGAATTAGGTGGTCTTGACTAAAGTCCAATATTACTATCTAGAAATGGCTTGAGTCACCCAAGGGAAAGAATCGAATTTTACAATTTCAAAAAAAACATATGAGTTCTAACTATGTAATATAATCCCTTTTTTCCAATATCTTATTAGGCTGGCATCACAATGGTGTAATAAAACTATTTACTAGATATATCAATTTTTGACTATCTGAAAAAAAACGTTATTACACCATAGATACAATATTTTATGTGAAAATTCTACTCTAATCAAATGACCATGATATCAGCTTCAATAAATATGGAAGGTACAAATCCTTCCTCAACTTATCCATTATTGAAAATTCAATCATGACGTTCCGAATGAACCCTACTTCCTAACATCAAATTTATTTATGGTTTTGGTCAGTAAATCTATGTTTCTAAGTCATGAAATTCATTAATGGTTATCATAAAGTCAAAGGGCCATTACAAAGGCTCACAAATAGGTATTTCTGATGAATAAAAAACATGCAGAATTCCTTCCGGTGGGTCTGTTCTCATAATCTCTCATCATAAATATTATCATTTGAAAACATCATGTAATGCCCCAACCCCATTTACCCTGAGTCAGTGCATTATTTTAATACATTGGCATGATTACATGGAATCATGTCCCAAAATACTGATCAGTTTAGAAGATTTCAAAAATAGATTACATACATGGATGTTAAATTACAATTTAGAAAATAAAACACAACGTAAATGATCCTTTGGTAATGCCATTAATCCCTTAGATTAACCCTTCTTATCAATCATAGTACACTTCTTGTAATCCTGAGAAAATTAAAACATTGAAAGGGTTGAGCTTAGATTCTTTGTAAGGATAACAATATGGCGAAAAATTTCATAAATAAGCATAAAAATTTAAGGCAATGTATAAGACTAAAACAAAATCCTTTTTAAACTTGAACTTCAGAATAATATGACAAAGATACAAAAAAGAAAATTCCATTTACTTATTCACATGGATATTATACTAGTTGAATAATCACATGCAATATCAATAGCCACTTTCATAATTATGGAATGCATAATGCCAGACTATCATAACCACATAGTCAAGGCCTTGTGCCAAGACTACAAATAAGATTTTTTCAAGGCCTTGTGCCAAGACACTAGTTTGTCTCATGAGACCTACCGATGCATCTAGGATCTATATCAGGCCCCACCCGTCACTTACTAAGTACAATTAATTACTCATATGAAAAGTTTTAAACATAACATAAACATTCATATTAAAACTAGTACACAAAATGTCAATACTTTATCCATAACCCAAGAATGGAATAAAAATAACATATCCACAGTCAAAAATATCACAAAACCTTAAATAAAATATGGAAGATTTTTATCATAATAAATCAACTTCAAACAAGTTTAAAATCCATCAAATGATGTTGACATAGATGAAAATGATTTGTAAAACTCTTTGAGAGAAATATCCCTTTTTCATGAAAAAATTAAAAAGTAACTCAATTTAGAATGGAATAAATTTAAACGCATTTTTTAATAAAAGTTTTCCATACCACTTTGAAACATTTTAAAGGAATTAACATTTTAAAAACATTCATTTCCATATATATAAGTCCTTAAAAACCATTATGAAAACATGGACATTAATGAGAATGATTTAGGGAAATAAATATTTAAAACATTTAAAATGTTGTTTTAGTAGAAAAAAAGTCCCTTAAAATAAACCCTTTGAAAACTCTTTCATGAAATATTGATATGGAAAATAAATATGACCCATTAGATACTTATGTAAAAACAACCTCGGATAATAAAGAGATTGTGAAATTAATCCTTACCAATTTGGTAACTTATGAAACATACACCCTATGAAAGAAGTATCATACAATAAATATGTAAACACACATAAATTAAAGTTTATTACAAAATGAACACAATTATGGGTAGTAAATACACCACAAAAAAGGTAATAGTGGCAATATGGCATGAATCTCGCGTGAATAAGGAGTTAGATGAAAAACCCCTTACCTTGCACTTTCCATTAGTCGAGGGTACTCTTAACCTCCTATATGAAGATCGTAGTATGTTATTAAAGTAGAAAAAAACCATATTATTATTTATGATATCATATATGATTTAGTAATGACTTTATAATACCAATTTAATAATAATTTCCTTGTTAAATTAACATTTCGGGTAATAATCGTTTTATTTATCGTACGTGTTTTAACTTGTTAATCTTGATTGTATCACTTCGACCAAAATTTAAATACATACAGAATATAAAAAATTATTTATATATCATATATATTTAGAATAAAAATATGTATAATATACATATATATGAAATGAAAAAACACTGTTTATGGAGACAGTAGTTCGTACGTACGCATAAACACTGTTTCTGTTTTCATATCGTATTGAACAGAAAAAAGTGAATAATATATATGTAAGTACATATATATATAAATATATATATCTACATTATCATAATTATGTCATATATTAAATACTTATTAGTAATATATATTTTTATAATTGTCGATAAATGGTGATCATGGAAATGAATCTCATCGCGTCGTAGACACGGTAATCTGTACGTACGAATGAGCGACAATATCATTTCCTTAATGGTGTGGAATCGGATGGTATATTAATTTTACAGAGATATTAGAATGTTATTTTCATTATTTATATACATATTACTCATCATTATATCCATCCAAATAACATAGTGTTGAATAACAAATTACACCACGGTGTGGAGACGGTAAGCCATACGTACGCACGCATGGTGGCATTATCATTCATAAGATGGGTAGAATAATGAATATATTTGTGCCATATTTATAATAACATCATAGTATATATAGGATACTGGAGTTATTATTTTAGAATGGAAACAACAAATAAAGAGTAAGTTGAAGAATAAGAGAACTTGAAAGAGGGTGGTGAAATCATTACCTCTTCTTCGGGTTCTTCCTTTTGATATGATCAAAAGGGATCCTGAAGTTGGATTTCTGACCAAAGGAAGGCCTATAAGATTAATGTATAATATTTTCAAGGATATTTGGTCTGGGGTTGTCTAGGAAAAATGGCGTTCTAGGTGTAATTTTGAGAGAAGGGGAAGTGCCCTTTTATAAGAGGGGTGAGGGTCACTTTAGGAAAAGATTAATGTATTAATTTATTATACAATAATATTCGGTTTATAATGGTTTAAAAGGATATTTTTTCGACCCTTAGGTGGTTATGAGTATACATCCTCTCAAAAAATAGGTTTTATACAATTTTAGGTTACCATTTTAACCTTATTTTTTATAGTTAACTGTTAGTTATATAGTTTAACTTTTACTGTGTATTCTTGTATTCCTACACTATATGGTTAATAGACTTAATCTAAACTTACAAGAGAACCTCAAGTGGACCATTAATGAAATATATAATATTATTTAATACCTTTGGCTGATCCTTACATTTTTAGGAATATTATATCAACCAATAATATAGTATTTGTTTTAAATATTAATTTATGTCAATTTTGACACTATTTGGAATTTTGTTTTTGTGGAAGTAATCACAATTTGATAACTTATAACAAGATATATTGAATCAGCCATAAAATTTCATATTCACCTATAAAATTCTTTTATGTCATAAAAACTTTTAAATTATATATTCTTTTTATAATACCATTTATTTGATTCTTTCATTAATAAATTAATTATTGCATCATCATTGTCTTGTAAATAAATTTAATTATTTAATGTATAAAAATTATAAAAAATACCATGATGTAGGAAATATTTTTATCTTTCCAAATAATATTTATATTAAAAAATATTACTTATATAACCCCATATAAAAATTAATTACTAAACGATTTTTTGTGTCATTTTTTTCTTTACTTTAAATTAATTAATCTAAAGTGTCATTATCATTCACAAGTGGCTCCATGGGGTCCCACAATCGACCCAAGGATGATCATGGTCAGCCATTACTCATCCAATAAGGTTAGGATATGTGTTAAGGTAATTTTAAATTATTACAATATTCTTTTTACCTTGAATTACCCTATTTACCTTTAGCTGCGGTAAATAAAAGTCAAAAGTTACTATTCACCAAAAATTATTTTCATCTTATTGGACCACATTTTGGTTACTTAGGTTTACCGTGTCCCTTGATTTTTGAAATTCCACTCATAGAAGCGGCAAAATTAAGTTTTATGTGAATTTTCAAATTCTCCTAGAAGGTGGGTAAAAGACTGTGAAAAGTTCAATAAACTTTTTATATATCTAAAATTATTATAAACTGACACCAATGAATTAAATTGAATTTATATAGGTATTTTTTATCTATTTTTACCTAAAATAAATTTAAATAAAAAAAATAATTATTTGAATAAAAAGTCAGTTTTAAACAACTCAGTGTTTTTCACTATTCATCAAAAATTGAAAGTTTTCATAAAAATAACAAAAATTCACCCTAGTCTAATTAAGATATTCCAAATCCAAAAATGATTTATATTTTACCAAATTAAAAACATATAAGTTTCATTTATTAATTTAAAATTAATTCCCATTGTCAAAACCAAAAGGCTTATTTTTTAGAAATAATAACTATCAAATGATTGACACTTGTTTATTTCCAATTTTAATGTAAAATTAAATAAAATGACCAGAATTGGATTAAATGGTAAAAATATAATCTATTTATACTTCCAAAACATTAAAATGTTTAATTTAACACTATAAATTGTTTTGATTAAAAAAGTTGTTTTCATTTAAAATATAGTATTTTTCACCATTCACCCAAATATGAAAGTTATCAGAAAAACACCAAAATTTTATTGAAACTAAAATATTATGTATTTATTCTAAAGAAGAAGTTTATTTTGTCAAATTGAATATATAAAAATTTTAAATATTGGATTTAAAAAGGGTTCTCTATTAAAAGGTGATAAAATTGCATTTTTTGATAAATACTTCTTTTATCTGAAAAAAAATATATTTGTTCTTAAATTATGTCTAAAAAACTATTTTTATGCATTCTAAAATTATAAGAATTATATAAAGTTAGAAATTTAGTTTATACTGTTCATATCATCTTTTGAATGGCTAGTTTGGTAAGTCGTGGTGCTCTTGAACTCAGTGTTGCGTGTTGTGGTAGTTATTGAATTATTTTGAAGAAATAACGTAATATGAAATCATGGGGTGTTACATTCTTCCCTCCATCAATAAATTTCATCCTCTCAATTTGAAATTTTTCTTCGATAATAGAAGGTTTAAAATAGAAAATACCTTTGTGGGAAAACCCACATGGAAAATTGGGTTAATAAAATTTAGTCCTAATAATAGGAAAAGGGGAATGAAAAAGTCACCACCAAATTATTATCTATATTAGGAGAACATTGTTGGAAATTAAAGAAACATAATTTGAGAAAAAACATAAATATTTATAGGGATTGATTTAGGTCATCAGTCACAAACAATTGTAGAACTGAGGGCCTCAAATCCATTAATCAATGATGATTTAAAATACCATCAGCTCCACAAAACAAAAGGTATTACGATAACACATCTTTAGTTTTAATATGACTTACCTAAAGTTTAATAATTTATTTCTTTATAGAATAAGAGAAGAATATATATATATATATATATATATACACTTGTCAAGTAGAATCACATCCTTCAACTAATTCCTGCCACAAACTCATCATTCACTCAAAATGATTTCAAAAATATATATGTTTACCTAAATCGTATAAGATTCCAAAAATAATGAATTTTAATTCATTTCTTTATCTATTTTAAAAAAACTAAATTATACAAACTAGTAAATCACGTAGTCCAGTCATAGGTGATGCACCTTTGTTGCTCTTCGGTTGCGGGTTCAAGTCTCATGGCCTTGCCGGACGCAACTAGTTGCCTCCCGACCTCCGGGTTGTACTTTTTATAACAATCCAAAAATAACCTTAACAATAGTATCCAATTTTAAACTTAATCCATTCCAACCTCTAGACTTATCTGAAATACTTATATCCAAACTCACATTCCAAAATTTATAAGGAAGTTAAACACAATGAGGATCCTTTTTTCCATGTAATAACATGTGAACACCTTCATCATGTATTATTTTAAAACATGGAAACATACTGAATTACCATGAAACCATATTGACTATATTCATGTTCCCTTATTCCTTATAGAATACTGGATACACTCATTCTATCCAAAAAAAATTTTAAACTCCAACAAGGATGGAATATAAAAATCATTAATTAGTTTCAAGGAATTCAAGAATATCTAATATAATTTATCCAAATCAACCATCTCTTATTCCAAAATCACTACCTCATTATCAGAACCATATATAGGATTACCTTTCCTTCAACCACGAATTTTCCAAAAATCATTTCTTACTATTAATTCACTTTTCTTAAAAACATATAATCTCTAATCCTAAATAAAATAGTAATGCAGTAGAATCCTTATTTATCTAAATAATTCATGTAACCAGTATATTGTTGATACAACGCATAAATGAAATAATTCTATAATAACAACATAAGAACACTAGTCATTCCTCTTCATCTGATATAGTATCATAACTTGATTATTATCCAATAACATCATTTGTGGTATACTCTTATGAATGGGACATTGATTCGTGTAGTGTCTCAACGCCATGCAGATAAAGCATTTTACATTTGAAAACTTTTTCTTACCCTTGAAATCACGAACATGGTGTCCTTTTTCTCCACACTTATAACAAACTCCCATTACCTTCATTAATTTACCAAGGTAATTCATTCCACATTTATCACATATTGGAAAATCCTTCTTTCCCCTCATCCCTTTATCCATCTTTCTCTCTTCCGTCCTTTTCTGCTCTTTCTTTTCTTCAAAGACATAGGACTTAGAGAATTATTTACTTATCTTATTAACACTTGATACTATTTATTCATATGTTTATAATACATGGTAGACGATTTCCCTTATAAATTTTGTCTTAATACTATGAAAGATATGATCCTTCTTACTCTTTGGATCATACGTTTTTCTAGAGTTCACATTCCTTCTACTGGGTGCAATTTCTATACAATGGAATACACTAGGTTAGTTTATGAATTGTGATGAATAATTCCAAACTTGTAAAATACCTAATATAAATTGAATAGTTTATGGATATAATCCAAAAAAGTATTTTTTTTTGAGGATATATAAACTCTTATATTCTTCATAATGATTTGTAAATAAAATGAGAATTATCCAAAGAATATCCCCTGGGATTGTCGTAACCAAGAGTGCAGCAAGGCTTGTTGTCGTGCACCAATTCCCATTCAAGTCTAGCTCAAAGCGGGGTTTTCGGGTTTTACCCCTAAGTACATCTGTGCCAAAGCCGCCTCTACCTGCTCGTATCCAGACCGGGATTTATTTGCTTGGAAAACTCACAAAATCTATATATTACAAAAATTCAAGGAAGTTATTCTATACTAATCCTCAAAGTCTATCTTAGGGTAGTGTTCTCTAATAATATTTTATCTAAATATAGTTTCCAAGGTTATTGCTAAATTTCCTCTGATACCAACTGTAAAGTCTTGACCCCAATTACCCAGAGTTGGTGCATTATTTTAATACATTAGCATGATTACATGGAATCAAGTCATGAAAGACTGATTAGTTTAGTACTCTTAGAAAATAAATTACATACATGGACGTTTCATTAAACTTTAGAAAATAAAACACAATGTAAATAATCCTTTGACAACGCCATTAATCCCCTAGCTTAACCCTGTTTATCAATCATAATACACTTCTTGGAATGCTGAGAAAATTAAAACATAGAAAGGGGTCAGCTCAGATGCTCAGTAAGGATAACAATGTAGTGTAAACTCTGATAAATAAGCATAAACATTTAAGGAAATGTATAAGACTAAAACAAAAGCCTTTGAAAACATAAAATTTAGCATAATATGGAATGTAAGTAGCAAAATAATGTCATTTACTTACTCACATGGATATTCTACTAGTCGAATAATCACATACAATATCAATAGCCATTTTTATAATGATGGAATGCATAATGTCAGACTATCATAACCACATAGTCAAGGCCTTGTGCCAAGACTACAAATAAGATTTTGTCAATTCCTTGTTACAAGATGTTAGTTTGTCTCATGAGACCTATCGATGCATCAATGATCTATAGCAGGCTCCACCCGTTACTTACTATGTCCAATTCATTCCTCATATGAAAAGTTTTAAACATAACATAAACATTCGTATTAAAACTAGAATATGAAATATCAATACGTTATCCATAAAACATGAATGGTATAAAAATTACACATCCATAGTCAAACATATCACATAACCTTCAATACAATATGGAAGATTTAAATCATAATAAATCAACTCCAAACAATTTTAAAATCCATCAAATTATATTGACATAGATAGAAATGATTTGTAAAACTCTTTGAGAGAAATAACCCATTTTTATGAAAACATTTGAAAGTCACAACTTTTAGAAGAAAATATATTTAAAGAAATTTTTTAATCAAAGTTTCACATACCACTTTGAGAAATTTGAATGTAATTAACATTTTAAAAACATTCATGTCCATATAGATAAATCCTTAAAATCATTTTGAAAACATGGAAATTAATGAGAATGATTTAGGGAAATAAATATTTAAAAAATTAAAATATTGTTTTAGTGGAAAAAAATACCCTTAAAATAAACCCTTTGAAAACTCTTTCATGAAGCATGGACATGGATAATAAATATGTCCCATTAGATACTTATGTAAAAACAACCTCTGATAATAAAGAGATTGTGAAATTAACAGTTACCAATTTGGTAACTTATGAAACATACACCCTATGAAAGAAGTAGCATACAATGAATATGTAAATACAAATAAATTAAATTGTATTGCACAAAGAATACAATTTTGGGAAGTAAATACACAACACAAAAGGTAATAGTGTCAATATGGCATGAATCTCATAGGAATAAGGAGTGAGATGAAAACCCCTTACATTGCACTTTCCTTTAGTCGAGGGTACATTTAACCTCCTGTATGAAGATATTAGTATGTTATTAAAGTATAAAAGAACCATATTAGTATTTATGAAATCATACATGATTTATTAATTAATTTATAATAGCCATTTAACAATAATTTCCATGTTAAATTAACATTTCGGGTTATAATCGCTTTCTTTATCGTACGTGTTTTAACTTGTTACTCTTGATTGTATCACTTAGAACAAGATTTAAATACTTCCAGAATATAAAACATGATTTATATATCATATATATTTAGAATATAAATATGTATAATATACATATATATGAAATGAAAAACATCATTTATGGAGATGATAGTTCATACGTACACATAAATGTCGTTTCTGTTTTCATATCGTATTGAATGGAACTAACTGAATAAGATATATGTGAGTACATGTATATATATATATATATATATATATATATATATCCAGTATCATTAGTATGTCATATTTTACATACTTATTAGTAATATATTTTTATAATCGTCGATGAATGGTGATCGTGGAAATGAATCTCATCGCGTTGTAGAGACGGTAATCCATATGTACGCACGAGAGACAATATCATTTTCTTAAAGGTGTAGAATTGGATAGTATATTAATTTTACAGATACATTATCATTTTATTTTCATTATTTATATACATATTACTCACTATTATATCCATTTAAATAACATACTGTTCGATAAAAAATAACACCACAACGTGGAGACAGTAAGTCGTACGTACGCAAACATGGTGACATTATCATTCATAAGATGAGTAAAATAATGAATATATTTGTTCCATATTTATAATAACATCACATTTTAATTAATAAACTGGAGTTATTATTTTAGAATGGAAACAAAAAAGAAAGAGTAAGGGGAAGAATAAGAGAACTTGAAAGAGGGTGGTGAAATCATTACCTCTTCTTCGGGTTCATTCTTTTGATTTGATAAAAATGGATCTTTAAGTTGGCTTTATTACCAAAGTAAGGCCTCTATGATGAAGGTATGATAGTTGGGAGGATATTTTTGCAGGGTTTTTTAGAGCTAAATGGATTTGGAGATGTGATTTTTGAGAGAAGGAGAAGTTCCCTTTTATAAGAGGGGTGAGGGACACTTTAGGAAAAGATTAAAGTATTAATTTATTATACAATAATATTCCATTTATAATGGTTCCAAATGAATTTATTTCGAGACATAGTTGGTTATGCGTCAAAATACTCTCAACTAATAGTTTTTAGACAATTTTAGGTTACCATTTTAACCTTATTGTTTAGATTTAACTCTTAGTTAAATAGTTTTACTTTTACTGTGTCTTCTTTTATTCTTACACTATATGGTTAATAAACATACTCTAAACTTTTAAAATAACATTAAGTGGCTCATTAATGACATATATAATATTATTTAAACCCTTTGGACAAATAATACATTTTTAGGAATATTATATCAACCAATAATATAGTATTTGTTTTAAATATTAATTTATGTAAATTCTGACACTATTTGGTATTTTGTTTTTGTGGAAGTCATCAAAACATGATTACTTCGAAAACGATACATTTAATCAGCCCTAACATGTCATATTCACTAATAAAATTCGTAAATGTCATAAAAACTTTGAAATTATATTTATTTTAATATTTATAATACCATTTATTTGATTCTTTTATTAATAAGGTAATTACTTTATCATCATTGTGTCATAAATAAATTTAATTATTTAATTTATAAAATTATTAAAAAAAATACCATGATGTAGGAAATAGTTTTATCTTTTCAGAGAATATTTATATTCAAATAGATTACTTATATAACCCCATATAAAAATTTATTACTAAACGCTTTTTTATGTCAATTTTTTCATTACTTTAAATTAATTAATCTAAAGTGTCATTATCATTCACAAGTGGCTCCATGGGGTCCCACAATTGACCCAAGGATGATAATGGTCGGTCATTACTCATCCAATAAGGTTAGGAAATGTGTTAAGGTAATTTTAAATTATTACAATATTTCTTTTACCTTGAATTACCCTATTTACCTTTAACCACGGTAAATAAAAGTCAAAAGTTACTATTCACCAAAAATTATTTTCATCTTATTGACCCACATTTTACTTATTGAGGTTAACTGTGTCTCTCGGAATTTTTAAATTCCACTCACAGAAGCGGTAAAATTATGTTTTATGTGAATTTGCAAATTCTTCTAGGAGGTGGGTAAAAGACGGTGAAATGTTCAATAAAATTTTTATATATCTAAAATTGTTATAAACTGGCTCTAATGAATTAAATTGAATTTATAGAGGTATTATGTATCTATTTTGACGTAAAATATATTTAAATAAAATAAATAATTATTTAAATAAAAATACGGTTTTAAACATTAACTCAGTGTTTTTCACTATTAATAAAAAATTGAAAGTTTTCAGAAAAATACCAAAATTTCACCCTAGGATAATTTTGATATTATGAATCCAAAAATGATGTCTATTTTTTCAAATTGAAAACATAAAAGTTTCGTTTATTAATTTAAAATTAATTCGTGTTGTCAAAACCAAAAGACGTATTTTTAAGAAATAATAACTATCAAAAGATTGACACTTTTTTATGTCTAGTTTCAATGTAAAATTACATACAATGGCCAGAATTGGATTAAATGGTAAAAATATAAACTATTTATACTTCCAAACCATTAAAATGTATAATTTAATGCTACAAATTATTTTTATTAAAAAAGTTGTTTTCAGTTAAAATATAGTAGTTTTCACTATTCACCTAAATATGAAAGTAATCAGAAAACCACCAAAATTTTATTGAAAATAAATTATTATGTCCTGATTCTAAATAAAAAGTTTATTTTTTCAAATTGAATATATGTAAAAGTTTCAAAATTTGGATTTAAAAAGAGTTTTTCATTAAAAGGCGGTAAAATTTCATTTTTTGAAAAATACTTCTTTTATATGAAAAAAATGTATTTGTTCTTACATTATGTCTAAGAAACTCATAATATGGATTCTAAAATTATAAGGATTAAATAAAGTTCAGAATTCAGTTAATACTATTCATAACTACTTTTGAATGGATAGTTTGGTAAGTCATGGTGTGCTTGAACTCAGTGTTGCTTGTAATGTAAGTTATTGAATTATTTTAAAGAAATAATGTACTATGAAATCTTGGGGTATTACACATCAAGGGAAGAATACTCATATTTTTTAGAGAATAATCACTAGATGATTTAAATACTAGGGGTCTCATCATATCATGTTATCCAACCACATAACTATATTTAAAATATATTCACATCACTTCAAGGTTCTCATCATAGCGGTGAACTTTTTTAACCATATGAATATGAAAAATACTCTAGGACATTATGACATTATTTTCATCATGAAATAATGATCAATACATGATAATACATTGAATTAATATTCCATACATGGAATATATATGTAATAACAATACAATAAGATGGTTATTGGACAATAACTCTAACGAATAAATGATCCAATGTATTGAACCCCATCGTGGAATCCTATAGTTTGTGTTGTACATCATTAAGTTATCATAGGATACATAAGATTCCATTACATAGGATTAAAAATTTTAGTATTCGGGGTATACATGATACATACTTATTTCTTACATATAATTTCAATCTAAAAATAAAAAATATTTTTTTTAGAATAACTATTTTTTATATGGTGTATCCCTACCTATCAGTCATAGTAATCTACAAGAAATTCTGGGGAAAAGAAAGAAAATCTTAGTAGATGAAACTCTCAATAAGGGTTAAGTATAGACAAAGATATCATGAATAAAAAAACATAATTAACATGGAATGATAAATAGATGAAAAAACATTCCATTTAAATAACATGACAATCAATATATGATAATGAAGAATCAATATGGATTGATAAATAACTTAAAACACATTCAATTAAATCAAAAAATAGAGAATTAAATATACCCAAAAATAATATCATAGAGAAAATATCATAGATTATAATTACTAATTTCTAAATATATGAAATTATTAATTATTATACATCATGTCTCATGAACATGTAAAACTCTACTTCCAAGATCTACCCTAATTAAATTTTAAAACTGTGGGTATAAACCTATTTAATATTTCTAATTGATTTGTCTCCTGAAATATGTCTATTTATCAAGGGTCTATATTATTTTTGTGCCCCACCCATCACTACATTACAAATGATTTCATTATAAATATAATAATTTAATTAATGCATGAACAATACACCTAATCATTAAATATTCATATTTAGTAAGGGATACCGATTTATCAATATGTTTCAATTTAAACATATAATTTTCAGGTAAAATGTGTATGTCAAAATTATATTTGATTTAGTAAATAATAATATCCATCACACAATAATATTTATATTAAATACAAATATAATTTCTAATAAAAATTTGATACCATATTGTTATTATTCCACAAAAAAGTTAACAATCACAAAAGAATTTGGTATTTCACAATAACTTTTATCACATATAAATTTCAAATAAAATCCTTGTGAAAGATATAAATAAAACTGAAATATAAAATTCCATAAAGAATGAATAATTTATTAAATTGAATTTAAAAGGGTAATTATATACACCATATAAAATAAATTAGGTCATAACATTAAAATATTCCGCAATGAAATAAAATTGTTACAAAATCCATTACCTCTCATGTCCTTTTTAGTGATCATTTATTGACATCATTAATATGGAATTTAAACATGTTTTTAACTTATAATAGAATCGTATTATTATTTATGATATAATATATGGTCCTTTTATAATAGTTTACCACAAGTTTATTAATAATAATTCTTTATTTTCATTGTTTTTTGTGTTCATTTTCTTGTTTTCTCATCCGTGTTTTGTCACTAATGATCCTGTTATTATACATATTATATCTATTAATCATCAAAATATTAATAATAACTATATATTTATAATATTTATAAATAAATTAAACATTAAAAACAAATCATGAATCGTAATCATGAAAAATGATGTATGTTATGATCATGTTGAATGTAGTTCATACATACATAAGAGTAATGTTTCCCATTTTTCAATGATAATTGTGGAAATGAGTAAATTAATATTTTAACTTTAAATAAATAAAAAAATATAAATATCAACAAATTATATACTTATATATATCCTTTATATGTTTTGGTGATGATAAGAGAGTCACATCTCTTTGTGAAGGCAGAAGTCCAAACTTACACAATCGAAGATATCATCATTCCTTGAGTAAAAAAGTAAGAAAATAAAATCATATACTATATTTACATAATCATACATATTTCATGAATATAATAACTATTTTTACTATAACGTATATAATTATTAACATTACTACTTAACAATATCTATGTAAATTCTTAGGGAAGACAGATCGCTTTGCTTCATGAGGCGGTAGTCTACCGTATACACGAGCGAAAATATTGTGTCTCTTAAAGAGTGGAGATTAATATGTTATATATGATATAACGACTAAAAAGGTATAATAATTTTGAAAATATCACATATATATATTACATCTATCTTCATACCCATCCTTGATTGGGGGTATTGGTAAAAGCAAATGTCATTAGTTCACGACGCAGTAGTCTGCTTTACACATGAATAATGATTCCATAACCCATTTAATGTAAGTGTGTTCTATAGTGGGTCAAACACTTAATATAACTAAATACCGATCTATTTAATATAAATAATTTTATATAAGTATTTTGTAATATAAATATAAGTAGGTTGAGAAGGAAATGAAATAAAGATGCTTGTTGAAGAACATTACATCTTCTTCGGGTATCCTCGTTAGGTTTTAACAATACCGTTCAAAGGATATATGTTTACTAATATATGTCTCCTTGTATTATGGGAGGTAATTTTTTTAGCTATTAGGGTAGGTATTTTATAAATTAATGTTTTTTAATGTGTGGGGAATGGGGGGTGAGTTCCCTTTTATAGTTGAGGATGAGGGGAATTCTTGTAAATATTGAATAGTACTAAATATTGAGATGATTCCTTTACTTTTTTTCACTCTAAAATTGAACAATAATGGATGGTAGGGTTTATTTTTTCATCAAACACCTCCACCAAACAAATTGAATACTATCTTTATCATATTGATCCATATTACTTAAGTTTACTCAACTTTACCCGTTTGGTTTTTACCACGGTAACTAGTTTTATATCATAGGTAATTCATCATTTAATATTAAATTAAAGTTACTATTATTAAAAAAATTAACCAATAATTATAAATATTTTCTCTAATTATTAAAATAAAAAACCTGTTTTTGGTGTATGTAATTTTCATATAAACACATGTAACGTGAAGAAGTACTGCATTAACGCTAACCACACTGACAAAGGTTTTACTATTTTCAATTCAATATGATCACTATTAAATTTAAATTGGTCCATTAATGGAAAATATTTGATATTTTTTAACTTTGAAAAATTATTTTCTAGATGATATGATTTTAGGTATTTTTAAATCATTTAATAAATTATAATTTGTTATAAAATAAATTTAAGGTATCTTTTGACATTATTTACCTAATATGAATTTAAAAATATCAATAAAATAATAAATTTTTAATATATAAAGTTCAAAAATGTTTAACATAATATATAAATATGAAAAATTAATTTAATAACATTATTCATTTAATTAAATTAAATTTTAATATTTTAGTATCATTTATTTTAGTTAATTAGTAGCTAAATAATAACTACATTGGAGTTTCATAATAATTTTAAATCACTTATCCATCTCCAAAAATTTATGATAAATTATTATGATAAAAAATTGTTTACATTTAAAAATAACATTTGTAACCAAACAAATATTGTTAATTCCCTATCAAAAATCATTTTATATATTATAAGTAATAAAGGTATCTTTGTTTTTTCTTCACTTCACTTATTATATACCTCCTATTGAAAGGAATGTGGAAAGTAATTTACATATATCAGAGACTTTTATGTAAAAAAAGACAACTCATTAAATAAAATTTATATAATAATTTTGGTCATTTTCAAGCTTATCATTATATTTTAACCACCAATTAAACTTGTTTCTACTTTAATAGTTGTAATTAATTTTATCTGTTTTCATTAATCAAAATATACAAATAATAATTTTAACTTCTTAGAAAATATAAATTAATATAAATACTAATATTTAATTCATTTTTTCAAATTCATCTTACATAAGTGGGAGAATATTATTTAATATCAATCTTGTAGATGTGGCGGGAAATTTGATTTTTAAAGTAAAATATTGAAAAGTATAAATTGTTTTTTATATTTATATTCAATATCAAATTTATTACAATACCCTAAATTAAATTATTGAATTTATTATTTAAATAACTTTATTTTAAAACCAATTGTTTATGTAATTTAAATTTATAATTTTTTAAACAAAAATATAGTTTTCATTTAAAATTCAGTATTTTCACTATTCATCAAAAAATGAACCTTTTAGAAAAAATCAATAATATTCAGCCAAATAGAATTTATTATTTCTATTAAAAAATTAATTTTTTTATATAAATATCATAAATTTATAAAAAAATTATTTTAAATTATGTATTCCATCCTTAATTAAATCATCTTTTATAAAAAAAATATTTTCTTATACATAAAATTATTTTTTATTTCGAATGATTATTATATTGTTAATAAAAAATAGATAATTAATAAACATATTAAAATTATTTATTTTATTAAGTTAGTTAATAATATTCTTCCCCTATGTTCTCATTTCTATTTTATAATTTTCAAATAAAATTAAAATGTTAATAATATATTGTTATTCAGTAAAACTTAGCCTTGCGTGCAATGTAATATTTTTAAGAAGATAGTTGTTGTGTGTAATGAAATATAAAATATTTTTTTCCAATATTATATTATAAATAATAAAATGAAATTCATTTATAATTTGAGGGTTTTTCATTCTCACCACTTTAAATAAATTGTGTCCTCGCATTTTGAGCTTTATCATGGTAATCAGGGGTTTAATATTTGAAAATTACTCTATTAAAAAACCGAATTCCATAAAGGTTTCATAAATTATACACTTAATAAGAGATAAAGTGAAGTAAAAATTTCATATGTATTAATAACATAACTAGGTTTCTGATTATGATAACATTGTTGGAAAATGAAAACATGGACACAAAAGAGAAAAACAACACCCAAATAATCATATAGTTGTAGAGAACATTGATAAAAATGAGGTGGGTAATGTAGAGAAGTTTAACAAACACAAACCCCTAAACCAAATAGGAGTGAAAAAGGTCATTGTTATCATTATAAGTGGTTTTAATATGAAAATATAAAATTTTAAGATCCTTTTTCTTAATGTGGACAAACTTTGATGAGAAGATATACAAACTTGATAAGTATAATATCATAATTTTTTTGTTCCTTGATAAATTTATAATTCATCACTTTCTCTTTAAATGATTTTATTATTCCCAATGAACTAAAACACTCATTCAATAGATCATAAGATCCTTAATAGAATGATAATTCATTCCTCTTATCTCTAGTTATTATTAAAACGAAAAAAATTAGCACATGTTATCCAATATCAATAAATCATCTCATGGAAATATAGTAAATTAATCTCTAAAACCGCATCCAATTTTTTACATAAAAAATTTCATAATTTTTTAACCTTGTTACCCTTCTAAAATATTGTGATTAAAACATTAAAAATAGGGTAAGTGAATTTCCAAAAATAACACACCATTAATCCCTCAAATAATATAAAGTGTATCTTAATATTCTCATACCAAAAATGTGAATACCTTCATTATGTAATCTATTCAATTATACCAATAACATGACTTACCATAAATACACATTGAAAACATAAATTATATCATATTACTTAAGTAAAATATAGAATATTGGATATATACCTTAAATAAAAAAAATGTTTTAAACTCTATCAAGCATAAACCTATTTTTCAACAAATAATTAATCTTTTCCATGGTTGTAAGTACAATCCAATTTAATTTTTCTTTTTAAATAATCACTTTATCTAACCATAATTATCTCAGAATTAGAAACAAATAAATCATTTTCATTACATCAATCCTACTTTTTCCATGGCCTTCATTTTGTCTCTAAATCATTTTTATTGGTCGTTGATACCATTCAACTTGTTCCCTCCAATCTATAATGAAATAATACTACAGTGAAATCCTTATATAATTTATTATTCTCATATCAATTATATCATTGATAAAATATTCAAATGACATAATTGTACAATCCAAACAAAATTTTATTAGTCATTATTATTCATATATGTTAAAATCATAAAATTGATCATGGTCTATTATAATCTATTGTGATATATTACATTGATTCTTGGGAAACTTATTTCATAGTGCCCCATCTCTATAAAATTTAAGCATTGAACATTGGGAAAAAAATTATTACCCTTGTATTCATAATTACATTGTATATTCCTTCCTCACTTTTAGAAAAATATCATTTCATTTGACAATGTTCCATGTTGTTCCTTTCCAAAATTATCACATGTGAGAACATCATTGTTTATATTATTTTCTTCCATAGTTTTCTCTACCATCCTCTTGTTATCAGGATTCTATTAAAAGACATAATATATAAATAATTATCTCTCATCTTTTCATTTCATGATATTATGTCCTCATATGATTAGAATGTATAGAAGAGTAATTCTATTCAAATAATTTGCTTAAATTCATCAGTGAAACAATCATTCATACTCTTTGTATTATCTTTATTTATGTGGTTTTCATTTCTTATTGTATTCATCATTTATAAATGATGGAATAAACTGTATTAGATCATATCATTTTGAAACATAATGTATAACCCCAGAAATAGTGACATACTTATCATATATTAATCTCATACCCATAAGAATTGTTTCTTTTGAAATACTACTATTTTGAAATCCTTCATAATTATTTGTAATAAAATATGAATTATCTTAAGAATATACCCTCAGGAGTGTTAGACAAGGTGTACAGTAAGGCCCATTTTTGGGTTAATGGTAACACTAAATAAAAAAGAAACATACTTTTTCCAATATTGTTACCCATAGGTACATTTTTTTCAAAACCATTTCCACTTAAAGTATCTTGAAAAGGATGTATTGTTAGAAAGAAAACACATAATATCAACTATACCAAAACATTTTGAAATTATTATATACATATCTTCAACCAAAATATAAGGGTTATGTTCACTAATATATGTTTTCATAAATCATGTTCTCATGGTTCCAAATAAACCTTCTATGATACCAAAATTAGTGACCCCAACTCCACAATCCCATAGCCTCTACCATACTTTATTAGATTGGGATAATATATAAGGAATCACATACAGATAGACAAATAGGATTAGTATTATGGTAAAATAGATACATAAATGAGGGTTATTTTTTATTTTAATACAAACATACCACCATAATGTTTTAAAAAATAACATTATTCCATCAATTATATCCTTTCGTATTAGTCATAGTAGAATTCATGGAATCCTGGAGAAAAAAAACATGGGTGATCTCAAATGCCCATTATGTGTAATTTATAGAGGAATATATCATGAATAAATAATAATTATTAACATTTCAAGGTAAATAAAAAATAACACATTCAATTTAAATATCATTAATATCATGGTATGAAAAGGGAGAATAAATGTGGAAAGGTATATAACAAAAAAACATTCCATTTTATTAGTAATATTTTAATGAAATTCATCCATAGATTATTCTATTTTGAAAATATACAATATAGTAATGAATTAATTATTAATAAATTAAATACTTAATTATTGGTCATCATGTCCTTGAAATGTGAAAACCTTTACTGTAACGATCCACCCTAAAGAAAGTTCAAAAATATAGGTAGAAACTGGATTAATTTGGCTAACTGATTTGTCTCATGGGACCTACCAATTCAACAAGGGGTTATATAATTTATATAAACCACAAGTCAATGAATTTCAAATTAATTAAATATATATATAAGTTGATTTAATTCATGTAAAATATTTGTTATCATCAAGTATCTATATTTTGTAAAGGATATAGATTTATCAATATTTTCTTAAGTTAATCAAATGTATTTCAATGTAAATACCATATCTAAAAAATGGTATAATGGTTAGGAAATAATCATATCCATCACACAAATATATATTTATTTAATATAAATGTAATAATCAATGTACAATTACTAATATAAATTTATTGTTTCAAGAGAAGTTAAACAATCACAAAATAAAGTGAAATTCCACAATAACTTTTATCACTTGGTAATGTTAAAATTGATTACCCTTGGATTAAATAATTTAAATTTTAAATTAAAACACTATTAAGAATGAATAACTAATTATAGTATATTTGAAAGGTGAATAATATACAAAATATGAAATAAATTATGTGTATAACATTACAATATGCCTCAGTGAAATTAAATTTAAAATAAACCCCTTACATCTCAAGTTCTTATGGGTTATAAGGATTTAACTGCATGTATAGGGGTTTTAAAATGTTTTTCACTTTTACAAGAACCATATTATTATTTATTATATCATATATGGTACTTTTATAACATTTCACAAACTCTTCATTAAAAACCATTCATTATTTTCATTATTGAGGGTGTTAATTGCCTTGTCTTCTCATGCCTTTATTGTCACAATTTCAGACATTTTATATAGTTTCATCATCCATATAATAATAATAATTCCATAACTATCATATTTATACATCAATTATAATTTTAAATCCAATCATAATTGATGGTTCCATTATTTTTTGAATGTTACGATCATATTGAATGTAGGTTGTACTTACTCATGGGTACCATTTTCCATTTATCAATGATTATTATAGAAAAGAGGTAAAAAACTTTACTCTCTGTAATCGTCATAAAATTATTAAAATAATATTATATACTTATATATATTATTTATGTGTTGTGGTTATTAAAAGTTACTCACATCATTTCATGAAGGTGGTAGTCCACACGTACATGAACGACATTATCATCTTTCATTGAGTGAAAAAAGTAATAAAATAAAATGATATATTATATTTATAGAATGATATATATTTCATGAGTATCAAAATTAATTCATGAATTTCCAATATAATCATTAAAAAATTATCACCTTCCATATAACTCATTAGGGAAAGATGAATCACATTGCTTCGTGAGGCGCTGGTCCGCCATACATACGAGCGACATTATAATGTCTCTTATGAAATAGGAAATAATATGTTTTTTATATAATGAATCCATAGGTATAATAATGTTTTAAATATCACATTAATAATTTATATACATCATCATACCCAACCATGATAGGTGGTAATGAATAAATGGATCACATTGGTTCGCAAGGAAGTGGCCCATTGTACACAAAAAACAATGTTTGGTAACCCATTTGGTGGAAGTTATTGATGTATAGGTCTTACCCTTTACATAAAAACAAATTTATTTATTAAAGATAAATATTTTATTATATTGGTATTGTATAATATATATTCATGGGGGTGGATAATGAAAAAAATTGACATGCTAGTTGAGGAACAATACATCTTCTTTAGGTATCCACATTAAGATTTCACTAAAATCGTTAATGGTTGGATTTTTTTCCCCATAATAACGATTATATGATGAGGGTAAAAATTATAGGAATTTATTTGGGATGTATTATCTTATCCAAATTGTTTTTAATGTGTGAAGAATGTGGTAGAGTGAGTGCCATTTTATAGTTGAGAGGGAGTGGTATTCTTGTAAATACTCAAAATTCTTCACTCTTGGGAGGTCTCTCTTACCACATGTGACTCAAATACTGATTGATAATAGAGGTAAGGATTTATTTTTTCTTTAAAAACCTCTAACACAAATAATGTGTCATATTTTTATCATTTCATCCCTTATTCATAAAGTTTACTCAATGTTTCATTTTTTTGTTTTTACCATGATAACTACTTTTCCAGCCTAGTAAATTTATCTATTAATACTAAATTAAAGTGATAAATATTATAAATTTAGAACCAATGATTATAAATTTTTTAAAAAATTTATAAAAAATTATCCCATATTTGTTTGAAATTAATTTAACATAAGTGCATGTGACACACAAAACACTACATTAACTCTAACCATGCTAGCGATGTTTTTACTAGTTAAGGGTCAATTTGTTCTTCATATATGAACTATTGGTCTTTTAATGGATCAAATTTATATTATTTAACATTTAAAACTCATTTAAGAAGATATTATTTTTATCAATTTTAAATCATTTTATAAAGTCTCATTTATTATAAAATAATATTAATTTCAATTTTAAAATTAACTATTTTATTTGAATTTGAAAATATAAGTAATATAATTTAATGTTAATATATTTCACTAAAACCTATTTAAAATTAGTTATTCATATAAAACATTAGTGGCAGATAATAATTCATTCAATTTTATTCCCTTTTAATATTTGTAGTATCATTTATTTTAGTTAATTATAAACTAAATAATTAAAGTGTTGGTGCTTCTTATGAATTTCTGGTAAATAATTAATCACTAAAAATTAAATATAAATTTTTATGATTATAAAAAATCTCATTTATATTTAATAAATATGTATAACTAAAACAATTTTGTTTTTTTATATCCCAAATAATTATTGATCTTAAAAAAATAAAGGAATTTTTTGTGTTTTTATTTACTTAACTTTTTATATGGGTTATATTCATAGGAAACATGACATTAATTTCCATATCTAAAAACGTTTTATGGTAAAAGTCTAAATAAACTAATTTAATAAATGTTTTGTAATATTTTAGGTCATTTTCACTCTTATCATTCTATTTTAACCACTGATTCAACTTGTTTTAACCTTCATTATAATAATTAATTATTACTGTTTTCACTAATCATTATGGTCGAAAAATTAAGTTGATCATATTAGATATTATAATTTATTATTACTAAAAATATGGAATCCATTTTGTCAAATTAATCATACATAATTGTAATAATTAAACATAAAATTTAATCTCACAAATGTGATTAGAAAGTTAGGTTTTAATGATAAAATGTTCAAAAGCATACACTTATCTTATATATAAATTCAATAAGATATTGATTAAAATTACATAAATTAGATTAATAAATTTATAATTTAACTATATTTAATTCTAAATCTATTAAAAATATTGTTTATCTTTATGAATTTTTAAAATTAGAACTTCATTTAGATTAAAAATTATTATTTTCGCTATTTATAAAAAATTAAAATTTTTTGAAAAAATCCCATATATTAACCCTAAGATAATTTTGGTATTCAATATTCAAAAATGAGGATTTTATTTTCATATAAATTTTTTATTAGTATAAAAAATTAATTTTAAATTAGGTGTGTGAAGCATGATTAAACTGACTTTTAGAAAAAAAAATTAGAAAAACATTACTTTTTCTTTCAAATGAAATTTATCTTACTAATGATCAATAGATAGTTAATAAATATGTGTATAATAAATATTTTAATAATTTATTTATTCCAATTCCTTCACAACATTAAAATGTATAGGTGATAAATCTCATATTAAATTATAATATTAATAATATATTATTTTTCATTAAAACTCATCCTTTCATAAAACATAATCTTTCGAAGAAACTCATTGTCTCATTTACCCTATGCTAATCTCAGTGTTTTATATCAAATATACTATTTAATAAATTTTATTCTTTAATAATTTTTTGGTTTTACATTCAATATAAATTTAAAAATAATTTTATATCTAATATGAAATCCTTTGATGTTAGTTATGCTTTACAAGGTATATGATCCAAGGATACGACTCTTATTTTTTTCTCGATAGTTTATGTTTATGCTGAAAATATTCTTATAAAAGTGGTTTGTTTTTCATTGGAGTTTTTATGATAAAATTCTTATGAAACCTGTTTCTTTTTTCACATGTTATGATATAATAAAAGGATGAAATGATTATGAAACATGATTATTTTCCACAGTTTATTCTATAAGAAATGTTAATGAAAAAAATTTATTTTCATTGGATGTCACATGATGAATTCCTTAAGAACTTCTAGAACAGATTTGTATAATTTTTATTAGTGATGGGTGGGACCTATATATCACTCTAATGAAATGTGTAAAGATATAAAACTCATTAGTAAATATGTTATTCATGAACCATTTTACGTGTTGACAATGTCATGTGTGAACGTAATTACGTGTTCACAATGTTATGTATAATCTTGATTACAAGTTCACAATTTTATGTGTGAACCTTATAACATGTTCAAAATGTAAAGCATTGATATGTATTTAATTTCTATTAGGTTATTCATGGACCTAGATGGATATCGATTAGTTTATATGGGGTCCATATTTCACTTCATTAACATAATGTGTTAAATTTTTTGATTTATACATGTTCATAGTATTATAAATATTTGTGTATAGAAAAAATTTATTTCTTATAAAAATGTTATTTTCTCATGATCAATGTTATTTGATTTCATTATTATTAATTTTTATGAACTTTCAATATTTATGTTGTGATTCATTTTAATTATCTATGATATACATGGTATGGTTTCTAAATTTTATTCTCATGTTATCATACCCATATGATCATGATGTGTTGATATATCCCATTTTTTCTCTTAATTATAATATTATATCACCCTTTCTTTTGTATCCTTCCCCCAAGATAATGATGAATGGTATTTTGTATGATATATCTAGTAAGATATCCAGTTATAATGATCGTAGTGGGAGATGATGTATCACAACTATGGACTAGTTGTTTAGGTGTTCAAGATTCCAAAATAACTAGACCAAAATTATTTATAAAAAATAATTATGTTATGTAATAAATGTTTATCTACTAAGATGAAATATTTATATATGAGATGATTGGATCTTTAAAACATATCATCATCAAACTGATGGTCAATATTAAATTACCATTCAAACTATTGAATAATGGATACAATCTTACTCTATAGATTTAAATGGACATATAAATCAATATATTACACCAGTTTGGTATTCATATAATAACTATTTCTAATCTAGAATTTACATGGTACGATATGGAACTCAATATGTAAAGAGATATCGAACTACAACATGTTTGGATGTGGTTGGGTACGTTTATTAGTGATTCATCGTGTTTCAGAAATGTCTAAAAGGTTTCAAACCATTCGGTAACAAATAAATACCTCACAAAGAAAATAGAAGATATATAATAATATATATTGATGATATTTGTTAACTAGAGTTCGTGAAATATTATACCATTAAATTTCTCCCTAGATTGTGGTAATGAGAATTTAAAATAAGGGAAATCATATCCAAGATAAATTGATCACTATAAGAATATTATTCATGTATGGATAATAAATTAAAAAATATCCCTTACACCATACCTTTAAAAGGTGCATGATGTGTTACATGTCCCTCTTTTAAAGAAGTTCGTAGTAGATCCAACAAATTTAATAACCACAAAATTTATGAAACCTAAACATTATCACTATTATGAGTAACAATTAGTAGAGATCCTAGATTGCTGAGATAATATTATATGATACATTAACAACCACCATATCAATTTTCTATGATGAAATAATAAGTATAAGAAAACAACATTAGATCTTGAATTTTTGACAAGGAAGAATTATCATAACATTTTAATCAGATTAATGATATTTAAAAGGTTAAAATCATTTTGGGGGAACAATATAGTATACCAAACATAAAATTATGAATTTTTCTATTATATATATGATATCTAATTTTACATGAAAATTTAAATAGAATTATAAATTTCCATATATCATTATGATATAAAATTACAATATAAAATAAAATACATTTAAATATGGATAAATAATAAATAATTTAAAAACATAAAATTAATAAAACCAAATTTGATTAAAAGTTAATCCTCCTTGGAATAATATACTTAAAATTATTATTTAATCATCATAATATAAAAAATACAATAGAAAAATATTAATGTTATAAATATGATAAAAATAATTTGAAAGGAATCGAGTGAATAATTTGATATATTTTGATTAATTTTATAAGACTATATATTGAAATGAAATATCACTATTTTTATTTTTTAATTGGAATTATATTTCCATTGGGGAAATATTGAAAAATATTCCATCATTAGGAATATAAATAATTAACAAGAAAAATTATTTGTACAATTTTTTTAACAGTGATCATTAAATGGTGAAATTTTAATAAGAGGTTAGAAATTAATGTATATAAATTATGAAGTGTTTTATGAAGGGGAATTGAATGAAACCCGTATTATAATTAATTCTTATAATATTAATATAATTTAATCTGTAAATGTGGTAGAAAAAATGTGTTTCCCTAAACTATGCCTAAGCTATAATAATTGTTTTTCCTTGAGTGAAATCGTATGCAATAGAATTTTATTATCATTGAAATCACTATGAGATACGTTATAAATGAATCGCTACCAATAACGGAAAAAATGTATTATTTTAACCACAAGTCTTATGTCACGACCATCACTAGTTTTTTACATATATGTTAGGATGATATAAATATGTAGTTTTAAATTTAATAAATGATAAATATATATAAATATTCATTATTACTTTTATTTTACTTTTTAAAAATTCAAATTAATTTATATTTAAAGAGAGGTGTTAGTTAAATGATAATGGATATTTTTAATAAATATGTTTTCATAAAACGTAATTATCCTTTTGTAAAAAGTTATTCAATTTTAATTAATTATGTATAAATTAACTTATTATTAAATATAATTATTTTATAAAGAATGGTATTTTACATGTAACATTTTTTAAAATGTTTATTAAATTAGTCACTATATGATAATTACATAAGTGAAATATATTAATAATATATATATTTGTATAATTGAATTAATATTCAGTTATAGTTTTTACTTCACAATGAAGAATAATAAATTATTTTTATGCTTACAACTATATTATTCAAGTATAATACTTTTCTATGTAGTGGATTATTATATTAAAATTACATTTTATTACTTTTATAAATTTAATATATTAATATATATTTCATATTAGATTTATAATATCAATATTATATAATAATTATAAGTAAATTTTTATTTATAAAAATAACTTATCAATGTAAAATTTATTTTTCCACGTTAAAGTTAAAATATGTTAAAGGGTCTAAAATTTGGGGTAAAGAACTAAAAATATCAAAAGAAACAATTATCAGTAAATTAGTGGATTGGGGAATTCCAGACCTACCCTTGTATTATACCCATTACTTATACACTTTGGATCAAAATTCCATGAGAAATTGCATTTCTTATTCATTAATGATTGACTATTTGTGAAAATTCAACACATTCTCAAATATAAAAGGATATCCCTTATACTCTCCCCATGGAATAATTTAAATTTTTACCTTTAATAATTACTCATATTATCACCCTAAATTGTATATATCATGTTTGGTAAGTTATCATCATAATATGGATCCCCAAATCCATCATTTTAAAGAGAATGTATATGAGAAGACTCACGTTTGCAACATTAATATTATTATAATCACTAATCATTTCTTAGTTATATGATTAATCTACATCTTCACAAATATGATTTATCTCATTAGTAACATGATTTTTAAAACACTATTATTCTATAAATGTAATATTTTATATACAGTAACATTTTCTTTTTCCATTCATTTAATATAATATATTATTCTTTTTTTCATTTCTACAACTTACTTGAACCACTTTATAATGTTTATATAATAAATGATTAGTAAAATATAAATATTTTTCGTATGATGTAATAATGATGAATTTAGTATTTTTTATAAAAATTCACAAATAAGTTGATTTTAAAGATTCCGTAACAATTTTCATGAAAATATACATAAAATAGACATTAGAAATAAGAAATATGTCAAAAACATCAATGTGACCTTATAATACATTTGGGAGGTTATGAACTCATAATAAAGGATGAATTACTAGAATCACCATACCAATGCTATTATTTAAATAATAGAACAATTAGCAACCAAATATTGATTTAATAAAATGATTAATAAATGAGAAATATGATATTATAAATGAAAGTAGCATAGTAAAATATAAATTAATATGGTATATATAAATAAATAATAAACCAATGTTTTTTATATATGAGAATGAATTTTTTTCTTCCAATATGAATTTTGATGTAAGGGTTTTGTTAAATGAATTTTTATTTCATTGAGTCATGATATTTCTTCATTTATTGTGCTTTTATATGTTTTCAATATTATACAATATATATATATATATATATATTTTATTTTATTTTCTCATTCTATATGTGTAAATTAAAATTTTATTTTAAAATATTTTTCTTTATTTTATTTCATACTTTATTAAAACATACTATTGTTATGAATAAAATTCATCCTACATATTATCTATTTCTCCTCTATCTTTATATCATATGATACCACCAACTTATTCTTTTATTATTATTAAATATTCTTTTTTTAACCTTCATATTTCTTTTTCTCTCTATAAAATTAAAAACTTTATAGGTCTTTTATCGATTTGGTATATCAATAATTCTTCCTAAAAATAATAAAAATGTATTTATTTTTATATTAATATATTTTTTGTCTTTTAATACAGATTTATTTATTGAACAATCATTCATTTTCAATGATATATTATTAGAGTATATTTCATGATAGTTTTTTCAAGAATTCCTAATCTCACCTTCAATGAAATGACTTTTTATGGTGACTTATAACATCATATATTTATAATAATAAAAAAAATTATAAAAAAACATTTTTATGTACATCATCTTGGTGACTTATTTTTGTTTCAAATAAACTGATTCATGATTTCATCAGATATAATATCACTTTAAAATTGAAATAACCCATATTCTTAAAATGGGTTTTTGCTAGGATATGATGTATGATCGATTAAATAAGAACACATATATGGTTTATCATTATATGATGGATGGGTTTGATATATCCCTCTAATAGATTTGAAAATTCTGCATGTCCCATCAGATAATGATGTTTTACACGATCATGATTATAGTAAGAATTGTATATGGAATTATATGTGGTCACTATTGTTATTATATTTTCTGAAACATTTATGTAGGGGAATGATTGTGGTTATAATTTGAAACAAATTTTATTCTTGAACATCTTAGTAAGATATGTTCACATTTTCATTCTTTAATGTTCTTATCCATGTTCCAAATTTCATTATAATTCCAAATGCATATGTTATATTCTAGGCTTGAGATTATTTTCTCATATTCATCCATTCTTATTCCAAGCAATATTTAAGATTTTAAGATGACCCATTTGAGGTTATATTTTTTTCATTCCTTATGTATAACTTTTATGATTAAATGTTCATTTAAATAAAATATTTATTTAATTATCTATTTTTCTCTCATTTTTATGATTTATCCCATTGTGAATTATTAATAATTTTACCCCTACATAGCCTTTGAGATCAATGTGTATTATGTGTCTTAATTATCCTGTAAATTTCTGGTCATATTATGATTAGAAGGAAGTCTTGTATGGAAAATTGATTTTGATATGTCAAATAAAGAATGTGAAATAGGATGTTTATATAACTAATCTCCAAAGAAACATTACCATTCCATTAAATGATCATATATTTTTTTGTAAGGTGTAATGTTTCATTTATGCAACTGAAGTAAAGTATATGCTTTTCTGGTTTGGGTTAGATCAAATGTGATATTCCAATTAACATTAAGAGGCCATTTTTAGACTGAGGAGAGAATTAATTAATTCAAATCATGATGTATTTATTTTAAGAGTAGGTGTAGAAAAATATATAATTAATATTATAAAATCTATGAATTTCATATATATATTAGAGGATTTCAAAGAAATTATTTCAACAAAGGATCACTCAACCACAATATGTTTTTAATATGAGAAACATTATAAAAAATTATACCCAATTATAATATTGGGATTGACCAAGGTGGAAGAAAAAAATTATAGAATCATTAATATTTTGGATATATATTGTAGAATGAACACTTAATAACATTCTCTAACATAGATTAGATCACTTAGATCATCAAGACATTGATTATTGAGATTATTTCACTTTTTAATAATTTTAATTCTCATTATTTTTTAGGAAAAATAGTACACCTGATTATTAATGTGTGTTTTACATAATAAAGTGTGAAAAAAAATTATAAATATTATGAAAATGAAGTAATCCATAGATTGGGATATTTTCTACATCAAGGGAATTAACCCACAATTTTTAAACAAGAGGTAATATTTGAGGAAAGATATGAGTTATGTCGGTAACTAAAATGAAGAACAATACTCATTTTAATTGAAGTAGTTAATAGGATGTTCATAATATCCAATTTATGGAAATAATATTTCTTATTTTATATACTTAATGAAACAACGCAATTCCATTTATGCTAAATAAGGGAGAAATGACCGTGTTTAAAATGAGGAAAATGAAATAAAACAAGTATTGACTATTAAGGGAGATATATTACATAATAATTACATAATGTTAAATTCAAAAAAAAAGAACCAATTTTCACTCCCTTATTTCTTCCAATTATTTTTTTATTCATTTTCAAAAATCCCACATTTATGTGTTGAATGGTAACCTTAAAAGGTATGTGATTAGGAAAAAATTAGAACCTCTATATTATTTTGGTATAACCTTATATTAGTATTAACATAAAACATATAAAGGTTAAAGAAATAATACATTTACTATATTTTTTATCTTTGTGAAGAAAATCCCCAAATTGTGGTGCCATTGTTTTTAGGTCTTAATGTTCCCATATATATTGAAATACTATTAAAAAATTATCGTAATCAAATTAATTTCATGTTTATCAATTCATTCATATGGTTCATGATTTTTTTATGTATAAAGGGTTATATAATTCATCAAACTATTTTCTTATACAGAATCATTAATTGGAAATAACTCAATCATCATATCCCCATTGTAAAATACATTTAGTTTCATTGATGGTGTTGTGTAATATGGTTATTCCTTAATAACACCTAAAATAACTCCAATAATATGGTGAGTTTTAGGATTATTTTTGGTCTTATAGAAATTTTCCCTCTCCATGGACTCTTGTTATACCAATGTTACAGATTGATTCTCCAAAAAAGAGATATCAAAATATTTTGGTCGGGACTCACATTATTTCCATTATCCTATAGAATTATATAACTTCCCCTTATAGTTTTTTTTATAATGAGCCATACTAATTACATATTCTCAAGTTTTATTATATTGTAATGTAACTTCACCAATGATGAAACATCTAAATTCTTTTATCATATTGACACTTCTACTTTATCCTATTAATTAATTTTGTTAACTATATTGTTAGATATACTGAACTAAAGTTAGTTTCAAATATATTTACATTACATATTTTATAGTAACTATGAAAATATAAGTCACAACCTCATCCAGTATTGTAATTTTTTCATTAACTATGAGGACTTTGGTGTTTCCAGAAAAGTGAAGTTCATATCTATATATCTACATTATATAAAATATACCTTCCTTCTCTATATATTATTTTCCCTATGAATTCGTTGGAGAATTACTGGTGGAGCCAATTCCATTACTCACTAAAATTATTAACATGGGACCTGGAGGATTTATGTAGTCATTAAATAGTCTTGTTTTCTTCCGTTTAGTTTTAGTGAATTCCCTAGAGAAATGTCTCTATTTATTTTCCATTAGATGGAACCTAAATTAAAAAAGTTTTTGTCAATCAATCCTCATCAAATTTTGAGTAATATTTTAAAAGGAGACCTGATCATTTTAATCTTTTATATGGATCTGTAAGTCATATTTCATAATATCCCTACTCAATTTTTACCTTTAGGATCTTAGTTCATTACATTTTCTTCATGAACATGTCATAATTATGATTCATTATCATCACTCTCTTCTATATATAATTTATTGAATCATTTTTGAAGACTTTGATTTGAAGTCGGTACCTTAATAAAAGGATTTAAAGTATTATATCTTTTGATTGGATCTATTCCATTTAAATTCGGATTATAAATCTCATCCATTTATAAATTTTTTAACATTAGAAACTGAGTAATCCCTTTCTTGGATAGCATCATCCCATAACCCGTGAAATAAAATTAACATAAATTTTTAAAAATCATAAAATTAGTATTTAATAAATAATGATAATAAATCCTCAAATACATTTACTATGAACTAGAAAAAAAATTAGTGGTGATACAATCAATTTTAGTAGAATAACTTCCTGTACAAGCTAACATAATAGATAAAATTTTATAGTTTAAAACTCAATGAATCAAATTTGATGTAGAACAAGAAGATCCATAGACTAGTACAAAGGGAATGAATTCCTTCATCTAAATATAATTCAGAGCGTTGATGTCCCTATTTTGACTATCTATATCTAAATATATAATTTTTTAACAGTAATAAAAACCTCTTTGAGATCATCAATCGTAATTAATAGTACAATTCCTATAAAATAAATACAAAACTCACAATTACATTTTCGAGAATCATATAAATATCTTTTTCTAAATATTAATTACATTGAGAGAACAATCATAAATATATCTAAAATGGGTTTAATATATTATTTATTAGATAGACATGAGAAAAAATAGGGTCATTTTTCATATTACTGTGAGAATTTAAAAAATGAATCTTTTTAAAATAATTTCCATAAATAATCTACATCAAGGGATTCAGGATGTGTAACAACCCTGAATAAAGACACCTAGAGCTGGTACTTTTATTACAATATTGGTAAACCATAAATTATATTCCATAGTAGAAAATAAATTAGTTGTCTTAGAATACCATATATACAAAAACATTACTTTCAAAAACATAATATGAAACATGAAAACATTATAAGAATATTTTTTCCCTTCATTCATTTCAATAGAAATATACATAGTTATATTAAAATATTTTTCAAGAAAATAAAAATATATAGTTTATCAGAAATAGTTATTTAGGAGTATCAAACAAAAGAATGTATCTAGGTATAAACATTGAACAAGGGGTATAGTAGGAATGCATAAAAAACATGAAGCCATGATTAACTAAAATTGGGTGCATATTATATCCATAAAAATAAATGGAATCAAGAATAAAATTGTTCAATCATCTCACACGAGTAGAATTTATAATTTCTGACATCAAAACATGTTGCCAATGCCTTGTGTAAAGACTTTATTATAATATTAGGTGTTTTACAAACGCAAAAAAGAAAATTTCTGAATCATGAGACTCATTGATATGTTGACATGATATATAATTATGGGTGTCACCCATTACCAAATTAAATAAAATTCATTCTCCATAAGATAAAAAATACATTTCATACCATTCCCTAAGAAATATTTGGCGTAAAAAACAACATTATATATATATTAAACAATACATAAAACAAATATTATCCCATTTAAAAAAATTGATGTATAAGGGAATGTCCATTGATTAACATAATAATTATTTTGTATCCTTAATGAAATAAGAATTAACCTTATCTAATTAATATAATAGATATTTTAGTTTTAAGGCTCTATGATTTACATGGAAGATAATAATCGTGTTAAAGATTTTTCACTATTTGGAGACCAAATAAATGGTATAAAACCTTTTATAATGGTATATAAGGAGTGGGAATATTCAGAAGCATATCATTCGAGAGTATCTAGATAGATTTGAAGTATTATTCCCACTCATTATACTTGAGGTGGAATGATGATTCAATTCTCATCCAACTCTTTTCAAGGTGACTACGTCATGGTGAATCATTTCCAAAACAGAATCCACTTTCTACTATCTATATAGGGATTTCACTATTAGAAACAATATACACTCATTAAATTTTGAAAATATTGGATTTTTTTTATTATTTCATCATAGGGGAAGGATTTAATGATATAAAATATAATTTCTAATATATAAAATGGGTGATAAATTCATTTAATTATAAGCATGATGAGATTTTGTTAAGGGTTTTTAATTAATAATGGAAGCGGTGGAATGAGAATCCTTATGTAGGAATAATAAATGTATAGGAAAAAGTCTATAATGAGAGTGCATAACTACCCTAAAATTAAAAAAATTAAAAATAAAATATAACACTATGAAATTACAATCATATAAATATGTGGTTATTGTATTACGAAAATATTATTTTAACTAAAAATGAATGGGAAGGATTAAAACCCTTAGTTTTCTAAGTTGCTTCTTAAATCCTGGGAGGAATCTTTAAAACCATAAAACCATTTAATTGTTTTAAATATGGTTAGGTAAGGGAATTTATTTCCAGTACCTTTGTGGTGGAGTTGAATGATAAATTGAGAGGGAGATAGATCCTTTTATAGGTGAAAATTGGGATTTATCATGGAAACAAATACCAGGTAAAGGGTATAATTGGAATCACATCGGTATTTGGTGGATTACACGAGTTTGGTGATTTATGTAAATAAATGGTAGTTGATATATATAGGTATTAATTTTATCTCTTAAATTTTTTTATAGAAGGTGTAGGAGACCATATAATCATTTAAAATCAGGATACTTTATTTAATAATTTTTACCCTTCTTAATCTTGATTAAAAATTAACCATGTAAATTATTTTATCAATAATAATATTACAAAACTCCTCTTATCAAATTTTTGGAATTTTTTATCTGAATTTGGACTCAATTTAGTCCTAATGATTTTATAAATGTGATAAAATATAGTTTTATATTAACACATAATATATAGAGAAATAGTTTTTATAGAAAAATGATTTGTTTACATTATGTGTTTTCATTCTTATTTCAAATTAATTGTTAATTAATTGAGTATTATAAGTTTTTTGTAAAATGTATCTATTAGATTAATTAATTAAAATAAAACAATATAAATAATTTACATGACATTATATAACTCTTATATAATTAATTCTTCGAACATAATTAATTTTATTTTATAATGGTAACTAATAATTTATCTATGTAATTTGTTTTCAGTGGATAAAAATAATACTATAATTCTAACATAATATTAACCAAATAATTATAAATATAAAATTTATTTTAAGAAATAAAATTAATTCTGATAGGAAATTTTAATTTTACCATTAGCATGTGTAAAATTATCTTTTAGAAAACGTGTAATTTTAAGAATTGAAATTATGTTTGTGATGAATTATAGTTTTGTTTATTTTCAAAAAAAATAGGTCCAATAAAATAAGTAAATTTCATGTGAATTGAAAATCATGAAAAAATGATTTTAAGAAAATATTATTTAATCAATTTAAAATACCAAAAACATTTTCGATTATTAGAAAATATTAATTATGTTCATAAAATATTAAACATAAGTTTCATAATTTATTAGTACTATTTCATAAACATTTAGTATTATCCATGAAAATAATATTTTAGAGTTTAAATGGTTTTATATACTTTTATTTATTTCTTATATAATGATTTTCTTTGAAAGGATATAGTTTTTAAAAAAACTATATTTCTCACTATTCACTTAAATATCATGTATTTTGGAAAAAACCCCAAATATTTCACAGAATTCTAATATCGTTATAATGTGTTATAATGTGATTTATATTTTGAAAAATAACATTCTATCATTCAACATTTCAACATTTAAATATACAGATTACTAAAGTCTTTTTAGAGTGGGTATTATGTGATTGTCTTACATATGGTATTTACCTACTATTGTAAGGTCTTAAATATAAAATTCCCCCTATTAAATAAATTCATCCTTTAAATTTGATACATGTGAGATAATAAAAATCTATTTACACTCATTTTCATAGAATCTTCAAGATTTCATATTTTCACTCATTATTTGTTATTTATCCAAATTACTTTTACCAGTCATGATGTCTATTTTCAAAACACAGTACTTATTGTATCAAGAATATTGAAATTCACTAAAATATTAGACATATCAAGTTAAAAATATACCATTCACATGTGATTATATTCATTGGATATATATTTTTTCGTTAATAATGAAACATATAGGAAATTTTGTTCTTTAAAATGTCTAGCCATATAGAATACCAATTAAACAAAGGTCCAATTATTTCTAGTATCTCAAAAAGTCCAATGTACATAAGTATTTACTTAACCTTTTTTAGATATTAGAATTCCCTTCCCTTGGGAAACCATAAATAATATATAACCCCAAATTAAATATAAATTTCATTCCTTCGATTATCATAATAGAACTTTTTTCATCTGTGAGATGCTTTAATCAGATACTGAATTATCTATGCATTAATAGTCCTATCCTCTATAATTTCTCACATCATACTATCCCATTACAAGTTTTGTCTTAAATATTTATACATCATTGTTCTTCTCGGTTGTATTTATAAATTGGAGCTATGTTACTTATCTAGTATTTACCTTTATTACTCTGGTATAGATAGAACACATAGCCTTTTTCAAATAATAAAAACTCAATCTTTATAGTTGATAACATTCATTTTTACATAATTTAGTACTATAATTTTCTGTTTTTAATTCCTCGCAATCCTTAAAGAATACCTTTATATTTTCTAGTAAGTATGGTTTATCATTTTCATAGAAAAGGACTAATGTATCCCCTTTCTTAAAAATCACTATATTCAACATTATTATATCATTATATACAAGATCCTTATTAACCATCATTAGGATCAAAATACCTTGGTCCCTCTTACTCAATACATCTTCCACCTTGTTTGTATTATTAGTGTGTTTTTGTATTGAATAATTACATTCCATGTGTATTTATAATAATATTATTCTCCTCATATTAATCTTATTCAGAGAGAAGATATACTTCACGCTCTTATGATCTGTATATAAACCTAATGATTCACAATAAATCTACTGTTTTTATATTTTCCAAGAAAATATTATATATTATAGATCATCATCATAATTTGGGGGGTTTGGGAATTTTTATTTACCTTGATTCATTAGAAACCACTTTATCACACTGTATTTAGACCCAACTAGGTCATTTCATCAATACATCACTAGATATTAAAAATACATCCTTACCTGGCGGTGATGTTAATAATGGTACATTAATCATTCTCATAATCATCAATTAAAACTCTCCATCGAATAACAACGACCTTGTAAATTTAACCCAATTGTGTTTTTACATGGTTAACAGGTTACCCAACCATGCGAAATATTAAACAAACCACTATTATTAATATTATAACCCAATAAAAATATAGATATAATTTATGTTCACTAGTGTTATGCATTCATTGAATTCGACATTCTACTAAGGCTCTATATATTTTTTATCATCAGAGACAATACTCCCACAAAATTATTCTCCATTGATCAAAAATTGTCACATATTTTATTTCAAACATATTTTTTCAATGGGATTCCAAAATTATTTTCATATGATTCTCATACTATTCATATCTCTTAAGTTATATCAAGATATCTACAATGAATATCACCACAAACTTATCTTTTTAAAAATTCAATAATAATTTCATCATATCCATAATGATAAATGGTTAATTATTAAATCCAGAGAGAATTAAAATAAAATAATAATGTCTATACATTGTTAGGAATTCCATATTTTGTAAATAATCTTTAATTACCCTCATATGATGATTATCCTAAGTGAATATGGATCATTGAAAAGTATTGACCTACTTAATGGTGATAAACAATGTCCTTAATACATGGTAAAGGATAATAATTGTCAATTGTAGTGTAATTGATCTCTATATAATCATTGTAAAATATCATATATTCATCCTTATGATCCCTGAATGAATTAATGGATTATCATAGAGAAACACTCTGACATATAAATTTCCTATCACAAAAATGATATTGTTGTTTTTTAAACAACAACAGCTCCCCATGTGTTATTATATATGGAGTTTTATATACAATTATTTCCTTAAGAACTAGTTAAATGGAGGACTATAATTCACATACTTTTTTATAATTGGGAAATTCACTGAGAAAAAAATCGAGGAATATTTATAGCATGGGTGCGTCCACTATTCATAGGATATCTTCTTTATCTATAGATCACACTTGATATTTTTATATTCCTAAAATTTCAATAAGTATTTCTATAGGGGAGGATCCAGAAATCAATTAAAATGATAATTTATCACATATAAATAAAATATTTCATACCTTACCATCATGAATCACAACCTCATTATCTTGGAAATAAATATTTTCATTATAAATTAGAAGCCAATAAATGTCAAGGATTATATCAAAGATAAAAACATTTATAATAATAATGTTTGAAAATCGTGTATGTCCCTGAAATATAATTGGAACTTTCTTATATATCTTGTTTTAATAAATATTTTCATTCAATTTCCTAATATAGAAATCCCATACTTGAATTCAAGGTAATTTTAAATTTTTTAAGAAAACATGGAACATATAAAACAATATACTAATCCAGAATCAAATTAAAAACTAACATTGAGTATATTATCAAGGCACTAGCTACCAATAAATTTTGAACATCAATATAATATATATTACTTATATAATCGTTTCCTTTACCTAAGGCCTTTTTTTGAGGTAAACCCCCCTGATGGTTAGAAATTGGTTGAAATAATTTCTATTATAATTATTATTAAAACATTAAACATAAAAAATATCTTACCCTATCATTTTAGTCAAGATTATAGTATATTTTTTTATTCATTTGAATCAAACTCATGTTCCCTCATTACAATCCCTAGGGTTTTTCTTCACACAGTTACCACATGGGGAAAATCCCATCCACCATTTCATCTCTTTGTCCACATGTTTCTTATGATGACTCCATGTTATCTTTTTATTGTATATTCCCTTATAAATTAATACATATTAGAGTTCTTCTATTCTATCTTACTGGTGCATAAAATTATATAATCATATGATAAAATGTTCTATGTTTTCAATTCCACATGATGTCTCATCTTTAAAAAATCAACAAAACTCTTAATCATGATTTATAATCTACATATATAGTCTACAACATGTCTATATAACCTTGTAAAGTTTGCCTCATTCAAAAAACAATTCCCGCAACTTTTGAATAAGACTAAATTAATCTCTTTCCATTTATTATCCTTACTGATGAGGAAAATATATATTAAATAATACCACCTTAAAAGTTACACATTCTATATTCTTTATCTCAACATCTAATTTAGTGTTTTTAATTAGAGACTACAATCGTTTGTTATCTCACTTTATAAGTTAAACCACCATGATTACTTCTTTTATTTACACTACATCTCATAATAATAATTATTTTATATAGGGACATGATTCATTGTTCATTTAGCCTTGAATTTGATATTACACCAATTTATAAATGTTGTTTTCCATTGAATAAATTCAATCTAGCCACACTGTGTTGTTTGTTGGTCTGTCACTGTATAATACAATGATTATATTGTATAACTAATTTCAATATCCTTAATATAGTAATGGTATTATTAACCACATCTCTATCTTCATTAACTTGATCAAGGGGGACATCCTTACATTTACTAGAAGTGTTGATGTAGTTCCCATTCATCCCATAAAACATCATCTCTCCATAATGGAAAAAACATAATTTCACCATGATATTGAATTATAAAATAAATTTCCAATAATTTATTCTATAGTGTTCCAAAAAAATATTAATGTTTTTATAATGTAACTTATTATAGCTCATTATGTGCCTCTATATTCATTCCCCATGTATTGAAATAAATTTCTTAATACCGACTATAACAACATGAATTATAGAAACTCAGAGTCGATGGTTATATTTTAGTGTCAGTAAATAATTAAAAATATTGTTTAGGATCCATCGTCTTAGTTTTCTTATAATACTAGGTATGTATATATATTTTTTTAAAAAAATAAAATAGTGTTTTAAAAAATTACTATAAAATTATTTCACATTCCATAATATCCCAAAAAATTGCACATAGTTCTCATCTTTTCATACTTGATAAATATTAAAAATAAGGGTGATTTTAGGTGATTTGTAAGAATAAAAAAATATAGGATTCTATCATAACATAATAATATAACAAGTGATATTTCTGAAATAAATAAGTAACATAAATACATTATCAAATAAAACTGATGGCATAAAATATCCCTATTAATAATTTAAAACATTGATAAAAAGAACCATTTATATTACAAATATGGAATGAAAAATTTTAGACATCAAACCATATTTTCAAGTCCTTATTTGAAGTCACTATACAGATTTGGGGAGAGTTATACACCAAAACCCTAGCTATTTTTCCTTAAGAGATCTTTTGATTCATCAAGGGGATAAATAACATTGTCCCCAGCCATCACTTGAAAATTTTCAACACATTCATCATAAGTGTCAAAAATACATTTCATACCATTACCTAAGGAAAATATAGATGAAAAATTGAATGGTAATATGTACATTGAAAAATATATCAAATAAATGATTCATCATTAAATAACATAATTTTGATATCTATAAGAATATATCTTAGTCAATATAGAAGTGGTGGGGTATCTCAAATGAAATAGGAATCACCCTTGTTAATAAAATTTAGCAGTAAAAGTACTTTTCATATGTTGGGTTATCCAGAGAAGATAATAATTTTGTTCAATAGTTTGTGTTGGTAGAAGACCAAGTATATAGTAGGAAAAACCTTCATTATAATTCATAAATAGCATCTGAATATTAAAAATAATTTCTCTTTAGAATTAATATCTTAGTTACAGAATTAGGCCCACCAACCAGTCATTTGGGTGATGGTGATTTAATCCTCAACTAAACATTTTCAAGGTGATTACACCATTTTTTATCTATTCTATAGACGTATCTAAATTATTTTATCTATACAAGGATTTCATTTCTTTAAAAAAATATACAATATTTACTTTAATTTCTTTTTTGGAATTTTTAGAATTATGATGCATTGGGAAAAGGTTTCAATGAGAGTAAATTTTATTGTTAATATATCTAATGGGTGATAATTCCATTGAAATACCAGCATGATGACATTAAAATAACTGGTTGTAATTGAAAATGGAAGTTGTGTAACGAGAACCCTTCTTTAAGTATATAAAAGGGTAATGAAAAAGGATATAATGAAAATAGATAGGTAGCCTCCCATTAAAAAATATCATATGGAAGATTAATCCATGAAATTAAAGATAATTAAATTTTTTGAAATGGAATTATAATAAATTAATTTATATTATAATTGAATGATAACGATTGGAAAATATTACCTTTCTATGTAAATTCATAAATCTTGGGAGGAATCCATAGAACCTTAAAAATACTTGCGAGGGTTTAGATATGAAGTGGAAATGGAAATTCAGGATCAATTAATTTTTGGTGGAGTAGGATAATAAAATGAGTGGGGAGAGCTCCATTTTTATGTGAAAAGAGGTTCTCTTACAAGGAAATAATTGTTAGGTAAGTTGTAAGAATGTAATCAAATGGGTGTGAAGTGGGTTTGGTGAGTTAACTAAATTAGGTGAAAAAATTCTTGGTAGGAAATGTATATAGTCCCTTAATAAATACGGAATGGTTTTAATATATTTGATGTCATATTTTAATTATTTAAAATTCGATATACTTTTAGTTAGCTATTTTTACCATTATTAATCTAGAATAAAAATTAACCTTAGTAATTATTCAATTACTATAAATTTAAGATAACCCCGATTTCAAAATTTTGAAACTTTGAATCTGAATTTTGATAGAATTTAATCCAATTAAATTTATAAATGTCTAGAAATCGACATTTATTATAAAACATAACATATACAGAAAAACATTTTTTTAGAAGAGCGCCTTTATTTCATTTAGTGTTTTTTAATATTATTTATTTTTATTTAGTAATTTATGTTATTTTTTATTTTTATAGAAAATATAAAGGTAATTACTAGAAATATCTTAATCTAATTAATTTAGATCAAATTTGTATAACTCTTATAAAATTAATTAACTTAAAACATTAATTTTACTTCCAGTATACTAATTAATTTTTAGTCAAATTACATTATTTTAGATTCCTAAAAATATATATTACAGTAGTAAGGTAATTTTGAACTATTGAATCTAAATAAAAATTATATTTTATCAATTATAATTAATATGTATAGGTAAAATTAATTTAATCATTAAAGTGCCTAAAATATTTTCTTAGAAAAAGTCCATTCTTAAACATAAAAACTATATTTAGTATAATAATAAATTATTTTGATTTTAGTCACATGAGTTGGTAAATTATAATATAAATTAATGTTATGTAGCTTCCAATTCATGGAAAAAATAAGTTTTACCAAAATATTTTTCTAATAAAATAAAATACCAGAAAATATTTCTTTTATTAGTAAATATTACTTAAGTTTTCAAAATTGTTAATATAGGATTAATAATTTAAAAAAAATTCAAACATGTATAGTTTTAAATATTATACACAAATTTTACAGTATAAAAGTTTTTATAAAATGCTATTTGTACTAATCTATTGATAAGTTCATTAAAGTTAAAAAAAATTAAATTACTATATTTTTCACTATTTATTTAAAAATAAACTATTTCGTAAAACAATTATCCAAAAAATATATATTTATGAATAGTTATTATATAATATAATTTTTTAGAACTAAAATTCAAACAATTAAAAATTAATTCTTTACATATACTTCTAAATAACATCTCTTTAGAGTGTACATGGTGAGATAGTTTGGCATATGGTGTTCACATATTATAGTAGTGTATCAGGTGTTAACGGAAGGGACGATGCATAATCGAATATCAAACCGAGAACTGTAGACTTTACCGAATCCATGTATATAAAAATAACAAATTAAAATATATATACCATGAACTAAAATGACCTAATAAACCATAAATCTCAAGACTATTCCCAAGACAAATAATCAACTAAATGTTGAATGAGAATATGTTTATCATCGAACAGACCATCCATCGCTTGATAATTAAAATATATATCTATATTTACATACTAATGAAAATAAAAAAGTGACTAGTGATTTTGAATGAACCCGGTGATCAATAAGTTTTCATGTAACTTTGAATAATATGGTTATTCTAATAGGAATATCTCCATTATTATCCCTCCCTTTATTAGTTAAAAAAGTCATATACTTAGATAATTCTATTCTGAATCACAAATGATAAATGATTCATTGATTATATGTACATCCCTCATCAGTGTGGGTGGTTTTTTCATCAGATTATATAAAATATTGGGGCATCGTAGCCAGGGAAGACTCAATTAATTCTAGAAAACTCTCATTAAGAGGCCTTTAGAATGAAAACTCTTTGATCATTAAGGAATCAATAAGAGGAGAGTAAATCAGAATTCAATTTATTTTTATATCTCCTTGATTAAACAACCCTCTTTATAGGTTAAATTTATATATGATTAGTTTGTAACAAAACAATCCATAGGAGAAACTAGATTAACAAGGCTAAACTATCAAAATGAGAAGTATTGCATTTGGAATTATCTGGTTTTTGGTGATATCATATGACGCACTATATTTAACATATAGGTACATCTAGCATGTTTTATCTTTTTACCATTGATTAAAAATTCACCGTACTATTATAGTTCTTCCCAAACTGTTATATTAATAATGAACATGATTTCATCAATACTAAAACCACACGAACATAGCCTTTATTTCTTGATGTTGTTCCTCCCTTATTCCCCTTCTTTAACTTGTTTAATCTCTTTTAAGATCTCTTCAATCAATGGAAATTTTCAAATCCTCTTATTATTATGATTCACTAATTCTTATTTCTATGTTCTACCTCTACATCACAAGAACCACAATCATTTCACCCTAAAATTAAATTAAAGCACGTAATTATCCCAAAATCAACTACAATGTATAAGACCAATTTAAAATTTTCAAATTCAAATTCATACCACCATCTTCCATAAAATAACCAAACTACTCATGATTTATTTTAACCCTTTGGAAAAAAATTTATAACTTTAATTTACTATTTATACAAATAATATGACCTCATATATTACATTTTGGCTACCTTTAGTCTCCCAAGATGACACATCATCAAAATTATCACAACTAAATCAAACATCCTAACACAAATTTCACTATAATACAATTCCAATTGGTTGACCATATTTCCATAAAAAATCCTTTCACCGTGGGATAGTCATCTGGGTCTAATAAAATTTCCATACATTAAAACATATCAACAATATCTTATCAGAAAACAGGTATTGTGAGTTTTTTCATTCCACGGGTTGACTCAATGAGCACGAAAAGGCCCACTATGAACATTTTATGCTTTTCTCGTTTTTCATAAGTACCCATGCAGTTCACCAACAAAACCAAAATGGATATTTTGGACTTTTCTATTTCAAATAGGAAAACTGAAAGTTGTAAATAGATTCTATCATGGTTTTATCAATATATTTTACAACTCATGTTAGTTTTTAGGAATTAGTGATTTTCATAATGCATTTTATCATGGGTTTGGCCGAGGTATGATTTTTCAATATGACCGACAAAATGGGTATAGACATCCCAGTTGGGTCCTCCTTTTTTATATTTTTCATATAAAATTTAAGAAACATATATCAATAACAATAGCTCATTCAATCTTTATAAAATTTTAAAATAAATATTAAACACTCATGATGTATATTAATGAATAAATTCTTATTTGTATTATTTAATTTGACATTGTATATTATTTACATATTTATAAAAATACCAACACACTCATAATATCTTATTCACCAATTATTTATCCTCTCTTAACAAAATAATCATCTTATAACCACTTCAGTTGAATAATCTCCCCCTTTTTATTTTTTGTAAACCAAGAACATAAATCTCTTTAAAAAACTAAAACCATAGTAGTGGATGATATTATCATAATTATATGACTATGTGAGTAAAATCAGTTTATGTAACAAAATAATTGAATAAATAACTCCATGATTTCCAAATCATAGTGATTTATATGTAGGTTCATTAAATTAACAAACAAAAACAATAAAATTATAAATTTTTCAAAAATGAAATTTCTAAAACCAATTATAATAAAATAATCAAATAGTTTTCACAATTTGAAATCATAGATATCACATTTTAATGGCTCTTATAAAATATATTCTTCTATGAAATATATAATTCACTAAAAGTTAAAACATATCAATAGATACTACCACTATATTATATAATCCCCATTAGAAAATATATAAAGATAATCATACTAGAGATAGTTATATTGTCAAATTTTCGCACATGTTGACAAAATTATCTAAAGAAAATATGAGAATGGGGACAACTATGGAACCCTTCTCTTTTTATTAAATAAACATTCAATACATGGTAAAAAATAGGATTATTTAATGATTAGTTTCTTGGAAATAAGTTACATAATGTCACACCCTGACCAATTAAATTAAATTATTTTATTATTTCTTTGGACATAAATAAATTTTGTTAAGGTTTATGTTGAGTACCAAATGAAAATTTTGTGTTTTGTCAAAAAGCTGCGTGTTTTGGAGTTGACTTTTTTGCGCACATGAGGATGTGCATTTTGGAAACCTCGTGCTTCTTTACGAAGGCATCGAATTGATCCACTTGACATGAAAAAATCAAATGAATAAATTTTATGATTTATTGCATTATTTAAAAAAATTTATGGTCAATAATTTTAATTATTATTATTATTGTTGTTACTGTAAACATTACAATTAAAGTTAGTGTTAATTAAATTTATTATTAGGAATTATTCTAAATTTATATTATTATTATTATTATTATTAAGTATGTTCCTATTTTTATTATTATTAGGATTAATATTTTTATTGATAAGATATTTTCATTTACTAAGAATTTTAATATTTTTATTAGATTTGTTTTATTTATTTTTATTTTCTTTTGTTATACTTTTTTACCCCTTTTTTCATCTTCCTGTAGCACCCCCTCTGGCACGCCCCCTTGGTAAGAGACCCTTACATCCGATGTCGCCTCCTCCTAGCGAAAAACATCAGCGATCCATGATGCCTCCTCCTACTGGCCAGCATTGGTGATCTACAGACCTCCTTTCTGTCGGACGTCCAGACTGGTGAAGAGCCCCCCACCCCCCACCCCCCACGCGGGACTCCTCCGGGCGACCCCTTCCCCCTTTGAACAGATCGTGATGACCAACCCATCCAATCGACCTACACTCCGCCTCACTCTTACCAGCCAGCGAGCACCTCTCCGAATGACCAGACCGCAACGACACCCCCCCCCCCTTCTAGTCATAACCCCTCTTACACGCGCTCCAGATGACCAGACCGCAAGCCCTGGACTCTGGACCTCCTTATGTCTGGCCACTCCCTCCGGCGGCAGCTACCACCTATTTTGCTTCTTGATTGAGGGTTTTGGGTTTTACCCAAACCCTAAATGTAAGGTATATTGTTTTTAGGGTCTTTCTCTTCAAATTGTGTGATCTTTTTTATTGTCCAGACTAGTTTTGGCTTACCACAGGTGCAGTTGCGGTGTGATAGAGGTTTGGCACCAACTTCAGGAGGTCCATCCACAGTTGAGGTAGGAAACCCCTTGCAATATCCTCCTTTAAGTATTGAAATACATTTTTTTATTATTTTTTCCCAGTTCTTAAATTTAAATTAATTAGTTTAGTATATGATTTAATTAATTAGTTTGGTGTAAATTGTGTTTTTAAAATAATTTAGTTGCATATGATATTTTTCACCTTGTTTATGTGAATTGATGTTGTGTGCAGAATTATTTTGTTTAAAAATGTGGTTTGAATTTGATGGGTTTTGCATGGAAATTCCAAATTAGTTTTATTGGACCTTTCTCATCGTTTAAAAAGTTTTTGAATTAATTAAATGATGCTACAGTTTGTTTCATGTGTTTAAAGTCCCAATATACTTTTCAAAATGGTTTTATAAATTTTTAAATGAATTATTAATTAATTTGGGTGTTGTGAGCCAATTTATGACAATGTGTTTAGGCACTCATGTTTTTAAATGTTGATATGATCATATAGTGTGCTTTTGTCAGGTTGTGTGCTCTTAAGTGTTTTCATAAAATAGTATATTGGATCTTTAAAATGATTAGTGAGTTATTTTGGTGTTTTGTGTTTTTTATAAACACATTTTGGATTTTCAAGGGGTTTAATGTTTATGGTACGAGTTTCATTTTGAAAACATGCCAAAGTGGTTCTTTTGTAGTGGTTGTTTGTTTGGATTGTTTTATGTCTGCATTTATGTACCTTTGTTGTTGTGTGTTTATTGCAATGCGTTGGTGGGGTAACCCCTCTTTACCATGATCATCATCTTGTACGTGCTTGTGTGCCTGTGTGAGGTGTGTCTTGTTTCTGTGTTTGAGCTTTGAGTTGAGGTAGTTCTCCCACTGCATTCTCCTTTAAATTTATAATTTCATAATTACCTGATATTTTATTGAATTTCTTTTGATAAATGAAAAATGACGTTAGATGATTATTTTGGAATAAATATTTGATTTAAACGAAGCTGTTTATTATATGCACATCACATGAATTATTTTCTTGATGAATTGACACACAATAGTAAAATAATTCCCCTTTGGCCTCTCAAAATAATTCATGAACTCTCACGGGTGGTTTTGGTTTGATTCCAAATGTTTTCTTTTGACACGTGAGAAAATATTCTTGTTTATCTTCAGAAATGTTGTTTTTCATTAAAGTTTGATAAAGCCTTTTTGGTTCATTATAAAAGTATAGTGTGTTGGAATATTTGAAAATGGTTTTACTTGTGATGTGAAGGTGTTGGTTTCTTTTGGAAGATGGATGATTTTCAAAGGGTGTTTAAAGATGGTTTGGCACTTTAAAAAAATAAATTATTTTGAAAAACTATCATTGACGTGACCCAGGGGTGATTTATTATGTACGATGATTGTGTGAGTTATTGAGCATGATGTTTGAACTTTGGGACTGGTTACTTAATTGGAATCATTGATTCACCCCCTTTTTATTACATGTGTGGACATGGGAACCTAGCAAAGTAAGTGAATCTCCTAATAACGGCTGCTACACTAGTTGACATTACACATTGTCTAGTGGCCCTTAGTACGGATTTTACTCTGCTAGGGGATTGTGACCCTCAGTTAGGTCTGGTTGGGAGATACCGAGAATTTGCCAATTATGACATCATTGAGAGTAGGTAGGCATTCAGGATGAGTCACATGTATAGTACGTTATGGATTTTTCATGAGCACCTAGGTTTGACCCAAGTTGTCTTTAGTGTTTACTTGTGTGTGGTGGATGATTGAGAGGTCTAGTTCGGTTACTGTCCCTTGTGTACCACTTTTTCTATTTCCCTTAGTGTGTGTCGTGTGTTGTGTGTGGTTTTCCTTTTGAATAACAACTAAAATTTGGATTTCTAAATTGTTTGAAAAAATGTTTTGAAATGCAATTCACCTATTCCTTTCAAACATTAAACTTTTTTTAAAATCAAAATGGCAATGGAATGTTACTTATTTTAGAAATGATGTGTGGAAAACAATATTTTATATAATTTATTTCGAAATTGTAATTATTAAATTCATTATTTAAAGGTAGTGTATTGGGAATCATTTTTTTGCACGCCTATTGAGTTTTAATACTCACGCATATAGTGTCTTCATGTTTTTTGTTTTGTTGTAGGTTTGACTCAAGCTTTCTCATTGTGGGTGAGATATGGTTATGGATTGGTGAGCGACTCTCAGAGTGGTGAGGAGTTTTGGTCATGGGTAGGTTAGTTTGTTGTAGTTGTCAGTTCTTTCTTTCCGTGTTGATTATTTACTTCACATTATTCTACTTTTCCACTACTTTATTTATTTTCACTATGTGAAATCATTCCACATTTTCCACTATTTATGACCTGGCGCTTGTCCCCATCCTAGGATGATCAAGAACGCTACTCGGACCATGTCGCGGACCGACTTGGGAGATCAGTTCAGGGTCGACCCGGGTCAGTTCATGACACATAATACATGAAAACATAAAACATTTTTCAAAATACAATATAATAAATCTTAATAGGTTCACCTTAAGCTAAATTTACTAGATGATATATTCTAGGAACATACATCCAAGGAAAGGGATGAGCATTAAGCCTTGTAAATGAATAATCAAGGGAGGCAAAAATAATGTGATCATGATACATATCAAATTTGAACATGAGGAATAATAATTATGCATGGAAAAGAGACATAAAATAATAAAAATAACATGACTAATACCATGGATGTGTGACTACAACCTTTAAATAATACATTAATAAGAATATTACCATGGTTTATTGTTACAAACAAAAAAAATTGAAGGATAATTTTTTCCTCAAAATGTTAGTTATATTATTAAAAAAAATATATCTCTTTCATAATGAAGTATTATTTAATGTCACCATTAGTTTTTGACAATTATATGATCACTGGTCAATTATTACCATTTGTCATTATGACCTTTAAAAACTATACACATAACATTATGAATATTGTGTATAAATAGAAACGATAATGTTTAATTAATTCAAAAAGAAGAGACGACAACCTCATCAAGTAGAATCAGGTTATACAAATCCCATTTGTTAGATCCTGGGAAAAAGGTAGTGTTATTGGGCTTTACTCCGGACCAGTCCCAATGCAAGGTTCATCATGTAAATCTCGAATGAAATCGATTATGAGGTAAGTTCAAGTTAGTGGATATGAACACTTGGGTGATGTTATTTGAGTTTCCCAAAGAGTCTATCCAAATTTTACTCCAAAATATTATGTTGTATGTGTGTATTATAAGGGGTTATGTTTTAAGGCCTTAGTCATTGAAATTGTAATCCCTTTGTCTTGATAAAATTGTTATTTCATAATTTCCATTTTCTGAATAGTTTTTCTTAATAAAATATATTTTCAATTAGAAAAAATTTGATAAATTTATTTAACAGGTAAAAATTTTTCTTTTTAAATATTTCCCATACTTAGATAATTATTATCATTTAAAATAAATATCAATTTTTAATTTCAATAGTCAAAATTAGCATAGGGTAAATTTTTAGTTTTTTCTATGATGTTTCATATTTTTTATGAATAGTAAAAAATAATGTATTCTTTTAAGTAATTATTATACTTTAAATAATTGATTCTCTGAAATGATTTTTAAAAAATGAACATATATATTTGTGAAGAGTAAGATATTTAGATTCTGATAAGATCAACTTAATTTCTTGGTGAATAGTAACTTGAACCTTTGAAATAGTAATGTTACACGTATAAATAGTAATTTGACCAATGGAATAGTAACTTAACCTAAGGAATTATAAATGTATTTTAGCCATATTAAATGGTAATGTAATATAATATATTGTAGTATATGTAAATAAATGTTTTAGAAATAATTAGTTAAGTATTAGAATTGTTTATAAAACATATTTTCTTATTTACAAATTTTTAATTAATTAAATTTAAAATGAAATTAATTTCTATAAAATAGAGTTCATTATTGAATTATACGTGTCAAAAAATGGTTAGGGTTACATTCTGAGATTTTTCTGAAAAAGTTAAATTTTCAGTGAATAGTAAAAAATACAGTTTTGAGTTTTTTATATGTTTAATAACATCATTAATTATTTAATAATGATGTAATAATTTTGTTAGAATTTTGAGGAATAAAATTTGATAATAGGTGTCCAAGTTTCTAATTCCATTGGAAAACACCATGGTAAACCCCATGGTTTTTGAAATACAATTACTGAGGTGAACTTAAGAATTAATAAAAAACTCCCTCAATTTTTAAAAAAATACCCGCCAATTTATTCATTATAATTCATTCCCAATTAATTATCATTGAATATATTATTGTATTACCTCTAAAAGACCCCAATATTTCCCTCAATTCCTAAAGGTCTTGATCTTCAATTTTTAGGAGTCACTCTTCAAAGCAAGTAAAATCTCCACTTCTCTTTTCCAATCAGGTTATCATTTTTTTGGGGCATGTCTTTAATATTTCCATATCATGTTCTTCTAACCATTTAATTATATCAATTTAATTTATTAAGATTAATTTATTAATGGGATACCATTTCCCCTCACTTTATATTTTTTTCTAAAACCATATTTCGTAGCTGTTATGTTGTCAGATTATTGTCTCAAAACATCTCTATTTTTACCAAGAAATTATTTTATTTTCTTTTTTGAATACCAAAACCAAAATATCCTCCAGTTGTATTCACATAGACTTAAAAATGATATATAATATTTATGGTATTTACATAAATGAAACCTACCTACCTTTTTCATGGGATTAAAATTTTAAAAGGATCTTGTTTTTAAGCACTTTCTCAAACACCATGATTTTGAAATGAACCTCATTTCTTTTATCCACAGTGAGTAATTTATGAGATGTTTTTTATGATTTTTTTGGATAAAATTAATTAATACATATAAAGGATTATCCCTGATATTTCTCTAATTCATTGGTTAAAAAAATTAATCTCTATAGATGGCATGTTTTACAATACCTTAGTGAATAACCTTGGTATTTTTTATGATACGTCGGTGATAAAACATAGTGATATACATATAAATTACTCAAATAAATTTTTTAGGCATGTTTACATGATATATAACATATTTTATCTATTAGTATATTACTATTTTTTCATTTAACTTGCCTTTATGTACTTTATAAAAATCACATTTAAATTCCTCAAGATCACAAGTAAACTATTTCTCTTGTTTACCGTTACTGGGACTTATGTTCACCCTTTTTATTATTGTATATCCCTATGATATAATATAAAATAAATATATTTATTATAAAACTTGAATAATATATTCATTTGGAATATAATAATGTTTAATTTTTGATGTCTTATGTACCAATTTCAAAGACATTAATCTTTAAAAGTTCCTCTATCTGTAAAATGTAATGTAGAATCATATAATAAAAAGGTAGGATGATATAGTCTGTATCAAAAAAAGGATTAATTATTTTTGGAAATAATAATTTGAAAACATTTGGAAGAAAAAATAGAGAAAATTTTAAATATAGAAAAACGTCCTAGTATTCTAGTGAAATATTAAGTATGTGGTCTCCAAAAAAAATACATGTCTAGATAAGAACAAGTGGATGTGGATATGGCAAAAATATATCTACATGTAAAACATGAAAACACCACTTTATGGTAAACTTTAACGGGAATTGGTTCATGGAAATGGGCCTAGATTCACTCTTATATTGACACTTTTATAGGATATGTTTTGTTAAACGAAATATTTTTATGAATCATTATAAAACATTTATCAAAATTTTAATTATTTTTAATGAATAACCTGTTTAATGATGATGTTTTATGACATAAAACCTCCTTTGAACTATAATAATATTAAATAAAACACTTTTATCACTATGTTTCATTATTTCAGGAAATAGAGGGAAATAAGATAAACCATGTAAATGTTGAGTGCAACAGACCTAGCCCTGATGACCTTGTAATGGAAGACGGAATGGAAACATTTATAAAAATGTTGAGTCAGATAAATCACGTTTTGGAATACAATTTGAATTGTGTGGAGATACTAGATTCCCCATAAAGGGGAAAACATTCCATTGAGTCCTTTATGCATCAACAACCACTAACATTTAGTGGATTTTCAGACCCATTGATTATGGAACAGTGGATAAACTCTATAAGAAAGAACTTTTCTATAACATGATGTTCATAAAAAGATAAATTCACCTTGTATATGTACTACTTAGAGTGGGAAGCTAATTAGTGGTGGAAAATGGTTAAAAACACAATGACAAGAGGGGATATAAAATCCATGGAGTGGGACGAGTTCATGGGATCTTTATTCAAAAAATATTTCCCATGTTGAACAAGAATGAAAATTGAGAAGGAATAATTAGGGCTAAAATAGAAGAGGAATAAATATATGGGATGCTATTTAATAAACATCACAACACTTTCCTGATACACCTCTACTATTTACATGGATCCTAAGAGGAAGGCTGGTATATTTTTGGGTGTACTAATACGTTATATGAAGAAGAATATTTCTAATCGAGACTCTGAGAACTATGAAGAGATTGTGAGGAGTGATATGAATGTTTATTTGGAGTTTGGATAGACAAAATGGCCACACAACTGAAATTAAAAGAATATATCCTCAGAGCCAAACTAGGGGAGGATATTTGATCATGGAAGAGGAGTAACAAAATTGAAACTTTCCACATGCAACAAATGTGGGAATAAGAATTTTGGGGGACTGTTTTCTTAGGAGAGGGAAATGTTACTATTTTGTAAAAGAAGGTTATATTTCGTAGAACTTTTATTGTGAGGTGAAACCTAAAATTCTAAATAGTAATGAAAAATGAAAGATGGTGTAGGCCCTACCTGAAGTCAAATGCTTACAATATAGAATTCATGGAAACTTTTCCAATATCTGTCCAAATCTGAGGGAAGTTGAGGGGAATAAATATTAGCCTCATCATATACCAAGGGAGAAAATCCATGCTTTTTCAACCATGAATGATGAAGTTGAAGCTCTAATTTATGTGGTGGCAGATACTCTCATTGTTCTCTCAAATCTATAATGTACTTTGTCTGATTCTGATTCCACACATTCCTTTATTTCCTCCATGTTTTCAAACAATATAGAATCAATCCTTCAAATGATTTATATAATGTGATATATCATTACTCCACTAAGGATTATCCAAGGATCAATAGTGTATAGAATCTCTATTATTCACTTTGGGGAGAAAATTCTCATTGCACATCTAGTATTCATTCCCATGTTGGAATTTGACATTATACTAGAGTTGGACTGACTCTCAAAGTGAAATGCTAAAATCAACTATATAAAAAATAAAATCTTGTAGTATTTAATGGAAAGCATGTCGTTATCTTTAAGGAAGTGATATATCTACTATAGTTTTGTCTAGAAGCACTACCCATACACTTCTTTATGAAAATTATTAGTGAATATGAAGAAATAAATGAATGTATACAAATAGAGAATATCCCCATCATTTATGAATACATTGATGTATTTCTTGATGAGTTACATGGACCTCCCCTAGAAATATATGGATAGTTCTCCAATGAACTCATGCCTGGTTCTAATCTGATTTGAGAAACCCCATACAGAAAGGAAAATGTGGAGTTGGAGTAATTAAATAAACAACTACAATATCTTTTGGAGAAGGGTATTATTTTACCATGTGTGTATCATTGGGGAGTACTTGTTCTCTTTGTAAAGATGAAAGATGGATCAATGTGGTTATACATTGATTATAGATAATTTAATGGGATCAAAGTGAATAAAAACTCCCTTTTACAAGAATAAATGATTTATTTGACAAACTTCATGGGGCTCAGTTCCTCTCCAAGATTGATATTCGATCTGGTTATCATCAATTGAGATTGATGAAATACGATATTCCAAATAATACCTTCCAATCAAGACATAGAGATTATGATATTGTTTTTATTCCCTTCATCTTGACTAATACTCCATATATTTTTATGTATTTTATTAATAGAGTCTTTAAAAACTTCTTTGATAACTTTTTGGTACATTTTATTGATGATATTCTTATATATTCGAAAATTCACAAGGAATATGATGATAATATAAGTGTTATATTTAAAACTATGAAGAAGGATATGTTAAATGTAAAGTTCATAAAATGTGAATTTTTTTTACAATAAGTTTTTTTCTCGGGGAACATTGTAACCAATGAAGGAATCTTAGTTGACTCTCTCAAGACAAGGGTTGTGGGGGAGTGGCATCAACCTACATCAATAACTATGATTCATAGTTTCCTTTGTTCAGAAGTATATTATAGGAGGTTTGTGAAAAAGTTTTAATAAATTCTATTCCATTAACCATGTTATCTTGAAAATGGGTAATTTTTATCTGGACAATGTTGTGTGAAGAGAAAGTTTCCAAGAGTTGAAGAAGAGATTGTTTACTAAGCTTGTGTTAACTCTACCCTATATCAAAGAATGATTAATTATTTTAGTGATTCATCTCTGAAAGGACATGGTTGATTCCTTATTCAAAATGATAAGGTGACTACTTATGAATCTCTACAGTTGAATCCTAGTGAGAAGAACTATCATATGGATGATCTTGATATGGATGTGGTTGTTTTTCTCTACAGATATGGAGAAACAATCTTTATAGGGATAAATTTGATATATGCACATACCATTAGTGTTTAAGGTATATTTACATGCAATGGGAATTGAATATGAGATAGAGGAGATGGTTAGAACTTTTAATAGACTATGATTATTAAATTCGTTATCATCCCAGAATTAAAAACAAAGTTGTTGATGAATTAAGTATGAAATACCCTGTTGTGCTAGAAATGATCTGGATTCAAAGAGATCCTTTTATCAAAGACATAATAAAACAGGGCATGGGAATCGTAATGTAAGGGACATCATAAACCCTATCCAAAATGATTTCATAACCTTTATTAATAAAGAATATCAAGAAATCTCAAAGAGAATATACTTTATTATAGAAGAAGCTAGAGGCAGTGATGGATGGGAAGTTTCCTAAGTTCAATATTGAGAAAGAAGGTGTACTGAAATTTCATGATAAGATACGTGTTCCATCTATTTTGTAAATAAATAAAGAGTCGAGGGATGAATCTCATAGCTCTACATTCTCTATACATACTAAATTACAAAAATGTATAGAGACCTTCATGATCATAAATGTTGGGATAAATTGAAAAGGAAGATTTCCGACCATAATATAGGGTGCTTGGTGTGTCCATAAGTGAAGGCATAGAGAAAACTTCCTAAAGGGGTATTTCAACCACTACCCATACCATCATGGATGTGGGATAATATCACTATAGGCATTGTCAGTGGTCTCTCGAGAACTTCCTAGGGAAAACATGTGAGATGGGTTATAGTGGACCATCTCACCAATACTATCTATTTTATCTATATTCGGGAATATATATCTCTTGACCAACATTCCAATATATACGTGAAGTAAGTAGAAAGGATTCCTAGAGTTCTACATTATATCATCTTTGATTGTGATCCAAGGTTCACACCACAATTATGGAGATGTCATTAACATGAATTGAGTGCTGAATTGAATTTTAGTATGACCTATCATCCCCAAATTAATGGCCAATCTAAATGAACAATTTAGACACTCAAGGACATATTCAATGGAATTTTATAGTGGATGGGATCAACATACCACATTAGTTGAGTTCTCATACAACAAAATCTTGTATTCGAGCATTCAATTGGAACCCAATGATTCTCAATATGGGAAGTGGTGTAGAACTGTTAATTTTTTGGATAATGATAGGGAGAGAAAGATTATTGAACTTGATCTTGAGTAAGAGATAACAAAAAATGTCCATTCCATCCAACAATACTAAAAGGATTCTCAGAGTCGGTAGAAGAGTTATGTTGAAAACCATCAAATGGACTTATTGTTTGATGATGGTGATAAATTATTCTTTCAAATTAATTTCACCTTGGAAGAGAATCATGATGCTTAGGAAGAAAGGGAAGATTAGCCCGAAGTGCATTAGCCACTATGATATCCTTGATCTAATGAAAGCAGTGACATATCAGCCTATAGATCGTCCAAATCTATTATAAGATCATGATTTTTTCCAGGTATCACTCTTGAGGAAGTATATACCAAAGCCTCCACATGTACAGAATCCAAAGGTAGTACAACTAGAACATGAGTTCTCCTTTTAGAAATATATGGTGTAGATCTTGGACTGTAGAGACAAGGTTATACAAAACAAGACTACCCACCTCATTAATGTATTATGGTGGAACCACAAATAAGAAGGTGTGATGTGGGAACCAAGGTAAACAATGAGGCAGAACTACCCCCACCATTTCTCAATTGAGATAAAGAGTTGAATTTTCTATAAAGAAATTACTCAAGGGGGGAAGAATATAACATCCCGAACTTTTTGAATGATAATTGTTTCCTAAAATATGTGTTAAATTATTAAACAAAAAAACTATATCTCATTAATAATTAAGAATATTTTAATGTTGCCACATGGTTTTGATCATTATATGATCATTGGTCAATATAATTTTTGGAAACTATACTCTTAACATTGTGATTATAGTTTATAAATAGAAATGAAAATAGTTAAGTAATGAAGAAAGACGATTGGATGGACTCGTTCACTATAATCAGGTCATACAAAGCCCATTTTTCAGAGCATGGGAAGGAGTAGTACCATTTGGCTTTTCTCTAGGCCAATCCCTATATGAGCTTCAACATGTTAAGTTTGAACGAAATCACCTATGGGAGAATATAGAGTTAGTGGAGATTACCACTCGGGTGATGTTATATGAGCTACCCCAAGAGTTTATCACCATTTTGCACCTTATACTTAGCTCATATTTATGTTTTATTATGGGTTATGTGTCAAGGAATTAGTCAATAAAATTGCAATACCTTTTTTTTAATTAAGTTGGTATTTAATCATTTCCATTTTAAGAATAGTTTTTCTTAATAAAATATATTTTTAATTGAGATAAATTTGATAAATTGTTTTTATATGTAAAAATTTCCCTTTTTATATATTTCTCATACTTAAAGAATTGTTATGGTAAAATAAACATCATTTTTGAATTTCAAATTCCAAAATTAACATAGGGTGAATCTTTAGTATTTTTATATGATGTTTCATATTTTTTATGAATATTAAAAAATACTATATTATTTTAAATCGTTATTATATTTTTAATAATTAATTTTTTTGAAATGATTTTCTATAATCATAAATTCATATTTGCAATTAGTATGATATAGAGTCTGATATAATCAACTTAATTTTTCGGTGAATAGTAACATGACCCGTTGAAATAGTAATGTTACCCTTATGAATAATAATTGGACCAATGGAATAGTAACGACACCTATGAAATTATAAATATATTTTTGGCATCAAAAATTGTAATTTGTTATAATTATATCATAGTATAAGTAAATAAATGTTTTAGAAATTTTTAGTAATTTATTAGTATTTTTTATGAAACACAAATGTTTATTTAAAATTTATAATTAATTTAATTTAAAATGAAATTAGTTTTTATAAATTGACATTCAGTTTTGAATTCTACCTGTTGAAAATGGGTAGGGTGAAATTTTGGACTTTTTCTGAAATAGTTGAATTTTCGGTGACTAGTAAAAATAATGTTTTTAGTTTTTTGTATATTTAATGACGTAATTAATGATGTAATAATGATTTCATAATGCAGGTAGACTATTGAGGATAAAATTTTTATAATAGGTCTTTCAACACATATAAGTCCTTCTCTTGGAATTATAAATAATAAAAATTTATCCCCTTTTTGTTCAATCACAAAAGTGGTGCTTCCAATTGGAAAAAATATTAGATAAATATACTATAATATCCTAAAAACCCCAAAAATCTATGGATGTCGAATAATTTCTTGAGATTCCCCCAAGAAAACACTTCCCAAACTTTCTCTTAGTACATAGAACCACCATCCTCTAATATGATTTGTTCTAAGAATTGTACTAGATCGATCCAAAATTGGAACATTGATAGCTTGGTGTATAACTGATGCTACCTTAGTGTACTGAGGACGATGTCAAGATATTGGGAATGATTGTCATGATTCTAGGAGTAAAAAATTATTTCATCAATGAATACTACAACAAACAGATATAGGTGAAGGTAGAAGATTATCTTCATCAAGGAAATAAACACTTCAAGTTTCTTCATCAACCCAAAATATATTATGACACACTACCACAAGACTTGGCAAGGCATGCGCCTGCCTTTATCAGCACTAATGGTAAAGCGCTGATAAAGGTCCACTTTATCAGTGCTAAAGAAAGCGCTGATAAAGGCTTTCCCCTTTATCAGCACTTTTTTTAGCACTGATGTAACACCCCGAGCTTCCATGATACGCTTCTCATTCAATAATGCAATAGCTTTCATTGTACGCAACTTCAAGTTCTAACACACCGCAACTAATCAAAGTAGCCGTTATGAATAGTAATAACCACTTTTTAAATTTATATAAATTTTATATTTCAAAATGGACTTCATTTTTGTATTCCTAATATTGAAATTATCCTATGTTGAATTTTTTGTAATTTTCTGAGAACTTCCAAATTTTTATGAATAGTGAAAAATACATAAAACAACTTTTTTAATCAAAATAATTTATAGTGATAAGTTATACTATTTAGTGGATATAAAGTATAATTAGAATATATTTTTACCATTTTATCCAATGGTGTTCATTAGAATTAATTTCACTTTGAAATTGGACATAAACAATTGTCAGTCTTTGGATATAAATTGTTTCTTAAAAACACGCTATTTGTTGTGACAGCGGGAATTAATTATAAAATTAATTAATGAAACATATATGTTTGGAATTTCATAAAATAGAAATCATTTTTGAATTCGTAATATCAATTATAGCTTAGGGTGAAATTTTGGCATTGTTCTGAAAAACTTCAATTTTTGATGAATAGTGAAACCACTAAGTGGTAGTTAAATAACTGATTTTTCGTTTAAATGAAATATTACCACATCTGTGATTTCATTTTCAAAAATCCAACACACATGGTTGTCATTAAGAAGTAAAATGTGGTTCAATGAGAGTACAATAATTTTTGGTGAATAGTAACTTTTAAGTTCTTAATCGTGATTAGAGGTAATTAGTGTAGTTTAAGGTAAAAATAATGTTTTAATAATATGAGATGAGCATGACACATGTCCTAACCTCATTGCATGTGCCATGTCCGACCAAGAAAATCCATGGGTCAACTTGGGGACCCCATGGAGCCACTGTAGTTGGAAAATGACATAAATACCTTTTATTTAATGTTAAAGTAAAAAAATGACACAAACATGAAAAGTTTTACTAAAATAATTTTTACATGGGGTTATACAAGTCATATTTTTGACTATAAATAGTAATTTAAAAGATAAAAATATTTCCTACATCATAGTAATTTTTTTATAATTTTTAGACATTAAATAAATTAAATTATTTATGACATCATTATGATGCATCGATGACCTCATTATTTAACGATTTTAATAAAATGAAAAGATAATGTAAAATCCAAGGCATACACTAGTCCAAAGACTATTGTATGGGTAGATTTAGAACCCTTATCACCTTATACACGAATTATATAAGTGTTGGATATTTAGAATTCGAAAATCATTGTATAATAATGTAACATTTCAATCTTTCCAAAAGAGCCCCTCCTCTCCTCTTATAAAAGGCCCCCACCTCTACCACCTCATTCACACTTTCAAGCCATTTGGCTCAGCCAACCTCTGCCCGAATACTCTCCCAACTTCCCCCTCTTACTCCTAGAAGCCTAACTTTGGGCAGAACTCTTCCCAAGGAAGCCTTTGGATCAAATCAAAAAGAGTTACCCGATTTTGAGGTAATGTCTTCTCTAATGTTGTTTTGTTTTATTTTAGCTTCTCCAACCCCATAAACTATTTTTATTCATTTCTTTTGTAACTACACAAGTATCCTCAATATAATAGGATGTTGTTATAATACGTATTCGAGCTACACTTACACACACCTACATCTAATGGTTAATGAACATATTGTTTCTGTGGATGGCGAATTTCTGCCTCACGAAACGATGATTGTTCAAAACTCATATAACACCTTCAAAGGTGGCCATTAAGATGTAACTATATTTATATATGATATATAATATGTTTATGTTTTACTTATGCTTCTGTATTTCTCATTTATGGCATACTTTATGATTTCCATTATGGGTAAACGCGATATTTTCATTTTAGGAAGTGCGGACTACCGCCCCCTCAAAGTGATTTGAATCGTTAATACCATATGTGGGATGTATAAAGGATGGAGTAAATGGTATTATATGCTATATTATACTGGAATTACATTATACATTTATATCATTATGATTTAATTCTATTAAATACTAAATAGAAATGAAAGTAGCGTTCATGCGTACGTACGGTTTACCGTCTCCATGAACGGTGCATTTCAGTTCTTACCTATAAATGTTACGTAATATTATGAATGAATGAATATACTGGATATATATGATATATATTATATCTACATCATGAATATAATTCTAGATATAATGGATATTTCTACCACATAAATAACTTGTAATTATTAGAAGTTTATTGTTGACTCAAGTACCAAAAATCGACAAAACGACCGTTATTAACTTAAATAATTACATAATTTTCATAACATGGTAATAAGTGATATAAAAGGAATAATGAACATTAAAAAGGTTCTTAAGTAAATAGAAATTAACTCTAGTTTATTATTCATGAGGTTAAAGAACGGTCGAGTCAGGACAAGACGCAAGGTAAGGGAATTTCTTAACACAACTTCCATTCTTTGGGATAATCTCCTACTTTCAAATTATGTCATGATATTATTATGTCTTATTTTGTATTTTTACTTTCTTTATGTGTACCTATAGTGAATACACATAATAGATCTATTTTATTTTAAAAATGATCTTTTTAAGAACTTCGTCTCAATCTCCTTTCATTGAGGCATATTTTGTTTTATACACAACTTTCTTTTATACGGTGTATAAACCCCTTTGACTTTTATGTTTATTTAAAAGGAATCTTTTTTATACGAAGCGTTTTGATAAATGAAAAAAGGGAATGTTTTTCTTTCCGTACTTATGCAGCGACAACGACTTCTCCACCGCCGTGACCATTATTTGAGTTTCGGCTTCCTCTACAAGCCATCACTTTTTTTAATAAAAAATAAATACAAAGTTTTAACTTTCTTTTATTTTGGTATTTAAAATGGTTTTGAAAGCATTTTTATTATATCAATGTGTTGTATTGATATCTTGTGATTGAAATATGGAAATGTTATGTTTCCTTTATGCATGTTTTATGTGATACGATTATGTTATGGTTTATGATATGTTTAAACCTATTCATATGAGGAATGTATTGGACTTAATAAGTGACGGGTGGAGCCCGCTATAGCTCCTCGATGCATCGGAAGGTCTCATTAGACAAACTAGTGTCTTGGCACGAGGCCTTGAAAAAATATTATTTGTGGTCTTGGCACGAGGCCTTGGCTACGTGGTTATGATAGTCTGGCATTATGCATTCCATCATTATGAAAGTGGTTATTGATATTGCATGTGATTATTCGACCAGTAGAATATCCATGTGAAGAAGTAAATGGCATTATCTCATTTTAATTTTTCCATATTATGTTGATGTTCAATTTTAAAAGGCTTTTGTTTTAGTTATAGATTTCCTTAAATGTTTATGTTTATTTATGAAAGCTTCCGCAATATTGTTATCCTTACTGAGCATCTGAGCTCACCCCTTTCAATGTTTTAATATTTTCCAGGATGTGAAGAAGTATTTTATGAATGACCTGCAGGGATAGTCAGAAGAGGATATGAGTGTGGACTATGGAGACTTTGTTATTGTATATTTTCAATTTATGATGTAATGTAACATTTATGAATGTATCTAGTGTTTCCAAGGCTACTAAACTAATCGGTCTTTCGATACTTGATCTTTTGTGATCATGCCAATGTTATGAAGTAATGCACCGACTCTGGGTAACTGGGGTCGGTGCGTTACAGTTGGTATTAGAGCCAGTTTAGTACTAACCTTGGAAGCTAGATTTAGATAAACTCTGATTAGAGCACATAGCCCGAAGATAGACTTTAAGGATTAGTATAGAAGAACTTCCTAAAATTTTGGTATTATAGATATTTTGTGAGTTTTCCGAGCAATACATCCCTGTCTGGATACGAGCAGGTAGAGGCGGCTCTGGCACAGATGTACCTAGGGGTAAAACCCGAAAACATCGCTTTGAGCTAGACTCGAACGGGAACCGGTGCACGACAACGGGCCTTGCTGCACTCTTGGTTACGACACTCCCGGGGGATATGCTTAGGATAATTCTCATTTTCATTACAAACCACTATGAACGATTATGAGTATATACTTCCTCAAAGAAAACCTTTTTATGATTATGGATTATATCCATAAATAGTTAAATTTATGTTAAGTATTTTATAAGTATGGAATTATGTATTTTGATTCATAAACTAATCTAGTTTATGGCATTGTATAGAAATGGCGCCCAGTAGAAGGAATGTGAACTCCATCAATACGTATTATCCAAAGAGTAAGAAGGATCATATCTTTAATGGTATTAATACAACATTTAGAAGGGAAATATTCTCCCATGTTTTATCAACATATGAAGAAATAGTATCATGTGTTAATAAGATAAGTAGAGAATTCTATGAGTCTTATGGATTTGAAGGGATGAAAGATAAGAAAAGGGTGTAAGAGAGAATGATGGATAAAGGGACGAGGGAAAAGAAGAATTTTCCAATATGTGATAACTGTGGGAAGAAACACCTTGGAATTTTCCTGAAGGGACTGGGAGTTTGTTATAAGTGTGGAGAAAAAGGACACCAAGTGCGTGACTGCAAGGGTAAGAAAAAGGTTTCAAATGTACAATGCTTCATCTGCAAGGAGTGGGGACACTACGCAAACCAATGTTCAAATCATCAGAGTATGCCCTAAATGATGTTATTGGATAATAATCAAATTATGGTACTACCACAGATGAGGAGGAATGATTAGAGTTCATATGTTGTTATTAACGAATTTTGTAATTTGAGTGTTGCATCAATGATGTACTGGTTATAATAATTAAGGAGTATATAAGGATTGTACTGCAGTATTATTTCATCTAGGACTTGAGATTGTGTGGAACCAAGAAAAGTGACTCCACAGTAGGTTAAATTTTTGGAAAATATATGGTTGAGAGAAATATAAACCATAATATGGTTCTGATACCGAGATAGTGATTTTGGAATAAGACATTATTGATTCGGATAAATTATGTTGGATATTCTTAACATCCTTGAAACTGATTAATGATTTGTATACATTTTTGGATAGAAGGAGTATATCTAGTTTTCTATAAGGAATAAGGGATCATGAATGTAATCAATAAGGATTTATGGTAATACAGTATGTTGCAGTGTTTTAAAAGAATACATGATGAAGGTGTTCACATGTTGTTACGCAGAAAAAAAAGGAGCTTCATTATGTTTACCTTCCTCATAAAATCTGGACTGTGAGTTGGACAGAAGTATTTTGGATAACTATAAAGGTTGGAATGGATTATATTTTACATTAGATACTATTGTTATGGTTATTTTTGGATATTTATAAAAAGTACAACACACAGACCGAGTGACAACCCATCGCGTCGGACAAAGCTGTGGGAATCGAACCCACAACCGTAGTGCGATTGGGATTAATCGCCTACCACTGGACTATGTGAAGTCCCTAGTTTTTACAAAATAGTTTTTCTAATCTATGTGGTATGTGTTAAAATTTGGAACCTTATACAATTAGGATAAGTATAATATTTTTGAGTTCTTTTATCTTTTTGAGTGAAAGATGAGTTGAAGGTTGAAACTCTAATTGTCAAGCATAAATATATATATACCTATATCTTATTCAATGAATAAATTAATTCTTAAACTATAGTAAAGGGATATTAAAACAAAAAAATGTGTTATCCTAATACCTTATGTCTTGTTGAACTGATGATATTTTAAATCAACATAGATTGAAGGCTTTGAGGCCCTCAATTTGACAGTTGATTGTGACTGATGACCTCAATCACTCCCTACAAATATTTACATTTTTCCTCCAATTATATGTCTCTAATTTCCACCAATGTTCTCCTTATCGAAATCATAATTTGGTGGTGACTTTCTTATTTCCATTTCCCTCTTATTCAGACTAAATTTTGTTAACCTTATTTCCGATGTGGTTTTTCCACAAAGGTATTTTCTATTTTCAACCTTTAATTTTCCAAGAAAAATTTCAAATTGTGAGGACGCAATTTATTGAAGGAGGGGAGAATGTAACACCTCGAGCTTCCATGATACACTTCTCATTCAATAATGCAATAGCTTGCATTGTACGCAACTTCAAGTTCTAACACACTGCAACTAATCAAAGTAGCTATTATGAATTGTAATAACCACTTTTTAAATTTATAGAAATTTTATATTTCAAAATGGACTTCATTTTTTTATTCCTAATATTGAAATTATCCTATGTTGAATTTTTTGTAATTTTCTGAGAACTTCCAATTTTTTATGAATAGTGAAAAATACTTAAAACAACTTTTTTAATCAAAATAATTTATAGTGATAAGTTATACTATTGAGTGGTTATAAAGTATAATTAGAATATATTTTTACCATTTTATCCAATGGTGTTCATTAGAATTAATTTCACTTTGAAATTGGATATAAACAATTGTCAATCTTTTGATATAAATTGTTTCTTAAAAACACGCTATTTGTTGTGACAGCGGGAATTAATTTTAAAATTAATTAATCCAACTTATATGTTTGGAATTTCATAAAATAGACATCATTTTTGAATTCGGAATATCAATTATATCTTAGGGTGAAATTTTGGCATTGTTCTGAAAAACTTCAATTTTTGATGAATAGTGAAACCACTAAGTGGTAGTTAAATAACTGATTTTTCATTTAAATGAAATATTACCACTTCTGTGATTTCATTTTCAAAAATCCGACATACATGGTTGTCATTATGAAGTAAAATGTGGTTCAATGACAGTACAATAATTTTTGGTGAATAGTAACTTTTAAGTTCTTAATCAGGATTTGAGGTAATTAGTGTAGTTTAAGGTAAAAATAATGTTTTAATAATATGAGATGAGCTTGACACATGTCCTACCCTCATTGGATGTGCCATTTCCGACCAAGAAAATCCATGGGTCAACTTGGGGACCCCATGGAGCCACTTTAGTTGGAAAATGACATAAATACCTTTTATTTAATGTTAAAGTAAAAAAATGACACAAACATGAAAAGTTTTACTAACATAATTTTTAAATGGGGTTATACAAGTCATATTTTTGACTATAAATAGTCATTGAAAATATAAAAAGATTTCCTACATCATAGTATTTTTTTTATAATTTTTAGACTTTAAATAAATTAAATTATTTATGACATCATTATGATGCATCGATGACCTCATTATTTAACGATTTTAATAAAATGAAAAGATAATGTAAAATCCAAGGGTTACACTTGTCCAAAGACTATTTTATGGGTAGATTTCGAACCCTTATCACCTTATACACGAATTATATAAGTGGGGGATCTTTAGAATTCGAAAAGCATTGTATAATATTGTAACATTTCAATCTTTCCAAAATAGCCCCTCCTCTCCTCTTATAAAAGGCCCCCACCTCTACCACCTCATTCACACTTTCAAGCCATTTGGCTCGGCCAAACTCTGCCCAAATACTCTCCCAACTTCCCCCTCTTACTCCTAGAAGCCTAACTTTGGGCATAACTCTTCCCAAGGAAGCCTTTGGATCAAATCAAAAAGAGTTACCCGATTTTGAGGTAATGTCTTCTCTAATGTTGTTTTGTTTTATTTTAGCTTCTCCAACCCCTTAAACTCTTTTTATTCATTTCTTTTCTAACAATACCAGTATCCTCAATATAATAGGATGTTGTTATAAAAATTATTCGAGCTACACTTACATACACCTACATCTAATGGTTAAAGAACATAATGTTTCTGTGGATGGCGAATTTCTGTCTCACGAAACGATGATTGTTCAACACTCATATAACACCTTCAAAGGTGGCCATTAAGATGTCACTATATTTATATATGATATATAATATGTTTATGTTTTACTTATGCTTCTGTATTTCTCATTTATGGCATACTTTATGATTTCCATTATGGGTAAACGTGATATTTTCATTTTAGGAAGTGCAGACTACCGCCCCCTCAAAGTGATTTGAATCGTTAATACCATATGTGGGATGTATAAAGGATGGAGTAAATGGTATTATATGCTATATTATACTGTAATTACATTATACATTTATATCATTATGATTTCATTCCATTAAATACTAAATAGAAATGAAAGTAGTGTTCATGCGTACGTACGGCTTACCGTCTCCATGAACGGTGCATTTCATTTCTTACCTCTAAATGTTACGTAATATTATGAATGAATTTATATACTGGATATATATGATATATATTATATCTACATCATGAATATAATTCTAGATATAATGGATATTTCTACCACATAAACAACTTGTAATTATAAGAATTTTATTGTTGACTCAAGTACCAAAAATCGACAAAACGACCGTTATTAACTTAAATAATTACATAATTTTCATAACATGGTAATAAGTGATATAAAAGGAATAATGAACATTAAAAAGGTTCTTAATTAAATAGAAATTAACTCTAGTTTATTATTCAGGAGGTTAAAGAGCGGTCGAGTCAGGACAAGACGCAAGGTAAGGGAATTTCTTAACCCATCTCCATTCTTTGGGATAATCTCCTACTTTCAAATTATGTCATGATATTATTATGTCTTATTTTGTATTTTTTCTTTCTTTATGTGTACCTATAGTGAATACAAATAATAGATCTATTTTATTTTAAAAATGATCTTTTTAAGGACTTCGTCTCAATCTCCTTTCATTGAGGCATATTTTGTTTTATACACAACTTTCTTTTATACGGTGTATAAACCCCTTTGACTTTTAAGTTTATTCAAAAGGAATCTTTTTTATACGAAGAGTTTTGATAAATGAAAAAAGGGAATGTTTTTCTTTCCGTACTCATGCGGCGACAACGAATTCTCCACCGCCGTGACCATTATTTGAGTTTCGGATTCCTCTACAAGCCATCACTTTTTTTAATGAAAAATAAATACAAAGTTATAACTTTCTTTTATTTTGGTATTGAAAATGGTTTTGAAAGCATTTTTATTATATCAATGTGTTGTATTGATATCTTGTGATTGAAATATGGAAATGTTATGTTTCCTTTATGAATGTTTTATGTGATACGATTATGTTATGGTTTATGATATGTTTAAACCTATTCATATGAGGAATGTATTGGACTTAATAAGTGACGGGTGGAGCCCGCTATAGCTCCTCGATGCATCGGAAGGTCTCATGAGACAAACTAGTGTCTTGGCACGAGGCCTTGACAAAATCTTATTTATGGTCTTGGCACGAGGCCTTGGCTACATGGTTATGATAGTCTGGCATTATGCATTCCATCATTATGAAAGTGGTTATTGATATTGCATGTGATTATTCGACCAGTAGAATATCCATGTGAAGAAGTAAATGGCATTATCTCATTTTACTTTTGCCATATTATGTTGATGTTCAAGTTTAAAAGGCTTTTGTTTTAGTTATACATTGCCTTAAATGTTTATGTTTATTTATGAAAGCTTCCGCAATATTGTTATCCTTACTGAGCATCTGAGCTCACCCCTTTCAATGTTTTAATATTTTCCAGGATGTGAAGAAGTATTTTATGAATGACCTGCAGGGATAGTCAGAAGAGGATATGAGTGTGGACTATGGAGACTTTGTTATTGTATATTTTCAATTTATGATGTAATGTAACATTTATGAATGTATCTAGTGTTTCCAAGGCTACTAAACTAATCGTTCTTTCGATACTTGATCTTTTGTGATCATGCCAATGTTATGAAGTAATTCACCGACTCTGGGTAACTGGGGTCGGTGCGTTATAGCTGATAAAGTGCTTATTTATCAGCGCTAAAAAATCGCTGATAAAGGTTGTATTTATCAGCGCTTTTCATTTTAGCGCTGATAAATACACCCTTTATCAGCGCTTTTTACCAGCGCTGATAAGGTCTTACGCGGATTTGTTTAAAACCTGCGGGTCCTCTTCCTCCTCCCTGCACCCGGTCAAGGTCTCGCGGAAGCCCTCCTCTACGCCGCTGCCGCCACCTCCTCCGCCTCCGCCGCGGCTGCTGCCTCCTCCTTCTCCTCCTCCTCCGGTCGTTGCCTCCTCCTCCCCTGGCCGCCGCCTCCTCCTCCTCCTCTGCTGCTCCTCCTCCTCCTCCTCCTCCACCACGGCCTTGTCCTCCTCCTCCTCCACCGGTGCTTCCTCCTCCTCCTCCTAGTCCATGGCCTCATCCTCCTACTCCTCCACCGGCGCCTCCTCCTCCTCCCCCTCTGCCTACATCGCTACCTCCTCCTCCACCGCGGCCTCCTCCTCCTCCTCCTCCTCCGCTACCTCCGTTGCCTCCGCCCTACCTCCGCCCTGCCTTTGTTGCCTCCAGTGCCTCCATTGTCGACACCTTATTCTCCTCCGCCATCGGGTTCTCCTCCTTAAGGTGATTCAAATTGAATTTTCATGAATTAATTATGTTTGGAATGGGTAAGTGTTTGGCCAACTATTCTTCGTGTTGAATCTTCAGTTTCCGTGGGTGATTTGGGATTGTGGTTATGGTTTGATCCTGACTATGGGTTGTTTTTATTATTTCCCACTACTTCATTAGATTTATTTAGTTATTCTTATGTTTTGGTGTTTTCATTTAGTTCTTTTGTTGTGATTTGATGTTGGTTTTTCCTTGATGGAGGTTGTTCATGTTTCTTGTAGACAATACCTCCTAGAAGGACCATGTAGAAGCATAGAGAGTGTGAACTAGAGTACCCCAAAGAGGAACCATCCCATTGATACAAATGTTTTTGGATTAAATGATTTATAATTTCAAAAATGTGGTTTAAATTGGTATCCATGATAAGACATGAACTACGGACCACACTCAAGAATTTTCAAAGAATAATTCAGAGTTTTTCCTTACTGAAAAGAAAACCTTGTAATTTAAGGAGTAGTTGGACTGTATCAAGTAGATCTTAGAGTTTTTGAAAACCCATAAGACATCTAAAGTGTTATTTTTTGGTTCCTTTTTAAAATAATTTATTTGAATGTGGTGTGATTCAATGATTCTTTCTAGGAATAGAGAGTATCTCACTTTTACCACTTTCCAAGTGGTATTTATTTAGAGGTTCTACCCAGATACCTTGAGATTGATGAATGACTATGTGTTTTTAAAGCTACAGTATGGTGGTCATTTAGTCATGGATTATGCTACTAGATTCCGTAATTTGGTTCATGTATCTCTTTATCTCCCCACGAATGATTATCTTATGGCTATTAATTTTGAGATGGGTTTGAGGAAATATATCAGATTTATTCTTTTTGTTCTAAGTCTACCAACCTATTTTTATGTGTTTCCCAAGGTATTGATGTGAGAGGAATATTTTATTTGAAATATTGGTCTCAATGGTGTTCCATTAATGGGTGGTATCCATAGTTATTTTTGAGGATAAAATCTAAAGCACGATGAGTATTAGAGAAGTAGTGGAAAGGGATTTGAGTAGTATTTATGAACAGATTATGTGGATTATATGGACAATGGACCTATTTTTTTATCAGATTAGAAATGTGGGAAACATGTGGACGATTTTACCAGAGACTCTGAGGGTGTTCCATGTAACACCCCAAGAATTCATAGTGTGTACTTCTTCAAAACAATTCAATAACTTTCACTACACGTAACACCGATTTCAAACGCACCATGACTTACCAAAAAAGTCGTTCAAAAGAGGTTATGAATAGTGTTAACTAAATTTTGAACCTTATATAATACTTATAATTTTAGAATCCATATTATGAGTTTCTTAGACATAATGTAAGAACAAATTCTTTTTTTCAGATAAAAGAAGTATTTTTCAAAAATGCACTTTTACCAACTTTAATAGTGAACCCTTTTTAAATTCAATATTATAAACTTTTATATATTCAATTTGAATAAATAAATTTATTCTTTAGAATGGGTACATAAACAAATTTACAATTTAACACCCCAAGCTTCCACGGTACGCTTCTCTTTGAATAATACAGTAGTGTGTGTTGTACGCAACTTCGAGTTCTAACACACACCACAACCGATAAAACTAGCTGTTGTGAATAGTAATACCTAATTTTTGAATTTATATATTTTTTATATTTCATAATGGACTTAATTTTTGGATTTGGAGTGTTGAATTTACCCTAAGTTGAAATTTTGGTACTTTTTGGATAACTTTAATATTTTGATGAAGAGTGAAAATTACAAAATTTTAATTAAAAACAACTTTTTAAATCAAAATAGTTAATAGTGATAAATTATGAATTTGAGTGGTTTTAAAGTATATTTAGAATATATTTTTACCATTTAATACAATGTTGTTCATTGGACATAATTTCACAATTAAACCGAACATAAACAAGTATCAATCTTTTGATAGTTATTATATCTTAAAAACACGCTTTTTGTTTTAACAGCGGGAATTATTTTTAAATTAATTTCTGCCACTTCTGTGTTTTGAATTTGGAAAAATGGATTCCATATTTAGAATCAGGATGTTCATATTGTGTTAATAGGTAACTTTTATTTTTAGACATTTTGAATAATTACTGCGGTAAATATTTTATTTACCATGGTTAAGGGTAAATCCGGTAAATAAGGGTTAAAAAATAATATTATAATAATACTAAATTACCATAAAACGTGTCCTAACCTTATTGGATGATACATGTTCGACCATAGGCATCATTGGGTCGATTTTGGGACCTCATGGAGCCACTTGTAGGTGATAGGGACACTTTATTTTAATTAAGTTAAAATGAATACAAAAATGACACAAGCATATATCTTTTAGCAAAACAATTTTTACATAGGGTTATATATTTTGGATTTACTACTATAAATATTAATTAGAAATATAAAGTGATTTCCTACATAATGATATTTTATTTATAATTTTTAAATATTACATAATTTAATTTATTTATGACACAATGATGATGCAGTAATTACCATAATAGTAAACATTTAAAATAATTGATATTATAAATACCAAAATAAATATAATTTTAGACTTTTAATGAATTCAAATAATTTTCTAGGATACTATGACATATTAGGATTGATTTAATTAACTTTTTTAGAAGTAATCATTTGGTTATGAGTTTCACAAAAATCAACTATTGAATAGTGTCAAAATTGACAAAAAAGGTTTTTAAAACAAATATTATATTATTAATTGATATTAAATTCCTAAAAATATATTTTTCGGCCAAGATACTTATATCATGAAAATTTTATCATTAATGGAACACTTGGGGGTCGCTTGGATGTATATAGTAAGTTTATTAACCATATAATATAAAAATACAAAGAGACATTGTAAAAGTGAAACTAATTAACTTAGAGTTAATACATAAATATAAGGCTAATATAAGTACCCAAACCTGTCTAAATTCTATTGTTTGAGTGGTTTTAGACCTATACCAACCATAACATTTAAATAATCAACTTTTGAGCCATTAAAAACCGAATATGAATTTATTATAAATTAATATTTCTAGCTTTTCCAAAGGTGCCCCTCACCCTTCTTATAAAAGGGAGCTCCTCCTTATCATTTATTCACACCTTCAAAGCCTTTTGGTTCGTCCAAAATCTGCCGAAATACTCTCTAAACGTCCCTCAATACAACCTAATGGCCTTAGTTTGATCAGAAAGCCAACTTAATGAGCCCTTTTGATCAAATCAAAAGGAAGAACCCGAAGAAGAGGTAATGATTTCACCACCCTTTTTCAAATTCCTTTCTTCTTCCACTTCTTCTTCCTTTGTTGTTACCATTATAAAATAATAACTCCAGTATAATATATATACTGTGATGTTATTATAAATATGGTACAATCATATTCACAATTCTATCCACCCTTTGAATAACATGTCACCATACGTGCGTACGTACGGCTTACCGTCTCCATGTCGTGGTGTAATTGTTATTCAATATATTATTATTTGGATGGGTATAATAATGACGTGTAACTCATGTAAATAATAAATATAAAATGATAACAATTCTTAATATATTATATACCATCCAATTTTATATTATTTTAATATCAAAAGAATGATATTATCGCTTGTGCGTACGTACGGACTACCGTCTCCACGAACGCGATGAGATTCATTCTCCATCATGTCCATTCAAGTATAATTCTCATTTGATGATTAATAATAGTATCTAAGGACTTGATATCATTATGAATATTATTAATATACATCCTATCCATTACAAACATGTCTTAAATAAGAAAACATATAAAAGAAAACGAGTAAGTTAACACCCGAAACGACGATAATTATAAGATATTATTAACAAAGCAATGTTAAAAGATCATATATGATATCATATTAATGTATATGATTATTGAATAATTTAATAACAATTATTTCACCATTATACAGGAGGTTAACCTACCCCGACCAAGGAAAAGTACAAGGTAAGGGGTTTTCATCTCACTCCTTATTCCTGTGAGATTCATGCCATATTGCCACCATTACCTTTTCTGTGGTGTATGTACTGCCCATAATTATATTCTTTGTGTAATACACTTTAATTTATGTGTATTTACATATTCATTATATGATACCTCTTTCATTGGTTGTATGTTTCATAAGATACCAAATTGGTAATTGTTTATTTCGCAATCTCTTCATTATCCGAGGTTGTATATACGTAATAATCTACTGGGATCTCATTATCATCCACATCCATGCTTCTTAAAAATGTATTTCAAAACAATTTTACTATTTACAAGAATATGGGTTAAAGACATTTATACCCTTGTTTGACTTTTTATAAGAGGTTTATAAAAGAATCTTTCCGTCGTTTTCCAAACAAGGTCCTTTTAACCTTTTGACAAAATTAAGGTAAGAATGTCTTTTTTTTAACTTATACGGCAGGTGCGGTTATTCTCTGCCATTATTACAACTTTGAAGCTTCCTTCACAAGCTTATAAAGATATTATCAAAATAAATGTTTTCTCTATAATTATGAGACTTTTAAATTATTTCAAAAAAGATATATTTCTCTCAAATAGTATTGATTTCATCTATGTCAACATCCTTTGATAAATTTTAAACTTGTTTCAAGGTGATTATTATGATACAAATCATCCATATCGTATTTAAGGTTTTGTGATATTTTTGACTATGGATGAGTTATTTTTATGCCATTAATGGTTTATGATTAAAGTTTTGACATTTTGTATGTTAGTTTTAATATGAATGTTTATGTTATATTTCATCCTCTTCTTATGATAAATGTGTTGGACTAGTATGTTCCGGGTTGGGTACCGTTAAAAGTAAGCCCTCCGGGTTGGTTTCCGGTTATTAGAGGCACTTCGGGTTGGTGTCCGGTTATTAGAGGCACTCCGGGTTGGTGTCCGGTTATTAGAGGCACTACGGTTTGGTGTCCGGTTATTAGAGGCACTCCGGGATGGAGTCCGGTTACAGAGGCTCTCCGAGTTGGGTTTCGGTTTCAATTATCCCTTAGGTCTTGGCACGAGGCCTCAACACAGAAATTAAATTTCGGCATTATACATTCCATCATTATGAAAGTGGTTATTGATATTGCATTTGATTATTCGATTAGTAGAATATCCATGTGAATAAGTAAATGGAATTATTTCATTTTATTTTTTCCATGCTATGTTGAAGTTCATGTTTAAAAGGATTTTATGTTAGTTATACATTGACTTAAATGTTTATTCTTAATTGTGAAAGTTTCTGCTATATTGTTATCCTTACTGGGCATTTGAGCTCACCCCTTTTCTATGTTTTATTTTTCCCAGGATGTGAAGAAGTAATTTTTGAATGACCTGCAGGGATAGTATGTGGGGATATGAGTGTGGACTATGAAGAAAATATGTTGTTGTAGTTTTCATTTTTATGATGTAATGTAAGACTTTATGAATATATCTAGTGCTTACAAGGCTACTAAACTAATCGGCCTTTAGAGATTTGATCTTCTTATGATCATTCCAATGTTATGTAATAATGCACTGACTCTGGGTAACTGGGGTCGGGGCGTTACAGTTCGTATCAGAGAAAGTTTAGTACAAACCTTGGAAGCTAGATTTAGATAAACTCTAATTAGATCACATAGATTTAAGATAGACTTTGAGGATTAGTATAGGAGAACTTCTTAGAATTTTGGTATTGTAGAGATTTTGTGAGTTTTCCGAGCAATACATCCATGTCTGGATATGAGCAGGTAGAGGCGGCTCTGGCACATATGTACCTAGGGGTAAAACCCGAAAACACCACTTTGATCTAGACTCGAACGGGAACTGGTGCACGAAAACGGGCCTTGCTGCACTCTTGGTTAAGACACTCCCGGGGGATATTCTTAGGATAATTCTCATCTTCTTTACAAACCATTATGAAGGGTTTATGAGTATATACTTTCTCAAAGGAGACATTTTTATGATTATGGATTATATCCATAAACTATTTAATTTATTTTATGTGTTTTACAAGTTTGGGATTAGGTATTGTTATTCATAAACTAATCTAGTGTATGCCATCCTTTAGAAATGGTGCCCAGTAGAAGGAATGAGAACTCCAGCAATGCACATGATACAAAGAGAAAGAAGGATAATATATTTCATGGTCTTAAGCCAGAATTTATAAGAGAAATAGTCTCACATGTGTTATCATCATATGAAGAAATAATATCATGTGTTGATAAGATATTTAAAGATTTTACTGAGTCCTATGGCTTTGAAGGGAAGCAAGAGAAGAAAAGGATGGAAGAGGGAAAAATGGATAAAGGGAAGAGGAAAAAAGAAGAATTTTCCCATATGTGATAACTGTGGGAAGAAACACCCTGGAACTTGCCTGATAGGAATGGGAGTTTGTTATAAGTGTGGATGAAAAGGGCACAAATTACGTGACTGCAAGGGTAAGAAAATGGTTTCAAATGTACAATGCTTCATTTGCAAGGAGTTTGGACACTACGCGAACCTATGTCTCAGTCATCAGACTATGCCGCAAATGATGCTATTGGATAATAATCAAGTTATGATACTACCACAGATGAAGAGTAATTATTAGAGTTCTTATGTTGATTATGTCATTTGAGTGTTGTATCAACAATGTACTTGTTATAATAATTATGGAGTATATAAGGATTGTACTGCTGTACTATTTCATTATGGACATGAGATTGTGTGGAACAAAGAATAGTGACTCAATAGCAGGTTAACTTTTTGGAAAATATATGGTTGAGAGAAAGATAAACCATAATATGGTTCTGATACCGATGTAGTGATTTTAGAATAATACATTATTGTTTTGGATAAATTATATTGTATATTCTTGACTACGTTGAAACTGATTAATGATTTGCATATTCCATCATTGTTGGGTTTTAAAGCATTTTTGGATTGAAGGAGTATATCTATTATTCTTTAAGGAATAAGGGATCATGAATGTAATCAATAAGGTTTTATAGTAATTCAGGATGTTGCAGTGTTTTAAAAGAATACATGATGAAGGTATTCACATGTTATTATGCAAAAAAAAATATCTTCATTGTGTTTACCTTCCTTATAAATTTTGGACTGAAGTATTTTGGATAGTTCTAGTTTGGATTATTTTGGATTTCCATAAAAGGAGAACCCGGAGGTCGGGCGGCAACCCATCGCATCCGGCAAGGCCGCGAGACTTGAACACACAACCGAAGGGTGACAAGGGTGTATCACCTACCACTGACCCACGTGATGTCCGGGATTAAATAATGTAGTTTTTCTAAAAGATCTGGTAGATGAATTATAAATTCGTTTTTTTAACCCTATACGAATAAGATAAATAGAATATTTTTTTTACGTTCTATTATCTTATAGAGTGAAAGATGAGTTTGTGGTAGAACATAGTTAAAGGATGAGACTCTACTTGTCAAGTATATATTTTTCTTCTTATCTTATTCTATGAAGAAATTAATTCTTATACTTTATTTAATGAATCCTAAAACCAAAAATGTGTTATCCAAATACCCTATGTTTTGTTTAACCGATGGTATTTCAAATCAGCATAGATTGATGAATTTAAGGAACACAATTTTACACTTGTTTGTGATTGATGACATAAATCACTGCCTATATATATTTACGTTTTTCCTCCAATTATATGTCTCTAATTGCCACTAATGTTCTCCTAATCGAGATCATAATTTGGTGGTGACCCTTTCATTTCACTTTTCCTCATATTAAGACTAAATTTTATTAACCCAATTTCCGATGTGGGTTTTCCAACAAATATATTTTCTATTTTCAACCTTTAATTTTTGAAGAACAATTTAAAATTGCGAGGACGCAATTTATTGAAGGAGGGGAGAATGTAACACCCCAAGACTTCATAGTGTGTACTTCTTCAAAACAATTCAATAACTTGCACTACACGTAACACCGATTTCAAGCGCACCATGACTTACCAAAAAAGTCGTTCAAACGAGGTTATGAATAGTATTAACTAAATTTTGAACATTATATAATCCTTATAATTTTAGAATCCATATTATGAGTTTCTTAGACATAATTTAAGAACAAATACTTTTTTTCAGATAAAAGAAGTATTTTTCAAAAATGCACTTTTATTAACTTTAATAGTGAACCCTTTTTAAATCCAATATTTTAGACTTTTATATATTCAATTTGACTAAATAAATTTATTCGTTAGAATGGGGACATAAACAAATTTACAATTTAACACCCCAAGCTTCCACGGTACGCTTCTCTTTGAATATTACAGTAGTGTGGGTTGTACGCAACTTCGAGTTCTAACACACACCACAACCGATAAAACTAGCTGTTATGAATAGTAATACCTAATTTTTGAAATTATATATATTTTATATTTCAAAATGGACTTCATTTTTGGACTCAGAGTGTCGAATTTACCCTAAGTTGAAATGTTGGTACTTTTTGGATAACTTTACTATTTTGATGAATAGTGAAAATTACTAAAATTAAATTAAAAACAACTTTTTAAATCAAAATAGTTAATAGTGATAATTTATGAATTTGAGTGGTTTTAAAGAATACTTAGAATATATTTTTACCATTTAATACAATGTTTTTCATTGGACATAATTTCACAATTAAACCGAACATAAACAAGTATCAATCTTTTTATAGTTATTATATCTTAAAAACACGCTTTTTGTTTTAACAGTGGCAATTATTTTTAAATTGATATCTGCCACTTCTGTGTTTTGAATTTGGAAAAATGGATTCCATATTTGGAATCATGATGTTCATATTGTGTGAATAGGTAACTTTTATTTTTATACATTTTGAATAATTACTGAGATAAATATTTTATTTACCATGGTTAAGGGTAAATCCGGTAAATAAGGGATAAAAAATAATGTTATAATAATAATAAATTACCCTAAAACGTGTCCTAACCTCATTTTGTGATACATGTTCGACCATAGGCATCTTTGGGTCGATTTTGGGACCCCATGGAGCCACTTGTAGGTGATAGGGAAACTTTATTTTAATTAACTTAAAATGAATACAAAAATGACACAAGCATTTATCTTTTAGCAAAACAATTTTTACATAGGGTTATATATGTTGGAGTTTCGACTATAAATATTAATTAGAAATATAAAAATATTTCCTACATAATGATAGTTTATTTATAATTTTTAAAGACTACATAATTTAATTTATTTATGACACAATGATGATGCAGTAATTACCATAATAGTGGAAATTTAAAATAATTTATATTATAAATACCTAAATAAATATAATTTTAGACTTTTAATGAATTAAAATTATTTTATAGGATAATATGACATATTAGGATTGATTTAATTAACTTTTTTTGAAGTAATCATTCTGTTATGAGTTTCACAAAAATCAACTATTAAATAGAGTCAAAATTGACATAAAAAAGTTATTAAAACAAATATTATATAATTAATTGATATTAAATTCCTAAAAATCTAAGGATCGTCCAAGAGACTTATATCATGATAGTTGTATCATTAATGGACCACTTGGGGGTCCCTTGTATTTATATAGTATGTTTATGAACCATATAATATAAAAATACAAAGAGACGTGTTAAAAGTGAAACTAATTAACTTAGAGTCAATACTTAAAGATAAGGTTAATATAAGTACCCAAACCTGTCTAAATTATTTTGGTTGAGTGGTTTTAGACCTATCCCCACCTTAAAATTTAAATAATCAACTTTGGAGCCATTAGAAACCGAATATGAATTTATTATAAATTAATATTTCTAGCTTTTCCAAAGGTGCCCCTCACCCCTCTTATAAAAGGGAACTCCTCCTTCTCATTTCTTCATACCTTAAAAGCCTTTTGGTTCGGCCAAACTCTGCCCAACTACTCTCTCCACTTCCCTCACTATGACCTAGAGGCCTTAGTTTGATCAGAAATCCATCCTAATGAGCCCTTTTGATCAAATCAAAAGGAAGAACCCGAAGAAGAGGTAATGATTTCACCACACTGTTTCAAGTTCTTTTCTTCTTCCACTTCTTCTTCCTTTGTTGTTACCATTATAAAATAATAAATCCAGTATCATATATATACTATTATTTTATTATAAATATGGTACTATCATATTCACTATTCTATCCACCCTTTTAATAACATGTCACCATACGTGCGGACGTACGGCTTACCGTCTCCACGTCGTGGTGTAATTGTTATTCAATATATTATTATTTGGATGGATATAATAATGATGTGTAACTCATGTAAATAATAAATATAACATGATAATGATTCTGAATATATGATATACCATCCCATTATATTTTATTTTAATATCAAAAGAATGATATTATCGCTCGTGCGTACGTACGGACTACCGTCTCCACGAACGCGATGAGATTCATTCTCCATCATGTCCATTCAAGTATAATTCTCATTTGATGGTTAATAATAGTATCTAAGGACTTGATATAATTCTGGATTTGATTAAGATACAACCTATCCATTACAAACATATCTTACGTAACAAAACATATAAAAGAAAACGAGTAAGTTAACGCCCGAAACGACGATAATTCTAAGATATTATTAACAAAGAAATGTTAAAGGATCATATATGATATCATATTAATGTATATGATTATTGAATGATTTAATAACAACTATTTCACCATTCAACAGGAGGTTAACCTACCCCAACCAAGGAAAAGTACAAGGTAAGGGGTTCTCATCTCACTCCTTTTTCCCGTGAGATTCATGCCATATTTCCACCATTACCTTTTGTGTGGTGTATATACTGCCCATAATTATATTCTTTGTGTAATACACTTTAATTTATGTGTATTTACATATTCATTGTATGATACCTCTTTCATGGGTTGTACGTTTCGTAAGTTACCACATTGGTAATTGTTTATTTCGCAATCTCTTCATTATCCTAGGTTTTATATACGTAATAATCTACTGGGATCTCATTATCATCCACATCCATGTTTCTTAAAAAATGTATTTCAAAACGTTTTTACTATTTACAAGAATATGGTTTAAAGACATTTATACCCTTGTTTGACTTTTTATAAGAGGTTTATAGAGGAATCTTTCTGTCGTTTTCCAAACAAGGTCCTTTTAACCTTTTGACAAAATTAAGGTAAGAATGTCTTTTTTTAGCTTATACGGTGGGTGCGGTTATTTTCCGCCGTTATTACACCTTTGAAGCTTCATTCGCAATCTTATAAAGATATTTTCAAAATAATGGTTTTATCTATAATTATGCGACTTTTAAATGATTTCAAAAAAGATATATTTCTCTCAAATAGTATTGATTTCATCTATGTCAACATCCTTTGATAAAGTTTTTACTTTTTTCAAGTTTATTATTATGATACAAATCATCCATATCGTATTTAAGGTTTTGTGATATTTTTGACTATGGATGAGTTATTTTTATGCCATTAATGGTTTATGATTAATGTTTTGACATTTTGTATGTTAGTTTTAATATGAATGTTTATGTTATATTTCATCCTCCTCTTATGATAAATGTGTTGGACTAGTATGTTCCGGGTTGGGGACCGGTAAAAGTAAGCCCTTCAGTTTGGTGTCCAGTTATTAGAGGCACTCCGGGTTGGTGTCTGGTTATTAGAGGCACTCCGGGTTACTGTTCGGTTATTAGAGGCACTCCGGGTTGGTGTCCGGTTATTATAGGCACTCCAGGATGGAGTCCGGCTATAGAGGCTCTCCGGGTTGGGTTCCGGTTACAGTTATCCCTTAGCTCTTGGCACGAGGCCTTGACACAGAAATTAAAGTTCGGAATTATGCATTCCATCATTATGAAAGTGTTTATTGATATTTCCTGTGATTATTAGATTAGTAGAATATCCATGTGAATAAGTAAATGGAATTATTTCATTTTATTTTTTCCATGCTATGTTGAAGTTCATGTTTAAAAGGCTTTTGTTTTAGTTATACATTGCCTTAAATGATTATTCTTAATTATGAACATTTTTGCTATATTGTTATCCTTACTGGGCATTTGAGCTCACCCCTTTTCTATGTTTTATTTTTCCCAGGATGTGAAGAAGTAATTTATGAATGACCTGCAGGGATAGTATGTGGGGATATGAGTGTGGTCTATGAAGAAAATATGTTGTTTTAGTTTTCATTTTTATGATGTAATGTAAGACTTTATGAATATATCTAGTGCTTCCAAGTCTACTAAACTAATCGGTCTTTCGAGATTTGATCTTCTTGTGATCATGCCAATGTTATGTAATAATGCATCGACTCTGGAAAACTGGGGTCGAGGCATTACAGTTGGTATCAGAGGAAGTTTAGTACAAACCTTGGAAGCTAGATTTAGATAAACTCTGATTAGAGCACATAGATTTAAGATGGACTTTGAGGATTAGTATAGAAGAACTTCCTAGAATTTTGGTATTGTAGAGATTTTGTGAGTTTTCCGAGCAATACATCCCTGTCTGGATACGAGCAGGTACAGGCAGCTCTGACACATATGTACCTAGGGGTAAAACCCGAAAACACTACTTTGAGCTAGACTCGAACGGGAACGGGTGCACGAAAACGGGCCTTACTACACTCTTGGTTAAGACACTCCTGGGGGATATGCTTAGGATAATTATCATCTTCTTTACAAACCATTATGAAGGGTTTATGAGTATATACATTCTAAATGGAGACATTTTTATGATTATGGATTATATCCATAAACTATTTAATTAATGTTGTGTGTTTTACAAGTTTTGGATTAGGTATTGTTATTCATAAACTAATCTAGTGTATGCCATTGTTTAGAAATGGTGCCCAGTAGAAGGAATGAGAACTCCAGCAATGCACATGATACAAAGAGAAAGAAGGTTCATATATTTCATGGTCTTAATCCAGAATTTATAAGAGAAATAGTCTCACATGTATTATCATCATATGAAGAAATAATATCATGTGTTTATAAGATAAGTAAAGAGTTTACTGAGTCATATGGCTTTGAAGGGAAGCAAGAGAAGAAAAGGATGGAAGAGGGAAAATTGATAAAGGGAATAGGGAAAAGAATAATTTTCCCATATGTGATAACTGTGGGAAGAAACACCCAGGAACTTGCCTGAAAGGAATGGGAGTTTGTTATAAGTGTAGAAGAAAAGGGCACAAATTATGTGACTGCAAGGGTAAGAAAATGGTTTCAAATGTACAATGCTTCATTTGCAAGGAGTTTGGACACTACGCGAACCTATGTCTCAGTCATCAAACTATGCCGCAAATGATGCTATTGGATAATAATCAAGTTATGATACTACCACAAATGAAGAGGAATGATTTGAGTTCTTATGTTTATTATGTCATTTGAGTGTTGTATAAACAATGTACTTGTTATAATAATTATGGAGTATATAAGGATTGTACTGCAGTACTATTTCATTATGGACTTGAGATTGTGTGGAACAAAGAAAAATGACTCAATAGCAGGTTATCTTTTTGGAAAATATATGGTTCAGAGAAAGATAAACCATAATATGGTTCTGATACCGATGTAGTGATTTTAGAATAATACATTATTGTTTTGGATAAATTATATTGGATATTCTTGACTACCTTGAAACTGATTAGTGATTTTTATATTCCATTATTGTTGGGTTTTAAAACATTTTTGGATTAAAGGAGTATATCTATTATTCTTTAAGGAATAAGGGATCATGAATGTAATCAATAAGGTTTTATGGAAATTCAGGATGTTGCAGTGTTTTAAAATAATACATGATGAAGGTATTCACATGTTATTAAGCAGAAAAAAAAAGATCTTCATTGTGTTTAACTTCCTTATAAATTTTGGACTGAAGTATTTTGTATAGTTCTAGTTTGGATTATTTTCGATTTCCATAAAATGACAACCCAGAGGTTGGGCAGCAACCCGTCGCATCCGGCAAGGCCGCGAGACGTGAACACACAACCGAAGGGCGACAAGGTTGTATCACCTACCACTGACCCACGTGATGTCCGGGATTAAATAATGTAGTTTTTCTAAAAGATATGGTAGATGAATTATAAATTCGTTTTTTAACCCTATACAAATAAGATAAATAGAATATATTTTTTACGTTCTATTATCTTTTACAGTGAATGATGAGTTTGTGGAAGAACATAGTTAAAGGATGAGACTCCACTTGTCAAGTATATATTTCTCTTCTTATCTTATTATATGAAGAAATTAATTCTTATACTTTTTTATGGAATCCTAAAACCAAAAAGGTGTTATCCTAATACCCTATGTTTTGTTGAACCGATGGTATTTCAAATCATCATAGATTGATGAATTTTTGGAACTCAATTTTACAATTGTTTGTGATTGATGACCTAAATCACTGCCTATAAATATTTACGTTTTTCGTCCAATTATATGTCTCTAATTTCCACCAATGTTCTATTAATCGAGATCATAATTTGGTGGCGACCCTTTCATTTCTCTTTTCCTCATATTAGGACTAACTTTTAGTAACCCAATTTCCGATGTGGGTTTTCCCACAAATATATTTTCTATTTTCAAACATTAATTTTTGAAGAACAATTTTAAATTGGGAGGATGCAATTTATTGGAGGAGGGGAGAATGTAACACCCCATGACTTCATAGTGTGTACTTCTTCAAAACAATTCAATAACTTGCACTACAAGTAACACCGATTTCAAGCGCACCATGACTTACCAAAAAAGTCATTCAAACGAGGTTATGAGTAGTATTAACTAAATTTTGAACCTTATATAATCATTATAATTTTAGAATACATATTATGAGTTTCTTAGACATAATTTAAGAACAAATTCTTTTTTTAGATAAAAGAAGTATTTTTCAAAAATGCACTTTTACCAACTTTAATAGTGTACCCTTTTTAAATCCAATATTTTAAACTTTTATATATTCAATTTGACTAAATAAATTTATTCTTTAGAATGGGTACATAAAAAAATTTACAATTTAACACCCCAAGCTTCCACAGTACGCTTTTCTTTGAATATTACAGTAGTGTGTGTTGTTCGCAACTTCGAGTTCTAACACACACCACAATCGATAAAACTAGCCGTTATGAATAGTAATACCTAATTTTTGAAATTATATATATTTTATATTTCAAAATGGACTTCATTTTTGGATTCGGAGTGTCAAATTTACCCTAAGTTGAAATTTTGGTACTCTTTGGATAACTTTAATATTTTGATGAATAGTGAAAATTACTAAATTATAATTAAAACCAACTTTTTAAATCAAAATAGTTAATAGTGATAAATTATGAATTTGAGTGGTTTTAAAGTATATTTAGAATATATTTTTACCATTTAATACAATGTTGGTCATTGGACATAATTTCACAATTAAACCGAACATAAACAAGTATCAATCTTTTGATAGTTATTATATCTTAAAAACATGCTTTTTGTTTTAACAGCGGGAATTATTTTTAAATTAATTTCTGCCACTTCTGTGTTTTAAATTTGGAAAAATGGATTCCATATTTGGAATCATGATTTTAATATTGTTTGAATAGGTAACTTTTATTTTTAGACATTTTGAATAATTACTGAGGTAAATATTTTATTTACCATGGTTAAGGTAAATCCGGTAAATAAGGGTTAAAAAATAATATTATAATAATACTAAATTATCCTAAAACGTGTTCTAACCTTATTGGTTGATACATGTTCGACCATAGTCATCTTTGTCTCGATTTTGGGACCCCATGGAGCCACTTGTAGGTGATAGGGACACTTTATTTTTATTATGTTAAAATGAATACAAAAATTACACAAGCATATATCTTTTAGAAAAACAATTTTTACCTAGGGTTATATATGTTGGATTTTTGACTCTATATATTCATTAGAAATATAAAAAGGTTTCCTACATAATGATATTTTATTTATAATTTTTAAAGATTACATAATATAATTTATTTATGACACAATGATGATGCAGTAATTACCATAATAGTGGAAATTTAAAATAATTGATATTATAAATATCTAAATAAATATAATTTTAGACTTTTAATGAATTAAAATAATTTTCTAGGATAATAGGACGTAATAGGATTTATTTAATTAACGTTTTTTGAAGTAATCATTCTGTTATGAGTTTCAAAAAAATCAACTATTGAATAGTGTCAAAATTGACATAAAAACATTTTTAAAACAAATATTATATTATTAATTGATATTAAATTCCTAAAAATATAAGGATCGGCCAAGAGACATATATCATGATAGGTGTATCATTAATGGACCACTTGGTGGTCTCTTGGATGTATATAGTAAGTTTATTAACCATATAATATAAAAATACAAAGAGACATTGTAAAAGTGAAACTAATTAACTTAGAGTAAATACTTAAAGATATGGTTAATATAAGTACCCAAACCTGTCTAAATTCTATTGGTTGAGTGGTTTGTGACCTATCCCCACCTTGAAAATTAAATAATCAACTTTGGAGCCATTAGAAACCGAATATTAATTTATTATAAATTAATATTTCTAGCTTTTCTAAAGGTGCCTCTCGCCCCTCTTATAAAAGGGCACACCTCCTTCTCATTTATTCAAACCTTCAATGCCTTTTGGTTCGGCCAAACTCTGCCCAAATACTCTCTAAACTTCCCTCAATACAACCTAGATGCCTTAGTTTGATAATAAAGCCAACCTAAGGATCCCTTTTGATCAAATCAAAAGGAAGAACCCGAAGAAGAGGTAATGATTTCACCACCCTTTTTCATGTTCCTTTCTTCTTCCACTTCTTCTTCCTTTGTTGTTACCATTCTAAAATAATAACTCCAGTATCATATATATACTGTGATGTTATTATAAATATGGTACAATAATATTCACTATTCTATCCACCCTTTGAATAACATGTCACAATACATGCGTACGTACGGCTTACCGTCTCTACGTCGTGGTGTAATTGTTATTCAATATATTATTATTTGGACGGGTATAATACTGATGTGTAACTAATTTAAATAATTAATATAACAAGATAATTATTCTCAATATATGATATACCATCCAATTATATATTATTTTAATATCAAAAGAATGATATTATCGCTCGTGCGTACGTACGGACTACCGTCTCCATGAACGCGATTAGATTCATTCTCCATCATGTCCATTCAAGTATAATTCTCATTTGATGATTAATAATAGTATCTAATGACTTGATATCATTCTGGACATGATTAAGGTACAAATTATCCATTACAAACATGGCTTACGTAACAAAACATATAAAAGAAAACGAGTAAGTTAACACACGAAACGACGATAATTCTAAGATATTATTAACAAAGCAATGTTAAAAGATCATATATGATATCATAGTAATGTATATTATTATTGAATAATTTAATAACAATTATTTCACCATTATACAAGAGGTTAACCTACCCCAACCAAGGAAAAGTACATGGTAAGGGGTTTTCATCTCACTCCTTATTCTCGTGAGATTCATGCCATGCTGCCACCATTACCTTTTTTGTAGTGTATGTACTGCCCATAATTATATTCTTTGTGTAATAAACGTTAATTTATGTGTATTTACATATTCATTGTATGATACCTATTTCAAGGGTTGTACGTTTCGTAAGTTACCAAATTGGTAATTGTTTATTTCACAATCTCTTCATTATCCAATGTTGTATATACGTAATAATCTACTGGGATCTCATTATCATCCACATCCATCTTTATTAGAAATGTATTTCAAAACATTTTTACTATTTACAAGAATATGGTTTAAAGACATTTATACCCTTGTTTGACTTTTTATAAGAGGTTTATAAAGGAATCTTTCCGTCGTTTTCCAAACAAGGTCCTTTTAACCTTTTGACAAAATTAAGGTAAGAATGTCTTTTTTTTAACTTATACGGTGGGTGCGGTTATTCTCCGCCGTTATTACACCTTTAAATCTTCCTTCACAAGAATATAAAGATATTTTCAAAATAAAGGTTTTCTCTATAATTATGCGACTTTTAAATGATTTCAAAAAGATATATTTATCTCAAATAGTATTAATTTCATCTATGTCAACATCCTTTGATAAATTTTAAACTTGTTTCAAGTTGATTATTATGATACAAATCATCCATATCATATTTATGGTTTTGTGATATTTGTGACTATGGATGAGTTATTTTTATTCCATTAATGGTTTATGATTAATGTATTGACATTTTTTATGCTATTTTTAATACAAATGTTTATGTTTTATTTCATCCTCTTCTTATGATAACTGTGTTGGACTAGTATGTTCCGGGTTGGGGACCGGTAAAAATAAGCCCTCCGGGTTGGTGTCCGGTTATTAGAGGCACACCGGGTTGGTGTCCGGTTATTAGAGGAACTCCGGGTTGGTGTTCGGTTATTAGAGGTACTCCGGGTTGGTTTCCGGTTATTAGAGGCACTCCGGGATGGAGTCCGGTTACAGAGGCTCTCCGGGATGGGTTCTGGTTACAGTTATCCCTTAGGTCTTGGCACGAGGCCTCGACACAGAAATTAAAGTTCGGCATTATGCATTCCATCATTATGAAAGTTTTTATTGATAATGCATGTGATTATTCAATTAGTAGAATATCCATGTGAATAAGTAAATGGAATTATTTCATTTTATTTTTTCCATGCTATGTTGAAGTTCATGTTTAAAAGGCTTTTGTTTTAGTTATACATTGCCTTAAATGTTTATTCTTAATTATGAAAGTTCCCGCTATATTGTTATCCTAACTGGGCATTTGATCTCACCCATTTTCTTTGTTTTATTTTTCTTAGGATGTGAAGAAGTAATTTATGAATGACCTGCAGGGATAGTATGTGGGGATATGAGTGTGGACTATGAAGAAAATATGTTGTTGTAGTTTTCATTTTTATGATATAATGTAAGAATTTATGAATATATCTAGTGCTTCCAAGGATACTAATCTAATCGGTGTTTCAAGATTTGATCTTCTTGTGATCATGCCAATGTTATGTAATAATGCACCGACTCTGGGTAACTGGGGCTGGGGCATTACATTCCACCTATTTGGGTAGCCGGGGAATATCATGTGATTTTTTCAATTGGCTCCTAATGGGAGTGGTGTAGGCTCCACTTTTTTAAGGGCTCTTAGTTAAAATAAGAGGCTTGAAATGGTGTAGGATCACATCCTAAAATAAAGGGGGATTCCAAATAGGGAAATAATACATAGAGGAGTCTAATCCAGAAAAAATCAATGCAGTAGAGGTCATTCATGGGGACTCATAATCTTGGCCAACCACATTTCGAGGTGAATTTTTTTTTAATTCTTCTGTAGTATAGGTTTCATTTCAAAATGGTGAATCCTAGTCATTAATTTCACATATTTTTTTATTACTTGGGCATGACGGCAGAGTTTATGAATTATTTCATGTATTGCCTAACCCTTTTGGGTAGGAAAAATGGTCATGGTTTCATGTTCTTTGAGAGTTTTGTTGTGGTACTTGGCATGGAGGACATTTCAGAATTCCATTTTTTGGACCTGGTCTTTTCCGACCTCATTATCGTCTTGGATTTTTTATAGGATTTAGTGCACTAGATGACTATTATCACCATTGGGTTCAGTTACTTACTCTTAATAAGAGATTCCATGTCTTTTATGGAGATTGTGATCTATAACCATGGAGGGTATGACAAGTTGATTCTATGTTATGGTTCATATCATGTCATTTTTCCATGGTTTTCCTTGGGTTTGTTGAGAAGTGTTCCTCATGTGAAATTCCAATGGTCATGGAAAAGTACACAAAATCATTTCTAGAGGACTTCATGGGATAACCTCCCCAATGAGTGTTTGTGTTTTCTATCTATTTGCTTCACAGGACGGTCCTATTTTCCATTCCATCACATCATAAGGCTCTGGCCGATTTAGAGGAGCTAAAAGATCAGCTAGAAGATCTTTAGGGAAATGGTTCTATCTATATGATCATGTCACTATGGGATTTTCCAATTCTATTTTCAATGAAGTCATATCATAGCCTATTAATTTTAACAGTCTACCATAGTCATAGCCAGGTGACAGTAATGAATAATTACATATTGCCTATAATTGATGATTTGTTTGACCATCTTATAAGGTTCTATTGGTTTTTGAAAATTTTCTAGAGATCAGGGTACCAACAGTTGAGGGTTTGGGAAGAGGTTGCTCAAAAGATTGATTTTTAATGTCGATATGGAAATTTAAAGTATTTATGAATTCCATTTGGGATCAACAATGCTCTATCTATTTCATGGAACTGATGAACTATATCTTTAATATCTTTCTGGAAAACTCCATTTTCGTTTTTTTAGAATACTTCTTGGTGTATTAAAATATATAGGAGGAGGAATCTGATAATCTGGAGGTTGTTTTGGGTGTTTTTAGAGATCTTCGTCTTTATTACAATATTATAAATTCCCCATATTTTGTTTAAGAAGTATTGTTTCATTGTCACATTATTTCCATGGAAGGAGTTCTAGGTTATCCAGAAAAGGTTCGAGAATTCATTTCTCCAAATCAGTCAAAGAATGTATTCAAGATCCACAACATTCTAGACTTATTCATTTCATGGTCACATTATTTCCTTGAAGTATCTTGTCTTTTATCTAAAATATACTCATATTCCTTCTCCTCTAACCTATATACTTATCCTATGGATTTCAAATAGGATGAATATAAATAAAGAATGGATGAATGCCAATCAGTTGACAAAATAGTATGAAGAATGCGTGAAGGAATTTATCAAGTTTGCAAAAGATCATGCATGTGACTCTTCTAAAATCCATTATTCGTGTTTACACTGTTGTTATTCAAAACAAATTAGTCCAGATGAGTTGGAAGTACACTTCAGCTGTCACAGAATAGATCAAGGTTATACATGTTGGAATAAACACGGGGAAACAACGAATGTAGGTAGTGACTGGGGTGACACTGCATTTTATGGATCTTCTGATATGATTACAAACATGAAAAATGAAGATGACTGTATGGAGGATGTGATTACAGATGTGAATGATGATGAAGATCGTATTGAGAAAATGACAAGGACCTTCGAAGATGAATTTCGTGATTGCCCAAAATAATTTGAGAAGTTAAAAAGTTGTGCAAAGACGCCATTGTATGCTGGTTGCACTAAATATACAGCATTTTCAGCCATACTGAAGCTGTATAATTTGAAAGCAGATAACGGGTGGAGTGACGACAGTTTTACGAAACTACTTTCCCTCTTGAATGACATGCTCTCAGAAGACAATGAGCTCCCGAGCCGAACATACGATGCCAAATGAATACTACGCTCTATGGGTATGATCTCTTAAAGAATACACGTCTGTCCGAATGACTGTATACTGTTTCTCAAGGATCACAAATCACTTAAAGAATGCCCAAAGTGTGGTGCTTCTCGATACAAGAAAGATGAATCCAGTCCTACTAATGTTGTATGGTACTTTCCAATCATTCCAAGGTTTAGACGCCTATATGGAAGTGAGGAGACTACAGAACAATTAACATGGCATGCAGATACAAGAATTAAATATGGGATACTACATCACCCGACAGACTCTCCTCAGTGGAAGAGAATTGATCATGAGTATCCTGAATTTGGAAACGAGTCGAGAAACCTTCGTCTTGCGTTATCTACAGATGGAGTGAATCGTTTTGGTTTTCAAAGCAACAGTCACAGTATATGACCGGTTATGTTGATAAATTATAACATACCACCATGGTTATGCATGAAACGAAAATACATCATGTTATATATGCTTATATCAGGACCAAAACAACCGGGTAATGATATTGATGTTTATTTATCTCCATTGATCGAAGATTTGAAATTATTGTGGGATTCAGGTGTTACATTGTATAATGCTTACAGAAACGAAGATTTCACGTTGAGAGTCATGTTGTATGGGATGATAAATGACTTCCCTGCTTACGGAAATTTGTCAGGATATAGCATTAAAGGAACTCAAGGCTGTCCCATTTGCGAAGAAGGTACACAATCAATTAGGTTGAAAAATTCATCGAAAACCGTGTTTCTAGGACATCGCAGATTTCTACCGTGACAACATAAGTACAGTTCTTGGAAGACATCATTCGATGGAAGTTCAGATGAACGTACAGCACCGTCTCCACTAACAGGCGATCAATTGTTTGAGAAAGTTAAAAATGTGGACACTACTTTTGGTAAACCAGCTTCGAAAAACCATACGAAAATTGGTTGGAAAAAGAGATCAATTTTTTTGAATTACAATACTGGAATTTTTTGTATGTAACACATTTTATTGATGTTATGTATGTAGAAAAAAATGTATTTGAAAATGTTATCGGCACATTTCTAAATACATCTGGCAAAACAAAAGATGGAATTAAGGCTAGGTTGGACATGGTTGAGATGGGAATACAAGAAGAGTTGGAACCAGTGAAGGGTGAAAAACGAACATCTCTTCCTCCTGCTGCCTACAATCTTTCCAGGTAGGAGAGATATCAGTTTTGCTACTTCTTGAATGACGTAAAGGTTCCAGATGTGTATTCGTCAAATATCAGGAACCTTGTGTCAATGAGCAACTTGAAGTTAAAAGGTCTGAAATCACATGACTGTCATGTTTTGATGAAAAATCTCATTTCAATTGCTTTACATTTCATTTTTCCCAAGAGTGTCCGCCATATATTAACGAAACTGTGTTTCTTCTTCAAAGATATATGCAGCTAAGTTATAGACCCGGCGAAATTGCCAGCTATGGAAAAAGAAATTGCCGTCATATTATGTGAATTAGAAATGTTCTTCCCGCCTTCATTTTTTGATATGATGGTTCATTTTATGGTCCACATGGTGAGAGAGATTCGACTATGTGGTCCTGTACATTACAGATGGATGTACCCCATTGAACGGTATATGAAGATTTTGAAAGGTTATGTCAAAAATCAAAGTCGGCCAGATGGATGTATTGCAGAGAGATATATTGTTGAGGAAGCCGTTGAATTCTGTACCGAATACTTGTCTGGTGTGGAAAGCATTGGCTTACCGAAATCTCGTCACACTGGGAGGCTTGAGGGTGAAGGACTTTCTGGAAGAAAGGTTGTCACAATCAATATTACAGATCAGGAGTATGCCCACCTTTATGTTTTGCATAACAGTTTCGACGTTGACCCATATGTTGAAATCCACAAAGAAATTCTTAGGCATTTGAATCCATCAAGGGATGAAAAATGGATATCAGATACACATAATCAATAGTTTATAGGATGGTTTCAAGATCATATTTTTAAGAAGTCATATGAAAATCCAAAGTCAATTTCGGAACGACTTCGATGGATAACCAGAGGACCAAGTTTGTATGCATTATCTTACAATGCTTATGTAGTTAATGGTTATACATTTTATACTAATGAACATGATGAAGACAGTACCATGCAGAATAGTGGGGTTACACTTGTGGCTGAAGCGATGCATGTTTCCGGTGCTAAGGGCAGAAATCCAATTTATGTGAATATGTCATACTTTGGCATCATCAAACAAATATGGGAGTTGGATTATACAGAATGTCAAGTTCCGATATTTCAATGCAAGTGGGTTGATAACAGGAGTGCTGTTAAAATATATGATTTGGGATTCGTGAAAGTTGATTTCAGTAAGGAAGGGGAGAAAGACGAACCATTTATAATGGCATCACAAGCAGTGCAAGTATTTTATGTTCCAGATCCCGCAAACTGAAACTGGTCAATTGTTCTGTTATCGACCAAAACAGCTGAAGGGTCAGATGAAAATTCAACGGAAGATGACCCTTTCATTGGGACTTCGCAATTATTTCGCAGTGGTCCCAATGTAGATGACGTTTTGTATATCAGAGAAGACCACAATGAAGGGATATGGATAGTTGATAGAGGGGTCACATACCTTCAGCCTTTTAAAAAAATGGAGTTCAATAATCAGGTTATTGATTTTTATTGTAATATAGATTGTGTTACATTATGTTATTATCTGTTTGCTGATGCTTTTATGTGATCTAAATTAAATTTTAAACCAGTTCTGCAGATGATGACTTCTTCACCTGCTGAAGCACCCAATCCCAAGAAACAACACGTCTCTCAACCTATTGCAGCTGGTCCCACTGTTGAGAGACAACAGGTCTCTCAACCTATTGCAGCTGGTCCCACTACTGACGTACAACAGGTCTCTCTACCTGTTGCAGCTGGTGTCAGTGCCGATGCTAGCACTTCGAAGAAACATAATGATGATGCAGAAACTAAGGAAATGGTAGGCGATGAAACCCCAGCGACACAAAAAAACAGGTGCACCGTAGTTTGAAAGTTTTAGCAAAAATCCTTAATGAAAAAGAAAAAGGCATCAAATATGAGGTGGGATGGAATAATCTAGGCCAGTATGTAAACCCCAACAAAGCCATGTTTAGTAGCTACATTGGAATCGTCACTCGACAACGTGTGCCGATTGACGTAGAGTCGTGGCACCATATTGTCAGTGGGTTGAAAACATTAATGTTGGAAGAGATTACGGTAACATTACGATATCATCTATTTAATTTATTAAAATAAAATAAAATATTGAAATATTGACTAACCCTTCATCATCTCATACATAGTACATTTATAGTAGATGTTTCGCACAAAGAATATGTTTTTAGACTGGCAGGAAGGATTCAAAGAGGCTTTCGCACCATTTTAACGAAACATCATCTGAAAGATGCCAAAGGGAAAATCAAGCCGCACCTGCCTCCTCTTTATGCACACTTGATATCCCAAGGAACGTGGGATGCGTTTTGCAACCGTCGTGCGGAATAGAATTTTCAGGTACATTGTGTTTGGTTACACGTTATGTAACGTTGCTTTTATTTATCACTTTGATTGATAGGTTTTTATTTATGAAACAGCAACTGAGTTCTGAAAATAAAGAACGGGCAGCAAAACCAGCATACGCCTACCGTAAAGCAAGGTTGGGGTACACTTCAATTGAAAAACAATTGGTATGTATTTTAAAAGTACTGTAATAATTTTATGTGACATAAAACAACACTGTAACCATGTTTCTCTGTCTATATGTAGATTGATGAAGCAAAATCTCATGTCACTTCCATTCCACATCATGTTCTATGGAAGGAGGCTCGTGTTAATAAATAAGGGAAACTGATCGATGAAAACACACAAAAAGTGTGGGAAACATGTGTAAGTATGACATAATATAAACTTGTTATGCTTTAAATCACTATTACATAACGATGATTACTTATTTGTTTCATATTTTCTATTTGGCATAGTCATAGGAATCAACAACACCCACACCGGATGCAGACATACTTTCAAAGGCCTTAAAACAGCCAGAATAGTATGGCTGTGTCAGAGGTGTGGGTTTTGGGGTGTCACCCCTGACATATTTTCAGAAAAAAAACAAGAGTATGAACAAACTATAGAATTGCATGTAATGAGAGATAGAGTAGCTACCCTTGAAGAACTAATCCAAACTCAGGGAGATATGCTAAAGAGTTTGATGGAGGATAGGCGAGGAGAACAAACAACTCAAGAACAACCCCCACGAGAAGATCCACTCCTCACCAGCTTTGAGGCGAGCCATTCCCCTCAAAGACCTGACTTAACCGAGGTAATCAATGTTATAATATTTGTTTTTTTGAGATGTGAATCACATAGACACTGATACCTTTCATGTAATTATATTCTGCAGGGTGAAAATGACTGTGATTTATATCTGTCAACTCCCACCCATCGACTTGTAGCGAGGGCTACGGTGTTCAATATGCAGAATGACACGCTACACTCCAGAACACTTCCAACCGATCATGTCAAAGTGTCGATTAACGTAGCTCATGAGCCGAGCGCCGAGCTACCCCTGCCAAATGACGATGACGACATTCATACGGTGGAAAAGGTTGTTGGAACATTCGATGCACGGCCCTCGAATCTTGTAAAAAATATGTCGAGCAGGAGGTATTCATTTCCTGTTCATTTTTCAAGCAGAACCTTTAACATTAAATTAGAAAATGGCTGAACTGATGAATGTTATTGTAGAAGGATAAAATGGAGAAGCTAAAATGAAAGAGCGGCTCCAACATTAGATCAACCATCTGATCAAAACGATCTACTGAGAGCGTGTTCACCCCGCACGTTATATATCCACATTTAATATCATTACAAGCTCATGTGGATACGAAAATGAAAGACGGAAAGAGTCATATAAGTGTTTGTGAAAAAGATATGTACGGAGAGGAAATAATAGATTTCGTTAGTGAAAACGTTGTTTCTGAGATCATCACATACGACTGGCTAGGCGCCTCAGTTATAAATGTATACATGAGGTATGTTTTCATGATTTGATTTTACAGAAGCTGATATAATTTGATAATTATGGATAAATACATCTCATATTTTTCACAGGCGTATATATGAAAAACAATTGAAGGGATCTGCCTATGAATACAAATTTGGACTCGTTATTCCTCACACTATTTCTACACAACGAACAGAAATAGATTCTAATTTTCAGGATGAATTGATTTCAAATCTGCTCAGAACGTTTCAAAGAAGAATTACGACCGAAATGCTCTTTTTAATACCAACGATGCAAGGGTAAAACTCTACATTTTAATCATATCAATTATATTTTCATTTCTATCAGTACTTATTTCTTTTTGGGTTTTTAAGGAACTTTGGATGCTCATTGCAGTCAATTTGGATACTCCAAGGATTTATTTTCTGGATTCACTGCATGGATATCCAACTAACCGACCACACATGATGGTGATTGTCAATTTTTAATACACTAGGTCCAACATTTTAGAACTAAATATCTAGTTATATAATTTATATTATCTTTTAATTAGGATTTTTTTATGATAGGGTGGTGTATGAATATCGTCTAAAGGCTGGAATGAATCTAGGGAATAAGGACGACAATGCCCACAAGATCTACAAATGGAGAAGTATATGGGTATATATAATTATATTTCACTATCCAAATACATATAAAAACAACTTACTTATTTTTCTGGATGTTTCTATAGTGTCTGAAACAAACAAATGACAAGGATTGCGGTTATTATGTTTGTAAATTTATGAAAGAGATCATATTTCATAAACAAACTAGCATCCATGAAGAGGTATTTTTGAAAATAATTACTAATTTATTTAAAATAATTATTAATCCTTTGTGTATTTATATTTTTTCAGTACTACTATGACTGTCGTAAAAACTCCTATTCAGAAGATGATATTAATGTATTTAGGAACGAATGGGCATCGTACCTGATGGAAGAATGTAAACAAATAGGACAATGAAGGTGAATTCCTAATTCTTATGTTTTCTTTATATGGTCATTGATATCTCCCTTTACACTTATTGAGAATATATGATCTCCCTTTCTTATGTTTCATACCCTTAGATTAGTGAATTCCTACTACTTAGTTTGAAAATGACATAATCTTTAGAAAACAACACCAATAACATACGTAAAACCAATAAAACGCATTCGGATTATTTTGATACTTTATTACAATGATCGACGGGTCATTTGTGACGTGTACGAATCGACCGCACCTCAATCGGACGCACAGTGTGACCGGTATGGATAAAAGTGTCTGATATCAGTTTCAATTTGAGATAAAATTTGGAAAACAACACCAATGACATACGCCAAACCGATCAAACACGTTCGGATTGTTTTGATACTTTACGACAGCGATCCATGAGTCATTTGTGACATGTAGGAATTGACCGCACCTCAATCCGATGCATGGTGTGATCGGTACGACTAAAAGTGTCTGATATCAGTTTCAAATTGAGATAAACTTTGGAAAACAACACCAATGACATACGCCAAACCGAGAAAACGTGTTCAGATTGTTTTGATACTTTAGTAAAATGATCCACAAGTCATTTGTGACCTGTACGAATCGACCGCACCTCTATCTAACACACGGTGTGACCGATATGGCTAAAAGTGTCTGATATCAGTTTCAAATTGAGATAAACTTTGGAAAACAACACCAATGACATATGGAAAACCGAGAAAATGTGTTCGGATTGTTTTGATACTTAAGGACAACGATCCACGAGTCATTTGTGATGTGTATGAATCAACTGCACCTCAATCCGACGCACCGTGTGACCAGTATGGCTAAAAGTGTCTGATATCAGTTTCAAATTGAGATAAACTTTGGAAAACAACACCAATGACAAACGCCAAACTGAGCAAACGCGTTCGGATTGTTTTGATACATTAGGACAATGATCCATGTGTCATTTGTGACATGTACGAATCAACCGCACCTCAATCCAACGCACGGTGTGACCGGTATGGCTAAAAGTGTCTGATATCAATTTAAAATTGAGATACACTTTGGAAAAAAACACTAATGACATACGCCAAACCGAGCAAACGTGTTCGGATTGTTGTGATACTTTAGGAAAACTATCCACGAGTCATTTGTGACATGTACGACTCGATCTCACCTCAATCTGACGCACGATGTGACCGGTATGTCTAAAAGTTTCTGATATCGGTTTCAAATTGAGATAAACTTTGGAAAACAACACCAATGACATACGCCAAACTGAGGAAAAATGTTCAGATTGTTTTGATAATTTAGGAAAACGATCCACGAATCATTTGTGACATGTACGAATCAACCGCACCTCAATCCAACGCACGGTGTGACCGGTATGGCTAAAAGTGTCTGATATCTGTTTCAAATTGAGATAAACTTTGGAAAAAAACATCAATGACATATGGAAAACTAAGAAAAAGTGTTCAGATTATTTTGATAATTTAGTACAACGATCCACGAGTCATTTATGATGTGTACGAATCAACCGCACCTCAATCCGACACACGGTGTGACCGGTATGGCTCAAAGTGTCTGATATCAGTTTCAAATTGAGATAAACTTTGGAAAACAACACCAATGACATACGCCAAACCGAGAAAACACGTTCGGATTGTTTTGATACTTTAGGAAAACAATCCATGAGTCATTTGTGATGTGTACGAATCGACCGCACCTCAATCGACCGCATGGTGTGACTGGTATGGCTAAAAGTGTCTGATATCAGTTTCAAATTGAGATAAACTTTGGAAAACAACACCAATGACATACGCCAAACCAAGCAAACACGTTCGGATTGTTTTGATACTTTAGGAAAATGATCCACGAGTCATTTGTGACGTGTAAAAATCAATCACACCTCAATCCGATGCCCAGTGTGACCGGTATTGCTAAAAGTGTCTGATATCAGTTTCAAATTGAGATAAACTTTGGAAAACAACACCAATGACATACGCCAAACCGAGAAAAAACATTCGGATTGTTTTGATACTTTAGTACAACGATCCACGAGTAATTTGTGACGTGTACGAATCGACCGCACCTCAATCGACTGCACGGTGTGACAGGTATGGCTATAAGTGTCTGATATCAGTTTCAAATTGAGATAAACTTTGGAAAACAACACCAATGACATATGCCAAACCGAGAAAACACGTTCGGATTGTTTTGATACTTTAGGACAACGATCCACGAGTCATTTTTGACGTGGACGAATCGACCGCACCTCAATTCGATGCACAGTGTGACCGGTATGGCTAAAAGTGTCTGATATCAGTTTCAAATTAAGATAAAATTTGGAAAACAACACCAATGACATACGACAAACCAAGCAAACACGTTCGGATTGTTTTGATACTTTAGGAAAATGATCCACAAGTCATTTGTGACGTGTTCAAATCAACCGCACCTCAATCCGAAGCACGATGTGACCGGTATGGCTAAAAGTGTCTGATATCAGTTTCAAATTGAGATAAACTTTGGAAAACAACAGCAATGACATACGCCAAACTGATCAAATGTGTTCGGATTGTTTTGATACTTTAGGACAATGATCCACGAGTCATTTGTGACGTGTACGAATTGAACTCACCTCAATCCGACGCACGGTGTGTCCAGTATGGCTAAAAGTGTCTGATATCAGTTTCAAATTGAGATAAACTTTGGAAAACAACACCAATGATATACGCCAAACCGAGAAAACACGTTCGGATTGTTTTGATACTTTAGGACAACGATCCACGAGTCATTTCTGATGTGTACGAATCGACCGCACCTCAATCCGACCAACGTACGGTGTACCAGTAAAGATTTTCATTAGATAAATAATCAGTATTTACTAAATGAGATAAATAAATAAAAAACATATTGATTTTACATTATTCCCTTTCATTGTTATTAAAATTAAAAATTTTGAGTTTAAAATTTAATATTTTAGTTTCACATTTCTATATTAATGTATTCTTTCATATTACTGTTTTAATTTATTTCATTATTGCATTACTAACATAATATTTGTTTTCTTATATAGGTGAATTTTTTTCCTTCAGTTCAGATGCTTTGTTCGGCAACAAATATCGTCGAGAGCGGATCACGGATATCAAAGGATGAAACATGAATGTTTATAACTATTGTTGAATAATTCTAAATGTAACCATGTAAAACAATGTTTGAAATGTATATAGCAATTCATTTTTTTGTATTCATGATGTTAAGTAAATGTATATACCGTTGTCAGTCAAAATATTGGGTGCGGGTGCTATGGTGTGCAGGTGTGCATGTGCTACTTTGTACAGGTATTCTGGTGTGCAGGTGTACATGTACTGTTTTGTAGGTGCAGGCGATGGGGCCTTTATCAGCGCTATTTTAGTGCTGATAAAGGACACCTTTAATAGCGCTAGAGGAGCACTGATAAAGGAAACCCTTTATCAGCGCTCCGTCAAGCGCCGATATATGAGACCTTTATCAGCGCTAAAAGAAGCGCTGATAAATGGTACCCCCCCCCCCCCCCTTTATCTACGCCGGCATTAACAGCGCTTTTCTAGCGCTGTTAATTCCGAGTTTTAGCGTTGATAAAGGGCCAGGTTTTAGTAGTGACAAACTCATATTGGTCTTACCTACTTCTAAAGTATTCATCAGTATATCAGAATTTCAAACTCTTAGCTGATGATACCCAGACCTCAAGTTGTTCTTAGAGAATAAGTAAACTCCTCACGAATAGTCAAATATGTTTTCGATGTGTGGGAGAGTATACGGGTTCATCACAGTCATCTGGTTCAACAAACAATAATTCAAAATAGAATCATATATTCCAATCATCCTTCTATCTAAATAAAACAGTAGAACCCCAGGGTGTTGTAATCGAATGGATATATACCTTATCTTATAACTCCTCCAGTTGATACTTGACCTTATGAAGCTCTGTATGTTCAATTCATTATGGTGGAATAAAAACTTACTCATCACCCAACATGACTTCAACAGTTAATTCCACATCTCTTTTAGGTGGTAACCCGGATAATACCTCATGAAAAACATACCAAAATAGTTCCACCACTCAAGGAAATTTATAATTCTTAACACCTCCTTCATACAGAAATAATCTAGTAACATCAACTATGAGCTCTCCCAATTTCTATGTAATTTTCATTTCTCACCCTTCGGGGATATCCCATTATCCATAGTGAATGTTATTTTTCACCCTGTTGAGACATAAAAATAACTATGTTATGGTTAAAAAAATTTGGGATCATCATATGACTAGCCAAACCATACCTATAATTTGATCTAAGCCTAACATATTAGTAATATAGAGCTCTCAGAGAAAATGGTACTCTCTGATCTCAAGATAACCTCCCATGCACAAATATATTTCTCTAGACCGTACTCACAATGGTGTATCTATCATCATCACCAATATCACAAAATACACCACTAGGATCAAACCATTGAGAAGTGTTACAGGTATAAAGGAATGAGAGGAACCAATATCATATAAAGAACTAAATAATTTATATTCTATAATAATATTACCCCTCACTATTGAAGGTCAAACCTCACTATCAAGAATTGCAGGTTTAACTACATGTATTTTTCCTTCCACTATTCCCTATTAATTATTATGACTCTTTTGGGTTTCACTACTCTTATAATATGAGTTTTATTTTATAGATTCACCTCTTCTAGTACCTCTACCACCTCGTTTAGTAGAACTACACTACCCGACTGATATGGTGTAGAAGATCCCCTCACTGCAACCTAGTTCTATCTAGCTCGAAAATCTCTAACCTTTTGACATTGTATACTGTAGAACCTCTATAGATTCCCCATATTTACTCAAGATTGGCACTCCACGGGCTATCAGAAACAGATCATACGATAATTTCCTAGCCAGCCTCCCTGATGAAAAACCACTCTTGTAAGGTCTTATAAAACTGATACCTCTGCCTGAGTATTCTGTTTCCCACTACTCCAAGTAGAATTATCATAGAGATTCTTTATACTCTCAAAATTCACCCCCCTGATCATCCAACTGAAACAAAATTTCCTGCACTTTAAGCATCCTTGGGTTTCCCTTAGCTATGAGATACTAACCCACAGCCTAAAAAACATCTTTAATCGAAATAGGTTAACTTGGGACTTAGTTTAGCACTTAAGTCCATCCTAAAATCATCTCACCATAGTTGTCTAATATCTTTATAATTATAGTAAAAATTTCTACTGATCTATGAATTTTCCATCATAATCCATCACATAAATACTCCCCAAAGTCAGCCACATGAACTATGCTTCCCTGTCCTCCATCAACATCTTTGGATAGAAGGGATCTAGGAACTTCTCAAAAAATTCCTTCTATAGCATAACATCATCCTATCCATTCCACGCATGACTTACCCACTAGGGATTCACTGATCATCATATCATATAAGGGGACATAATGACTCTCTTCTTAACAGGGGTATCCAAATTGTCATGTATCTTCTAGATAGACTCAACCCATAACTCGGAAACCATAGGTCCACCCTCTATGATAAACTTTGGAGGTTTTTCATATGAAACACATTGTAAGGTCAAATATTCTCTCCCCAACCCACTCTAGGTCACATTCCATGAATTTCATGATGTGAGAAAAGTTCCCTCAGAACTTCTCTCATGCTTCCTCACCCTACACAGTCAGTTACTTAGGTTCCACTAACAATAGACCATATCTTTTCATATCCTCACATCATCCTCCCAAAAGACATATTCATAGATGAATATATATATATATATATAATGACAAATACACTTCTTTGGAACCAAGAAAAAAACTTCAATCACATAATCACAAAAGGTCACAACAAGTATTCTCCCCATGTATCTCCACATGGTCAAAAATGAGGCCCTATCACTACCCTTAACCATTCTACTCTTATATATTTATTATCTATAAGAATTATAATTTTTAAATATTATCATTTTGACACCAAATAATACATATTATTGAATAAATTTACCACTTCCAATTTCATATTAGGCACCATTTTCAGTTTACTTTGACAAAAAAGGAAAAACAATTCCTCATCAATAACTTACTCAAGACTCATTTTCCCATTTGTTTCTAGAATGATGCATGTCACAAAATAATCTTGAGTTTCAATAATGATACATCAAGTCTCAGTTCTCACTTCACTCTTGGTCATTAGTTAACCATCAGAAAATATCAAAAATAATTTTCACATAAGACAACAAGTGCATCAGTCAAGGTGAAATAATATTCAATTGTAATATAAAATAGTAATAACAGAAATCCCACCCTAGGTTCTTGGGTTTTTCTCTATACATTGGTTTGTAACTACCATGCATGATCTCATTAATGAGTCAAGAGTATTCCAAGTATTTTATCTACCTCTCCTAAATAGCATTCCAAAAGACAAATAAAATAAAATTGGTCTCTAATAAAACATTATAACATCTCATCTTGGGTTCTTATGCCCCGATTCCCCTATCCAGATCACCACCTGACCTTAACAATTCTTCCCTATATGCTAGGGGCTGCTTACTAGTAGAGAGGGTTTAATAAGTCAATTATGGGGAGACTATGCCCTATTTTATCAGAGTAATGCACAATCAAAAAGATAATAAATAACAGTATAAGCATATATTACCATAGACCATACCAATATTTCAAGATAATCACAGTAGGAAATAAAATATCAAAAAACTAGAATACCTGTCATGTTAATGTAAGTGTCATGTGTCTAAAATTCAAACTACAAATAAAGACACTGAAGACTACCATGAATATCCCAAACCATGTATGGTTCCCTCATCTAATCCCCTTCCCCAAACTAGACATCTATCACAAGGCCTTTTCCCTTAACCTATCCTACAACAATAAAGTCTCTTTAGGTACGAATCAGGCGGCCCAAGTAGGGTGTGAGTACAACTCATTGGGAAACCACCAATGGTGTCTAAAATAAATCCAATCACCAATAGTGTATGCATTTATGTAATAAATCAATATAATGCATAAATAAATAGATTATTAAATTATTAAATGATCCCTATTTAACCAAATAAACCCCTGAGTTCCTTTGGATACCCAATCCACAATAACTTTTTCAAACCATTATAGAATTTGATCCATCACCAATGGATATCACATTTTTGAATGTCCATGTTACAATTCTTAGTACATAGTCAAATTTACATTTTACGATTCACCATTTAATATCACATAATTGAATAAACATGTTTTAATTCATAATACTTCGTCTAATAATGATTTAACCCTTTACCATTTAACAACACATAACTTAATTATCATGTTACCATTCATAATATGTGGTCAAATGTCCATGTTACCATTTACCATTTAAGAACAAAAAATAAACAACATCAAAATGTTACACATTTTCATACAACCATTAATTAATTCATTAATTAATTAATCATACTCACAAGTTTAATATCTCTTTATTAGTAAACTATTAATTATCTTTAGTCATGAAATAAACATCTCATAATTAATCAACCATTAATTATCTCTAATCAAATATCCTGATATCTAATAATCAATTTATAAATTAATTTTGTCAAACAAATTATCTAAATATCTCATAATCAATTCCTCAATTAATTTAAAAAATTAGAAATACTTAAATATCATAATTAGTCCATAAATTAATTATCCAAATGGAAAAACCCTTAGTCTCGTAATTATCTCCCAAATTAATCATCAATTTCAATAATAATCATATTAATAAATTGGCCACATTATCTAACCTAATTTAGAAATTAGAATTTATAAAGAATACTATAAATACTAAAAGATGCATACATGTATCAAAATCATGACTGTGGGAATTTAATATTAGAAAACCTACCTAAATTCATTAAAGAATAAACTCCCAATGGAAATCCTTAAAAGTTGAACGGCACAACGACGTAGATCTAGATCCGAATCTCAAAACCCTATATCAGGATTAAAGAAAATATACATCATGAAAATATATATCTAGATATAGAATCATATATAAATATCATTCCAAATTGATATATATCAGTCCAATATAGTAAATTACATCACTGAAAACAGTGTAAATAATGGGTGAAGAATGAGGGAAGAATGGGAGAAGAAATCATTTACTTTTAGAGAAGAGGCCTTCGATTTGAGGTTTGATTTGTGAAGAACAAAGGTCAGGAGGGAAATAAATTCATCCATAGATCTCAAAAACATTAAATACCTCATGGTGTCAAATGGGGGTTAAAATATGTGATTTACGGGGGTTCATAAAATTTTAAAAAATAAAATCTAGTCAACTAAAAAATCATGCACCGTTTTTATGGGCAGAGGCGCATGGTTTTCCCTAACCATGTGCCAAACATGACACTATTATTTTAGGGGTGCTAGTTTAAAAATTTTAGGTTGCATGGTTTTTTAATCATTTTCAAGATATTTTAATCTCTTCTTCCTTGGTTTTAACGATTAGCTGATTTGGGTTATATGGTTTTCCCCAACCGTGTTCCAACTATGCACATCCCTTTTTGTTTATTATTTTCTCAAAATTCCTACTAAACAAGCCCATTTTATTACCCAAAAATGTAAAGAAATTATATTATCTAAAATAAAAGATTGATAAAACTCTTGAAAAGGTTGTGATCTTACACCCATGGATAATAAAGAATGATCTTTTATCTAAATCTTAGCTTAAAAAAGTTCTTAAAGACATGAGCATTACATCCTTTTATCCTAGAAAAAGAAATGTGGGTACCACATATGAAAATACAAGAGTAAAAAAATTATTTTTAAATCTATTTTATTACCCATTGGAAATAAAATAGTAATAGGTATTCAATTAAAAAATAACAGATAATTTCTCAAGTAAGAGAGGCAAACTTGAGAAATAAATTCAGTAGTAAGATGAGTGTGAAACATTGTTTTAGAAAATGGAATGATAAGGAAGAATGAATGTAAAAAAATTATAAATAAATATTATTACAGTAATAGGACTATATAAAATGGAAAAAATAACATATTTTTCAAATTAGAAGAAAAACTACATGAAAAGGGGTCTAGAATGGAAAAGAGAATTGGAGATTTATCTTACCTTGAAGAGATGTTCCTAAAACGTAAGGATAGAAATTTGAGGGCTTGATGACACCTTGGGGGACTCCATAAGATAAAAAATCACTAGAAAATAATTAGGGGTGGATTGGAAGTAATAGGAAATTCTGAAATTGGTGGGTATTGTTTGAAAAAAGTGGAGTAATTGTTTAATTGTTTCCAAATATAGGTCTTGGAAAACTAGGTTGCGAAATATGAAAAATCATTGTCTTACCCATAGTTTTTGCTAATTGTTTTAGAAATTTTAGTCACATTTTATGATATTTAAATAAACTTGAACTAAAAATATTTTTTATTATTTATTTTTTAATATAAATGCTAATATTCTAGAAAGTAATTCTTTTAAAAATGAAAATTTCCATTTTATACTTTGGAAAGTCGCTTATTGTTATTAAAAATTGATAAAAACCTATTAATATAGATAATATTAATAAATTAAGATGTTTTAAGTCATGGAATTTGTTAAATTAATTATTTAAAAATTGTTACATAAATATGAATTCATAAAATATATTGAAATCCAAAAACTGTATTTTTTACTATTCATGAAAAAATAATGTATTTTAAAATATTCTCATTAATTCAACCTAACCTAATTTATAAATTCTAATATCTAATATAATGTCTATTATTCATTAATATTTATCGATATATGATAATTTAATATTGAAAATATTTAAAAATATCAGTTATTTTAGCATAGTCAAATTTCTAACACTTATTAAAAATATACAAGGCCATTATAAAATTATTTTATCATTTATATTTAAATGAGAGTGTTTTAAAAATATATTTTTTTAAAAAATATTATGCATAATGCATATGACTATTATAAAATTTTTATATTTTTTCAACAAAAATATAATTCTATTTTATTTGCATCCAAAAATAGATTTTTCAAATTCATCTCAATTAATCAAATATTTTATTAAGAAAATATATTATTATAATGGAATTTATAGAATAACCATTTTATTTATTAAAAATAAATTACACATTATGAAACTAAGGCATAGTCATGTGACCTCGTATTACTCAAGTGTGTGATCTAATGGTGAGGTTTGTGATGGTTTTAGTTTCATGGGGATGATTAGCTGACATTGACTTAGTGGTAATCTAAAAAAACATTATCCCATATTCAATTTTTTTTCAAGCCACACTTGTTAAATATTGTGTTGGGATTATTCATGGGTGAACCCAGATGATGATGCCTCCCACTCTATTTAAGATACAATGTATTTCAATTGACATGACTCCACTAGTTTAGGTCATAAATTCTTCTTTCGGTTTCAAATATCCTATGTCACTAATACTTTTAAAAACTAATTATAATTTTAAAATTATCATCCAAGGTTGTCAAACCTGTTTTTTCATGTCTTTTGTTTGATCTGGTCTATTGAAAATCTCAATTATTTTCTTGTTTTTTTGGGATATTAATGTTGAATTTTAAAGATTCATATATGTATAATCATATTACTTTGGTTTCCTCAACACTTGTTTGGGAGTTTTTGGAGGAAGGGTTGTTACTTCATGATTTGGGCCAAACTGTGATTCCATTTCTAGATTTAAAAAAAATTCATTTATAACTATTTTGTCTTTCAACATTTTTCACCTATTAAACTTCCCACTTATCCTCCCTTAACATATTAAAACCATCATATCTTTTCTGACCCCTTTGTAATTCCTAAGCATGGTGAATTTGGGTTATTTATTCAGGTATTGGGCTATCCCATGGGCCGATTTCATGTTTTTAAAATATAATTTGTTTAATTTATATATTATTAATTTTTTTGATAATTTTTGGTGATTACACCTCTCCCTCTATCCCAAGAACCCCTGTAGAACCCTAATTTTCCATTTTACCTCTTTGTATCTCATATTAGGCGTGGATAAGGGAAAAATATCTCAATGTTTCTCAAATAATCCAGATTTTCCAAAGGTAACTTATATCATTCATAAATCATTAAATTAGTACTCTTTTTTGAACAAATATTCTTTACATGTTAATTATATACTTTATGAGTCGTTATAGAAGGTTACAATCCATTCCCTCTCCAATATGGGTTTATATATAAGGGTAGATGAGGAGTTTTCTTGTTTCCAATGTGAGATTAATTCTCCTTTATCCTCCCTCTTCATTCTCCTTCCTCTTTTATTTTGATTCATCTTATCCCATGGTCATAAAAGAACTTGTTTTATGATATTCCATACTTTATTATTGGTTTTTGGTTCGTTTTAGTCTATTCTTCATAGATCTAGATTGTCGGGAATGGCGGCGGGTGATATCGGGTGTGTGTTTCCTTTCTACTATGGTTTCGAGGTAGGCTTCCCAATTCACATATCCTTTTTTATTTAATATTAATCCCTTAAATGGTATTTTTACCCTTTGAATATTTTGAGTATTGTTTGATAATCCTTAATTAGTTATATTTGCAGTGAAATGTGGTGTTTATGCCTTGTTTTGTGAAAAGTAGTGTTGTTTTTTCATAAAAGTGCACAACAAGTGTTTTTCTAAATGTTTTGTTATCTTTATCACCTGGAATGTGTGTTTTAAAACCTTTTTATTGTATTTTGAACATTTTTATGTATCTCTAATAAACTTATGTCATTCAATTGGTTTATTATTCCTCATAAAGTACATAAAATAAATTGTTTTTTAAAGTGCATGTCATTTGTTCAGTAAATTGCCTGTTTGGATTTTATGTGTTATGTTTGATTTAAAAATTATTTTTTTGGATTTATAAATGCATTGGATAATTAAACTTCGTACTGGGATCCTTTTATGACTTTACAATGAGGATTTTGATGTATAAACAAATGAGTTTGGTTTACAACATGTTTTGGCCCAAGATTCAAGAAAATGGCATGTTTCGCATACTTATGAAAATGGTTGTGTTTTGAATATGTAACCTATGTGTTTTAAGGGATTTATGAAAGTTTTTTGATACATTAAATGGTTTGTATACACCTAATTAATTAAATTTCATTGTGTTCCTTTGTTAAATGTTAGTTTTGTGAATGTCTTAAAGGCTCGTTTAGCATTTCTCTTGTAAAAATGGTTTCCATGTGTATTTCATGTTATTTATTTTGGGGCTATTTTATGGTTCATGTAATTGACTTATTAAATGGTTTTGGGGCTTCAAAATCTGGTTTGATATTCTATTTATGGGTTTTTTTCCTTAAAAGATCATTTTTAATATATTTTCTATGCAAGGCCTCATTATACTTCATGAAATTGTTTTATAAAAAATTAGGTTTTTTATTTATCTGTGAAAGAAATGTGAGTCATGTGTGTGGGGTGTTTGATGTGTGTATGACATTTAAATGTAATATTGATGATAAAATTGTATTTTATAGATGTGTAATTTTTTGAGAACAAAAAGGGAAAACTCAGGTATCTAGGTGGGCACACATGTACTAGTATGCTAGTGATTTGGAGCGTTTTTCACTATTTCACATAGTATGTTCGACGGTGAAAACACTAAATAAACTATGATGATGGTGTTTTTGTGGAACCCTAGGTTATGGATGATTCTTCAACTAGTGGATTGTGTGCATGAGAATGAATATTTTTAATGGTTACTCTTACACCAAGATACGAGGTACCTAGGGCCACAAAGAACATGTGCCTTTGGAGTGTTCCCATGACCTGTGCTCATTGGATATTTTGCACTCACTATTGACATAAGGTGTTTTTAGATGGAAAATTCATCAGTGTGTGTGTTTTATTTAAAATTTTACTTTCATTAAATCTTCCCTCTTGAAAACTATTTTCATTTTGAAGTTGCATCTCTTTGAAAATGTGTTACTAGCATTCTTGTATATAAAAATTGCATGTTTTTGTCTGATAATTATTATAGAATGGAACCTAATTTGGAAACCATATTTTTATATGCTTTATATAAAAATTGAAATTTTTGTTACTTTTATTTAAAAGGATGTCCACTGGGAATAGAATATTAGGATAATCTACTGAGTTTTAATACTCGCGCTTATAGTTTTCATTCTGTTTTTAACCCTTGTGCATATTTGATCTTGAGTTTGATAAATTTGGATGATGAGTATTCATTGTGTTTGAGATTTATTAGTGGGTTCACATTGTGTTAATTTTTTAATCAGTTTTGGTCTGTTGGTTTTATTGTTTAGTTGTACTTTTAGTTTCTTGTATAAATAATGTTCAGTTAAATTTTATATAAATATGTATTGGGTTGTCCATTCATTGTGATATTTTACATATTGTTTTTATTTGGGATAAATAATTCCATTTACTAACTTATTGATGCCCTTGGAACTTGTTTCCATCCTGAGAGGATTGGGAACGCCTCTCGGGACTTGTCGTGGAGCACCCCAGGTGACCGGTTCAGGGTCGACCGGAACTGGATTGTAACAAAATGGTATTTGAGGAGTGATTATCAACTGAATGAGGATAATATTAATTGTTAATATATATAATATTCAGGTTATTTATTATTCATAAACCCCATTTTAATTCATTTAACACTTTAAACATCCTTTTACATTATGATTCTAAGTCCTTAAAATGCACTATTACATGGTACATTTTGGAACACCATATAAAATTCCCAATGGTCTTAATTTTATTTTCATATTTAATTTTAAGGTTTATAATTACATTCGTAATAATTCATAATTTTGGATTACTTTATGATTTACATTGGAAGACCACCAAAATGGGCTTTCATGCCAACATATTCCAGGCAATGTAAAACAGACAACAGCCCAAAAAAGAGGCTGTAGAGGCTAATATACAAGCCCAATGATTATAAATTTTAAATTAAGATATTGGAAATCATTGATAACATTTAATAAAACATTTAAAAATATAATTTGGATGTTTTAATGAATTTCTAGGTTGTCCATGTTGGAGATAATCTTATGGGATAGATTCTACATCCCAGAAAAACAACCTACCATTTTACACATATCATATACTCCATAAAATATTTTTGGATGAAATGTTATAGAATGTTATGGTACATCTGGATATTTATTTTTTTTATTCTATTTCCCACTCCTATTCATCCATCTATAAGTTCATTCAAGTGCTTCTATTTTATGTGAGCAAGCTGAATGTCATTTCGAGTCAGGGGTGTAAAAGTCTAAATTCCACAAACATTCCACCACCCTAGGCCCACTATACTCAACTGGGAATACTTGTACTATTGTGGGATCTATCCAAGACTCTTGAAATTATTATTTAAGGTAGTGTTGGTGGAGGAGTTTATAATCTTTTGTGCTTTCTTTCATTGTAATGTTACGTTGCGATTTTGTTGTCTCAAGTTTGTCTTTCACATGTTAGTTGTTCTGAATCATCATAGATTCTTAATAAAAGTTCTTATTCTCCTATTATTATGTTCTCATTCATATCAAGTTTATACCATTGTCTAATGGTATGAACTTATTCAAACCAAACCTTGTGAAATTATCACACATCAGTGGAGTGATTATTATTTCATTGTGTTTTACTACTTCAATTCTTCCCTCATGAGTCTAATTCCCGCTTCCACTGAAACCATACCATAAATAGAGAGATAAGACACTTATGGGATGATACTTGGGAGTAGAAAGAGGCAGTATTCGAATTTATTTCTCACTCAATTAATTCCTGATAACTTATTTTAATTCAGAAATTTTTTTGAAAATCGTTAAACTTATATGTCCTTTTTGAATTTTAAGGTCGCACACTTCAAGTGCTAAAATGAACCTTTACCATGGAGTGCTCAAAAATTTGATCCTACAAGTGTATAGGTGATTATTATTAGGGTGTGTAGGTATTAAATCAATAAGTGATTACGTTTTTTATCATATTAAATAAACCTATCTCAAATATAATTAATTGAAATAGTTGAAAAAGGAATACATCCAATCCACCCTAAATGATAACCTAGGATCAACTCATTCTTTTAAATTAAATTTACTTAATTATTTTAGTGTTAAATTAAACCTATCTAGAATAAAACCATGTTTTCCACATCTTATCCAAAAACAAACCATATAATGTACGTGTCTGCAGGTTACTTCTTAGGTCTTAGAGGATTAAACAACCCAAGTTAAACTACAAGCGATTGCTTTACCCTAAAATCTTGGGTAAATTTGGGCGAGACCAAATTTTAGCGCCTTTTCTGGGGACCCAAGTAATTCATCTCAATACCCATTCTATTCTCCCTCGTTTATCTTTTCTCACCTAAAATTATCTTATCTTTTTTCCTTCATTTTGTCTTTCACTTTTCTTAGCGCATGTCCGCCTATACCCATGACCAATCAAACTGTCTAGTTAGGGTGGATAATCTAGAGGATGGGGAGTCAAGTACACCTAGGGTTATCTTAACATTAGATCCAAATATTCCTAATTCTCCGGATTCAAATATAGTTCCAATTTCAATGGAGGATATTCAAATAAATAAATTCATAAACATGAGTGGGAACCAATATGGAAATCGAAATGAGGCAACCCCAGAATTTGGGAATATAGTTGATCGAACCATGAATGACTACCTCACATCTATCGTGACCAATGTAACATATTTCATTATTCATGACACCCTAGGATAATCCCATTATGTCTTAAAACCTTCTGTACTAAAGCACCTTCCAACCTTCCACTATATGGAGTCGAAAATGCCGTACCATTATGTCAAAGAGTTCAACGACATTATTGAAACCATGTGCCCACCACATCAACTTGAGCCAACTAAGATGAGGCACATTCCATTCTCACATAACGATCGAGAAACAAATTATTTAAAAAATATGATACCTATATCAATACACTCTTGGGACCAATTTCAACTATAATTCTACAAAAAATACTTCCCCCATCACAAAACAATTTCACTTAAAAAGAGCATCAAAAACGTTTTTGAAAAAGAAGGGGAGTCATTTTATGAATCATCGGAAAGGTTAAAAGACACAAACAACATGGTAACTCACCATAGTTTTTAAATCCAAGAACAAGTTCAAATGTTCTATGTAGGGTTAGGTCTGGGAAACAAACAATTCATTGACATGATGTGTAATGGAACCTTAAAAAACAAAGCCCCAAATGATGCTTACGAGTATTTAGAAGGACATGCCGAACAAAACCAAACATGTTGAACATCACCTTAGTATGAGAATACACCCAAATATAGTGGAATTAACACACATAGGTAGGTGGAAAACATTATGGAAATATATTTTTCACTCACAAGGATGGTTGAGGATATCAGTCTTATGAAGGTTTATGAAATTCAAAATGTTGACTCTGTTTGCATAATTTTTGAAAAATATGACCATAGGACTGAAAACTACCCAACTATCCCTTAAATTAAAGATGTTCATCCTGGAGGAGAACTAGATATGGTCAATGATTTGAACTTACCAAGTCCAAAATACCAAAACGCATTCAATACAAGGTACAATTACCATCTATGATTTTGTTGGAAAGATAACCAACATCCTAGCCATCCATAAGGACCAAAAAACTAACCGCTATAAAATTTTCAAAACCATAACTAGTTATAACCACAACCAATCCAATACAAATAACCCATACAACAACCCATAAAACTACCAAAGTATCCTCCTGGGATAAACAAACCATCAAAATCCCCTACGCAATTTTTCCTTCTACCAATCCTTGAGAAGTTGTGTAAACAAACGGAGAAAATGAACATAGAAGTCTCATCCCTTAGACATGAACTATAAACCATTAAAACAGAGAGGGAACCCATTACAACCTAGGCGGTACCATCCTCAAAATTAATGGGAGAATCCATTTACACACAAACCTATCTTGAAAAAATCAAAGGAGTGATTGTTTTAAGAGGTGGACAGTCTATTGAGAAACCTGAACAAGCCATTACCGGACCATTAAAATCATCAACAACGCATGAAAATGATGAAGAACAACCCATATATTCTGAAAAACCCAATGATAATGTGAAGGAACTACAACCACACCAAATATTAAAACAACATGCTCCCTTCCTTCAACACATGAGAGGAAAATCTAAACCAGAACTGAATGAAATTTTGAGAAAAATATTCTTTTAGGATAAGTTGAACATTCCACTTATTAATGGAATCGAAACCATTCCTTCCTTCTCAAAGTACCTAAAGGACTTCTGAACTTTTAAAAGGAAATTTCCACATAAAAACCAATTCCCTTTTCCTGCTAAGGTTAGTGCCACCATTCAAGGGACCATTCCTCGAAAGTTGAAAGATTCATGATGTCCATATATCAATGTTGATTTAGGATGTCCCCACAAAAATTTATCACTCTAATCCAACACACATATCAGATGTTACTCAAATTATGGATCAACCTCAATCTCGACATCATCATCATATAACACACGAGAAGGGTTACGTTTGCACTGCTGATGTTGTTAAACATAGTAAACAACATGAATAGTTATTAATTTATACGGATGCTCCAATTAGTACACCACATTCCTGATTCTCCCCATGATCTCAAAAGATCCAACGAGCATGGGCACCAATTTTCCCTACCTCTATATACTACAGTGACCCAACCTTGGAGAAACATGAAGGAATACATTATCAACCTTTATAAACTCTAGGGGTCATATCCTTCTATCATAATACGAATTATGCCTACTTAGAACCACATTAATATATTTATAAATTATCTGAACTTTCCCCTACGTCACCTGCATGATACATGGTCCCAACATCTCTAACTCGCCTACCTCTATCCAACATAGATATGATGTTCATCGCCTATCATAAAGATACTTTTATGGTTCCATCTATATTATTTTCAGATAACTGTTATTGTAGGGAAACTCCACTAAATATAAATTCTTCACCAAATATCTACTAAAGTCCTAAACACACTACCACAATGTATCCTCAAGAACCATTATGTTAGGATTCTACTGACCATTTATCTATGGGAAAAAATCCATACTCAATAATACCTATATACCGAGTTCCTTCTACAAACCCTTCTAGAAGTATGATGTAAATCATAATTCGTGATCTAATACTATATTCCATGTCACCACATGTTGACAGAATATCTCTCGATCATAAAAATATCACATCTTCTCCACTAAAAATGTATCCAATATAGTAAATAAATATAATAATTTTTTAGTTAATCCACAATAACCTAGATACTTTCATTCTTCTTTGTCTTCTTCAGGAGACCCAACACAAAATCCATTATCATTTTATCCCACTTCCATTCTCAAATAGACAAAGTTTGTAGCAAACCTCCATGTTATTTATGATCTTCCATTACCTGATGGAAGGTCTATAATCAGTCACAAATCATGTTATCTCATTTTTCTTGCTCAGAAACTAAAACATTTTTCATAGGTCGTGGTACATTTTGGTTACCCTTGGATGTACCACCCACTTTAAGGCGTGAAATTACCGCATCAGCTACTCTCATATGCTCATCAGAAAACAAACCCCAATTTTTGAAATAGATGATACCATCCTAATCTATGATCCAATCTAAAGGTGACTCCCCACATTTAAGGATTTCCCTAAAGTTCAATAACTCTGGATCCTCAAACTGTTTGTCTCCCATCCGGATAAAAACCATAGACTCAACTAGAAATTTTATGAGATTCATCTTCTCTCGACTCTCTTAAACCACCATATTCTTCTTTTCCATCAAAGTAATCATCTTCTACTCAGTACTAGACTCTCGAACAGTTTGAACCAGTGTTTTCCAACTAAAAGAATCAAAAACATGTTTCCTTTCATGGGAGTATATGCTATATCAATATCAACTTTTTTCAAATACTACACCCACCTCTATTTATAGAGATTCCAATCTCATCATGAGAATAGATATCTTAAGATCTTGTAATCATTAAACATTGTAAACTTATCACCCAATTGATAATGTCACCCACACTTCAAAGCACAAAACATTTCTTCAAGATCTAGTTTATGCATATGGTCCTTTCGTTCATGTGGCCTCAACTTCCAAGATCCATATGTGATGAATCGATATATTTGTATCAACACGGCTCTAAGAAATATTTCAAAAGTGTCACAGTACACCATATAATCCACACTTGGATCGAGTAGGATCATGATCGATGATGATATCAAGCACTTTTTCAACTCTTATAAGTCCTTCTCTTGGTATTCTAAATAATAAAAATTTATCCCTTTTTTTATTCAATCACAAAAGTGGTGCTTCCAATTGGAAAAAATCTTGGATAAATATACTATAATATCCTATAAACCCCAAAAATCTATGGATGTCAAATAATTTCCCGAGATTCTCCCAAGAAACCACTTACCAAACTTTCTCTTGATACATAGAACCACCTTCATCTAATATGATTTGTTCTATGAATTGCACCAGATCGATCCAAAATTGGAAGATTGATTGCTTGGTTTATAACTGATGCTCCCTTAGTGTAATCAGAATGATGTCAAGAAGTTGGGCATGATCGTCATGATTCTAGGAGTAAACCATGATTTCATCAATGAATACAACAACAAACAGATATAGGTGAAAGAGGAAGATTCTTTTCATCTAGGAAATAAACACTTCTAGTTTCTTCGTCAACCCAAAAGATATTATGACAAACTCATATAGGTTGTACCTACTTCTAAATTATTCCTCAATATATCATAAGTTCAGACTCTTAGCAGATGATACCCTGACCTCATGTTGTTCTTAGAGAACAAGTAAACTCCTCATGACTAGTCAAATAAGTTGTCCATATGTGGGAGAGTATACGGGTTCATCACACTAATCTGGTTCAACAAACAGTAATTCAAAACACAATCATATATTCCAATCATACTTCTCTCTAAATAAAACATTAAAACCCTAGCGTTTAGTAATCGAATGGATATATACCTAATCTTATAACTCCTCCAGTTGAGACTTGATCTTATAAAGCTCTGTCGGTACCATTCATTATGGTGGAATAGAAACTTACTCATCGCTCAACATGACTTCAATAGTGAATTCCACATCTCTCTTAGGTGGTAACCTGGATAATCCCTCATGAAAAACATCCCAAAATAGTTCCACCACCATGGAAGATTATAATTCATTACACCACCTTCATACAGAAATAATCTAGTAACATCAGCTACATGCTCTCCCAATTTCTATGTAATTTTCATTTCTCACCCTTCAGGGATATCCCATTATCCATAGTGAATGTTATTTGTCACCTTTTTGATACATAAACATAACTATCTTATGTTTAGAAAAATTTGGGATCAGCATGTGATTGGCCAAACCATACCCATAATTTGATCAAAGCCTGACATATTAGTAATATAGAGCTCTCAGAGAAAATGGTACTCCCTGATCTCAAGAGAACCTCTCATGCACAAATAGATGTCTCTAGACCGTACTCCCAATGGTGTATCTATCATCATCACCAATCTCACAAAAATCCACCTCTAGGATCAAACCATTGAGAAGTGTTTTAGGTTTAAAGGAATGAGAGGTAACAATATCATATAAATAACTAGATAAAGTATATTCTATAATAATAGTTCCCCTCACTATTGAAGGTCTAACCTCACTATCCAGAAGTGTAGGTTTAACTACATGTATTTTTCCTTCCACTATTCCCTATTAATTATTATGACTCTTTTGGGTTTCACTACTCTTTGAATATGAGTGTTATTTTATAGATTATCCTTTTCCATTACCTCTACCACCTCAGTTAGTAGAACTCCACTGCCTGACTGATATGGTGTAGAAGATCCCCTCGCTACAACCTAGTTCTATCTAGCTCCAAAATCATTAACCCTTTGTCGTTTTATACTGTATAACCTCTATAGATTCCCTATCATGACTCAAGATTGGCACTCCACAGGCTGTCAGAAATAGATCGTATGATAATTTTCTATCTTTCCACACTGATGAAAAACCACTCTTGTAAGGTCTTGTGAAACTGAAACCTCTGTCTGAGTATTCTCCTTCCCACTACTCCAAGTAGAATTATCATAGTGATTCTTTGTACTCTCAAAAGTAATACCCCTAATCATCCAACTGAAACAACCTTTCCTGCACTATAAGCATCCTTGGGTTCCTCTTAGCTATGAGAAACTAACCTACCACTGAAAAACATCTTTAATCTAAATAGGTTAACCTGGGACTTAGTTTAGCACTTAAGTCCATCCTAAAATCATCTCACCATAGTTGTCTAATATATTTCTAATTATAGAGAAAATTTATACTGATCTATGAAGTTTACATCATATTCCATCACATAAATACTCCCCTAAGTCAGCCACATGAACTATGCTTCCCTGTCCTACATCAACATCTTTGGATAGAAGGGATCCATGAACTTCTCAAAAAATTCATTCCATAGCATAACATCATCCTATCCATTCCATGCATGACTTACCCACTAGGTATTCACTGATCATCATAGCATATAAGGGAACATAATGACTCTCTTCCTAATAGGGGTATCCCAATGGTCATGTATCATCTGGATAGACTCAACCCATAACTCATAGACCTTAGGTCCACCCTCTATGATAAAATTTGGATGTTTTGCATATGAAACACATTGTAAGGTCAAATATTCTCTTCCCAGCCCACTCTAGGTCAATTTACATGAATTTCATGATGTGAGAAAAGTTCCCTCAGAACTTCTCTCCTACTTCCTCAGCCTACACTATCAGTTCCTTAGGTTTCACTAACAACAGACCATATCTTTTCATATCCTCACGTCGTCCTCCCAAAAAACATAATCATAGATGAATATATATATAGATATATAATTACAAATACACATCTTTGGAACCAATAAAAAAACATCAATCACATTTACGTAATTGTAATAATCACAAAAGGACACAATAAGTATTCTCCCCATGTATCTCCACATGGTCAAAAATGAGGCCCTATCACTACCCTTAACCATTATACTCCTATATATTTATTATCTATAAGATTTATAATTTTTAAATGTTATCATTTAGACACCTAATAATCCATATTATTGAATAAATTTACCACTTCCAATTTCATATTAGGCACTATTTTCAGTTTAATTTGACAAAAAAGGAAAAACAATTCCTCGTCAATAACTTACCCAAGACTCATTGTCCCGTTCATTTCTAGAATGTTGCTTGTCACAAAATAATCTTGAGTTTCTATAATGATACATCAAGACTCAGTTAACACTTCACTCTAGGTCATTAGTTAATCCTCGGAAAATATCAAAAATAATTTTCACATAACATAACAAGTGCATCAGTAAAGGTGAAATAATATTCAAATGTAATAGAAAACAGTAATAACAGCAATCCCACCCTAGGTTCTTGGGTTTTCCTCTATACATTGGTTTGTAACATCCATGCATAATCTCATTAATGAGTCTGTAATCTTCCAAGTATCTTATCTACCTTTACTAAATAGCATACCAAAATATAAATAAAATAAAATTGGTCTCTATTACCACTTTATAGCGTCTCATCTTGGGTTCTATACCCTGGTTACCCATTCCAGATCACAACCTGACCTTAACAATGCTTCCCTATATGCCAGGGGCTGCTGACTAGTAGTGAGGGTTTAATAATTCAATTATGGGGAGACTATTCCCTCTTTTATGAGATTAATACACAAACATAAAAATAATAAATAATAGTAGAAGCATATATTACCATAGACAATACCAATATTTCAAGATAATAACAGTAGGAAATAAAATATCAAAAAAATAGAAAACCATTCATGTTAATGTAAGTGTCATGTGTCTGAAATTCAAACTACTAATAAAGACACTGACGACTCCCATGAATCTCCCAAACCATGTATGGCTCCATCATCTAATCCCCTTCCCCAAACAAGTTATCTATCACAAGGCCTTTTCCCCTTAACATATCCTACAACAATGAAGTCTCTTTAGGTACGAATCAGGTAGCCCAAGTAGGGTGTGAGTAAAACTCATTGAGAAACCACCAATGGTTTCTAAAACAAATCAAATCACTAATAGTTTATGAATTTATGTAATAAATAAATATAATGCATAAATAAATAGATTATCAAATTATTAAATGATCCTTATTTAACCAAATAAACCCCTGAGTTCTTGTGGATACGCAAACCTCAATAACTTTTTCAAACCATGACAGAATTTGATCCATCACCAATGGATATCACATTTTTGAATGTCCATGTTACAATTCTTAGTACATAGTCAAATTTCCATTTTACAAATCACTGTTTAATATCACATAATTGAATAAACATGTTTCAATTCATAATACTTGGTCTAATAACCATGTAACCATTTACCATTTAATAACACAAAACTAAATGATCATGTTACGATTCATAATACCTAGTCAAATGTCTAGGTTACCATTTACCATTTAAGAAAAAAAATAAACAACATCAAAATGTTACACATTTCTATACATCCATTAATTAATCCATTAATTAATTAATCATAATCACAAGTTTAATATTTCTTTTTTAATCAACTATTAATTGCCTTTAGTCATGAAATAAACATCTCATAATTAATCAACCATTAATTATCTCAAATCAAATATCATGATATCTCATAATCAACTCATAAATTAACTTTCTCAAACCAATTATCCCAATATCACATAATTAATTCCTCAATTAATTTTAGAAATCACAAATACTTAAATATCATAATTAATCCATCAATTAATTATCCAAATGGAAAAACCCTTGTTCTCGTAATTATCTCCCAAATTAATCATCAATTTCAATAATAATCATATTAATAAATTGGCCACATATCTAACCCAATTTAGAAATTAGAATTTATAAAGAATGCTGTAAATCCTAAAAGATGCATACATGTATCAAAACCATGAATGGGGGAATTTAATATTATAAAACCTACCACAATTCATTAAATAATAAACTACCAATGGAAATCCTTAAAAGTTAAATGGCACAACGACTTAGATCTAGATCTGAATATCAAAACCCTATATCAGGATTGAAATATATATATATCTTGAAAATATATATCTAGATATAGAATCATATATCAATATCATTCCAAATTGATATATATCTGTCCAATATAGTAGATTACATGACTAAAAAAAAGTGGAAATAATGGGTGAAAAACGAGTGTAGAATGGGAGAAGAAAACATTTACTCTGAGAGAAGAGTCCTTTGATTTGAAGTTTGATTTGTGGAGAACAAAGGTCAGGAGGGAAATAAATTCATCCCGAGATCTCAAAAAACATTAAATACCTAATGGTGTCCATTAGGGGTTGAGATACGTGATTTACAGGGCTTCAGAAAATTTTAAAAAATAAAATCTAGTCAACTTAAAAATTGTGCACCGTTTTTATGGGCAGAGGTGCATGGTTTTCCCTAATCGTGATCCAACCATGACACTATTATTTTAGGGGTGATAGTTTACACATTTTATGGTGAATAATTTTTTAATCTTGTTTGATATATGTGAATCTCTTCTTCATAGGTCTTAACAGTTAGCTAATTTGGGGTATATGATTTTCCCTAATCGTGTTCCAACTATGCACAACCCTTTTTGTTTCATATTTTCTCAAAATTCATCCTAAACATACCCATGTTAGAACCCAAAATTTTAGGAAATTATATTATTTGAAATAAATATGGATAAAACTCTGGAAAAGGTTGGTATCTTATACCCATGGATAATAAAGAATGAGTTTTTATCTAAATCTTAGCTTACAAAAGTTCTTAAATACATGATCATTACATCCTTTTATCCCAGAAAAAAATTTGGGTACGACATATGAATATATAAGAGTAAAAAGGGTATTTTTAAATCTATTTTATTTCCCATTGAAAATAAAATAGTAATAGGTATTCAATTAAAATATAATAGATAATTTCTCTTGTAAGAGAGGAAAACTTGAGAAATAAATTCAGCAGTAAGATGAGTGTGAAACATTATTTTAGAAAATGGAATGATAAGGAAGAATAAAGGTAAAAAAATGATAAATAAATATTATTACAGTAATGGGACTATATAAAATGGAAACAATAACATATTTTGGGTATTAGAAGAAAAAATAAATGAAAAGGGATCTGGAATGGAAAAGAGAAGTAGAGATTTATCTTACCTTGAAGAGATGTTCCTAAAATGAGAGGATAGAAATTTGAGGGCTTGATGACACCTTGGGGGACTCCATAAGAGTAGAAATAACTAGAGAATAATTAGGGGTGGATTGGAAGTAATAGTAAATGCTAAAATTGGTTGGTATTGTTATAAAAAGTAGACGAATTTTTAATTGTTTCCAAATATAGGCCTTGGAAAACCAGGTTGCGAAAAATGAAAAATCATTGTCTTACCCATAGTTTTTGCTAATTTTTTTATAACTTTTAGTCACATTTTATGATATTTAAATACACTTGATCTAAAAATATTGTTTGTAATTTATTTTTTAATATAAATGCAAATATTCCAGAAAGTAATGTTTTTAAAAATGAAAATTTCTATTTTATACTTTGGAAAGTCTCTTATTGTTTTTAAAATTTAATAGAAACCTATTAATATATATAATATTAATAAATTAATATGTTTTAGTCCATGTAATGTTTTTAATTAATTATTTAAAAATTATTATATAAATATGAATTCATAAAATATATCGAAATCCAAAAACTGTATTTTTTACTATTCATGAAAAAATAGAGTATTTTAAAATATTCTCTTAAATTCAACCGAACTTAATTTAAAATCATAATTTCAAATATAATGTTTATTTTTCTAGAATATTTATCGATATATGATAATTTTATCTTGAAAATATTTAAAAATAATACTTTTTTTAGCATAGTCAAATTTCTAACACATATAAAAAATATCCAAGGCCATTATAAAATTATTTTATCATTTATATTTACATGACAGTGTTTTGAAAATATAATTTTTAAAATAATATTATGCATAAAACATATTATTATTATAGAATTTTTATATTTTTTCAAGAAAAAAATAATTCGATTTTATTTGCGTCCAAAAATAGATATGTCAAATTCATCTCAATTAGTCAAATATTTTATTAAGAAAAACTTTTATTATAATTGAATTTATAGAATAACCATTTCATTAATAAAAAAATTGCATATTATGAAACTAAGGAATAGTCATGCGACCTCATATTACTCAAGTGTATGAACTAATGGTGAGGTGTGTGATGGTTTTAGTTTCATGGGGATGATTAGCTAACATTGACTCAGTGGTAATCTAAACAAACCTTATCCCATAGGCAATTTTTTTCAAGCCTCACTTGTTAAATATTGTGTTGGGATTATTCGTGGGTGAACCCTGATGATGCTACCTCCCACTCTATTTAAGATACAACATATTTCAATTAACAATAATCCACTAGTTTAGGTCATAAATGTTTCTTTCAATTTCAAATATCCTATGTCACGAATACTTTTAAAAACTAATTATAATTTTAAAATTATCATCCAAGGTTGTCAAACCTCGTTTTTCATGTATTTTGTTTTATCTGGTCTGCTGACAATATCGATTCTTTTCTTGGGTTTTTTGTGATATTAATGTTGAATTTTGAATTTTAATCTATGTATAATCATATTAATTTTTTCTCCTCAACATTTGTTTTGGAGTTTTTGGAGGAAGGGTTGTTACTTCCTGATTTGGGCCAAACCGTGAGCCCATTTCTAGATTTAAAAACAATTCATTTATAGCTATTTTGTCTTTCAACATTTTTCACCTATTAAAATTCCCCCTTAGCCTCCCTTAACATATTAAAACCATCATATCCTTTCTGACCCCTTTTTAATTCCTAAGCATGGTGAATTTGGGTTATTTATTCTGGTATTGGGCCAGCCCATGGGCCGATTTCATGTTTTTAAAATATAATTTTTTTCTTTTATATCTTATAAATTTTTTTGATAACTTTCGGTGGTTCCACCTCCCCCCATATCCCAAGAACCCCTGTAGAACCCCAATTTTCCATTTTACCTCTTTTTATCTCATCTTAGTTGCAGATAAGGGAAAACTATCTCAATGTTTCTCAAATAATCCAGATTTTCAACAGGTAAATTATATCAATCATAGATCATTAAATTAGTACTATTTTTTGAACAAATATTCTTTACATGGTAATTATATACCATGTGAGTCTTTCCTAAAGGTTACAATTCATTCCCTCCCCTATAAGGGTTTATATATAAGGGTGGATGACGCGTTTTCTAGTTCCCAAGGTGAGATTCCTTCTACTTTATCATCCCTCTCTATTCTCCTTCAACATTCATTTGGTTTCCTCTTATCCATTGTTAATGAACGACATTTTTTTGTGATATTCCATACATTATTATTGGTTTTTGGTTCGTTTTGGTATATTCTTCATAGATCTAGAGTTTCGGGAATGACGGAAGGTGATATCGGGTGTGTGTTTCCTTTCCGCCATGGTTTTGAGGTAGGTTTCCCAATGCACACGTCCTTTTTTATTTAATATTAATCCTTTAAATGGTATTTTTACTCATTAATTATTTTTATTATTGTTTTATAATCCTTAAGTAGTTTTATTTGGGGTGAAAAGTGATGTTTATGCCGTGTTTTGTGAAAAGTAGTGTTGTTTTTTCATAAAAGTGCACAACAAGTGTTTGTCTAAATGTTTTGTTATCTTTATTACCTGGATTGTGTGGTTTAAAACCTTTTTATGATATTTTGAACATGTTTATGTGTCTCTAATAAAATTATTTTATTCAATCGTTGTATTATTCTTCGTCAAGTACTTAAAATAAATTGTTTTTTTAAAGTGCATGTCATTTGTTCAGTAAATTGCCTGTTTGGATTTTATGTGTTATTTTTTATTTAAAAATTATTTTTATGGATTTATAAATGCATTAGAATAATGAAAATTATTATTTTGGTTTCCTTCTATGACTTTACAATGAGTATTTGGATTTACAAACAAATAGGTTTTGGTTTACAACATGTTTTGGTCCAAGTTTCAAGAAAATGGTCTGTTTTACAAACTTATGAAAAGGGTTGTGTTTTGAATATGTAACCTATGTGTTTTAAGGGATTTATTAAAGTGTTTTGATACTTTAAATGGTTTTTATACACCTCCTTTATTAAATTTAATTGTGTTCTTTTTTTAAATGTTAGTTTTGAGAAAGTCATAAAGGCTCGTTTAGAATTTTTCTTGTAAAAATCGTTTCCAAGTGTATTTCAGATTCAATATTTTGGGGCCATTTTATGGTCAATGTAATTGATTTATTATATGGTTTTGGGGCTTAAAAATCTCGTTTTATATTCTATTTATGGGTTTTTTTCTTAAAAGATCATTTTTATTGGATTTTTTGTGCAAGGCCTCATTATACTTCATGAAATAGTTTTATAAACAATTAGGCTGTTTATTGATCTCTGAAAGAAATGTGAGTAATGTGTGTGGGGTGTTTGATGTGTGTATGAATTTTAAATGTAATATTCATGAAAAAATGGTATTTTATAGATGTGTAATTTTTTGAGCACAAAAAGGGAAAACTCGGGTATTTTGGTGGGAACACATGTACTAGTATGCTAGTGATTTGGAGGGTTTTTCACTATTTCACATTGTATGTTTGACGGTGAAAACACCAAATATACTATAATGATGGTGTTTTTGTGGAACACTAGGTTATGGATGATTCTTAAACTAGTGTATTGTGTGCATGAGAATGAATATTTTTAATGGTTACTCTTACACCGAGATACGAGGTACCTAGGGCCACAAAGAACAAGTGCCTTTGGGGTGTTCCCATGACCTGTTCTCATTGGATATTTTGCACTCACTATTTAAATAAGGTGTTTTTAGATGGTAAATTCATCAGTGTGTGTGTTTTATTTAAAATTTTAATTTCTTTAAATATTCCCTCTTGAAAACTATTTTCATTTTGAAGTTGCATCTCTTTGAAAATTTGTTATTAGCATTCCTATTAATAAAAATTACATGTTTTTGTCTGATAATTATTACAGAATGGAACCTCATTTGGAAACCATATTTTTATATATTGTATCTCAAACTTGAATTTTTTTTCTTTTATTTAAAATGATGTGCATTGGGAATAGAATATGGGGCTAACCTACTGAGTTTTAATACCTGTGATTATAGTTTTCCTTCTGTTTTTAACCCATGTGAAGGTTTGATCTTGAGTTTGGAAAATTTGGATGACCAGTATTCATTGTGTTTGAGTTTTATTAGTGGGTTCACATTGTGTTAATTTTTTAATCAGGTTTGGTCTGTTGGTTGTATTGTTCATTTGTACTTTCGGTTTCTTGTATAAATAATGTTCAGTTCAATTTTATATAAATATGTATTGGGTTGTCCATTCATTCCAATATTATACATATTGTTTTTATTTGGGATAAATAATTCCCTTTACACTCTTAATTATTCCCTCGACACTTGTTTCCATCCTGAGAGTATTGGGAACGTCGTTCATGACTTGTCGCGGAGCAGCCCGGGTGACCGGTTCAGGGTTGACCGAAACTGGTTTGTAACAAAATGGTATTTGAGGAGTGATTATCAACTGAATGAGGCTAATATTCATTGTTAATATATATTATATTCATGTTATTTATTATTCATAAACCCCACTTTAGTGCATTTTAAACTTTGAACATCCTTTTACATTATGATTGTAAGTCTTTAAAATGCACTATTACATGGTACATTTTGTAACACCATATAAAATACCCAATGGTCTTAATTTTATTTTCATATGTAATTTCCAGGATTATAATTACATTGGTAACAATTCATAATTTTGGATTACTTGATGATCTACATTGGAAGACCACCAAAATGGGCTTTCATGCCAACACATTCCAGGCAATGTAAAACGGACAACAGCCCAAAAAAGAGGCTGCAGAGGCTAATATACAAGCCCAATGATTCTCAAATTTTAAATTAAGATATAGTAAAACATGGATAACATTTAATAAAACATTTAAAAAGATAATTGGGACGTTTTAATGAATTTCTAGGCTGTCCATATTGGATATAAACTTATGGGCTAGATTCTACATCCCAGAAAAACAACCCACCATTTTACACATATCATATACTCCATAAAATATTTTTGGATGAAACGTTATAGAATGTTAGGTTACATCTAGATATTCATTTTTTTTATTATATTTTCAACTCCAATTCATCCATCTATAATCTCATTTAGGCGCTTATATTTTATGTAAGCAAGATGAATATCATTTCAGGTCAAGGGTATAAAAGTCTAAATTCCACAAACTTTCCACCACCCTAGGCCTACTATACTCAAGTGGGAAGACATAAACTATTGTGGGATCGAACCAAGACTCTTGAAATTATTATTTATGGTAGTGGTGGTGGAGGATTTTATAATATTTTGTGCTTTCTTTCATTGTAATGTTACATTGTGATTTTGTTGTCTCAAGATTGTCTTTCACATGTTAGTTGTTCTGATTCATCATAGATTCTTAATAAAAGTTATTATTATCCTCTTATTATGTTCTCATTCATATCAATTTTTTACCATTGGCTAAAGGTGTTAATTTATTCACACCAAACCTTGTGAAATTATCACACATCGGTGGAGTGATCATTATTTCATTGTTTTTTACTACTTCTATTATTCCCTCATGAGTCTACTTCCCACTTCCATTGAAACCGTACCATCAATGGAGGGATAAACCACTTATGGGATGATCCTTGGGAGTAGAAAGAATCAGTATTGGAATTTATTTCTCACTCCATTCATTCCTAATAACTTATTTTAATTTAGATTTTTTTTTGAAGATATTTAAACATCTATGTCCTTTTTGAATTTTAAGGTCGCAAACTTCAAGTGCTAAAACAAACCTTTACCATGGAGTGCTCAAAATTTGATCCTACAAGTGTATAGGTGATTATTATTAGGGTGTGTAGGTATTAAATCAAGAAGTGATTATGTTTTTTTATCATATTAAATGAACCTATCTCAAATATAATAAAATAATATTGGTGAAAAAGGAATACATCCAATCCACCTTAAATGATAACCTAGGATCAACTCGTTCTTTTAAATTAAATTCACTTAATTATTTTAGTGTTAAATTAAACCTCTCTTGAATCATCCCATGTTTTCCACATCATATCAAAAAACAAACAATATAATGTACGTGTCTGTAGGATACTTCTTAGGTCTCATAGGATTCAACAACCCAAGCTAAACTACAAGTGACAGCTTAACCATAAAATCTTGGGTAAATTTGGGCAAGGCAAAATTTTGTCGCCTTTCCCGAGGACCCATGTAATATATCTCAATACCCATTCTATTCTACCATGTTTATCTTTTCTCACCTCAAATTCTCTTATCTTTTCTGCTTTATTTTGTCTTTCACTTTTCTTAGCGAATGTCCACCTATACCCATGACCAATCAAACCATCTAGTTAGGGTGGATAATCCATAGGTTGGGGAATCAAGTACACCAAGGGGTATCTTACCATAAGATCAAAATATTCCTAATTCTCCATATTCAAAAATAGTGCCAATTTCAATGGAGGATCTTCAAATAAATAAATTCATAAACCTGAGTGGGAACCAAAATGGAAATCGAAATGAGCCAACCCCAAAATTTTGGAATGTAGTTGATCGAACCATGAATGACTACCTCACATCTGTCATGAACAATGTAACCTATTTCATTGTGCATGCCACCCTAGGATAATTCCATTATGTCTTCAACCTTCTATACTAAAACACCTTCCAACCATCCACTGGATGGAGTCGAAAATGACATACCTTCAAGTCAAAGAGTTCAACGACATTATTGAAACCATGTTCCCACCACATCAACTTGAGTCAACTAAGATGAGGCTCATTCCATTCCCATATAAGGATGAAGAAAAAAAAATTAAAAATTATGAGACCTATATCAATAAACTCTTGGGACTAATTACAAATATAATTCTACAAAAAATACTTCCCCCATCACAAAACAATTGCACTTAAAAAGAGCATCAAAAACATTTTTGAAAAATATGGGGAGTCATTTTATGAATCATGGGAAAGGTTAAAATACATAATCAACATGGTACCTCACCATAGTTTCTCAATCCCAGAATAAGTTCAAATTTTCTATGTAGGGTTAGGTATGGGAAACAAACAATTCATTGACATGATGTGTAATGGAACCTTAAAAAACAAAGCCCCAAATGATGCTTATGAGTATCTAGAAGGACATGTCGAACAAAACCAAACACGAGGAAAATCACCTTACTATGAGAATACACCCAAATATAGTGGAATTAACACACTCAGGGAGGTGTAAAACCTAATGGATAACCATTTTTCACTCACTAGGATTGTCTAGGAGATCAATCTTATGAAGGTTCATGAAATTCAAACTGTTGACCCTGTTTGCACATTTTTTGACAAATATGACCACAAGACTGAAAACTACCCAACCATACCATTAATTAAAGATGTTCATCTAGGAGGAGAACCAGATTTGGTCAATGATTTGAACTTCCTGAGTCCAAAATACCAAAACACATTCAATCCAAGTTACAATTACCATCTAGGATTCTGTTGGAAAGATAACCAACAACGTAGCCATCCATAAGGACCAAAAAACTAACCTCTACAAAATTTTCAAAACCATAACTAGTTATAACTACAACCAATTCAATACAAATAACCCATCCAACAACCCATAAAACAACCAAAGTATCCTCTTAGGATAAACAAACCATCATAAGCCCCTACACAATCTGTCCTACCAATCCTTGAGATGTTGTGTAATCAAATAGAGAAAATGAACGTAGAAGTCTCATCCCTTAGACATGACCCACAAAACATTAAAACAAATAAGGAACCCATTCCAACCTAGGCAGTACCATCCTCAACATTAATGGGAGAATCCAGTTACACACAAACCTCTCTTGAACAAATCAAAGGAGTGACTATTTTAAGAAGTGGGAAGTCCATTGAGAAACCTAAACAAGCCATTACAGGACCATTAAAATCATCAACAACGCATGAAAATGATGAAGAACCACCCATATATTCTGAAAACCCCAATGATAATGTGAAGGAACTACAACCACACCAAATATTCAAACAACATGCTCCCTTCCTTCAACACATGAGAGGAAAATATAAACCAGAACTGAATGAAATTTTGAGAAAAATATTCTCTTAGGTTAAGTAGAACATTCCACTTCTTAATGAAATCAAAAACATTCCTTCTTTATCAAAGTACCTTAAGGACTTGTGAACTTTTAAAAGGAAATTTTCACATAAAAACCAATTCCTTTTTACTGCTAATGTGAGTGCCGCCATTCAAGGGACCATTCCTCCAAAGTTGAAAGATTCAAGATGTCCATATATCAGTGTTGGCATTTCCTCCTCTCTTGAAGAAAATCAATAGATGATGTTATTGTATGTCCTAATAAAGCCAACTAAATAAATTGTTTGGAACCTTTCTGATATCCCTAGAAGTATCCCACTCATTGGAACACATTGGATTATTCTTGAATATGAATCCAAACCATGTCATCAACATCAGCAGAGACTCAATCCAAATCTTATGGATGTGGTAAGGAGAGATATTCTTAATTTTTTCGAAGCAGGTATCATATATCCCACTGTTGTGAGTTAGTGGGTGAGCCCAATTCAATTTGTGCCAAAGAAAACTCGAATTACTTTGATCACCAATGATGATGTTGGCCTTCTCCCCACAAGTGTTAGTAGTGGATGTAGAGTCTATATTAACTATTGGAAGCTCAACTCTTGTACGAGGAAAGACAATTTCCCCTTTCCATTTATTGATCAAGTCCTCAAGCGAGTCACATTTCATAAATTCTATTGCTTCCATGATGGATTCTCATGGTATAATCAAATTGAGGTCTCCTTAGATGATCAATGGAAAACAAATTTCACTTGTCCATTTGGAACTTTTTCCTTCAATCGTATGCTATTTGGGTTATGTAATACCACTAGTACCCACCAGCGGTGCATGATAGAAATCTTATCAGACATGGTGGGGGGTTGTTTAGAGGTATTCATGGATGAATTCTCCATATTTGGGAATAATTTTTAGGGATTTCTTCTGAATGTTTAAATGGTTTTTTCAAGATAAGGGGATAATAATATCATCCTAAATTGGGAAAAATTGCATTTCATGGTAAAGGAAGGAATTTTTCTAGGCCATATGGTATCTGGTAGAGGGATTGTAGTTGATAAAGCTAAGGTTGAAATCATTCATCACCTTCCCTCTCCTAAAATGGGTAAGCAAGTGAGTTCCTTCTTAGGACATGCTGGTTTCTATAGAAGGTTCATAATGAATTTCAACTCTATTTCTTGACCACTTTGTTCTCTATTAGTGAAAGATGCTCCATTTTTATTGATGGAAAGCTGTGATGAATCATTATATACACTCAAGACATCTCTTATCTCTCAACCTATCATGTAATATCCAAATTGGAATCTTCCTTTTGAGCTCATGTGTAATGCGAGTGACATCACTATTGGAGTAGTCTTAGGACAATGGTGTGAGAAAACTCCATGTGTCATTTCTTATGTAAGAAAATATTTAAATGATGCACAAATCAAATACACCACCACTGAGAAAGAGTTTCTTTTATTTTTGACTTTGACTTAGAGAAATTCATGTTCTCTCTCTTAGTATCACCCATCATTGTCATTGTCGACCATTCAGTATTGATACACCTTTTCCAAAAAAAAGATTCCAAGCCTAGGTAGATTATATGGGTCCTTATCCTTAAAGAGTTAGATTTGACCATTAAGGATAAAAATGGTATTTAAAATGTTGTATCTGATCACCTCTCCATGATAGAATTCAAAGACAACTCGCATAACCTTTCTGTGTCTAATTCATTTCTCGATGATAACCTATATTCTCTAACAGATTGCCCATAGTATACTGACACAGAAAACCATTTGGTGATAGGAGACATTCCAAAATTCATAGGGACCCAAGCTAAGAGGAAATTCCTTTTTTATGTCAAACACTAAGTGTTTGATGATCCTTACCTCTTCATGTTCTATCCTGGTCAAATCATTTGGAGATGTGTTCCTGAATCTGAGAAAAAGTCCATTCTAAAATTTTGTCATGGAGAGGCATGTGGAGGACACTTTTCTAAAAATAAAACCACTCCAATGGTCCTCCAAAGTGGTTTATACTATCTTAACCTCAATAAGGATCCCTTTCATTTCTTCAAAAGTTTTCATCAATGTCACCAATTGGGATCCATTACCTAAAGGAATAAAATTTCTCTCACTCCCATTCTGGTCATTGAAATATTTCATTTTTGGGGAATTGATTTAATGGGACCCTTCCAAAACTCTAGTGGATACCTATACATCATCTATGAAGTTTATTATGTCTCAAAATGGGTTCAGGCCATTCACACCAAGTCCAAAGACCATCATTTTGTGATTCTATTTCTGAAAGAGCACAAAGTTTCACGATTTAGAATTCTTAGGGCTATAATCAGTTATCGAGGAACCCATTTCTGAAATATCCAATTCACTTCACTCATGTCTAATTATGGGATTACTCATAAAGTTCCCATTGTGAACCATCCTCAAACCAATGGTCAGGTTGCGTTAGAAAATAGAGAGACTACAAAAATTCTTGAAAAAACTATTAATCCCTCTATGAGATATTGGTCCGAGAAACTCTTGGATTCTCTCTGGGCATATCGTACACTATTCAAAACCATCCTGGTAATGTCACCATATAGGTTGGTTTATGGAAAATCATGCCATTTACCTGTTGAAATTGAGCATATGGCATTTTGGCAAATCAAAGAAATGATTTTTGAAATTTCTTTGGCATAAGTGAAGAGGAAATTTGATCTTAATGAATTCGAGGAACTTATGATGGAGGCTTATAAAAATTCAAGGATAAATAAATATAGAGTCTAAACCTACCAATCTAGTAATATCAAAGTTAAATAATGTAAAACAAGAAAATATGTGTTCTTGTATAGTTCAAAACTTTATTTACACCTGGGAATGTTAAGGTCTAAATAGTCAGGTCCCTTCATAGTGCATCATGTGTACCCCTATGGGGTAGTAGAGATTCAGGATCCCTCAAGTGGTCACATTTTCAATGTCAATGTTCATAGGTTAAAACCATTCATTGAATCATTCAATAAATTGGAAAAGGAGGTTGAGTTAACTGAGCTAACCTATGAACTAGGAAAAATTTATTGATTTAGGATCCATTTCAGGCTAACGATGTTAAACAAAATCGATGCATGAGATCCAACCCGTTCTTTCCATGGATCCAATTATTTTGAATCATATTTATTTTTCAAATACGATCAATAAATCAATTTTATATTAAAAAAAATACTTAACTCTGAATATGATAGTACCATAGATTGTTGACCTATTTTTCTATTATGTGCATGGATGGGTATGAATGGGAAACTCTGTAGTAATCTGTGTCACGTGGTGTGATCCTTGAGTAATTCCTAACCTAGATATTTAATAAAAATTAAATGTATCATCAGTTTATTTTTATGGGTTTTTAGGTTAAAAAATAAAAAAAATATAATAATAGTAATTAAAAAATTATAAAAGGACACATCGTAGGTCATGGGGAAACCCCATCACAACGGGTGAAGCCAGAGGGACTTAAACCTGAGATTGAAGGAAGACATGGGCACATTCTTACCACTAACTTTTTCCTTATAGTGCTTTTTTATTCTATAATTTTTTTATATATACATATATTTTACTTTTCTATTATATAAATAAATATATATATATATATATATTGTTTTGTTTTGTTTTTTTCTTTGTTTTTATTTTTTCTACTCGGAAACTCTGTAAGTGACATGGATTTCAAAAGAATAAATTGTTGAAACAAAAACATTATCCTAACAATCAGGTGACTTCATTCCGTGATCATAATTTTCAATTTCCTTTTTGAACTCCACTTCTCTGTCTATACCCCCTTCTAAATTTTCTTTTCTCCAAACACTGGGGACAATATTATTTTATAGTGGGGGAGATGAAATAAAAAAATGATTTTATGTGAAAAATAAATGGAAGGGAAAGTTTCGTTAACCATCAACATGATAATACACATTACCCAGTTTGAAATTGAATATAAAATAATTTGTCATTCCTTGATTATGATTTTAATGAATGTTTATGTTAATGTGCATAGATTTTGGAAAGTTAAGTTGTTTGATGTGATTTTTCACCATTTATATTTTCATCCATTTAATAACAAAAAACACAATGCACATCCTAGGGATTGTGGGTTATTAGTTTAAGTTCATGAGGTCTCCCAAATAAATACAATAGGATTGGTGATAATTTTAGTTTTAATATGAGTATTCAATAAAAAACAAAAAAAAACAAAAAATTTGTATGTAGTGAAATGAAGTAACCTAATGTGTGGCTTTCATCACTTGGGGATCGTGACTCTATAGTTTTTTGGAAAAAAAACTAGTAATTTAATATCTATTTTTGGAAATTTGACTTTGTTTCCAACTGAGTTAACTCGAGATAATCCCTGAGTATGTGAGCTTCACTTGGTCCCCTATGGTCTTTGAGCCTGGGAGTCCTCAGCAAAGTCTCTCTATACTGGTTGACTCTATTGAGAGCAATTTCAATTACCATGGAATGATTTCAAAAACAAAAAAAAAACAATACATATATATATATATATGTAAACTGAATACTTATATTAATATTGAAATGTGATTCCACCAAGAACTCCCATCATTTCCCCTATTAATAAAGATGAACCCCCATGTCTATTGTGATACACAACACATCATCACGCTTAATTGAAATTTGATGAAATGTGGTGATGAATTTGAACAAAGGAATGGGCTTGGGCTTGGGATATGCATTTGAACCTATCTGGGTTTAAATTATTTTTATGGGTTTCATAATTGTTTGGACTGAGGTCTTTTGGTGTGTAATGTGTATTGAAAAAATTTTGAAAAAGGGAATTTGAATTTCATGTTTTTGAGATAAATTTTTCTCATGACAAGAAAAACTCAAGTTGGGGGTGTTATTATCTACTAAATGAGGATAATATTAATTGTTAATATATATAATATTCATGTTATTCATTATTAATAAATTCTATTTTAGTTCATTTTTCATTTTGAACACAATTTCATATTATGATTGTAAGTCCTTCTAAAAATACACTATTACATGGTAAATTTTTGAACACCATATAAAATAACTAATGGTCATGATTATATTTTTATATTTAATTTTCAGTTTTCTCATTACATTGGTAAAATTTTATAATTTTGGAGTATTTGATGATTAAATTAGAAGACACCCAAAATGGGCTTTCATGCCAACACATTCTGGGAAACGTAAACTATAAAGTAGTCCAATAAAAAGACTGTATCAGTTAAGATAAAAGCCCAATGATTCTCAGAATTTAAATGAAGATATATGAAATCATGGAGAGAATTTAATATAATAGGGACAATAGATAATTATGATTTTTTAATGGTGTTCCAGGTGGCCGAAGTGGGAGACAAAAGTATGGGCCAGATTCTGCAGCCCAGAAAAACAGCCCACCATATTACACATATCTTATAAACCAAAAACTCTTTTAGGCTGAAACGTTTCAAAAATTTAGAGTACATACATAGATTCATTGGGTTCTGCTATATTCTACTCTAATTCATCCATCTATAAGTTCATTTAGGCACTTCTGTTTTGTTGATGCAAGATATATGTCATATCAGGTCAAGGGTCGAAAAGTCTAAATTACACTAACTTTCCACCACCCTAGGCCTACCATACTCAACTGTGAAGACTAGTAATATTGGGGGATCAACCCAATCCTTTGTAAATTCTTATTTAAGGCAGTGTTGGTGGATGTGTTTATCATCTTTTTTGTTTTCTTTAATTTTAATGTTACACTGCAATTTTGTTGTATCATGTTTGTCTGTTACATGTAAGTTGTTCTAATTCATCTTGGGTTTTTGATAAAACTTATTATTATCCTTTTATTCTGTTACAATTCATATCACTTTTATACCATTGTCTCAAGGAGCGAAGTTATTCACTCCAAACCATGTGAAATTATCACACATTGGTCGAGTGATCATTATTTCATTGTTTTCTTACTTCTTCAATTCTTCCCTCATGAGTCTACTTCCCGCTTCTATTAAAACCATAGCATCCATGGGGGGATAACCCACTTATCAAATGATACAATAGATTGTAATGGGGATAGATTGTATGTTATTTCTCACTCAATTAATGTCTAATAACTTCTATTAATTGGGAATTTTGTTCAAATATCTTTAAACTTATTTGTCCTTTTTGAATTTTAAAGCCTCGCAATTCAAGTGCTAGTATGATCCTTTACCTTGGAGTGCTAAAAACATTGATCCTCCAAGTGTATAAGTGATTATTATTACAGTGTTTTGGAATTAAACCATGAAGTGATTATGTTTTTTGGTCTTATTCAATTAACCCATCTCAAATATAAGAAATTGAAAATCTGAAAAAGGAATGCATCCAATTCACCCCAAGTGATAACCTAGGATCAACTCATTATTTTAAATTAAATGCACTTAAGTCATTTGAAATTCACTTAAATCTATCTAAAATCAACCCAATTTTCAACTTCATAAAAAATACACACAATTTATGTGTCTATAGGTTACTTCTTAGGCTTTTTAGGATTCGACATCCCATGTTAAACTACAAGTGACCGCTTAACCCTAAAATCTTGGGTAAATTTGGGTGAGGCCAAATTCTGGTGCTATTTCTGGGGACCCATATAAAAAATCTCAACACCCATTCTATTCTCCCCAATTTATCTTTTCTCACATCCAATTCTCTTATCTTTTCCCCTTTCTTTTGTTTTTCACTTTTCTGACCACATGTCCGCCTATACCTGTGACCAATGAAACCGCCTTGTTATGGCCAATAGTCTTGGGGTTGGGGAGTAAAGTACACCTAGGGGTCTCTTAACATTACATAAAAATTATATTAATACTTATGATTCAAAAATTGAGCTAATTTCAATGGAATATCTTTAAATAAATCAACTCATCAACCCAGGTGGGAACAAAAATGGAAATCCAAATCATGCAGCCCCAAACATGGGAAATCTAGTTGATCAAACCATGAATGACTACCTCAAAACTAACTGGGATAATGCACACTCTTTCATTAGGAATGATTCCCTAAGAGAATCCCACTATGTCTTCAAACATGGTGTACTAAACCACCTTCCATCCTTCCATGAGATGGAGTAGGAAATGCCATACCTTAATGTCAATGATTTCAATGAAATTGTTGAAACCATATGCCCACCACATCAAATTGAGTCAAATAAGATGAGGCTATTTCCTTTCTCACTTAAGGATCCAGAAAAGAATTGGCTAAACAATATGATACCTACATTAATTCACTCATGGGACCAATTTCAATTATAATTATACAAAAAATACTTCCCTATTAAAAAAACAATTACACTTAAAAAGAGCATCCATTTTTTTGAAAATGAAGGGGAGTAATTTTATTAAACATTGGAAAGAATCAAAGACACACCCAACATGGAACCTCACCATGGTTTTTCAATCCTAGAACAAGTTCAAATTTTCTATGAAGGGTTGGGTATGGGAAACAAACAATTCATTAACATGATGTATAATGGAACCTTCAAAAAAATCCTTAAATGATTCTTATGAGTATCTAGAAGGACTATCCGAACAAAATCAAACATGGGTAACATCACCTTACTATGAGAATCCACCCAAATCTAGTGTAATTCACACACTTATGGAAGAGGAATGACTTAAGATGAAACTTGTCGCACTCACTAGGTTGGTCGAGGATATTGATCTTATGAAGGTTCATGAAATTCAAACAGTTTCCCCTATTTGAAAAATTTGTGAAAAACCTGAACACAAGATTAAAAACTGCCCAGCCATCCCTTCCATTATAGATTTTCTTCTAGGAGGACCACCAGCGGAGGTCAATGATCTGAACTTTCAGAAGTCATAGTACCAAAACACTTCCAATCCAATGTACAATGACCATCAAGGATTTTTTTGGAATGATAACCAACAACCTTGTGAGCCACAAGGACCAAACCCCTACTCTCCACAAAATTTTAAAACCCCAAACAATTACAACCAAAACCAACCCAATATCAACAACCCATCTAGAAACTCATACAAATACCAAAGTATCCTCTTGGGATAAACCAACCAGCACAATCCCCTACTCAATCTATCTAACTTCCAATCCTTGATTAGTTTTGTAAACCAATTGGGAATATGAACTCATATGTATCATCCCTTAAACATGAAATACAAACCATTAAAAATGGGAAAGCACCCATTCCTTCCTATGAGGTATAATCCTAAACTTTAAGGGGATAATCCAGTGACACACAAACCTCTCATTAAAAACTAAAAGCATTAACTGTTTTAAGAAGTGGGAAATCCATTGAGAACCCTGAACAAGCCATTCCAAAATCATTAAAAGATTAAAAAATACATGAAAATTATGAATACAGACCCAAAGATTATGAAAAAAACCAATGAGAATTTGAAAGAAATATAACCACACAAAACAATAAAACAACATTCTCCCTTCCCTCAACACTTGAGAGGAAAATATAAACCAGAACTAAATGAAACTTTGAGGGAAATTTTGCCCCATGTTAAGTTGAATATTCAAATTCTTGAGTAAATTAAAAACATTCCAGTCTACTCAAAGTACCTTAAGGACTTGTGCAATTTTAAAAAGAAATTTTCACATAAAAACAAATTTCTTTTGGTTGTTAATGTGAGTACCACCATTAAAGGGACCATTCCTCCAAAGTTGAAAGATCCAATATGTCCATACATCATGTTCTGTTAGGAGAGAACAATGTTGTCAAATCCCATTTTGATTAGGGATCTAGTGTGAACCTCATTCCTTATGTGATGTATTTTCTGTTAGGTCTCAAAGAACTCCAACCCACATCTTTCACTCTTGAACTGGTGGATCGTAGAGTTCGAGTTCCTAATGGGATCTTAAAGAATGTTTTAGTGAAAGATTAAAATTTCATTTACCTAGTTCACTTCACTGTCCTTGAAAATTACCAATGATTAAGTCCTAGGGATAAAACACCAATAATCCTTGGTCATCACTTCCTTGTAACCATCAACTCTATTATCAGAGTCAGAAATGGGAACATGACCATCAACTTTGGAAACATGAGTCTAGACTATAACATCTATAATTAAAACTCACAAATGGGTGATGATGAAGAGATCCATTAGGTTAATTGGATTGGTAGTGTTGATAGTGATATTGAGGAACATCAAGGTATTACTGAAGGATGTTCAAGTCAAGAATAGATTAATTATATTTGTTCACATGAAGGAAATTTGTCTCCTCGAATTGAATCTATTTTAGATATATCTATTGATGATTTGATCGAATCACCAATCAATGATACCATTGGTGAAATCAATAAAATTGATTCCATACCCATTCATGACACTAATATGGCCAATTTAGTGGATGAAATTTATGTTCACAAGCAACCAATTCTATCAAGAAACTTGAAAAAAAGAACTGATTTCAATAAAAATTATCATCCTTTCTGGGAAACTGATAACCAATATGATCTTGAATTAAAGGTTCTATCTTCATCGCTCAATATGTTTTCTTATAGGAAAATCAAGCCTTTCATGTTGTCATTTCTTCCTCTCTTGAATCCAATCAAGAGAGGATGTTTCTTGATGTCCTAAGAAATCATAAAGAATCAATTTGATGGACCATTTCTGATATCCCTAGGATTAGCCCACTCATTGGAACTCATATGATTGTTCTTGAATCTGAATCCAAACCATGTCATCAGCCTCAGCGAAGACTCTATCCAAATATTATGGATGTGGTAAGGAAATAACTTCTTGTGTTTTTAAATGTGGGTATAATCTACCCCACTACTGAGAGTGACTGTGTAATCTCAATTCAAGTTGTCCCAAAAACAAATATGGAATTACTATGATCACCAATGGGGATGGTGAACTTCTCCCCACAATAGTTAGTAGTGGATTGAGAGTTTTTATTGACTATAGGAAGCTCAACTCTTAAACCATGAAAGACCATTTCCCCTTTCCATTTACTGATCAAGTTCTTGAGAGAGTGGAAGGTTATCAATTCTATTTCTTCCAAGATAAATTCTCATGGTATAATAAAATTGAGGTCTCTATATAGGATCAAGGGAAAAAACATTCACATCTCCATTTAGCACTTTTTACTTAAAGTGTATTACCTTTGAGTTATTTAATGCCCTTGGTAACTTCCAGCGGTGCATGGTGGGGATCTTCTTGGACATGGTGGTAGATTTTTTTGAGGTCTTCATGGAATACTTTTCCATCTTTGGGTATACTCTTGAGGTATTCCTTCTAAATTTTAAAAGGTTTTTGTAAATATGCGAGGATGGGAATCTCATCCTAAATTGGGAAATATTCCATTTCATTGTAAAGTATGGACTTGTTCTAGGCCATCTGGTATCTAGTAAGGGATTTAAGTTCATAAATCTACGTTCAACATCTTTCTTCACCTTCCCTCTTCTAAAACTGTTATGTAATGGAGGTCCTTCTTAGGACATAGTGGTTTCTATATAAGGTTCATTAGAAATTTCATCTCTATTTCTCAACAACTTTGTGCTATATTAGTGAAATATGCTTTATTTTTATGGATATAAAGTTATGATGAATTATTCTCTACACTCAAGATAGATCTTATCACTCCACCTATCATGCAATCTCCCAATTGGAAACTTACTTTTGAGCTCATGTGTGATGTGAGTGACTTCAATGTAGGAGTAGTCTTAGGACAACAGTGTGAGAAAACTCCATATTTCATTTCTTATGCAAGAAAATATTTAAATGATGCAAAAATAAACTACACCACTACTGACAAATAGTTGCTTGATATTGTCTTTTACTTAGAGAAATTCAGTTCATATCTCTTAGGATCACCCATCATTGTCTTCACTGACCATTCAACCCTGAAATACCTTCTCCCCAAACAAGATTCCATGAAAATATTGATTAGGTGGGTCCTTATTATTTAAGAGTTTGATTTAAATATTAAGGATAAAAAGGGTGTTTAAAATGTTTTAGCTGATCACCTCTCTATGATGAAATTCAAAGACAACTCGCATCTCCTTTCTGTGTCTGATTCATTTCTCGATGAGCACCTCTATTCTATGAGTGAATTTCCATGGTATTCTGACATAGCAAACCATTTGGTGACAGGTGGTATTCCAAAATTCATAGGGACCTAAGATAAGAGGAAATTCATTCCTTTATGATTTCAAACATTATGTCTTTGATGATCTTTACCTCCTAAAGTTTTTCCCTAATCAATTCACTTGGAGATGTGTTCCCAAATCTGAGGAAGATTCCATTCTAAAAAAATTTCATGCAGAGGCATGTGGACCCCATTTTTCCATAAATAAAATCAGATAAAATGTCCTTTAATGTGGTTTATACTGGTCTAACCTCACTAAGGATTCATTTCAATTTTGCAAAAGTTTTCCTCAATGTCAACAATTAGGATCCATTACCAAAAAAATTAAAATTCCCTTCACTCCCATTCTGGTTGTTGAAATCTTATATTTTTGGGGAATTGATTTCATGGGACCCTTCCCAACCTCTAGGGGATACCTCTACATCCTTTTAACTGATTATGTCTTGAAATGGTTTGAGGCCATTCCCACCAAGTCCAATGACCGTCATGTTGTGATCTGATTTATAAAAGAGCACATATTTTCTCAATTTGGAATTCATAGGGCTATAATCAGTGATCAAGGAACCCATTTCTACAGGCACCCATTCTTTTCACAAATGTATAATTATGTTATTTCTATTAAAGTTTCCACTTCGTATCATCATCAAACCAATGTTCAGACTAAGTTAGAAAATAGGTAGATTAAGAAAATTCTTAAAAAAACTATCAATCCCTCTTGGAAGGATTTATCTAAGAAAATCATGGATACCCTTTGGGAATATAATACTACACTCAAAACAATCCTAGGAATGTCACCATATAGGTTGGTTTATGGAAAATAATGACATTTACCTATGTAAATTTAGCATAAATAATTTTGGGCAATCAAAAAAATGAATTTTGACATTTCATTGGCTAAAAGAAAGATGAAATTTGATCTTAATGAACTTCAAGAACTTAGGTTGGAGGCTTATGAAAATTCAAGGATAAATAAATCTAGAGTTCATGTCTGGTAATCTAGGAAGATCAAAGTTAAACACTTTGAACTTGGATAATATGTGCTCTTGAATAGTTCAAAACACCATTTGCACCTTAGAAATTTAATGTCTAGATGGTCAGGTGCCTTTATAGTCTATCATGTGTACCCCCATGGGGCAGTAGAGATTCAGGATCCCAAATGTGTCCATAATTTCAAGGTCAATGTTTATAGGTTAAAACCATTCATTGAATCATTCAATAAAAAGTAAATAGTGGTTGAGTTACCTGATCCAACCTATGAAACAGGAAAAAATTGATAGATTTAGGATCCATGTCAGGATAACGTCGTTAAACAAAAGTGTTGCATAAGAGGAAACCAATGGTTTTCATGGTTCCAATAATTTGGAATCGTAATTTTTTTTAAATAGGATTAATAAATCAATTTTATATTAAAAAAACCTTAACTATGAATATGATATTACTGTAGAATATTAACATGTTATTCTATTATGAGTATATATGGGTATGGAAGGGTAGAACTGTATTCATCAGTGTCACGTGGTGTAATCCATAAGTAACAACACACCCAGAAATTTAAAAAGAAGTCAATGTATCATCAGTTTATTTTTATGGGATTGTAGGTTAAAATAATATATATATTAATAATTAAAAAAATATAAAAGGACACATCGTAATTCATGGGAAACCCCCATCACAACCGGTGAAGCCACGGGGAATCGAACTCGAGACCGAAGGGAGACAGGGGCACACCCTTACCAATGAACTATGGCTTATAGTGCTTCCTTATTCTATAATTTTTGTATATATACATATATTTTAATTTTTTAAATATATATATATATTGTTTTTTTGTTTCTTTGTTTTACCATTTTCCACTAGGAAACTCTATAAGTCACATGGATATCAAAAGACTAAATTACAGCAAAAAAGAACTTCAACATAACCACTAGGTGACTTCATTCCATGATCCTTATTTTCAATTTCCTATTTGAACTCCCCTTTAAAATTTTCTTTTCTTCAAACACTGGGAACAATGTTATTTTATGTTGGGGGAGATAAAAAAAATTTCTTTTTTGTGTAAAATAAATGTAAGGAAATGTTATTTTAACTTCGAACATGATAATAAAAATTTCACACATTGAAATTGAATATCAAATAATTTTTTATTCCTTGATTCGGATTTTAATGCAAGTTTATGTTCATGCACATAGATTTTGGAAATTACGGTTTTCCGATGTGATTTTTCACCATTTATATTTTCATCCATTTAATAACAATAAAAAACAATGACCATCCTCTAGATTGTGGGGTATTAGTTTGATTTCATGGGTTACCCCATAAAAATAGCATAGGTTTGGTGATCATTTTAGTTTTAATATGAGTATTCAATAAGAAATAAAAAAACAATAAATTTGTGTGTAGAGCAATGAAATAACGTAATGCATGGATTTTGGATCTTGGGGTCGTGAATACATAGTTGTATAACCCAGAGATAGTAAGTTTATCTCTATTTGTGGGTATTTTACTCTGTTTCCAACTGATTTAACTCGATGTGATGCCCGAGTATGTGGGATTTACTTAGTGCCCTAAGGTCTTTGAGCCTGGGAGTCATCAGTAAAGTCTCACTACATGGGTTGACTCTATTGAGTGTAATTTCAATTACCATGGAATCATTTCAAAAAAAACAACAAATATATATATATATATATAAACTAAATACTCATATTAACATTGAAATACGATTCCAACTTGCGCTCTCATCGTTTTCCCCATTAATAAAGATGAACCCCCCATGTCTATTGTGATACACAACACTTCATCATGCTTAATTCAAATTTGAGGAAATGTGGAGATTAATTTGATCAAAGGAATGGTCTTGGTCTTTGGATATTATTTTGAAATTATATTATTTTAAATTAAATTTATGGGTTTTATAATTGTTTTTTATAAGGACTGTTGTTGAGAAATGTGTCTTAAATTTTTTTTGGAAAAGGTAATTTTAATTTCATTTTTTTGAGACAAATTTTGCTCGAGACTACAAAAACTCAAGTTGGGGGTGTGATTAGCCACTAAATGATGCTACTATTCATTGTTAATAAATATAATATTCATTTGTTTTATTATTTATAAACCCCATTTTAGTTCGTTTTGAACATCATTTCACATTATGATTGAAAGTCCTTAAAATGCATTATTACATGGTACATTTTTAACACCATATAAAATAATCAATGGTCTTGATTTTAATTTCATATTTAATTATCAGGTTTCTCAATACATTGGGAACAATGCAAATTTTTTATTATTTAACGATTTCAAATTGGAAGTCTACCAAAATGGGCTTTCATGCAAACACGTTCTAGGGAAAGTAAACCAGACAATATCCCAAAAAAAGAGACTATAGTGGATAAGATACATGCCAAATGATACTAAAAATTTAACTAAATAAATAATAAATCATGTATAACATTTCTTCCAGCATAAAAAAGAACTAATTCTGATTTTTTGAAGGAGTTCCAGATGTCCCAAGTTGGAGATAAAATTCTAGGGCAGATTCTGCGGCCAGAACAATATCCCACCATTTTACACATATCTTATAAAACATAAAGCATTTTGTGATGAAACTTTACCAAAAGTTAGGGGATATCTGATGGTTCATTTTCATTTTCTATGGCCCACTCCAATTCGTCCATCTAGAATATCATTCTGGAACCTATGATTTTTGGATGCAAGTAAGATGTCATTTTGGGTCAAAGGTGGAAAATTCTATATTCCAAAAACATTCCACCACCCTAGGCCTACCATAATAAAGTCAGAAGGCATTAAATATTGGGGGCTTGACCCAAGAGTCTTGAAATTCCTATTTAAGGTAGTGGTGGTGGAGTATTTTATCATATTATGTTCTTTCTTTCATTGTAATGCTAGGCTGCGATTTTGTTATCTCAAGTTTGAAATTCACATGTAATTCATTCTAATTCATCATTGTTTCTTATTTAAAAGTTATTATTATCATCTTATTCAGTTCTTATTAATATCACGTTGATACTGTTGGATCAATGTGTGAATTTATTCACATCAAACCTTGCGATATTATCACACAACAGTGGATTGAGCGTTATTTCATTGTTTTTTTACATCTTCAATTCTTCCGTCATCATTATCCGACCCACTTCCATTGAAACCATAGAATCCATGGAGGGATAACCCACATAAGGTTTGATCCAAGTGAGTATAAATGGGATGGATTGGATGTTAATTCTCACACCATTAATTCCTAATAACATCTTATAATTGATAATTGTTTTGTAGATCCTTAAACTTCTTTGTCCTTTTTGAATTTTAAGGTTGCAGACATCGAGTGGTAATACGAACCTTTACATTAGAGTGCTCAAAACACTGATCCTACATGTATATATGTGATCAGTATTAGAGTGTGTAGGTATTAAACCAAGAAGTGATTATTGTATTTCATCATATTAAATTAACCCATCTCAAATATAAGAAATTGTAATAGTTGAAAAAAATGCATTCAATCAACCCCAAAAGATAACCTAGGATCAAATAATTCTTTTAAATTTAATTCACTTAATTATTTTAGTGTTCACTTAAACCTATATAAAATAAACCCAATTTGGCCACTTAATTAACAAAAACAATCCATATAATGTACATGTCTATAGGTTACATCTTAGGTCTCTGAGGATTCGACAACCCAAGCTAAACTACAAGCGACCATTTAACCCTAAAATCGTGGGTAAATTTGGGTGACACCAAATTTTGGTGCCGTTACTGGGACCCAATTAATTAAGCTAAACACCCATTCTATTATCCCCCATATCTCTTTTCTCACCTCAAATTCTCTTTTCTTTTCCCCTTTTTTCACTTTTTTTAGTGTCTGTACACCTATACATGTGACCAGTTAAACCGTCTAGTTAGGGTGGATAGTCCTAGGGTTGGGGATTAAAGTACACCTAGGGATCTCTTTCCATTAGATCCAAATATTAATAATAATCCATATTAAAAAATTGAGCCAATTTCAAAGGAGGTTCTTCAAAGAAATCAACTCATAAACCTGGGTGTGAACCAAAATGGAAATCTAAATGAGGAAGCCCCAAACTTGGAGAATGGAGTTGATCAAACCATGAATGACTACCTCACACATTTGTGGACCAATTCACCCTCTTGAATAATGAATTATGTCTATGGATAATCCCAATATGTCTTCAAACCTCATGTACTAAACCACCTTCTAACCTTCCATGGGATGGATTCAAATTTTCCATAACTTCATGTCAAAGAGTTAAACGACATTGTTGAACCCATGTTCCCACAAAATCAAATTGAGTCTGCTAAGATGAGGTTATTTCCTTTCTCAATTAAGGATCGAGAAAATAATTGGTTAAAAAATTTGAGACCTACATCAATCCACTCTTGGGATAAATTTCAAAGAGAATTCTACAAAAATTATTCCACCATCATAAAAAAATTGCACTTAAAAAGTGAATACAAAACTTTTTAGAAAAAGAAGGGAGTCATTTTATGAAACATGGGAAAGGTTCAAAGACACACCCAACATAGTACCTCACTTTGTTTTTTCATCCCAGAACATGTTTGAATTTTCTATGAATGGATGGGTCCAGTAAAAAAATAATTCATTGACATGATGTGTAATGGAACCTTCAAAAACAAAGCCCCAAATAATGATTACGAGTATCGAGAAGGACATCCAAAAAAACCAAACATGGGGAATATCACCTTACTATTAGAATCCACCCAAATCTAGTGGAATTCACACACTTTTGGATGAGGAAAGACTTATGTAGAAACTTACTGCACTCACTAGGAAGGTCGAGGAGATCGATCTTAGTAAGGTTCATGAAATTCAAGATATTGACCCTATTTTTATAATTTTTGACAAACATGACCACAATACTGACAACATCCCAATATTACATTCCATTAAAGATGTTATTATAGGAGGACCACCATCAGAGGTCGATGCTTTGAACTTTCAGAAGCTACCATACCAAAACACTTTCAATCCATGGTAAAATTACCATCTAGGATTCTGTTGGGAAGGTAAACAATAACCTTGTCATACACAAGGACCAAACCCCTACCATACAAAAACATTTCAAAATAATAACTAGTTAAAAACAAAACCAATCCAATACCAACAACCCATTCATCAACACATACAATAAAAAAAGTATCTTATTGGGATAAACCAACCAGCACAAGCCCCTACTCAATTTGTCCCTCTTCCAATCCTTGAGCAGTTGTGTAAACAAATGGATAAAATGAACATAGAAGTATCATCCATTAAACATGAACTAAAAAACATTAAAACAAGTAAAAGAACCCATGCCTACCCAGATAGTACCATCCTAAAAATTATGGGGAGAATCCATTTACACACAAACCTCTAATGAACAACTTAAAGCAGTGTCTGTTTTAAGAAGTGGGAAATCCATTGAGAAACCTGAACAACACATTGTAGAACCATTATAAGATTCAACAATGAATTAACATGATGAATAAACACCCACATATATTGAAAACACCAATGAAAATGTGAATTAACTACAACCACAATAAATAATCAAACAACCTGCTCCCTTCCTTCAATACAAGAGAGGAAATATAAACTAGAACTGAATGAAACATTGAGGTAAATATTCTCTCAGTATAAGTTGAACATTCCACTTATAGATGAAATCCAAACCATTATTTCCTACTAAAATTACCTTATGTACTTGTGCACTTTTAAAATGAAATTTTCACATAAAAAACAATACCTTTTGTCTGCTAATGTGAGTACCACCATTCAAGGGACCATTCGTCCAAAGTTGAAACATCCAGGATGTCCATACATCAATGTTGAGTTAGGAGAGAAAATGTTTGTATAATACCTTTGTGATATGGGATCTAGTGTTAACTTCATTCCTTATGCCATGTATTTTTAGTTAGGGCTCAAAGAACTCCAACCCATATTTTGCACTCTTCAACATGTTGATCGCAGTTTTCAAGTTCCTAAGGGGATCGTAAAGGATGTTTTGGTGAAATTTTAAAATTTCCTTTACCCAGATGACTTCATGGTTTCTCAAAATCACCCATGATTGGGTCCTAGGTATCAAACCCCAATAATCCTTGTCCATCCCTTACTTGAAACAACCAACTCAGTTATCCGAGTCCAAAATGGGTACATGACCACCACCTTTGGAAATATGAGCCTAGACTTGAACATATAAAATAAAAGACTCTCAAATTGGGGATGATGAAGATATTAATGAGTTTAATTGGATTTTTATTGCTGATAGTGAACATGAGGAAAATCAAGGGATTACTAAAGGATGTCTATGTCAAGAAGAGATTGATTTTATTTGTTCAGAGGGGGAGATTTTTCTCCTTGGATTGAATCTCTTTAATATAGATCTATTGATAATTTTATTGAATCACCAATCAATGAAACCATTGGTTAAATAAAAACCATTGAGTCCATACCCATTCATGACACTAATATGGAAAATTTAGTGGATGAAAATTATATTCACAAAGAACCAATTCAGTCAAGAAATATGAACAAAGGAACTGAGTCCAATAAAAAGTCCCATCCTTTCTTGGAATGTGATAACCACTCTGATCTTGAATTTGAGTTCTACCTTAATCACCCATGTATGTGTTCTTAGGGTACAATCAATCCTTTCTAATTTTCATTTCATCCTCTCTTGATGCCAATCAAGAGATGATTCTTTTGGATATCCTAAGAAAGCATAAGAAAGTAATTGGTTGGACCCTTTTTGATATCCATGGGATTATCCCACTCATTGGAACTCATAGTATTGTTCTTGAATCTCAATCCAAACCATGTCATCAACCTCAATGGATACTCAATCCAAATATTTTTAATGTGATAAGTAAATAACTTAAGTTGTTGAATGTGGGTATAATTTACACCATTGATGAGAGTTAGTGGGTAAGCCCAATTCATGGTGCCCCAAGGAAAGCTAGAATTATTGTGATCACCATTGAGGATGGGGACATTCTCCCCAAAAATTCCATTAGTGGTTGGAGAGTCTATATTGACTATTGGAATCTCAAATATTGTACCAATAAATACCACTTCCCCTTCGTCTTTATTGATCATGTCCTCGAGCGAGTGTCAGGTCATCAATTCTATTGATTCTTAGATGGATTATCATGGTATAATAAAATAGAGGTATCCATAGATTATCAAGGTAAAACAACCTTCACTTGTCCATTTGGTGCTTTTGCCTTCAAGCATATGCCCATTGGGTTATGTAATGCCTCGGGTACCTTCCAGCGGTGCATGATGGGAATCTTCTCAGACATGGTGGGGGATTATTTATAGGTCTTCTTGAATGACATATCCATCTCTGGGGATAATCTTGAGGGATGATTTCTGAATGTTGAAAGGGTTTTTTCAAGATATGAAGATAAGAATGTCATCCTAAATTAGGAAAATTTTCATTTCATGGTAAATGAAGGACTTCTTCTAGGCCATATAGTATTTGGTAGAGGGATTGAAGTTGATAAAACTAAATTCAACATCATTCATCACCTTCCCTCTCCAAAAACTGTTAAGTAAGTGAGGTCATTCATAGGACATGATGGTTTTTATAGAAGGTTCATTAGAAATTTCATCTCTATTTTTCAACCACTTTGTTCTCTATTAGTGAAAGCGGCCCCATTTTTATGGACAAAAAGCTATGAAGAATCATTCTATACACTCAAGAATGCTCTTATCTCTTCACCTATCATGCCATCTCCAAATTTGAAACTTCCCTTTGAGCTCTAGTGTGATGTGAGTGACTTTTTTATAAGAGTTTTATTAGGAAAATGGTGTTATAAAACTCCACGTGTCATTGCTTATGCAAGAAAATCTTTAAATGATGTAAAAATCAAATACACCACCACTGAGAAAGAGTTTCTTGTTGTTGTCATTGCCTTAGAGAAATTCAGGTCCTATCTCTTAGGATCACCCATAATTTTCTTCACTGAACATTCAATGCTAAAATACCTATTCCAAAAACAATATGCCAACGCTACATTGATTAGGAGGGTCCTTATTCATCAAGAGTTAGATTTAGACATTATGGATAAAAAGGGTGTTGAAAATGTTATAGATAATCACATCTCTATAATGGAATACAAAGACAACTCACATCACATTTCTATGGCCGATTCATTTCCTGATAAGCACCTCTATTCTATGAGTGATTTTCCATGGTATTTTGACATAGAAAAATAGTTGGTGATAGGAGAAATTCCAAAATTATTAGGGACCCAAGCTAAGATAAAATTATTTTTTACATCAATCACTGTGTGTTTGATGATCTTTACCTCTTCAAGTTCTATCCTGATCAAATTGTTAGGAGATTTGTTCCAGAATCTAAGAAAGAGCCCAGTCTAAACTTTTTCCATGGAGAGGCATGTAGGGGAAACTTTTACACAAATAAAACCAATAAAAAGGTCCTCCAAAGTGGTTTCTATTGGCCTAACCTCACTAAGGATTCCTTCCAATTTTGAAAAAAGTCGTCTCTAATGTCAAGAATTAAGATCCATTACAAAGAGGAATCAAATTCCCCTTACTCCCATTTTGTTCTTTGAAATCTTTTATTTTTGGGGAATTGAATTAATGGGACCATTTAAAAACTCTAGAGGATAACTCCACATCCACATAGCTGTTGATTATGTATTGAAATGGGTTGATTCGATTCCCACCAAGTCCAATGACCATTGTGTTGTGATCTGATTTCTGAAAGAGAACATAATTTCTCGATTTAGAATTCCAAGGGATATAATTAGTGTTCGAGGAACCATTTCTACAACCGCCTATTTTCTCCAATCATGTCTAAGTATGGTATTTATTATAATTTTTACACTACATAACATACTCAAAACAATGGTCAAGATGAGTTAGAAAATATAGATATTAAAAAAATTCTTGAAAAAACTATCAATCCCTCTAGGAATGATTGGCCTGAGAAACTCTTGGATGCCCTTTGGGAATACTATACAACATTAAAATAAATCATTGGCATGTCACCATATATGTTGGTTTGTTGAAAAGCATGCCATTTACCAATTTAAATAAAGCATAAAGCATTTTGGGAAGTGAAAAAAAATTAATTTTAACATTTCATTCACTGAATCAAAGAGGAAATTAGATTTTAATTAACTTTAGGTACTTAGGATGGAGTCTTATGAAAATTCATGGTTAAATAAATCTAGAGTTAAAGCCTTCCAAGCTATGAATATCAAAGATAAACACTTATAACCAAGAAAATTAGTGCTCTTGTATAGTTCAAAACTTCATTTACACTCGGGAATGTTAAGGTCTATATGGTCAGGTCCATTCATAGTGCATCATGTGTACCCCCATGGGGAAGTAGAGAATCAGGATCCCACAAGTGGTAACATTCTCAATGTCATAGGTCATATTTTAAAACCATTAATTATATCATTAAATAAATAGGAAATATAGGTTGATTTATATGATTCAACCTTTGAACCAAGAAACAATTGATAGATTTAGGATCCATGTCGGGCTAACAAAATTAAACAAAAGCATTGCATGGGAGGAAACCCGTGGTTTTCATGGTTATAATCATTTTGAATCTTCTTTATTTTTCAAATAAGACTAATAAATAAATTCTATATTAAAAAAATACATAAATCTGAATATGATAGTACCATAGACTATTGACTTGTTCTTCTATTATGAGTATGGATGGGTATGAACGGGGAGTTCCATATTCATCTGTGTCACATGGTGTGATCCTTGAGTAATACCTTACCAAGAAATTTAAAAAGGAGACAATGTATCATTAGTTTATTTTTATGGGTTTTTAGGTTAATATATAAATACAATAAATATATAATAATAATTAAAAAATATATAATGACATGTCGTAGGTTGTGAGGAAAACCCTATCACAACTGGTGAAGCTTCGGGGACTCAAACCCAGGACCGAAGGGAGACAAGGGCATGCACTTACCACTGACCTATGGCTTATAGTGCTTCCTTATTCTATAAATTTTTTATATATACATATATTTTACAATCAAATTCTATATATATATATATATATATATTTGTTTTATTTTTATTCTTTTCTTTGTTTTTTATTTTTTTCAATAGGAAACTCTGCAAGTGACATGGATATCAAAGGAATAAATTGGAGAAACACGAACATAATATTTACCACCATGTGACATTATTCCATGATCATAATTTTCAATTTCCTTTTTGAACTCCCCTACTCTACCTCTACCCTCTCCTAAATTTTCTTTTCTTCAAACACTAGGGGTAATGTTATATTAATTTTGGGGGGATATGAAATAAAAAAAATTGAGTGAAAAATAAATGGAAGGAAAAGTTCATTTAACCTTTTACATGAAAATACACATTGCACAATTTGAAATTGAATATCAAATAATTTCTCATTCCATGATTCTAGTTTTAATGCAAGTTTAAGTTCATGTTCATAGATTTTGGAATGTGCGGTTGTCCAATGTGATTTTTCACTATTTATATTTTCATCTATTTAATAACAAAAAAACAAAATATACATCCTATGGATTGTGTGGTATTAGTTTGAGTTCATGGGGTCTCCCTAATAAATAGCATAGGTTTGGTGATCATTTTATTTTTAATATAAGTATTCAATAAAAAATAAAAAAACAATAAATTTTCATGTAGAGCAATGAAATTACTTAATGCATTACATATGGAATTTTGGGATCGTGACTCCATTATTTTCTGGCCCAAAGTTAGTAATTTTATCTCTATTTGTGGAAATTTGAATTTATTTCCAACTGAGTTAACTCAAGATGATTCTTGAGTATGTAGGATTCACTTGGTTCTGTAATGTCTTTGATCCTAGGAGTCATAGGCAAAGCCTTGATACATGGGTTGACTCTATTGAGTACAATTTAAATTACCATTGAAAAATTATAAAAGAAAACAAAAAATCAAAAAAAGATATGGTCTAAAAAAACTGAATACTCAACTTAATATGGAAATGTTATTACACCATGCACTACCATCATTTCCCCAATGAATAAAGATAAACACCAAGTCTATTGTGATACACCAGACTTCATCATGCTTAATTTAAATTGGTTGAAATGTGGGGATGAATTTGAACAAAGGAATTAGCTTGGGTTTGGGATATTATTTTGAACATATCTTGTTTTAAATTATTTTTATTGGTTTCATAATTTTGTTGTATGAGGTATTTTAGTGAGAAATGTGTATTAAAAAGTTTTTGGAAAAAGAAATTTGAATTTCATGTTTTCGAGATAATTTTTGCTCATGAATTACAAAACTCAAGTTGGGGGTGTGATTATCTACTGAATGAGGCTAATATTCATTGTTAATATATATAATATTCATGTTCTTTATTATTCATAAACACCATTTTTTGTTCATTTTAAACTTTGAACATTATTTCACATTATGATTGTTAGTCTATCTTAAAATGCACTATTACATGGTACATTTTAGAACACCATAAAACATACCCAAGGGCCTTGCTTTTATTTTCATACTTAATTTTTCAAGATTCTCATTACATTGGGTAAATTTCATAATTTTTTAGTACTTGAAGATTCACATTGGAAGACCACCAAAATGGGCTTTCATGCCAACATATTCCGGGAAACATAAACTAGACATTATCCCAATAAAGAGAATGTAGAGGCTAATAAACAAGCCCAGTGAATCTTAAAATTTATCTGAAGATATAGGAAATCATGTAGAACGTTTAGTCCAATAGTGAAAAGATCTAATTTAGATGTTTTAAAAGAGTTACAGGCAGCCTAAGTTGGAGATAGAATTATGGGATAGATTCTACGGTGTAACACCTCAAGATTCCACGGTACGATTCTCTTTGAATAATATAGTATCGTGTTCCACTGTATGATTCTCTTTGAATAATACAGTAGCGTGTGTGGTACGCAACTTCGAGATTCAAACAAACCGCGAATAATCAAAGTAGCCGTTATAAATAGTATTACCCTCTTTTTGAAATTTTATAAATTTTATCTCTCAATATGGACATTATTTTTGGATTTAGAATATCGAATTTATCCTAGGGTGATATTTTGGTACCTTTCGGATAACTTTTATATTTTGAGGAATAGTGAAAATTACTAAATTTTAATTAAAAACAAATTTTTTAATCAAAATAATTAATAGTGAGGAAGTATGAATTTGAGTGGTTTTAAAGTATATTTAGAATATATTTTTACCATTTAATACATTTCTGGTAATTTTACATAATATCACAATTAAACCGGACATAAAGAAGTGTCAATCTTTTAATAGTTATTATATCTTAAAAACACGCTTTTTGTTTTGACAGCGGGAATTAATTTTAAATTAATTTCTTCCACTTCAGTGTTTTGAATTTGGAAAAATATATTCCATATTTGGAATGAGGATTTCCAAATTGTAGAAATAGTTAACTTTTATTTTTAGCCATTTTGAATAATTAATTCGGTAAATATTTTATTTACAATGGTTAAAGGGTAAATCCGGTAAATAAGGGTAAACAATAATATTATAATAATACTAAATTACCCTAAAATGTGTCCAAACCTTATTGGTGGATACATGTCCTACCATGGTCATCTTTGGGTCGATTTTGGGACCCCATGGAGCCACTTGTAGGTGATAGGGACACTTTATATTAATTAAGTCAAAGTAAATACAAAAATGACATAAGCTTAAATATTTTAGCAAAACAATTTTTACATTGGGTTATATATGTTATATTTTCGATTATAAATATTAATTATAAATTTAGAAAGATTTACTACATAATTTTATTTTATTTATAATTTTTAGACATTGAAAAAGTAAAAATATATACGACACAATAATGATGCAGTATTTTCCATATTAATGAAAGAATCGAATAATTGGTATTATAAATGTTAAAATAAAAATAATTTGAATGTTTTTATGACATACACAAATTTCATAGGTTAATAAGAAATTTCATAATTTATTAAATGAATTATGTTCTAAGTAATAATGTTTTTAAGATTTTATCAAAAATCAATTATTAAATATTGTCAAAATTGACATAAAAGAGTTTTTAAAACAAATATTATATTATTAATTGATATTCAATTCCTAAAAATATAAGGTTCGTCCAAGAGACTTATATCATGATATTTGTATCATTAATGGAACACTTGGGGGTATCTTGGATGTATATGGTATGTTTATTAACTATATAATATAAAAATACAAAGTGACATGGTAAATGTCAATCTAATTGACTAAGAGTTTAAACTAAAAGATAAGGTTAATATAATGACCAAAACCTGTCTAAAATCTATTGGTTGAGTGTTTTTTAACCTCTCCCAACGTTAACATTTAAATAATACACTTTGGAGGCATTATAAACCAAATATGAATTTATTATAAAATAATATTTCTATCTCTTCTTAAAGAGCCCATCACTCCTCTTATAAAAGGGCACTCCCCCTTCTCATTAATTCACACTATAAAAGTCTTTTGGTTAGGCAAAACCCATCCCAAATACTCTCTCAAATCTCCTCACTTAATTCTATAGGCCTTATTTTTATCATAAAGCCAACCTAAGGAGACCTTTTGATCAAATTAAAAGGAAGAGCCCGAAGAAGAGGTAACGTCTTCACCACCCTCTTTCAAGTTCCATTCTTATTCAACTACTTTTTTCTTTTTTATTTCTATTATAAAATAATAAATCCAGTATCTCCTATATACTATGAAGTTATTATAAATATGGTACAACCATATTCAGTATTCTATCCGTCATTTGAATTACATGTCTCCATACATGCGTATGTACGGCTTACCGTCTCCACGTCGTGTTGTAATTGTTATTCAATACATTATTATTTGGATGGGTATAATAATGATGTGTATTTGATGTAAATAATAAATATAACATTATTAGGATTCTGTATATATGATATAACATCCAATTATATATTATTTTAATATCAAAAGAATGATATTTTCGCTCATGCGTACGTACGGATTACCGTCACCACAACGTGATGGGATTCATTTCCAAGTTCACCATTCATCGACGATTATAAAAATATATATTAATAATAAGTATGTAATATATGACATAATAATGCTACTGAAGATATATATATTTATATACATAAGTATTTATGTACTTACATATATCTTATTCACGTACTTCTGTTCAATACTATATGAAAACAGAAACAATGTTTATGAGTACTTACGGACTACCGTCTCCATAAATGGTGTTTTCCATTTCATATATATGTCTATTATACATATTTATATTCTAAATATATATGATATATTTATCTTGATTTATATTCTGGAGGTATTTAAATCATGATCTAAGTGATACAATCAAGATTAACATGTTAAAACACGTACGATAAAGAATCTTTCCACCGTTTTTCCAACAAGTTACTTTTTTACCTTTTCGAAAAAAACTATGGTAAGAATGTTTTTTTTACTCATACGGTAGGTGTGGTATTCTCTGTCATTATTACACCTTTGAATCTTCCCTTACACTCTTATAAGGATATTTTCAAAATAAAGGTTTTATTTTATAATTATGTGATTTTTAAATGATTTCAAAAAAGAGAGATATATATTTCTCCCATATATATGAAAATCCAGTTCAAATGTATACGTATTTAATGCATGCTTAAAAATATTTTCACAAAACCTATCTCTCGAGTGTGGTAGACAGGAAGGTATTGGGCGTGGACCCATCATGGCATGTAATTAGTCGAGCAGTCTCAGAATTAGTTATTTTGTTTTCAGAATCCTGCATAATGTTTTTAGAAAAACACTGAAGTATATTTGAGAAATTTTAAATGTAATTATCTTCGAAAAAATTGCATCGGTAGGTCTCATGATAGAAACTAGTGTCTTGGCACGAGGCCTTGAAAAAAAAATTATTTGTAGTCTTGGCACGAGGCCTTGGCTAAGTGGTTATGATAGTCTGGGATTATGCATTCCATTGTTATTAAAGTGTTTATTGATATTTCAAGTGATTATTCATTTAGAGGAATATCCATGTGAATAAATAAATGGAATTATTTCATTTTATTTTTTCCATATTATGCTGAAGTTCAAGTTTAAAAGGATTTCTTTTAGTTATACATTGCCTTAAATGTTTATGCTTATTTATGAAAGTTTCCGCTGTATTATTATCCTTACTGAGCATCTGAGCTCACCCCTTTCTACGTTTTATTTTTCCCAGGATGTGAAGAAGTATTTTATGAATGACCTGTAGAGATAGTATAAGGGGAAATGAGTGTGGACACAAGATGTTGTTGTATTTTCACTTTATGATGTAATGTAACTTTTATGAATGTATCTAGTTATTCCAAGGCTACTAAACTAATCGGCCTTTCGAGACTTGATTTTTCTTGTGATCATGCCAATGTTATGTAATAATGCACTGACTCTAGGTATCTAGGGTCGGGGCGTTACAGTTGGTATCAGAGGAAGTTTAACAATAACCTTGCAAACTAGATTTAGATAAACTCTGATTAGAGCACATAGCCCTAAAATAGACTTTGATGATTAGTATAGAATAACTTCCTAGAATTTTGGTATTGTAGATATTTTGTGAGTTTTCCAGAAAATACATCCATGTCTGGATACGAGCAGGTAGAGGCAGCTCTAGCATAGATGTACCTAGGTGTAAAACCCGAAAACATCTCTTTGATCTAAACTCGAACGGGAACTGGTGCATGACAACGGGCCTTGTTGCACTCTTGGTTACGACACTCCTGGGGGATATGCTAAGGATAATTCTCATTTTCTTTAAAAACCATTATGAATGGCTTCTGATTATATACTTACTCAAATAAAACATTTTTATGACTATGGATTATATCCAAAAACTGTTCAATTTGCGTTAGGTATTTGAAAAGTTTGAAATTATTCATTGCAATTCATAAACTGGCCTAGTTTATGCTATTGTATAGAAATGGCGCCAAATAGAAGGAATGTGACCTCCAGTAATACGTATGATCCAAATAATAATAAGGATCATATCTTTCATGGTATTAATCCATCATTTAGAAGTGAAATAGTCTCCCACGTATTATCATCATATGAATAAATAGTATCATGTGTTGACAAGATAAGTAAATATTTTACTGATTCCTATGGCTTTGAAGGGAAGAAAGAGAAGAAAAGGATGGAAGAGAGAAAGATGGATAAAGGGAGGAGGGAAAAGAAGAATTTTCCCATATGTGATAATTGTAGGAAGAAACACCCTGGGACATGCCTGAAATGAATGGGAGTTTGTTATAAGTGTGTAAAAAAGGGACACCATTTACGTGACTGCAAGGGTAAGAAAAAGGTTTCAAATGTACACTGCTTCATCTGCAAGGAGTCGGGACACTATGCGAACAATGTCCAAATCATCATAGTATACCCCAAATGATGATATTGGATAATAATCAAGTTATGATACTACCACAGATGAGAAGGAATGACTAGAGTTCTTATGTTGTTATTAGAGAATTATGTCATTTGAGTGTTGTATCAACAATATACTGGTTATAATAATTATGGACTATATAAGGATTGTACTGCAGTGATATTTCATTAAGAAATTGAGATTGTGAGGAACCAAGAAAAGTGGCTCAATATCAGGTTAAATTTTTGGAAAATATATGGTTGAGAGAAAGATAAAACATAATATGGTTCTGATATTGAGGTAGTGATTTTGGAATAAGAGATCGTTGATTTCAATAAATTATATTGGATATTATTGACTACCTTGAATCTGATTAATGATTTCTATTCCCATAATTGTTGGAGTTTACAACATTTTTGGTTAGTAGGAGTATATCCAGTATTCTATAAGGAATCAGGGAGCATGAATATAATTAGTAAAGGTTTTTTTGGTAATTTAGGATGTTACCATGTTTTAAAATAATAAATGGTGAAGGTGTTCACATGTTATTATGTGGAAAAAAGGGATCTTCATTGTGTTTAACATCCTTATAAATTTTGGACTGTGAGTTTGGATATAGTATTTTGGATAAGTCTAAAGGTTCGGATTGATTAAGTTTGAAAGGTTATTTTTTGATTTTATATAAAAGTACAACACACTGATCGTGTGACAACCCGTCATGTTGGACAAAACTGTGGGAATCAAACCCACAACCATAGTGCGATTGGGATTTATCACATACCACTAGACTACGTGAAGTACTTGGATTATATAATGTAGTTTCTTTTTTTAAAGGGTCTGATATGTGAATTGTAAATTCATTATATTTGGAACCCAATACGATTAGGATAAATAGAGTATTTTTTGAGTTGTATTCTGTTTTGGAGTGAAAGATGAGTTGGTGGTAGAAATTTATTAATGGATAAAACTATAATTATAAATTAAGAATATATCCTTATGATTTTATCCAATCTCATAAATAAATTCCTCAGCATTAAGAAAAGTAATTTAGAATAAAAATGTTGTCCTAGATAGTACCTTAGATCATCACAAATTTATGGCTTTGTGATTTTTATCCCTTTTCATAGCCATGTCCTCTACCACTCTCCATCAGATATTGATGATTATATTTCTCTTCCATATCCATGTTTTGCTTCATGTAACCCTAGTATGTGTTATTTTCAGTAACCTTCATACTTACAGCTCTTTATTTTAATAGACGCCTCATTAATCTATTTTTCGAAGTGGGATTTCAATTATGATATTTTGAAATGTCAACCCCAAGATGCCAATACCGAGCATAAATTGCAAGGATGCAATTTATTGAAGTAGGTGAGAATGTAACACCCCAAGCTTCCATGGTACGATTCTCTTTGAATAATACAGTAGCGTGTGTGATACACAACTTCGAGATTTTAACACACCGCGAATAATCAAAGTAGTTGTTATAAATAGTAATACCCACTTTTTGAAATTTTATAAATTTTATCTCTCAATATGGACTTCATTTTTGGATTTGGAATATCGAATTTAGCCTAGGTTAAAATTTTGGAAATTTTCAGATAACTTTTATATTTTGATTAATAGTGAAAATTACTAAATTTTAATTAAAAACAAATTTTTTAATCAAAATAATTAATAGTGATAAATTATGAATTTGAGTGGTTTTAAAGTATATTTAGAATATATTTTTACCATTTAATAAAATTTTGGTCATTTGACATAATTTCACAATTAAACCGGACATAAAGAAGTGCAATCTTTTGATAGTTATTATATCATAAAAACATGCTTTTTGTTTTGATAGTTGGAATTAATTTTTAATTAATTTCTGCCACTTCTTTGTTTTGAATTTGGAAAAATGGATTCCATATTTTGAATCAGGATTTACAAATTGTGTAAATAGGTAACTTTTATTTTTAGACATTTTGAATAATTACTTCGGTAAATATTTTATTTACCATGGTTAAAGGGTAAATCTAGTAAATAAGGGTAAAAATAATATTATAATAACAATAAATTACCCTAAAATATGTCCAAACCTTATTGGTGGATACATGTCTGACCATGGGCATCTTTGGGTCGATTTTGGGACCCCATGGAGCCACTTGTAGGTGATAGGGATACTTTATATTAATTAAGTTAAAGTAAATACAAAATGACATAAGCTTATATCTTTTACCAAAACAATTTTTACATAGGGTTATATATGTTATATTTTAGATTATAAATATTCCTTATAAATTTTGAAATATTTTCTACATAATTATATTTTATTTATAATTTTTAGACATTGAAAAAGTAAAAATATATATGACACAATAATGATGCAGTATTTTCCTTATAAATGAAAGAATCACATAATTGGTATTATAAATGTTAAAAAGAAATATAATTTGAACGTTTTTATGACATACAATAATTTCATAGGTTAATATTACATGTTATAATTGATTAAATAGATTAGTTTCGTAGTAATAATGTTGTTAAGAGTTTATCAAAAATCAATTATTAAATATTGTCAAATTGACATAAAAGAGTTTTTAAAACAAATATTATATTATTAATTGATATTCAATTCCTAAAAATATAATGTTCAACCAAGAGACTTATATCATGATAGGTGTATCATTAATGGACCACTTTGGGGTCTCTTGAATGTATATGGTATGTTTAATAACTATATAATATAAAAATACGAAGTGACATTGTAAATGTCAATCTAATTAACTAAGAGTTTAAACTAAAAGATAAGGTTAATATAATGACCAAAACCTATCTAAAATCTACTGGTTGAGTGTTTTTCGACCTATACCCACCATAAAATTTAAATAATCCACTTTGGAGTCATTAGAAACTGAATATTAATTTATTATAAAATATTATTTCTAGCTCTTCCTAAAGAGCCCCTCACTCCTCTTATAAAAGGGCACTCCCCCTTCTAATTAATTCACACTTTCAAAGTCTTTCAGTTCGGCCAAACCCTGCCCAAATACTCTCACAACATCCCTCACTTAATCATAGACTCCTTAGTTTTATCAGAAAGCCAACCTAAGGAGCCCTTTTGATCAAATCAAATGGAAGAACCCGAAGAAGAGGTAATGTCATCACCACCCTCTTTCAAGTTCCGTTCTTCTTCAACTTCTTCTTTCTTTGTTATTTATATTCTAAAATAATAACTCCAGAATCTCCTCTATAATATGATGTTATTATAAAGATGGTACAACCATATTCAGTATTATATCCATCCTTTGAATGACATGTCACCATATATGTGTACGTACAGCTTACCGTCTCCACGTCGTGGTGTAATTGTTATTCAATACATTATTATTTGGATGGGTAAAATAATTATGTTTATTTGATGTAAATAATAAATATAAAATTATAAGGATTCTTTATATATGATATACCATCCAATTATATACTATTTTAATATCAAAAGAATAATATTTTCGCTTGTGCGTACGTACGGATTACCGTCACCACGACGCGATGGGATTCATTTCCAAGCTCACCATACATCGACGATTATAAAAATATATATTACTAATAAGTATGTAATATATGACATAATAATGCTACTGGAGATATATATATATATATATATATATATATTTGTATATATAAGTATTTATGTACTTACATATATCTTATTCACATACTTCCGTTCAATACTATATGAAAACAGAAACAACGTTTATGAGTACTTAAGGACTACCGTCTCCATAAATGGTGTTTTCCATTTCATATATATGTCTATTATACATATTTATATTCTAAATATATATGATATATTTATCATGTTTTATATTCTGGATGTATTTAAATCATGATCTAAGTGATACAATCAAGAGTAACAAGTTAAAACACGTACGATAAAGAAAGCTATTATTACCCGAAATGATAATTTAACATGGAAATTATTATTAAATGGGTAGTATAAAGTCATAAATGAATCATGTATGATATCATAAATATTAATATGGTTCTGGTATAATTTAATAACTTACTACGATCTTCGTACAAGAGGTTAAACGTACCCTCTACTAAAGGAAAGTTCAAGGTAAGGGGTTTCTAATCCCACATTTAATTCCGTGAGATTTCTATTGTTCACCACTTATTTATTGCATGTGGTGTATTTGGTACTGCCATTTGATATGTATTATCATGATACTCTTTATATTCATGATATTATATGATTCATTTGTTGGTTATTGACTATTGTTCATACGACTCTATTGATTACAATGAGGTAAGGGGTTTTCATCCCACTCCTTATTCCCGTGAGATTCATGCCATATTGCCACTATTACCTTTTGTGTGGTGTATGTACTACCCATAATTGTATTCTTTGAGTAATACAATTTAATTTATGTGTATTTACATATTTATTGTATGATACCTCTTTCATGGGGTGTATGTTTCGTAATTTCCCAAATTTGTAAGGGTTTATTTCATAATCTCTTCATTATCCGAGGTTGTTTATAAGTAATTATATATTGGGACATCTTTATCATCCACATCCATGATTATTAGAAATTTCTTTCAAAATATTTTTAATATTTAATAAACAATGGGTTAAAGTCATTTATACCCATATTTGACCTTATTCGTTTTTGAAAGTAATCTTTCTGTCGTTTTCCAAACAAGTTACTTTTTGACCTTTTCGACAAAACTAAGTTAAGAATGTTTTATTAATTATACGGAATGTGCGGTATTATCTGCCATTATTACACCTTTGAAACTTCCCATACACACTTATAAGGATATTTTCAAAATAAAGGTTTTATTTTATAATTATGTGATTTTGAATGATTTCAAAAGAGAGAGAGATATATATATATTTCTCTCAAATATATGAAAATCCGGTGCAAATGTTTACGTATTTAACACAAGCTTCAAAATGTTTTAAAAAAACCCGACTCTCGAGTGTGGTAGACAGGAAGGGATTGGGTGTGGACCCATCATGGCCTGTAATTATTCGAGCAGTCTCAGAATTAGTTATTCTATTTTCAGAAGCTTGCATAATTTTTTCAGAAAAACACTGAAGTATTGACGCACGCCTTTCGTAGGGCATGGAAACACAATTATTTCCTAAGTTAAAATGTAGTAATGTGGTTTACCTAGGATTTCTCCCAAATAAGAGTGCACACAAAACGGGTTGTCACTTTAAAATGGGGGTAAAAATGTTGTGATTTTGAAAGGAAATTTGAAATTAAAATTATTGAAAAACTATGATATTAAAAAGGGCGATTAGTTAGGGTTCGGTTTCCTAATTTTAATGCTATCCTTTTTCAATTTAATTCAAACCACTTATTCTTTGTTGATTAAAGTGAGTTTTTACAATCGTTTCCTCTCACTTCCTTGGTGAAATTATTTTTGTGAGAGAAAACCATACCAAGATCTTGGTTTGGTCAACTCTCCTTCCATGTGTAAAATTGTTGTATTGAATATCATTAATTTAAATGGGAAATACCCGATTGGATTTTGTTTATCCCAAACAATCAAGAACATTCACTACACCTTTTACACGTACTGATGATCGTTGAGTACTTCACCACTAATTCTTGGTTTATTCCATCGTATATAAACTAGAAATTAGTGGAGGGAGATATTGATTATTTTACCAAGGAAAAAATAAATAACGGAATTAATATTCAAGAACGATAGAACTTGATAATAAAATACGATATAAGAAATTGAAAACAACTTTGAAGAAGAATGAAATTTATTCAATTGCGTCCAAGAACTCAAGCATTACAATGTAGAAAACCAACCCTTCCTCAATCAATCCAAACATTTACCCCACCATGGTAAGGGTAATCGAGATGAATTGGGAAGAATAAGGCATTAAAAAACTATGAAAAAGAAAAGAAATAAAAGAGAAATCTAGAAAGTTCTCCTTCTTGGTGTCCCGAAGGGAATGGGTTGGTTTGAGAGGGTGGATCTCTCCTCCTTTTATAGCTATAATTTCCCCCCCAGTACTTTGACGTGTTTTATCCATATTATATGATATCTTCACGCGTTGAGCCCTTATTTAATTTTGTTCATAATTCCATTGTCTGTGTCCCCTCAAAATCGCAGCTGATTTGGACAGGTATTCCATGAGTTATGGCCATTTTACTCTGAGAATTTATTCTGTCCAGTCAGACTCTCCAAAACGAAATCCTCCGGATTAGGGTGATTTAATCTCCCCATAAACGGACAATTCACTCGGTTCGACCTTCATAAAAGATGCTCCAAAACTCCTTTCGCGTTCACACAAAGAATTTCACGAGCTTTGGGACCCCCTTGGATGATTTATGGATCCCAGACCAAAACTAGGCAGAACTGAAAACAGTTTTCTTTCTACGACTTGTGAGCTTATTTTGAGCTTCTATATGGCCGATTCAGCTTTTAGTTCAAAAATTGTAAATGAATCCCTCGATGTGTATCATATGGAAAAGAAAGAAATTTACAATTTGGATCAGTGTACATAATTTTATGTTCAAACTACAGAAATAATTTAAAACTATTAAAAATCCAAAATGGCCAATTTTTACTATTTAGCTCAAAATAACACCATTATCATAAAAATGAAACAATTCATCTTAGAGGAACCCTTTTTGGGGTTTAAAACAATGATATTAAATATAAATTAATTGAAAATATTTTCTCTATCAAATCCCCCACACTTAGCACTTGGACTCCGGGACAAGTAAAAATCAAATCAAATCAAATTCAAAACACATATCAATGAGATCTATCAAATCAATTTTAAGAAACAAAAAGATATCATGCCTCATCAAAAACCGTTATTTCAAGTTCTCCATTTATGATTTTAATATATTTCCACTTCATTTCTTATCCCATGCACACAAAACACCTACCTCACAAGAATTTTCTCTCATCTCACAAATGTAAATGTTGAACAAGGCTGTTCTCATCCAAACTCACACAAGAGTCACCATAGGATTGATAAATTCCTACTTCTCCACCCGATGTGAGTCAAGGACATGTGTTTCTCATGAGGACTTTTCAGGGTTGTTCTATGGCTTTGGGTTGGTAAGATTTAGATGTTAAACATTCTGAGGCCGAAAAAGGAGGGCTTGGCTCTTTTTGAAGCAAAATTGCAAGATTCAAATTTTTACTCAAGTATGGTCTCCATCACTTCCCCTTTGTAGAAAATAGGCTTCATCAACATTCAATCAGATCAGCAGAAAAAATTGCAATCCTTTAAAACATGATTTTTCTTGAAATTTCTAGATAGGCACAGCTTTCTTTTTTTTTTTGCATTGGAAGTTCTAGAAAGGCACAGCTTCTCTTGTCATAAAAGCTCCAGAAAATGCACAGCTTTCAACAGAATAATTTTCAGCATCACACACATCTCATCAACAATTTATTTTCCACCCAAAGTATAACCAAATGGGGTAGTACACCAAAAGACATCTTCCTCCACACTTAAGTTCAACTAGATCATGCAATTTCACTTCAAGAGCATGTATTATAGGGAAAATTGTCTTGTAATGTGGCTAACCTAATAGGCAATTCATGGATACTAGGGGATACAATGAAGGATAAATGTCAAGGTGGGCCAAAATGAAAAGGATTATTTTGAAAAGGGGGCTTCAAACCAAATAAATGCCTCAATCATTTAAAACACACGTACCCCAAACCCTAATGTTTTTGAAGGAATAAATCAAATTCTGGTTAAAGCAAGCAGGGTATGGTTCTCTCAAGAAATGAGGCGAATAAAAAGAATATGATAAAAATAGTTTAGAAGCCTCACAGGAAAGTGATTTCAAAGATATAGATAGTGAAATATGGCATGGGTTTCAAATATCAGTGTACTTTTCATGAAATTATAAAAGATTTGAACTTGAAAAGAAGTCATTTCAGCATTCATTTAAGCTCGGTTTCATGAAATATATTGGTTCACTCATTGATATGGGTTTAAAAAATGGTATTGATAATCATTTCAGCTCAAAAGTTTCATAAACACACCAAAAAATAAAAAAAACACACAAAAATTTTAAAACACACAATTTTTTATTTTTCTGGGAAAACAAACATCAAATGAAAATCCTATAATACAAAGGTTCCCTCACCTACACTTAAATTATGCATTGTCCTCAATGCATTTAATTGGATTTAACATGTAAGACAATTTAATAATGAATCACAACAATCAAGTAAGTATAAAGTAGAGGTACAACCTAATTTATTCGCAGTGCAACATTGAGTTAAGCTCTTAATTGTTGCACTCTGAAAACCTACAAATAAATGAACAAAAGAAAACATAAGATATTTATTAAACTAAATAAAAATAGAAATAATATGAGAATATAAGGATAAAACTTGGTTTAATCCCCCAAGTGGGCCCTATGTTTTGACTACCTATAGGGGGAATTTGTAATTGGTTATCCCCAATCTGATGGTGGGTGAAGTTTCTTGATCATGAACCAATAAAAACTTTTCTTTCCAGGATGAAATTCTTCCTTTTTCTTGAGGACTCTATCGATAAAATGCACCATTTCCACCCTCTTTGTAATGAGATACAACATGCATGGTGGGGTTAGGATAATGAATGATTCCTACTCTTTCTTGGGTTCCGCATGAACAACATCTTCTTTATTATCCGGTGGTTGCTGAAGGTATGATACATTTGCGAAAAAATCAAAGGGAATGTCAGAGTTTAATTCTATTTGAAAAAAATTAAAGCATGAAGAATCAATATCAAATTCTTCCCTTTCAATGTATGTAGCTTTTGTCTCATTTTCCTCCAAAAATTTCACTTTGATCTTCTCATTTACTCCCTCCATTAAATGTTCAACATGTTTTGGGAGCTCTAGTTGTTCTTCCATGGATGAATCTTCTTTTTCATCATCTTCCTCCAAGTAAATACATGCGTTGGCTGAATCTGAAAAATTAAAATAAGGGGAGGAAATACTCAATTTAGTTTCAACAAAATCAACAGATAATGAGCTTATGAAAATATTATCTCCCTGAGTTTGTTTTCCTTCAATTACTTCTTTAATGGGAGGTGCCTCGTGGAGTTGAATTTCCCTATATAGAGGTAGTTAGTCAGACTCCTCTATCTTATCTTCAAATTCCACTATTTGGTTGGTCTCTTCATTCAATGTTGCTGAATATTCTACATTATGAGGAATAGTTGGATAAATAAGTTCCTCACACTCATTCCATAAGTTATCCAGATCTTTTTTATCTCCCATATGTATTTCAATTGCTAAATCTTCTTCATCAATCTCTTCTACCATTGATTGAGATGGGCTCAATGGATCTTTTTTTTAATTTCATCAAGGCCTTCATGGGTTCTTCAACCTGAAGGATTTGTGTGGTTACTTCTTCCACCAATTTTTTTTTATTCTGGTTCTTGTTCGGGCTCCATTTGTTGATCTTGGGATGCATGTACTTGTTCTACTATCCACTGTATTTAGGTCTCTAGGTTTTGAACTGTTTGACTAATTCTTTCAAATTGGGCTTTAATATCCTTGTGAACTTCTTCTTCTTGGTGTTGTACATTGATAATTTCTTGATAAAATTCCGTAAAATACTCTTGAAGTTCAATTAATTCTCTTGAAAAATCCTCCAACACTGGGTATTCGAGGTTCTCTTTAAGGTTTTCAATGAGATCCTTGAATTTATCCTCTATTACGATTTGGATTCGAGATCCCCAAATTTGTTTAGCCAAGAAAGAAACTTTATACTTTATAGACCTAGGTGATTCAATAACTGGTTCTCGCATTTGTGGGTAATTTTTTCATAAATTAAAAAAATAATCATTTGAAAACAACATGGTAAAAGATTTTTTAAAAAAAAAATTAAAATTGAAAAAGTGAAATATTTACAAATAAATTGTGGCACTACCTCCCCGGAAACGGTTCCAAGTTTGACGCACGCCTGTCGTAGGGCGTGGAAAAACAATTATTTCTTAAGATAAAATGTAGTAATGTGGTTTACCGAGGATTTATCGCAAAGAGGAGTGCACACAAAACGGTTTGTCACTTTAAAATGGGGGTAAAAATGTTGTGATTTTGAAAGGAAATTTGAAATTAAAATTATTGAAAAACTATGATATTAAAAAGGGTGATTATTTCGGGGATGGTTTCCTAATTTTAATGCTATCCTTTTTCAATTTAATTCAAACCTCTTCTTCTTTGTTGATTAAAGTGAGTTTCCACAATCGTTTCCTCTCACTTCCTTGGTGAAATTATTTTTGTGAGAGAAAACCTTACCAAGATCTTGGTTTGTTCAACTCTCCTTCCATTTGTAAAATAGTTGTATTTAATATCCTTAATTGAAATGGGCAATACCCTATCGGGTTTGGTTTATCCCAAACAATCAATAACATTCACTACACCTTTTACACGTACTGACGATTGTTGAGTACTTCACCACTAATTCCTGGTTTAATCCATCGTATATAAACTAGATATTAGGGGAGGGATATATTGATTATTTTAGCAAGGAAAAAATAAATAACGGAATTAATATTCATGAATGATCGAACTTGATAATAAAATCCTCTATAAGAAATTGAAAACAACTTTGAAGAAGAAAGAAATTTATTCAATTGTGTCCAAGAACTCAAGCATTACAATGTAGAAAACCAACCCTTCCCCAATAACTCCAATAGTTTAACCCACCATAATAAGGGTAATCGAGATGAATGGGGAAGAAGAAGGCATTACAAATCTATGAAAAATAAATAAATAAAAGAGAAAGTTGAAAAGTTCTCCTTCTTGGTGTCCTGGAGGGAATTGGGTGGAGAATGGGATGGTTTGAGAGGGTGGAGCTCTCCTCCTTTTATATCCATAATTTTCCCCCATGATGCTGACGCGTTTTATCCCAATTAAATTATATCTTCACGTGTTGATCCCTTCTTGAATGTTGTTCATAATTCCAATGTCCGTGTCCCCTCAAAATCGCAGTGGAGTTGGACATGTATTCCATGATTTATGGCTGTTTTACTCTGAGCATTTATTCTGTCCAGTCAGACTCTCCAAAACAAAATCCTCCGGATTATGGTGATTTAATCACCCCATAAATGGCCAATTCACTCGGTGCTTCCTTCATAAAAGATTCTCCAAACCACCTTTCGTGTCCACCCACCGAAGTTAACAAGCTTTGGGCCCACCATGGATGATTTATGTATCCCACACCAAAACTAGGTAGAACTAAAAACAGTTTTCTTTCTCCGACTAGTGGGCTTATTTTGAGCTTTCTTATGGCTGATTCAACTTTTAGTACAAAAATAGTAAATGAATCCCTGGATGTGTCTCATATGGAAAAGAAAGAATTTTTCAATTTGGATCCGTGTAGTTAATGTTATTCCCAAACTGCTGAAATAATTTTAAACTGTTAAAAATCCAAAAGGGCCAATTTTTACTATTCAGCTCAAAATAACACCATTATCATAAAAATGAAACAATTTATCTTAGAGGAACACTTTTTTGGGTTTAAAACAATGATATTAAATATAAATTAATTGAAAATATTTGCTCTATCAAGTATATTTGAGCAATTTTAAACGTAAGTATCTTCTAAAAAATTGCATCAGTAGGTCTCATGAGACAAACTAGTGTCTTGGCACAAGGCTTTGACAAAAAATTTATTTGTCGTCTTGGAGTGAGGTCTTGGCTACATGGTTATGATAGTCTGCAATTACGCATTCCATCATTATGAAAGTGGTTATTTATATTGCATGTGATTATTCAATTAGTGGAATATTGATGTGAATAAGTAAATGGCATTATTTCATTTCATTTTTTCCATATTATGTTGATGTTCAAGTTTAAAAAAAATTTGTTTTAGTTATACATTGCCTTAAATGTTTGTGCCTATTTATGAAAGATTAAACTGTATTATTATCCTTACTGATCATCTGAGCTCACCCCTTTCTATGTTATATTTTTCCCAGGATGTGAAGAAGTATTTTATGAATGACCTGCAGGGATAGTATAAGGGGATATGAGTGTGGAGACAATATGTTGTTGTATTTTCACTTTATTATTTAATGTAACATTTATGAATGTATCTAGTTATTCAAAGCCTACTAAACTAATCTGTCTTTTGAGACTTGATCTTTCTTGTGATCATGCCAATGTTATGTAATAATGCACCGACTCTAGGTATCTAGGGTCGGGGTGTTACAGTTGGTATCAGATGAAGTTTAGTAATAACCTTGGAAAATTGATTTAGATAAACTCTGATTAGATAACATAGCCATAAGATAGAATATTATGATTATTATAGAACAACTTCCTAGAATATTGGTATTGTAAATATTTTGTGAGTTTTCCGCGCAATACATCCCTGTCTGGATACGAGCAGGTAGAGGAGGCTCTGCCACAGATGTACCTAGGGGTAAAACCCAAAAACACCGCTTTAAGCTAGACTCGAATAGGAACTGGTGCACGACAACGGGCTTTGCTTCACTCTTGGTTACGACACTCCCGGGGGATATGCTTAGGATAATTCTCATTTTATTTACAAACCATTATGAAGGCCTCATGAGTATATTATTACTCAAAGAAAACATTTTTATGATTATGGATTATATCCATAAACTGTTCAATTTGTGTTAGGTATTTTACAAGATTGGAATTGTTGATTTCAATTCATAAACTAACCTAGTTTATGCTATTGTATAGAAATGGTGCCCAGTAGAAGGAATGTGAACTCCAGTAATACGTATGATCTAAAGAATAAGAAGGATCATATCTTTCATGGTATTAATCCATCATTTAGAAGTGAAATATTCTCCCACGTATTATCGTCATATGAAGAAATAGTATCATGTGTTGATAAGATAAGTAAAGAGTTTACTGAGTCCTATGGCTTTGAGGGGAAGAAAGAGAAGAAAAGTATGGAAGAGAGAAAGATGGATAAAGGGAAGAGGGAAAAGAATAATTTTCTCATATGTCATAACTGTTGGAAGAAACATCCTGGAACTTGCATGAAAGGAATGGGAGTTTTTTCTAAGTGTGGATAAAAAGGACACCATTTACGTGACTGCGAGGGTAAGAAAAAGGTTTCAAATGTACAATTCTTCTTTTTCAAGGAGTTGGGACACTATGCGAACCAGTGTCCAAATCATTAGAGTATGCCCCAAATGATGCTATTGGATAATAATCAAGTTATGATACTACCACTGATGAGGAGGAATGACTAGAGTTCTTATGTTTTTATTAGAGAATTATTTCATTTGAGTGTTGTATCAACAATGTACTGGGTATAATAATTATGGAGTATATAAGGATTGTACTGCAGTACTATTTCATTATGGACTTGAGATTGTGTGGAACCAAGAAAAGTGGCTCAACAGCAGGTTAAATTTTTGGAAAATATATGGTTGAGAGAAAGATAAAACATAATATGGTTATAATAATGAGGTAGTGATTTTGGAATAAGATATTGTTGATTTGAATAAATTATATTTGATATTCTTGACTACCTTGAAACTGATTAAGGATTTCTATTCCCATCATTGTTGGAGTTTACAAAATTTTTGGTTAAAAGGAGTATATCCAGTATTCTATAAGGAATAAGGGATCATGAATGTAATCAATAAAGTTTTTTTTGTTAATTCAGGATATTACCATGTTTTAACATAATACATGGTGAAGGTGTTCTCATGTTATTACGAAGAAAAAAGGGATCTTCATTGTGTTTAACATCCTTATAAATTTTGGACTGTGAGTTTGGATATAGTATTTTGGATAAGTCTAAAGTTTGGTATTGATTAAGTTTGAAAGGTTACTTTTGGATTTTTTTTTATAAAAGGACAACACACAGATCGTGTGACAACTCATCGTGTTAGACAAAACTGTGGAAATCGAACCCACAACCATAGTGCGATTGGGATTTATCATCTACCACTGGACTACGTGAATTACCTGGATTTTATAATGTAGTTTCATTTTTTTAAAGGGTCTGATATGTGAATTATAAATTCATTATATTTAGAACCCAATACGATTAGGATAAATAGAGTATTTTTGAGTTGTATTCTGTATTGGAATGAAAGATGAGTTGGTGGTAGAAATTTATTAATGGATAAAAATCTAATTTTAAATTAATAACATATCCTTATGATTTTATCCAATCTCATAAATAAATTCCTTAGCATTAATAAAAAGAACTTAGAATAAAAATGTTGTCCTAGATAGTACCTTAGATCATCACAAATTTATGGCTTTGTGATTGTTGGCCCTTTTCATAGCCTTGTCCTCTAACACTCTCCATCAGATATTGATTATTAGATTTCTCTTCCATATCCATGTTTTCCGACATGGAACCCTAGTATGTGTTATTTTCGGTAACCTTCATACTTATCGCTCTTTATTTTAATAGACGCCTCATTAATCCATTTTTCGATCTGGGATTTCAACTATGATATTTTGAAATGTCAACCCCAAGTTTCCAATACCGAGCATAAATTGCAGGGATGCAATTTATTGAAGGATGGTAGAATGTAACACCCCAAGAATCCACATTACGATTCTCTTTGAATAATACAGTAGCGTGTGTGGTACGTAACTTTGAAATTCTAACACACCGCGAATAATCAAAGAAGCCGATATAAATATTAATACCGACTTTTTGAAATTTTATAAATTTTATCTCTCAATACGGACTTCATTTTTGGATTCAGAATATCGAATTTAGCCTAGGGTAAAAGTTTGGTACTTTTCGGATAACTTTTATATTTTGATGAATAGTGAAAATTACTGAATTTTAATTAAAAACAACCTTTTTAACCAAAATAATAAATAGTGATAAATTATGAATTTGAGTGGTTTTAAAGTATATTGAGAATATATTTTTACCATTTAATACAATTTTTGTTATTAAACAAAATTTCACAATTAAACCGGACATAAACAAGTGTCAATCTTTTGATAGTAATTATATCTTCAAAACACGCTTTTTGTTTTGACAGTGGGAATTAATTTTAAATTAATTTCGGCCACTTGTTTGTTTTGAATTTGGAAAAATGGATTCCATATTTGGAATCAGGATGTCCACATTTTGTAAATAGGTAACTTTTATTTTTATACATTTTGAATAATTACTTCGGTAAATATTTTATTTACCATGGTTAAAGGGTATATCCGGTAAATAAGGGTAAAAAATAATATTATAATAATAATAAATTACCCTAAAATGTGTCCTAACCATATTGGTGGATACATGTCCGACCATGGTCATCTTTGGATCGATTTTGGGACATCATGGATCCACTTGTAGGTGATAGGGACACTTTATATTAATTAAGTTAAAGTAAATACAAAAAATGACATAAGCTTATATCTTTTAGAAAAAAAATTTACATAGGGTTATATATGTTATATTTTTGATTATAAATATTCATTATAAATATAAAAAGATTTAATATATAATTATATTTTATTTATAATTTTTAGAAATTGAAAAAGTAAAAATATATATAACACAATAATGATTCAGTGTTTTCCTTATTAATGAAAGAATCAAATAATTGGTATTATAAATTTTAAAATAAATATAATTTGAAATTTTTTATGACATATAAGAATTTAATAGTTTAATATGACATGTTATAATTTATTAAATTAATTAGGTTCTAAGTAATAATTTTGTTAAGACTTTATCAAAAATCAATTATTAAATATTGTCAAAATTGACATAAAAGAGTTTTTAAAAACAATATTATATTATTAATTGATATTAAATTCCTAAAAATATAATATTCATCCAAGAGACTTATATAATGATAGTTTTATCATTAATGGACCACATGGGGGTCTCTTGGATGTATATGGTATTTTTATTAACTATATAATATAAAAATACAAAGTGACGTGGTAAATGTCAATCTAATTATCTAAGAGTTTAAACTAAAAGATAAGGTTACTATAATGACCAAAACCTGTCTAAAATCTATTTTTTGAGTTTTGTTCGACCTATACCCACCTCAACCTTTAAATAATCAACTTTTGAGCCATTAAAAACCGAATATGAATTTATTATAATATGATATTTCAAGCTCTTCTTAAAGAGCCCCTCACTCCTCTTATAAAAGGGCGCTCCCCCTTCTCATTAATTCATAGTTTCAAAGCCTTTTGGTTCAGCCAACCCATACCCAGATACTCTCTCAACATCCCTAACTTCATCCTAGAGGCCTCAGTTTGATCATAAATCCATCCTAAGGATCCCTTTTGATCAAATCAAGAGGAAGAAACCAAAGAAGAGGTAACGTCTTCACCACCCTCTTTCAAGTTCCATTCTTCTTCAACTTATTCTTTCATTGTTATTTCTATTCTAAAATAATAACTCTAGTATCTCCTATATACTATGATGTTATTATAAATATGGAACAACCATATTCAGTATTCCATCTATCCTTTTAATGACATGTCACCATACGTGCGTACGTACGGCTTACCGTCTCCACGTCATGGTGTAATTGTTATTCAATACATTATTATTTGGATGGGTATTATAATGATGTTTAGTTGATGTAAATAATAAATATAACATTATAGGGATTCTATATATATGATATAACATCCAATTATATATTATTTTAATATCAAAAGAATGATATTTTCACTCGTGCGTACGTGAGGATTACCGTCTCCACGACGCGATGGGATTCATTTCCAAGTTCACCATTCATCGACGATTATAAAAATATATATTTCTAATAAGTATGTAATATATGACATAATAATTCTACTGTGGATATATATATATTTATATATATAATTGCTTATATACTTACATATATCTTATTCACTTACTCCTGTTCAATACTATATGAAAACAGAAACAACGTTTATGCGTACGTACGGACTACCGTCTCCCTAAATGGTGTTTTAAATTTCATATATATGTCTATTATACATATTTATATTCTAAATATATATGATATATTTATCATGTTTTATATTTTGGATGTATTTAAATAATGATCTAAGTGATATAATCAAGAGCAACAAGTTAAATCATGTACGATAAAGAAAGCGATTATTACCCGAAATGTTAATTTAACTTGGAAATTATTATTACATGGGTAGTATAAAGTCATAAATGAATCATGTATGATATCAAAAATATTAATATGGTTCTGTTATAATTCAATAACATACTAAGATATTCATACAGGAGGGTAAACATACCCTTGACTAAAGAAAAGTGCAAGGTAAGGGGTTTCTTATCTCACTTTTAATTCCGTGAGATTTCCATTGTTCATCACTTATTTATTGCATGTTGTGTATTGTGTACTACCATTTGATATGTATTATCATGATAATATTTATATTCATGATATTATATAATTCATTTGGTGGTTATTGACTATTGTTCATACGACTCGATTGATTACAACGAGGTAAGGGGTTTTCATCTGACTCCTTATTCCCGTGAGATTCATGCCATATTGCCACTATTACCTTTTATGTGGTGTATATACTACCCATAATTGTATTCTTTGTGTAATACAATTTAATTTACATGTATTTACATATTCATTGTACGATACCTCTTTCATGGGGTGTATGATTCGTAAGTTACCAAATTGGTAAAGGTTTATTTCACAATCTCTTCATTATCCGAGGTTGTTTATACGTAATTATCTATCGGGACATCTTTATCATACACATACATTTTCTTAAAAATGTCTTTCAAAACTTTTTTAATATTTAAAAAACAATGGGTTAAATTAATTTATACCCTTATATGACGTTATACGTTTTTGAAAGGAATCATTCCGTCGTTTTCCAAACAAGTTAGTTATTGACCTTTTCGACAAAACTAAGGTAAGAATGTTTTTTACTTATATGGTAGGTGCAGTATTCTCTTCCATTATTGCACCTTTGAAGCTTCCCTTACACTCTTATAAGGATATTTTGAAAATAAAGGTTTTATATTATAATTATGTGATATTAAAAGATTTCAAAAAAGAGAGAGATATTTTTCTCTCAAATATATGTAAATTCCGTGCAAATGTAAACGTATTTAACGTATGATTAAAAATGTTTTCAGAAAACCCGACTCTCAAGTGTGGTAGACAGGAAGGGATTGGGCGTGGACCCATCATGGCCTGTAATTAGTCGAGCAGTCTCAGAATTAGTTATTTTGTTTTCAGAATCTTGCATAATGTTTTCAGAAAAAGACTAGAGTATATTTGAGCAATTTTAAACATAATTATCTTCTAAAAAATTGCATCGGTAGGTCTCATGAGACAAACTAGTGACTTGGCTTGGGGACTTGACAAAAATTTTATTTTTAGTCTTCGAACGAGGCCTTGGCTACGTGGTTATGATAGTCTAGCATTACGCATTCCATCATTATGAAAGTGGTTATTAATATTGCATGTGACTATTCAATTAGTGGAATATCCATGTGAATAAGTAAATAAAATTATTTCATTTAGTTTTTCCATATTATGCTGATGTTCAAGTTCAAAATGATTTTGTTTTAGTTATACATTGCCATAAATGTTTATTCTTATTTATGAAAGTTTCCGCTGTATTATTATCCTTACTGAGCATCTGAGCTCACCCCTTTCTATGTTTTATTTTTTCCAGGATGTGAAGATGTATTTTATGAATGACCTGCAGGGATAGTATAAGGGGATATGGGTGTGGAGACAAGATGTTATTGTATTTTCACTTTATGATGTAATGTAACATTTATGACTGTATCTATTTATTCCAAGGCAACTAAACTAATCGGTCTTTTGAGACTTGATCTTTCTTGTGATCATGCCAATGTTATGTAATAATGCACCGACTTTGGGTATCTAGGACTGGGGCGTTATAGTTGGTATCAGAGGAAGTTTATTAATAACCTTGGAAACTAGATTTTGTTAAACTCTGATTAGAGAACATATCCCTAAGATGGACTTTGATTATTAGTATAGAAGAACTTCCTAGAATTTTGGTATTGTAGAGATTTTGTGAGTTTTCTGAGCAATACATCCCTATCTGGATACGAGCAGGTAGAGTCAGCTCTGGCACAGATGTACCTAGGGGTAAAACCCGAAAACACCTCTTTGAGATAAACTCAAACGGGAACTAGTGCACGACAACGGTCCTTGCTGCACTCTTGGTTACGACACTCCTGGGGGATATGCTTAGGATAATTCTCATTTTCTTTACAAATAATTATTAAGGGATCATGAGTATATACTTACTCAAATAAAACAGTTTTACTATTATGGATTATATCCATAAACAGTTCAATTTGCATTAGGTATTTTACAAGTTTGGAATTATTCATTGTAATTCACAAACTGACCTAGTTTATGCTATTGTATTGAAATGGCACCCAATAGAAGGAATGTGAACTCCAGTAATACGTATTATCCAAAGAATAAGAAGGATCATATCTTTCATGGTATTAAGACATCATTTTGAAGTTAAATAGTATCCCACGTATTATCATCATATGAAGAAATGGTATAATGTGTTGATAAGATAAGTAAAGAGTTTACTAAGTCCTATGGCTTTGAAGGGAAGAAAAAGAAGAAAAGGATAGAAGAGAGAAAGTTGGATAAAGGGAAGAAGGAAAAGAAGAATTTTCCTATATGTGATAACTATGGTAAGAAACACCCTGGAACTTTTCTGAAAGGAATGGGAGTTTGTTATTAGTGTTGAGAAAAATGACACCATTTACGTAACTGCAAGGGTAAGAAAAAGGTTTCAAATGTACAATGATTCATCTGCAAGGAGTTGGGACACTACGCGAACCAATGTCCAAATCATCATAGTATGCCCCAAATGATGCTATTGGATAATAATAAAGTTATGATACTACCACAGATGAGGAGGAATGACTAGATTTCTTATGTTTTTATTAGAGAATTATGTGATCTGGGTGTTGTATCAACAATGTACTGGTTATAATAATTACGGAGTATATAAGGATTGTAATGTAGTACTATTTCATTAAGGACTTGAGATTGTGTGGAACCACGAAAAGTGGCTCAATAAAAGGTTAAATTTATGGAAAATATATGGTTGAGAGAAAGATAAAACATAATATGGTTCTGATAATGAGGTAGTGATTTTGGTATAAGAGATTGTTGATTTGAATAAATTATATTGGATATTCTGGACTACCTTGAAACTGATTAATGATTTCTATTCCCATAATTGTTGGAGTTTACAACATTTTTTGTTAGAACGAGTATATCCAGTATTTTATAAGGAATAAGGGAGCATGAATGTAATCAATAAAGGTTTTTTGGTAATTTAGGATGTTACCATGTTTTAAAATAATACATGGTGAAGGTTTTCACATGTTATTACGTGGACAAAAGGGATCTTCGTTGTGTTTAACATCCTTATAAAATTTGGACTGTGAGTTTGGATATAGTATTTTGGATATGTCTAAAGGTTGGGATTGATTAAGTTTGAAATGTTATTTTTGGTTTTTTATAAAAGGACAACACACAGATCGTCTTACAACCCATCGTGTTGGACAAAACTGCAGGAATCGAACCCAAAACCATAGTGCGATTGGGATTTATCGCCTATCACTGGACTATGTGAAGTACCTGGATTGTATAATGTAGTTGCTTTTTTTAAAGGGTCTGATATGTGTATTATAAATTCATTATATTTGGAACCTAATACGATTAGGATAAATAGAGTATTTTTGAGTTGTATTCTATTTTGGAGTGAAAGACGAGTTGGTGATAGAAATCTATAAATTGATAAAACTCTAATTATAAATTAAGAATATATCCTTATGATTTTAGTCAATCTCATAAATAACTTCGTCAACATTAAGAAAAGGAACTTTGAATAAAAATGATGTCCTAGATAGGACCTTAGATCATCACAAATTTAGGGCTTTGTGATTATTGGCCCTTTTTATAGCCATGTACTCTACCACTCTCCATCAGATATTGATGATTAGATTTATCTTCTATATACATGTTTTACTACATGGAACCCTAGTATGTTTTATTTTCTATAACCTTCATACATACCACTCTTTATTTTAATAGATGCCTCATTAATCCATTTTTCGATGTGGGATTTCAACTATGATATTTTGAAATGTAAACCCCAGGTTTCCAATACCGAGCATAAATTGTGAGGATACAATTTATTGAAGGAGGGGAGAATGTAACACCCCAAGCTTCCATGGTACGATTCCCTTTTAATAATACAGTAGCGTGTGGGGTATGCAACATCGAGATTCTAACACACTGCGAATAATCAAAGTAACTGTTATAAATAGTAATACCCACATTTTGAAATTTTATAAATTTTATCTCCCAATATGGAATTCATTTTTGGATTGGGATTATCAATTTATCCTAGGGTGAAATTTTGGTACTTTTTGGAAAACGTTTATATTTTGATGAATAGTGAAAATTAGTAAATTTTAATTAAAAAAACTTTTTTAATCAAAATAATTAATAGTGATAAATTATGAATTTGAGTGGTTTTAAAGTATATTTAGAATATATTTTTACCATTTAATACAATATTAGTCATTTTACATAATTTCACAATTAAACCGGACATAAACAAGTGTCAAACATTTGATTGTTATTATATCTTAAAAACACGCTTTTTGTTTTGACAGCGGGAATTACTTTTAAAATAATTTCTGCCACTTCTGTGTTTTGAATTTTGAGAAATGGATTCCATATTTTGAATCGGGATGTCCAAATTGTGTAAATAGGTATCTTTTATTTTTACACATTTTGAATAATTACTTCGGTGAATATTTTATTTACCATGGTTAAAGGGTAAATCCAGTAAATAAGAGTAACAAAATAATATTATAATAATAATAAATTACCCTAAAATATGTCCTAACCTTTTTTGTGGATATATTTCCGACCATGGGCATCTTTGGGTCGATTTTGGGACCCCATGGAGCCACTTGTAGGTGATAGGGACACATTATATTAATTAAGTTAAAGTAAATACAAAAATGACAAATACTTATATCTTTGAGAAACAAAAATTTTACATAGGGTTATATATGTTATATTTTCAATTATAAATATTCATTAGAAATCTAAAAATAGTTCCTACCTAATTATATTTTATTTATAATTTTTAGACATTGAAAAAGTAAAAATATATATGACACAATAATGATGCAGTATTTTCCTTATTAATGAAAGAATCAAATAATTGGTAATATAAATGTTAAAATAAATATAATTTGAAAGTTTTTATGAAATACATGAATTTAATAGGTTAATAAGACATGTTATAATTGACTAAATGAATTATGTTCGAATTAATAATGTTGTTAAGACATTATCAAAAAAAATTATTAAATATTGTCAAAATTGACATAAAAGAGTTTTTAAAACAAATATTATATTATTAATTGATATTAAATTCCTAAATATATAATGTTCATCCAAGAGACTTATATCATGATAGGTGTATCATTAATTGACCACTTGGTGGTCTCTTGGATGTATATGGTAATTTTATTAACTATATAATATAAAAATACAAAGTGACATGGTAAATGTCAATCTAATTAACTAAGAGTTTAAACTAAAAGATAAGGTTAATATAATGACAAAAACCTATCTAAAATATTTTTGTTGATTATTTTTCGACCTATTCCTACCTTAAAATTTAAATAATCCACTTTTGAGCCATTATAAACCTAATATGAATTTATTATAGAATAATATTTCTAGCTCTTTCTAAAGAGCCCCTCACTCCTCGTATAAAAGCGCACCCCCCCTTCTCATTAATTGACACTTTCAAAGCCTTTCCGTTCGGCCAACCCCTTCCCAATTACTCTTTAAACATACCTAAATTCATCCTAGAGGCATTAGTTTTATCATAAATCCAACCTAAGGATCCCTTTTGATCAAATCAAAAGGAAGAACCCGAAGAAGAGGTAACGTCTTCACCACCCTCTTTCAAATTCATTTCTTCTTCAACTTCTTCTTTCTTTGTTATTTCTATTCTAAAATAATAAATCTAGTATCTCCTATATACTATGATGTTATTAAAAGTATGGTACAACCATATTCATTATTCTATCCATCCTTTGAATGACATGTCACCATACATGCGTACGTACGGCTTACCGTCTCCACGTCGTGGTGCAATTGTTATTCAATACATTATTATTTGGATGGGTATAATAATGATGTGTATTTGATGTAAATAATAAATATAACATTATAAGGATTATGTATATATGATATACCATTCAATTATATATTAATTTAATATCCAAAGAATGATATTTTCGCTCGTGCGTACGTACGGATTACCGTCTCCACGACATGATGGCATTCATTTCCAAGTTCAACATTCATCGACGATTATAAAAATATATATTACTAATAAGTATATAATATATGAAATAATAATGCTACTAGAGATATATATATATATTTATATATATAAGTATTTATATACATACATATATCTTATTCACTTACTTCCGTTCAAAACTATATGAAAATAGAAACAACATTTATGCGTACGTGCGGACTACCGTCTCCATAAATAGTGTTTTCCATTTCATATATATGTCTATTATACATATTAATATTCTAAATATATATTATATATTTATCATGTTTTATATGCTGGAGTTATTTAAATCATGATCTAAGTGATATAATCAAGATTAACATGTTAAAACACGTACGATAAAGAAAGCGATTATTACCCGAAATGATAATTTAACATGGAAATTATTATTAAATGTGTAGTATAAATTAATAAATGAATCATTTATGATATCATAAATATTAATATGGTTCTTGAATAATTTAATAACATACTACGATATTAGTACAGGAGGTTAAACGTACCCTTGACTAAAGGAAAGTGCAAGGTAAGGGGTTTCTTATCTCACTTTTAATTCCGTGAGATTTCTATAGTTCACCACTTATTTATTGGATGTGGTGTATTGTGTACATTCATTTTATATGTATTATCATGATACTCTTTATATTCATGATATTATATGATTAATTTGATGTTTATTGACTATTGTTAATACGAATCGATTGATTACAGCGAGGTAAGGGGTTTTCATCTCACTCCTTATTCCCGTGAGATTCATGCCATATTGCCACTATTACGTTTTGTGTGGTGTATGTACTACCCATAATTGTATTCTTTGTGTAATAAAATTTAATTTATGGATATTTACATATTCATTATATGATACCTCTTTCATGGGGTGTATGTTTCATATGTTACCAAATTGGTAAGGGTTTATTTCACAATCTCTTCATTATCCGAGGTTGTTTATACGCAATTATCTATTGGGACATTTTTATCATCCACATCCATGTTTCTAAAAAATGTCTTTCAAAACATTTTTAATATTTAATAAACAATTGGTTAAATTCATTTGTACCCTTATTTGACCTTATACGTTTTTGAAGGGAATCTTTATTTCGTTTTCCAAAAAAGTTACTTTTTGACCTTTTCGACAAAACTAAGGTAAGAATATTTTTTTTACTTATACGGAAGGTGTGGTATTCTCTATCGTTATTACACCTTTGAAGATTACATTACATTCTTATAAGTATATTTTCAAAATAAAGGTTTTATTTTATAATTATGTGATTTTTAAATGATTTCAAAAAAGATAGATAGATATTTCTCTCAAATATATGAAAATCCAGTGCAAATGTATACGTATTTAACGCATGCTAATTTTTTTTTTCAAAATACCCAACTCTCGAGTGTGGTAGACAAGAAGGGAGAGTTATTTTATTTTCAGAAGCTTTCATAATGTTTTCAGAAAAACACTGGAGTATATTTGAGCAATTTTAAACGTAAGTATCTTCTAAAAAATTGCATCGGTAGGTCTCATAAGACAAACTAGTGTCTTGGCATAAGGCCTTGACAAAAATATTTTTTGTAGTCTTGGCACGAGGCCTTGGCTATGTGGTTATGATTGTCTGGAATTATGCATTCCATCATTATGAAAGTGTTTATTGATATTGCATGTGATTAATCAATTAGTGGAATATCCATGTGAATAAGTAAATGGAATTATTTAATTTCATTTTTTCCATATTATGCTAAAGTTCAAGTTTAAAAGGATTTTGTTTTAGTTATACATTTCATTAACTTTTTATACTCATTTATGAAAGTTTTCGTTGTATTATTATCCTTACTGAGCATCTGAGTTCACCCCTTTCTATATTTTATTCTTCCTAGGATGTGAAGAAGTATTTTATGAATGACCTGAAGGGATAGAATAAGGGGATATGAGTGTGGGGATAAGATGTTGTTTTATTTTAACTTTATGATGTAATGTTACACTTATGAATGTATCTAGCTATTCAAAGGCTACTAAACTAATTGGTATTTCGAGATGTGATCTTTCTTATGATCATGCCAATTTTATTTAATAATTCACCGACTATGGGTATCTAGGGTCAGGGCGTTACATACAGCCCAGAAAAATATCCCACCATTTTACACATATTATATAAAAAATAAATGATTTTCAGATAAAACATTACAATCAGTTAGGGGACATATGTAGATTCATTTTCATCATCTATGGTCCACTCCAATTCAGCCATCTAGAAGCTAATTCAGGCACCTAGGTTATGTATATGCAGGTTGGATGTCATTTTAGATCAAAGGTGGAAAATTCTAAATTCCACAAACATTCCACAACCCTAGGCCTACCATAATCAAGTGAGAAGACTTGAAATATTTGGGGATCTACCCAAGACTCATGAAATTCCTATTTATGGAAGTGGTGGTGGATTAGTTTATCATATTTTTTGTTTTCTTTCATTGTAATGTTACGTTGCGATTCTGTTGTCTCGAGTTTTTCTTTCATATGTAAGTTGTTCTAATTAATTTTAGTTTCTTAATAAAAGTTATTATTATCCTATTATTATATTCTTATTCATATAATTTTGATACCCTTGTCTAAAGGTGTGAATTTATTCATACCAAACCTTGTGAAATTCTCACACAACGATGGAGTGATCATTAATTTTTTACTTATTCAATTCTTCCCTCATGAGTCTACTTCCTGCTTCCATTGAAACAATCGCATCAATGGATGGATAACTCACTTATGTCTAGATCCAAGGGAGTAGAAAGGGGATGGATTGGATGTTATTTCTGACTCCATTAATCTCTAATAACTTCTTTTAATTGAGAATTCTATTTGATGATCTTTAAACTTTTTTCCCCTTTTTTAATTTTAATGTCGCACACATCAAGTTCTAATAAGAACCTTTACCTTGGAGTGCTCAAAAACATGATCCTCCAATTGTATAGGTGATTAATATTACGGTTTGTAGGTATTAAACCAAGAAGTCATTATCTTTTTTGATCTTATTAATAAACCCATCTCAAATATAAGAAATTGTAATATTTGAAAAAGGAATGCATCTAATCCACCCCAACTGATAACCTAGGATTAACTCATTATTTTAAATTGAAATCACTAAGTATTTTAGTGTTCACTTTAACCTATCTATACTCAACCCATTTTGGGATCTTCACATGCAAAAACAATGTATATAATGTCTGTGTATGTAGGTTACTTATTGGGTCTCGGATGATTCGACAACCCAAGCTAAACTATAAGAAAAACTTAACCCTAAAATCTTGGGTAAATTTGGGTGATACCAAGAAGTTTGGTTCCTAGGGAATCATTATTATTATAGATCTCTTTGTTATTTGGGGATGTCAAGGTTGATAGAGTAGTATTTTGGGTATTGAGGGGTTGGTTTGAGAAGAGCGTCATGAACTCTTACTCATTCCGACCCTCGGGTGTCCATGGGAATTCCTATTTTATTAGTGTATTTGGTTGTTATTGATTGTTTGGTGTAGGGATATGAAAAGGGGAGTTGTAATAATGGTATTTGTGAAATCATAGGGACTGGAAAGCCATGTAAAGCTAGGAAAGGGTTCTAATAAGGCTCTTTGTGTTGGTTGTGTGTTTGACATATGGTCGCCAACCTTATGGTCAATAAACCCACCAATACTAGTTCCCTTTTGTGGGTCTCTTGGACTTTTCATGAATTCTGAATTTTGTTTTAAAAATCCTCATTTGAGAATTTTAAAAATGGTTATTATAGGAATGTTTGGTTTTTGAAAAGTGGAAAATGTTTTTCAAAATTAAATATGATAAGGGTTTTTGAATGTTGGGTTTTGTGAAAAAAAACACGAGGATAAAGGGGAAATGATTTAAAGGGATTGAATTTCATTAATATAAACTTATGGTTTCATGAAATAAAATGTTTTTAAATCTTGTATTATTTTAAAGTGATTATGAGAATTGTTTTAAATAGGGTTCTTGGGCTATTTAAAAGTGTTTGAATTTGATGAATTGGTTTTGGAAATTTGGTTTTAAGAGGTTGGTTTTTTTCTAAAAATGTGTTTTCACCTTTTTGTTTGTCAGATTATGAAATGTGGCCGTGATTAATTTTAAAAAATGTGAAAGGTCAATTTGAAATAGAAGATTTGTTTTGTAAGTTCTATTAATTGAAATGTATTGGGTTTTTAATCATATGGTTCCTGATGAAGTTTGGTTTTTTTAGGGAAATATGAAAATGGTTTTTGATTTGGTGGTTAATTATTCTTTAGAAGGTATATGATTCTTTTTGGAGTGATTATTTCTTTATTTTAGCCTTTGGTGTTTTCAGGGGTGCTCACATTCATGGTTTTATGAATATATTGATGAATGTCTGGTATGGAATGGTGGTTGGGTGCCTGAGGTGGAATGAAAATGGGCATATGAGTGTGACTTAGTAAGACACCATTGGCGAATGCGAAAATCCACTAAGTTGGTTTGTTTTTAAAAAGTTTTTTAAGATGAAATTTTGTTGTATTTTTGGAAAAAATATGTTTTTGTGGGTTTATTTTTCATGTTTTAGAAGTGTGGTTTGTTTGGTATGCTTCCTCATTATCTATTAATGATACTCTTAGTGTGTCTTGAGGTGGAATCTTATTGTTTTCTCTATTTGGGATCAATTTTTTGTGGGTTTCTAAGGATATGTTAGATGTTTTGATGTGGCTATAGATGGTTCTATGTTGGCAAGGCATCCAGTTGATCAGCCTAAGGATTCGTTTCAAACCATAAATCCACCACTTTGGATGATTACTCGACTAATTTTATGGAATAGAGAGCTATTTGGGAATGATTTAATGTGGTTTAATATTGTGATAATTTTTTTGGATATAGAAATTGTGTTCAGTGTTGTTGATATGTTTCGTTGTAATCCTTTTCTATTCTTCTCTGTGTTCAGAGTGAGAGATAATTGAGATATTTATCTTTGAGTTACTATTTAGATGAGGGTGTGTTGTTGATAAAGTGAGTTTCATGGGGTTTTTTGATCCGTAGATCTTTCTTATGGTACATTAGATGCTTCAAACATCATGGCTCCGTTCGAAGGCCTCGTATACAAGCTTTTCACAAAGACAGAAAATTTCTAGAGGTGTGGGGAGCCCGACTAAGATCCTACCTTTACCATTGTGGTCAGTAAATTTCTATTTTTTTATTGTGTTTTCTAATCACTGTGATTTTTTTTGCAAAGAGTGTGGTAGACATACACCAAATGTAGTTTCTATGATTATGTCATCTCGTATGTGGGTTTCCGATAAACGTCGGTGTGTGCACCACTAATGTGTATTAGGTGCAGTCTTGGTTTTACCTGTTCATTTGTGGAGTGTTTTTTGTGGTTCCTATATTTATTTTTTGGTTTTAGTGGCCCAACATTTGGGTCCCTTCCTTCCCCACCCCTAGTGGTGGTGGTTTTGAAATGCTCCAAAAGTGTTAGCCCAGTCCTTGTAGCCTCCATTCAGGAGTGGGTGGTTTAAATGTTTATGTTTTAACCCTCATTAATTGGATTTGTAGATTTTTTTGGGAGTGTTTTGGTGGTCCTGTGTGGGTGAGGCGCAATTCTATTTCATGTTGAATTCTTTTTTGTTCATTTCTAGTTGGTATTTAATAGTGGGGAGACCCACTACTGGTCTCAAAGATCTTTTGTTTAAGGATTTTTCGGATGGTAGTTGTGATTTAATGGTGAGGAGGCCATTCTAGCCTCCCCCAAAGTCTTTGGCATTCATTATTGTAATTTGTTTTGGGTGATCATTTGGTTAATTGGGAGAATCTCTAACAATCTGATTCTTGTCTTAGTTGCGGAGGTGGTGGCTTGATCTTTCGTTTGATTCTCATAAAGTGGTTGGTAGTTGGTGTTTTGGTTAAGGTAAGAGGATTATGTTTCATTAATGGTGGATCTGGTATCATTGTATTTTTAGGTTGGACCATATTTATAAGTAATCTTTAGGTGTTGATCAATCAGTTGGAATGTGTTCTGGCTTTTTGGGGGCGGAATGTTTTAATGGTGGGTAGATTTGTCACACCCAGATTTTGATGTTTTTTTTGATCTAGTTCATTGGAAATACCGATCCTTTTATTGTGTTTTAGGTGAGATAAATGTTAATTTTTTAAGCTCTATCTATGTCTAATCACCCTACATTGGGTTCCTATTTCTTGTTTTGGATTTTTTGGAGAAAGGGTGGTTACTTTATGATTTGGGTCAAACTGTTAGCCCATTTCTAGATTTAAAAACACATATTGTTTCTTTTATATATAATTTTTATTTCATCAATTTTGAACCATTATAATTCCCACATGTACACCCTTAACATATTCAAATCACCATATCCTTTTGGACCCCTTAGTAATTCATAAGCATGGTGAATTTGGGTTATTTATTCAGGTATTGGGCATGCTAGTGGAACCATTTCCAGTTCTAAAAAATAATGGGTTTCTTTTATATCATGTTTTTTTAATATGTTTTGGTTATTAAATCTTCCACATGAGACAAAGAACCCTAGGATCACCCCCATGTTCCATTTTCCCTCTTTGGATATCATCTTCATTGTAGATTTTGGGTAAAAATCTCAATATTTCTCAAATCATCCATATTTCCCAAAGGTAATTTGTATCATTCATAAATAATTATATTCATAAAATTTTACCCAAAAAACATTTTTAACTAGTTATTCATTACCTTATTATTCTCTACAAAAATATTAATGTCATTCCCTACCCTCTATGGGTGCAGATATAAGATAATATGAAGGGTTTTCCAATTTCACAAGGTGAAATTTATTCTCCTTCTATATCCCTCTTCCTTCTCCTTCAACTTTCATTTGGTTTCATGTTCCCCATTTTCATGAATGACCAAGGGTTACATTATCCAATTATTTTTTTTGGATTTTTTTCATTTAGTTCTGGTCTTCATATATCGATAGTGTCAAGAACTGTGGCAGGTGATATTAAGTGTGTGTCTCCTTTTCTCCATGGTTTTGAGGTAGGTTTCCCATTTCACATGTCCTTTTTATTTAAGATTAATCTTTTTCATGGTATTTTCAACCTATATATATTTTTTGTATTATTTTTTAATCCTTCATTATATTATTTTGGTGTGCAAATTGGTGTTTATGCCTTGGTTTGTGAAAAGTAGTGTTGTTTTGTCATAAAAGTGCACACCAAGTGTTTACTTAAATGTTATGTTATATTTTTCACCAGGTTTGTGAAGCTTAGAACTAGTTTTATGGTATTTATAACATGTTTCAGTATCTTGAATAAAATTATTCCATGTAATTGGTTTTTTATTCCTTTTTCAATTGCTTAAAATAAATTGTTTTGTTTAAAAGTGCATGTCATGAGTTCGGTAAATTGCCCAATTTTTTTTATGTGTTAAGTGTGATTGAAAAAAAAAAAATTGGATTTATAATGAATTTTAATAATGGAAATTTTTATTTTTGGTTCCTTCTATATCTTTACAATGTGGATTTGGTTTTACAAACAAATGGGTCTTGGTTTACAACATGTTTTGGCCCGAGTTTCTAGAAAATGGCCTATTTCAAATCATTGTGAAAATTGTTGTTTTTTGAATATGTAACCTGAGAATTTTAAGGGATTTATGAAATTATTTTCATGAATTAAATGGTATGTATACACCACCTTAATAAAATTTAAATTTCTTCCTTTTTCAAATGTTAGTTTTGAGAAAGGCTTAAAGGCCCGTTTGGAAATTTTCTTGTAAAAATGGTTTCCATGTGTATTTCATATTCTATCTTTTGGGGCCATTTTATAGTGCATAAAATTGATTTAGTAAATTATTTTGAGATTAAAATTTAGTTTTTATATATTATTTATGGGTTTCTGTCATTAAAATATTATTTTTGAATGGATTTTATGTGTAAGGCCTCATTATACTTTTTGAAATTATTTTATGAAAACTTAGGTTATTTATTGATCTCTGAAAGAAATGTGAGTCATGTGTGTGAGATTTTTGATATTTGTATGATTTTTAAATGTATTATTCAAGATAAAATGGTATTTTATATATGTGTAACATGTTTGAGCATAAGAAGGGAAAACTTGAGTATCTAGGTGGGTGGACATGTACTAGAATGCTAGTGATCCAGATGGGTTTTTCCCTATATCACGTAGAAAGTTTGAAGATGACAACACTAACTAAACTATTATTATTATGATGTTTGGGACCACTAGTTTATGTATGATTCTACTACTAGAGGATCATGTTCATGAGAAAATATGTTTTTTATGGTTTCTGTTACAGCGAGATACGAGGTGCCTGGGGCCCACAAAGAACAAGTGCTTAGGGGTGTCCCCGTGACTTGTGCTCATTGGATATTTTTTACTCACCATCGGAACACATCATATTTACATGGTAAATTAAGAAGTTTATGTGTTTTATTTAAAAGTTTACATTCTTTAAAGTATCCCTCGAGAAAACAATTTTCATTTTTAAGTTGCACCTCTTTGAAAAATTGATACTAGCATTCTTGTTTATAAAACCTGCAAGTTTTGATCTAATAATTATTATAGAAAGGAGACACATTTGGAAAACATATTTTTATATATTTTATCTCAAACATGAAATTAAAGTTTCTTTTATTTTAAAGGATGTGCATTGGTAATAGAATATCAAGCTAACCTACTGAGTTTTAATACTCACACATATAGTTTTTCTTCTATTTTTTTCCCTTGTTCATGTTTTAGCTTGAGTTCAGTCACGTTGGGTGATGAGTATTCATTATGTTCGAGAGAAGTGGGGTCACATGGTGTTAGTGTTGGATCGGGTTACACCAAATATACATAAAAGGGGGGTTTAATTGTGTATATTACAATTTCTTCATGAAATCGTGATCTGTCCTTTTATCTTTATCAGAATGATTAAGCAGCGGAAAATAAAAAAGCAAAGGATGCACGATGTAGAGTGGTTCGGGGAATATAAGTTCCTGAGTCCACTCCACAAATTCTCTACATCACAAGCTTAGTGATTTTCACTATCTGTTCCTCTTATCAACAGACCATTCCACAACTGAGTGCAGGCAGTTGACACCTTTACAAATTTAATGCTAAACAGAGCCTTATAGTTCATACACGGAACCTAACACACATCTTAGTATGAGAATCCAGTCACATAAAGTAAAAGAGTATTTTTTTCATTGAAATACTTTCTAGTTTTTCCTCACAATTGCAACAACACGCAACTTAAAGTCAATGGATCATCAATTTTCAGAAATGATATTCTTTGGGTAAGAGTAGTTCTGAGTTGATCCGGTTGCAGTAGATCTTGAAATATAATTCAAAACTTTAACAGCAGTCGATTCACAAAAGATATTCTATGTAAATTCAGTGAATCTTCAATCTTTTTTCTTCTTCTTCTGAAAACAGAGCTTCATCACTCTTCATAACAGTAGATCTGTAAGTATCGATTGCCTCTATAAATTGTAGCAATGAAAAACTCAAGATTTTGATATATATTTTTCATATTTTTGATGATTTTCATCTCTCTCTCTATAAAAAAATAGTATAGATATATATAGAATAAAGATGATCCTTATCCTTTTAAATTTATATCCACAAAAGTCACCTTTAGAATCTGGATATTCAAAAGATTGAATAACAGATCAGTCATAACTCCCCTTAAAATTCTCCTTGAAAAGATCCTCTAAAATCAATCCATTGAATCATAAATAAATATCTTTGAATAAGTCAAAGACAAGATTTAGTCTCAGGATTTTAATATACATAAATACCATTACTTTCATAATATCATAATTTAAATATCCAATGCCAAACGTAGGGTTGAACTACATAGCATACATTCTCTGAGTGTAAGGTTCACAACATAAGGTTGATCAGGAATGTAATATTTGATGATCCATTCTTCAAACATAAGTTTGATCTAAAATATAACTTTGATCATCCATAATTTTCTCTTCAACTCTCAAACGTACGGTATATGATCCATATTTTTCTCTACTTCATAAAATAATGTTCATGATTCGTACTTTTCAATCAAATATACGGTTGTTTACAAAAGTAAGGTTGATGAACCATACTTTTAGAAACAAATGTAAGACACCTCTTCCGTACTTTTCTGATAATCTAAACATAAGGTTCCTTCCAAATGTAGGGTTATTCTTCAATACATTTTTGAAAACGTTTGGTTGTTTAACCATAATTTTATGATAATCCATAAAGTAAAACAACAAATTCTTTCTTTATGCTACCCTTCTTAATGTTGGTTATGAACAGTGTTTCCAGAACATGCTCAAGTGATTTCTAAATACTTTATCAATTGATTAATGTTGATCAAACACTTTAAAATTTCTCCAGAAATAAGAATATAAATAATATAAATTTTCTAAAATATACTCAAGATATAATCATTATAATAACAAATAAGGGTACTTGTGAGCATCAAAATAATCATAAAGATATAGAGTATTGTTCTCAACAATTTTCCCTTAATAATAATAAAATAAAGTATTTTTGAAAATGATACTTGCTAAAAAATCTCCCCCCTTTTGATGTTCACAAAACCCATTAAATAACTAATGAAATTAATTTTCAAAATTAATTGCATGTAGTTTATAAATTTGAAAAGATTAGACAATATTTAATTTAAAAAAAATTATTTCATAAGGAAATTAATATTGTGTTATCCATAGTTACATAAAAGAAAACATTTAAAATTTCTCCCCCTTTATAAAGTAAAATAGAATGTCTCTTCTCCCCCTGAGTAAAATATTAAAATAAAAAATTCCAATCCAAATTCTTTCAAAGAGATAACACTTACAAATTTTTTATCCAAATTAAATTTCTACCCCAATAAAATATTTAAAAGAATAAATAAATGTTGTGTTTATACAAATTTTTCTCCCTATTTATGATATAAAAAAGAATGATGGAATATATAATATAACACATTTTAATTTAGAACTGAACTTAATTAAATGTTGTTATAAAATTTTTATCAATATTTGAAGTTGGATTACTGGCTCTTTAATATGGACAGTATAGTAAAACAAACCAATAACACATAAAAATAGAATACAGAAATATTTTATTGAAAATATAGTAAAACTACATGAATGAAAACAAGAATCAAGGTTAGGTTAAGGTATGAGATAGGTTTCATCTTCTTTGAATAACTTCTTTGAATTCTGCCAACTGAGTCCACAATAATTTCATTCGTCCATCTCATAACTATATAATGAGATCTCTTCATTCTTGATTCAAATGAAGATTTTTAATCAAGTTGACTTTGAATAACTCATGTAGCATCTCTTACTTCTCCCTAAAAATATTTAACTTATCAGTGAACTGATTCAGTAAATCTCTAATTCCTGGTTCATTCAAAGTCAACTACTTAATAAGAAACTTTTGATTCTCCAACAACACAGATAAAGGATAATTATTGCATTGAAGGTCCTATTATCTGGCATTCATATTATTATCATAGTTGTAATGCCTTGAATTCTTGTGATTAGATCAAGTAAAGTGCCTGATGTACTGGCTTCATTATTTCTGACAGCTACGAATTATTGCTCCATGAAAGATTTAAGCTCTAGTAAATCTAACATCATCACCATTTCAGATTTTATATTTGCAACTTAAACCAACATTTCTTTCTTGAAATTTTCATCTTCTTTCTTAGAAATAGTACTGGATTTCAGTCTTTGAAATTTTATATGTTCCTTTTTATAATGCTCTTCTTAAGTTAGAATTTTAAAAATTTAGCTTTATTTATCTTTCTGTATAGATCTTTCACAAATTCTTTCATAGAATCATAGGCATGCTATTGTTGATTCTTAGTTTTCACTTCAATTTGATGCATCAATACCAAGGGAAAAGATTATGTATAAAATGTTTCTTCATTATCTCTCTGAACTGTCTTTCCTATAGAATTTTCCTTTGAGTCATTCCTTGAATCATCCACAAAAAAAATTCATTCAACAGTTCAATATGAACCTCAGAAAAATTTTCTTATTAATTCTCAACATCAGTAGGAATTTTCTCTTCATGAGCATCTTCTTCATTAAATTCTTCCAAGTTAGGATATTTTAAAACTGGTTCCTCTTGATCGACTTCCTTTTGAATAAATTATATAAGGTATGTTCTAGATGCAGCCTCTGCCTCTACTTCTGCCTAATCTTGAGACACAATTTCTTGTTCCACTTGAGTAGTCACCTCATTCTGAGCAACAACTCCATTTTTCTGCTCTTCAATAGTAGATTATCTTACAAACTTGTAGCTCCACAAATCTCCAGTAGTTAAAATATTTAATGCCACAGTAGGCTCCTCAGCAACTTGAGTAACTCTGGTTCTATTAAGTTCAATTCCTTGCTAACTTCTCTCAGTAGGTGCATCAATAAATTCAAATTTTATCCTCCTTGATACTCCACTATTTCTAGATTCAGCTACTCCTTTTGATTTTATAGGTAGCTCATAATCACTGTCTTGTTCTTCTTTTTCTCCAACAGGAATGAGTTTGCCTTTTATTGTGCTCCAAAAGATTCCAATATTCTTTAGTGTTCTAACATTAAATATGTTGCTACAGTGGCATCTCACACGGGCATCCACTAGCCTTAACATATCTTTCTTAAATAAAATATTTGAAAGGAACCTTACAAAGGGATAAAAGTTCATTCTCTCTTCTGATTGGAAGAAATAATTGAGATATCTCACCATATATCTCAAAAAATTCAACTTAATATCACTCATAAACAGAAAAATTATATACATATCAGCGTATAATATTTTCTCCATCTCTGACATTCTGGGTGCAATACCTGTTTGCCCAAATTTAACTAAAATATTCTAGTCAGGCTCTAGATTTTTCACTAACATCTTCCTTATATTTGTAGAACCAAACAAAAAATATATAATGTCCTCTAACTTATGGAAATTATCACCAATATTCTTTAAATAAAAATGGAAAACTCTTTCATGAGGTCAGCTAAGAATTTTGGCTATCTCCACAGAAGAAATCGAAAAATCTTTGTCCTCGGTCTTAGGTATTATTGAATCTTCATCTTCTCCCATAATAAAATGAACTGATTTAAAAAAGTAATAAATTTTTACCTCATATAGAAACTTTTTATAGTATCAATTAAAGGTTTTATCATGTTTTTGAAATTCTATGGATTGCCTCAGCATCAGATCCATCTGGTACAACCATTCCATATTGATCAATTTTCTATGAAAAATATTTCTTCCTGTCGAGTGTTTCCTCTTGGCATTGCTGGTTTCTATCTCATTAGTCCTTTTGATTTTAGCCATTGCTGGAAAAGATTTTTGAAGGTTTGAAAAGCTAGGGTTTTGATGGTTTAGGTGTGGGTAGAGAAGAGCGGTATAATTTCTCCAGGTTTCACGGGCATTTTTTTAAGAAAATGAATGATTTATAATTTGAAAATGCTCTTCCAGCCTTGATTTCCGTGTCATTATGCACATAGTAATTAATAAATTATTTAAAATAAAAAACGTATGTGGAAAATGAAAAAAATTTAAACTATACAAATGAAATTTTAAACTACTATAAAACAAGTAATAATAAAAAGAAATAAATAAGATTTAAAATAAGTTATTAAAAATTTTAATTTAAAAAATAAAAAAACCTAGCTCCCCCTTAAAAAAATCAAACCTAGAAGTGGAAAGTTGTTTAGTAAAAATATCATCTAATTGAATTTCAGTTCTTACAAATTATATGAATATATCCTTTTTAAGAACATGATCTCTTAGAAAATGATGTATGATGTAAATATGTGTTTTTTATCTAATCTAAAAATTCTGATGTCAGTATCTGAATATGAAATTAAATTAAGATCATAAGTTTTTTGATAGAGAAGAGAATGAAAAATAGTTCCTTTTAAATATCTAAAAATTATTTTAACATCACTTAAGTGAGATTTTTAGGTACATATTGAAATCTAGCACAAATACATATTGAAGACAATATATCTGGCTTGTTAGTAGTAAGATATAATAAAATACCAATCATACCTCTATATAACGTGTTGTCAACTAATTTTCCAGTTTCATCCAAATCAAGTTTTATATTAGTACACATAAGAGTTGAATATGGCTTGCTATTTTCAAGTCCAAATTTATTTTGTAAATCAGTAATGTATTTACATTGATTTAGAAAATTACCAAAATCTTTTTTATAAATTGGAAGTCCTAGAAAGAAATTTAAATCTTCCATCATACTCATTTAAAATTCTTTTTGCATTAAATTTGAAAACTCTTGACAAATTTTTTTTTGAACCAAAAATTACATCATCGATATCAATTTGAACAAATAAAATATTAGAGTTGACAGTTTTCTTAAAAAATGTTGGATCTACCATCCAAATAGTAAAATATTTTTTTAAAAGAAAAGAATTTATTCTTTCATACCAAGCTCTAGGTGCTTGTTTAAGGACATAAAGAGATTTAGTAAGATTAAAAACATAATTTTGTTTTTGTGAATTTTCAAAACTAGGAGGTTTCTCAACATAAACTTCTTCCAACAAGTAACCATTTAAAAAGGCATACTAAACATCCATCTGAAATAATTTGAAGATCATATGAGATGCATATGCTAAAAGGATCTGAACGTATTCTAATCTAGCTACAGGTGCAATGGTCTCATCATAAGCTATACCTTCTTTCGGATTATAACCTTTAGCTACTGGTCTTACTTTATTTCCAGTTATTATTCCTTGATCATCTTGTTTATTTCTAAAGACCCATTTAGTTCCAATAATTGGACAGTTTTGAGGTCTTTAAACTAAATTCCAAAGTTCATTTCTCTTGAATTTATTTAGTTCTTCTTGCATTTCTATCATCCATCTTTCATTAACTAAGGCTTCATATAATGTCTTAGGATATAATTGAGATAGAAAAGAATATAATTCAACAAGATTTATTTCATTTTTTCTAGTTTTAATTCTAGTGTGTAGGTCTCCTATAACAGTTTCTAAAGGTTAATTCTTTAGGTTTTTTGACTATCTAGGTAGTACACTGTTAGGTTCTTCAATGTCATGTCCTTTTGAACTAGACTGAATTTTATTTAAATCTTTTTCAAAGTAATCTTTTATGTTCTCTTGTATCATGTTATCATTAGAGTCAGATTCCTCAGTTTGGTCTTTCCTTTTCTCAAAGGGGTCATATTAATCAAATTTCACAGGAACTAATTCTTCAAAAATCCTTGAATTTTTATTAAAAATTCTATAAGCTTTCGAAATAGCAGAATATCCTAAGAAATGTTCTTCATCAGATTTTGGATCAAACTTACCAAGATTAACCTTGGTGTTTAAGGTGTAAACCATTCGTCCAAAAACATTAAAGTAATTTACATTAGTTTTTTTGTTATTCCATAGTTCATATGGTGTCTTTTTAAAAATTGGTCTCGTTGAAACTCTATTTATTATATAATAGGTTGTTCTTACAGCTTCTGCCCAGAAATAGGTATGAATATTGTACTCATTTAGCATAGTCATATCCATTTTTTGAATATACCTATTTCACCTTTCAACAATTCCATTTTTTTGATGTGTTCTTGGTGTAGAGAATGTGTGTTTAATACTTATATTTGAGTAAAAGGAATTGAATTCCAAATTCTCAAATTCTTCACCATGATCACTTCTTTATAAAATTATTTTAGAATCATTTTCATTTTGAACAGATTTTCAAAAACTATCAAATATAGTAAAAACTTCATTTTTATTTTTTAGAAAATAAATCCAAGTAAATCTGGAATAGTCATCAACTAAAACATATACATAAAATTTATGATCCAAGATTTATATTCTTGAAAGTACAAACAAATCCATATGGATAAGTTCTAGAGGATTATATGTAGCATTTTTGTTAATAGATTTGAAGGATGATTTGTGCTTCTTGCTAAGTTGATATGCATCACATAATCTATCACTTTCAAATTTGATACTAGAAAAATCAAAAACTAATTTTTTATTAGATAACTTATGTAAATCATATACATTGAAATGTATAGAACTTCTATACCAGATCCAAGATTAATTTATCTTATCTGTTAAGCATTTTACTTTTTGGTTAGACAAGTAATATAAGTCCAGGGTGTTAACATTATTAGTTCTTGGTGCTCTAAATTTAATAAATTTATCTTTAAAAATAGATGAAAAAAAATTGTTAGAAAAATCAAAAAAATAACTGTTATCACAGATTTGAGAGATACTTATCAGTTTGTGTTTCAATAACTGTATATAGAATACTTCATTGATTGAGATAGCTTCTGGATCTACCAAGGTTCAAATGCCAATAATTTTACGTTTGGAATTGTCACCAAATGTGACTACACCACCATCCTTTTGAGTTAGAGTTCTGAAATTGGATGATTTCCCACTCATATGGATAGAGAAACCACTGTCCATATACCATATTTCATTTTGGCATCTGTGACCTGCTTACTGCAATGGAATTTAAACAAAGATTTCTTTTGGTACCCATATTGTATTGGGTCCATTAATGTTAGCTAGCAAAGACCTAGGAATCCAGACTTGTTTTGTTTTTCTATAATTAATAAAATCATATAAACTACTTGAAACAAAGGCTTTATTAATCCCACGTATTTGTGGTTTCCTTAAATAACGGTTTTTAGATATGTGACATTTTCTTCCATAGTAGTTAAAAAATTTACCTTTTATACTTAGGAAAAAATTGTTTTTATACAGTTTTGGTTTGTCACCTTTACTGCTTATTCTATATATTTCCTTTTTAATCACATTCTTTCCATGTATTTCATTTAGTGTATTTTATCTTTTTAAAAAAAATAATAGCTACACTTTTTTATGTCTCTACTTCTATTTGCAGTTTTTTTTAGTTTCATTATTTGTATAGTTTTTGTTTGATGAGTTATATTTTTCAATTAACTCTTGATGTTGTTTTAGCAGAGTTTTTCTTTCCCCTAAAACTGTAGTATGAATATTTTTCAGTGATTTATGTTTATTAAATAAGGAATCATATTTATCTTCAATCATATTGTAGTAGGCTGCAAGTTTATTATTTGAACAACTAACACTAGAATCAGAATCAGATGAGTAGTAAGATTGTACCTTATCAGCTTTTTCTATAAAGCACATGTTTGCTTTCAGATTTGATTATTCTCTTTCTGAATAAGAATTTGATGAGCTGATGGGGTCTTCAAAAACACTCTAATTATATTTAATTGCCCTTTTGTCTTTCTATTCATAATCATTATTTTTGAAAATTTTCTTCTTATTTTCTCCTTTTAATTGAGGACAGTTAGGTCTGATGTGACCCATATTTTTTTGCATTCATAGCATCTGAATTCCTTTGGTTATTTTTCATCCCTTTCAAAGGATTTTATAAATCCTTTCTTCTTTCTATATGATCTACTAAACTTTATGGCCAGCTAAGCCAATTCCACATTTGAATCAGATAAATCAGACTTCTCTGATTTTACTTTGATTCCAATTTTCAGTTTTTCTACTTTTCTTTTGAGATGTTTCCTTCAAAGAAGTATTTTCCTTTTTGATTAAAACCTTATTCTAATTTTCTTCATCTTCCATCTCATATTCACACAGCATAAGTGTTCAAATGAATTCTCTCATTATAATATCCTTGACTGGTGAGGAATTTCTAATAGCAACTGATATCACATTCCATCATGTGGTAGTACTCTCAATACGTTCAGAGCATGGTCTGTCTGTTTGATTGGATCTCCTAAGGAAGTGATGTTACTAACATTTTCTATAATCCTTCCATTCATCTGGGTGTTACTTTCTCTTTCAAACATTTTGAATGTGTGGAATTTCAATTTTTTTCATGGCATCCCTCATCTTTCTAACATTGGCAGTTTTTTTATGGGAAACTGCAATATTATTCCACATTTCATATGTCGATTGGCACTGAGATACTCTATTGAATTCATCTGTTCCAAGGCCACAGATGATAGAATTCATAGCATTCAAGTTTGTGTCTAACTCTGCTTCTATTTTAGTGCTCCATGTTTCAGGTTTCTCTAGAATCACATATGGAGTCACAATTTCCGAGTAAACTATGTATCCAAGGTTCTTTAACTAAATGATCATCCATGATTTTTAGCATCCATAATTTTTACCATTGAAGTAGGGAGCTCGAACAATTGACATACCCTCTTTTGTATTAGTCATTGTGCTTTGTATAATCCAAAAACATTCAGATTGTTATAGATTTATCAAAAGAACCACATTTGATACCAGTTGTTGGATCGAGTTATACCAAATATACACAAGAGGGGGTGAATTGTGTGTATTCTAATTTTTTTTCAAAATCATGATCTGTCCTTTTATTTTTATCAGAATGATTAAGCAGTAGAAAATAAATAGAAAACGACACACGATGTATAGTGGTTTGGGGAATAGAATACCCCTAGTCCACTCCACCAATGCTCTACTCCATGATCTTGGTTATTTTTACTATCTTCTCCTCTTATCAATAGATGATTACATAACTGAGTGTAATAAGTTGACACCTTTACAACTTTAAGGATAAACAGAGCCTTCTGGTTTACACACAAAACCTAACACACATCTTAGTATGATAAACCGATCACTCAAAGTAAAAGTGTATTTGTTCTTTGAAATACATTCCAGTTGTTCTTCATAATTTCAATAACATGCAATTTATAGTCGATGGATCGTCGATTTTCAGAAATGATGTTCTTCAAGTAAGATTAGTTTTGAGTCAATCTGGTTTTAGTAAATCTTGAAATATAATTCGCAACATTTACAACAGTCAATTCACAAAAGATATTCTTTGTAGAGTCAGTGAATCTTCAATCATGTTTCTTCTTCTTCAGAAAACATAGCTTAGTCACTCTTCGTAATAACAGATCTGTAAGTCTCGATTGTCTCTGTCAATTGTAGTAATGAAAAACTCAAGAGCATGATATATAGTTTTCTTATATTAAATTATTTTCCTCTCTCTCTATAATAAAAAATAATATAGGTATATATAGAATAAAAATGAGCGTTCTTCTTTTAAATTTAGATCCATAAAAGTCGCCTTTAGAATTTCGATAGTCAAAATTTTGAATTACAGAGAAGTCATAACTCCCCTTAAAATTCTCCATGAAAATATCCTCCTAAATAGATTCAATGAATCATAAATAAACTGATATGAATCATTCAAAGACATGATTTAGACTCGAGATTTTAATCTACATAAAAATCATTTATTAAATAACGCCATAATTTAAATCTCTGATGTCAAACGTAGGGTTGAACTACATAGCATACATTCTCTAAACATAAGGTTCACAACATAAGGTTGATCAGGAAAGTAATATTTGATGATCCATTCTTCAAACGTAAGGTTGACCTCAAATGTAAGGTTGATCATCCAAAATTTTCTCTTCATCTCTCAAACATACGGTATATGATCAATACTTTTTGCTGCTTCAGAACATAACATTCATGATCAATAATTTTCAATCAAATGTATGGTTGTTTACAAAATTAATGTTGATGAACCATACTTTTGAGAATCAAATGTAAGATAATTATTCCATACTTTTCTGATAATCCAAATGTAAGGTTCCTTCCTAATGTAGGGTTCTTCTTTCATACTTTTTTGATAACATATGGTTGTTTAAAAATTCATTTTTGATAATCTGTAATGTAAAACAACAAATTCTTTCTTTACGCTACACTCCTTAAGGTAGGGTATGAACAGTGTCTCCAAAACATGCTCAAGTGATTTTTGAATATGTTATCAATTTAATAACGCTGATTAAACACTTTAATATTTCTTTAGAAATAAGAATATAAAGAATATAAATTTACTGAAATATACTCAAGATAAAATCATTAGAATAACAAATATTGGTATTTGTGAGCATCAAAATCATCATAAATAGATAGAGTATTTTTCTCAACAATTTTCCATTAATAATAATAAAATAAAGTATTGTTAAAAATGAAACATGCTCAACAGTTTGTATGGTCATCAGGTTTGTTTGTTCGGTTTTATTTTTTATTTATACTTTTAGTTTCTTATATAAATAATGTTTAGTATAATTTTATATAAATTTGTATTGGGTTGTCAATTCATTTCCACTATTTTAATTATTATATATATTTGAGAAAAATCATTCCCTTTCGACTATAATTTATTCCCTCGGTGCTTGTCATCATCCTAAGAGGATCGAGAACACCTCTTGGGACTTGTCATGGAGCATCCCAGGTGACTGTTTCAGGGTTGACCTGGACTGGTTCGTAAAAAAGTTTATAGTTTCCAATTGTCATATTAACTAATGATTATAAGGAACAATGATAATATTTCACCAAAATTAAAATAATGGTTGAATCCCAATGGTCACATTTAACTTTATACCCAATAATTACCACATAATTATTTTATTAAAAATTCACTATAATTTCTCCCAAAGGTATTATTTTCATTTATTATGATTTTGATTATATTACTACTATTTCGTTTAATTTCAATATCATTTTTTTGTGGGGAATATGATTTTAGAATACTGGGGTGATTCATACTTTCCCATTTTAGTTATTCTATCATATATTTTTTCATGTAGTAATATTTGGTATTTTAACTGGTTTTATTACTAATTAATATAATAATCATTTCCAATGAGATAAAAAATATTGGTTTCTATTTATTTTATATATAATATAATATAATATAATATGTAACAAACAATTATTTAGAAAATAAATATCATTTAAAATGTTTTGGTCATTACAAAAACCAATCCCTACCTTAGAATGGAAAATATTGAGGTCGAACATATAACTTTAACCGTAAATTCTAAAATGGTTCTTTTTAAGAGTTTCCTAGTAAAAACATTTCCAATATTATCCCTTATTGCGATAAATTCTATATTTAAATCATTATTTTATAATAACTCTTTGATGAAGTGATACTTAACATCAATGTTCATGGATGTTGAATACTATTAAAGATTCTTAAAAATATTAATAGTTCATTGTTTATCACATCACTAAAGTAATGGTAACTTCACATCACAATATAAATCTTATAAATGATCTATAATCTGCATTACTTATGTTCAATCATTAGTGGAAACAACATATTCAGTCCCAACAATTATCAAGGTGAGTAAATTCTACTTCTTTGAATGTTTATGAACACAATTTTCTCCATGAATGAAAGATCCAAAAGATGTAAACCTTATTTAATCAAAACATCATTCATAACATCTATTCAAATAAATAAATACATAAATTTACACTTTACTTACATACATTAGTCCATGGATTTATATGAATATTTAGTATCTATGTATTATCTTTTTATCCATTAAATGAGAACCTTTGGGTGAACTTGTATACTGATCAAAAATTATAACATAATATATAATATCTCTTATTGAATCTATAAAATATATTATACAACTAATAAGCTTTTTAGTTTCACTTGGATCCACATCAATTACTTGTTCAACAATAGACAATAGTTATGCAACTGAAATTAATTTATAAATTGTATTTGAATCTTCCTTGTCAACTTTCAAAACCAGTTCCTTAGAATAATCCCCTTTAGAAAAAAAATTGTTTACCTTTCATAGATAAATTTGTTGGCCATGAAAATTTCAATTCTCACCAAGAATTTAAATTTTATAAATATTCTTCTTTTATTTAGATAACATATTGAAAACTCCTTCATCATTTAAAAAAAATTCATCTGCATAAATAGTAATAATGAGAAATACCTCATTTTCATCTTTAAGGTGGATTTTAGTTTCAACATATTATTTCATAAATATAAATTTCATAAAGGAAGTGACAATATATTCATAAAATTCTCATAATGCATTCATTATACCATATAAATACATCTTTCACCTAATAAAATTATTCTTATATTCCATAGTAAAAAACCCATAGGGTTTTTTAATGTACCCAACTTTATCCAATTTATCATTGAGTAATAATGACATTAAATCTATCTTAATGTTCTTTAATTCCATTTTTGATATAATTTAATAATGTTTTTAGGGTTTCATGTCTTCAAAATGGATCAAATATCTCATCTGTCTCAGTTCCTTAAACATGTGAATAGCCTTCACAAACCAATATGGATTTATTTCCCACAAATTCAAATTTTTTAATCTTATTGATTCATAAAACAAACTTGGTTTTTAAAATATTAATTTATTTAGGCTAAGGTACTAACTCCCATATCACATTATTTTATAATTTATACATCTCTTTATTAATTATAAAAACATCTATTGATGATTCATTACTTCTTGTATATCTCTTCGTTAAACATGAATGAATAATGAAATTTGAGATTATTTCAACAAATATCTCCTATTATGAATATTTTTTCCATGATTTATAATAATATTTTTATCTTTAACTTTATTTTTAAACATTGTATAATATAAGAAAATTATATCATTAAATGAATTAACTAAATAAACTTATTCTACTGAAACTTCTTTATAATTTTCACTATTTTTTGAGGGTTTACATTATTATTTAATAAAAATAGATTCATTATTACCACTTATGGAACATGATTTTTCATGAAAGGTATATTTTTATTTATTTCGTCACTTTTACACCATTAGAGTTAACAATATTTTCTGTTTATTTGTAAAAAATAATGATATCGACTTCTATTGGATTGATAAACTAGAATAATACCATCTACATATCCTAATTCACATATCCCCTAATATTAAAATTTTGATTTCATAATTAAAGGGATCAAAAAAAATATAGATACGTCAAAATATAAGAGTTTTTATTAAATAAATCAAAAGATTACATATCATAATTTATCCTATAAAGACAATAATTTTGTATATGAATTGCTACCCAAGTTTATTTTATAAAGAAATAATGAAATTTATCATGATATAATTATATATTTTGTTCCATATCCCCAAGAATTACATTCATTAATTTTTCAACACCATTTTTTGAGGTCGTTTTGATTCACTGAGGCCATAAAATATACAATTTTTTATTTATATACTCAAATCATACACTAGTATACTCAGTACCATTATCTATTTGAATCTTATCTAAAAATTAACCACAATACTTTTCAACAATTTTCCTTAAACTCTTGATCCTTTTTAGATCATATTAATTATTATTCCTAAACATAATACATATAGTGCATTTATAATCATCAATAATGGAAGTAAAATACTTTTCTCTATTTTTTATTATATCCTCATTGCCTTGCAAAGGACAATATGAATTATCTCATAAGGGTATATAGATTGTATTTATACCTTATTATGTGGAGTATTCATAATAATTTTATTTGGAAAACTATAACACATCCAATTATTTTCACACTTGGATAACGGAAAATTTTGACCACTATCTCTACTGATTAGTTTACACAAATTTCTTTGGCAATGGGGACCGTGTTTTCAACTCCTAAATTGATTTTATTTGTTCGTGCTCAAATAGAAAGAATATCCAGTAATACTTATATAAAACAAATTTCCTCTTTCACATTTAATTTTTTCAAGATACATACATATTTAAATATCATCACAGATAACTCATATTTTAAAAAAAATCACTCCATTTACTTCATTACGTAATTGAGACATACTAATAAGCTTGTGTTTATTTCCTTAATCATAAATCTTTATATTGAATTTCAATTAATATTTACCTATAAATTTAGAACCAACACATTACATTTTTAGTGTCTTTCCATTTATAATGGTTTTAGGTCCTTTTAATTTTTCAAAATCCTATAGTAGATTCAGATAGAGTTCTATATATGGGGAACAACCACTATCTATGATATGTGGTAATTCTTCTTTGAATGATTTGTAAGAAACATCAAAAACCATATATTTATCTTTTACCTTATCATTTAGCTTCTATGATTCACCTTAATCAGAGTCATCTATTAATGGTTGAAATATTATTTCAATTTTAAATTTAGATTTATTAGGTTTCCTCTAAATTTTATTACTTTTAATGGTGTGAATAACACTAAATTTATGTCTTCTAAACCATATAAACTCCCAAATTTATTTATCAATGAAAAACATTCCATACCATGTGACTTAAACCCTTATAGTTTCGATATAAACCATTTAAGTATTATATTATATTAAAAAAATAGTTTTTTCTAGAAAAATAATCTTTTCATTCCACATTTTTTAAACATTAATATTGGATCCTTTTTCTGAAATAATTGGTGTTCTCATAACACAGTCTTCTACACATTCGACTTCTTTTATAATTTTTTTTTCTTTTACCATATTTAGTAGTTTTTTTCACTAATTCTGATTCATAGAGAATTTAAAAAACCTATACAATACCTTTATTTTACTATATAAACTTCCATATTTATTTGATTCTTATACTTATACATATAACATGTTATACCAATGTTTTTCTCTTCAATTGTGACTAATATTTAATAAATTTCATGTTAGTTTTATTTACATGATTTATACCCAACATCATGAATAGTGTTATAGAAATTCCACATAAATTTTTCTTTTTTAATATATTTAGTTACCATTTTATACTATAGAAATGTGAACTCTTTCTCATTATACTTATCTCCTTCTATCATGATTTTTATATTCATAAATTCAAAAACAATCTTATGAAATTAATAAAATTATTTATGAATAATTAATTTCTCTTTTATAAGAACAAATTAATTTCGTGTAGACTAAAGATATTCTTTTTTTCATATTTTATACATAATTTTTCCACTTAGATGTCTTTAAGAGGCATTCCATATTTTTTCTTTCCAGTAATAATGGAATCTTTTTTTCTTTATTTACCACTACATTACTACAATATTTACTAGTTAATTATTCTTTATTCACGTTATGAATGTTTTGTTTTTCTTTAATATCTCTTGAAAGTCTTACATCCCCTTAATCATCATTTTTATCACTACATTCAATCAGTGATATAACATTTTCCATCCTAAATATTGGGAACTTCTTTCTCATTCATTTAGTATAAACCCCATGGTTTTCAAATGTTTTTGATATATTCTAAAATATTCATCTCTGTTCTTTCACTTCTTCCCGACTAACTCTATATTATTTTAAATTCGAAAAATTTTTAGAAAAACATCAAACTATTTCACAGCAAAATCATTTTAGGGGAATCTTAACTTTAAACCCTTCATTTCAACTATTCCAAATTTTTGAGATTATAGAAATATTAATATGAAAATTTGAACCAAATCAGAATCTGAATCAAAATACAAAGATTCTTCTTCAACAACAACCAATTTTTTTATCATGTATTAATTTTTGGATTTAAAATATATTTATAATTCTTTCTTAACCTTATTAATGATACAACTATTTTTCTATAGATCATAAGATATATGATCATTTTAGTATTTTTGAAGAGAAATATATCTTAGGCCTTTTTACTCTAATGCAGATATATATGAATTAATCTTGTCTAGTAAGATCAAAAAAATATATTCCCAAATATATGTATCATTAAAATTCCCACAATAGTATTGTAAAAACCGAGAATTTTGTGTATTTTTTTTAATTATATGGGATTATTATGAGACTAAAAAATTGATGGAATATGATTTTGAGGCCCAGAGTGCCCAGAATGATCCATCGAAAAAAATGGTAAGCTTTAAATAGAGAATATGAGAAGTTTTTCTAAAAAAGTGGAATAAATCATAAAACAGTACCTAGATCAAACATATGAGGGCACTATTGAATTCAGGATGTCGGTTTTACCTAGGCATGACTTAAGTTTATTCGGCATAGACCTCGACGGGAAAAACCCCAAAATGACATAATAGTAAATAAAATTATTAAATAAAATTATTTTATTTTTTAAATTCTTATAACTGACAAACATTAACTCGGATTAAAAATATGAGACCACTGATGAAATCGTGAGGGTATAATTTCCTTATAAATATACTAAACATGGCTAGCATTGGCCAATAATGGAAATTAGTTTTTGACTTTAAATAAAATAATTAAGTAACAATTATTTTATTGTTAAATTATTTGACTCTAAACGGTAACTCGGATTGAAATATGAGAGAACCGTTGAGCTTGTTAGGGCATTTTTTTATTAGAAATAGCCTAACCTCAATCGATGCGGGTTGAGGGTGGCTCTTAATAATTTTTTGTACTTTTTTATGGTAAGTTCAGCCAATGTGTGAGTGGTGATTTTTATTTTTTAAAATGGTGCCTCGGACTAAAAATATGAGAACACCATTGAATCCGCATCACTAGGATTAGATTAGGAAAATCATAACTTTAACCAGTAAGGTTCAGACTAAAAAATTACTTTTTAGACTTTAAAAATAATAATAAAATAAACTCCTTGAGTTATTTTATTCTCTTCTCACCATTGAGCATCGGATGACAGGACTGTAGTGTAACGTCAGGCTGGAATAAGAGTAATTTAATGACATGATCCTTGGGTTACATAACTACAATTTTCATTGAATTAATGGAACAATAATTGCAGTTCATTAATGAACCACATTTATAAAATGCAATATGGGTGGTTCTTTTCTTCTATTTAAACAAACCTATGGCATGGGTTTTGGGGATCATTATGAGGAAGCTCTAATAAAACACTTGCAGAAACATGGTCTTATTAAGAACACGAGATGAACAAATGTCGATGAACACCCTTCAAGCACAGGTGCATATTTCTCATCTGCAGTATCTTCCAACGAGTTCCATGTATGGGGATTTGTTTTCTTTTTTTTCCTCTTTTTTGTCCATGAATATTATTAGGAATGCGGAAAAACCATCTAATGGGTTGATACATGTTTAATTCTTGAATTCTTGAGGATTATGTGGGGTTTTTTATGGGTTTTTAATGAATAATATTCCTTACCATGTTATAATGCTAATACGGAGGGCATGAGCTGAAGCGAACAAGGAATGACCCCCCGCTGAACTTGTTCAAGATGTGTTCTTCATGGGCGATTGAGAAACATGGTGGAAAGACAAAACCAAAAGCCACACAATGATGAAAGTTCCCAGGGAGGCTCATTGGTACAGTCGGAAAAGAAAATGGACCTCTAGTGGTTCATCGAAGGCCCACGGAAGCCCCACTAGTGCGGCAGCATCGGCGACCGGAGGCCGGCTCTAGCGGGCTGCGAGGGGACGGCGGTGCCCGAAGGTAACGTAGAGGACATGGTCAGCTAGAAGAAACTGGCGACATTGATGGCAGTGGTGTTCCACGGAGAACTGTCATGGCTCTGAGCCGCGGAGGTGGGCGGACCCACGCCCCACGGGTCCTGCAGATGACCTGTCCATGTGGACTGGCCAGGTTGTGTGGCGCCAACTGGTGCCTCTAATGGAGAACCCCAAAATACTGAGTTGTTCGAGAGAGGATCTGACCCCTGCACCTAGCTGGTGGGAAGTGCCCAGCCTTCAGGTCACACCCAACCCGATGGGCTAGTCCGGTCCCGGGGTCTAGTGGGTCGGGCAGGTCCTGCGGCCCAGCGAGCTGAGAACATAGCCCATCCCTTTCAGTTTGGGCCCAAATGAACTGAGTTTGGCCCAATGGACCAGGTCAGGATGGTCTGACCAGGTCAGGTCGGTCCGACTATGTTGGACCAAACCCAGACCCACTTACGGCCTAGTTTCACTTAAAGGGCTTTATCTCCTAAACCAGATGTTCATTTGATGAACTGTTTATGGAACTAGAACACTTAGAAAGAGGCTGTACTTATAAAATAATCTAGTTGGTTTTTTGATAATCTTGGATTATGGTCGGGTTGGATCAGACACGAATCCAACCGGCCCTCGGGCTTAAAATACCTATAAATTACAGATCGAGGGTCCGATTAACGTGTCACCTCTTGCGTTGGAACCCTTGTGACAAGGAAGTTCATCAAGTTACTTCTTCATGGGACTTCGTGGTGGTTGAGGTATGATCGATTTCTTGAGAAGTGGATCCTCCCTAATTTATGTGTGCAAGTGCGGGAATCAAGTCGTTAGTTGGGAAATAAAGAATGAATATTGATCATGTGTGGGTCAGTACCTATTAATTCTATGTGGATCTATGCTCATCGATCCTTTTTGGGTTAGCACTCAACAATCATGTGTGGTTCAGTGCCTATCGATCCTGTGTGGGTCAGCAGTAGAGTGTCTCGATAGAATAAGATGATCTATGTAAAGACCCGTAAAATTCAAGGGAAACTTTTTCTTAATTTTCTTTAGAATTTTACAAGAGCGCGGTTTCTGACGGCACCTGATTCCGAGGCCCGGAGTGCCCGGAATTAATTTCCGAAGTTTGGCTCGGGTACGTTCAGTGAACGAACGAGCGGGAATTTCTAACTTTTGATCCGGTGCTCGGAATTGAAATCCGAGGGCACCGATGAACTCGCAGCGCCGATATTCGCTTAAAGAGACCTTTTCGGGGGTTGCGTTTGTTGCGGGTTGAAAGTTAATTTTTGAGGGTTTAGGTTGAGTTAAATAAAATTTGTGTAGAACAAATTTTATTTTAACTTCTTAAAACCTCTCAAAGGAGGTTGGAAGTGGGACCCACACCCACTTAACCTCCCTTGGGAGGATTAAGTGTGGTGGGGCCCACACGAACCCCCACCTTTTCAACTCCCCACTCTCCCTCTTAATGGCTTGACAAGTTAACTTATATTTAATTATACAATTCATGTATATTAAATAAGTGAGTTAATTTTGGAGTTATCCATTTTGAATTTCAAACCATTGAAATTCTTGTGGTTAAGTTATGAAATAATATAAGTTAAAGCTTATATTATTCTTTGAGTTTCTTTTACCCTTGGGAGGATTTCTTGAGAGCTTTGGAAGCTTTTCTTCTTCTTCTTCTTCAACTCAACGAAGAACGCGAAGAACGTCGTTCTTCAACGAAGAACTTCTCCGCCGAAGAACACGATCCATCCGCGACGCCGTGTCCGCGACGCGACATACTTCTTCCGCGTCATCTCTTCCGCGTCGATTTTCCGCGACGAACGCCTTCGATAACGACTCTTCCTCCGACGTCAAAGGAATCGACACCGATATTCCACGACTCCGTCACCGTGCGACTATCGAGGTAGAGATTCTTGAGTTCGTTGTTCTCTTTATAATTTGATTTTCCTCAAGACTTGACGAGGAACGCCCTTTTTCCGACGAAGAACGCCGCACCGCCCTTCTTCGTCTTCGGTGTCAACGAGAGAGAACACCGCACCTTCCTCGGAAAACCTTCGTCGGCGTACAAGGATTCGCCAACGACGTACTTCTTCGGACGCGCCTCTTCGTCAACGGATTTGACGAACGTCTACCGCGACACCCGATCTCCGCGACGTCGACTTCCACGGACATAGTCAAATCCTCGAACTTAAACCCGAGGTAGGGGATTGTTGTTTCATTCTTAAATTATTCCTTTTCTTGAACATGGATCTGGCATGTCTAACATGAGGCTTGAAATGTTCATGTTGAGTTTTTATTTAACGTGAGGGGGGGGCCGGACCGCATGAACACGGCCGAACCCCCCTCCAACGTTTTTGTTGATTTTTATCTTACGGGAGGAAGCAAGTGGCGTGGTGCCGTCGCACCACGCGGATGAACGTGCAAATATCTTCGTGATGCCGTCGCACGCTCCATGGTAGAAACAACAGAAACGCGACGCCGTCGCGCCGCGTTGGATGATTATCAAAGCACGGCAGAGGGGCGCGGTGCCGTCGCACCGCGCCGGACGACGAACGCCGCGGCCGGTTCCGGGCCGCGGCGGGACGAAGAGACCGCGGCTGGTTCCGGGCCGCGGCGGAAGATAAGACCGGCGGCCGGGCCGCCGGCGTCGGAAGCCGAAGAAGGGGACCAGAAATTCCGGTCCCGTTTGATAAAACCGGCCGGCCAGCTGGCCGGCCAGATGACTTAAAACCGGGGAATTTAATTCCCCGGCCAACCATGAAAACCCCCCTCTTTAAGAGGGGGGGCGTTTCTTTAAAGGGAGGGGGCCGGCTGCCCCCTCGGTTCCACCAGCAGGCCCCCCACGTGGGGGGGGCTCTTTAAAAAAAAGGGGCGCGGCACCCCGCCGCCCCTCCAGCAAAACGCGGGGCTTAGCCCCGCGTGACCACCCCGTGCGGCGCCCGCCGCCGCCAGCGCGGCCCGCCGCCGCCGCCGCCACCGCGGCCCGCCGCCGCCGCCCGCGCGGCCCGCCGCCGCCGCCACCGCGGCCCGCCGCCGCCGCGCCGCCCGCCGCCGCCGCCCGCCGCCGCCGTCCGCCGCCGCCGCCGCCGGCCGCCGCGCCGCCGCCGCACCGCCCCGGGGGGGGGGGGGGGGGGGTCGGGCCGGGTCGGCCCGGGCCCGGACCCCCCCGTTTCGAACCTGATTTGGTTTTTGGCTCATAACTTGAGCCTCGGACCTCCAAATGACGAACCGTCTGCGGCAACGCGATCCTTGGATCGAGACGGTCGTTTCGATATATCGCACTCAAGGTTTCGGGTTACTTTGAGTTCGGCCGGGTTGGTTCGTTCACGAAACCAACCGGGCCTTCGGAGCGGAAACGCTCATATCTTGAGCCACGAACGTCCGATTGACGCGCCGTCAGTCGCGTTGTGTTCCTATTAGTGAATCGGATCTTTTGGCATACTCCGCCCGAGGTTTGGACGCAGGTGGAGTACGGTCGGGTTGGTTTTTCCTTAAAAACCAACCGGGCCCCGGAGACGAAAATGCCAATAACTCACAGACCGGGCGTCCGATTGACGCGCCGTCTGTTTCGTTGACTTCCTCTTGATGAGACGGAACTTTTGACATACTCCGCCCGAGTTTTGGATGCAGTCGGAGTATGGCCGGGTTGGATTGTTCCCGAAATCCAACCGGGCCCCTGGAACGGGAAAGCTAATATCTTTCAGACAGGACGTCCGCTTGACGAGCCGTCAGCGGCGTTGGTGGTTACGTTGAGTAACGGTCCCTATGAGTATACCCTATGGGAGTTCGGGGTACAGTTGAGATACGGCCGGGATTGGTTCGCACTCGAAACCAACCGGACCCCTGGGACGAAAAGACTATTAACTCACAGACCGGGCGTCCGATCGACGCGCCGTCTGTTGCGTTGAGACCCCTGTGACGAGTCGGACCTTTGAGGCACTTCTTCGTGGGACTTTGTGATACTTGGAGTATCGACCAGTAGCTCGTGGAGTGGACCCTTCCGGAGACGAGCGGGCGGGGGAGCGCTTGGGTGTAGCGGCGGATCCGTGGTACTTGACAGTGGTGGTGCGCTTGGATGCAGCATCAGACCCTTGGAGGTGGAGCGCTTGGTTGTAGCGGCGGACCCGCGATACTCTACGGAGTGTGTGCGCTTGGTTGTAGCGACAGACCCGCGACGGTGGAGACGAGCGTGCAGAGTACGGAGACCGTGTAGCCGGCTGAGACCTGACGACTGCTTGACCGACTCGACTTGGAGTGAGTCGACTAGCCCAGTGGACGGAGCGCCCGGTATTTGGCGGCAGACCCACGGCGGACGGAGCGCCTAGTAGTTGGCAGCAAACCCGCGGTACTCATCAGGAGGAGTACCTCAGTAGGCTATCTGGGTGAGCGCCCGGTATTTTGGCGACAGACCCTCAGCGGACGGAGCGCCCGGTAGTTGGCCGCAAACCCGCAGTACTCGACAGGAGGAGTACCTCAGTAGTCTTAGGTTAGTGAGCGGCAGCCTCGGAGTCGTGACAGGACCACTGTACACTCTAGAGACGGAGCTCTTCAGCAGTTACGGTTTCGATAATTAAAATCCTGGTTTGAGCTGAGACTTTTGACCTTGTGTTTACTTCATGATTGAGATGGGTCACTTGCTAACTTTGGTATATGTATGGGCATATACCCGGGTAGTGGTTATCCGTCGATTTCACAATCCTTGTGTTTCCTCATGATTGAGATGGGTTACTTGATAACTTAGGTATATGTATGGGCATATACCTAAGTAGGGTTTATCTGTTGAGATCTTCTTGTGTTTATCCTTGTTGGTTTTAGTGAGACCTTGAGGGTCTCGGGGTCCCTACTGAGTATCGTTATACTCACCCCTGCACGGGCTATGCCCGCACCTCGTTGTGTGGGTTGCAGACGACGGACAGTGCTGACGGAAGCCGAAGGTTCGAGGACTGGACGGTACCTGGAGGTGGACTATACGACGAGGCGGTACCCGGAGGTGGACCACTGGGCGGGACATACTCGGAGCGGATGGCGGGACCCGAGGAGCAGAGGAGCTATCTGTACCCACCCTTCAGGTGGGATTTCCAGTGTACATCTCAGCGTAGCAGCTTTACTTTTCAGTCGTTGTTTTCCCTTTCGAGTTGTACTTTACAGTTGGGCTTGTATTTCCGGCCCCTTTTTACTTTTCAGCTCTTCTTTTTGTACTTAGTGTTTTACTTCCGCTTGTACTCTGTGGTGCTTGTTTTCTTTATAAAGGCAATGCCTTCCCAGTTATCGGGATTTTACGCCTTTGGTGCTAGTCGCCAGCCCCTGGCCTATGGAAGGCGGGCTTGGGGTAGTCACGGCACGGGACCCGAGGACGGGTCGTGACAAATTGGTATCAGAGGAGTTCGGTTCTACCGCAGAACTTATAACTCTGATCTTTCTTTCTGTGAAGCGATAGTGTTAAGAGTACCGAGTGTGGTTTTCAGTTCAGGGAGTCCAGTGTTGGTGCGGGCGGCCGACGTATCCATACACCAGGACCCTGACAACTGATTTCCGACTTTGTGCACGAAAACACTGATTGCGTGTGTGTTTTCAAAGGTTTTTCCCCTTAAAACAGCTCAAACCAGGTCAGCTCACCAGGTATAATCGTTTGATCGTGTTACGTTGTTTCTTTCAGGATGTCTTTTCTCAGACGATCAGCTAGAGCCCGGAGGGATGAGCGTGCTGACAGTCTGTCGAGCGACGAGGCTTCGGTACAGGGCCCTCTTGCAGTTGAGGCACCAGCGGAGGCACCAGCAGTAGGCGATGCACGACGCTTGAGCGCGCTGCACGAGTTCCAGCGCCAGAGGCCACCCAGGTTCCGGGGAGAGACGGACCCGCAGGCGGCTGAGTTTTGGCTGGAGGCTGTGGTGAGAGTCTTCAGGCTAGTGGGGACGCCGGCAGACTTCATGGTGATCTTTGCTACCAGCCTCCTTCAGGCAGCAGCAGGTAGGTGGTGGAGCCACTTGTTTCAGTTCTGCGATGAGATGAACTTCGCATGGGAAGACTTCGAGACCTTCTTCAGGGTGGAGTTTGTGCCAGTATCTCTACACCTCGAGCGTGTACAGGAGATTCTGCCTTTACCGCGTGTTTTTCGATCAGAAGCCGAGTCATCTGTGGGCAGTAGACAGATGATGCAGAGGTCCAGGAGGACCAGACCATCAGTTGGGCGATCTCGGGTTTTAGGACCGGTGGTGCAGGGCACCCGGAGTGGGAACAGAGTTAGCCGTGCAAGGAGCAGGTTGTGTTACTCATGCCGCGAAAAGGGACATCTGGCACGTGACTGTCCGACTCCCGATCCGCAGGCTTTGGGAGAGCCACCGAGATAGAGGCAGCAACAAATGCTTGAGCAACAGTAAAGCAGGTGGACAGGGGAGGAACTAGTGGATACGTCTCTTGTACTTCTAGTTCCATGTTGATGTTGCTTTTATGTAGCGTCTTGTATTATGATCCGCAATAATAAAAGACGCATACTTTTGTGATGTTTTCTTTCCTGTCCTCTTTTGTGACGTTACTAAGAGGTTCCAGTTGACTGTTGACTTGACCCTCACTTGTGAAACATCTACTGGAGGAGACCCAGTTACCACACACTGATGCCGACAGTGTGACTCAACCCTTGGAGGTGAGAGTAACGGTTGGATCTCTTAGTAGTAGCGTCGAGGCCTTAAGACGTCATCCTTGGTATGGATTAGTATCATCCATGTTAGGATTGACTGTTTTAGGCAAAGAATGTGGTTCATCCAGGGGATGAGACCAGGTTTCTCTTTTCAGCAAAGAAGAAATCTTGCAGCTCTTGTGGGACCAGAGATGGTCCGGGCCACGTCAGAAGAGGTCCATGTCATCCAGGAGCGGATGAGGAAAACACAGAGCCGGCAGAAGTCTTACGCTGACAGGAGGCGGAGGCCACTGGAGTTCGAGGATGGCGACCACGTCTTCTTGCGGGTCTCACCTCGACGTGGTATTCGGAGATTTGGCCGAGGCGGCAAAATATCTCCACGCTTCAACAGACCCTTCCAGGTCCTCAGCAAGGTTGGCGAGGTGGCTTATCGCCTGACTCTACCACCTCAGTTGCACCGGGTGCACGACGTCTTCCACGTATTCCAGCTGAGGAGCTTGACGTTGACGATGGGGTGACTTTTACGGAGGTCCCGGTGGAAATAGAGGATCGACAGGAGCGGGTCCTACTTGGACGATCGATTCCTCTTGTGCGCAACAGATGGCGGCACGGGAATCTCCAAGAGAGCACTTGGGAGCGGGAGGCTCAGATGCGTGCTCAGTATCCTCTTTTGTTTCCCTAGTTTTTGATGTAGCTTTACGGGGACGTAAAGCCCTGAGGTGGGAGTAATGTAAAGACCCGTAAAATTCAAGGAAATTTTTTTCTTAATTTTCTTTAGAATTTTACAAGAGCGCGGTTTCTGACGGCACCTGATTCCGAGGCCCGGAGTGCCCGGAATTAATTTCCGAAGTTTGGCTCGGGTACGTTCAGTGAACGAACGAGCGGGAATTTCTAACTTTTGATCCGGTGCTCGGAATTGAAATCCGAGGGCACCGATGAACTCGCAGCGCCGATATTCGTTTAAAGAGACCTTTTCGGGGGTTGCGTTTGTTGCGGGTTGAAAGTTAATTTTTGAGGGTTTAGGTTGAGTTAAATAAAATTTGTGTAGAACAAATTTTATTTTAACTTCTTAAAACCTCTCAAAGGAGGTTGGAAGTGGGACCCACACCCACTTAACCTCCCTTGGGAGGATTAAGTGTGGTGGGGCCCACACGAACCCCCACCTTTTCAACTCCCCACTCTCCCTCTTAATGGCTTGACAAGTTAACTTATATTTAATTATACAATTCATGTATATTAAATAAGTGAGTTAATTTTGGAGTTATCCATTTTGAATTTCAAACCTTTGAAATTCTTGTGGTTAAGTTATGAAATAATATAAGTTAAAGCTTATATTATTCTTTGAGTTTCTTTTACCCTTGGGAGGATTTCTTGAGAGATTTGGAAGCTTTTCTTCTTCTTCTTCTTCAACTCAACGAAGAACGCGAAGAACGTCGTTCTTCAACGAAGAACTTCTCCGCCGAAGAACACGATCCATCTGCGACGCCGTGTCCGCGACGCGACGTACTTCTTCCGCGTCATCTCTTCCGCGTCGATTTTCCGCGACGAACGCCTTCGATAACGACTCTTCCTCCGACGTCAAAGGAATCGACACCGATATTCCACGACTCCGTCACCGTGCGACTATCGAGGTAGAGATTCTTGAGTTCGTTGTTCTCTTTATAATTTGATTTTCCTCAAGACTTGACGAGGAACGCCCTTTTTCCGACGAAGAACGCCGCACCGCCCTTCTTCGTCTTCGGTGTCAACGAGAGAAAACACCGCACCTTCCTCGGAAAACCTTCGTCGGCGTACAAGGATTCGCCAACGACGTACTTCTTCGGACGCGCCTCTTCGTCAACGGATTTGACGAACGTCTACCGCGACACCCGATCTCCGCGACGTCGACTTCCGCGGACATAGTCAAATCCTCGAACTTAAACCCGAGGTAGGGGATTGTTGTTTCATTCTTAAATTATTCCTTTTCTTGAACATGGATCTGGCATGTCTAACATGAGGCTTGAAATGTTCATGTTGAGTTTTTATTTAACGTGAGGGGGGGGGCCGGACCGCATGAACACGGCCGAACCCCCCTCCAACGTTTTTGTTGATTTTTATCTTGCGGGAGGAAGCAAGTGGCGTGGTGCCGTCGCACCACGCGGATGAACGTGCAAATATCTTCGCGATGCCGTCGCACGCTCCATGGTAGAAACAACAGAAACGCGACGCCGTCGCGCCGCATTGGATGATTATCAAAGCACGGCAGAGGGGCGCGGTGTCGTCGCACCGCGCCGGACGACGAACGCCGCGGCCGGTTCCGGGCCGCGGCGGGACGAAGAGACCGCGGCCGGTTCCGGGCCGTGGTGGAAGATAAGACCGGCGGCCGGGCCGCCGGCGTCGGAAGCCGAAGAAGGGGACCGGAAATTCCGGTCCCGTTTGATAAAACCGGCCGGCCAGCTGGCCGGCCGGATGACTTAAAACCGGGGAATTTAATTCCCCGGCCAACCATGAAAACCCCCCTCTTTAAGAGGGGGGGCGTTTCTTTAAAGGGAGGGGGCCGGCTGCCCCCTCGGTTCCACCAGCAGGCCCCCCACGTGGGGGGGGGGGGGGGGCTCTTTAAAAAAAAGGGGCGCGGCACCCCGCCGCCCCTCCAGCAAAACGCGGGGCTTAGCCCCGCGTGACCACCCCGTGCGGCGCCCGCCGCCGCCAGCGCGGCCCGCCGCCGCCGCCGCCACCGCGGCCCGCCGACGCCGCCACCGCGGCCCGCCGCGCCGCCCGCCGCCGCCGTCCGCCGCCGCCGCCGCCGGGGGGGGGGGGGGGGGGGGGGGGGTCGGGCCGGGTCGGCCCGGACCCGGACCCCCCCGTTTCGAACCTGATTTGGTTTTTGGCTCATAACTTGAGCCTCGGACCTCCGAATGACGAACCGTCTGCGGCAACGCGATCCTTGGATCGAGACGGTCGTTTCGATATATCGCACTCAAGGTTTCGGGTTACTTTGAGTTCGGCCGGGTTGGTTCGTTCACGAAACCAACCGGGCCTTCGGAGCGGAAACGCTCATATCTTGAGCCACGAACGTCCGATTGACGCGCCGTCAGTCGCGTTGTGTTCCTCTTAGTGAATCGGATCTTTTGGCATACTCCGCCCGAGGTTTGGACGCAGGTGGAGTACGGTCGGGTTGGTTTTTACTTAAAAACCAACCGGGCCCCGGAGACGAAAATGCCAATAACTCACAGACCGGGCGTCCGATTGACGCGCCGTCTGTTTCGTTGACTTCCTCTTGATGAGACGGAACTTTTGACATACTCCGCCCGAGTTTTGGATGCAGTCGGAGTATGGCCGGGTTGGATTGTTCCCGAAATCCAACCGGGCCCCTGGAATGGGAAAGCTAATATCTTTCAGACAGGACGTCCGCTTGACGAGCCGTCAGCGGCGTTGGTGGTTACGTTGAGTAACGGTCCCTATGATTATACCCTATGGGAGTTCGGGGTACAGTTGAGATACGGCCGGGATTGGTTCGCACTCGAAACCAACCGGGCCCCTGGGACGAAAAGACTATTAACTCACAGACCGGGCGTCCGATCGACGCGTCGTCTGTTGCGTTGAGACCCCTGTGACGAGTCGGACCTTTGAGGCACTTCTTCGTGGGACGTTGTGATACTTGGAGTATCGACCAGTAGCTCGTGGAGTGGACCCTTCCGGAGACGAGCGGGCGGGGGAGCGCTTGGGTGTAGCGGCGGATCCGTGGTACTTGACAGTGGTGGTGCGCTTGGATGCAGCATCAGACCCTTGGAGGTGGAGCGCTTGGTTGTAGCGGCGGACCCGCGATACTCTACGGAGTGTGTGCGCTTGGTTGTAGCGACAGACCCACGACGGTGGAGACGAGCGTGCAGAGTACGGAGACCGTGTAGCCGGCTGAGACCTGACGACTGCTTGACCGACTCGACTTGGAGTGAGTCGACTAGCCCAGTGGACGGAGCGCCCGGTATTTGGCGGCAGACCCACGGCGGACGGAGCGCCTAGTAGTTGGCAGCAAACCCGCGGTACTCATCAGGAGGAGTACCTCAGTAGGCTATCTGGGTGAGCGCCCGGTATTTTGGCGACAGACCCTCAGCGGACGGAGCGCCCGGTAGTTGGCCGCAAACCCGCAGTACTCGACAGGAGGAGTACCTCAGCAGTCTTAGGTTAGTGAGCGGCAGCCTCGGAGTCGTGACAGGACCACTGTACACTCTAGAGACGGAGCTCTTCAGCAGTTACGGTTTCGATAATTAAAATCCTGGTTTGAGCTGAGACTTTTGACCTTGTGTTTACTTCATGATTGAGATGGGTCACTTGCTAACTTTGGTATATGTATGGGCATATACCCGGGTAGTGGTTATCCGTCGATTTCACAATCCTTATGTTTCCTCATGATTGAGATGGGTTACTTGATAACTTAGGTATATGTATGGGCATATACCTAAGTAGGGTTTATCTGTTGAGATCTTCTTATGTTTATCCTTGTTGGTTTTAGTGAGACCTTGAGGGTCTCGGGGTCCCTACTGAGTATCGTTATACTCACCCCTGCACGGGCTATGCCCGCACCTCGTTGTGTTGGTTGCAGACGACGGACAGTGCTGACGGAAGCCGAAGGTTCGAGGACTGGACGGTACCTGGAGGTGGACTATACGACGAGGCGGTACCCGGAGGTGGACCACTGGGCGGGACATACTCGGAGCGGATGGCGGGACCCGAGGAGCAGAGGAGCTATCTGTACCCACCCTTCAGGTGGGATTTCCAGTGGACATCTCAGCGTAGCAGCTTTACTTTTCAGTCGTTGTTTTCCCTTTCGAGTTGTACTTTACAGTTGGGCTTGTATTTCCGGCCCCTTTTTACTTTTCAGCTCTTCTTTTTGTACTTAGTGTTTTACTTCCGCTTGTACTCTGTGGTGCTTGTTTTCTTTATAAAGGCAATGCCTTCCCAGTTATCGGGATTTTACGCCTTTGGTGCTAGTCGCCAGCCCCTGGCCTATGGAAGGCGGACTTGGGGTAGTCACGGCACGGGCCCCGAGGACGGGTCGTGACAATCTATCTTACATCTAATCATATGTACTTCTGTACTTAAGTTATACCTAGTTTGAGTAGATTTTTACTTGTGCTTTGTGATTGGGATCATGATTTTTTGGTTTTTCCTTTGTATAATTCTAGGAAACCTTCAGGGGTCTTGAGGTCCCTACCACGTATTGTTATACTGACCCCTGCACGGGCTTCACCCGCTCCATGTTGTGTATGGTGAAAATGATGGTCATCTTTGACTGAGACATGAAATCCACGACTATATGGGGTACTGAGGTAAAATGTTGGTAGAAATATCCATAGAGACGAGTTGTACCTACCCTTCAGGTAAGATCCTTGGAGGATGATCTCATGAGTTGTTTTTTCTTTTTTGTTGTACCTTCATTCTGATTCGGCTTGTATATTGGGCCCTTTACTTTCAGTACTTATTTTACAGTCAGTGGTGGTTTTTAGATGTATTTGTATCTTTTTTCATTAGTTTTGTTTTAATTTTTCATTGTGTTCCCTGCCTGTATGTGTATAGGTTTTGAGGAAATGCCTTACCATTTTATGGATATGAATTTCCGGTGTTAGTGGCCAACCCCTAGCCGATGGAAGGCAGGCTTGGGGTAGTCACAACACTGGCCCGGAGGGACGGGTGGTGACAAAGTTGTATCTGTGGGCGATCAGTTCTATTAGAAGAACTAGAAGTCTGTGTTTTCAACGAAGTAATATTTTAAGTGTCTTGACATCAAATTTAGGTCCACGGAGTCTATTGTTGGGGCGGAGGCCGACATATCCATACACCAGGACTCTGAATTCTATTTTTCGGCTCAGTACACGAAAACATTGATTTCATGTGTTTTCTAAAATGTTTTTCTTTTGATCTCTTTTGAGTTATATCACCAGGTATAACTCATTTGATTTGGTTCATCTTGATTCTCATTCAAGATACCTCAACGTAGATAGCCATACAGGATTCCAATGAGTGTCCATGAAGATTGTCCAATGTGTGATAAGGGTTTAGCACAAGGATTGTTACCCAAGATGGTACCTTCAGGTAGTGTCACAGTGATACCAATGCATATTGGTTAGTAGTTACTATCGGCGCTACCCATAAAGGAAACATATAGGCTCAGTTCCTTGTACAAGTTTCAGTGACATATACCCCTCAGGTTCTGAGGTGATCATGACCCATAGGCGGATAAGGATTGGCATTAGGTGGTGAACGAGTTTCTATATAGCTAGGGCACCATTAGATTAGATGGTGGTCCTAGAAGTAAGAATTCTATGTGGCTTAGCAAGGTGATGGTAGGGTTTAGTTTATGCCTATCTTACTATGAGGTGACATTTTCTATAGACATATCTTGAGAACCTTCATTAAAAAAGGGGGTATCTTGCCATGAAAATCTAAGGGGATTGTGTTCCCAAGAGCTTCTACAATGTTGGCAAGGCAACATGTTGTTAATTAAGTATTCATTTAGGTTAACTAACCATTCTAGGTACTCAATAAATACGATATGATCAGTGCTTCAAGGCTCAGACCTCCAAGAAAGACGTGTTTAGGGATATCCAAGCCAATACTATTCCACTCTGCATTCCTACTTATATTAGGGTGTTAGAGAGAAATTTTTGGTTGAGATTTATTTGGATGAGTAGATGCAACCATTGAATGTCAGTAGTAGGGAAAGTAGGAAACCAACGTCAGTCTTAGAGACTTATATGTGTAAAATGTTTCAGGAAGAGGAAGTCATAGGGATAGATAAATCTGAAAGGAAACATACATGGAAGGAGATCTAGGAGAGTAGTTAGAGGTGGTGTAAATTTCGACATGTTATAACCACCACCCCAATGTGGTTCCAACTAGGCTTAGGGAGTTGGAGGACAGGGGAAGGTAGTAGCTGCATGGATTCAAGGAGTTTCACCCAAGGTCTCAATGAATGATTCGAGGTATGGTTAGTGTCTACTACTAGCTACCATAATTAATAAACAAAGTAACTAATCATTCTTTCTTGTCACGAATCTTGTTCAAGACCTATATTTTCTTGTTAAACCATTGAATTTACCATTAAATCTGGAAATACCTATGAGGGGATACTATAAAATCACACTTATGCTGATGTTTTGATCTGACCCTTAAGATGAGAGTTTTGGTTGGAACCTGTTGGTGGTAGTGTCAAGGCCTTATGATGTTCGTTTGGGTATGGATTGGTCATCCATAGTTCATGCTTAGATTGAAAATTTTAGGCAAAACGTTTGTGGTATATATACAGTGTTGGAATGGGGTTTTCCTTGGTTGGTGAAAAAGGAAAACCATGAAGCATGAGATAAACTCATGCACAGGAGGGTGCAGCCAATCACTCATGTGTCAACCAACCTTACCCATGTGGCAGAAAGTGTTTTGAGTTTTTAGTTCCCAATAGTAGTGGCAGAATTAGGGAACATCCATTCAAAAGATGTTTCCAGGATTACCTCCCTATAGGGAGAGGGACTTCGGCATTGGCTTGTACCCAAGGATGACACCAATATCTACAACTGCATGTCGGATGGCTCCCGCAAATCTCCAAGAGCTGAGAGTCTAGTTTGGTGAATGTTCTACTGTCTAATTTGATCACAAGAGTCTTGGGTATATCTTCTCATAGAAGGATCTAAACTTGAGACAGCAACGATGGCTATAGTTCTTCTAGGAATATGACTTTGAGAAAGTCTACTCTCCTGGTAAGGGAAATATAGTAGCATACACACTCAGCAAGAGGTTTGGGTTACAATTTCTGAGTGAGGTGATAGATAAGCTAGTCATTTTATAGTTATCCTTTCTGGATGGTGATGGAAAATCTTACCTCAAGTCTATGATAGTCACTACCTCACTTATTCATCGAGTTAGGGAGGCACAATTTGGGGATGTTTACAGCGAGACCCAACATGTTCATATATCCTCAGGGAAGGATCCTGAAGGATTTTTTAAAGGTAGGGAGCATTTTATCTTCTTCAAAGGATACACCATGGTACCAATGATGCTACTAGAGGATGTGTTGGTTGAGTTCCAAAAATCCCCTTTGGTGGTACATTTTGGTCTGGAGAAGATGTACCAGGACTTCCAGTGTCAGTACTTGTGCCCAATGATGAATAAATTAGTGGTAGAGTTCATTTCATGATGCCTCACATGTCTGAAAGTAAAGGTCGAGCACTAGGTTCCAACAAGATTGACTCAGCCACTTGAGGTGCTGGAATGGAAGTGGAATGACAACTACATGGACTTCATGACAGGGATACCATGTACATCAAGGGGGCACAGTTACATTTAGGAGATCGTTGATTGACTCACCATGTCATCCCACTTTCTACCCATCCAATAGTAGGGATCAGTAGAGGGCTTTTAATGCCTCTACGTACAGAAGATAATACAGCTTCACGGGTTCCAATCAAAAATTTTCTCAGATTGTGACACTCGTTTTATATCTCGGTTATGTAGGGGATTACATGAGGTGTTCTGGACATAGCTACGATTGAGCATCTCCTTTCAATCTCAGAAAAATGTTCAGATAGAGCAGACTATAAAGATGATTGAGGACATGCTTCGTGCTTGTATCCATGATTTTGGTTGTAGTTGTGAGGATCACATGCCCTTGGTGGAATTCTCATACAGTAATAGTTATCACTCCACCATTGGAATGACACTGTTTGAGGCATTGTACGACCAATCTTGTAGATCACCTCTATGCTGGATAGGCCTAGGGGAGTCATCACTTCTGGGTCAAGAGTTGGTACATGCTACCATTGAAAAGGTTCAGATAATCAAGGAGCAGAAGAAGACTGCACAGAGCTGACATAAGTCTTATGCTGACAGGAGACAGAGGCCCTTGGAGTTCGAGGAGGGAGACCATGTCTTCCTACAGGTCTCACTCTAATGAGGATTGCGGAGATTTGTCTAGGAAATAAATCTATCTATGAGGTTTATCAGATCTTTCAAGATCCCCAGTAGAGTAGGTGTGGTGCTGTACTACCTAGATCTTCCCTCACAGATGCATTGGGTGCATATTTTTTCCATGTGTCACAGCTGAGGAGGTACGTGCATTATCCATCACACGTTATCGACTGGGGTGAGCTATACATTAATGGTGGGATGATGTTAGTGGAGTTCCAAATGAAGATAGAGGATCAACTTGAGTGGGTCCTTCATGGGCGGTCGATTCCTCTTGTGCAAGTTCAGTGGCAGCATGGAAACCTTTAACATATCACAAGGGAGAAGGAGGCTCAGATATGTTCTCAGTGCCCCCATTTTTTCCCCATATTTGTTGTGGATTTTATGGATGTAATGACCTAAGATGGGGAGGATGTAAAGACTCATTATTTCTATATAATTTTTTAATTATAAAAGATTATTACGATACTATTAAAATTGAAGTTATGTGATTCCAAGGCTCAGAATGACCATAATGATCCACCAAAAAATGTTAATATTTAAATAGAAAGTGTGAGCAGTTTTCCTGAAAAATTAAAATAAATATTAAATGGTTTCTTAGATTGGAAATATGAGGATACCGTTGCGTTCAGGACGGCGAGTTTACCCTAGGAATGACTTAAGTTTAGTCAGTGCAAGCCTCTAGTGAGAAAATCCAAAAATGGCATAACCATAAATAAAATAATTAAATAAAATAATTTTATTTTTCAAATGTTCATAACTCATGAATGGTGACTTTGATTAAAAATCCAAGACCACTGATGATCTTCAGAGGGTATTATTTTTTTAGAAATTTCCTAACCATAGCCGGCACCGGCTGACAATAGAACTTAGTTTTTGGCCGTAAATAAAATAAATGAGTATCAATTATTTTATTGTTATATTCTTTAAATCATAAACAGTAACTCCTATTGGAAATTCTAGAGTACCGTTGATCTCGTGAGGGAATATTTCCCTTAGGTAGAGTCTAACCTCAACCTGCGTGGGTCAAGGGTGACTGTTAATAATTTTTGAACATTTTTAAGGTATATTCAGTAAATGTGCAAGTGGGGATTTCTATCTATTGAACTGGTGCTCAAATTGAAAATATGAGAGTACCAAAGATTTCACAGTGTTGGGATTCACATAGGCGAAGATTAAATTTGACTACAAAGGGTTGGAAAAAAGTTACTTTTTGTATTTTACACAAAATTAATAAAATAAACACCATGTGTAATTTTATTCTCTTCTCATCATTCAGCAGCGGATGGCGGGACCATGGTGTAACTTCATGATTGAATTGGAGTCATTTAATGGCATGAACCTTGATATGCATAACCACAACGTTCATTGAATTAACGTAACATTAATGGAAGTTCATTAATGAACCAAATTAATAAAACGCAATGTGGGTGGTTCATTTTCTTCTATTTAAACAAACTAATGGCATGAGTTTTGGGGATCGACGTGAGGAAGCTCTAAAAAACGCCTAAGTAAACCTGATCCAATGAAGAAAGAGGAACCAACAAATTACCTTCGAACACAGGTTCATATTTCTCATCCCCAGTGTCATCCAATGAGTTCTAGATAGAGGGATTTATGTACATAATTCCTCTCTCTTTTATTTTCTTGAATATTATCAAGAAAACATACCAATTGCCCAACGGGTTGATCCGTGTTTCGTTCTTGAATACGGGACAATGATGAGGTGTTTCTTTATGAGTTTTTAATGAATAATATTATTTAACATGTTATAACTCTAATGCAGAATGCGCAGACTGAACTGATCATGGCCGGAACCCTCCGTCGAACTTGTTCTTGATGAATTCTTCGTGGGAAACTGTATAACACAGAGGAAAGACAATACCGAGATCCACACTATGATTAAAGTGCCGCAGGAGGCCCATTGGCATAGTTGAAAAAGGAAATGGACCTCTGGAGATTCACCAGAGGCCCACATAATCCCCACCGGCGCGACGACACTGGCAACTAGAGGAGGCAGTGGTCGTCTCCTACCGGCCACGATGGGACGGCAACGCCTGAAGGTTCCACGGAGGATAAGGGAGGTCGGCTGATTCCAGACACATTGATGGAAGTGCTCCTCAAAGGAGATCCATGGCTCTAAGCTGTGGCAGAGGGTGGAATCATGCCCCATGGGTCCCGTAGATGATAGGTCCAGGCAGACTAGCTAGGCGGTGTGGCGCCAGTAGGCGCCACTGATGGAGGAGCTCGAACAGCTGAGCTGTTAAAGCGGGGAGCTGACCCCCGCACCCAGATTTCAGGCCATGACCAACCAGCGGGACACGTTGGTCTAGCGGCCCAGCGGGCCTTACCTAGGCAGGTGGGTCGGGCCGGTCCCACGGCTCGACGGGCTGAGCCCGAGGCTAGTGGGACAAGCCCACAGCCCAATCGCTTCAGGCCGAGCCCTGCCGAATTGGGCCAATCCCAGCCCTTTCAAGCCGGGCCCAGTGGTCCGGGTCTGGTTGGTCTGACCGGGTCAGACGGAACCTGGACCCAATTATGGACCAGTTTCACTTAAAGGGATATATATCTTAAAACATACGTCTATTTTATGAACCGTCTACTGTACCAAAACCCTTAGGATGAGGAGGCATTTTTTAGATTCTAAACATGGGTTTTGTAGAAAGTATTAGTATGTCCGGGTTGGATCGGAATCAAATCCAACTGGGCCTCGACACTAAAATTTCTATAAATTATAGACCGAGTGTCTGATTGAAGCGTCTCATATTTCATTAGAACCCTTATGACCTGGTGGTTCATCATGTTACTTCTACATGGGACTTCATGGAAGTTGAGTTATAACCAATGGATTGAGGAGATGATCATACTATAATAAATCGTGTTAAGTGCGAGAATCCAGTGGTTGGTTGTGACGTGAAGAAAGAACAGTGATCTTGTATGGGTAAGTACCTATAAATCACGTGTGGGTCCATGCTCTATTATCCTATGTGGGTCAGCGCTCAATGACACTATGTGGGTAAATGCATTTCGATCCTGTGTGGGTCAGCGCTCAGCGATCCTGTGTGGGTCAGCGCCTAGCGATCCTCTATGGGTCAGCATCTATCGATCCTGTGTGGGTCAGCAGTAGAGCCTCTCGACAGAATAAGATGATCTAGCTTACGTCTAATCATCTATACTTCTATACATATATTATACCTAGTTTGAGGGGAGTCTTTACTTGTGAATTCATATTGGGATCATTCTTTGTGGTTTTTCCTTTGTGTAATTTTGGGAGACCTTCGGGGTTTGTGGGGTCCCTATCGAGTATTCTTATACTCACCCCTACATGGGCTTCACCCGCACCTTGTTGTGTCTGGTGCAGACGATGATAAGCTTTGACCGAGACTTGGGATTGAGGACTAGACGGTGTATGGAGGTGACTAGTTTGCATGGAAATCCAGAGAGATAATTTGTACCTACCCTTTTGGTAGGATCCTTAGCAGATGATATCAAAAGTTGTTTTCCATTTTTGTTGTACCTTCTTTCTAGTTGGGCTTGTATAATAGTCCCTTTAATTTCATTACTTAATTTAATACTCAGTGGTGGTTTTCAGCCGTGGTTGTATCTTTCTTCTTCTATTGTGCTTTACTTTTGCGCAGTGTTCCCTATCTGTGTGTGTACAGGTTTTGAAGAAATGCCTTTCCATTTTAGGGATATTCCTTTCTGGTGCTAGTCGCCAACCCCTAGTATATCGAAGGCGGGCTTGGGGTAGTCACGACATGGGCCCTGGGGCAAGATTCATGAAAATTATATTATTGTACTCACCAATTAATTTACCCTTATAAAGAAACAAACAATACTTTCATCTTCAGGCATCTAGTGTTTTTCATACTTAATTATCAAAAGTTATAATTTATTTCACGCCGCATTGTTATTTCCATCATATTTATTTTGAAGATTATCCCCGGTCCCATTATAAGTATTCTAAACTTTTACATTAAAAAACACACTTTCTAAGGGGGATGAAATTGTGAAATCATTGAATGATAAATATTCTCTAAATTCTGCTTATATAATAATTTTATATAAACACCTTTGGTATGGGGAACACACCAATTAGTTCAAACTTTAAATATGTAAAAACCAATTGATAACATGAATGCATTCATCATGTATTTATATATTTTATATATTTTTCCATATAATGAAGGAATCACACTATTATTCCCGGAATTATGATTTTCAATTAAATACACTATAAATTCATTGACAAACTCATTGAATAAAGAGAAATATATTTATCAAGTTGAAATTAATAATTGATAGGAACCTATCACTTTGATACCACTTTAAATGGATCTATATAGATAGTAAAGGAATTTATTACATGGTTTAATCAGTGGTGCAATATATTTGTATGTTTCCTTGATAAAATAACCCTTTTGGCCTGCTAGTGTGAATCTTTTTCATTTTATAGCACACACAAACCAATGGAAAATAATATTCCAAAGGTTTAATTCTAAAAATGATAAAGACGTTATTTGACATGATCAAGAGACTAATAATATTGGACAACACACTTGTTTTAATATATAGGTTTAATGAGTAGTTTTTATCCATATACTCATGTTACAAAAGTTCTAAATATTATTGTAGTGATTTTCACACTGTTAAAATATTAAAGAACATGATTTCAACAAAAATAAATACTTCCAGACATACCTTTAATTTTTTATATATTGCTGGACTTCACTATATTATTGTACATATATAAATTCTCGTATTATTCATTCAATATGTTCAAATTATAATAGCTACTTATTTATCTTCTTCCTTTATTCTTTATTCTTTGTGGTACATCATATTCACTTGGAACACACTCTTATTTACTTCATATTCTTTACACTCTCTTAAATTACATAGAATAAATTAGAATGTATAATATCTAATTAAATTTTTCTAATTTGAATTCATACCTATTATATGAAAACCCTTGTATTTAATTTACATTATTTCATGATTTATTACATAAATGTACACTTAGTAAAACCCCAAAAATCAAGAATCCCAGAGTATTTTGGATTTTTGGTACATAGAACATCAATTTTATACATGGATACCATGAAGTAATTTATATATTCCATAACATGATTATAATATTATATATATCATTTAAAAAACATAAGCTAACCTGGGGGATACATAAGGAATGGGTGAGCTTTAAATCCCAGTAAGGGAATAAATAGTGAATAATCTCATAAAATTATAACATTCTAGTCAACAAGAATTTCAAAGTGACATAAAATGGATGAGAATCACAATCTTTAACAATGAGGCACAATAAGACATTGTTTCATTAAGGAAACATGGGAATGTGTCATAGAACTTAAACATGACATCATTAAAATATGTCAATGTTAACTGCCAAGACATCATAAAAGAGTGAAAAGAGTCCAATAATTTATTTGGTTTACTATATAATTTCATATATTATGTATCATGACACTAAAATTTTACCAAATACAATGGAGATCAATATAAATTTAGGTGCAACTATTTCATTCATATCATGTGCAAGCATTAGTTTCCCAAAAAAAAAAGAATTAAACACAGGGTCATACTTCAAAACATTTAATCCAAATATTTTTAAATATTGAATAAATGCATGGATTTTACCAATTAAGGAAGTATATCTATGTCAAGTTGAATACCCTTGATGGAATTATGATGGTATTCATAGTACAAACATTTGGCAGGGAAAATTCACAATATAATGTCAACAACAAAACGGGGGCACATAATGAATCATTTAAGGGAATAATGAGAGTGTAATGGGTTTCTCATCACTCACATATAATATAGTCCAAAATTGGGATTTTTTTATTATAATACGGAAATGAAAAATATAAAATAAAAATTCATTAGACAAAAACGGAACATGGATAAAAGTTTATCATGGAAAAAATGAAGGATAATTTTGTCATCATAACAAGGGTACATAATGAATCATGGGAGGGTGAAATTTGAGTGAAAGGGGAATCACATCACATTTAAATCATAACATAATAAATAAGGACGTGAGAACAATATCCCATCAATTTTAATTTGAATAAAAAAAGGTTTTACATAAAGAAGGTGCTTGAATATATATTACAATGAGAGGATCCCTTACCTTTAGTGGGTGTTTCCATAATATTGAGATGAGATTCTTGAGAGATTTGAGAAACCGTCGGAGGTATATAAAGAAGCAATGGTGAATTATATTCTAGATCCATTTTTTTAATACTAATGGGATCTTCAGTGTGTTTATATAGGAAAATAGAGGTGATTTCTTTATTATTTTCCAAATATAGGTTTTCAACTATGTACAATAATGTAATCATTACCAAAAACCATAACATATTTTTTTAGTTTTTTGTACCAAATAAGACTTTATTTGATTATTTAATAATTACATTAACCTAGAACATTAAATAAATGCCCTTATCTATGTGAACGTTAGTTAATTTTACTAAGAATTTATTTAAAAACAATACAATATAATAGAGTTTTTATAGGATTCATAAAGGATTTATAGAATTGATAAAATTACCAAAAAAAGTTATTTTAAAGAAGAAACATATTTGTTTGGTTTCGGATACATTTTAGGTCACATATTACTATAATTGTGTGTCATTATTAGGTTATACTACACATATTATATTTATATTGAAGTTAATTTTTACATGAAAATTTGACTATCTGTGAAAATTAATAAAAAATAACTATTGGATAATTTTTACATGTTGTTTCAAAAAATAATTATTATTTAATTGAAATAATTCACTAAATATGAGAAATTACACCTTTAAAATAAAATCATAGTTTATTGAAAAAAATGGTTTTTTGAAAGAAACAATTTTATTACACTTCTAAAAATTACTTTTCCCTTTATACAATTGTATTTTAATTTATTTTCAATATATAATATTTCCTAAAAATATTTTATTAAATTTTCATTTAATTCATGAATTAATCAAAAGAAATTTTTTAATTTAAATTTTGTATTACCCAAAATTAAAATTCATTATTTTTTGTATTAAATGTAATTTTTATCAAAATCATTACTTATTAATTTATATACTAAAAAATGATTTAATATAATTATTATATTATTTAAATCAAAATAAAAGATTTATTCTGTTACAATCGAGATATATATAATCTTATTACACCAATAAATTCCCTGAGGGTAAGGTGCATGGAAGTGAACTTTTCTTAGGATGATTTAGTGAAAATTGTTTTGGTCATGATCTCGGTGAGAATGAACTTATCATGTAAATGTTTTCACTAATGCTTTGATTTTTGGATCTTGGATTGGGAATAGTCAAGGGAAACTTCTATGTATTATATTTCCATTGTATGTTCCAATAAATGGGCTTCATAGGGTATGATCCATCTAGATGAGATCATCGCTTATTTTGTTTGTGTTGATTAAATATTAACATAGTCATTATTATAAACTAATAATATTATTACTATTAAATGGATATATTTTAAATGGTCATGATATTTAATTGTATTTTAAATATGACAAAATATAACCAAAGAACTGTGTCAAATTTCTATAACCACATCAAAGAATGTGGAATTTAATTCGAGCCTAACAATAATTTATTTCATAAATTCTTAGGTCGTTACATATCACTTTCTTCACAAAAATGAAATAATTTTACTTCATTTTTAGCATCTAAATCTTGTTTGATCTTCAAGATATTTTTATTGTTCCAAAAATGCCATACTTAATTGAATTTTAGAACACTGGAGTTTTTTAAGATTCCATGTCATCAAGACTAATTGAAACTAAACCATACATCACAATATGGATTTCACCAGGATATGGTGCAGAATGCATAGAATTGTTTCTTTCAGAACACCATTCACCATGGTAATAACCATATAGTTCTATTCATTATTATTTATAACACCACAAATCATCTATGCAATGTCAAACTATGTGTGCAGTGAGCTTTCTCGTTTTACAACAGTATACTCAATGAACATTATTAGGACCACCTCGACCACTTTGACCTTTGCTGTTTTTCATAAGTACCCATGAAGATCATCATGCGGACCACCATAGGCATTTTGGACTTCATTATTTCATATAATAACACGGAAAGATCACTATGGTATCTAGATCAGCTTCATAAAGTTTTTTTTCTACCCATGTACTCCTTTTTTAATAGTTAATTATCAAAATCCATTATACCATGGGTGTATCCTAGCCTTGATTCTCCAACATTCTCTAAACCATGGGAATGGTCTTCTGAGTGCCTTCCTACTTTTTTCTAAAAGCATTCAACACATAAAGAACCTTTTATCAACCACATAGGATCCTTCAAATGTTATGAAATTCCAAAATCAGGATAAACCAATCCTAACATATATCAATGAATAATATCTTAATTGGAATAATCTAACTAGAATTTGAATATGATTTATTAATTGATAAACAAATCCAAGACACTCAATCACATCTTCTTCAACAATTTTTTAACCTCACATATCACACCAATTTTCTCATTACCTCTCAGTCTCAATAGTCGTATCATTCTAGTGTTATGAACCACTATAATCTTACATTATTGGATTAAAGTCTATAATGATATGACAAATGTGATTTTGGTTACTTTTTAGATGGTTATTCATGTTCCAACCAAATATCAATAGATCTATAAGACAATGAAATAAAATGATATTAACTTTTCTAATCAGACATTTAATTATAATGACATTTAATATTATCTTTTTATTGAATTAGTGACATTTAAATGGTTTGTAAAGGATATTTTTCATACAAATTGATAAATTCATAAAGATAACATTGGATTATTTTTAGTATAAGGATGCTCTTTTGAATTCTTCCTTCATAATAATGAATTATATTTAAATGGAGGGAGAAAAATTATTTAATACTTAATTGAGAAAGATATTAATTTCATTGTTTATTAGAGAATCTTCAACTTAAAAATCTGTATATCAATGAATGAAGTTGAGTTTGACCCAATAAAAATAAATTTTATTCCAAATCTACCCAAACTTACCACATTTAAGGAGGAACATTTCATTTCTATATATGAAATATTAAACCATTTTATTAAAAATTATTTTAAAGTTATTTCATATCTATTAACCCAAATATTATAAAGGAATGTTATACTAAACCATGATAAATCATATAGGGTATATATTACCACTTTAAAAAGGAATTTTTTGGTAACCATTATCATGATCTCAACAAAATATGAGAAGAATTTATAATTGATAGTTCATAAATTTTATTTCACTTTGATATCTACTTTTGGATAGTGCGGTAATTTTTAATTTTTTACATGTATATTATATATATAAAAAATACCATGAAGGATCAAATAAAAGACACTACCATATATAGTTATCTCATACCGATGATATTTTTCAGTAAGTTGAAATACTATTTACTACCCTACATATTATTAGTCTATACTGATCATCTATCATTGAGGTTCTTACTCAATAAAATTTATGTGAAACTGTATATTATTATGTTTAAATTAGTTCCATAAGAGTTTGAAATCATGATTATGCATAAGCATAACCTATAGGATATTTTGGATGACCATTTTTCATCAATTATATTAGTGAATTTAAATAAATAGGAATATATTGATATTTATGATAAGTTTACAAAATTAAAACACATTATTATGGAATGAAAATGTCATCCTATATTTTCTAATGATGTGTTTATAAAATGATAAAATATATCCACACATAACTTATCAGTAAATAATGATACTATTATTCAATGAATAACATTAATTATATGAAGAACCTTTTATATTCAATATTTTCTAGAGATATAACTCTTCTGTAATGTATAATTCAATCACCTATGTAAAGTTTTCTTTATTCTTATGATTCATCTCCAATTTAATGATTTCAGAGAACCAATAGAACTATAAATAATATTTTTAAAAGTGGAATAATTTCACTAATAAAAAATAATGATATAATGACAATTTTACCATCACTTGAATGATTCTAGTGGATATGAAATATTGGAAGGATAACTAAAATTGCTCTAGGATTGATTCTCAAAGTCAATGTATTCAATGTTTTGGAAGTTGATTCCATGGGACACATTAAAAAATAAGTAAACAAAACATACAATATTGTTTTCTTAAATTGTATGTCTAAATGCGAGTATGTTTAGGTAATAATAAGAAATATAACATTTATATTCATCACTTTTTTGCAAACAAAAAACAGTTAACTATTTAAAAATACCATGTTTGCTCAATTTTTTTCAAGTACTTGATTCAAAAATATCCTATTAAGGAGATATAATAGAAATTTATAGAGTTTTATATAATAAAAATACCCAATATCATACTTAAATAGTGGTAAAGTATATATTCTAATATATAGATAAAAATTAATAATTGGTGATTTTATGCTTGAAGGATTATATAATAAATCCTGATGATTTTTCGTGGGTGTATATAATACATTTTGAAATAAAATTTCATACATCATCATTCAGCCTGATAAATGGATATACATCAATTATTAGCTAATATTTAGTATATATAAATTTTTTTGCAAAAATGATGTCACATTGATAGATTCTTTTCAATGTGTTCAAAGAATACTCAATAAATTAGTAGAGATTTAAATATTGAAAAAAATGATCATTCAAGGTAAATTGAAAAGGGATAAATATAAACATAGATGAATTCCATTATTAGATCAATCTAACATTTAAATTGGACATAATATAATAAGGTATATATTCCATTAATAATTTAGTTATTTCGTACTCATAGTAAAACTAGTTGTGTCTCAATAACCAAAAATGTATATTAATTTTTTTTGTAATTTTCTATGAATTTTTTTTTATTTGATAAAAAATTATTATAAATAATATACAATGGAAGAAATAGTATACCCCTTTAAATAATCATATTATTTAATATGATAATAATTTATGGATTGGTTTATCTTGATAAAAAATATAAATAAATTGAAAATGGTTCATATAAGAAAAAAATAACCAAGATGTGGTTCTTTCCATACCATATAGTAGAGATGTTGGCCCAAACATTGATATGTGAAAATTCCCACCCCAAAAATTTACTTCCTTGGTTTTCCAAAAAATAACTATCCATGAGAACATTACTTCATTATGTGATGTCTTTGGTCACCATTTTTAATGGGATAAATGACCCACATGATCACTATAATGTCAATTTCCAACCTAAGGTTCATACTATTTTTTAAAATCATACCCAATCCTAGAAATACATTCAACCCCAAATAGTTTTTTTTCAATTTTATTTTCTTCACAAATAAAATTAAAATATTCAAAAAACCCAACCATGTCTTAATTGAAAATATTTTTTTCATGTAATAATAATTCTAAAAACATTATTTTCACTATGTCATCATTTACATAGGCATACTATTTTCTATATATCTAATACTTGAAATGATGCATCCAACCAGTTATTTATATAAATTATATCTCATCCTAAAATAATTCAACCCAAAAACCATGGCCTCCTAGTTATGGTATATTTTCTATCTACCATTATTATTTTTAATTAAAAAACTAGATCATGAACTCAAAAAACAAACATTTCCAACTACTCATGGACTTTTATAATTTATTAAAAAAAACTATTTTTACCATATCATGGTTAACTCCATCATTCGATTTTTCCTTTAAGTAACCATGAAAAAATAAAGGTTATGTGACCACATGTTGGATCTGAATTACAAAAGAAAAATATTTAAATTTGACCCTCTAATCAATATAATGAAAACCCTATCAAGTGGTGGTTATACATCATTTTTCATGTAAATAAGTTTGGACCACATAATGGTTACATACCAAAAAATAATAGTATATTATCAGCTAGAAAAAATATAATAACATGCACATTTATACTCATTTAAACCCAAAACTCACATAAATATCCATCACTCATGAATTATGCACCCATAATTTTTCCCTCCCAATTTCATTCATCTCCAACACTCTTTAATATTCCAGATATCATCCATTACATAAAATCTAAACTCATGTACAAAAAACCTATTTTGTTTCATTTCACCTAACCCAATACCCATTTTGAACCCACCCTTACCCCATGTCCTCCTCAAATTCAATTGGGCACCTAACCATCTTGTATCATTCTATCATGTATTACTCATATAGATGAAACATTATAAATTAATGATTAATAAAAAAAAGTAAACAGAAGAAAATTCTATAAAAAATAAAAAAAATGTTGATGGAAAAGGAAAGGAAATATGAAGAGGATAAGTGAATGAATATAGAATGTAATGATAAAAAATTAAGAATTTTTTTATAAAATTATATATTAAAAATAAACTCTAGAATATATTCATTAATTATTAACCTAGAAGTTCATATGATATTTAGGATGTCGATATGAGATCCAGTCACAATATAATATAGTAACATTCATCACTCTCATTTAACCTGGTCTAATTGATACCTATACCATTATCACAATATAATTTTTCGGAATAGTATCATTTTTTATTTCATTCATTAATTTGTATACATGATCTACAATTCCACATTCATAGACACTAGATTACATTATTATGGGAGTGAAAATGGTCCTTCCAAACCCTCCAATATTGGTTTTCTCTACACCATAATTTTTATCATCATTAGTTTCCCATAAATAATAACTAACTCTTATAATGTCCACTCATCCCACTTCCGATCAATATGTTTCAGGGGATATGGAATTTAATGTATTTCATTCAATAATGATGGGTGGTCTAACTCTATCACATTTTATTGTAACAAATCTCACATTATCCATTGAACCCTTATAATATTTTACATAATGTTTTGGAACTATATGAGTAACTAATATGACATTTATTGAATATTGGATCCTTAATATTAATATATGAACAAAAATTATTTATTTTTAGCTTTTTTGTGTTCATTAAAGTGAAAAACTCATTTCTTCTTAAATGTATTATCGGACATTAGTTATGAAATTGTGGTTAGATCCATATTAAGGGTTATAGGTTATGGTTGATAAAAATTGAATTCTGATTAGAGAACATAGGGGTTTGGAATATATATATTGAAGAATTATTTTTTAGAAAGGTAAATTTAATTTTTATTGATTAAAAAATTAACGGGTGATAAAATTTCTATACCTAAAAACTATTTCTATGTAATCAAATTTAACTCAAAATAGGGTTATTCTTTTGAACCGTAGTAATTTAGTCTTCCAGTGGTAGTTTTGGGAGGTATAACTTCTCTATAGGATCAACAAAAACATCAAATGATAATTGATATGTTAACAACAATTAATCAATTCTTGACGTTGGGTGTCATTATTTTTGGTGTTCTAGTATTCATTAAACACCTGTTTAAGAAAACAATTTGTCAGGGTACTTTCCTTCTTCGAGAATATAAGTTTTATATTATAGTTTAATTCTCAATTTTACAATAATTGATTACTGTTTTAATGGTATATACATTCATTATTCATATTCTTCTCAATAGATCATTATTTAATACATTAGTTTTATTTTTTCAGAAAATAAGGGAGATATTTATGGTATAGTTTTAAAATTATATTTCATTTAGTTTGGATAATGTTCTTTGAAATGGATCAATGAAGAATGATATGGATAATCTTTTTTTCTCTATATATACCCTTTATATATATTAATTCTCACACTTATCCTTTAACTTTCCTTTCCTATCATGGGTAAATGATTATTATTGAATATCTGATGGTCTAATGATAGAGAAATGTTGTAGTGGTGTAGGGTCATGTTTTTTTCAGTGATGCGGGTGAAGGTTGTAGAACCTTGTTGCATGGCTCAATTTGGGAGGAGGAGGAAAACGATATGTGAGTTGATCTAAGGTAGCATCAATAATGGTGGATGAATTAGTAAGAATAGATATGGGGAAAAATTAATATGAGGGATATGGAAGTTATATCAATGGTTTCATGATATGGGGTACACTACCTCAGATGAGAATGAAATCTAGTTTTTTGGGAGGATTTAGTGGTAACCCCCAACACAGGGCAGTGACTCAATACAAGGGTGATAACTCCCTCATTAGAGTACACCAAGAAAGTATACATGGGAATATATGTTAGAAATTTGATGGTTGACCATCACACCTCGCTCCCATTTGTTTTTCCCATTGTATTGGAAAGAGATCACCATTATAAGTGGTAGTAATATAGGAAAATCGAGCTGAGTAGCCAGATAGCCCAACCGAATCATCCTAGGTTGGGTGTAACCATACCCAGAGCAACATGGTACACACATGATAGATGTTCGATGTGATTAGTGGCATGAACCAATATATTTATCAATACAAGGGGGTATACATAAATTAGGGAACTAATACCCACAAAATATTTCCATGTGGTGTTCCCAGGGCCCACCACCTTTCCTACTCCTATATCTAGGAGGTGTCTATTTTAAAACACTAATAAAAGTGTTTGTTTCATGAAAATAAATTTTCTATACTCGGTTTTTTATTTTCTAGGTCAAAAACAACTTTTTCATTTTTCTATTTAAGCCTATATTTAATGTATGATATATAGATCTTGGATTTATCCATATTAATTTTTTGATTAGGTTCGGGCATGAAAATTGAATTTTTCTTAGCGTTGAGTACCAACATGGGGGACTTATATTGTAAGGTTGTGCATTCCCCCACCAACATTATATTAGTTTACTAATTACCCTCACATTAACAAGGATTTTGGATCCTATACATATAGATATCATAGTGTCATTTATTACTCTTACATAGTCAAGGAATTGGATCCACTATCTAAAGAGTTCATTTTCCATTCATTAGATATCTCATTTGGGGAATGGGATCTTATGTTTTTTAAGTATCCCCCCTAACTTCCTGGGGTGTAGAATTGTACAAAACAGTTCAAGAAGGGATATTAAGACTTACTGAATTTTTATTTAAAATTATTCTAATTCATTCTAATTTCATCTATTATTATCTAAAATGAGTATGACCATATATAACATCCAATTTTGTCCTCTATTTATAATATAATAGTTTTTAATTGAGTTTCCCAATCCATTGTTTACTAATTATATATATAAATGTTCATTTATTATTGGTTTTTGGTTTCTGGGTCATTCTACTATGATATGGTTATACTCGCCCATACATTCCTGCCTTCGCCATCATGTATCGTGTCTTATGCAGAGAATATAAAACATAGAGGGGATATTGGTGGATGTGTTGTTGGTGGGGTATAGAGGTGTCGTACAATTATTATCACAAAATTGATATGTCAGGATCTTTATATTTATATGATTTTTTAACTACTGATGATTTGTTCTACATTTTACCTCTAATTATAGTTTATTATGTATCTTTCTCCAATTAAATATTATTTTTCATTCAATATGTATTTGTGGATTCTTGAGGTTATTTAATGGATTACCTACATATATTTCATATTTTACTCTTTTTTAAAACTGATATTACATATTCTAAAGGGATTTGAATTATATATAGGTTCATCAAATAAGTTATCCAGTAATTAGTGAGATGACTACTCAGTGTTAGTCATCATCCCCCAGCCTATTAGAGGTGATATTGGGGTACCACTCTTTGTTTTCTTCTCCCATAGTGGGGTACCTCTGGGTTGTGTATTGTTAATAAAGGTATATCATTATAATAAGAATGATTAGTGGGATTATTCTTAGTTTGATATGGGGGATTATTTGGGAGACATATTTTGTTTATTATCATATTATTTAAAATATTTTGTCGCAATATATTTTTTATGAAAATTATTATGAAAACATTTTTATAAAATCAATGAATTTAGTGAGTATTTTTATTATATACATTAAAATATATATTATCTTGAAATAATGTTACTCGTGACACTGTAATTAATTTTTTTATGAAAATGTTTTAACACTTATACACATAAACCCAAATTTTAAAAATAATCATACAGACACAAGGTTACAATTTTCAGGAATAATTTTATTGAATATTCTTATTAAATTTTCTATATTTTTATTTAATATTTATGTTAACTCTTTAAATTTGAACTCAAATAGTGAGGATGATGATTATAAGTGTGGGTGAATAATTTTTGAAATATGGATATTTTTTCTCATTAATTAATTATTTGGGGACATTTTTATATTTTCAAAATCTCTTAACCATTTTAGATTTTAGATAAATAAATAAAAAGTAATTAATTGATATAGGAAAAAATTAATGAAAACTAAATGCTTTTTTATTTATGGGATTAAACTCAATATGACTATTAAATTGTTTTTTTTCTATCATTGATTATTCAAACTTATTACTTTTTGATCTATAACATAGTATTCAAGTCATGAGTGATTTGTAAAAAAAATACCATTCATTATCATCAATATATACCCTTTAATATATTATTTTCAGTAAAGTCGTTCTGTATACATTCTCAGGATATCCATGAATTCTAGAACATTATATTTAATCATTTTCTAAATATGAATATTTTAAACCACATTAAAAGTATATAGTCCATTTGGATAAATTTTGTAATATATAAACATTATATCTAATTTAAAAGTGATAATATTTTAAGATAATAATCTAAATGAACAACTTATTAGGTACAATATATTACTAGATGGTTTATTCTTAATTCCCAATATTTATTAGGATTATTTCATTATTTCATATGAACTTCAAGAGGAAAAATAGTTTGGTTTATGGTTATAATGAGACAATATCATACAAATTGATAAAAGTGTGGATTTGTTTATTGTTCATTAAGTTAATTTGTTACAAATCTATATTTCATTATTCATACATGGTTCCTTAATATAATTTGAAATTGTTTTTGAAGAAAATGGAAAAAATCCATATTTTTTTGAATATTAGGTTACCTAACATACATAAAAATAATGGAAATATTTGAAGTTGTTTAAGAAGATAACGTATATTGTAAATGTATGAGTCAAGTGTCTCAAATGTGAATAATTCAAATTAATGTATAGAACAAAAATTTCAAATAATCAATAAATACATTATTATTTTTACACAGAAACTACAAATCATCAACCATAGAATAATATTATTTAAAATTCCTATTGATTGGTATTGTTTAACTTATAATGTAGATATTTAAGTATCATAAATGATTATCGATAGTGTTCATATATTTGATAATGAGCATAACTATAGTTCTAAATAATCTTGACTGATGATAAAAAAAATTTACAAAAAGATTTATTAAAAAATGTTAATGAATATTTTTTAATTGTTGAAAGAGTATAATGTAAATTAATAATGATTAGAAATTGAATTTACTAATGTTTAGTTATTTATTACCTAAATTGGATGATAATTTTTAGTTTTATTATTTGTAATTATATAATTTTTTATATTAGGAAATATTATTTTTAAATTATCATATTATATGAATTTTCTTTATTTGAAATCATTTATATGATGTTTTTATTTAATTAAAAGTGAATGATTATGTGTCAGAATAATTAATAGTTTATGAATTAATCTATATTAAAAATTAATTTTCCTTATGGAAAAAATATTAATATGTATAATTCACGGTACTTTAATTTTTATGAATATATATGTATTATATTTTAATTAAGTATATTTTGAGGTGAATGAAGTAAAATTGAAGAACCCATGGAATGGTTATTTATAAAAACATGTCAGGGCCCACATGTATATATAGATAAAAAGGATATGAGATATATTAAGTTATAGAGGATGTCAACATTGAAACATAATAATTTTTGATTGGAACCACGATGACCTTTATGTTGTTGTCCGAGTCATGGTGCCTTATATTACTAAAAGTTTTATATAAGATAAAAATATACACGAAAATAGAGAATCCTTATTTCCAATGAAGAACCATGAAAATTCATTATTTCATTGTGAATTAATAAAATGCATTTTTAATGGATTGTGATTTAAATAATAAAAATTGGAAATTTATAGAAATATCAAAAAATTTATCGTATGAAAAATCTAGTATTTTAAACAAAATGGGGAATCTAATTTTAAATTTATTACGAAGAATAATCATATTACATAATATTCTAAAGAATATTTATATATTGTATATATTTTTGTAAAAATCATAACATTCCATTTTTACATTGATAAACAATGATATACCACATTGAATAAAAATTTTGGACATCATAGATTTATAAATATGTTTTATTTATATTTTTATTAGAGAATCTATTCAGATTGAGTTCCATTTATCTTTTTTTTGTTCTACTTATATCCATGAAGAAACATTTAATTACATGGACTATTTTTTATATTACTTGATTACTATTATTATTTATTTTTATTTATTTCTAAATCATTCTGAATTTATTATTCACACTTCATCGAATTTAGATCATTATGACACTATTACACGTAGATTATAAGATTAATAGTTCAGTATTGTTTGGATTATATATGATCAAGAATTGCTATACCGTAGGATGGAAGAAATAAATTTTAAAAGGCTGGGTGCCTAACTTTTCTATTGAATACATTACTAATTTTATTTAAATTAATTAATGTGTTATGATAATAATTTTCATCACATTTAATAATAATTATTTAATAAACATATTATTTAATAGAGTATTTATTGAATAATTTAGAATACTAAACTATAATTTGTATATTGGATTGATCATTTACTTTTATTAGTTGAACATAATGATCATAATTTTTTTAAATCACTGATTATAATTTATAAAATGGATATAATATATTCAATTGAATTTACTATAAATATGATGATTATCATTAAATAAGTTAACATTATCAATTTATGAATGGAGAAGATAAATTTTATTATAAAAAACCATTAAAACACATTACATACATCATGTTTTTAATTGATTATTTTTATTACGATAGAATTTAATTATTAAGGACTTTGTCCTTTATGTGAATGCATTTAAGTATTGGAAATATGTTACACACCACATTGAGTTTTACTTCCTTTTCCTCAAGGAAATTACATCGAATTACATTAATCAATGTATTATTAGTTTAGTTGAGAATCAAGAAATTTAATATAGTTTTAAGCATTTTCTACCATTAGAAGTATGAACTCCAAATGATTGGTCATGTATGTTTTCCCCATCAGTATGTGTTGAAAAAAAATTATAGCTTCAAAACAGTATTTTGTTCATGTAGAATCTTTTATTGGGCCTTATGGTCTAGGTGTTTTCATGGTGGAATTAAAATTTCACCAAATGTGATGAATAATAGTGAAAAACTATTAATTATAAAATATATAATATTATACAACAAAATATTTGAAAATAATTAAAATATATACTCACCCAAGTGATAATTGTTAGACATCATTCTTCCCATATATATTTCTCATTTTGTGTAATATTTTATCTTCTATTCTCATTATAATTTATAATTATTTTTTAAAAAATATAAGATAATAAAAAATAATTAAATTTTGATGAATCCTTTTAAAAAATTGATTAAAAAATTTCAAAAAATATATAATATGAAATGAACTGAAATATACAGATTTTGAAGTAATTAATTTGTTATTTTTTTAGAATAATGTATATGATAATATTCTTAAATAAATTTAAAATACTTATTTTAAATTTTAAACAGAAAAATTAATGTATTAAATTTAATATTTTACATTATTAGAAAATGGATTTCAAGTATTATAAATTATTATAATAAATGATAAAAAATATAAATCACACTTACAATAATGTTAATAATCATAATTTTCCCACGTTTATTCATAGTAATAATATTAAGTTAAATTGAATTATTTGTATTCCCATATTCAACAATACATCAACCAACTATATAAATAATTTACATGGAAATATCTTTTACACCATCATCAAAAATATATTTCTGTAATATTTGATCAAAACATAGAATATAAGATTTAATTTATCACCTATGTAAAACACTATATTATCATTTTAGGTTGATATATATTGTTATTTATTTTCAAAATAATGTTCTATGTAAACCACTATAAATATTTGTTAATCAATATATATTTTAGATCACTAAAACTTATCAAACCACCTGCATCATGTCATACTAATAGAATTTTGAGAGAAATAATCCAATATAATTCTTTTATTCACCTATCTACTATATGATATATTACTGATATTATTTACCATGTCACATGGTGTACTAATATTTATTTTATGTTCACATAACATGAATTTTTTATTTTTATCATCACAATTAGAAAATAATTATTAATAATAGATTTATACCCAATAATTATAGTTGGATTATGATCATATATAAAAAAATTATTCTATGTGTCTGTCTTTTAAACTAAACAGTGTTCACACATGTCATCCACTATCATATAGTGAAATAATATTTTTTCATTGTTTTTAAAATCAAACCTATCATTAATTAATAATATTAAATGAAATAAATTCCTTCTTGATTAAACCCAATCGAGAATCACAATACTTTGTAACATTTACCAAAATATATGAGCTAAATAACAAAGGTTTTTGTTTATAATTCCTCATGATGAATATTTTTAAAAAATATTATATGAATAAATGATATTTAAAACAATATTTAAATAAAATAATTTATAATAAATTTTACATAGTTAAAGAATATTTCTAGCAAGTGCATGCATGATATAAAGTTTCCTCTCTCACTCCTAATGTATAAATTGAATCTTTTTATATATTTATATAACAACTCTTTATTATAATCTACTATAAATTATGACTAAATAAAATCAAATTTTTCATCTTCTTTTATTATTGTTCAATTAAACCACATATTCTTGTTACCCCTAAACATTGAATAGAGAATCGTATAATTCTTAGATAAATAACTGGTAAAAAATCGTATAATATAGATTAAAGTGTTATTTATAAATTAAAAACATGATATGGATTAATGATATATTATTTAATGGTATTATGGTACATCAGGCTGACCGATGTTGGTCTCTCATGATCATTGCTCTATCTGGATGTTTAGTAGTTATATACCCTTGCATTTAGAGAATATTATATAATTGATTTTTGAAGAAACTTTCTTGAGTTGTGATATTTATCCATGATTTATTTATTGTAAAAATTATCATTAAACTATAATATATTGATTTATGAATAATTATATGTCAAATAATTTAAGAAACTATGTGATAAAAGATATCAATTTCATAGATTATTTAAAAACACCCTATATGAGATCATTAATATTAATAAATTATGGAAGTCGTATGTAACATGACCATAATAAATTTTTACACCATCTTATATAGAATATTTTCATATTAAATAAAAACTCAAATCATTGGAAAATTAGTTTCAAACTAATGAGATAAACTACAGTAAAAAAGGGGATATTAATGGTTATTTTTTGTTTATTAATCACACCATGAAATTTGAAAACATATCTTGAATTATATGAAACATTAGTGGTACTGAAGTTTTTATATAGTTGGGTTGATACTTATCAAAAGAGGGGAGACAATCATATCATGTAACGTGACATGTAAGATGATTCAAGAAGTTATAGCGGGGAAGAGGAAGACACAATCCAATATAAAAGGAACAGAAGGTAATAGATTGAGTGAAATTTGTTTTAAATGTAGAAATATTACATTTATTCCATGTTTTAGATAATAAATATCAAAGAAAATAAGGAAACAACCTTAAATATAACAAAATCATTATTTTTAATAATGAATTTAATTTCACTCACATTAGGGATCTTTTCAGGTTTAGAGTTTTAAGGAATTAGTCCATATCTATTACATTACAGAACAATATAATACAAAGTGGACACTTTGAAATACTATAGAATTTTTCCACAAAAAAAATAAATTTTAAAAAAATAAATCATGATCCCTTTTATGAAAACTCTTCATGAATTTCAACTTGTATGCTTTTAATCCCTTGATCATCATTAAATCTTTTTAAAAATATTTTAAAATGTGGTATGATCAAAAAATATTAGTAGGGGATAAAAAAATAATGAAATCATTAGTACATTCATAAACACTAAAACTCAACAAAAACACTTAATTGAAAACATTCCCTTTTACCCAAGTAAGGAAATATATTTCTTTAATAAATATATTTTATTTTACCTTTTGAAAAAATTTGATATCCATGAAAACTAATTAGAAAACCTAGAAAATTCATATAGGTACCTTGACACATCATCAAATTTAATCCTTAAAGAACCCTTATAGATTGGAATAGTAATATTTCTAACCTCAAATATAATTATCTATATAAAATAATCATTAACCAATGCATTGGAGCACTGTCTTGATGCACCCATCATTTAAGCTATAACGGGCTCAGCCGGTGCAATATGGATGAACCCATCATTTAGGATTTCAAAGAATGACAAAATTAAATAAAACATTCCATAATTTTATATACTCTTTTAAACTCCTATGAAAATTAATTTTATAAATTAAAATACCATTTGCTTTAAAAAATACCATTTTCAATAAAAAATAGAAAATAATATAAAAAACCCTTTTTAAATACAAAAATACCAAAAAATTTACTAATGTTTTTAATTTAACAAAACATGAAATATTGAAAATGAGGAAAAAAATAAAACAAAGGACATGAAAATAGAAAATTCTTTGTCATCATGTATATTATGGATAAAATATTCCTTTTCTAATTTGTCAAAACATTCTATATAAAACACATAAATAAATTCCTTTTTTGAAAAAATTTGAATGAAATTAAAAAAATAGATTAGATTTCCTTTATAATCCTTTTATATCCATATAAAAAATATTTCAAATAATATCAAGAATATTGACATGGTAAAAGATATTTGAAAATTAAATCTTTAAATATTCAAAGTGTCCCATACCACATTGAACATTTAAATTTCAAGCCCCAAGAAAGAAAAATTTAAAACACAAATTAAATAAAATTAGAACAGATAAAATATGGTTAAAAAACATCAAAGGTTATGTATATACACCTTATAAAATAATAAAGGTTAATATCATTAATAAATTCCTCAACGAAAGGATATTTTGACAAAATCCCTTACCTTGAGCTCAACTTGTCACGTGTGTCTTTATATTCATGAATAATAAGTTTATATTAATTATATAATTTATTATAATTTTTTTTAAATTTATCATTACTTTTATTGAACTTGTTACAATGTTATAAAAAATTACTTAAAAAATATAGTTTACATTGGGATTTTTGACCATATTCGGTTTATGTGTGAAAAATGACTTTCGAATGTCAATTGTGGTAAAAGGGGTACTTATATAAAAATATTTATAAAACTAATCATGAAATGTTTATCATATTTATACATCAATTATACTTTTAAAGCAAATCATTAAATATGGTTATAAAAAATGAACCAACGTTACAATCATAGAGACGGTAGGTCTTACGTACGAATGAGTAACTTTCCCATTTTTCAATTATCATTATTGAATGAAGTTAAGTAACCGTTATCATTCCTTAATTTTACTTACATAATAAATACCATGTTATTTAATCATATATTAATTTATATATATTTCTAGTGATTTAAAAATAATCACATCACATCGAGAATGCATTAGCCCACATGTCCATGAACAACGTTAAAAAGTTTTTTCACTGTGCGAAAGGGTAAAAAATAACAATGATATAATATATTTCCAAAATGGTAATTATTTAATTAATATAATTTATACTTAATATATGTCATATATTTTTAATTAGACACTCTTTAATACATTTCATTTATGTGTGAACGCATCACATCCCCATGAGGATGAGGTAGTCCACACCTCCACAAATGATGTTATCGTATTTACATAAAATAGAAAGAATAAATTTATGTGTATATTAAAATTTCAGAAGTATTAATAAATCATAAATATTATATATATATATATATATCATATAAAAACAATTTTCCCATGATAATTACCAACTGGGAGAGGTGGTAAAGGTAAAAAAAGAACGACCTCGTTTTGTGAGGTGGTAGTTCATTATACGCGAACTGTAATTTCATTACCGATTTGATGGAAGTGTGTGTATGTGTAGGAATATACATTAATATAAAAACATATCATAATTTTTTGATACTTATGTTATTATATAATCAAGTAATAATAATAAATAAAGTGTAAGATAAATAAATAAAACATAAATTTACATTGAAGAAAGTTATCTCTTTTGAGGTAACTCCATTTGGTTTTCACGAAAGGGATTCCATGGTTGGATTTCAACACAAATATAGTAATCAAGGGTAAAATCAGGAATTTTGGAAGCTTATTTTGGATTGTTTTGAAATATACAAATTTACATGAGCGATGTGATTAAGTGATATGGGTGAGTGCCTTTTTAGAGTGGAGTGGGAGTAGAATTCTTGTAAATATAAAAAGATAAAGACTTTTAGGAGGTATCCCTTATATGAAGTTAATACAATAATGATCTAAATTATACAAAACTATATATATGGATGAGTTATTTCCACACAAGGGATTTTGGACAATATTCAAGTTCAGTTGGACTCATAAGTTTAATGTTTAACCACTAACTAGACACAATTTTACATTAATCACTATAATTAATTTTAATTACTTTCTATAAATTGTTTTATAAAAAATATATTAATCATAATAGAAACTAAAAATTATTTTGATTCCAAATATGGAATCTATTTTCTCATATTCAAAATATATAATTAGAAAAAAATATTTAAAGTTAATCCCACAGACGGGATGGTGAAGAAGGTTTTTAACATAAACAAATGTTCAAATGTTTACTGTGTTCTATATATATAAATTCAATTATAAATTTTTTCTAACGACCACAATTGGTTTAAATGATATATAAATTATCTAGTTATAATTTATAACCAGTTAAATATTTATTTTAACAATATAAAAAATTCCAATGAAATTGTAGTTTTGAACTAAAATTCAGTATTAGTTAGTATTCATCAAAATATAAATGTTCTCAGAAAAATATCAAAAATTAACCCAAATTATATTTTGATATTTATCATTCAAAAATTAAGTTCATTGTTTCATAGAAAAATTATAAAATTTTCAAAATTTTGCTTTAATGCACGTCTTCCATTAAAATCTGATAAAATTACTTTTAAAAAAAGAGAATTTAAGTGTAAAACTAGATTTATTCTTATCTTATGCATTTAAAATCTATTGTATGAATATAATAAAATTTAATAAACATGTTTAAAAATAATATAATTATAATTTTCCACTCACACAGATATAACAACTAGGTGATAAATTCAATATTAAAAAATATTATTAACATTTTATTATTGTTTGATATAACTCAGTCTAGCATGCAACAAAACATTTTAGATAAACTCATGTTTATGTTTATGGCAGGCTATTTGAAGTAAAATATCTATTAATGTAAAATTAAATTATAATTCAAAAATATTAATAAATATGAAAATTATGTATTCTATCATTACATGGGATGTTACATCATTCCCCCCTTTTGGAATTTTTTTCCTCGCAATTTCATTCACTTATTAAATAAGTGGGGGTATTTTTCCCTCAGATAATTTTTAGATTACTATATTTCCTCTTTAATTAAAAGGGTTTATCATAAAAATGTAGCATAATGAATCACCTTATTCTGTAACACTTTCTATCTGTAGTAAATACCTTGAACTAGTTGTTCCTAAAAAATATCTTTTCTAACTCAACTACATTAGGGCTCAAAACATTATATGAATTCAGTAAATAATTCTTTAACATTAAAACATGAAATTAATTGTTTACTAAGTATAAACATGGAGGTGAAGCCACTCTATAAGAAACTGATCTAACCTTCTCTATAATTTTATAATGTCTAATGAATAATATACTCTGCTTCCCCTTTTTACCAAAAATTCATCACACTTTTCCATGAAGAAACTTTGAGAAATACTTGATAACCTACCTTGAAAGAAATATATCTCCTATAATTATCAGCATAACTTTTCTTCATGATTTTAGTAATACTCTTATGTTGCTGAATCAATATAACTTTCTTTGTTGTTTCCTCTACCGACTCTAATCCCATCAACTTATTATATCCTACATCATCCCAAAAGCTGGTGCCTGATAGCACTTTCCATATAATTCCTCGAATGGTTCAATCATTATAATGGAATAAAAACTATTATTATAAGAAAAATAAACCAATAAAATATGTTAATCCCAAATTCTCTGATAATCCATTGATATTTAATGAAGTATATCTTAAAATAGCTGAATTTTTTGATTAGACTATACATCAGATTAAGGTCAAAAAGTTGTACTGAAATTTTATTCCTTAGCCATTGAATTTTGAAGTCCTTTCAAAAAATTGGATGTGAACTTGGGATCACGGTCTGATACAATGGAGAGTGTTAGTCCATTTAACTTTAAAATATCTTTTTGATATAGTCATGAAAGATGATTTAAAGGCATTTAATCTCAAATGGGAAGGCAATGTTCATATTTAGTTAATCGATCAAAATTTACCCAAATCACATTATTACCATGAGAAGTCATTGGATATCATACCGTGAAATACATTAATATATTTTACCACTTACACTCTATAATTTTAAATGTTTGAATAATCCCCTAAGGTAATTTTTATTCTTCTTTAACCTATTAGAAAGGAAATAAATCACTGTAAATTTATAATTTTATCATTTCATTACATCCCACCAGTAATTCTTCTAAAAGTCTCTATACATCTTAGTTTTCCCTGAATGAATGTAAAATAGATAACTACAATATTTAGTCAACAATTGTTTCCTCAACTATGAATCACAAGTCACACATAACCTTTTTCCAAGTCATAAAACACCATCTTCATCAAAATTATATTAAGGAAACTTACCATTATTAATGGATTCTATGTTTTCCTTCCACTATTGATCCTCCTTATAAGACCTCTTAATTATTTCTTATAAATTCCATAGTAATGATACTTCAAAAAAAGTAGAGGAAGTCCCTACATCCACAACATCTAGGAAAAAATCCATCTAATCATTAACCAAAGGGTAACATTAAAAATGTAACATGGTTAAAATGGAATTATGTTGGGACTTAGAGAAATAACCATATTTTTTTCTTTTCCATGATGATAATGAATCACGAAATCATAACCGTTGATTAGTTTCAGAAATCTTCTCTACCACATGTTCAATTCATTATGAGAGAATATATACTTCAAAAATTTGTGATCAGTATATATTTTAAATTTTACTCCAGACAAATGATACCTCCAAATATTTAAAGAAAAAAGACCATCTAATTTAAAATGATTTTGCGGGTGATTCAACTCTTGAGGTTTCAACTAACGTAAAGAAAATACAATTACCTAATCATTATTCATTATGATAGAATAAATTAATTTCAATGAAGCATCACTTTAGATAATTAATTCAACACTTTTGGAAGTCATAGAGAAAAAATAATCATTCACATATCATCATTTCAATTACTAATGACAATCATCATAATTTTTTCGCAAATGAACATAATTCGTTTTTGGGTTATACTAGTCATTGGGATAGATAATCGAGAAAAATATTCGAAAAACCACTAAGTAACCCACTAATCCAATAAAACGATGAATCATATAGATATTTGTGGGCTTATGCCATTCATCAATGTCACGACCCGCCCTCGGGGTCCGTGCCGTGACTATCCCAAGCCCGCCTTCCATAGGCCAGGGGCTGGCGACTAGCACCAAGGCGTAAATCCCGGTAAAAAGGGAAGGCATTGCCTTTGATAAGTAAACACACACCACAGAGTAAACAAGCGGAAAGTAAACACTAAGCAAGCAGAGTACGACTGAAAGTGCGGAAAGGTAAATGGGCCAGAATACAAACCCAAACTGAACGTAAAGTACAACTCGAAAAGGGAAAAACAGCAACTGTAAAGTAAAGGCCGCTACTCCGAGCTGTCCACCGGAAATCCCACCTGAAGGGTGGGTACAGATAGCTCCTCTGCTCCATGGGTCCCGCCGTCCGCTCCGTGCACGTCCCGCCCAGTGGTCCACCTCCGGGTACCGTCCCGCTCTACAAGCCTCAGCTAAGGTCAACGTTGTCCGTCGTCTGCAACCAACACAACGTAGTGCGGGCGAAGCCCGTGCAGGGGTGAGTATAAGCTACTCAGTAGGGACCCCGAGACCCCTGAAGGTCTCTCAAATCCACAAAGGATAAACCACGAAGAAAAGTACAATCACGAAGTAACAACTGACACTGCTTAGGTATATGCCCATACATATACCTAAGTCATCAATTAAAATACGCTCCAACCTCCGAGCCCAAGTACAACTCAGTCCACGCAGGAAAGTATATGTATTCCATATAGGAAGCAAAACATAATCCACACAGGATTGCACAACACAATCCACACAGGAAAGCAACAGGATTCAGCTCACACAGGTATACTTCTTCAAGGACGATAAAGATGATCACTGATCCATCTAAGTCGTCGGACCCACGAAGGATCGATAGGTAACTAACCCCCGCAGAAGACCCACACAGGATCGGGCTCACACAGAACCTGTAGGCGCTGGCTCACACAGAACCGCTGAGCGCAAGGACCCACACAGGATCGGGCCCACACAGGACCTGTAGCACTGATCCACGTAGGATCGCTGAGTGCTGAAGTCGTTGTCGTCGAATCCACAGAGGATCTCTGTACTGTCGTCGTCGAATCCACACAGGATCTCTGTACTGTCCTCGTCGAAGTCACAGTAGCAGTCGTAGCAGTAGAACAGTCGCAGCCAGCACTGGGGTTCCCGCACACAGCAAGCTCGTACGGAGGGTCCGCTCCACGAGCCGAGAGGCTGATACATCAACTGTCACAAAGACCAGAGTTGATGTATCCAAAAGTTCCGTATCGTCAACAGAAACTCAACGCAACAGACGGCGCGTCGATCGGACGCCCGGTCTGAGAGTTATTGGCATTTTCGTCTCCGGGGCCCGGTTGGTTTTTAAGGCAAAACCAACCCGACCGTACTCCACCTACGTCCAAACCTCGGGCGGAGTATGCCAAAAGATCTGTCTCACTAAGAGGAACACTACGCGACTGACGGCATGTCAATCGGACGTCCGTAGCTCAAGATATGAGCGTTTCCGCTCCGAAGGCCCGGTTGGTTTCGTGAACGAACCAACCCGGCCGAACTCAAAGTAACCCGAAACCTTGAGTGCGATATACCGAAACGACCGTCTCGATCCAAGGATCACGTTGCCGCTGACGGTTCGTCGATCGGAGGTCCGAGGCTCAAGTTATGAGCCAAAAACTAAATCTGGTTCGAAACGGGGGGGTCCGGGTCCGGGCCGACCCGGCCCGACCCCCCCCCCCCGGGGTGGCGCGGCGGCGCGGCGGCGGGCCGCGGCGGCTGGCGCTGGCGCCGCACGAGGGTGGAACGCGGGGTGACAAACCCCCGCGTTTTGAGGGGCGGCGCGGCCTTTGTGTCGCGCCGGTTTCTTTTAAAACCGCCCCCCCCCCCCCCCACGTGGGGGGGCCTGCTGGCGCCGAACCAAGGGGGCCGGTTGCCCCCTCCCCTCAAGAACCGCCCCCCTCATTAAGAGGGGGGTTTTGTTGAACCGGCCGGGGGATTTATTCCCCCGGTTTTATGTCATCCGGCCGGCCAGCTGGCCGGCCGGTTTTTACCAACGGGACCGGAAATTCCGGTCCCGCCTTCGACTTCCGACGCCGGCGGCCCGGCCGCCGGTCTCCTCTTCCGCCGCGGCCCGGAACCGGCCGCGGTCATTTCGTCCCGCCGCGGCCCGGAACCGGCCGCGGTGTTCGTCGTCCGGCGCAGTGCGACGACACCGCGTCCCCTTCGCCGTGCCATGATTCTTTTCAACGCGGCGCGACGGCGTCGCGTTCTTGAAGATTTTTCCTTGACGTAGCGCGACGGCGCCGCGTAAATTATTTGTACGATCATCCGCGTGGTGCGACGGCACCACGCCACTTGCTTCCACCCGCATGAATAAACATGAACGACGGAGGGGGGGTTCGGCCGTGTTCGTGCGGTCCGGCCCCCCTCGCGTTAACAATAACACTTATATAAAATATTTAAATGCCTCACGTAGACATGCGATCCACGAGCAAGAAAAGGAATAAGGAAACCAAAATGAAATCAACAACCCCTACCTCGGGTATAAGTTCGAGGATTTGACTATGTCCGCGGAAGACGGCGTCGCGGAGGTCGGGCGTCGTGGTAGTCGTTCGTCAAATCCGTTGACGAAGTGTTATGCCCGAAGAGATACGTCGTTGGCGAATCTTCGTTTGCCGACGAAGAAGGCCCGAGGAGGAAGCGGCGTTCCCTCTTGTTGACACCGAGGACGAAGAAGAGAGGCGTCGTTCTTCGCCGGAGTTTGAGCGTTCTTCGTTCTTCGTCAGAGCTTGAAGATGAAGAGGAAGCTCTCAAAAAGCTCTCAAGGGAATAAACAAACAACCCATAATCAAATAAGATTACATCTTATTTTATTAACACATAACACAAAAGAATTTCAAATGTTTGAAATTCAAAAGAGTTAACTCCCAAAATTAATTAAGTAACTTAAGCCATTAAAGAGGGGGGTTAAGGGAATTTGAAAAGACTAGGGGTTCGTGTGGGCCCCACCACACTTAATCCTCCCAAGGGAGGTTAAGTGGGTGTGGGTCCCACTTCCAACCCCCTTTGGTAGGTTTTTAACAAACTAAAAAAATAAGTTTGTCTTACACAAATTTTATTTAACTCAACTGAAAACCCCAAAACTTAACTTTCAACCCGCAAAAAACGCAACTCCCGAAAAGGTCTCGTTAAGCGAATATCGGCGATGCGAGTTCATCGGTGCCCTTGGATTTCAATTCCAAGCACCGGATCAAAAGTTAGGAATTCCCGCTCGTTCGTTCACTGAACGTACCCGAGCCAAACTTCGGAAATTAATTCCGGGCACTCCGGGCCTCGGAATCAGGTGCCGTCTGAAACCGCGCTCTTGTAAAATTCTAAAAAAAATTAAGAAAAAATTTCCCTTGAATTTTATGGGTCTTTACATTACTCCCACCTCAGGGCTTTACGTCCCCGTAAAGATACATCAAAACTAGGGAAACAAATGAGGGTACTGAGCACGCATCTGAGCCTCCCGCTCCCATGTGCTCTCCTGGAGATTCCCGTGCTGCCATCTGATGCGCACAAGAGGAATCGATCACCCACGCAGGACCCGCTCCTGTCGATCCTCTATCTCCACCGAGACCTCCGTAAAAGTCGCCCCATCGTCAACGTCAAGCTCCCCATGGTCAATGATGTGCGTCGGGTCGTGCACGTATCTCCTCAGCTGGGATACGTGGAAGACGTCGTGCACCCGGTGCAACTGAGGTGGTAGAGCCAGGTGATAAGCCACCTCGCCAATCCTGCTGAGAATCTGGAAAGGTCCGATGAAGCGCGGAGATAACTTGCCGCCTCGGCCAAATCTCCGAATACCACGTCGAGGTGAGACCCGCAAGAAGACGTGGTCGCCATCCTCGAACTCCAGTGGCCTCCGCCTCCTGTCAGCGTATGACTTCTGCCGGCTCTGAGCTGTCCTCATCCGCTCCTGGATGACCTGGACCATCTCTGTCGTGGCCTGGACCATCTCCGGTCCCACCAGTGCTGACTCCCTAGGGTCTGTCCAGCACAAAGGAAATCTACATGGTCGGCCGTACAACGCCTCGTACGGTGCCATCCTGATGGTGGAGTGGTAGCTGTTGTTGTACGCGAACTCCACCAAGGGTAGGTGGTCTTCCCAGCTACGACCAAAGTCGAGAACACATGCGCGGAGCATGTCCTCGAGAGTCTGAATGGTCCTCTCTGTCTGACCATCCGTCTGAGGGTGAAAAGCTGTGCTAAGACGTAGCTGCGTACCGAACGCCTCCTGTAACCCCTTCCAAAGCCGGGAAGTAAAGCGGGCATCCCGATCGGAGACGATAGATGATGTCACGCCGTGGAGCCGCACAATCTCCTGAACGTAGAGACGTCCCAAGCTCTCAACTGAGCCCTGCTCTCTGATGGGTAAGAAATGTGCCGACTTGGTGAGTCGGTCAACAATCACCCAGATGGAGTCGTGACCTCTGGAAGTGCGTGGAAGTCCAGTCACGAAGTCCATAGAAATGTCGTCCCACTTCCACTCCGGAACCTCCAAGGGTTGTACCAAGCCTGCTGGTACCTGATGCTCTGCCTTCACCTGCTGACAGGTGAGGCATCGAGATACGAACTCTGCTACTGCCTTCTTCATGCCCGGCCACCAATGCTGTCGTCTGAGGTCCTGGTACATCTTCGCCACTCCAGGATGTACCGCTAAAGGAGAAGTGTGAAACTCTCTCAGCACTTCCTCTCGCAAAGCTACTGGTACCATGGTACGTCCTCTGAAAAGGATTTCGTGCTCTGCCCCAAGGGAGAAACCATCAGGTGCCTGTCCCGAGGATATCTGTGCACGCCGTGTCTCACAGTCAGCGTCCCCGCGCTGTGCCTCCCTGACTCGCTGCAGTAGTGGAGGAGTGACTGTGAGAGACTGAAGAAAGGCTGCTCCATCTCTATCCACGAAGGATATCTGCAAAGAGGGTAGCTGCTCCGTCGCCTCCTCGAGTAGCTGAATGCCCGTCCTCCTGCTGAGGGCATCGGCTACTACGTTCCCCTTCCCAGGGGTATAGACTATCTCAAAGTCATAGTCCTGGAGGAACTCGAGCCATCGTCCCTGTCTCAGGTTCAGGTCCTTCTGCGAGAAGATATACCTGAGACTCTGATGATCGGAAAAGACTGTAAAGCGCTCGCCCATCAGATAGTGTCGCCATGTCTTCAGAGCGAAGACCACTGCTGCTAACTCCAGGTCATGGGTAGCGTAGTTCTGTTCATGCGGCCTCAACTGTCGTGATTCATAGGCGATCACTGCCCGCTCCTGCATCAGAACACATCCGAGTCCGGTCCCTGATGCATCGCAGTAGACTACGTACCCTACTCCCTCCTCAGGCAACCTCAAGATAGGTGCGCTAGTCAATCTCGGTCTCAGCTCCTGGAAGCTCTGCTGACAACTGTCTGACCACACGAAGGGTTTCCCCTTCTTCGTCAAAGCTGTGAGTGATGCTGCAACTCTAGAGAAGTCTGGAACGAATCTCCGATAGTATCCAGCTAGTCCCAAGAAACTCCGAACCTCAGTCACGCTCCTAGGTGGCTCCCATGCTAACACAGCCTCAATCTTCGTGGGATCTACTGCAACTCCCGCCTCAGAGATAACGTGTCCCAAAAAGTGGACCTCACGTATCCAGAACTGGCACTTCGAGAGCTTACCATAAAGCTGGTGCTCTCGGAGTGTGTCAAGAACAACTCGCAAGTGATAGGCGTGCTCCTCCTCTGTCGTAGAGTAAATCAGAATGTTGTCGATGAAGACTACGACAAACCGATCGAGGTATGGCTGAAAGATCCTGTTCATGAGAGCCATGAACACTGCTGGAGCATTGGTTACACCGAAAGGCATAACCAAGAACTCATAGTGGCCATACCGACATCTGAAGGCCGTCTTCTGCACATCCTCGTCTCTGACTCTGAGCTGATGATAGCCTGACCTAAGGTCTATCTTCGAGAACCACCGTGCTCCCTTGAGCTGATCAAAGAGGTCATCAATCCTCGGTAGCGGATACTTGTTCCTCACTGTCACCTGGTTCAGGAGACGATAGTCAACACAAAGTCGTAAGCTCCCGTCTGCCTTCTTGGCGAACAATATCGGGGAAGCCCAGGGTGAAACACTGGGTCGGATGAACCCCTTGCCCTGCAAGTCCTCCAACTGTACCCGTAGCTCTCGAAGCTCGGCGGGGGCCATCCGATATGCTGGAGTGGATATCGGGGCTGTCCCGGGGTACAAGTCAATATAAAAGTCTACCTCTCTGCGAGGAGTTAGCCCTGGAACGTCGTCGGGAAAAACGTCCGCAAACTGATCCACCACTGCAGGAAAACCAGGACTCTGCACGTCAACTGCTCCAAGGATAAGGCTAGCCAACTGATGAGTGATGGGCTGTCCTCTCCTCCGCGGAAGTCCATCCTGTGCTGCTAAGGCTCCCTTCTCGCCGGTGAAGGTGAACCTGCTCCCTTCGGTACGTACACAACGCACCTTGCGCCTAAAACAGTCAATCTGTGCATGGACCGTAGACAGCCAATCCATGCCCAAGATGACGTCGTAAGGCCTCGACGCTGCTACAAGAAGATCCCAGCCGAAGCACTCGCCTCCTAGAGTAAGCTCACACTGCCGGCACCAGTGCGTAATCGTCGAGTCTGCTCCCGTAGGAGTCTCTAGCCGTAAGGATCGAGCCAACGGCTCTGTCGGAAAAGACTGTAAAGCGCTCGCCCATCAGATAGTGTCGCCATGTCTTCAGAGCGAAGACCACTGCTGCTAACTCCAGGTCATGGGTAGCGTAGTTCTGTTCATGCGGCCTCAACTGTCGTGATCAATAGGCGATCACTGCCCGCTCCTGCATCAGAACACATCTGAGTCCGGTCCCTGATGCATCGCAGTAGACTGCGTACCCTACTCCCTCCTCAGGCAACCTCAAGATAGGTGCGCTAGTCAATCTCTGTCTCAGCTCCTGGAAGCTCTGCTGACAACTGTCTGACCACACGAAGGGTTTCCCCTTCTTCGTCAAAGCTGTGAGTGATGCTGCAACTCTAGAGAAGTCTGGAACGAATCTCCGATAGTATCCAACTAGTCCCAAGAAACTTCGAACCTCAGTCACGCTCCTGGGTGGCTCCCATGATAACACAGCCTCAATCTTCACGGGATCTACTGCAACTCCCGCCTCAGAGATAACGTGTCCCAAAAAGTGGACCTCACGTATCCAGAACTGGCACTTCGAGAGCTTACCATAAAGCTGGTGCTCTCGGAGTGTGTCAAGAACAACTCGCAAGTGATAGGTGTGCTCCTCCTCTGTCGTAGAGTAAATCAGAATGTCGTCGATGAAGACTACGACAAACCGATCGAGGTATGGCTGAAAGATCCTGTTCATGAGAGCCATGAACACTGCTTGAGCATTGGTTACACCGAAAGGCATAACCAAGAACTCATAGTGGCCATACCGACATCTGAAGGCCGTCTTCTGCACATCCTCGTCTCTGACTCTGAGCTGATGATAGCCTGACCTGAGGTCTATCTTCGAGAACCACCGTGCTCCCTTGAGCTGATCAAAGAGGTCATCAAGGAATGGAATTCATTGCATCAAAAATTCAAACATTCTAAATTTACCAAATAACTTCTTTTATTTTATGGATTTCGAAAATACACAAATATTTTTCTCATGTTCAAATTGAATTTTATAAACTACAAAAATTTCATCAATAAAAAATACCACAAATTCATACATGAACTCATGAAAACTTTTATACATTTGATCCATGAATATAATAGGTTAATTAGATAACACAAACATAATAACTAAAAATTCCTATTGGACATATATGTTTTTGAAAAAAAAATCTTTAGAATGTTATCTTCCATTACTTTTAAGTGAGGTTACCCAGACCATGGTTCAAACATCAATAAAGTATTATTCCCCTTAGAGCTGATAAAACAAATAAACAGTATGAGGAAAAGGAAGCATGTTATTAATAGTGATATTATTCAAGTCTCTATAATCAATTCAAAGTATCATTGATCCATATTTCGTTTTAACAAATAAGACATGATCACCCCATGGTGAAGTAATATTTGAGATAAAGCATTTATCTAATAACACTTGCAATTTAGATTTCAACTCTAAAAGTTCCATTTAATCTATTTGATAAGGGGGTTATGAAATAGGCTTAAAATTTGGTACTGAGTTACAATAAACAAAACCTTATGATTAGGAATAACACATGTAAAATTATTCAGAAAAACATCCATGTACTCATTTACTACTAACACACCACTAATTTGAACATTTTTTTATTTTCAATAATATGAGCTAGAAAACTTTCATTTTCCATCTCTAATCAATTTCTAAATTTCTTGATAATTTAGTATAGGTAAGAAATCATTAAACATAAATTTCTATTCAAAATATTCTATCTTAGAAGAATAAAATAAAACTCAATCCATAACCAAAGGGATATCAAATTCTACAATGGCTAGTTCAACAAGATTTTAAGGAAAGACTGTCACGACCCGTCCTCGGGGCCCGTGCCGTGACTACCCCAAGCCCGCCTTCCATAGGCCAGGGGCTGGCGACTAGCACCAAGGCGTAAAATCCCAGTAAACAGGGAAGGCATTGCCTTTAGGTAACAACCACACAGAGTCAGCAAGCGGAAAGTAAAGTGCAGAAAAGTAAAGGGGGACGGAAATACAAGCCCAACTGTAAAGTACAACTGAAAAGTAAAGTACAACAACTGAAGAAAAGACGGCGGCCTCGTGTCGTCCACTGGCAATCCCACCTGAAGGGTGGGTACAGATAGCCTCCAGGCTCCTCGGGTCCCATGTCCGCTCCGAGCACGTCCCGCCCAGTGGTCCACCTCCAGGTACCGTCCTGCTCCACGCCCCAACCGTGATCAGCGCTGTCCGTCGTCTGCAACCAACACAACAAGGTGCGGGCATAGCCCGTGCAGGGGTGAGTACAAGCTACTCAGTAAGGACCCCGAGACCCCCGAAGGTCTCCCGAAATCCACAAAGGATATAGCACAAAAGAAAGATGCAATCACGAAGTAACATCTGACTCGACTTAGGTATATGCCCATACATATACCTAAGTCCCCAATTCTAGCTCTGCCCACGAGCTCAAGAACAACTCAATCCACAAAGGAAAGCAAGACTCAAATCCACAAGGAGAGTAAACAGTAAATCCACATAGGATAGTTCAACACAATCCACAAAGGAGAGTAACATAAGATTCAGCTCAACCAGGTATACTTTTTCAGATGACGTCAAAGACGATCACTGATCCGTCTAAGTCGTCGGACCCACGAAGGATCGATAGGTACTAACCCCCGCAGAAGACCCACACAGGATCGGGCTCACACAGAACCTGTAGGCAGTGGCTCACACAGAACCGGTAGTAAGGACCCACATAGGATCGGTCTCACACAGAACCTGTAGCACTGATCCACGTAGGATCGCTGAGTGCAGTAGTCGACACAGTCCACTGAGGATCTCTGCACAGTCGTCGCCGCAGTCCACGAAGGATCTCTGCTCTGCCGTCGTCGCAGTCCACTGAGGATCTCTGCTCTGCCGTCGTCGCAGTCCACGGAGGATCTCTGCTCTGTCGTCGAAGTCACAGCCAGCGCTAGGGTTCCCGCACACAGCGAGCTCGTTTAGGAGGGTCCGCTCCACGAGCCGAGAGGCTGATACATCAACTGACACGTAGTCCGAAGTTGATGTATCCAAAAGTTCCGTATCGACAACAGGATCTCAACGCAACAGACGGCGCGTCAATCGGACGCCCGGTCTGAGAGTTATTGGCATTTTCGTCCCAGGGGCCCGGTTGGTTTTTAGGGAAAAACCGACCTGACCGTACTCCGCCTGTATCCGATCCTCGGGCGGAGTATGCCAAAAGTTCCGTCTCACTTAGAGGAAACTACCACAGCTGACGGTACGTCGATCGGACGTCCGTAGCTCAAGTTATGAGCGTTTCCGCTCCGAGGGCCCGGTTGGTTTCGTGTACGAACCAACCCGGCCGAACCCAAAGTTTTCCGAAACCTTGAGTATAATAAACCGAAACGACCGTCTCGATCCAAGGATCGCGTTGCCGCTGACGGCGGGTCGTTTGGAGGCACGAAGCTCAAGATACGGGTGTTTGAACGAAAACGTCCGAAGATGGGGGTACGGGCCCGGGCCGACCCGGCCCGAACCCCCCCTGGGTCGGCCGAACCGGGTCGGCCCGACCCGGCCCGACCCGGCTAGGCCGGGTCCGGTCCGGCCTGGGCGCGGCCCGGCCGACCGGACCGGCCGGCTCGGCCTCGGCCGGGCGGCCGAGTGAGCCGCCGCGGGTCAAACCTGCGGCTTTGGAGAAACGCGGCCCACGCGGGCCGCGTGCTGGATGGCCGGACCGCGGACGCGGTCCGGCGGTTCGCCGCCGCCGCGGCTCGGCCGCGGCGGACTCCTCCGGCGGCGCGCCGGGCGCCGCCGCCTCCGGTCGCCGGCGCCGGCGACCTGCGCCGCCGCCACCTTCCGCGGGCCGCCGGAGTTGCTCCGGTGGCCCGTTTTGCCTCCCGTCTGCGCCGATGCTCCTCCCGGGGGCCGATCTTCACTGCGGGATCAACGGATCGCCCTTGCCGCGCGGTTCTTCGTCGTCCGCCATATCCGCACAACAAAAGAGATCGGCGGAGGGTTGTCGGGTCTTGTTCGTTAGACCCGCACCCTCCGCGTTAGTCATAAACCATGGGAGGAATAATCAACAACAATTTTAAATAAATTAAAATTGTCGGAGATCATGTTCTTCACTTTAAAAGAAAAAAACACGGGGAAAAAGATAATATAATCCAACATCCCTTACCTTGTCGTCGTCGTCGGACGAGAGGTCGTCGCCGAATCGCTCGTCGCGGAAGAAGGGGGGATAGTTGCGTCGTCGCGGTATCCGGCGTCGCGTCGCCAAACTCCGGATCAAGAACAAACGGATTTAATTAATTAAATCCGTTGCCATGAAATTAAAAAGGGAGAATTAACGATCCGGTTCTTACCTTAGTTGCCGAACGAGGATCGGCTGCGGAAGAAGAGGTGTTGCCGAAGAACGTCGCGGCTAAAGCTCGTCGACGTCGCAGATCTCGGTGTGCGTCGTCGAATTCCGGTCGCCGGCGTTTTCGCGTTCTTCGCGTTCTTCGCGTTCTTCGCGTTCTTCGCGGAGAGGGTGGAGGCTCAGAGGAATTGCACAACAATAGCAATCCTCCAAAATAGACAAGTTTGTCTATTTTATTATTTTGCCAACAAACGTAAAACGCATAAGTAACGACCCATTTAATTCGTTGAATTAATTCAACGAATGAAACAGCCCATTTAATTCACGAAATAAACCGCCCAATTAAATGGTCTGTTAAGAATTAAAGAAAACGCGTCGGTTGACTTTTCAGTTACTTTGACGGGTTTTCGCGGGTGCGTTACTTAGCGAAAGAAACGGCGGGGCTCGTGCGGGCCCCACCTCACAAATATCCTACCAAGGGGGTAGGATATTTCTGGATAGCATCCTATCCAGTTCAACTCAGTTCAAGCCGCCCTTAAGTGGCTTCAAGTGGCTTCCAAGCAGCTTAAGTGAAATAAAATAAAGTTGTCGCACAAACTTTATTTTATTTCTGACTTAAAGCCGCAAAATTTAAAAACCACGTCTGAGCAAACGCAACTCCGGAAGAGGCGTTTCTAAGAAAATACCGGCGCTGCGATTTCATCAGTGCCCTCAGAATTCGATTCCGGGCACCGGTTCAAAAGATAGAAAATCCCGCTCGTCCGTTCACTGAACGTACCCGAGCCAAACTTCGGAAATTGATTCCGGGCACACCGGGCCTCGGAATCAGGTGCCGTCTGAAGCTGCGCTCTTGTAAAATTCCAAATAAAATTAAGAAAAAAATTTCCTTGAAATTTGAGGGTCTTTACATTACTCCCACCTCAGGGTTTTACGTCCCCGTAAAGATACATCAAAAACTAGGGAAACAAATGGGGGTACTGAGCACGCATCTGAGCCTCCCGCTCCCAAGTGCTCTCCTGGAGGTTCCCGTGCTGCCATCTGACGCGCACAAGAGGAATCGACCGCCCACGTAGGACCCGCTCCTGTCGATCCTCAATCTCCACTGGGACCTCCGCAAAAGTCGCCCCATCGTCCACATCCAGCTCCCCAAAGTCGATGATGTGGGTCGGGTCGTGCACGTATCTCCTCAGCTGAGACACGTGAAAGACGTCGTGCACCCGGTGCAACTGAGGTGGTAGAGCCAGGCGATAAGCCACCTCTCCTATCCTGCTGAGGACCTGGAAAGGCCCTATGAAGCGTGGAGACAACTTGCCGCCTCGGCCAAATCTCCGTAAACCACGTCGAGGTGAGACACGCAAAAAGACGTGGTCGCCGTCCTCGAACTCTAGTGGCCTCCGCCTCCTATCAGCATATGACTTCTGCCGGCTCTGAGCTGTCCTCATCCTCTCCTGGATGATCTGGACCTTCTCTGTCGTGGCTCAGACCATCTCTGGTCCCACGAGTGCTGACTCCCCAGGGTCTGTCCAGCACAACGGTGATCTGCAGGGTCTGCCGTACAACGCCTCGTATGGTGCCATCCCGATGGTGGAGTGGTAGCTGTTGTTGTACGCGAACTCCACCAAGGGTAGGTGGTCCTCCCAGCTGCGACCAAATTCGAGAACACATGCACGGAGCATGTCCTCGAGTGTCTGTATGGTCCTCTCCGTCTGACCATCCGTCTGAGGGTGGAAGGCTGTGCTCAGATGGAGCCGCGTCCCGAACGCCTCCTGCAACCCCTTCCAAAGCCGGGAAGTGAAACGAGCATCTCGATAGGAGAAGATAGACGATGGCACACCGTGAAGCCGTACGATCTCCTGGACGTAAAGACGTCCCAAGCTCTCCACTGAGCCCTGCTCTATAATGGGTAAGAAGTGTGCCGACTTGGTGAGTCGGTCGACAATCACCCAAATGGAGTCGTGACCTCTGGAAGTGCGTGGAAGTCCAGTCACGAAGTCCATAGATATGCTGTCCCACTTCCACTCCGGGACCTCCAAGGGCTGTACCAAGCATGCTGGTACCTGATGCTCTGCCTTCACCTGCTGGCAGGTGAGGCATCGCGAAACGAACTCTGCCACAGCTTTCTTCATGCCCGGCCACCAGTGCTGTCGTCTGAGATCCTGGTACATCTTCGCCACTCGGGGATGTACCGCCAAGGGAGAAGTGTGAAACTCTCTCAGAACCTCCTCTTTTAAAGCGACTGGTACGAAGATACGTCCTCTGAAAAGGATGTCGTGCTCTGCTCCAAGGGAGAAACCATCAGGCGCCTGACCTGAGGATATCAGTGCACGCCGGGTCTCACAGTCAGCGTCCCCACGCTGAGCCTCTCTGATCCGCTGTAGAAGTGGAGGAGAGACTGTGAGAGACTGAAGAAAGGCTGCTCCGTCTCTATCCACGAAGGATATCTGTAAGGAGGCTAGCTGCTCCATCGCCTCCTCAAGTAGCTGAATGCCCGTCCTCCTGCTGAGGGCATCGGCTACCACGTTCCCCTTCCCAGGAGTATAGACTATCTCAAAGTCATAGTCCTGGAGGAACTCAATCCATCTCCGCTGTCTCAGGTTCAGGTCCTTCTGAGAGAAGATATACCTGAGACTCTGGTGGTCAGAAAAGACTGTGAAGCGCTCGCCCATCAGATAGTGCCGCCAAGTCTTCAGAGCGAAGACCACTGCTGCTAACTCCAGGTCATGAGTGGCGTAGTTCTGCTCATGCGGCCTCAACTGACGTGATCCGTAGGCGATCACGGCCCGCTCCTGCATCAGGACGCATCCGAGTCCAGTCCCTGATGCGTCGCAGTAAACTACGTACCCAACTCCCTCCTCAGGCAACCTCAAGATAGGTGCGCTGGTCAATCTCTGTCTCAGCTCCTGGAAGCTCTTCTGACATCTGTCTGACCACACGAAGGGTTTCCCCTTCTTCGTCAACGCTGAGAGTGGTGCCGCAACTCTGGAGAAGTCTGGCACGAATCTCCGATAGTATCCCGCTAAGCCCAAGAAGCTCCGCACCTCTGTCACGCTCCTGGGTGGCTCCCAAGCTAGCACTGCCTCGATCTTCGCAGGATCCACTGCAACTCCCGCCTCAGAAATGACGTGCCCCAAGAAATGGACCTCACGTAACCAGAACTGGCATTTTGAGAGCTTTCCATAAAGCTGGTGCTCTCGGAGTGTGTCTAGCACAACTCGCAGGTGGTAGGCATGCTCCTCCTCAGTCGTCGAGTATACCAAAATGTCGTCAATGAAGACCACGACAAATCAGTCGAGGTATGGCTGGAAGATCCTGTTCATGAGGCTCATGAACACTGCTGGAGCATTGGTTACGCCGAACGGCATAACCAAGAACTCATAATGGCCATACCGACACCTGAAGGTCGTCTTCTGCACGTCCTCGTCTCGAACTCTGAGCTGATGATAGCCTGACCAGATGTCTATCTTCGAGAACCACCGCGCTCCCTTGAGCTGATCGAAGAGGTCATCAATCCGTGGCAGCGGATACTTGTTCCTCACTGTCACCTGGTTCAGGCGACGATAGTCGACACACAGTCGCAAGCTCCCGTCCGCCTTCTTGGCGAACAAAATCGGGGAAGCCCAGGGTGAAACACTGGGTCGGATAAACCCCTTGCTCTGCAAGTCCTCCAACTGTACCCGCAGCTCCCGAAGCTCGGCGGGGGCCATCCGATATGCTGGAGTAGATATCGGGGCTGTCCCGGGGTACAAGTCGATGTAAAAGTCTACCTCTCTACGAGGAGGTAGCCCTGGGACGTCGTCGGGAAAGACGTCCACGTACTGGTCCACCACTGCAGGAAAAGCCGGACTCCGCACGTCCACTGCTCCTAGGATGAGGCTAGCCAACTGATGAGAGATAGGCTGCACTGTCCTCCGCGGAAGTCCATCCTGTGCTGCAAAGGTTCCCTTCTCGCCGGTGAAGGTAAACCTGCTCCCGTCGGTGCGAACACATCGCACCTTGCGCCTAAAACAGTCGATCTGGGCATGAACCGTGGATAGCCAATCCATGCCCAAGATGACGTCGTAAGGCCTCGACGCCGCTACAAGGAGATCCCAGCCGAAGCTCTCGCCTCCTAGAGTAAGATCACACTGCCGGCACCAGTGCGTAATCGTCGAGTCTGCTCCCGTAGGAGTCTCTAGCCGTAAGGATCGAGCCAACGGCTCAGTCGGAATCTCCGAGCTCCGAACAAGGGCAGAGGCTATGAAAGAGTGACTCGCTCCTGTGTCTATAAGTACTGCAGCAAGGGTGGAATAGACACAGATCGTACCTCGAATCATCTCTGGCAAGTCGGGGTCGTAGGCCTCCACTGCCTGGAGCTGGGCCTGTCCCTGCCCGCCAGCTCCATGTGGTCGAGGTGGCCCTCCTGGTGGTGGTGGGGGTAGAGCCTGGAAGCGTCGCCCACCACCCGCTGCTCGGCCAGCTCCTCTGCCTCGTCCGCCTCCTCCCTGCGGACCGCCACGGTCGACCCTCTGCCTCTGCCTGGGTGGCCCCTCCACCGTCTACTGCTCCTCTGATCGGCGAGTCGGGCAATCACGAGCCATGTGACCCTGCCCGCCGCAGGAGTAGCACAGCCTACCTCTCGGAAGGCTGGCACTCCGCTGTGTGCCCTGCACTGCTGAGCCGGTGTCCTGAGGCCGTCTGCGTGGGGGTCTGGTCTGCCTGGACCCGAGAGTCATCCGTCGGCTACCTGCTGCCAAAGACTCAGCTACCTGCCGCCCTGCGCTAGGTCTCGCTGCTGAAGAAGGCTCTGCCAGGAAGCTCTCGATCAGGAGGGCTCGCTCCAGCACTCCCGCCTGGGTCGGAATGCTGAGGGAGATCAGCGACGCCCGAATCTCCTGTCGCAAGCCCTGCTCGAAGGTCCGGGCCCGGAAAAAGGGGTCCCGTACCATGTCGGTCGAGTAGCGAGATAGGTCAGTGAACCTCGCCGCGTACTGAGCGACCGTCATGCTGCCCTGGCGCAGCTGGAGAAGCTCCTGGATGCGCACCGCTCGGAGGGTGGCCGGGACGAACTCAGAGCGGAAGAGGCTCTCGAAGTCCGCCCAGAGCAAGGATGCCTCATCGTGAACCTGGAGCATCAGGCTCCACCATCGTCCTGCCGCTGCCTGCAGGAGGCTCGCTGCGAGAATCACCATGAGATCCGCTGGTGTCCTCACTAGCCTAAAGATCCGTACCACCGCCTCTAGCCAGTCCTCGGCGGCCTGGGGGTCCGCCTCACCGCGAAACCTGGGCGGTCGCTGGCTCTGAAACTCATGCAGTGCCCTGAGGCGACGTGCATCGTCAGCGTCTGGTACTGGCAGCATCGGTGGCTCGGCGGGTAAAGCTACCGCCGGTGCCACTGCTGGAAAAGGGCCCTGCACCGAGGCCTCGTCGCTCGGTGGGCTGCCGTCGCGCCCTACACTCGGAACCCTAGCTGGCTGTCGTCGCGGGGCCATCCTGAAAAGGAGAACAAGAGCACCACAGTCAGAATAGTATACCTGGTGAGCTGGCACAAGTAATCACAAGGAAAACTTGAGACTTTCATAAAGCAGATCAGTATACCCGGTGAGCTGACACAAGTAATCACAAAGAAAACTCGAAACACACACGCAATCAATGTTTTCATGCATTAAGCCAGAAATCAGGAGTCAGGGTCCTGGTGTACGGATACGTCGGCCGCCGCACCAACACTGGGCTCCCTGAACTGATAACCACACTCAATACACTAAACACTATTGCTTCATATGGAAAGAAAGGACGATCAGAGTCTGCGGTAGAACCGACCCCTCTGATACCAATTTGTCACGACCCGTCCTCGGGGCCCGTGCCGTGACTACCCCAAGCCCGCCTTCCATAGGCCAGGGGCTGGCGACTAGCACCAAGGCGTAAAATCCCAGTAAACAGGGAAGGCATTGCCTTTAGGTAACAACCACACAGAGTCAGCAAGCGGAAAGTAAAGTGCAGAAAAGTAAAGGGGGCCGGAAATACAAGCCCAACTGTAAAGTACAACTGAAAAGTAAAGTACAGCAACTGAAGAAAAGACGGCGGCCTCGTGTCGCCCACTGGAAATCCCACCTGAAGGGTGGGTACAGATAGCCTCCAGGCTCCTCGGGTCCCACGTCCGCTCCGAGCACGTCCCGCCCAGTGGTCCACCTCCAGGTACCGTCCTGCTCCACGCCCCAACCGTGATCAGCGCTGTCCGTCGTCTGCAACCAACACAACAAGGTGCGGGCATAGCCCGTGCAGGGGTGAGTACAAGCTACTCAGTAAGGACCCCGAGACCCCCGAAGGTCTCCCGAAATCCACAAAGGATATAGCACAAAAGAAAGATGCAATCACGAAGTAACATCTGACTCGACTTAGGTATATGCCCATACATATACCTAAGTCCCCAATTCAAGCTCTGCCCACGAGCTCAAGAACAACTCAATCCACAAAGGAAAGGAAGACTCAAATCCACAAGGAGAGTAAACAGTATATCCACATAGGATAGTTCAACACAATCCACAAAGGAGAGTAACATAAGATTCAGCTCAACCAGGTATACTTTTTCAGATGACGTCAAAGACGATCACTGATCCGTCTAAGTCGTCGGACCCACGAAGGATCGATAGGTACTAACCCCCGCAGAAGACCCACACAGGATCGGGCTCACACAGAACCTGTAGGCAGTGGCTCACACAGAACCGGTAGTAAGGACCCACATAGGATCGGGCTCACACAGAACCTGTAGCACTGATCCACGTAGGATCGCTGAGTGCAGTAGTCGACGCAGTCCACTGAGGATCTCTGCACAGTCGTCGCCGCAGTCCACGAAGGATCTCTGCTCTGCCGTCGTCGCAGTCCACTGAGGATCTCTGCTCTGCCGTCGTCGCAGTCCACGGAGGATCTCTGCTCTGTCGTCGAAGTCACAGCCAGCGCTAGGGTTCCCGCACACAGCGAGCTCGTTTAGGAGGGTCCGCTCCACGAGCCGAGAGGCTGATACATCAACTGACACGTAGTCCGAAGTTGATGTATCCAAAAGTTCCGTATCGACAACAGGATCTCAACGCAACAGACGGCGCGTCAATCGGACGCCCGGTCTGAGAGTTATTGGCATTTTCGTCCCAGGGGCCCGGTTGGTTTTTAGGACAAAACCGACCCGACCGTACTCCGCCTGTATCCGATTCTCGGGCGGAGTATGCCAAAAGTTCCGTCTCACTTAGAGGAAACTACCACAGCTGACGGTACGTCGATCGGACGTCCGTAGCTCAAGTTATGAGCGTTTCCGCTCCGAGGGCCCGGTTGGTTTCGTGTACGAACCAACCCGGCCGAACCCAAAGTTTTCCGAAACCTTGAGTATAATAAACCGAAACGACCGTCACGATCCAAGGATCGCGTTGCTGCTGACGGCGGGTCGTTTGGAGGCACGAAGCTCAAGATACGGGTGTTTGAACGAAAACGTCCGAAGATGGGGGTACGGGCCCGGGCCGACCCGGCCCGAACCCCCCCTGGGTCGGCCGAACCGGGTCGGCCCGAACCGGGTCGGCCCGACCCAGACCGACCCGGCCGACCGGACCGGCCGGCTCGGCCTCGGCCGGGCGGCCGAGTGAGCCGCCGCGGGTCAAACCCGCGACTTTGGAGAAACGCGGCCCGCGCGGGCCGCGTGCTGGATGGCCGGACCGCGGACGCGGTCCGGTGGTTCGCCGCCGCCGCGGCTCGGCCGCGGCGGACTCCTCCGGCGGCGCGCCGGGCGCCGCCGCCTCCGGTCGCCGGCGCCGCCGCGCCGGCGACCCGCGCCGCCGCCCCCTTCCGCGGGCCTCCTGAGTTGCTCCGGTGGCCCGTTTTGCCTCCCGTCTGCGCCGATGCTCCTCCCGGGGGCCGATCTTCACTGCGGGATCAACGGATCGCCCTTGCCGCGCGGTTCGTCGTCATCTGCCATATCGGCACAACAAAAGAGATCGGCGGAGGGTTGCCGGGTCTTGTTCGTTAGACCCGCACCCTCCGCGTTAGTCATAAACCACGGGAGGAATAATCAACAACAATTTGAAATAAATTAAAATTGTCAGAGATCATGTTCTTCACTTTAAAAGAAAAAAACACAGGGAAAAAGATAATATAATCCAACATCTCTTACCTTGTCGTCGTCGTCGGACGAGAGGTCGTCGCGGAATCGCTCGTCGCGGAAGAAGGGGGGATCGTTGCGTCGTCGCGGTATCCGGCGTCGCGTCGCCAAACTCCGGATCAAGAACAAACGGATTTAATTAATTAAATCCGTTGCCATGAAATTAAAAAGGGAGAATTAACGATCCGGTTCTTACCTTAGTTTCCGAACGAGGATCGGCTGCGGAAGAAGAGGCGTTGCCGAAGAACGTCGCGGGTAAAGCTCGTCGACGTCGCAGATCTCGGTGTGCGTCGTCGAATTCCGGTCGCCGGCGTTCTTCGCGTTCTTCGCGTTCTTCGAGTTCTTCGCGTTCTTCGCGTTCTTCGTGGAGAGGGTGGAGGCTCAGAGGAATTGCACAACGATAGCAATCCTCCAAAATAGACAAGTTTGTCTATTTTATTATTTTGCCAACAAACGTAAAACGCATAAGTAACGACCCATTTAATTCGTTGAATTAATTCAACGAATGAAACAGCCCATTTAATTCACGAAATAAACCGCCCAATTAAATGGTCTGTTAAGAATTAAAGAAAACGCGTTGGTTGACTTTTCAGTTACTTTGACGGGTTTTCGCAGGTGCGTTACTTAGCGAAAGAAACGGCAGGGCTCGTGCGGGCCCCACCTCACAAATATCCTACCAAGGGGGTAGGATATTTCTGGATAGCATCCTATCCAGTTCAACTCAGTTCAAGCCGCCCTTAAGTGGCTTCAAGTGGCTTCCAAGCAGCTTAAGTGAAATAAAATAAAGTTGTCGCACAAACTTTATTTTATTTCTGACTTAAAGCTGCAAAATTTAAAAACCACGTCTGAGCAAACGCAACACCGGAAGAGGCGTTTCTAAGCAAATACCGGCGCTGTGATTTCATCGGTGCCCTCAGAATTCGATTCCGGGCACCGGTTCAAAAGATAGAAAAACCCGCTCGTCCGTTCACTGAACGTACCCGAGCCAAACTTCGGAAATTGATTTCGGGCACATCGGGCCTCAGAATCAGGTGCCGTCTGAAGCTGCGCTCTTGTAAAATTCCAAAGAAAATTAAGAAAAAAATTTCCTTAAAATTTGCGGGTCTTTACAAAGACTATCTCACTGATGAAAAATAGGAAGATTCCTATAAATATATGATTCTTTAAAACATCCACCTAGATTTTTTGCCAAATTATCTATCATACCTTCATTAGGTGATATTCCCAATTTATTTTCAAATTTCTTATAAATAAAATAATGCAAAGATCTAGAGTCAAACTGTGTATTGGTATAATTAACAAACAAGAGTAACATACCTTTCCCCACTTCATTTAATGACCCAAAATCAAAAATATTAGTAGAAAATAAACTCATTGTACCTTTATATTTCTAATAATCAACATTTACATCCTATGAAACTAACTTCATACAAGAATTAGCATAATGACACAATTCATTGCAGCTAAATAATATTACCATCAGATGAATATCAGTTACCAGATTCCATGATTCTCAGGATTCTTTTACTTGCATTCACAGGACATGTGTAAAAAAATTTTCCCATCAGTAACACTTCCCTATATTCAAAAAAAATTATCCAATGTGCCTTTTACCACATCTAATAAATAATGGGAACTAAATTTACTTACCTCCAAATTATATAATTTCATGTTTGTATATCTCATTCCATCCTGACCACTTATTAGGTTTATCATCATGAAGCACATAAGAGTTATAAAACTCTATCTTAACTTTTTCGGAAAAATGAAAAAATTCCCATTATTTATAAATTGTCTTAAAGATAATGATGTTTTTATACTTGGTTCCAATACTGAGTAATACCGATTAATTTTTCTATTAGTTTCCCAAATAAAATCCAACACATACCTAGAAAATCTTGGTAAGTTTATTTTATATGTTGATATGTAATCTTTATGTTTTTTCCACAATTCATGGATTTTTTTATATTAAGAGTCTAACAACCTTGGGGAATTATTTCTCAAGGAAAATTTCCATGAATGTTTCACATTCCATGGAATCAATATCATTTTTATCTTTGGTATTCTAAACCAATAACCATGATCAAATTTCTTCACCTTTAAAATGATTAATGGAAAGGGTTACCTTTTGATAATCTGAACATCCAATGACATAAAATATATTCTCTAAATAATTGATTCATCTTTAAGTTAGAAATTGGATAGATTATCCATTGAATGATGGGGGGTGTTTCATCATGAAATTATCCACAAAATACATGTTCATTAGGGGTATATTGGGTTCCTCTCTTACATGGATACCTCAACTATTTATTTCCTAAGTAAATCGAGCCATCATTGTAATAAAATGATATATTATAATTCTCACCATCCCAGGATACTGATTTAGAAGAAAATCCTCCTCTTAGTTTCTTCCCACTACCACTTCCCTAATTATTATGTGTAAAACCATTCTAAAAATACATATTTTAGATAAATCAACATGGTAATCCTTGAATTATAGAAAATTTTAACATGGACATAAGGTAAAATATTCTAACAACATCATATTGGAACTACCCTAACCTTTAAATATAGAAAAAATATTTCCATTGATACCAAATATAATGTCCCAACCTTAAACGTTACATAATCTTTAGTTTTAGTAAATAATTTACTTTCATTCACATTAAGGATCTTTTCAGGTTTAGAGTTTTAGATAATTAGACCATCTCTAATACATAAAGAAACCATATAGTAAAAAGTGGACACTTTTGAATTGTATCCATTTTCTCTATCATATAAAACATTTAAAAAATTAATAATTATCCCTTTTATGAAAAATTTACTTAATATTAAACATGACCTCTTCCAATCCCATACCCATAATTAAATCATGTGAAAACCAATTAAAAACATTGGATGGTCATAAAAACGTTTCGTAAGGGATATAAAAATATGGAAAACATTAGTACATTGACAAAAATTAAAACACATGAAACCCCCTTTCTTGAAAAAAAATAAAATTTTACCAAAAAATAGAAATATCATTTATTAATAAATTTAATTTATTTTAAATGTTGAAAAAAAAATCCATGAAAAATAAATATCCAATAGATAAACTTCATGCACATATATTTGGTCATCATCACATTAGACCCTTATAGAACCCTTACAAAACCTATACAGATTGGAATAACCATGCACCCAACATCAAATATAATTATACGATGAATGTAATCATTACCCAATTCATTAGAGCGCTATCAGGAGCAACAATTGATTGAGCTATAATAGGCTCACCAGGTGCTATCTCAGCACACCCATAATTTATAATGTCCAATAACCTAAACATTAAATAAAACATTCCATCATCTTGAAAAATCTTTTAAACTCATATGAAAATCAATTTAAAATATTAAAATACAATTTCCATTAAAAATATCATTTATAATATAAAATAAAAAAGAATTTTGAAAAAAAATAAATTCCAAAATATAGAAAAATGTAAATAAGGATTTTAATTTAATAAAACATGAAATCTATCAAATAAAAAAATAATGGTCATAATTATAGAGAAGCCAGTATTTTCATGTATGTCAAGAATAGAACATTTCCTTTGTAATTTTTCAAAATCTTCCATAAATGTAACGTAAAAGGATTAATTTTTGAACAAATTTGATTTAAATAAAAAATATACATAATATTTTCATTTATAACCCTTTTATATCCATATAAATAAAAATTTCAAATAAAATCTAGAATATTGACATGGTAAAAATATTTGAAAATTAAATCTTTATACATTCAAAGTGTCTCATACCACTTTAAATGTTTAAATAAATATACATATGAAAGATTATAAGTTAAAAACATTAAATAACATTATATTTGATAATATATAGATATATAATTTCAATGGGGATGTATATAAACCTTAGAAAAGAATACAGGTGCATATCATCAAAAAATGCCTCAATAAAAGGGGATTAAGATAAAATTTCTTACCTTTATTCCAACTTGCCATGTGTGTATTTATCTTCATGATTAATAAGATTATGTTAAATATTTATTTAATAATAAATTTATTCATGTTTTTTATTAATTTTTTTTAACTAATTACAATATTTTAAACAAATTCGTAAACAATTAAGTTTCGGTCGGGTGTTTTTACCATATTCGATTTATGTGTCAAAAATGACTTTTGTAGGCCAACTATGGTAAAAGATATTATGATATAAAAATATAAATAATAATAATAATTAAATTAGTATAATATATATATATATCAATTATACTTTAATAACCAAACAGGAAATACAGTTATGAAAAATGAACCAACATTATAATCATGGAGATGGTAGTTCGTATGTAAGCATGAGTAAATTTCCCATTTTTCAATGATCGTTAGAAATAAAAGGTAAGTAAAATTTATATTTACATTATAATAATTATATCATAAATAAAAAGAATTTATTTAATCATATATTCTCATATATAGATTTATTGTTATGTAAAAGGAATCACATTGCGTTGAGGAGGCGGTAATCCATACATCCACGAACGACGTTATTATTTTTTTAGTGTGTAAAAGGCTAATAAATAAAATGATATATTATATTTCAAGAGAAACAAATATTTCATTAATATCATTTATATGACACGTATATCATATATTTTTAATTAAACACATCCATAATACATTCCATGTAATGTGTAAATGTATCACATCTCTTTGAGGAGGCCATAGTCAACATGTCCACAGAAGATAACATCATATTTACAATAAATTAAAATGGTAAGGTATGTGTATATAAAAATTATATATTTATCAATAAATAATATAAATAATATATATATCACACAAAAAAAATTCGTCGTAATTCCTAACCATGATAGGTGGTATTGAAAAAATGAACGACATAGTTTTGTGCGACGGTAGTTTGCCTTACATGAATAGTAATTATGTTACCCATTTGATGGAAGTGTTTGTACATATAGGAAAATAATAATATTGAAAATTATAAGTATATTTATTATACATATGTTATTATATAATCCTAGAATAATATGAAATAAAGGGGTGGAGAAGGAAATAAAACATATTCACATTGAAGAATGTTACCTCTTTTTCTGGTAACTCATTTTGGTTTTCAACAAAGGGAATCCTTGGTTAGATTTTACAAAAAATTAATAATATAAGGAGATTTTATTTATTCTAGAATCATATTTTTTATGTTCCTCTACTAGAAAAAAGGTCTTTAGAGGTCTGAAGAATGGGAAGGGTGAGTTTCTTTTTATACTGGTGGAGGAGAGGAATTCTGGTAAATATAATAAGTAAACACTATTGAGAGGTATCCCATTATTAATATGAAACAAATTATGGTCCAAATTGTATATAATATGCAATTTTTTTAATCATGTCAACAAAATATGTTTTGGAAAATTTTCTAGGTCATTTGGACTCTTAAGATTAATGTTTAACCACTAGGTAAACATAATTTTACATTAATCGATGTAATTAATTTTAATCACATTAACTAATATTGTTTGTAAATAAATAATTTGAACATATTATAAATTATAAATTATTATTATTCCAAATATAGAATCAAATTTTACAAATTAAAAACATAGAAATAGCAGAAATTAATTTAAAAATAATCCCACAGATGGGATGATGAAGAAATTTTTTTAAAGTAAATTTTTTTAAAGGATTACAATGTTTTTATATCTAAATTCAAAGTAAAATTTGTAGAAATGGAATAAATTTTATTAAAGTTTATAAAAATGATCTATAATTCCATTAATAATAATATATTTAATATATAAATATATTGGATGAAAATACAGTTTTGAAATAAAACTCAGTATTATTCACGATTCATCAAAATATGAATGTTCTCATAAAAGTATTAAATAATCACCGAAAGTAAATTTTTAAATTTATATTTAAAAATTAAATCTATATTTTCATATAAAATTATTAAAAGTTTCAAAAATTATTTTTATATAAATTCTTCCATTAAAAGCTGATAAAAAACATTTTATAAAAAATAAGCTTTTAAGCATAAAACAATGTTTGTTCTTATCTTATACTTATAAAGTATATATGATGAATGTAAAAAATTATAAAAAATGTGTAAACATGATATAATTATTTTTATCCTTTCATACTGATAAAAATTTTAAGTGATAACTTCCATATTGAGAAATTAATATTAATAACTTATTATTTTTGGTATAACTCATTCTTGCATGCAAAATGGTATTTTGGAGAAAGTCACTATTGTGTGTTGGGTATGATATTGAAAGTATAATCTATTTTATGGTAAAATTACTTTTTAATTCATAAATATTAATGAATATGAAAAAAAACTTATTTTCTCAATTCACGGGATATAACAGAGATAGTCACACAATCTGAGGACCAAAAGGTTTAGTGTCTTGGATACTAACTACATAAATACCTTATTTGGAAAGCCTTTTTATATTTATTGAAAACGTTTCCCCTATAGAATCTCTATTGGAAACATTTTATGATATTTATTCCTCTTTATAACCTAGGGAATATAAATATAAGATAGGGGTGATCTTGAAAGTCATTTTCATGAACCATTCATCAACATTTCATCAATGGTAAAATGGTAAGAAATAGATAAGAAACAAATTTTGGAGAAATATCATATTATAAAATAAATTTTAAAGTAATATTTTCGTTGATTTAATTATAAAAGGGTATGCTATCTCAATAAAACAACATATACCATGGAAAAAGTGTATAGGTAGATGATGTAATAAACATGTTCCATGGAGAATGCAATAATAATACCACATTGATTTATTGAATCTGAATATGCATAGGTATTTTTAATATTCTAAACATATATAACCACATTAAGTTCACAGTAATAATTATTAATGTACCTAACTGAATCATGTTCTTTCTAAGACTTATTAATGTATCTAATTTTCATCATGTAAAAATTAATTCTTTTAGATGTAGATAATATTCATCATGTTCATTCTCAATATAGTGAAGGTAGATAATATGTTTCATGTTCATTCTGAATCATATGAATGTAACCAATCTTAAAATTCCCCATGCTCTATATTCTGAATTTAGTTAATCACATTACATTCAAACTCGGTCTTGGTAATATAGATACTACATTTTTTTCACATGAAATATTTTGAATATACCTAATATGAATTCTTTTTGCACTTACACATGTGAAAAATACAAATAACATTATGTTAATTCATAAAATCTAAAAATTATTAGATATAAATCATTAACCAATTCATTAAATGGTGATATAGTACCCTAACGATCAGATATATATATATATTACACTTGAAATCAATAATTTGTAATATAATAAATAACCTATGCAATGAGAAATTGTTTTCATAACATTTATAGATGATATCAAAAAAATTAACATCAAATATTTTAATGGTTGATACCCCCAAAACAAATACCCTAAATATATTTTTATAAGAAACATTAGAGTTTGATTTATTAAAAAATCATACATGTAAATTCTTTATACATAAAGAGAAAATTAATGGTGAAATCATATTAATTTTTCATAAATCACATTTATATCTAGTTTTAAAGAATAAGTAATAATCATGTTGAAGTAAAATTTTAAAAACATTGAAGTAAAAAACATTGAAAATAATGAGATTTAAAAATAATATTCGATAATAGAGCCTTGAGAGGACATGATGGTTCTCTAAGAAAATTTAGTGGATGATAAAACCCATTATTTTTAAAGGATATAAAACCTTTTACAAATTTTGAAATTCCTTTTTAAAAATCCCCATCATAAAATAGTAACAATAACATACTCTTTATAATAATATAATGTAAATATAATTTTCAAATGAGAAAATAAATAGTTGTAATTCCTTTTATAAAGTATAAAATTAATATGAAAGGGAAGTAGGTGAAACAATCATTAAGTAATATGGGAATCATTCATATCATAGATACATTTTCAAATAGTAATAGAACTCATAAATAAGGAATATTAAAATGAAAATTGATCTCCAAATATATAAAAGGGAGATTCAATATGAAATTAATGTTAAATATCAAGGATACTCATTTAACTCAAAATTCATATTAAGATATAGGAAACCATTATTTTTTTCGAGGATATAAATCATATCATAGAGAAATAAAGAGTATGAATAGATGTGATATTTCAAATTTCATATATTATTGATGATATTATTTTTCATGTTTGAATTAGTGACACTATAAAATGAACATTATTTTTATAATATCAAATCATTTCTCAACGATGTGTGATTGCGATGAAAACACTTATATTATTTCCCCTCTTACTAAATTACACCCTATAATCCCTAAATATCTTAATAAAATATTTTATAATTTTTTTAAAATATGTAATAATCTGAAAATTTAATTTTGATCAATAGTTATGTATGATATTATAGTTGAGTATTCACATTATTAATATATGTAATTAAGGAATGAATACGGTATCATGATGCGTATTCAAAAGTATTATTGAATGATATTAATAGGTGGGAAAGTAAATCTCTCATTGGTAAAAAATTTCATAGAATATAAATTATATATTATAAAGGCCCAGAAATTTCAAGGAAATTTTTTTCTTAAATTCTGTGGAATATTACAAGTCTGTGGTTTCTAACAGATCCTAATTCTGAGTCCCGGTGTGCCCGGAATCTTTTTCTGGAGTTTTGTTCAGGTACATTTAGTAAATGTACGTGTGGGTTTTTCTATCTTTTGAACCGGTGCTCAGAATTGAAATCTGAGGGCACCGTGAACTTGTAGCGCCGGTTATCGCTTGAGGGGACCTTTACTGCAGTTGCGTTTGGTCGGGAGGAGAAGTTATATTTTGGGGATTTATAAAAAATTAAATAAAATTGTTGTGTACACAATTTTATTGTTAAGGGGTGGTTATTTTCTCCAAAGAGGTGTTGGAGGTTGGTCCCACATCCCACATAACCTCCCATGTGAGTATAATTTGTGTTGGGTCCTGCACGAGCCCCTAACCCTTTAACTCCCCCTTTAACTCCCTTAAACCCCCTTAATCCTCTTTAACTTTTGAACTTCCCTCTTGATGTGCCAACTCTCCCTTTAATTAAATTGGATCCTCTTCATCTCCTCCCTTCTATTTAATGAGCCAACCCATCTATTAAATTAATAGGATGTAACTTAATGAATTCAAATATTTTTGAATTCATTAAGCTATCCTTTTAATAGGTGTGATTTTTTTATTTCATGTTAGTTTGCATAAACTTGTTTTGGGGGACTTGGGAGGATTTAGAGGATATAACCCTCCCACGATGAAGAACGTGATGAATGCTCCATGACTTGAAGGATGTGAAGAAACTTCTCCACTTCTTAAACTGGGGCAATAAAGAAGGAGACGCCACAAAGAATGTTATTTACCCTTCTTCTTCTTCCATGTCAAGCGAGAATACACTGCCCGTGAGGAACGTCGACTACGCTTCCTCCTTGGATGTAGCCCGATGTCAATGAATTGATGTCGTCTTCAAATTCTCTTTTGGCGACACGACAAGAGGACATCAGAATCAAGGTAGGGGTTATGATAAATTTTAATTGAATAAAATTTTGCCTCGTTCTTCATTGAATACCATGTATTGTCTTCGGCCATTTGATATTGCCTAACGCAGATGGGACGGGCCGAACGAACACGGCCTCACGACCCTCCGTTGATTCCTGTTTTTATTCACAATGGTGGCGATGATGGAAGAGGTGGTGGTGACTGGATTAGACACCAATCGGGGGACAACAACTATCGAAGGTTGTGGCGGAAATGGTGGCCGCTTGCCAGCACGTTAGAGGACCACGGCATCGGGTGCCGCGCGGAGGGGAGACCGCCGCCCACAACCGCGGGCCGCTCGGCCGATGAAGAACCGACCGGTCCCACAACTGGCAGGGCTGGAAGAACCGTCCGGCTAAAGCCGTCCGTTCTAGTGAACCGCGGCTCCTCATGGTGCCACGCTGTGGAGAACCGCGGCCCCCGCTGGGTGGGCCGCTTCTGCGGGCGAACAGGTCGGCCGCCTGCCGGTCGGGTTGAAGGAAGTTGCGGCACCCGAAGGTGCCGCGTGGGAGGATAGTGGCCCGCTATGTGGGCCGCTCATGCCAGAGAAGACCAGCCGACTTTGGCCGACCGGGTAGGAGGGGTGGTGATAGTCGGTGCTGCCATTTCAGAAAACTGGGGGCCGCACCCCCCGCTCCGCTCAGCCAGCTGGTTGAGCCGCGGTACGTCGCGGGACGGGCTACCCATGTGCGGGCTGGGCCGCCCGCCGCATAGCTCGGACCTCCCTCGCATGGGTCGGGCCACAACACTGGGCTGGGCCGCAACCCACCACACCAGGCCGATCCCCTAGTCGGGTCGGACACGCCGAACCAGGTCGGGCTGACCCGCCAGGACACTGGGATTGACGGTCCGGGATCGTTCCACATAAACGTGATTAACTTCAAGATTGCGCGTCCGGTCGACGCGTCGTTTGTGGAACTGGTATCCTCACGAAGAGGGGGTCATTTTGTGATACTCTATGTGAGTTTTGGACAACTTTGGAAAATAGCCGGGTTTAAAACAATCGTAATTCCAACTAGGCCCCTGGAACGGAAAAGACAATAACTCTCAGACCGGGCGTCCGATTGACGCACTATTAGTCATGTTGGGTTTATTTGATGAGACAGAACTTTGGGATACATCAACTGTGGACTTCGTGATAGTTTATTTATCGATCCCTTTTCTTGAGGAGAAGACCCTCCAAGAATCGACCGTGCTGTGTGTGGGAACCCTAGAGCTGGCTGTGACTGTGTCGACTACTGTACTGGGATCCTATGTGGGTTTGACTGGGACGAATACTATACTGGGATCTTCTGTGGGTTCAATAGTGATGACTACCATATTGGGATCCTCCGTGGGTTCAACGGTGATGACTACTATACTTGTATCATGTGTGGATCCAATAGTATTGACCTCTATACTTGTATCCTGTGTGGGTCTGACAGCTTAGATGAATCAGTGTCTACATCTGATCATCTCTATCACTATACGAAATATGTATACCTGTGTGAGCTGAGTATTGACTTTCAATCATTATCATTTATGCGGTTGACTTATTTCCTGTATGGACTGGGTTGTGCTTGGGCTCAAGGGTTGGAGCAGAACCGAGATTGATAACTTAGGTATATGTATGGGCATATACCTATGTAAGGTTGGTAGATACTTTGTGGTTGTATCTTTCTTCTGTGGTTTATTCTTTGTGGATTCTGGGAGACCTTTGGGGGTCTTGGGGTCCCTACTGAGTATATTTATTCTCACCCCTGAACGGGCTATGTCTGCACCTCATTGTGTTGGATACAGACGACGGACAGTGTTGATGGAGGAAGAGAGCGAGCCAGGACAGGACGGTACCCGGAGGTGGACCACACGGCGAGATGGTACACGGAGCGGACCAATAGACGTGGAGTACTGAGGTGGACATCTATACCTACCCTTCAGGTAGGATACACAGTGGATGTTCTAAGAGATTCCCTTTTTAGTTGTTGTCCCTTTTTCCGTGGCAGCTGCACTTTATTATTGGGCTTCTATTTCCGGCCCCATTACTTTCTACACTACTTTTTGTATACAGTATTCACTTAGTGTTTACTTTTTGTTGTGTACTCTGTTGTGTTTATTTACTTTTATAAAGGCAATGCCTTCCCAGCTTAGAGATTTATGCCTTTGGTACTATTCGCCAGCCCCTAGCCTGTGGAAGGTGGGCTTGGGGTAGTCACGACACGAGCCCCAAGGACGGGTCATGAAAAATTGGTATCAGAGGGAGGATTCGACCACAGAACTCAAGACTCTGGTATTTCTTTTATGTGAAGCAATAGTTTTTAGAGTATTGAGTGTGGTTTTCAGTCCAGGGGGTCCAGTGTTGTTGTGGTGGCTGATGTATCCATACACCAGGACCCTGACCTCTGATTTCCAACATAGTGCACGAAAACATTGATTACATGTGTGTTTCCTTTGAAAAGTTTTCTTTGTGATGACGTTGTGTTATCTCACTAGGTATATTGTTCTAACCATGGCGCACCTTTTTCTTTTTAGGATGGCCCCATGAAGGCAGTCAGCTAGGGTTCCGAGTTTCGTGCCAGATGGTAGCCCACCGATCGATGAGGCCTCGGTGCAGGGCCCCATCACAACTGAGGTACCAACAGTACCACTACCCACTGGGCCACCGATACCACCATCCCTAGCAGCAGAGAGTTCACGCCACCTGATTACGTTGCAAGAGTTCTAGCGACAGAGGCTGCTCAGGTTCCGGGGAGAGACGGACCCACAAGAAAATAAGGATTGGCTAGAGGTTGTCGTGAGAGTTTTCATGTTGGTAGGGACACCATCCGATATTATGGTGATCCTTTTCACGAGTCTCCTAAATACAGCAGGAGGTAGATGGTGGATCCTGATGCTTCAGGTGCATGACGAGGCATATTTACACTGTACAGACTTTGAGAGTCTCTTTCGCTCGGAATTTGTTCCATCCACCCTTTCTGTGGTGCAGATTCTGGAGTTACTACATCTGCAGTAGGGAATTATGACAGTAGCTCAGTACTCAGTGTGGTTCACCGACCTCTCGCACTACTCCATGGATATGGTGCGGGACCCATTCTTCAGGGCCTTAACATTCGAGCAGGGACTCAGGAATGAGATCAGGGCATTAACGATTCCCCTCAGCATCCCAATGCAGGTAGGGGTGCTGGAGTGAGCCCTTCTAGTAAAGAGTTTTCTCGTTGAGCAGTCACCGGCAATGAGACCCACCGCAGGATGACAAGTAGTAAAGTCTTCTGCAGCCGACAGTAGACAGATAATGCAGAGGTCCAAGAGGACCGGGTCATCAGGTGGGCGACCCCAGGATACGGGTTCGGTTGTGCGGGGAACACTAAATAGATCTAGCCTTATGAGAAGCAGGCAGTGTTATGCATGCGGTGGGCTGGGCCACATGGATCATGACTTTCTGACCCTCCATGCGGATGAGACGAAGATAGTAGAGGTTCTTACCATGTATAGGTATAGTTTTGACCGTGGTGGTCGGTTGGGAGCTGGTAGATGTGGCAGAGGAACTGGCCGAGTAGCGGATGGTGGACAATGATTTGACACTCTACCACCACCACTAGTAGGTCTACCCCGACCAAAAGAAGCTAGAGGACAGAGGCAGGCTCATCTCCAGGAAGTCGAGGCCTCCAACCACGTCACACCTGAGATGAATCGAGGTACTATATGTGTCTACTCAACCCTTTATGTAGTACTTATAGACATAGGTGTGAGTCATTCTTTTATTGTCACTGCCCTTGTTCGGAGCTTGAAGATTTAGACGAAGAAATTGGCTCGATCCTTACGGCTAGAGACTCCTATGAGAGCATACTCGACAATTACGCACTGGTGCCGGCAGTGTACGCTTACTCTAGGAGGTGAGATCTTCGGCTGGGATCTTCTTGTAGTGGCGTCGAGGCCTTACAACGTCATCTTGGGTATGGACTAGTTATCCACATTTCATGCTCAGATTGACTGTATTAGGTGCGAAGACCGGTGTATCCACACAGATGGGACCAGGTTTACCTTCACCGGTGAGAAGGAATCCTTTGCAGTGCATGATGGACTTACTCATAAAAGGAGTTAGCCGATCATACATGAGTTAGCAAGTCTCATCCTTGGAGCCGTTGAAGTGCGGAGTCTGAGTCTTCCTGTTGTCTTGGATCAGTACACAGACATTTTTCTTGAATACGTTCTAGGAATACCTCCTCGTAGAGAGGTAGACTTCTACATTGACATATATCCTGGGACAGCACCGATATCTACTCCAGCATATCGGATGGCTCCCATCGAGCTTCGTGAGCTGCGGGTATAGCTGGAGGACTTTTAGGGAAATAGATTTATCTGAACAAATGTTTCACCCTGGGCATCTTCGATTTTGTTCGCCATGAAGGCGGATGGGAGCTTGAGACTATGTGTTGACTACCGTCTCCTGAATCAAGTGACCGTGATGAACACTTATTCACTCCTCAATATTGATGACCTCTTTGATCAGCTCAAGGGATCATGATGGTTCTCAAAGATAGACCTCAGATCAGGCTATCACCATCTCAGAGTTTGAGACGAGGATGTGCAGAAGATGGCCTTCAGGTGTCGGTATGGCCACTACGAGTTCTGGGTTATGGCCATTGGTGAAACCAATGCTCCAACAGTGTTCATGTGTCTCATTAATAGGATATTCCAGCCTTACCTTGATTTATTTGTCGTAGTCTTCATCAACGACATACTGATTTACTCAACTACTGAGGAGGAGCAGGCCTACAATTTGTAGGAAGTAATGGACACACTCCGATAACACCAGCTTTATAGTAATCTCTAGAAGTTCCAGTTCTAGATTTGAGAGGTTCACTTCTTGGTACATGACATCTCGGAAGCTGGGTTTTCAGTGGACCCAATGAAGATCAAGGCAGTACTTGATTGGGAACCACCCTGGAGTGTGACAGAGGTACATAGTTTTCTGGGTCTGGCTAGGTACTATCAGAGATTTGTTCCTGACTTCTCCAGATTTGCAGCACTTCTTTCATCTTTGAAGAAGAAGGGGAAACCCTTCATGTGGTCAGATAGATTCCAGAAGAGCTTTTAGAAGTTGAGGCGGAGATTGACCCGTGCGCCCATCTTGAGTCTACTAGAGGAGGGTGTAGGGTACGTAGTTTACTACGACGCATCAGGGACCAGACTCGAGTGTGTCCTGATGCAGGAGCGAGAAGTGATCGTGTATGGTTCACAGAAGTTGAGATAGCACGATCAGAACAATGCTTCCCATGACCTAGAGTTACCAGCAGTGGTCTTCACCTTGAATATGTGGCGACACTATTTGATGGGTTAGCGTTTTAAAGTCTACTATGACTACCAGAGTCATAGGTACATCTTATCACAGAAGGACCTAAACCTGGGATAGCGAAGATGGCTCAAATTCCACCAGGACTATGACTTCAAGATAGTCTATACTCTTGGGAAGGGGAACGTTGTAGTAGATTATCTCAGCAGTAGATCCGACATTCAGCTGTTGGGAGAGGTGACAGAGAAGCTAGCCGTGTTGCAGATATCCTTTGTGGATAGAGATGGAGCAGGCTTTCTTCAGTCTCTCAGAGTCACTCCTCCACTTCTTCATTGAGTCAGAGAGGCACTGGGATGGGATGTTGACTGTGAGATGCGACGTGATCAGATATCCTCAGGGCAGGCACCTGATGGGTTTTCTGAAGGTGGGGAGCATGTCATCCTCTTTAGAGGACGTACCATGGTACCAGTTTCACTACATGATGATGTTCTGAGGGAGTTTCATACTTCCCCTATATTGGTATATCCAGGAGTGGTGAAGATGTATCAGGACCTCAGACGATAGCATTGGTGGCTGGTTATGAAGGATGTTGTAGCAGAGTCTGTCTCTTGATGCCTAACTTGTCAGCAAGTGAAGGCGGAGCACCAGGTACCAGCAGTCTTGGTATATCCCTTAGAGGTCCCAGAGAGGAATTGGGATGGGATATACATGGATTTCATGACGGGACTTCCACATACATCCAAAGGGCATTAATCTATCTGGGTGATCTTTGACTGACTCACCAAGTCGGCCCACTTCCTACCGATCAGGGAGCATGGCTCAGTAGAGATCTTGGGACACCTCTACATTTATAAGATTGTAGGGCTTCTTGGTTCACCATAAACTATCATCTCCGATCGAGATGCTCGTTTCACTTCCCGGCTATGGAAGGGATTACAGGAGGCTTTTGGGATGCATCTTCGCTTGAGCACCGCTTTTCATCCTCATACGAATGGTCAGACTGAGAGGACCATTCAGACTCTCGGGGACATGATTCGTGCATGTGTCCTTGACTTTGGTCACAGTTGAGAGGATCACTTATCCTTGGTGTAACTTGCTTAAAAAACAGCTACCACTCCACCATCGGGATGGACCCATACGAGGGACTATATGACCGACCTTGCAGATCACCTCTGTGTCGAACTAACCCTGGGGAGTAAGCACTTGTAAGACCAGATATGGTGCAGGCTACGACAGAGAAGGTGAATATCATCCAGGAGTGAATGAAGACTGCATAGAGAAGACAGAAGTACTATGCTGATAGGAGACAGAGACCACTGGAGTTTGAGGATGGCGACCATGTCTTCCTACGGGTCTCACCTCGATGAGGTCTACGGAGATTTGGACCGGGAGGAAAGTTATCTCCACGATTACTCAGGTCATTCCAGGTCCTCAGCAGAGTAGCTGAGGTGGCATACCGCCTGGCCCTTCCACCTCAGTTGCACCGGGTGCACGACGTCTTCCACGTATCTCAGCTGAGGAGATACGTGCATGACACGTCCCACATCATCGACCACGGGGAGCTGGACATCAATGACGGGGAAAATTTCACGGAGGTCCCAATAGAGATCGAGGATCGATAGGAGTGGGTCCTGTGTGGATGGTTGATTCCTCTGGTGCACATTATCTGGCAGCACGGGAACCTATAGGAGAGAACATGGGAGTGGGAGGCTCATATGCGTGCTTAGTACCCCTATTTGTTTCCCTAGTGTGTGTTGTAGCTTTACGGGGACGTAAATTCCTGAGGTGGAGGTAATGTAAAGACCCATATATTTCAAGGGAATTTTTTTTTTAAATTCTTTACAATTTTATGAGTCCACCATTTCTAACGGCGCCTGATTCTGAGTCTCGGTGTGCCCGGAATCATTTTTTGAAGTTTTGTTTGGGTATGTTTAGTAAACGTACGTGCGGTTTTTTCTATCTTTTGAACCGGTGCTTGGAATTGAAATCTGGGGGCATCGATGAACTTACAGCACCGATTTTTGCCTAAGGTTACATTTACCGTAGTTGCGTTTAGTCGGGAGGAGAATCTATATTTTGGGGATTTATAATAAATTAAATAAAATTGTTGTGTACACAATTTTATTGTTAAGGGGTGGTTATTTCTTCCAAGGAGGAGTTGGATGTGGGGCCCATATCCCACATAACCTCCCATGTAAGGATAATGTGTGGTGGGGAACACACGAGACCCTAACCCTTCAACTCCCCCTTTAACTCCCTTAACCCCCCTTAATCTTCTTTAACTTTTGAACTTCCCTCTTGATGTTCCAACTCTCCCTTTAATTAAATGGAGCCTCTTCATCTCCTCCCTTCCATTTAATGAGCCCACCCATATATTAAATTAATAGGATATAACTTAATGAATTCAAATCTTTTTGAATTCATTAATATATCCTTTTAATAGGTGTGTTTTTTATTTTGTGTTGGTTGGCATAAACTTGTTTTGGGGGACTTGGGAGGATTTAGAGGATATCACCCTCCCACGATGAAGAACACGAAGAACGCTCCACTAATCGAAGGACGTGAAGCAACTTCTCCACTTCTTCAACTGGGGAAAGAAAGAAGGCAACGCCACAAAGAACACCATTTACATTTATTCTTCCTCCGCGTCAAGGGAGAACACACTGCCCGTGAGGAATGTCGACTACGCTTCCTCCTCGGACGCACCCCGACGTCAATGAATTGACGTCATCTTCGGATTCTCTTCCCACGACACGAAAAGTGGATATCAGAATCATGGTAGGGGGTTATGATAAATTTTAATTGAATAAAATTGTGCCTCATTCTTCATTGAATACCATGGATTGTCTTCAGCCATTTGATATCGCCTAACGCAGAGGGTGAAGGACGAACGAACACAGACCGAATTCCCTCCGTTGATTCTTGTTTTTATTCGCAATGGCGGTGGTGATGGAAGAGGTGGCGGAGACCGGAGTTGACGATGATTAGGGGGTGGTAAAGACCGAAAGCGGCGGTGACAACAGCAGTCGTGCGCCGGCCTGTTAGAGGACCGCGACACAGGGTGCCGCGTAGAGGGAAGACTGCAGCTCGTAACCACGGCTGCTTGGCCGAAGAAGAACCGGCCGGTCCCACGGCCGGCCGGGCTGGAGAACAGTGCTGCCTCATGGTGATACACTACGGAGAACCATAGCCCGCACTGGGTGGTCCGCTTCAGCGGGCGAACCGGTCGGCCGCCTGCCTGCTGGGTTGAAGGAAGCTGTGGCACTCGAAGGTGCCGCGTGGGAGGACAACGGCCCGCAGTGCGGGCCCCTCATGCCAGAGAAGACTGGATGGCATCGGTAGGCCAGGTAAGAGGGTTGGAGCCACTCGGCACCTCCATTTTTGAAAACTAGGGCGCAGCCCCCCCCCCCCCCCCCCCCCCACGCTCCGCTCGGCCTGTTGGCTGAGCCGTGGCCCGCCGCAGGCCGGGCCGCCCATGTGTGGGCCAGGCCGCCTGTCGCGCGGTCCGGACCTCCCTCACGCAGGCTAGGCAACCCTCGCACGGGCCGGGCCACAATGTCGTGCTGGGCCGACCCCCCAGCTGGGTCGGACCCGCCGAATCGGGTCGCACCGACTCGCCAGCCCACTAGGCATGACGCGTCGGGCCTGTTTCACTTAAACGTGAATAACTTCAATATTTTGCGTCTGATCGACGCGTTGTCTACGGAACTGGGATCCTCACAATGAGGTGGTCCTTTTGAGATTCTCTAAGTGAGTTTTGGAAAAATTTAGAAAACGGCTGGGTTTGGAACAAGCGTAATTCCAACCGGGCCCCTGGGATAGAAAAGCCAATAACTCTCAGACCGGGCGTCTGATTGACGCGCTGTCAGTGATGTTGGGTTTCTTTTGATGAGAAGGAACTTCGGGATACATAAACTCTGATCTTTATGATAGTTAATGTATCGAATCCTTTTCTTGAGGAGCATACCCTCCCGGAATCGAGTGTGCTATGTGGGGGAACCCTAGAGCTGGTTGTGACTGTGTTGACTACTGTACTGGGATCCTACGTGGGTTCGACTACGACAAATACTGTTCCAGGATCCTCCGTGGGTTCGACAGCGATGAATACAATACTGGGATACTTCATGGGTTCGACGATGATGACTACTGTACTTGTATCATGTGTGGTTCTGACAGTATTGACCTCTGTACTTATATCCTGTGTGGGTCAGACAGAGTAGTTGGTTTTGTATCCTGTGTGGGTCCGACAGCTTAGTTGGTCTTGTATCCTGTGTGGGTCCGACATCTTAGATGAATCAGTGTCTATATATAATCATCTCTATTACTATACAAAATATGTATACTTGTGTGAGTTGAGTCATGACTTTCAATCATTATCATTGATGTGATTGACTTATTTCTTGTGTGGACTGGGTTGTGCTTGGGCTCGAGGGTTGGAGCCGAACTGAGATTGATAACTATGGTATATGTATGGGCATAAAACTAAGTAGGTTTTTTTGATACTTCATGGTTGTATCTTTCTTCTATGGGTTATTTTTGTGGATTCTAGGAGACCTTTTGGGGTCTTGGGGTCCCTACTGAGTATCGTTATACCCACCCCTGCACGGGCTATGTCTGCACCTCGTTGTGTTGGATGCAATTGACGAATAGCGTTGATGGAGGCAGAGAGTGAGCCAGGACTGGACGGTAGCTGGAGGTGGACCACATGGAGAAACGGTACATGGAGTGAACCGATATACGTGGAGTGTTGAGGTGGACATCTGTACCTACCCTTCAGGTAAGATACTCGGAGGAGGTTCCAGGAGTTTTCCTTTTTAGTTGTTGTCACTTTTTCCGTTGTACCTGTACTTTACTGTTGGGATTGTATTTCTGGCCCCTTTACTTTCAACACTACTTTGTGTATACATTATTCAATTAGTGTTTACTTTCTGTTGTGTACCCTGTTGTCTTTGTTTAATATCATAAAGGCAATGCCTTCCCAACATAGGTATTTACGCCTTTAGTGCTAGTCGCCAGCCCCTGGCCTATGGAAGGCGAGCTTTGGGTAGTCACGGCATGGTCCCCGACGACGTTTCGTGACATTTATTATGAAAATGTTAATTATTAATAACATCAAAATATAAAAGATTTACAACATTGGAAGATCGTGACTTGAAAAGAGGGTTGAGAAAATTAAGGAGTGATTCTTACATCATAATGGTTATACAAAATGGACTATAAAATGAGATTAATGGAAGATAAGGGTAGTATCTCACAAATTTTTTATCTATTTTATAGTAAAATATTGATTATAAATACAACAAATCATTATCAAATAAAAATCCAATGTCTTATAATAAGTAAGATCTTTCATTAAAAAGGGAGTTGAAGAATCGGTGAGAAATTTTAGAAGCATTCTAGTTATAAAAAGGGACTCTGAAATGAGATTAATGTGAGTGAATGGAATTAACTCATCAATATTAAACAATTTTAATATTAAATTACTTATTATGAAAACATGAAATTGTACTAACAAATTTTTATAAGAGTATTATATCAAAAATAAGTACCAAATTCAAAAGAAGGTGGTGGATAAACCTTACCTTTTTAAGTAGATTCCAAAAGATTGGATAACTTCATAAAACATTAATAACTACATTGGTGGGAATTAAGGAGCCATAGGGAATATAAATTCATGAAAATTTTATTTGGGATGATAATGGATGAGAGAATTTGTGGGAGTTAGTTCATTTTATAGGTGAAAAATATGGTATTTTCCATATAATCATATTTTTGGTAATGGGTAAGTATTGAATCACAAGGGTGCAAGGAAGGATAGGTGATTTATGAGAGTTATGTGGAGAAATGGTTGGTTATCTATATGTGAATGAAATATAATACCTAAAAAAGATTCTTATTATGTGTTTGTGACTATATAGTTATTAAAAAATTATGATATTTCAATTACATATTTTTACACTTAATATTCTTGATTAGAGATTAACCATAGTAAATATATTATTATTAAATTAAAATTTGTCCCAAAATATCAATTAAAATATTATAAATATTAATTAGGGGTCCATTTAACCTAATTAAATTTATAATTATGAGAAAAACCATTGAAATTAAATAATATAAAGTGTATAAAAATGGTTTTTTGTAAAAAAAATAATTTTTCCATAATTAAGTGGTCATAATTTTATTTAACATTAATTTAAATTTTTTACTGATAATTATATTATATATTTATGTCTGAACTTCATAGTATGGTCATAATTTAAAATATATTCACTTAATTTAAAAAAATACATAATATTTAACCATATAACATTATATGAAAAATTACTATTTTTTGGTGGTAACTATGTTTTACCTAATGTGACCTAATGTTTATGATGAAAAATAAAGAGATACTTATTAAGTAATTTCTACACATGGATTATAAATTGTAAATCCATTTCATCCGATTTAATTTATTAATGTGTAAAAAATTGATTCTTGTATAATAAATGTATAAAATATTAAATCAATTTTTTTGAAAAATATAACTTGAGTTTTAAAATATAAAATTCTATTTTGTAAACTTTAAAAAAATTAAAATGTATAATGTTAGTTTTAAAATAAATATTTTCTTAAGAAACTTCTCTCACACATTTCTATGTCATATTTATATACTAATAATGGAATAAAATCTTTAGTATTAGTAAATAATGGAATATTTCACTATTCACAAAAAATTTAAATGTTTTCAAACAATCCAAAAATTAATACGAAGCATATATTATTATAGTTAATCAAAAAATAAAATTCATTTTGTAAAAATTTAGATATTTAATATTTTAATAAAATCCCAAAATATTTTGGAAATGAGTTCACATTGGAATATAGCTTTTTAAAATTTTCACTATTCTATATTATTATTTCCTATCAATTAAGATTTAGTTTATTTCTAATATGTTTTATTATTATCTTATCATTATATATATTTTTTCATGAAATAAGAAATGAATTTTAAAAAAATTACGTATGAAATTATTTTTTTAGTTGTTTTAGTTATACTAATTGAATATCAATTGTATTAAAAGTTGACTTTAATTTCATCATACCCATATTTAATAATTTTTTCACTTCTATAAATTCACAAAAATTGATTTTATAGGTTTTAACGGTTTTATTTTAAAATTATATTTTTATCTAAATGTATAATTTTATTAGATTCATAGTTTCTTGTAGAGTACCTATATTAGGGCTTTGGGTAGTGGTGGGAATGTCTCTTTCAAGGATTAATTATTAATTAGAAAGGTAGAGATGAATGATAGTGAGGGTTTCACCTATTTTCCATCACAGAGGAGACCATGAAAGGATTATTCAAATATTTGTAGGAATGTGTCTACCATATTGTCTTCTAAGGTGTCAAGGAAGGTGGATGCAGATATCCTTATGATTTAAATTTACGACAAGTCTCAATCTGATTGGGATACTTCAGGTGACTCTAATTATGGAAATAATTTGTCATACTATGATTTGTAGACCTGTTGTTTGGTTAATGAGGATAATTCTACTTATTTGAACCCACCTTCCAAATTTCTATTATTTTTCTCTCTTCTTTACAAATTTTCAAAAGTTTTTCTTCTTGATGGAATTTTTGGTATTTAATTATGTAATATATATAGTGAAATATCACATCATTTTATTCTCTCTCCTATATTAATTTTTTTATTTTAATTCTAATTATTTATTAGTAAAAATAATAATTAAGGGTATTAAATGATAATCATGAATAAATATATTATTTAAAATTATGTTTCTACATTGATATCTTATATAAAGATGAGAGAGTTGTCATTTCCTTTTTTTGGAATATGTTCTGATTGTAAAAAAATACCCCAATATGATTACGTATAATGTTATGAGTCAATTGGGTTTATTGAGGAATTCCTTTTAAAAATGAATACTTTCAGGTTATCCAATTTTTTTATCACTTTTAGAGGATATTAGGTACATCATGTAATGTTATGAGTTGATGATGTGAATCAAATGTTTTAAGAGTTATATATATCCATGTTCCCATGAAAAAAATTGACATGCTTGTTGAAATGTGTGTAAGAAGAAAAAAATAGTTATATTTATTCACTCATTCTGGGTATCTAGTTTCGATATGTCATTTGGGACATATTTTATATCAAACCATCGAACATGATCTAATTGAAATATTTGGAAACAGTGATAGTTGAAAAATAAATGTTATACTTCCAGTGATTTTTAAAATACAGTAGATTTATTACTTTTGAATGTTACCCTCCTCCACAACATTATAAAGGATGGTAACACCTCTTTTGGTTTGTGATATTGTGAAATATTAAAAAGTTCCATTATGGTAATTCCCAAAATGAGTATTATTATAGATTTGTGTATTTAGAATATATGAAAAGATATTTAAAAGGCCCATTAAAATATCTATTAATATGAGTAAATTTGGATATGTTGTAATGTGACATGTAGGTGAACGAGATTCTATAAAATTTGGTTAGATCACTTGAACAAGATTTTTCAAAATAGATTTAATTACCTAATCTGGGGTAGATAATATTCATGAGATATATCCTCACTCTTATCTTTAATCCATTAAAGCTACACAATTAATATATTAAATTCATTATATACTTGTTAATTATAATGTAATTTGCTACCGATTATTTCTAATAATAAATTAAAACCAAAATTGTGAATATTTTTTAATCAATGGTATCTAAATAGAATAAAATATTTATATTTATATTAATATATCTTATTCATGTCTAATATAACTACATTATATACTATGATTCATAGAACTAAATGTATATCACCCTTTGTTAGAATTTATGATTAGTTTTCTCATACATGTTATCCAAATTCAATAACAAAATAAATCCTTTATAATTTTATGTAAAAGGAATGAAATTAACCTGAAAATACCCCAAAAGAGTGTATTTATAGGTGTGTATTCATATGCCCACTCATCATACATTAGGGTGATGATTAAGTTAGTGTTATATAAAACCTCATCATAGTGATTACCCATATGATCTTATATGCCACATATGCATCCATATTTTAGTATCAAAACATAAATTTTTTGTAAGGAAAATCTCATACCGAACAGTTTATCAATATTTGTGGATACCATCATAAACATAGAAAAATTCCAAGGAATTTCACTAAGGCCCCCTTATAGAAACACCAAATTTACCTAAAAAAATTATAAAAAATAAACCTTTCCTTTGAAACCATCTATTTTGACCCATACTAATCATGGATAAATAGTATATTGAATTCATTTATAGATAATACAACTCACAAAATATCACTCATCCTGAGGACTAAATGGTTTAGTTTCATGATTATTACATAAATAAACTTGGTATTTTTCACTATTTATTGACATTTATCCATAACCATGCTTGTATAGACCCTCTTATATTTATCTTATATTATATATACATATTCATAACCCTAGTAATGGAATCATAATAAAGTGTTGAGACTGAATTCTAAATTATGAAAAAAATAATCATCATATCATCAAGGGTTAGAAAATATGATTTAATGAATCATGAACCAGGGAGAAATTTAAAAATAAAATGAACATGAAATTATAAGAGTTATCCATAAGTCATCAAAGAAGGGAATGAAATATAAAATTATATATATATTCATTAGAAAATCTATAGAAAATCATAATGTAATAAACTTATTCAATAGAGAATAAAAAATCATATAACATTGAATTAATTCCTAAGGATAAGAATAGGTATTAGTAATAATTTAAACATAGTTTACCACATCAAATTCAATTTAATTCTTGTAAATTTATCTAATTGTATCATTATCATATTATGTATTGTGAATACTGTAAATCCACAACGCATGCTTTCATAATCATATGGACATATCTAATCTGAATTTTCTTCCTGTATAATTCTGTGAACATAATTAATATACATCATCTTAATGGTAAAAATTGAAAACATATCCAATTTGTATTGTTTTCACACTAAGACTTGTGAACATAGCTATCCACAATGTGTTAATACTAAAAACTTTTATTATAGCTAAATGTATCAAGTTTACACTCAATCATTTAAATGTAACTATTCTGTATTATTTTCATGTAAAATCTTATGAACTTAGTGAAATTATTCAACTGTGTGCTCAAAATATTTGCCTCATGAGGTATAAAATGTTCACCAATACATTGGAGGGTGATATAAGAACCCACTGATCATTTTCTAGAACTATGAGTTACAGATAAAATAAATCATAAATTTTATCACAATGAACCCATGGAATATGAAATTATTTTCACAAAATTTGTAGATAGTATCTTGAAAATGACCTCAAGAATGTGAATTGTTGATTCTCACATCAACAAAACCTATAAGATTATTTTATATGATCATTTTGAGGGTAATTCATGAAAAAATACTTCCAATTAAATAAATCATGTATATATAAAGATAAAAGTGTTGGTTAAATCAAAAAATAAATTTATTAACTAATTTAATATTGAGAATAAAGGACTATGTTAAAGTAACATTGAAATTTCATTTCAAAAAAATAAAATTTAAAATACTTTCAATGTTTTTACTTATAAAAGTAATATTAAACAACTAATATTTGAAAAGATATATATTTTATCAAAAATTAATATGGGGTGGGGGATAAAACAATAAATATTGAAAAGATAGAAAACCAAATAATTATATTGATTTTTTTTCAAAAACCCAAATGGTAAAAGGGTAAAAAATATTAAAAAGAAGATAACAACATTTACTTTTAACCTAATAAAACAAATGAATACATTTCCACATATAAAGGATAAAATTGGTGTGAATGAAAAATATGTACAATGAGAGGAAAACATCATTAAAGATGATGAGTATTAGTTATATCATAGTTTAAATTTCAATAACAAATACAACTAATAAATAAGGAATACTTATGTCAAAATTGATTCCCCAAGATAGATGTTTGGAATAAGATATAAAATTTTGGAAAACGTTCATCGAGAATAATTATATCTCAAGAAGAATATTTTGTTATAATAAACCATTATATTTTTTTAGAAGATATAGATCATAGACCCGAGAAAGGAAGAGCATGATTGGAAGTGATATTTCTTTGTCAAACAATCATTAATAATATTATATTCTATGTGGGAGTTAGTTGCACCATAAAATAATAATTTTTTCATAATATCAATTCATGCTTTAAGGGATGGCAATTAAGATGAAAACCATTACCTTGTTTCCCTGTATAAAAAAATGCCCCAAAAGATCCAAAAATATCCTAATAACCAATTTTAGTTCCATTTTTATATACATGACCTTATATTTGATTCATTTATATATATAACAATGAATGAAATTATACTTTGTTTTACAAAACATGAATAGGTAAATCAAGAAACAATTTTGGTAGTATGATGAGTATTCAAAATGATTATTCAATGGGTTAAATGAGTGATAAATTTATCATATCATGAATAATAATTCACATTGATAGTGATGTATTTATTATGAAAATGTGAAGTCACAATCACATGTAAATTAACATATTAATAAAAATAGAGATCTTGAATTAAAAGATAGGTGAGAGAATCAAGGAGTGATTTTAGAATCATGATGGCTATAAAAATGTACTTCAAAATGAAATTAATGTGATTTAAGCGTATTCTCTAATATATAGCGTATAATTTGTATTTTAATGGATTTATCCTCACACATATATGAATAATAACATGGAATTAAAAATTATTTTATGAATGATGTTCTTGAATTTAAAGGGTATGGAGATAATCAAGGAGGGATTTTAGTAGTATAACAGCTATTAAAAGATGAATATTAAATGACCATAGTGGTAGATAATAGTATTATCTTATAAATAGAAAATAATTTGGATTATAGTGGATTTATTATGATAACATGAAAGAAATCAAACTTTGAATTTAAATTTTGTTACCGAAAAACAATTACTTGAATAAATAATAGGAGGTGGAGAACACTTACCTTAATATGTGGCTTCTTAAATCTTGACAGGACTCCTTAAAACCATAATAACTTCTTGGGTGGTATATATAGAGTGACAATGAAGAAAAATTATTGACCAAATTACTTTGGGTAATAGAGGGATGAGATATTATGTTGGGTTTGGATTTTATTATTTGTGAAAAAAATATAGTTTTCACATATAAATAAAAGTTAGAAATGGGGTAAGAATTGTATCAAATGGCTTTTAGATGGGTTAAGTGAGTTAGGTGAGTTAGGGAGATAAATAATAGGTAATACATGTGGGTGAGACTTTTAAATCCTAAAAAATATTTTTATAAATTTACTATCGCATTTTGATTAATAAAAAACCGGTATACCTCATTGAAAGGCACTGTCATGGGTTCTCTCAAATGAAGTGTGATTTTTTGAGTACTTAGGTGCAGTAGAGTGGCTGACCATGTTCGTCTCTCAAAGGGGGAAGTAAATTAAAACAACGTCTTAAAGGTATTATAAAAATAAAAAAAAAGATAATAAAAACCCTAATAAAAATTATTATGGTGTTTTTTACCATTTATAAAAGAATAAGAAGAATGTTGGAAGAATATTTCATTTTTTCGTTTTTGAAATGAAACACGATAAATAAAACACAAAAAGAAGATATTTTTTTAGAAAATATTTTTAGGAAGTAAATCTAACTTTACCTATTCATGTACTTATTGATCATTATAATTTAAATTAACATCCAATTAATTATGATACTCTAATTTTTAATCATTGTACCCTATGAGAATCAACATTATAACCATGATGAAAAGAGTTAAACCCTAGTCCAGCTACAGAACATGAAATCGCAACACACTACTTTGATTTTCATTATAATACTTTCTTAGGGTTAGTGGTAAATTATGGTATAAATCCATTCTCTAAATAAGGATGAATAGATTTTAGGGATTATATTTTAACTCTATAATGTTATCCCATGTGGTTTGGTTTTACCGATTAAGTTTGCGCTCTCACAATTTACACAAATCCCGACCTCGCATGTTTTTTTGAGGATTTTTCAATTGACTTATTAGTTTCTTATAATTTTAAAACAAAATTCATGGATCACATTTTTTGAATTATAGTAGCTTGAGTATTCAAAATAAATTAATGAATAAGGTTAGATGTAGATCTATTACTACAAAAACGACTACTCCATGGACCACGTAGTCATCGTAGAAACGAATTGCATTTTCAATGATTTAGAAAGGTCATAACCCAATATAGTATCTAATATTTGATTTCTAGTATAAAGAATAATACTATAATATGAATAAAATTTAAAATAATAGAATAAATGTAATAGAAACTAAGAGTTTATTGAAAGTACAACAACATTACAACAAAGAAGAGGAAAAGAATAACATTTTGGAGGAGATCTAATCTTGGTAACTTCCCTCCTCCAATTGTGATTTTAAATGTTATGTAACCACTTATACTATACTAATAATCTAATAATTAACTTTAAAAACCCATCCAAATGATAAAACACTAACTTATACATCAGAGGGGAGTCTAGGTTTCATCTTTTCTCAAGTGTGAATGGAAAAATTTGGCCAAATATTTTATTCAATGTTTCATATATTGTTTGACCTTTAAGTCATGAAACAATTATCCATATATAAGGTTTAGTTATGAGAAATATTTTTATAAATATACTCTCAAAATTTGGGCCCAATACAAGCACGGATGTAGAAGTAATGGCCCAAATACAGAACTGATGTCCAATCTAGTGAGTCTATCCCATATTTTATTTCATGAGCCTTTTACGCCGACCAAATGCATGAGTTATCTCCATAGTCTTAAATAAAATTTGTATACAATTGCATTAAGAGTATCTCTAAAAAATTTAAGTAAAAATAATTCTATTTAAAATATTAATGTATTAATTAATATAGTGCACTTTAAATTGTAAAACTGCAACTTTCATCAAATTTTCAAAGAATGATCTAATAACAAATATTTTATTTATAAACATATTTAACACAATGTGAGGAATTTGTTTCATTTATTTTCAATAACATATTCAAAAAAAATTGTTTTATCAACTCACCCATACTTACCCTTTTTCACTCCCCGACAAAACCTCGTATCATGTATTAGAAAAAATATTGACATGATATACATGTTCATATTTCTCAATCCATAGTGGAAATATAGACAAATTAAAAATCTCATCAAGAGTAAATATCAATAAATTTTAATGAAATTGTCTCATAAATTTTGTCAAAACAAAATCCAGTGAGATTAATAACACTAATCATATCAAAACAAGTCATGGGACCACCATGCCACTAATTATCCATGTGTGTGTGTGCAAACCATTCCAAGCTCATAAATCCAACCTTTATTCAGTACAATCAGGTCAAATAAAAAAATTATTCTTACATGTTTTAGTTCACTAAACATGTTCTACATTTGTTTTCATACTAATTTTATGTCCCAATCACTTAAGAATTCCTGAAATTCAAACCTTATTCTACCGACCTAGATATCCTTATATTTTTTACATTTCATCACTCCCCCCATTTATTATTTTTTTAAGTTGCATCTGGAAACAATATCACAATCAAATCTCAAACCTTGTTTGATCACCTCATGAATCTAATTTTAATAGTAATAACGAGATCAATGGTCAAGGAAGAGTGGTTTTTTACCTGTTCAATACATAACACATATTTGTTTGAGGGCATACAACATTCAGATAATAGGTATACACGCATAGGTTAATTTGGTAGAGTAATGAAACTAATCTGAAGAGAAACGAATGTATGGGTCATCTGATGAATTTTTTTACCATACATGACTATACATTCAATAGAGTAGGAAAAAATTCACAAGTTATAATTGAGTGAAAATTTGTGTGGAGAAAACAACGACAAAATTTACCATGAACAAATATTAGAAATAATGATGTAAAAATATAATAGGTTTTATAATGATGCAACCATTCATATCATCAAAGAATTTTATTTTTATAAACATCAACCCATTATGATTAAATATAACTCATTCTTATCATTCCACCAATAAATTTTTAAAACATATATTTTCCATTTGTTCCACATGAGAATGTTGTATGATATATTTTTTAATTTATTTATTTTTGTTTTTTGGTATTTTTTGAAAATTTTAACCAAAAACATAATAGAAAATACACACTAAATACACAAATTAAAATCCTAAATATCTACCTCAAAATGGTGTCCCCTCCCCCACACTTAAAATAAAACATTGTCCTCAATGTGAACTTATGATATGATATATGAACATGAAATTTATAATTTTAAATAGGACAAGTAATATAAAAGTTAAATAGTTAGGAAAAAATTGAAATTTTAAATTAATAATCGGGTCATGCAGTGTGATGCAATCTACTACATCATTAGAAAGTCCCTCATTGTATTGCTTCAAGCATTTTCTGTTGATTGAAAAGATCCTTCATGTTTCCTCTTGTGTGAACTCCACTTCACCATAAGTAAAAACATTATATACAATATAATGACCTAACCATCTGGAAGACAACCTACCAGGCATCATCCTTAGTCGTGAACTATATATATGAACTTTATCTCCAACATGAAACACCCTTATTTGGATCATTATATCACGAGATACTATTAATATTTATTTATAGAGCCTTGAGTTCTCAAATGATGAAAATAAAATCTCCTTAAGCTCATGAATTTTCTGCTTCCTTTAGATTCCAACTTGGGCCAAATCAATGTTTCATTTACATATATCCCAGTAAGCCTTATACTCACCTTCCATGTGGAGATAACATTCTTTCCCAAGAACTATCTAAAATGGGGACATACCGATGGGTGTCTTGTATTCAATCCTATAATCCCATATCACATCATACAAGTTCTTGCTCTACACATTCTAATTAGGCTACATGGTTTTTAAAAAAATTAATTTCAACACCTGATTTGAAACCTTAACTTGGCCATTTTTTGGGGGTGGTATGGTGTTGATGTTTTCTGTGTCACTCTATACTTTTGAAGTATAAAATCCAAATTCTGATTGTAATAGTGTGTCCCAAGATCACAAATGACAGCCTTTGGTGCTGAAAACCTTTAAAACCTCTGTACCTTGAAACAGTCTACCACAAAATGAGATTCATTAGTCCTAGTGGCCTTATTCTCAACCCATTTACTCACATAATCTAAAACATCCAAAATATACAAAAAACGAAATGAAATAAAAAAGGTCTCATAAAATTGATTCCCCATACATTAAAAATATCACAGAATAATATGGGTTGTTGGGGAATATCATGTGTCTTATAAATGTTCCTAGTGAGTTGGAAATGATAGCATAACTTAAAAACACATGAGAATCATGGAATAATCTAAGCCAATGTAATCTAAATTTATGACTTTCATATATGTTCGTTGGGGTCCAAAGTGTCCTCAAACTAAAATTGTATAGAAGAAATGTAGAACAGACTCAAACTCATCATCAGGAACACACCTCCTAATAACTTGATCACTACACATGTTCTAGAGGTATGGATCATCCCAAATATAAAATTTGGACTCAATCTTTAACTTTTAGACTTGATGTTTATTTAAATTTCAAATAATTTCATAGGAAATGAGGTAGTTAACAATATCAGCATACCCTTGATGTGTACTAGAGATGGAATACAGATTCTCATCCAGGAAAGTGTCCTGAAGTGGTACCTGGTCCAAGGTTTCAGCCTCTAATTCATGAGTAATCCAATTAATGTGGTCTTCCACCATGTTCTCTAACCCATTTTTGTCCTTTTATCTCAATATCAAATTCATGAATAAAAAGAATCCATCAGATAAGGATGGGATTTGCATTTGGATTCTTCAAGAGATACCTTATAGCTGCATGGCCAGAAAAAAACTACTTTAGACCTCATAAATGTGAACAGAATATATCTCAATAAAATATGATGGCAAGAAACTCCTTTTATATGGTTTTAAAGTTTGATTGGGCAGAATCCAGATTCCTTGATTCATAGGCAATGATATCTGAACGTCCATCCACCCATTGAGATAAGATAGCTCCAACCACGAAGTTGGAGGCCTCATACATAAACTCAAAAGGAAGCTTCCACCGTGGGGGTTTTATGATCAGTGGATTGGTTAGACACTTCTTTAACTCATTAAATGAATTCTTGTAAAAATCATCAAATACAAAATTAGAATCATTTTTAAGTAATCATGACATAGGAAGAGAAATCTTACCAAAAGCTTTGATGATTCTCTGATAAAATACTACATTCCCTAGAAAATATCTAACATCTCTCACAAATAAAGGATTGGGTAACGATGAAATAATATCTACCTTATATCTATCAACTTTTATCACATGTTTTGACACTACATGGCCTAATACAATCCCATGCTCTACCATGAAACGAAACTTTTCAATGTTTAAGACCATATTATTCTCAATACAAAAATTCAAAAACTTTCCCAAACTAGAGATACAGTCATCAAATGAAGACCCATACACTATAAAATCATCCATAAATACCTCTATCATAGTCTCAAGAAAATCATAAAAAATACTCATCATGAATCTTTTGAAGGTACCTTGGGAATTGAAAAATCTAAATGGAATCCTCCAGTATGAGAATGTACTGAATGAACAACTGAATGTTGGCTTCTCTGAATCCTTCAGAGAAATAGGAACCTAAAAATATCTAGAAAATTCATTCAAGAAACAAATATTTATCTTCCCAACTAGTCTCTAAAGAATTTGATCAATAAATGGGAGGTGAAATGGTCCTTGCAAGTGGATTGATTTAGTTTCCTATAATCAATTCACACTCTCCAACTATTTTTCACTCTTATTGGAACTAAATATTCTATATCATTTTTAACTATTGTAACACCACTTTTCTTAAGAACAACATGAAAAGGACTTACCTGCTTTGAATCTGAAATGGGAAAAATTATAATTTCCTCGAGCAAATTTTCCATTTCTTTATTTAAAAATGCTAGAGGAGTTGTATTCAGTTTCCTTTGTGGTTTCTTCAATAATTTAACCCCATCCTCCAAAATAATCCTATGAATTCAAACAAAGGGGCTAATACTAGATATTTCACCCAAGGTCTTGCTGATTTCCCTAATGTTCTCTCTCAAAATATTATAAAGTTTTTCTTTATGATAAAAAGGGATATAGTTATCAATGATAACAGGTAATTTCTCACCACTTAACAAATATGAGTATTTTAGATTTGGTGGCAATGTCTTGAGTTCAAATGTAGGGGGATGATTTATGGATGTAGAAATCGAAGGAACTGAAATATGTTCATAATGAACATCAATATCAGAATATAAATCATCCAAATCATAGAATAAATCATCATATACATCTACATACTCAACCTCTATGTCATAATTAGAGTGAGAATTCTAAAAATTATAATATGAACCAATTTCAAAATAAAATCTAAGAGAGTTTTGTGCATTATAAACAGGCGTGGAAGTGCTCTCAGAAATCAAAATAGAACAAATACTCGTAATCTCCATAATAATATGACAACCAAATTCCTTGGGTTTTTTATTTTTTTTGTTCAAAATTGGAGATAAAAAAATCATAATGGTCCTATGAGGGGTACTTTATAGAGTCCAAAAAATTAAATATAAAATATTCATCTCCAAAATCCCTCGAAAGTGTACCCTCATGAACATTTATGATGGTTATTGAACTTATGAGGAAGGTACTACCTAAGATAATGGGAGCATGGGAATTTACTTGATCATCCTCCATGTTAATCATATAAAAATATGTTGGAAATATCATGTCTCTTAACTGAACAAGTACACCCTCAAGGACTCCTACGGGATATATTTTAGATTTGTTTACCAAATGCACCAATACTCTCATCATCTTCAACTCACCAAACTATGAATAAGAGAATACATAGTGAGTCATCATATTTATAGAAGATCTTAAATCACATAGAGCACCAGAAAAGTGAAACTCCCCTATGGTGTATGGTATAGTGAATGTCCCAGGATCCTTGAACTTTTTGGCATTGTTATAGTTTGTGTAATGAGTACTGAAATATTCATTCCAAGATTAATCCTCTCATTTCCTTTGATCCCACTTCTATTGGTAAAAATATCATTTAAAAATTTGGCATACCTTGGGATTTTCATTATTGCGTCAAGTATAGGGATGATGATCTCTACATGCTTGAATGTATCCCAAACATTTTTTTACATCAACTCTCCATCAATCTTCTTGGTTTATACAACTATTTTTTTGAAATGGAAGGGGTTTAAGAAGAACATCATCAATATTTTTCTTACATTTTCCTTTCTCATTTGGTTTCTCTTCAGTTGGAATAGAATAGGGCTTCTCCAGGTCTAAGGTGAATCCCAGTGTAATGGTTGGTGCAGAAGTATCAGTTGTTTTCTTACCACTTCTCAATGTGATGGTCCTAACATTCTCCTTAAGATTTGGAGTAGGTTGGGAATCAAGATTTCTAGTTTTCATACTTACTAGTTCATAGAGGTCGGTGGTAATCTGGCTCATTTGAGCCTTCAACTCCCTCTGCTCCAAAACATAAATCTTCAGCTCATTCTATTGATTAAGTGTTTTTTTTTCAAAATGTCATCAGTATTAGAATCTATTTTTGGGTGAGAAGTCCCATGTTATTGACTTCATGATGCTTAATCTTCAAATCTCTTTTGGGTTGTTGGAAACCTTGTTGGTAAGATAGAGGTAGATGGAAATTTTGTTGAAAAGGGTGACTTTGTTGATGTTCAGAACCATACCTCATTTCAGACTGATCCTTACACCCTTAGTTGTATGTTAGTGCAAAGGAATTATAAAGACCCAGAATTTCCATGTAATTTCTTTAATTAAATGAGAATTTTATAAGTCTGCAAAAATTAACGGCGCGTTCTCGGAATCAATTTCTAATGTTTTATTCGGGTACGTTCAGTAAACATATGAATGGGTTTTTATAACTTTTGAACCGGTGCTCAGAATTGAAATCCAAGGGCATCGTTGAACTCGCAGCCCCGATATTCCTTAAGAAGACTTTCACATCGATGGTAGTTAGCCGAGGGAGGAAGATAGTTTTTGGGTTTTCATGGGAATAATAAAATAAAATAAATGCATTTTATATTTTATTTTTATCTATTATAACCACCCAAGTGGAAGTTGGAGGAGGGTACCACCACACCTTAACCTCTTATGAGAGGTTATGGTGGTGGGGCCCACCTGAACATAACCTCCCAGGAGAGGTTACTGTGTGGGGACCACCCAGGACAAAACCCCCCAATTAAATGAGGGAAACCACTTAACTCCCTCATTATTGAGGGAGAGTCTCTCCACCCCCTCTTTTAATGGTGTCAACCCTTTCTCTCTTTTAATTGTGCCAACCTCATGAATTAATTATGTGGAGCCAACTTAATTAATTCACCCAATTTGAATTCTTATGCCTACGACTTAATAGATTTTATAATCTATTATTCTTGGCTACCTTTTCTTTTGTTATCAAAGGAGGAAGGAGCTTTTGAGAGAAAATCTCTCGCCAACAAAGAACGAAGAACACACTATTCCAATGAAGAACACCGCCAATGAGCGTATTTGACTTCTTCCTCGGAAGCACCTTGTGAAAGCAACCGATGTGGGACGTCTTTGATAACCAACCCTCCCTCCTCATTGTCATCAACGAATTGATACATGAGCTCAGGATTGGAAGTGTGTGGTGGAAATGACGAATGAACACAACTCTGTCTTCTTCCCCACGACTCTATCAACAAACAACGAACTCAAGTAGGGGTTTTATTTGAATATGATATTATTCCTTTAATTCTTCCCTTCTATAGTAAATAATCGTTGTGGATATTTTTCCTTGTGGGTCGGGAATTTTTTTTACGGGATGATGTGGGTTGTTGGATTTATTTTTCTTCTATCTTCATTTCTTGTTAATTCTTTGAAATTCAAGAAATAATTAATCCACTTGCTACCACCCTAAACGCGGAGTGTGCGGGCTCAACCAACATGGCCCGACCCCTCTGTCGTTCTTGTTTGTGATGTTCTTCGGAATTGTGACGAGGCTAAGAGACAAAAAATGTGACGAAGGCAACGGTCGTGCCTCCCGTGGGATCCATGACACGCGCCGTGCATCGTCCGCGCCGCCCACCGGCCGCACTACACCCCAGTCGTGCCACCCAGGTAGTGCCCTCCGCACGAACAAATTGGCCAACTGGTCATGGCCACCCTGTCTGTTGGCTGAACTGGCTCTGTCGCGCTTGGTCGAACGATGGTGCCCTCCCGACAGCCCGCATTTCTTGGTTGAGTCGACCCCCACGCACCCCATGGCTCCACCCTCCACGTGCCCCTTGTCGTCACTGGTCGAACTATCCACCGCCCTCCACGTGCCCCGCGTGCCCCACGGCTATGCCGTCCGCGCACCGCACATGCCCCACGTGCCCCACTTCACCGCTGGCTAAACCGGCTCCCAACCGAGTCGGCCTTCCGAACCCCTGACCAAACCACCCCCCTAATGGCACCTTGGCTGAGCCGGACTCCCGCTCCCATTGTGGCACCCCGGCTGAGCCGGCCAGCCGCGCCCTTCGCAGCGCTTCAGCAAAACTGGCTCACGCCCTCTGGGCTGAACCTCCCTCGCATTGAACTATGGCCAGTCTGCGCCCTCACGGCCGGTCTGCACCCTCTCGGCCCTCTGTGGCCCCTCCCGGCCTGGGGGATGGGCCTAGTGGGATGGGCCGAACCCAACAGGTTGGCTCGCCCAATGGGTTGGGAAAAACCCAATGGGTCAATTCAGGTCGACCGGAATCGATTCGGCCCAGACTGGGTCGGACCAGACTCGGGCCCACTATGACTCTTTACTTTCTCTTGGCCATATCTTTGGCACCAGAAGTCTGTTTGATGAACCGTCAGTGGCCCTGGTAATCTTGGAGCTTGTCTTTGAATATACCCTACTAGAGTTTGGGGTATAGTTGAGATATGGTCAGAATGGATAGTCCACGAATCCAACCGGGCCCCCGAGACAAAAAGGCTAATAATTCATAGATCGAGCTTCCGATTGACATGTTGTTGATTGGGTTAAACCCCTATGACATGGCATACATTTGGGATACTTATTTGGGGGACTTCATGATAGTTGGTGCATCGACCAGTAGATCATGGAGCAGATCCTTCCAGAGACGAACGAAAAGAGTGCGGAGACCTAATAGCTGGCTGAGACTTGACGACTACTGACTGATTGACTCGGAGTGACTCGACTAGACCATTGGGGAGCACCTGGTTGTAGCGGCAGACCCAAGGTGGAGGAGCGCCTGGTTATGGCGGAAGACCCATGGTACTCGTCAGGAGGAGTACCTCTGCAGGCTATTAGGGGGAGTTCCTGGTTATGGCAGAAGACCCACGGTGTGGAGCCCCTTGGTGACGTAGAATATCCACGGTACTTGACAAGAGGAGTACCTCAAGCAGTCCAAGGTTAGTGGGAAGCACCTTGGTGTCACGTCAGGACCACTGTACTCGACAGAGGGGGAGTTCTCCATCAGTCATGGTTTCGATAAAGTGAATAAAAATCCTATTTGAGATGAGTGATTAACTTTTTTGTTTCCTCATGATTGAGATGGATCACTTGATAACTTAGGTATATTTATGGTCATATACCAAAGTAAAGTTATCTATTTATTTCATACTTTGAGGTTTATCCTTGTTGGATTTTGTGAGACCTTGAGGGTCTCAGGGTTCCTACTGAGTATCGTTATACTCACCCCTACACGGGTTATGCCCACACCTAGTTGTGTTGGATACAGACGATGGACAGCGCTGACTGAGGCTAAGAGTACCAGAACTGGATGGTACCCAGAGGTGGACCATACAACATGATGATACATGAAGGAGACGGACTGACCTGGAGTACTGAGGAGGCAATCTGTGCCTACCCTTTAGGTAGGAACCTCGGAGGATGACCCAGCGGCATTATTTATTTTCTTCAGTTGTACTTTCAGTTTCTTGTACTTTATAGTTGGGCTTGTATTTCTGGCCCCTTTTACTTTCAACAAACTTTTGTTATACATTTTTACTTTGTGTTTTGTTTCCATTTTGTGCTTTGTTGTGTGTGTTTATAGGTTATAAAGGCAATTCCTTCCTAGTTTTAGGGAATTACACCTTTGGTGCTAGTAACCATCCCCTGGCCTATGGAAGGTAGGCTTGGGGAAGTCACAGAACGAGCCCCGGGGGATGGGTCCTGACAAATTGGTATCAGAGGGATCAGTTCTAAAAAAGAACATAGGACTCTGATCTTTTATTAAAAGAAATAGTTTTAAGGGTAATAACTATGGTTTTTAGTTCAGGGAGTCCAGTGTTGTTGCGGCGGCCAATGTATATATACACCAGGACCTTGACTTCTGATTTCCAACTCAGTTCATTTAAAAACTTATTGCGTGTGTGTTTTCAAAAGATTTCTTTAAGTCAACTCAACCAGGTCAGCTCATCGGGTATAATATTTTGACTCTGTTGCATCTGTTTCTTTCCGGATTCCTCCCCACGGATGACCATATAGAGTCCCAAGAGTTGTATGCACAGATATCCCATCGAGCGACGACGCCTCTGTGTAGGGCCCTTTTCCAAAAGAGGCACCAGCGGTACCACTCCCCGTTGGGCCACTGATGCCACCAGCCCCAGTAGTAGAAGATGCACGTCGTTTGATTGTGTTGCACGAGTTCCAGTGCTAGAGGCCACCGAGGAGAAGGGGAGAGACAAACCCATAGGCGGTTGAGGATTGGATGGAGGCTGTGGTGAGATTTTTCTGACTAGTAGGGACACCAGCCGACTTCCTGGTGATTCTTGCTGTCAGCCTTGTACAGGAAGCATCGGGCAGATAGTGGATCTTGATGCTCCTGGTTCACGATGATATGATGCTTTTCTAGGTACACTTCGAGAGCCTGTTTCTGTAAAATTTTATTCCAGTGAATCTCCTTGTAGTGTTCATACAGGATCTACTTCATCTGCAGCAGGGTTGCATGAATATAGCTCAGTACTCAGCGAGGTTCACTGACCACTCCCGCTACTCCACCGATATGGTGCGGGATCCATTATTCAGGGCCCGAACTTTCGATCAGGGGCTCAGACGGAAGATCATAGCTCCGATGATCTCACTCAGCATCCCGACATAGGTGGGGGTGTTATAGAGAGCCCTCCTAGTGGAGAGTTTACTTGTTGAGGAGTCTCTAGTAGCGAGATCCACCACCAGTTGACACGTAGCAAAGTATTCTACAGATGGAAGTAGACATATGTCTTAGAGGTCCAAGAGGACTAGAACTATAGGTAGACAACTGCATGACTCAAGATCTGTTGTGTGGGGCTCCCGGATCAGAGACATACATGTCAGGAGCAGGCAGTGTTTCACATGCAGAGGGCAGGGTCACATGGATCATCACTGTCTGCCCCTTCATTTGTATGATCATAAGATGGTCAAAAGACCTCCTAGTAAGAGACAGAGATTCAATCGAGTTGGTCCGTAGGGAGCAGGAAGACGTGCTAGAGCAGCTGGTCATGCAGCTAGTAGTGATCGATGTTTTGAGGTGTTACCGGCACCACCACCAGGAGGTCCACCCCGACCGCAGGGAGTAGGTGGAAAAGGGAGATCTCAGCTCCAGGAAACTAAGGCCTATGATCACAGCACTCCAAAGATGATATGAGGTATGATCTGTGTCTACTCCACCGTAGCTGCAGTACTTATAGACACAGGTTTCAGTCACTCTTTCATTACCACTGCCCTCATTCAGATCTCGGAGATTCTTATGGAGCCGTTGGCTCGATCCTTAAGGATAGATACTCCTATGGAGCAGACTCGATGATTACGCACTGGTTCCGGAAGTGTGAGCTTACTCTAAGAGGTGAGAGCTTCAGTTGGGATCTCTTATTAGCCGCATCGATTCCTTATGACGTCATATTTGGTATGGACTGGTTATCTAAATTCCATGCTCAGATTGACTGTATTAGGCGCAAAGTGCGGTGTGTCTGCATCGATGGGACCAGGTTTACATTCAATGACGAGAAGGGAGCTTTTGCAGTGCAGGATGGACTTTCCTAGAGGAGAATGTAGCTTATCACTCATCAGTTGGCTTCCCATACCCTCGGAGTAGTTGATGTGGAGAGTTCGAGCTATCCTGTAGTGGTGTAACAGCACACAGATGTTTTCCCCAATGATGTTCTAGGTCTACCTCCTCGCAGAGAGGTGTACTTTTACATCGACTTATACCCTGGGATGATATAGATATCTACACCAGCGTATAGGATGATCTTCATGGAACTTCACGAGCTGTGGGTACTACTAAAGGACTTTTAGGGGAAGGGATTCATACGGCCAAATGTTTTTCCCTCGGAAGCCCTAATTTTGTTCGCCAAGAAGGAAAATAGGATCTTGAGGCTTTGTGTTGACTATCGGTGCCTGAACCATGTGACCATGAAGAAAAAGTACCCACTCCCAAGTATTTACTACCTCTTTGATCAGCTGAAGGGAGCACGATGGTTCTCAAAGATAGACCTCAGGTCAGGCTATCACCAGCTCAGATTTAGAGACGAGGATGTGTAGAAGACGGTCATCAGATGTCGATACATCCATTACGAGTTCTTGGTTATTCCATTTGGCGCGACCAATGCTCCAGAAGTATTCATGGGACTCGTGAATAGGATTATTCATCCATACCTTGACCGCTTTGTTGTAGTCTTTATCGAAAACATTCTAATATACTCGACTACTGAGGAGGAGCATGCCTATCACTTGTGGGTAGTGCTAGACACACTCCGAGAGCACCAGCTTTATGGTAAGCTCTTGATGTGCCAGCTTTAGATCTAAGAGGTTCACTTTCTGGTAAATCTCATCTTGGAGGCTGGAGTTTCCATGTATCTAGAGAATATTGAAATGGTAATTTCTTGGGAGCCACCCAGGAGTGTGATGGAGGTACGGAGTTTACTAGGTTTGGATGGTTATTACCAGAGATTTGTGCCAAATTTATCTAGAGTTGTAGCGCCACTATCATCCTTGAAAAATAAGGGGAAACCCTTTGTGTGGTTGGAGAGATGCCATCAGATCTTTCATGAGCTGAGGCAGAGGCTGACTAGTGCCCCCATCTTGAGTCTTCCAGAGGAAAGCATTGGGTACGTAGTCTACTGTGACGCATCAGGGACCGGAATCGGATGTGTCCTGATGCAGGAGTGAGCAGTGATCGCTTATGGTTCTCGTCAGCTGAGACAGCATGAGTAGAACTACACTACCCATGAATTGGAGCTAGAAGTAGTGGTATTCATCTTGATGATGTGGAGACACTATCTGATGGGAGATCATTTTACCGTGTACTCAGATCACAAGATTCTCAAGTATATATCTTCTCTCAGAAGGACCTGAACCTAAGATAGTGGCGATTTCTTGAGTTCCTCCAGGACTATGACTTCGAGATAGTCTATACTCCTGGGAAGGGGAAACATTGTAGCAGATGCACTTAGTATGAGATTTGGTATACATCTTCTAGGAGAAGCGATAGATCAGTTGGCCACATTGAAGATATCTTTTTTGGATAGGGATAGATCAGATTTTCTTCGGTCTCTTACAGTCACTCTCCCACTTATTTAGCGAGTTAGGGAGGCACATCATGGAGACGCTGAGTGCGAGGCACGACGTGCTCAGATATCCACAGGGCAGGCACCTAATGGATTTTTTGAAGGTGGGGAGCACGTCATCCTCTTCAGGGGACGTACCATGGTACCAGTGTCACTTCAGGAGGAAGTTTTGAGGGAGTTCCACACATCCCATCTAGCGGTACATCTAGGAGTGGTGAAGATGTACCAGGATCTCCAACGACAGCACTGGTGGCCGGGAATGAAGAAAGTAGTTTCAGAGTTTGTCTCCCGATGCCTCACTTGTCAGCAAGTGAAGGCAGAGCCTCAGGCACCAACATGCTTAGTTCATCCTTTAGAGGTCCCAGAGTAAAGTGTGATGGGATATCCATGTAATTCGTGACAGGACTTCTATGTACATCCAGTGTTCATGACTCGATTTGGGTGATCATCGACCGACTCACCAAGTTGGCCCACTTCCTACCGATCAGAGAATAGGGTTCAGTAGAGAGATTGGGACGCCTCTACATGCAGGAGATTTTGTGGCTACATGGAGTACATTTGACGATTGTCCCTGGTTGTGATGCATGATTTACTTCCCGATTATGGAAGGGGTTGTAGGAAGCTTTCGAGACAGAGATTCATTTGAGCACCGCCTTCCATCCTCAAACGGATGACCAGACTAAGCGAACCATTCAGTCCCTGTTGACGCTCCTTTCGTCACAGAATCTAAAAATCGGAAAAGGGGAATATATGAGCTCAAAGTGATTCAACCTTTGAAGAATATATCAAAAAATCGACAAAGGCGTGAACAAAGGATCAAAAGCAACTTCACCGCGCAAGTTATATCACTGTAGCGCAAGTCCACTTGCGCGACGCCCTTGGTCGCGCAAGTGACTTGCGCGGCCTAAGTGATAACCGCCCGGTAACCGCCCGGGGTCTTCTCTTGCCTATAAATAGACCTTGTGGGCCCCCCATTCGAGAGGATTTTTTTCCAGAAACTCGGATTGAAGCTCCCGACGCCCAAGTCTCTTCTCAAAGCTTCCGGAACACTTCTAAAATAATTTCTTACCTAGAATGGAAGACCAAAAGAGAGGGAGGAAGGCCTAAGTGTTGAAGCTCATCAACACTTGCGTGCCTAAATGGCCAGCCCTTAAGGGAAGTGGTCCCACTTGCGCATCCCTTTTCTGGAAGAACCTCAAGATAATTCTAAAGGCTTTAATAAAGATTCTCTCAAGTATTTCAATGTTGGTTGACCATAGCGCAAGTACAACACATGTCGCGCAGGTATACCTGCGCGACCAATACTTGCGTGCCCCCGCAATACTTGCGCGCCTTCCAAGACTTGCGTGCCCCTTCCTTTTTGGGTGCCTTTCTTGCCCATTTCACCCCTCTTAAGTAATTACACCTTTCCTTTTCAAGATTCAGTCTTCAAGACACTCTTCAAACCCATTTATGGCATTATTTCTTGATTTGACTTCCTTATATGAAAGGAATTCAGTCAAATATCTCTCAAAACCTGGTGATTTAAATATCTTTATGTCACTAAAGATTGAGAGTTCATTCATTCAACCTCATCCTTTAAATCCTTAACCTGGGTCTCCTTTTCAGGAATAATCCCTAGTCCTGAGCCCTCTAAATCTGGGCATCCTCCTCAGGAGTAAGCCCCAAAACTTAAATCCCTTAACCTGGGCCTCCTTTTCAGGAATAAGTCTGAGTCATTAATTTTGGGCATCCTTCTTAGGAGTAAGCCCCAAGTACCTTAATTTGGGAATCCTTCTTAGGAATAAGCCTCAAGTCCCCTAACCTGGTTCTCCTTTTCAGGAATAAGTCCAAGTCATAATTTTGGGCTTCCTTCTTAGGAGTAAGCCCAAAGTCCCTTAATTTGGGCATCCTTCTTAGGAGTAATCCCCAAACCTTAATCCTTAACCTGGGTCTCCTTTTCAGGAATAAGTCCCAGTCATAATTTTGGGATTCCTTCTCAGGAGTAAGCCCCAAGTCCCCTAACCTGGGTCTCTTTTTCAGGAATAAGTCCCAGTCCTAATCTTGGTCTTCCTTCTCAGGAGTAATCCCCAAGTCCCTTAAATTCTCTTCAACCAGCCCTAATTTACTTTTGATCTGGGATTCCTTCTCAGGAGTAAAACCCAGTTATCAATAATCTCCTAATTTGGGTTTCTTTTTCAGGAATAAGTCCCAAGTTAGAGTGTTCAAGTCTCTATAAAGCACATATACCTTAATGGACCCTGTTCTTGGATTTTCTCCCTAAAGTAAATCCTCTGGGAAGTCCAACATACATAAGCCCCAAACCATTTCTTACGATTGCATATTTCATGGAACAATTGTCTAATTTTTACCAATACCTCTTGTTTCTCACACCGATCATGACTCACGTGAGCTTAGAGTGTGAAAGTAATTGTGACATTCTGCTTTGAGCCATCAATCATAAACATCATACCCTTATTCGAACTACATGGGTTCTGATTCCTTTTAAAAAAAAAGGATACGTAGGTAGCCCATCTATGGGTTCGATCCCAACTTTGAAATAATTCATGTCCTTCTGAATGACAATAAACTTCAAGTGCCCCACTGAGTGGCTTTAAAACCAGCATGGTCATCATAATGACCAAGATACTTTTATATGAATGTTTTGAAGGTTACCATTGACCAAGAATCTATAAATAGATATAGATGATTCTCTATTGATGAAGAACCTCGAATACATATAAAATATTCTCTAAATTTATTACATATTTAATCATTGATTGTCAAAACTGAAGGAAAAGCTCATTTTATACTTGGTAATGTAATAAGGATTCATGAACATAACTTAAATCTATAAAGAGAGTCCCGGAATAGACAATAATTCCCCTCAAAAAGGTGTGATGAGTCTGACCTCCCATCCTCTCGACCAATGCAAATTCCTAAGCCTCATCGGTCCACAAGATAATGAGCGCCTACCTTTGGAAAGTAGGTCCAAATGGATGTGTAATCATTGTATGTTTCCGGTTCTACGAAAAAACCTGCTAAAAACCGATCGGAACGTTTGAATCTCCCATCCAAGAGGTCATCCCCGAATTCCGAGGGAAACAAAAAATGGTGAACCCGACGTGAATCCTTAACCAAGTTAAAATGATGTTTTAACTATTTGTTAAGCCCCTATTTAAAACTCAATAAGAGGGCTAACAAAAACAATCATTGACATGTGTGCTCATCCAAAGGATAATGTGGCTTAATTTTATCTTGATTACGTATGTTATATAAAATAGGCACTCGTTTCCAAGATCTTCTGTATTTCCATATTGGATGCTCTCAAATTCATATTTGTGAATACTGCTACTGCAAATACCACTGCTGCTATTCCTACTGGATCATCATCCGCTCTGAGGATGACATCACCTACTCAGTGTCTTCAACGCTGGGTATCAAATGCGCTGGTTAAGGAGTACCGTCAACACGGTACCATCCCAACTTTGGAGGCTGCCCGACAGGCCCTCCAAGTGAACAACTCACACAGGTCGTCCGGACAACGATGACCAGTGATCAAGAGGCAGGCGGTGCTGACTACCGTCTCCAACCGTTTCGGGTCGTTATCCCCGGAACGCAATTTCCATTCGCTCCCTTACTCTGAGGAAGTGAATGAGCAGGTCCCTCAGGCCCTTAATTCAAAAAAATAGGAGTCCTTCCCGAGGGCTCCCATCAACAATCGCCGCCAGACTCGTGTGGCAGTGCGCCCTAAACATGATGAGGGTATCGACTCCAGGCATTCAGCTCATGTTTCTCGAACCCAAGCTGGCAAGACTTACCGCCAGAGACGGAATCCGGTTAACAATGGGCAGGTTTTCATCCCTACCATCTCCGGAGAAGTCCACCAACCTAACTTGGTGGAGAACAACGAGCAGGCTCACACACCTATCCTTTTTAATTCCGCTGTCCAGCAGACTCGTCTGGCAGCATCACGCCAATCCCGCCAGGCAATTCCGGCAGAGTACTATAGGAAGGAACATACACCTGCTTATACATCATCAGTTAGTCAGCAGGCTCTCCTGACTACATATGATGGATCTCATCAACTACGTTTGGCGAAGTGTAATCAGCAGGCACATACACCTGCTAGTACTAATCAAGCCTACCAACAGTCTCGCTTGGTAGCGCACGGAGAAGTCAGTCGGAAAGCTCCGACAACAAACATGAGGCAGACTCAACTCTCTTCCTCCACACATGAGTACTGTCAGGATTCACTGATAGGAAAAGGAGGACAGGAGCAGGCACATACACCTCCTCCAAGACCGGAATGGACGTATATCCCCGTTCTGGCGGCTGAAGTCACCAAGCATATTTTGTCAATGGTGAAAGAGCAGAAGCAAATTCCTGCTCATATTCTGGATGCTTTCCAGGATATCATAACAGCTTCAACATCATCTCAGGGAAAGACACATAAATCTATCCCTAGTAGTGGAGTGACCAATCAACGATTCACTCCGAAACAGACACACACATCTGTTCCAGTCCAATAGGGTTTTGGGGCATACTCCCCCATATCATACGGACAACCAAGTAAGGCACATACACCTGATTTGAATGGAGATCATCAGCATAACCTGACCATCTTTCCTGATCAGGCACATACACCTTCTCAGAGTAACCACTTTTGTCAACAAGTGCTTTCCAAAGTGAGTAAGAAGGCATCTAAGAAAAAGATCCGCCCAGCAGAGTCAGGAGATCAAAGGCCAATCTGTAACAAGGCCTTGCTCGATGCTGGAGTTCGTAAAGCCCTCAGACATTTATCTGTTGGAATTCAAGATTCTACTCCCTCAGTTCCCAATAACGGGAACATTAATTCTGAAAGTCTTCAACAGACACATCCTCATGAAGGCTTGCTTCTTGAAAATTCGGTCAATCTTGAAGTTTCTTCTTCAGATGAGAGCCACAGGAACCCTCTGTGTGGTCAGAAGACCAAGGAGCAAGAGATCTCATCTTTTGTTGTAACCCATTATGGTGGTCCTCCCCATGATGATGAATTTTTCTGCGAAAGTCCTCTCCGCAGTAGTGATTCAAATTGCCTGGAAAATACACCAGTGGACAATGTAGTGCCGAGAAAGCCCTCTTATATTAAGGCACTTGCAAATGTGAAACCAGTCATGTCTGATGCTTTACTGCTAGAAAGTAAAATACTTTCTCAATCAGAAGATACCCCAGGGTGTAGGTCATTCTCCGAACCACCCCTAAGTCATGCATCTTCTAGTTTGATCAATGATCTCTCTACCAATCTTGTTGAATCTGATGAAGCAACAAGGAAACACCAACTATGGTTAAAACAGGTAGAAGAATCTTTATTTAATGATAAAGAGGAAATGCTGAACATGAGGAAAAAACTGGCAAAAAGTGAGGTACCAGTCATGTTTTGGCCTTTGGCTGACTCCCAGTATGATATTCCAAAGATGTTGACGGAAGATGGAGCCCATGATATTTGTCTCAACATATGGAAAACTCTTTGTCATTTGAAGAAGAAGGTATTATCTTATGATGAATATGAAAATCATCTTAAGATAATAGAAGGGCTACAACGTCAGATTGATTTGGCATCTCTATCAGTCTCTCGGTATCCGAAGGCTGAAAAGAAACAGAGAACCCTTCAACGTTCATGCCTTGGCGCACTAAGAAAATTGTGTCAGTTAATTTCCAATGCTCCATATGGTGTTCATATCAGAGGATGGGGTTTTCACGGAGCACTACATTTCACAGTGCTTTCCAGTCAGCAAAGCCCGCCGAAAATGGTCTCATGCAATGTTATTGCCCATGGTCGGCCACAGTCAATGGGCTTTGTTCATAATCAAATGATTGCTCAAGAACAGGCTTCAACTAGTTCCTCTCAAAATCAAGTATATAGAGAACAAGTTGTTGAATTTCTCCTACATCAAGCAGGAGAGAATATTGCACAAGCCTCTCGTATGGAGCAAACACATCATCAAATGACATAAGTTTCAGAAATCATCCAACGGTCTGTTAAACCAGGTGATAAAAGTGGATACAGGTTAATTCATCCAACTAATTTCCGAACTAAGATTCACAAGATCAAGAGAGATTTTAAGAAGGTCTCAGACATAGCATGTCAAGAGCCACCCCATCTTGTCAGACTGGGGACTCCTTTAACCCAACCCTCAGAGTCAACAAATGGGATTCGAGGAGTTGAGCGGAAGCAGTAGGAACATCCCCAGTTCTCGAGACTGGGGACTCTTTCAAATCATCAATCCCCTTCTCAGAGAATATAGGTCTTTTCTCGATTGGGGAAGAAGCCCCAAGAGGAACGAAGAGCAAAATTATCAGGAGATTCCCTCCAAGTTATAGCTCTTCAAGAAGTTCCTAAAAGATTAAATCAACAAAAGGCAATGTCTCATCAAAGACCTAAAAGAAGACAATATCACAGAAATGTTGATAGAAGGGATGTGATGCATTATACATCAATCAATGTCATCAATTTCGTTGTTGCTAATCCACCAGAGGAGACTCACTTAGGGGACTCAGATGAAGATCGTCCTGCTCAATAAAATGTATGCGCCGATACAAATGCAGAAGGTGTGCGTACATGAAGTCAAAGAATTACTCAGAACCTAGGTAATCCACTTCCTTCTCTCCAAAAATTATCCAACAAAGGGAGGGGAAAGAATCATGTTACATATCCTTCCTCTGGAGAAGGTCAATCACTCTCGTTAGAGAAAAGGTTTGCACAACAAGAGAAAGAAATGAAAGAATTAAGAAGGTTGAATGCAGAACTACTTCAGAATAGTCTTCTTCTTAAGAATACTGAAGTCTGACAGCCGAAGGAATTTGTTGCAGTTACTGAGATGGATCAAGAATATCATCCTTTATCAGTACACCCTCAGAGGTCTAATCCTGTGGGTCAAACGCAACAACGGTTGAAAGTGCTACCATCAGTTCTAGCACCAATCACCACGTCTGTCCAAGATCCATTCATTGCACCTACCCAAGACCAAATTCAACATGATGTTTCTCAAAAGTTAATAACTACTATTGAGTCATTAACAGCTCGGTTAGAAACTATGGAAGGGAAACGGGCGCAAGTTCAACCTGAAAAGAAAGTTTACCCTGAATGGGTAGATTCAATTTCACCTCCATCCAGTTTTGGAAACCCGGTTTTCCCTACTTTCAATGGATCAGGCGACCCTGAACAACATTTGACACATTACGTGTCTTGTTGTGATCCTATGATGGGAACTCCAGAATAGCAAGAAGTAGTGAAACTCAGATGCTTCGTGCGAACCATGCAAGGGCCAGCTTTTGTCTGGTATAAAATCTTACAATCCCAGTCAATCATAGGATGGGAGGATCTTCGGAAAAAATTCCTTCTTCATTTCAGCTCAACTTTTCCAAAAACAATTGTTTTCGATCTTACAAACTGCAAGCAAAGGTAGAATGAAAGAGTCTCTGATTTCATTGCTCGCTGGAAGGGATTAACGTATTCCCTGAGTTTAGCACTCCCTCAGGAGGAGATGTTGATAATCTGTGTGGCAAATTTGCGTGACGAATTACGCATGCCATTAATCCATGTGAAATACACAGGAGGGTTTCGAGACCTTACTTCAATCGCTCAACAGATTGAAGATTCCCTTATACAAGCTAAGGTTAAATCTCGTGTAATTCCATCAGCTTCAGGAAGGAGAATGGGTAAAGCAGAAAATGCTACAGTTATGCTTAAACAAGCACCTGTACCTATTTCTAATTCAAAACCTTCATCTTCTCGAAGGGATCCACCTCCTGAACGCCAACAACAAAGGCCGTTTCGTCCAAATGATTAAAGAGATCAACGATGAAAACAATTTGAGGATATGAAGAGTAAAACATACTCCTTCCGAAATGAGCAAGTTCCTGGTTACTTCATTTCAGCTCTGGAAAATAATTTGGTTCAATTACCAGTGCCCAAGAGGCCAAAAAAAGAAGGAGATGAAGACCGTCCCAATTATTGTCCCTTTCATCAAATGTTAGGGAATCCCATCCAGGAGTGTTTTGTCTTCAAATACCTCCTTCAAAAGATGGTCGACTTGGGACAAGTCAAGTTGAAAGGTTCTTCGACTCGGGTAGCATGTGTTACAGCTACAGTTCCAGAGGAGGAAGGTGAATGGCAAGAAGTCAAAAGCAGAAATGCACAGAAGTATGATGATTGGATAGTCAGAAAGACAATCAATCGGACTCATGCCATTTTGCGAACACAATTAAAGAAAACAATTGTGTCTTCTGCCATGAATATTGCGGTAAAACCCTCTTCGTCAGAGGGAAAGTCCTCAATGAAATGGTTTGATTCAAAGAAGAAAAAAGAATCAGAAGAAGATGAGTATGTGTCAAAGCCTAAATTGTCTTTGACTCTGGCAGACTTTATGCCATCTACTTCAAAACAACGGGCACCACCCCACCAAACGGCACAGCCTAAACAGGCTTACCAGGCAGAGTCTTTATCAGACGAAGAGTTAATCTTCAGTTCTGTTAATATGATTCAATTAACAGATCCATATTCCAGTCGTAATTTTGATGAGCCTGAATTCCCTGTATCAAATAAGGGAATCCGAGGAAGTTCCAGAGGTTCAGGATATAGGGGAAGACGCGGATCTTTTTGAAGCCACTACTCCAATTCTACCCCTACTAGCACTGTGTATGCAGCAGAAACTCGTGGTAGAGCCCTTCAGCGAGCTCAAAAATAACAAGAAAGTTCTTCTGCCAATAGTCAACTCAGTCTTGGAACAGTTATTTTGGAAGACCGATTGAAAATTCCATCTTCTTTACCTCAGCAAGTAAATGGATCTAATCGGTCTAATCTTCCAAAACCAAGGATATTACCAACTTCTATCCCAATACAAGATGCATCAGCTTCCAAAGCATCTGCTTCCAAGGTACCTGCTAAACAACATATTCCTATTGGGAAACACAAACCTTTAGATAAAAAGTATGATATATTGAAACACTTGGCCCAAGTACCAGCCAAGTTATCAATTTTGGATGCTTTGAATCTGTCAAAAGATCTTCGGGAAGCACTCATCGAAGCTTTGTCAAGTCCTCGGGAGTTTGAAGTTGAAATTGCTGCAGCTGAAGTCTATCACATAGAGAATAATCCTACAGAATTCCATGTAGTGATATCTTTTACTGATAAATATTAAGATGATGTTGTGCATGGGCACATAAAACCTTTGTACTTATCTGGAAAAGTCAATGGTGTAGATATCTGAAGAGCTTTCATTGACAATGGTTCAAGAGTCAACCTCATGCCCATTCATACACTTCATCGATTGGGCCTCACGGAATCTGATTTATCTCCTTCTACCATGATGTTACAAGAATATGATAAAAATGAACAAGAACCACTAGGTGAAGTTACACTCAGAACTCAGTTTGGAGATCTTGTATCCAATTCAGATTTCATGATTGTTGATCAAGACTCATCTTTCAACGTCTTGCTTGGAAGACCCTGGCTACATCAGCATGCGGCTATCCCTTCATCATACCATCAATGTCTCAAATACTGTTTCAATGGTCAAGTTGGAACATTGTATGGTGATAAGGCCCCGTTCAAGACATGTGAGTCTCAATACATTAAGGCAGAATTTTATCACATGAAGGGAAGAGAAAAATCCACAATGAGGGAAATTACCAAAGTTAATGCTCCATATGGTTTGGAGAAAATTCCAATAAATACATTTACACATGTGAGTATAGATTATGTGTTACCTATCAGTCAAATTGACAAAATAGGCCCAAATCAAAATATTCTTATGGAAAGATCCATAATGTCAATTACGGTAGTTGAGCCAGACAACATGGGAGAAATTGGTAACCTACCAAACAGTGATGAAAGAACAAGTGGTGACGTTTTCATTTCATCTGCTGAAATCCAACAGGACTATACATCTTCAATCAGGCCAGAAGAAGTTATAGCAACATCAGAGGTGAATAATGATGTAAATTCTCAATCCATCATCTCCTCTTTATTTCCCAAAGAAGGCCTCTTATCATCAATAGGGTCAGAAATAGAAGCTTCTTCTTCAAAATGTGAAAATTTTGACATCCCTTATGATCATGAAAATTTCATTTTTTCATCTACTATGCAAGTAGAAACGGAAGAAATAACACATGATGAAGAGGAAGAGGAAGATCTTAGAGACGCTCCTCCAGTATTTGAAGAGGGTATCTCTACCACTATGGATGAACTCAGAGAAATAAATCTGGGTACAGAGAAAGATCCACGCCCCACTTTAATTAGTGCGGCCATGAACCTTGAAGATCAAGAGATGTATATTTCTTTTCTAAAGCAAAATAAAGATATTTTCGCTTGGAACTATACAGAAATTCCTGGGCTTGATCCTGATATTGCTACTCATCATTTGGGTTTACCAAAAGAACATCGAGGATTCAAGCAAGCCGTGAGATGAACACACCCAACCTATGCTTAAAAAATTGAAGCTGAAGTGGATAAGCTGATCAAAGCTAACTTCGTCAGAGAAGTTCAATATTTCAAGTGGTTGGCTAATATTGTCCCTGTAAAGAAGAAGAACGGACAAATTAGGGTTTGCATTGATTTCAGAGATCTTAATCGGTATTGTCCTAAAGATGATTTCCCAGTTCCGATTACATAACTCTTAATTGATGTGACAGCTGGTTATGAATTACTTTCCTTCATGGATGGATATTCCGGATATAATCAAATCTGAATGGCCCCAGAAGATGAGGAATCTACAGCCTTCAGAGCCCCTCAAGGCATGTTTTGTTACCGGGTGATGCCCTTTGGTTTAAAGAATGCAGGTACAACATATCAACGCGCCATGCATCGTATCTTCAAACCTTTCTTAGGGAAGTTTGTTGAATGCTATGTAGACGATTTGGTGGTTAAATCCAAATAACGTTCTAATCAGTTGGCTGATTTGGAAGTCATATTCCACAAGCTTCGATAACATAATTTGAAGATGAACCCCTTAAAATGTGCTATTGGGGTAACCTTAGGAAAATTCCTTGGCTTTGTTGTACGCCATCGTGGTATTGAAGTCGATCCTGAGAAGACCAAATCAATCCTTGGTATGTCACCTCCTCAGAATTTGAAATAATTAAGAGGACTTCAATGACACTTAGCCTATATTCGGCATTTCATCGCCAATTTGGCAGGCAAAAGTTTACCCTTTACCAAATTATTGAAGAAAGGAGTCACTTACCAATGGACTAAATAATGTCAAGAAGCATTTTATGTTCTCAAGAAATACCTCTTGAGTCCACCATTACTCATGCCACCTGTTGAAGGTAGACCACTTATCCTCTATGTGACAGCTCTAGAGCGATCATTGGGTGCCTTTCTCGCTCAAAAGAATGATGCTGGGAATGAAAATAGCCTCTACTATCTCAGTAGAACTATGCTTGAAGCAGAACCCCGGTCATCAAGTATTGAGAAGTGCTGCCTGGCATTAATCTTTGAAGTTCAGAAAATGAGACACTACCTGCAACATCACAAGGTCCAATTGGTATCTCTCAATAATCCGCTCAAATTCATCCTTAGTCGTCCAATGCTTACAGGACGTCTAGCAAGGTGTGCAGTTATTTTGCAGCAGTTCGACATTCAGTATGTATCTCAAAAGGCAATTAAGGGCCAAGCTCTGGCTGATTTCCTGGCTGAACATCCTTCAGTGGAAGACACGTCTTCATATATTGAACTCCCTAATGAGGAAGTTTTCTCTATTCAAGAGAGTCCTCAAACATGGGAAATGTATTTTGATGGTGCTTCCAGAAGTCCAACAGGGAAGAAAATGGAAAATCCTAAATTCAACAAAGTTGGTTTTGGAATTGTACTCATTTCTCCAGATAAGGCATTGTTACCTTATTCCTTTTTATTTTGGGAAGGTAGTACCAATAATGAAGCCGAATACCAAGCTCTTATCACAGGCTTGGAGTTAGCGCTTCAAGCACAAGTGAATCACTTAAAGGTGAAAGGTGATTCATACCTGGTAATCAAACAAGTCAATGAGGATTATTCCATCAGAAAAGAAGAATTAATCCCTTTGTATGATTACGTTAGAGAGTTAATGGCAGAATTCCCTTCAGAACCGACATTTTCTTATATCCCAAGATCACAAAATGCTCAAGCTGATGCACTGGCTAATATAGCCACAACTCTAGCAGATCCAAATCGGGATGAGACAACCATCAGTATTGCCCACCGTCATGCAATTTCACCTTATGTTCAAGCCAGAACAGAGGAAATTAATGAAATTAGTCCCATTCCTAAACCGTATGGTTATACTACAGGATGGATGTCACCTATCAGGGAATACCTTCAAAATGGAACACTTCCACCTGATAGAGTTGAGAAATAACAAATCCAGTGACGTGTGGTCAATTTTACTCTTTATGATGGCCCAAACCACCTAGAGAAAATTCTCTACAAATGTGGTTTTGATGGAGTTCTCTTCAGATGTATTGATGGTGAAGAGACAATGGCTGTCATAAAAGAAGTGCATGCAGGAGTCTGTGGTGCCCACTAGTCTGGACATAGACTGTCTGATCAAATTCAAAGGCTTGGATACTTTTGGCCTTCAATGATACAAGATTGTGTTGATTTCACAAAGAAGTGTCATTCATGTCAAGTACATTCTAACTTCATTCATCAACCTCCAGAGTTGCTTCATAGGGCTAAATACTCATAGCCTTTTGCCACATGGGGAATGGATGTGGTGGGACCTTACCCTTCAGCTACGGCCAAGCAGTTTAAGTACATTCTTACTGCTACTGATTTCTTTTCCAAATGGGCAGAGGCAGTACCTCTCAAAGAAGTCAGTTCTAAATGCATTGTTAGCTTCATCAAGTCTAACATCATTACTAGATTTGGTGTCCCTCATACCATATTGACGGACAACGGCACCAACTTCTGTTCTTCTGAGGTGAAGAAATTGTATCAAGAATACAACATTAAATCCAACCATTCATCTCGGTATCATGCGGCAGCCAATGGCCAAATAGAAGCCTTTAACAAGACTCTTTCAAATATACTTCAAAAGATGGTGGATAAAGATAAGATGTCATGGCCTGATAAACTCTTTCATGCTTTATGGGCTTATCGGACTACCACCCGCAATGCAACGCGATCAACTCCATATTCGTTGGTATATGGAACAGAAGCAGTCTTGCCAATTGAAGTTCAATTGCCCTCACTCAGAGTAGCCATTTGTGATCAGTTATCTACAGATGAGCAATCCCAAAAGCGATTGAATGAATTGGAACAGTTAGATGAGAAAAGATTGTGCACTTTTCACCACTTGGAAATCTATCAGAATCGAATAGCACGAGATTTTAACAAAAAAGTTCGTCTTCGTTCATTCATTCAGGGAGAATTGGTTAGTTCTCAGAACTCCAATGATACCAGGAAAGAAACCTCCCAAGCTTGAGCCAAAATGGGAAAGACCTTATTCAATACATAGGGTCTACTCCAATGGAGCTTATTCATTAATCTCGATGGATGGAGAACTCATTACTACTCCAACTAATGCCAGATTTTTGAAGAAATATTTTGTATAAAATACAAAGTATTCATAGATTTCCCCGCAACATGACACTAAATTCTGCATCACCAGTTCATCCTTGCTATATGACGTTAAACTATACAGCAACGGTCTAAGCATATGAACCTAAACTATTTGCACATACGTCCAACATGACGTTAAACTGTGTCACCTTTTTCCCCGCAACATGACACTCAACTGTGAGGCACCAGTTCGTCCTTGCTATATGACGTTAAAATATACAGCAACGGTCTAAGAATATGGCCCTAAACTATTTGCACATACGTCCAACATGACATTAAACTGTGTCACCTTATGTCCCCGCAACATGACACTAAACTATGTGGCACCAGTTCGTCCTTGCTATATGATGTTAAACTATACAGCAGTGGTCCTATATGACCTTAAACTGCAACTTCGTCCCACATGATGTTAAACTGTGAAAAAGTTCCCTAAATGGTCCAATATGACCTTAAACTGCATCATCAACGGTCCATGCATATGACCCTAAACTGTATAAAAGTCTATTCCATCCAGCAAGACGTTAAACTGTGATGTCCTAACTACATGACGCTAAACTGTATAAAAGTCCCTTACGTCCGGAAAGACGTTAAACTACATAATCATCAAAGGTCCTGTATGACCTTAAACTACACCACCGTCCAGCATGACATTAAACTGCACCATCCACGGTCCATGCATATGACCTTAAACTATTCGCCCTTTCGTCCAACATGACGTTAAACTGTGGGAAAAAAATCCCCAATGCATCCAACATGACGTTAAAATGGTGCACTCTATTGTCCTCACTACATGACATTAAATTACACAGTTCCCCCCTTTCGTCCAACATGATGTTAAACTCTATTGTTCCCATCGTCCTAAATACATGACGCTAAACTGTACAGAATGTTCATAATACGTCCTACCAGACATTAAACTGTATTTTGTCCCTGCTACATGACACTAAACTGCGCAGCACCAATATTCCTAACTGCAAGACATTAAACTACATAGTCCCTTTATATGTCCTACATGACATTAAACTATGCATCATTAAGGTTGTTGTTACCTCATGTTTCTCACACCGAGTATGACTCACGTGAGCTTAGAGAAAACCTCAACCATAACACTCTCTTTGGGCCGCTAACCATGTATAAGTCCCAACAACATTTTTTTTATTAGACTGTTGTCCCCAAGAACAAATTGATCATTAATTCATTATTTAATTGAACTACACGGACTTTGATCCTTGCCCTCTAGGCTGGGTATGTAGGCAACCTCCCAGGGTTCAAGCCCAAAAACAATCTCTTAACATCGGTTCACCACCATCTCATATGATGTTGATTCGTGAAACCGCCCCTAGAATCAATATCTTTAAATTGATTCACTTTTTTCCTTGTTATATGACGTTAAACTATGCAACACTTTTGTCCAGTACGACAATAAACTACAATACTCTTTGATTTCCTCATTTGAGAGAGAACTATTATTGACATTGATTTTTCAATCATGGTTTTCATTTCAAAAGACTACGTGCATACATGGTAATACCTAAACTTTTTGTCTCAGGTTTAACCATCATTTCACTAAAGTCCCCTTTCACCCGTACGAACCAAATTTGTACAAAGGGAATTTCTAGAACTATGTGGGCTTGATTCCCATCCTTATGGGATACGTAGGAACGTTCGAGTATCCCTCGAATCCAGCCCCGAGTCTTTTAGGCCTAACCCCAAATTTCACTTTCAGTCCCTTAGATGAAAAGTCCTCATGAAAACACACACTATGTATTCATTATTATGGTCCGAACTCTATGACCCTAAACTAAGATCTCTCATACTTTCGTTCTGCATGACGTTAAACTGCATTTCAAGAACTACGTATGGCTTGATTCTCATTCTTATGAGATACGTAGTGAAGTCCAAAATTTCAATTCAGGACCCAGCCACAACATGATTATGGTTATCATTGACCTATGTACCTCTATATACATTGGACAATACCCATATTTATGTGTTATAATCCTAACCTTAAATATTTTCAGATCTTCACAACCATTTTCATGACTTTTAGTCACAAAAATGTAAAACTTCTGAGAATTCTTTTGCCTGACTATGTAGTGCGTGCCCATAGGTGGCCTTGCATAAACAGTCCACATAACAGACTTGTCAGCCGAAAGATGCTATTTATTTGACCATGTAGCCAATGCCCTTAGGTGTCCCTACATAATTCAAACCCCTAACAGGTTTGTTAAATGATGGTAACTTCATTCTTGGGAAGAATGCCTCTTTTGTCCTTATTTGTCTTAAATGACGGTATGTAGGGATCTGCAAAAAATAGCCATCCTTAACATATTTGTCCCATGTCCTTTTTCATGATCTGAAAGTATTCAAGTCTATGGTTTATACTCTCCATATTCTCTTTCCCAACGTTTGGGTTATACCTTCATAGGAGTGATATTCATTCAATTCTCCGATATTCTTGTTCGGAAATATCTTCTCCATATTCAAGTACCTCTTTCCATACAACAAACTCTATACTTTAGAAAATTTGAATCTCCATAAACTTTCACTGGATTTTAGCACTAGGAAAGTAAATTTCTGAGAGTTCTTTTGCCTGACTATGCAGCACATGCCCATAGGTGGCCTTGCATAAACAGTCCACATAACAGACTTGTCAGTCGAAAGATGCTATTTATTTGACCATGCAGCCAATGTCCTTAGGTGGCCCTGCATATTTCAACCCCCTAACGGGGTTTTTGTCAAATAATAGTAACTTCATTCTTGGAAACTACTTCTTCTGATGCCTTTTAGCTCTTTTTCATATCATTCCTCGGATTCAAAAATTCTTAAGTCATAGCTTACATATTTTCCCTCATACTTGAGTACGGTAATATGTTTTCAGATAAATTGTCAATGAATTGAATCAATTTTAATCCATTTTGGTCAAAGCTATTTCAACCTTAAACATTATCCCCTTTATGTCCAGCATGCATGACTTTAAACTGCCCACAAAAGACAAAGGAACTCTGAATAAAAGTCATGTTCCAGCTCACTAAACATACATTTTGTATGATTTAGGTAATATTGAGCAATTAAAAGATTCAAAGTTTGTAGGGTTATTTCTAATAATCCTAGTAAAAATCAAACTATGCTTACTAAGCCCATTGGATTAAGTAAATTTGAAGAAGGTAGTGAAAGAATGCAGGTACAAATGATTGAAGATGAAAGTGTTTTTTATTGATACACAAGAGTTAGAAGGACATCCACAGACTGGAGACTCTTCTCTTTTTCAAGAATTACAAGAGGCTTTCAACATAACACTTCATTTGATTTATGGCATCCCGAGCTTCATCAGCAACCACCTGGAATTCATTCATTCAACTGGATACAATAAGAGATGCAGTGATACCATCTCTTCTTGGAACAACTGTAAAAGGATGTTCTTGAGTGCGGTTTGAGAAAATTTTCTGCTGATCAAACAGTGACTCTGTTTCTGTCCAAGAGGCTTGGAAGATGGATACATGGATTTGAGAATGGAGAATTGGAAGTAAAGAGCCATTTGGGGAGAGTACTCTTTTCAGATATTGCTCTAATACCATGTTTGTCTTCTCTCCACCAACCGGTAGTGGAAAACATTTTAGCCCATGGGTTTTCCATTTTCATATCTGCAAGGAAATGACATGGAAGAAGAATTTGAAAGTTCACACCATTGTTGTTTCTCTTAATGCACAGTATAACCGAAATGAAGGAGTAGCAGTGCAGCTTCATTTCAGGTGTATAGTTCTTTGTATCTGGAACATTGACTCCTTGCAGGTGACCATGACCATATAGAGGCAGGTAGATGCTCTGTGGGAAATTAAGATGATATTTCTTCAATTACTTAGCCAAATCTGGGAGAGTGTTGTCGCAGATATCATAGTAATCGTGGCCAATAATGTTCATCATGTCATTAATCCGCTTGCTAGTCAGTTCATCAAACGTTTTAATTCCCTTAGGATCCATTGAATCTGCACAAAAGTTGAATAAATTAAACTCTTAAATGGGTTTATTTTTCATAAAATTTGTGAAAGAATTCGGAAAAAATGGATAAGGCATAAAGGCGCGCAAGTCTAAAAAATGGCGCGCAAGTATTTGTGTGCCACACTAGTTTTTGACGCGCAAGTATAAACCGCGCAAGTAAAAATTCCCTTACAGTAGCGCGACATCAAGGAAAACTCTAGAAAACAGAACAACCTATGCGGCTAAGGTGACCTGTGCGGCGAGAGCTCGAAGGTATGAAGTCTGGAAATCCGAATGCTTGTACGAAAGTGAGGCCCTCTATTTATAGACGCGGTCGGGACTCTGTGCGCCGTACCCAGTGCGCTTAAGGCCTGCGCGGAGAGAACTTGCGCGCTGCCCTCTGTGCCCTGAAGACTTGCGTGCCACCTTTTCCTTTGGATGGATTCGATTTCCTCAGAGTCAAATCCTCATTTCTCTCCGGATCCAACTCTGAGGGGGGACTTTTGATGACGCTCCTTTCATCACAGAATCTAAAAATCGGAAAATGGGAATATCTGAGCTCAAAGTGATTCAACCTTTGAAGAAAATATCAAAAAATCGACAAAGGCATGAACAAAGGATCAAAAGCAACTTCACCGCACAAGTTATATCACTGTCGCGCAAGTCCACTTGCGCGACGCCCTTGGTCGCACAAGTGACTTGCACGGCCTAAGTGATAACCGCCCGGTAACCGCCCAGGGTCTTCTCCTGCCGATAAATTGACCATGTGGGCCCCCATTCGAGAGGATTTTTTTCCAGAAACTCGGATTGAAGCTCCCGAAACCCATGTCTCTTCTCAAAGCTTCCGGAACACTTCTAAGGTAATTTCTTACCTAGAATGGAAGACCCAAAGAGAGGGAGGAAGGCCTAAGTGTTGAAACTCATCAACACTTGCGCGCCTGAATGGCCAGCCCTTAAGGGAAGTGGTCCCACTTGTGCGTCCCTTTTCTGGAAGAACCTCAAGAGAATTCTAAAGGCTTTAATAAAGAGTCGCTCAAGTATTTCAATGCTGTTTGACCATCGCGCAAGTACAACACATGTCGCGCAGGTATACCTGCACGACCAATACTTGCGCGCCTCCGCAATACTTGCGCGCCTTCCAAGACTTGCGCGCCCCTTCCTTTTTGGGTGCCTTTCTTCCCCATTTCACCCATCTTAAGTCATTACACCTTTCCTTTTCAAGATTCAGTCTTCAAGACACTCTTCAAAGCCATTTATGGCATGATTTCTTGATTTGACTTCCTCATCTGAAAGGAATTCAGTGAAATATCTCACAAAACCTAGTGATTTAAATATCTTTATGTCACTAATGATTGAGAGTTCATTCATTCAACCTCATCCTTTAAATCCTTAACCTGGGTCTCCTTTTCAGGAATAATCCCTAGTCCTGAGCCCTCTAAATCTGGGCATCCTCCTCAGGAGTAAGCCCCAAAACTTAAATCCCTTAACCTGGGCCTCCTCTACAGGAATAAGTCCCAGTCATTAATTTTGGGCATACTTCTTATGATTAAGCCCCAAGTACCTTAATTTGGGCATCCTTCTTAGGAGTAAGCCCCAAGTCCCCTAACATGGGTCTCCTTTTCAGGAGTAAGTCCAAGTCATAATTTTGGGCTTCCTTCTTAGGAGTAAGCCCCAAGTCCCTTAATTTGGGCATCCTTCTTAGTAGTAAGCCCCAAACCTTAATCCTTAACCTGGGTCTCCTTTTCAGGAATAAGTCCCAGTCATAATTTTGGGCTTCTTTCTCGGGAGTAAGCCCCAATTCCCATAACCTAGGTCTCCTTTTCAGGAATAAGTCCCAGTCCTAATCTTGGGCTTCCTTCTCAGGAGTAAGCCCCAAGTGCCTTAAATTATCTTTAACTAGCCCTAATTTACATTTGATCTGGGATTCCTTATTAGGAGTAAAACCCAGTTATCAATCCTCTCCTAATTTGGGTTTCCTTTTCAGGAATAAGTCCCAAGTTAGAGTGTTCAAATCTCCATAAAGCACATATACCTTTATGGACCTTGTTACTGGATTTTCTCCCTAAAGTAAATCCTCTAGGAATTCATACATACGTAAGCCCCAAACCATTTCTTATGATTGCATCTTTCATGGCACAATTGTCTAATGTTTACCAATACCTCTTGTTTCTCACACTGAGCATGACTCATGTGAGCTTAGAGTGTAAAAGTAATTGTGACATTCTGCTTTGAGCCATCAATCATAAACATCGTAACCTTATTCGAACTACGTGGGTTCTGATTCCTTTTTAAAACAAAGGAAACGTAGGTAGCCCATCTATGGGTTCGATCCCAACTTTGAAATAATTCATGTCCTTCTGAATGACAATAAACTTCAAGTGCCCCACTGAGTGGCTTTAAAACCAGCCTGGTCATCATAATGACCAAGAGACTTTTATATGAATGTTTTGAAGGTCACCATTGACCAAGAATCTATAAATAGATATAGATTATTCTCTATTGATGAAGAACCTCGAATACATATAAAAGATTCTCTAAATTTCTGACATATTTAATCATTGATTGTCAAAACTGAAGGAAAAGATCATTTTATACTTGGTAATGTAATAAGGATTCACGAACATAACCTAAATCTATAAAGAGAGTCCCGGAATAGACAATAATTCCCCTCAAAAAGGTGTGATGAGTCCGACCTCCCATCCTCTCGACTAATGAAAATTCCTAAGCCTCATCAGTCCACACGATAATGAGCGCCTACCTTGGGAAAGTTGGTCCAAATGGATGTGGAATCATTGGATGTTTCCGGTTCTATGAACAAACCCGCTAGAAAACGATCGGAACATTTGAATCTCCCATCCAGGAGGTCATCCCCGAATTCCGAGGGAAACAGTCCCCCGAGGAAATATTGTGTGCTTGTGTTCTCGACTTAGGTCGCAACTGGGAGGATCACTTACCTTTGGTGGAGTTTGCATACAAAAATAACTATTACTCCACCATTGGGATGGCACCTTTCGAGGCGTTGTATGGGCGACCTTTCCGATCACCTTTGTGCTAGACTACCCCAGGGGAGTCAGCACTAGTGGTACCAGAGATGGTACGGGCTACCACATAAGAGGTGCAGATCATTCAGGAGCAGATGAAGACTGCACAGAGCAGACAAAAGTCGTATGCCTACAGGAGATGAAGACCTCTAGAGTTCGAGGATGGAGACCACATCTTTCTACGGGTCTCACCCCGACAAGGTCTACAGAGATTTATACGATGTGGAAAGTTATCTCCAAGATTCATTGGACCTTTTCAGGTCCTCAGTAGATTTGGTGAGGTGACATAATGCTTAGCTCTTCCACCTCAGTTGCACCGGGTGCATGAAGTCTTCCACGTATCCTAGCTACGGAGATAGGTGCACGACACTACCCACATCATCAACCATGGCGAGCTGTACATCGACGATGGGGTGAATTTTACAGAGGTTCTAGTAGTGATTGATGATCAAAAAGAGAGGGTCCATCATGGACGGTTGATACCTCTTGTGCACATTCGTTGGAAGCACAAGAACCTCCATGAGAGCACATGGGAGCAGGTGGCTCAGATGCATGCTCACTACCCCCACTTGTTACCTTAGTATGAGTTGTAGCTTACAGGGACGTAGATCCCAGAGGTAGGGAGAATGTAAAGACCTGGAATTTCCATTTAATTTTTTTTAATTAAATGGGAATTTTACAAGTCCGCGAAAATTGATGGCGCGTGATTCCGAGGTGTGCTCGGAATCCATTTTTGAAGTTTTGTTTGGGTACATTCAGTAAACGAACTACCAGGTTTTTATAACTTTTCAACCGGATCTCGGAATTGAAATACAAGGGCACCGTTGAACACGCAGCGCCAGTATTCGCTTAAGAAGACTTTCACCTTGATGGTAGTTGGTCGACGGAGTAAGATAGTTTTTGGGTTTTCGTGGGAATAATAAAATAAAATAAATTTATGTGTTATTTTATTTTTATCTGTTATAACCACCCAAGTGGAAGTAAGAGGTGGGGACCACCACACCTTAACCTCCCAAGAGAGGTTATGGTGGTGGGGCCCACTAGAACCTAACCTCCCATGATAGGTTATGGTGTGGGGACAACCCAGGACTAAACCCACCCCCCCCCCCATTTAAATGAGGGAAACCACTCAACTCCCTCATTAATGAGGGAGAGTCTCTCCACCACCCTCCTTTAATGGTGTCCACACTTCCTCTCTTTTAATTATGCCAGCCTCATGAATTAATTAAGTGAATCCAACTTAATTAATTCACCCAATTTGAATTATTATGCCAATGAATTAATAGATTTTATAATCTATTATTCATGGCAACCTTTCCTTTTTTTTGGCAAAGGAGGAAGAAGATTTTGAGAGAAAATCTCTCGCCAACGAAGAACGAAGAATGTGTTCTTCCAACGAAGAATGCCGAAAATGAGCGTCTTCGACTTATTCCTCAAAAGAACCTTGTAGAAGCAACTAACATGGGAAGTCTTCGACGACCAACCCTCACTTATCATCATCGTCAATGAACTGATACATGAGCTCAGGATTGGAAGTGTGTGGCAGACACGACGAACGACCAAAACTTTGTCTTCTTCCCCACGACCCTATCAATGAACAACGAACTCATATAGGGATTTTATTCGAATATGATATTATTCCTTTAATTCTTCTCTTCTAAAGAAAATAATCATTGTGGATATGTTTCCTTGCGGGTTGGGAATTGTTTTTTTAGGAAGATGTGGGGTGTTGGATTGATTTTTCTTATATATTCTTTTCTTGTTACCTCTTTAAAATTGGAGAAAGAATTAATCCACTTACTACCACACTAAATGTGGAGGGTGCGGGCCCAACCAACATGGCCTGACCCCTCTGTTGTTATTTTTTATGATGTTATTTGGAATGGAGATGAGGAGACAAGATGATGAATGCGACGAAGGCAACAGTCGCACTACTTGTGGCCTCTGTGACCCGTGTCACCCACCCACCAAGCTGCCCGTAGGCTGAACCGACCAAGCTGCGTCGTGCCCCGGCCGAACTAGCCTTGATTGTGCCACACCCCAGCCATGCTGCCCAGGTTGCGCCCTCCGCCCGACCGAACCAGCTGAACCGGTCCCGGCCACCCCATTCGCCAGCCAAACCGGCTCCGCCGCCCCGGGCCGAACCGTGAAAACCTTCTGGCCGCCCGCATCTCTCGGCTAAGCCAGCCCCCGCGTTCCCCGCGGCTCCACCCTCTGCGTGCCCTGCACCACCTCTGGAAGAATCTTCCACCTGCCTCCGCGCATCCCGTGGCTCGACCTTCCGTGTACCCTGCTTTCCCAGCATCGCCGTTGGCTTAACCGGCTCCCGAATGAGCCGGTGTCCCGATCCCTCAACCAAACTGTGCCCCTCACGGTGCCCCGACCGATCCGTCCACCCACAAACCTTATGGTGCTTCGGACGAACCGGCCTATGCCCTTGTGGAGCCCTCTGGGCCGAACCGCCATCATGTTGAACCACAGCCGGTCTGTGCCCTCACGTCCGGTCCATGCCCTTGCGGCTGGTCTGCACCCTCATGCCATATCTCCGCCCTCTCGGCCCTCCACGGCCCCTCGCGGACTGCTGGGATTTTCCCAGTGAGACGGGGAAAACACAACATGCTGGACCACCCAATGGGTTGGACCAGATCCAAATGTTCAAGCCGGGAAGACCCGAACCCTGTCGACATAGTCTAGTTCGGGCCAGGTCTGTCTGACCGGGTCGGACCGAACACAGGCCCACTACGACCCTTTACTTCCTCTTGGCCATATCTTTGGCATTGGACGTCTGTTTGAAGAACCGTCAGTGGCCCTAGTAATCTTGGAGAATGTCGGTACCGCTGAGTATACTCCACTAGAGTTTGGGGTGTAGTTGTGATACAGTTAGGTTGGATCATGCACGAATCCAATCGGTCCCCCGGTACTAAAAGACTAATAACTCACTGACCGAGCATCTGATTGACACGTCGTTAGTTGCGTTGAGACCCCTATGATGTGGCAAAACTTTGTGGGAATTTGTGACAGTTGGACTATCGACAAGTAGATCGTGGAGAAGATCCTTCCAATGATGAGCATATAGAGTGCAGAGACGTAGTAACTGGATGAGACTTGACGACTACTGACCGATTGACTCGTAGTGACTCGACTAGCCCAGTGGGGAGTGCCTAGTTGTGGTGGAAGACACACGGCGGAGGATCGCTTGGTTGTGGAAATAGACCCACAGTACTCGACAAGAGGAGTACCTATGTAGGCTATTAGGGGGAGCGCCTAGTTGTGGTGGTAGAACCACGGTGGGGAGCGCCTTGGTGACGCAGCAGACCCACGGTACTTGATAGGAGGAGTACCTCAGTAGTCAAAGGTTAGTGGGAAGTAACTTGGTGTCGAAGAAGGCCCACTGTACTTGATATAGGAGGAGTTCTCCAGTAGTCATGGTTTTGATAATTTGAATAAAAATCATGGTTGAGCTGAGTCATTAACTTTTGTGTTTTCCACATGATTGAGATGGATCACTTGATAACTTAGGTATATGTATGGGCATATACCTAAGTTAAGTTATCTGTTTATTCCATACTTTGAGGTTTATCCTTGTTGGGTTTTATGATAACATGAGGGTATCGAGGTCCCTACTGAGTATTGTTATACTCATCCCTGCACGGGCTATGCCCACACCTCGTTGTGTTGGATGCAGACGACGGACAGTGCTGACTAAGGCTGATTGTACTAGGACTGGACGATACCTAGAGATAGACCATATGGAGTGATGGTACACGGAGGAGACAGACGGACCTGGAGTAATGATGAGGAGATCTGTACCTACCCTTCAGGTAGGAACCTCAGAGGATGACCCGACCACAATATTTCTTTTCTTCAGTTGTACTTTCATTTTCTTGTACTTTACAGTTGGTCTTGTATATCCAAACCCTTTTACTTTCATCACACTTTTTATACAGTTTTACTTAATGTTTTTTTTTCAGCTTGTGCTCTGTTGTGTGTGTTTATAGGTTATAATGGAAAATCCTTACTAGTTTTAGGGAATTACTCCTTTGGTGGTAGTCGCCAGCCCCTGGCCTATAGAAGGCAGGCTTGGGCTAGTCACGGCACGGGCCCCAGGGGACAGGTCATGATAGAAATCATACATATTTTTGGGATGTGTTTGTTGTTTCTACTGATATGGTCTCCCAAGTAATACTACTACACAATCCTCTGACTCTTGTTATTGGGGGGCAATAGTCAGTTGGGAGGTCTATTTTAGTACAAATTCCACAAGGTCTCACAGGTGTGGGTTGGGATGTCTTTTGACCCAAATAAATCTATCTCACCATAGTGGTCAATTATTTAAACATGGTATCAGTTAAATGACTTTCAAGAGAATATTTACTTACCTGGTGTACTCCTCTAACATGTGGTGTACCTCGATCACCAACTTGTTGGGATTTTGTTACTATCTTGTTGATCAATTCAAATGATACTACTGGTGTTTTTTCACCAATTATCCTCTAGCTACAGCATCCACCATGTTCCTCTCTATATGTGTGAGTCCTTTATATATGTATTGGATAAGGATTTTCTCCCTGATTTGGTGATGCAAACAGTTTGTGCACAACTTCTTGAATCGCTCCCAGTACTCATTCATTAACTCTATATGGGATTACTTTATTCCTGATATCTCATTACAAATGGAAGTGGTCCTTGATGTTGGAAAAAATATCCACAAGAAAAGACTTTTCAAATCATTCCCACATGTTACATCTTCAGGTTGTAAATAATACATCCAATCCTTTGCAGCTCCATCAATTAAAAATGGGAATGACCTTAGATTTATTTGATCTTCAGATATATTTATTGGTTTAAGGGTTGAGAAAACCACATTAAATGTTTTTAAAGGTTTTTTTGGATCCTCACCAGATAATCCAAGAAACATTGGAAGAAGGTGAATTAACCAAAATTTCAATTCAAAGTCCAATTAGAGGTTTGGGTATATAATAAAATTTTGTTGATAGTTAATTTCATGTGCATCCAATTCTCGAATGGTTCTATTAAAATCATGTTATTTTTTTATCCATTAGTTATTATTTTATGTTAGATACATAAGTGTTTACAATTTCATTATTCTTAGAGTTGGGGAATTCACCATTTGGGGAAATTTCGACACTTCCTGTGGACCGAGATAATATGATTCAGGAAAAAAGGTTGCGTTCAATCTTGAATTTTCAATCAAAGAGATCATTATGATGGGATAGTGTCTTAAATCATAGAAATTAATAATATTAAATCATAATATCATGATAATAAGTTTTAGTTGATGGTCTCAAATAGAATAAAATAGGGAGGAAAGAAAAATAAACAAATATTGTGTAGAAAAAGAGTTCTTCTAAATAAATTTTGTTTTAATCATTATGTGTTATTAAATTTTTTTTAAATTGATTAATAATTAAATGATTCTTAATTTTATTTAATATATTTTTTACAATTTTGATTGTAGTCTTTATTTAATATATATATATATATAAATATATATTAATTTATAAAAACAAAAAATATTTTGGAAGGTATCATTATTTGAAAAATAATTGTTTTGTAGTGGTAACTAAATTTTAAAAAACGTAAATTAATAATTATGAATAAAAATAATGTGATTCTTAATAACTAATTTGGGTCAAATTAATCAATTTTTAAAATAATTCTCTTCAAATTCAACTTCTAAAAGTATTAAAAATTTATTTAATGTACCAAATTTCTAATATATTGAAATAATTTTTTTAGATAATTATTACTTGTGTTTTAGAATATAATATATTTTTTCTTAAAAATTAATTATTATTTAATCATGTATATTTAAAATTATCAAATCAATGTTATTTCAAGAAATATGTTGCATAAATTTATTTTTCATAATTAAATACTAATAATGGTATAAAAGTCACAATATTATTAGAAGATTCATAATGCACAGTTCAAATTAAAATAAAATGTTTCAGAAAAATACCATAAATTCATATTAAACATATATTACATTTACTAATTAAAAAATTATTTTTATTTTATTAATTATTATTTTTTAATTTTGAATTCTATATGAAAAATAATCACAAAATATATTTGAAAATGTTTTATATTATAAAATTGTTTTTAAGAAGTTCAGTATTAGATATTCTTAAATAAATTCATGGAATGAATAATTTTTTATATATAAATTTATTTTTATTACAAATTCATAATATACATGACTTTACGAAATAAAATGAAAATTTTTTAAAATAAAATTTGAGCATAAAATTATTCTCTTAGTGTTTTTAGATGTACAAATTGAATTTCATTAGTATTAAAAGTAGCCTTTATTTTATTTATACCAATATACAATAATTTATTTAATCTTATTCATTCAAGAAAATTTAATACATAGGTTTCATAATTTCTCTTTAATATTTATTTATTTTTTTATGAATGTACAGTGATTTTCATTTATATTATGCCTTTATTTGAGAGAAATCTATTTAAAATATTACTTATTTAATGAACATTTATAGTGAACTCTAGGTTCATTATAATGGATTCATTATATGGTATTTAGAGAAATGTATTACTAACACATTGTATGTACTATCTCTACATTTTTAATTATGTTGGTGAATTCTTCAAAATAAATTTACAATATGAATTTAATGATATAATTATGTTGATTAGTATTGATTTTTAATCATTATTTTACTGTTTGAAATATATTATATTTTGAGACCATATGAAATGGTCTAAAAATATATATTAAAACATATATTCTTCATTATAATGAATCAAGATAGAAATTAAAACATTTTAAATATATTTTTCAGAAGTAAAAAAGTGGATATTAAGATTATATTTTGTGAACTCTTAATTTGTTAAAAAATATTTATTGGGAGGTAAGGACATTCATTCTGAGTTTTACACTTTATATTGATATTATTCATTATGTATTTCTAAAATTATTGAATATATCTGATGAATTAGTTAATTATGGGATATATTACATCTAAAATATTTAAGGCAATATCCTTTCACTTTATTAAATTTATTAATAAAATTATAGAAATCAGGATACATGGGATAACATCTATTGATCACTAACGACTATCCAATAACAGTAGTTAGTAAACATTTTCTATATTTTGATATTTTTTACATGAATTTAATGCAATATCATTCAAGATAAATAAATATGATGATTTATGATATTGAAGATCACCATGAATTGGTTTGAAATTAATTTTTAAAAAATAAATGTTTTCAGTGTACTAATTAACCCCCACCCTCTCAATGTTACTCATTCATACATATACATCTATTTATTAGAAACTAGGATCACCTTAATGACATTTAGTCTTTTAAAATAATTATTATCTATTCAAATTTGTAATATTATTATTAAAAATTATGAATTATTACAACAATAATTGAATCTTAATATAAAATGGTAATCGTTTCCATTTATAAAAGGATTGGATGATACCATAGTATTTTAGTTTAGATGGTTTAGATATTACTCATACATATTTTATTATGCTTAAATAATGTACAAAATTTACACTCAATGGTCAAAAAAATACTAAAATTTGTGAAATATGTATTTAACTCATTGCTATTATATATATTCTGGGATAATTTGATGAATATAATTGGTTTTAAAGTTGATATATCTTTATCTGATGAACTTAATGGAATTATAATAGAGATAATAGTTATTATGAATCTCAATTTAAATGTGTAAAATATAATTATGTTTAAATTATTATGGATGAATATTGTTAAAAAAATTACATAAGGGGATCTGAATATTACCAAAATTCATTGGTATAGAAAATATCTAAATGAATCATCCATTTTGATGAAATTATTGATAATAATTCCAGATATATTGTATGTAAAGATATAAACTTTGAGATTTGCGACATGTATATGCATACTATTGATAAATTATATAGAATCTTTATCACATATATATTAACACGAGGCCCATAATTGAATAGAAAAGTAAGAGAATAGAAGAAATATTGTTAAAAATCCTTAAAAGGATTAAGAATTAATAGAGAATTGAAATAAAATAATGATGAATTTGAGTTAGATCATGATGAAGTTATAAAATTGTTTAGATAATTTATCTCAAAATTCATTTATAAATTTAAACTAATTGAAAATGGGAATTTTCCATTTATATTGTTTTTTTGGGAGGAAATGAAATGTTCTAGAATTTTTTTATTATACTCTAGGGCAATGTGATCATAATATTTATTAATGTTTTTTCATGAAAATAAGACTAATAAAAATGACAATAAGGGAGAAAATTTTATAGGAGTAATGTAAAGATATCAAAAAATTATTAGAATATAACTTCTATAAAATAATGATATGTCATATTGTAATAATTAAATAAAATGGAAGAAAAAAATATCTAACGATTATGGTTTTAATGTATACACATTTCATTCAAAGTTTTTTCGTTATTCCCCTTATTCTGAACATGATAATAACAAATATGAGAAATATAATAAAATAACAAAGTATTTATTTCTATAAAACAAAAAAATATGGCATAAAACAATAGAAATGGTTCTAAAACATTGGAAAGCCTCTTTTCATGGATATAGTGGTTATCAGAGTTTTCCTTAATTATAGTAGGTTTTTTGAAATGGTTCTAAAGAATCGTGGCTATAGGATACTATTTTACATAGTTTGTAAATCATAGAAAAAATTTTGTACAATTTTTTTAATTCCAAGATTTTAAAACTATGATAATTGTTTTAAAAAAATATAACCACCAGGTTTTATAACTGAAATTATTCCAAGGACCATTGAAATAACTAAAGGTTACACGATGATGGAATCTTAGATAATCATGGTTATTAAATAAGTCATCATTTACTTCTTATTGGTGATCAAATATTTGATCAATGTTTTCCACATAATAAACATTTAATCTAATTATCTTCAGTATAGTGGTGTTCCCCCTTTTTGACTCAAGAATTTTGATACCAAGATAATGATGCTCAAAACATTCATATCCTAGGGTGAATTTATTTTGTTATTGTACATGGGGAAATTGTAAAAATATATTTCCATTAGAATGATATGAAACAAAAACTATTAGTTAACCCAATAATCCTTGGAATCAAGAGAATGTTACCAAGATAATGATTCTAAAAAAACTATAAGGAATTGATGGATCTATAGTCAATATGTACCCAAGTTGATAGAATTAAACTTATTTAACAAGGATCCTAGGTTTGATTAAACTTAGAAAATCATGAATCATTACTATCATTATGCCACAACATCCTACATTTTCAAACTTAATATAACCCAAGATGATAAACACTATATTCATGTCTCATTTATAAGGGATACATGTCTTCTGGATAGCTATATATGATAAATTACCCATATTTTATGTGAATGATAAAATTCATGTTTGAGGTGTGATAAAATATTATGTTGGAATGTTGTTATTGTTTTTATTAAACTATATTATAATGATGGTTAATTCACTATATCTCAAATCATTATGAACATGAATCTATTAATAATTTTTATTCATTTAGTTTTTAGACGGTATTTTGTTTTAGTGTGATACAACTTTTTATATTTCTTCACACTATACCAAAGTGTCCTTATATTAATTAACAAAAATCATGTTTAGGGAGATATTAAAATATCCCCCATTGGGCTATGATATAATTCCATTATTGATGATATTATTATATACTTATTACATAGTATATATTATAAATTATAAAATATTAGTTACTTTTCATAACTAAAAATATTATCATACAATTATATTAATAAATAATACATGGGACCCATTTACATATTCCTCAAAACCTAGAAATAGGTCCCTACATACATTCCAAAATTTCATGTTTCTCTATATCAAGGAACAAGACCTCAAAAGTTTTTCCCTATATCAACAGTCCAATAAAATCATGGAAATAGGGATATTTTGATAACACTTTGAATAAACCATTGAGACAAGATATAAATTTTTGGACTTAGTTTCCTAGTTTATAAATCATTTTAAAGGCCTTTATTTATATGGTACAATCAAATCATGAATGTTAAAGATTTTTTAACATTGATTAAAATTTAAGAATATATTTCATGATTTTTATAAAAAATACTTCCATAAATATGAATAATAGTTTAATTATCCCAATTATAGTCACCGATAGTCTTTAGGTTATTTATTACATGATAATTCTATTAAATTAGATTATATTCACAAGATCATGGTTTAGTTGTCCTTAACTGGCCTAATTGATAAGAATTAATTTATTACATAACTTATATAATCCTTTAAGTGAATATTATTTTTTAATTATATCAATATAGATTACAGTTTTTAATATCCTTATTATTTACCTTGGAAATTTGAAAACATATGACAAAAGTGATATTTCATTTTTATTGAGGGATAGAGTATAGAATAATAAAATATTTCATAATTATGGTTCAAAAAATATAATGGTAATAAATAATAAAATGTTTCTATATCAATGAATAAAAAGTAATAATACAAACCATTTAATGCAATGGAAATAAATAATCACATTAATGATATTAAATACTCTTATAATGAATTAAGTTTATAGAACTCATAATTATAAACTTGAAAAACATACAGTCGACTCCTTATGAGATGATATCATATATAAAGGGTATTGAAACTTCCTTTAGCCAATCTTATTTGTCTCATGATACCTACCAGTTCCCCAATAGTGTATTTAATTCAATGATCCATCCCTTATATAAAAGTTTAGTAGATTATATCGCATACAAAATTTTTATATGAAATTTATAGAATAATTTTATATAATGAACAACATATAAATAGTTATTATATCCATTAAATAAGGGTACCATATAATATTTTCCAATATTTAATAATGTACTATACATATATGTAAATACCTTTCCCTAGTCATTAGATTAAAAAGTACATAATGGTGAAATCATGGGAATCTTGTTTAACCAAATCAGGGATTCACAATGTTAAAATAAGTATCTTAATCATATGATGAATAATTAACTCCAGTGGTTATGTACATATAAAGGCTAATATTTCCATTGTGAATAATTGAATAAATTTATTTTATATAGTTGAATACAAAATATATTATGGAAAAATATACACTAATAGAATGAGTATATAATCTCACAGATTTGATATGAATTTGGAAAATAATATTTACTTACATATAAAACTCTAGGTTAGTATGCATTTATAGAAAAGGTGAACTATATACAAAATAATATTTATCCCACGTGGTACCTAATAGAGGCTCCAATAGCTACATCACCATCACCCATCCATAGAAATGGTCCCCTATTTTAAATAATACATATAACATTTAAAATACACTCCATATATAGAAAAATTGTATTGTGGGATTATATACTGTTTATGCCTTTTTGAATAATATCATTATTTCAATGGATTAATAACAGTGTATAATATGTGTCAAATGTGGTATAAAATTTAAATGATATTATATTTATAGTACTTGTAATGAGAAAACATCAATATTTGAGTAAAACACCATGAAATGTGAAAGGGTTATTTGAAACCAATAATTAACATACAAAATAAAGATAAAAAATCACAAAACATCGATGTGGTATAAGTCATGAAATTTAATGAATTATAAATAATTTCAATAAAAATTTTAAAAATGTGTTTAAAATGGAAATCATTTATATATATATATATATATATATTAGGTTCTTGAGGGTACAATTATATTTAAACACACGCACACTCCTCACCCACAAGGTTGAAATATAGGCTATAGCCCTCAAAAGGGATATACCACCCCTCAAGCATGATTTTTTTAGTACATAGCCCATAAGGATAGTGGGAATAAATCCAATTTCATTGCATGTAGGCCTAGTGTGCATAAAATCCAATAACATGGCCCTGAAGGCCCATATTTTTAACCCCAAGTCCCTATAGTGAATAGTGCATCTATAATACCCTTTCTGTTACAGTTCCTTCTATAGTGATTTCACCACTAGAGTTCCAACCACCACTATAGTGTCACTATTCAATAGTTGCGGCACTGCTACAGTAAGCAATACAATATAGTAACTTGCACCCAATGATTTTTCAACCACCATTTTTTATGCAGTATTACATGGTTCTTACCACTAAACAAATCCCTATAAATGGAAAACATTCATAGATCATAAATCGATGACATAATATAAAACCACCGACTTTATAACACTGCTAATTTCAATAATTTCATGGGATCCACAAGTGATGAAGAATTAAGGAATCAATAAAATGAAGAAGAAAACTAAAAACTAAATTTTCCTATTAAGAATCTCTCATACCTCAATTATATAATTAAAAAATAAAGTGTAATCACATTCCATAATTATTTCCAAATAGTTCACCTTGAGGAATTAGAGTTTAGTAAATAATCTAAATTCCATGATAGGTCTAATATAATTCTAATTATATCCTCATAAAAACCACATATTAGGTGTTATCATACCCCATATAAGATTATTTTCAATATAAATATAGGACATATTGTAAAATGAAAAATAACGATAATGAATGGATCCATACATTGAGTTTCCTAGATCCAATGTCAATTGATCTTTACTAATAAATATATGGAAGGTCCTGGATCTCTATAATCTCTATATGGAATCCCTATATTCGAGAAACGAGGGTATAAAATGTATAATTATAATAAAGGGAGGTGTTATGATTCTAAAAAAATTAGGATTAATTAAATCACATCACAAGGTTGGAATCATGGTTTGGAAGACTATATTCCAACCATGTTCCCCAATTTTCATTATTATAGGTGCCAAACTATTTGACGACACTGTTTTACTAGCTATTTTCAACCTTGTGAAATGCCTCTTCCACATATTTCATGGTATGGGGAGATAAAAATGGACTTTTCTTAACCATGTTCCCTTTCTTGGGACTCCAAAACATGTGGCATGGTGACATAGGAATTCTGTATGGTGTTCCTTAACAGTGTGTTGACCATTCCCATACCCAAAAAACTCCAAAAACATTAAAAATTCCAAAAAATACCCCTAGATATACCAAGAATAGTTTAAAAAACTAAGGTAAAAAAGGATATAAATGCAAGAAATTAATATCGATGTGTGACCTATTAGGAATTGAGAAGTTAATGAGAATGGATTTTCCAATGAATAAGAGTTGGATATATGTATATTAGAAAATGGGTATTTTCATGTTAAAATAGTTATTATTTTATCATATCAGACAATGATTTTTTCAAACTAATGATTATAAAAACTTTTTGGAATTACTATTAAAAAATTGATGCTTATTTAACATTTAGATATGTCCATAACAAAATGGAACATTTTAACAACTCAATTAAATTTAGAGAACCAAAAAATTATTTTTTCTTTGGGTGAAATATAATTTTGGTTCCATAACGAAAACTGTGGGATTTTAAATTCATTTTAATATTTATAAATTCATTATTTTACTCATTAAATAAATTTTTGTCTGAGAAAAATAATGAAAGTATATTTACTTCTTTCATACATTATAATGTTTTCATAAAAATTATAGTATTTGTAAAAACATCGTTATTTAATATTTAATAAAATATAAAATATTTATGAAATTTAAAAAAATTCACCCTAAGAAAAATTCGATGTGATTTTACCAAAAAAAATATATTCATTTTACATTTACTATTTCAAAATATTTAATAATAAAAAATTTAAATGAAAATATAAAAACTTGTATAAAAAAATTTCAAAAAAATGAATTTTAAAACTCTAAAAATTGCATAAATTTATATCATATAAATTTATAATTAAAATTATTTTTAATATATTTTTCTATAAATTAAATCATTTTATTATAATTATTATTTTAAAGTGTTCATTTTTATTTTTTTAGAAAAAAAACATATAAAAATTAAAATTTAAGAATATTGAAAATTATATTATTTTACTCACATCCCATTGAATTAAATAATTTTTTTCCTAACTATTCTCATTATACAATTAATTGGGATTAGAACACATAAAATTATTCTTTAAAATAATTATAATAATATATAACTAATTTTAATAATCAATTTTAATATTTTTTTAATTTACATGAGGCTTTACTCTTGTAATTTTAAAATAGATATTTAACATTTTATTCTCACGAGGTATTGATTTTTATCTTGTATGATAAAGGATGTCATAGATAATTTTATTTTGGTGTTATTACGACACATTCTATTCAGCATGGTATTTAATTATTGTAAAATAGATACTAGAATCTCAGGTCGGTACAAAATAATTCAATATATATTTTAGTTTTGAAATGAACAATAGACTAATAAATATACAGTTAGATTAAGTGAATGACATAATAAATTTTATTAATAATTTAATGGAGATATAAGAGAATTTTATCGATAAATAAGTTTAATAGTAGTATATTTTTATTATAGTGGAACTCGAATCAATGGAGTTTTTCTTCATATTTGATTTCTTAATAGTGAAATCACCTAAAATAGAGATAAAAACATTTTGAGGAAATTAATATGATCATTCTAGATAGGAGTTTAATTTCAATTGATTATAATATTTGAACATTCAATGGAAAAAATAACACCATGGTGTACAATTTTTTAGTAAAAGGAACTTGGAAATCGCATGATCAGTAATTGATATTAGTTGTGCAATACCATCCCTTTGCACAAAAAATGTTATGATTATTGGTAGAAAATGGAAAACGTGGCCTCTTTAAATAAGTTTAACACCAAATATGTTGTAATATTGTTATTTTAAGTCTCATGGATATTGGATCATTTTCAACTTCTAAAAGTTAATGGATGAACCCAATCTATATAGATCCAATGGTTAGATGAATTTTCTATTTTAAATCATATTATGAGTTTATCTGACACAAATGGTGATACGATAGATAGTTTGTGTTGATTTCTAGATTTTAAATTCATTATAACCAAATTTTATTGATTCATATGTAATTAATATGTCAATATTTTTTTGGTTGAGTTGATGATGCAGGAGTTATTATTAATGAATCAATTATTTGGAATTGGATTTAATTATTAATAAATAATCCAATTCTATTAGTCAGTTGCTTTAGTGATAGAATGGGAAATTATATTTAGTGATTCAATTTTATGATCTATTCGAGGAAGCTTAAATATAGGAACACTAAATGTGTCCATTATTATTTATATCTACACAGAATCTAAAGATAAGTGTCTGTGAATAAATCAACATTTTCTATATCATGGTTGATGATTTTTTAATTTTTTTGGGGAGGGATATAGATACTTTATATAAACCCATATGTATTTTTGAGGAATAATGTAGTTCTCTAATAAAAGGAATTTGATGATTCTTGTAAAGAGATTTTGTGGGAATTTTTTATTACGTGTAATACTTTTAGGTCGAATGTACAGTTTCATTAAACGATGATGATTCTAAGTCTATGAATTTTATGTTGAACATAAATAATCCTTATATGACTTTTTTATTTTAAATAAGTCATTGAGTTGGAGAATAATCTTTTGGATAAACATAAAACTTCTACATAAGACTTCAATACATAGTGAATTTTTAGTTGTCTATTGAGATGAAGGATGTTCTTAGATGATTTAAATGTCATTAGAAGGAGTTCCATGCTTCAATGAATAATTTTTCCATGTATGGGTATATTTTAAACTATTTTCAATAATAGGAATTATTGGATTTTTTAAAGGAAAGAAACATTTGATTATTTGATATATATGAAAATGAGGTCTTGATAGGGAATGAAGGAAGTTCAAATGTGGAGAAAATTATTATTGGAGATCTAGGAGATTCAAATTATGAATACATAAAAGGTATGAGATATATTTATTAATATAAATATTTAGGTAATAAGGTAAGATTAATTAAACATACCAACCCATGTCAACATAAAACATCACCTAAATTAACTCTCCACAAAGACCAAAGAAAATTCCCAATCACCAGTGGATAGAATAAAGTATTTGGGTATCAATAAAGTTAGTAATAGGAATTATTTAACTATGTAAATCACCAAAACATGCATCATTTATCGAATGAGATATGTATAATTATAAATAAAAAATTAATTTTGGAGAATGTATCTTCATTAAAGAGAAACATGGTACATGACATGAAAAATAACAATTTTTTAAAAAATTACAAACCACGGCCCCGAAGGCTATCTCTATATAATAATCAGTTACTATTATTCCGAATAACCTGTGGACAACATCAACTTAGAGGATATGTCATGATACATAATGTCCCTCACATTACCCATGTTCTTAAAATACAAGTCTATATATGTACCAAGATATTTGTAGAGTGTGAGGAAATTCCTTTTAGGATACCACCATGAATATATATAATGTATTTCCCCATAAAAATGTTAGTAAAAATAATAAAATATTATAATATTAATAAATAAATTCATATCGAAACACACTTTCATAAAACATCTCTTAGACATTAATTTTATGGAAAACTCAATATCCCAATACTTGGTAATATTTAAATAAAACATCATTGGTCAAATTAAGTGTAATAGCCAAGAAATCTGTACATATTAAATAATTCGAGAAGTAAATGACAAGAATCCAAGTAATTTATTCAAATAATGCAAAAGTAGGTGGTAATATGGTTTCTAAGATACCCAAAAATACATGGAACTCTAGTTAGAAAATTGAATCATATATCCCTACAAATATACATATCATATAGTCCTCCTCAGGTTCCAAAATTTTCCATTATAAGAAATTGAAACTAGTTCTTTCATTTGATAATTATCTCCATTCCATTTAATTTAAGAGTTAATGTTTATAAAAACATTTCTAAATAATCCCCCTTTAAAAACATTCTTATCTGAACAAAAGTTTGATATAAATTCTTGTATTTTAAATTACCCCTAAATAACAATAAAAAATATTTTCATAAGCCAAAATCAAATTATTTCAGAAGAAAAATACAATATTATATGGGAAGGAATTAATTGTATAGATAAACCAACCTCACCAATGGATAAACATCAACTCTATGTAATTTTGTGATTAAATATAAATAGATATTATCCTTAAAATATTATATCTAAAATGAACATTAAAAATTCCATATGAATCCCTCAAGATCTCGAAAGGACATCAAAATTTGGTTTCAAAGGATTGAGGGAATTAGAGGTCGAGAATAGATGAAGATAATATTTTAGAAATTGAGAGGAAATCTATAGATTCCTTGAATATGTCCACAAAAAAATTTTCTGATAACCAAGGAATAAAGGGGGTATTTTTATAAAGTATCATAGAGTGGTTGGTTAATGGTAATGAGAGATTAATATATTATTAGAGGTAAATACGAGTAAGGGAATTAGTGTAATTTCACAATTTATGTTAATCTGATTGATTCTCTTCATTATGACATATGGGTAGACAAACTGAACACTAATAGGGAAGTACCAACTATGTCTTTAAAACCATGTCACACGATTTCTTGAGATTTATTGTATGGTTTGAATTTTTTTAATGAAATGTATAATCACCTTTATACCCAAATCCAAATATCTACACTATTTTATTATTGAATTGCCTGGTTCGTAAAACCCTTCTCAAAACATAGAAATTCCCACTTAAACAAATTGATCTATATGACATGGTTACTTTATGATTAGTACTAATTGTATGTCTAAACTATAAAATCTGTCTGCTCTACCAAAACACTAATTTTTTACCCCTATAATCTACTAGACCTATAAAAGTTATAAAATGATCTCAATATTATTCATACCTATGACCTAGAGGTCATAAAAATTATCTCCACTCAAAATTATTATTTCATCATAATGTGCCCATGATTATAGACTCAAGAATAAACAAGTAAATTGTTTCATCTTAAATGCTTCATTATCCCAAATCTCATTGATATCACATATACTCTACCATAAAATAATGGTTAAAGGTTTTATTTTAATTTGGAACACATTTTCTTGATTGTATATAATTTTTTTTGTTATTCAATCACTGATATTTTGGGTACATGTTTGATAGCCTCTCCATTAATCTTGTTTGAAGGATCCTGATGATTCTTGTTCATTTGGGAATCCTAGAACATGTCATGAATCGAAGTGATATGATACTATATGTTCAATGATATTACACCATTAAAAGTTTATAAATGATCTTTTAATGACCAATACACCATGTAGATTACATAACCTACCTTTCAAAGTGATGATGCCCCATATCAGGAGAAACTATGAGAAAAAACTTCTCACAAACCTCAAACTGTAATGATCGATAATAATTATCAGTCTAAGAATATTGGAAATACTAGGTTTTCACAAACCTATTTTAAATCATCTGCACCATCTCCACTATCTCTTAAACAATACATTGTCCCATGAGTGGATTATCACTAAACACCCCCCAATATAATGGATATGTACATAGAATACCATACATTGCATCAATAGGTTTCATTCTAATCAAATCATGATAAGTATTATTATAGGATATATTCTCCCATGAATCATCAAAACCATGTATGTGATCCCTAAAAATATCATCTATAATCTAAAACATTATATTAATTTGAAAATTCATATAACGATAATATAACATGATTAAAATTATGTACTTTTCCACAACATCAATAAATTCCTCCAAAAATACAAAATATAATGTTTGAGAATCTATCAAAGACAACCAAAAAAGGAATTCCATGTAGCATTATGATTATCATACATACAGCCACTCGAGATCTTCTACCTTCATGGACTTCTTAATTAGAAGTAAATGAGTATAATTAATGATTCGTTCAATGATCCCCCAAAGTTATTTCTTTCCAATAGGTTTCTATGGTACTGAAATAATTAAGATCATGGATATCCCATCTCATTTCCAAACTATAATGGGTATGGGGTACAATAAACTAGATGTTCACTATTTCTTTTCCTTAATATTAAGAAAAGTAAGGCATCAATCCATGAATATGAAATATCCCTCTTCATTCCCAACCAATAATTTCAACACCTCCGGTCATGATAAACTTTGTTATCTCCTGGATTCATAGACTAACTCAGTTAATATCCAATTTCCATCAACATATTACTTAGAGATATCAAAATGACTAATTTTCTTCGAAAAAAATATCCTCGGGTAATTGAGGTTTATCACAAAAGGTTCCACAACCATATAGGATTTTAGTAAAATATTGAAACTTGTTGTTTATTTCATACCCATGAAAAATAACATCATTAGATGGAGAATCAACATACACAAATTCCAAAAAACATGCCCATCAACCTCTTCCACTTACAAAAAATATCAACTAATATCATAATAAAATATTATTCTTCCAATGATTCCTTCATGTCATGAATCAGTAACTTATTTCTCAACATATCAGAGACTACATTTCCTTTACTATGTGTCTATGAATTATCAAAATTGAATGTCTGATGATTTTTTACCCAGTACGTATATCTCATGTTTAGGTACCAGTATGTGAAACTACACTTCAGGATATTATGATAGGAATACAAAACAAACTACTCACTAAATATAAAGTAGAACCATGTCTTCAGAACATTCATAATAGATTACAACTCATGATCATTGGTAGAATAATTCTCTTATCATAAGGGAATAGTTAGAGAGATACATTGGGCACTACCTTATTTTCCTATATCATAACACTTCCCAATCACATACCTTATGCATTATATTAAACATCACAACTCTAACCTAGATCAAGGAGAAACAAAATTATATCTTAATTGAATCTAACCTTAAATTCCTTCATTGATCTTTTACATTTTTCATTCCATTCAAACTTAACACAATTGTGGTTTAACATTTCCATAGAAGATTCAATATTGGTAAAGTCAAGAAAATATTTTCTATAATTTTCTAAACAAAAAAGGATATTTGGATCATATAAAAATATATGGGTTATTCCCAAGAAATAACTAGGTTAATTTTCATTTGATACACTGAGGTACCCTTCTCATATATCATATTCCTGAAAAACATAACTTATCATATCCAAAAAATAACATTTCTATATTATCCCATAAATATGGTGTTCCTTCAACATTCTAAGGGTGATGTTTATATGATCCTTATATTCTTCCTATAAAACAGATTACATGAAAATATCAACAACAAAGGAAAAAAATGAGTCCCAAAACTAATGAATGATCTAGTTTATAAGTTCTATGAATACAAAGGGAGAGTTAATAGGACTAAATAGGATTACCAAGAACGATAAATTTACATACATACTCCTAAAATATATATTTATAATATATTTTCTTTTTAAATTGTCTGATCATACCATAATCACATATCGATCAAAGAAAACCATTGGGATCCTATGATTTTCTCAAATATATCATCAATCTCATACAAGGGGTATTTTTTATTTACAACCACATGACTACGATTTCAATAATCAAAAAATAGTATGGTGAATATTTGTTCCCTATTTATAATGGGAAAAAGTGAATCCCAAGGCAACATTGTAAGATGAATAAATCCCTTAGATTAAATATCACCAAGAGAAATTGTACACTCCATTAAATAATTGGGTTCTCTATGATAAGATAATGTGGAAAATAGTATTTTCCAGTGGACTAGATAAATAGTGAGCTAGACCTCCCTCTAGGGTGGGGAAAAAGAAAATATTCAAGGAATACCTTAGGTAACTGACTCATTTTCTCTAGAAGAGGATTAATAATATGATGGTTGATGGAAATAAAAACAAATGTTTGAAAATGTGAATGAGATAATTCCAATATAAAGAAACAATTAGCCACACTCTTCCTAATCTTGGTTCCAAATAACCCTGGATGACGGGTATGAATCGATCAAAAGAGAGAAACTGTAGTCAATGATGATAACAATCGATCTAGTTCCTAATACTGATTTTCCAATTCACTCTAATAATATGTTTTTGGATATCATTATCATGGGATATGAATTCTCACCTGACTTGGATGTCAACAATTGTAACCTAACACATTGGGAACATAAATCCTTAGTCCATTATCTTCCACAAGGGACTCAAAATATCTATAATTTAGGGAATAAGATCTGATCATAGACCAAAAATATAAAAAAAATTATATTCTATGAAGGTATTAGTTGCACAAGTATCCAAAAAAAGACCTAACAATAAAGGATTAAATTGTAACTATAACTCTCACAGTTTATGGCCCTACTTCAGATTCCTCTCATACATGATCCACAATATCAATATTACCATCCTTTGATCCTCCTTATATTTTCATCAAAGCATGAGTTCCCCCTTTATATTAAAAATGTGATCCACTACTTTTATCTCCAACATACTCGAACTAATAGCCTTTAGTAACCATGGATCCATCCCTATATCCTTGAGGAATATTTAAAAAAAGTGATAGAGATAACCTTACTATCTATAGATGTCTCAAGATCATTATGTTGTTCTATAGTAAGTCTTATCATGTTTATATCTCACAAAAATGATAAAGTCCACATAGATCTTCCCTAACATCTACTTCGAACTAGCTCAACTACCCTAATGTGTCTTGTCTAACTACTAATTTTATCCATAAGATGTATATTTTATTTCTATAGATTTTATTGAAGAACCACATATACTAATCTTTATTTTTGTTTATTCCTCTTTCATATATAGTTTATAGACCTCATAAAAATGATATTTGGAACAATAGAATTAACATTAACTAAATATCATCCCTCAAATACATCTCAATCTTTTGATCTTTATAGTAACCATTATAAACATTATTGGTAGATAAGTGAACTAACGTCAAGAAATTTTTACCATACTCTGTAACTGAGAATTGTCCTTTCTATATGGTATGAAATTTACATGCATTTTCCACTCATAAGGTATCAAGATAAAATTGTAGATTGAAGACCTTCTTGAACATTATTCGGTTAAGATCTCGTAAATCACATATTGCATGATAGTTTCTAGGTAAGATCCCTATAAATACACCAACTTAACCATTTAATTAAACATTGAAAACATTGAATTTAGTGATTGTAAATAAATATATCTAGTCCTCACACACCTTTATTTATAAATATCATCATCAATTCCCCATAAAAAACAATATATCCCGAAATCACAACCTAATGAGGTTCTGATGGAACAAGGAAAAAATAGATCGAGGATATCTCTATATAAAAGAGGAGAACACGAGAGGTCATTAGATCATACCCTAAAGAGATAAAAATAAATATATAAAAAATCAAAAATGGATAAAGATGAGATTCTTCAAGATTTCTATAGTGGGGATAGTTCAAGATAATGACGGATTCGAAAGAAAATACATTTACAACTGACCAAGAAAATATAGGTAATTTTCTATTTTAATATGATCATATAGGGATGCATGGTTATACTATATGGTTAGAAAAAACCATGCGCTAACCATTTAGTATACACTACCCATTGAATCCCATGTGACACCATTTATAGGAAATAGTCAAACAATTTTACAATCCAAGGGAAATTCATATGACTTACATTATACACAAATCTAAAAAATTTCAAAGTTTTCTTAGAGACTCGTTTGGTTATATAAACCCTTCTCAAACCATATAAATAGTCACTAGAACTAATTGAACCATATCACATGGTTACTACTAATCTTTCCATTTGATATTTTTATCCAAATCTCCAAATATTCGACCCTTGACTCCCTTATTTCTATAAAACCTCAATAGAGATCAATTGAGCTCAAAATTATTCATATATATGAACTGAAGGATGTCACAATTAAGATATACATATTTGGGTGAAAATTTATAAATTATATAACAATTTTCTAATAATATACTACAAAAGTGTATCATAGATAGAGGATAAAATGTCTTAAACCCTTGAAGTTGGATGAGATTTATTGTGATCCTGAGTATTCAGAAAGCTAATGAAGATCAATATCACTCTAAATTTGGGAGTTTTCCTCATATTTGTACAACTAATAATGTTTTTGAGGGATTAAATGATAAAAAATGATTGTGTAGTATTATATAGTGAGTTTATATATCCATTTCAAGTAAATATACCATGGAGATAATGTAGATATTTCAAATAGTTGAATAACACCATTTAAGTCATGAAGCGGTGAGTGGAGGAATAACCAATTGATTTTGGAGGTATAATCTATTGGAGGTTGTATTGGATGTATAGATATCATAACGGACATTATTTTATCTGATAATTAATAGATATAGATGAAAATCCATATCTGGGGGATAACTGACTTTTAAAGGAGTATGAATTTAATCTAAAACTTTAAATACAGTGTGATGAAAAATTTTATCATTACATTAGATTATGGTTATAGTTACCCATGCTATAAACGAATTTTATTTCATAATTCATCATATAATTTTCTAATAAATACTAGAAAATGATATAGAGTTACTGTGTATTTTTAATATTAGACACATAAATATATTATCTTTATTTAAATCTTCATACAATTCTCTTTACTCCCATATGTCTTATAAATATTTGCTTGATATCCTAGTGAAACTACATATGGAAAAGGGTGATCTAGAAAGCATAGTAAAGTAATAAACTTGGAAATAAATCATAAAATGAATGTAAAGTTACATAACATGATATCATAATGAATATTATCATAATCATGGAAACATGGAATACTTAAATTAAATCATAATATCATGGAATATGTGGTAGCGACATAAGACATCACTTCATATACATATCAAGGATCACTCCCAAGTCCATCATCATAATGTGGGAAATACTCCATGATGGATATGGTTCACTCCCTAATCTCTTACATAGAATCTTATGAGATTTAAATATTTATCCAAGAATTAGAGGGCTATATAGTCCTTCAACCACCCATCATATAACATAGTGTCCCCAGGCTAACCATCCATTCACTATAAATAGTGGATAAAGTCCAATAATGTTTTTGATTTACTCCCTAATCCCATAAATAACATCTCATGACACATAAATATTTAACCAATTATTTTTAGGGATATATATTTTTTCCCGCACATCAAATAAGTAAAACCATATATATATATATATATGCCACTTAAGGACATGTATTTGTACATAAACTATAAGCATTATCAAACCTATGAAATGGGATCGGATTTCATGATTCTAATTCAACACATAACCGAAAGATAAATCATTTAGATTCCCAAAAGAAGAAATAATTAAATAATTTTGATGTATGTATATGAAATTAATCATTTATCTTGATCATTATGTATAAATATACAGAATTCATAAGAAGTATCCATGAGAACAATTAATAAAAAAAGTACCTCTTGGGTGATGTTTTATTAAATATGTAAAGGATTATTTAAAATATGGATGAACCTTATTGTTTTAAATAAAACAAATATTTAAACAAGAATGTTATTTATAAAATAATTCGTTTTTAGAAACTATTCCTTATTAAAACAACAATTAGTGAGGGTGATTGATTAGCCAATAAAAACACATATTTTGATTACATTTTAATGTTATTAAATGTTCATTTTTGATCTTATGGCCCTGAGTTAGTGGATTTTAATTTTTAACATCAATTCTCATCATTTGTACACTTCATGCCTAATATGCACCAATTTAGGCCCAATGTTTCATCTGATTTCAATGAATGTAATTATCCATATTTTAATTTGATATTTTTGGAAATGGATATAAACTTAAATATAAACATTTTTTCATTCAGGTTTCAATGGAGGATTCATGAAGGATGATGAGGATTTTTGGCGAAGAAAGGAAACAATTCTGGAGAAGGAAGATTGGATATCATCCCACTTATCGGACTGTGGGGACCCCAATACAGTCCCAATGAAGTCCCAAATTCATGGGAGGATAGAATAAATATATAGGAACAAATAATTCTTCTGTATCCAGTGCTAATTCGTCCTCAATGGTGGTTCTTAAGGTGGTCCTAGTTGAAGATTCAATTTTGGGCCAGATTCTGTGGCCCAGAAAAATATCCCACTATTTCAATCATATCTCCCGAATCACAGAGTATTTTTGCTGAAATTTTACAGGATTTTAGGGGACATCCGGGGGTTCATTTAAGTATTCTAGGGCCCACTCCAATTCGGCCTTCTAGATGGTGCTTTCAGCGCTTCTGTTCAGTGTAGAAATCTGGCTCCCACTTCGAGGCAAGAGTTGAAAAGTCTCTTATGCATTAAATGTCAACCCACCTTTCTCCAACAAAATTAATTAAAGGCACATGGGATGATGGGAGCTCGACCAAAGGCATCCAAAATTCCTATTTAAGGCAGTATGGATGGAGTATTTGAGGATCTTGGTGCTTTCATTTCATTGTAATGTTATTATGCCAATTTTCCTTTGTAATGTTCTTCCCTCTCATGTAAGTTGTTCTAATCACCTTAGTCTTCAATAAAAGTTCTTCTTCTCTTATTCTGTTCTTATTCATATCACATTTATGCCATTGCCTCAATGTGTGAAATTTTTCACACCAAACCTTGTGATTTTGTTCACACAACGGTGGAGTGATCGTTATTTTTGTTGTTTTTTACTTCTTCAATTCCACCCTCATAAGTCTACTTTCCACTTCCATTGAGAACTTGTCATCAATGGAGGGCTAGCTCTTTTATGAGTTGATCCAAGGGAGTAGCAAGGGGATGGATTTAATGTTATTTCTCAATCCCTAAATGCTATTAATTTCTTTTAATTGAGTTTATTTCATTCAATGATTTTTATTCTTCCTCTTCCTTATTGAATTTATTCACCCCACTTTCATGTGCTAATTACATCCTTTACCTTGGAGTGCTCATGAAAATGAACCTACAAGTGTATAGGTGATTATCATATGTTTTGAAGGTGTTTAATCAGTAAGTGATGAGGTTAGTTTGAATTCATTGCATGAATCCTTCTCGAGTTAATGAAATTAAAATCGTAAAAAAAGGAATTCATTTAATCCACCCCGAGCAATAACCTAGGATCAACTCATTTTCTCATAATTTGAATTCACATAGATCTTTTAGTGCTCTTTCAAAACAATATAAAATCGACCCAAGTTGGCCACTTCATAGCAAAAAATCCATCTCTTTTTATTGAGTGTATAAAGGTTCTTCTTAGGTCTCTGAGGATTCTACAAACCAAGCTACACTACAAGAGACCGCTTGACCCTTAAAACCTGGGTAAATTTGGGCGAAACTAGTGATTCTTGACATGAGACCATATATAAGAAAATTACTCTCAATAAAATTTACATAAAAGTGGTAATTAATTAAGGAACTAAAATTAATTATATACTTAGATATGATAAGGATGCTTTAATAGGTATATATGAAAGTGAAATATATATAAAAATATAAGAAGTTCATTTTTTGAATGTTTCATAAAATTTTGAAAAAATAAAGATAACTTGTAATAATAATGTCATAATGGAGGTCAAATATATCTATAACATTTTTGTTTTTAAACACCATTTTTGATGTCTCACTTCATCAAAAAATTAATAACGCATTATTTTTAAAGGACTAGAAAGTAAATTTGAATTTAAAATTAGATAAAACTTAATTAGGATTCAAATTAAAATATATAACATTGGTGGGAAGGGAAATTATAGACAATCAATGGTAACTGAAATTCAAGTGAATGATAATTATTGTTAACATAGTTACTTTAGAGACCCAAAGCTTGATGTATATGGACATTAAATTACTTTTTCAGAATACTTAATACATAACGAAAACAGACACACAAGGACCGTAATAGTTTAGTGTCTTTGGAAACTCAGAAAATAATCTTCTAATCGTGGTGAAAGATCTTCAACATCTCCCATAAAGATCTTCCCCTTTTTTTCTTACCTAAAACCATTCTTTAAATCCTATGGAGAAGAAAACATATAAAGGGTGAGCTCAAATTCTCAATAAGGGTAAGCATAGAGAACATAAAACGATCCATAAATACTTGAATGAAAAAACTTGAACATAAAATCTAAACATCAAAATCATGAGAAACGACAGAAATCTTGGAAGTACACAAAGCATAGATCATAAAGGAACATTAATTATGATAAACTAGTATGGTAATAAAACATGTAATTGTGGAATCCATTAATCATGTGTTATTATTTCCATGGTAGTCAAGGCATTGCTGCCAAGACCATCTTAGTGGACAAAGTCTCATTCTGAATCGAGTTCACTCATCATTCCAGTCCTGTAACACTGAACTGGATTAACTTACAGTTCCATCCATGTATATCTCATGAGATATAAATCTTTACCCAATGCATTGGAGTGAGATATAAGTCTCACCCATCTCATAATGAAATCATTCTTTCGTGTGCCACAAAATCATAAATCATACATCATAGAATAAACTATGTAAAAGAATGGGATTCTTAAACATGATGCCATCATAACATAATCCATATAAAAAAATGGATATCATTTCATCATAAGAATAATAAAAACTTGTAAATAATGTAGACATTATACTTAATACATAAACATATTAAATAATGTCATTTTAGATGGAAAATAGTTTGGATAAAACACTTGAAATGAATTCTGGAGGAAAATATCCTTTCTTCTTCAAAATCATTTTCTTTTCACAAAATGCATTGCAATTTTGAAAGAAATTTATTTTTTTGAAAATAGTCATAAACTTTTGTAGATGGAACTTCATTTAAATAAGTCGTTATGAAACCGTAAAAATCCATTCATGTCGTATAAGTTAAAAATAACATTTTTCTTGTACTTTTGTCGGAAAAGTCAAAAAGTACCTCGTATGGTAAAAGAAAGATTCCTTACATACCATGTAGTAAATTAAAAAATGCGTAAAAAGGAGTTTAAAAATACATGAAAACATTTTTAGAAAACATGGGCATGGATGATAACACTAACCCCAGTAAATACTTACGAATAACAATCTCAGATAAGAAAGAGATTGGAATAGTTATCCCTTACCTTATGTCCGATATGCTTCGTATGTATCCAAACCTCCTGTATAATTATTTAAATAATTTCATTGACTTATTAAAGAATCATATTCATTGTTATTATATCATATATGATTCACTTAGGTATTTATATTACCCTTTCATTTGTCAATTCCATGTTAAAGTAGCGTTTTGGGTAAAATTGTTTCATTTATCATACGTGTTTGGACTTGTTGTTATTGATATTATTATTACTTATATCATGATTTAATTACTTACAGAATGTAAAACATGATTTATATATCATATATATTCATTATATATATATATATAGTAGATAGATAAATTAAATGAAACACACTGTTCATGGAGACGGTAGGTTGTACGTACGCATGAACATTGTTTTCCGTTATTTATTGACTTAAATGGAAGTAAGTAGATGACATATATATATATATATATACATAAATCCAGTAGCTTTATTATGTCATATATTTCATTATTATTCATCATATATACTTTATAATCATTCTTGAATGGTTAACATGGAGAATGAATCTCATCGTGTCGTGGAGACGGTAGTCCGTACGAATGCACGAACGATGATATCATTCCCATGATCGTGGAATTGTATTGAAGTGTATGTATAATATTTAATAATCAATATCACTTTACAATAATCATATATGTTTATTTATTTACACCATTATACCCATCTATGTATGGTGGTGGTCGAAAACAGATTACACCACGGCGTGGAGATGGTATTCTGTACGTATGCACGCGCGGTGATTTTGTTTTCCGTAGGATGGATAGAAGGTGAAATAGGGCTGTTTTATATTTATAATAACATATCAGTATATAAGTAATATTTATTTTATTACTTTATAATTATACAACTAAATAAGAAGATGTATAAGAAGAAGGAAGCTTGAAAGAATCGGAAGAAGAGATTACCTCTTCTTCGACGCACCTCTTTTAAGCTTCCTCTTAATGAAGTAGAGATGGTCTTTTGAGAATACCAGAACCTCCAAAAAGTTTCTAGGGAAGTGGAGAAGAGAAATTTTCAGGGTTTGGCCGAGCTTCAAGTCTCAAAAGGGTGTGAAGAGAAGAGGGAAGGGGTTCCCTTTTTATAAGGGAGGAGAGGGGCACCTTTGAAAAAACATACAATATTATTTTATAATAAAGTCATATTCGGTTTATAATATCTCCAAATTGATTTATTTAGAATCTAAAGTAGGGATGGGTCGAAACCCTCTCAACCAATATATTTTAGACAAGTTTATGTCACAATTTTAACCTTATCATTTAGATTTAACTCTAAGTTAAATAATTTAACTTTTACCGTGTCTTCTTGTTTTATTACACTATATGGTTAATAAACATAATATAACATGCCAAAATAACCCCAAGTGGTTTATTATTAATTTATATATCCTTATATAAGTCATTTAAATGAACCGTAGATTTTTAGGAATAAAATAACAATTAATAATATAATATTTGTTTTAAAAACTATTTTATGTCAATTTTGACACTATTTGGTAATTAATTTTTTTGAAAACCATAGCAGCATGATTAGTTCGGAAAAAGTTAATTAAATAAATAATAACATGTCATATTAACCTAGAAAAGTATTGGAATTCATAAAAAGACTCAAATTACATTTATTTGGGTATTTATAATATCAATTATTTTAATATTTCAATATTTAGGTAATTACTGCATCACCATTTTGTCATAAATAACTTGAATTATTTAATGTCTAAAAATTATAAATAAAATAACATTAGGTAGGAAATCGTTTTATCTTTCTAATGAATTTTTATAGTCTAATTTATCTTATGCATAACCCTATATTAAAAATGAATTAGTTATTAAACTTTGATTTTAACAATTTTAACCCTTCTTTATATAAATTAATAATAAATGTCCTAATCTAATCCAAGTGGACCTAAATGGTCATATTTTATTCCTAAGGTTGTTTTTGGTCGAATTAAACTTATCCAATAGAATTAGGACATGTGTTATGGTAATAATAATATCATTTTTACCCTTAATTACCCTATTTACTTATAACCGTGGTAAATAAAAGTAAAAAGTTACTATTCACCAAAAATCATTTTCATCTCATTGAACCACATTTTATTCCTTGATATTAACCATGTCTCTTGGATTTTTGAAATTACACTCACAGAAGCGGTAAAATTATGTTTTATGTGAATTTCCAAATTCTCCTAGGAGGTGGGTAAAAGACGGTGAAAAGTTCAATAAAATTTTTATATATCTAAAATTATTATAAAATGACTCCAATGAATTACATTGAACATATATAGGTATTATGTATCAATTTTGACCAAAAATAAATTTAAATAAAAAATAATTATTATTTAAATAAAAAGTCGGGTTTTAAATAGTAACTCAGTGTTTTCACTATTCATCAAAAATTGAAAGTTTTTAGAAAAATACCAAAAATTCACCCTAGGCTAATTTCGATATTACGAATCCAAAAATGAAGTCAATTTCGAAAGATAAAATTTATAAAATTTTAAAAAGTGGGTTTTACTATTCATAACGGCTGGTTTATATAACATATTGTTGTTTAGTGAAACTCGGTATTGCGTACAACACATGCTATCGTGGAAGGTCGCAATTGCGTGGAATGCAATCCAAGTTAGGGATGCATGTAGTGAAATCTCATTTTGGTGTAGCGTACAACACAAGACATCAATAAAAATAAAAAGAATATTTTTCAAAAAATCTCGGGGTGTTACATTCTACCCCCCTTAAAATGAAATTCTCCCTCGAAATTCATCAAGGTTATAAATGGTTTAATACTTGAAGGTTTATTTAATAGAAACCCACATCGTAAAAAGGAATACCAAAACCAATATTTAAAAACTAATGTATGAAACGTAACAGTTACCCAAATTAACTAATCACTAGGTTCCTAAATAGAAGAACATAGGTGAAAATATGGATATAGAAGAGAAATCTAACCATCATGTTCTGATGGAGAGTGGTAGAGAACATGGCTATGAAAAATCCAACAATCAAAAAGCCATAGATTTGTGATGATCTAAGGTACCATCTGATTCATCGGATATAAGGGAACTATGACAACATTTTTGGTTTTCAAGATCATTTCCCTAAAGTTGAAGAAATTGGAATTAGAAGAAATACTTTCTTGATTTTGGTACAGTCTCACCGTTGGTCGTTCCTTGGACAATTTACAATTAATTTTTTAAAGAAATGAAGTTTAATTTTTCATTCGTGAAGTGTTAGCATATCATGTGATAGAATGATGGGTCATTCCAACTGTTTCAAACAAAAGGTTAGAAAAAGTTATCAAAAATACATAAGTCCATCTATAGTGCGATTAATCATATATGGTCGTAAAATAGACTTATACTTCATATATCATACTTCTTAATATAATAAAACTGGTTTCTACTAAATAGGGACTTCCCGTAGGCTAGTGGTAGGCAACAAAGGCTTGTCGCACATCAGTTGTGGGTTCGATTCCCACAGCCTTGTCTGACGCGACAGGTTGTCGCCCGTCCTGCAGGTTGTCCTTTTTCTAAAACTACATTATTAAATCATTCCATAAATAATATCGAATGAAAAGAAAAAAAAAATATTGCCTTAAACAATTCTATCTGATTTCCAACTTAATCCATTCTAACCTTTAAGTTTATCGAAAATACTTTTGTCCAATCTCAGTGTAAAGAAAATTATTACTTGAGAGGTCACATAACAAGTATGTGAATACCATTATTTATCCCCCATATATCATACGATATATCTTTTTGGTCACATTCGAAGGCCTTAATCATGTGTACTCTTGAAAAATGAATACCCATTGAACCTTAGTGAAAACATGAATACAGTTCAAAGTTAACACTTTCCACATACCAAAATCCCCAAAATTCTATATAATCAAACCATGATATCACATAGTCCTTATATCAATCATGAGCTCATGAATACTATCAAAAAATTTATTTTCTCATTATCCCTTCATTATGCACATATAATCAGCTTTCCAAAATATTTGAATCACTTTTCATGGTTACCGATACCATATTCATAGAGAAAACCACAATGGACCAATACACATATATTTCAAAATTCCATGATACTATAAATGAGATTCCATGATACTATTTTGAAAATCCATTACATAAACACTTAATCATTACACAACATCATTGTCATACACAACATCACAAATAGTGATCGCATGTGACTTCCCTTTATCCTTTTCCTTAATAGGTTGCTCACATTGATCATCATTAACCATGGGATTAGGGCATTGATTAGCATAATTCCACATTTCCTTGCACTCGAAGCATTGAAGTGTTGGTGGTGCGTTCTCTACAGTCTTTTCTTTATTCACATCATTAGCAACCCTTTTTCCATTACTTCGACACTCAGCTTCTCAATGACCTTATTTTCCACACTTAAAACATTTTCTAGTCCCTTTAAGACAATCTCCACCATGCATCTTTCCACACTTTGATCATAAATAAACATTCATCTTCTTTTCACCATTATTCTGAGATTTCTCCTTGAACTCCGTCTTTCGTTTCTTGTCAAAACCATGAGATGGATATGTTACCCCAACTTCTAGTTCTACCTTGATAGTACAACACACAATTTCTTCATATCTACTGAAGTCTCTTGTAGCTAATTCCCTTCGAAGACTTGGTTTTAAGCCACTAAAAAATCGATCAACTTTACTTTCTGGTTGGATGATAAAACCAGATGCATACCTTGCAAGTCTTGTAAAATTCGCTTCGTATATATCAACAGATTCATCATCCTTATGCTTAAGCTCAAGAAACTCCTTTTACATCTTTGTTCTAAGAATACGAGGGAAGTACTTACTGAAAAACAAGTTATTTAACTCGTCCCATTCCATGGATTCAATTTCATCTTGGGGTCTTGTATTCTTAATTAGATTCCACCACTGGTCTTCTTCACCTTCTAAACGGTAAACAGCTAAAATGAATTTTTCATGTTTTGAACAGCGAAGTATGGAAAATATCTTTTCAATGGTACTGATCCATTGTTCACCCAAAAGTGGATCAGAAGACCCATTAAAAGACGGTGGATGTTGCCTCATGAAGGACTCAATAGAATATTGTTCCCTTCCTTGATTATTTGGAAATCCAGAATGATTTATAGCTTGTGTAAGTATATCAATAAGATTTTTCACTCCATCTCCCATTACATTTTGTTGCTCGAGAGGAAAATCATTACATTTTCCACTACATTGATCAATACGGTTCCTTCGGGTTTCATCCATCGTCTAAAACCCAAAAAGAATAGTGTGAGAGGAAAAAAATCATGCTAGGAAAAAAACATAATAAAGGGGGAGTACCTTCAATATCTAACATCTTAGGTTTAATTCTAATATTGTTTCCATAATTATAGGACTATAACCTATACTTATACTTAACCTTAGGGACATCCCTAGACAGACCATAGAAATTTCTCTAGGGATCTTACTAAAGTTTTCGCATCCTAGTTTCTAAAGGTTAACTAAACCTTTCCTCTGATACAAACTGTAGAGACCCAAATCTTGTCATATATGGACATTACATTACTTTTGAGGAATACTTAATACATAACGAAAACAGACACACAAGGACCATATTAGTTTAGTGTATTTAGAAACTCGGAAAATAATCTTCCAATCATGGTGAAAGATCTTCAACATCTCCCATAAATATCTTCCACTTTTTTTTTCTTACATAAAACCTTTCTTTAAATCCTAGGGAGAAGAAAACATATAAAGGGTGAGCTCAAATTCTCAGTAAGGGTAAGCATAGAGAACATAAAACAATCCATAAACACTTGAATGCAAAAACTTGAACATAAAATCTAAACATCAAAATCATGAGCAACGACATAAATCTTGGAAGTACACAAAGCATAGATCATAAAGGAACATTAGTCATGATAAACTAGCATGGTAATAAAACATGTAATTGTGCCATCAATTAATCACATGTTATGATTTCCATAGTAGCCAAGGCATTGCTACCAAGACCATCTTAGTGGACAAAGTCCCATTCTGAATCGAGTTCACTCCTCGTTCCAGCCATGTAACACTGAACCGGATTAACTTACCGTTCCATCCATGTCTATCTCATGAGATATAAATCATTACCCAATTCATTGGAGGGAGATATAGGTACCACACATCTCATAATGAAATCATTCTTTCTTGTGCCACAAAATCATAAATCATACATCAAAGAATAAACCATGTAATAGAATGAGATTCTTAAATATCATGTCATCATAACATAATCCATATAAAAAATGGATATCACTTCATCATAAGAAGAATAAAACCATGTAAATAATGGAGAAATTATACTTGAAACATAAACATATTAAATAATTCCATTTTAGATGGAAAATAGTTTTGATAAAACACTTGAAATGAATTCTTGAGGAAAATATCCTTTATTCTTCAAAATAATTTTATTTTAACAAAATGCATTGCAATTTTAAAAGAAATGTATTTTGTTGAAAATACTCATAAAAGTTTGTAGATGGAACTTCATTTAAATATGTTTTTATGAAATAGTAAAAATCCATTCATGTCGTATAAGTTAAAAATAACATTCTTCTCGTACTTTTTTCAGAAAAGTCAAAAAGTACCTCATATGGTAAAAGAAAGATTCCTAACATACCATGTAGTAAAAGTCAAAAATGAATAAAAAGGACTTTAAAAATACATGAAATTTTTTTAGAAAACATGGGCATGGATGATAACAATAACCCCAGTAAATACTTATGAATAACAATCTCGGATAAGAACGAGATTGGAATAGTTATCCCTTACCTTTTGTCTGATATGCTTCGTATGTATCCGAACCTCATGTATAATGATTTAAATAATGTCATTAACTTATTAAAGAATCATATTAATTGTTATTATATCATATATGGTTCACTTAGGTATTTATATTACCCGTTCATTTGTCAATTCCATGTTAAAATAACGTTTTGGGTAAAATTGTTTCATTTATCGTACGTGTTTGGACTTGTTGTTCTTGATATTTTTATTACTTATATCATGATTTACTTCCTTAAATAATGTAAAACATGATTTATATATCATATATATTCAATATATATATATATAATAGATAGATAAATGAAATGAAACACACCGTTCATGGAGACGGTAGGCCGTGCGTACGCATGAACGCTATTTTCCTTTCTTTATTGACTTGAATGGAAGTAAGTAGATGACATATATATATATATATATATATATATATATATCTGTGTGTGTATATATAAATCCAGTAGCTTCATTATGTTATATATTTAATTATTATTCATTATATATACTTTATAATCATTCTTGAATGGTTAACATGGAGAATGAATCTCATCGCGTCGTGGAGACGGTAGTCCGTAGGTACGCACGAGCGATGATATCATTCCCATGATCATGGAATTGTATTAAAGTGTATGTATAATATTTTATAATCAATATCACTTTAAAATAATCATATATGGTTATTTATTTACACCATTATACCCATCTATGTAAGGTGGTGGTCAACAAAATATTACACCACGGCAGGGAGACAGTATTCTGTACGTACGCACGCGCGGTGATTTTGTTTTCTATAGGATGGATAGAAGGTGAAATAGGGTTGTTTCGTATTTATAATAACATATCATTATATAAGTAATACTAATTTTATTACTTTATAATGAGACAACTAAAGAAGAAGAAGTAGAAGAAGAAATAAACATGAAAGAATCGGAAGAAGATATTACCTCTTCTTCGACGCACCTCCTTTAAGCTTCCTCTTAAAGAAGTAGAGTTGGTCTTTTGAGAAGATCTGATCCTCCAAAATTTTTCTAGGGAAGTGGAGAAGAGAAATGGGCAGGGTATGGCTGAGCTTCAAGGATCAAAAGGGTGTGAAGTGAAGAGGGAAGGGGTGCCCTTTTTATAAGGGAGGAGAGGGGCACCTTTGGAAAAACTTAAAATATTATTTCATAATAAAGTCATATTCAGTTTATAATAGCTCCAAATTGATTTATTTAAAAGATAAAGTGGGGATGCGTCGAAATCATCTCAACCAATAGATTTTAGACAAGTTTATGTTACAATTTTAACCTTATCATTTAGATTTAACTCTATGTTAAATAATTTAACTTTTATTGTGTCTTCTTGTTTTATTACACTATATGGTTAATAAACTTACTATAACAAGCCAAACGAACCACAGATGGTTTATTATTAATATATATATCCTTATACAAGTCATTTGGCCAAACCTTATATTTTTTGGAAGAAAATAACAATTAATAATATAATATTTGTTTTAAAAACTATTTTATGTCAATTTTGACACTATTGGGTAATTGATTTTTTTGAAAATCATAACAGCATGCTTAGTTCGAAAAAAAGTTAATTAAATCAATATTAACATGTCATATTAACCTATAAAATTGTTTTAATTCATAAAAAGTCTGAAATTACATTTATTTGGTTATTTATAATATTAATTATGTTAATATTTCATTATTTAGGTAATTACTGCATCACAATTGTGTCATAAATAACATGAATTATTTAATGTCTAAAAATTATAAATAAAATACCATTAGGTATGAAATATTATTTTATTTCTAATGAATATTTATAGTCGAATTTATCTTATGCATAACTCTATATTAAAAATGAATTAGTTATTAAACTTTGATTTTAACTATTTTAACCCTTCTTTAAATAAATTAATAATAAATTTCCTAATATAATCCAAGTAGACCTAAATGGTCATATGTTTTTCCTAAGGTTGTTTTTGGTCGAATTAATCTTATTCAAAAAAATTAGGACATGTTTTATGGTAATAATAATATCATTTTTACCCCTAATTACCCTATTTACTTTTAACCGTGGAAAATAAAAGTAAAAAGTTACTATTCACCAAAAATTATTTTCATCTCATTGAACCACATTTTAGTCTTTGATATTAACTATGTCTCTAGGATTTTCAAAATTCCACTCACAAAAGCGGTAAAATTATGTTTTATGTGAATTTCCAAATTCTCCTAGGAGGTGGGTAAAAGACGGTGAAAAGTTCAATAAAATTTTTTTATATATAAAATTATTATAAAATGACTCTAATGAATTACATTGAACTTATATAGGTTTTATGTATCAATTTTTACCTAAAATAAATTTAAATAAAATAAATAATTATTTAAATAAAAAGTCGGTTTTTAAATAGTAACCCAGTGTTTTAAATATTCATAAAAAATTGAAAGATTTCAGAAAAATACCAAAAATTCACCCTAGGCTAATTTCGATATTCCGAATCCAAAAATGAAGTCCATTTTAAAAGATAAAATTTATAAAATTTTAAAACGTGGGTTTTACTATTCATAACGGCTAGTTTATATAACATATCGTTGTTTAGTGGAACTCGGTATTGCGTACAACACATGCTATCATGGAAGGTCGCGATTGCGTGTATTGCATGCCATTTCAGGGATGCGTTTAGTGAAAGCTCCTTTTGGTGTAGCGTACAACACAAGACATCAATAAAATTAAAAATAATATTTTTCATAAAATATCGAGGTCTTACAGTTACACATTAAAAAATCATTACGAATCATATATAAATAAATTTTTAATCAAAAGTTTTCTCTAAATATATAAATTTTTTATACGGGAAGAAATGTGGGCTCTCCTTCTTTGGTGATTTTATAGAGATCTGAACTGGTGTTGTCTGGATTAATGGCGGATTCTCTTGATTGTTTCTTTAATCCCTGAGATGTCTTCATCCCTATGGTGAAGGTTCCAAAGGTGATGTGATTGTATATGTTCTCGTTGAGGAAGAAAAGGTGGATGCACAAAACCCTAAGGTGAATATTGATTGAGTCATATCCTTTGCTTCTCATTCTAGGTTTTTCTCAAATCCTCATCAAACCTCAGAGTCCCTACAGAAATGAATCACCAAAAATGGGTCTATAGATTTTGTGGAAGAAAATCTAAAAATTATTGAAAACAGTCTCGAGGAGTGTCGGTTTTCCCTTTTTGCTCTGATTTCGGGCTTGTGAAGGGACTCTCCTTTGACGCTTGCTGATTTCAAAGATCTATTGCTTCAGAGCTAGGGTTTCTTTGAGGGGTGCTTGATTTTTCTTGGGAAAGGTATGTATCAATTTGTCTTTTCTTCCAAATAACTTCAAATATTTTCTTGGGGATTCAGTCCAATTCCCTTGAAGCTTGGGTTCATCGTTCTTCAACAATGAGACCCCTTATCGGACCCCATTACAATTAAGAGTTCTTCCACCCAAACATGGATTAGAATTAGGGGCCTTAGTTGGTTCTTTCTGGAATCCAGAAATTCTATGGGAAGTCTCTTCTCCTGTAGGTTCTCCTATTAAGGTTGACAAAGAAGTTGAACTCTCTAGTTTTGGTCACATTACTCGTGTGGTAGTTGAGGTTGATCTAGCTCCTAAGTTGATTGATATTATGTTTCTTTTGGCTGGTGCCTTTAAGCTTGAACTCTCAATTCAGTATGAATGGATACCAGGTTTTTTTGAATCCCGTCTTTGCATTGGTCACTCACGTGATCAATGTAGAAGGAATATAAGCTGTGTTCTGTGTAAATCAATTGGAAAATCTATTGATCAGTGTAAGAGCACACAACCAGGTATTAGACAAACTGGTAATAATGTCTTCAGAAAGAAGGATACTTCATCCTTTTCTAAGGTGCTCAAATAAGGCTTAAATGAGGCCCCTATTGGTGGGGATCCTGCATGCCCACCACAGCACATTAATATTGTGGTAAGTTGTGGTGATGCTTCCCTAAATGTTGCTACTGATTGTGTTAGGGGATCAACGAATTCATGGAAATCCTGGGCCTAATTGGTTGACAATGATTCTGACCGAGAGGCATTAATTCAAGAAAAAGTTAATATTGATATGGGTCAAGTAGTGTTGGCTTCTACTAGCAGTAAAGGGAAGTTGAAGCAGCTTGATTCTGATGGATTTGAGTTGCTGATGTCCATAAAACTATAAACTCCCTATGTTGAACAGACTAAAGGGTTGCAAGTTTCCAATGATAGTGTAGTTGGGACTTCACATGTGAACACTGGGACCATTGAGAGGTTTTCTGAGCTTGATGTTCAAGATTATTCACAAAATGATTCCCAGATTGGGCCCTCTGACCCTACTGTTCATGCTAGTGTAGCTCCTCTTCTCCATGATGAGGTGTAGAATGCCATCCAAGATAATGCACAACCTGATTTACAAGCTAATGTACCTGCTGATTATTCCTCCCAATTGCATAAATTTAATGGGGAATCCAAGGATATCTCACTGAAATCCTAAATTAACTGTCACAAGGTCCGGATAAAGCTGGTTTTAATTTTTTTTCTATGTTAGACTCAATAACCACACCTGAATTTTACTTGATCAATCTTGAGGGTCTTGAGAGTGCAGGTTGTATCAATAAAAAACATGGACACTTAATGCCTTATACTATTGGAGAGGTTCCAATAATGATATTAACCATTGATAATTTTGTTGATAATGCATCCACTGAAGATGTACTTACCATACAAGAGGTTGTGCAGAACGACATTCAGGGTGCACAGTAGTAGCAGATGGAGGTTGTCCAGAGTGTACTACAATAGGCTGGTGATAAGGGAGTTGTCCTATTTCAGGAGGAGGTGGTGGTCCCGGATGAACAGGTTGGTCAGAATGACCATAGTCAGGTATCAAATGCTATGGATTCTAATCAAGTGGAAGCGATGGCAGACAAGTCATGATATTTGCAGACAATTCAATGGAAAAGAAGGCATCATTCAGTGCCTCGGGTGGGAAATTGAGGTCGGGGCCGGCCTAGGAAGAGGTGATATTTACTGTATATACTGAAAATTTTATACTCCTTTTTGTGTGGTGTTGTAACCTCTTGAACATTTCTTCCTTTCCCTTATGTACCTCTACTTTTATTTTATAAATTTCAGCATTATGGATCCCAATCCATAGCGGAGCCGCTTAGGTATAAATAGTTTATACTATATTTCTTGAAAGGATAAACTCAAGGAGAAACATTATTACTCAAAAAACATATTGAGTTATGAAACACCCTTATATATTTGGAAATACATCAATCATAGAAAATAGTATGGAAGAATATAAATTTAATCAAATTTTATTTTTTCAATAATATATTATGATAACAAAAATCAAGATGATTGTAGTTACCCCATATAAAAAAATTGTTATGTAATATCAATGCATGCACAATGAAAGTTGATTGATATAGAAACCCTAACAGCTTAATATAAATTCTAATAAAACCCCCATGAAAGATATAAATCATGAAGATATAGTTAAAATGATATTAATAAATAAGATTCATTATATTATATATCAAATTTTTTTATACACACTATTTAAACGAAATTAGGTTCATATAAAAACTTGTCTATTAATGAATTAAGGTTTGAGGATAATCCTTAAAGTGTTTTATAATTTTTGAATCAAAATACATTTCAAACATCGAAGACATGTGATTTTGTTAATATTTTTATTAAATCATTTTTTTACAAATTAAATTCTTAAAAATTATATACACCATAGAAATAATAAATTGTTTCGTAACATTAAAACATGCCTCACTGAAGAAAAATGGAGATGATAAACTGTTATAACTTAAGATATAATGTAATAAAAATACCTAAAAATAGAGAAAACATGTTGTTGAAGTTAAAATTCAATAAATAAATATAATTTATGATATTTTTCATCCAAATGGTTATATAAACACAATTTATATGAAATTAGGTGTACCAAATAACATGTTTCTAAAAGTAGGATGTTTGGTGATGAAGTCATAATATCATGTCTAAATACTCTCATCCCTTAAAACTAACACCCTAAATAATCAAATTAAGTTAATTAAATATATCTCAAATATATATATTCATCTATTTTTAATTTTTTAATTTAAATATATTTTTTGGTATTTATTTTTCAAAAAAAAAATGTCTTATATCTGTTACATGGGGTTGTTCGGTTAATTTCATCAAAACACTTTCATTTTTTTTGTGGTATACATTATTATAAAATTTATTCCTAATAAAATTTTGGAGGTTTTTTTACATTTTTATTCCATTATGATAATACTTATACAATGATAACTGTTATTCTAAAATAGTTCGAAATTATAAAATGTTCCTTTATGAGTCTATTGAATTATATTAAAGTAACTATAAACATTTATAATTCTTATTACATATAGATTGCCAAAAGTTATAATTTTGTAACACTAGTACGGTCAATTTGTTTAAAACTATATTTTTTTATGTTATACATGTTAGGTGGTCATGGAAAAAAATGTCATTCATGGAGGTGGTAGTCTACACACATGCAAGATAAAATTTACTTTTTTCCTCAATAATCTTAAAGTAAGGTATAAAATGGATATTGTGATAGTACAGTATCACGTATTTATAGTAATAGTGTTGGGGTTATCATAACTTCATGTATATAATAGATTTTAGTGTTTTAGAAAAAAGAAATTATCTTGAGATGTTTGGTTGAGAGTATTACCTCTCCCTTAGAAGTTCTCTAAAAGGTAAAAACTTAAGACTCATTATCTAGGTCTTTTGGTTAGGCTAATGATTCAATGTAATAGGGAGGGTGGTTAGGAGATACTAGAATATTGTTTTGGTTGATACAAGTTTTTTAATTGGTGGATAAATGGGGAGGGGTGGTCTTAATTTACAATTAAAGAAAATGGATCTTTTTTTAAAACACACTTTATTTCTCAATAATATCACACCATTATTCAGGGAAAAGTCTCAAAAAAATTCAAATAGTGTATAAGAATATAGTTATTATCAATCCACCCCTACCATAAAATATAAAAACTTTTTTCAAATGTTTTTATCTCTTTCACTATACTAACCCACTTTTACACTAATTTAACCTTACATTAGCAACTCTAATTTAATTGTTGGGAACTATTTTTAGTGATTAAAAATAATATTAAATTAAATTAATATTAGGAAAAATCTGGTATTATATATTAATTGTATTTATTGATCTTACTGGGAAAATAAAAGGTTCAACGTATGTTAGCCAAAGCATCCACAATAGATTTTGTCTCAAAACTACTTCATTGATAAGGGCACACGTTTGAAGGGACCATAAATTAGAATCCCCTACTCCTTGGATGTGATGACCAACAGCCCCAACGCAGCTATCAGAATATAATTGATAATGGGTTTCTCTGTCATGATGATCTTTACCCAACCTACGTATGGAAGGAACCCAACGTCTCTCCCCATTATATGGTTCCGGTTGAGCCAGAGTTGACCATCCGAATACAAAAGTCTGTCATCCCCAAAATTGTAGTCCCCTTTTGTGAGGACATCAACTTTCCCAGTGTCTTCTCGCTCATGATCCTTGATTACTCGATGGACAATTGGAATTTCACGTCCATCAATGTTGAACACGACGATTTCTCCAGCAGGAATAGGATCATTGCTCATGTGCAGGAACAAAATGTCACCCCGCTTAAATCCAGGCTCCATGCTACCAGACAACACAACTACAACAGGTGACTCGCTACCAGTAACAATCGTCAATCCTTTCCATATTATCAGTGCAGAGGTGACAATCATCCCGAGAGTGACGGCTTGAGTGAGGACTTGTCTGATCTCAAGGGATCTGATGGAATCGACGGCATCGCCAATCCAACCCATCCTTCCCTCCTCCGTCGCCGGTTTTTTCACCCGCGTTCCGCTGCGCCCTTCGGTACGTCTCTCTCACTGGTTTTATATATTTAAATTATTTTATAATATAAAATTTCTAATAGATAGAAAATTTATTTATTTTTTGCTAGAGAATGTAACACATAAAAACCATTTGTTAGTAAAATTTCATTTTAATCATAATTTTCTTTCATGGAAAAATATTATCATGTTTTTTTGAATAAAATGAAATGAATTAGTTTTTTATAAAAATATTAAATTATATCTTTCTTGAAAATATATTCAGCAAAAAATATACCAAAATAATATATATTTAATTGATAATAACGAAAGATATTTTTATTATAATTAAAATACTACTTTTGATTCATAAGTTATATAATTTTAAAATAATTGAGTTAAAATTATTAACCTTATTCATTAAATAAATATTTGATCACTTATATGCTTTTATAAAATTATATGCCTCATTAGTATTCTTATAATATTTTAGATTGTATCAATATTGGAAAAACTGCATTTTTAACTATTAAACTAAAAATTAGTTATTTTAGATAAGTACAAAAATAATCCTCAGTTAATTTTCACATTATGAATATAAAAAAGGTAGTTTTTTTAATATTAAAAATAAATATGATTTATAAAAAATAATTTTAAAATATTTAACATATTATGTATTTAATTCTTATTTAAATATCTCTTAGGTTATAAAATGTAAAATATGGGTTTGTAAGGTAGCTAATCCATTAATAATAGAATAATAGTGACTGAAGGTGATATAAATATATATGTTTTTAACATTCCACAGACCGTGATGATGTTTCATACACCATGTATATAATAATTAGACTGCATAAAAATATTTATAACTTAATGCCTAATATGTGAATTCTTAAATGATTTAATACATCAAGAAATCTGGAGTGAAGTTTCACTAACTACCTAAAAATGAGATTTTGTATTGGATATTCCTTATTCCTATGATCTTGGAGTTATTTGGTGTTGTTTGCCTACTTTATCCCATGTATTAGATTGTTTGGGTTCATTATGAAAAAATTCTGCACATATAAAACATTGAATCATTAGTAAATCCTTTGGGTGAACAATATCTTCCTTCTTTGTATCTTTCTTTTCCCATCTACATGTTGTGGATTTATTCCCTCCTTAACAACAAATAATGTATCTTCAAGTCACCTTGAGGTAATTTACTGGGTATTTCTTCCCGCATTGTTAACATATAGGATATTTATTATTATTTTCTAAATCATCTTCATCACTCGTGTTCCCTTGAGACTCCTTCCTTTGCTTCTTGGATGGGTTCTGGATTTCAACTATGACAACATTTTTATTCATATTTCATGATGATTGGTTTAGAATAATCATCAGATTTCATAGTATGACTTCCATTATAATTGGATGATCATTTTGATAATCACTGCATTGTCCCTTGTACATATTATTATATGTCTTCATTCAAGTTCTAGTGGATATTAAAAAAGGGATTGATTTGAGTGTTGAAAAAATATCATCATAAGAGAATTATCCACGATAACCAATGGGAAATATAATCTTCAGATGTCTCACAATATAATACCAACTATTAACCTATAATTATTTATGTATATGTTATATCATAATTAATTTAGCATATATCATTCATATATTAGCCTATATAATTCTTAGATCAACTTATATCATCCTTAGTTCAAATTATATCAATCATAGCATAACTTACGTTACTTTTATTTGGGTGATCCTATACTTCATAACATATCCCCTCAAAGTAACAAGAAAATAAATCCTCCAAAAAAGTTTATAAAGAGAATATTATTAACCAAATCTTATCTAATGGGATTTTCGATATATTTTCTTGGTTTTGGATATTTTTTATGAACCATGTAACAACTGAGTTAATACCCAACAAACAATCAGTGTGGTTATTAAACCCTAGGTAAAACTATTCCAAATCCAATGTCAAATTTCCAGTATCCAAACAAGGATATAATTGGATTTTAAATCACAACATCTCTACTTTCCAATATTTTAATATATTATCTTATAAATAAGATTTTCCCCTAGACTTATTCCTATGGTTTTCACTATGTTCAAGTCACCCTTATTGTAAAAAATGACCAGACATTACTTTGATTCCAACTATAGCTATCCAAGACATAAAATGAATAATATTTCATAATTATTTACATAATTTTCCATGAAATTAAAGATGATGATTTAGAGGAATATTTTTAAAAATAAAGGAAATATAAATACAACATATTAAATAGAAAGAAACATATTTATTTAAATCCATATATAGTGCTCTAAACCCCCATATATCTTTTAAAACGTGAAGGGATATCCTAGAAAAAATACATAAGTAAAAGTGTGAGCTAAAAATACTTCGAAGGTAATAAAAACAAAAATAGTGAATAACAAGAAATTAAGGATTCATAACATGATATCAAGATGAAAGTGGTCATAATAGTGGAAACATGGAATTGGGAAATGAAATCATAAAATCATGGAATTATGAAATATATAACAAGAACCCATATCACGACTTTATAAAACTAATTCAAGGGTCACTCTCATTACCATTATCATAATGTTGAAAAAGAATCATGGTGGATTAGGGTCACTCAGTAATATATTGAATCAAATCTTATGATATATAAATCTTTACTCATTACATTAGTGGGGTACATAATCTCTGGTCCACCCATTATATAACATAGTGATATTAGACTAATCACATGTGCATCATACATAATGGACAATGTCCCATAATGGATTAGAATTACTCCATAATTTCATATATAACTTCTCATGACATATAAATCATTACCCAAATAATTATAGAGACATATAATTGTGTTACCACCCATAAATTAATTAGAATCATACATATTCATGCCACATGAGGAACCAAATCCATAATAAACAAAGATCATTATAAATCCCATGAGAAGGATGTGGGTTTCAAAATTATGATTCATAGAATAAACAAAATATAAATCATATGTGTTCCCAATATTATAATTAAATAAATAATTTTGATGTTGAAATTTTAAAATTAATCATGTTATTTGATCATTGATTTCCAATATCTAGATTCCCATGAAGGATTTAGGAGAATAATAAATTAAACACACACAACTTTGGTCGGAATTTATGAAATAATAAAAAGATTTTTTAAATTAAGAAAAAATAATATTATGTTCTATAAAAATTAAATTGAACCAAAATGGTAATATGTAATTTAATTAAATTTTTTTGAGTTATTATTTATTTAAAAATCATTAGATGGGTGTGGTGCTTAAGATGTGGCCATAAATATGAAAATTGCACTGAATCAGGTTTATATTAATGTGATAATTTTAAAGTATCCTGAAATATTTTGTAACTGAAAAAAAAACTAATATTAATATTTATCTAATTACATCATTATGTTACATATGTATAAAAATAGTAATGTTTACTTGAATAATATTTCATAAAATGGAGAAAAAGAAAGATAATGTTTTAAATCATGTTAATAAGAAGGTTAGGATATCCCATATGTTTATGTTTTAAAAACAATTTCATTAAATACCACATAGTAAAAAAATTAAACATATTATTGAAAACGTGATAAGTTAAATTTTTTATTCTCGTGATATAACACTTAATTAGGATTCCCTTTAAAAAAGGATAACAATGGTGGGAAGAGAAATTATGGACATGTAGGGGGAACCGTCGATTTAGAGTACTGTAAATATTCATAACATAGATTATATTTCAAAAAGAATTACCACTCATAAATTCTAAGTATTTTAATTATAATATATCTCTAAATATTAAAATAGGTTATTCTATATATATCAAAAGTAAAAAACTAAAGGAGAAACATTATAACTAATGAAAATATATTATTTAGAAAAGGACCCTTATATTTTAGGGAAGACATAAATCTAATCCCACATTAAGGATGGTCATTTATTAAAGTTAATTTTACATGTTACATAATATTTTATTATACTAAAAATTTTGGTGGTTGTAGTTAAGGAATAAAAATGAACATTGGTGCAAAAAATCTATGCATGCCTCAATGAATGGTGAATAAGACAGAAACCCTTTAACATAAGATCTGTTCTAATAAAACCTAATTCAAAGTGAGAAACCTTGAATTTTATGTTAACATCAAATTACTAAATATAATTAATGATATTATATATCTAATTGGTAATGTAAACACCATTAATTGAAATTAATTTCATACAAAATCATGTATCTCAAAAAAATAAGTTTTGATGTGAAAGAAAAATGGATTTAGTATTTTTCGAGTCAAAATTAATTGGTAGATTTTAAATCATATGGTTATATAAATTCAATGAATTAAATAATAAATTATTAAAAATTACATTATTTTTAAGTATGTACCCCATAAATGTATAAATTTGGTTCATTATTTTAAAATGTGTCTCAATTAGGAGAAATTTAGATGAAAACCCCTTTATGCTTAAGATACGTTCAAATAAAAAACCCTTTAAATAGAGAAATATTAATATAATGTAATGAAAATAAAACCTAATTCATGATATTGTATATAGAATATCAATTATACACACCATTTTAAAAAATTTAGGTTCACGAAAGAACATGTGTCTAAAAGAAGGATGTTTTGTGGAAAAACAACTACCTCATGTTTGAAAGTGATCTAAAATTAATTTAGTGTCATGAATAGTCAAATTAATATCATTATATATATATATATATTAATGATATATATTCATCCATACCTAATTTTATAATTCCCACCAATTATATTTTTGTATTTATTTATTGTTTTGTTTTCTTATACATGAGTTACTTATGGTTTTTTCAGTTAATTTCTTTGTAAAAATTTTGATTTATTGACCACAGTCTGAGGTGTTGTAAAATAAAATCATGATCCACAAAACTTTTGAGGCATATATCCTTTATTATTATATTTTTATAATACTTATAAATATTTAAATTTTATCACACAATATATCTAAATTAATAAAGGTTCATTGATAAGTCTATTAAAGGTAGTTGGAGTTACTACAAAAAATATTATTCTTATTAGAAATATATTTTCATAAATTGACATTATATAATAAAAATAGAATCGAAATAATCATTATTCAAATACAAATTAAATTTATAATGTCCTTTATATTAGGTGTTCATGGTAAAAAACATGTTGTTCTTGTAAGTAGTTGTCCAAACACACATATAGTGACTTTTTCTTGTTTCTCAATGATTTATGATGTATATATAAAATGAATATTCCATTAATATAAAATTAATAATATATAAACTTATATTGTTATCATATCTTCATGGATATAGGGTATCTAATGGGTTTTTATGAAGAAAAGAGTTAGAGATGTTGGGTTGAGAGTATTACCTCTCTCATGGAAGCACTCCATTAGGTAACATCATAAGACTTGTTTTCATAGACATTTAATTATGCTAAAGATTAAAATATATGGTCAAGGTTTTCAAAATACAATTTGGAACAATTTATATTGATCAATGTATTAGTAATGGGTGGATAAATAGTGAGGAGTTTTTTCCCTTTTAATATGTGATAAAAATGTTATATTTTTAAAAATTCATTATTTCTTAATAATATCACTCCATTATTTTAGGAAAAATACTAAAATAATATCAAATAATAGTTCTATGATATAGTTAGTATCAAAACACCATTCAAAATCCAATATAAATCATCATTTCACATATTTCATCCATTTTCACTATGTTAATCCTCTTTTACCATAATTTACCATGACATTGGTAACTCTTCTTTGAACCTTGGAAATTAATTTTAAGGGAAAAATTTTAAAATTAAAATTAAATATTAATTTGAACACTCTGATTGTAACGCCCCGACCCCAGTTACCAAGATTCAGTGAATTATTAAATACCACTGGCATGATACAAAGAATCATGTCCCGAAAGAATGATCAGTTTAGTATCCTTGGAAGTATAAGATACATTCATAAGTTTTACATTACATCATGAAATAAAATCATCAACCAAAATTTTCCCCTTTTGAACACACTTATATCCTTAGCCTATCCCTACAGGTAAACCATAAAATACTTTTCACATCCTGGGAAATATAAAACATAGAAAGGGGTGAGCTCAGATGCTCAGTAAGGATAACAATATAGTGGAAACATTCCTAAATACTCATAAACATTTAAGGCAATGTAAAAGACTAAAAAAGGCATGTTAAACTTAAAATTTAGAATAATATGGAAAATATAAAATAAAATAATTCCATTTACTTATTCACATGGATATTCTACTAGTCTAATAATCACATGCAATATCAATAGAAACATTCATAATGATGGAATGAATAATGTCAAACATCATAACCACATAGTCAAGGCCTTGTGCCAAGACTAAAAATAAGATTTTATCAAGTCCTTGTGTCAAGACACTAGTTTGTCTCATGAGACCTACTGATGCAACGAGGAGCTATAGCAGGGGCTCCATCCATCACTTTCTAAGTCTAATGCATTCCTTATATGAAAAGTTTTAAACATAACATAAACATTTGTATTAAAACAAGAATGCGAAATGTCAATACATTATCCATAAACCATGAATGGTGTAAAAATAACACATCCACAATAAATCATATCAAATAACCTTTAATACAATATGGAAGTTTTGTATCATAATAAATCAACTTCAAACAATCTTAAAATCCATCAAAGGATGTTGATATAGATGAAATCAAAACTTTTTTAGAGAAATATCTATTTCTATTTTGAAATCATTTAAAAGTCATATAATTATAAAATAAAACATTTATTTTGAAAATATTCTTATAATATTGTATGGGAATCTTTCATGATGATATAATGGTGGAATAACCACACCCGCTGTATAAGTTAAAAAAAGACATTCTTACTTTATTTTGTCGAAAAGGTCATAAAGTACCTTGATAGGAAAAAGAATGAAAGATTCTTTTCAATAAATATATGGTCAAATAAGGGTATAAATGACTTTAAAACTTAGTATAGTAAATAGTAAAAATGTTTTGAATACATTTATAAGAAAACATGGAAGTGGATGATAAAGAGGCCCTAGTAGATACTTACGTAAAAACAACCTCAGACAATAAAGAGATTTGAAAATTAACCCTTAACTTTTAATTTTCCTTGGTTGAGGGTACGTTAACCTCCTATATAATATTTAAATAATTGTTATTAAATTATAAAAGAACCATATAATTAAATATTATATCATATATGATCTTCTAATATTACTTTGTTAATAATATTTTAGTATTATCGTTGTTTCAGGTGTTAACTGATTTGTTTTCCTTTATATGTTTTGTTAATTAAGTCGTGTTTTTTATGGAGAGGATGCATTTTATTCATATCCAAAATTATATTACGTTCTTAAAAATTATTTTTAATCATCAAATGAAAGTTATTCTTGAATTATTCCATGGAGAATGAATCTCATCACGTTCGTGGAGACGGTAATCTGTACGTACGCACGAGCGAAAATGTCATTCAATTGAAGGTAAAATCATATATAATTGAATTTTATTTAATATATACAAAATCATTTACATTTTATATTTATTATTTAAATCAATTATATTCATTATTATACCCATCCAAAATAATGCAGTGTTTGAATAATAAACTACACCACGACGTGGAGACATAAGTCGAATGTACGCACGTATGGTGAATTTGCAATATATAGGATGTATAGACTAAAGAACATGGTTGTACCATATTTATAATAACATAATAGTATATATAAGATACTAGAGATATTATTTTATAATGGAAAAAACAAAGAAATAGGAAGTGGAAGAAGAAAACAACTTGAAAGACGTGATGAAATATTTACCACTTCTTTGGGTTCTTCCTTTTGATTTGATCAAAAGGGCTCCTTATGATGGATTTATGATCAAAGTAAGGCCTATATAATTAATATAGGAAAGTTGGGATGTTATTGGGCAGTATTTGGACGATCTAAAAGACTTTGGAGGTGTGAAATTAACAGAATGGGAAGTTCCCTTTTATATGAGAGGTGAGGGTCGCTTTAAAAAAACATGAAATATTATTTTATAATAAAATAATTTTCGGTTTTTAATGGATAAAAAATGATTTATTTAGAGGATAAGGTGGAGAAGTTTCATAAAACCCTCAAGAAATAGGTTTTATACAGGTTTAGGTCACCATATTAACCTTATCTTTTAGATTTAACCCTTAGTTAAATAGTTTGTCATTTACCATGTCTCTTTGTATTTTTATATGATATGGTTAATAAACTTACTATAAACTTATAAGAGAACCCAAATAGGTTCATTATTAATATATATAACCTTATATAAGTCCTTTTTTTAATCCTTATATTTTTAGGAATAATATATCCATTAATAATATAGTATTTGTTTTAAAAACTCAATTATGTCAATTTTGACACTATTTAGTATTTAATTTTTGTAAAACTCATAAAAGCATGATTACTTCAAAAAAATTATTTCATAAACCCTAACATGTCATATTGACCTATTAAATTATTTCAATTCATAAAAAGTCAAAATTACATTTATTTTGATATTTATAATATAAATTATTTTAATCTTTCTTTAATAATGTAATCACTGCATCATCGTTGTGTCATAAATAAATTAATATATTTAATTTATAAAAATTATAAACAAAATACGAACATGTATTAAATCGTTTTATCTTTCTACTAATTATTTTTAGTCTTATTTATATTTTGTGTAACCCTATATTAAAAATGGTTTAGTTATTAAACATTGAATTTAACCCTTTTAACTCTTCTTTAAAAATAATAATAATAAATGTCCTAATCTAATCCAAGTGGACCAAATCGGATCATATTTTATTCCTAAGGTTGTTTTTTGTCAAATTAAACTTATCCAAAAGAATTATGATATGTGTTAGGGTAATTAGGATATCATTTTTACCCTTAATTACCCTATTTACTTTAAGCCGTGGTAAATAAAAGTCAAAAAGTTATTATTCACCAAAAAATATTTTCATCTTATTTAACCAAATTTTACTTAATTATATTAATTTCCCCATAGATTTTTGAAATTCAACTCATATAAGTGGTAAAATTAAGTATTATGCAAATTTGCAAATGCTCCTAGGAGGTGGGTAGAAGACGGTAAAAAGTACAGTAAAATTTTTATATATCTAAGATTATTATAAAATGAGTCCAATGAATTAAATTGAACTAATATTGGTATTATGTATCTATTTTTACCTAAAATAAATTTAAATAAAATAAATAATTATTTAAATAAAAAGTCAGTTTTAACCAATAACGCAGTGTTTTCACTATTCATCAAAAATTGAATGTTTTAAGAAAAATACCAAGAATTCACCCTTAGCTAATTTTGATATTCCAAATCCAAAAATGAATTCCATTTTGAAATATAAAATTTATAAAATTTCAAAAACTGGGTATTACTATTCATAACGGCTAGTTTGATTGGTTGTGGTGTGTTAGAATCTCAAAGTTGCGTACAATGCTAGCTATTGAATTATTCAAAGGGAAACGTACCGTGGAAGCTTGGGGTGTTACATTCTCTCCTAAAAATAATTTCATCATAGAAATTTCTAGAATATTACTGCATAATAAGATTCAGTTGGTTTTTCATCATAAGTTCCTTGGGTTTAAACATTGCCTCTTCCGTCTTATGGTTTCTCCAAAGAACTTTCACCAGACGAGTCGTCCGATTTATAAACACTTGTTCTCTGGTATCGAGAATTTGGAAAGGCTCTTCACAATAAGACAGATCAGGTTCTAGTTCAATTTCCTCATAGGTGAGTACATGTGTTGGGTCAAGAATGTATTTTCTCAACAGTGATACATGGAATATATTGTGAACTTTGGAGATACTTGGAGGCATTGCCAAACGATAAGCTACAAATCCAATAGGTTCTAGAATTTAGAAAGGTAGGATGTACTTGGGACTTAATTTACCCTTCTTACCAAAACGTATAACACCCTTCCATGGGGATACATTCAAGAAAACATGGTCTCCTACTTGAAATTCCAAAATCATTCCTTCGGTTATCGGTATATCTCTTTTTCCTACTTTGGCCTGCTTTGATGTGGGTATGGATGACCTTCACCTTTTCCATTGTTTTCTCAAAATGTTCTAGTTCTACAAGTTTTCTTTCAACAAAATCATACCAACAAGTTGGTGTGCGACACCTCTTGCTATATAACGCTTCATATGGTTCCATCTGAATACTTGAATGGAATATATTGTTATAGGAAAATTCTACCGGAGGTAAATATTGATCCCACGTACCTTGAAAGTCAAGTTATCAAGATCTCAATAGGTATTCTAAGGTTTGAATAGTCCATTCTGATTGTCCATCGGTTTGAGGGTGGTAGGCAGTGCTCAAATAAGGTTTAGTATCTAGGGCCTTTTGAAGACTTTTCCATAATCTTGATGTAAAATGGGGATCACGATCAGAAACAATCGATAGAGGTACTTCATGATGTCTTAAAACATCATTAATATATAGTCTTTCCATACATTCAAGTGGTAAATATTTTCTTATAGCATGATAATGTGCTTAAATGGTAAGACGATAAACAATGACCCATATTGCATCATTACTTCTAAGAGTCTTTGGTAGCCCCATGTCAAAATCCATCATAATATTATCCCATTTCCACTCAAGTATGGGAAGAGGTTGCATGACTCCTCCAGGTTATTTCCTTCCTGCTTTCACTTTTTGATAAACCATACATCTTGACACAAAATCAGTAATCTCCCTCTTCATGTTGTCCCACAAAAAATGTTCCTTCAAATCTCTATACATATTAGTGCTAATAGGGTGTATATAGAAATTGGAGCTATGAGCATCATCCAACAATTCCCTTTCTAGATCAGGTAAATTGGGAACACAAAGTCTCTTCCCAAATTTCAAAATCTCATCTTCATATATGAAGTCACTCAATCTCCCATCTTTCACAGCTTTAACCATCTTTTGAAACTCCTCATCATCTGTCTGAGAACTCATTATCCTTTAAAGTAAAGATGGTTTGGAAACCATTTGAAAATACATATATGTTTCACCTTCCATGGTGATTCCCATATCCATGTTTACTAGATCCATGAAAATAGAATCCCTTGCAATTCTCATCTTGCTCAAAACTCCATGATATTTTCTACTCAAATCATCTACCACCTTATTTTCCATCCCTGGGGGTAGTGTATAGTGAAATAATAATCTTTGAGTTGTTCAAGCCATCACCGTTTCCTTATGTTGATTTCTTTTTGTGAGAAAATATACTTCAAACTCTTGTGATCTGTATAAATATCACATTTTTCACCATAGAGATAGTGTCTCCATATTTTCAGAGAAAATATTACACCTTCTAACTCAAGATCATGAGTGGGAAAGTTTTGTTCATGAATTTTTAGCTCCCGTGATTCATAGGCAATGACTCTATCATTCTTCATAAGGAAACAACCAGGTCTTTTCTTTGATGTATCACTATAAATAACAAATTCATCATTCCCTGATGGTAGATTCAAAATAAGAGAATTGACTAATATTATCTTCAGTTCTTCAAAACATTCTTCATGCACTTTTTTCCAAACAAATTTAAAACATTTACATGTGACCTTGGTTAATGGGTTAGCCAACAGAGAAAAATTCTAGACGAAATGCTGATAATAACCTTCTAAACCAATAAAATTGAGTACCTCAGTTATACTCGTTGGTGATGGAAATTCATGGATTGCCTTGGTCTTTGTAGGATCAACATAGATTCCATCCTTAGAGACAATATGTCCAAGAAAATAAATCTCTTGAAGCCAGAATTCATACTTATTAAACTTCCCGTATAATTCATTTCTTATAAGAGTCTTTAGAATTATGTGCAAGTTATTTCCATGATCATCATATATTTTTGAGTATACCAAAATATCATCCATAAATACCACTAAAAGTCATCAAGATATTCTTTGAAAACTCTATTCATTATATCCTTGAAAACAGAGTTTGCATTAGTCAATCCAAAAGGCATTACTGTAAACTCATAATTCCTGTACCTAGTTCGAAATGTGGTTTTCAAAATGACTTCCTTCTTCACACACAACTGGTGATATCCAGGACGAAGGTCAATATTTGAAAAATATTGAGCTCCATGAATTTGATCGAATAAATCATCAATGTGAGGTAGGGGATATTTTTTCTTTATTGTTATAGCATGTATCTCCCTATAGTCAATACACAACCTCATAGATCCTTCTTTCTTCTTGACAAAAAGAACAAGGGCTCCCCATGGAGAAGCAATAGGGTGAATAAATACCTTATTACTAAATTCCTCTAGTTTTTTCTTTAGTTCCACTAACTCCATAGTCTCTATTCTATAAGGGGTCTTTGATATGGACCTTGAACTAGGAATTAAATCAATGGAAAACTCAATTTCATTGTTTTGGAGGATGTCCAGGTAAATCCTATGGAAACACATCAACATATTCTTACACAATAGGTACATTATATATTTGAACATTCCTTTCCTCACCCATAGTTATTTCATTTTCTTCCACCCTAATAATTGAATTTAGTAGAGCTACTAGGGGAGGATCTAGATAAGAATTAGGTGGTGACGTTTCTACTCTAAATATAAGGTACTCCTTATCATCATCGAGAATTGTAACCTCATTCTTTTTACAATAAATTTTTGAATCATGGTTCGAAATCCAATCCATACCAAGGATTATATCAAATTCAATCATCGGTATGACAATGAGATCAGCAGATAAAGAAAATTTCTATTCCCTAATGGGAATTGATTCACAAAACATTGTTGCAGTGATACTTCACTTATGAGTTTTGACTGACAACTCCCTTGTTAGATCAAATTGGAAATATCTAATTTTCCTATAAAACTAAGAAGATATGAAACAATTCGATGATTCAGAATCAAATAAAGCATTGGCTAAACATGAGGAAACCATTAAATTAACTGCAACCATGTTTTTCGGAGCTTCAACCTCACATTAGTGATCGCATAAGCTTGGTGTTGCTCCCTTGAACTTTTATGAGGTAAGTTACCTTGGTTCTTAGGACATTAATTTACATAATGCCCCTTTTCTCTACAATTGTAGCATTCAACATTAATATCCTCTTTCTTCCTCGTGCAATCATGATCTTGGTAGCCTTTTTCACCACACTTGTAACAGACTATCATTCCCTTCAGGAAATTAATTGGGTGTTTCTTCCCACATTTACCGTAGGATGGATATTAAACTTTTCCATTCTTCCCCTTATTTCCATTTCTAGAGTGTTCAGCAGATCTCTTCTTCTACTACTTTGCTTTAAAGTCATAAGACTTAGAGAATTATTTTTCTTTCTTGATAGCACATGAGACAATATCTCCGTATGATAAGAAGGATTGTGAGACTAATGCTCCCTAGAGAAATGGTTTCAACCAATCAATGAATCGATCAATCTTACTTTTTGGGTTATGTATATAACCTATTGCATGTATTTCTAACCTTGTAATGTTCACCTCATACTTTGTGACATTCTCATCCCCCTTTTTCTTCAGACTCAGAAATTGGCATTCCATATCCGTTCGATGGTCACAAGGAAAGTATTTTTCTAAGAAAATATCATTAAAATACCTCCATTCCATGTTTTATACTTCTTTATCTTCCTTTGTGTTTTGGATTAATGACCACCATTGATCTGCATCTCCTGTGAGGCGATAAACTGCCATGACAACTTTTTCCCATTCGCTACTCCCCAAAGCATGAAATATTTTCTCTAAGGAATTTATACATTTCTCATATACTAATAGATTTATACTCCCATTTAATGATGGTGGTTGTTGCCTCATGAAGAGGTCTAACATTAATCCTCTGTGTTATGGATCAGGGTTCTCTATACGGGTAAGGTTATTATTCATAACCTGAGTGAGTTGTCCTAGTATGGTGATAAGTTGATCAGCACCAGTGGCATCACCAGCTCCACTATAATTATCTTGAGTAGGAGGGAAATACCTACATGGATTACGTGTGTTGATACAGTTTCCATTCCTTCCACTAGGCTCCATTTATAAACAATGGCATAAACTAGATTAGTTTATGAATTAGAATACATAATTCCAAACATGTAAAACACTTAACATAAATTTAACAGTTTGTAGATATAATCCATAATCATAAAAATGATTTATTTGAGAAAGTATATACTCATAAACCCTTCATAATGGTTTTTAAAGAAAATGATAATTATCATAAGCATATCCCCTGGGAGTGTCGTAACCAAGAGTGAAGTAAGGCCCGTTGTCATGCACCTGTTCCCGTTCGAGTCGAGCTCAAAGTAGTGTTTTTGGGTTTTACCCCTAGGTACATCTGTGCTAGAGCTGCCTCTACCTGCTCATATCCAGAAAGGGATGTATTTCTTGGAAAACTCACAAAATCCATAAAATACCAAAATTCTAGGAATTTCATCTATACTAATCCTCAAAGTCTATCTTAGGGTAATGTTCTCTGATCAGAGTTTTTCTAAATCTAGTTTATAATGTTTGTACTAAACTTCCTCTAATACCAACGGTAACGCCTTGACCCCAGTTACCCAGATTTGGTGCATTATTACACAACATTGGCATGATACAAGGAATCATGTCCCGAAAGACTGGTCAGTTCAGTATCCTTGGAAGTGCTGGATACATTCATAAGTTTTATATTACATCATGAAATAAAAACTTCAACAACATTTTCTCCCCTTTTGAACACACTTATATCTTTATCCTATCCCTAAAGGTCAACCATAAAATACTTATTCAAATCTTGGGAAAAATAAAACATAGAAAGGCGTGATCTCATATTCTCAGCAAGGATAACAATATAACAGAAACTTTCATAAATAATCATAAAAATTTGAGGGAACGTATAAAACTAAAACAGAAGCCTTTTAAACTTAAACATCAGAATAACATGGAAAAGATAAAATAAAATAATTCAATTTACTTATTCACATGGATATTCTACTAGTAAAATAATCACATGAAATATCAATAGCCACTTTCATAATGATGGAATGCATAATGCCAGACTTCATAACCACATAATCAAGGCCTCGTTTCAAGACTAAAAATAAGATTGTGTCAAGGCCTTGTGACAAGAAACTAGTTTGTCTAATGAGACCTATCGATGCATCGAGGAGCTACAGTGGGCTCTACTCATCACTTACTAATTCCAATTCATTCTTCATATGAAAAGAATTAAACATAACATAAACATTTTTATTAAAACTAGAACACAAAATGTTAATACTTTATCTATAAACCATGAATGGTATAAAAATAACACATCCATAGTCAAATATATCACATAACCTTCAATACAATATGGATGTTTTGTGACATAAAAAATCAACTTCAAACAAGCTTAAAATACATCAAATGATGTTGACATAGATGAAATCAAAACTTTTTTAGAGAAATATCTCTTTTTATTTTGAAATCATTTAAAAGTCATGTGATTATAAAAGAAAACATTTATTTTTAAAATATTCTTATAAGATTGTATGGGAATCTTTGACGATGATATAACGGTGTAAAATAGCCACACCCGTCGTATAAGTTAAAAATAATACATTCTTAAGTTAATTTTGTCGAAAAGGTCATAAAGTACCTTGTTTGGAAAATGACGGAAATATTCCTTTCAAAACATATATGGTCAAATAAGGGTATAAATTAGTTTATCCCATAATATAGTAAATAGTAAAAATGTTTTGAATTACATTTTTAAGAAAACACGTTTGTGGATGATAAAGAGTTCCCAGTAGATACTTACGTAAAAACAATCTCAGATAATAAAGAGATTGTGAAATTAACCCTTACCATATACATTTCCTTGGTTGGGGGTACATTAACCTACTGTATAATAGTTAAATAATTTTTATTAAATTATAAAAGAACTATATAAGTAAATATGGTATCATATATGATCTTCTAATATTACTTTGTTAATAATATTTTAGTATTATCGTCGTTTCAGGTGTTAACTGATTTGTTTTTCTTTATATATTTTGTTACATAAGTCGTTTTTGTTATGAATAGGATTTATTTGATTCATATCCCAAAGGATATTAAATTTCTAAAAATTATTTTTAATCATAAAATGAAAATTATTCTTCAATGATTATGATGGGGAATAAATCACTTCGTGTTCGTGGAGACGATAATCCGTATGAACACACGAGCGAAAATATCATTCAATTGAAGGTAAAATCATATATAATTGAATGTTATATCATATATAAAGAATCATTAACATGGTATATTTATTATTTAAGTCAACAATATTCATTATTATACCCATCCAAAATAACGAAGTTTTTGAATAACAAACTACACCACGACGTGGAGACGGTAAGTCGTGTGTACGCACCTATGGTGACTTTTTCATTTATAGGATGGATAAAATAAAGAATATGGTTGTACCATATTTATAATAATATCATAGTATATATAATATACTATAATTATTATTTTATAATGAAAACAACAAAGAAAGAGGAATTCGAAGAAGAAAAGAACTTGAAAGAGGTGATGAAATATTTACATCTTCTTCAGGGTCTTCCTTTTGATTTGATCAAAAGGGATCCTTAGTTTGGATTTATGACCAACTAAATGCCTATAGGATGAATATAGTAAAGTTGGGAGGATATTTGGGTAGGGGTTGGTCGAGACAAAAGGATTTGGAGGTGTAAAATTAAGAGAAGGGGAAGTGCCCTTTTATAAGAGAGGTATGAGTCACTTTAGGAAAACATGAAATGTTATTTTATAATAAAATCATTTTTCGCTTCTAATAGCTCCAAAATTATTTATTTAGAGGATAAGGTGGGGATGGGTTTAAAACCTCTCAACCAATAGGTTTTAGAAAGGTTTAAGTCACCATATTAACATTATCTTTTAGATTTAACTCTTAGTTAAATAGTTTTTCATTTACCATGTCTCTTTGTATTTTTATATTATATGGTTAATAAACTAAACATAAACTTCCAATATAACCCCAAGTGATTCATTAATAATATATATAACCTTATAAAAGTCATTTTTCTGAACTTTATATTTTTAGAAATATTATATCCATTAATAATATAGTATTTGTTTTAAAAACTCAATTATGTCAATTTTGACAATATTTAGTATTTTATTTTTGTGAAAATTATAACAACATGATTACTTCGAAAAAAATTATTTAATAAACCCTAACATGTCATATTAACCTATTAAATTAGTTTAATTCAAAAAAATTCTCAAATTAAATTTATTTGGATATTTATAATATCAATTATTTTAATCTTTCTTTAATAACGTAATTACCGCATCATCATTGTGTCATAAATAAATTAAATTATTTAATGTCTTAAAATTATAAATAAAATACCATTATTTAGGAAATATTTTTATCTTTCTAATAAATATTTATAGTAGAATTTATATTGTGTGTAACCCTATATTAAAAATGGTTTAATTATTAAACATTGAATTTGACTCTTTTAACTCTTCATTAAATAAAATAATAATAAATGTCCTAATCAAATACAAGTGGACCAAAGGGGGTCATATTTTATTCCTAAGGTTGTTTTTGGTCGAATTACACTTATCAAGTAGAATTAGAACATGTTTTAGGGTAATTATGATATTATTTTTACCCTTAATTACCCTATTTACTTTTAATTGTGGTAAATACAAGTCAACAGTTACTATTCAACAAAATTATTTTTATCTTATTGAACAAAATTTTGCTTACTGATATTAACTGGGTCTCTCGTATTTTTTAAATTCAATTCAAAAAAGTGGTAAAATTAAGTTTTATGCAAATTTCCATATGCTCCTTGGAGGTGGGTAAAAGGCAGTAAAAAGTTCAATAAAATTTTTATATATCTAAGCTTATTATAAAATGAGTCAATGAATTAAATTGAACTTATATATGTATTATGTATATATTTTTATATAAAATAAATTTAAATGAAATATATAAATAAAAAGTCGGTTTTAACCAATAACACAGTGTTTTTCACTATTCATAAAAAATTGAATGTTTTTAGAAAAATACAAAAAACTCACCTTAAGATAATTTCGATATTAAGAATCCAAAAATAAAGTCCATTTTGAAATTTAAAATTTATAAAATTTTAAAAAGTGGGTATTACTATTCATAACGGCTAGTTTGATTGGTTGTAGTCTATTAGAATCTCAAAGTATTGTACAATATTGCAAGCTATTGCATTATTCAAAGGGAAACGTACCGTGAAATCTTGGGGTGTTACACTGATTATATTTATTTATGTTATAAAATAAAATAACATTTCAATGTGTTAGAGAATTTAATTTTATAATTTTGACACATATAGCATAAAACACATTTCAGAAAAATTTTCATTTTATTCTTAGAATTTATGTGTGAGATAATATTATCAATTTTAAGGCATAAAATATATTATTATAAAATTTTATTTGCATTTAATCCCATTTCGAAACCATATTTTACAAAATAATACCTATTTAAATGAAATGACCAAAAATGGTTCTTTATTATAATTAAAATATTACATTAAATTCATTGGGTTTTTATGTTTAAAATAGTATATTCAAAATGAATAACCATATTATATAATTACATATTTCATTAATAAAAGGATTTATAAAATTATGATTCTCACTTTTTTTCTTAAGAAAATAAAAGGCATACTTTTTTAAGAAAAAATATATTGTTCACTATTTAACAAAAAATCCATTATTTTGTAAAGAAAAAAAATATTCCTAATCACATTTTCACATCATCAATATAATAATCGATGTAATATTACTATTTTGAACATATATAATTAATAAACCTTAATTTTAATATATGAAATCAATAATGTATTTAAAATAATATTTTTAACAAATATAACATAATTTATAAAATAAAAAATATGTGTTTTTTAATTAGAAACAATAGTTTTATTATAATAAAATAAATACCAATATATATATATTGACTTGTAAAATGGTTTCATGAATTTGAAACATGATATTATATATAAATTTCATGTTATTTATAGAAATGGTCTTTTGCAAAATGGGATTACAATCCATATTTTTAAAAATCAATTAGTGGATTGAGAATTATAATAGTTTTATGATTTTGGGATAAAAGTGAAATTAATAATAAAATAGAGTATATTAGTGATTCACCCCCTCTACATCTAAATGATTAATTGAATTTGATACTATCAATTTGTATTAGAGAAGATTACCTCTGATGTTGAAGGGGAGTTATGAGAGAATGGATAAAATTAATTTTATAAAAAGGGGATGTGTTCCAATATTTGATAGGAATAATATTTATAGCTAAATAAATATAATTCTTCCCTTCCTCTAATAACATTTATTGGATGTGAAACATACTACAATATTTGGATTTAAATTGATTGATGATGGTGTGACTTTGAATCATTAAAATAACAGGAACATTTAGTTACATTACAAGGATAAAAATTCCATCATGATATCTCTATCTAATACGGTCTACACAAAGGTCATGTGTATCTGGACATAAAAAGGAGATCTAGAAAAAATGAGAAGCATTTGTGAGGGTAAAGTCTACGTTAAGGTAGCCAAACATCATATTTCAAATATCTAATTTAAAGAAACTAAAATCCTAAACAATGAATATGTATATAAATATTTCACCAAGGTAAGTGAGGTTGTCAGTAAAATTTAGTGGTTTATGTGAAGATAGTAGATTCAACCAGTTTTAAAAAAATGATGAATTTTCAAGTTCGATTTCATTAAAAAATACCATCCTTAAAAGAAAAACAATCCTTCAAAATTGATAATCTACAAAAAAATAATCATAACTAATGATATGATAATGGTGTATGATTTTATAAATAATTAAAAAATAAAATTTCTTTTTACCCCATGAGAAAAGTAAATTTCAATAAAGAGGAAGTTATAGAATATGAACAATCAGATGGTAAGGATGAAGAAATCTTCAAAAAAAAAATTATTCCACTTCCATAAAATAGACTGATAAAGGGTAAATTAATATAAAAATGTAAGAATACATATTGATGTTATAATTCTAAATAATTTGAAAATATTGTAAAGTATTACCCATAGAATCATGATTATGAATCTGAATCTGACAAGGATGGTGAGATGAAACTGAAACAAAAGAATAAGTTGTGGTTAGAATAAAACAAAAATAATAATTTTGATAGTGAATTAGAAATATGACTTATTGAGTGACTTAAAGAATGGTTTATATCTAATTTTCCATGTAGAGAAGGGATTTGATTCATCCTGTAGTGATTATGGTGGAGAATAAAGGAATGATCTTTGGTTTTTGATGAATGAATAATTAGAATTTTACATGAGATAAATGAAAAACCATGAGAAATAATATAAATATATTGGGAAGGAAAACAAAAATATTGATACTGAGGAGAATGAGTATGTCAGTATATACATGACATACATTTTTTAGTTAAAATAGAATAATTTTTTAAAAAAAAGCAATAAAATGTTATTATAAATCTCAATAAGGGGATGGATGCAATGGAATAGGAACTGGATGAGACATAATCCATATTTCTCCAAGAAAAACATGATCAGAATAAGGATAGAGAAGACTTAACAAAAGCTATATAGTTAAATTTATAATCATCTATGACTTCAAAATTTTTAAATTATGTTTTTTTGTATAATCCTTTGAAATTTTTGTAGGAATATTTACCAAGCCTGTCACTCAGTCACCATGGTATTTCAGGGACCGGAGAGCCTTGGTGTGGTGATATTAAAAATATATAAGATATTATATCACACTTACACAATTTATTTGAAAACATGGAATATCTATCTAGTGGAGTCTGATAGTGTAAGTATGATACTTTGTTTGAGTTCATAATGTAGGATTTACCCAAAATATAACATAATGATTTCCAGTATTGGTTTCTTGGTTAAGGGAATCTTTCTGGGAAAGATGATTATATTAGTTTATTCAAATATTATAATATCCTCCCCCATCCACTTATCATGTGAAGAATATGGAGATAAGGATATCCCCCTTGACCAATGGATGACACAAGGAAGAACCAATACGAGGAGGTTTCATTGATCCTCATCTATGATTCTGATCTTCATCAGATTGTGATACAGTTTCTCTCAAATGTCATTTTGAATTCGACGCTTCGATATTTCACCCCGAGTTAGGAAGATTTTATTTGAAGTCTTGAACCCCATTTTTATTTATTTTTATAATTTTTTAAATCCCTATTACAACTACTATAGATCCCCTAGGGTCGATCTATAGGTTTTTGTTGGAAGCATGGTGTTTCGGGTTTCTCGTAGGGAATTCTCATTCATCATTCCTGATCACACACCACGTAGTGTAGAGGAGAATACAATGTGTTATTCCCATTGAAGGATGATAAACATTAGGTAGTACATGTCGTATACTGGGGGTACATGCCATGCAGTGATCCCATGTCATCTAGCTTGGATATGTGGCCAGCGATGTCGTGTCAAGGGACCTGGCAATGTGGAAGTACATGACCAGAGTGCACAACCATGGGGTTCTAGACACGGGCATGGGCTGATGAAATGGCCAAAAGTCTAGATAGCTAGAACACACCATGTTCCAAAGGTACATTCCTTGTTAAAGGCATGTATGGCCTAGCTATATGGATAAATACTTGGAAAGAGGCCTCAGTGTCGTGAGACACTCCATGTACACCATGTACATGTCATGTAAGATCACATGGACAGTTAAGTCATGTAGTAGAGAACAATTCTAGTTGTTCTCGTGGGGTCACTCACCATGTGGACCCTAGTACATTTTGTTTTTTGTTAAGATTAATGTCCTCCAATCATATCTCCTTCTTTGGGGCTTCTATTTTGTCCTACAAATACCATATCTTAAGAATTACTACGCATAGAATGTGATATTACCATTTTTTGGGAATTATGATATATGTGGTGGCATGATTTGAGAATGATGCTATTTTAGAGGTGCTTAATTGGGGTTAATGATCACGTTGGATCACTAGAGATAATCCATGGTCAGTACCCTTCCCGACCGTTTTAGGATTCAAGTCCTCGCAGACTCTTTTGGCTAGTAGAGCGGTTCTCCCATGCTAATAGGTCTAAGGTACTCTACTTGTAGAAGTGTTTCAGCAGAAGTGTAATGGGTGTGATGCTCTTTTCTATGATTCATAACCAATGATGGTGGTTCTTTTAGTTTATATAAGAGGATTTAGTATAGGTAATCCCCTACCATACCAAGGCATGAGTTTTCCATAACTCTTAGATTAGTAGATATGAAAATACCTAATAGTTGTCGTAGGTCCTCTATTAGTAAATTAGCTCTCCTGGGGTCAGTACTCCCTGGTTGGAGTAGGTTTTGGGTCCCTCATATCTTTTTTTAGATTGATATAGGGACCCCTTGTTATATCAAGGTGAGGTTCCTCCATACTAGAATATCATATAGAGTGGTACCCATCTCAGGACCAGGGTATTGGTCCTCTTTCTATGAACTTAACACTCCCTTGTCGTATCGAGGTGTGGTTACTCCACACACAACGTTCTAGTAGAGTGTTTATCTCCTACTATAACAGGGTGTGGGTCCTCTACTTTAGGGTTATTGATCCCATTTCGTGTCAGGGTGTGGGTCCACCATTGTGATTATACAGGTAGAGATGAAACTCACGTATACATAGGGTATGGTTTTACTATATAGAGAGAGGTACTCCCCCATATATGAGTAACGGTGTGGAGTGGATCCACTATAGGAGTTGTATATCCCTTGGTTTTAGGGTACTATTATGAGGAGTGGTCCCCTCCAAATGTTATACATGTCTTCAGGTTAAGAGGTAGGTCTCCTACAATGTGGTGAGGTGTGGGCCTCTCTATAATGGTACATCAGTGGTTAAATGTGATATTTTAAAGATAATACCCCCTTGGTTGTGGGATAGTGGTGAGTTGAGGATCCCTCCTTATGATCTATTTATAAGGGATTCTTTTGGTGCATATGAAAGAGTATCACTCCCTCTTTTTTTTCAGTGGTAATGGGTGGGACTCTCTATTTGGGATCATATGGGATTGGATGGGGTGAAAGATTGTGGTTTTAGGACTTATAGTGTAGGGATATAAAGTTTGACCACGAGTAGTACATGACTGAGCATGTTCTCTCAAATGCGCCATCAGAGATGGGATATTTTTTCCTAATGGGTCGTATCAATCAGACATGCCAACTGGGATGGAAGGGCCCATAGAGTGTGTTTTCCTAGACGAGTGTTACAATTGAGCCTTGATTAGAATATTATGGATGTCTATGAGGTCGGGACCTCATGACACTTAATGTATAATATGGGTATATCTGGTTGATTATGGGAGTCTATGACATGTTTTCATATATCTTGGTTAACATACCACATGAACTTAACTGAATGGTCATGTATAGAAATGTATTGGGGAGATAGAGATTCTTTCTCGCACGGTTTTCCTCTTTCTTGGGTTGAGAAGATGATTTCCTTTCAGTTTCTCACATTCATTTTGAGTATTTAGGGCACCTATTGGTTTTTTTTATACACAAACCTATATAGTATTTGTCCGCACATTTCATGTCTCATGAAAAGGAAAGGACTATCGAAGGATTACTTGGAGGACCTTGAGAAGGTGGAGCTTAGAGAGATTGTCATGCTGAGGTGTTTACTAGTAGTTGACTGAGGTATGTTCCAATGGATGCATTTGACAGTGGTACCCTCCTTATAACCATGTTGTAAGATTTATAGTTTTTTGGATTTAATTTTTCCCTATTTATACTTATTATATACTCTGTTTTTGGGATAGTTGTATGCATGATTTTTTTTCCAACATTTTATCTATGCATTGTTTCATGGAGATGTATGTGGGTTCATGTGTACAAATTACACAATATAACGTATTCCTTTTGTGTGATATGAATAATCAGTGGAAAATAAAATCCTCTGGCTTATTGGATGTGGTATTGGGGAGTCACATCTCAGGCCCCAATGGGTATGTTCATGATATTGTTGTATCAGAGTGGCTTCCCCTTTAGAAATGAAGAGTAGTAGTTTTCTAGCTTGGAAATTGGTTTGGGATTTATGGAGACAATGTTAATGTAAGTTGAGTTTAACATCCAAGCATGATACTCCATTATTTTTGTGGTAGCCTACATATCCATTCACATGGAATCTAATACCCTGATTTTTTACATGGCACATAGGGGTACTGGTCGTAGGTAAATGTGGTACATGCATCATATAAGACTAGGTGGTGGGTTCAAAATTTTTTCAGTCATCTCTCTAGATATATACTTTCATCATGGTGAATATTGATTATATTTCTAGATGAAACTATGCTGGATTCTAGATAACATTCTATGAAATTATTGTGATGAAGATCTTACCAGTGATAAGGTTTCAGTGTAAGGAAAGGGTCCCGAGGTAGTACCTTAGGGTGGTTCTCAAACATAGCCCCAGCTGTTGGGTAGCAGGATGTGCCAGAAGTTCATTCCAAGAATGTGTTAAGGATTTGTGTGATATTTTAGTTATATAGATAGATACCTACTTGTTATCTTTGTGATCCAAACCCCTCGAGTAGCTAATTCATGTATTGAGGTAGTCATGTGAATTTTCCAGCTTGTGATAACACCTCTCAATAAGATGGTGGTTCTAGCAGTGATTTTTATGTAAGGATAGGCCATGTGAAGGTGGAGTATGATGATGTAGACCCGTGATGAGATGATTCTCACTTGGATGGAGTTTTATTATCTATTTGTATGATTTTTCTACCCATCTATGTTGAGATCGGTGTATATTAAGGAGATTCTACTTCTTAGGTAGGGTAGCATGTCCATGGAAGAATACTTGAAATGGTTCATAGACCATTCACTATAATCACTGTATATGGTTTGATATTTTTTTTAAACATGGACCATTGGGTAGGGCCTTCATAGATAAATCTGCGAAGGTGTGGACTCCTTATGCCTTCCCTCTTTTTTGGGGGTATTGGAGCATGATTTGGTGATGGATATCATCCAAGTGTAGGGTCGGGTGGATGTAGATAGAAATAGTGATCATGGGGATAATTCATATTCAATAGAGAACATATGAAAGTTTAATGTATCGTGGTACGATAGGAATACCCTTTCCCAGACTCAGACACATGGCTCTATAACAAGTGGGTCACACTGGGAATCTGGTCAACAATAGGAGAGGTTGTGTTAAGATTTTTTCTAACAGGGACATTTAAAATGAGATTGTTTGATCCTCCATGATACTAAGAGTGAGATAGTCAATGGACTTCCCTGGAAGTGTCCATATTTTTAGCATGTATTTCCACATGATGGTGGATGTTTTGGAGGAGTGGGGAGATAAATAGAAGGTTCTGGGTGGTTTGATATGTTTCCAACAGCACCCCCTGGTTCTATATTCCATGATTAGGGAGACAAAGGATGGGGACGAGGATAGCTACAGGTTTTAGAGGCTTTTAACCCATAGGATCTGAGGGTGATTAAATATATACTCTATGTCCACTTTACTCTTATAGTAGTATTTTTAGTAAATATTTTAATGTATTCTTTTTTCCAATTCTTTATTAAGGTATATCCATGGTGTCAAGGGACTTGGTAGGGCCATGTGATAGTGTTGTTTGACATAGATTTGGAGTCATTAGGAAGTAGGACAATTCCCACATCGAGATGAGTTCTTGATATATGATATAAACCTTGTGAGTGAGTCAGTACTTCCCAAAAAGGATAGGGTCAAGGTGTGTTTGATGTGTTCCATTGATTCGTGTGATAATGGTGTGGTTTCATGTTCAAGTGTTGGAGCAGGACATCACATTACCAGTGCATATTTTTGGCTAGTAATGTATGCTTAGCGGCCCTGGTGGAGGGAGATACTCACATATAACCCTTCCATTGAGGAAGAGATATGTTATATTATGTTTTATCAGTGTGTATTGGTTTCTTCCATCCATTCTTAGATGGTTTTATTATTGTGTGTGTAAAATTGTTTTTTTTTTGGATTTGTGAGTTGAGTTTCAGCTTAAGATTTTCAGACTGAGGGACTATTAAGACTGAGTGTGTGCACTTGGGAATCCATGTGTTGTTCATAGGTACATAAATGTGCTCAACATTCTAGTTATATTTGAGACACATGAGGTTGGAATGGTACAATCTTTCTAGGGGTGGATGAGAACTGTCGGGTTACATAAGTATCTGTGTCGGGTTAGTGAGGTGTTGTACCACTGGAGCCTATGAACATAGACATATGGGGTGCATGGTGTTCACCCAAAGTTGTAGCTATGATAATATGCACATGTTTTTTACATGATTTCAACATAGTTTGAGATGGATGTTTGGTTTGGTAGTCTTTGAGGTTCCCATGAGTGAATGTTTATAAACAACATAAGAAACACTTTCTCCTGAGCTAACATGCATGAGAGTCACAATTGAGGGATCAGTTTCCCCTTGGGTGTATGATTTTTCTTTTGAGGGATGAAAAAACTTTATGGATGGGATAATGTAGTTTATTAGTTTTTTCTTTCAATTTCTTTATAAATATTTCTTGAAATATTTCTAAATATAGGCACTTAGTCAATACGAAATTTGGGGGCCCTGAGAGCCTCAGATCTATGATGTTAGAAATATTGAATATATTATATCACTCATGCCTATTTTATTTTTTAAATGTTGAATAAATACTAATAGGAGACTTGTATTAGAAATATAATACCACAATTGATTTTAGAATGTGGTTTTTACCCTAAACATTACATAAAGTTTATCAGCTTCAGGTGGTCAGTTGAGGGAATGTTGGACATTAAGATGATGATATTAGTTTATTAAAATAAACTAATATCCTCACCTGCCACTTCTCACATAAAAAAGGGAGATTGGGATATCCCACTTGAGAAATGGCTTACCCTAGGCTAAACCACAACGAGGAGGTTATATTGATCCATGTATTTGACACTGATCATCATATGGTCATGCTATAGTAGATCTTGAGCATCATTTTGAGCCTAGAGCTTCTAAGTTTCGTCAAGTACAAGGAATATTAGATTTTTAATCTGAATCCACAATTTAATGCATTTTATTATGGTTTTAGATACTTATTTTGGCTACTAGACATACTATAGAGGGAGATCTATAGGTTTCCAGGGAAACTGTGGTGTTTAAGGAAGCTCAAAAATAATTCTCATTCATAATTCCTGATCACACTATGTGTAGGGATGAGGTAAACATTGTGTTTTCTTTTAAATATGGGAAGATATACCTTACTGAATAAATTTTGTGTACTGGGGGTACAATATGTGTAGTGAGACCATGTCATGTGGCTGAGGGACATGAATAGATATATCATATCAAGCGACATAGTCGTGTTTAGGTGAAAAACTAGAGTACATGGGAACAAGGTGTTATACATGGGAATGGGATGATGACATGGCTAGGGGGACAGTTATCTATAACACACCATGTACACGAGTAAACTTCATGTGGAAGAAATGGATGGATGATCCATGTGGGAATGTATAGGGCCACAAGCCCAGCTGAAGAGAGACACTTAGTGTACACCATGTACACTCTGTGTAAGCTCACATGGCTAGGTGTTAATGTGGGTTCACATGTAATGTGGAACCCAGTTCTTGTTTTTTACTTTTCTCGAAAATTCCTTTATATAGTATCTTTTTCTTTAGGCTCGTATTTAGGCCTGAGTGCTTATCCAGACTAGTATTTCACATAAAACATAATGGTTGAATTCATTATGGCATGTAAGAAATTATGTTTCATGATTCGATAATGATACTCTATTAGTGGTGATTAATCATTGGTAGTGATCAAGGTGGATAACTTGAGAGATATCAGGGTTTTTACCATTTCCTATAATTTCAATATGTGGGTCCCCATGCTTCTTTAGTCCATTAGAGTGGTGGAGCCTAGCTATCAATGTGTGGGTCCCCTACCTATATTAGTGTTGAAGCATGATGTGTGGTGGGTGTGATACTCCATCTAGTGAAGCATGGATGATGCTAGACATTGGGTTTGTTTACAAGAGAGACACTGGGTTTGGTACTCCCTTTTTTACCAGGGTGTAGGTTTCCATTAACTCTTGGATCAGTAGAGACAGAACTCCCCAACAGTAGTAATGGGTCATCTACACAAAGAGTATCTCTCTTAGATTCCATTATCCCCTATTTGATCATGGTACGAGTCCCATTTATAATTCATTTATATGGATATGAACCTCCCATATCGTATTGGGGTGTGTTACCTCCATAATTTAAGTGCAGATAGAGTGGTACTCCCCTAAGGGACAAGGGTGTGGGTCCTCTCTCCATGGATTCGGTACTCCCATGTCATACTTGGGTGTGAGTACTCCAAACATGATGTTATAGTAGACTGGTAGTCCTTGTGGGTACCTAGATACGGGTCCTCTACTACGATGTCAGTAATCCCCTTTTGATTTTTTTGTATGGGTCCCCCATTGCGATTATATAGTCAAAGAAAAAACTCCCCTATACACAGGGTGTGATTCCTCTATTTACATTGGTCCATATATGGGTATTAATGGGGAGTGGGTTCTATATGGGAGTTATAGATCCCTCGGTTTTGAGGTACAATTATGAGGAGTGAGTCCATATACATTTTAGGATCGATACCTGGTTAGGAGGTAGTGATCCCTAAACACAGTGTGGTTAGTGCCTCTCTTAATAGGTACTTTAGTGATTTTATGGGATGTTTATGAGGTATTACTCCATCGACTATGAAGCATAATTTGGGTGTGTGTATCTCCTTACACTATCATTATAGAGGATTCACGTGGTGCATAAGCTTGAGTAGCACTCCCTCATTTTTTTTCTTATTGAGGGGTGGGCATCTCTACTTTTGAACCTACAATATTATACATGGTGAAGGACTGTTGTTATTGGACCTCTAGTGTTGGGAACTAGAGTTGTACCTAGATAAGTTCCTAATGGATTTTGTCTCCCATAAATGCCATTAGTGATGATAGAGTTGTTTTGGATGGAGCATATCTCTCCAAAATCCCATCCGGGATGGAAGGTCTCATGGAACGCGTTCTCCTAGACGAGTGTTACCATTGATCATCATGTTGAATATTGTGGTTGGATGTGATTTCAGGACAACACGATACTTAGAGAATGAGATGAGTATATTTCAGATATTTTAGGATTACTTTAGGTATTTCCACATATTTTGGATGACATAACACATGGAGTGAGGTAAGTAGTTTTGTATATAATAGGAGTGATGGGGTGGATATTATCTCTCACATTTGTTCCATCTCGCTTGGGTTGAGTGAAATATTTTATATCAGTTTCTACCTTAACTTTTGGGTATTTTGGGAATGTAATGGGTATATTTATAGATATAATTTCATGGTATTTTACCTCACATGTTGTGCCTTGTTTAGACAATATGACTTTTGAAAGAGTCCTAGGATTACCTAAGGTATGCAAGGATTTGAGATATTGATGGGATGAGGTGTTTACCAATGCTTGACTGAGGTGTGTTCTAATTGTTATATTTTATAGTGGTCCCCTAATTTTGAGTAGTTTGGATAATTTACATTTGTTGGTGGGATTTTAATTTTTCTTTTTGTACTTTTGTTATACTATGGTTCTATGATAAATGTAAGCATGAATTTTTTATTCCATATTTTTATCTCTCGACTATTCAATGGAGATCTATGTGGGTGACTGAATACAGGTTGCATATTCATAGGCATCCCATGTAAGTGATATGAAAACTTGGAACTAGATGTCTACCCATGGCCTAATGGAGGCAGTATTGAGGGGTCTTGGTGTGGGTAAAACCCAAATTCTTAACTCAACTACGGTCTTAGATTTCCAAACCGAGGCTCTAATCGTTAGTTATTCCATGTTTACAAAAACAATTAGTGTACATGATATATATATTTTTTAATATTTTTAATATCACTACACTAAGGCTCTTTGGGCCTTAGAATATGAATATGAGGAGTCCACGTTCCCTATATAAAATAAATTGTTTTATAGAATAAAAACATCATGGATATTTTGGAAAATTGCTGATAAAAATTTAATATCCATCTTTAGAGGGTTTTATTTGTTTGTAGATGGTATGGACACAATTTATACAAATAATTTTATAATATGTATTTATATGGGAGTTTGAAAAAACCAATAAAGAGCTTAAATGATCATGTTAGCGTATATTTTATTAAGTAAAATATTGTGGCCAAATAAACATAATTGTTTTTCAAAACAACTGGTTAATATGTTAGCTTAACTGTACAAGAAATGTCTATTTAAAGGTCACAAGGATGAGGAGTGTATGTATAGAATACCAAGTGATATTTCTAATACAACAAAAGGAATCCATATTCTGGAAGCCAAAAAGAATGATTCATGGAAGAGAAAGACATTAAAAATGAATTATGAAAACCTAAGGAAGTTGATGTGGTTAAGAGAGAATACATGGTAATATAGTAAGATAAGATGGAGTAGCCAATAGTCTATAAAAATAATAGATAGATACTAATGATAAATGAAAACATGTGACCACATATTAATATATTGAAATCCATGATATGTGTCCCAAAAATGTTTGTTTGGATATCCAATGAAAATCAAGTCAAAGGAATGGTCATTCTAGGCTAGGTGAAAAATGCTATTTATAATATTAACATTTAAATGAAAAAATGAATCCATGAAAACTATTGAGGATTCTATAGATAAGTGTATCCATTTATAGGGAGATAAATGTTGAGATAAATCTTCTCAGTTTATAATTTTTTTCATATATATATTATAAGGAATGAGAATCACACTTACAATGCTTTGACATGATGGTATTAATTTTATTTGTTAACGGGGTGTGATGGATTTTAATGTATTAGACAATGGGGTAGTATTATGTTATGAAAATGAAAATTTTGTTTGTTTCTTAAGTATGTGTAGGTTATAATTGTTTTAATGATTTATCTAGTATGAGTATCCACTAAAATGATATTTTCATAAATGTGTCACATAACTTATTATGTATTTATAGAATTAAAAATAATTTTAAGACTATATTTCTCTTTACACCTTATAATCCCAAGAATATTTTGAGTGTAATGTCTAATAAAACATTTCTACTGAATTACATGTTATTTCATCCTTCCCCCATATGTCGTTCAATATTATTCATAAAGGAGGAGATGAGTTTTTCTCGATAAGGCGATAAAACACTATTAACCCTTTACATTTTCTTTTTAATAAGGGTGAAATAAATAATCACATTTGTTGGAATTTTTTAATGTGTGGGGATATTTACAAAAATTAAAAAGGGAGATATTTGTGTACTCAATGTTTTTGGGTTTCACTTATTTCTATTATAAAAATACACTTTTTTTGTTAGAGGCGATTATGCTTCAAGGATTTTTAGTGATAAATGAGTAGGATTTGGAGTTAATTATTGAAATAAATCTTATTATATTAGTTAGTTTCTATTATGATAAAATTTTAAGGGATATATGGTGTTTTTTCCTGAATGTAGTGGTTGGATATCTTCAACATAGCAGCCTTAAATATATAGATTATCTTTATATTCATCAAATAAAATAAAGGAAAGTTTAGGAGAATATAGCAACACTATCTACAATATATTGGATGAGTTTGTTTATATTTGATATGTTTTTAAGTTTCATTGGTTAATCATAGAACATTGTTTAATGAATTTGGTAATTTTATAATAGCAAGACATTGATTTTGAATGTTTTTAATCATCATAAGACTTCCTTAAAATTTATGGATTTGATATGAAATGTAATGATTCATAAAGAAACTTGTTTAATATAATACTTTTATGTTTAAATGAATGATTCATAATACTAATTTTTTACTTATTTTATGTCGTTGAATAGGTCTATAATAATGTGGATAAGTATTAAACTTTTCAATAAGATTTGAAACCTTATTGAATTTTGAGATGTCTTCTAAGATGAAGGATATTGGGAGATGAGTTCCACATAAAAAAATAGATGTCTACATTAAAAATTATAATAATTACATGTATATAAAATATTTTTAATGAGTTTAAAGAAGTATATTCTTTGGAGTAGTTCATAAATGTAAACATCTGATTCATTGGGATATTTGAAATTCATGTCTTTAATAAGAATCAAGGATGTTTTAATGAAGATACCACACCTTCCAATGTCCAAGGAGTTTCCAAATATCAATGTAATGTTGGTATGAGTAATATTTATTTGTATAAATATTCTTGTATGAAATGAATATTAATATAGAAATGATTAATAGAACATTTTAAATTTATGCAATAATGTTACGAAAAACAAATATGCAAATTTTTTCTAGAGAGAGAAGGAAAAAATGTTAGGATGTATTAAAGAAAAATAGATATCCAATACACTAAAAATAAAAGTATTATACAAATATCTCCTAATATATAATGAGTCTTAAGACTTTAATTGTTTCATGTGTTCTTGGGGGAGTACATGAGAAAATGTAATCTGGAAGGCTCATGTCGTGAGATCAGGATTCTGTGTCCTGAAAAAGGAACTATGGAGAAGTATTAGATCATTATAACTATACATAAACACCATTAAAGTTCATAATTATAAATTAGTGTAATAACCAATTGAGTATAGTGGTAATACCAACCGAAGGGTATAGTGTATTTATAGATAGCACAACAGATCCAGTGTTGTGTGATGATTGTTAGAGATTGTATAGAATCCATATTTTAGGGATAAAAACAATATAAAATATTACTTCATTAAACTAAATATTTTAAATAAATTGTGTGGATATCTTTCATTACTACTACACATGATTTTGATGCTATGATAAATCAATAACTTTCTTGATAACATTAACATGCTTATGAGTTTCGAGTAAAAAATAAATTACTCAAAAAAAAATAGGGATCATTGATTCTCCCTAACCTCTCTCAATGTCCGAGTATATATAATGCCATAAACATGATGTAACAAGGACATATCACTTTACCATCTATTTATTTAAAATAATATTTGAGAAAATTTCCAAGCACTAGAAATATTTCATTTTTAATGGACACTAAAGTTGAAATATAATTCCAATAGCACTGGAGGGTCAAAGACAAATGACTTTCAACAAAAATTATGAATTGTTTTTATAGAAATGGTATGTGTTTGAAATATATAATTATCCTTAATATTTTTAATGGTGTATGGAATACATATTTCAAGCGATATAGGAGTGATTATTTGAGGTTTTATGTATTTTTCTCTATTTTGGATGATCTTTTTCGACAAGTATTAGAAGAATGTAAAAAATACATGGCTTGTGATAATATGAGAGAGTTTCTATATTATGGTGAAATATGGGATAATTTTTATCTATAAATTATAAAATAATTGGAATGAGTATTACCACATAACTGTTAATGTGATTATAAAAATTTGTAATCTCTTTATGGTGTGGGAGAAAAAATTTATTTTGAGTAAATTGATTTCCCTATAGACTTATCATGGATTTTTCAAATATTTCTCATCAACATAACCATATCTTTGAAAATTATGCATAGGTTATTTTTGATAAAAATGTAAGGAATCATTAAATGTTCAGAAAAATGGTTCAATTAAATTCCCTTATCATCGAACCCCTAAATTGGGAATTCTAAATTGGCCTCAAGCTGAGTGTAAAAGATTGTTCTATGGGACTAGTTCATAGACATAGTATTGATATAATTTTCATGAAAATATATATAAAAATATGTAACTCAACTACTTAAAATGGATAAAAAATTTATTTATATGGTCATTTAATTTGAAAATGTTAAACCATATCTTTTACTATGAAAAGTGGTTTTGTACATTAATCATGCATTACCCAAATTATTTTTTAATTTAATTTTTTTAAAGTAAAATTTGATTTTTTATATTATTACATTGATATTTTGATATTTAAGAAAAATATAATAATTTTTTATAGAAAATATTAGTCGAGCATCTATCAAGGATAGAATTACAAAATCTATATGAAGATCAAAAAGTGTAAATAAAGGGTGAGTTTCAAAATGGATATTTGTTTTCAATGGATTTAGAAGCACATCACTTTTCAGAGACAATATTAATTATTTCTACACTAAAATAATAAATATATAATTTATATATCAAATATGGAAGATGTTATTAGATAAATAGTAATACTAATTTTGGGGAAATCCACTATTTTTTTCAATGTGATTTTGGGACGATTTACCAATGTATTCATAACGCTAAAGTGAAAAGTGAGTTTTAATTTAATCATTTATCACCAAAAGCATGATACAATTATCAATAATAATTTCTATCCAAGATTACTTATAGTGTATTCATTTAGAAATCATTACATAATTATTTAATAATTTATGTTTATTTATTTTACAGAACCAAAACTATTAGCAAAATGGATGAAATGTTGAAACATACCATTATAGTGGTCAAAGTGCTATATGCATGTGGTAAAATCTCTATGGTTATATTTATTAATTTTTTTAAAAGAAACTATAATTTATATTTTTGTATCGACTATGATTTGAAATAGATTGAAATGGAATCCTCCTCAACTAACATTTAGAATTTGGTGATAAAATCACAAATGAAAAATATCACATCTATGTTCGAAGTTAATAAGTGGTTGATCAATGATTAAGGAACACGCATTGATAAAAAATTGAGTGGAGTCCTAGAAAAGTGTAGTAATTCATTAAATTCAAGATATCTATATAAATAACAAAATATTTTTGAGGTTTAGAACTTGAGAAATAAGATAATATAGTATTTTTTAAAAATATTACATGATCGTAGAATATATATATATCCAATAAAAGTGATTATGTTTTTGAGACTACATAATAGTGTAAATAATAACATTGGATATTTCTACATTCTATTTAGTGTATAGGAAACCATGTCACATTTCTTTAGTCTATCCCTGTATTTATTATTATATAATTATACTTTTGAGTTATAAAGAAGGTGAATATGGAAAGAAGTGATTATTGGGGCTCAATTAGTTGGAAGATATTATGGGTGAAACATATGTAAATTTAACTATTTATAAAGATAATGTAATGAAGATTCATTATCTACATATTCAAAAACATGATATACACCACAAATATATGTTAATTGTTTTTAACTCATGATTATGTCTATTTATATATATTTTCTTATATAATGATGGTTGGAACCCTTCTTGTTTAAAATTACCTTTTCTACATGGATAAATATAAACATTTGAATAATGAAGAGACCATATTTAAGGGTAAAGTATTATAAATAATGAATTATTTTAAAAAATTCTATGTTTAGTGTGTCCAACAATTACGATTAGATTAAAGAAACCTTGGGTAATTCAAGATTTAGAAATTAAATGATGAATGTTTTAGAATTCCACTCATTTATATTTTCCCATATTCATTCCATTTTCAATTAATTATTGGAATAATGTGATGATTGTTGGGGTAGTTCTATTAGTTTAGTTACTATAGATATATTTCCTAAAACCCCTTACTAATTCCCCCCAAAACCTCCCCTTTGATGAATAGAGGGAATTTACAGAGTTTCATAATAATTTGACATCATTTAATAGTTTAAAAGAATTGTTTTATAGATTCATGGAGTTTTGTCACTAATTGATTCATTATATGGGATTCATTGTAATTATAAATTTTTACCATGGATTTGTAGGATATATTACACCAAATACATTTGGGAAGAATAAAATGTAGATTATAAAAAAATATAATAACATCTAATAATGTTATAATGTGACCCAATGATGGAAAAAAATTAATTTTAGGTTTCTTAAAAGAATAAAATTAAGGCTTAACTAATAGGTCATAAGGAATTTCCCAAAAAAATGTTGGCAATATCTATATAACATAACAAATTCTCATGTAATAAAAAATTATAATTCCCTAATGAAACCATATCATGAAATAATCAGATAAATAATGAACCATGATATAAATCCTAGATAATATCTAGATCCTATTCACATTATAGGATAACCTAAGAACACCATAAGGATTGGAGAAATGAAGAAATATTCATCAACTTAATTACATCCCTTAGGGATCAAGGATTAATGATGGTTGAATAATTTTATAAGTCCTCTAATATACCATTTTTTAAAATTTAATTGATCCAAAGTCTGTGAGAAGGATAAATCACACCACACATATAATAAAATGTCTTTGGGAACCAATATATTGTTCCAAAATATTCATCGATCATTCTATAGAATTTTTAAAATAAAAATAAAAAATTCTCTTAAAAATTATAAAATGTAACCCATTAATATTCTAGTGTAATTCATATGTCTAAAGTATTTTTGAAAATATCATATTTGTTTACATAGAAATCATGACATGATTATTAAATATGATTTTGAAATGACAACAATGATTGTAAATTAATGGATGATACCCTATGTTGTTCCATGATCACCCTTTGGAGATTTCCCACAGTTTTTCTCTCCCCCAACCATATCACATTAAAATCTATTACATACTCTAATAATTAAAAAGGTATAACATAGAAACATACATATTGTTGATTATTAATATTTTCAAAACCGAACTAAAACCATCCATCACCTATTTCTCATACTTCCAAAAAAATACCTTATTTCCACCCAAATTTGTCTACTAATTAATCAACCTTCACAACCCCCGCATCCAAATTAATCTACATACAACCCATCCTTAATCATATTAAAAACCTAACATTGAAATAAAAATAAATAAGTGTGTTAACACAAAATAGAGAATTTAATTTGTTGAGAATAATTAGATTCTCTAGTTGTAACATAAGAAGAGATGTAAATTGGAGTTACATCAGCCACCAAAAGTATCCTCTATCAATACCCTCAACCAATATTGTAACACCCTAGGTTTTTATGATCCGTTTTTTTAATAAATTAAAATTAATTGACGTATTTATTAATTATACACCATGTTAAGCTTATATTTTATTTATCACCAAGTTAATCTTGCACAACATGCAACACCGACTTATCTTATGTTACACGCAACACTGAGTTTCTATGAAACATCCTTTTATTATTATAATTATTTAACAAGGAAAATTATAAATTAGTTGTTAAAAATTGAAATATAAATTGTAATAACAAATATTTTAATATGATTTATAATTATTTTATATAAATAAAAAATTATGATAATTTAATATATAATTTTCAGTAAAGTATTTACATGTATTGAAAATAATTTTTTCCCAAAAAAACTGATTTCTCTGTCCTTCTATGAAGAATAATAAAATAAATTTGTAAAACTTTTAAAATTTTAATTGGTTAAAATAAACATCTATTTTGAAATTATAATTTAAAAATTAGTATTGGGAGAATTTTTGGGAATTGTTTTTGAAATATTTCATTTTTTAGATGAATAGTGAAAAAATACAGAATTTTAATTAAAAAATAAAATTTAATATAATTTATTTATATATTTAAAATATATTTAACTGTTTTAAAGTATAATTAGTTCAATAATAAATTAATAAATTAAATTTATTACATTTAAATTAAATCTAAAATTTAATTGTATTTAAAACAATTCAATATTTTAAACTTTTTTACTTTAAAAAATTGTAGTTTCATCCCATACATGGGATTAATTTCAAATTAATTTTTACCACTTATGTGAATTTAATTTGGATAAAACAATTAAATATTTATAATATTAATAATTAATAATTTCTAAAAATATATCATAATTTTTTACAGAATTGATTAGTGAAAACTATTAAAATTAATCACCGTGATTAAGAGAAAAACAAGAATGCCATGGGAATAAACATTAAAATGAAGGGTAAAAGGACCTAGAAACTTGTCAAAAACCAATTTTATGGACATATTATGACCATAAACCTTCATTTATGTAGTCTGGTCACCTATTTTGGAAACATGAAATGGAAATAAACATGGTTGTAATTATCTCTTTTAAAAAATTTCATGTTTTCCACTCACCTCCCTTATAATAGGCCACACAATACCTTTATCATCAAACCTATAAAACCATTTTTATCTTCCAATTCATGCCCAAATATCTTCCAAAAATAACTACACACATACTAGAAGCCTCACAATGGAAAAAAATCAAACCAAGTGAGTTCTTTGCTACAAACCAAAAGAAGATACTCAAAGAAGTGGTAACTTTAATAAACAAACATTTTTGTTTTATTTCTTCATAAAACCCATTTAATTATTTTTATATAAATAATATATAATAAAATTAGTATATTATATATACTTATATGTTTTTATTTTATGTTTATTACCTAAAACCACACACACTTCCATCAAATGAGTTACGAAGTCACCATTTGTGTTTACAACGGACTACCACCTCATGAACCGATGTCATTTGATTTTCCATTACAACCTATAATGGTTGAGAATAATGGATGAAATTATATTAATATTTAAAATTATGATTATAATGATTTTATTTTTATTATTTAATTTTTATATCACACATGTCTCCATACTTTCCATTTTTTGTGAATATGATAACATTGTCCATGTGTACGCTAGACTACCACCACACGAAGCAATGTGATTAGTTAATTATTTACATGTAATGTATTAAATATGGGTTTAATAAAAATATTTGAAATTGATGAAATTAAATTTATTTCACAATGATAATATCACATGTACTTTATTTCTTTCAATCTAAAATGTAAATGGAAACATAGTCGATGCATACGTACGTTCAACCATCTCCTTGAACTGTGTATTTAATATCATATTTATATATTTATATATTATTATAAATATATGTGAATATATAATATGTTAAATTTATATCTATTTTATGAATATATATATTATTAAATCCTTATTAAACTAATATAAAAAAATAAAACAAATAAAAATATATATGAAAAACATAATGGTTATTACCCGAAACATACTTTGAAGTTGGAATTGTTAATAAAACGGTAATAAATAGTAATAATAAAATCATATATGGTATAATATAAATGAATATGGTTCTTTAATAGATTTATAATAAAATTATATTTATTATTCATGAGCATTTAATGAGTAAAATGAATGTTAAGACTTATGGTAAGGGATTTCCATCTCACTTTTATTTTTTATGAGATACAAGACATGTTCATGACACATTTCATATATATAGTGTCTACATTGAACATTGATTTATTTTATTATTCTTATGATGTGAAGTATTGGTATATATTTATCTATTTTAGGATCTATATTTCATGTGGTTACAGTTTCAAAGTCACTAAAGTGGTAAGAGAATTTTCTCTCAATTTTTATTCATTGAGACACATGTTATTTTAGAAACATATATTATTTTACAAGTAACCTATATTATTTTACATGGTTTATATAATTTCCCTACTTAACTCTTTAGAATTTCCATCTTAATTTTCAAACCTTATAAACTGAAATATGGTTTTATGAATCTTTTTAAACCCATGGTTATGAGGTTTTTCACTAAAATTTGTATCTCTCAACCTCTTCTATAATATGTTTGTTTTTAAAATGGTTATTATGGATTTTACAAAGAGGTATCAAATGAAAATATACCATAATACTATAAATATTATCACAAAATTGTTCAATATTCAAAATATTGTGGTTATGAACAAACTATCATATTACCTCTCACCTGTAATAAGTCATTATGGGTGGAAAAGTGTAAACAAAAATTTGTTTTTGAATAATTTAAAGACCATGATAATAAGAACTTTGGGAAACCTATGGAACTTGTTATAACTACTGATACAAAACCTCCTCATGAGACTGTTTTGATGGATAATTCCAAACACTTTCTAAGGAGATGGCTAAGGGGACTACAATGAGGATGAGACCCAATTGGGATGTGGCTGGTCATTCTATACAGTTCTTGCCTCTGAATCCTATTATGAAACCCTTATTCAGTTTTTTTTTGATTTTATTAATAATTCTTAACTAACTTATATTACCTTAGATGATATACCTTCCATTTAGAAGGAAATAATTGACTCAATCTGACTCTAGTGAATACATAAAATATTCACATGACCATGTATGTGAAAATGAGGATGACTACCTAAACTTATGTTCTCAAAGGTAAGAAGGAAATTTTCGACCCATATGGATTTATTACACCACCCCCTAATAAGTCACCTAAATATATAGATTACTCAATGTTGGAGATAACTATTTCCACCATATCATTAGGTATTCAATTGGAAAAATCTATGATCTCTCCCCATCCAAATGTTGGTGATGATCCCTATTTATCATCAAATGATAATGATTCCTCCTCTTCCTTGGATAAATAAGAGTTTGAGGATTCCTTTATGATTAATAATTTCACCTAAGTTATTAATGATGGATATAAATATGAATTCTTCCCTAAACCTTAGGAAAAAGAGAGGTGGTTTATTAGAAGGTGTCTTAACAAAGTTATAACTATAGATGAGTATCTAAGGACCATGGAGAAACTATTTGATATGGTATAATTTGAACATGATATAAATATTGATTTTTATTTTTCATAACTTATATGGGAATAGTTTTACTTATAGAGAAATAATATTTTTCTTCCATGATGGTCTCTGGTCCTTCTCTCTCTCATAATGGATATTTATAGGGAAGTAGATCCCTGGATATTGTTCTGAATTTATTTCTTTATATGTTTTTGTTTTTGTTATATTTTCATCTCCCTTTTTTATTATTAAATTGTTCTTTGTCGACCATTATTTTGAAAGAATAACTTGATATTATTGGATTTTATTGACTTAAAAATAGTGATCCAAAGTTATGTACTGTTTTACAATGTTCTCATGACTGTAGTGAAGGACTATTTGTCTCCTATTTAGTTTTTTAATTTTTTAGTTAATGTAAGAGGACATGTTCTTGAGTTAAAAGATGAATGGGTGGTCAAACATTTGTTTATCATCTCACACTCTATTAGTGTTGCTGTATTCAACTTTTATTGTGGTATTAATAGGCTTGTGATGCTTCTTTAATGATTTAATGTTGGTTCATTTTTTAAGAGTGACACCTACATTTCCAACTACTTCTTGATGAAAAAATACATTCATTCACATTAAATTAAGTTGGATAAATGGTGGGGATCCTAAATTTTATAAAAAAACCTTTTCTAACTCTCTAATAATTGTGTAATGACTCTCGTTTTAAGTTCTCAAAGAATGGATTGCATACATGGGTCTATAATTCATATTTTGGGAAATGTTTCCCTTAGAGATAATTTTGGTATATGATAAACACAAAAAATTAAAGGTAGGCCTAAATAAATTATATTTTCACTACCTTTTATGAGGACATGGAATCCTTTTATTTTCTAACATTGAGTTTGTAATCTTTTAGTTCCAAGTTAGAGAAAATACATTGCACCTCATGTCATCACTTTGTAATTTACTTTTCTTTTAATAAATTTATGGGATATGTGTTAGGTAAACAAGTCATGCTTGAATCGTTTTGGTATATACTACCTATTTTAAATTTTAAATAATGAATCTTCTTCTATTAATGATAATATAAGCTTTATGTAATGTAATTCTTTCATGGGCATTTAGATTCAAATTTACCAATGTGGTAAGAGTTTATTTATACAATCTCATCATTTAATATAAATATTTATTAATATGATTCCATTGATGAAATATATAAATAATTATCATAAAAGTTACTCTATTATGTTTATTCATGATATATTCATGAAATAGTACCATTTTATCACTATTTGGTACATTAAATTATCATGAAATTCTTTTATAAAAATTTGACTTTATATCTCTATTAATATGGAAATTTTTCTTCCTTAAAAAAAATTCAAACTTTTTTTTAAAATTATTTTATTAATCTCTTATGATTATTAAAAATCATCTATACCCATGTTTGGAATTAAAAACATATTTTAAGAGAATCTTTATTTCAATTTCCAAAACAATTCATTTTTGTATTTTGTTGAAAATTAGAAAATAATCTTCTTTTTGAGTGTATGACATGAAAGGAATTTTTTGACTTTATGAACAATATTTTCTTTTAAGCTTCCATAGTATATTTTCTATGCTATTTTAAAATAAAATGGTTTTCAAAATATTTTACGGATTAAAAATTATATTTCAAATAAGAAAGAATATTTTCCTCAAGAAATGTTTTAAAATAATCTTTGAAAATTATTTTACATCAAAGATGATAATATTTGGTGTTACTAATTCCTTACTGGGAGTGTAATCCAAGGGTAGCATTAATATTATTTATCTGAATAGTTTATGTTCTACAGTTATGATAACTATGAAATCCATTTATCCTCCACAGGTTATATTCTTATGAAACCCATTTTTATTCCATGGGTTATATACTTATGAAACACATTTCTCTTATTAGGGTTATATACTTATGAAAACTTCTTATTTTTATGGGTTATGTTGTGATTTAATGATTATAAATCCTATCTATTTTCCAAAAATTATGATATATTTAAATATTCACAATACTCATTTCATTTCATGGTTTATGATATGATAAATGTATATGATCTTATGAAAAACATACGTATGATTTAATTATGAGATGGGTGGGATCTATATCTCCCTCAAATGATTTCGATAATGGTGTATATATCATTAGATAGATAGGGATAGAATAGGGAGTGGAAATGGTTTAGTAGAGGACTTTTTCCAATAATATGGTCTTGGTATTAAACCTTGACTACTAATATGGTTTTGGGGGAGAACCCAATACACTATAATAACCTTGTAAGTAATACTTGACTAAGGCAGAAATTATTTAATATGTTTACATGTTTTCCATAAATGCATGTATCATGACTTTGTTATTATATCATAGACCGTGTTCGTTGACTATATTATCATTCTTGTCTAATGAACATCCAATCTTTATTCCATGAATAATTATTATGATCTTTGATAAGAAGGATATGACCTTATAATTTTAGGCTCATGTTATCATACCCTTATTCACATAATTATGCCTACATATCTCTCTTATATACCCTTAATAAACATATCATCTCACACTTTCTTATGTTTCATTTACACAGGTCATAAAGATATATATTATGTGTCTAAGAAAGGTTATAGTTATGAAAAATATAGTGGGATATGATTCGGTTCACTTATGGATGATTGCTTCTGTTTCCATGTTTCCAAAGGCACTAATCTAATATAGTCTTTGGGAATGTCTTGGTGTAATGTAATGAATATTTCTGAAATATGATGTGATATATATATATTAAAATCTAGAGTCTCTATAAATATCATAACTAACTCATCATCCCACCTTTATCATTAATTGAATGTAAAGAAAAATCCCAACTCCATCATATCCTTCACATTAAAAACCATAAAAAATAATTAGAGGTTGTTCTTATTTTTCATGAATAACCTACCCATGAGCTATATCATAGTTATAATAACTCTTAAAAATCTCATAATTAGTGTTCCTATCATGGAAGAAATCATGGACATGAATATGTAACATGTTCTTGAGGTGAGAGAGGGTTCATACCATGATCATACCATAGATATCTTTACGACATTAAAGTATGATCATGATGATATCTCAATTTAGCATTGTGAAAAAATTTATAATCACTCACTATTTTTTGTGTGGTAGTGGGTGAAAAATGCCATATTTTTTATATAATAAGATTAATATATTCTTTTAACGGATATATGGTGGATCATTTTCATTTATAATTTGGAATTCATAAAAACCAACCCTTGGATCCCCCATTATACCATGAAAACAATGAAACCCTAATTAAAGAACCCTACACTCGATATCATTAGCAAGGATATCTGTCACTCTCGGGTGGATAAGAGAGATAAATCAGGGCATTTCATCACCTATCCTGCGATACAATAATCAGAATTCATTCCATTTACTCCAGTTTCCTCACTATGAAGGAGTTGGATAGTATATTAATATTTAATAGAAACCATTGGGTTTCTTTAGAAATATATAAACATGTATATATAGTGTGTGTATATTTTATATATTGAGTTAGAGGATGATGACAAAAGGTTCACTCATAAGTTACCTCGATCCCTTGATTGGTTCATACACCTCAAACAAAACCAACCCTTGATCCTACCCCTTATACTATATTTATATAAAAAAGAAATTATATATTTTTTATGGAATACCATGTTTACGTCATCAGTATAAATGAATTCTTTTTAAGAAAAATTGGAGATATATTTTAAATAACCTTCAGTCCCAACTCATAAACTGACCCCGACCCACCATCATCCCCCAATTAATACTTAGCACACAAGATCCCACATAGTTCATACCAACAACTAATTTTTTCCATATATAACCTTTTATAATAGTTTACTATATAACCCATCATCTCTATATTATATTAGTGGGACCCATTTACACCACACAAACTACAGCTTTCTTTAATTTTCAATAAACTATAGACTATTAAGATGCATATTCTTACTAGAATGAGGTTATACAGAAATGGAGAATGGAAATATGGTTTATTTTGGGAATGTGGTACCTCTTATAAACCTTGTATATTGATTTTTACCCTCTTTACTAGTCAAAATATATTTAAATAAGGAGGAGACAAAAACTAAAAAAATCATATGTGAGAATCCTATTGGTGTATATATAGGGATAAAAACCGTTAGATAGTATCCTAAAATAGAGGTTTACTTTACTTTACAAAAATTATTAGAAGCTATAATGTTTATACTATGTTAAATGACCCATATACATCGATGAAACTCTATCACACTACTCATGTGTTCACATACTATGATACCAGTAATGGGATATTCTAAGTGTTGAATAATGATGATGTTTCTAATAATTATTAAATTTAGTATTATCCTTTTATTCATGTTACCAACCATATTTTACATATTAAGATATAAGAGGTTAGAATATGGTGGAAGAGGTACTTATTTGAACAGAAACTAGTGAAAATAACACCACTATTACTGGATATGGAGAGAGATAGTGGGGATAATGATATAGACCTTGAATTTTCATAAACTCTAGCTTTCCAACTTCGTTTATTTTTAGGAATATTCTATCATATATTACCCATATATTTTTATCACATTTATATATTATCATCATTAGAAAATAAATAAACATATATTATACTAATATAAAAAAATATATATTACTATAAATATATTTCATGTTGGAATTAAAATCATTTTATTATTTTGATTTATAAATTTTGAAATGTTTTATTCATGTTTGGTGGGTATTTTAGACCCATATGAAATGTTTTCATCTTCTAAATATGAGAGATATTATCATTTAAAATATATATTTTACCTTTTTTGAAAATTTAGATTCATTAACAAAATATATGTTAATGATTGTTGAATGTTTTACTCTAATATTATTATATATTTTATTTAAAATTATTATTGGTTTGTTGAATTTTCCTAATTAAATTTCTTGTAAATTTTCATTTCCTATTCTATTTTTTATAATTTGTTTGATGAAATGATTGACCAATATCAAAAATTAATTCTTGAGTGGTACTCTCTTCTATTTGATATAGTCTTTTTAATACCATATTTCTTGAGATATTATTAGGATACACATCTATACTACAACCTGATTTTTTATCACCTTTGAATCATGATGATTTTAATCCATACTACAATAATGAAAAATATGTTTGTTAATTATTTTTCCCTTTGAAATTTTAGAGACACAATAAATTTTAACTACCAGTAAGTCCATATATACCATGAACAATAAATTTATTAACTCACAATACAATCTAATTTACCCCTATAGAAAGATTTAAATTTTCATTATATTATTTAATTTTAGTTGTAAGAGGAAAATTGTATATATATATATATATATATTTTGTTATTTAGAAATAATGTCTTTAAGTTAATGGAATATTGGTATTTATATATTTTTTATTAGGTAATATATTTTTACGCTATTTTAGATTATACATACAGGGTTTTTTTATCATTTAAAACAAAAATGATGAAAATTAGAAATAAAATATAGAAAAATTATATTTATTATTGTTTAAAACTTAAATGATTATAAATTTATAATAAAAATAAATATAGAAAAGGATTGGTAGTGGATGAATTTTGTATAAGGAATGAGGTGTGTATTTTAATTTATTTTAAGTAAATATAATACATTACATTTATGTAATTTGGCCTTCTTTTGAGTTTGTTTTCAAATCATGAACCACAAATCCATGAACATATATAAACCCATCCAAATTTACACATGATTAGTGTTGTTTGACATAAAAAGTGAATATTTATACATATTGTAATCATATAAATAAATTTTATATACTTCAAACTTAGCATAATGCTAATTAAAAGATATTGAGTAATGAGACAAATTTTTTTATGTTTGATCTTATGTTTCATAATTAATAATAAAAGGATGAATAATGTGTGTTGAAGATGGGTGGAGTTTTTATTATAATAATATTAAATAATTTTTTCAGCACTCTTAATTGAATGAGTTTTGTGTTTTTTATTTTTTTAAAAAAATATATTTATATTCATATTGTAGTGATTTTTTTATTAAATAATGTATAATAATTTATTTTATTTTAAGATTTTTTTCGACAAAAAATATATTATTGAAATATGGGTAATTTGACTACCTCAGTTTTGAATATATTTGTATCATGATTTTTATTATCAAATAGAATTAATATTACATTATTCTTATTTATTTAATGATTTTTTATATAAAAGAGAATTTTGGAAAAATTAAAGATGATTGGAATATTTTTGAGTTTCCTAAAAAAACAAATTTTAACTCAATTTACTATAGCGTGGTTATGTTTAGAAGAAATATTTTTGGAATTTAATAATTAATTTAAAATGCATCCATTAATTAAATTTTTTCAATTACTATAATTGATTGAAATGTTAAAAGATTTAATGACGTTCACATATCTCAGTGTGATAGAATTTTTATATCTTGGCTTTTCATTTTATTAAAATTTAAAAAAAAACCGTATAATATGTATTAAGGACTGGAAAATCTAATCATGATGAAACCAGGAGCACAAAATTGGAATAGATGAAATAATTTTATTACACTTTAATGAAACACCCATTACAACATAATTTGTTTGGAATCAAAATCAAAATATTGAATCAGCAATAAAAATATCAGAGTGTTGTGCCCTATGTTTTCAATATATGAAGTCCTAGATGAATAGATAAAACTATTATGGTAAAATTTCATTCAATTATGTTGCGATAAAAGAACTCATAAAATTTTATAAATTAAATATAGGAATATTGATGGAGAAAACATTAGATATTGTTAATCGAATTACCCTTATTATAGAATCAGTAGTATGTTGATGTGATAATCTTGAGTATATATATATTAAATATTTTTTCATTACTGTGTATATTTTTACCAATTTTACTATTTTAAATAGACCTAGTTTTTCAATAATGTGTTTATAGAATATTTTAATCAAGAGGGTTGTACCAATTTAATATATTTGTTTTCTTATACATTATCATTGATGGTTTGATCTTGTTTCAAGTTTTCTACATCCGTTGAGAAGAATTATATTTTTTATATTGATTTGTAATTATTCATGAGTGATTATTCAAATAAGGGAATTGAATTTAAGAGTACAATGGTAATTATTTTTTTTAAATGATTTAATTTTATTAAGCATTAGTTTTTTGATTAAGTATCATAATACAACTACTTTGTATCATATTTCTCATGGATTATTTGTGAAAATTAATCAATCGGAATGGAAAATAATATGATATAGAGGGGTTTTGGTAATAAGAATTAAAATGATACTTCCATTATAATTAAAATTTCAGTGTAATGTATTTTAGTTTATCTAGGTTATGTTGGTTATAAATAATTGAAATATTTTGGAATGAATTCACGAAAATTTTTCCAGTTGAAGTTTACCCAGAAAGTCAGTCAAAGGCTAACCTCTGACCATTTATTAAAATAAAATAAAAGTTCAGTACACAAGAACAGACGCACGAAAACATCAACTAGAAACCATCAGAAATATACTCGTTGCCACCCCCATGATAGAAATCTTCCTTCGCAGTGGCTGATTCCCATTCCGAGATTTCATAATGGTTCAGGATCTCGGCATACTTCCTCCTCAGAAAATCATAAATTGAAATTAATTAAGTTCCCTTTTTTCATATAAATTTTTAGTTCTTCCCTAATACGAAATTAAATTTTTATTTTAATTTAAAATGTTGAAAGAAGTGATTAATAAAATAGAAAAAATACATGCTCTGTGATTTAGGAATGGTATATGTTATATATGGTTTGACCTTAGAATCCCATCTAGACTAATTTTAATTACTCTTAAGGAGGAAATTAAAAATAATATTTTTAAACTTTGACATTTATCCTCGGTAAATAATGATGATCAGGTTCAAGTAACCTTTTTTCTCTCAAGATTTTTCGTAATTATTTTCCAAAAATAAAAAAATCCTATTGTTTTTATTTCAAAGTATTTTTTTGTGGGTGTTCTCTTCTTTATTAATGGAGATAAATCATATTTTTAAATTTCACTAATATTATTAATAAGTGTTAATTATGAAAAAATTATTTTATTAATCAAATAGACTATATTTATCCTTAGTACGTAATGCATATTAGTTATATGAAATGATGTTTACTTTGACACATTATACATATGATAATACATTTTTTTTTATTTTGATGAAAAAATTAACTTTGTAATGTCTATGTCTATAAAATAAATTTTCATATAAAAATTAGGGGTTAGATTCGTCAACATTTAAGAAATTTCATTATTAAAAATTAAATTCAAACTCTAAGATGAATACATATTAGGGTGTATTTATTATATTTTATACTCTTGTTCCCATGTATGCTCGTTGTACATATGAATTTTACATGAAAATTACATAAGGTGTTATATATTGTTTGTGTCACTTTATCTATAATATTCAAGATAATCTTTCGATTCTATACATAAGATAGGTACTAATCTAACTAAGTGATATATAGATTTAATTTAAGGTAGTGAATGAGTATATACTTCCTCTAAATAGATAAGTGGAACTCAATTTTTACATGTGACAGGTTTGTTGAATGATTCAATCGATAGGATAAAACTCAAATGTAATAAAAAATTATAATGTATCCAATATATTATTATCTTAACTTTCATGGGATAACATACCTCATGACTCTCTTAAATATAGATATATGAAAGAATAATTTACCCCCGTAATAATGTTTATATATTACTAATGATTTTTATCATAGATCATCTATTGCATTTTTTATACTAGGTTGTATTTACAAATAATTGGTTATTAAATATAAATTAATCAAATTATTATGGTAACATAAAATTTCTTTATCCAAATTTATCCCATAATGTTGGAGTATGAAATGTATTACCATAAATGGGTCTATATGAGTCCATATGATTGCTTTATTCAATGATGTTTCTGAGGGATATATATTATACAAAAGTTTACCTGAATTTCCAATGGATATTCAAGAATAATATAAATTCCTGAATTAAATATCTGATATAAATTATATATAATCAATAGTGGATATACTTGTAGAATCACTAGTTCTTGGATATATATATTTATTAGAAATTGGATGAATATAATATTGTTCTAAAATTGATATAAATCATGATTTCTTTTATATCTCTATCCATTATAACCTATATTCAATTATCTCTCTTATATCTATTCATGAGAACCATTACAAAATCAATGTTTATGTCCTCAAATTTCTGTAATTTCATAGGTAAATATTTCACCATCCTCTTATCCTTCTAGAATTTTGATTTATATTTTTGTAATTTTGAGAACCTTAATGTATATTCATAATTATCTTTCTTATATTTTACGAAGATAAGTTTTATTTGATATCTCTATATATATTTTTTTTCTATATCCAGATAAAGAATGTAAATCTAAATGAAACATATAATATATACTTCTTTATCTATGTCACTGATGATACAAATAATCATATACAAAATCTCACAAGTCCACCTTTAAACCATTGAATTCATGGATTTTCCCTTCCATGTCGATTCATCCATATATTGTATCATTATATAAAAATTTTTGATACATTAATAATCACTAAAATAGATGGTTGAGTAATCATGTAAGTATGTTATAATTTCAACCTTTTAATTATAAATTGCTTTTCCATAATTTTCATGTAAATAAATATAGGATCCCTTTCAATCCTCAACATCGATAAGATTGTAATATATTTCTACCTAAAAAATTATACATATTTTTTCCCTTTAAATGATCATAATGAGTTAATATTTCATTTTAATTTATATTATCTAACAAAATAATTCACATATTACGATCCTTCAATTTGAATATATACATTATTTTAATTGTGAGTATTTATTTCACAGTTCTAACCATAGATATAATGACTTCTGATCATCAATATAAGGATTAACACTAATAAATCAAGATAATTTGTTGAGTAATTTTAATCATGGATCACAAACTAACATGAAGAATTGGAATACACATTATAATTTCTCATGAAGAGAAAACACAATACATTTATTGAATCATCATTCTATACCATAAATTCTTCCCACGTGAGGGTAATATGAGTACTTGTGTAGTGAATTTCATCTTCTTAAAATTTTGAATATCTTTTCACATAATTTTATCTATATGGACTATAATCCCTCTCAACATGACACGGTGAGTGGGTTTGGAAATCATGAGAAATTGCTCACAATCTATCAATCATACCGAGATAATCTATGGGAGCTTTAGAACTCTATAAAAAATATTATTCTAGGACATTATTTAATTTTCATTATCTATAGAGTTTTTATAAATATCCCATATATTTTTATCTCAATTAAAAGAAATGTAAATGTCCCTATAAAAAATTTATATTTGATTTAATTTTTATAAAAATTATTCATTTACAATTTCTTTACAACATTAACATTTTTTTATTTATTTCGTTAATTTTAGAGTATATAAGAACACCAAATATAAATTCCACCATAAATTTTTTGAGGTAATATTTGAAGACTCTATTTATCATATCCATGGATAATTTTAGAGTAATTATGTGTCTCAATGGAATCGCTATGAACACATGGTGTTTATATCTAGAATGAATTCTATCCATTGGAATGTACTCCTTTTCTAAATTCAATTAAAAATAAAATAATTTAGGATAAACCTTTGATAATAACTAATATCTATGTAATTTATCAAAAATTAATCAATATTTTGTAAAGGATTATTTTTCTTAATAAGTATATTATTGAACTAAGGATAATCAATGAAGATATATATTGAAACATGATTCTTCTTAATAAACAAGACTCAAGAACCCTATATCTATTTAATATGGGATATAAAATAATTTTTAAAATTATCTTTTAATATGTCCTACAATTAATATAAATTAATTATAATTATTTAATAGTGACTCACTGATATAGACAAGGGTTATGGTATAAGTTATATTAAGAACCCAGTCTCTTGAACGAGGATAATTCCTGGATACTCATCAAAGAATGCATCAATGTATTACCTCAAAATCAGGACATAGTTTCTCAATAAAAAATAATTCTTATACTTATAAAGGATTTTTCAATGGAGATTCATAATTATTATTTAATTTTTATAGAATCATGGGATATTTTGGTATCTAGATTGATATTTACATATATAAGAAATGAATATTTTATCTATATAATATAGAATCAAATTATTCTATAGGGATTATAACTAGATTTTTTATGTTCTTCCCATAAATATTAATGGTGTAACAATTATGAAATTTAGATAAAATAATTAGACCACTTGGTTTGTTCCGAGATAACTAAATTTCTATTTTATTAAGTAATAGTTGAATATTTTAACGGAATATATATATTATGGAAATATCTATAAAACCATAATAAATTAAACATTATTAAGGGATAAATATTAAACATGTTACCACATTGTTTTGATAATAAATTTTAATAGTGGTGGAAACATAAGATCATATATTTTTTTCATTGGTTTTAGTGGTTGTTGAAATTGATTATCCTCATTGACTCATTCTTTATCTCAAAAAACTACATAGTGTTCATGTTTATTATATTTGTAATTTTATTCCTTTAATGGGTCTTTTAGTGGAAACTTATATTCTTACTTTATAATAATTAACATCCTCATATCCCATAAACAATCGTAAGTTTGATAAAATTATTTTTCTCCTAAAAAAATTCTTTATACCTGCTTTAAATTTTTTCATGCTTCTATACTTATATTTTACATGTGTGAATTTAATATTCCTCTATATATGTCTTATTAATTTGGACTAAACTTCTCTTCACATCACTGGTCCAATAAGACCATTCTAAATTACCAACTTCAATAATTACAATACAATAACATTGAACAACTTCTGTAGTGCTATCTAAGTAATTGTTAATCAATTTTAATATGTGAAATGTGGGGAAAATATTTATTGAATAATATTTTATTTGATTTCTTGAACTCTATTGAGTTGACTTTATCATTGGGACTGGTATTCCTAATGAGAGTCCACCACTAGTTGGATTTTCATTCTAATTGATAAATTGACATGATTTATTTATTTATTTTTTGAAAATGGGATATATAATATATATTTTCAATAAAATATTTCCTTTTTTGTGTTATTAATGGATCATAAGATCCTAACAATGATGGTTTTTTATATGATATAAATGACTGAGACATAATTTCATCACTTTTTTTAGTGGTCTATAATCCCATGCAGTTTGAGTTATTACTCATAAAATTTAGAAATATGTCTTGTTAAACCATAAGATTCTATATGAATATTTAAATATTTTATGGATGGTTGTAATATGGAAGGATTTCTACTTGTCTAAGAAATTATTTTTCAATACATATAAGGATATATAATCCATACCCATTATATCCTCAAACTATAAGGAAGGGATGAAAAATATATTTTATAGAAGATTGTTTATATAAATTATAATTAAAAAAGATTGAGATATATATATTTCATGAAATATTTTAACTAAAAATTTATTACATTAATAAACCAACATCAACATATTTATCTAGTGTTTAAATACTTCAAGATAATATTCATGATATTAATGATGTAGAACCATAATCAAAAATAAACTTTAATACAAGTATAAGAATTGTACTTACCATCACTTCATTTTCATGATCTACTATATAGGTTGTGATAACATAATATTATCATTATTTCATTTTCCTTTGGGATTATTTTCATTGGTTATCCTAAACACTCCCTATATTAGTGAACCAATTTTTATAGTGTTCGTGTTCTTTTCTGTTCAAACATTATATTATGGGTAGATCATTGAGTGAAACAATACATTATTTAGTATAATTGATTAGATTATACATATACCTTTAGTAATAATGATAATTATTTTCTTAGTTTCCATAATGTAATAATTTCCTTGTTATTTTAATAAAGCTTCTAGAGTTCTACTTCCCACACTTTTGATTTCAGAGAAATTCATTTTTCTTCCATCTATGAGGTTTAACAGTTGAACCAATAAAATTAAACCATATTCTTCTCTTATTCTCAAAATTCCCATATGTATATTTATAATCAAGATGGTTTATCTCTACCTTATGGGAACATTGAAAAATTTTCTAATTAATATATATATATATATATTGATTTATTTAATTATTATTTTTTTCAATTAAAATTAATCCAATAGAAAAATAATTAATATTTATTTTAGGGATAATGAAAAAAAAAGTATTTATTTATAGGCCTTGAAAACATTTATTTATAATACAAAATTTATTATTCCCCAATTAATTTATGTCCAATGAATTACCTATATTTAATAAAAGAGTGTGTGAGAGGAAAATATACATTAAATAATATTTTCTTAAATTCTAAAAAATCCATTGTATTTATGTCATGATATAAATTCTTATTCGTAACCAATTTATACCACTTAAAAACTATCCTTTAAGAAAATAAATGAATATGATTAATTTTTCATTCTAAAATCATTAGTTCATATAAAATATATTTCCAAAATATGTTATTCATTGATATTGGATAAATAGATTAAAAAATATTACAAATGAGGGAAGATATTATCTCATAAATGACTCAAAGGTAATTTTTTCATAATTTTGAGAATTGGATAAATCTGTGATGTTATTTTCATTATATTTAATATGATTCAATTTAGATTGAATGTCCATAACTATTTTTCCATTTTCTCCAATTATATTAGGAATCATTGTCTCGTAATTTCCACCATTTCCATCACATTATTTTCTACCATTTTCCCTCTTATTTCTTCCAATTTACTAAAAAAATGAACATTTATTAATAAAATAATAAAATTTATAAGAATATATATGTAAATTTTTACATATATAAGGAATAATTCCAAAATTTATAATATAACATTCCTTATGTCTTTCTATATTAATCATAGGTTATTTATGGTGTATTTTCTATTATCTTCACAAAACTAATCTCAAACAAATAAATAAACATTTCACTATAATTAATTATAACAACAGAGTACTTATAAACATATGATAACAATATTTTCATTTAATGAATTTTTTTTAAATAATCTAAGAATCAAATAATTTAATGTTTTTATAAGATTATATACAAATTACAACATTTTAAAATAAATATACAAAATATTCTACATATATATTTATAAAAATTTCATAGATATCATATTACTCCTATTACTACATGTTGAACCCTATGAATTTATATAAAATGAGGGGAATTGTAAAATAACAGTAAGAGAATAAATGAAATATACTTGAGGATGATATATCCTAATCTTCAATCAGAAATAAATAGACCATAAATTAGTATGATAATAAATCATACCAAAAATAAATAATAGAAATAATATTAGAGTAATTTTGAAATAATAATAAATTTAAACATGTGGAACAAACGTAAAACCTGTCATCGTAAACATATGTCAAGGATCACTATAATTACATCATAACACAATGTTCTAGTCTCACTACATATTCAACGTGCATAAAAACTCATAAGATATCATGAATACCTAATGAATAATGGGTTAAATAATTTTGGACCAACTTATCACATCCTAATTTTTCATGCATACATGATCCATATAAAAAATTATATAAACCAATCATCAAAACGAAAAACTGATGAGAAGATAAAATATTACATAAAAATTTCATAATGAATAAACCAAGGTGGTATTTTTTGTTATCATGTAGAAAAAAGAATTAAGTAATATCAATCATTAAGAAGTAAATAGAGTTGTAATTTTTAGGTATATTGGGAACAATGTGAATAAAAAACAAATTAATTAAACAAATTTATGTTTAAAAATGATCTCATTTACTAAAATAACAATATATCAATAAATATATGTTTTGAAGGAAATAAACGTATAAATTTACAAAAAAAATATATTAACCATAATTTTAAATATCTAAATATTTAGTATTTAGAAATTATTGAAGAAAAATATTTATTATATGAGTTATACATGAAAATGTAGAAGATGTGGGAAAGTTTCCCTTAAACACATTGTATACATTTACCAAAATTAAATGATTTTAAAGGAACTATAAAAAAATTCATATCTCTTGTAAATGAAAAGGAAATGAAATGGAACATAATAAGAAAAAATATAAATTCAACATTGAAATATTATATTTGAAATATTGAATTATTGATATAGAGATAAAGATATATGGATTTGAGAATAATCTATAAATTAATATTGAATGTTAAATCCCATGATCCTAATACCTAGTGATAATATTTATATTATAGTATTAGTATATGATACAATAGTTCCATAATGATCCTATAGTTTAGTAGTATTAGAATACTTGGTAGATAAATAAATAAGATTATAAAACATAAGATGCAATATGAACATATTTTTATAATGTGAATATCCTTTCCATCATATTCATGATAATTAAATATAGTTATCCTCTAGGATTCTTGGGAAATGGAAAACATCTAAGTTTGAACACATATTCTCAATATAGAATAGAATTAAATAGATATATTAATAATATAAAAATAGAATAAGAGATGTGGATGGAATAAATTGACAATATAAATCAAAATTAAACTAAAACTGAGGGTGAATTATATCCCTAGAAATAAATACAAACATGGATAACAATAATCATTGATCTCGTACTTGTTGAAGGAATAATATTAGACATTAAAACATGTTTTCAAGTCCTTTTTTAAAGACACTATCCTATTATGGGAAGAGGTATATCCCCAAAACCAATACTTTTTTATCTCATGAGATATATTGATGTAACAAGGTGACATATTTATATAGGGCCCACCCATCATCTAATTAAATCCAATGCATTAATCATAAGGATCCTCAAGATGTTTTATATGATTTACTAAGAAACCTATAACAGATTTAAAACATGGATATCCACATAATGATATATAATGAACAAATACATCCTAATTGAATATAATAATGTGGTTGTCTTAGAGATCATCTCTTAATAAAAATAGAAAATATAATTTATCTTCAAGGTAATAGGAATAAATATTATAATAAAGAACATATGGGTGACATTACATTAAATTTTATGGGTTATATATGGAAGGGAGTATGTGGGATTGATAGTTTCCATTAGTAGGATACCAAGTCAATGGTTGAAAAAATAGTTCATCATGGTTCAGAAAGAATATGTGAATATTCCAAATAATATCCCTCAAGAGTGACTATATAGGTATTCTATTTTTTTGACCATTATTCATTCATCATGGTGATGATTGAGTCAATTACTAACCAACCCTTTTCAGGGATATTATCCCTAGGTGGAGTTTTTCTGCAACCTTACCCACGTTCTAATATAAATCCACAGATTTATTTTATTAGATACTACACAAAATTTAATTTATTTAAAAATTTAGAATTTTTTTCTCACCATATAAAATATTTTGTTTTATAATATTTTTGATAACTCTTAAATTATTTGAAAATGGAGGATTGTAACATCTTAACATTTCATAAAGGTAAGAATCATTTGTTTTTTTAGTTCCCTTTTTTTGGACATTATAATGTTTCCTAAGAGATTAAAATAGTTCTCAGGAATGTTTGGGGATTCCTTGAATCAAGAAGACCAAGATTTTGAATATGTAGACTAGGCCGTATAGTTGTTTGAAATTATGCATCGTAAACTGAATGATTTCCCTAAACAGTATGACTTAAGATACTGAGGTGTTAGGGGCCACATGGTTCGTCCAAAATTGTGTGACCCTAGTAAAACACTTGTCCCAGTAACCTATATAATTTAGTTGAGGAATGTTTCGTGGGTTGTGCATGATTAACCAAACTATGCTCCTATCCCATGTGAGGGTCCTATTGAAAACTCTCTTGGATCACGGTGGATGCATGGTTTGGGTAACTATGTGGCCAAACCATGACCCCTTTCTATGTGGGTGAAATTATAGTTTTCCCCAATTTTATATTTAAACTGGTTTTTTTACTTTCCCCAAATTTCTTCTAGTGGATGATCCTTCATGTTCCTCTCGTGATTTATCATGCCTATAACCTAGGTTTCAATACTAATCCTCCATATGATATCTATTTTTATCACCACCGAATCCATCATGAAGCTAGAGTCACACTCTTCAATCATATACCATTTATTTCATATATCCCATGTTTCACTATCTTTGTGAGATCTCATTTTCCTCTTTTTTCAGGGAATTTTAGTTTTTCTTCAATATTACATGTTCTATCTCAAATCAAAGGCTAACATAGGACAGGGGAAGAACTACGGGGCTAAGTGAGGTGGTCTAGGTTATTTCCCCTTGTTTCATTGCATCGTATACCATGATGCATTTTTCTAAGAGATGTACCCTCCTAGTGACGCCTATTACATGTTAAATACATTAAATATGAATCCTTATCATGACTTTTGTGACACGAGATAGTAGTAAATCAACCCCTTTGGTTAATCAACTTGAGATATTCTACCCTAATACATGTGATCCACCATTGAGGCTTAATTTACCCTTTATACATAGCTTGTTTAAACACCATTGAGGGGTATTGTTTCATAATAACTTTCTTGAGTTATCAATTAAATTGATTATAGTAATGAACTAGGAGTTAATCCCTTTCACCCCTTTCTATAAATAAAATGGTTAGACTAAGAGAATTAGTAAAGTGCATATCCTTTACGCTTATTCCATAAATAGTATATTTAATTGAGTTCCCTAACCAATATAAATATTATAATATGAATTCTCATTTAATTACTTCCACCTTATAGTTGAGGGTGAAACCAAGGGTTCCGACTTAAGTAAACCTTGTAAAGACTCTTCGTGCCTCTTTTAGAATATTTTAATGTTGTGTAAACACATTTGGGATGAAACTAAATATTATTGGGATGGGTTCACTGATCATTATTCTTATTTTACCTTTAGATGAGTGATTTCAATTCCTTAGGGGATACACCTTGGAAGGGCTCGTTGGCACTAAGGTTGAACTATTCCATAAGAGATAATCATGTCCAAATGTGTCATACTGAGTATAGACATAGATGTTAGTTCATATTGATTTCCCTCTATGCCTTGATTAATAGTTGGGATCTCATTTTTGGGCCACTTATGTAAGACTCCTTGACATTGGACTTATTCCAACCCCCTATAGTGATAATTAGAATTCTATCAAAATATCCAAGTAGAGACTCAAGGTGAATATCTATATTTCTTATAAAAAATATTAATTTAATTAAAAATATAATGAATTGTTTTAAATAATAAATGAACCTTTGGTTTTGAAAACATGTGGATGTGTCTTCTAAATATAGTAAAAATCTTGAAGTCATTTTATCATCTTACATATTACCTCTGTAGGTTATCTTGGTTCAGAATCACTAAATTAGGCTAAAGTAAGTAAAATTTTGACAGGTGTCCTATTAGAACATAGTCTGGTATATTTATTTATATATTATTTCTATCATCTATAAATTATGGAACACTTTTAATTTTATATTGAATGAATGGATTAATCAAGAAAACATTGGTTGTGGCATGTTTCTATTTTATCGCATGCACTATAAGGGCCACCTTTGGTAAGAGAGTAGTATTTATGGTTGTGGGAATAGATAAAGGGATGAATCCAAAATTCTATGTTTTATTTATATAATTAAAAAAGATTATGGGGAAGAGGACTGAGAGTATGATCAAGATACTAGCGTAGCATTTTTGGTTCTTTTTGGTATTTTTATATAGCATAAGGTATATTTGTGCATCACATGTCCCATGAATACTTAGTTTTTTATATTACCTTTCAGTCCATAATCATAACTTTGTAGCTATTTAAAACATATCTTCATCTCATTCAATTATATAAATTTATTATTTTATGTAAATTTATTTCCACTTCTATCTTTTGTTACTACTGCTTCCATTACGGTGAGATTACTAGTCTAGTCCTATAGTGTCAGCATCTAAAGTTTATTATATATACATATATTTATTTAACTTCACTATAATAAATGAGGTAACAGTCTCCAATCAAACACACCTTAGGCCCTTGCTATAATTCGATAGCCTCTGGCGTTCTAGGAGGTTTTCATGAAGTGTTATGGCCACCATCTTAGTGCATCCGAGGTGGGATGATACAAAGTTTAATCATAACTTCATTCCCATTTTTCTTACTATTTAGGTTACATAAGAGACTAGGATATTTTAATTTGGTATTGAGACTATGTCTGGTAAGTATTTAACCCATGTTCATGGGAAACTTGAATTGTCTAGTTTGGGTAAATGATGTCATTGATTGCATATTTACAGTTTCAAAGATTTCAACATTGGGTGTCTCACATGCTTTGTGCTGTTATTAAGGTTTGTGTTATTAAAAAATATCCTTTATCCTAGAACCATTTATATGAGGGAATATAATTTATGAATCATATTAGGCACACAATATTTTAAATGTCATTCACTATTCCATGCCAAATCTACTTATCAGTGTGCATTTCATGCTTTAATGTGATGGTTGTATGTGCATTTTTTACTATGAAAATATTGTATTTATTGTTATATATATAAATTTATTTATATTACCTTGTAGGAATCAGAAGAACCTAATTGAAAATCAATTTTCCTTACTTAACGTAATAGTGTTTTCCTGAGTAGGATAAAGAAGTATCATTTAGTAGTCATTTATGGCATGTTGATCCATGGATCATCAGTCGCATGGGATAAACTGTGTTATGTTTAAGATTAAGTGGATTAAAATTGTCTATTTATAAGGTGTATTTTACCTTATAAAATGGGATGGGTTATCCATATAATTCAACCATTTAAATGGAATTTATATTCATAAATAAATTCAGAAGAATACGTTTTGTAAAATGAAATTGTCACCTTATATGTGAAATATGAGACCTTAAACCTAACCCATACATAGTAGTGGGTTGTAGGATATGAATCATATTATCCTTATGAGAACTTTTTGGATCATATATACCTAGATCATATATTATGATAAGGGCTTTAAGGTGCTAATAGAAATTATTCAACTTGTCCTTTCTATATCACTTAATCTATCAACTATTAATCTTATATAAGGCATGTGATTGGAAATTTTAGAGTTATAACACTTAGATGACCTTATTTAACATGCTAGGAGAGTTGATATGAGAATAATTTTAAGGTTTTGGGTCAAGAGATATCCATAGTACCTATTACTGTTCCACCTGAGGAACCTCCTATAGTTCTTCCACTGGGATTTGGTGCTTAGTTACAGGAAAACTTTTTTCAGTTCTTGCAGTCTATCTGGGGTGCTACCCAGCCTATCCCTTCTATGGAATAGTTAAATATAGAGTTCTATGAGCTTCATTGATCCTCCCTCTCAAGGGAAAAAATAACTTAGGATGTTGAGTTATAGATCGAGGCCATGATATTGATATTCAAGCATATCGAGATGACTGTAGAGTGGAGGGTCTATATCACGACCTATATACTATGTCACTCCACCACAAATAGGAGTAATGTATTGACTCGGTCTGGTCGAAACCAATTTATGGTTTGGGAGGAAATCAAGATATATTTCTTTGAGTAAATCTTTCCATAAACCTTTAGTTTATATCATGCTCGTGAGTTCATGAACCTTCATCAATGTAACATGCCATTGATGGAATAAATATCTCGCTTCACTGAACTGTAGTGTTTCACACCAACCTTTCCCATTGAATATCTAACAACTATGGGGATATTTGGGGATGGTATTGCATAAACCATTAGATTAATGGTGAAAATATTTCGGATAACGACCATTTCATATATAGTAAACCATACCCTTATCATTGAGTAGAACATAAGGGAATCATGTGATGCGAAATAGGGAAGTTCAACTTCCGTGAAGAGTAGTGGTTTATTCAGTAGAAAGAAGAAATGATTCTTTTTTACACATGAGGAATGAACTAGAGATGTGGAATGTACTAACAGCTATGTGGGGTGTCACTAGTGTGTTAGACCAGGCCATAAAAAGAACATGTGTTTGAGAAACCCGATCAAGTTTCATTCTTGCAACAATATGGGTCACCTCCTATGTTTTTGTCGATCCTTTCCTCTAGTAACATGTTAGTAGTGTTTGTTTATAGCACAACCTTCATGTGTATGATAAAAAATACCAAATTAGGCTAGAAGATGATCTTCTACAAACCATTCGGGCCGAGAAGGTGGTTATGGTAGAGGTAGTCAGGCCTCAAAGTTTTAGAGTCATTAGAGTATACCTAATCTGGATATTCAAGATGAATCTCAGAGTTGAAGTTTATACCTTTTTTTTTTAATATTATACCTAGGTAGTATATTCCATAACCATTTATGGTCAGATGTACAATTCTGGTAGCCTCCACTTTATTGTATTCCTTGTTTGATACTAGTGCATCACACTATTTTCTATCTACTACAACTATGGGAAGCCTTATCCTAGTGATAGTGTAATCTAGTGGTGTTATAACCTCTGACGATTTGTTAGAATTACAAGTTAAAGGTATACACCAGTGAAAAAAGTTCCCCCTTAAAATAGGCAGTTTTCATTTTCTATGGAGTTTGATCATCATCAAGGTGACTGATAGTAACACAATTCTTAGTATTAATTGGATTGTGCATTATCAACCCTAGGTTAATTGCAATCGCCAACAAGTTCCACTCATATCACCCAAGGGAAGAAAATATATCCTTAAGGTAGAATGGAATATAAAATAAAGATGATATATACCCAAGCATACTATGGTAGGAAGAGGGACATCCCATATGGCCAATCTCTTTATGAGTGATCAAAGGATGCATTTGTTAGAATTTACACCTATGATGGATCATTTTAGGGATGACTTATCAAAAGAATTATCTTGATTAGCTCATGTGACATAGGTAGAGTTCACCATTATGCTAGCTCTTGGTGAATCGCCTATTTCCATTCCTCTATATCAAATGAACCCTATAAAGATCTAATAGCACAAGAAGAATCTTGAAGATCTTGAGGCTAAAGGATTTATTAAGCACTCCACATCAGCATGGGTTTCACTAGTAATTTTCTCTAATAAGGTGATAGTACCCTTATATTTTGTGTGAATTACCATTGATCAAACTAGATCACAGTGACGAATTTGTATACACTTATTTCATATAGACAACCTCTTCCACTAGAACTGATGAGTAACATTTTTCTCTAATTTTGATTTGAGGATAGGCTACCATCAGGTGTGATTGAGACTATCATACGTACCATTTATTGTTTTTAGAGTAGGTAATTCAATTATGGGTTTTTTTGTTATGATGCTCGAACTAATGAATGTAAAATGAGTATTTATAGATATGATGAATCATGTTTTCCACCCATATCTTGATTCCATTGTGGTAGTCTTCATATATTACATCATGGTGTCCTCTCACACTAGACACGCCCATGAAAATCATCTTGAGATTGTGATGAATATATTGAGAGAGTATCATCTATATATAAAGCTCAGAAATTTGCACTTTTGGATCAACAAGGTTCACAAATTGAGTCATATAATATTTCAGAAGAAATATTTATTGACTTACAGAAGGTGAACTCCATGGTTTCTTAGGAGTATCCAAATAATGTGTTTAACATACACAAATTACTAGACTTTTCTGGCCATTATAGTTTATTCATATAAGATTTATCATGAATATAAGTTCTAAATATATGATTAACCAATAATTTCATTAAATTTGACTGAACAGAAGCTTGTGAGAAATCTATCAATGAGTAATGGGAAGTATAACTTCAGAATTGACCTTAATTCTTTTTAATATAAGAAGAGGTTATTTTATATACTATAATGATTCAGGGATCCGTATGGGTGAAGTTTGATGTTGGGTGATTGGTTAGAAGCATACGAGTTTCATAAGTTGAGGTCTCATGGGTGGAATTACCCTACACACAACCTCGATATAGGATTCGTGGTTGATTATTTATCCTTTATGAGGCATTACTTATTGGGTTAGTGGTTCGTTCTTTGAACATAACATAAAAGTCTCAAATTCATCTCCACATGGCAAGACTTGAATCTGATGTAGTGATGGTGGGTGGAAAACATTAAATCATTCAACTTGGTTCTTTCTTAAACACTCATAAAGGTATTCTGTAGCTAAATCATAGAGACAGAAAACTCCAAAAAAAAATTTCAAAGAGGAAAACAATGAGTGGAATTTGATAGAATTGTTTTTGGAGTTGTACATGGAATTTTAGAAATGACATGGGAAACTATTCTTAGTAGCCCCGGTAGTGACTTCTTGTCTACTATAGTAAGAGGAACTTATATGATTTTGAGGGCCTCATATTGTGGCTGATTATCACAAGATAGATCACACCTTCTGGTTGTAATGTCGATATAAATTATACCTTACTCTTCCATGGTAATGTTTGAGTGACTTTATATATATGGGAGGAGTTTATGAGATAATATCATATGTATTTTTGTGTAGTCCATCCCAATGTTTCCAAAATGTAGAGATACATTCATCACGAGTGTCAGTTTCTGTGTATGAAGAGGAAGATTGCAGGATTTATTACTCATTTCTCCACCTATCAACTGGTGAAGAATGATCACCAATGAACTAATGTACTTATAAAAACTCTCTCCATTCATAAGTGGAAATGGAATGACATGATAATGGTTTTCATGAAAGATCCCATCACGGTAGTGATGCAATATTGGTGATTGTCGGCAGGTTGACCAAGGCTGCACACTTCCAACAAATCATCGTTACCTTCTATGTTGATGAGGTAAGAAGGAGTTATTTTTAAGAGATAGTGTAACATCGTGGCATTCCATGTCCTATAATTTTGGAACAATACGCATGATTTACATCCCAGTTCAGAAAAATGTTGAAAAGGGCATTGGGTTCATAGGTTCTCTTGAGTACATCATATGACCCTTAGACTGATGGGTAGTTTGATAAGATGATATGAGTGTTATAGAATATGATCCAATCCCATATAATTTATTTTGTAGGATCATGGGAGAAGAATATTCCTCTATTTGAGTTTTCCAACAAAAACATCATTCAGGTAAAAAATTAGATGACTCTATATGAGGCCTTTTATGGTAGGTTGTGTCGTTCACCATTGTGTTGGATAAAAATTGGTGAGGTAGCTCTATTTAATCCTCATCTTGTTCAATATACTTATTATAAAGTCCATTAGATCCAAAAGTGTATGGTTGTAGCTTATTCTAGGAAAAATACTTATACTGGTAGTTTCTATAGTCCTCTAGAGATCAAGTTGGGACATTTGTTTTTTCTATGGATTTTACCCAGGTTGGGTCAAAGATGAATCCAGAGACATATAAATTTATCACCTCGATATTTTGGCCCTTTAAAGATAGTGGAATGAGTCAGGAATGTAGCCTATTAGTTGTAGTTACCTCATAGTTACCATGACATGAATAAAATCTTCCACACATCACAACATTGATAGTGTAATGCTGGACCATATCATTTTTTTGACCTCAAGAACATACAGAGGGAGGTGGATGTGTCATTTCTGGAGTTTCTGGTACGTATAGATGATCTGGTCATTAAGGATATATGAGGAAGTTTAGTTCCTCCAGTCTAGATACTATGTAATAAGTGGTGTGTATAGAATGATAAATGGTAGTGGGATGCTAATGTATTTGTGCATTGGCTGGAACTTTTCTCAAATGATTTCTTACCACCCTTTGAAGGGAAACTCATGGAAGAGTTATATTAATGAGGGTAGGTTGTAATGCCTCTGCATTTCCTAATGTTACAACCAATTTTTTGGTTTATATTATTTTTATGGACCTTATAATGTTTCCTAAAGGAGTCAAATAGGACTCGGGGGTGTCTGCGGATCATTCGGATCTCAGCGCCCCAGATTTTAAAGAGGCAGACTCAATTGCACGATTAGTAGAAATTGTTTGTCCCATAAGGCATTATTTCTCTAAACCATATGGATTCAGATAGTGGGGTGATGGGTGCTACATTATTTTTCTAAAACCATGTTACCCTAGGAACACTCCCATGTAGTCCACCTATATTTTTTCTAGAGTAATTTTACACAATGTATGCACGATTAACCAAATAGTACTTCAAGACCATGCGAGGGTCCTCTTGAGTAGTGTCTTGGAACACAGTTTGGCCAACCATGTGGCCAAACCATACTCCCCTTCATTTGTGGGATAAATTATTTGTTTACCCTCTTTAATAATTAAACTTATTTCTACTTTCCTCCCCAATTTTCTCATGTGGTGGAAACATCATCTAGTTCCCATGAGATCGCCTCCCTATAAAATTAAGGACAAAGAGTACTCCTCTATATGAAATATATTTTGTTCACCATCAGATCCAACATGATTCTAGAGGTATTATCTTCAATAACATCCCATATATTTTAGGTTCCTATCATCCTTTATTTCATTATCTAAATGAAATTTTATTTTCCCCATTTTCAGGACACTTGAATCTATCTATAATATCTTCCATTATATCATTATTCAAAGGTTTTAACTATATGGGGGAATCACTATAAGGATATGGTAGGTGGTCTTGGTTTTTCCCCATGATTATCTGCACCGTATACCATGTTTTGTATTCAAATATTCCAGGCCCTTTTAGCAATGCCTCTTAAAAATTAAATATATGAAATGGAAAGATTTATAGTGTCGTTTTCTACCTTTAGTAGAAGAAAATAAACCCCATTGGTTGATCACCTTGAGATATCCCCCCCCCAATCAGTTTCTCCACCTTTGAGGATTAATTTCCCATATTTTCAATATCTTGATTAAACACACTTTATGGATAGTGTTTCATAATAACTACCTTAAGTTATCACTTATATTTATTTGGGTAGTGAACCATGTGTCAGCCCTTACAACCCATGCTATATATGAAATTTTCTAGACTAAGTGAATTGGGAAAGTGATTATCCTTTACCATTGTTCCATAAATGTGATATTTAATTGAGTTCCTTGACTAATATTCTTGTTATGGTGTGAATTATTATTTGAATTATTCCACATTATTGGTCAGTTGTATACAAGGTGTTCCAAATTTAGGGAACCTTGGATGGACTCTTCATACCATAGATAGAATTTTTTAATGTTTTGTAAACAGGAAAGGGAAGACACTAGTTTTTCCTAGGATGGGCTCATCGAGTGTTATTCCTATTTTACCTCAAAAAAATAGATATGAGTTCCCTAGGTGAGACCCTTTGGATGGGATATATGGAAAAATGGTTATACCATGCCACAAGAGAAACTTGAGCCCCAAATGGGAGACACTATGTATAGACTCCAAGGTTAGTTCAGGTTACATACATGTTAGTCATGGAGTGACACTCAGGATCTCATTATTAGGTCAACTTTAAAATAATCCATGGAATTTTACATATAAAGATCCCCAAGAGTGATATTTGGAATTTACCTATAAAATAAATGCATGGAATCAAGGTACTCTATATTTTTTTTAAAAAATATTCATCCATTTACAATCACATGTTTGGGGAATGTCCATCTTCTTACATATTATATCACCCACTTTACCATTGTAGGTTCACTTAGTTAATAATCGGTAGCTTTGGCCAAAGTTGGTAAAACAATATATGGGTGTCCAACTAAAACCTATCCTTATTTATTTATTTATTTATTCTGTCTTTTATATTTCAATTATGGAACACTATTCAATTTATATTCCACAAATGGATTGATCTAGACATCGTTTGTGGTGGTCTACTAGGATTTTATCTCACACCCTACTTAGAATATCTTTGGTACCTGAGTATAATTTATAGTTATTGTAATAGATAAAGGGAAGAATATAGTTTTTTATTTTTCATTTATAATAATTGGATGAAGTATGGGGTAGAGGACCGAGCCAATGCTCGAGATGATATTATATCAGTTTTTGTTCTTTTTTGTATTTTTGTATAGCATGTGGTATACTGTTGTATCCTCTATCCCCTAAAAACTTCAATTTTTATTATATATTTCATTCCATAATATTTACTTTTTATCTCATTAATACTCACCTTACACTTGTTCACTTAAATAGCCTACATGTTTTTTTTGTATATTTATTTCGTTTTCTATATGTTGTTGTTACTGCTTCCAGTAAGATTGGATTACTTGTCTGATCTTATAGAATATTATTAAACATACATATATATATATATATTATCTAATATGATCAATGAGGGAATAGTCACCCCATAGATACAACCTAGTCCCTCACTGATAGTCGTAAGACTCTGGTGTTCGAAGAGGCACGGTTGAGGTCTTGTGGCCCCCATCTCATGACACTTTTATGTGGCATTTGGGGTGTGATGCTATAGGGAGGAATGAAACTATGGAAGATTAAATACCATATATTTTAGGATTAATATGGTAAAAAACCCTCCATAAAAATTTATACACTATATAAAATTAAATAGGTGGTCAATATAATATGAGTCCAAAAGATGAGAAATTGAGATGGAATACTCCACTTATGCATTCAATATAAATATAATCAAAATAACATGAAATATAGGGCTTAAAATTGTTCTTTAATAGAAATTAATAAATTTGTTTCTCTATATAACATTTTAAATAGGTATTATACACACCTTATAATGGAAATTAGGCGTATAATACAAAATATGTCTCAAAGAGATGAATTTGCTATTAAAACCCCTTATCAGTTTTCCTAACTTTCAAAAACATATATTAACCTCATGTGTCTAAAAATATCAATATTAATTGGTTAATTCATAACATTAACCTTATATATTTTTTTTTTACTCTTTATAAATAGAAATTTTCAATATGAATTATAGCGATATTCACATCGAAACTTTATAATTTTGATCATTTACACATGTTTCGTAATAGTAATGTTAGTATTAATTATTCATCAAATTTTAATCTCTTATATTACATTAGATAAAAAATTATAGATGTTTTATAATTATTTATGATGTTATAAATTCATTGAAATATATTTCTTTAAATCTTTATCATTGATAATCAAATCCATAACATGCATGTTTTAGTGCTTCTTCACAATCAAAGGGTATTTTTTAAATAAAATAATTAAAGATTGATAAAAAAATATAAAATAAAATGTAATTATTTAAACTTTTCTATTTTAATATACTATTAATTATGTTCACATACACATTAATGATACAAATTCATTATATTTCTCCTACATATAGAGAATATGAACAAAAAATGAAAATATCATTATTTAAAGAGTGATTATGTGGTTTTTTTGTAGTTATATCCTTATAAAATAAGAAAAATTATAACATTAAGATTCTATTATTGTCATATATCTGAATTATAAATTATGTACAATATAAATTTATTTATAAAAAAATATTATATAACTTCAATACAAGATTATTCTCTTAGTATGCTTGTTTTAAAGGACAGAATTAATTATAATCTTTTATTGATCATATCATTAATAGTTTATCTTATTTTTTATAAAATAATAATAATTATCTCATAATAATAATATTACATCATTATATACATTCTATGAACTATCAATGATGGGTGGTGATTAAAAATAAATTTTTGTGCTCATGGTGGTGGTAGACCACATATTTGCATGAAAGATCGTTTTATTTTGGTTAATTTATGGGATTGAAATTATTAAATAATAGTATATATATTATAATACTATCATTATTTTAGTGTGTATGAATGTAATTTTAAATAAGATAGAATAGAAAAAAAGTTGAGTTGTCGATAATACTCATGTTAGTGAATTGAATTTTCCATTGAAGTATATATGGAAATGATGTCATTATGCTAGATAATTTTGACTGGGATATATTAAAATAGAATAGGGTTGTATTTTGTGAAATTTTTATGAGTTATAAAGAGAAATTATAAGGGAAAGTGAGTGTTGAATAATTGGAGATGTTAATTTTTTTATAATTGAAGAGAAATGTATTTTTTGGGGGAAACCCTTTTTTTTATAATCTTATGTAACTATTTAGTGTTCAATAGATGAAAAATGGAAAAAAGTGGAGTCAATAATTATTTTGGGTCAAAAAATCACATCAAAACATAATTTTTGGCCAACTTGATAGTCTGGGGTGTTTTCTTTTAAATTCTATCTTTTACCCTAATTAAGTTTTAGCTTGTAAATTAATTTATATCCCTAGTAATTTATTTTAATAGAAACTATTTGTAAATACCATTTTACATATCTCCATCATTATAATTTCAAATTTTAAAATAATGTTTTCAAAAACAATTCTAAATGTCTGAAAAGTTAAAATTTGATAAAACAAATCTAATCATGTATAAAAATAGAAAACAAATGTTTTATGATTTAAATTTTTATAAATGATAAAACTATCATGGATAATGATTTTAATAACATTAATTGATTTATTATAAAAAAATAAAGGGTATTAAGTATTAATATAATTCAGAAAACCAAATCTCCCTAAAAAATATTTCATTCAAATAAAAGACCAGAACTAGTTTATTTAAATATTATTTATGTGTCATATTAATTAGTTATAATTTTTTTTGAAAAAGAACTTATAAGATCAAAAAATATTTGAAAATACATATTTCTATTCCATAAATTCATATTTAATTACATAAAAGGTTCGGTAAACCTATAGTTCATTCATATATAATTATAATGTAATAAAAATTACATATTTTATGAAAACCTTTTTCCATTATAAAACTAGATATTTTTGAAAAAATAAGTAAAAATTCGAACTAAGATTAATTGTACATGATAAATTAAAATTTTTAGTTTTTTTGGGTAATTTAAAATTATAAAATTACTCTTTTAACTAAATTCATGAAAATAGGCTCTGTAGAAGTTGCATTGGGAAATAGTTTCTCGATTTTTTATTTACCTACTATATTTGTGTCTTATTTATTTCATCACCCCCTTAAAATAATTTAGGCTAAAATATTTCTCTATATGAAGTCTATTAAAAAATTTGTTATTATTTCCCCACATAAACTTCATGTTCCATAATTTCCTCTTCTAGTTTGTGATTTCTATGAAGGACATTCAAAAATAGATTATTATGATTCTACAAAACATTATATTTAATAATAAGAATCTGGATTGGTTCTTTATTTTAATACATGTTAGGATCCAACTATATTCCCTCATATTTAAAAAATTGATTCCAATTGATCATTTATTTCTGTAATAATGAAACAATAAATATTTTGTGAAATTTTGATAGGTTGGGTATCACAACCAATCAGTAAGTTACAACTCCAATTATTTTATGTATTTCAATAGTTACAATGTACCTATGGTCTAACATCTCCTTTTTACCAAATATTATAACTGATTTCATGGTGAAACCTTTAAGAATACATTATCCCCAACTTAAATTTTGAATTCTTCCATTAAATTATCTATAATTATATTTTTTTTAAATATGGGATATGTTAATATGATTTTGAATAATATATACTTTAATAGTAATATCATATACAATATCTAAAATATCTATATTATTTTATTCATATTCTTCCCAATAGGTATTTGTATGAAACTTCATCCCATATAACACTTCATTTGGATCAATTTGGATGTTTTAATGGAAGTTATTATTTTATAAAAATACCACTAATAGTTGATACTAATACCACATTCTATAGAAGTCAAGGGAACATGATCTCATCATGTCTTCCAATGTCTGGATAGTCCTTTCTCAAATCCTATCATATCATAGAATATAATTTTTTAATTGTATCTCAATGTTATGAGACCATTGAAGACTCTTCCAAAATTTTGATGTGAACTGTCGGTCTCAATTAGATATGATCAATAAAGGTTACCCATGAATCCTTATGATTTAATTGATATAGATTCAGTTAACGCACTCAATGGGTATATATTCTCTTACTTATAAGAAATGATAATTCTTTTTGGGATGATAAAAAATTGCCCTAATAGCATTATTACTCATTGGTGATATTGGAGTCTAGGGGAAGATTCCATTATAATATTTTCCAACATCTATATAGTTATAGGTTGAGGTGGAACTATAGGTTGTTGTATTTTATCCTTTACCTAGTGGAAATTAATGATTTTTGAAACATGGACTTCAATTCTCCATTTCATTCCATCCCACAATAAATTTACTCTTTGATCATTTTATAACTTTATGCTTTCATCATTCATTCATGTTTAGCTTCAACACACCATCACTATAGATGAATTTTAACAATTTCTAGGATTATTAAATTAATATTTCATTGTATGTCCTGATCAACCTATTTTATATTTTCATTTATTTTTAGTAATGATGTATTAGACAATTCTTGTAAAGAGAATGATGTATCCTCATATCTATAAATTATATATATATATATATATTTACTAGATCTCTACATATAGGATCACTATTAATCCTCATTATGGTGTAAAATCTATGATCCCCCCTATCCAATGCATCTTCCGCCTTTTTTTCATCATGGGGTGGTAGTATATCATGAAATAATAGTCTATAAATGGTTTCACAATCATCATTACCTAAAAATGAGATTCATGTAATAGAAGATATACTTCAAAATATATTGGACAATATATATAATGTATCTTTTACCGTGGATGTAGTGGCTCTATATTTTAAGGAAAATATTATGGGTACCATTTTAATTTCATGAGTTTGATAGTTTTGTTTATTAATTTTAATATTTCGTTGATTCATAGGAAATCACCCTATAATTTTCCATAATGGCATAACCAATTCCATTAATTAATGCATCACTACATATTGTAATACCTTCTTTACCTAACAATAATTTTAATAATGGTTCATTAATCAGTCTCCTCTTAAACTCATTGAAGTGTTCCTCTCATTACCTTCACCATATAAATTTAACCCCTTTACATGATTACATTATTAATGTGTTGGAAAATAGGGAAAAATAATTACAAAACCACTGATAGTATCCTTATAATCTCAGGAAACTTTGGATCTCAGTTAGTTTCTTTGATATAGGCCATTCATTTACAACATTTATCTACAAAGTTTCAATAGATATTATATCCTTAGAGACAGTATGGATATGAAAAGAAACTTCTTTGAGCCAAAATTCCCACTTACAATATATACAATACAATTCATTTTAACATAGGGTATTTAGAAACATTTGGAGATGACTATAACTCTATTCAAAGTTATTAAAGTACATCATGATATAATTAATGAATACCATAACAATGATATCTTCCTAATACATGATTAACATATTTATCATATATAAAATGACTCAAGATACATTATTCAATCCAAAATGAATCACCCCAAACCCATAATTTCACAACCTTGTTGGATATGTCATCTTTAGTATTTCCCCCCTTTTAATCCTTGAATGATGATAACCATATTGAATATTGATCTTGTAATATTATTGGCATCCATGAATTTGATCGAACAACTCTACAATTTTTGGTAAAGGGTAATATTTTTTATAGTAATGTAATTGATCTCCCAATATTTGATACATAGTCTCTTAAATCTATCCTACTTTTCCATAAATACAATAGGGTATCCTCATAGTGTGATGCTACATAATATAAATCCAATATTAAAATCAAAAAACTATTTCATTGAAAAAACAAAATCCATTTGTTCTATTATACATGTAGGTTTTGATATAAGTCTGGCATTAGGAATGAGTTCAATGATGAACCCAATATCACTCTTCAGTGGATCATTATACAGTCCTTCTGGAAAAATATAAATCACATTTTTTACCATGGATACATCCTATATTCATAAGATATCATCCCCATATATATCGTGCTTAATTTTCCTCTTTAACCATGAGTTTTAAGGAGGTATACTAGGTGATGATTCATATAATATTTACATGATGGTGATTTCCCTCTAACCATAACAGATTCATACTCCCCTTCACAAGTCATATTATCCTTCTCATTAAAATAAATTTTTGGATTCTACATTGAGAGTTAATTCATATCAAGGATCAAATTAATTTCAATTTTTTTTTATAAAAAACAGGTACTCAAATTGGGTACACCCATGAATAATATTTAGAGATTCCTAAAACATCATTATTGAAATAGGATTCCAACTTGGTTTATTAATTGATAACCCCATTAATAGTATTATAGAGAAATATGTAATATTTTTTATAGACACTTGTGATATAAACTACTGTTATGATCATTCAAAGAAACATTTTATTTAACTAAAAGCTATAATGAATGTTCCTCCCACCAAATCATTAGGAACATTGAAATCAACTATAGTAATTACATAATCTTATCCTTTTTCCCAAGGATAATTGATGGATAAAATTTATTAAATTTTTGGGAATATTTTCATATAATATTCCCTCTCTATATAGGTAAATCATTTAACATCAACAACATCTACCTTACCAATGAATAAATGATATTAATGATTTTTTTCATCACACTTGTGACAAAATCATGTTCTTTTCCAGCAAGAATCATGGTGTTTCTTTATATAGATATCACATGTAGGAAATCACATCATTTTTTAATTTCTCATTTCCTCATTATCTTTACAATTATTATAATATAACCATTTTTTCTATATATTTCCTTTGAATACCAATGTTATAGAGAATTAATTTTAATTCTTAATGTGGTTAATATCAATCAAAATTGAAGGATCATAATTAAACCATCAAATAAATGATAAATATTTTTTATTCCATTTACATAGTATGAAACTTATATAGATAAACATGTAATGTTATCCTCTTATTCATAAATATTTTCATCTTACCTTTTTCTATGATTAATTTATTTCTCTTCCATTTTTTTAATTTCTCATGAGTAAAATATTTTTTAGTGAATACCTCTATATTATTTCCACACTACATTCCCTTTATCTCACATTCATATTTTTTGTTTTGAATTAGTGACCAAAACTAGTCTCTATCTCCTTTAAATTGATAGACCACTATGATGACTTTTCCTTTTTTTCTATAACCCAATTAGAGAAATAAGTTTTCTAGGCACATTACGCACTATTATATTATTGATGGATTTGTAATTATACTAAATTATTGAGGATGTTTTCCCTTGAAGTTTTCTAATATAGTTAAACTATGTTTTAGATTAGTTGTTCCCTCTATATATGTGATGTTATTTTTTAAAACCCGTGTCAAAAACCCTGATATTATTATGAACTAATTAGCCTCCTTTCTAAATTTATTAACATGATCATAGGGAAATACCTACATTGACTATAGGTGTTGATTTTTTTAATATTCCTCTCATTAGTCGCAATAATTAAACAATAGATAACACGTAATTGGGCTCATTGTATTTAATTGTCAAATATAATTCCAATTACTATTTATAGATTGATAAAATGGAATATTTAGTGTTTTTGCGTGTTACCTATGATATCTCACTCTGTTCTCCTAAATCTATTCCCCACAGTTCCTACTATGAATCCTCTAAAAGAAATTGTAATATCCTAGACTCTAAAAATGTAGATCTGGATATTATATTACAATATTAGTACAAAATACAGGATTTCTCAAAGGATATAATAGTTTAGTTATATTTGATGACAAGGTACCCACATACATAACAAATAAAAACATAAGATACATATTGATCTCATTAAGAGTAAATTTTTACCCCATCCATCATATCCATCAAAATTAAACATAATTCCCCTTAGGGTTTCCTAAGGAAATGAAATAAATAATGGTGATGTGAGATGATTAATACATATTACCATAAAATATAATCTTTCACAACATAAACATGAAATAATTGACGTGGTAGTAATAAATGAATAACATGATTCCATAATATCCTGAAACTGAAGGAATGATATATTGAAAAAAAAACAAATATAATAATAATATTTGATCTTATAATGATGGAATTCATAAATACATACATCAAAACATTCTATCAAGGCCTTATGATAATAAATTTTCCTTTTGTAGTAATATATATATATAAATTTCAACGTTTCTTTCTAAGGAGACATGTTGATGCATCACGGGTATATATATCTATGAGCCCAACCCGAAACCACAATAAGTACAAATAATTCATGAAAAGAGTCATCAATACCTTTCATAATATTTTCTATGGAATATTTTGATTAATATGAACATAGATTTCTATATAATGATAAATATATAAAAGATACTTCCATGTTCAATAGAAAAATGTGGATGTCTTTGAGAATGTCCCTTGATCATCTTAGAAACTATGGGGTATCATCAAGGTAACCAGAAGTTCCATTTTCAATGAAACTTATTGGTGAGGGTACATTTAATGTGATGGGTTATCTATGGAATACAGTAATTGGGTTTAATAAATTACATTGGTAGAGACCAAGAAAATGTTAGTAAAAATCCTTCATCGTGATTCATAATGAGAGTTTTAGTATACCAAGTCATATCCTTTCTATGTTTCTATCTAAGTGTGTAGTCCTAGGACTATTCCTCATGTGTGAGGGAAATGATTAATTCAATTCTCAACCAAACCTTTTTAGGGTAATTATCGCTATGTGAAACTATTCCAAAACTACATCCACTTTCCAATATCTAGTTAGGGATGTATTTTCTATGAAACTAGAAAAACATATTGTTTTCCAAAACATTTTATGGTTTTCACACCATGGAATTTATTAATTTTGACTATGCTTTTTGTAACTCTTGAATCAAAACTGTATGAGAGAAGGATACCAATGTAGATTTCTGAATCCCCTAAATTTCATGTGTAATATGGTAAAACATATTCCCTAGGAATGTTTGAACCACAAAAATGGAAGTATGTGGGAAATATAACATGAGTACCAATTAATTAAGAAAGATATGAAAACCTGAACTTATGGATTGGGTATAAATTAAATAAAAACATCTATAAATAGAGGGATACATATTTATCATCAAATAAACTGAATAAATGAATTACATGTTATAAAATCACAATTAGTTATTATAAAAACCACAAAATATAAATTATGTTTAAATTACAAAACATGAATTTTAAAAAGTTATTTTAAATAAAAAACCCTTAACTCTTCTCAAAACATCCAAAAAATATATTAACATCCTATTTAACAAACATATATTTCATATACACTTTATACAAAACCTTATTCATATCTATTTTAATTTATATTCTTCATAAATTTTCAAATTATATAATATTTCTATATATTTTCACATTAGGTATTTATATTTTTGATCATTTTTACACGTTTCAAAATAGTGGTTTCTATATTTATTATACCTAGAATTTTAATCATTAATAGGTCCATAAATTTAATTTTATGGTTTTTTATATTTATCAATTACTCTTTTATTTACTTTCATGATTCTTTTAGTCTTTATCCATGAAGATAAAATCAATAACAACAATGTTACATTAATTATTGATGATCCAAGGATGTTTTCTTAAATAAATAATTAAATATTGATATAGAATATGAAGAATAAAAAATCAATTTTTCATATTTAAATTTTATTAATCTAGTAATTATGTTCCTATAGTCATTCATGATATAATTTCATTTTTTTGTTCAAATAGGTGGCTAAATTGTCCCTACCATGAACACGTGATTATTTAATGAATGATTATTAATTTATTTTGTTGTAATATTATTATACGAGAAGCATAAAAATATAAGTTGGTAATTATTATTGTGATATATAATAATTTTAAATCAAATATAATAATAACTGATGGATAAAAAAAATTCAAATAATTTGAATATATGATTTTCCACTTAGGATGATTATTTTTAAGGATTGGATTAGCAATCCTAATTTTATGATCAATTAATTAATAAGTCATTTTTTCATACTAAAAACTAAATGATAACATAAAAATAATATTAAAACATTAAATTCATTCAATGAACCATCAATGATTGGTGGTGATGAGAAAAATAATTCATCATTGTGGCAGTTGTCCGTACATACACACAGACGATGATTTTTTTAATTAATGAATGAAGTAGATAAACAGAAAATGAAAATACCCATAATATGGTAAAAATATACCAAAATTGTTATACACATATTATTATATTATCATTTTAAAGATATGATAAAATTAAGAATAAAATCTAATTAGTTGATAATACTCTTTATTTGGACTTTAATTTTCTTTAGATGTCTTTATTGAAATGAAGGCCTTATGATAACTAATACTAATAATAATATTTTTAATGTCATAGAGGGATATAGGATTAGGAGTTTGGTATAGTTTCATAGATAAATTAAAATGTATTGTGATTCTTGATCTGGTGGAGTTGTTACTCACTTATAAGTGAGGAGAAGGGTTGTTTTCGGAGTAACCCTTACATTTTCAACAATGTGGGGATTCTATTAAAGGTTCAATAGATACAAAATAAAAAAAATTAGTGGAAAATTATTTTGGGCTCAAATTCACCTCAAACACTAATTTTGATACTACATTTACTGATTTAGGTATTTTTATTTGAACTATTAACTTTGACACTAATTTACTTTTACCTTGGTAATTACATTATATAATCAGTAATTAATTTTAATTAGAATAATTTTAATCTAACCTTACCTAATTTAATCCTTCATATTTAGAAATTGATAAAAATTTTATCTAATAAAATTTTTCATGTTTTGGAAATTAAAGTTTTGAATAAATCTACTTAATTCGGTTAAAACATTTTTTGAAAAAAAAATGTCTTTATGATTTTAATTTTTATATAAGATATAATTATATTGGATGCGGATTTTTATGACATAAACGATATTAATGGTAAATAATTTTTTTCATGTAAAAGAAATAAAAAACTGATTCTACTTTAAAAATACTCTATTCAATAGAAAGATCAAAAAGTGGTTCATTTTTATTATTAAACAAACAATTTAATTTGTTCAAAAAATGATGTGCCTTAAATTTATATGTTGAAAGAATAAATTAAAGTTGATGGTTTTATTTACTAAATTAATATTTTTTTACTAAAATTTTCATTTAAACTTCTAGTTCATTCATATTTAATGATAATTTCTTACAAATGACATGTTTTATTAAAACTTTATTTTTTGACTAGATGAATTCATTTTCAGAAAAAGATCCTAAATTTATATAATTTAATTTTGATATGGTAATTAAAATTTGTCTATAACTTGGTTATTTCAAATTCTAAAATTAATATTTATATAAAATTCATCAACAAATACTTTTTAGAGGGAACATTGTACAATAGTTTCATGATATAACATTTATCTGATATAGTAGTCTCTCGAGTATTACAATGATTATTCTTAACACGCATCAACTAGAATCCAAATATGATTTTAATTTACTCAAAAATGTTTAATAAACATTAACTATATATTAAAAACATATTAATTGTTACTTAAATTATTATAATTCTTTTTTAATATATTATTCAATTAATATATTAATATTTGAAATGTTAATTATTTTGGGTTGTTTAGTCTACTATTTAATATGTATTTTTTAAAAATAATTATAGTCATTGGATTTAGCAAAGAATTTTTTATGTTCTATAAATTTCAAGATATAGATTTACATCATTAATGTGGTGTGTAATTTCTATATTTAATTACATAATTTAAGATAGTAACAAATCAATACTTGTTTTTTTGAAACTCTCTCTTGTTTTTGATTATACCATCCCTGTTGATTTTTTTTAAAATAACTATTATGATAAAAAAAATTATATTCAAGACTATTAATCATTAGTTGAATTATTTTTGATATTATAATTATAAATTTAACCATTTTAAAACCATACATTACAGTTACTAATAAAATAATCATCATCCACGTAGGTCATATATTTTAATTATGGGGTGAATATATTTTTTATGAATTATTAAAAATAAATTAAATATAATAAATTTTTTATTTTCAAAATTAAATTATAGTATAATTATTACCATAAACTTATTTTCTTTGTGTGATTCAATATTTACTGAAGGGGTAACAGGAGAATGAAAAAGGAATGTGTTTTTATTTGGACTTAATTCATAGACCTTTAGACCACCTTCATTAAAATGAGACTTAATCATTTAAATGAAGGTTATTATCTAAGAAAAAGTCATATATAACATGAATTTCAATGTTTAGGGATGTAATTTTTCAAATATTTGAAAAAAGAACTTGTTTTAGATGTTAAAAGAAAAATGTTATCGAGGGTGGTATTTATATGACAATGGGTGTGTTTGAATAAAATACCGAATGATTTTTTATTTTATCAAAATTATGAATATAATATATTTTTTCAAATTAATAAATAAAATTATGAGATTTTTTTCTCCTAATTATTTATTTCATCATAGGTGATGTTTTTGTCCATTTATTTACCTTTTTATATAAAATCATATTTCAATGTTATTCATTATTCAATTTTTTAATTAAATATATATGAGATTTACAAAAACATTTCCAACCAAATTTTGACAAGATGATTTAGAAAATGAACTAAAATGTTAAAAACTTAAATTTATATATTATGAACCGTCTTATTTTAAACTAAACATTATGTTTTTATTAATGATTTTAAATAATGTTTTACTAAAAATGTATACATGTACTAGATCCTGTTTTATTTACTGAGAAATTATTTTCTAGTATGTTATTAACTATATAAATATATTTTATTCATGGTTAAAAATACTTATAAGGGTACTTAATCATATACCCATAAAATCATCTTATTATTACATTCGTCAGGAAAAAATCAAATGATCATTATACTATTCTAAATTCCATATTTCAAATCAAAAAAATTACCCCATTAAAATGGTTAAATGCCACCTCATTTTCTCTTGTTTGGATAATGATGATTGATCACATGTCTTGAAAATTTAATTTCATACACTGGACAAATTGTTATGATATTTATCATTTTATTATAGACATGTTATGGGATGGGTGGGCCTATAATTTTATATCCTCTCAATATATTGGTAATATTTTTATATCTAGAGACACTAATGTATGGTGTTTTTTAGGTTATTATTAACCCGATGATAAGGAATTGGAAATTTTTTAAGTTATTTGTTGTATTAATGATAATAAATGATAATATTATTAAAAAATTTAGATTCAAACATTCAATACATTTTATGAAATTTTTTTTATTTCCCTATTTGTTTTATTCGGTTTTTATGTGCTCTCCATTTCCCATTGAATCTCACTTTGGAATTTATAATAACCCCCATTTATTTTACAATTAATTGAATATGAACTACTGTGTTATAAAACTTCTCCCTTTCTTTTATTATAAAATAAAATGTTTATATTTAATGTAATTTCATATGAAACCAAATCTTTTTTTATGTTATATAAGGATGATAGTTTTCATAAGGATCATGAATAGATCTATAAATAATATTTAAATATATATATTTTACACTATATATCAAATAAATTTTATTTAACTCGCAAAGACCCTAAACATTTTACTTTTTTTGTTAAATAAATTATAGAAATATTTTAGTCCATGTGTTAAAAAAATATTCATTACTAAAACAAATTATAGAGAATTATTTTACATTATTATAGTGGTTATTCAAATATAGTTTAGTTAATTTTTAATTTTTATTAGAAAATATTTATATAAACCCTATATTAAACAAAAAAACATTAAATATAGATTAAATATCAATTTTTAATGTATGGTCAAAAAAATTAATTTCAATAGTAATGTTTTGAACATACAAGTGAGCTCATTCGAACCCCATGTAAAGTTACTACATAAAATTTAATTTGAGTGATTTAAATAAAAAAATGAGATTTTTCCATTATTTAATTTTTGGAAAATTAATATGGATATAGATAAATGTAAAATTATAATGAACAAGGTATTTATGTATTGGATGGATTTTATAAAACAATAAAGAGATTATATTGAACAATTCAGGTAAAAATGGAAAATAATCTTTTTTAATATTAATTTTTGTAAAATTGGATATTATTAACGTATTATAAGACATATAAATTTTAAAATGGTAAACTATTATATTCTATGATAATCTAGAAATAAAAAATCAAAAGGTTTTCTAATGGTGTAAAATTAGGCCTTTTTAATGCATTGGTATATGGAGATTTTAGAAACTGTGAATATTTTATTCATAAAGAATTAAAATTTTGGGTATCTTTTTGTACTAATAATAGAACTGTGTGTTTTAGAGAATAATATAAATATTGGATAGAAAATTTGAGCATAGTTTGTTTTTGGATTGGCTCCTTTTGTCTGCTTAACTTAGTTTTCATAATGATAAATTCCTCACTCAATTTTTCATATATTAATTCATTATTATTATTATATAATTCATAATATATTTATGATGTTTTTATAAGTAATTATATATATATATTTATTCTAAATACAAAACATATTAAATTTAATGATCAATTATTCTATTAAGTTAAACATATTATGTATACATGTGAAGAGTTTTTAAAATTTCCTAAATATATATTTAAATATATAACATATTTTTTTTAATTAATTTCATAAAATTTAAATATTATGTATTAGTTAATTTCATATTTATCGAATATATATCTTATATAGAGTTTTTTTAACAAATTAAAATATCTTAGTCAATATAGAGTTTTGTATGTGTGTTATCTTGTTAATAATTTTCCTTACTATTTTACTCTTACGTTTAATATTTTCTAGAAAACTACATGACTCTTAAAAAATATTTTTTAACATTAATTTGTAAGAAATATCTCCAAAAAATGTTTATTTAAATTTATGAACTAGAAAGATAACTCTTTATTTTTCAGATTGTCCCATAATTTTTTATTTTTCATGGTTTTATTCTAGAATTTTCTTGTTGTATAAACCGTAAAAATGGTGAGAAGATTCTTACACTATTTATTTATGACCCTTGTGATTTTCCTTGACTCTTATGTTCTTAAAGTATTTATTCTTCAAAAATTTATTATAATGTGGAGTTTTTGTTGTTTCGAAAATGTATTTTTGAGAATATTAGATATGACTCAAATGAAATTGCTCCAATATTAGTGAATTTTAAAACTATTTCTAAATATTTGACACAAGAATATACACAGTTATCATTTATGATTTTGGATATTAAGAATCTAGATAATAAAATGTAATAATCGTCTCTATTTTATGGCATGTATAATAAACTCTGCATCTCAATTTGTTGTTATGGTTTGAAAAGTGAAAAAATTTATCTCAAGAACTCATTTATGTTAACCCAATAATTCCTTTTCAAGTTAAAACATGAATATAAAAGTGAAGATACTAGGTTATTCATTAGAATAATATGGTAAAATTATTTAAATTTATTATCATTGAATCGATGAAACAACATTTTTTATAGTGATGTGTAGCTCGTAAAAATACTTAGGATCTCACGTGAATGAATTATGAACAAAAAAAAAATTAATACCTCATTCAATATGCTGACACATTCAATAACCAATCATCTCTAGTGACATTGTTTTGAAATAATTAAATTTGAATCCATCTAGATAATCAAAAAAATCTTATAATGTATTTGGAATTTCAATCATTGATGTCTATGTGCTACCCATGAGATCTAATGATGATTTCAATGTCTATACGATCACTGAAAATCCGATCGTTTAGTCTATGAAGAATAATATTGATGAAATGATTGGATCAAATTAATCAATCTATAAAAATTAATATTTATGGAAGATAGGGTATAAAATTAATTTAGTTAATAGTACAACAAATTATAGATTTTTCTCTATTTTACAGTGAGGTATAGGAGAGAAGGCATATGACTAGGTATGGATTGTCCCATAATTTTTACTAATAAATGAAAATATAAGAGAAAAAATAGAAATAAATACATTCATATTATGTTTATAAAATAAGCTACATATCAAAAGTATCAAATACCCCACTATAATCATAATCAGAGGCTGCACTAGCATCAGTCGATTCCCATTTATATTGCAAGTTGTATTAATTGAAAAGCATGATGTACCCCTCCCTGAGCCTCAAAATCTCTGATGTGAGTTTCTCCTTGAAATATTTCTTGGGATTACATAATTTGTTATTATCATCAATCATCTTTGGAACCATAGAAGAGGACCTGGTATACATAGTCTTTGGAATGTTGGAATAATCCTTCCTCAACCTTTTCTTTAGTTGTGTAGAGATGAATCCCTCATTATTATTAACCTTTTTCCCTTTATTCGTGACGATGTGGCTATAATATGATTTATCATAGCTTAGGATTTAAGGGTGATACTATCATTATCTTGATCATCATCAGAGAAATTCCCCCACCTACATAAAATTTTAATGGAACCATACAATTTTTTAGACTCCTCATAAAGATCGGTTTTTCATAGTAGTGTCATGGTCTCCATCACTTGATTTTAGAACAAGAATATCCAATCTATTTGACTGCACGAAAACAAAACCCATAAAATTGGGATGCCTATTATTTTCCACCAAGGAAAACATTTTTACTTTTCCCTAATGATTTAATAATCATAGACTTCTTCATTTACAAAAAATGCATTATGTTGGTTTGATAAGTCCAACTGTATACCCATATCAACATCCTATTTAAACACCACATCAGGGGGAGTATCGTTTGGAATGTTCCCCTTTTTATGGCCATACCCTATTGCATATATTTCTTTTCATGACTCAACTCCTTAGACTCTACGCCTTCAAACTGTTTGTAAAATGAAATGTTTACCTGTGACTGCATTGTGATTCCATTACTCACATGACCTCTCAGACCTTATTTGATGTATCTTTCCTCCTATAATCCCCCAAGGATTCCTCCAATATGGGAGGCCTTAGTACATAATGTGGTGTCTACTAATTATCTTGTTGCATCTCCACCACTTGAACTTGTAATCCCAGGAAACCTCCACTAGCTTTCACAGCCCCTACACCAGCCATAGCATCATCACCATAGATAAAATCATCCTCCAATACCATATTTCCTTCATCTATTTCCACTTACCCCTTATCACACCCAATCACTAGTTCATGTTTCTAATTCTCAAAAACAACACTAACCTTCAGCTCAGGGGGTAATCATTATAAATTCATTCGAGTAATTTCATCCCCTATCGTAGCTACAAACTATTTTTTAACTGCATATTGTTCAACAGGCTTGGATCCTGCATCGAACGCCCCGTGATCCATCACACACTCCCTTTGTTCCAACTTTTGTGACTACAAACAATACCAAAGTGACCCAATTTCTTACTAAAATAATGAATTTCCACAAAATATTCAAATATAACCGGTTTTTTGTAACGAAACTACTCACTAACTGTAATCCGAAAAAAATATCAGTGCTCTAGACACATCCACTTAAACATGAAATCTTGGATAAATGGGATAAAAAATCACCTGATTCCTTCTATCTGAACACATATATCATCCCATGAGATTATCAAGCATGTGAATGATATATGGATTTTTGAAAGGAAGAGGATGTTCCAGAAATCTAACCCATGTAGCAATCATTAGTGAGTCGCGATTCATATGAAGATCATAACTTCACAAAAATAGGAATAATATAATTCCAATGAAGTGTTGATGGGTCAAGAACCATGCATGGATCATGTCCTCCTCCGTCGTAAAACATTTAATGATATGATGGTCATCAGGTAACCCCACCATCAATCGGTCATAGAGACCCCATGATCTGAATATATACCTGTCAAATGAGTCCATATAAGAATATTTATTCATGAATAGAGATATCAGTGTCAAGATAAGAAGATAATATTCCTCATTAAACTCTAAAATTGATATGGGGAGTTGTGGATGACCCTCTTAAAAAATCAGGTACTATAGGAAAAAAACTGAATCCGAGGAAATGTGGGTTGGAAATCAGGGACAGAGAAAGAATTGAAAGAATGTTTCTGAGCTCCATCACAAGATGGTAAGGATCCCTCCCCCGTGGAGGGGGGAAGGAGGGGCACACTGATCATCATAGTCAATGTTTTTAAAGGAGATATTGTTATAAGATACGATTCATAAGGAAAATTATTCATATTTTGGCCTTACATTCATGAATTATAAAATATAGGGAAATGGATCTCTAGACCAAAAATTTGTATTACCTATTAAATAATCCATAAAAGGGATCATTTGATTGTTTAAATATTTTATAAATCTCATTTCTATTTTTATCACCTTATTAAAATAAAATAAATATATTACATGATAAAAGTGATCCATTTACTTATCTGATCTTTCCCAAGAATATTAATCAAACATTGAAGATTGAAATATCTTTTTTGTTAAATATATTCCCATGTATTAACATAAATAATTGAGTATATTTTTAATATATAATTTTAATATAATATTTTCTTAACTCAAAAAATATGAAATTATTTATTTAATGGCCATTATTGAAACTCGAACATCGACCATACCCCACGGTGATACCCACCATGTCCTATACTCCTATTAATTAGAATAGGCCAAACTTGTGAATACAGTATGTATGTGACCTTATAAAAACATACCTTGATAAAAGTGATCATAATTAATAAACTAGAAGTTGAGTAAAAAAAATCTATCAAGTACCTTATGTACAATTCATTTAAATGATAACCATTCCTATGAATAGATGCCACATACTATAATCTATTTGTCTCACGATATCTCATGAGACAGGATGCACACTTCATGACATCATCCATGATTGATTTATTATTAATTAACCTTATTGGACGTACATACCTTATTATACTATAAAAATTTCTTCAATTAATCGAAAATCATCATGATCAACTAGGCTCGAGAAAACTTTTCCTTTTTGAAATGAAAAATTCTTTCCTAATTCTTTAATTAATGACATACCACCATCAGTTAACTCATTGAAATCTACCATGACATGATATAAAGATTATGGGTTTCATCTAGATTAAAATTATCGAATCAAGTAGCGTACACTGATAATAATCTAAATTTAGTAGATAATTATAAATTCTTACAGATAGAGACTATTAATAACACCTAAAACATGTGGTGTTCCTATTCATAGGTCATTCCTCATTATCTCATCTACTCTATATCACTATGTCATTAATTTATTAGAAAAAGTCTAGATGATTATGAGCCCACAAAACTGAGGGTCACGCATCATATTTGTCTTGTTAACATAATGTTTCTGGACTATAGCAAATAAGTTTATGATTATTGTCATAATATCATTAGGTTATCATTATAGCTCAAAAACTATTATATCCTCTTGATACAAAATATAATATATGGACTTTACAATGTAAATAGTGGATATATAAATATCAACACAATTATTCAATGTATAAATCATTGATAACTCACAATATATGTGATATGGTTATAACAAATTAAATTTTATATTGGTTTTATGGAACACGCTTTTAAACTTTGTCACTTTCACTAGATCCAATTTTATTACTATAACTCTTATAAATCACATTATAAGATCATTATTATATTGAATTACTTATTTATTCATTAGTACCATCATTTCTATACTATATTTCTTATCTAGTATATGTGAATCAACCTCCTTCAGTAAGACTCTTCGAGATATGATATCCACAAGTATATTCCTTTTTCCACTATGGAAGAATGACATCTTGGCTAGTACCAATTGTTAGATTATAATAATTTATATTATGATAAAATAGACATAATTGGTGTGATTAATATAAATGGACCAAATAATTTTATATTTTACACTACTTCTTCTACTGTATGAGAATCCACAATGTACTATATTAGTAGATATAGATTCCACTCGCTTGAATGTGATTATCTTTCTCATTAGCTTATACTCACAGTAATATTAGATTATATTGATCTAAAGGAATAATATTTTGTCTCCCATTATAACTAATGTTACTTTATATCAATGTACCATGGACATATCTATTTTACTCTCTCAAGTAAAATTGGATAATTATTACTACTTATAATGTAGTTCTATTGTATTTTACAGATATATGCCTATAATAAAGTATATGTGGGAATATCATATCAAGTTCATAGTAATGACTATGTGATAGATACATTATAGAAGTTTATAGAATTATACTCACCAATATATTATCCTCATATAACACCCTATATTTTATGAAATATATTTTTTCAATGAAAATTAATAATTTTAATATTGTTCCTTATACACAACACTGAGTTTATCTTTCATTAGACATAACACTGGGTCTTAATAAAACCTAACATAATAATAAAATATTTTCATTTTATATGATAGTAATAGCTCAGCTATTGGAATTGAGGGTATGTATAAGATTAACTAAATTATAAAAATATATTTTTTACACATGTATATAAAACTAATAATTTTTTCCAATTTATTATTAATGAAAATGAATTTTTTTTAAAATAAATAACATCTTTTTGAAAAAAACTATTTTTAGGCACACAAATGCATTATGAGTCAATAAATTGAAAATATTATTTGATGAATTATTTCTTATAATTTACATATTATATATTAAATAATAAAATTAAGTCATCTTTATTTCTATACAAGATATATGAATAAATCCAATTTTATAATTAAAATTGTATTTCTGTAAAAAAATTAGGTTTGTTTCCTTATGTGCACATATTTTAGACATAATATTTTTCCACTTTTAAAAAATTTAATTAAAAAAATAAAATTAAATTATCAAATAATAATTTCAATATTATCATAGATTGAACTTTTTAAATTTATCTAAGAAGATAAATTTTTCAGAGAATGGTGGAAAATATTTATATTTAAAATTAGTTTATTTTAAAAAACATAAAAATTGTTTTATGATGGATTTAAAAGTAAAATTAATTAAATTAAATATCTATTAATAAAATTTTAGGTCATTTGGTACAATTTCATATTGAATTTTTATATGAAAAACATTTAAAACGTTTAATCATTTTATCTTCGAAAAACCACTTTCTCGTCTCATCTGTAGGAATAATTTTAGATTAAAGTTTACATATTTTGTGAATGGAATTTGGAAAAATGGATTCAATATTTTTAATCCTCATAATTTATATTATTTAATAATATCAATTTTATTTTTTACCATAATTAATAGTAATAATAGTTAAAAATATTATCATGGTTAAAGTAAAAAATGCATTAACAGGGAGTCAAAAAAATAATAGGGTTTAGAAATGAACCAAAACATATAAAAACCTATTTTATGATCATATATTTAATTAATCACTTATATTTTCGATAATAAAATTTTTAATATCCTTTTACATTGTAAAAACCATGGTTTCATTTTTTCATTTCAAATATTACAAGTCTTCCACTCACCACACTTATAAAAATCCGCCACATATCCTCTCTTATTAACAAATCCAAAACCCTTTGTATCATACAATACCTAAAAAATAACATTATAAATTCCACCATCAATTCCTAGAATTATTGTTTTTTCATGAATCCAACTTAAGATGCCTTATGGTGAAAACCAAAAGAAGCGTTCTAAAGAAGAGGAAACGTCCCTAACTGAGAGTTTTATTTTACTTGGTCCTCATCCTCCATAAATTATTATTATAAAATTATGATATAAAAACCATAGTATAATATATACATATATATATATATTATGTTAATGGTATAACTTAAATCATTATCCTCTTCTATCAAATGGGTTATGAAATTTCCATTCATGTGTATAACAGACTATCATCTCACGATCTGATGTTATTAATTTTTCATCACCACATCTCATGGATGGATATAATGAAGTATTTATTGTTTATATGAGATATTTATTATATTATTATTATAAAATAATCATTATATCTGTTTTAACTTCTTTAATTACATTTTTTGTGAATACGATAATGTTGTTTGTGTGTACAATGAACTTCCACATCACAAAGTGATGTGATTTGTTCATGATTTATATTAATAGTAATAATGATGGTATTAATGAAAATATGTGATATATATGACCTATAATTTATTTCATAATGTTAATACATTATTTACCTTTGTCTATTTCTTTTATTTAGGAAAATAGAATCATCAGTCATGTGTAAGTACGACCTACCATCACCATGAACTATGTATTTTATTTTCTATCTCTAAAAATTATTAATCTCTAAAAATACATATATAATTAATATATATGATATTTATATCATTTATAAAATTTCTTTTGATAATTTATCCATGATCAATGTAATAGGACCAAAACAATCAACACATACATGAAGAACAAAAGAGTTATTGTCAGAAACGTGACTTTAACATGGAATTGTAAATAAACGATTAATAAAAGGCCTTAAGTAATTAAAATATGGTATCATATATGTAATAATAATTATGTAATAAATATATAATGACCTAATATTTATTATATAGTAGTTTTTAACATGTTTTAGTTAAGTTGACACATATAATAAGGTATTTCCATATAACTATTATTTTTTGTGAGAAACATGTCATATTCAGCATGTGTTTCTTTTATGTGATATATATACTTCCCATGAATTTATTTTATTATTATTATCCAACAAAATAATTTCATTTAAATATATATTTTATTATTTATATTTTATGTGTATTATGTTACAAAAGTTACCAAAGTGGTAGGGGATTGATGATACAATCTCATTATTTATCGAGATTGTATAGGTTTATACCTCTAATGATGAAACAATTTGATACATTTCTCAGTAATCTCATGAAATTAATAATCATCTAGTTTTATAATTGTAATACAAGGTTTCCATTAATTTTCCTCTATTTATGTACTCAATTGTTCAATAGAATATTTTATTAAAGAAACCCGTCTTCATATATCTCTTCGGCCAAAAATACTTTTTCCTAAAAAATCATGTTGTTTGAAAATATTTCAAAAAAATGTTTTTAAATACTAAAAATGATTTTTAAATAAATTTTTATCCATTTTTAGCTTTTTTAAATTTTATGAAAATAATCTTCAAATCATTTCAAAAACGTTTTCTGTTTGTATCTTACTGATAATGTAAAAGGATTCATTGTTTTAATGTGTGTGACATGAATGGTAATTTCCACCATCATGAAAAAATATTTTTTTTTCAAATAAAACTTTATAACTATCAATGTTTATTTTCAAAGAAATATATCTTCAAAATGTTTTAGAAATTTTTAGTTTTAAAAAGTTGTTATCGTAATAGAAATGATATTTTCCTTAGGGAATACTTTAAATGATCTTCAATGATTCGATTATAAGTTTCCATGATTGTTTTTAAATAAAATTATTTTAAAAATATAATATGTTTAATTTTTTTTCAATATGTAAATAATGTATTCCTTGAGAAAAATTCAAAATGATCTTATGAAATCATTTTCCATCTAATATGGCATCCATTGATGTTATTTATTCCTTAGTGTATATAATATTGGACAATACCAAACTCATTAATTATATAAATGGACAAAAATTTTGTTGAGAAAATGTATATTAAATGCATTTATTGTCCCTTGGTTATGCTATGGTAAAATGTTGAAATAGTTATGAATATTATTTTCTTTACATGGGTTATGATGTGGTGATATAATAACTTTTTTTATGATATTATGGAACACATATGTATGGTTTCATTATGATACGGGTGATACATATATCTACCTCTAATTAATTTGGTAAATATTTATATATCATGATACCCCAATGGGAAAAAGGTTTGTAGAATTGATCAACAATACGAAATAGGTGTGTCCTGGTCCACTATGGGAAACATGTGTGTCCTGATCCACAATGGGAAACAAGTGATAATACATGAGCAACTATATTGATGGTAAGGGTATTTAAACATGACATATTAAATTTATTTTCAATTTTTATAATTCTTCCAGACTTTTTTGAAATGATCTTATGGTTTGTGATTGATTTATGATGATTTCTAAATCTTATAGACCATATTATCTAAAATTTTAACGTTTTATGCCATGAATCATGTTTATGATCTATGAAAAGTTGGTTATGAACATCCTATGTTTTTTTAATGATTAAATACCCTTATTATAATTTAACAATTTCATATGATCATATATTGATATCTCTTATGTTCACCATTACTAAGCGTGTGAGTAATCTCCTTCATATGTTTCCCTCCTGGGGTTTTAAACAAAGGTTTATGTAAGGTATTCCTAAGATGAGTAATATGTGATAATATCTTTGTGTGATATGATGAATAAATTTAATGAAATAATAAGATTGTGATTCTTGTCTCCAAACACACAACACAATTACATCCCTCGGGCATGTTTTTAGGAAATGTATTGAATATTTATCTTAAAATATGTGATATTTATGTATAAAATACTTGGTCAGTATGCCACCTATATCTCATCAATGTGTCTTAGATAGATTTATGCCATGTGACATTAGAAATTATTATCTCTTTAATTGTTCAAACATGTATATTATTAATACCATTTAAATATATATATTTTGAAGTGGTCTTAGTAACCCATTAGATAAAACATAATTGATCATATTTCCTATAATATAGTTTTTTATTTTAAAACATTTTTTATAGTGTTACATTAACTCTAGTATTAACTAACTATTTTAATACTAACAATTTTCTATATGTTTTAAAATAGATTTCCAATTGAAATGGTTGAACTCCTACTAAATTATAATAGAAATTAAGTTAATATTAATTATTAATGATTATTATATGATCTTGTTACTTACATTGATCCAAAAGTGGATTTTAGTAATTTTGAATCATAATTTGAATTCTTTAGTGTCACAAAATATTTTATGTTGTACCATATGGACACTTTCCACTAAAGGATTTATAGGCATCGAATATTAAATAAAATGATCATATATTATTGTTATAAAAATTTATTTTAATAAATTTATACATGGTGACTTGGTATAAAAAAATCAATCCTTATTGTTACCAAAAACGTATTGTGTATATTGAATACCCAACAATTATGAAAACTTCCAAAATACATAATTGATTTTGGTAAATGGAATCAATTTGAGGAATTAAACAAATGAATCATATCTTATTACTATTTCTTTTATACTTATAGGATTTATTATTCTTAATGAATAATGAATCCCCTACTCTTTTTAATGTAAAAATAATTCTATGGTTTTATCCTTCCTATATAGTATATATCTCCGGAACATTAATTTTTCACAAGAACTTATGGTACATCATCTTATAGAAACTAGTTGTGCATCTCAATCCCTAATATAATCATTGTGAATCTAGATTCAAATATATAAAAAAACAATTCTCACCCTTTTATAGAAAAATATTCTATTACTTAACTATAAATTTTCAATCTTAGTTATATCTGTAATATAATTAAAATCATATAGGATAATTACATTATATGCACATTTTGTTTATTCTTGATATAATTTTTTCTATATCCTTATCAAAAACATTGAATCTAAAAATAGGTTGTTATGATATGATGGATTTATAAAATACTATAAATCATAAAATATCCAATTTTCATTATATTTTTAATTTAAATCTGGGATAATTAAACTATTTTTGATGCACATATAGAAAATTTATAAATTTTTTTTTCAAATCATATGAGTCTCGTTATGGATGCTCATTTAACTTACATAAATAAATTTTATATTCCAAAAAATTATTAAATAAATATTTTAAATTATATGATATTACCTAACATTAACCTTATAATAGATCATATCTTCTAACTAATTTTTTTTGGAATAATTAGGCCTTATCATTTTTTTCATAAGGTTTATTTGTTCAAACTAGATAAGTAAATATGTTGATAAAACCTTGTGTATTTATTATCAAATAGTATAAAACCATTCTAGGTATATCCTTCATAACTAATATATTTTTTTAGTTGAATAATTTTATTTTCAAAATAAGGTATTTAAGTCTTAAATTTTACATTCAACAAGTATTTCCAATGATTTAAGCATCACTGATCTATTGGTTGATTATGAAATTCCCCAAAAAAATTATTTTAAAGAAGAATAATTTTTTTTCCTAATATTCACAAGAGATAAATAATTTTGGTAATAGTAATAAAAATTTGAACTAGAACTATTATGCTTAGAAATTAGAAGTTTTGTACCTATCATAACTGAAATATAAAGAACTCTTTCATGACCACTTAGAAAATTTATAATAATTATTATAATGTTTTAATTAATCTTCATTTTATTATTATATAAACATATTTAATAGAAATATTTTATTTATACCCCATGAAGTAAATCATGAACATAACATACAACGATGATTATAAATTAGTTGAAGCCTTTTATTGTATCTATATCAATTCATTTAATTTTATCTTCCATAGAATGATCTCACAACGTAAATAGAAAATATCATCCTTCCTAATGATCAATCACTACTAATTGAAGAAAGTTGTGAATTTTTCTTTGGCATCATCATTTTTATTGGCCATTTTTTATTTTCTATTTAATTTTTCACCATAATAATTTTATATTAAACATTTTATAAATTCTAATCAACTGTGAGAACCTTAAAAAATGGTAATGAAAAATTTTCTATATGTTATTAATTTTTTTATTAATAAAATAAATTTGAGTAATTTTGTGATAAAAATGTTAGAATGGGATTCATTAAATGATCATGATCCATATTTGAATTTAAACATATTCATTATATCATCACCTAATTCATATCTTGATTCAGTTTCTCTCTGATATCTTTTCAATGATGAGACAATATATGAAATCATCCATATCATGATATTTTTTCCATACCTAATTAAGAATTGATTATATAATTATTATATAAACATAAAATATTTCATATATGAGTCTCCTATAAGATATTTTCATTATCTTACTTCTTAATCATTCTCAATTGGTAGTGGGGACTTCAGAAAATAGAATTTCCTATATCATTGTTCATTGTGAAATTCCTTATACAACTCTTAAAAAATATTTCCAATGAGTTCATGTTATTTTTTCTAGAATATGTCATAGTGAATGTGTTTTATTCTCTCAATTATTTCGTCATAAAAATTTGAGCATATATGAATAGTATATTGATTAATGATTAGACATTAGTGATTAATTAAATCCTTAGATGTATTATACAATTATATCAAACCCTAGTATACCTTACTAATATATTCGAAATATTTAGTTTCCTGAGTGTTCTAGTAGAATTTATCCCTAAAACCTATTCTCATAGCCCAAGATATGGCTACACCCCTACTCAAAGAGTTTCAAGGGAGGTGTTTGATGGGACAAATATATTAACACATTGATCCTTAAATTTGTTAATTAACTATTAGCATCAAAAAATGATAAACTTTATTTACTCAACTCTTTCCCTCTAAAGTGGGGAAAATATTTCTATGGTTACATTATGTCAATATTTAGAGAGTGACTTTAATTATAGTCTTATCTAATAGTAATACCAATTTTTTTATATGTTATCGTTGATATTTTGAGTATGAACCCAAGAATATGTGTTCTCCCCAGTATATTTGGAATTTTATAGTCTATTTAACACAAGTTTCTACATTTCTACTTGTTTCAAGTTATTATATTTTTTCTTTCAGATATTTTTTATTTTAAAATTAATTATAAATATTAATGATACATTTTTAAGTGGTTTCAAATATTTTCATGAAGGATTGAGAAAATTCCAATGATGGAAATATCATATATTATTATAAAATGATTAAGATTTCATTTCAAAAAAGACATATGAGGAGTTAACACATGCTACAAAAATTGTGTATAACATATTGTTAAGAAGTACAATACAACTATGTTTGATGAGAATGTATCTAAAATACTAATAAGGTGGGAATTATGTTATCTATATAAAAATTATATTGAAACTCAATTAAATAATATATTTTTATTTTTTTATATTATTTGACTCTTTATAGACGTGATATATATTTAGGGAACACCCACAAGATAAAGACCATGATGTTTTATCAAAATATAATTATTCATTGGAATTCTTATATAATTTAAGGATAAAAAACTCAATTATTTATATGTATATAAGAATTAGTTATTACTAATTTGCTATATATTATGGGAACTAAATGTTTTCTATATTATTTAATTTTTATGAATTTTCTAGATCCATGATGTTAATTAATATACATCAATACTAAATGGTGCAATATTATTGTTTTAAATTTCTATATGTTTTTCAAATTGTACTATTTCTTTATTTTATATAAGAATGTTTTTGCTAATAGAAGGGATGATTTTTTGGTTATACCTCCAGGTTTTCAAAAGAAAATTTTTGGATTCCGACTCTATGTGATAAAATGGAAGTAAGTTTGGTTATTCGTTGATAAATTTATAGGAGGTTTTTTAATAGTGATTATACTTAATTAAAAAGTTATTAAGATTGGATTCCCTTAGATATTAAAATTTTAGAATGTTTTTAAAGAGTATATATTGAATAAGTTTGATCACAATGACTATAAATATGTGTTTTATATAATATTTATCTTTACTAATTACACTCATCACTCCATGAAATATTGGATGTGTTGAATTATTTTATTATATCCAGTGAGTTCCAATGATTTTTTTGTTAATATTATTATATTAATATTTATAATTCACACCCTCATACTCTTATTATGTTATCTATTATTTGAGACATAACATTTTGATTAAAATTAAGATGAAAACATTATCATTTAACCTACATGATAAAAATATCAGGTCAGAACATAAATTTTTTTCATAGAAGTAGTTGATGATATAAATTAAAAATGTATTAACATGTGTCTTGAGAATTTTTCTTAAATAGGAAACTACCACGTAACAAAAAAGATCTTTAGTGAGAATATATATTTACAATGAAAAGTGAATTATAATATTCAACATTTAATGAGAAATATTCCATACATATGTTTCCATCATCCATAAAAATTAATGGTCTAAAAAATAAAATTTCCATCGAAAATGTTAAGATTTTTCCATTATATCAAATGATTGGTAGGTTTGAGTTAATTTTTCACGTAGATATTTATTTAAGGAGAAATTATTGTTAGAACCCAATTTTTTATAATATATTTTATTTAATAACTACATTTAAATTATAAGAGATATTTTTAAGGGAATATCAAGTTAGTAAATGTACCTATATAAAAAAATGACATATAAAAATAAAAAACTAAGATAATAATTCATAACATAATATTACATGAATCAATATTATAAATGGAATAAATGAGAAATGTTTTGAAACTCTTCATAACACATTATTATTTTACCCTTTAGGGGAAAATATTTCTTACTTCAAGACAGTCTTATTAAATTATGATATATTCATGAATCATTCACAAATCCCAAGGTGGGAATGTTTACCATATTGTTGGCAATTTAATCAAACCCATGTATCATCCCGAACATGATTATTTATTAGTGGTTATCCATTTATGGTTACATCTATATATATGAATTGTTATCAATTAATACTAAAATTTTTATATATCATAGGTTCATTTTTGTTATTGTATAGTTAGTGATCATATAGTTTGATGAAACTCCATTGGGAACTCTATAATTTATCACTATATTAAAAGGTGATATGTGTTTTTGAGTAGGGATAAATACCATTATTAAGGATTATTATATAGACATATTAAGGGTATTTGAATTCACTTATTTTAGTGCCACATAAGGAGGAACAATTTTTATTTTAAAGTTCTGTGAAAAATACCATTAATGTGATATTTATGGTTATGAATACATGACTGCAACCAATAATATTAGTTTTATATAGAGTGAATTATTAGGAACAATATTCTTTATAAATGATTGTGTTGTAATTATAAATTAGAGGCCCTTTATATTTCATTTTATAGGAATATTTACTCTTGAAAATAAATTTCATTGGTAATATAGCCCATTGAGAAAACATTCACATGTAACATGGCTCAGTGAAGGTATGGTTTTTGGTATTGGGTTTGTGTCTTATATATGAATCCAATGTATCTTTATTAAAATAGGTCAATGCATGTATAGTTCAATTTTCATAGGTCAAATTCCTTTGAAGTGACTATTTCATTCAATTTCATTTAATGTTGTACATATGTTGTCATGCAATTTTTATCATATGAGAAGAACATTATTGTTCTATTTAATATCATATGACACTTTAATTTTCATAAAAGGGTTATAATAATGGATTGAGTGGGGATTAGGATGTGTGAACTAGATGTGTGTGTAAAAAATGCCACCCCCTCTATCTACAGATGATAGATAAAGAAGGGAAATACGAATCATGATGAATATGTTCAGATATAGAGTAGCATAGGATTTTGGAATAGGATACACATTCTGTGTGTCGAAACAAAAGGCATGGAAACTCTCCTATAATGCCCACCATAGTAGCTATCCCTTTTCTCTATCTTGATATCATTTAATGGATCAATGGGTTTTTCCTATCGACACTTGGAATACAAGATGAGAAATGTAATCAAGTTAAGGTTACACTTGTATCTTTATGATATGATCCCTCATTTTTTACGGAATATATAGACTTTATTACCCTAAGGGTTCTATCAGTCTATCATGATAACTTGGAAAAGGTCCATTATCAGGAAAATATATTATAAGAGGTTTTCAAACTGATTTTCATGTCCCTTACACTGGTCTCTAGTGGTTATATGTATGGCATCACTGGAATAGATTTTAAAGGCTTTGACCATTGAAAGTGGAAACCAAGAATATCATTTGAATATACCCGATCTCAATAGATGTCCTGAATAGAATAATATATTCTATAGAATCCCAATATAACATAGTATATTCACTCCATAAACGGTCCATAAACATAAAAAACAGATTCATGGACCACTATCATTTAGAAGAGGGTTATGAAAAATTTACAATCCAAATTGTCATATAGGAGTAAGGCACTACATTGAGGTATAGAATTTCCTATATTGGACCATGTCTAAAAGCATCACAAAAAGAAACATCATCGATGGGATATGGTGAAGGGGGCTCATGGATGATCTCTTTCGAAGGGACCTCATATATGAGAACTTATTAAGAGACTTAGCTAATGGTCCTTATTATAGAACCTCGTGGGTATCCCTTCATGGATGGGAACTTGTGAAGGGACCACATTTATGGGCCCTCACAGGTGGGAACTCATGAAGATACCTCATGGATAATACCTCAATTGTATATTACATGAAAAGAAACTCTCCAAGGGACCTCATAAATGGGGCCACATAGATTAGACACATAGAAGGCTTCTCATGATGTGATCTCACATATAGACATTTTTAAGGGACCATATAGATTTACTTCAAGAGGGGACCTCATGGATGAGTGATTTCAAAGGGATTCATAGTTGGACTTAGTGAATGGAACTCATGGAGATCCATCCCAAGTTAAACTTCTATATGGTACCTTATGAAGGGACATCATGGAAAATATTCTCGGGGTTAACCATTTTATTTTATTCTATTGTTCTATATTTGGATCAGTAATTACCTAATTATATATTGGAATATTATTTAATCACCAAAATAAAAATTCACTCTTTTGATGAAGGGAATGGTCTTTTAAAAATATGGAAAAATATACGTTTTTAAAATTTAAATATTGATATTAATTAGAAATTACTTCCCAAAATATTCAACCAAAATAAGATGTCTTGTAGTATTTACAAGTCCTTAACAGGGTAAGATAAATTGTAGGAATTTCTTCTCTTGTTCAAGAATTAATATCACTTCATGAAAGATACTTGTTGTCATAAAAGGACATATCCATTTTATCACACACAAAAACACCCTATGAAAATATTATGTATTCATAAGGGTACTCAATTTCAATATCATAATTTCCAGAAGCTATAAAAGTCATTGCGTTGACATATAGAGTGTCTCCCTATCATCATCAAATAGAAGAAGACAAAAAAGGGGACCACATAGTAAATTTTAAACTCTAAATAATTATTACAAATTTGTAATACCCACTAATATATGCATTATTAATGAACCAATAAATATTAGTGTTGATATCTTTCCATTTTTTATTAAATTATTTTATCTCTATTACCATTATATCAATCATTTTCAAGCCATTTATAATTCCCCTAATCAGAATATAGTCTAATAAACAAGGATAAGAACTAATTATGAAGAAGAAATATATCCCAAATTATGTTTATATGGTCCATGAAAGGTGACCCCAAATAAAATCTATCATGGACCCTCTTTTGATTTTATTTATTAATCTTTGAATCTTTCTCATGAACCAATGAACATGTATGAATTAAATCAAACTATTACTAATATAAAAGTTCTTGAAAAAAAACTAGTCATGTACTCTTTCCCATGAATAGTTTTAGGCATAAATAACTAATTTATTATCATAAGGCCTTTTCAGAATCAGTATGTATACCTCTCATGCTCAAATAGAGCTTATTTTGTATGTGTAGTTACTGAATGATAATTTTTTACTTTGAGGTATTTTCAAAGTTTTCACCTACTTTTTCCTTCAAAAATATGATTATATATAATTATTTAAATTAAATGAATATAGAATGAAATGATTATTCCTTAGCTTTTAGTAAAATGTGGACAGAAATAATCAAGAGTATTGAGGATGAATATCACCAACATCTCTATATAATACATTAGTTTCTTTCAAAGCATATAGATAATATATAATAGCAGAACAAGTAATAAAAATGGTACCTATATATGTGTTCTTAATATTGATTGGTGTACCCATACCAATACCAGTATTATTGAATCAATTGATTAGTTTGATAACCTCTATAGTGAATTTTCTAGATATAATATTTCATCAGTCATGAATTTCACTAAAATATTTGACAGTACAAATGTGTATATGCTAGGATGTGGTACATAAAATTTGGAAAAGGTGAAATGTATACCTAATTTATATATGTAAATTTATGAGTCAAAATTTATGAAATAAATGGAGTATTAGATTCTTGTTCGGGAATCGATCTGGGATCTCTACAATAAAGGATATTCTAGTATATTATTAGGCTAGTCCTTTTTGTTATTCTATATCTAAAATTTTTTTTCACAAGAGCTTATAAAAGTTAGACCATAGTAGCCTATTTGGGTCTCACATGCCATATCCTTTCCAAAAATTATTATTATTTTAAAATTATATGTTGATAGAGCCTAGACATGAACACATTTTATTTGGGGCACATTGATGTTAGAGTAAATATTTATAATGTGTATATTATTAAAATTTACATTAGTGGGGGTTGTTTATGATGATTTTACTCCCCCAAACTATTTATATAAAAAATATATATAACTAGCCCACTAAACAGGGAGTTACTTATAATGTAAATAAACAACAAGGAAGATATTCCTTGTTCATGAATTAATATCCCCTTCATTTCTTGTGTTGAAATCTTCACCATTCATAATGAGAATGAGTTAGATATGAATAGAGTGAATAAACCAATTTAATACTGAATTATATATAAAATATTATTAAAGAATTTTATTTATCATTAGTTTATGGATTTAATGTGTTGTGATAGGATAAAATGGCATTATAAAGAATAATTAGTTGAATTTAGAATGATCAATGTTTTTTGGATAAAAGTAATTCAATTCATGCACTTTTTTTTATAGTGTATGATTTCCATTTAAACTAAATAACTATACACCATATCCTAGAAAACCATAAATCATAGATAATAAGGATATAATATCACTTACAGGGTTCTTACATTGTTAATTTGACAATATAGTATCACCTAAAAATAGTGTGATAAAACAATTTATGGGAATGTATTGATCACAATGCTTCTGCAAGATTTTTCTAATTCTGTGGGATCACCCAAGAACCATGAACTATAATTAGAGGTAGAAAATTTGAACTACATGGTTAGTGCATGTTTTACCAAATCGTAGGCCTTTAACATATTAATCCAAACATGTCTCATCTACCAACCTAAACACCCAAACTAATATTAGATAAAGGGGTAGTCTAATTAGGTGCATAACATACCATTTGGGATGAATAAACCATATGATAGAGAAATATTAGGTTTAAAGGAGGATAAAACTGGTGTAATAATGAATTATTGTAATTTATTATTATTATTTTCATATCCTTACTTGTTTTCAAGGATAAGGGTTTCATTTCTGTTTTATTATTTACAACATGAGTAGCTAAATCCATTACTATAGAAGGGTTGTGGGTGAATGTAGATAATCTATTGGATAATATAAATTAATATGTATTTTTATTATGTGAACTATAAATTTGTAAAAAAATCATTTTTAATGTTTTTTCTAACTGAAAATTGAATATTTTTATCATAATGAAAAGATATTGATGGGGGGATGGAGTCCCACCCCCATCAAATCTAGAACAAAGAAGAAATATAGCTAGGGGAATAAAGTGATGTAGCCCAAGGTAATCTCCTAGATTAATTCTTTTACAATGAACTAGAAGAGAACCCAAACTTGAATAAATGGTGAAAGTCTCACCTTCACCACCTCCACTAGCTAAACTATATACTACAATGTTTCCCTCCCTCAAAATATGTCTCACCACAACCCCATGAGCTAAATACCTTTTTCACCCTCATATTAAATACACACATTCCCAAGGGGAGGCCACCTTCCCATGAAAGATGTTCTCCAACACCTCTGAGTCAAATTCCACCACCTTGACTTGAATAAGAAGACTTTTTCACTATGAAAATCCTGCATGTATTGCTCTCGTTTCCACCCCCAAGGAATTTCATGGTCTAAAAAAATAACTAAAGTAAATAATGACTAAATCATTATGATGACTAACAAGATCAAAACCCTTCATATGTCCATTCAAGTAGGAACCATCCATATTGAGCTTTAATATGATGCTAGGAGGGGACCAACTCACCCGTTGACCCTGAGGGCGTGGTATAGTCATCAGTCTAATAAGAAAAATACATAGGGTCTTGGAACATGAACAACCCTTAATCAAGGAAAAAAGATCCATTTCCCTAGAATTTACACTAATCTGTAAATATAATATCTAATGCCACACACCCAATCTAGAATTATTCTTTTCATCCAAAATTTCCAAGAAAATCGAAGTAAAGATAATACTATGGATTTATCATTCCATATCTTCCTGATATGCACCCTAGAAGCATAAGATAAGGTCATTCTATATGGAATATATAAAAAAAATATGGTAAGTACTATAGATCAAACTCTCATAAATTCCTCTTTCTAAGTATCTCTTAAAGAACACATGCATGACCAATTCACTCCTTAGATGATCATAACACGAACATCTCGATGCCAAGAAAATTACCCTCTTCTGGATATTGACATTATATAGGATATCTTGTTTCCAACTTCTCCAAACAAGAAATATCATCTTAGATGGTATCTCACTGCACTAAAGTGTCTCTTCCCAAGCCTCACAAATGATGTCGACATGCATCTTACCCCTGAAGTCCCATCTCAAGAAACAGCCTGAGCTCAAGCCAGTGAAACAACATCTTTCTTGATCATCACAGATAATAATATTATCAAACCATAAACTATGTATTTTCCTAAAATAGTGGTAATTATAAAAACTTATCTAATGACAATTGGATTAATTTATTATTTCCTTTTAGATGGTTTTATATTGTTTTGAAAAATTATTTACTAGATGAATAAACTGCTGAAATAAATTAGTCATAACCAACGGGGCCAAGATGGTTATGGAATCTTTGAATACCTATAATAAAAAATATATTAACAATATTGAAACATTTTAAAATCATAATCTCAATGAACTCTATATAATCCCACGAAAAAGATGCAAATTTATAGAAAAAACCCCAGAATCATGTTATTACAATTTCAACATTCTAGTGATAATAATGTATACATAGCTTTTGAATAAGATAATTTTAAAACCCCTTTATAGTTTTTAATCAAAAAATATACTCTAAATTTTATCAAAGGTTCACATGATAAAATACTCAAGGTTACCCAATGATCAACCCTATACTGCTACTATGCTCATTGTGAATTTGTAAATGATTTAATTTTGGGATGATCAAAAGTACCTATTTGGGATGAAAAACACAAAATTATCAAATATTTTATGGGAAAAACAATGTGTGTATTGTTGATTGAGTAAATGTTAATTAATTTGGGAAAAATTAATAAATTGTAACATTTATTTCACAAACCAATATTCTTTTTTCTTATTTTTTACATTTCGATATATATTTCTAGTGTGATTTTTGTTTTGTTTTGAAGTATCATAAGTGTATTCATTACAATATAACTAGTCTAAGAGAGTGAATGTATCAAATAAATTGGCCATTTGATTGGAAAATGAATAGACTTCATCAATTTGATGATGAAGACTTATGGGAGAGCATTTTTAAAGCACTCTCATGCCAAATGTGCAAGGAAACAACTCATCCATTGTCCATGGGTGGACCATAATTGACACCCATATAGAGGGAAACCAATGGAATTCTATAGTTTTTTCTAGGATATATGCTGAATAACCAACTACCACATGAATTTTCCTTAGTACTTGATAAACTAGAATAAAATCAATACATGTTTTTATTTCAATAAGTTCAGTGACCACCCTATAAAAACCATAATGAAATATATCTTTCAATATATCCAATGTGCATATTTGATTATTTTCTAGCCACCACTTCAAGCCAAAAAAATTTAAATAATTTTATTAATAATCTAAAATATTCAACATACAGTATATTTTGGGGTTTTACTAAGTATAAACCACAATGACGGCCTTTCTAATTTCTTGGATATTAATGACACATTTTTTCACTATGGATTGTGGGAGGATACAATAAAAATTTTCCCCATACCATTTTAATTGAGAGATAAGGAAAGGTATTAGATCAAGATTTTACCATAGTTATCTATTATAATAAGGGAAGCTTAAACAAAATATATCCTTCCTATGTAATTTCCCCATCAAAATTTGTGATACTGAGAAACAATAGACTTTATTTTTATCAAACTAAAACTGAATCCATCTATGAATCATGGGAGAGTTTTAAATATATATTGATTAAGTTTCAAAGTTATGTGTTAGTATTATGGATTCAATTATAATCCATTTATTTTAGGCTTACCACAAACACAAAGTTCATGATAGATGCAAATATAAGAGGAATAGTCATGAGGAAAGCTCGTAAATAATTTTTTGACCTTTTAGAAAGTATTTTTGCTACAAAAATCAATGGAACTTAGAGAAAGGAATAAATAAAATGGGAATGAAATATATTAAAGAATACAAAGTGTTAGATACATACTTCTAAGATATATAAATAAAAAATGATTTTCTCTAACTCAAATATAGTGTGATTATCAAATTCATGAAAAACTCCCACATATAGTGAATTTGGTTGTAATAGTTTCTTGGGGGAGTATCTAAAAATTAAATATGAACCCTATACTAGTGACATGAGTTATATATCAGAAAAATTTGTGTTAGATATTGTTTTGAAAATTAAAAATTAAGGAATGTAGGAATACTCTAATTCTATTTTGGGTGGACCATAACAAAAAATGCTATATCTATGGCCCCAAAGAAAACTTGGGTATATTCATCCTCAATTTCATAATATTAACCCATTAACACAATATTAACATAAAAATAATCCAATAACACCAAGTCTCATCTCAATAATAATGTAATTAGAACCCTTATCTTGTACAACAACATCACCAACAAAATATAGTATCCTAGAAGTCATAGAATGATATGAAATAAACATAAATGAGATGATTTATATATTTATAAACACAAAAATATTAATTTCAGAATATGCAAGAGACTATTATGATCCTTGACATGAAAATTGGGAAGCTTCCAAATAAATTTTCAATGAGACAACAGTGGAAACTTCCTGGTAACCCTAAAAAGAACCATCAAGAGGAATATAAGGTGATAATATTAACGAGTGTAATAGATCTCTCATAACCAATGATGATAATGAAAAACAATTAAAGGGTACAATAATGATATCCCATCAAAATAAGTGGTTGAAAATGATAATATTAAATCAATACCACGAAAAAAAGACATATAAAAAGGAAGGGGGTCATGATAGAAAAATAGAATGGGGGGTGAATTCATATATACCTTTTATTCCTTATACAAAAATTAGGAATAAAAGAAAGATAAACCTACAATTCAAGAAGTTAATATAAGTATTATATATGCTCCACTTCAATATCTATTTTATTTAGGAATTGTCTCCCGTGAAAACCTATGAATAGTAAATAAAATAAATAATATTAAAAAGGAAGGTAAAGGACTTGGGAAAAATTAACATCAATAATGAATGCTCATATGTAGTTCTATAGTCAATGACACTAATGATTACATGCCAAAATAATTTTCTATATAATTAACCATCGGGCCATGTGAGTATTTTTTGGATCTATGTGATTTGAGAGTATGTTTTAATCTTATCAATTTTAGAGTCTCTAAATGGATTATGCTAGAATAATTGAATCCATCCCCCATGGAAATTTGATTTGATTACATATAAATCATGTTCCTCAAGGGAATTTTGGAATGATTCTTAGAGAATATTATGATATAATATTTTATCCAAGTTTATTACCATAAACCTTGAAAGCACAGAGGTTCCAATGATTTTGGAAAAAAACGTTTTTTTGACCAGAAATAATCTAATCAGTGTTTATAAAGGGTAGATTATATTTCATGTATGTGTATAAGAAGTATCATATAATTTACTAAATTAAATAAAGAAAGGCTCCCTTGTGGAATATGAGGATTCCTACTTCGTATCTACATTGTAAAATTCCCATGGGTGTAGGTAAGTCTATGTTGGTTTTACCCAAACATTTGAATAGTATAGTGAATAATAATTTTAGATACTTCCAAAATAATATGAGGTTCCATTTGTTTCCATCATGGGTAGTCATTACTAGAAGTGAAATTAAATTTTGCATCTCATTAAGAGAGAGATATCTAAACTCATAGAGCCTTTGGTTCTAGGGGAACCTCATTTTGATTTAAAACCATTACCATTATCACTAAAATATGGATATTTATGGGAGAAAGAAACATTTAATTCGATTTTAATCCCTCCTTAAGTCATATAATAATGATGAAAGTTTTTTACTATAATTCATTCCTTGGATCACCTTGAATTGTAATTGGACTGGTGGTGTTATGTGACTCTACAAACACCTCCTCATGCATAAGGGGAATCAAACTAGTATTGGGGCTCTAGGATTATAAATTAAGGAGACTAAACCACTTATATCATAGTATAAATATCCCCAATATAACCATGTATCGTGCACATAATAATATGTATAAATAATAAATTAATTAAACATGCTATAAAAACAATAAATATAGTCATAAAAGAACAAAATACTGATTAAGGTATATAATGACATAATATACATAATAAATTAAGTAATCAAAATAAAAAAGAGTACCTACTCCCAATTCCAAGCCTCACCTTATCCTAGGCCCCATTATATAACCTATCATATTAAACCATTATAACCTCAGACCTTATCCAAACCTATACCTAAAAAAACTGATATTATCCTTAAGAATCCAAGTATAAGGCATCACAAGAAGGGTGAGAGTGAACAACTCATTAGGGAACCACTAAAAAGGTATCATAAATAGAGAGTAAATGTAATGATATGTTCATTGGATATGATAAAGATAAATAAGAAATCATGAGAAAAAATTAATAAATAACAACCATTTATACTTAGGTATATGGACCCAATCAACCATACCAAATTTGGCCAATGCAAGAATTTCATTGAGAATGGCATGATGATTATAATAATAATAACAATCACATGTGGTTTCATTCACCCTAGTATAAAAATAATGATCTGTTACCTATCAACGCCTATATAGTATAATGATGTTGGTAAATCTTCATCCTGGAAAGAGATGAATGTGGATTATCCATACCTTTATAAAACGGTTCCAAGTAGTAGATCCCCTTTAGTGAGGGATACATGAACATTCCAACCAAAGACTGTTGAATAACCAGGTAGATATCAAGTGGCAGGAACTCTCTCCTCTACCTCAAACTGATAATCTTCTCTGAACATCTAAGTAATATGAAATGTTGATTTTAAGACCACCCTATATAAATTTTTTTCATCATAATCGTCACCTCCCTGTAGGGAGTTTTCATGAACTCCCCATAAAGAGTTTTAATGATCACCAATGGGTGTGTTTTCATTATTATCACCAACAAAACTATAATAATTGTTTTACAAATAAGTTAATAGACTTAAAAAGTTATGTATTATATATATATATATGAAAACTGTTGTGAGGGTTTATTTTATATCACATCATATAAGTGAAATGAAACAATATTTGGATGAATTATTATCCTCAAAAATAGTATCCACATACAATTTCAGCTGGTCGAGGTTGGTCTATCATTAGGGATCCTATGGTAAAACAATAATGGAGGCACCCCACATTGGGTCTTCCATACAATATACAAGTCATGCGGAAATTATAGTTACATGGTGTATCACATTCTGAAATAATTTCATAATTATAGAATGGTCACATAGCTGATGACACACTGGAAACAATATAATGGAATGGCCCATCACCCATCTCAATGTCTCTACTTTCCATCTAGGTTAGTCTTACTCCCAAACCAATACCATCCAAGATATTTTATATGCATCATGGATACACATGTCTCAAGGGTCTTTATTTTTCTTAATAGGGAAGCCAAACTCAATTAATCTCCCACCACCTCATAGGGGTGTTTAATTTTTTTTAGGAAAGTCCACTATATCACAACCATTTCAATTTTACATAGGAACACAACTAAAGGGGATCCATGTGCAATGTTAAAAAATTTGAATCATACCCGCAGACAATAGAATGTAAGGTCAACAAGATAGGGAATAAAGTCCAATGTGGTATTTGAAATTGTATATTTCATTTAAGGAAATACATTTATATTAAAAATTCAATTTCTATATCAAGTTAAATTAATTAATTAAACTTGTTCAACGCATTTAGTGGTGTGAATTCTTATCAAATGTTAAAGGACCTATCCATAGGCATATCATATTCTAGTGACTTTTTACAAGAAACAATTTTCATTCATTACCAATGATATTTTAGGTTTAGAGTTTTAGGGAATTAGGATAAAAATATCATAAATTACAAGAGTAAAACTTTATAAAGAATTCATATTTTCATAAAATAAATGTATTTAAAATAAAACATGATTTATTTTTATAATAAATCACCAAAAATTTCTTCATGACCTCATCCTTGTTCTTAATCTTCCTTTATACCTATGAAAAACATTATAAATCATGGGATGAACAAAAAAAGTATCACTATGGGACATAAAATAAAGTTAATCATTTTTCTAGTGAATAACCATAAAAATGTTTCATAAAAACATACCTTTCTACCCAAATAAATTAGTTATTATTTCAAAAAGTTTATTATCATAATTTTTTTAAATCATGTGATTATCATTAAAAACTCATAATAATGAATATAAAATATATGTAGGTATCTTGGGACATAATTTTATATACCACTCTTAAAAATATTTTATCTCTCTCAGCTACCTATGGAGTTACCATCATAGTAACATTTGGAATAACACACACAATATTATTCCTATAATCTCTTAGGAGAAACCAAATCGGATAACGCTATCCCAGTAACCAATTCATTGGATATATATAATAGGATCATCATCCACCGATTTATCACAGAACAAACCATTCTCATAAAAAATTCCCAATAACCATAACACAAGAATAACATATACAACTTTCATAAGAGAAACATTCTTGAGTAAAATAACTTTTTCATTTTGAAATCACTTTTCATTTTTACAAAGTCATGCATTCATAAATGAATAAAATATTTTAAAATTACATCTTATACTTTAAAAGGAAGATTAAAAATATTAAGGTGTCATGAATTTGGAAAAAAATTCAATTTCATATAAGTCAAAAAATATTCCTTTTTAATTTTTTAAAAATAATTGATATATTAACATTAAAAGAGTGTTAAGTCCCTTATATAAAACCTAAAAAATATGCCTTTTAAAAAAAATTTGAGAGAAATTTCAAAATTTCCATTTTAAAACATTCATGTACATATAAATATACTCATAAAAAAATTTATAACATGAACAAGAAATATAATTTTTTTAATAATAACTCATTAAAGCATTTAGAATAATGTTTTCATTAAATAGTTCATTACCATGAGTCTTACTCGTCACGTAAGTTCATTACCATGGTAAATAATAAGCATAGGTTGATTTATAATTTCATGATAAAAATTTCCTTCTTATTATTTCTTTTATATCACACATTTATATGTTATATATAATTAGTTATTCGTTTAAGTTTACATCAGACATTTTTATGATATTCAGTACTTGGGTCCAAAAATGACTTTGGTGTGATTTATATAGTCAAAGTTTTCATTATTACATAATATCAAGATTAATATTTACGAAATAATTATTATTATTATACTTAAATTATACTTTTAAATCTATACATTAAATATAGTAATGAAAAGTGAACTACTTTATAAGCATAGAGACGGTATGTCATAGGTATGCATGAGAAATGTTTACATTTTTCAATGACCATTATGGAAGAAAATTAAATGTAATTTTATATATAAAGAATTATAATAAAATAATTAATATCATTTTAATAATTTAAATAAACCTATATATATCATCCATGTTTTGTGGTGATGAAAAACGAATCACATTGCTTCGTGAAGGTGATAATTCACATATACGCATGAGCTAAATTATCATTTTTATGTTCATGGAATGGTAAAAATATAAATGATATATTATATTTTAAAAATGATAAATATTTTAGGAATATAATATATAAATAATAACTCTATCAATAACATAGCCTTGGGCGACAGTTATGAAAAATAAATTACATCGATTTGTGATGTGGTAGTTTGTCATACACTTGAACTATTAATTATTTTCCCATTAGAAGGAATTGGAGATAAATATAGGTAATTCCACTAAAATAAAGACATCTCAGTATATTTATAATAATAAATTTATTATTCATGGATTAATAAAATTTGATGGAGGTGGAAGAATAAATAAAACAGAAACAACAGTTAAAAATGATACCTCTTCTTCAAAATTGTTCCATTACTTAACACCATAATAGCACTAAGGATGGTGTTATGAGTACAATAATACTGTAATAAGGTTGGAAGGAATTATATGAAGGTATATTTTTATGTATATTCTGAATAGAATATTTTTTTAAATGTGATAACAGATTAGAAGAAGTGCTCATTTTTAAGAGAGGGTCGGAGAACTCTCAGAATTTCTCAAAAATAATAAATTAATAAAAATTTATTTTAAATAAGAAATTTCTAAAAAGTGATTCATTTATAATATTGGATGAGTATAGGTCTAAATTATCTCAAAAATGTTTTACAAATTTAGTTCATATTATTACTCTTATCATTTATTTGAAACCCTTATCTAACCCTTTTAACTCCTACGATGACATCATATATTTTTACTCTTTAAGGGATAATATATTTATTATAAAATTTTAAAAAGCTATAAATGATTCATTGATAAAAATTTAAACTTTTTATAAATAATGTGGATAAATATATGCTTTTTAAAACTTTTATATTATTTAATAAAATATTATTTATTTTAAAACTATCATTAATGTCAACTTTATCACTAATCCTTATGATGACTTTTAAAAATATAAAAAAATAGTTAACATAGAAATAAATATTTTACTAAATCTCTAACTTGCCATATTATTCTATAAAATTCACGTATGACATTAATTATCCAAAAGTATAATTATTTTCATATTTTTAATATCATTTATTTGAAATTTCAAATAATTAAATAATTATTACATAAGTATTGTGTCAGACATTAAGTTAACTATTCCATCTCTAAAAATTACATAAAAATTCACATAATATAGAAACATATATTATATTTCCCATTAATTTTTATAGTTTAATATATCTTATAAATAACCCTATATTAAAAATGATATAGTTATTAAAAATATAAATATGACATCATTGACCGTTCTTTAAATAAAATATTAAAAATTTCACTCTCCCATCAAAGTTTCTTGAAAAGATTATAATTTTAATACTTTGATAATAATAGTTAAATATATCACATATAATTTTTTTTAAATTTAGGGTCATTTCATTGTTGTTATAATTTAATTATTACCCTTAATTATCAATTTTACCACTTACTGGGGCAATAGAAATTATCAAGGTTACTATTCATATTGGACAAAAATGAAAGTGAAATATTTAAATAATTTGGTTCTCCTGAATCCAAATATAAAATATATTATTCACAATTCAAAACACATAATTTTTATAATTTGATTAAAAATTAAATCAGAAGAACACAATGGAAAATATTTTTTTTTGAGAAATGCCTTTTTAAAACATAAAATGGTTTTATACTAAATTCAAGTCTAAAATCCATTTCAAAAACAATAATTAGATTATATTATATCAAAATAAAACAATGAAAATTAAATATAATCTGTAACATAATTTTAACTTCTAAATATTGTTTGAAAAAAAAATTGAATTAAAATATGGATTTTTTACAATTCATTGAAAAATAAAAATTTTCATAAATTTATCAAAATTTCAGGAAATGGAAATTTTAATATTATAATTTCAAAAGTAAATTGGATTTTTGAAAAATCATTTTATAAATTCATTATAATTTAATTTTATTATTTATACAAAAATAGAAATAAAAATCATTTTTTGTGGAAAATGTATTTTTTTAAGAATAAAATGATATTTCAAAAAATATAGTACATATTTAAAAAACCATATTTAATAAATTATAATTTATTAATATTATTAAAATTTTCACAATTCCACCAATGTTATTCATTCCATCTAATTTAATAGATAATATATAATGGTCACATTTAAATAATAAGATTTCATTGTCTGTTTATGAATGGTGTTATGTTTTGTGTATACTATCAAACATAGTATATCCTTTTAAAATATTAGTATATTACATTATCAACCCCTATGGAAATTTCATCCTCCCAACTTTGAAATCGTTCAGGATAACTAATATTTAACTATTTAAAATAACATAAAATCCCACATCAGGAAATAGTAATTAAACATCCATATAAAAAGAAATAAAGGGAAGTACGATGGTAAACTAGGATTCCATGAAAGATAACATGGATATGGAAGAAAAAAACTACCTCCCAAGGACTATTAGAGATTTATTGATAACATGATCATGGGAAAGTTAACTATTACTAGACTGTAAGTATGTGATGCGTTAAAAAGCCTTCTATAAAAGTAAACATATAACATTTTTGTTTAAAAATAATTTCCCAAAATTTATGGAATTAATTTAATTAAAAAAATATCAACATAAATAATCATACATAATTAAAATTTATAGTTTCACCCTTTAATCAATTTCCACTGCAAACCCATAGTTTTCTCCAAACAATGAGTATTCAAGATGATTTTTTTCACGCATAAAACACTAGATTCAGCTTCTGGAAATCAAATAATCCACGAAATATTAACTATATATTTCAATTATATTGAAACATTAAAAAAAATAAGGATATAAAATGATATTAATGAAAAATTATAAACCTTTAAATGATGAAAAACAACTTTTAGTCTCTAAAATTCAAGAGTAATACCCAATGGTCAACATATATCATCCAACTATCATTAAAATTCCTGAAGAAAAATCTAGTATATTTTTTATAAAAAATAATTAGAAGTATATGATAACATAGTCTTCCATGATATATTTTAACATTTATCTCTAAATAATATAAATTACTATTAAAGTATCATACCAAAAAGTAATTTCCTTAATAATATTCAAGATATACTAACCATTTCCATATATAACCAGAGTCTCCATAAATCCAAAACAAAATAATAGATTCCTCAAAAATATAATTCAATATTTATCCCTTAAATAAAATCCCATTTATTAATTTTTCCATGATCATATAGGTTAACCAAAATAGAAAACATATTTTGAAATAACACTAATCACTTAATCGCCAGATAATTTTATAATCTTATGGTTGTCATATGTAAAAAAATTTATTCCCATAATCAACTTATTATTATTATATAGAATTTTTTAACTAAAAATAAAAATTCATAATAATCGGGACATCATACAGGCTAGGGGAAGGTGACTTATCGTTATCACCTTTTGGTTGGGGGTTCAATTCTTAGGGACTTACTGGGTATAATGGGTTTTCACATAGTCTGTGTGTTGACCTTTTTCTAACAATATATAAATATCATAATTATTAAAATCATAAACATGAGAAAAAAGTAACCTTATTATATTTTATAATCAAATTTTATCTCACTTTTCATTTTTTGTACCAAAATGTAATAACCAATAATTAACTCAAAAATGATTTCCCCCAAAATACTGTTAGTTACCTTAAAATTTCATAACATAAAACCTCAAAATGTATTTCTAAGACACTAAAAAATTATCAAATTAAAAATTAAAAACCCATGATGATATCCCTAAAACATAAGAAAAAATCATAATATCTAACATTTTCTAAACCCTTATATAATTAAAATTGTAAGGACCCAGCCGTAAACATCTCATAATCTAGTGACTTTTTACTATAATTAATTTTCATTAATTCACAATGATCTTTTGGGTTTATATTTTTAGATAATTAGTAAAACCTGTAATACATTACAACTGTAAACATTTATAATGTATCAGTTTTTTCACAAAACAAATGTCTTTAAAATAATACATGATTCCTTTTCATGAAAAATGTTAAAAAATTTCTCCATGACCTCATCCTTATTATTAATATTCCTTAAAACCTATAAAAACATTTTAAAACTTGGTATGACCACATAAATCTTAGTAAGGAAAGAAAAATAAATAAAACCATTAGTTCAGGGAAAACCGATAAAACTTTTCTTTAAAAAATACCTTTTATGCCTTGAAAAAAGAATCATATTTCAAAAAGATCATTCTCTTAACTTTTTTAAATCAACCATTTTTCATGAAGACTCATAATAAATAATATAAAATATATGTAGGTAAATTTGGAAATAATTTAACATGTAACTCTTTCAAAAATTATAGCTCTTCCAGCTTCATAGGGAGTAACCATCATAGTCACATTTGGAATAACCACCATATTATTATTCTTATAATCTCTTAGGTTAAACCTAATTGGTTAACACCATAAAATTACCCATTTCATTAGAGGGATATATCGGGATCACCCTCCATTGGTTTATCAAGGATCTAGATATCCTAAAAATTTTCCCATGAATCAAAACATAAGAATAAGAGATTAATCATACATAGATGAAACACTCTTCAAGAAAATACCTTTTCATTTTTACAAAGTCAAGAACTCATAAATGATAACTTTTTATTTGAAAATAAATATGTAAACATATAATAGAAGCTTTAAAACATTAAGGATTAATGAAGGAGAGAAAATCATTTCATTCCATATAAGTTAAAACATGCACTCTGATTTTTTTAAAAATATTCTAAATAGTAACTTTAAAAGATTTTTTCTTTAAAGAATGTCCCTTACATAAAACCTGAAACACCCCCCCCCCTTTTAAAAAATTCGAGTCAAATTTTAAAATTCCCTTATTAAAATATTTAGGTCCATATATATACATTCAAAAAAACCACTTTGAAAACATGGAAAAGAAATAAAAATATTTTGAAGAAAATATCTTTGAACCTTTTAAAACAATGTTTTAATTAAAGAGTCTCTTACATTGTGTATGATTCATCACATATGTTATTTATCTTTAGGAATAATAAAAATAAGTTAAAATATAATTTCTTGAGAACATTATTCATTCTTATTATTCATTTTATATCAGTTATTTCTATGTTATATACAATTATTATTCATTTAAGTTCACATCAGATGTTTTGATGATATTCGGTATTGTAGACCAAAAATGACTTTGGTATGATGTTTATACTAACAAATTATTTTTACATAATTTCCAAAATAATATTCATGAAATAAAAATTATTATTATACATCAATTATACTTTTATTACATCTATTAAATATGGTTATGAAATATGAACTGTGTTTCAATCAGGGAGACGATAGGTCATACGTACACATGAGTAACGTTTCCATTTTTCAATGATCATTATTGAATAAAGATAGGTATACTTTTATCTTTAAATAATGATAAAAATAAAATTAATATAAAATTAATAATTTAAATACACTTAAATATATCTTCCATTCGATGTGATTATGATAAATGAATCACATCACTTCATGGAGGTGATAGTTCACATGTACGCTTGAGTGATGTTATAACTTTCTATATGTGGAAAGGTAAAAATGTAAATGATATATTATTATTTAAAAATGATAAAAATTTCATGAATATGATACATATACATTATTTACATAATTATAAGTAGTCTTGAAATATGATGATGAAAAAAATACTTACATCGGTACGTGAGGCGGTAGTCTGCCTTACACACGAACTATTAATTCTTTTCCCATTTGATGGAAGTCGAGATGTATATAGTTTATTCAAATATAATAATAAAATATAATTAGATGTAGTATATAGGATTTTATATTTTATCATGGTTCAATAATATTTTAATGAGTTGATATAATAAATAAAACAAAAAGTCTTAATTAAAAACATTACATCTTCTTTTGAAATCTTTCGTTTCTTAACACCGTAAAACCACTAATTGTGGTTTTGTACCTGCAATAAGACCTATAAAATGTGGGGTGGGATTATAGTAAGGTATTTGGGTCATTATTAGCTTAAAATAGGTTTCTAAGTGTGAATAAATGATAAGAAGAGGTCCCCATTTATAAGAAAGGAGAGAGACTCTCTTGGAATTAAAAAAAATTAATATAAACTAAATTTTAATTAAAAATTATAAAAGATGATTTATTTAAAATATAGAATACATATATGTCTAAATAATTTGATAAAAAAAATTTGGACAAGTTTTGTTCACATTATGACTGTTATCATTTAGTTTTAACCCTTATTTAACCCTTTTAATTTTTACTGTGACAACATGGATTTTTACACTTTAAGGGTTAATATAGTTATTATAATATTCCAAAGGAATCATTAATGAATCATAAGAGATAATTATACCTTATCCCAATAATTTGGATGAATATAAAATTTTTATAAATTTTATATCATATAATAAAATATTATTTATTTTAAAAATATTATTAATTTCAATTTTAACACTATTAAGTACTTTGACATTTAAAAATATAAAAAATTAAAATTGAAAAAAAAATATTTTTATAAGGCCCCAGCCTTAAACCTTACTTAATCTTGAGTTATTACAAGATTACACATTGAGGATCTTTTTAGGTTTAGAGTTTTAGAGAATTAGATCATGAAACTTGCATTACATTCCGCATTTAAACAAAGTGGTTACATAAAAGACAATATTCATTCTTCCCATCAACGGAAACCTATTTAAAATAAAACACGGATTCTTTCTTGACACATCCTTGACACTATCATCACATCATGTACCTTTCCCTTGACCTCTGAAAAACATTTCAAAAACTTGGGATGAGTATAAAAAGCTCAGTAAGGGTTATAAAAATATGGAAAGGAAACATGAGTTCATATATACATAAGAATGAAATCATACTTTACCCATAAAACATAGGCACTTTAAAATACCTCATCAAATCATGAATAAATCATAGAAATCATAAGACATAAAGGTAACTTGAGGCATTCATAACATTCTTACGCAGGGAGTAACCCTCTTGGTTACGTTTGGAATACCCATCAACGTATATTCCCTAAATCTCTTCGGAGAAACCTTATTGTTTCACTCCTTCGCATTACCCAATGCATTGGAGAGCTATATCGGGCTCACCCGCCCTTAGTTTATCACGGAACCACCCGTTTTCATAACAATTCCCAAGAACCATAACATAAATGTATCACATAAAACATTCATAAAGGAAATATAACATTTCCACATTTCAATCACAATATAACATTTTAGGATATTGAAATAATGAATCCATAAAAAAAACCATTTTCAAAACCATTTAAAACATTTAAAAGAGATTTTTGAATCAAAGTGTCCCATACCACCTTGAAGCTTAAAATTTTAAACCATTAATATCCATATAAATAAATCCTTAAAACCATTTTGAAAACATGGATATTAATAAGAACAAATAATTAAAACATTTAAAATGATATTTTGGTTAAAGGGGTTTTACCAAAATTAGTGACACTTGAATACAATAATTGAGGAATAAAATTTAGTCAGAACTTTATAATATCATGAGAATAAATGGATTCATGATATAATACTCCAAAGGACAGTATATACACCATATAAGAGTGAATTGGTGCATAACAACAATGAACCCTCAATAGAAATGTCAAATATGATGAAATCCCTTATAAAGAAGGTATCCTTAAATTAAGGACAAATAAATCTCAAAAATATGTGTGACAAATATAAATACACCCAATATAAGTGGATATTAAGCATAAAACAATAAAAGGTCATTCACACATATTCAATGGATGACATATTCAATGACTACATGTTGAACCCAATGAGATCAAAATTGGATTAAAAAGTTCCCTTGACAGCCTAACGGCATAAAATCAAAATGAGTTGATGAGGGATAAAAAAGTGTATCTAATCACTTGGAAATAAAATTTACATCAATAAGGATAAATGAGAACATATCCCAACATAACAATATGTAAATTAAAAGACCCAACAAAGAAGTCTTTTAAGAAGAGGAGGGTGAAAGGTTCCCTTACCGACTTGGGTATCTTTCAAAACATACACCCCATGAAAGAAAGACAATAAATCATTGATGTAAATACTCATAAAGAAAAGTATATTACACAAAGTGTAGAATAATGGCAGTACATACACCACTCAAAGAAATTGTGGCAAATGTAGCATAAATCTCATTGGAATAAATGTGAGATGAAAAATCCCTTACGAAAACTCGGCATCCTAACGGCGCCACATAGAACTTCCAAAAATGAATTGATGAGATCAAATAGGGTATCTCATCACATTACAAAAAAATGTAAAGAAAGAGGAATATGAAATAACATCCCCCATAATAACAAATAGGAGCTTAAAAGAAGTGACATAAAGGGGAGTACTTAAAGAGAAAGAGAGAGGTTAGATCTCTTACGAAAATTCGGCAGCCTATCGGCGCCACTTAAAACTTCCAAAATAGATTGATGAGAGAGAATAGGGTCTCTCATCACATGAACAAAATAATTACAGTAAATGTAATATAAAATATCATACCAATAACAATAAAGATGAGCTTTAAAAGGAACGACATAAAAGTGTGTACTTAAAAAGAAAGAGAGGAGTAGGATCCCTTACCTCGGGTCCGACTTGACTCGATCGTTCTTTAATGTCCTGAATAATAAACTTGAATTAATTTCCACTTTATTAAGAACCTTTTTCTAGTTAATTATTCCTATTAGATCACTTATTTCCATGTTATAAACATTATGTAAACATTTAAGTTAATAATGTTTGTTTTGTCGATATTTGGTTCTTAAGTCGAAAGTGGACTTCTTACAATTACATGTTGTTCGTGTGGTCAAATGTTTATTATATCCAGAATTATATTCATTATTTGGATATCATATATTTCATATATATCCAGTACATTCATGAATTTATAACATTACATAATAATTTAGAGGTAAGAAATAAAATGCACCGTTCATGGAGATGGTAATCCGTACGTACGCATGAACGCTACTTTCATTTCTATTTCATATTTTATAGAATGTAATAATAATGATATAAAGGTATATTATAATTACAGTATAATATCATATATAATATCATAGTTTCATCCTTTATACGTCCAACATATGGTATTTAATGAATCAAATCACTTTGAGGGGGCGGTAGTCCGCACTTCCTTAAATGAAGATATCGCGTTTACCCATAATGGAAACCATAAAGGTATGCCCAAAATGAAAAAAACATAAGCTTAAGGAAAACATAAACATATTATTTATCATATATAAAAATAGTGACATCATAATGGCCACCTTTGAAGGTGTTAAATGAGTATTGAACAATCATCGTTTCGGGAGGCAGAATTTCGCCATCCACGGAAACCGTATGTTCTTTAACCATTTGATGTAGTTGTGTGAGAGTGTAGCTCGAATAAATCTTATAACAACATCCTAGTATATTGAATATACTGGTGTTGTTACAAAAGAAGTAAATAAAAAGATTTTAGGGGGTTGGAGAAGCAAAATAAAAAGAATGAACATGAGAGAATGAATTACCTTTAAAAGTGTATCTCCTTTTTATTTGAGCCTAAAGGCTTCCTTTGAAAGGATTCTGCCCAAAGGGAATCCTCTAGGATGAGGAGAGGGATGTTTATAGAGTAAATGGTCAGGGTTTGGCCGAGCCAAAGGCTTGAGGAGTGTGTGAAATGAGGTAGAGTTGGGAGCCTTTTATAAGAAGAGAGGAGGGGCACTTTTGGAAAGTAAAGAAATATTACTTTATTTGAAAATGTGTTTCGGTTTTAAAAGGTCTCATATTAATATAATTCGTTTATAAGGTGATAAGAGTTCGAAATCCACCCATCCAATATGTTTTGGACATGTTTAGTTCATATATTTTACATTATCTTTCCATTTTATTTAAATCTTCAAATAATGATGTCATCACTGCATCATTATTATGTCATAAATAATTTAATTTATTTAATGTCTAAAAATTATAAAAAAATTACTATTATGTAGGAAATAGTTTTAGATTTCCAATTATTATTTATAATCAAAAATCGGATCATTATATCCCCATGCAAAAATTGTTTTCGTAAAACATATGATGTTCGTGTCATTTTGACTTTTACATTAAATAAAAAGTTATTTATGTCATTTCCCAACCAAAGTGTCTCCATGGGGTCCCCAAGTTGACCCATGCCTTGTCTTGGTCGGCCATGAAACAACCAATGAGGGTAGGACATGTGTCAAGCTCATATTATTTTATTAAAGAATTATTTTTACCTTAAACTACACTAATTTCCACTAATCGCGATTAAAAACTTAATAAGTTACTATTCACCAAAAAAATGATCTTTATCCCATTGAACCACATTTTACTTTTTAATGACAACCATGTATGTCGGATTTTTTAAATTCAAAACCCAAAGATGGCAAAATTTCATTTAAACGGAAAAATCAGTTTTTATAAGTACCACTTAGTGGTTTCACTATTCATCAAAAATTGATGTTTTTCAGAAAAATCCCAAAAATTCACCCTGAGCTATATTTGATATTCCGAATTCGAAAATGAAGTCTATTTTACAAAATTAAAAACATATAAGTCACATTAATTAATTTAATAATTAATTCCCACTGTCAGAGGAAATAGCGTGTTTTTATGAAATAATAAGTATCAAAAGATTGACACTAGTTTAAGTCCGATTTCAAAGTGAAATAAATTCCAACAACCACTATTGGATTTAATGGTAAAAATATTTTCTAATTTCACTTTAAAAACAATTCAAATGATAATCTATTCATATAAATAAATTAGATTAAAAAGAGGTTTTGAATTAAAATACAACATTTTACACTATTCATTAAAAAATGAACAATATCAGAAAAATACAAAAAATTTACACAATGTAAAATTTGATGTCCCGATTCTAAAGAAGAGTTTTATTTGGTCCAAAAGAATGTATAAGAGTGATCAAAACTATATTTAATGACAGTTTGCCATCAGAAGGTGAAGTGCAATGTGTTGCATTTGTTGTCAATGAGGCATGAAGTTGTCCTGGAATGAATGGATGTCAAGGAGTCAAGATGTGAATGTCAAAGGATGTAATGGTGATGGTGATGAAAAGAGAATGGCCATTGTACTAAGAGGCATGTCTAAGTGACATAGGAGATGATGGTTGAAACATTCTCTAAGAAAATCTGACGATTGTTGAGCTGATCTTTAAGTTCATAGAACTTGTATCAACTGGATACAAAGTCACAACATGATTAGAAGACCATGCATTGTACTGACAATGCATGAGGAGTTGAAGAGATCCATCCACAACTTCTAAGTGGATGAAGTGGATTAATAAAGTCCATGCACTATCACTTAGTGCATGAGAATTTGAAGAAGATCCAACTTGATCTCTGATTGGATCATTGAAGAATTTTGATGAATTATTTGATTCAGGAGCATCGGTTGAAGGAAGAACCTTCAAGAATTCCATTCTTGAATGATGAATATATGTTGAAGAAGGATGATGAATTCTAATGAAGAAGAAGAAATAAAGAGGAGGAAGAATGGCTTAGAAGAAGAAGGAGGCATTTGGCATTTGGCATGTTTTATATGGAGAAGGACTTTGTTTTTACAAAGTCTAGGTTCTGTCCTTTGCCAAAAAATTGGCCATCTCAAGCCAGCCCACGGGTTCAACCCCACGGCTCATATGGGCACTAGGCGCCACGCCCATGGGGGATCCCATGGTGCAAGCTCGAGAGGCAATGGGGGGCCGTGTATAAGCCCCCCGAGGGCACGCAGTGGTGAAGCCCGCGCGCCCGGAGAGTGCATGGTGGGCGCTTGAAGCGCGCCCGCGAGGACCATAGTGGGCGCAGAGCGCGCCCGCAGAGAGAACCCGGTGCGGGGCGGCACCGGGAGGGAGGAAGTTCAACTGAGCGCTGAGAGGCAGCGCTTAGTTGATAAAGCGAGAGAATTCCGCGGCCCGTTTCGATGTGGGACGCGGAAAATCTCCCGGGATTGAATCTGAGCCGCACATCTCATCGCGCGTCTTATTTCCGCCGCACGATTAATCCGCCGCGCCCCCGATTTAATCCGGCCGTCCGATATATCTCAAATGGCCGATCCGACGGCTCCCGCCTCGTCCTCTTCCCCGAGCTCGGCAGAGGTCTTCCCGCGCCTTCCCGCGAGCTCCGCTCGAACCAGGAGCCTCCCGAAGACAGTTTTCGAGCTCCCGGCCACCATTTTCGAAGACGAAAGCTCCTTGAGGATCATCTGAGCCTACTGATCACATTCATGCAATAAAAAAGGCATGCATGCAACTAGTGGATGAATTCGGTCGAGGCCGAAGCAAACCGAAGGTGCGAGGCCACGTGGAGAGCATGCTTTGCATGCATGAGTTTAACCAGAGCCATGCATGTGTTCTAAAACGCATGTACGTGGAGAAGGCCGAAGGTGAATGAACCCGCGATTGACAGAAGATAAAATCAAGATACGCGGAAGATTTTTTAACTCGTTTAATGATTTCAAAGATCCGAAATCTTCGAGAATTCAAGTTGGAAACACGCGGATCATGTGAGGCATCTTCTGCCTATAAAAAGAGAACCCGAAGCACGGTAATGTTTGCTGAAGTTTTGCTGAAACCTTGAGGAGTCCCGCGTGCACCTTGTGCCTCGCGAAGCCGAAGCCCCGCGCAAATACCATTTGCGCGGCTGAGTCCCTTTCGCGCACTCCTTGCGTGAAAGAAGAAAGGGGAAGACCCCTGCGCGCTAATCCTTGCGCGGCAGGAAGAACCCGGGGCCGCGACACTCTGCGCGCCCACGGTTGAAGCCCGAGGTGCTTTGCACCCGAGGTCTTGCACGCCCTTGTGCCGTGCTCCTTGCGCGCTCGAAGGCTTGCACACCCGCGGCTTGTGCCTTGCACTTGCGCGCCTTGTGGCTTGCGCGACCCACGGCCAGTGGAATTAGCGCTGCTGTGAAGTGAAGGAGGGCCGCACCCCTTTGCGCATTTGGGCAGTAGGTGTGAACAAGAAGACCCGAGGCCTTGTCTCTTGTGTGTGCACAGTAAAGAAGGAAGAAGGCCGAGCCCTTGCACCCTTTGAGTGCCAAGTGAAGAAGAAGAGACCCTACGGGCAGTGTATGTGCAAGAAGAAAGAATAGAAGGCCGAGGCCTTTGTGCCTTTGTGTGCAAAAAGAACAAGAGAAGGCCGTAGCCCTTGTGTGTGAAAAATGAAGAACCAAGTGTGTGCATAAGTGGAGTGCACACTTTGAAGAAGATTATAAGAACAAGGAAGTGAGTGTGCTTTGCAAGTGAAGTAGGCCAAGCTCAAGTGTTTGCCAAAGTGAAGAAGTTTTGTGTGCAATGAGATAAGGAGGCCGAACCTAGTGTGTGTGCACTAAGTGAAGTGAACACACTTAGAAGAAGGAAGATTGAGGAGACCCTCACACTAAAGTAAAACACACTTCTGAGTGTGTGAGCAATTTGAATATAGTGTGTGAAGATTGTGGAAAAGGTGTGTGCTATAATTGATTACACCCTTTGTGGGTCTACTGCACCAAGAGGAAGAAAAGGAAAGTGCATGCATGCATGCATGCACGTGCACACGTGAACAATGCTAAATCAGTGGTGTGCATCTGAGGAGTCCAAGACTTGAAGATCTTGAAGAGTTGCCATGCACTCAGTGCATGATGTTGAAGTGATCGGAGACTGGACCAGACTGAAGTTAAAGACATCATTTGTCTGAGTATTCAGTAGTTGGAGAGAAGCCAGGTCATCCTCAGAAGAAGGAGATAAATCCTGAGCAAGACAAGAAGACCTGATCAACTGAAGTGATCAGAGGTACCGAGCAAGGCCAGCAGCCTTTATCCCAGGCTGTTGAAGTTACTTGAAGAACTTAAAGTGAAGAAGAGCTATTCGTGCGACTCGAGGATCCAAGAGAAGACCCTGTGGGACTCAGGGAGAAGAAGTCTTCAGTGGGATTCTGGAGCAGGCCAGTGGGACTCTGGTAACACTGTGGGACGCAGTATAAAGACCCTCCTGTGGGACTCAGGAGAGATACAGTGGGACTCTGTATCGACCATTGTAATACTAACAAATTATAATGGGAGAATCCATGCTGAGAGAGCATGGCAAGGATGTAGGCCTTTGGTGCCGAACCTTGTAAATCCTTGTGTCCTGTGCCTTTTCATTACTGCATTATCCGGGAAAGGTTGAGAGATACAAGAAGAGTGGATCGAGGCTTTAACCAGCCATAGAGGTTTAATTGATTAAGAATCAATTAGTAAAAAGTTTTAAAGGATCACTGATTCACCCCCTCCCCCTCTCAGTGATTCACACTGATCTGGGCACTTCAGAAGGCGATAAGTGAACCTTTAGTGAAAATTAGGTTATAAAAGCCTAAAATTGAATTTTTTCCGTATTTTAAGCCTTTGGATAGATGTAAAAACATTTAAAAAAACATATATATTCATATTTTAGTTATTTCTATCCATTCCCGCCAATACAACGGCTACATGTTAACTGCCATTTAAAATAATATTATTTTATTATTAGAGTGCAACGTAAGATTCCCAAGAAACTCGTTGTTGCGTGTTGGGTACGCCATCGAGCATAGCATCCCCTTTAAAGTCATATTAATATTTTATTCACAAATATGGAAAAATATTAAAATGTCATATTCTTTATTTACCTGGGGTGTTACATCCTTCCCCCCTTTTGGGAATTGCGTCCTCGCAATTTTTAAAATTGTGCTTGGAAACATCCTTGAAAGACCCACATCGGAGAAGAGTCGGAAAAACAATCACTTTAAAATAAAGAAAGATAAGTACAAAGGTCACCCGAGTTAACCCATACTAGGATTCCAAGTATGAAAATATGGACATGGAGGAAAAAAACAAAGGGTCATGTTCTGATGGAGAGTGATAGAAAACATGTTTAAGAGAAAGTTAACCACGAGAAAATCACAAACTTGTGATGGGTTAAACGGTATTCGATTCCCCAGTAGGAAATGTTAATAGACAACATTTTTGTTTTAAGTTACTTTTTATTGAGGAATTTATTCATAAGGAAGCATAATCACTTATCATGTTGACTTTCAACTTTTATTAGATTCCTTACACAAAATCATATTTTCTCCAAAAGACGAGTATTTAGGAAGACTTGTTCCCATTAAGAGTACTATAATCAACTTCTAGAGAATCACCTAATCCACAAAAGATAACTATATAATTCCCATGTCTCTAGACATTAACCAAAACCAAAACAAAAAAGGCTAGTACAAGATCAAATAATCCAGAAAAGGATAACCATTTATAAAAAGAAAATCTATGATTAATCTCCAAAATTTGTCCAACAAAACCCAAAGATCAACGAGGACCATTAGATAAACAATTTGTCCATAAAATTATTCAAAGTAAAACAATCTAAGATTGAAACCCAAATATTTGAAGGATTTAGTCCCATAGTCTTCCAAGTTAAATCGTAACATTTATCTCCAAACAAAATCAGTTGCTCTTAAAGTCTCACATTGAAAAGTAATTAACCTAATCACATATCCTCCATGATAGGTTAATCATTTTCATTGATAACCCAAAATCAACTTACTATTAATTCATAAAATCATATAACTAAAAAGAATCAGTCAAACTAACCAGGGACTTCACATAGTCCAGTGGTAGGCGATAAATACCAGTCGAACTTTGGTTGTGGGTTCGATTCCCGCAGCATTGTCCGACGCGACGGGTTGTCACACGGTCTGCGCGTTTTCCTTTTTCCAAAACTATATAATTTTCAAATCATTACCCAAAAAGGGATAAAATCATCAAAAATAACCATAACATAATTGAACCTCAATTTTATCTCATGCCTTTCACTTCAATCATAACATATAGTAACCCATAATTACCTCAAAAGTAAGGATCATATAAACCCAAATGGTTCTTTATAACTATGTCCACAAAAGAAAAGATAACTATTACTTGAATAAAATTTTCCTATATTAAACATCAGGGTTACACATAATATAAAAAGTCTTCTAATGTAACCCCATCATCAAAAGAGACTTAATACTCTTAAGAATTTCACCCTAACTCTTGAAGCCCTTATATGTTGACATCTTACTCATTCAACATTCTTCATGATCCATTATCCATTCCTTTCCAACTTATTCCGAAATACCTCTTTCCTACAAACAAAATCATGAATAATATCCTAAGATTCCAAAATAAGAAAAAAATAGTCATGAAATAGTACATACCTTTGATTGGTCTTTGTCAGTTTCTTCATCCTCAATCGGAATGGCATTATGTATTGGTAAACGAATATTGGTACGCTCTTGGTGACCCCATTCACGAAACTTCTTCATAGGACATGTGTTTGCATAATGACCATGCACACCACATTTAAAACATTCAATTGATCCCTCAGAAAGAACTTCTTTCCCTTTCCTCGAGTCAACTGGATGCTTCCTTTTTCCATGGAAGGTTATTGCTTTATGACCTTCATTTCCACATCTATAGCATATTTATGTCCCTTTGAATCATTTTCCTAGTTGTTTCATTCCACATCTTTGACACATAGGTTTTTGAACACACTTACCTTTATGATTATTACCTGTACTTCCATAGGGATTTGTTTCTTGCATATATGATGCCTTAGAGAAATCTCCAAGGTTTAGGTGGTCAATCATGACTCCAGATAGTTGGTTGAGGATAATCAAAAGAGTTCTCATTGCAGCTCCCATATCATTCAGTTGCTTTCTCAAAAAACTGTCACAGTTTCCTTCACATCCACTGTTACTTTGGTGCCTGCTAGATCCAGCCATTTACTAAAACCAAAAAGGCCAGTGTGAGTATATCAACAAAACCATCATGTACTAATGAGTAAGATAAACACTAATATATACTTACTCATTCAATTTATCTAAAACTGGGACTCTTTCTGAAATCCTAACCATTATGGTAATGTCACTTATGCTTAAAGAATACCCTAACCTCTAAAGTTATCTAAACCGACATTTGATACCAACTATAAGGCCCCAGCCTTAAACCTTACTTAATCTTGAGTTATTACAAGATTACACATTGAGGATCTTTTCAGATTTAGAGTTTTAGAGAATTAGATCATGAAACTTGCATTACATTCCACATTTAAACAAAGTGGTTACATAAAAGACAATATTCATTCTTCCCATCAACGGAAACCTATTTAAAATAAAACACGGATTTTTTCTTGACACATCCTTGACACTATCATCACATCATGTACCTTTCCCTTGACCTGTGAAAAACAATTCAAAAACTTGGGATGAGAATAAAAATCTCAGTAAGGGTCATAAAAATATGGAAAGGAAACATGAGTTCATAGATACATAAGAATGAAATCATACATTACCCATAAAACTTAGGCACTTTAACATACCTCATAAAATCATGAATAAATCATAGAAATCATAATACATAAAGGTAACTTGAGGCATTCATAACATTCTTACGTAGGGAGTAACCCTCTTGGTTACGTTTGGAATACCCATCACAGTATATTCCCTAAATCTCTTCAGAGAAACCTTATCGTTTCACTCCTTCACGTTACCCAATGCATTGGAGAGCTATATCGGGCTCACCCGCCCTTAGTTTATCACGGAACCACCCGTTTTCATAACAATGCCCAAGAACCATAACATAAATGTATCACATAAAACATGCATAAAGGAAATATAACATTTCCACATTTCAATCACAATATAACATTTTAGGATATTGAAATAATGAATCCATAAAAAAACCATTTTCAAAACCATTTAAAACATTTAAAAGAGATTTTTGAATCAAAGTGTCCCATACCACCTTGAAGATTAAAATTTTAAACCATTAATATACATATAAATAAATCCTTAAAACCATTTTGAAAACATGGATATTAATAATAACAAATAACTATAACATTTAAAACGATATTTTGGTTAAAGGGGTTTTACCAAAATTAGTGACACTTGAATACAATAATTGAGAAATAACATTTAGTCAGAACTTTATAATATAATGAGAATAAATGGATTCATGATATAATACTCCAAAGGACAGTATATACACCATATAAGAGTGAATTGGTGCATAACAACAATGAACCCTCAATAGAAATGTCAAATGTGATGAAATCCCTTATAAAGAAGGTATCCTTAAATTAAGGACAAATCAATCTCAAAAATATGTGTGACAAATATAAATACACCCAATATAAGTGGATATTAAGCGTAAAACAATAAAAGGCCATTAACACATATTCAATGGATGACATATTCAATGACTACATGTTGAACCCAATGAAATCGAAATTGGATTAAAAAGTTCCCTTGACAGCCTAACGACATCAAATCAAAATGAGTTGATGAGAGATAAAAAGTGTATCTCATCACTTGGACATAAAATTTACATCAATAAGGATATATGAGAACATATCCCAACATAATAATATGTAAATTAAAATACCCAACAAAGAAGTCTTTTAAGAAGAGGAGGGTGAAAGGTTCCCTTACCGACTTGGGTATCTTTCAAAACATACACCCCATGAAAGAAGGACAATAAATCATTGATGTAAATACTCATAAAGGAAAGTATATTACACAAAGTGTATAATAATGGCAGTACATACACCACTCAAATAAATTGTGGCAAATGTAGCATAAATCTCATGGGAATAAATGTGAGATGAAAAATCCCTTACGAAAACTCGGCATCCTAACGGCGCCACATAGAACTTCCAAAAATGGATTGATGAGATAAAATAGGGAATCTCATCACATTACAACAAAATGTACAGAAAGAGGAATATGAAAGAACATCCCCCATCATAACAAATAGGAGCTTAAAATAAGTGACATAAAGGGGAGTACTTAAAGAGAAAGAGAGAGGTTAGATCTCTTACGAAAATTCGGCAGCCTATCAGCGCCACTTAAAACATCCAAAATAGATTGATGAGAGAGAATAGGGTCTCTCATCACATGAAAATAATAATTACAGTAAATTTAATATAAAATATGATACCAATAACAAGAAATATGAGCTTTAAAAGGAACGACATAAAAGTGTGTACTTAAAAAGAAAGAGAGGAGTAGGATCCCTTACCTCGGGTCCGACTTGACTCGATCGTTCTTTAACGTCCTGATTAATAAACATGAGTTAATTTACACTTTATTAAGAACCTTTTTCTAGTTCATTATTCCTATTAGATCACTTATTTCCATGTTATAAACATTATGTAAACATTTAAGTTAATAATGTTTGTTTTGTCGATATTTGGTTCTTAAGTCGAAAGTGGACTTCTTACAATTACATGTTGTTCGTGTGGTCAAATGTTTATTATATCCAGAATTATATTCATGATTTGTATATCATATATGTCATATATATCCAGTGCATTCATGCATTTATAAAATTACATAATCATTTATAGGTAAGAAATGAAATGCACCGTTCATGGAGACGGTAAGCCGTACGTACGCATGAACGCTACTTTCATTTATATTTCATATTTTATAGAATGGAATAATAATGATATAAAGGTATATTATAATTACAGTATAATATCATATATAATATCATAGTTCCATCCTTTATACGTCCCACATATGGTATTTAACGAATCAAATCACTTTGAGGGGGCGGTAGTCCGCACTTCCTTAAATGAAGATATCGCGTTTACCCATAATGGAAACCATAAATGTATGCCCAAAATGAAAAAAAAACAGAAGCTTAAGGAAAAAATAAACATATTATATATCATATATAAAAATAGTGACATCATAATGGCCACCTTTGAAGGTGTTAAATGAGTATTGAACAATCATCGTTTCGGGAGGCAGAATTTCGCCATCCACGGAAACCGTATGTTCTTTAACCATTCGATGTAGTTGTGTGAGAGTTTAGCTCGAATAAATCTTATAACAACATACTAGTATATTGAATATATTGTTGTTGTTACAAAAGAAGTAAATAAAAAGATTTTAGGGGGTTGGAGAAGCAAAATAAAACAAATGAACATGAGAGAATGAATTACCTTTAAAAGTGTATCTCCTTTTGATTTGAGCCTAAAGGATTCCTTTTAAAGGATTATGCCCAAAGGAAATCCTCTAAGATGAGGAGAGGGATGTGGAGAGAGTAAATGGGCAGGGTTTGGCCGAGCCAAAGGCTTTAGGAGTGTGTGAAATGAGGTAGAGGTGGGGGCCTTTTATAAGAGGAGAGGAGGGGCACTTTTGGAAAGTAAAGAAATATTACTTTATTTGAAAATGTGTTTCGGTTTTAAAAGGTCCCATATTGATATAAATCGTGTATAAGCTGATAAGGGTTCTAAATCCTCCCATACAATAAGTTTTTGACATGTGTAGTTCATATAATTTACATTATCTTTCCATTTTATTTAAATCTTCAAATAATGATGTCATCGCTGCATCATTATTATGTCATAAATAATTTAATTTATTTAATGTCTAAAAATTATAAAAACATTTACTATGATGTGGGAAATCTTTTTAGATTTCCAATGACTATTTATAATCAAAAATATGATCATTATAACCCCATGTAAAAATTGTTTTCGTAAAACATATGATGTTTGTGTCATTTTGACTTTTACATTAAATAAAAAGTTATTTATGTCATTTCCCAACCAATGTGTCTCCATGGGGTCCCCAAGTTGACAAATGGCTTGTCTTGGTCTGCCATGACACAACCAATGAGGGTAGGACATGTGTCAAGCTCATCTTATTTTATTAAAGCATTATTTTTACCTTAAACTACACTAATTACCACTAATCGCGATTAAAAACTTAATAAGTTACTATTCAACAAAAAATTATTTTTATCCCATTTAACCACATTTTACTTCATAATGACAACCATGTATGTCGGATTTTTTAAATTAAAACCACAAAGATGGAAAAATTCCATTTAAACGGAAAAATCAGTTCTTATAAGTACCACTTAGTGGTTTCACTATTCATCAAAAATTGAAGTTTTTCAGAAAAATCCCAAAAATTCACCCTAAGATATATTTGATATTCTGAATTCGAAAATGAAGTCTATTTTAGAAAATTCAAAACATATAAGTAACATTAATTAATTTAATAATTAATTCCCGCTGTCAGAGCAAATAACGTGTTTTTATGAAACAATAAGTATCAAAAGATTGAAACCAGTTTAAGTCCGATTTCAAAGTGAAATAAATTCCAACAACCACTATTGGATTTAATGGTAAAAATATTTTCTAATTTCACTTTAAAAACAATTCAAATGATAATCTAATCATATAAATAAATTAGATTAAAAAGAGGTTTTGAATTAAAATACAACATTTTACACTATTCATTAAAAAATGAACTTTATCGGAAAAATTCCAAAAATTTACACAAAGTAAAATTTGATGTCCTGATTCTAAAGAAGAGTTTTATTTGGTCCAAAAGAATTTATAAGAGTGATCAAAACTATATTTAATGAAAGTTCTCCATCAGAAGGCGATAAGTGAACCTTTAGTGAAAATTAGGTTATAAAAGCCTAAAATTGAATTCTTTCCGTATTTTAAGCCTTTGGATAGAGGTAAAACCATTTAAAAAAACATATATATTCATATTTTAGTTATTGCTATCCATTCCCGCCAATACAACGGCTACATGTTAACTACCATTTAAAATAATATTATTTTATTATTAGAGTGCAACGTAAGATTCCCAAGAAACTCGTTGTTGCGTGTTGGGTACGCCATCGAGCATAGCATCCCCTTTAAAGTCATATTAATATTTTATTCACAAATATGGATAAATATGAAAATGTCATATTCTTTAGTTACCTGGGGTGTTACAATTTTACTACATCCCTAACATGTAAAATTTATCTATAAGGTTTTTATATGAAATTAATTATCTCAAATTTCATTTACTTAAATATTTTTAATAAAATTTATTTGATATTAATATTTATGAAATAATTACTTCATCAGCATTGTCTTAGAATATAAGGTAATTATTCCATCTCAAAAAATTTAAAAAATATTCCAATGATGTAGATAAATATTTTAGATTTTATATGGATATTTATATTCAAATATAAATTTTTAATAACCCTATATTAAAAATGATATAGCTATTAAAAATATTAGTATGAATTCTTCGACTTTTATTTAAATAAAATTTTAAAAAATGTAATAATCTAATTCAAGTGGCTTCAAAAGGTTATAATTTCAATAAATTGATTATTATGGTCGAATAAAAATCATAAAATAAAATTGGTTCATGTTTTAGGGTCATTTTATTTTTACCCTTATTTACTTTTTTTATCCTTTACCATCATAAGAAAAATTACCTTGTTAACTATTCATATTACCCAAAAATAAGAGAATCAACTTTTATTAACTTTCACATCAAGAATAAAAATATTTAATCCAAGTTTTAAAATTCAAAAATATAAATTTCAGAATTTAATTTAAAATCAAATCAGGGAAAGGCAGTGAAAAATAGTTTTTCAAAAAATACATTTTTTAAACATAACATGTTTTTATAATAAATTCATGTAAAAATCCATTTCAAAAAAATAATTGGATTATTTTAAATTAAAATTTAAAAATATAATTAAAAAAATCTAAAAAAAATCACCCTGTAAATACTTTGAAAAATATAATTTTGAATAAAAATTGGATTTTTCAAAATTCATTGAAAAATCAAACTATTTAAAAAAATTATCAAAATTTAACCACAAGAAAATTATGATATTATGATTTAAAAAATGAAATTACTTTTATCAAATAAATTTTCTAAAATCTATAGATACTGATTTTATTATTTATATATAAAAATAAATAAAATATTTATTTAAAGAAAAATTATTTTTTGAAGAATAAAATGAATTTTATAAAAATATAGAATTGGTTTTAAAAAAATAATTAATAATATATAAATGAGTAATACCATTAAATAATTCATTATTTTGTTTATTCTATTTATTCCCACCAATTTAACTGTAATGTAATAATGGTAAAATTTAAATTATATGATTTTGTAGTTAGTTTATGCTTTGTGTTATATAATTTGTACGCAATAAAACATTTTATTTCCTTTTAAAATATTGGGATGTTAAAAAATGAACCACAAATCACCTAAAATAAAGTATATGGTGAGTAGCAAAGACAAATTACCTCAGTTTAAGTCCTTCAAATTATTAAATTGTCCCATGAGCTCTCTCCAAGACTCATCCAAAGACCACCCATGATCAACCCATGCTCACAATCAGGCTTGGCCCTAAATGATAACAATAGTCACTAATAAAATAATTATAAATATTATAATTAAATATAAAATATTCAAAATTTGAAAATGGTCAAATTTTCAATGATCAATGTTATATCATCAAAATCATTACCAACCACAAGTGAGAAGTATATAGTATACTTACGACCTCATTCATGGAAAATTCCCTATGTCACAACATCAATTCCATCAGTAAATTGATTTAATTTTGTTCAAAAAACATGAAAATATGACTATGAAAACATACCTAATCAAACAATAATGCAATAATGGGTAGAACGTTTCTTGGGTTGTACATTAGTTAGGTTGCATTAGATTCCCATCGTAATGGGATTACTTTACCGTACTCTGGTGGAATTATCCAAGAACCCTAACTTGGAGAAAACTGGAAATAAAAAATAAATAAAGAAGAGATCAGAGGAGAATATGGAGGAGAAAACTCACCTTAGATCATTGAATAATGATGCCAAAATCATCATAAAGAGAAGGGTAAGTAAGAGGAATATTAGGAGGAGAATGGGATTTAGTACACACAAAACAGGGAGGAAAGAGGGACTCCCCCTTATAAAAACATGAGGAAGAAAATTAGTAATTTTTCCTATTAAAAATACCATGTATGCTAGTTGATACCTCTCAATGGCTAGTTGATGGCCACTAGAATAGTGAATTCCTAATGGTAGACCACTGGTGTTCGATTTTCTGAAGAATCTTAGAAATTAGTAGCCTGGCCACACCTGCCCCATTTCTACTATCATCAAAAACATATAGAACACCATTTATTCCTCATTCCTCATCCAAAATAAATATTTTAATGTTTTACCAACCTTAATATTCAAATCCAAACCCATTTTCATTACATCACATCAACCAATCAATAAATTCATATTATTTTCCAAAACTTTGAACCCGTATAGAATCAAGATCATACAAACTCTCCCATAATAATTCTTTATGTCCCTGAGAAGGCATGGTGGTCATTCAACTGAACATCATGTCCCACCATAGTCATCAATTCACATTGAAAATACTGTTTTCCATAAATTAAAAAATCTATTACATACCATATTTCAAACATAAACCATTGAATCCTTGAAGCATGATCCATCTATGAAATTAATGATATTAACACTAAGACAATGCTTTCCCATTACCATATACCCCAAAAAACCTAATGTGTCTCCATCCAAAAGATCATCAAGCATGCAGTTCTCTCCATCTTAAGTATTATAACAACCCTGCTCTTTATTACACACTTAAACATGATTTATTACATAAATGATAACCTGATACAACTATAAGGATGATGTTGTCTAGTGTCTTGAGAAATTAGGAACATTAAATAAAAACTTATAAAATAAAACAAAATATCTTTATTAAAAACCTCTTTTTAAATGACCACAACATTCCATCATACTTATCATTGCATTAGATAACCTGAGGACATGCACAAGAAAAGGGTGAGCTATAAAGCCTAGTAAAGAAGTAAACAAGGAATAACATAAATAATATAGTACATGTTAGGAAATTGGCATATCAATTGAGTATAATATAAATATGAACATAAAGGCCTGATATAGAATGATTATCATAACATAGAAATATCACATCAATATTTAACATGATATTAGGATTATCCAAGGATCATTTCACATGGAGCATTAGTAAACCCTCATTGAACTTAAATTAGCATGAGTAAATCCCCATTTCAATTGACGTTTCATGATACTAATATTTACCCAATTCATTGGAGCACTATCAGGGCACACCCTTCTTAACCATTTCATTTCTTGCCTAAGTGTGCCACATTGATCATATAACATGGATTCATTAAACTTAATCATTTATTACACGATAAAGTAATTTTTAATTAATACATTAAACTCTATAATCAATAAGTAAATTTGTATAAAGGTGAATAACCTTGATAGAGAAATGGGAATGACATTCACTACACAATAACTTTGTCTTGGAAAATCGCGGTGCAATTTTGGCATCATAACAACATGACATAAGAATTTTTTAAAATGGTTGATGAGAGAGAAATGAGTGTCTCATATCATGTACATGAAATTTACAGTAAGGGGGTCATATAGATACACATTCCAACATATATAATGTAATTTATATTCATAATACAAAATAATTGCTTGAATGTAAATGAGAAGAGAGAAATTCCTTACGGAATTTCGGCAAGGTAACGAGTGTACATGGGAGGCATTAACAAAAGATAAATAGGTCTATCATCATTCAAATATAAATAGGTAAGTATAGGGGAGGTTCTAAATCATACCCTAACATTTGTAATTGAAAAAAAAATGGTAAAACAACATAATGAAATTTGGATAAAAATGAGAAAGAATGAAATCCCTAACATGGATGTCTGATCCCAAAGGCTTGAGAAGGGTTTGGGAGAGGCTTCATGGGATCATGGGTAACATTGCGAGGTTTTAGAGAGATGAGGGAAGTGTAGGGATGTGTTCCAATGGTTTTTAGTGAGGAGGAGTGGGATTTTGGGTAGGTTATAAAGGAACAGAGAAAGAATTCTTTATTATTTAGGTTTTGGACACCACACATTAGACTAATAAAAACGAGAAACCAACCCATGGTTTTTTCTAAAGGGGAATGGAAAACATTATTTTATAATTCCAATTTCCAAATATATTAAAATATTATGATTGCTTATATAGAGGTGAGTCACACTCTTAAAGAAATCATTTTAAAAGTTAAATTGTTTTATAAGTCTTGGATGGTCCACTAAGGCACCATAAAATTAATAAAACAAATTTAAGATCATATTATTTTAAATATAAAACATATATTGGCCTAAAATATAATTTATATTATTTTATTACATCACTATTGGGTCATTATGCTGTCATAAAACACATTATATATTTAAACGATATTTAATTTTTTCCCAAAAATTCGATTGTCTCATAAAATTATGAAAATTTCACCGTTGGATAATTTTAACACCCCGATTAAAAAATGAATATATATTTTATCTAAATAATTTTATAAATAATTGAATTTTTACTTTTAAAATAAAAACTTACATTTATAAAAAATTCATGGGTTTTGACAAAAATGGCTTTCAAACCTTAATAAAAATGAAAATTGTATTCATAAAAATTATATGCTAATCTATATTTAATAAAAATTAATTTATTAATAATATTTTATTAAAATGTTATTTATTTTAAAAATCCATTAATTTATCAAAATATATTTCTCAATTGAATATTAACTGAAAATACTATTTTTGATTTAAAACCCTTTAACAAAGTAACAATAATAAAATGAATGTATATTATTTATTATATACAAAAATAATTCACATAATCATAGTGCTAAGGTATTGTTACATAATCCCTGATAACACCCCCATATTACCTAAGGGTAAGTTGTGCGATAGTGACATACCCTTTTGGTAGCTCGGATAACATCACTCGGGTGGTAATCTCTATCAACTTCCACTTCTCTTGTAGGCAGTTCTGTTCGAGCTTAACATAGTGAAGATCGACTTGGTCTTGGTCGAGAGAGAATCTTAGTGACTCTACATCCTTTTTTAGCTCTCAAAAATGGGCTTCATATGGAACAATTCTACTGGATGAGGCCATCCATTCCATTGTCTGGGTAAATTGGATTTGTTAAAGACCTATATTTATACTAATCATGTGATCACTTTTCCATGGATATATTATCAATGGTCACAATTATTAATGGTATTTTAAAATATAAAAACATAAAACCAAGGATGTGCATATGTTATATAATCATTTTACATAATAAAAAATTTAAATTTGATCAAGAGTAATTTTCATTAAGAAAAGTTTGGGTCATTAGAATCTTCCCCCCTTAAGAAATTTCAACCTCCAAATTTCCTTTCCCCACAAAATAGATACGGGTAACTCTAATCCATCAGTTCCTATGATTCCCTCATTTCCTCTTAAAACTTGTGGTTTCGCCACAACACCTTGATGTGGGGAATTTTCTTATTTCTTAGAACTTTTTTCTTATGATCTATGATCTGCACCGACTTCTCTTTATAGGATAGGTCATTCTCCAATGGTACCACCTCTAGATTGAGTACATGTGATGGGATAAGTATGTACTTCCTCAACATTGATACATGGAATACATCATGTACTTGAGATAGTTTTGGTAGGATTTCTAGTCGATAGGCCACTGCTCCAATGTGATCAAGGATCTCAAAAGGGCTGATGTACCTTGGGATAAGCTTTTCATTTTTCCCAAATCTCATAACTCTCTTCCACAGTGATTTGTGGAGGCATACCATGTCTCCAACATCAAACTCTAGGCCTCATTAATGATTATCAGCATAGCTCTTTTGTCAACATTCAGAATATTTAATGTTCTACTAGATGATCTTAACCTTCTCTTCCATTGCTTCATCCATTTGCAGACCTTGTAATTTTCGCTCCCAAACATCATCCCAACAAGCCAGTGTTCTGAACCTCTTTCTATTAATGGATTCATAAGGATCCATTTGGATGCTTGATTGGAAACTATTATTGTAATAAAACTAAACCAGAGGAAGATGTTCAACCCATAATACTTTTAAGTCCATTGAGCATGCTCTCAACATTTCATCAAGTGTTTGGATAGTCTTCTTAGATTAGCCATCAGTTTGAGGATGATAAGACGTGCTGATTTTCAGCTTAGTATTTAGAGCATGTTGAAGACTCTTCCCAAACATAAAGGTAAATCTTGGATCTCGATCGGATACAATAGATAGTGGTACTCCAGGAATATATACCAATTATCTGATATATATCAGTGTCAGTTGATATAATGACAAATCCTCTCGAATTTCAATAAAGTGTTAAGTCATTGTAAGATGATCCATAACAACCAAGAAAACATTGTTTCCTTCGGATGTCTTCGGAACTCCAATGTAAAAATACATTGTTATTTTCTCCCATTTCCATGATGGTATGGGTAATGGTTGCATCATCCCCTTAGACTTCTGTTTCTCAACCTTCACTTTCTCACATACCAAGAACTTTGATATATACTCAGTGATTTCCTTCTTCATGTTATCCTACCCATAATTCACTCAAGGATCTTGATAAATCTTTTTGTTTCCTAGGTGATTGGAGATATTAAAACTATGTGCATAATCCAAAATTTCATTCATTAAGTTCGGATTTGATAGAACACATAGTCTTGTCCAAAATCTCACAATTCTTACTTCATTAACATTCAGCTCTGAGGATTTCCCTTTTATGAAAGTTTTCACTTTCTTCTGAATTCCCACATCATCATTCTGAGCATCCTTTAACCTTTCCAAAATATAGGGTTGATCAATCATTTGTGAAAGGGTTAATGATGTTCCCTTATTTATGATTCTTATGTCCATATTCCTCAAAACTTAAAAGATTGGATCCTTTTCAATTATCATCAATGATATAATTGAAGCATCCTTTATACTTAGAGTATCTCCCACCTTGTTCTCTTTCTCAGGGTGGTAATGGATTGAGAATTCATAGTATTTGATCATCACTAAAAATATTCATTGGTGCATGTTAAAATATTTATGTGTTAATATATTATTTAGTATTTTTTGTTCCATATATATTTCACAATTCTCCCCAAAGAGGTAATTTCGCAAAATTTTTATTGTGAAGATCACAAAAACCAACACTAAATCATGTGTTGGATAGTTTTTCTCATGAACTTTCAATTTCCTTGAAGCATAGGAAAAGACTTTGTCATTTTTCATTAACACACAGCCCAAGCACTTCTTTAAAGCACCACTAAACACCACAAAAATATCTCCACTTGTGGGTAGTGTGAGCATGGGCACTGTGATAATCCTAATTTTAAACTCCTTGAAGCTCTCTTCGTATTCATCACTCTAAGAAAACTTTACTCCCTTTCGAGTTAGCTTGGTAAGAGGGTTGGTAAATCATAAGAAATTTCTCACAAATCAGTGATAATATCCTGCTAACACTAGGAAGCTACGGATATCTGTTACCGATGTTAGACTTGGCCATCCCTCAATTTCATCTATCTCGGAGGGATCCATAGATATCCCATAACTTGTGATGATATTACCTAATAATGATACCTCCTTCAACTATAACTCACACTTCATGTACTTTACATAGATCTTATCCTTTCGTAAGGTCTCTAGTACATTTCTTCGATGCTTCTTAGGCTCCTCCTTAGTTTTGGAGTATATTATAATATCATCTATAAAGACTGCCACAAATTTGTCAAGGTAGTCTCTAAAGAATCTATTCATCGAGTCCATGAATATTTCTGGAGAATTAGTGAGTCAAAAAGGCATTACTATGAATTCATTGTGCTCGTACCATGTACAAAAATTATTCTTGGGGATATCCTCCTTCTTCACCCTTACCTGGTAATATCCTGACCGAAAATCCACCATGGAGAAGTATTGTGCTGCACGTATTTCATAAAACAAGTTATCAATTCGTGGAAGAGTATAGTTATTCTTTATTGTGATTTTATTGAGATCATGATATTCAATCCAAAGGCAGATTGACACATCCTTCTTCTTGATGAAGAGGACGGGTGCACCCCATAGTGAAGCACTTGGGCATATAAACCTTTTATCCAGATTCTCCTATAGTTATTTTTTAGATTCTCAACCTCCACAATAGCCATTATATACGGATTTTGGGATATTGGAAACTCCCCAGTGTATAATATCAATTGAGAATTCAAAATCTCTTCTAGGAGGAAGACCTAACAATTCCTTAGGAAACACTTCATCAAATTCCCACATAATAGGCATTTCTTCAAGGATGGTTTCTTCCGTAGACTCAATCATATGAGCAATATACACATGCTCATAGGGCAGTAATATCCATGTTTGAGATGATGGTGCTAAAGAATATTCATCCTACTCCTTGCACTTATATAGAACCGGGGGTCGATTCTCCATATAGAGAGTGATTTCGCTCTCACGGAAATTTATGTTGGCTCTATATAAGGAAATCCAATCCATGCTAAGAATTGTAAAAAATTCCACCAGAGGAAGTATGATGAGATTCACTGGGAAGTTCAATCCATAATTTGTGACAGTGGAGAAGTTATATTCAAGGGATGCAATGATTTTCCCATTTTCCGTTCTCACTGAAATATTTACTTCCATCATTTGTGGTAGTAGTGGTATTTTTCTACTAAACTTTCAAGATATAAAATAATGCGTAGAACTAGAAAAAAAAAGTATGTTCACTACTCTTGAATGAATAATTAGCATACCTATCCCCACTTCATTGTCGGGGTTCAATTCAAAGGTAGTGATTGAAAAAATCTCACCCTTGTTTCCTTGGAGGTTGTCGGTTTCCTCCAAAAACCCTTGGATTAGGGAACTAGTTTGAAAAGTTCCCTGGTTCTTTGTCATTGAAGTAATGAACAATATGTTGAGGGTAAAATAGAGCATTCTTCTCCTCTATCTTAGCAGCAGATTTTTCTTATCAATAGTTAATGGCATGGTTCCCTTCTCTTCTACACATAAAGCTTTTCCTCGTCCTCTCCAGGAAATTTCTGAGGTGCTTCTTTCTGCACCATTGGCAAGTGGGGTGCTGGATTTTCTTAGAACGGTTGGATTTATCCATCAGACCACTGAAATTAAATTCCACCTTACACTTCTTATCCCCATGATACCGCTTAGATTATTTGATCTCCATTTTGACCTTGAGGGAACATCAGACAATATCCTCATAGCTCTTGAAGTCACAAATAACTAGGGATTTCTGTAGGCTAGGTTTTAGCCCACCATAGAAGCGGTAAACCTTGCATTTAGGGGTAACAACAAAATCGGAGGTGTATCATGCAATCTTTGTTATGTTTAACTTGTATGCTCCGATGGATTCATCGTCTTTTTTATTAAGGGAAAAAATTTCCATTTCCATCTTGTGCTGGAGGGTGCACAGAAAATATTTATTGAAAAACATTTTCTAGAAATCCTTCCATTATAATTCCACGATTTCTTCCTTAGGTTTCGTATTTTTTATCAATTTCGACCATTGATCAAATTCACCCTTCATACGATAAGCAGCCATAAGAACATTCTATTGTTCAGAACATTGAAGGATAGATATGATCTTTTCAATAGAGTTGATCCATTGTTCAGAAATTGAGGGATCAGATCATCCATTAAAAGTAGGAGGTCATTGTCTCATGAAGCTCTCGATTGTGACTTGTTTTTTCTTAGGGTGGGTTAATGTTTCTCTTGACCTGTGTTTCTATTAAAAACATAAATTAACTAATATATTATTGTGAGAAAGTTTGTGATTCCTGCTCCCATTGGATTGGGAATCTCATTAGAACAGTCATCACATTGATCATTGAATTAATTGTTAGCCTGAGTCCTCCTATTACTATCCATTGGCTAGAATAAAAGGAATGTTAGGGGTAATATATAAAGGGGAATCCAATGAAAAAAAGGGATAACATATAAATTAAATTTATTTCCTTAACTTATGAATTTCTAGGCTTCAATATATGTTACTCATGATCTACTTCCCAATATATATTCTTAGGGGGGATTTTTTCCCCTTAAAAATGGTTCATAATAAGCTCATGAAATTACCAAATCATATCCCATAGGAGTTTCATAACCAAGAGTGCAGCAAGTGCCATTGTCATGCACCAGTTTCCATTCGAGTCAAGCTCAAAGGGGTGTTTTTAGGTTTTACCCCTATATATATCTGCGTTAAAGCCACCTATAACTACTTGTATCTAGACAGAGCTGTATTTTATTGATAAACCACTTACTCAATACTCACAAAAATTTAATAATTTTTTTACTATTCTTAGTCGTATCCCTAAGGCATTCATTAGGGTTTTCTAATCCTAATCCCAAAAATAACTAAACATATCCTTTGATACCAACTATAACAAATATACTCTTTATTACACACTTAAACGTGATTTATTACATAAATTTTCCCTTAATACAAATCTAACAATTGAGAGGTATATTTTATATGTAATTTTTGAACATTACATAAAAACATAGAACACTAAACACAATATATTTATTGAAAACTTCTTTTATATGACCACAACATTCCTTCGTACTTTGCATTGAATGGGATAACCTAGAAAATTCATAAGAAAAGGGTGATCTATGAAGCCCAATAAAGGGGTAAACAAGAAATAAAATAAATTATATAATACATATTAGGAAATAGGTATATCAATGGATCATAAGGGAAACATGAACATAAAGGCGTGATATTGCATGATTATCATAACATAGAAATGTGGCATAAACATTTAACATGATATTAGCATGATCCAAGGCTAATTGCACTTGGAGTATGAGTAAACACTCATTGAACATAAATTTGTATGTGTAAACCATCATTTCACTTAATGTATCATGATACTAATTTTTACCCAATGCATTGTAGTGCTATCAAGGCACACCCTTCTTAATCATTTCATTTCAGGACTAAGTGTGCCACATGGATCATATAACATATATTCAATAAATATCATCATTTATTCAATGATAAAGGAATGTTTAATTCATACATAAAACTCCATAATCAAAAAGTAAATGTGGATAAATTTGAATACCCTTGATAGGTAAATGGGCATGATATTCACTACACAGTAACTTTGGCTTGGAAAATTGCGGTGAAATTTCATCAACATAACAGCGTTACATAAGAATTAATAAAAATGGTTGATAAGAGAGAAAGGGGTGTCTCCTCATATGTACAAAAAATGAAAAGTAAGGGGGTCATATAGATACACCTCCCAACATATTTAATGGAATTTATATTCATAATAAAAAAGAATTGCTTGGATGTGAATGAGAACAGATAAATTCCTTACGGAATTTCGGTATGGTAACAGGAGTACATGGGAGGCCTTAATGAGAGAGAAAGATGTATATAATCATTAAAACATAATGAGGTAAGTATGGGTGAGGTGATAAATCATACCCCAACATTTATAATTGAAAACAATGGTAAAACAATATAATGAAATTTGGAAAAAATGAGAGAGGAAAAAATACCTAACATGGATGTGTGAACCCAAAGGCTTGGGAGGGGATTAAGAGAGGCTTCATGAGAGATTGATGCATCTTGGGAGGATTTTAGAGAGAGGAGGGTAGGGTAAAGACATGATCTAAGGGTTTTTAGTGAAGAGAAGTGGGATCTAGGGTGGTTTTATATAGGAAAAGAGAGGGAATTCATTATTATTCAGGTTTTGGACACCACACATTAAACAAATCAAAACCACAAACCAAACCATACTTGTTCCCCTAGTTTGTTCCAAAGTGGAGTGGAAAACATTATTTTATAAGTCCAATGGATTAAATTCTTAAAATATTAGGCTTTCTTATGTGGAGGTGAGTCACACTCTCAAGGATATCATTTTAAAAGTTAAAATGTTTTATAAGTCCTAGAGGGTTCACTAAGGCACCATAAAAATAATGAAACAAATATAAAACAATATTATTTTAAATATAAAACATATATTTGCCAAAAAACTTGTTTATATTATTTTATTACATCACTATTGGGTCATTATGATGTCATAAAACTCATTATATAATTAAATTGTATTTAATTTTTACCCAAAAATATGATTGTCTCAAAAAATTATGAAAAATTCACCTTTGGATAATTTAGACATCATAATTCCAAAAATAATATTCATTTTATCTAAATAATTTTTTAAATATTTGATTCTTTTATTTTAAAATAAAAATTGACATATATAAAAAATTCATGGGTTTTGACAAAAATGGATTTCAAACCTTAATAAAAATTACAATTGTATTCATAAAAATTAAAAGATAATTTATATTTAATAAAAAGTAATTTATTAATAATAATTTATTAAAATATTTTTTAATTAAAAAATCCATTAATTCAAAAAAATAGATTTCTTAATTGAATATTAAATAAAAATAATATTTGTGTTTTAAAATCCATTTACAATGTAACAATAATGAAATGAATGTATAGTATTTATTATATACAAAAATAATGAACATAATAATAGTGCTATGGTCTTGTTACATAACCCCTGATAACACCTGTATATGGCCTAAGGGTAAGGTGTGCAATGGTGACAGACCCTTGGGATGGCTTGGATAACATCGCTCGGGTGGTTATCTCTATCAACTTCCACTTCTTCCGTAGGTGGTTCCGTTCGAGCTTAACATGTTAAAGATCAACATGGTCTTAGTAAATATATAATACCATTAAAGACACCTCCTTATAATCTCTAACAAATGGGCTTTGTATGAGGAAATTATACTGAATGATGTCATCACTTTTTCTGAGTAAATTGGATTTGTTAAATCTCAATATTTATACTAATCATGTGATCGCTATTCGACGAAAATAATAGCAATGGTCAAAATTATTAATGGTATTTTAAAATCAAAAAAAATAAAACCAAGGATTTTCATATGGTATATAACCCTTTTACATAATAATACATTTAATTAGATCAAGTAGAATTTTCATTAATAAAATTTTGGGTCGTTACATGTATCCTTATCTAAACCATATTTCAACAAAACCATTTTAAATTACTACTAAAATTAAATCAAAGCGGTCTAACACATTGCTTGACATGGTTCCTAGATGCAACACCCTAATACAAATGATATCTCGGGTCAAATACAGGTAGTTGTTATTTTTTAAAAATTCCATGTAAAATGGACATGCTCTAACTATACAATCATAATAAAAACTTTTCAGCTTATTCTAAATGAATCTTGGAAAAAATGATGACATTCTCCCACCAACTAATCAAAACACTTCAGACACATTATATTTATACAATCTCAAACCACCCCAAGCAAAAATCCCATGATAAAACTAAACCTCTAATTCATCTAAACTCATACCTTTCAATCACCAAAAATATAATATTATTCAAATCCCATTACTAACTGGTATTAATATTCCATAATAACCATCAAAATGCCAGTCTCAAAAACCCTTGATCTATACATGAAAGGTTTATATCATGAAGACTAATTTCCCACTACCCACCATAGGTGTGCCCTTTTTTGACATCAATAGATCAATTCCCTAATAATCATGGATTATGCCCCATCAACCACCAAATAGAACAACTAGTGTGTTTATGATCTCCCAAAACTAATCAATTCCAAAAAACATCGGTTTACTACCCATTCACAGCTCTTAGTAATGTCATCATTTGACATTCACTAAAAACAAACCAACAATATAGTCCTGAACTCCAAATGGATGATAGTGCACTGCTCACAATCCACCTTCTCTTATATTTATATTAAAGAATAAATTAAACCAATCTATCATATGTGTTCCCCTTAACCAAATTCACACATTATCTGGAATTAATCATCATCGTAGAGGCTTGTAGTTTTCCTCGTCAAATTAATAATTATTATCCCCTCAATAGACCCATTAGATTCAATTCTCCTTGACCAACTCATGGTCATCACCAATTCATATCTCCACATGTCCCACTTATAACCAGAATATTACATTTACTTACTCAAACCTAGGGGTCACACACTCACTCTATTACAGATTTAAGAAACTAAATAACAACTCTGTAATTGTCATATAATTGAATGATGTCCCAAATTCCTATGATAATAAAAATGATCTATAGAATCTTAGCCTCATAAAATGAGATCACTCTTGGATCTCTGCTATAAAATTGTGATTAAATATTTTGAAATGATTGAATATGCACATTTACACCATAAGTAACTATAATATAACCATAAGTGTCTACCCAAACTTTCACTATGACTCTAATGTGCATCTAGGATCAATTGGTCCATGTATTCAACAAGTAATTCCCATGGAAAAACAAAATGATCCTAAAAATAAAATAACTCAAAATGATTTCCTCTATAGAATGACCAAGGAATTCATCATTCCCTTTTCTCAAAAAACATTAAGGGTGTTTAAATTATCTATAATCTTATACATGATCTTTGAAAATCCCCTTGGAATACCAAACTTGAATTAATTATCTTAAATTCCATTCCATGACTAAACCACATATCCAATAACACTTATTATGATATTGTCTCAAAAATGAGAATTTACCCATACTCCACACCTCTAATATAAAAATAAAATAATGATAACCCATCTCATGGGTAACCCTTAGGTGATACTAGTAACTAACTTAGTATAATAATGACTAAAGTAAAAAATCACAGGGGTTGAAATCACTAAATCCTAGTTCATATTTAAGGGTTCTTAGGGTCTTCATATTATACCCTAAGTCACAATTCATGCATATGTTATAAACCATGGATAATCATCCATGAAACCATCCAAAATATCAACATCAATCTGGTTCCAACACCTATATATCATGGTATCACAATATATAACTACAAACATGCTATAAAGCCACCATCAACTCCTAGGGCACCTATAATCTCTATGAATATGTATTATAAGACCAATCTCGAGAGGATAAAGTCTCATATAACATAATATATATATTTATTTAGTTTCATCATTGTATAAACTTTTTGTAATGTAAAAATTTTCATGAGTTTTAGTGAAGAAAAATTCATTTTAACATAATTGAAAAACACCATATAGGTTGTTAAAAATATTTATGTTACCAAACCTAAATAGAAACATCCCACAAGGAGTTTATAACTAGGGGTTCACTTGTTATTATTGATCTAAAAGTGTAAATTCCTGACTCAAATGAACTAGAGCTTGTGTATATCTTACTACATTGGAACCAAATATAATAGGCCCCTTCCTAAATGATAAAATATCTTTTATTTCTTTCGAGATTATATGCATACATTATTCTCATATTATATTGAAAAACGTGATATAACACATAATATTCATGTGGAAAATTATTATATTATCTATTATATTATTGGAATCATTCATACATACCTTCTTGGTTTCCTAGAGAAATGATTACATAGTACAGAGTGAGATAATATAGTGAGTAATGGAAATCATCATACAGAAGCTATAATAAAATATATAATTGATGAATATTATGGAAGATATAAACAATAAAAAACTATTCTATGTAAAAAATATCATGAAAAGTTAATATATCCATATGTGGTATATTAAAATAAATAATCACATTTATAAAAATAACTTGTCTCATAATGATATAATATATTTTCCATACATCATATTTTTAACCTTGAGGATTTATTCCAATACACTACACATAAATAAGAATAACATAGAAACAAATCCATTGATTATTTCTCTCATGAGGCTTACGAATGCTTCATAGGGATATAATGATCCCCACTAACTTACTAATTCCAATACATTCATCATATGAAATAAATTAATATAAATTTATTTTATAAGAAATATAAACATTCATATTAAAAAACTAGCATATGAAATTTTAATATTTTACCTAGTTAATCAGTACAGAAATATTATAATAATCCATCCAGAGAAGTATATATGATGGTATCACTATAATATTTCTGCGTTAAAGAACAATATTTACTAAATGATTTTTACATAGATGAATAACTTTTAAAAGACCTATGAAATATTTCTTGAGAAATATTCACGTTTCATTATGAAATAAATTAATTAATGTATAAAAATTTCTAGAATATAAAAACATTTTATTTTAAAATAACCATGAAAATTTAAAAAGGAATATTCAAGGAATGGAATTTTCATTAGGGTTGAAAAATTAATTATTTTGATAATAATTAAAAATAATATGACATTCAAAATTTTAGTAAAAACTACCACACTAGAAAAATGACAAGAAGATTCATTTTTTAATATTTAAAAGAAATTAAAACATTTGTAAAATTATATTAATAATTTATTTGAAATTAATAAAAAAATTATTTTAATATTTTTAATTATAATATCATCATGGAATAAAACTATTCCCAACTTAATATAAATAATGGGTTTCAATTAACAACATTTTTTCGGACTTTAGAGTACTAATAGAGATGAAACTAATTTGAAAACTCATAATTTCTTGATAAAACCATAGTAAAAGAAAATATATTAATTTTAAAATATAATTTCCTTATTATTTCTATTAAGGTAACTATAAACATAAGCAAATCATGAATGAAAAATGAGATTATTGAATAGGCCTTTACCTCTTTCATATTTCTTAAATCAAAACCCCCATTAATGAAATAAATTCAAATGAAACATTAAATACCATGAATATAAGGATATTCATGATGTGATATATCAAAGGGGTTATATATACACCACATGAAGAAAATAGGTGTTGATTATGTAATATCTCTCATAAGAACAAAAGTTATACGAGAAACCCTTACCGTGAGTATAATATTCCTTGTATGTTATTTTAAACTCCTATATAAAAAATTTATATTTTTTATAATTATATTAAAGAATTATATTCATATTTATAGTATCATATATGATCAATATATTACATATTATCATTATTTTATTAATAATTATTTATCAAAATCATTACTCTAGGTTATACATTGTTTTCATGCATGTTTTTGGTTGGTGATTCTGGTCCAGACACTTTGATCACAACTCCATACTATTTAAAATTTTATTAATTTCATGTATATGTTCCTATTATATAATATCACCAGTATTAAACATTAATTTATCACACATTTCATAAACATTTTAACAACATTCATGTTAGTTGTAAAACCGACTGAAACATGAGTCTATTATAAAGACCGAATGGGTTGGAACATACAAAGGTATAATCTAAATATAATATTTAAAAACCATTATACATTTTATAATTATTATATATATTAATTACATAAAATTTTATTACTATATATAAAATATGGTCCTTGAAAATTAAATATATATCACTCTAGGAGATGGTAGACCGCACATACACATAAAAAATACTTTGATTTTATAATAAGAAAAAGGAAATGAAGAATATAATAATTTATCATTCTATGATCATTATAATACAATAAGAATATATATATTAAGTAAATAATTTATTTTATCTATCTCTGGTAGGTGGTGATGGAAAATTAATCACATCTCTATTTGGAAGAGGTAGTCCACATGTATGCATGAGAGTACTTTTATTTTACATTTGATTAAAAGGAGGTAGAAAATGGTTGTCCCATAATCAGAATAACGTCTATATATATTTAATATAATATTTAATTATGTTAGTATGGATAAAAAAATTATAAATTTTATTAAGAAACAAACATTGAAAAAGTTGGTAAAGTTAATTAACTCTTCATTGAGAGACCCATTTAGATTACACCTTAATCCTGCATAAGATGGTCTTAAAATAATAAAATATTCTAAATAATTAAGGTAAGTAATATAAGAATATAATAGGGTGAGGTTTTGTTGATAAATAGTTCTAAATCTTTGTATATAAAGGAAAATAGGATGTGCCCTTTAATAATTTAGGGGAAGAAAAAATTTGGAATTACCTAAACTATTTAAATATAATATATATAATTTTCATATATATTAGAACAAAATACACACAATATAAAAGATAAACCATGATAAGGTTTAAATTAAAATAAAAAATACAATATTTACATGTTTTAGTTTTATTTTGATCCTCATTGTTTGGTATGAGCCCCTTGTTAACCATTTTTATCCTTAATTATAGAAAAAATGTTTTAACCATTAAGGGTCATGAATTTAATTTGAAGGTGATGAGTGGATGAAAAATTGTCTATGTATTAAATTTTATACCATTTATAATTACACTTGTCCTCTATATTTTTTTATTTTCAAGTCATTTAATAAAATACATTTTAACTTAAAATATTAATAAAGTAATTTTTTAGACTACTAATTTAGTATGACTTCAAATAAATTAGAATAACAATGTATTTTCATTATAGAAAATAGTTATTAATATTTATAATTTTTTATTACCTTTTAAATTACTGTTATACCACAATTCAACCAAGAAATATTAATATTACTATTTTTAAAGGCATTTACATTGATTTTTCATCATCTTGGAGAAGCATTGTGTCTTCTTTGTGTTAGAATTTAAGATAGTTATATCATCATATAAAATTATAAATAAATTTATAACATTAAAATAATTTATTTGTATTCGTAATAACCTTTTATAATTATTTATAGTTTCTTGTTATACATAATTAAACATATAATTTATATTAAAATCATTGTAGTGAAATTATGAATTTATCCATCATATAAAATAATATAAATATTCTAATTAAATTTATATGGCCTAAAATTTACAAATTTACTTATATATTACTAATTTTTTCGAAACATTACTCATCCAGAAGAATAATAAAAATTATTATAGAGATTTTTTATGTATTATACAATAGAATTAACCCCATTTTTCCTGTTATTTCCATAATGAGGTAACAAATATTTAACACAATTACAATACATAATGACCAAAAAATAAACCTATTTACCAAATTATAAAATAATTATAAAACATATATAACCAATTATTAAATATTTAATTTCTTGAAGAATGAGAAATAAATTTTAAAATAAATGCATAAAACATAATGAAACTTGGTTTTTAGAAAATTATGTTGTTACAAATAAAAATAACCTTATTCAAAAATCAAATTTAGTGTGGATTATTATGAATTTGAATATTTTATTTTTAATATAATGGATGATGTGTTAATTTAAAAAAATATCCAAAATAGTATGGGTATTTTTAATTAATTTATTTAATGAAAATAAAAGATATTTTTACAAAAAAATCACTATTCAGATAAAAATCAATCATTTCAAAAAATTCATAAAAATTACTCTCATTCCAATTATGTCATTATAATCTATAAAATTATTATAATTTTTTTAAATAAAATATTCATAATTTTTTTTATTCTTATTCATAACACTAATTAAATGATTATATTACAATGGACACATTTAAATTGTTATATTTTTATAATATTACACAGTTCCCTTAATGTTTATTGTTGCATGTTTATCAAGTTATTTAGTTTATTAATATTTTAAATTTTCTATGTGTTAATTTTTTTTAAGAAAAATGAGAACATATGCTCTTACATTAAAAAAGAAATAAATTACACAAGGCTAAAATTAGGCATCTGACATTTGTCTCTATGAAATATTGAAAATAAATCATTAGGGTGAATGTTGGAAAATGTTGAGGCCCCTATGTTCTCACCCTTTTTGGAAAGTGAATATGCAACATCTTTTCCTTCACAAAAATCATACATGATAATATAATTCATTGAAGCAAGTTGATCAAGTAAGCTAATCCATTTCACTGTCATTTTCCAAGAAAAGTGAATCTGCCATGTTTTAACAACATGAAATTCATTATGGAGTTGCATTCAAACCATATGTTGTTCCATATTCTTTTCCTTGCAAGGTTCAATGAATTTATTATCCCATTAATTTGATCTTCCAAATACATAATAGTTTCACAAAGAGCGAATTGATGGCCAATATGATCACGAGCACAATCCCTAAAAATAAAACCATACCTGGCTGGTCCAGGATTTCCTTTTGAGGCCCTATAAGAGTTTCATTTCATCCAACCAGGAAGAGGATGATTCTAAAAGACTTCAATAGTGTGATTTTGTGAAGGATAATTACCAAGGATTCACAAAAATCTCATCATGGTCAGAACTTTCACGGAATTATTACAATAATCCATGGGCAATGCATTTGCATGCTAGATTGCCATGATGATTTCTTCCTGTGATGCTTCGATGTGGAATTTGGTCTACTTGTACATGAATTTATTACGACTTATCCAAATGACATAGACTATTTAAGCATAAGCCATCATGAATAGGTTAGTAATCTTCTTGTACAATGATATGTTATGGATTTTAGGGAGTAATTATTCTACAAAGTTACCTTCAGGTAGTGAGACATAAAATATATTGAACACAACATCTCATAGTGAAGATTCCATTTGACAACATAAAAATGATGATCCACATTTCCACTGTGTTCTTGAAAAAGAGGACATATTGAGAAGAGGACAACACCAACTCGCTATAGGTTAGATTCCATCAGGTTATTTTTATATGACAGTCTCCAAAACAGAGTGAATCTAAATGGGGACATCTTGTCCTTATTAATATTTCCAACCCATTTGAGAGAGACTTAAGTCAGTTGTATATAAAATGACATAGAATCATGTTTCCAATTTGTGGCTTGTTCCCAAATCATAATATCTCCTTGACTTAAAAATGTATGAATGGAATCACTATATTGAATGTCCTCACAACGCTTAGACATGTTATTCATTTGGTTCTTGATAGAGATTTCAAAATTTTTGATTTTACCTATAAAGTCAATACTTTCTAAAATAGATTTTCCAATCCATTTATCCATACATAATTTTATTGATGAATTGGAATTAAAAAACCAGTGGGAACTTCTAGGATTTTTATGGAAAGTGTTCTTAAGTCCAGGACAAACAAGGGAATCAAAATAGTATTGAGATCCTTCCTTAAATAAGTCCACAAACCTGGCATGAATAAATTTACAGGGATCGGATTTTTTTTTGAAAATATTCTAAATGAATTATGCTTATAGTGATTGATTGAACATGGCCAGGTTTTTAATTCCTAGGCATCTACGAGCATAGGTAATGCACCATTTTTTCCATGATACTTTCTAGAGATTTATTTCCAAAATAATTTCAATCCAAACAATATTTCTCATTAGGGTAAACAATTGGTAAATATATATTGTCTAGGAGATCTACTATTGTTGAGGCCCAATATAACTTATTTGATTACAAATTCCATGGGGATGGAAGTTAGAATCAATTTATCAGCCACAGTAAAAATATTTTGTATTATACCTTTTTTAAGTTCCAACTCCCTTGGTGGTCCATTTAATAGGCCCTCATAGTAATTAATAATATGGTTCTCATGGTCTATCATTCACTGATAATATGATCTCTTTTCCTGGAGAGGGAGAGGGGCTTATTGGCCCTTCTTTTTCATTGGAGAGCATTGAATAATTTTTTGTTTAAATCTTCATCATTAAGCCACATGACCTTGAACAATTATGTTTGGATATTTACTTTGAGTCTAATGAGGTCTTCAAGCTGGTTAGATAGCTCTTTTTCCTAAGTAAACCCTCCCAAAAATTCATCCTTTGTGATCTCCTCTTAATTTTCATGAAGATAGATATATAGTGACTCAATTTTAACATATAATTGGATAAAAGATTTTATTCTCCATTCTTTCACAACTACATTAAAAAAATAGTTTGGAGATACAGGAAATCCACTTGTCATGATATTCTGATCTAACCCAAGAATCATAGAAAATTTTTCAACATTCAGGGAGGTTAATCCATATATTTTTAAATCTATATTAGATAGGTAGATTCTTTTCATCACTAAGGAGGCTCACCAATAGTTGATAGTGGTCAGAATTGTATTTTTCTAGGCTGATACATAAAATAGATCTCTAATTTCTCAGCACCTCATCATTCAAAAAAATCTCTATCAAACCCACTAACTCTAAGACCATCAATATTCCTTCTATACCAAGTGTGCTTGGTTTCGATGATATTAACTTCAGAAAAAATGGACTCCTCAACAAAGGCATTGAACTCTTTAATAGAGTTTGTGGTTACAATTGGCCCCATTGTTTCATCGACATAAATAATAGAATTAAACTCTCCAATGATAATCCATGATCCATTGATGGAGCTAGAAAGATCACTACTTTGGTTCCATATATGTCTTTGGTCGATGTAGTTGTTCAGAGAATAAACCACTGTATATAATATTCGTTTTTCCTCATCGAAAAAGAAATAGGTAATGTGATTCTTTTCTTCATATAAAACAGAGATATTTTCTACAGACTTGTGAGCAAGGAGCCATATTCTCTCATAATGAGTGGAAGCTTGACATTTTCTTATGAGCTTGTATCCATTGATAGCAATGATGTTTTTATGTTTTTGGATGATTCAATTTTGATATGCCACACCAATTAGATCAGAATATTTTCCTTCATGCATCCTTAAAGACCATTCATTGATAGTGTTGGCTAACCCTAGGTAGTTCTAGAAGATGATCCTCATTTTGATCTTGTTTTGGAGGTGTTGATCCCTTTCTCTTTTGCCTCATTTTTCTATTGTCCCCAAAACTTTTGTAATGTACATATGAATTTGGAGTAGATAGGGGATCATCCCCTGTGACAATATATGGAGCATCAATTGTATCTTTTGGATAAGCCCCTGTGATAGGAACCATATTAGCAGTTGAATCTTCCAGATCAGCTTTATCATGTGCTTCTTCAGCTTTTGGGTCTTTTGACTATTGCATGAGTAACATATTCTCAGCATCAATTGAATATCTTTGAGCTGGATAGGTGTTTAACTGTTATTTATCATGTAGCATACCATCCTCATGATTTTCATCCAGCTTCTGCACAGTTCCACCTAGAGCTGTGTAGCCCAAATGTATGGCCTTATTGATTCTTGGGAAATGAGAGAAACAAAGAAGTATTCGGCTTGTAAATCAGAAATAATTGAAACAGTATTAGCTAAAAACCATGATAATTTATCATTAATGGACTCTTTATTGTAATTATGAAGCTACAGAAGGCTGTCAGTGTGATGATCATTTGATTAAGGTGGATCATGAGCCTGATCATACTCTTCATCCAAGTCGTCCGAAAATTTTCTTTATTTAGAAACATCCCCCCATTTTATAGTTTTAGTTTTCTGAGATCGATCTATGTATGAGTTATCTAGTGTTTGAGGCTTCTTCCCCTTTGAAACTTCCTTCCAAGCCATGGTGTTGGAGACTGGTGCCACCACTTCTTCACTACTCTGCATCTTTTTATTTCATTCCATTTCATCTTATAGTGATTATAGATGGGTGGAAAACACTCAAATTCTTGTCTGATCCCCATCCACTATTCATTTTTTATTAGAAAGATCTTCCCAAAATGAGGCAATACCATGTTGATTTCAACCAATATCCTTGAATATAGACTGAGTTCACCATTAAGTGTGCACTGATCATTTTTGAGAGGGGTACCAAATATGGTAGCAATATCATTAAAGATATTGGGATACTAGTATAACTATGGTAGCCTATGAATTCTGGTCCACACCTAAGAATGTGAGTGCCTTTGATTAATGTGATTGAAGTTGGCCTCCAATTCAAACAGAAGGAAGATCCAAGGATTCAAATTGAGATTCCCTATTCTCCAGAATAAGTTTATATCATCCTTCCTCTCACAAATAATATGTAAGTACCCTAAAAAAACTGGGATAATCCTCCATTTAGTAATGTTCTAGCATTGTAAAATCCAATTTTTGATATTAGAGGATGACCTGGGCTTGACACCTTTTTCATAAGAAATGCACTCAAGTAAATAAAACATACACATATCCATTCATTGCTTCACCGCATCTGGATTAGTAACCACTGCAATAGCACCATATTCTAAATGTTTTATGATGGGTGATAAATTGGAATCATTTATAGATTTGACATCCCTAGCATGATCTTTTCCAAATTAAATTCTTTTATGGTCCACGTTGTAGGGTTTTATTCTTGATCCCGCAACATTGAGAGGAGAATGGAAGTGCCTCTCCCAATTTATGTTAAACGAATACATGGAGAATCAAGAACAAAATCAATAAAGAGTTCATCAATTTTCAATTCAGACATAGAAATTTATTGTGTCTTCAATCATTTGGTATTTTCCTTGGTGTTACATTCACCACACCCCCACCCAACATATAAAAATTACATCACCATATTTTTTTATCTTTTTAATCATTGAATCAATATTCGGAAATAATTTTATTTATAACTCACACATAAAAAAGGAAGAATAAATTTTTTTTTGAAAATGGGATGTGGTAAATATAATGGGTCCCTAAAATAACACATGACAGGGCATCCAAATAAATAAAATATTTTTTTGGGATGTAAAAATAGATATGGAGGGGAAATATTAAATCATCAAGATAATTGATAGTGATGGAGATCATGATCATTAGAAATTTAATTCCCAAAAAAATCTAAATCAATACATGATTAAATAATACCATCCATTCCTAAAAATGAAGGTAATATTATAATATTTTTGTTATAGGAGCATTTTCCAATATGTTAATAATTATTTTGACATCAATATATAGACCATGATAAAGTATATTTACTTGGTTTTCTTCCATTTCATAAGAATAATTTTACTCTTTAGTTTGGATTCGATCAATTTCAACTTATATTTCATCTCTTACACCAATAAATTAATATTAATGATTATTTTTTCATTCATAAATCATTAAACATAACATTCAGTGAATTAAAATATCAATTAATGGATAAAAAATCCATTAAATAGGTAAAAAAATGTTTAATTCAAGTTGAGATAATATCCTATATGAATAAACCATCTTATGAAGAAATGATACATTAATCTCCAAATCCTCAACAATAACAACAAAAATTTAACATAAATCATTCCATAAATAAAAAACCATAAAACTATTCAAAATATGCTAGAGACAAAACTAAATAAAAATATTATAATAATTTGATTTCATATTCTTCCAAGATTAACTCGACATTAATCTCCAAATAAAATAAATCACACATACATACCACAAATGTATGTTCCATAAAAACATAATCTCAAAATTAACCATGATTAACTTTAATTCAAATCCTAAATGGTTGCATTCATCCATGAAAGGATATTATCTAATTGAATTTTTTATTATAAATATCATTATATATTCCATATGTGGACTAAACATTTAAAAGAATGAAACATCCAGAAATCAACTTGCATACAGACTAGAATTCTCATAATTGTTTCCCTCTAACCATTTAAAGAGTAATTATAAAGTGATTTTAATACTCTTCATAGCCTTTAGATTATTGTAATATTTCATCAATAGTTAAAAAATAATTATTAGGTTAATCCTTGATGTTTGGATCGTTGGATTACATAATGAACTATGTATTTATCATTAAAGTAGTTTACATTAATAGATTCCTTCTTAAATTTAAAATTATAATCTTGGTGACATTTTTCTATATAATAGTAACAAAATCACATTATCTTTAAAAATATTCCCACATGAGTCTCCACAAATTCATGAATTATGGTTTGTTGAATATTTTTTCATGAATTTTTTCTATCACACTAACATCACTAAAACACTATTTTTCTTATTTCAACTATTAGGATGTTCATTTATGTTCAGATTGTTTTTCATAACTCAAGAGAGATGATTGGGAATAATAATTCGAACCTTTACTAAATCTTCTATCCTATCTGCTTACTCAATATGGTATATTATATTAATCATAAGATAACTCAATTTACTTAATATATCTATAATATGCTCATCTCAAACACCTGTTGTTTTATTTTATAAAAGGGAATTCCCATGTGTGGCCTTTTTGAATCCTCCAAACATGGTCACCCCCTCCCCCACGAAGGGGTCACTGCCCAGAGGTAGAGTCCCAACTGGGGAAGGACCCGTCACTGGCCGAGATGGAAGAGCATCCCAGAGGGTAACGGTCCGGTCAGTGATGATTCGTCAAAGCAATCTGTCAGCATAGTGGATCGCACCTCATTTTGACTGCCCAATTGAGACTGTGAGACCTAGAAAGATGGGTGGATCCCAGGGGAGAGGCTCGCCCCGAAAGCGGACTCCCAAGATTCGAAACCTATTTTTTTCCGTTATCAGTGAGTTAATCCAAACATTGTATATGGGTGTTTATACATTTTCTATTCCATCCAATGTGTGATATATATAAACAATCGAATGCACTATATTATCTCATAATATTATCAATTAAAAACTGCAATGGAACATTGTCATCTAATTAAATACTAAATAAAATTTGAAAATTTATGCGCAACTAATCTCAGAATTATAAATATAGGGTCTTTGAGAATATTTCCAAACTATAATAATATTTTAAAATAATTTATAATGGTATATATAGAGTGTGTGAATAAAAAACAATTCACCATACGTGTCAACCCTGGTGCGAATTTAGGCCTCTTTATTGTGAATGAAGTGAAGAAAAGTTTAATACTGAATTAACATTTTATGAGTTATTAGCTCTAGGTGAATCTGTTCATGGGACTACAACAACTTGTTTTTATAAAAATAGATATTTCATCACAAAAAATAAACACACTATATATAAAAAAATTATTGTTTCCCATGAAAATTTTTATTTTTAAAGACTTTCATGGGGTTATGTTCTCTAATATTTTCCCAAGGGTCCAATAAACATCCTCTGATACCAAATATAACACCCGAACTCTAATAACCCAATGTGGATTCTTATCTTTCCACATTGTCACAATATATAAGTGGTCATATCCTAAAGGATCGAATATTTTTGTTGTCATTAAATACTGGATACATACATTATTATCATATTACCTTTTAAAACATGAAATAAAAAATAAAATTATAGAGTGAACGTTCATATTTATTCTTGTATATCCCTAGAATCATTAATAGATCCTTTCTTGTTTTCCTGACTACTAAAAACATTATAAGGTGTGAGATTGTATTATTAGTAAATTAAATCATACAATATAATATAATAACAAATTAAAATACATGAATAATATAGAAAATAAAATCAATAATAAAATGTCCTTGTAAATAATATCATAAATGGGTATATATCCATCGATTCCATACCAACATAAAAATGACATGGATAACTATAACTAATTTCATAATTATTCAATGAAAATATCAGACATCATAATCATGTAGTCAATGATTTATTCCAAGAAAAAATACATAAATTGTTATGGAATATTAAAAATACCCAATATTTCTTATCTCAAGATACCTAAAGATGCAGTGAGTTGATATAAAGGGTCTCTCTAAACATTTACTAAGTCAAATTCATTTATCATATGAATTAAATTAAAACAAAATTATATATAATCAATATAAAAATTTATATTATAAAAATACCATAAAAAATCATAATATTTTACCGAGTCGATTAGTATTGAAACATGATCATAATCCATATAGAGTAATATTTAATATTAAATAATTAGATTATATCCCTAGTAAATCATAATATTCATAGAATGATTTTTGAATTGAAAAAACTATGATTAGAAGATATCAAGTTCATTTATTGAGTTGAATAACCTTTTAATTTTAAAATATTGTATTTAAAATCAAAAAATGTAAAGAATATTGGAATAAAAATTAATTGAAATGAACTATGCAAAAATTTTATGTAATATTCAAGGAAAATAATACTTATGAGGGATATAAAATCCACTTGTGTGATAAATGTTAAAACAAATATTATGTTCGCACCTTCAGAAAAAAATAATTCAATTAGAAAACAAAAAAATATTTATTTTACTCGTTTTAAAATAAATTAATGCATGGGTGAAAAATTAAATTATACATTAATTAGAGAATATTAAATATATTTATGAAATCATTTGAAATAATAAAGAAATATAGAACACAAAATATTCTCAACAAAATATATAACAAAAACTAGTTATCCATAAAGTGATTCGTTCAAATTAATTATTTAATTGAGATAGAAAAATGAAATGAAAACATGTAATTCCATTAAATAACCATTTTAGAATAAAAAATTTATATATTTAAATATAAATATATTTTAATTTCCTTCATTATAAATTTAAAATTAATATTTTTGATGTAAAATAAAATTATAGAAATAATTGTTACCTCTTTGGAAACATTTTAATCATAACCTCCATGAAATAGATAAAATAAAATGAAACATTAAATATCATTAATGTAAATATATTATTTATATATCATAGCTAATGGGATTTATATACATCACTCATAGGAAACAAGTGTTTAATAAAGCATATATCTAATAGAAAGATAATTTTTATGAGAAACACTACCTCGTGTATGAATATCCTTGTATGTTTAGTTAGCCTCATGTATTATAAATTTAAATTTAATAAAATTATATCAATAAACCATATTCATAATTATATTATAATATATTATCATCTTAAAATATCTTTTTATTCTTTTATTGATAATATTTAATAATATCACCAATATTTAACATTATTTAATCATTTATGTCTTAAATATTTTAACATCATCCATGTAGATGGTAAAATCATCCTAAACACGATCATGTTATAATGAAAAAATGGTTAAGATGATGAAATATTATAATGTTAATATAAATTTTAAAAAATTTATTAATTTTATATTTATTATATATATTAATTATAAACATTTCTGTAACCATATTTAATAGGAATTCAATGAAAATTAAATATATATCCCTCACGGAGATGGTAATTCAAATGTATGCATGAATGATAGTTTAATTTTATATAGATATAGGGAAAATAAAGAATATTATATTATATCATTATAGAATAAAAATTATATCATAATAATCATATATATTTATTACATAAATCATTACTTCTATCAATGAAAGGAAATGATGGAAAATGAATCGCATCGTTATGTAGAGGCGGCAGTCTACACGAATGAATATAAGATATTTTTATTTCCCATTTTACTAAAAGGAGGAGGAAAATGGTTATACGATAATAATAAAAAATTCATTGAATATTTATTATTCTCAATTAATTATATTTAAAAAAATATAAAATATTTAGAGGAATTAGAAGAAGAAATAAATATTGAAATATTCAATAAAGAGGATAACCTCTTCTTCAAGAGACCTCCTTTGATTTACAGATTAATCCTTCTTAGGATAGGCCTAGGGGAAGAAGAGAAGATCAATAATAAATGGAAGGCCTCTAGGAATTTATTATTTAATATATTGTATGAGGTAGAGTGCTCGATCTTTTTGAATTAAGGAGAATAGGAGGTTCCATTTTATATATGATTTAAAGGGCTCACTTGGAATTATATAAATGATTAAAATACATTATATATCATAATAATATAAATTGGAACCAAATGGGAAAAATAAACAGCTTAGGACATCATATTCTTTTGATTCCTTCATATTATAAGATTTATATATCGTTATGTTTCATTTCAATCGATATATTTTTATTTAACCCCCATATGAACACTTTTTCACAAAAACATCGATAACACGCTTTATAGATGTTAAGGGTTAGAAATTTAAATATACTGTTAAAAGTGGCACAAGAATATCACATGGATGAAATTTTCAATAATTTCAAATCATAATTGTCCTGTTTTAATTTTTTAGTTTTTTAAATCATGTAATAAATTATTGTTTATCCGAAAATATCCTTAAAGTAATTTTTTGGGATATTAATTTAATTTAACTTCAAAGACATCAATAAATAAACAGAATTAGAATATAATGTTATTTCCTATAATATTTAATTTTCAATTATTTTTGAAATTCAATGAATTCAAAAAATAATCAAAATCTGGTTAATTGTATTATTTTGAACGTCATATACCTTTACTTTTATACTTCTCACACAAGAATTGTATAGAGGTTGCATTAGAAATTAAGGTATTTATATCATAAATATATATTTAAAATAAATTATTATTTCAAAATTAAACTTTTAGAATATTTCATAACTTCTTTTTATTCCTATTACTATATATACATGAAAATAAAATCAAGAAAGTGATATTTTTTTTCTTTTTTAAATAATATAAATTCCATAATCAAAGATAAGTTATAAGAAATTTTCACATTCTCATTTCTATAATAGATTGAATCAATAACCACTCATCCAATTGGATAAATTCATGGTTTATGGTGATTTTTAGACCATATCAAATATTTTTAACCATGTTTTACTTGTTTTACCTTTGTCAAGGAGAATAATATTTTCCATGGTTATTATTCATAATAAAAAAATATATAAGAATTATTTATGTAATTTTAACCTCATGATTCCAAATATGGAATCCATTTGATAATATTTTAAAAAATTACTATATAAAAATATTAATATAGACATGTAAAATTTTATATAAATATTTTCAAAACGTTCATTATTAACTATAATAATTAACTTCTTCTAAAATAAAATTAAATATTGAATCCTATGGAATTATTTAGATTTTTGTTATTAAAAATGATATAATCCTTCTTTAAAACCTAATATATAAAATAATGGGAGTTTTTAATTAATTAATTTAACAAAATGAATTAGAGATTTACTTAAATTGATATTATTCACTATTCACTTAAAATCGATATTTTCATAAAGATAGAAAATAAATAATCCTAAGAATATTATGACATGTGGATTTCAAAATTAATATTTCTTTTTTAAAATAAAATTCTTGAAATTAAAAAAAATATCCACACGCATTTTGAAATAAAAACCCATTTGTGATGAAAATATTTTTTGAAGAAAAAAATTTATTAAAATAAGTAACTTATTTATTATCATTAATTAATACATTTAAATTATACAAAAACATTATATGTATTTTCATATTGTTTTTATACCTATTCATATCACCTGTTTTTGTTCTTGGTTGTAATGGTCACATCAAAATAATGATATTTTCATAGTATAATGCAATTTTTTTAAGGATCAATGTTGTATGTTAAAATATATATCCAGTTTATCATTATATTAAAATAAATTTCCAGCATGTTATAAAAAGTTTCATCATACATACAATAAAATGGGGTACTATGTCATCGTCATAACTGAGAAGCAACAAGTCACAGATTCACATGACATGTCACTGGAGAAAAATATATAAACATCATGGTAAATATTAGTAGAATTACACAAAAAAATTATCTAAACATATCATACGATCTATTTTGGAAAATTTCAATAGTTAAATCTTCGTTTTCCATGATAATAACCACATCAGGTCTTGTGAATCCAATGTTCTTAATTATGATGCATGTGATTCCTCTTTCCTCTATGAGCCAATATCCAAAATTTTATAATTTTATTTTTTCCAATAACCAAGACATAATAATACAATATAAAATCATAAAAATAAACCATTATGTGAATCAAAAATGGTTAAAATCAAATAACTATAATATTGAAAATCCATATCATCAGTCTCATTCCAGATAAGTTGAATTTCTCATTGGAAATGGTGTTTTTGACACAACATCCTGAGATATATCACTAGCTCAGAAATAATACTATATCACCTGAAAACTATAACCAAAACAGTAAAAAGAAAATTGAAAAGAAAATCATTGGATACCACTTTGTAATATGCTACCCTAGTTCCCTATAAATAGTAACCAAACTAGTGGTGTTATGTGACATTAGTCATGCCTCCTCGTTTCCCATAGGATGCCAGATAGCTATAAGGGCCTAATGTGGAACTATGATGAAAATATACCTCATGATTTAGAGTACACATAGTGAAACAATAACCATATTCCATACACCTAAGAGTACACAAGATTATTAAATAAACTGAACATGTTATACTGAATATAAATTTTTTCATTTAAGAACAAAGGACCGATCAAAAACTTTATTGATTACCTATATAGAATAAATTAATTGAATGAGTTCGTACTCTCGTCACCAAGACTCACTTGATCCCATTAAATCTAGTTTTTTCTATCATTTTTTACAATAAAAACAATGAGCCTCATCCCATCTTTTTCCCATAACAAGTGAGTGTCTCCTCGGGTACAAAAGTGCAACGGAAGCCTAATTAGGTTTGACTATATTACTCTATATGTAATCACCACCATGGTCTCATACATATTTAGTAAGTGTAGTAATATGTGTCCATCAAATAATTGAAATAAATAATGAAATACTAGAAATTAATTAATTAATTAATGATCATCATTGATCCTCATGTCCATGATCCTAATCGATTGTACCTATTTCGGCTTGTTATAGAGTGTTTATGACCATATCCAATCACCATGTAAACCATAATAATGAATCTGGGTTCATTTCACACTATTTTATAGAAAATTACCTGGAGACTAATTCTCCCTCGTCAATGGTTTAATGAAATTGGTAATTCTATATCCCAAAATAACGACCTAGGGAATGTTCTTCCCTAGTATACAATGATTCCCATCCAAAAAACCCTAGAAATATGGGAGACTCAACCATGACCACCAAAGAAACCACAATCCCAAAAAACTATAATATGGTAGAAACTGCATCCTCTATATAGAACTAATAATTCTAGATCAAAATAAATGGATTCCCCATCAATATTATCCTGATCTCTATAAAATTGGTGTTTTCATTAGTTTCACTAGACACCCAAAATGGGGTGTTGTCCATTTAAGATGAGAGGCCACCCTGAGGCTGATTTCAATAAATATTAAAACTAATACATTTTTTTATTCCATATCAAGTCATATATAAGAAAATTAATATAGGTTAGATGAATTTTAACACCATTCATCACTATCGAAATCACATCACACCTACTGTTTAATGGTATATCACTAAGGCATCATCTAGGGTTACTTATAGTAGTACACATGTAGAGGCACCCCACGTGGAATCCTCAGTCCCATACATAATGCCTAGGATAAAAGTTGTCACACAAGGTGTCATGTTCCCTAGTAATGAAACAATTATAATCGGGCCTCGTTTCATTATAGGCCATGACCTGCTAGAAAAAATTTAATGGTATGGTTCATGGCCCATTTTAATGTACCTGGGGTTTATCTAGGTCAATATGGTCACCCAAACCATGTTCAATATTCCTGTGGTTTTTCCACCATGGATAATAATTTCTCAAGTGTCCTCATGAGGACTAATACGACTATTGAACAACATTTATCTCACACCCCCTCATGGAGGTTTCAAAGGATTCAAATGCAAGACCACCACATTATAGTAATTTCAATTTAACATATGAAGACACCTCAAGGGAGTATAAGGGTTAAGCAAAATCATATTAATCATTTCCTTCCCCATTAGCGGGTGAAGAAAATAATCGGATGAAAAATTCCAACATGGCCTTAAAACTTTGTTTAATTCATTTAGGGAACCACATCTAACATATATAGTCTATTTAATTAATCAATTTAATTAATTGATTAATCCGGATCAATTCCTTCAGTGGTTAGACTGTTCATTTCCTAAAAAATAAATAACATTTACTACATCATAGGGAATGTATAAAAGAATTACAACCTCCATTGATTTCATTCCACTTATTAAAGTGTCATTGAATCCCACATCGATACTTATCCAAGGACAATTCAAGATCATCCCATGCATGAAATCATGCTTCAGCTCCAAAATTATTCCCTGAATCACCAAATTATTTGTTATAAAACTTATAATTTGTTTAATATATTTATTCAAAGTATGAATAGAACTAAAATTCTCCCTGGGTGGAACCCACTTGTAATAACCATGACCCAAAAAACCCACAAGAGATCCATATTACACTATTGACCCCATTTTCTGATAATTCCCAGACATACAATAAAAATATTATCATTAAATTAATTTAATTTAACCCAAAATATTTTCAATAGACACTATAACAAAATACCTCATTAATATATTGTATTATTTCATGTGGATGATGTTGTAATTCATCCACTATCTAGTCTGCATGATAGACTCATTATAATGGAGAATTCTACTTTGATATGGTGGAATCATCTAAGAACCCTGAGCTAGAGAAAACCAAAATTATAAACGAATGAAGGAGGAGAGTAAGGGTGGAAAATATTGATAAAATTCAACTTAGATAATCGAATAATAACAAAACTGCATTCCAAAACTAAAGGTGTTATAAGAAGTATAAATGTACTATATGGGGATCTCATGTGCACAAAATAGGAATGAAGGATGGGCTCCACTTTATAGAAACCCGAGGGGGGATTAGTAAATTTCCCCCTTAAAAAGTCTCAATATGAAGGATAGTTCCTATCACTAGGGAGAAGGTATCTTTCACCAGCTAACCAGAGCCTTAGTGGTTGGCTTGTGCTAGGCCATCGACCAGTCAGTGGCTATAGACTACTAGAAATCATTATCCTAACCACACAAGAACTCTTCCACCATTCTACCAAAACATCAATATACCATTCATTCCTTATTACACATTCTAATTACATATTTTTTAGATGGTCCCAACCTTATAATTCCTATCTAAATCCCAATTTCAAAACTAAGCACCCAACTTACCAAAAATTTTAAATTCCTTCAAGAATTTTCTAACTCATACAGACATGGGATCATACAATTACACATACATCAAAGAAGTTTGAAAACTGTTAGATGGATAATTTATTATCCTAAATGGATCATCCCTATAATTTTCACATGTGGGGTTCTTTTAGAAGAAAGAGATAATCTATTGAAAACCAAATGAAGGGTAAACCCTTTCCAAAAGGAGGTTTTCAAGAATGAGGTGATAAAGCTATTGTATGCTAGAATTATATATCCAATATTTCTTTTATCGTGGATGAGATACCTTAAATAATTACCAAATAATAGTTGACTCAAATAGTCATGAATGATATGAATGAGCTATTTCTGATTACAATGATCATGGGACATAGTGTGTGTGTATAATATCACAAGTTTAATGATGAAACATAATAAGATCACATTGTCATTCCCTGCATAGACCAAATGCTAGAGAATTGAGTGAGACAAAATTTATATTGGTTATTATAAAGACATTCAGGATATAGCCAAATTTCAATTAATCATGGTTATTAGGAGAACTTTACCTTTATATGCCCATATGGAACCATTTTATACAAAAAAATTCAATTATCATGTTTCATGTTCCAGCCACATTTTAATGTTGTATGCGGCATATATTCGATGATATAGTCGATGATGTCTCCTTTAATTCATTGTTTTTCCACCATCAAGTTTTATTATTAATTGTATTTTTATTATTAAAATATTGTATTTTAGATAACTATTAACAATTTTTGTCTTTTGTATATGAAAATTTTAAAGGTAGGAATTAGTTATAATTTATGTGTTTTAGTGTTTATCTTGTCGTTTTATAATCAATTTAAAATATTTAATTAATGTAGTATTAAATTTAATTTTTTATGATGTTGTTCTCATTTAAATTTAAATATTTTATTTTTAATTATCTTAAATCTTATATTATTTCAATTTGTGTTTTCAAAATAATTTTTACATTTAAATAATATCATTATTTTGTATGATTCATTCTCTATATAATTTTATTTCAATTTTAAAAATCTCATTATATTATATTTTTCATTTTATTTAACTGTTAAATTTATTTTCATTTATTTTGTAATTAATTTTATTTTCATATTTTTTTTATTTTTATATTAAATCATAAATTCTATTAATTTGTTATTCAATTTTGTAAATAAATAAATATAATTTTATTTTTAGTCTTTTAAATTATGATGTTTAACATTTTAATTCTATTATTTAAATATTTTTAGACTTAAAAATATTTAATTTTAATATAATCCAATATTTATCATTTATTAGAAAATTAATTTTAAAAAATTAATTTTTTATATTTTAAATATTTTAATATTTAACAAATTCTTATTGGAATTAATTTATTTATTGAATAAATTATAATTGAGATAGATGGATATTTAATAATTTAATATGTGAATTTTAATGTTTTTAGTTTTCTTCCTTTCAAATTTTTATTTAATTGATTATTTTATTTGTCTAATTTAGTTTTTTATTTTTTACTTTTATTTTTTATTTATGAATTTTCTTCAACTACTGCTAGACTCTGCCTCACCCACTACCAGCCACGTACAATTGTGACTCATGAGATTCACTTTCAACACCCTTTCCAACGGTGACTTAAGGAGTCACCACTAGCCCTCATCCACTACACCCACTGTTGAAACCCCAAATAGTGGCTCATCCCAACCCACTATTGGAAATAGCCAATGGTGAGCCCCAACCCACCATTGGAACTCTTTCAATGGTGGCTCACTTGGGTCACTGGTGCATCACCCACTGTCGCTGACACCTGCTGCCAAACCCAACATCACACACCATTGTCGGTAGCACCTGCTTCATCCATTGGTAGAAACAACACCATAACAGCACAACTCGAAATTACCTATTTCAAAACCATCTCATCTCCAAGGTTGAAGAAATCAAAACCATCTATAAGATATAAATAAAAATAATTCCCCAAAATCAGCACATCCAACCAGATCTACAACAAGAGAATGAATCACAGTTTTTATTAAGTCATTGAAAAATAAAAAAAATCACCACTCTCAAATCCACCGAAGAATACACATCCTAGCCTCATCGAACCTAAAAGCCACACCTCACCCCGAATTTGTAAAATCTATAACTGAACCACCATAGGCATCACCGATCATAAATTCCATCTTCTTTCCATTGAAGACCCACCATCATCTGAGCTTCCCTTGCACTAGTGAATAGGGTCGGTTCCACCCAACTTCTTCCTACCTATCCAACTATTGATGCCCCTGTGCAGCATGAACCACTCATCCCCTTCCCATGTCTACGTCGAAACCTCATTCATCCTTTCTCAAACCCCCTCTCCCTTCATATATATTTTTTTATTTCTTTAACTTATATTTATATAAATAATAATAACTATAATAATAAAATAAAAATAGATTAATATAATATATATCAACCTATATAGTTACATAGATAGTTAAATCAAGTGCTTTATATATATATATAATTGTTTTATTTATATCTAAAAATATTAGTAAATTATAGGTTTATATATTATAAAGTATATGTGTGTAAATAAATTAATAGTCCTGTATAATAATAATTAACAAATTTATTTTATTAATATTAATAATTAACCACGTTTGTATATATATATATATATATATTTATTTAAGACTTGTATAAAATAATTAGGTAATTTATATTTAGTTTTACAATTTTATCTTCTCGCAACTTAGATATTTTTTCTTTTTTTCTATTACGTTGTATCACGAAATGGTTTGCAAGAGGGGATCAAGTAGTCAAGATCTTTCAACATGGAACAATCTGTTTGAGGGAGTTTATTCTTTACTAACTATTGATGATGATGAAGTATAGTGAACATGACATGTGGAGGCTCAGGAGTTCGTCAGGATTTGTGACATGAGCTAGAAAAAAGAATTAAAGGCCCCCTGAGAATATTACATATATATCAACCCCACTACAGAACTATTAAGAAAGAGGGCATGATAGAAGAGGCAACCATTCCAGATATTACATAGAGATTGACCCCATTCTGAAACCATTGGGAAGAAGGATATCATAGTATAGGTAGCCATTCCAGATCCATCCATCCATATCACCCGATCATACATTCCACAACCCCCTCAAAAATCATTAATGATTTATTCACCAAAATATAGATTGGAAAATGCAGTTGAGATGGGAGTGTAAATTCGCTCTGGCGTTAGAGCTCGAGGGAGGAATATCTCAAGATATTCTCTTTTATCTCCTTCATTTTTTTAAATTTTTTTCTCAAGTATTCATAAGTAAACTTGTTGTGGAAATCATGTTGTAATTAATTGATCATCATTTTATCCACTCTTCTTTGTTAATTTGATAGATCAATGCACATTTTTATGTCTGATTTTAATTTATATTTATTTATTAGCATATATACACACTACCAAACAACTAACTGGTGAGGGAAGTGGATCATTTCAACTTAGATATTTGACCGAAGAACTGTAAATCGTAAAATGTTAATGAATATCTTCTTCATAATGAATATATTAATTCACGGGTCAAGATAAAATGATCGAGGCTTAGGAAGGTTCATAAATATTTTGAAATTCACTGAAGTGGTAGATTAGTGAATTTCCACCATTTTACAATCCCTTAATGATTGAATTAACTTGAATAGAATATGATAATACATTTTATTAGTTCAAAGAATACTAAGAACCTTAATTTATGAAATCAATAAGCTTTGTTCCATTCTTCTAAAAAATAAATTTTAAATTGAAATTTCAAAAATTATTGAAGTTTTAATAAGAAAAAATTCATTATTCCACATCCCATTGTTACAACCCATGATTGACCTAGTCTTATATAGTTTCAAATTCCAACAGTGTCAAGAAATAATTCTTGAATCATTATTTATAATAGGTCTAGGAATTGTTAAATTAATCAGTCTCATCTCTCCAAACATCCTTCTTTCAACAACATCCCCATTGGGGATTCACTTGAGTTTTTTAGATATTATTATGGTCTTATCCAATAATTTCCTCTGAGATATTTTTTTGAGGATGATTTGAGGATGAGAATATTTTTATTCTTTCTTAAGGAGAAGTTGAGAACATGTTTTAAAATACATTATAAAGAAATTTTGAAACTTAGGATGAGGTGTTAATTACATTTGTTTCCTAATTTTACCCCAGGAACACAACCAGTGAGGTTTGGCACACAATCCCTGACATTGTCCAGGATGCGGGAGAGATTTTTCACGAAGCATGGGATATGTTTAGAATTATTATTAGGAAATGTCCCAATCACCAGTTTTCCACCCATTGGATCATGTATACCTTCTACAATGCCCTAGCCCCTTTCAACCAGAACATAGTTAATGAATCTTGTGTAGGTGATCTCCCTGACTCCACTATTTTTGATCTTAAACACCTATTTGATAAAATGGCCCAAATATCCCAAAGAAATGCACCAGGAAATAAACCATCCATAAGGCATAAAAAACCCCTATTCTTCTTTTATGATGATGGATTTGTTATAGAGTAGTTCAGTCTTTGTGGGATGTTTTTTTACACTCAATGTTTGTGCCCAAACATTGACCACCTGGTCAAACCTAATGATAATTCTCAGTACATTCATTATGGAGCTAGGAATCAATGGGAAAATGATCCATTTTTAAATAAGTTCAATGTTGGTTACAAAAATCACTCAAACCTATCCTGAAACGAACAAGGTGTGATGAAACAACCCACTACCCCAAATTTACCACTACAGCCCAAAAAATTCCAAAATCAATATGGGTTTCAATCATTTATTTTTAATAGGGAGTTAAGGGGGGTTATTGAAATATTTGTTGGGTGATATTGTTTCAATAAGGAAAGATACATATACTAAGATTCAAAATTTATAAAATCAAATGGGTCAATGGATGGAAATTATTGTGGTAGGGATAAGAAAATCATCCCAGCACTACAACTACCAATCCAAAAGAGAACGTAATAGATTTCACCAAAAGATGTGGTTTGAAAACTCAATAGCCATTATTAGTGCATCCATGTGAAGAAGAAATTGAGTAATTCATTGAATATGGGACAAAAATATGGAAAATGAAAAACCAAGGTGTCTGTAAAACTTGGTTCATAATGAGTAGAATGTGGAACCACACCTTAAAAAGCTGAATAACTGGAGAAAATAAATTCATTGTTTGTTATGGATGGAATGAAGAAAGTTGGGTTAGTGGATTAGGTGAAAAATAAACCAGTTTTACCATATTATGCCCCTCCAATTTCCTTCCTAGAAATAGAGAAAATGAGTGATAAACTGACTACTAGTGGTTCCTAAAAATGATTCAAAATTTTAGCATTGGTATGGAATTATTAGATGAAATGGAGAAAATCCCATGTTATATCAAATTCCCAAAAAGGATTATGAAAAAAAAATTATTTTAAGAAATTAGAAACAATCATTCTCAATGAGTGTAGTAGAGTTCTCTTCAAGAATATTCCTCCCATGTTGAAGGAACCTAGAAGCTTTGATAGTAAATTAATAATTAGAGGAAGTGGGAAACTAAATTTTCAATGTGATTTAATAGAAATTATTAATCATAATCCTTAATCAAGGTTTAAAGAAGAAGGGTATTAGGGATTTGAACAATATTTATGTTTCTCTTTAACTTAGTGATAGTTTAATAACCCACCCTTAGGGTGGATGACTTATTATTTAGTGTTGGAAAAATCACACTACCCACGTATTTTCTAATTCTTGATATTAAATGTGATAAAAAGGTCCTAACTATCTTAGGAAGACCCTTCTATGCTACTGGAGGTCATATCATTAACATGTCAAAAGGAAAACTAACCCTCCAAGTTATTGATGATGTGGAGGAAAATTTGAAAAGAACCCTTCTCATTGATAATATCTCTCAGGTCGTTGCTCCTTCCCCCCATCCATCTATAGGGGAGAAAATTATTTCCCAATAAACAATTATAGAGTCCGAGTCATGAATTTTTAATGAACTGTCTCAACCGATTTATGAAATTTTCCCTTATGAAGCTGACTCTTTGAATGTTCTTCAAGCGGGAGACATTTCGTGGTTAATAGCTGCTAAAACATTGGTTATTTCCACTGTGAACATGTGTATTTCCTTGAAACTTTCCTACCAACTTGTTTTTAATTGTTTTGATTCCTTGAAACATTCTTACCAACTTGTTTTTACTTGTTGTGACGACTCCCAACCTAATCATGAAAGGTTCACTTCATTTGAGTATTATGTGGACAATGAAAAATATATGTTGGAATATGAGTATTATTACTTGAATAAAAACTCATTTTATTCTATTTTGAACCCGCTTTATGGATGAGTGGTTAACCATAGAAAAACAAGCGAAATCCCACAGAAAAACAAGCGACAACCTACAGCAAAACATCACAATTCAAATTTATATTCAAAATAAAACTTGAAGATGGTCTATCATTATATCTTGGTCCATGTGACACCTAACATTGCGTGATCCCCATGATTTGGGCACCTTTTCGTATCACAACCACATCATCACTTCTGACCAAATCAACAGCGAGCCCTTCAACCAGAGTCTTTCATTACCGTCGTAAAATCTTCATCGTCACGACCAATATCTGAGTCCCAAAACCAGTCATTAGCATAAAAAACCCAAATCTTCGTCGCTCCACCTCCACCACCAGCATCCAGCATCCCCCTCCACTAAGAATAAAAAACAATGACATGAATAATCCAAAACGACCAACTCCAAACAACAAAGTCATCACTGATTGTTTTGAAAAAGAAAGAGAAATAAAATATGACAAACCAGAAACCATGTTCACAAGAAAAACTGACTCATGAATGGTTTGGAGCACCAAATTCCACCGAACCACAATTCCCAGAACCTCAAAGATTCCACTGCTCCAAATCCGACTAGGAGAGGAGCCGAGGAACTCGAGTTTAGAGTAGTTTTGAGTTGTTGAGGGCTCCGAACGATGCCACTGTGGAGTAGAAACCTTGAAGAAGGTATGATGAAAGTATGCCAAATGCTAGGAGTTCCTAGGAACCAATTTTTCACTAGAACACTTGACCCATAACCCCTTTGAACTGAAGCTCCATCTCTGACCTGGAGAGGAATAGGGGAACAAGCAGTCAGAGAGGGTTTTGAGCAGCCGATGACATCTGCAAAAAACCATCGATGCCATGAAAATTGAATGAACAATGGGGGAAAACCCCTTGCAGCGAACCCTGTAGTAGAAAAACCCATAGAGGAAAAAAAATATAGATTGGGAGAAAATAGGAAGTAGCCGAATAAGTAGCACCAGTAGAGAAGCAAGAGGAGAAGGAGGAGAGGGGAGACGATGCTAGAGCCGCGCAAAGGCCTCCCCCCTTCGAATCGCCGTAGAGGAGATTCTCCAGCGCGAGAGAGGAGAAGACACCGCCAATTAGAGGCCACCAAGGGTGATATGGAATTATGAGAATTTATTACTCTTGAATATATAATTGTCTTGAGAGGCCCTACTCTTGATTCCTTTGAAAATACTAAATTCAAAAACATTAATAATGCTTACCTGTTGAAAGATCATTGTTATAATTTTTTTAGTGGAATAATGTATGGTAGGTGACTTTAAACCGAGCGCAGTGTGGGAGGAAACCCATTTTTTCATGTTTTTTGTTTTAAATTTATGTTTCAATAAATGATCCTTTTTTGGCTGCGTATATCTGTTGATTATAAAACCATTGTTTCTTAGATTACCAGCGGCATATTTTTTCTCTTGATCGATGGCTATTTTTTCTAGTTACCGGTTGGATAGAGGCGCAGGTGTTCTGATGGTCTAGGTTAGTTCCGAGAATGTTTTTTAGTGGTAGACTCATTTGGAATATCCATTATTGAAGGATGATTCTTGTTGAAGAGGATTGGATAACACTTACCTCAACTCGAGCTCTAGTAAATTTTTAATTATTCTATTTAATTCTACATTTCCATATCAATATGTCCATTTTGTAAGAGCATCCACTTTTCCACCAAATGATTGTTTTGTTATTGTAACGGATGTTATAATATTGTTGTTCAACATTGAAAATAGATTCTATAAATTAAAGTAGTTAATATTTTACTACCTTATAACTATTTTTTGAGCTTCTGCAAGTTTCTTTTTATTTTCTATTTGAATTCTTTATACTGATGTTTTTTCCAGCTTGCTATGTTTTATGGTACTCATTATGAAATTTGATGTTAATTTCTATTACTCCTTTGAAAAAAATTCATAAAATTATATTATGCGCTGAATTCTTGGAAAAATAATATAATTTTCTTGATTATTGTTGCTGGCTAGTAGTTTCTTTTTTTTTCTTTTTAATTGAATTTTTTTCTGTAAAAAATAATTTTTTGAAAATTCATGAAACTCATTCCTTAATATTTTACTACTGAACTATAAATTTTTTTGATTGAAACTATCTTACACCTTAAGACTTGGCATTGGGGACAAAGATGTGAATTATTTATTAGGTAGGATATTCACTAAACTCAACAATTCTTCACGGATGACACATCAAAACCCCCCAAAAAAATTCATATTACTACCATTGAAAATAATAATTACATTATGTTTCTATAAATAAAATCCAAAAAAACAAAAAAAAAACAAAAAAAATCTTTAAATTTGGGTTAGGTGATAAAATCATTCTATATTGAGGGGCTCAAGGAGTCTGAAATGGATAGAAAGACATGATTTTTGAGTGTTTGTGCCTACTGTTTTTTGGGAAGTTCACTTTAGAAACTAGGAAAGGGAGTGTAATGAGAGAGATTTTTATGCTCTTGAGATTATAACATGAGAAAACAAGAAAATTTAACTTATACCTAGTGGAAACCGACTTTTTGGGTAATCCCCTTATGAAGACAACTCTAATGGTAGTCATATGAGTCCTTTGAATCTGTGTTAAAATGGGAAAATGTGATCCCAAAATGAGTCCTTGAGACAAGGTCACTAGGTGAGTTTATATGATTAAATAAAATCTATTTTTAATCTCAATAAGTGTTGTGCATAGTTCCAGAGGCAACAAATATGGGTGAGAAAAATTAAAATAATATTCCATGTCAAAAATAAACTCATTTATGATGGAGGAATTTTAAACCAAAATGAAGGATGAGACAATTTACTTATTTAATTATCATTTTATTCGAATAAATGAAGTGATAAAAATTTAAAACAACACAACATCAATTTATGGATCCTAGGGAAGAGTGAAAATTAGTGGTGTCTCTTGTCAAATTACTAATTTAAATTTTCTCTCACTTTTTACACTACTGGAATATAAACCTAATTTGAATGGAAATAATTGAGTTTGTAAAATTCACATCAAATGCGTGATTGTTCAAGAAGTGTAGGGATGTTTGATCTCCCTATATTTGGAGTCACATAGTACTTAGGTAGGATTGTATTTTTTTTATTTTTTGTAAATAAAAAAAATCATTATATTGCCTGGGTGTGAAATTGATTAAGTGTGGGGGATTTTGATGTGACCTTTAATTCATTTCTTTTTTCTGCATCAATTTTCATCACTAATTTCATATTTAATATTTAAATAAATTATTTTAGTTAAAAATTTACAATTTTTGTCTTTTTCATGTTAAATTATTAAAATTTTGAATTGTTGTTAATTTTAGGTGTTTTAGTGTTTATCTTATATATTTATGAACAATTTAAAATTACTAATTTAATGTAGTATGAACTTCCATTTTTATGATGTTGTATTCATTTAAATTTAAATTTTTAAATTTTTATTGTTTTAATTCTTGTATTATTTCATTTTGTGGCTTCAAAATCATTTTTTTATTTATTTAAAATCATACTTTTATTCGATTCATACTTTATTTAATTTTATTTCAATTTTTTTAATCTCATCATGTTTTATTTTTCATTTTATTTAACTGTTAAATTTATTTTCATTATGTTTGCAATTAATTTTTTTTATTCGAATTTTTTATTTTAATTAACCAATTCAATTAATTTTTTATTCTATTTTTTAGTGAAATAAATATCATTTTAATTTTTGTATTTTAAATAACATAGTCTAACATTTTAATTATATTCTTCAAATATTTTTTACTTTGTAATAATTTATTTTAATATAATATAATTTTTTCATTTATTAGTTAATAAATTTAATAATATTTTTTTTATTGTTTTAATATTTTAAAGAATATAATCAAAATTAATTTATTTGTTGAATAAATAGTAATTGATAAATTGGGTATTTAATAATTTTAAATGTGAATTTTAATATTTTAGTTTTCTTTCTTTTATAAATTTAGTTAATTTATTTTTTTAATAGTTTAGTAAATTTATTATTCTAATTTTTAAATTTTATTTATAATTTATAATTTTTTAGGTGTTGCCAGGCTCTGCCTCACCCACCGCCAACTACTTACAATAGTGACTCATGACAGTCACCGCCAGCACCTTCTCCAATGTTGACTCAAGGAGTCACTACAATTCATCATCTTCTCTACCCACTTTTAGAAACCCCAATGGTGGCTCATCCCAACCCATTGTAGAAAACTGGAAATTGTGATTCCCAACCCACCATTGTCACCCCTTCAATGGTGAATCCCCTGAGCCATCGTTGTGTTACCCACCATCACTACTACCTTCCGCCAGACCTAACATCACCCAATGTTGTCGACAACACCTTCCTCATCCACTTGTGGAAACACCACCACAACATCCCAACCTGAAATTACTCATTTCAGAACGATTTTTTCTCTGAGGAAGAAGAAATCAGAACCATCTACCACATATGAAGAAAAATAGACCCCAAAAATAAATATATCCAACGAGATCTATTGTAGTAGAATCAATCAAAGTTTAGGTTAATTCATTGAAGAATAAAAAATTCCCAATACCAGATCCACCAATGAATACACTCCATAGCCTCTCTAGACCTCAAAGTTTCACCTTAAATCGAATTTATCAGATCGGGAACTGGGCCACTGCAAACGCCACCAAGCTAAATGATCGACGCCTCACTATTTAAGATAAGCTTTTGTCCGAGCATCCCTTTCACAACAGATTAATGTCAGAACCCCCTCCTCTTTAAGTCCCAATCCACTATTGATTCCCTTACAATACTCCAACCCATATCCCCTACCCCTATATTTTTTGACCCTTACCCCCTCCCCTACAACCTTGCTCGAACCCACCTACCCCCTCTTATCTCTTTCTTATTTCTTATATATATATACACACACACATAAAAATAATAATAATATATACAAATATTAATAATAATAAAAATAAATATTAATACCTATAGTTATGGACATAATTAAATTAATATTTATATAATATTTATATTTATATCAGATAATATTAGTAAAATATAGGTTTATATATTTATAAGCATATGTGTTAAAATATCATTATAGTCCCCGTATAATTACAATAAATATATTTATTTTACTAATATTAATATTTAACAACATTTTTATATATTATATTAATCAATAGTGGTATAAAATAATTTAGTAATTTATATTTATTTATACATTTTTTATAATTTCACAACTTGAATACTTTTTTTCATTCTTTTTTGATTCGTTGTATCAGGAAAAAGGTTTGCAAGAGGGGATCATGAAAGTAGTATCTTGTTGTATGGAACATTCTCTTTGAGGGATTTTTTTTCTTTGTTGACCATCAAGGAAGTAGTACAATGACCATTCCACATGGTGGTTGGGGAGTCCTTCATGAGATCTATAATGAGAGTACAACTACAATTAATGGGACCATGATCATATTCCATAGATTTGAACCCCATTACAGAACCATTGGGCAAGAGGAAATCACAGTAGAGGAATCTATTCCAAATCCATCCAATCACATCCCATGCTCATCCATTCCTCATCCCCATCGCAGATCATTCAATGGCCATTCATCGGAATAGAGATGGGTGTGGGATGTTGGAGTTGGTGGCCTAGAACTAACTACTTTGTACATTATTCATTAATAAATACCTTATCACATCTTGATTGTTCTTCTGCATGACAATGCATGTGATAATGTCCTAAGGATAGTGAGCTCGAATGGCCCGAAGGCCTTCTTTTGTATTTTATTATAGATAGTCCCCCTTTTAAGGGTTGAAGGGGAACCCGTACATGACCCGTAGGCCCAAGGCACAAGGCCCAACATGACCCAAAATACATGACCTGAAGGCCCAGAGGCATACCATGCCCATTACATGACCCGTAGGACCAACCCACTAGAACTGCCCCTCCCCAGCGTCTTGAATCATTGATCTCCTTAGCTCCCAACCTTGCATTGCTGATCGGCTAGCATTGCCCTGTACAAAGCTGCATGGTGCCTGGTCCCGATGGCGGCAGCCATACCCTCTCATTCTTCTAATCTAGTTAGCTCTGCATCTGGTGGATGCTACTCCTGTTGCTCTGATCCTCTTCTGGGGCCTTTTCTGTGTGAACTGGGCTACTCCATGGTCTACGTGACCCGAAGGCCCTGTGTCCCGAAGGCCTTTGATGACCTGAAGGCCTGAGAGACCCATAGACCCAAACCGGTGGCCCAAAGGGCCAAATCGGGTGAATAGTTCCGGCTACTACAGTACCGAACAGTAACTGCTACGGTGACTGTTACAGTACTGCTACAGTACCCTGAAAATTCACCTCCACCAGGTTTTGAACCCGGGTTTCTTGGATGCCATGCAAGAGCCCTTACCAGTCGGGTACGGGCTCGTTGGGAATCCTAAGGATAGTTGTTTCACCAAAGGGACATAAAAGATACCTGCTATGATGAGAACCCAAAAGTACCATAACACTATTCTTGAATATATGTTCTATGACCGGATGATGTTATTTAAGGGAAACAAATAATACAGGCCATTATGGGTGAGGACTCAGAAATCTTTGAGGCACCTTCACATGGTGTGCACCCTTGGTAATATCTAGGTGGGTATTATGAGATAGGGACCAACCAGTAGGAAATCCACATTTTATAGTGTCATTGGATGTTCCTATATGAAGACGTGTATATTGGTCCTTAGACTTTAATATTATTATTAATGGTTTTTACAACTCGCACACTTATATGTATTGATTAAAACTGTGATGACACACTGTTCATATTGAGGTAGGATATGTTGAGTGCGTCACGAGTAATAATGCATTAATAGATAATGCGAAATAGGATTTGACCCTTATGTTCCATAATATAAGTTGATATCTCAGGCCCTTTGATGGAATTGATGTAGCCAAAATAAATTGATGTCCATGGTAAGGAATATGAGAGTTCAATTCTTGAAATTCAAAGAAAGAATAATCAGGAAAATGTGTTATTGGAACTATCATGAAACCCACTTGATTTGAGATATCAATACAAATGGATTACATTACACAATAAGCATTCGTAGGAGGTGACACATCATTGCGATATTAACTTCTTTCTCTATGGGTGCCTTGGCATGTTTCTGGATGCTAACCTTGGAATTTAGGTAGGCTCTGCCTAATGCGACTAAGAAAGAGGCCTAGAGGATCACACACTAAGTGTGTCCATGTATCTCCGTTAAATATTTATTTAACAAGTTGAATAAAGATTATTCCCGGTTGTGGTTTAATAATTATTCTAGGATGCCTGATCACATTTATTTAGAATCTAGTTATTAAAGAGAATATATGGTGGGAGAAAAAATATATTTATTTGAAAGTAATTCAATGATATTTATTTAAGAAATAAATATCCATTATTCAAGGTCTAATAAATGTGGCGAAGGAAATAAAAAAATGGAAAAAAGTACAGATCGTGTATATTAATATACATGTTGTGTAGTTTTTCTGAGGATTTGTGAGAAATAATATTATTTATTTAATTAAATAATATTAAGTGTATTTCGCTGGGTGCGTGTCAAGTAATAATAATAGTCAACTTTCATTATTAGAAACAGGGTCTGACTAAGAATTAAATGAAATGAAGAAATGCTTTTGGGTAATTAACTCATTTTATTATTATAAGTAATTAAAATTCCAGTTTTATAATTCTCATTAGCTTAGCCATTTTTTGGTGGTTGTGCACAATGGATCTCAAAATCTCTCAAGCCAAGAGAGAAATTATTTTCCCACCAAGAACGCTCTCAAGTTATTAGAGAGATCCTCCTCAACTGGATCAAGGAGAGTACTTTGGAATAATCTCTCAAGGCGATTGAAGACAGACATCGCAGGTGAAGGCTCTTCCGTGCTAGCACCCAGAGATCCCTTCGACGACGTCCATAGATACGTGGAGCACGTGTGGATCACCTCTAGAGGAATCCTACACTTGGATTCTATGTTGCAATGACGAATCACATCGGATCATGACCAGAAACATCAACAGAGAGAGAATTCCATCAAGGTAATTATCATATTTTAATTAAATTAATTATAACCAACATATGATGATCCTATCTATGGTTCTGGGGCTCCCTTACTTTCTTTAGTTCTTTATTCTATTATAAAGATCCGGTGTTTAATTATCGTGATAGATCTCAGATTGATCATTGTTAACGGAAAAATTAAAGTTCAGTACACCCACAAACATACTTATATTGTGCCCGAAACCTATAAGTGGTATCATAGGGGTCATATTGTTGATTATAGTTATTTATTTTTTAGTTGATGATTTATGCATTTAATAATTTAGTTGTTTCAATTCAAGTTAATTTTTCTGCAAATCCGAATCTCAAGATCTGTTCCTCCTCTTTCGTTTCTCGTTCACCTTACTGAAATGATCTTTTATTTTAATTATTGATTAAAATAAAATAGAGGATCTCGTACAAATATTCCAAATATTCCTAGCCATACAATACCAGAACACACATCGTGTATTCGACAGTACATACCATGTAGTCAAGATTCAATGCATCAGACCGGTCCACCAAACCAAGTCGTGTGTTGGAGTCTTTCTATGTCTTAAATGACTCTGTGTGTTGACCAAGAATAGGTGGAATGTGGTTTTAGGATTACATGTCATGTAGTCCACTAGACAACGACATGTAGTCCCTTTAGGTTAAGGTTGGACCATGTACCCCATACAAGGCTTGCCTGGCTGGAAACCGTGTAACGCGGATACTACACAGCTTGTGGCCCACTGAACACACCGTGTACTCTGATGATTTCTGAATTACATCTACACATCATGTCCCTGGGTGTGTACTTCATATAGACGGTGAACTACAGTACACGCCATGTATTCGGAACTACATGTTGTGTACCATAGTGCGGGCGTAAATCTGAGGCACAACACGTGATAGGTGTTTTATATATATATTGTTTTGAAAAAGTTGGTGCCTTAGTCAGAGACCAAGGCACAATTTATAATGTGTTTTATATATATGTGTTTATGTGTTTAATTTAACATATGTGTAATGCTCATTTCAACTCATTGGGTAGTTATGCATGCGAATTTATCAAGTTTCTTCCAAGGTACCAATTACGTACAAATATAATTTTAAATGAATTTATTTTTTTAAAATTATGGTGGATGAGAATCTCAAGGAAATTCAAGAAAGGGTTTAAGATAAAAGGATTGATTAGTTAAAGTTAATTAATTGATTCGAGCATGATTTATCTTAAACAATAACTATTAAAGAATTGAATACTATTTTTATTTATGTGTAAATATCGTTGCATTTATAGATGATCATGAGCTAGACCAAGACATTTGTATGTGAATGGTTTCTTTTAATTAATTTATTTAACTTAAATTTCTTGACCTAAGAGCCTTATCCTCATTAATATGTAGGGCCTACGTTCCCAAGTTTTATTTTATGTAAAACCTTATTTTACGCCTCACCTACGAGTGAGATCAAAGCATATGTAATGGATGGATATCCCAAGCCAGTAGAGGAGGCTCATGTTAGGATCCAATGTAAACCAATCCCAGAAGATATAAAAGTGGATAGGTGGAAAGCTGTAAACACGAACCCAAAAGTTTCAAGGTGTTTCTACCCTAGGTCTTGGGTTAGTTTATCAACCGCTAAATAAACTAACCAATAGAATAAGCTCATGATCATACCATTTATTTTATTTCAATCAGTTTCATGGTTTATTTATTATGGGTGAGTTGTCACGGTCACAAAATTAATTAATTAAACAAGCATGAAAGATGGAACTAAAATAAGACCGTCTTATGCATAAATATTATCTTAGACATTGTTAATCACTTAATTATATCCCACTTAATATTAACAGGCATGGAATCAAAGATAATAAAATTGAAATTTGTTGAGCGAAGTATTGTTTTCAACAATACATATTAATATTATTTAAAGGGGGAGATTATTGAAAATAATACTCTGTCTCTTTCTGATAATTTTGATGCTCACAAATACCCTTAGTTATTTTCTAATGATTTTATTTAGTATTTTACAGTAGTTTATTAATTTATTTTACTCTTGAAATAATGAAAATTTATTACTTATTCGAAATCTGTTTTAGCGTGTTCTGGAATAACTGTTCACATCTTACATAGATGAATATAGTGCGGAATCTGTTTTAGCACGTTCTGGAATCACTGTTCATACCCAATGTGGATAAATGTAGCGTAAGGATGAAAAGTGTATACCTTTTTGAGATAAGAGAAAAGTATGGTTAAACAACCATATGTTTTCAGTAAAGTATGGAAAAATAACTTTACGTTGGGAAGGAACCCTACATTTTGGTTATCAGCAAAGTATGGAAGGAGAACCGTATGTAAATTCTAAACGTTATGTTTGTTTCTCAAAAGTATGGTTCATCAACCTTACTTTTGTAAACAACCATACGTTCTTGGAAAAGTATGGGTCAAGTAAATGTATGGATCTTTTACTGTACGTTTGAGTGTTGAAGAAAAATTATGGATGATCAACCCTACGTTTGTATTAAACCTTACGTTATCAGCCTTATGTTATCAACCTTACGTTTGAAGACTACGTTGTTAAACTTACGTTTGAAGACTACGTTGTTAACCCTATGTTTGGAGGCTACATCATCAACCTTACGTTTGGCGTCGGAAATTTTGACCGACGATATTTTTGTGCAACGGTCAGTAAGCTGATTTCTGGGCGGATTTCAAGCCAGATTTAAAGTCGTTTTTAAAGTATGACTTTAACTGATTCAAAGCCGTTTTATTAATGGATTTAAGATCGAATAAAAAGGAGCTTTTTATGCCGAGTCTTACGGGAAGTTAAAACTTCTCTGTAAATTCAAAATTTTGAATATCGCGAATCAGAAGGTGACTTTTATGGATATAAATGTGCAGGAGATATGCTTTATTATATATGCTCTATCCGAAACACCAGTTACAAGGGGTGTGATCGATCTATTATTGAAAAAGGTGGAAAACAGAGATTGCAACTATTCGGGATTGATCTGCTGATTCAAAAGGAGCATAAAAGCTCTGTTTGTTCAAGAAGAAGGAACTCGATAGAAGATTCACCTGTTCTACATAGAATATCTATTGTGGATCTACTACTACTGAGGTTATGAACTTTATCTCTATATCTTCTACAACTGGATCAACTCAGAACTGCTTCGTCTTGAAGATCAATATTTCTAGAGACTTCGATCCATCTGCTGTCAATTGCATTCTGTTGCAATTTTGAAGATCAACTGGAAATTTCTTTATGAAATTATTTTTATTCCTGAATAACCAGCTTCTCATTCTAAGCTGTGTATGTTCATGTTTGAACCAGAAGGCTTTGTTTTCCCTTGGATTGTAAAGGTGTCAACTGCCTGTACTCAGGTGTGAATCGGTCTGTGGAAAAGAGGACCAGATAGTGAAAATCACCAAGCTCGTGGAGTAGAGCGTTGGTGGAGTGGACTAGGGGCTTTATGTTCCCCGAACCACTATACATCTTTGTGTTCTTATTTTTACTTATTCTGCTACATGATCAAATTTGATAAAGAATAAATGATAAAACTCGTTCAAGAAAAGAGTTATTGAAAAATTGCAAAAGACACAATTCACCCCCCTCTTGTGTATAATCTGTAGATTCAGATCCAACAATTGGTATCAGAGGAAGAGATTTTGATAAAGCCTTAGAAAGCTAGAAGCATTTAAGGATTATATAATAGAGCATCATGACTGATACAAGAGAAGGGATGTCGATAGTCAGAGTACCATATTTTAATGGAGACAACTATGGTTGCTGGAAATCACGCATGATAATATATCTGAAAAACCTCGGATATAGAGTCTATTCAAAGATTATGACTTCTTATGTAATTCCTAAAAATCCTGAAACATGGAGTTCTGCTATAGAGGTAGAGTATGATATGAACTCGAAGGCTATGAATGCAATTATCTGCGGTCTAGGACCAGATGAATTTAACAGAGTATCTCAGTGCCTGACAGCATATGAGATGCGGAAAACAATAGTTGTGGCATATGAAGGAACAAACAATGTAAGGAAAATGAGATATGAAACTGTAAAACTGAAATTTGATACTTTCATAATGGTTGAAGGTGAGATCATTACCCAAATGAATGGGAGATTGATAGAAATTGTCAATAATATAACTTCTCTAGGAGAATCTATCAACCAGGATGATCAAGCATTAAAAGTACTAATATTACTTCATACTCGATGGAATGGTATCTATGTTGCAATCAGACAATCAACACCTGTCAAAGATCTTACTATAAGAGATCTGATTGGTACACTGATGATGTATGTAGCTGAAATGAAAGATGAGGCTAATGAACATAAAGTGCTTATCAAAAGAGAAGATATTGCCTTGAAGGTAACTTCACAACAAAAGAATAGAAAGATGAAGAGCAAAGAAGTCAAAGTTATAACAGAAAGCACTGACTCATCCAACTCAGATGAAGAACTGGCTCAACTAGCCAGAAAATTTAGAAAATTGTACAGCAATAAAAGAGGCTTCAAAAAATCCTTTAAGGGAGATAACAAGAAAGTAAGATGCTATGAATGCAAAAAGATGGGACATATCAGACCAGATTGCCCACAATTGAAGAATGCAAATAAGAAGAAATTCTTCAAAAGAAATGAATTTGAGTAGAAAGACAGGAAAGCTATAAAAGCCACATGGAGTGTATATGAAGACTCTAGTAGCTCTTCTGAATCAAGCTCAGAGAAAGAAGAATTCAATCTAAAGGCAAACATGTGTTTCATGGTAGAAACTGATGAGGTACACTCATATTACTCCTCTTAATCACATTCTAAATCAAGCTACACAAATGAAAAACTTGCAGCCTACTGCAATATGCTTGAAGAAAGATATGACTCACTATTTAAGAGACATAAGTCACTAAAAAATAAACATAAATCCGTTTCAGATGAAAGGGATACAATTCTGAAACAACATAAATAATTAACTAATAAATACAATTTGATTAATACTAACTATATTAATTTTGAATCAAGAATAAAAACACTGCAGGATGAAGTAGAATCTTACAAACAGGCTGCATTGGTTTTTTCAAAAGGAGATAATTCATTAAATGAAATTCTTGGAAAAACTGTCATTAAAAAGGATAGATTTGGAATTGGTAGTAAAGGAGAAAAACCAAAGCTATATAAAAATTATTTTGTTCCTAGCTCTAAAAAGGTTAATTGTAATTTTTGTGGGGAAAAGGGATATGTGGCTATAAACTGTTTCTTAAGACAACCTCAAATTTGTTGTATTAAGAAAGCCTATGTTTCAAAATACATATATGATTCAGCTAATTTTAAAAGAACAAAGAAAATCTAGATACCCAGATCATTGCTAGCTAACACTCCTGGACCCAACAAAATATGGGTACCAAAGAAATTTTTTTGAATGTCTTTGCAGGTAGAAGATCACCAGAGAAGAAAAGATATATGGTACATGGACAGTGGATGCTCAAGACATATGAGTGGAGACTCATTGAATTTTTCATTACTCACTCAAAAGGAAGGAGGACTTGTCACATTTGGTGACAATGCCAATGCAAAAATCATTGGCATTGGAACTGTTGGAGATCCAAAAACAGTCTCAATCAACAAAATACTTTATGTACAAGGACTAAAACAAAATCTTATAAGTATCTCTAAACTTTGTGATGATGGATATACTGTTTATTTTACTAACAATTTTTGTATTGTTTCTAAAGATAAACTGTTTAAATTCAAAGCACCAAGAACTGAAAATGTCTATACTTTGGATATAAATTCCTTGTGTAAACAACAAGTAAACTGCTTGACTACTAAAGTAAGTGAATCTTGGATCTGGCATAGGAGACTTGGTCATTGCAATGTGTATGTTTTACATAAGTTATCTAAGAATCATTTAGTTTCTGATTTACCTTGTCTCAAATTTGAAAGTGACAGATTTTGTGATGCATGTCAACTTGGAAAGCAACACAAATCATCCTTCAAATCTGTTAATAAGGTTTCTACATCTAAACCTCTAGAACTTATTCATACTGATTTGTTTGGACCTTCAAGAGTAGCAAGATTAGCTGGTAAATTATATGTACATGTTTTAGTTGATGACTATTCAAGATTTATATGGATTTTTTTTTTTGAAATTTAAAAATGAAGCTTTTACTTTATTTGAAGGTTTCTGCAAATATGTTCATAATGAAAAAGGTTTCAATATAATCTCATTGAGAAGTGATCATGGTGGAGAATTTGAGAATCTGGAATTTAATTCCTTTTCCTCAAATATGGGTATTAAACACACCTTCTCAGCACCAAGATCACCTCAACAAAATGGGATTGTAGAAAGAAGAAATAGAACAATTCAAGAAATGGCTAGAACTATGTTAAATTAATATAGCCTACCTATATATTTCTGGGAAGAAGCTGTGAATACATCTTGTTATATAATTAATAGAGTTTTAATTATACCCATTTTGAAAAAGACAACCTATGAACTATGGAATAACAGAAAACCTAAAGTAAACTACTTTAAAGTTTTTGGATGCAAAGTTTATATCTTAAACACCAAAGATAATCTTGGTAAGTTAGATCCAAAATCTGATGAAGGTATTTTCTTAGGATATTCTACTACCTCAAATGCTTATAGAGTTTATAATAAGAATCCAAGGATTGTTGAAGAATCAGTTCATGTAAAATTTGAGGAATCTGATCCTTTTGAGAAAAGGATAGAACAAATGGATGAACGTGACTCTAATGATAATATGAGACTTGGGAATTTAAAGAATGATTTTGAAAATGTTATAAAAGAAATTCAGTCCAGTTCAGAGGAACATGATACTGAAGAACCTTTAAATATATTACCTAGACAGTCTAAATCCCTAAAGAATCATCCTTTAGAAACTGTAATAGGTAACTTAGAAACTGGTGTTCAAACTAGAATAAACTTAGGAAACCTAGTGGAATTATCTACCTTCCTATCTCAACAAGAACCCAGGACTATAGAAGAAGCTTTATATGATGAAAGCCGGGTAATAGCAATGCAAGATGAATTAAACCAGTTTAAAAGAAATGAAGTTTGGGAATTAGTGGAAAGACCTAAGAATTATCCTGTAATAGGAACAAAATGGGTCTTTAGAAATAAACAGGATGACCAAGGCACAATAACTAGAAATAAAGCAATATTAGTAGCTAAAGGATATAATCAAGAAGAAGGAATAGATTATGATGAGACTTTTTCACTTGTAGCTAGGTTATAAGCCATTAGAATCCTTTTAGACTATGCATCTTATATGAATTTTAAATTATTTTAGATGGATGTTAAATCTGCCTTTTTAAATGGTTATTTAATGGAAGAAGTTTATGTTGAGCAACCTCCTGGTTTTGAAAACACTCAAAAACCTGATTCTGTTTTCAAACTTACTAAAGCTCTTTATGGCCTTAAACAAGCACCTAGATATTGGTATGAAAGATTAAGTTCTTTTCTTTTGAAAAATGATTTTACTGTTGGAATGAAAGACCTAACACTCTTTAAGAAAACTGTGAAAAATAATGTTTTATTGGTTCAAATTTATGTTGATGATGTAATCTTTGGATCAACTAATAAAACTCTTTGTCATGAATTTTCAAAATTAATGCAAGAAGAATTTGAAATGAGTATGATGGGAGAATTAAATTTCTTTTTGGGTCTAAAAATATTACAAAAAGATTTTGGAAATGTTTTAAATCAAAGAAAATACATTACTGGTTTACTTAAGAAATTTGGTCTTGAAAACAGAAAGCTATTTACTACTCATATGTGTACTAATATAAAACTTGATTTGGATGAAACTGGGAAGTCAGTTGACAACAAGTTATATAGAGGTATGATTTGTAGCTTGTTATATCTTACTGCTAGTAGACCAGATATAATGTATTCAGTATGTCTTTGTGCAATATTTCAATCAAATCCTAAAGAATCCCATCTAACTGCTGTTAAGAGAATTTTTAGATATTTAAATGGAACTATTATTCAATCTCTTATTTATCTTAAAACTTCTGATTTCAATTTGACTTCATATTCATATTCTGACTTTGGTAGTTTCAGATTAGATAGAAAAAGTACATTAGGTACATGTCACTTTTTAAGAAAGTCCTTAGTATCACGGTTTAGTAAGAAAAAACATTCAGTTTCCTTGTCAATAGCTGAGGCAGAATATGTTTCTGCTGGCAGTTGCTGTGCACAAGTGTTGTGGATGAAAAACACTCCTATGGACTTTGGATTGAATTTTAATAATACACATATTTTATGTGATAATACGAGTTCAATTAATATTTCAAAAAATCCTATTAGTCATTCTAGAACTAAGCACATTGATATAAGGAATAACTTTTTAAGAGATCATGTTATTAAAAAGGATATATTTTTAGAATTTATAAATACTGAAATTCAATTAGCAGATATTTTTACTAAACCACTTCCCACTGCAAGGTTTGATTTTATTAAGGGGGAGCTCGTTTTATTTAATTTTAAATATTTTTTTTTTATTTATGTAAAATTTATTTTGTTTATTGAATACTATTTAAGATTTTCTTTCTTTTGTTATACGAAAAATTTATTTGTTTTTTAAATATATGTAATGATTAGCGATTACATGGGAATCAAGGCTGTCAGAGCCTTTTCAACTTCTAAACCCTTTCACATATATCGAAACCCTTTCAAAATTAAAAAATCGTACTTCCTCTTCTAAAACCCTAACCTTCGAACCTCTAAAACCCTAACCTTCAAACCTTTAGAGACTCTTGCAGAAATGGTAAGGACTAAAAGAGCCAGTGAGGCCGAGCCAATCAATGCTAAGAGACAACACACTAAGGGAAGAAAAATCTTATAGGGTAAGTTAATCGATCTTGACTGGTTATTTCAGACGAATCTGTTGTTGAAGCAAGCACTGTCGTTTCAGAATCATTAATAGATGTTCAACAGTGAAAATATAGAATTTATATATGAAGTATAACTTAGATACTTCTACAAATCGGTACCGTTTATTCTGGGAGATACCGAAGATAGTATGATGGATAAAATAGAGGATATGGATTTCTCAATCTCTTCAGTAGAGATTAGTCAAATTCTCAACTGCCCTCATGAGAGAGATTTTCATTTTGACTTGAAGAATATAGGAGATTCTGTGCATAAATCCGAAGACATCATGTATTTTCCTTTTGGTACCAAGACAATAAAGAAAATGTTTGTTAAGGATTTGGAGTCTGATCAGAAGATTTTGGTAAAATTTATTCAGACCGGAATAGCTCCACGGATGGCAGAAATGGAGAATATTTGGTACCCAGATATGTATATAATGTTTCTTATGTTAAGTGATATTTAGTTAAACTTTTCAAGATACATGATAAGGTATCTCAGTTACTGCGGTCAAAGTGAGGCCAGGATGAATTTCTATCCCTTTGGTAGATTTATTTCTAAGCTGCTGTTTAAGAAAGACATGGTGAGATTAGTGGATGTGAGAGTTAACTGTCATCACAGTAATACGTCTAATGCTGGAACCTTGAGGAAAGTTGGATATTTCTGGAGCACAATTAAAGGAAAACATTTGACAGTAGGAGCTGAGGAAGACTCAGAGAGTGCTCAGGCTCAACCTGCTAAGTCCAAGGAGGGACAAGTTGAATCCAGATCCAAAAATGTAGCAATAATGATTCTATTTGAAGTGTCAGATGTTGAGGAAGACAGAAGTCATAAGGGACTTCAATCAATAAGAAAAAGACTAGTAAATGAGGAAGTCACTTCCACTGCTTTGGAAACTACAATAGAAGCTTTATTTTCTTATTCTTTTGTGAAAGAAGCTGTTGCTGATAAAACCATGGAAGATGTTACTGAGAAAACAAATCCAGTAGAGAAATCAGGAGCTCAAGAAGAAACTCAAAGGGAAAATCAGGAATATATTGTAGCTGATGTTGAAGTTGTACTTCAACAGGAAAAAGAAATGGAGGTTGTGCCTGGTGATGAAGTGGTCAGACCTCAGGAAACTTCTGAAAATATTGTTCTCGAAAACCCAATGGAAGGCATAGATATTGATGTTTTTGGTGAGTATACTTCTGAAGCTCACACAAAGGTAATTTAGGAGGATTTTTTGTGGAGGAGTTTGAAAACTCTATGGAAAAATCTGTGGACAAACCTTCTCATGACAGAGAAAAAGAAAAATCTGATGCTGACTCATTGCCTTTGGTACTACTGCATCAACCTGAGAATGTGAATCAAGCATGGGGTGCATCTGATTTAAGGAAAGAAGAAGTTGATGAACTGTACAGAAAAGTATCTCAGTTGGAATCTGAGAATTCTTCTCTGAGAAATGCCTTATACTTAGAACATTTGAAGTTTCAAAAGTTGAAGGAGTGTAAAGTTTCAAGGCAAGAAGTTGAAATGTTTAAAGAGGATATGTTGACTGCTGTTACACAATTAAAATATGAAATGGTTATGAAGTCAGATTTATCAGATCTGAAGTTGTTTATGGAGAACCAATTTGCATCAGTTGCAAATAATGCTATTAGTGGATCAGGTACTTCACCTGATTTAATCAAAAGGTTTCAAGCTATCACAGCTACGTTGAGAAATATGAATGACAGGATACAAGATCTTCAATGTAACAGTGCTCCTTTGTCAGTGTTGCTGGACAATCAGAAGTTCTTAGTGGATCAACTGACATCTAGTGAGCCATCGATCAGAATTCTGTTAAATCAGTTATCAGAGAAGCTTTTAGTATTTGTTGAAAAAGAGGAAAGGATGCATGAGTTTATCAGAGTCAATTTAATTGAGGATATTCATATGACTCAAGAGAACAAAGATCTCGTTATCAAGCTTGGAGATGGGATGATGAAGAGACTTTGGGAACAGTTTACAAAAATCAAGTCTGCAATTCAGAGGAGATAGACCATGTTGCCTATCTTACCCAAACCTTAATTCCTGTGTATATCATTGTCGTGTATATACTACTGTTTTTGAATGAAAATTTTCTTCATTGCTTATTTGTCTCTTTCCTTATTTGTTTTACTAACTTTATTTTTAATATTCCAGTACTCCAGATTTAATTATTGATAAACAGTTCGTAATAGCATTTACTAACAGTTCAGTGCAATATTAAAAGTGTAAAAATCCATGATTTTTCATTCTTTTTTATATCACAAAAAGGGGGAGAATTTGGATAAACACAACATCAAAACCTACATTTTATTTAGGGGGAGAATTTATTTTATTGAGGGAGAAAATTAAATGAGACATTTGGATTTATAATTATCTTTTTGGTGGAGATGTTTTTATTTAAAACTTTATAACGAATTTTGAAAGTTAATTTTGTTTAAATAATTTTAATTATTTTATGGGTTTTGTGATCATCAAAAAGGGGGAGATTGTTGAGCGATGTATTTTTTTCAACAATATGAATTAATATTATTTAAAGAGTGAGAATATTGAAAGTAATACTCTGTATCTTTCTGATAATTTTGATGCTCAAAAATACCATTAGTTATTTTCTAATGATTTTATTTAGTATTTTTCAGGATTTTATTAATTTATTTTACTCTTGAAATAACAATAATTTATTACTTATTCGGAATCTGTTTTAGCGTGTTCTGGAATCACTGTTCACATCTTACGTAGATGAATATAGCGCGGAATCTGTTTTAGCGCGTTCTGGAATCACTGTTCATACCCTACGTGGATAAACATAGTGTAAGGATGAAAAGTGTATACCTTTTTGAGATAAGAGAAAAGTATGGTTAAACAACCATACGTTTTCAGCAAAGTATGGAAAAAGAACATTACATTGGGAAGGAACCCTACCTTTTGGTTATCAGCAAAGTATGGAAGGAGAACCGTACGTAAATTCTAAATGTTACGTTTTTTTCTCAAAAGTATGGTTCATCAACCTTACTTTTGTAAACAACCATACGTTCTTGGAAAAGTATAGATCATGTAGAAGTAGGGATATTTTACCGTACGTTTGAGTGTTGAAGAAAAAGTATGGATGATCAACCCTACGTTTGTATTCAACCTTACTTTATCAACCTTACATTGTTAACCTTACGTTTGAAGACTACGTTGTTAACCTTAAGTTTGAAGACTACATTGTTAACCCTACGTTTGGAGGCTACGTCATCAACCTTACGTTTGGCGTTAAAAAATTTGACAGACTATATTTTTGTGCAACGATCAGTAAGCTGATTTCTGGGCGGATTTCAAGATGGATTTAAAGTCGTTTTTAAAGTAAGAAGTTCATTGATTCAAAGATGTTTTGTGAATGGATTTAAGATAGAATTAAAAGGAACTTTTTATGCCGAGTCTTAAGGGAAGTTACAAATTCTCTGTAAATTAAATTTTTTGAATATCATGAATCAGAAGGTGAATTTTATGGATCTAAATGTGCAGGAGATATGCTTTATTATATATTCTCTCTTTGTAACACCAGGTATAAGGGGTGTGATCGATATATTATTGAAAAAGGTGGAAAACAGAGATTTCAACTATTCACGATTGATCTGCTGATTCAAAAGGAGCGTAAAAATTCTGTTTGTTCAAGAAGAAGGAACTCGATAGAAGATTCACCTGTTCTACATCGAATATCTACTATGGATCTACTACTGCTAAGGTTGTGAACTATATCTCTATATCTACTCCAACTGGATCAACTCAAAACTGCTTCGTCTTGAAGATCAATATTTCTAGAGACTTCGATCCATCTGCTGTCAATTGCGTTCTGTTGCAATTGTGAAGATCAACTAGAAATTTCTTTCTAAAATTATTTTTATTCCTGAGTAACCAGCTTCTCATTCTAAGCTGTGTAGGTTCATGTTTGCACCATAAGGCTTTGTTTTTCCTTGGATTGTAAAGGTGTAAACTGCCTGTACTCAGTTGTGAATCGGTCTATGGAAAAGAGGACCAGATAGTGAAAATCACCAAGCTCGTGGAGTAGAGCATTGGTGGAGTGGACTAGGGGCTTTCAGTTCCCCGGACCACTATACATCATTGTGTTCTTATTTTTACTTATTCTGTTGCACGATCAAATATGATAAAGAATATAGGACAAAACTCATTCAAGAAAAGAGTTTTTGAAAAATTGAAAAAGACACAATTCACCCCCCTCTTCTGTATAATCTGTAGATTCAGATCCAAAAAAATTTACGTATAAGGATAAAATCCCTCAAAGAAATATTAAGTTAGTATAGACTTCCATAATCTTAGTTAAAATTGAACCATAGTTCAAAGTGCTTGACCAACCCTAGTTGGGGTGCTTTCAAATATCTAGGAATTATAATTCAAGTAATTGGGTTGAATTGACTTTTTTCACATAAAGAGTTGATTTCCCCAGTAGGATTTGGTGTGACCAAGAGGCAAAGGTTAAGGAAATCCAAAATAAAAGGGTTTCAGGATTGGGGAGTCCACGCAGCAGATTAAGGAACTATGAGTTAATGCAGTTGGCATTTGGAATGCCTACCAAAAACCCTTAAAGTTTCTTGACCAACCCTATTTGGGGTAATGCGAAGGGAAATATGGTTCATTTTCACTAGAATATCCAGGCAACAGAATATTCTGAAGTCAATGGTGAGGAACATTGGATTTCGATAAAATATTGGGAGACTAATAAGTATTAATTTATTAATTTTTCTCAGTTTTATCATGATAAAGTACTAAAATCTTTTCTCATATTAATTTATAGAAATTACATGAAAAATGAATTCAAACATATCATTGTAAACCATACTCAAGAAGGAAAACCTTCTCACATGCACCAATTTCTAGGAATGGAAGAGGCGTTTACGCGTCATCCTTTACCATGAGAGGAAATTGTATGTGCTGGAGGATCCTATTCTAGTTGCACCTGGAAAATAGTCCAGTGACGAGGAACAATCTCTCTATATGAAACGTATAGATGATGCTGCAAATGCCCAATGTTTCATGCTATCAGCCATGTCAAATGAGCTCTTGAAGCAACACGAAAACATGGATGCGTATAACATGATGTCTCACCTTAAGTATATATATAAAGAGAAGGCGATACATGAGAGATATGAGATATAAAAAGCCTTGTTTATAACTAATAATGGAGATTTTGTGCCAGCTAGGCCTCATGTAGTCAATCTTATTGGCTACATTGAATGTCTTGACATCTTAGGGATTATTTTCCCAGATGAGTTGGTACAGATATCATCCTATCATCACTTCCTAAGAACTTCTCTAGATTTATTTCCAAATACAACATGAGAAACAATGAGAAGAGTCTATCAGAACTTCTAAACTTAATTCTCCAGGTAGATAAGGATATGGGGCATGACAAACTTGCAATCATTATGATGAATAAGAAAAGGAAGGATAAAGAAAAGGGGCCAAGGACTCTAAAATGGTCTGAAGCCCCTAAGCACTATCCCTACAAGAATGGGAATATCTAGAGGCAAGGAAAGGATCGAGAGGTAGTATGTTTCTCATGTGGAATGCCACACCACTGGAAGAGGAACTGCACCCAGAAGCATGGGGATGCTAAAGGTGTGTTCATTATCGAGTGTAATATTTCCATTTCTACACATTGGGTATTAAATATAGCTTGTGGGGATCACATCTTTATTCAAATGTAGGAACCAAGTATATTTAAACATATTTCTAGAGGATAGGTGGATCTTCGAGCTTCCAATAGTGCGAGGCTAGGTGAATTTTCCATTAGCAATTGTCATCTCTCATTTCCAACTAGGATGCTTTTGGTTTTACATTGAAAAATACATTGAAACGAAGACCACTGATCCTAAGAAAAAACAAGCTACAATAAAACCCAACCATATAGAAAAACCACAGAATCGAAAATAAAAAACTACATTATATCCACAGTCTTCAGAAACACAGTCAAATCACTCCCAAATTCTAGGAATTCGACAAAAATGATGCTCCTTCACCAAATTCAATCCACCAAAATGAATCTTGCAAAAATCCCAACTCACAACAGACCACAACCCAAACCAACATGTGAATCAGAAAATTCATAAATTAAAACCATCACCTTTGACATTCACCACTCACTGGAAGAAGAAACCCGACACATGAATCTCATCGCCACCTTCGAACCGCACAAACCCACATCAAATACTTCAATGCACCCACATCAGCATAAAATCCATTGATGCAACCCAAGGATGATGGGATTCGAGCACCGAATCATCACCGTACTGTCGAGGATGAAGGTTAGTAATGGAATCATTGAGATGATCGAGCTCTCAAATCCATAAGCCGCACACCATGGTCCGCTTAGCAGGAACACTGAGGAGAAGAGCCTCCGATCTGCGGAGAGAAAAAAGTGGCGACATGTTGAAAACCCTGGTGTCAAATCACCCTTTATAGGCTCATCCAACTATGTGCCACCAATCACAACTTATGACCTCTTTTGGTTTTACATAACTTTTATTATGTGCCTAGTGTTACCAAGAACATAATTTATGTATCATGTTTGGATATGGATGGATTTATTTATATGTTTGGAAATAAGGATTATTTCTTTTTTAATAAAAACATATGTTATGGTATAGAGCATTTAAATAATGGTTTGTATGTATTAACTTATGAAAACCAAGTGTTGGAAATCGATAATGAAACAATCTCACATGACTCAAACATCACCCAGTTGTGGCATGATGGTCTCAGTCATGTAAATGAGAAGAACTTGAAAAATCTCTACAAAGATGGTTATTTAGACTCTACTAAGCTAAAACCACTTGATATATGTCATGCTTGCTTACAAGGTAAAATGAAAAATCCTCTTTTCGGTGGATTGGGTGAAAGGGCCATAGATCTTCAAGGATTGGTGCACACGGATGTGTGTGGACCATTTCTAGTAGAATCTAGAGGTGGATATTCTTAATTCATTACTTTTATTGATAGCTTGAGTAGATATCAATATGTCTACTTAATGAGGTATAAGTCAGAGTCCTTAGAGAAATATAAGGAATTCAAGAATGAATTATAGAATCATCTTCGTAAGAAGATAAAGAAACTTCGATCGGATTGAGGGGGGAATATTTGAACCAAGATTTCATCAACCTTTTACGGGAATCTGGAATTCTATATCAACTCACTCCTCCTTATAAACCATAGTACATTAGTGTTAGTGAAAGGAGAACCCACACCTTGTTGGACATGTTGAGGTTGATGATGAGTCATATAGATCTTCCATTATCCTTTTGGGGATATACATTACAAATTGCAGCATACACATAAAACCGAGTTCCAAATAAGGTGAAAAATGGAATTCCCTCTGAGATATGGAATGGAAAGAAACCAATTCCATCATAAACATGTGTATGGGGATGTGAGGAATTTGTTAAGGCCTTCTCAGGAAACAAACTAGAACCCTAGGGCATGAAGTGTATCTTTATAGGATATCCTAAGAATAAAATGATATTACCTATATAACCCTTCAAAAAAGAAAGTCATTGTCTCCAGAAAATCCGTCTTCCTCGAGAGGGAGCAGATCCTCAAAAATTATATTGGTAGATATATTGAATTTGAGAAGATAATGATCAAGATACATAGGAGTTGGTACAAGAAGAAGTTCCACAGGTCCCCATTGAAGAGGTTCTAGAAGCACAAGTACTGTGTTGGAGATCAAGAGAGGTAAGGGAACAAGAGAGATTTGGTTTTCTAGTCCTTGAGGATAGTGAATCATTATTGTTGGAAAATTATGAACCTATCTCCTACAAGGAAGCAGTAGAGATCTCAAAATCTACAAGATGGCTAGAATCTATGAAATATGAGATGAATTCAATGTATCAGAACCAAGTCTTGGTTCTGGTCGATGAGCCAGTTGATATCAATCATGTTGGATGCAAATGGGTATTCAAGAAAAAGTTGGATATGGAAGGTCAAGTTAGCACCTATAAAGCAAGGCCAGTGGCTAAAGGATTTAGATATCATCAAGGAATTTACTATGATGAAACCTTCTCATAAATATCCATGTTTAAATCCATAAGAATCATACTTTCCATTGCAGCTTTCCGTGACTACAAGATTTGGAAGATGGATGTCAAAATAGCATTCCTTAATGGGAACCTTTATGATGATGTCTATATTAGAAAACCAGAAGGGTTTGTGACACCATGTAAATCCAAATGGGAATTCATGTTACGTAAATACATTTATGGATTAAAGAAAGCATATAGGTCATGGAGCATTCAATTTGATGAAGCCATAAAGGAATTTGTTTGCATTAAGAACGAATGTGAGCCTTGTGTTTATAAGCATTTTAATGGGAATGCAGTCGTTTTCCTAGTAGTATATGTTGACGACATATTACTTATTGAAAACAATGTACCAGTCTTACAATCAGTTAAGGACTGGTTAAAAATGTGTTTCTCCCCAAAGGACTTAGGTGAAGCAACCTACATTTTAGAGATCAAGATCATTCATGATAGATCCAATAGGTTTATTGGACCAAGTCAGGGTATACACATTAAATCGATTTTAGAGGGATTTAGTATGGAACAATTATATATGGTATTGGTTCCAGTGCCACATGACCTACATTTTTATAAGAGAATGTGTCCTTAGACACAAAAGGAGAAAGATAGGATCAGTATGATAACATATTCTTCGGCTATATGATCCATCATGCATGCCATGTTATGTACCAGTATTGATGTTGCCTATGCACTACGTATGGTAGTCAGATATCAAGAAGATACAGGAGAATAGCATTGGAATACTGTTAATAATCCTCTTAAGTATCTAAGAAGAACTAAAGATATGTTCCTGGTGTATGGACGAGATGAGGAGCTTTTCATCCGAGGGTATTCTGATGCTGGTTTCTAGATAGATCAAATTGATTTGAAGTCACAAACAGGATATGTTTTTTGTCTCAACGGAGGAGGTGTGAGCTGGAAGAGTTCAAAGTATCCAATTGTCGTTGATTCTACAATAGCTTCCAAATATATATTGGCTTTTGATGCATCCAAGGAAGTCGTCTGGATTTGTAAATTTTTCTAGGAGTTTGATGTGGTTCCTAGCAATAAGGATATTATCACAATGTATTGTGATAATTCTATAGCGGTGGCTCTTGAAAAATAACCAAGGTAACACAACAAACCTAGAAAATTATAAAAAAGTATCACCTCTTGAGGGATTTCTATAAAATGGGTGAAATTGCAGTGAGCAGAGTGTCCATGGAAGAGGACATAGAAGACCCCATGACTAAAGGACTATCTCTGGAGAAGCATGAATATCATGTGAGAGCTAGAGGGTTAAAGGTTGTTAGCAGTTGGCTCTTGTCCAAGTGGGAGTCTGTTGGTTTTTGTGGCCTAGAACCAACTACTTTGTAATTTATTCATTAATAAATACCTTATCACATTGTGATTATTATTCTGCGTGACAATGCATGTCACAATGTCCTAAGGATAACTATTACACCAAATGGGCATAGAGGATCCCTACTACGATGAGAACCCAGAAGTTCCATAAGACGATTCTTGAATATAAGTTCTATGATTAGATGATGTTATTTTAGGGACACAAATAATACCAGCCATTAGGGGTGAGAACTCATAAAACATTGAGGCACCTTCTCATGGTGTGCGCCCTTTGTAATATCTAGAAGGATATTATGAGAATGAGACCATCTAGTAGGAAATCCAAATTTCATAGTGTCATTGGATGTTCTTATATGCGGATGTGTGTATTGGTCCTTAGACTTTAAGATTATTATTAATGGGTATTAAAACTCACACACTTAGTTGTATTGATGAAAACTGTGATGACACACTGATCGCATTGAGGTAAAATTTTTTGGGTGCATCACAAGTAATACTGCATTAATAGATAATGTGAGAAACGATTTGACCCTTTGGTTCCATAATGGAAGTTGATATCTCAGGACCTTTGATGGAATTGAAGTATCCTAAATAAATCCATGGCCATGGTAAGGAATGAGAGAGTTCATTTCTGGAAAGTCAAAGAAAGAATAATCGAGCACATGGGTTGATGGCACTAGCATGCAACCCGCTTGATTAGAAATATCAAGAAAAAGGGATTACATTACACAGTAAACGTTTGTAGGAGGTGACATGTCATTCTGGCATTAAAATATTACTCTATGGGTTCCTTGGCATGTTGCTAGATGCTAACCTTGGACTTTAAGCAAAATCCTCCTAATTCCCCTAGTAAAGAGGCCTAGAGGGTCACACACTAATTGTGTCCAAGTATCTTAGTTAAATATTCATTTAACATGTTTTACAAAGATTATTCCCAGTTCTGGTTTAATAATTATTCTAGGATGTCTAATCACATTTATTTCAACACTAGTTATTCAAGATAATATATTGTGGAAAAAATAATATGTTTATTAGCGATTAATGCAATGATATTTATTTAAGAAATAAATAGCCATTATTCAAGGACTAATATATGTTGTGGAGGAAATAAAGAAAATGGAACAAATAAAAGTACACGCTGTGTAGTTTTTCTGGGGATTTTTGAGAAATAATATTATTCATTCAATTAAATATTATTAGGTGTAATTAGCTAGGCACATGTCAAGTAATAATAATAGTCAACTTTTATTATTATACATGGGGTTTTACTAAGAATTTAAAAAAATGAAAAAAATGATTTCGAGTAATTAATACATTTTATTATTCTAAATAATTAAAATCCTAATTATATAATTCCCATTATCTTAGAAATTTATCTGGTGGTTGTGCACAATGGATCTAAAAAACTATAAATCCAAGATAGAATTATTTTTCCACCAAGAACGCTCTCAAGTTACAAGATAGATCCTCCACCACCAAATCAAGGAGAGCACTTTGGAAGCGGCTCTCAGGGCGATCGAAGGCAGACATCGGAAGTGAAGGATCTCCCATGATAGAACCCAGAGATCCCTTTGGTGATGTCCAGAGATACGTGGAGAATGTGTGTATCACCGCTAGAGGAATCCTACACATGGATTATATAATGAAACAACAGATCACATCAGATCATGACTGGAGATATCAACAGAGAGATAATTCCATTAAGGTAATTCTCATATTTTAGTTAAATTATTTATAACCAATATATGATGATCCTATCTATGGTTCCACGACCCCCTTACTTTCTTTTTTTTCTTTATTATATTCTGAAGAACCAGCATTTTATTATTGTGATGGATCTCTGATTGATCGTTGTTAACAGAAAAATTAAAGCTGGGTACACCCACCAACGCACATCCACTGCACCCGGAACCTACATAAGAAACTGAGTAGGGAACATGAATTAGATTGAGAGTAAGATATTGAGGGGTAAATATCATTAGATATAATTCTTCATATCTTTATATAAGTTCTTTTTATTTATATTTTCTTGTTTTTATAGATAAAATGATTAAGGGAATCGTATTTTAATGAAATGATCATCTTTTTATCCATTTTCCTTTGTTAATTTGATTGTTCAATACACATTTTTATGATTGATGATATTTCCAGTTTATTTATGAGAATATTTTTACACAACCCAACAACTAATAAGTGAGGGAAGCGAATAATTTCACATAGTATTATTGACCTATGTACTATAAACATAAAAAATTCAAGGAATCACATATCTATAATGAAAAATGTAATTCTAGGGTCAACATCGAATGATCAAGGCTCAAGAAGGTTCATCGATCTATAAAAATTAACCAAGTAATAGCTTATTTAATATCCACCATTTCACATACACCAAATGATTGAACTAATAGAAATATAATAGGATTATATATTTTATCAATTCAAATAATCGTGACAATCTTAATTCATGATTTTCTTTCCTCATCCTCTATTTTTCTCTCCTTAAACCAACACACTCATTTTTTCTATTTTAATTTTTTATTGTTTTTTTATTATTTCCTTGTTTTAATTATACAACATTTGTCATTCTCTATGGTTAAATCCTTCTTACCACTATACTAGTAATAATTAGGTTTTTTAAATTTTAAATTTCTGTGAGTTCAACAACCTCTTCATCAGAGGAAATTAGTCTGGAATCCTTTATGAAATATTTTTCATTTCTTAGATAGTTATTTTAAAATTTCTTGAATAACTTGGAGATGATATTGGAGAGACACTAAAAAATAAAAGTTTTACTAAATGGGAGCAATGTATGATTATACTGAAATAGGTTTAATTTTTAGGCCATTAGATATCTATAAAAGGAATTTATATTTATTTTAAAAAGATTAAATGAATCGCAAATTTACCAATTCAAAATATATTTAAAGGGATTAAAAGTTTATTTAGGTGTAAAATATTTTATATATGGGTTGTGATACATTTATCCAAAAATTTAAAACCATTGATAAAAAATCTACCTAAAGATATTTCATTTCATTGTGATGAGGTGTGCATCAATTATTTTTAAGTACTATTTTTTAGAGGAGTCATTTTTCATGATTTTCTTATATTGAAACAAGCCATTTAATCTCATGTGTGATACTAGAGATTATGTTGTGGTATTTCGCTATTAATGTTGATTTGATTATAACAGTCATTATGATTTTTATAAAATTTGTATCTTAAATGTGGTTTACTCATTTAAACCACCACAAGGAAATTGATATTGGAGGTGGTATTAAATTTGATATATTTTGGTTATATCTACTTATTTCAAAGGTAGATCTCTATATACACCATAAATCCTATAAATAATACTTGAAAAAAATATACCAATACATGGATAATTCAATGGGCGCACCTACTCTAAAACCTTGATCTAAAAATACAAGTATAGAAGGGGGGAGATAACCTTATTATTGATTACTTTTCTCAAGTATAACTTCATTTCATTTTTCGTTTTTCTCCATTCTTTTCTTTGCCCCAGAGGTTTATAAAACACCTCTTTTTTCCCACCCCCTTGAATTGATTATTTTATTTAATTTTTTTGATAATTTTTAGGATTTTACAAAAAGAAAATATTCAATCCCACATTTCTCACTCAATTAGATATTTTTTTATTAAAAACAACATTTTTCTTCTAAAAATAACATGGGTTTAGGCATTCTATGAAATTAATTGTAGGTTTATCCTCACCTAAAATTGTATATTTATTATTTTAATCAAAATTTAGAATAAAATATGACACAAGATTAAAATATATATCAGAAGAAGTACTAGAAAACATGGAGTCATGGGGTCTAAAATAATGAATACCTAGTGAATATCTAGTAACACGATTCACAAAGGCCTAGGGAAGAGAGCTGAAATGGAGAAAATAGTGACGGGATTTTCATGAGAGTGAATTGATGAAAGGAAGTTATCCACCTTATTTCCCTCATTCCACATTTATTGAAATATCACCTAATTATTGAAAAAATCCTTCTATTTAGATATGTTATGAAATGGGCCAAGGAGTAGGAATTTTTTATTAAGGGAACAGTAGATTGTAATTGAATTAGTTTCAAACACCTCCGGTGTGATATTCTTAGACATGAAAACCTCCAGAACCTTAAGTGAGGCACATGTCTTGTCCTAAGGATAATACAGTTTCCCAAATAATGTTGTGAAATCAACAACCACATTACTATTGGGATCTAGAACAACAAATACTCCTCACATACAACCATAAGATACTAAACATGGGTGATTATTTTTATGATTTCTAGCATGGGATAAGTATTCTTATACTATATTCCAAGAAGTATTTTGAATGTTCCATTCAGTGGGATTAGATTGATCATTTTTTATATTTCTTTATTTTTTAGGAAACTTATTTTTGAATAAATATTTATACAATGTATATCTTCTAACTATAATATATTTTCGTACACAAATATGTGTACAACCATTTTTTCCTTTGTCCTCCATCAATTAATTTTCTTACTATTTTGGATATTCCCCTATGAATTTTGATAATATCATTACTTCAAATTTCTCAGATTTTAGGGTCAATGTAGCCAGTGGTTTGGATGTAATTTTTAGGTGTAAACTCTTCTACATATCTGAATCTCACATACCACCATCCATCCTTTTATTAGCTAACAAAATAGTTGAGTTTTCATTCATTTCATGAAACTTTCTAAAATTTTTCTCAATCCCCATTCCCCATTAAAGAATTTTCAATTCTAAAAATAGCCCAACTTATATGTTCATTTGGGGCCATGCTTGATCTTTTTTTGAGGGAACAAACCTCATCATTAGTAACCCCATTGTATTATCTTCATAAAATTTTTAAGGATGAAAGGTTTTCCCTTAAGAATATTTTATAGATGGTTTCAATAAAAATATCTTAATAGTTAAATGATAATTTATTTAGTTGAATTATTGCATGATTGAATAAATTCATGTACTGATAAACCTTTTTTGTGAGTTAACTAAAGAAAATTATAAAAATTTTAATGATACTCTTTTAAAAAGATTTAATTGAAGATATATTTTTAATTTTAAAAATTCAATTCAAGGAAGATATTTAAATAGAAATTTATATCTAAATTATGGGGAAATAAAATGTTGAGGTTTTTGATAACTCATTAGAGGTTATTACACAGTCTTAATTTCTTGATTTCTTGATTCATTTTTAAATTCATTAAGGTGATCCATTTAAAAATAAATTTCATACTAAAATTCAATTCTAGTATCTCACATCAATGAAAAATATTACATTCAAAAATAAATTCCCAAAATGATGATAACACTCTATTATGTTTCAATATAGTTAGTTAATGAATTTCTACCTATATAATTTAAAACCCATTATTTTTTATTGATAAATTCTTCATCCAACATAATAAATTATATAATGATATAGAAATGGATTTAGAGACACTATTTTAAATTAATAATGGAAATTCTAAATATAAAAAAAATTATTCAAGAATGGTAACATTGAAAATTAATCTAGGGAAAAATTTTATTTCTCTCTTTGAAGATAATTATGTCAGGAAGTGTGGATAGGAGAATTTAAAAAATTATTAGTTAGCAACCTCTGCTTATTTGGTTAATATAGATTTTGATATATCTAAATTTTTTATTAATGAACTCCAAGGAATTATTACCTATGTGATTGTTTGAGGGATGCGAATTGATTTAGTGTGAAGATGTTCAGCATACTACTCTGAATCGACCAATTTCAAAATTAATTATAAATTCAAAATAGAAAGTGAATTCAGATACCCGGTGTTCATGGATTTTATGTGACGTGATTGGATAAAATGTGAATTTAATAAATAAATGATTGAATATGTAATTAACTATTTTCTAGGGGAAAATGGAGGCATTTGAGTACATTTCTATTCTACATGACTTTATAGAAATATCAAAACAATTCAACACAAATAAGGGAATAATAAGAGTAAGATAATCAAGATATAGTACCTATAAAATATTTCATAAAACATTTATCCAAGTGGTTATTATCACCCACGAATTGTGTAAAAAATGAAGGGTAAGTTCTAATAATATGGTCATCACTGGGCTTTTTTAACCATTTGTGATTTCCCAATAACTATGAACTATAAAGAGAGGTGGAATAATCGAAACACATGGTCAGTAGAGGATTCACAAAATGGTGTGACTTGGAAAGAATAAACCAACTACCTCTCATATACATCCCCAACCACCCTTTGACATAGTATTATTACCCATAGACACTCTTAGATAAGATAAAAATCTAATAAATATAATAACAGAAAATTTAGGATGGTATATTCAACTGGGAGGGAACTCTTTTCATGGTAAGAAGATTTAAATTGGTGTGAGAAAAGAATTATAATGTTTTTCAATTTTTATTTTCTTATTCTTACTTTATTCCATGAACACCAGCTCTAAATTTTGATTATTTGATGTAATGTATTCATTGAGTAGCTAAATAGCCTCTATTTTTAGAGTTACGGGTTACTATAGAGAATCATTTTGTTGATGTAAAAAACTATTTATGTGTTTTATGTTATGTATATATTCATTTTACAATTTATTGGGGTTAAATTTCCTTTATTCCCAAAAAACATTCTTTTAAACAAAGAACTACAATTTTTTTGACCTATAAGTCAATTAAAAATAATTAATTCAAGGCTATTGGATTAATTTGAAGTCTCTTTAGCACTATTTTTACTATATTTTCAAATATTAGTTATCAGATCAAGAAAAATAATGAAATAACATAGTTGTAATCTACTAGACCAACAAGGTTATGACATCTTTGATTCTTAGTGGAAAAAATCATACAAAATACATTAACACAATTAAAGAACATAATCTCAATAACCTCCCTAAATTTCTATAACCCTAATACACTTTTACAATAAAAATATACAAAATACAATTTTTAACATTTTAAAATATTAGTGGAATTCATATAATGAATGATTTAAAATAGGGCCACATCAAATAACCTTCATCATTTTAACTCAGCCAATTGAATCACTAAAAATGCATTGAACATTCATGTGAAAAAATTATTTATTTTCCTTGAATTTTGACCCTATACTTCTAGTAGGATCATTATAGAGTAAGTAAAAATTCAATTATGTCACCTTTAAAGTTAATATTTGTATAGAATGATACCAACAAAAGAGAATACCCTAAAATTTTCCAACCCACAGGATCCACGGGAATCCCAATTATTATTTTAAAAAACTAGAGTAGGGACACAATAAAAGCGAACTTTGGTATTTTAACCCCAAAATCAATAGGTTTCTTCATCAGGTATCCTTACTAGCAATGTGCATTTGTGGATACCTCTTTCTAGTTCATGAATCATGAAAATCAGTAAGAGTTATGACATTCATGATTTTAGAGTATCTCATAAGTAGAATATGTACTAGATTAGTGATTTTGGAATTATTTCATTTATACTAGTATCTCTACAAAATTTATAAAGGGAAGATCCCATTTAGGATCTTCTTTCCCTTACATGAAATTTTGGGTCAAATCACAAGCCATATACGAGGTTATGAATTTATCAATGGGAAACTAATCCCAGATTCAAATTTCTAAAATTTTATTCAATTCAATATAGAAGATAATAAGTACACATTGATTAAATTGGACTTGTAAAATAACATATGTCTGCACAACCAATTCATTTTTTCATTTAATAGTAGTATCCTTATATTTTAGTATTTATATTTTTTTCATATGAATATTACTATGTTCGATATCTTTATTCACACTCACTAGAATGAAGGTCATGATAAATTAATAATGAAATTAATATTCTTTAAAAAAATATTGATTACATATAGGATATCTATATATTAAATAATACATTAAAACTAACAAAATTTGAAAATTGGGTTGAAAAACATATTATAAAAACATAATGTTTAAGATGGTAAACTTTTTAAAAAAAGTTTAATAATATATTTTGTATTTTCCATTGAAAAATAAATATATAATTTTTTGAAATATAATTATAAAAAAATTAACTACATCATTGAATTTAGAGTTACAAAAATTTACTGATCATGAATTTTTAAGAATTTTTGAAAAATATGGATTTTCAGTTGAAAATGCGTTTTGTAAGAAAATTATAATTTTCATGAAATTACTAATATAAAATAATGACTAATAAGTTCATAAAACCATTTATGTTATAAACTATCAAATTAAGGAATAGATTTTTTAATTTAAATTTATTATGTGAACTTTAAGAATATATTTCCAGCATTTTTAGAACTAAACTAAAAGGTTACTTTAATAAATAAATATGTTTTATGTCTTCCCATTCAATTAATTAATATTTTTGTAATTTTTGGACATGAATTTTTATTAATGTAACATTACTACCCCTTTATTTATAATAAATCCATTTATATTTAAAAAATTATTAAAATTAATAAAAAATTGGTAAAATTATTATCATTTATATTATTAAAATATTTATATTTTTTTGAATAAATCAAATATAATGATGATAATTTTAATTAATTAGCATGGATGAAAGTAAAAGGTACCTTATAAAAATTCTTATCGATGAGAGAAAAAAGATAATGTAAAACCACTAAATCACTCAAATACGTCTCCAACATGAATTTATATGAAAATTTCAGCCTTAATAAAGACCATAATATATATCTATGGAATATGGGAGCTTTAGTAATGAATAATGAAACGAAATAATTCAATAAGTTAATGTAATTCTAAAACTACATTTCCCTTCACCAATATAATGACACACTTACACACCCATCTATCCAATGGCCCGAAGGCCTTCATTTTTTTATTGATTTTGATAATCCACCTTTCAAGGGGTGAGGTGGAACCCTTACACGACCCATAGGTGTAAGTATTACATGGACCATAGGCCTTAGAGGAATTCATTACCCATAGGCTTCAAAAATTACATACAACCTAGACTAACTACTTGGAACTACTCCTCCCCAGCCTCTTCATCGTAAAATCAGTTCTCCACCTTTGCATGGATGTTCGGATAGTCAATCCCATGCATTCACAGTCTTGTCCCAATGGTAGGTTCCATACCCTCTCATTCGTGTAATCTGTTTAGCTTCTGCTATGGTGAAAGATCCTTGATCATCCTCCTTATAGAGCTTGTTCCATGTAGGTTGTCCGGTTTGCATCTGCACTTCAAGATGGCCTGAAGGCCTTGAGGTGGCCCGAAGGCCTTACTGGCCCAAAGGCTTGGGTGGCCCAAAGGCATTAAAGGACTTAGGGACCAAATCGGTGGCCCGAATGCCCAAACGGGGGAGAGTTCTCAGCTTCTTTCCAAATAGTTCTAATAATGTATTTAATTTCACACCACTCATTTATTGAGAAATGGGTTTCTTTAAATCATGTGTACATGTGGACTAACTCTTCCACGAATGAAGAATTTCATTTTTAATCACCACCCAACATTAATAGTTCTAATAATGTATTTAATTAATTATATATATATATATATTATGGTTTTAATAAAATTTATATTAACATTATGTTATATAATATTCTTACTCATTCAATCACTATGAAAAACTTTAGTTTTGTTTGGTGTACTGGCTACTTGTGAAATGTTTTAGTGTTTATATATTAAATGATTAAGTAATTTAATATAATGTTAATTACATGTAATAATATGTAATTAAGTATTTTTTAATGGTTCTAGTGTTATAATATTAATATCTAAGCATTTCTATAATATATCATCATTGTTCAATAAAGACTGCCCAAACAAGTCTGTCTTTCGCATCGTCTTCAAGAGTCATAATTAAAACACTCATGGGATAAAAGTGTAAAACTATAAATAATTGTGGGATATAAATTATATAACTATATTTAATATCATAATTATATACTTGGTATCAAATATCAATGATCTAAATTATCATTACAAATCATTTGTATAACAATTATGTGTGTTAACACCTGATGCTAAAAATCAGCTATAATGAACCACTATATTCATAGAAAATATTTTTAAATAAAGTACATATAAGGTTTATATAGATGAATATGGTTTTAAAATAGATTATTAAGATAGTTATGGTTTTTATATGATGTTATACTGTGATTAACAAATCAAGTAAATGATTTGATATATTTTTTTTCTTAGAATCCATTCATTGAGGTATGTTTTAATTTATGCACAAATTTACTTTTACAAGGTGTATAATTTTTTTTATTTTATCATGAAATATATTTTATCCATGATTTTTTAGGTTTATTCTCGAGATCATTTTCATTCAAACATTTTTTTTAAAATGATACTCAATTCGTAATGTTTTTCTCGACTTAAGTACTTTTTATAGTGGGTCATGAAATATCATCTTAATTTTGATATTCGAAGTCGTATTATAATACCATTACCTTTTAAAATGGTATATATTGTTATATATATATATATATATATTTCATCTCATTATTAATATCCTATTCTTTTATGAAATTTTTCCTCAAATAAAATCATGATATTTATAAGAATAACTCTAATACTTTCCAATGAATATATTGATTACATTTCCATGTTTTACCTATCAAATGTGTGATCTATAACCCAACTTTGTTTCACCTTAAGTGGTATTATTGTTTCCCATCACACATATACATATTAATGTTTTATTACCATTTTTACAATGTGGGTTTCATAAAAAAACTAAATGGATTTTTAATTTTTTTCCCCACATGGATGGTCATCATATTGAGTTTTTCAGTCATATAATGTTATACATGTCCAAAAAAATCATCCATAAGGATTTTTGAAAATATATATTTATGTAAACTAACTGTATTTAAAATTATTTCAAAATAAAATCCTTTTAATATTTTCCACATGGGTCATTTTCTATGGATGGTATCTCTTTTACAATATTATATATAAATATATATTTCCACCATTTTTTTGTTTTATAAGAGAATTCATCTGTATGAATTCATGTTTTCAAATATAAAATTCGTATTCTGTTGATTTAAAAAAATATTATTTCTTAATGTTTTTCCAATCATAAAGAAAATTATTATTTTCAAATGAATTTTCCCAAATCTTCTAAGAGTTTTCATACACAATGTTGTGTTATTGATCAAGGGTAATATTCAAATGATATGATATATCTTTCTTACCTATATAGATTATAGAATTATATTTTATATCTATTTAATGATCCATCACTACTTTGTTTTCATTTTCATCCATGAATATATTAAAGGTTTCTTCCAATTCTATCCTCTCTTATTGGCTTCTGTTCTATTAATTTTATTCATGGGTATTCGTATATGTCACTAATAAATCGACCAAGTTGGTAAATTATTATTTAAAACATATATTATGTTCCTATATAGTGTAAATACAATGTTCTTAATCATCATTTTTGAGTGGTATATACATAGAGTGATTATTAAATAAAAAGGACAACAATTTATTTTCCATGGTTTTAACATGTAATTTTTATTGATGAATTCATAAATGCATCCTTATATGAAGAAATTGTAAAGGTTATAAAACCCATATTATTTCATTAGGTATTAATGATATTTTGATTGAAAAAATGAGGCACAAATATATATGATTTTCATAATGTGACAGGTTTATCGATAATTATATATCCCACAAATGCATTTGGTAATGTTTTTAACTCATGAGATATCACAGTTTCTGGGTTGTGATCCTAGCTAACTTTTGACCATAGGTATTTAGTCTATCCAACTATGTTATGTTAAGGAGGAATATATCCTTGACTTAATATTTTATGTATATATAGTTGATAGATTATTATCATTCCATGAAATTATGTTATAATAATAGTTTAATCCATGTTTTTATGATATCATCTCATTATTCAACTCTATAAAGCTTATGACAATCCCCATTATGATATCATGTTATATCTTGACTCTATCATGTTATGATACATTATTATGTTTATCTATAAAAATAATTTCTAATCACCCATTATTATGTTTCTATTTTCTCAAGTTAAGAATGAATGTATTATATATGTTATTCCTATATAAGAATTTGGTATGTGGAATTTATTAGTAATGTTAAAGACTCTTTATAGACTAATTATATTCTTTTATAGTTTAAAAATGTCCATTTGTTTAAAGGGATTTATATTTGGTAGTTTATGTTATGTACTAACTCTATAAAACTCTAAAATTAAGTGCCCCTTGATTTTTAATATGTGAATTTTATGGTAATCATAGATTTGTATCAAAGAATGTGTTGTATGATACATTTTTTCTTCACCAAATTGGGGAGCGGTGGTCTAAGGGTACTAAAGATGGTAATCTATGAATGAAGAATTTTTTATCACAGTTCAAGGATAAAAATTATCATTATAAAGTATGAATAATACAATTAAAAGTGTTAATACCTGATATAAAAAATAATAAATAATTGACCACTATATTCATAGTAAATAATTACAAATAAATAATATTAAAGTGAAATATAGATAATTATAGTTCTGAAATTGATGATTAAAATAGTTTTGGTTTTTTTATATGAAGATATAATGTGATCAACAAAGAAGGGAGATAAGTTAAGAGATTTTTCGTTTCATATTCCCTTCACTGAGACACATTTTAATTTACACACCAATTTACATTTATATTTTGTGTATGATAACAAATTTTTATGTTATCTTAAAATATGTCTTATTTATTGTATTTGAGGTTAATATTCATGATCTTTCTCCTTAAAGTGTTTTGATTAAAATTTTAATGAATATTTTAATAGTGATTCATGAAATATATTCTTGATTTTGATCTTCCAAGTATATTTTAACAACAATTACCTCTTAAAATGGTACATTTCATTTTACATTATGGATATTACTTCTCATCTTTAATATCCTCTCCTTTGATGAAACATTTCATCAAATAGAATAATGATTTGGATAAGAATAACTCTTATAATATCAAATGTAAATATATTTTTTCAATATCAATGTTTTACATATCAAAAATGATATATTCAACCCAAATATGATTCAACACAAGTTACCATTAAGATTACATTCATACCTTTCCAATTAAAGATCTTTTATCCTTTTTTATGATGTGGGTTTCAAACATGTTTTTAACATAATCTTAATGTTTTCTAGATGGGTGGTTTTAAAAAAAAAATTTCCTTTTATGTAATGTAATCAATGTTTTAAAAAGTATATTTTAAATAACGATTAATGTTATTTTCAATTACACTAACATTATATTAAAAAAACTGAATTTATGTATCCTTAATTTTTTTATATAAATCATTTTCAATTGAAGGAATATCTTTTGTACATTTCCATGTGAACATATCTTTATTCCAAAATTTTTATTTTCTAAGAGTCTTCCTCTCTATGTTTTAATGTTTTGTTAAAGTAAAATCTTATTCTGATAGTTTAATAAAAGATGTTTTTCAACATAATTCAAAGAAAAGGTGAAAATATTATTTTAGAATAATTTATCTTAATACATGTAAGAGTGTTCATTATCCATGTCATATTCTTAATCATGTTTATTATTCAAATGGTACCATCCATCTTCTTTATTTGAAAAAATTATAAAATTCCCTTTTATAAAATTAAGACAATCCATCATATCTTTTATCTTTCTTAATCATCCACTTTTATATGCATGATTTTTTTTATTCCTTCCATGGTGAATGTCCTATCTTATATTACTCTGATTGAAGGGTATTAACCTATATTCCAAACATGTTGATAAAATAGTGAAACTTTTGTCTAAATAATATAAATTATTCTTATATTATGTAAATATCATATTATTAGTCATCATTATTGCATGTTAATTATCTATAATTATATCTATATTTAATGTACACCCATTTATTTTTCATTGGTTTATCATGTCATGTTAATTTATGAAATCATGATCGCTTCCTTGTAAGAAGCACATGTATTGGGTATAAAACCAATTTTATTTTCTTTTGTTTTTTTGATATATTGATAGAAACCATGTGGAAAAATTATTTATGATTTTCATAATGTGATGAGTGTGCCAAGAATTATATTTCCATATAATTAATTGGGTAATGTTTCCATATCATGAGGTATCATTGTACATGAGTAGTGAGACTAGAAATATATGGTGTGTAGGTAGTCAGCCTGTCTGAAAATGTTATGTTAATGGGTTAGGAATGCTTGATTTATAGTTTCATTTTTATGTAGTTTTGAAATTCTTATGAATCCATGATCTTATATTAGAACCATATTTTAATCATTTTTTATTATATCATCTCATTATTTAATTCTCTTAATATTATGATCATCCTCATTATGATTTCATGTTATACCTCACATCCCTCATGATATGAATTCTTATTATGTATACCCTTAGTGAGAGTTTGAGCTCACCCCTTTTTATGTTTCTCATATCCCTAGGTTATGAAATAAAATATTAACTATTTTAATCCTAAAATAGAATATTATATGGATAATTTATGCATGATGTTGAAGAATCAACATGGATTAATTATCTTCTTATATAGTATAATTTTTTTAATTTTTTTATAACACTCAAGATCTAATATTTTATGATTTTTCCTATCTCTCTAAAACAATAAATGTAAATTTATTTTGGATTTTAAATTTGTGAAAGATATTAAATCATAAATGTGTATAAAATCAAGTGTAATATGTTATGTGTTTTTGGTGATAGATTTTGGGATCGTGGGTCTAGGGGAGAAACATGTATCATTCCCTAACATGCACTATAACTGATGATCTGATAGTAAATGTTGAAAAATACACATATTTGATATTTATAATATACAGTGTAATGTCATATATTGTTGATGGGGATATAATTTGTGGGGTATATGGGTAATGAAAATTTGGGTTGTATTATAGACGTATGTAGAAGAAGTTCCCTATACCTTATTAAAGCACAAGAAATGTCCAATATCTCCTCATTTTATTATTTGTTAGTTGATAATGTTACATGAAGAAATATGTTTCAAAGTCAATATTACAATGGTCGATAACATTTTTAGGCATATGACCAAATATTAAAAATCTTGGATTCATCCATAACCATATCAAAATATTCTTGATGTCATTCTCCATTTCAAGTTCCTTCCAATGGCCGAGGGAGAAAAAATAAATATTAGTAAGTGTGGTGATGAGTACTATGAACTAGGGTGACAATTATAAATCCTATGTTTTCTTAGATTCCAATGAATCAAGTGAGGCATATGGGTGTTTCTCATTATACAAGTGTGGTGGATCACCAACTGTCAACCCAACTTAAATTTATATTCCCAATGGTTTCATGGAGATTAGACTCTTATAAAATCAACATTAATTTCAATATTGTTTACCTTTTTTTATCTATGAATTAAATTTCCATAGAAGGGTTTGAAAACTTGTTTTCACTAAATAGAATATCCTATGTGAATTAGATGAGATAAGAAAAATCCTTTTTTATGACCTAAACGTTTTGATCTATTCACTTATAGGAATAAAAATTTATATATATTATGTATTTCTAAAACTGGGTTCTAAATACAGAATAACCAAGGTTGGAGGGGCTAGTAAAATAACACCCTATGAATAAGTGCGATAAATTCACATCTAAATTTATTATTATTTTTATTGATATTTCCATAAACATTATTCAACATTTTTATGGGAGGTAAATGGGGATCAGTTACATATTTTATCTTTAGAATACTAGAATATAGGTATAGTAATATTCTATGATTCTCATTCATGAAAAGGTGTCAGGGAGGAAGGATCACTTAACATAATATAGGCCATGTGTGTGTATTCTTTGATCCTCAATAGTTACCATAGTTACTGTAATCAATTATTATTCCCATAGAGCCTCTGGGGACATCAATTAGAAGAATTGGATGAGTTCATTGACCAAATATATTTACTTGAGATTAATAAGTTGGTATTATATTTTCTCGTTAATATTTGAAGCTTCCTATAGAGCATAATGTTAATTCATTGGATAATTTAGAAATTTTCCCCAGTTTAGGAGACTCTAGAGTACTATCATTCTAAATACATATGAAACATCCTATCATGAAAGGGACATATGCTGAATTAATGGTGGTGGAATCTAATGATTAATAATATCCAACTAATTACCCATCTATATTTTCCATCATCCATTTAGACCCACGTCTAGCAGAAGGCCTTTTAGAGTTCCTTGACCAAGATGGTTATTCCTTATCTAATCTTACTATGACTGTTCCATCCCTATAAGAATGTATTTCAAGTGGATTTATGAACTCTTTTGTTTGAGTGTGCTAACCAATGTTGGCCACCATATGTATCTTTATTTGGTGGTGATTCATTCATATATATGTTAGTTATTTCCCCTAGGATCGTTGCATCATTAGAGTGTGAAATGTACATGGAAAAGAGATACAATATTCTAAATACCTAAACCAGATTTACCATGAGAATACCCACCAACATGGTCTTCTGATGGATTGAAATAAATGAATATGTTTTATTATCTAGGAAATAATGATGAATATTAAAACATATTATAATCTAATTTATTCTTAACATTATTTATGGACACGTTCTATGTGAAACGTTTTGAAACACTATCATAGGTCGAAGTGGCTTGGAGTGCCATTCCATTGATATCTCGATTAGTAGAAATCATGAAGACATAAAAAACTCTATTCTAGCTCATCTGGGAGGAGTTAAAACTATACATTACATGAGTGATTTGTTCATGTATTATAGTTAGTTACCTATAATGGAATTTGATGTAAGCCCTTATTATTATTATTTTTATTAGAGACTATGGTAGTGGGTGTTTAGAGAAATATAAATTATTTTTTTTCATGGCTTCTCTTAGTGATAATAGTGGCCAGCTGCATCATCTTGAACACAACTTCATAACTATGGAATTAATTAGATATCACTACCTTTTCATCCATACCAAAATAAATGAGTAGATCACTACTCAAGATAAAATGATCACCCTCTAGTCAGATATTTTGAACATGGAATCTTTTATACAGTTTTATAATCTCTTATCTATGGTAGATCATAATGATTCTCAATATTAAGTGGTAGAGGATAGGTGGAAGCAACACATTATAGAACAAAGTTCCTTTATGGATAAAATTCACCGAGAACTAGACTAACTTCATCAAGACCCATCCATTAAAAAATGAATTATATGATCATCAATAGTTGGCTGAGGAGGAATAAATGTCCCAGATGTATGGTAATACGAGGGTGGTGTTGTGACTATCTAATGTAGAGTAAAAATTTATATCTTAGGAAAACTGTGTTATTTTCCTTGTTACTCATAACATGTGATAGATTGAAATTTGGAATTAATTGGGAATTCCATGTAAAAATATCTTTATCCACACTTTTATTTATATATAATGAGATAGACTTCAAATTTTGGATATTCCATTACTATTTGACTAGTTAAAGACAAAACCATTACTTTCAATATGTAACAACATGTTATTTTGAAAGAAGAAAATTATGTTTGGTATTATAAACAACACATAACAATATTATTAGAAGATAATATAAAACCTCAAGAAATTATGATATATTTATTTTTATATAAATTTAACCTCTTTGATAACTTAAAATTCATGCAATACCGAGTTTGAAAAAAATGTGATACTATATTGAAATATTATTATTTAAACATTACCATTATAACACGGTCATTAAATTTTTGGTTATGAATAATACTAACTAAATTATGAAAAATATATGGTTTACACATAATAAATATTAATACCTATTTATAAGAGATAAAATTAAATCCATTCTAAACGAAAATAAATGTTTTCAAAAGTACTCTATTTTTTTATAAAAGACGATTAGTCACACTGTGTGCATATAATTTAAAATAAATATTTACCACTTTAATAAAATTTATTGGAAAAAATAAAATTCATTTTTTTAAAATTAAAATAAAAAAATTATCATGGGGTAAATTTTTAGGATTTTTCTGAAATGAAACATTTTTTTGATGAATAATGAAAATACTAAATGCTACGGTAAAAGTACATTTTTGCCACTCCATTGTGACATTTTGAACATGAAATCTTCAACCCAATTTTAAAATATCCTAGTTATAGTAAATCATGACGACTCTTAATATATATTAGTGGAACCTGGGTGGAAAAAAACACATTATAAAACAGAGTGCCTTTATTGATCAACTTCACCAAGAACTTTCATCAACTCATCAAGATCTATCTATTATAAAAGGTAGTATATGAAAATCAATATTTTTTATGGAGTCATAAATGGCTTGTATGTACATTAATACAAGGGTGGAGGTGTAAAGAACTGATGTAGAGTCAAAGGTTGTAAATGTATAAAAAATGATCCATTGTTTCAGGGACTCAGAGTAAGTGATGGCACAACATTGATAATAAATTGGGAATTCCATGTAACAAAAAACCCTTACACACTTTTATTTATATATAATTAGATTTAATATAAATTTTGGATAAACTTTTATCTTTTGACCAATTAAATACAAATATATTACAGTCAATCTGTAGCATCATGTGATTTTAAAAGAAGAAAATTTTATTAAATAACATCAATGACATGAAAAACTACGTTTAGAAAAAAATATGAAATCCTAATAAATTATGATATATTTATTTTAATACAAATTTAAGCTCTTTAAAATCATGTAATTCACGCAATACGGATTCTGAACAAAACACAGTACTTTATTAAAATATTATTATTTAAACATTGCCATTATAATTGAGATGTGAAATTAGAGAGTATTAATAGTACTAACTTAATTATGAAAATTTTATTCTTAAAAAATAAACATAATTCATATATATTTATTTTATAAAAAATTAGTGCCATTTGCAAGAAAAAATACTTTTTTTTGAAAAACTATATTTTTTTCCTAAATGATGCTTACTCGTGCTTTGAGTACAAATTTTAAATTTAATTTTTACAAAAAAAAATTAAAATTTATTTGAAAAAAATAATTTTTTTAATTCGTAATATTAAAATTATCCTATGTTGAATATTTTTTATTTTTTTAAAACACTTATTTTTTATGATTAGCTAAAAATATTAAATTTCAATAGAAAAATTCCTTTTTGTTTAAATTATTTTTATTATCAAATTAAATTTAAAATTGGTTTTAATGTACTATTAGTTCAATTATATAACCATTAATCTAATTTAGTCTATTGTAATCAATTTCATTTCAAATTTATATATAAATAATTTTTGATCTTTTGATCATTTTCTCTTTAAAACCCCACTTTCTCATTGCGACTTCGGGATTAATATTAAATAATAATTTCAACTTATATGGATTAAATTTATAAAAATGTATTCCATATGTATAATAATTATAATTTATATCATATAATTATTTAAACATAATTTTTGACCAAAATTAATAGTGAATGTAGTAAAACATAATTAACGTGATTTAGGTAAAAATTGTTTTATCTGGTGGTTAAACTAAAATAATAAGGGTAAAAATAACCTATAAAAATTTTTAAAAACTATTATATGGAATTATTTCAACCATGAGACATATATAGACCAATGTTAGGACCAATCTAAAAGAAGAGATGGTTTTCTTGGTTTGTCTTTTGTTGGTCTTAAGGAAGTTTTCATAAAGGAAAGACACCTTGCATTTCAAAGAATTCAGAACTTGGAAAATTGAAGATTCGGGACCTATAAGTTGCAATTCTCGGAACCTGGTCTTCGGAGAATTCAGAATCCGGAAATTGAGAAATTCAGAACTAGGAAGTTGAAAATTCTCATAACCTAGAAGTAGTTGAATTCGGAAGTTGGATAATAAGAGATGTGAAGGCTCTAAGACTTTATTACAAATTGTGATGATGATTTTCTGTTTAGTAACTCTAAATTTGTGAGTATATGAAAGTACTCATGATGCAAGCAAAATTTGATCGGAGAAGTCGTACCGAGAATTGGTGTGGTCGTACTGAGAATTGGTGAAGTCGTACTGAGAATCGGTGAAGTTGCACCGAGAACTAGAAGTCGTACCGAGAATTGGTGAAGTCATACCGAGAACTAGAAGTCATACTGAGAATCGGTGAAGTCACACCAAGAACTAGAATTTCGTACCGAGAACTGGTGAAGTTGTACCAAGATGCAAAGTAGTCATACCGAGTATTCAAAATCTTTGATATCAATGGATAAAGAGGAGTCATACTGAGAATGAAGAATTTTTCATACCGAGGAAGCAATGAAAATCCATACAAAGAAGTGATGAATAGTCATACTGAGAATTGAAATGGTGTCATACCAAAGAAGCGGTGAAGAGTCATGTCAAGAATTGAAGTGATGCCGAAGATTTAAGAAGAATGGATCCGAGAAAGTGATGCCGAAGACTCAAGAAGAGTGGATCCGAGAAAGTGATGCCGAAGAATCAAGAAGGGTGGATCCGAGAATATGATGCCGAGAAGATAGATGAGTGAATCCGAGAAAGTGATGCCGAGAATATAGAAGAGTGAATTCGGAGAATATGATGCCGAGAATACATATGAGTGAATCTGAGAAAGTGATGCCGGGAAGACATATGAGTGGATCAGAGAATGTGATACCAAGAAACTTGTGTAATAAGGTCAGATCCAGAAAAGGCCAACGTTCTAAATCAAGAGAAGTGTAAGAATATTTGAGAAGATTCTAGAATCATTGAAAAAGTCTTAATTACTCCTAGATTTCATGAGAAATTAAGATTTGGGTGAATCTAAGTGAGCGGGAAAATATTTTGGTTTCCCGCCTAAGCACACTTTTGAGCACCTATAAAAGGAGATCAAAGTATAAAGTAAATGTGTGATGATGAAGTAGTGAGAGAAGCTCTGATAATCTAGAGAGAGAAAGAAGTGTTTGGCCAAAAGAGTTTCATTGTGGTTTCAATTGTAATGAGAATTTGATATTGGTTGACACCGTATTGACTTTCTCGGAATGATAAAAATCAGAATAAAGATTCAGAATGGGAAGTTCAGACTGAACTAATCGGAATGGGGAATCAGTATTAGGTGACACCGTATTGAGTTTCTTGGACTGAGGAAGATTTTGATTGAAGACTCGAATTGAAGGACAAAATTCGGTTTGAAGAATCAGATTGGGAAAATTTAGAATGGAGATTCGAAATGGGAAGTTCAGACTGTAATTGATCTATCACAAGTCCCAGGAGTCCTTTCCTTTCATCTGGGTAAGGAAGTGAAGATTTGTGATGAACTTGCTTACACTTGTGTATGTGAAAGGAAGTGCAGTTAACATAAGTTATTACAAGAAAAGGGACGTTGCCCTATTGTACTAAGAGGGTGAACATGCACTGAAGTGATTGTTTTACAGTGCTTCATGAGTGTAAGAGTATATCCTACTCATTTTAATCCAAGGATTTTTTTTATTAGTGGATTATATGGTGTTGGATTGTTTCCAACCATACCAAGGACATAGCTATTTTTATTGAATGGTGAACCTTTTAAAATGATGTGTTCCTTTGGATGTGTGCTTGTTTTTTTTCTCAGTAGGGAATTATTTCTTTAACCAGATGCAAAGGTTGTTCTCAATATTAAGGGAACTTACAAAAGAAAAAGGGGTACCACTGATTCACCCCCCTCTCAGTGGTTCATTGCTCCAACTGTGTCCTTACAAGTGGTATAAGAGGGAGGTTCCTTCGTTTTCCTTGCTGATGGAAAATCTAAATTGTATGAATATTAAAGGCATTCCGGTATTCAATGGGAAGAGCAATCACATCAAGAAAAATAGAATGCTACCATATCTAATGTCTATTATTTATGAAGTTCTTGAAGCTGCAATAGTTGGGTTTCCTTCTATTAGTGATAATGTTTCACTTACACCTGTTGACAAGAAGTTTCTTGAGAAAGATGGAAGAGCCAAGAATGCTATATTGTCTTCACTTTCTGAAAGTGAGTTCTTGAGAGTGAAAGGAGTGGCCACATCCAAAGTTATATGGGACAAACTGAAAAACATATATGAAGGAAACACAAAATTCAAGAAGGAAAAACATCAAATATGGTGGTTGACGTATGAAGACTTGAAGATGGGAGAGCATGAATCTGTTGGGGATTTCTTCACTAGGGTGAATGATATTGTTATTACCATCAGATGTCTTGATGAAGAGCTGAAAGAATCTACTATGGTGGAAAAAATCTTGAGGATTCTTCCTGATAAATTTGATGCGAAGGTATATTCATTAGAAGATAGTGACTCAGAGACTCTATCTCTTGATGATTTTCATAGCACACTCATTACTTATGAGATGAGAAGGGAAGAGGATATGAATACCAAGACAAAGGTTGACAAAGAATTATCTTTCAAATCCATGAAGAAGGAGACATATAAGAATATCTTGATTAAAGAAGATGATGGTGACTCAGACTCTGAAAGTGAGGTATGTAAAAATCTTAATGATATTTTATCCTTGTTTTTAAAAATTGTTAAAAGAGTAACAGGTAAATAAAATGGAAAACATACCTTGAAGTGTTTTGAATGTGGAGGCATTGGCCACATTACGGATAACTGTCCTCAAAGGGAGAATGAATAAGACAGTGATGAAGAAGGAAGAAATCCAAGAAAGTTATGGAAGAAGCAGGGTGGTAAAGGAGAGTCAGGGAAAGAAAAGAAGTTCTTCAAATCCAAGAGAAAAAGTTTTCTATCTATAAATGAAGAAGATGAAGAAAGTGATACTGAATCTGAAAAATCAGTTGAGCATGGTGTTGAGAATACTTTCATTGCAAAAATTAATGATGAAGATTTTGGAAGTAGTAGCTTGGAAGAAGAATAAAGTCATATTGAGATGTATCTGAAAGAAGAATTGAAGGAATGTTTAAGGAAGATCAGAAGGCTGGAGAAACTTAACAAAAAGTTGGAAGATGAATGTTCCTCAGCATACAATCAATCTAATGTTAAATAAGAACTTGAGAAAGATCTTGAAGATTTGAAGAAGTCTCTTGAAGATGAGAAAAGAGAAAATGAGCACATGATAGTTAAGCTGAAAGCAGAAGAGGAAGAATTAGAGATTGTTCAAAAGAAGCTCTCAGAAGTTGAATTAAGAAACATATGTTATCAAAAATCAACTACTAATGTAGGTGAAAGCTCTCAACAAGAAAATCCTGAGAAAATTCAACAGAAGAATAAAGTGTTTGCACTGAAGAAGAAAGATGAAAAAGCTATTTATGTGGCCAAGACCATTGTTTATGGGAACTCAGAAGTTTCAAGGAAACATAAGTATAACACTGGTGGAAAATAAGTAAAATCAGAGAATGAAGAATTCTAATAGAACAATCTTTCTAACAAAAGAATGGTTGGTGGGTCTGAAGAAAGAGTAACAAAGAAATATCAGTACAAAAGCTTTAGAGGAAGGTACTCCTTCTATGGGTACTATTGGTTTTGTGGTGGATTCGGACATATAACGAATATGTGTTGGTTCAATCAACATTATTACCAACACCCCACAAGTTTTGAAAGGAAGTGATTGAGGGGGAGTCAATCTACTCAAAGAAAGAATAGTGAGAAAGTTTTCTTGAAGAAAGTTGAGAAGAATGAAGTCAAGACAAGAAATAGTTTCCAGCCTCTGGAGACTATTTGTGAAAGGTGTGAACAACCAGGACATCTTGAAAAAGGATGTCTTGTGCTGTTACCAGCTCAAAAAAAAGTTCTTAATTCTCAAAAGGTGAAGGTGAATAAATAAGTAAAAGAAGAAAAAGCTCTTGTTGTTGAAACTGCTCTAAAAGTTACAAAGGAATAACGACCTTGGATATGTGATAGTGGGTATTCTTCACATATGACATGAGACTTTAAGTTGCTAAATAATGTGAATAATTTTAAAGAAGTCACTGTGACATTTGGAAATGATGAATCTTTAAATATCAAAGGTGTTGGATCATCCATCATTGGGAAGGAAAAATTGAAGTCCCGGAAAACTCTGTATGTTCATGGGCTGAAGCACAACTTGCTGAGTGTATCACAATTGTGTGATGATGGTAACAAAGTTATCTTCATTAAATATGGGTTTGTCGTGAAAAGTGAAGAAGATGGGGAGATTGTTATAAGAGGACAACGAACCAAAGGGAATCTATTTTAGGTTGTAAATTCACAAAACTCTTGTTACATGAGCTTAGTGGAAGAAAATCAGTTTTGGAACAGAAGACTTGGACACATGTATCAGAGAAATATGAGCAAGTTATCTCAAAGGGACAATGTTTGAGATATTATATATTTTCCAAGAAGAAGATATTGGTGTTTCACTACTTGTCAGAAAGGAAAGATTACAAGTGTTGTGCATAAGAAGGTTAAATTATTTTCTAAACAACCCCTTGAACTAATACATTCTGATATATGTGGTCTGATGAGAAAACAATAAACAAATGAATAAAAGTACTTCATCACCTTCATTGATGATTTTACTCACATTACATGTGTTATGTTTATGAAGCACAAGTCAGACGCCCTGAAAATGTTTAAAAGATTCAGAAGAAAAGCTGAGAATGAATGTGAGTACTCTATGAAGAAGTTGAGAACAGATAATGGTGGTGAGTATATAAGTAAATAATTTGAAGTCTATCTTGAGAAGCATGGAATTTTGCATGAATATAGTGCTCCATATACACCTCAACAAAATGGGGTTGCTGAAAGGAAGAACAGAATCTTGGTAGAAATGGGAAGAACCATTTTGCTTGAACATGGCCTTACTCATTACTTTTGGAGGCAAGCTACAAGTACAACAGTTTATATTCAAAATCGACGTTTCTACAGGGCCCAATCAAACAAGAATTCATATAAACGTTTCTATGGAATTACTCCAAGTATGAAGTATGCTAATGTTTTTGGGAGCCCATGCATTATAAAGAAGAAAGGTGGAAACTGTGGAAAATTCGAGCAAAAAGGAGAAGATGGAATTTTTATTGGTTATACACCAGAAGGAAGAGGATATATATGTTTCAACAAAGAAACAGGAAGAATGGTGGATTCAGTTGATGTAAGGGTCATTGAAAATCTAGGGAAGGATAAGCATTTACAGACAGACAAGGAAGATGAGGAAGATGAAGTTAACAATTCTGATAAGGATGCAATGAATTGTAATCCTAATCAAGATAAAGAATCAGATTCAACCATATAAAATGATGAGGAAGGAACATGAAAAACTTATCCAAGATTGATTAAACAAGTGCAAGCTCAGAACATAATTGGTGATCAATGTCACATGGTTCAAACAAGAAGAACAAGTAATTCCATATCACATACTTCCTTGTATTCCAAAGTTGAACCAAATGATGTTAAATAAGCCTTTGAGCACCCAGAATGGGTTAAAGAAATGAATGATGAATTGGATCAGATTGAAAAGAATGATACATGGGAACTCATACCCAAGCCTGAAAATAATAACATTATTAGCACAAAGTGGGTATTTTGGAACAAGATAAATGAAGAAGGTGAAGTTATCCGAAATAAAGCAAGATTGGTTTGCAAAGGCTACTCTCAGATTGAAGTAATTGACTCTGAAGAAACTTTTTCTCCAGTGTCCATATTAGAAACTATCCGAATCTTTCTTGCTATTTCTGCACAACGCGACTACAAAATCTTTCAAATGGATGTCAAATCTGCATTTATTAATGGTGATCTTAAAGAAGAAGTTTATATTGAACAACCATGTGGCTTCGTTGTTGGGAAGGATGAAAGTTATGTGTACAGGTTGAATAAATCCTTGTATGGTCTAAAGCAAGCTCCAAGAGCATGGTATTATAAACTCGATACTTTTTTAAAATAGATGAACTTAAAGAAAGGAATATTTGATAGAAATCTGTACATCAAGAAAATCCAGAATCTTTCTATCATTGTGATTGTCTATGTTGATGACATTATTTTTTCTGGGAATGATGAAATAAGCTGTAAAAGGTTTGGTGAATAAATGAAGAATGTCTTTGAGATTTCCATGTTGGGTGAAATGAGATACTTTCTTGGGTTACAAATCTTCCAACAAAAATAATTCATTTTTCTCTCCCAAGAAAAGTATGCTAAGGAACTTCTCAAGACGTTTGTTATGGAAAACTCAAAACCTTTATCCACTCCTATCTCAGTGGGAACAAAGCTAAGAAATAATGATGAAGGAAAAGAAGTTGATCAGAAAGAATATCGAAAGCTGATTGGAAGTTTGTTGTACCTGACTGCATCAAGACCAGATATTTTTTTTGCTGTTACCTTATGTGAAAGATTCCAGAGTGCTCCTAAAGAATCACATCTTGTTGTTGGAAAAAAATTCTCAGATACATAAAAGGCACAGTAGACTTTTTAATCAAGTATAGTGGTTCAAATAACATTGATTTTTTTGGATATTCAGATGCAGATTGGAAGGGAAATATTGATGATATAAGATCCACATCTGGTGGATTGTTCTTTATGGGAAAAAGTTGTGTTGGCTAGAACTCAAATAAGTAGAATTATGTGACACTCAGTAGAGCTGAAGCTAAATATGTTGCTTCCACCATGGACTTTACTCAACATATCTGGATGAAAACATAGTTGGAAGATTTTTTAGTTGAAGTGAAGTTTCACTTGCTCTTGGGTTGTGATAATCAAAGCACAATTAATCTTTCCAAAAATCCAGTCCAACATTCTCGATCGAAGTATATTGACATCAAATATCATTTCCTCAAAGAGCATGTGGAAAAGAATGAATTGAAACTTGAATATGTTTCATCTGCTGAACCAGTTTCTGATATTTTCACAAAACCCTTGCGGAAGGAATCATTCTCAAGATTGAGGTTAAAAATGGGTGTCCAACCTCTTTCTCTTCAAGGCTAAGGTGTATTGTTTCGTCCCCATTCTTCTTACCTTTGGATTGTTTTGTCAAGGGGGAGAAGTTTTTTTTTGTATCATAAATCTATTGTTTAAAGAGAGAGTTGTGGGTAAGATGTGAACTTAGCAGTGTTTGTGTTTGTGAACTTTTCTAACTATTTGATTGGAGTGGTTGTAGGAATGAAATTGAATTTGTTTATAGGAAGAATGAAGATGTTAGAAAAGGAAGATCAATATGTCATATTCACTACCCTATGGACAACATGGTTTTGCTGTCAATGATTCTTGTTTCCTACATCGAGTTTTCCCACGTAGGCTTAGAATTATTGATAAGTAATCCATTGCTTGAGGTTTCAAAGTTTGGTGATTTATGAAAACTTGGTTGACAACAAAATCCAAAGGGGGATATTGTTAGGACCAAGCTAAAAGAAGAGATGGTTTGATTGGTTTCTATTTTTTTGGTCTTAAGTAAGTTTTCATAAAGGAAATACACCTTGCATTTCAAAGAATTCAGAACCTGGAAGATTGAAGATTCGGAACCTAGAAGTTGCAATTCTCAGAACCAGGTGTTTAGAGAATTCCGAATCTAGAAATTGAGAAATTCGGAACCAGGAAGTTGCAAAATCTCAAAACCTGGAAGCAGTTGAATTCAGAAGTTGGCTAAAAAAATATGTGAAGGCTCTAAGAATTCATTACAAATTGGGATGATGATTTTATGTTTTGTAACTCTAAATTTGTGAGTATATGGAAGTACTCACGATGCAATAAAAAGTTGATCGAAGAAGTCGTACTGAGAATTGGTGAGGTCGTACCGAGAATTGGTGAAGTCATACCGAGAATCGGTGAAGTCTCACCGAGAACCAGAAGTCATATCGAGAATTGGTGAAGTTATACCGAGAACCAGAAGTCGTACTGAGAATCGATGAAGTCACACCAAGAACCAGAACGTCGTACCGAGAACTGTTGAAGTAGTACCATGATCCAGAGGTGTCATACTGAGAATTCATAATCTTTGGTATCAATGGATAAATAGGAGTCATACCTAAAATGAAGAATTTTTCATAACGAGAAAGAAAATAAAATCCATATCGAGAATTGATGAAGAGTCATACTGAGAATTGAAATGGTTCCATGCCGAAGAAGTGGTGAGGAGTCATGTCGAGAATTGAATTGATGTCGAAGACTCAAGAATGATGGATCCGAGAAATTGATGTCGAAGACTCAAGAAGTGTGGATCCGAGAAAGTTATGATGGAGAATCAATAAGGGTGGATCCAAGAATATTATGTTGAGAAGACAGATGATTGAGTCCAATAAAGTGATGCCGAGAAGACAGAAGAGTGAATTTGAGAATATGATGCCTAGAAGACAGATGAGTGAATCCGAGAAAGTGATGCCGAGAAGACAGATGAGTGGATCCGAGAATGTGATACCATGAAACTTGTGTAACAAGGTCTGATATAGAAAATGCCAAAGTTCTAAATCAAGAGAAGTGGAGGAAGATTCGAGAAGATTCTAGAAGCGTTGAAAAAATTTTAATTACTCTGAGATTTGAGGCGAAATTATGATTTGGGTGAATTTAAGTGAGCGGGAAAATATTTTGGTTTCCTGCCTAAGCACACTTTGGAGCACCTATAAAAGGAGATCAGAGTACAAATTAAATGTGTGATGATGAATTAGTGAGAGAAGATCTGATAATCTAGAGAGATAAAGAAGTGTTTGGCAGATAGAGTTTCATTGCGGTTTCAATTGTAATGAGAATTTGATACTGGTTGACACTGTATTGAGTTTCTTGGAATGAGAAAAATCAGAATGGAGATTCAGAATGGGAAGTTCAGAATGAACTAATCGGAATGGGGAATCAGTATTGGTAGACACCGTATTGAGTTTCTCAGACTAAGGAAGATTTGGATTGAATAATCAGATTGAAGGACAGAATTCGGATTGAAGAATCGGATTGGGAAAATTCAGAATGGAGATTCGGAATGGGAAATTTGGAATGTAATTTATCTATCTCAAGTCCAATGAGTCCTTGCCTTTCTTCTAGGTAAGGAAGTGAAGATTTGTGCTGAACTTGCTTACACTTGTGTATTTGAAAGGAAGTGCAGGTAAAATAAGTTTTTACAAGAAAAGGGTCATTGCCTATTGTGCTAAGAGGGTGCACACGCACTGAATTGACTGTTTTATAGTGCTTCACGAGTGTAAGGGTATATCATACTCGTTTTAATCCAAGGATTATTTTCTTAGTGGATTGTATGGTTATGGATTGTTTCCAACCATACCAAGGACGTAGCTATTCTTATTGAACAGTGAACCTTGTAAATTGTTGTGTTCCTTTGGATGTGTGCTTGTTTGTTTTCTCAGCAGGGAATTATATCTTTAACAGGAAGCAAAGGTTGTTCTCAATATTAAGGGAACTTAAAAAGAAAAAGGGGTACCACTGATTCACCCCCATCTCAGTGGTTCATTGCTTCAACAGGGTCCTTACAATCAATAATGGACCATTTTTTACCCTTGGTACATGTGAAAAATTTGCGATCTTTCAATTATTTTCAAAAATACCGAGTGTATCCTTTCCCCCATCTATAAAGGCCACCCCCTTTACTCCTCTCTTAACACCTTAAAATTGCATTGGTTCATCCATTAAAAAAAATACTTCCCAAAATATCTTCACTTATCCTAGAAGCCTTATTCTTAGAAGAACTCCAACCTAGAAAGGCTTTTTGTGAAAACATACTAAGGATACCCAAAGATGAGGTAACGTTCTTCAGTGATCATTTTTATATTATTTTTTTTCTATTCCTCCTTCAATTTTTATTAAAAATAAATTACATTATAAAATCACAATATTACATGTACCTATATGTTAATTTGATAATTTATTAAAGAAAATCATTTCCCACATCCATTAAATGGGTTAAGATATCATTATTTGTGTGTACGGTGGACTACTTCCCTAGGAACTAATGTCATTCATTTTTCATTACCACCTCTCAGGATTTGGAATGGTGATGGATATAAATTATATTTATAAAATAATTATGTAAATGAATTCATTATAATATATATATATATATACATTTTTAAATTCCATTCCATAAAGAATATGATAACGTCGCTCATGTGTATGGTGGACTACCCCCTCACGAAGCGATGTGAATCGCTCTTCACTAACACATTAAATGGAAGGTAATAATGTAAATAAAATGAAAATATATTATATACATGAAATAATTATGATATTCATGACATATTTATAATTCTTTAAATATAAAATATCATTTTATTTCTTAGATTTTTACTAATATAAAATGTGACAACGTCATTCATCTATGTGTAGAATACCACTTTCAAGAAATGATGTGACTCTTTTTTCATAAGAAAACCTCATGGATGATATATATAATTATATTTAAATAAATATAATGGTGCATATTATATTTTTATCAGTATCTAATGGTAAAATAATACTTACCTTATTTCCCTAATGATTATCATGAAATGGAATCGTTAGTCATGTGGTTGTACAACTTACTCTCTAGATGATAATAACATAATTAATTTCACAAAAAATTAATTATTAGTATTTAAATTTTAATTAATGTATAAATATGATAATTATTCTTGATATATTAAAATAATTACCTCTTTGACCATAGTCATCCTACCAAAGTTGATTTTGACACATAAGCCAAATATGGTCCAAAAAACTGATGTAAACATAATTGTTTATGTAATTTTACAAAAAATTATAAAAGTGAAATAAAATGAATAATAAATATTAAAAGGTTTATCAAACTAGTTAATAATTAACATAAATATATTATTCCATAATATAATGGCACATACGACTTGTCAGACTCAAGGTAAGGTACTTTGTCTCAATATCTTTTTGTTGAGGCATATTTTGATATTATACACCTATACTATTTAATCAGATGTATATAAATCACCATTGACATGTTATATCATGAATTTATGTATTATCATGGAATTTAATGTTTTATTTAAGGTTATTATTTAATGGGTTTTTTTATTCAAGTGTTTCATAAGTGATGAGGGGATTCTCTTTTTAAAAAAAATCATCTTTTAAAGTTTTCTTTCCATGTTTTTATCTCTATTGTCCATATTTTTAATATTATTTTACTAATTATTTTATTAAAATATAAAATATATATAAATTAAATTTTATGTCTCCTTATATATATTTTAAAAAGGTTTTCATAAGGAATATTTTAACCAAATTTATATGGAACATTTTGAAAAACAACAAAAGGAATGTTCTTTTCATAATGTACATGATATCAATGACTTTTCCATCATCATGGAAATTATTTTTTATCTATATTCATTTTCAATCATTCAAGTTTTCTTTAATAAAAAATAAGATTTATCTTTTTTTGGTGGATTGGTATTTGAAAGTGTTTTTTAATAAATAGGGTGCTTTGGTATTGAAAATGGGTTTTTTAAAGAAAATTCTATTTTTATCTAACTGTGATTTTCATATGGGTTAAAAGAGTTTTTCAATGGGATTTAGAATGAATGTTTTTAATTCATGATATAGTACTTGAGAATTATATTAAACGGGTTACCTCTATACATATTTTTTAAAGGTTACATCCCCATTATAGCTCATGAGTGATCCTTATATAGCTTATACAAAGGGTTGATCCCAATTATAGCTCATGAAAAATAGGTGAGCTCGAAATTTCTTATATGAAGGGTGATCCCAATTATATATTTCCAATGAATCGGGTAATGATCATACTAGATGTTGGTCTTATGGTTATTTTTATTAAATAGGTTTTGAAAGAGTTTTATTAATATGATGCTCTATGTCACCAGAAAAGGGGGTTTAGAGGATTTTTATGGGACTTAAAGGCTCTCTTTTAGAGAAACATGTGTGCATTTTCATGTGAAAATGATTTATTTTATATTCTCAGTGAAATTTTAAGTTAAAGGTAAAATTTATAATCATTTTACAATTTTCCAATAGAATAATAGATTTATTTATTTTTTAAGTCCCTTTATAAGATTTTTTCGGATCCTCCCATATTTTTTATTTTTTTCACAGGGTTTACAAATATGTAATGGAAATTAAGAATTCAAGTTAAATGATGTATAGATTTTCCATAAAAATAAATCATGTAATATTTTAAATGTTTTTTATTATGGTAAAAATGGATTCAAAGTAGAAGCATCCACTTTTTATTATATTATTTTGCAATGTATGACTTATGACCTCATTCTCTAAAACACTAAACCAAAAAAGATCCTTAAAGTGAAAGAATCCAAATTCAAGAATAAAAATCAAGATTATGTAATGATAAAGGTCACTTCATTATATTTGGTATCAAAATATGGTTTAGATAGAATTATAGGTTTCGATAATGTTAGTTTCATTCCCTTGGAATATTTTTTCTTATGGATAAGTTGAAATGACATAACATATTATGATTACCATGTTACATCATCTAAACTTGGTTTATTCAAAATGGTTTTCTATTGAAAATATAGGTAAAATGAAGTAGGAAGGACATGAGAGGAAAATATCCTTCAAAATCAGCATCATGAGATGGTTATAATTTGAACATAACAGTTGTTTTGAGTGATTGATCATTTGAAACAAGATATAAATGGTGGTAGTGTCCATGAAATAGAGTAACCTGATCTAAAATGATAGAAAATGTCTATAATATATTATTTCAATTGGTCACATCCCTCATCATTTAGTGGATTATATGTCCCTATGGTATCCAAATTATGGATCAATTCTTTAAAGAAGATATTGTATGTCATGAGATGTTCAGAACATTAAAAGGTATCTCTTTACATTAATCATTTAGAAGGCGATGTTAATCGATGTGGGTAACTGGTTTAGAATACCAAAGAAAATAATAACTTTTATACTATGGAATGGAATACCTTTATAAATGTTTTACTTGATAACTATTTCCATAGGGTTGTTAATCTCAGGATGGTGAAATAATTCGTGGAATTTAGGAAAAAGGATGAAGATTCGATGTCCACATTTGGAGACAATTTTCTAATATTGGGTAGGGTTGTACTTGATATTTTTCTAGATATTGATATTAGAATTAATATATTTTAATCCGGATTAGAATTAGGTTCATGGGGATATTTTTCCACATTATAATTTAAATGTTATTATAAAGTTTTTAGTTGTGCTGAGAAAGTTGAGATGGAGATTTCTAAAACATATGTTTCAGGAGATGAAAAGAGTAAGAAATTATCAATGTGGAATGAAATAGAGAATCAATCAACTAAGAAACCTATAGGTAATCATAAAGTTTTATCTTTGTATAGTAAACTATATTTCAGGGAATGAATATCTGGGTATAGAAATTGTTACCAATGTGGTAAGTTTGGTCACAAGGTTTTTTGACTACAAATAAAATAGTCCTGAAAAATCTAAGAATGAGGTAATAAGTAGCCATTGAACAATGATATTTTTTAGATATAATGATTTATTAAATTATACTAACATGTCTTATAAGATATATACTATGGGTGGGAATCATCATGTTCGGATGAAAAAGGGTTAAAAAAATCATTTTCTACATCTTCAATTGATTTTTGTCCCTCTGGTGAAGGGATGAAAACTCCAAGGGATGTGAGTATTTTTCAAAGTTTGATCATAATCACAATGAATTCGGCTCCCCAATTTTTATTTTCTAAATATTGAAAATACTTTGGGATACGTTTATTCAGTTTTTATAGATATATGAGTCATATGTTTTAAATAAATAAAAGTTATTTGAGTCATAATTCCTTTTCATTTTAGAGACATTAGTTTAAAGGTATTAATATATTTTTAGGAAAATATTATCATTAATGAAATTCTAATAATATTCAAAAATTATTATTATACCTTGTGAAAAAATGGTTGAATTGAAATCCATTGTAAAAATTTTATTTAATGATTAATTTAATTTCAAGGATATATATAAAGTTTTTGTGGGAATTTTATTGTAATAATTCTAACATAGTTTAAAATGGAAATCATGAATGTTGTGTGGAAACTCATCAGGTTTAGAATGGATACTAGGTTTGAACCCAAGGCCGAAGGGCAATAATGATTTAACACCTACCACCGACCTACACAATGTCCCCATTTTTATAAAAAAATTTAGATAAATGATTTAAAAAATAAATATTAATGATTGAAAAGTGGTGTTACCTTTGAGGTTTGTATATTAATTTATTATATTGGATAACATGTGCTAGCCATTATTGTTGTGGAAACTGGTAAGAGATATATGAAAATAGTTTTCACACTTTTATTGATATTATGACCAGTTAAAATTAAATTTTAGTGAATTATGAATAAAATTTTGATTTTTTGGATCTTCATTTCATGGTTTAAGGGTTTAATTGGAAATTTATCAAAGAAAAAACAAATTATGAAATTGTTTTTATGAATTATAAATGTATCAAGTAAGTATATTTCCCTATATTCTTTGAAATTAATAGAATTACTCAACTTTAGTAAAAGGATCTTGAATAAAACTATTATCCTATTGAATTCATATATAAAGAATCATATGGTATTTTATATCATTAAGGATTTATTATTTGGAGTCTCGTAACGTTAATATGATCATCAAATTTCTATTAATCAATGACATCAATTACTTCATATAATTATTTACACTTTTCATCAATGTTCATATCTTCAATTTCCCCCAAAGGTCTCCTAATTATGAACCTAGTTATGCATTATTTCATATGACCCTTGTACATCCCTTTTAATCATATCTAGATGTTTTTTAATTAACCATTTTTATAACGTGGTTTTACAACAAAATTATTTTCAAATTTCCTTCTGTTTATTACCAAGATAAATCTCAAATTGGGAGGATGAAAATTATTCAAGGGGGGAAGATGTTACACTGAGATTTTAAAAGAATAAAATTATGTTTGATAGTATAAATGCCAAAAAAAATAACATTATGTGAGAATTTAACACACCAATAATTTAAGATATATATTTTCTAAAACAAATTTAATATCTTTGATTTATTGTAATGCACGCAACACTGAGTAAAAACGAAACATGATACTCTATTGAAATATTAGTTTTTAAATACTAACAATATAAAATTACCATAAAATTGGAGAGAATGAATAGTAATAAATAAATTATATAAAGTATATGGTTTACACATAAATTAAATTGATATCTATTTATTAGAGATAATATTATAACCATTTGAAAAAATTGAAATATTTTATGAAAAACTGTATTTTTTTCTAAAAATGTTTAGTTTCCATTTATGCAAATAATTAAAAATAATTTTTTACTAAATTAAGATAATTTATTTGATAAAATAATATTTATTATTTGAAATCATAATATCAAAATTATTATAGTGTGATTTTTTAGGATTTTTTAGAAGTTTCATTTTTTGATGAATAATGAAAATTAATAAATTTTAATTAAAAACTACATTTTTGTTTAAATTTTATATATAGTCAAATTAGATTTTAAATTGGTTTTAAAGAAAAATTATTTCATTTATAAATAAATTATTCTAATATATAAAATTTTAATCAATTTCATATCAAATTATGATTTGAAAACTTTGTAAACTTTTCATCCTTTACTCTTTAAAAACATTATTTCTCATCTTGTCTACATGATTAATATTGAATTATATTTTTTTACTTATAAAAATAGAATTTAGAAAAATGGATTAAATATTTTTATCTTAATAATTTATTTTATGTAACATTTTCATGTTAATATTTTTACCAAAATGAATAATGAATGCAGTAAAAATTAATTTTCACAAATAAGGTAAAAGGTGGTTTTTCCGTGGGGTGAAACTAAAATAATAAGGGTCAACATGACCAATACGGCTGTCTAAAAACAATTTTATATACCAATTTCTACAATTAAACCTCTAATATTATATAATGGCTCCTTTTTTACCTTTTTTACATATTAAAAATATGAGATCACTCAATTCTTTTCAAAAATACCAATTGTGTCATATCTCCCACTTATAAAAGGATACCCCCTCTCCTTCTCTCTTCACACCTTCAAAACCCTTATTTATTCCAAGAACTAACCAAATAACTTTAAAAAATCTTAAAAATAATCCATGAAGCCTTATTTTATTCATAAATATAAACTATAAATTACATTTGTGCAAACTTAAGGAGGATACCCGAAGAAGAGGTAACATTCTTCAGTGAGCATTTCTGTTTTATTTCTCTAACCACCTAATTTAATTATTTATAAACCTTGATTATATAATAATATAATTATATTACATATAATATTTTTTTATTTCAATGTAATAACATAAATAATTTCCCTCTTCCATAAAACTTGTTTTCAATTCATTATTTGTGTGTACAGAAAACTATAGACTCAAGAACCAATGTCATTCATTTTTTCATTACCACCTATCACAGGTGGTTATGATGATGGAAAAAAGTATATATATATATATATAGATATTATCAATAACATAATTATACCTATGGATTCATTATATCATGTATAAATTTTTACATTACAATCTGCAGAGTATCAGATAATGTTCCTCGTCTGTACGGGAGACTATCCCCTCACAAGGAAATGTGATTCATTTTTCACTAACTCATTACCTAAAAGGTAATAACAATAACGATAATGAATATATGTGATATAATTTAAATAATTATTCTTTAAATGAAATAATTATTATATTCATGACATATTTTTCATTATTTAAATATAATATATCATTTTTTTCATACCTTTCGACACATTGAAAAAGTGATAATGCCATTCATGTACGTGTGGACTACCACCTTCACGTAGCGATGTGACCGTGTTTTCATGGTTGCACCATAGTGATGACATATATGATTACATTTAATAAAATATTTTTTTTATATTGTATATTATTATAATTATGTAATGATATGACATTACTTTCCTAGTTTCCATAATGATTTTTGAGAATAGAAAAGTTACATATGTGTATGTAGAACCTATCATCTCTTTGATCGTAATGTACTTCATTTCTCAAATCCGACCTTCATTATTTTTCATAATGGCATAATTTATTTTTCAATATGATAATTATGTCATGATAATTTTTCTAGAGGTATCTAAATAATTACCTTGTTGATCTTAGTCAAACTTACAAATTCATTTTTGACACATATGCTAAATATGGTAAAAACATTTGATGTAAACTTAATTTGCAAATTAATTGCACAAAACATTTTAATATATAAAATTAAAATAACAATATACTTGGAAAAGATTTTCAAACAATTAAATAATTAATATATGTTTATAATTCTATAATATAAAGACATACATGACAACATGGACTTAATTTAAGGGACTACATCTCAATTTGTTTCATTGAGGAATATGTTGTTGTTACACATATGTACTCTATCACAAGGTGTATATAAATCCCCATTTACAAGTTACATCATAGATATATTTTTATAGTAGTATTTAATGTTTTTTAATGTTACTATTTAATGGGATTTTATATTCAAGTGTTTTCCAACTGATAAGGGACTTTTCTTTTTAGAAAAAAATATTTTAAATTTTCCCTAAAAACTCCTCTTATTTTGACTTGTTTTTAAAATTATTTTATTATTTTTCTATATTGAAATAAAATATTTACAATTTATATTTTATTCCTATTTTTACTTTATTTTAAATTTTTTTGAAAGAAATATTTTAAGTGTTTTATACTGCGTGTTTTTAAAATTGAAAAAACGAATGTTCTATTTTTAATATACACGACAAAAAATAATTTTCCACCAACATTGAAATTATTTTATTTCTAGATTCATTTTCAATATTTTATTTTTTCTTCTATGAAAACCCATCTTTTTCATTTTTTTGTAATGATTTTTTTTCATTGAAAGTAGTATTTTTTATTAAAAATTGGTTTATAATAGAAAAGTGTATTTTTAACCAAAAGTGTTTTTTAGATAATTGTAAAATATATCTTAGAGGTATTTATGATGAAATTATATAATCCATCATATGGTACTAGGACATTAAATGGAACTGGGGATCCAGATATAGCTTATATAAAGGTTTGATCCCCATTATAGATCATGTGTGAGCCTGATATATCTTATATGAAGGGTTGATCCCCATTATAGCTCATAAAAATGGGTGTTCTTGATATGGACAATATGAAGGGTGATACCAATTATAGATTTCCAATGATTTTCGAAATGATTATATTGGATGTCGGTTATATGGGTTTTCATATTATTTGGTTCATGAAAGTGTTTTATGAATATGATTATCTAAGTCACCAAAAGGGGGTTTTAAATACAATCTATGTTTTTAAAGGATTTATTTCATAAAAATGTCTGTGTATTCTATGTGAACATTTTTCATCTCAAATTTTCAAATATTTTTTAAGGTTAAGGTAAACATTATATGAGTTTCTATCTTTTCACGAGACTAATGTATTTCATTCTTTTTTATGTCCCTTATTTCACATTTTGTGTTCATAACACATTTTAAAAATGATTTTCAAAGGGTTTAAGGATTTGTAAGGTAAAGGAATAAGTCATGTTTAAATCCATGGATATTTTCCATGAAAATAAATCGTGATTAATTTTTTAAAAACTAATTATGGAAAAATAGATACTAATTAGAATTTTCCAATTTATATTATATAGTTTTTTTAATTTATAATTTATTATCTAATTCCCTAATACGCTAAACCTAAATATATCCCAAAAGTTAAATAAAGTAAATTCATGAAAAAGAATCAAGATTAATGCATGTTTATGGACCGGTCTTTATACAATCATTAATAATTTTTTTAGTTGATGTCCCATCATGATCATGAAACCATTACTATATATGAAACTCTATAAGAGTTATCAAGATAATTGAATATTATAAACATTGAATAGGAAATGAATAAGAAAATAATGATCCCTAAATGATTAGTTAAAAATGAAATGAATTATAAATCAATATAAAATCATTCAAACATGTTCCATTAGATGAATATATTTATACTAATTATAATCGTGTATACACTATCAATATACACCAAGTATAATCTTGTGAGATAAATAATCGCAATGTAGTCTCCACTAAAACATGTAAACATAAAAAGAAATAGGTATGCCAGATATTGAAGAATAAATATGATCATTGTAATGTGTATTTATCTTAATTATATATGAGATATGATTTCATCTTTGATGTATTATTATCATATGGATATATGTAGGAAAAATATGGAATCTTATGTACCATAAACATACACAATACTAAGATTATTCAAATATGGGAAATTTGAATGAATCCTCATGATGAAAAACATAAAGGGGAATCATTGATTGATTATTCCAATGTTTGGGAGGGAAAGTGTACCTTGATCTCACAACATTTTGAATCACACTTGTGTAATTAAAAAAATATTTGGGAGGTAATAGATGGGTTCTCTAATATTGACCATGGTGAGATACCTAGGGATCAAGAAATGACCTTTTTCAAGGTCATATAGTATAATATAATTTTTTTTCTCTTTGAACACTAATTTCAATCTTGGTTATGTGAGATGTATGGACAATGGGAAGATAATCAACAATTAAAAAGGTAATCCATTGAATATTAAATAACACGATGATTGTTATGTATCATTCCTTGGGTGGTGTAATTAATTTCTAGAAAAACCAATGAAGCTAGTGTTTTGGGTCAAATATAATTTACTAAAAGGTGATGTCTTCTATCCCATAGAAATGAAATGAAAACAAAAAAAAAATTTAGTGCTTCATGCCATTGGTATAGACATATTCATATATAGGTTTATAAAATTTTATCTTATGATTATTTGACTAATTGAAGTAATATTTAAAGTAAATAAACATTAACCAATAGGTCCAATAATATATCATGCAATTTAAATGAAAAAAACCACTGTAAATTATGGGCCAAATTACAATATAGACCATCTCAAAAAAGTTAGGTTGAATGTTTAACAATAAATGCTTGGACCATCATGTCATCTGGTTTAGAATCATGTGGAAGGACCATCAAAAGTTCAATAATCGGATGCAACATTTTTACATTGAAAAAGGTCATGATGCCAAAACTTGTAAGATCAAAGGTATTTAAATCCTACTTAAATATATAGGCGATTAATTATGTATATCATAACTTGAGACATGTGAGTTTAGAAATGGTTGGGGTATGTAAATCATTTTAAGGACTACCACTAATGAGATATAAATAATTGGTTCAACTAAAATGTTGTTGATGAATATTGATATTAGATGAACTTCTATTTTGGAATAAAATATGCATTCCGTTGATAAATTTGAATATGATTTTAGTGATTTCATTTCCAATAATATGTGTCTCTTGTATTCAGATATACCCATTACTAATTACAATATAATAATTATTATAATTCAAACATCTTTATAAATTAATTAGTCTCATAGAGGAAAGATAATTAAAGAATGGGTTGTGAACCCAAAGGTTTACACCACCATTTATTAAAAACATATTTGGGGTGGATAGATATGAAATTATATTTTTCTATCATTTTCATAGACCATTCGATCCATCAAACATAAATAAACTTTTCAAGGGTCATATATTGGTCCCTTTGATAATTTTATTTTTTTTATCTAGAGATATAAGTTTTTTCCTTTTTCTTGCGAGGGGTGACATTGAAAAAAGAGAAAATAATTTTTCTCAAACCACCTTTTTATAATTTTTTACAAGGAAACCCTCTAGTTTATTTTATTTTATTATTTTTGTATCTTAAAATTAAAACTATCGATTACTCAAGTTTATGTTTTCATAACTTTAATCAACTATTATTGGGGTTTCAATTCACACAATATTGATCACCTAGTGACATAGTTCATATAGAGAGAACGACCTGAAATTGTATTCCAATGAATGAAATTTACAGATAGAGATCATTTGGATAATGGGTGATCATTTTTTAAGTTCATTTTTCTTTTATCATCAATGTATATTCCCTAAAAAATTGGACTAAGGTCTAGGAGTTACCCATATACTAGAAATGGGGAATGATGAATTTATAAAGTATGAAATGAGGTATTAAAATCATAAAAAGATAATATTTGACAATTATATAGGGTATGAACACTAAAAATATTGAATGGATAATTCCAATAATATGTTTTCTAGTTGTACAGAGATTAAATGACCTTATCCCTAGGATGAAAACATTCCTATGATTGATACAACCAAATATGATAACACCAATATCTTTACCAAGGAGAGGTGTCCCTTGGAATTGAATACACTTCTTACTCATACACATGAAAGGATTATAATAATTAAAAATACTCAAAACATTAAATTTGGCTTTTGGGAAAGATATATTCAGAAAAAGGTGAAATGTTTTTTCCCTTGATTATCCTTGGGTTAGTCATGATCATCATTTGAAAAAGGTGTTGAAATAGATAAATTTTTTTTTGGTTTGATCTAAGATAAATGGTTTTGATTACAAAATTTATCATGAAGTTATTAAACTTATTCCATATATTGTTATTATAGAAAATAATATCTACATAAATATTGCTAATATGTAGAATAGTTTCATTTTATCTTCAAGTAAAATTGGAATCAGAAGAGGTTCTAAGGCATATAACAAGGATAATTTCCTCTTTTCTAGATAAGGAATAAAAAATGACATAAATAGAGTAGATTAATACTATGATATATTCATGTTAACAAGGAGATTTCTATCCTAGTTTTGGGATACATAAAAAATTTATATATGTGTAACCCTAACATTGATCTATCTCAATTAATGGGATGTTAAGTGGGGAGGGATATACTATTTTGTGTAGTTAAAGTCCATGTAGGGTGGATCAAATGTTGTATAGTTTAATTTCACAGGTTAAGGACTTATAAGGTCTATAGTTTAAGTTCATACTATAAGGAACTCTATATAGGATATTTCATAAAGATTTGACATGTCCAAAAAATAGCTTTATGCTAGTGATTGAATAATGAAGTAAGGATTGACATGAATATATTGTGACCACACTAATATGTAACTCTATAAAGTGGATAAAATTATATACTATCTTAGGATAAAGGATAAAAAACCACATAATTATGGTATCACATAGATAAGGCTCATATATAAAGAATATTGGTCTCATGGAACAGACCACACTAATAAGTTTTATTGTTGTGTATGGAGAATTATATATCATAAAGTTTACCATCATTTTAAATTGATATATATTTCACTAATTTTAGGGACACGTGATGAGGAACAAAATATAGGGGAATTTTTACTGGTCTAGTTTGCATGAAAAATGAGATAACCATGACATAGTTCTAAGTCGGTAAAGAAAACCTAATGGGAATGAATGGATGTTTATAAAATTAGAAAAATAATGGGCTTGATGGTATTGTGTTTCTATTATGAAGATTAGTAATATGGGTTTCACTAGGTATCCTATGAATATATTATTAAATCCACACATAGTTCTTATATTTTCATAGTATATTTTTTCTTTATAAAAAACCTTCCATAAATAGAGATCCTTATATAATGATGAAGAAAATGTTGGTTTAAATTTGGGCTTAGTCAATGATGAACAATCATGGTTTTACTACATATCCTGGGGTGAAACAACCAACCAATATATAGTTATAATAAAATATATCTCAATTAAAATATGTCTTTATATGCTGGGAGACATGGTAATGATGATAATGGCCATTCTTGTGTTCGAAATAGTGGAAAACCTAAAGTGAATGAGGAAGCGTTTCATTAACAAAAATCTAAAAAGTAAAAAAAAGTAGGTTATGGCTAGAACTAGGATAAGAGACCCAAGTGTCTTTATATGTATCATTATATAAGAACAAATCCACATGTGGTTTATATAACGTTGGGGACTCTTCATTCTCAATAAAAATTAGTGAATGGAGAACAAGATATACTATTTGCTCTTATATAGATCTCGCTCTAAGATATGTGAAAAATAAGTCATCAATATACTATCTAAACATGGTTAATAAATAATGTATGTTAGAATATATGTTATGATGTTTTACATGATGTGATTTCGATATAATTATCTATAGTATAGAATCATGTTTCTGGGAATTCTATGCTTTTCAATTTATATTTGTACATCTATGACATTTATGAACTCATCATGAATTAATATGAGCCTATGCACCAAGAAAAAGGTAAAATAAATTGAAAATAGGAAAATTATATAGAATATTATGTGAATTACTTATCCAAATATAAAATTGTGTCACAAGTATTTCTCAATTTTTGAGGGAATTATTTTGGTCACAGGTGGCTATATTTATTGAAAATTCAAATAAAGAAATCCCTCAAATGGGATATTCTCTATATTATGGGGGAATTATTTTTTAGTGTCGATTCAGGTGAAATTAGCTCTATTTTGGAGGCTCCTATTTTGATTTGGACCATATATAATAGTGACAAAACAATCATTTCGCAGTACCAAATCATCAGAATTATAACCTAACATGACCGAAGAAGTTTAATAGTTAGGGAATTTTAATTCTATCATGTGATTATGGATAAAATTATTTTCTTTTGTATAGATGTTATATATATGTGTCCCTCTTGTATGAAAATTCATCCTTACATAATAGGTTTCAGTAAGTAGTTTGATGTATTATAGGATAGACCATATTTCATGTAGTTTGACATAATTTGATAATAACTTTATTACATTAAATATAATGTCTTAATTATTTATTTTTAATCATGAAATTTTACATTTTTTTTCAAGGACATCATGAACTTTATTCGAAAATATGTAGTGTATATCTTGCGAAACATTTCATTGATGGATGTCAGGATATTCTCTCCATCCATTGTGATCATGGAGTATAATCCATCAGATTATTCCATAAATATTTTTTGAGGTGTTTCTTATTGTGGATCTAGTTTTTGAGGTCACTTACTAGGTATTAGGGTGGTATTTATTTATATATATAATTATCCATATAAGAATGAGTTTTTCGGAACATTCTTATTTAGAAATTGTGTGAATTTAATCTTATGAGTCTCTATTTTATGCAATGTTTGGAGAATTTTATCATCGAATAATTAAAATTTATCATATATGATCTAATAATAATCTTTTTCTAAAAACTTTTTTCATATGTAAATGTAGATATATGGGTTTTTGACATCAATTTGAAGGAAATATTGTGTATCATATACAAGTGAGCATGGATTTTCTTTTGTACTAGTATATATTGTTCTGAGATTCTTGGGAAAGGTCTTCCTATCAATATCCACCATCTTCTGAAGTATATTAAAGATAATTTTTTCAAAAACCTCTATCAATCCATTTTATACTACATGGTATCATGTTGAGTGCTTAAAATGAATATTGAATTCTTGATAAAACCTCTTAAATATTTAATTCTTGATAAAACCTCTTATAAGATAAATTTAGTGGAAAAAATCAAAATTTACTATAGTTTATTATGGTGGACCTCAATCCTACTATAGAATCATCCATCGATGATATAAAGTCTCTTTATCAAGGGTGGTTTTAAGTTCGTTTATTTCTTCCATGTTATTAATAATGAACATAGTTACCACCCAATATTACACAATCTTGATGGTCAAAAAATCATTGACATGTAACCACCACATCATCCACAAAGAATTTTATGGTCATCCCTATGAGGGTAATGAAAATATACTAGATATAATATATAAATTAAGTGCTTGAATTCAATAATCCAAAGGGAATTATATAAAAAAAAATATACCCCTTGGTGTTCTCTAATGGTAGTAAGCTCTTCATCATCATGGGTTACACAAATCTATTTGCAACCTATGTATTTTTCTATTAAAGAGAGGGATTTAAATATAGTAATTGAATCAATAAATATCTTAGTGATGAGAAATGAGAAATCATATTTTGGGTTCTCCAATTGAGATCCATGAATTTTTTGAAAACATTGATCTTCTTGTTATTTTTCATAACATAGATGATATTGGATATCCATTTCATAGACTGAACCTCCAGAATAAAGTTTGATTTGATGATTTTATTCCCATCATCTTCAACCTTGGTAGTGTGACTTGGATTTATTCTATGGGTTACCTTCATATAATCATAATGATCATTTGGAAAACCCAATTGATGGGTTCCCACACGGGTATCCAATTTTGGAATATATTTGTATTTTAAGGAAAATATATCACAATAATATTTCTATAAATAGATACACTTATCTTGATCCTTGGGGTTCATGGTTGTGATGATAAACATACTCTATAGATCCTTTTTTGCAACCATATTCACTATTATGTGATTATCATTAGTTATTGAAACGACTCCCTCAAATTATTAAGGGAAATATATAATATCTTCTAATTCCACTCCTTCCACATCTCTTTTATTGATTAATGATTTTTTTATTAATTTTCATGATGAACCACTATAAGAAAATGTAAAGAACCATATAGGAACCAAATTAACCCATGTTGGTAATTTATTTTCCATAACAATACATGCATAAGTTGTTAGAATCTAGTATATGATGCACACTCCATATGGTAAGAAAATTATTCCAATTATGATCCTTATGGATCATCTACTCAAATAAAGTGTCCATAATTTCCATGATTATAATTAATTCCTTAGTGATGATTTTCATTTCATTAGTGCCCCAAAAAAGAATGGGGGTCTGAGATTTTGTCCATTCCTATTGTTCTTCAGTTAAAACTATCAAAACAGTATACTTAATTCACCATTAGTCACCCTTTGATTCATTAAATAATAAATTATCTTCCATCCTATCCTCTATAAAATGAATAATGAGGATCTTTCCATTTGTATTAATATTCACTAGTTTCTCCATGACTACAATTTTCTCCTCTCTTGGGTTTATACAAAAAATAATTTTCCATGGTATTGTCTTCCAAATTCATACCTTCGGTTTCTTCCAATGGTCACTAATACAAAATAATGGTCTCAAAATTTTTTTTCTCTAAGGGAACCCCATATGTGAGAGGTAAATCCAAATTCATGATAACCTCATTGGGATCCATGAATTTATTATTCCCTATAAAGGAGGTTTGTTAAGGTTTCCTAACACTAATACATTTGACCGATAATATATTAGTCATATGTTTCAGAAGATAATAGTAATATTTTTTATCCTTATTATTTCTCCATTTATTTACTGGATTATCACTAATTCCAATATCCCTTTACTTTCCATTTTCCAAATCATTTTGAAAATAAAATTCCAGTGGTTCATTTTCTATATACAAAGATGATGAATAAATAATCTCAACTATAGTTTCCATATTTTCTTTAATTTTCTCCACTATGTATGGAGCCCCTTGACCTTCTATTTTTCTATCACATTTCCACCCATCTATGTATTCTACCTCATATGATTAATTTTACAAATTGTTAAATATATTCTAAAGGAGTATATGGGAGATACCTATTGGTAGTGGGGATATATTCTAACCCTTATATCCTGAGCTAGGTCTTGAGTTGGATAGCTAAATGGACAATCTAAGAAGTTGTCCTTCTTCACCTGATTCATCCCTCAACAAAACTATATTCACACCTTTTTAAGATGAAATTTTTACATTTTTGTTTCCAAATCAATAAACATTAGAAGAACTATGTCTATCTCTTGTGCGGATAGAAATTTTAGTAGCATATATCCTTTACTCCTATAAAGAAGGTCCCTGAGAGGACACATTTTGGTGGGTGCAGGAACCTTCGAGGAACATTGTCCTCATGGCTATGTTAGCATTTTTCTCATGATATTTTACTTCTTCCTCACACAAAATAAATTCATGGTCCATTTAATCCACACAATTTAGTTGGGTTGGAGGTTTAGACCCATGAAAAACTAGACCATACCTACAGTCCTATTGGAGGAGACCAAAAGGATAGAATGGGGAGAATAAAGACACATAAAATTAAAAAAAAAAATCAAATTTTCTATGTGTTATTAATTTTCAATATCAATCAAAAAAATATAATATAAGTTTTGACACATCAACTTAAATATAGATAGATGGAGTAATTGGATGAAAATGGAATGAAATCTACTGTTAAAGGATAAAAATCTATAAACCAAATTTACTATCATCTTGATGATGGTATAATTTTGAAATGGAAGAGGATTTTCTAGAAAAAAACCCATATTAGAGCTACTCGAGGATTAAAAATTATACAGAAGATTAATTTCCATCCAAAGAGGAAAAAATTAATACCATTAAAGGATCGCAAGATTAATTTCTAGGAATAGATCAGGTCCTTATCTATGTAAAAACAAATGAGAAGATGGCGGGGGTCTAAGATTCTTACAATAGAATGATTTCCAAGATCCCACGAATTAGATATGAAGCAATCAAAGGAAACATCCAATTGTTGATTCCAACCAACGAGAGTCACTAAGGTGAGCATGTATTGATCTGATACCTCTATGAACTCTAGTAAAGTTATCAAGAAGTTAGGGTAACATATATTAAAATAAGAATCCTTTTTATTGATCTTCATTCATGTAATGAATGGTAGATCAATTGAATTTTTATGTGGATAAAAATGATGAGGTTGAGTGGTACCTGATCAAACCATCTTTTTATTTAGAGGGGAACATATGAAGGTGGTGACCATGGAAGTCAGGTCATGGGAAACCCAAATAAAGGATATTTGCATGCCTGCAAATCTATTATTTTAAATAAAATATTGATAGAAATATTGAGTTCATGTAAATTATATGGGGGAATATTATGATACATAAGATAATGTGTGGGAATCCCAATTTTTTTCCCATCATCTTCATTATCATCAGGGGTAAAATTAGAGTCTGTATTCTAAAATTCAAAAGATGATATGGGGGATTTAATATCATTGGTGTTTTTGTTATCACCAAGATCACACCTTCCCTCCTCAGGGATTTCATTGGTTGATAAAATCAATATTATGAGAATGGAAGAACATATATTGATACCCAATTCATTAATTCTTATTTAATTGATGAGGTGAATATAATAAAAAATAATTTTCTCTCTGATCAAAATAATTGTTAGGACAACTACTGAGTATAATAATTTGGAAGAAAGGTTGATTTGAATGGATAGCATGCTAGTCTCTTCCACTATCAATGAAAATGGATTTATAGTTTATTCTTATGATCTACATATAAATTGAAAGCATCATATTCTTGTTGCTCTTAAATATAATTCACATGACCCAGTGACTACCCAATTTTGGTGTTATTTTACCAATTTTTTGATAGAAAAGATATTTTATTTGTCGAGTTCACTCTAGGTGTTTCTTGGATCCATTTGAAAACCATTTGGGTTTGTGATATAGATAATGGTATCTATTGTATTTTTATGTCCCTAACTTTTAAAAAACTATATGTTTATGTATTTTGATTCACATAACACAAAAGGTAATTTATCACCATACTGTACTATGAATTTCCATTGATAGATTATTCGAGGTATTGATGATGTGATGAAGGTACTGCCACATGCATGTGAGTACATTCCCTTCCCAATATTATAGTGAAATCGATGTATTTTGGGACAATAATAAAAAATTATTTATATATAAAGTCTTAAATCAATATTTTTTATCTTAATTGTTCCCATAAGTTTTTTCTAACTCTTTTGTACTCTTGGATAGTTAGGTGGGAATAGAAAATATAATTATCTTTATCCTAAATGCTTGAGGGTTTATACTATTATAAAAATAATACTATAGTTTTTGTCAATCATGGTATAACAGATTTCATTGTTGTCTATAATTCTAGATATTTATAAGGGTCTATTCTTTCCCGGTATGAAGGCATCTAGATCTTTTTTGATGAAGGATATGACTAAGCAATTAAAATTTTAACTAGTTTCTATGTGATGTGCCACTTTGACAGAGACATCCTCTTTAAAATCTTGCTGAGAAAGAGCCTCAATGATGAACTCCTTGATCTCTTTGTTCATGTGAAGTGCATATAAAATTAAGAGTGTAGCTGAAAAAATTTAAAATAAATTCAGCATGTTATAATTTTATACTAGTGGTTTATGCTTCTTTCCATGAGACTGTTCCCTGATTTTGGGCATAACAGTTGATCGTAATTATAAAACATGTTCATCTCTCTGACCAGAATTTATGGGAAAGTTTATTTTATATATATAGTTCTGATTCATTATTTCTATATTTCAATACTAACTAGATAGTCTCACATTCTCCATTCATTCCACTAATATTATTGGATCTAAATAAGGTCATGATGATTTAGCAATATTTATATTCTCTTATTTATCCCACTAAAGTGAATATTTCCAGACTTCTATAATAAATATATATTTATTTATGGGAGAATTTTCTTAGGAATCAGGGTCCATGTCATCCTCATCTTACACAACCTCCTTATTGTCTATGCCCACCCCCTCAATTGCATATATGAAACATGGATACATATACATTTTCCACATTAGAGAAGGGGTTTATCAAATGAATCACATTGAAAGAGTAGTATTGGGACTTTTCATGTGAAGATAATCCAATTATATAGGGACGTGTATGTCCCTTATATTAGTGGGGTGGTTTGTAACACCCCGACCCAAATCACCAGGCCCGAGCGGATGTTTCACTTGACATCATGAATTTCTTCCCATACACAAGAGGATTCTGACTATATTTGAGGGTATAACGGGATAGGGGGAGTCTTTTACCTTTTTAATCATGTAAATACACTAGAATATAAAAATATATGTATTTGAAAAAATTCATCAAATAAAAAAAGTATCATTGTCAATATTCTATAATAGAGTTCATGTTAGGTTATACAATGCCATAACAAATAGTCCCAAAATATGGTAGGTCAAAAAGTGTATCAAATGTTTTAGGAAATAAAAAAATAAATTAATTTCTGGTAGTTTTATTTCGTCTTTATTATTTCTAAATCAGTCTCCTAGCTCTATGTTATATAAAAACATTTTAGTAGGCCATTTCCCATAATTGGGTCCCTAATCATTAAGTTTCTATGAACACTATGATTGCATTGAAGAGTTTGAGTATAAAACTAATAGGATACCACCAATGTGTCCTTAATATATGTATACATGTATATATAGGAGTATTTCATAATAGATATGTAAATATGCATATAAGTATACTACCAAACATATAATAATTGATCATGTGATAACCAAGATACCACAAACCTCAGGTTTACCTGCTTCAGTGCCATGATATAGAATCATAAGTAGTAGCCGCATGACTTTGTTCATGTTATATATGTCAGCTACACCATTAATGGAAATAATTCTTCTCCATTTAAGGAAGATTTCAATGCCTTTATTTAAAGAAGATTCACAATCATGGCCAATTAATATCCTCTAATGATATATATTCTTAGCACTCCCAAACACAATGGAAATCTACACATATGCAAGTATTTTCCCCTATCATCACATCATACCAGCCTATAGACCCTATTATAATGTTGTATGGAGTTATCCTATTCTATTTTAATAACATTATAAGATAATTATGAATCCATAATTTATCTAAGGAAACAACCTATCGGTCTTTTCATCCAAGCCCCCCTCTAAGGGGTTGGATATATCTATCCAGGACACCTATCAACCTGAACACTGAAACAAATGTCCCATTAGATCTGCAAAAATCATTATGTAAATAATATAATTATAAGGAAAAAATATCAAAATATTATTCCATATACCAAATAAGTTATATAAGTAATTCTAAAAAATAAATTCATAATCATATCAAATGAAATGTTACATGTGATATGAATATAACCAAATAATTAGTGTGAAGTAGTAAGGATAAAAATATCCATACTAAGGAAAGGTCTCACAGGCCACCCACACATGAAAATCACATCTTATCATGAATGGTTCTCAATAAAAGACATAAAAATTGAAAGCATTCCAAAAAACTGTATGCAAAATCCTTTGATGATAAGGAATTCCGACCTTTATCAGGTTGATGCCAATTTCTAATATCTATTGATGGTTGATACTAGTATGATTCTTATCCAACAAAACTCACTAGATAAAGGCCCAATCCATTATAATAGAGTCTCTATAATTGGAATCCATGGAATATATAATCCCAATATATGAAATCTACATAAAACATAATAAAAGAAACTCATCACTAAATGAAGATTGAGGGTTTGTCCAATAGACTCCACCAATTCCTATAACCCAATATTTATCTATCAATAAATCATGAATCATAAATTAGATTCAGTTATATATTGATATATATAGACAACATTTATATGATTTATGAACAATTTTTTATAATGAAGGATATTAGTATTATAATAGATCTATCTTACCTCAATTGATACCAACATATTGATCTAGACAACAACACCAAATAATATAGAATATAAACCTAGAGAACCAAAGGAGAGAAAAACCTAGAGAATTAAGGAATGTATTCATAAATGTAAGGATATATGAATTTAAAATGAGCAATGGTATTGTGACAACTTTATAATTTTAGGAATCCTAAATGGGTCACATGGGTAGGCTACACAGTTTGATAAATCATATACAACCGATGTGGTCCAAACTATCACTTAAAAAACAATTTAATAGTAAAACCTCTAACCCATAAGAAACAATTCCAATATAGAAACATATGAAAAGATAAATCACAATTTAAAAAATCTACAATGTATATCCAGGATGTTATAATTCCCCCCTCTAACCACTTCTTGTCCCCTAGATGTAATGACCCATAATTTTATTTTTAGAATTTCCCTTCATATAATTGTGTTATATTTAGTAATATAGTATAAGTCACAAGAATCACTTGATGAAACAAAAAAAATATATTAATTAAATAGAACAATAAATTTAGAGATCAAAATTTGGCTTATCAATCAAAAAATATTTCAATGGGATTAAAAATATAAAATTGCATAACTAAAGTATGACAATTTGGATATCCTCAATCAACTAGAATGAGTAATCATGAACCAAACTATATAAATGATAAAAAATATTAGTAATATAATATTCAACCAGAAAATAAAAATATATATGTCCTTTAGTGAAAATAAAACAAAATTGACAATGAATGTAATATGATATATTTAATTAACAAAACTTATCCATTTTTTCAATATTTTTAATTTGTACTCAATTAGAATTATTCAATTTTACTCATTTCTAAAATTCATGAATTTAAAATTATATATCTATTAATAATGTTATATGTTTAAATCAATATTTATAAATTTATCTATAAATTTAAATTTACTATATTTATAATTATTATGAATAAATAATTATTATTTTTTAAAAATGTATTTATATAATTATATATAAATAATCACATATATTTAAATAATTATATATTTATAATAAATTTATATAAATAATTATAAAATTATAATAAATTTACTTAAATAATTATAATTATAAAACTTTTATCAGTGTTGATTAATATTCCTTTTATCAGTTATTATAAATTTAGCACCGATAAAAGGGATTTGTATCAGCTCTTTTCTAATAGTGATGTTAAACATGTCCTCGATCTATTTAAAAAACCCTAACCACTACTTAGTCACTCATGATTCTCAAGATCTTGTGGAACTCCACTACTGCAAGAGGCACTCATCTACATTCCCTTGTATTAATCAAATCTATATTCTAATGTTTATTATTTTCTACTTTTCTTCTATCATAGTTTGATTTTTTGGCTTCCGTGTTTTTTGTATTTGTACTATTCTTAACCATGAAGTACCCTACATCTATTCTATATTATATCTAAGTACAATGAGTGGTTATATTTCATCATTTTCCTCCATATACAATGGTTTTTAATAAAGAGAACTATGTTTTCATATAGTAAGGTTATCCAATATATAAGTATGGGCCTATATGGATAAATAAAATAGATTTTTCAGTACACACTATTACAAAGGTAATACTGGATTTATATAATGATCAAATTGAGTTTATATAATCATTAAATAGTTTAATCCAATCCGAAAACTTGTTCTCAAAATACCTAAGCATTTACACATGAATTTGGATTGTTTGTGAAAACATTTATCTGAGCATAGGTTCATCAGAGTTCCTAAGTTTCAAATTGTGAATTTTTATTTTAATAGTAAGCGTAGTGTAGGGTTAGGTTGTCAAAACTCGAGAGGTATATGAGGGAAAGAGTGTTATAAACTCTCTTATATCTAGAGAATTGAGTTTCCAGGGAACATTGGGCTTGATTCGTGGAATTTGATTGAGATTTTGATCAGTTGCATGTTTTTTAAGAGAATTTACATTTAAATTCCCAATGAGTTTTTATGTGATTTTATGATTTGGTTGAGCTTGGGGTGATGGTGGATGGATATATAAAGCTACACGGCTGGTCGACAAAGTTTATCCAACCATATGGAGCCCATGTGGATAGTTCTAAATACTCCTCCAAACCCGTAAGAAGTTTTTCATTTCATTTTAGACTTCTTTCATCAAATTTTAATTGTTGAATTACTATTAATGTGAATTATCAATTGTGGTAGGTCAATTAAAGAGGCCTTGGTTTTTTCTGATGTTATTTAAATGAATTTGATCTAGTGTTGTGTAATGTTTTGAAACTTTAAAATGTTTTTTGAGGTTAAAAAATGATTTTCTTATTTTTTTTAAAAAATTTGGTTCTTAAATATTTGTAAAGGTTTATTTTAAAATGGATTTATTATATCATAAAAGGTACATAAAAAATTGGTTGTTTTCAATATGTATTTTCATAAAAATTCTTTTTAATTTTCTTTTTATTTTTATAGACATGATTTAAAAAGAACCCTCTTTATTTAAAAATGTATTTAACTATTAATACACTTTAAAGTGGTTCTGTTTTTTTAATGGAGTGTACTTTTTTAAAAATATTTATTTAAAGTTATTGATTTTCAATAAAAATAATTTTTATTATTTTTTGATGTTGTTTTATTCATTTAGATTAGTTTTGTGGACTAGGATAGACTATTTAGTTTGATATGTTGGACATTAACTAGTTGAGTTCATGTCTTGTGTCATTTAAATTATTCCTCCTATAATGTTCAAAGAAAATATTTGAGGTTTTATCTCCTAGGATAACCCTCTTAGTAATTTATCACTTCATTCATAGGAGACTCGTTTTGTTTCATTCTCTGTCAAGAATCAAAAATTATTGGGGAACATGGACTCTTATTTCTCTCAAACCCCATCTTAGGATAATTATTTTTTGGATGTAGAGTTGATTGAGACAAAGGAACCAAGTGGTTAGTCCTTTTATTGAGTTTGATAGGTTTTTTTCCTTGATGAGCTTCATTGTTTGGATATACCTTTCTTCAATTATGTTGTTGTGTTGAGGGTCTTGATGCAATTTCATAATGGGACACATAATTTGTGGTATTTTTTATTTGTTATTTTGGACTGGTGGATTATCATTATCAAGGTTTGGTGTATTTTTTGATTTGTTCTTGACTTTTCTTTTCAAGTCTCATGCCTCTTATCTTTGAGTTGATAGGTAGAAATTAGTAAGAGTATATGAAACTTCATGTTCTTATGTGTATTTTTTTAGAATCAATTATAAATTTATGTTAATATAAACATGATTAATAAATAAATAGTGCATTCATATTTTCTTATTAGTGATGATTAGTTTTATATAACTTATTAATTGATTGAGTTTATATAGTAACCCCTTGTATTGGTATTATTAGTTAGTTGTATCTTGATTATATTTAAAATAATGCTTATAACATATTTTTAAATTATATATAATGTATGAAAATACTTATTAAGATGGAAATAAATGAGAGAGAGAGCTGAACGGGGTTCATATTTAATATATATTATTTTGTGCCTATTTTTGAAATATTATTATTTTTTGGAAGGGGAAAATTATCTAAATCTCTACATTAATATTGAATATGTCACTACTCTAACCCCTAGATCTCAATAAGAAAAATCCAATGAACATCCTATGTATTCCAGAACTTATATTGATCCTCATGTCCTAGAGGTAATTGTATATCTACTTCCACTAATGTGGTATAATTTTCAATGATGGGAAGTATCTACAGTTCCTCTAGTATTTAAGGGTAATATATTATAATAATTAATTTAAGATTTCATTGAATAGATCAATTTCATTTATAAGATTAAAAAATATTCTAGATCAATACAGATCATAAGTTGAAAAATTCACGCATTAAAGGGATGTATATTGTTGGAGGGATCTTATGGTGGATTATACAATTGCAAAATTTGTAGGTGTGGAATCCTTGAGTAGAAAGAAGTGATTTCTAATATAGGTGGGGTGGGATTAATTTATTCAAGGCCATTAGAGTAGAGGTATTCCAATTCCTCTTCAATTGATGATACTTTTTATGTAATTCTATTAGTATAGGTTATAAGGACAATTTAATCCTTAGATGCTTGATTGTATTCCATCTCTTGATGATAGACTATACATCCTCTTTCAAACTAGCCTTCCTACCATCATTATGGTTCTAAGGTTGATAGATGACATACCTCCAAAACAGTTATGGGAGAAGGATAGTTTGTAAGAGGGAATGAGTATCCTGAAATCCATCATCAAAAGATGGAAGGAAATCAAGCGTATGATGATGGATTAAATAAAGGTAGTAAAGGTTAGTTGTACTGTAGTATTAATAATTATATCTCTATTAATGATAGTAACAATTTTCATAAAATATGTGTGCACTTGTGTAATTTTATGTATGGAATGTATTGTATTGTTGTTATTCAAGACAAATTAAATGTTTGACTACCCATGTAGAAAATGTCTTCTGAACATGATGATATTACCAATTTTGAGGAATAATAGACTGTTGATGATGAAAATACAGAATTATTAGGGGATAAAAAACATGTTGATGAAAAAAAACAATGACGCAACATCACAATTAAGATTAAAATTATTAAGGCGTGAAGTTAGGGTATAAATTTTTTAGGTTAGTTAGAATCTACACAACCAACCTATTGACCCCAACTATTAAATGTTCCTTAGTTATCTTTGGGTCAAAACGAGCATGAATGTGTCAATTGATATTTACTCAGCGATTCGCATCCAACCTATAACAAAATAAATACTTGGGAAAGAAATAAACATAATGTTACAATATAATTTTTCTATTTCACTGAAAAAATATATAATAAAATATAGATTTTGTTTCCATTATTCCTTGTATACTTCATTTATTTTAGAATATTTCCATAATTAATTTTCCTTAATGGATTCTTTAAAATACCATAGAGGCTTCCAAACTCTTCTGAAAAATTTACATCTTAGGAATGATAAGGGGAAAATAAAGCCCCACCCCCTAAGTCAGTTTTGCGCACATTATAAAGCCGGAAACATTGACTGCTTTCTGAAATCATTGCAACGTTAAATCATTTTTGGTGCATTGCGGTAGATAATATTTTATTTAATATTATTTATTTTATCCAAATTGATTCAAAATTGTTTATTTATTAACTAGAAAAAGAGTACCAAAAATAAAGAATGTGCATCAAAACCAACGTACCCCTATTACAAAGGAAGGATGGGGTTCACATTATTAGAGAATAAATTGGTATGTATTTTAAATCAATAATAAAATTTTAATTATTTTATATGAAACAACATATGTTTATTTATTTATATTCATATTGATTAATATAAATTTGAATCCACTTTAATCCCACGTCATGTGCTATGGAAAGAGGATCATGTAAATAAGTAGGACATATTAGTTGATGAAAACACAAAAAAAGTATGGGAATCATGTGTAAGTATGACATAATTATAATTAATTATTATTTATAAAAATATTACATAAAAATAAATATGTGAATATTTTTTATATGGTTTAGACATAAGAATTAGCAATGAATGTACCTTAAGCAATGTTCCTTTTAGTAGCTTTGAAGCGGCCTGAACAATATGGTCGGGTTAGAGGATTAGATTTTGGAGTCTCTCCTTGAAAATATTTCGAGAAGATAAAACCACATGAAGATACTTATAATACGATGATACAATTTCATACATAAATATACTCACTTCAAGATATTATTTTTTAGTATGGTTTGGCAGATCAATGTATAAGAGAGGAGCAAAGAGAATTGGTGGTGGGGAAAAGACCTACACATGAACCAAATGATCCCACTAGCTTTGATGCTAGTCATTCTTCCCAACTAAATACCTTACATTGGGTAATTAATTTTTCATTACTATATCTTCTAAATTTGAATCAAAAAACATCCTATAACATTATTTTACTAAAATTCGGAAGGGTATAATTGTATGTGATTTTTATCTGTGAACACTAAGGTACCATTGTGTTATGATGGGTAAAATGTATAAAATAATGGGAGATCGGATAAACAATCAACCCATCCCAAAAAATCACATGAAAGTGGGGATTGAGGAAGCTTATGAGACGAATGATAAGTTGCATGTTCCACTTAATGTTCTGGATATTACAATGGTCAAAGATGCTATTAGAGATTTCATATCACGGTAATATGATCTTATAATGATAAATAACATACATCTTAAAAAACAATAATATGAAAAACATGTAATAGTTGATGATAAAAGGTCTGAAGTGATGTATGATATCATAGATGGATAAAGAAGTGGAGAAATGAATGTTTGAATCAAGAAAATCCAGTGAATTGGACAAGAAAACAAAAATACCTTTCAAGAGTTTCTTCTCCTCCCAGTTCCAAAGAAACATTTATTATCAGTATAATACCATAAATAGGAAAATTTTAAAGTTAAAACTTGGTATTAAATTGAATATGAAGAATACATATATGGAGATCCCTTCATAGACGTAATTAGTCTCGAGACTGTAACATATATTCTCAAGCATTAATGGTTGTCTGTCTCTATTGTGAATGAATTAATAAGGTACATTTTCATAATATGTCTATCCAGATTATGAGAAAAATATGTTTATTAAAGTAAATAATTATTCATATTTTTATAGTAATTTATATTATACCTATATAAAGGGAATATCGTGTGATCCACAATTTAGATTCATTAATCCCTGTATCATTTCAACACTAGATTTTACTTTGAATGATGAAGAAATTAACTAGAAAAAAGGTGATTTACTCAAAATATTTAATAAAAAGGAATCATATGAAAGAATATTTTTTATGCCTATATTGTAAGGTTAAACCTCTGTGATCTAATCACATAGAATATATTTTTACTTTTTTCATTAATTAATTTTTTTTGTTTTTTTAAGAGTCACTGGATGCTGATAGCAGTTAATATAGACACCAAGAATATTTTTTTGGATTCAATGCATGGATATACAACCAACCGACCACACATGATGTATACTATGAATATGTAATACACAAAAAATAATATTTTATAGATAAACTTATAATTATATGTCTAGTATGTGTTTTGACAATTATTTTGTTATAATAGGCCAATCACTCAATACAGGAAAGATCATGGAATGAAGTCAGTGTCTGAAAAGATAAAACCTGTGGATTACTAAAATTGGAAAAAAATATGGTATACATAGAAATATTTATGTAGTGTCCCAAACAAGATAATGAAATCGATTTTGGATATTATGTTTGAAAATTTATGATACAAATCATAAATCATGAAGAGAACAACATCCCCCAATAGGTAATTTCTGATGGTAATTACAATATCATTATATATATTTCATAATCATTTGTTCGTCTATATTTTCTCACTACTATCAAGATTTCCAAAAACATAGTTAATCAAAATAAGATATCGATTTTTTAGATATGAGTGGGTATTGTACTTTTTTATGAAAATGTATATCGATGAAAAATTCAGTTTATTACCTTCTATGTTTGTGATCTAGTAAGATTTATAATCTCTGAAAGATATTTGGGGTGTGAATCATTAGTTTCATAATGATTGTAATTTATTTTTGATCTCTTTGTCAAGGAAAATAATAATGGAAGAAATCAATTTTTTTAGAAGCACAGACCTTTAAAAAATAAAATTATTTATCAAACATGGAGGAAGATTTGGAGGTGGAGGCGAAGTCATACGTATAAGAGGAGGCTGAGTCAGAGTCAGAGACCGACATGGATGAGGAGGTTGAGGTGAAGACTGGGGTGGAGACTGAGGTAGAAAAGGATAAGAAGCACTTTCTTGAAAATACTAAATTTTTTAGGAAATGTATTAGAATAAGTATCATACCATGATTGGGTTTGAGAAAATTTATTTAAAAGTTTACACAACACTTGTCACATAAGATTATATCCATTGTGTGTGTTTTCAGTTTAAAATGATATTTTAGTAAAAAACACTCGTGGCATACTCAAAACTAGGTAAACACATTCCAATTTCTTATACTTTAGTAAAATTATCCATGAGTCGTTTGGGAGGTGTTGGGATCATCCATGACTCAATATGATGCCTGATGTGACCTATATAACTCCAAGTGTATCTTTTTATTCAAAATTGACATTAATTTTAGAGAAATGTACAACTTCTATAATCAAAACTAAGGAAAAACATTAGTATTGTATTTTTATTTTAGGAAAATGATACACATGTCATTTGGGATATGTATAGATCATCCAAACCTCAATATGATGCATGGTGTGACTGGTATTCCTCAAAGTACATCTTTTTATTCAAAATTGACATTAATTTTTGTGAAACAAAACACTTGACATACTCAAAACTGATCAAATGCCTTTTCATTGTTTTGTTACTCTATTAAAATGATTGACACATTATTTTCGACATGTAGGGATCATCTTAACCTCAATCTGATGCACGGTGTGATAGACATGACTCCATTTTTCTATTATTAGTTTAAAATTTATATTTTTACACACAAAATGTCACTCACTAAAAACTGAGTAAACATTCTTGTATTGAATTGATAATTTGGTAAAATGGTTAGTAATTAATTTGTGATGAGTATGAATTAGTCTCATGTCAAACTAATACATGATGCCACTTGTATGGCTCAAAGTGTGTGTTTCATTTTGAACTGATATTTTTTAAAAAACCAAACTCGCATGCTAAAAACTAAGAAAATGAATTTAGATTGTTTTGGTAATTTATAAAAATTATTCACGAGTCATTTGGTAAATTTAGGTTTCATATTCACCTTAATCAAATGCACATTGTGATCTATATGACTCCAAGAACATCTTTTTATTCAAAATTGACATTAATTTTAGTGAAAAAAACAACCAACATACTCAAAACTGGACATATGCATTATTATTGTTTTGGTACTTTAGAAAAAGTATTCATATGTTATTTTTTTCATGTAGGTGTCATCCAAACCTCAATTTGACTCACGGTGTGATGGGTATGACTCCAAGGGAATCTTTTTATTCACAATTGACATTAATTTTAGTAGGAAAAAAACTGACATACTCAAAATCCAGCAAACACATTCAGATAGTTTTGGTACATTAGGAAAATGATCCATTCATAATTGTTTATGTGTAGGGATCATTTGAACCTCAATATGATGCACGGTGTGACCGATATGAATTTAAGAGTCTGTTATCGGTTTAAAATTTACAATTTTATACAAAAAGGGCCACTAACTGAAAAATGATCAAACATGCTCAGAATATCGTGATAATTTAGAAAAATGATTCATAATTAATTTTTTATATGTGTGAATCTTCCTCATGTATAACCCATATAAGATTCCACCTATATGGCTCAAAGTGTGTGTTTCTAGTTTAAAATGACATTTTAGTAACAAAACATGTGGTGTACTCAAAACCGATCAAACACATTAATATTATTTTATAATATTAGAAAAATGATACATGATTCATTTGAGACATGTAGGGATCATTGGCACATAAATATGAAGGGTGGTATGACCAGTATGACTCGTAGTGCATCTTTTTATTTATAAGTGACATTTATTTTAGTGAAAAAATAACTAACATACTCAAAACTGAGAAAAAACATTCGAATTATTTTGATACTTTAGGAAAATGATCCATATTCATTTTTGATGTATAGGAATAAGTTACATCTCAATTAGACTCACAATGTGACTGTTATGAATCCAAGTGTTCCTTTTTTTTATGTGTAGGAATAATTTACATCTCAATTTCTGTTGTTGTTTCTTGTGATGCAGTGTGTTGTTATAGCACACTACACCTATTTCTAGTGATGCAGTGTACTGTAGCATCACACTACTATTTTAACATTTATTATAACTACTAAATGTGATAATAAAATTAAGCTTTATCCACACTTTTAATGGTTCTTATAAAGCTACCCTTTATGAGTGCTCATATAGGAACTGATAAAGTATATATTTATCAATTCATTTAAATGTGCTGATAAATCATTCCTTTTTCAGCATAAAAAAGTGCTGATAAATCATACTTTTATCTGCACTTTTATTTTCACTAATAAAGCTATCCTTTATGAGAACGTTTTTAAAAATAATAAAATCTATGGACTTTTAACTGTGCTAAGGTAATCATCGCTTTTCAAGCACTGATAAATACTAATTCTAGTGATGTTCAAGGTGTGTTTTGTAGTAGTGATTTTGGTTCATTTTATGGTTGTACAACCATTACCACTTTAAATATATTTAAATACATGTGGTGTTTACTATTATTTTCCAAATACCTAAAATGTGTTAGTATGCGACTTATGATTGATTTTCCCTTTCTAGTTCTTTTCTCAATGATTATATCCCATTAAAAAATAGGTATCACACAAGTAATAAAACCCATTCTAAAATAGTTTTTGAGGAATACGGTCTAGTTATGAATTTTTTTATGATGAGTTTGAACTTCATAAAAAGTGTACTGCATATCATGATTAACATGAATCAAATCCCATTTCATTCAAGTTGTATAACTCATATGATAATATTATACCGTGTAGTTTAATGTCATGTGGTAAGGATGTTGCTAATAAATTTTACATCATGTAACATGGATATTGTCATGTAATTGGAAACAAGAAATGATTGAAGTGGGATTATGTATGGAAAACCCATATATGTGTTTCCACTCTTATCCACTACTAACTTGACATGGAAGGACAACTTGAATCATAGGGAATATATCTTAAAAAGTTATATCTAAGGGTTTATGAATAGGCTTCCCTACTAATTATTTGAATCGACAAGAATGGATACTTCCCCAATGATACTAGGCTAGCAGGTAGGCAATTTATCACACTTGGTATCATTAAATGGACTAAAGTGGTGAATAAATTAACACATGGAAGACATATTGGGAAGTATGATCCATGTGAGGTATAATATGTATCCTCATGATATGAATCCTCATTATCAAGGGAATATAGTGTCTTTGTTACACTGATTGTCCTATCATTCTAAAAAGAAAATTCTATAATGATCAATTATCAAGGGAATACATGATCTAATGGGTCTACATAGATTTTAATGTCTCAAACATTTATCTGAAGAGGTCAGGGTGGAGGCTTCACTGGAATTTATTTTTTAATTTTTTATATATAGATAAAGTATTTAATGAGGTCATATGGATAAACCCAACTGAGTTATATGACTTAAATTGACTAAAGGATGTTAAGGAAGATTGGTTTCTAAAATTTGGGTTCCATTATAAAGGGTACATGAACATATAAATTCTTTATAACCCAGTTCCATTAGGAAGGGGTGATTAGCAGTTTAGGAAGTTCCTACTTCACATAGGATAAACTCACAGCGTATGGTGTGGAATATACTACATAGGTCCTGCGATAAAGTATCTATGTGATAGGACCTTATAGAAGAGCGCTCATAAAGGGACCTCATGGGTGGAACTCATCAAGGGCCACCAGGGATAGTTTTTCTCAAAGGGATCTCATGGATGGGCCCTCGAAAATGGGACCTCGTAAAGTGGCCTCTTGGATGGGCCCTCACCAAAAAACATTATAAACATTTTCTAGTGATTGGATATCATCTACTATGATTTTAAAAGGGTCCACATTGATGGACTTAATGATGTGACCTCATTCAAGGCCTTTTCAAGGGGACCTCTTGGATAGGTTATCAGATGGGAACTTTTGGATGGTATTTTTGAAGGGACCTCACAAATAGCCTTCACAAAGGGACCTCATAGAAAGGAAATCATGATGGTACCTTGTGTTCAAACATTCTATAATATTTCCTTTTCTTTTATTCACTTTTTTATCACATTTATTATGAATCTACTATTGATCTATTCATGAAATATTCAATCATCAAAAATAATATAATTTATTATCCTGAATGGGAAATGTCTCTCTAAAATATGGAAAATATATCTCTATTTTAAATGGATATTTAGGTATTTATATGAAATATGTTTCTCAAATAGAGGTCCAAAATATGTTTCCATATATAATGTTGGATACCATTTTGGGGTAAGCGATAGTATAGTAATTCAATCTTATGGATGTAAAAAAATATCACTACACAATGGTTCCTTATGACCAAGAAGGATATTCCCCATATTATCACAATGAGAAACAATATGCGTAGTGACCACACAATCATGTATGGACTATTTCTCACTCTTATGAAGGGTTATAAAAGAAACATTTACCACATGGTAAGGTAGGGTCACCACATCATTTTCAGAAACACCTAGAGACTTCAAATAGTTATATTCCTAATGAACCAATATATTTATTCATTGATATGTTTCCTTTATATAATTTTCATATTAATTTTCTTTTGAATGTCATCTAAGATTTTCTATGTCTCAAAAATGATATAAATTAAAATGGGAAAAATAAAATATGAAAATGGATTATAATAATAGAAATACTACTAGGGTATCAATTTAATGGAATGTTTATAATTTTTTTTTGAAAAAAGGAAGATCATTATATGAAATAGTGTGCATATACTAAATTAGTAAGAAAACTTTATATATGTTTAAAAGAAAATATTATTAAATTATTTGAATTTATAATTTTTTTGAGGTATGGTTGTTAGATAATATTATGGGTATTCATATGTAAATATTTGGTTCGTTATATAAGTATCCATTAAAAATAATCATTATAATATTTTTTAAATAATTAATTTAGTTCTTGTTGTTTATCATTAGAAACAATATATAGAGTGAGTATAAATATGCTGAATAACATAATGAAGTTTATATAGAAAGATTGATCTTTGAAGTCAATTATTATAAAAATCGCATTGGTGATATGATGGTGATATTCACAAAATAATAACACATATATAATTTATATTAGCCAATATAGTAGTTTATGATATTGATATGTTGTATGGTGCAATATCTATGTTACAAAAGAAATATTTTATGATTTTGGGCTATATATATTGGCTTGATATAGTGATATCATAGCACTATTTCCTTCATTGGTTTCTTATTAGTGATTTTTATAAAATTGTTTGATTTTAGAATGGATCTAGGGCCGACATTGGTGTAAGGTATGAAAATGTTTTTTTATTTTTATATTATGAATGGTTTTTATTATTTATATTATTTATCATGTATTTATAGGTTTATTATTATCTTCCAATCACATAATAAGTGGTTTTCAATCCTTATAAAACCATCACTTGTATTAAACTAATTACATGAGGTTTAATGCTTAATAATCATGAAAAACTGAATAAGAATGGATTTTTTTTATTTCGTACATGATGTCATAAAAATAATATAGAATTCTAACTTTACCATGACTTATAATATGGGATATCATATGCAATGATATGAATGAACCAGAAAATATACGACATTATTACCAGATAAATAGTGTAATATATTTTGTTTTCAATATAGCATAACACGTGATAGAACCAATAATAGTGTAAAATGGCCACTAAGTACATTATTTGTATGACACAAAAAAGACTTGAATAATAAATTAAATATAGGACATGTTTTATAATATGAAATAATTTTAAAATAAACAATTCAATATGAAATAATAATATCATAAATATGATTAATATCCTTTAATTATCTATCATAGGCCAAAATACACTAATAAAAAGTTATGATATAAGTTTTAAACATGAACCATGTCCAATGATATAGTTTCTAACATAGAATATGATATATAATAATTTTTTTTTCTTGTTTTTCATGTATTACATAAATTATATAATTTATAAAATATTAAAGGTTATATAAAATGTATTTTGATTTATTTATTTAATATAAAATGTTTTTTTATAAATTAATAAAACATAATCAGATTAAAATTATTTATAAAATGTTTATGAATAATTTAATAAATAAATATAATTAATGTTAATTATTATTATTAAATAATTTTACTTTATATTATCAGACTTACAATTTTGATATAAACTATTTATATTTAAATTTTAATTCAATTTATAAATTATTTAAAAATTATAAAAATAATTCAATGAATAAATGTGTATATATTGAATTATGAATTGTCCATAATTTCCAATTAGAATTGTTCAAAAATAAAGGCCTTATTAAAGAAATTATTTAAAAAATATTATATGATTTTTTAAAAAAATTAATGTTATCAAGGGTTAAATAATATTAAATATATAATATTTAGGATATGAAAAATGTTTAAATAATAGATATGAATTATCTAATGTTTACATTTCAAATATCAAATATACATGTAAATATAATATAAAGTTTAATATGAAGGATTTTAAAAAATAAATAAATACAAATTATTTATATTTATTTGATTTTGGAATTTCTATATTGTGTGGCTAAATTATATAGTTCTTATTATTACATTATTTATGAATTTTTCATAAATTTTTAACTCATGTGTAAATTTATGAAATATTGGTTTATTTAGTTTTATTCCCCACTTTTACTCAAAAATATAATTTTTTTATATTATGAATAGATATATGATTTAGTTCAAAGTGTTATATTATGGTTTTTTATTGTCGTACATGAACATAAGAAGTTACGTAATACATATGATAATTGATTTTTTATTCTAATACCTTAACATTGGATTATACTAGATTATGAACATGAATTAAGAGGTTAATTATAGATTATAAATATTAGATACTAGAATTGTGATGCAATTTAGGTCTCTCTTTTGTATAATATATGTAGAGGGACTTTGGGTTTGACTTCCCATTGATCATGGAGTTTAAGCTTTGTCTTGAAAATTAAGTGTTGAAAAATTATCGCTCCTTGATTACTCTTGTGTGGATTTATTTCATTTCATATGATTCTAAGTATTTACTTAAATTATATTCATGTAACATATGTATATGATATGTTTAGATGTGTTTAAATATAAATTGAGTTTTAATTTTTGTTAGAAACAAAAGATATAAGTTTTGAAAAAGTTACAATTCAAACTATTTTGAATATATTAACTTAGTTGAAGGAATGGTGACTTAAAAACTAAATCATTAAAAACATTTATACATGTAAAGGGAATATATTAGATAAATTGTTACATTTAAAACAACTTTAAATACCAAGTGTTAGATTAATTCTATAGAAAAAACTTATTAAAATTGTGATCTTCTAACTGGGTAGGTCATTCAAAATATTGTTCCCTATTAATTATCATTTGTAAGGAAAACATGATATAGATAAAGAGAATCAAGAAAAACGTATCCTTATTTCATAACATTTTTATAATTTAAACATTACATCTCAGAATAATCTTTTATGACTCAGAGATACATTTAATTTAGTGTATATGAGTAAAAATTGCATAGGAAACTCATTATAAATAACATGTGAACATTTATCCGAAATAGAACCCTTCTAGACCCCCTTTTAGACTTTTCATTCATTATACTTATCTTCATTAAACTAGAATGGGAAATAAAACAAGGGGTGAAATCAAAATGTAACACCTCGAGTTTTTATGAATATTTTTTTGAATTAAATTAAATTTATTTGATAAATTTCATTACACAATACCCCAAGTTAAAGTTGTGTTATACACTATACCAGTTTTAAGTGGTGTTTACATGAAACACTGAGTTTCAAAAAAATATAATTTTATTATTATAATTCTTTTAACAGGATTTTTATGACCATTCCTTTAAACATAGTAATATAAATAGTATTAAGTAATTTTAAATATTATTTATAATGGATTTATATAAAGATAACATTTTTATAATGAAATATATAGTTTTAGATAAACTCTATATATGTTTTGAAAATACTACTTTCTCAAAAATCTTTTTTTATATCCTTTAGTAAATTGTAATAAAATTAATTTTTAAACTTTTGTAAATTTAATTTTATGAATTAAACTTAGATTTTTATTTCATAATTTCATAAATATCTAAGGCTGATTTTTTTTTTATTTTTCATGAAATATTTTCTTTTTTGATGAGTAGTGAAAAATACAAAATTTTAATTGGGGCCCGCCTTTTCATCTAATATATATATATAATTATATTATATTATAAATTAGTTTTAAGGTATAATTAGTTCAATTTTAAATAAATTAAATCCAATTTATCTTATTTGGATGAATTTCATATTGAGATTGGATATAAAAACATTTCAAACTTTTGAACATTTTCACTTTAAAAACTCATTTTTTTGTGCCATCTGCAATATTATATTATGTTAATTTCTTACAATTCTGTGAATTTAATTAAATAAATGGATTAAATATTTCTAATAATCATTAATTATAATTTATCATAAGTAAAAATTAATGTTTAACCTAATTTATTAGTGAAAATAGTTGATGTTATTCACTATGATTAAAAAACAATCTTACCAAGGGACTGAACATTAAACATAAGGATAAAATGAACTAGAAACATTAATAAAAAGCATTGGCTATAAATATATTAACCTTAACTATTAATATATATAATTTTAACTATTTTTGGGTCTATAGGATAGGGAAAAAATAGGGTTAGAATTTTTACTTTAAAAAATTAATAAGTTTTCCACTCACCTCCCTTAAAAATGTCCACCCCATCTCTCCTCTCTTTAAACCTCTCAAGACCTTTGGATAGAACAAGAAAATTTAAACTATATTTGAAACTTCCATCCCCTATTTATATATTACTAAATTTTCGCATAAATCCAACCAAGGGAGTCCTTTGGTATAATCCAAAATGAGATACCTGAAGAAGAGGTAATGTTCCTAAAAAACGTTTTTGGTTTATTTCTTCTTCAAACCTCTTTATTAATTTTTAAATCATGATTATATAATAAAATGATTTTATTAAATATATTAATATATTTTTATGTTAATGGTAAGACTTACAACTACACACACTTCCATAAAATGGGTTATGAAATCATCATTCATGCGTACGCCAAACTACAACCTCATGAACCGATGTCGTTCATTTTTCCATTAACACCTATGAAAGTTGGGAATAATGATGTGAATTATGTATATATTTTCTATTTATTATTATTATTATTTAATTTTTATTATTTAATTTTTATTGATCATATACCTTCATTCTTTCCTTTTTTTTTGGAAATACAATCACATAGTTTATGTGTTCGACAGACTACTTCATCACAAAGCGATGGCATTCATTCATGTTTTACATGGAATTTTTTAAATATGGGTTCAATAAAAATATGTTATATATAGTAAATAAAAATTATTATATGATTACAATATATCATATATGTTTCTTTCTTTCAATATGATAATAAAATGGAAATAGAGTTCATATGTACGTACGTCCTACCATCTCCCTGAATGGTGTATTTCATTTCATATTTCAACATTTATAAGTTATTGTAAATAAATAAATATATAATATATATTATTTAAATATATTTTTTATAATTATGGAGATTATTAAATAATTATTAATTTAATATTACTAGAATTAATATAAATAAAAACATATATGAAAATAAAGCGGTTATTAACTGAAACAAAACATTAACATGTAATTGTTAATATAAATGTAATAACAGGTTATAAGAAAATAATATATGATATGATATTAAATAATATGGTTGTTTATTATAAAATTATATTTATTATATAGGAGGACTGAACAAGTACAATGGATGTCAAGACTTAATGTATGGGATTTATCTGTAACTTTTATTTTTTGTGAGGCACAAGCCATGTTCACCACCCATTTCGTGTATATGGTGTGTATAATGAAAAGGGTGTATTTTCTGATTCTTAAACTAATAATTAATGATATTTAATTATCCATTTGATGATTGATCTTTTATGTGGTTACTGTCTCAAAAGATACCAAAACAGTGAGGGAGTTCTATCTCAATTTTCATTCTTTGAGACGCATGTTATGTTATGCACATATATTATTTTAAAAGGTTTATATACTTTTCCTTTGACATGTTATATCTTTAATATAATTACTTTCATGAAATTTTAATCTTTATGTAGTCTTATTAATTCATGGGGATTAAAATTCAAAGTTACCAAAGTGGTAAGATTTTATTGTTACAGTCTCATTTTTTATCGGGATTGCTTATGATTATGCTTACATTGATGAAATATCTCAATAATTATAATATATTTTATTATAAACTGGTTATTCATGACATATTCAAGTATTTGTACAATTTTTCTACACTTTTGTACTTAAAATTATTAAGAATTACTTTTATGAAAGCATCACTTTATCTCCCCATTCGGTCAGAAATCTATTTTCCTTCAAAAACCTGTTTTCTAATAATTTTTTCAAAAAGGATTATTATTATCTTATGATTTTTAAAATAAATACTTACCCATGTTTATTTTTTTTAAAATAAAACTAAAAGTATTTCCGTTTCATTTTTCAAAACAATTCATTTTTGGATTTTACTAAAAATTTGAAAGGAACCTTCATTTTTTCATGTACAACATGAATAGAAATTTCTAAAGTCATGAAAAATCACTAATTTGAAGCATCCTTAATATGTTTTAAAATATACTTTCAAATAAAAATATTTCAGAAAAATTATTTATTAATTTTTTTCAAAATTCGAGTGGATATATTATTCAAGAAATGTTTTAAAATGATCTTTCAAAATTATTTTCCATATAATATGGCCTATTTTGGTGTTAATCTCTCTTTGATAGGGAAATTATCAAAGGGTACAATTCATATTATTTCTTGGAATTTTTTATGTTTTCATGGTATGATTTTTGTGAAACCTATTTCTCTTCCATGGTTTATATTCCTATGAAACCCATTTATCTTCTAGGGGTTATATATTTAAGAAACGAGTTTTTGTTATACTAGATTTATTCTTATTAAAACCACATCTTTTCATAGGTTATTCTATGATGAAATTATTATGAAACATTTCTATTATCCATAGTTTAATATACAATGACATTTTTATGATACCAATTTCATTTCATGGGTTATTATGTGATGAATGTATATGATCTTATGTCACACATATTTATGATTTGATTATGTGATGAGTGTGACATATATATCCCTTAACATCATTGGGTAAATATTTATATATCATGATATTGACATGGATATAATTGGGAGTAAACCCAATTCGATAAATGACATTATTTAATAAGATGGTCTTAGGAGTTTATCATGACTGCTAAGACTCTTTGGGTAGTAAAACCATTCCATAATGATATCCTTGGATGTAATCCTTGAATACTATGAAAATAATTTTATATGTTGATATTTTTACCACAAATCCACGTGACAATTTTATGCACTCATAGAACATGTTATTTTATTGTCTTATGATTAATGTACTATGTCCTACCAATATTTATTCCATGATTCATGACTATTATATTTGATAGGTAGGGTATGATCTTTCAATGTTATGCTCACGGTGTCATACCCTTATTCACATGAATATGCTTGTGTATCTCTATTATTTACCCTTATTTATAATATGGAGTCACCCTTTATTATGATTTTGGTTCCCATGTTATAAAGATATGTATTATGTATGATGTGTCTAAGAGGGGTGATAGTTTTGAAGAACACAATGAGTGATGATGCAGTTCACTTATAGACCAGAGTTTATGTTTCCCTATTTCAAAAGTCAGTAAACTAATAAAGACTTTGGGAATGTGAATGTTTAATGTAATGGATGTTCCAAAAAATGATATAATGTCTATATATTATTATCCTAGGTCTTTATAGTTGGTATTAGAGAAAATTATTAGTTAACCTTTGAAAATCAGGATGAAAAACCCTTAGGTAGATCCCTAAGGGCATGTATAAGGATAAGTATATGGATTAGTCTTAATATATATGAAAAGTCCTAGAATATTTGGTATGTTATAGAGCGATTGGTTTCCAATAAATTTAATTCTGGTATGGACACTACAGGTGTATGTGGCTCTAGAAAAGATATACATATGGGTAACAACCCGAAGAACATGTTATTGAGCTGGAATCAATCATGAACTGGTGCATGATAATGGGCCATATTGCACACCTAGTTTGACACTCCTAGAGGATATTATTTGGGAATTCAAAAAATCTATACAAACCATGATGAAGCATTTAAATATATAATGACTATGAATAACATAGGATAAACCAATGGTGTCATAGATTAAAAAAGATGGTGTCATAATTTACACATTCAATAAGTATGTTTTCATGATTCTATGGTTCCTTGCTATGATTATTGTTTCTTACACTATGATTTTTAATTTTTTAAATGGATGTAACCCAAAGTAACTTTATTAATGCAGAGTGTGATAAGAAATTAAATGATTACCCTTTAATAATCGAAGTTTTATGGGATATGGAATAAAAAATATCATTGATATTATCACAAATCTTTCTAAATCTATGAATCATATTGAACTTCCAAACAATAAAAGTGGGGAACATCATTTGTCTGAGTCCTTCATTAGTAAACATCCACATACTTCTTGAGGTTCTACTGCTTTACAAATTTCTAAATAATGGGTTGGTACCACTAAATAGTTATTTTCCGTTCTCTAATATTCATAACATGAGAAATTTGTTATAGTTTTTTTATCATTCAGAAGGTGATGTCGACCAATGTAAGACTCTAATAAAGAATATGAGGTAGCATTTTGAAATATACTCTATATATGGGGATGAAAAGAACTTATTTTTCAGTAATTATTTTCCTTCTATTAGTCGTATGAAAATAGAGAAGGATTTTCTTGAGTTAAATAAACGTGATGTTGAATGAGGTGTGTTAGACTAAGATACATAAGTAGATATGAATAAATGTTATGATATCACATTAATGTGGAAATAGAGGTTGTAATTATGTTTCAATATCATTTTTTTGACAAGAGAAGGAATAAAAATTTCAATGGAAAATCTAAAAAACATATAGAGAAGGAGAGCCTACTATTATGATCAAAGTGTGGAAATAATCATGGAGTATTTTGTCTTAAGGGGTCTAGTAACTATTTAATGTGTGTGATGGATGGTCATCAAACATTTAAATGTCAATGTTAGGGGAAAAAGTTAGCTAATACTAAAAATATAGGGAAATCTATATAGAATGCCCCTCTTTAGTGCTTTATGTGTAAGTAAAATGGGCATTATGCTAATAAAAGGCCAAAATAGAGGGTTAATGATGATGATCAACGTTGTAGACCCCTTAAGAAAAATGATAAGGTAAATATTATGTGATCATTATCTCTGATAAGGGTTGAGATAATGACGTGGTTAAAGGTACAATTTCCATCAACTCTAGAACTACTAATTCTTATTTGAATCCAGATCTACCCATTCATTCATATATAAATAATTTTCTAAGTTTATCAAGATTCCACTAAAACTATTAAATATATAATAATTAGTGAATACTCTTATTGTAATGAGACGACATCTCAGATTTATGATTCATTTCTAGTTGACATTGGTAGAAATGTGATTCCTGCAAATATTTTAATTCTTTATCTAGTTTAATATGATGTCATTATAAGAATTGATTGTCTTTATAAGCATAAATATGAAATAAATTTTTAATTAAGGGATTTAAATTTTATATTCCAAACCAACTTATGATTTTCTATCAATGTTATAATATGTATGAACTTTCGATAGAGATTTCACCCCATGTATGGGTCTTAACTCCGATTTAAATGGGATGTTTAACTAAAATGGTTGGGGAGAAATATTTCCTCGAGGATATTTTTATTTTTTTGAGTTTGTGGATTTATTTCCAAAATAATTTCTTAGTATTACACCATAACATGAATTTTAGTTCTCATTATAACTCATACTAGGTTCCACATGAATTTCAAATACTCTCTAAAGAATGACCCAATTCAGTTTCATGAATTGAAGAAGAAACTCTAAGAAAACCATAAAAAGGGGTTCATTCAGCCAAGTGTGACACCTTGGGTCCCACCTATTATTTCTTAAAACAATAAATATAGATCAATGTGACTATACATTGATTATAGATATTTGAACAAGATCACGATCAAGAAAAAGTATCCTCTTCCACGTATTGATGTCTAGTTTGATAAATTGTGTGGATCTCACTACTTTTCCAAGACTGATCATTATTTATATATATTCATATTTGAGGGTTAAGAAGTTTTATATACACAAGATGTGATTTCATGAAAGGTATGGAAACTATGAATATATAGTGATGCCTTCCGTTCTTACTAATACCCTTGCTATCACTATGGATTTAATGAATTGAGTCTTTATAGATTAACTTTATTATTTTGTGGTAGTTTTATAGAAGATATTCATATCTAATCAAAGAATAAGGGAGATCATGAAGATCAATTTTTAATTATACTAAATACCCTAATAATGGAAATACTATTTGAAAAATTTACAAAGTGTGAAATTTTGTACCAGAAGGTTTAACTCATAGGTCATATATTCTAAAAAGAAGTTATATCAATTAACCATCGAAGATAGAATTTATTAAATGTTGGACTAGAAAAACCATGGTGACTAAGATCCATGTTTTTCTTAGTTTATCTATATACTATTGATGTTTGTAGAGAATATATCACGACTATATAATCATCTAATAATGTTAACTCAAAAGGGAGTCAAGTTCCTTTGGACAGGTGAATGTGAGGAATATTTCAAGGAACTTAAAATGATGTTAGCTAGTGAACATGTGCATACATTACCCTATAGTGTATATGGGTTTTTAATCTTTAGTGATGCATCCTATAATATATTTTTATGATTTATAATGTGGAATAAAATGGTTATATCTTATGCCTCATGAAAATTTAAGATAAATATTAAAAATTACTCAACTCGTGATTTGTAGTTAGATGTGGTAATTTCAACTTTAAAGATACATATTAATTATCATTATATAGAAAATTTTAACATATATACATATTACAAAATTTAAAATGTATATATTCACATAGAATTAGTAGAACATGCACCAAAGAAGATGGTTATATCTAATAAAGGATTATGACTTCTCAATACATTAACACCTTGGAAAAGTGAACAGGGTATTAGTTGCATTGATTCAAATTAATCATTATATATTATCCATTTGAGGGTCACAAAAGATCTAATATTTCTGTATTTTAAAAGTCTGGATCTGTAAATCTTGATGTAATAGAAAAAATATAATCTGGATCAATCTATTTTTCAACCATCAATCCAAATAAATATTAATGGGTAATAGAATTAAGATGTAGACCTTCAAAATAAGGTTATATGTTTTCTTGAGTATATCCTTGATCTTGAACAAGTGATAAGGTTTAGGAACTTCATATTCATTCTGTCTATACCAAATTTAATGAGGTATCTATGATAATAAGATGATATTTATCTATTCTATATTCATCCTAGAAGTATGAATAATTATAGAAATTTGAATGTATTCTTCTTGTGGGATGGAATGAAGAGAGATATATCTGATTTTTTATCTTGTTACTTAGTATGATAACAAGTTAAGAATGAAAGGAAAATAGTCTAAGGGGTTGTTGCATCCATTACCCATACCAAAATTGAAATGGGAGAACATAACTATGTATTTTGTTATTTGACTCCCCAAAATCTGGTATGCACATAATTCTATAATGATGGTAGTCAATCACATTAATAAGTCAGTACACTGAAACTATACCAGAGAAAACATCTATATGGATCATATTTTCAGCATATACATTAAGGAATCAAAAATGATTCATGGAGTACCACCTTCTATTGTATCTGATCAGGATCTGAGGATTACCGCAATGTTTAGGAAACTTCTTCAGGAATCCCTTAATATAAATTTGAGTTTTACCACTACATGTGTTTCTTAAACAAATGGTATGTCCGAAAGAAAAATTCAAACCCTAAAGGATATGTTGATATATTATTCTATGGATTTCAATAATGGTTGGGCTCAATACCTTCCTCTAGTTGTGTTTTCTTAAAATAATATATTTCACTTAAACATTTAGATGGATCCTTAGGATTCCCTATATGAGAAGAAATTCAAATCACTAATGTGCAAGAATGTTTTTGGATAAAGAAAAATATTAGGACATGAGATCACTTAAGAAATGAAAAAAAGTTTAGATCCATTTAGCAACATATCAAGGAATTTTAGAGATAGTTGAAATGTTAGGATAATAATAATCAATGTGATCTAGAATTTTAATTTTATGACATAGTGTTTCTATGAATTTCTCCATTCAATAATGTTTTAAGATTTAGGAAAAAGGGAATCTTTTCCCTTGATTTATTGGTCCCTTTTTAATTCTTGACAATATCATGATGTTAGCATATCTCTTGGTGATTCCACAAAACCTATCTCAATTCCATGATTTTTTCCATGTATCTCTCTTTAGAAAGTTTATATCTTACCCTTCACATATATTAAACTCAGAGTTAATACCATTGGAGAAAAATATTTCTTATAAGGGATAGCTAGTTTAAATTCTAAACTGTACAACAAATGTTCTACGAAAGAAGACCACCCAACTGGTAAATGTTGTGTGGTGAAACCACAAGTTGGATAAATCTGTGTTAGATCTTGAGGATATTATGAGGAAAAATTATCTTTATTTGTTTGTATTATAGTGAAACATTTAGTGGGAGAAATTCACTTTAATGGGGGTATAATGTAACATAAAAATATTTTTTGAAACCCTTTTTGAATAAATTAAATTATTTAATATATTTCATTTCACTCTACGACATTTTTATTCTTGTGTTATATGCTACATTGGGTTTACCTTTCATTACATGCAACATTCAGTTTCTATGAAATAGCCTTTTATTATTATAGTTATCCAAACAAGACAGTTCTGACCAAGCCATTAAACATATTAATATGAATAGTAATAATTAATTTTTAAATATTTTATATAATGGTTTTATGTAAATAAAACATTTTGATAATTAAATATATAAATTTTGGAAAATTGTTTATATGTTTTGACAATACTATTTTATTAAAAAACTATTTTTATATCCTTTTATAAAAAATAATAAAATTAATTTTTAAAATTTTAGAAATTAAATTTTATATGATAAAATTCATTTTTAAATAAAAAATTTCATAAATTTTTATGTTGAAATATTGGTATTTTCCAAAATATATCATTTTTGTTGAATAGTAAAAAAATAATGAATTTTAATTGAAAAAATAATTTTCATCTATTTTTTATATAGTTAAATTATATTTCAATTTTTTCAATGTATAATTATTTAAATTACACATGAATAAATCTAATTTATGTAACTAAAAATAATTTATCTTTGAAATTAGATATAAAAAAATTTCAAACTTTTAAACATTTTCACTTTAAAAGCTCGTTTTTGTCCAATTTGTGGGATTAGTTTTAAATTAATTTCTGTAACTTTATTGAATTAAATTATATAAAAAAAGATTCCATATTTGGAATCATAATAATTGATAATATCTACTTATTCCATCCTAATGTTTTACCAAATTGATTAATAAAAACAATTAAAATTAATCACGACGATTAAGTGAAAAACAAGCTTACCAAGGGACTAAACTTTACCCTTAAGGGGAAAAATTATGTAGAAACTTTTCCAACACCCATTTTATGGAATTATTTATTACTTAATCCTTCATTGATCAAATTGTTTCCATTATTGGGCCCACATGACATGGAAGAAAGTGGGTGAAATTCTCTTATTAAAAAAAATTACTATTTTTCCACTCACCAACCTTATAAAAGGTCACACCATACCCCCCTTTCATTACACGTCCCAATCCCATTGGATCGCCTAATTCCTAGAAAAATATATTCTTAAATTCCCTACACTTATCCTAGAATCCTTACTTTGGGCATAAATCCAACCAATGGAGTCCTTTGGTACAAACCAAAAGGAAATAATCAAAAAAGTGGTAATGTTCATCAATGGATGTTTTTTTATTCCTTATTCCTATTTATTAATATTTATATCATTATTATATAATTATATCCGTATATTAAATATAATGATATTTTTTTATGTTAAGGTTATTACCAAAAACTATAAAAACTTCCATTAAATGGGTAATAAATCATTATTCGTGTGTACGGCGGACTACCGCCTCACGAACTGTTGTCGTTCATTTTTTCATTACCACCCATCAAGGTTAAGAATAATGATGTAAATGTTATATATATGTTATTTTTTTTATTATTATGATTTTATTAGGAATTTATAATTGTTATATCAGATATACCATCATGCTTTCCATTTCGTGAAAATACGATAATGTTGCTCATGTGTATGGAAGACTACCATATTGCGAAGTGATGTGATGCATTAATTAATTACATGGAATGAATTAAGGATTATAATAAAAAAAATATGTGATATATATGACATGAATATGATCTGGAATAATAATATCTCAGATGAATTTCTTTCTTTTATCCTGATAAGAAAACGGAAACAACGCTCATACATTTGTATGACCTACCGTCTCCATGAACTGTGTATTTAATTTCCTATTTATATATTTATAGATTATTATAAATTAATATATATGAAATATGAATTATATTAATATAATTTTAATAATTCTAGATATTATTTAATCGTGATTAAAGTAAGGTAACTGAAATTATAACAAATCAAAACATATACAACAAACAAAGTAGTTATTACCCGAAATGTAACTTTAACATGGAATTGTTAAAAGACAGATAATAAAAGGTACACATAAAATAATATATGGTATGATATAAATTAATATAGTTTTTTATTATATATTGGGATTGAATGAGTCCAATGGAATTCAAGACTTAAGGTAAGGGATTTCCATCTCACTTTTATTCTCTGTGAGGCACAATCCATGTTAACAGACTATTTCTTGTATGGGGTGTGTATAATTCATATTTATTTATTTTATGATTATTATAATATGGCTTATTTTAATTTACTTATCAATTTCAGGTTCTTTATTTCATGGGATTTTGGTTTCAATGTTACCAAAATGGTAAGGTAATTTTGTCTCCATTTTTCCTTCTTTGAGGCACATATTATATTATACACCAATATTCTTTTATGAGGTGTACAAAATTCCCCTTTTAAATATTATATCATTAATTTCCTTTATTTCATGATATTTTAATCTTCATATGATTTTATTCTTTCATGGGTATTATGATTCAATGTTTCCAAATTCATATGAGTTAATTGCAACAATCTCATCGTTTATTGAGATTGTTTATGATTATGTTTTAATTGATGAAATATCTAAATAATTATCATAATATTTATTATACTCTATTAATTCATGATATATTCAATAAATATTACAATTTATTCCACTCTTTTGTACTTAAATGTTTTATGAAAATGTTTTTATGAAAATACAACTTTATCTATCTATTCAGTCAAATATTTGTTTTCCTTCCAAACCATGTTTTAAAAAAATGTTTTAAAAAATATCATGTTACACTATTATGTTTTTTAAAATAATTTATTACCCATGTTTAATTTTTTTAAACAAATAATGCAAGGAATCATCATCTCATATTTGAAAACAATGCATGTTCAGATTTTACCAAAAATGTGAAAGGAGCCTTCATTTTTGTTTGTATGGCATGAATGAAATTTCCCAACATCATGACCAATAATTGATTTGAATATTCCTGAGTAATTTTTCAAATTTATATTAAAATAAAAAGGTTATAAATTTTTTATGTAATAAATATTAGTTTTTCAAAGTGAAAAGGATATTTTTCTCAATAAATGCTTTAAAATGATCATTCAAAATTATTTTCCATCTAATATAACATTCGTTGGTGTTATTCATGCCTTTATGGAAATATGATCCAAGGATACAAATCATATTCTTTCTCTGAATGGTTTATATTTTCAATTTATGATTTTTTGAAGCTTGTTTTACTTCCATTGGAAATATCCTTTCAAAACTTGTTTATATTCCATGGGTTATATGCTTATGAAACAAATTTCTTTTAAATGGCTTATATATAAGTCCTGAACTTAAACATTAATTAATATTTATATAAGTCAATAATTTGAGTTTCAATCACATAAATAATATTTTCATGTTTAGATATTTATAGAATTATTCTATAAATTACACATATCAACATGATTATTACAAATTAGCCACTTCTACTAACTATCCATTTATTTCATAAAACAAATACTTTTACACAAAACTTGGTTTTGTTTCACACTAAAATATAATAACTTTTCCATAATCCTAGACTTGACTATGTTTTCCATTAAATCCATTGAAAAACATTTCAAAACTTGGGATGAGCATAAAAAACATAGTAAGAGATACACAAATAAGGAAAACTATTAGCTTTGCGAAAACATGTAAACCCTGAATACATTATCATAAAGTAATATTTTTTACCTTCATGAAGTAGTACATACTATTAACCAAATATAAGATCATTTCTTACCCTTTTATAACCAAAATGTTACCATAAAATCCATATAAATCACGCATATGATATAAAAGGTAACTTGGGACATAATTATACTTAAATGGAATAACCATTCGGTTGACTTCCACACATATCATTCATACAAATGGAATAGCCATATGACCGACTTCGATAGCCAAAGCATTGGAGGTTATAACATAACCACCCATCCTTGTTATATAACAAAACCACCCATCTTTGGTTTATCACGTAACCACCCATCTATGGTTTAACATGTAACCACCCATCAAATTTCCAAGTATCTTTATATAATCATAAAACAAAAAAGATTGCAAATATCAACATTTCACTCATTAAATTTCATTTGAAATCACAAGAAATCCTTTAAAGATATTCAAATATTCAATCCATTTTCAATACCAACACACCCGAAAAGGTAACAAGGGTTTTCTTTTTTCCATTTTTAAAAATTTAATGCTTATAGACGAAGCCAAATATTAAATAACGGTTATGGTGGTGGATAGGCCGTTGTCGCCGCATACGTTAAAAACATTCCTCTTTTAATTTATTAAAATTATTCGAAGAAAACTATTACTTTTGAATAAAATTAAAAGTAAAAGGGTTTTATTACTCATTGTATAATGAAGGTTGTGTAAAAATTAAAATATGCCTCAATGAAATTAGATTAAGATGAAGTCCCTTACCATGAGTCTAACTCATCACGTACAATCGTTATGTTACTAAATAATAAAATTCAGTTAATTTATAATTTCTTGAGGACCTTTTTTAACTATATTATTAATTTTACATAACTTATTACTATGTTATAAATATTTCATAATTATTTATGTTCATATCGGACATTTTGTCTATATTCGGTACTTGAGTCGAAAATGATCTTAGTGAACTTTTTTGGATATAAATTGTCAATGTGGTCAAGATTTCATCTCCATAATTTTATTAATGATTTAAATATTTTATATATCTAATATATATTTATTTATAATATCCATGATATTTTGAGATATGAAATGAACTGCACCATTCATGGAGACTATAGGTCGTATGTACGCATTAATGCTATTTCCATTTCATGTCATATAAAAGGAATGAAAAATAAATTATACATAGGTATATTATAATTATAGTATAATATCTATGTTATATATGTTACATAAGTTCATTAACACCAACCTTTATATGTTCCACGTATGGAATGAATGAGTCATATCACTTTGAGGGGTGGTAGTCCACACTTCCTCAAATGAAATTATCGTATTTACACATTATGGAAAGCATAAAGGAATGTTATAATAAGAATTATAGGAGAATAGAAACAATATAAATATAATATATATCATATATAAATATAGTTCCATCACAATGGACACCATGAGGGGTTCTAGGATAAAATCAAACAATCATCATTTCGTGAGGCAATAGTTTATTATACACAAAAATAGTATCTTCTATATCTATTAGATGGTAGTGTGTGTATGTTTAGGTTAAAAAATTAGAATAAAAACATATTAGAATATTTAGGTTACTGGTGTTTTTAAAAACTAATTAAAAAAAAGAGGTTAGGGGTTGGATAAGAAAAAAACAAATGAAAGGAGCTTGAGAGAAGACATTACCTCTAAATCGGGTAACTCCTTTTGATTTGAGCCAAAGTGATTTATTGAATTACCTTCTACCCAAGGTAAGGATTTTTAGAGAATAGTTTTATATTTTTTGTCAATAAGGTGTAAATATGTGTATGAAAAGGTAGTTATGAAGTGGTGTTGATGATTAAAGAGGGGAAGTCATTCCTAATCTTATGACACTCAGAGAATCAGTATGAAATGACATTGGATGTCATTATTAGACATTATCCATAACCAAATCAGATGATTTATTGTGCTAATCATCAAGGACCAAGACATGTTTTAAGGAAAACACATTGTTTACTACAATGTTTCCAAGCATTTTATTTTAATTCCTGGAGATTTTAGGAAGAGTTCCATCCACAGTTGGATGAAGGAAGATGAGTTAAGTGTTTTGGGATTCATGTTACAAAGATAAATGAAGAAGAGAAAAAGGGAAGGAAATTTGAATGGGAATTGAATTTGAAGAAGTGATCATGCATGAATTAATAAGGTGTCCATGCATTACATTTTTATTTCACTTTTTTTGTTAAAAATTTTTATATATACTTAGCTTAGTAAAAAATATAGGGCCAACCATGCAAGGCACTAGCTAGCCTCAACCTCAGGTGTATGCAGGACACTGTTTCAACCTCTCCCAAGGGAGGCCAACCAAGTATGCCTACAAGAGGCTTGTGTGTGGGCCATGTATAATCCTAATGGAGTGCATGAGCTGAATCCTATGAATAGTGAGGGCCAATGTCCTGTAGGAGAAGGGATCATAGGATGGGAGCAGAGCGCACCCACAGATTGAACATAGTACATGGAGTTACTATGAGGGGAAATGAAGAATTATGAGTATATGTTGCCATTACTTGATACTTAAACTGCAAGAAACCCACATGTTTGTTTGACGTGGGATGGGTTTTTTAACCCGCAGAAGAAATCCTCTCCGTTCATCTAATCTCACAACTAATATAAGCTGCTCATCTCATCCTCACTCCAGTATATAATCAAGGTCTTCTGCTATCTTATCTAAGTCAATCAAATGGTCAGTGATAAACCATTCCATCTTCTTCAACCTCCGAACGTATTGACTCCATAGTTCCCCAGAGATAAAGTCTCACTTCCTTAATCTAACATCGACCACCATTTTATATCAAACCTCATGAAATTTGAATGTCTAGAATTCATGAAAACATGCATGCAATTATGAATGAATGAGTTCAATGAAAAATGAGGATCCCACGTAAGCCGAGAGAAAATGAAGTTTCTAAGGCCGTTCCATGCGATGTTTGTGAAGAAGTTGTTTTCATACGTTCATAAACGCTTGCATGTGAGGATTACTCCAAAAAGGAAGAGCCCGAGTTGAACAGAAACAAACTGAGTTTCATGACATATCTCTGACGCATGTTTAAAATATTAGAGTCTAAATATACCAGGTATTAAAAGAGTTTAATCTCTACAAAATATCCTAAGGTATTTGAACGGGTAAAAGAAAGGTGAACCTTTCCTATAAATAAAGATCCCTTGACCCGGGGTTCTCTTGTTAGAAAAATTGAGAAGGCTATAATTTTAGAAAGAACAGAGAACCGTGTAGAATAATTCCATCAAACCCATTCTTGTGAGAAGATAGAATACCTCCTCATGGACGAGAAGGCTTCCACAAGCACTTAGTAAGTGGTTTTCACTTATGAGATTCTTCGTGAAGAATCTGGTTTGCGTCGCCTTACGGGAACAGTGTGTTTCACCTTCTTTATTGGTGTGACACATACAAAACCCCAAAACCACCTTGGTTCATGTGTTTTACTGAAGACATCCACTAGACAGTAGTGAAGGTGGTCCACACAACCAGTGTGATGAAGATCTGTACTCTTTGTGTGTAGGAGAACCACACGACCCATGAGCGAGGAGAAACTAACAACCCTTCTTGGTTCTGTAAAGAAAAATGACACTTTGCATATATGACCAGTGCATCCATTTCATAAGGAATAACTGAGAATCCTCTGGCTTCACAAAAAAATGTTAGGAAGTGTGTACATACATGCATGCATGAGCACTATTTGAAGGAGATGAGGTTGTGCATGGTTGTGTGAAGAGGACTCGTGAGAAGGAGTAGTTCATGTATAACTGAAATCACATGTAATAAGAGGATAAGAGGTATCTGTATGCACGAAATACCACACTCATTCAGGTTTCAAGAAGATTGAAGACTAAACACACACACACAGAACACATAAAATTGAATGAATTAAAAAATAACAAGTGTTTTTGTGATTATAACCAAAAAGAGAAGAAGATAAAGTGTGTGTTCTCAAAGATGGATAACCATTGTGGTTTTCACATAAGAAAGAAAAAGGGTATATTTCATGAGATCTTGCATGCACATGAACACGTGAAGATATTTAGAGAATGAATCAAGATTGTGTGCATATTGAGGAAGAAGGAATTAAGTGGAAAGTACATGCATGATACACACACATTAAATCTAAGATATTGATACAAGTGAATATTGTGTGTTTGGTTTGAAAATAAACATATTATACAAGCATGAAATCATGAATAATCACATGCACATGTGATAAGAAATGAGATATCCCAAACAAGAAGTTTGGATCCCAAGAAAACGATGCTTCAAGAGGATTTGAATTAAGACTGAAGCCGGGTAGAATTACTGAAGACCTTATATCTGAGTTGATAGTATTTGAGAATACAAAAAGAAAGATGAAGCTAATATTGTGAAGAATTATTCATGAATTCTTGATGAGGTTGTGTGAACCATTTTCAGACACATAAATGAGGTCATGTATTCATCAGAAGAATAAAGATTCGTTCGACCAATGTGAAACTGAGGACCGATTGAAAAAATGTCTAGAGTTATTGATCAAGGACAACAGACTTTAGAAAAGTTTGTTGACGATTATTGAAGATATACATAGGAAAGTGTGATTCATAAAGCCTGTGGGGGAAGAGAATAAGATTAATCCATAGTGAATTAAGAGAAAACTAAAAAGGAAGATTCTCGTGTGACTTAAGAGCAAGAATAAACCTGTGAGATTCTGGGACAAGAAGAAGTATTTAGTGGGACTCTGAACCAGGCCAGTGGGACTTTGGTAACACTATGGAAAGTAATATAAATAACCACCTGTGGGACTCAGTAGAGATACAATGTCACTCTGTATCAACCATTTTTATTGTTCATTTAATTATAATAGAGAATCTGTGTTGGGGAGAATAACCAGCACAACAAGGAGTATGTCATTGAACAGAACCATGTATATACTTTTACTCAATGCCTTTACATTTACATAATCATTCGAGGTAAGGTATTGAGACACAAGAAGAGTGGATCGGGGCTTTAATTATCCATATAGGTTTAATTAGAAAGAATCAATTTATAAAAATTTAAAAGGGATCACTCATTCACCCCTTCCCCTCTCAGTGATATACACTGATCTGGGCACTTTAGGATTATATAAGGAAGGTAGGGATATTGGTAGATTATTTCAATAGAATTTGGATAATCCAAGGGTATTGAGAGGTGTGATTAAGAGGTTAGAGGTGGAGGATGTTTATAAGAGGGTGGAGGGGAACTTTAGGAAAGTCTTGAAATATTATTTTATTATAAATTGAATTTTGAATTATAATAGATCCAAAGTGGTGTATTTTGAGGGTAAGATGAGGATGGGTCTAAATCCTCTCAAACAATAGGTTTCAGATATGTTTATATCAAAAATTTAACCTTATCTTTAGGATTTAACATTTAGTTAAATAAATTCACTCTTACCACATCTTCTTGTATTTTTAAACTATATAGTTAATATAGTTACTATAAAATGCCAAGAGAACCCCAAGTGGATCATTAATGAAGGTTTTAACATTATATAATTTAGTTGGTTAAATATTAGAATTTTATGACTATTATATTATTTAATAAAATAGTATTTATTTAAAAACTCATTTATAGAAATTGTGACACTATTTAGTAATTTATTTTTGTTAAAGTCATAAAAACTTGATTCATTCAAACAAACTAAATTAAATCTATGATAACACGTCATAGTCAAACAAATAATTCTTGGATGGCATAAAAATGTTCAATTTAAATTTATTTTAATATTTATAATATCATTTATTGGAATTTTTCATTAATAAGGTAATCACGACATCATCATTATGTCAAAAATGAATTTATTTATTTAATGTCTAAAAATTATAAATAAAATTCCATAATCTAGGAAATATTTTTAGATTTCTAGTGACTATTTATAGTCAACTAGATCAGTTATATTACCCTATATTAAAACTATTTTAGTATAAAGATACATGTTTATGTTATATTTCTCTTTACTTTAAATTAATTATTATGACATGTAATTATCAAATCCATATGGCTCCCAAATGCCAAAATATTGGACCACGGATTATTTGGGTCGTCCATGACTCATCAAATAATATTAAGACACATATCATTGTATTTTTACATTATTATAATATTATTTTTATTCTTATTTACCTAATTTACCCTTTAAATGTGATAAATAAAAATAATTACTAAAGTTACTATTCATAATTTCCAAAAATAAAAGGTAGATATTTAAATAATTTTGACCTTATGATTATAAATGTGGAATAAATTTTTACAAATTCAAAACCCTGAAGTTGAATTAATTAATTTAAAATTAATTCCCAATGTCAAACCTAGAAAGCGGGTTGTTTAAGAAGTAAAATCCATTAAAAGATTGACATGAGTTTATATCCAATTAAATTGTGAAATTACTTCCAATGAACAAAAGTGGATTAGATGATAAAAACATAATCTAAATATACTTTAAAACCAACTCAAATGATAATCTATCAATACAAATAAATTATGTGAAAAGGCAGTTTTGAATTAAAAATTCAGTATTTTTCACTATTCACTAAATTGTGATTTTTATTAGAAAATAACCAAAAATTTCAACCAATGTAAATTTTGATGTCTCGATTCCAAATAATAAGGTTATTTTTTAAAATATAGCATATAAAAGTGTAAAATACTAGATTTAATAATAGTTCTCCATCAAAAGGTGGTAAAACGACCTTTTAAAAATATCATAGAATTTTATGCTTAAAATTCGATTCATTATCATTTTAAGACTCTAAAATTTATTTTATAAATGTAAAAACATTTAAAAAACATGTGTAATAATATTTTAGAATGTTTTGTTCATTCTCTCCAATACAACGGTTAGGCATTAACTACCATTTAAAAGAATTATAATATTATTGTAATATTTTCTGGTATAATTCTATGTTGTGTGTAGTGTAAGATTTCAGAGAAAAAACATTGTAGCGTGTCGAGTATGCTATCGAAAAAAGAGTCTCCTTTAATGTAAAATTAACATCTTATTCATAAATATTAATTGATTTGAAAATTTATTATTCTATAAATACCTGAGATGTTACATCTGTCCCCACTTTTGGAAATTGCATCCCTGAAATTTTTTTTTCTTATCAAATAAGTGGGGGTATTTCTCCCTCATAACATTTTCAGATTCCCATATTTCCTCTTCAACCAAGTGGTTTTTCCACAAAACCTTAACTTGATGAATCACCTTATTTCGAAACACTTTCTATCTGCGGTCAAGAATCCATACTGGTTGTTCCTTATAAAAAATATTCTCTTACAACTGAACTACCTCTTGACTCAAAACATGATATGGATCCGGAATATACTTTCTTTATATTGAAACATGAAAAACATCATGTACCTTGGATAAAATTGGAATTAAAGACATTATATAGTCATCTGATACAACTTTCTCTAAGATTTCATAGCGTATAATAAACCTCAGACTCATCTTCCTTTTTTTACCAAAATGCATCACACTATTCTATGGTGAAAATTTTTGAAAGACATGATAAACTACCTTGAAAGAAAGATCCTTCATCCAATTATCTGCATAACTTTTCTTCCTAATCCGAGTTATTCTCATATGATTTTGAATCAACTAATCATTTTCTACCATCTCTTCTACCAATTTTGGTCCCATCAACATCCTTTCACCAACTTCACCCCAAAAAGTTAGATTTCAAAACCACTTCCCACATAATGACTCAAATGGTTCCATCTATATACTAGAATGAAAACTGTTATTATAAGAAAACTCATGCAAAGATATATGTTGATCCCAACTTCTTGGGTAATCCATTGAACAAGCTCATAGCATATCTTCCAATGTCTGAATTTTTTGTTCTGACTGCCCATCTGATTGAGGATGAAAATTTGTACTGAAATTTAATTTAGTACTCAATGACTTCTAAATGACTTACAAAAAGTTAAAAGTGAACTTAGGATCACAATCAGATATAATAAAGAGGGGAACACTATGAATCCTAACCATCTCTTTAATATACAGTCAATAAAGTTGATCTAGAGACAGAGTATCTCAAATAGGAAAAAAATGAATAGATTTAGTCAATTGATGAATAATAACCCATATAGTATTGTTAACATGAGATGTCTTCGGTTATCCCACAACAAATTCCATAGACATATCTTCCTATTTCCACTCTTGCATTGGAAAAGGCTGAAACATCTCCTTTAGTAACTACAACTCTTCTTTAACCTGTTGAAAAATCAAACATCTTAGGTTAGATTCTGCAATATCAATTTTCATTCCATCCCACCAGTAATAATCCTGAATGTCTCTATACATCTTAGTTCTTTCCAAATGAACTAAAAAAGCAGAACTATGACCTTCACACATTATCTCTTTCTTCAACTATGAATCACTGGGAACACATAATCTCATCCCAAATCTAAAAACACAATCTTTATCAATGTCAAATTTAAGAAACTTACCCTTATGAACCAATTCTACCTTTTTCTACAAATCACTATATTCCTTCAATGATTGCTTAATTCTATCTAATAGAGATGATTTTTATGACACCTAAAACAAAAAATTGTAATATCCTACACCAACAACTTCCAAGGCCAAATTTATCAAATCATTAACCAATAGATCATGGTCCAAACCTAAAATTGTTAATGTATAATTACTTTATTAACTCAAATTCTCATCCATATTACTTTCTTTTCCGAGATGGTAATGAATCATGAAATCATAATCCTTTATAAATTTCATCCATCTCCTCTATCTCATGTTCTATTATTTCTTAGTGAATATATACTTCAAACTTTTCTAATCAGTATACATTTCACTCATTACACTATAGAAATGAATCCTCCAAATATTTAATGAAGTAAACAAAAGTATCTAATTGTGAATCATGGGTAGAGTAATTTAACTCATGAGGTTTCAAAATACATGAATCATAAGGAATTAACTGATCATTCTATATTATAACACAACCAAATCCTTTCAATGAAACATCGATATAGATAAAAAACTCACCATTCCTGGAAGGTAGTGCCCAAACTAGAGAATTTACAAGTCTTCTTTTATGTTCATTAAAAAATCCTCACATTCTTCTATCCAGATGAACTTAACTCCCTTACGTGTTAACTTAGTTAGTTGGATAGATAACCAAGAAACGTTTTCAACAAACCAACTATAATAACCCAATAATCCAAGAAAACAATGAATATATTTGATATAGGTAGTTCTTGGCCAATCATCGAATTTTTTTAGAAGGGTCAATAGCTATTCCATCTTTAGAAATAGTATTCCCAAGGATTGAAATTTTTTTCAACCAAAATTAAATCTTTCTAAAATTTTCCTATAGTTTATTTTTTTTAAGGTATGAAAAACAATCCTTAAGTGACTTCTATGTTCCTCTTGACTTTTATAATATACAAAAATGTTATCTATAAACAAAACAACAAACCGATCCTAAAACTAATGAAAGAACCCATTCATGAGATTTATAAATATAGTAGGTGCATTAGATAAACCAAAGGGAATAACTACAAACTCATAATTCCCATATCCTGTTCAGAATACTATCTTAGGAATTTCATCCTTCTTTACCTTCAGCTGATGGAACTCTTACCTCAAATAAATCTTCTAAAAATAATGATCTCCCTGAAGCTAATAAAAAAGATCGTCGATATGAGGTAAAGGATACTTGTTCTTAAGATTTATTTTATTCATGTCTCTATAATCAATACATTGTCTCAAAGAACCATCACTATTTTCCACAAATAAAACTGGAGAACCCTATGGTGAAGTTCAAGGTCTAATAAAACATTTATCAAGTAATTCTTGCAACATTGTTTTTCAATCCCACTAGTTCTACTTGATCCATTAGTTAAGGGGTTTATAAATTGACTTAGCATCAATAACTAAATAAATAGTAAATTCAACCTCTCAATTATAAAAAATACCATAAAACTCATCCATAAAAGCATCTGTAAATTCATTCACTACTGAAATGTCACCAAATAAAACTATTTATTTATTTTAAAAAACATGAGCTAGATAACTTTCACTAGAATATTTAATCATTCGTTTAGCTTCTTTGTATGTTATCATTGTTATTAAATCATTGAATAAAACGTTTTTGTCTTTACAATCTATTTTGTCATGATAAACTGAAAGCCATTCCATACCCAAAATGATATGAAATTCCACTATGGGTTGTTCAAAAAGATTTATAGGAAGGAATATCCCACTAATGATAATAGTAAGATTCCTATAAATCTTGGTTTCTTTGAAACTTACACTTGAAGTTTTTACCAAAAGTTTTATATCACATTAATGAGGTGATATTTCTAATTTACTTGCAAATAACTCTGAAATGAAGTAATGTGAAGATCCAGAGTCAAATAGAGTGTTGGTATAATTTGAAAAACAATTGTAACATACATGTCACCACTTCATTTGATGGTACCACATCAATCATAGTAGTAGAAAATTATTTTTCGATGGCCATATTCTTTTGATCTTATTGTTTTCCACCCTCAGTAATTAACATTCCACACACATTGGCATAATGTCTTATATTATTGCAACTAAAAAAACTAACTACTAGTTTTTCATTGCTTTCTTGATCATCTTCTTTATAGTTACAAGAAATATGACCAGTCTTACCACATTGAAAGCACTTCCCAGAGTTTGAGAGGTATTCTAGAGGATTATTTTTACCACACTTCTCACAAGTTTGAAATTTAGTTTTCTTACCACTAGGAATCTTTGATAAATTATTTCCCATTTCCTACCAACTGGATTGCTTATTTTTTTTCTCTAATAGAACACATGATCATTAGAAAAATACATTTCTACATTCTCAGCACATTAGAAAATATTCTCATAGATTCTAAACTCACGAGAATCTAACACCCTTCGATATTTAGGCTTAAATCCAAAGTAAAACCGATTTATTTAACTATCAATATCCCAGAAAAAATCTAGGGCGTACCATGAAAAATGGGTGAAATTTTCATCATATGAATCCCCATAATCTTCCTCCTTTTTTCTTAATTCCATGAATAGATTTTCCATCCTAATTAAAAATTTCTTTGGAAAATATTTATCAAGTAAGATATTCTTAAATTCAGTCGATTCCATGGCATTAATCACTTCACTTACTCTGATATTTTTAATAATAGAACACCACTAATTAGCTTCACCTTAAAAATTATAAATAGAAAAACAAAACATTTGATGGTATGAACACACCCATTGCATCAAAAATCTTTTCCAATTCTTTAATCCACCCCTCATCTTTCACAGGATTAGATGATCCTCTTTATGATGGGGGACGTTACCTCATGAAATGCTCCACTCTCAACATATTCCTCTATGGTTGGTCTAGTTGATCTCATGCACAGGCACCACTACCATTTATTTCTTATTTAAATTGATCCATCATAATAACAAAATGTTCATTTCTACTTCTGACCATCTCTGGATGTTGATTTAGAAGGTTATTTCCCTCTGTATGCCTTCCCAGCACAACTACATTGTTTCCTCAGTGGAAAACCATTCTGAAAAAAATATATCTTAGATGAATAAACATGGTAATATTCGAATTCTATATCATTTCAATTTTACCATAAAGTAAAAAATATTTTATGCATATTCTATAAACAATATTATAACTCCTAAAGTTATCTAAATTGACCTTTCATACCAACTATAAGGCCCCAAACTTAAACATTACTTAATTGTGAGATAAGTCAATATTTTGACTTTCAATCAAATCAAGGATCTCTTAAGGTTTAGAGATTTATAGAATTAGGTAATAACTTATAAATATCAACATGATTATTACTAACTATACACTTTTACTCACTATCCATTTTTTTCATAAAACAAAAACTTTTAAACAAAACATGGTTTCGTTCCACACTTAAACATAATAACATTTATATGATACCATCATTGACTTTATTCTCATTTATGTCCTATGAAAATCATTTCAAAACAAAGGATTAACATAAAAAAAAGATCAGTAATGGATACACAAATAAGTAAACTGATAGATTTTAAAAAATATGTAAATAATAAATACATTATCATAAAGTAATACTTTTCTCCTTTAAGAAGTAGTAAATACTCTTCACCAAATATAATCTCATTGTTTACCTTTTTATAACAAAAAAATACCATAAACCCCATATAAAGTACACATAACATATAAAAGGTAACTTGGGACATAATCATACTTAAATGCAATAACTATATGGTCGACTTACACACATATCATTCTTACAAATAGAATAACCATACAATCGACTTCCATACCCAATTCATTGGAGGTTATAACATAACCACCCATACATGTATTATCACGTAACCAACCATATTTTATTTATTAAATAACCACCCACATTCAGTTTATCACATAACCACCCATAAAATGCCCAACTACCATTATATAACTATAAAACAAAAATGATTACAATTATCAACATTTCAATCATAAAATTTCATTTTCAATAAAAAGAAATAATTTCAAGATGTTAAAATAGTCAATCCTTTTTCAAATCCGTTTCAGTACCAAAACACCCAAAGGGAATAAGTTATTTCTTTTCCTTTTAAAAAACATTAAATCTTATAGAGGAATCCTAATATCAAATAATGGTTACAACGTCAGAGAGGTCGTTGTCACTGCATATATTAAAAACATTCTTTTTTTTCATTTAGTAAAATTCTTCATAAAAAAAGATTTATTTTGAATGAAATTAATAGTCAAAGTGTTTTATTATACACCATATTATTAAGGTCTTGTATAAATTAAAATATTCCTCAATGAAATGAGATTGAGATGAAGTCCCTTACCACGATTCTGACTCGTCACGTACAATCGTCGTGTTCTTGAATAATAAACTACAGTTAATTTATACTTGTTCTAGGCCCTTTTTCAAGTTTATTATTCCTTTTATATCACTTTTTACAATTTTATAAATATTAAATAATTTATTAAGGTAATATCAGACGGTTTTTTGATATTCAGTACCTGAGTCAAAAATCACCTTTTCGAACATGTTTGGATGTAAATTGTCCATGTGGTCAAAATTAAATCTCTATAATTATATTAATGATTTAAATACCATATATATCTATTATATATGTATTTATAATATCCATAACATTTGGAGATAAGAAATTAACTGCACCGTTCATGGATATTATAGGTCGTGCGTACGCATGAACGCTACATCCATTTCATGTCATATTAAAGGAATGAAAACTATATTATACATAAGTGTGTTATAATTATAGTATAATTTATTTATTATATATGTTACATAATTTCATTAACACCATCCTTTTTATGTTCCATTTATTTAATGAAAGATTCATATCACTTTGAGGGGAGGTAGTCTACACTTCCTCAAATGAAATTATCGTATTTACACATTATACAAAGCATAAAGGTATGTTATAATAGAAATTAAAAAATCATAGAGAAAATATAATTATAATATTTTTCATATATAAATACAGTGTCATCATAATGGCCACCATGATATGTGGTAGGAGAAAATTGAACAATCATTGTTTCATGATGTGGTAGTTCGCCGCACAAATAAATAGTATGTACTATATCCATTAGATTGAGGTGTGTGAAAGTGTAGGTCTAAACATTAGAATAAAAAATCCTAGTATATTTATTATATAGTTGTTTCTATAAAACAATGGAATAAAAAAATTTAGGGGTTCAGAGAAGGAAAAAAATAAATTAAAGGAGCTTAAGAGAAGACATTACCTCCAATTCGGGTAACTCCTTTTGATTTGATCCAAAAGGATTTATTGAATTTCCTTATTCCCTAGGTAAGGATTCTAGGAGGAAGTTAGGGATTTTCGGAGCTTATTTTAGTATAATTAGATTGATTCATGGTTCTTTAGAGGTGTGTGTAAGTGGGTAGAGGTGATGTCCTTTTATAAGAGGGAGGAGGGGCACTTTAGGAAAATCTTGAGATATTATTTTATTATAAATTTAATTTTGAATTATCATAGCTCAAAATTGATATATTTCTAGGATAATATAAGTATAGGTCGAAATAATCTCAAACAATAGGTTTTATACAAGTTTAGGTCACAAATTTAACCTTATCTTTTGACTTTAACCGTTAGTTAAAGAAATTAACTCTTACAATGTCTTCTTGTATTTTTACACTATATGGTCAATATAGTTACTATAAAATTCTAAGATAACCTAAAACGAATAATTAATGAAATTTTTACCATTATTTTATTTAATTGGACGAATATTAGATTTTTATGACTTATATCTTTTAATAAAATAGTATTTGTTTGAAAAACTCATTTTTGTCAATTTTGACACTATTTAGTAATTGATTTTTGTTAAAGTCATAACAACTTGATTAACTCAAAAAAAACTAAATTAAATCAAATGTAACACGTAATAATATTCTATTAAATTCATTTATGGAAGAAAAAGTTTCAAATTATATTTATTTTAATATTTATAATATTATTCATTTGAATCTTTCATTAATAAGGTAATAATTGAATCATCATTGTGTCATAAATAAATTTATTTATTTGATTTATAAATATTATAAATAAAATATATTGATATAGTAAATAATTTTATACTTATAATTACTATTTATAGTCCAATGGATTAGTTATGTAACTCTATATTAATTGTTTTAGGGAAAAGATACATGATTATATTATATTTATCTTTGCATTAAATATATTATTATAACATTTCATGATCACACCCAAGTGACTCCCAAATGCCAAAAGTTCATCCTATGGATTTTTTTGTCTCCCATGACTCATAAAATATGATTATTATCTGTTTTAGTTTCGTTTTATATTATAATAATATTGTGTTTACCTTTACATACTTAGTTTACCTCTTAACAGTGGTAAATAAAAATAATTAATAAAGTTACTATTCATAATGTCCAAAAAATAAAAGGTGATTATTTAGATAATTTGTAGCTTATGATTCCAAATATGGAATCCATTTTTTAAAATTCAAAACACAAAAGTTTCATTAAACAATTTAAAATTAATTATCATTGTCAAAACTAGTAAGCATGTTTTGTATGAAGTAAAAACTATCAAAAGATTGACATGTGTCTATGTCCAATCAAAATGTGAAATTACTTTCAATGAACAAAATTTTATTAAATGATAAAAACATAATTTAAATATAATTTAAACCCAATCATAACTATAATCTATTAATACAAATAAATTATATGAAAATGAATCTTTGGATTAAAAATGCAATATTTTCACTATTCATTAAAATATGAATTTTATCAGAAAAATACCAAAATTTCAACTAATGTAAATTTTGATGTCCCAATTCTAATGAAGAAGTCTATCTTGTCAAATATAACATATTAAAGTGGAAACAATTATATTTAAAAATGGTTCTCCATCAAAAGGCGGTAAAACAACCTTCTAAAAATATTTGAGTATTTTATACTTAAAATTGTATTCATTCTCATTTTAAGACTCTAAAATTTATTGGATAAATTTTAAAAAAATATAACAAACATATGTAATAATATTGTAGTTAATTTTATTAATTCCCACTAATACAACAACTATTCATTAACTGATATTTAAAATAAAAATAATATTATATTATTTTTCAGTATAATTCAATGTTGTGTGCAATGCAAGATTTCAGAGAAACCCATTGTTTCATGTTGAGTACTCAATTAGAAACACATACCCTTTAACATAAATTTAATATCTTATTTATAAATATTAATAGATTTAAAAAGGTATTGTTCTATAAATACATGGGTTGTTACATTGTATGCTTATGAAACCTGCTTCTTTTCTTGGGTTATGCTAGGATGAAATGATTATGGAACCTATCAATTTTCCACATGTTGAGATATGATGATATATTTATGATATCCATTATATTTTATGGGTTATTATTGGATCAATGTATATGATATTATGGTGCAAATATTTATGATTTCATTATGTTATAGGTGGATCCTATATATCCCTCTATTTCATTAGGTAAATATTTATATCTCATGAGATATACATGGATGTAATGGGGAGTGAACCCAATTCAATAAAAAAAATTATTATAAGATGGTCTTCGGATAGAGCCTTTACTTCTAATGTAGTTAGGAGAGTGAACCCATTCCACTAAGATAGCCTTGGTAGTGAGCCTAATCTCTAATAGAAATCATTTTATATGTTTATGTGTTTTCCAAAAATCCATGTATCATGCCTATGTTATGATCTCATGGAACATGTTCATTGATTATCTTATGATTCAGGTCTTATAAAATAGTAATTTTTATTTCATGACTCATTATATTTATGTTTGATATGTAATGTATGATTTTCAATGTTATGATCATGTTATCATACCCTTATGCTAAAAATTATTCCCAGGTATCTCTCTTCATTACCCAAACTAAGAATTTGAGATCACACTTTCTTATGTTTTCTTTTTTTAGGTTATTAATATCGAAATTATGAATTATGTTTCTAAGAAGGATTCTAGTAATTATTAACATAGTGGGAGATTATGTAGTTCACTTATGTAATAGTGTTTATGTTTCCATGTTTTCAAAGGCACTAACCTAATATGGCATTTGGGAATGTGTTTGTGTAATGTAATCAATAAGATGAACAAATGAAACAATTTCTTTGTTTGAAAACCCAAGGACACTATAAAAACATAGATTAATGGAAAATATATCAATAATGAATCAAGGGTTAGATCATAATAATGAGAGAAAACCATAAAATTCATGAAATATCATATTAAATAGAACATGATATTGTCATATTTGTCCATTGGTCTTAATATAATGGATTTTCAATATAAAATAATAACATATAATATGGAAAAGTTTGTTTAAACGTGATTAAATAAATATCTTCCATAAATTAATAAAAAAGATTATAGCATAGAATTATGCAGTTGGAATAACAATAATTATTTATTACACTGTGAATGTATTTAATCAGAATCATGTCTATGATCATTATTTAAATGGTCACTCATCTTAATTATTATCAGACTCAATCTTTGGAATATAGATAATCTACATCATATTCATGTTTAATCTTTTGAATGTCTAAAATTATCATTGCTTCCACTCTTTATCTTGTGACCATAACTAACATTCATCATGTTAAGTATTAATATTATGAACATGGTTAATCCACATTTTTTCCAGATTAATCTTGTAAATTTTGAAAATTTTCATCAAGTCCACATTTAATATTTTAAACTTCACCAATCATCATTATTTTCACACTAAATCTTGTGAACATAGCTAATATGTATCATGATCACACTATACATATTTACCTTATAAGGTATAAAGTATTTAACAATGATTTGGAAGGAGATACATGACTCCATGTTTCATTATCTAACCATATCTATGCCATATAACATAAATCATTCAATATATAATGAGAACTCATGTGAAATAAAAATATTTTAATTCATCACATCATAAAGAAACCATTGAAAATAAAAATGGATTCCACGACAATTCAATATGGTATCACAAAAATTGAGTTATATGTCAATAGTTTATACCCAAAATTCAATCACCCCAAAAGAGTATTTTATAAGAACAATTATAAGGTTATTCACCAAAAGAAGTTTCAAAATAAATAATGACTTTAGATATAATGTGGAAAATGTTGGAAAAATTATAAAATTATTTTTGTAAAATACATATAAATTTTCCATAAAAGAATAATTTATTTTACTTTTAAAGACCATTAAAATGTGATGTGAAAACATAGTGATAAATTTTACAATAAAAATAATCGTCAATAATAGATCTTTAAAAAGACGTGAAGGTTTCCATAAAGGAATAAGGATTTGAAGAACAAACCATTTGAAATTTTTGAAACAACATTGTTGAAAACCCACCTCACATAAATAGTAACTGTAAAATCATTTTAAAAAGTAATGAGTGAAAGTATTAATTCCACACGATATATTTCAAAATTAAGTTTCGAATTATGAAAAATAACATTAGAATGATTTAATATTATGAGAATGGAGAAAATTCTATTAAAAGTGGTGTTAATTATTCTTAATATAATAAAATGTTTTATGAAACAATAAAGGAAGTGGAGTGGAAATATATACTTTTGAAAGTTTTTAAATAACATTGTTGAAAACCCATATCATAAAAAAAATCAATAAAACATCCTTAAAAAAAGAAATAAAATATGATGTTAACATGAGATAATTCATAATTATGTTTTTAATTATAAAAGAGTAAATTGTAAGGAAGTAAAATTATGTATATTTAGAAAAAATACATTATTATTGATGTGAATTATTCTTACATTAATTTCATATTTTTATGAAACAATACATTCTTCATGGAAGAAGACTTTGGAATGGGATATGATTTACCTATATGATAATGTGGAAATAAAACATAAAATAATCATTTGTTAGAATACATCAATCATAAAAGATAATTATTAAAGAGGTGTGACTATGACATATTGAAAATATTTAAGTCACAAAATCCCCATACATTATTTGTAACTTTTTAATAAATCACCCATGAATGGTATAACATTTAAAATCATGAATATAATATAATAATGATAAAAAATACAATAGTATATTATTTAAACCATTAAAAAGAAAACATGGTATATAACATAATCATGTCTCAAGGGATTCAGATTTTAGACAAATAACACCTTATAATTGATTAATATTTAAATAAAATCCTAATTAATGATAGAGATCTAAATTGAACTTCAATTATAATGATTAAAATGTAATTATTGATTTAATATCTCAAACATGTAGTATATATAAAACATAAATGAATCATGTTTATAATTAAAACTTTTCTCAAAGAGAGAAATATGATATGAAAAATCTGACCTTTGTTTATTCTTAGTTAAATGTGATCTAACTGTGACATACTAGACACAGAGGCCACTAAATTGTTCCCCAAGCTTGGTTGGTCACTTAACCTCAATCGTAACTCCTTGTACACTAGAGTCTGCTGACTAGAAGTGAGAACCTAGAGTGTTCTAGTGGGGAGGTCATTCCCTCATGTTACAGTGGAGAACATTGGATAACAAATAAAAAATAAAAATACTAGAATCATATGAAAACATATAGAAAATTGGAAGCAAACAATATAACAAATGAAGTAGTAACCCTCTGTAGTGGAAGATTGATGTCAATAATAAACAAATCAAGAATCATATAATTATACTAAATGTTTTAAATGGAATCACATAAAAAAGCTGATGAAAATGTATGTAATGTCTCTATAAAACTAGAAAATAGGTATACGTGGCATTAGGAAATGAATGTTATATAAAAGAATCATAAACTAGACAAAAACATTTCAGCATCTACAACACAAGATCATCTATCTACTAGAGATATCTATTCTAAGGAAAGAAATCTAGATCAAGTGTCCAAAGTGGGATTCTTCCCCTATCAACACCTTCATACACATAATCTATCCAGGTACCACCAGCATCCTGGGTAGGGTGTGAGATAAATCTTAGTAGGAAACCACCAATAGAATCTATACCATATAGTCTATGAATATAAACTAAACTAGTTTGTAGGTATATATATGAATGTAAATAATGTACAATAATGTAAATACCCGAATAAATTATTTATCCTCAACTTGTGTATGAAAAACACTCATTTAATTAATTATGTTCTAATTTATAATAAGTGAAGAAAAGGGATCCAAGGAATGACCAAGACATACTACAAAGATGATAATAATAATAGATGATCTAATGTTATAACCATGGAATCCTTGATGATGATAATAATTAAAGAGGATCCAAGGTAGTAACCAAGGCATTCTTGAACTCAGGGGTTGAGCCAACTTAGTAATAACATGAAGCTGGGCTAATAGGGTTTGAGTGTAATCCAAGGGGAATCACCCGAGGCATTCCATGGTAAATAGATCTAACCAAGTCTAAGGATCTCATCCAATGTAAAAATGGATAAGATGGAATGGTACCAATGGGATATATCCATGGATTAACTTGTCTATAGATTTTAATCATGATCCATGGAGTGTATCCAAGGCATCCTAATATCTAGAATATATTCAAGGGATCCAATGAAACCATGTTGAGCATCTGATAGTCGACAAGGAACATATTACATGGTTTGTATCACCATTGGAAACTTGAAACTTGAATCATAATGGGATTATTTAAGTGCTCAAGGAATTACGACAAGAATTAAAGTATGTATCAAGTCTGACCACTGCTATAAGGATAAAAATTTACATATGAAATAGTCACTTTATACTTATATAATTATTTATTTTAGTCCATGAAATAGTCATTCCTTTTAAAAATACAATTGGTTAATTCCATTACCATCCATACTAAGTGTAAAGGCTAAATAGTACATGAAACCATTTATTACATCATTCCATAGTTTATTATTAGGTTCATTACTTTACCTTTAATAATCATGACAAGGTGGGAAAAGGAAATTAAACCAATTTCAATTAATTATAATTAACTAGTCGATGTGAAATATATAAATATACTTTTCATTTAACAAATTAATGGTCCATTAACTAATTTGAAAAAATTACCTTAGAAAGTTAAAGTGAGAATATAATTTAATAGCCATTAATAATTCATTAATTTAATTAAAACACATACCTTTATTAAGGACAAGTCAAATAACACCTTAATAGTTGATCAGATAGACCCACATGGGTCACCGATTCATAAAATATGCCACACCCTACTTGGGGTGGATGATGTTGAGGTTATGAACTCTAACGATGTACTGAACATTTATAAGACGGTATCGAGAATATAAAAATAATGATTATAAGAAAGGAATATGAATTAAATAAGCAATGCTTTATGAAATTGGATTTTGCAGAATGATTACAGTTTGTAAATTTGTGAGCCTTGAGGGATGAAACATAGACCACCTACTTTATAATTGTACTACTTTCCCCATTTAGTATCATTCCTTAGTTTGGATTATATCAGAATAAATATCATGAAAAAAATAATCCCATGAAAATAGTTAATAAGATCCTACAAAAATAACTCTTTTTTGGAGAATAGAAATGTTGAAAGGCGTGATATGAATAAATATCTTACCAGAACACATTCAATGAGACAATTAAATCTGAAATCAATGTTCAGATGGCCAGATAGAAGAAAATCCTAGCCCTTTTCTTTAAAAGGGGCTCTTTTATGAGAGAGGAGGTGGTAGGTGGGGTTCTATAGAAAAATAATGTAACTTCCTCTATTTTAAATTAACCAACATAGTCATTTACAAGGAGTGTAAATGAATCACATATTGTTTAAAGATTGAGGTCTCCCTGCATAGGAAAAAGAATTTACAAGACTTGAATGGTTCTATAAAAACCATTACACATCGTGTAACAGGTAAACATTGTGTATTCTAATTTCACAGAATGTAATTTTCCTCTATCTAACCTACAACCCTCCTCTCCATTCCTTTCTAAAAACTACCCAATCGGTCGATTTCCTAACTTTATGGTATAATCCAAAAATAATTTCACAATAGATTAAAGTATAAATTAAAAAGAAACATACATAATTGAAAAATCAGGTTCTTACCATCTTCTCCCCCCTATTAAAAGAATTCATTCCATAGTTCTTCTTCCAATACCATCAAAACACTATATGAGAACAAATTCGACAACTAAGCATGTTTGTCGGTCTCCCGCCCTGTAGTTTCATCATGTACATGGTCATGCTACCATGGGACCAATAATAAAGGGTTAAACCTGCCTCAGAGAGACTTCATTACCTAGTCAACATTGTGTATATAGTTCTCCTCAAAAGAATAATCAGCATCTATCTCAACCTCCTCAGGATCAATAGTATGAGAGGGGTTGACAAGATAAAATTGAAGCTGTGAAATGTTGAAGATGTCAATAGTACCTCTAAGGTAGTATAAACAGATAGCCTACTGGACTGTAACACCCCAAGATTCCATGGTATGTTTCCCTTTAAATAATACAATAGCTTGTGTTATACGTAACTTCGAGTTCAAACACACCACAACCAATCAAACTAGTCGTTATGAATAGTAATACCCACCTTTTGAAATTTTATAAATTTTATTTTTCAAAATGGACTTCATTTTAGAAATTTGGAATATCAAAATTAGCTTAGGGTGAATTTTTGGTATTTTTCTGAAAACATTCAATTTTTGATGAATAGTGAAAAACATTGAGTTATTGTTTAAAACCGACTTTTTATTTAAATAATTATTTATTTTATTTAAATTTATTTTAGGTCAAAATAGATACATAATACCTATATAAGTTCAATTTAATTCATTGGAGTCATTTTATAATGAGTTTAGATATATAAAAATTTTATTGAACTTTTTACCGTCTTTTACCCACCTCATAGGAGCATTTGAAAATCGGTATAAAACATAATTTTACCACTTCTATGAGTTGAATTTCAAAACCCCAAGAGACACGGTTAATATCAGTACGTAAAATGTGGTTTAATAAGATGAAAATATTTTTTTAGTGAATAGTAACTTTTGACTTTTATTTACCACGGTTAAAGGTAAATAGGGTAATTAAGGGTAAAAATGATATCATAATTACCCTAAAACATGTCCTAATTCTATTGGATAAGTATAATTCAACCAAAAACAACATTAGGAATAAAATATGATCCATTTTGGTCTACATGGATTAGATTAATACATTTATTGTTATTTTATTTAAGGAAGTGTTAAAAGAGTTAAATTTAATGTTTAATAAGTAAACCATTTTTAATATAGGGTTACACACAATAAAAATTAGAATTTAAATATTAATTAAAAGTCTAGAAATATTTCCTACATAATTATATTTTATTTATAATTTTTAGACATTAAATAATTTAATTTATTTATGACACAATGATGATGCAGTAATTACATTATTAAAGAAAGATTAAAATAATTGATATTAAAAATATCCAAATAACTGTAATTTGAGACTTTTGATGAATTTAACCAATTTTCTATGTTAATATGACATGTTAGGGTTAATTAAATATATTTTTTCGAATAAATCATTCTGTTATGATTTTCACAAAAATCAAATACTAAATAGTGTCAAAATTGACATAATTGAGTTTTTAACACAAATACTATATTATTAATGGATATAATATTACTAAAAACCTATGGTTCAGAAAAAGGACTTATATAAGGTTATATATATTAATAATGAACCACTTGGGGTTCTCTTGGATGTTTATTGTAATTTTATTAACCATATAATATAAAAATACAAAGAGACATGGTAAATGACAAACTATTTAACTAAGAGTCGAGTCTAAAAGATAAGGTTAATATGGTGACCTAAACCTATCTAAAACCTATTGTTTTAGAGGTTTTATACCCACCCCCACCTTATACTCTAAATAAATTATTTTGTAGCCATTAAAAACCAAAAATAATTTTATTATAAAATAATATTTCATGCTTTTTCTAAAATTACCCTCACCTCTCTTATAAAAGGGCACTTCCCCTTCTCTTAATTACACACCTCCAAAGACTTTTGTCTTGGAAAAACTCTGCCCAAATATCCTCCCAAAGTTCCTCTATTAATCTTAGAGGCATTCCTTTTGTCATAAATCCAACCTAAGGAGCCCTTTTGATCAAATAAAAAGGAAGAACCCGAAGAAGAGGTAAATATTTCATCACCTCTTTCAAGTTATTTTCTTCTTGCACTTTCTATTTCTTTGTTGTTTCCATTATAAAATAATAACTCCAGTATCTTATATATACTGTGATGTTATTATAAAAATTTTACAACCATATTCATTATTCTATCCATCATATGAATGACGAAGTCACCATACGTCCGTACGTACAACTTACCGTCTCCACGTCGTGGTGTAGTTTGTTATTCAAACACTCCATTATTTGTATGGGCATAATAATGAGCATAACTGATGTAAATAATAAATATAACATGTTAATGATTCTGTATATATGATACTATATCCAATTACATATTATTTCACCATCAATATAATGATATGTCGCTCGTGTGTATGTACGGATTACCGTCTCCACGAATGCAATTAGATTCATTCCCCATCGTAATCATTCAAAAATAAATTTAATTTTATGATTAAAAAAAATATTTATGAACATAATATCATTATATATATGAATTGAATACATCCTATTCATAAGAAACATGTCTTATGTAACCAATCATATAAAGGAAAATGAATCAATTAACACCCAAAACGATGATACTACTAAAATATTATTAATAAAGCAACATTAGAAGATCATATATGATATCATATTTATGTATATAGTTCTTTTATAATTTAATAACAATAATTTAACTATTATACAGGATGTTAACAGACCCTGGACCAAGGAAAATTACAAGGTAAGGTTTAATTTCACAATCTCTTTATTATTCGAGGTTGTTTTTACGTAAGTATCTACTAGGACCTCTTTATCATCAACTTTCGTGTTTTATAAAAAATGTAATTCAAAACAGTTTTTACTATTTACTATACTATGGGTTGAAGTCATTTATACCCTTATTTAATGATATATGTTTTTAAAGGAATCTTTCCGTCATTTTCGAAACAATGTACTTTATGACCTTTTCGACAAAATTAAGGTAAGAATGTATTTTTTTTAACTTATACGGCAGGTGCAGCTATTTTCCACCGTTATTTCATTGTCAAAGCTTCCCATAAAATCTTATAATAATATTTTCAAAAATAATAGTTTTTTTATAATTGTATTACTTTTAAATGATTTCAAAAATAAAAAGAGATATTTCTCTAAAAAAGTTTCGATTTCATCTATGTCAACATCCTTTGATGGATTTTAAGCTTGTTTGAAGTTGATTTATTATGATAAAAAACTTCCATATTTTATTCAATTATATGTGATATGTTTGACTTTGGATGTGCTATTTTTACACCATTCATGGTTTATGGATAAAGTATTGACATTTCATATGATATTTTTAATATGAATGTTTATGTTATGTTTAAACCTTTTCATATGAGGAATGCATTGGACTTAGTATGTGATGGGTAGAGCCTGCTATGGCACCTCGATGCATCGGTAGGTCTCACGAGACAAACTACTATCTTGGCACAGGGTCTTGACAAAATCTTATTTGTAGTATTGGCACAAGGACTTGACTATGTGGTTATGAAGTCTGACATTATGCATTCCGTCATTATGAAAGTGGTTATTGATATTGCATGTGATTATTCGAATAGTATAATATCCATTTGAATAAGTAAATGAAATTATTTGATTTTATCTTTTCTATATTATACTGATGTTTAAGTTTTAAAGGCTTTTGTTTTAGTGTTATACATTTCCTTAAATGTTTATGCTTATTTGTGAAAGTTTCTACTATATTGTTATCCTTAATGAGAATATGAGCTCACCCCTTTCTATGTTTTATTTTTACCAGGATGTGAATAAGTATTTTATGGTTGACCTACCGGGATAGGCTGAGGATATAAGTGTTTTCAAAAGGGGAAAAAATGTTGTTGATGTTTTTATTTCATGATGTAATGTAAAACTTATGAATGTATCTAGTACTTATAAGGCTACTAAACTGACCGATATTTTGGGATTTGATCCCTTATGATCATTCCAATGTTATGTAATAATTCACCGAATCTGGGTAACTAGGGTCGAGGCATTACAGTTGGTATCAGATGAAATTTAGTACAAACCTTGGAAGCTAGATTTAGAAAAACTCTGATTAGAGAAAATTACCCTAAGATAGACTTTGAGGATTAATATAGAAGAACTTCATAGAATTTTGGTATTGTAGAGATTTTGTGAGTTTTCCAATAAATACATCCCTTTCTAGATATGATCTGGTAGAGGTGGCTCTGGCATAGATGTACCTAGGGGTAAAAACTGAAAACACCGCTTTGAGCTAGACTCAAATGGGAACTGGTGCACGACAACAGGTCTTTCTTCACTCTTGGTTGCGACACTCCTAGGGGATATACTTAGGATAATTATCATTTTCTTTAAAAAACATTATGAAGGGTTTTTGAGTGTATACTTCCACAAAGAAAACATTTTTATGATGATGGATTATATCCAAAAACTGTTCAATTTATGTTAAGTGTTTTAAAAGTTTGGAATTATGTATTGCGATTAATAAACTAATATAGTGTATTCCATTGTTTAGAAATGGTGCCTAGTGGAAGGAATGGAAACTTTATCAATGAACATAATCCATATAGGGATTTCCCTCTTACTTAAGATAATTATAGTGGAGCTAGTGATAAAATTGGTGCTGATAATATTATCACCATAATGGGAAAACTCACTCAGGTTATTAATAATAACCTTACCCATATGGAGCACCCTGATCCCCAATGTGGATGATCAATGCTAGAACACTTCGTGAGGCAACAACCACCAACATTCAATGGGAGTACAAATCCACTATTAGCTGAGCAATGGACAAATTCCTTAGAAAAAATATTTCATGCTTTGGGGAGTAGCAAAAGGGAAAAAGTTGTCATGGCAGTTTATCGGCACACAGGAGATGCAGATCAATGGTGGTCATTAATCCAAAAAAAGGAAGATGAAGAAGTATCGAACATGTAATTGTGGGAATTTAAAGATATTTTTTTAGAAAAATACTTTCCTCGTGACCATCGAGTGGATATGGAAATAAAATTTCTGAGTTTGAGGCAAAAGGAGGACGAGAATGTCACAAAATACGAGGATAACTTTACAAGGTTAGCAAGACATGCTGTAGATTATATACATAACACAAGGATTAATATTGATCAATTATTTGATGGTTTAAAACCATTTCTTCGGTGAGCATTAATCTCACAATCCTTCTTATCATACAAAGATATTGTCTCATGTGCTATCAAGATATAAAAATAATTCTCTATGTCTTATGAATTTAAATAAAAGTAGGAGAAGAAGAAATCTTCTAACCACTCTGGAAATGGAAATAAGGGAATGAAAGGAAAAGTTGAATATCCATCCTGTGGTAAATGTGGGAAGAAACACCCTGGTACTTTCCTGAAGGGAATGGGAGTCTATTTAGTGCGGTGAAAAAGGCCACCAAGCTCATGATTTCAAGGAGAAGAAAGTGTCTATCAATGTTGAATTATACAATTGTAGAGAAAAGGGGCATTATGAAAATTAATTTCCTAAGCACCAAGGGAACTTACCTCAAAAAAGGCCAAGGGGAAAAGTTCAAGCTTATGCGATCACTACTGCTGAGGTTGATGCTCCGAAAGACATGGTGGAAGATAATTTAATGGTTTCCCCACATTTAGCCAATGATTTATTTGATTCTGGATCATTACATTATTTCATATCTTCCTAGTTTTCTATGAAAATTAGATATTTTAAATTTGAATTAACAATGGAGTTGTTAGTCAAAACAACTAAGGTAAGTATCATCGCAACAAAGTCTTGTGAATCAGTTCACATTAGGGAATATAAATTTTATTTATCTGTAGAACTCATCATCATACCCTTGATTGAATTTAATATAATCCTTGGAATGGATTGAATTTCTGACCATGATGCAAAAATTTATTTTAAGAAGAATAAGGTTACAATTTACAATGATGATAAGGAGTACCTTATCTTTAGAGCAGAAACTTCACCACCTGATTCTTATCTATATCAACCCCTAGTAGCTCTACTAAATTAAATTATTGGGGAAGAAAAGAATGAAATAACTATGGGTGAGGAAAAGAATGTTTGAATAGAGGACTCACCTATTGTGCAAGAATATGTTGACATGTTTCTAGAGGATTTAGCTGGACATACTCTAGAATGAGAAATTGAGTTTTCCATTGATTTAATTCCCTGTTCAAGGCCCATATCCAAGAACCCTTATAGAATGGCCACTATGGAATTAGTGGAACTAAAGAAACAACTAGGGGAATTGAGTAATAAGGGATTTATTCACCCTTGTTTTTCTCTATAGGGATCCCCTATCCAATTTGTTAAGAAGAAACATGGATCTATGAGGTTGTGCATTGACTATAGGGAGATAAATGTTATAATAATAAAGAAAAAGTATCCCCTACCTCGCATTGATGATTTATTCAACCGACTTCATAGAGATAAATATTTTTCAAAGATTAACCATCGATTTGGATATCATTAGTTGTGTGTGAAGAAGGAATACATACCGAAAACAGCATTTCGAACCAGGTATGTGCATTACGAGTTTACAGTAATGCATTTTTGGATTGACTAATGCACCCTATGTCTTCATGGATCTAATAAATAGTGTTTTCAAGGAATATCTTAATGACTTTATAGTGGTATTTAATGATGATATTTTGGTATACTCCAAAATCTACGAAGATCATGAAAATCACTTGAGCATTATCCTAAGGACTCTTAGAAGAAATGAATTATATGTGAAATTTAGCAAGTGTGAATTCTGGCTTCAGGATATTTCTTTTCTAGGCCATATTGTCTCCAAGGATGGAATCTCTGTTGATGCTTCAATGACCAAGGAAATCTAATAATGTCCAACACAGATTTTTATGACTGAGGTATGCCGTTTTATTGGTTTAGCAGGTTATTATCGACGTTTCGTCCAGAATTTTGCCCGGTTGGCTAACCCATTAACCATGCTCACAGGTAAAGGGGTTAAATTTGTTTGGACAAAAGAGTGTGAAGAACGTTTTGAAGAACTAAATATAATATTAGTCAAAATCTCTTATCTTAAGTCTACCATCTAGGAATGATGGGTTTGTTATTTATAGTGATTATTCAAAGAAAGGAATTGGATGTGGCCTTATGCAGAATGATAGAGTTATTTCCTATGCATCATGGTAGCTAAAAATTCATGAACAAAACTATCATACTCATTATCTTAAGTTAGAAGCTGTAATATTTTCTCTAAAAATATGGAAAAACTATCTCTATGGTGAAAACTGCGAGATTTATACTAATCACAAGAGTTTGAAGTATATTTTCTCACAAAAATAACTCAACATGAGGCAAAGGCGATGGATTGAACTACTCAAGGATTATGATTGAACTATACACTACCTCATGGGGAAGTCAAATAAGGTGGAAAAGGATTTGAGTAGAAAGGATCATGGAGTTTTGAACAATATGAGAAATTAAAGGGATCCTTTTTTCATGGATATAGTAAAGATGGATATGGGAATAACCATGGAAGGTGAAACATAAATTATTTTTCGAATGGTTTCCAAACCTTCTTTACTAGAAAGGATAAAGAGTTCTCAGACTGATGATGATGAGTTTCAAAAGAATATTAAAGTTGTGAATGATGGGAGATTGAGTGACATCATATATGGAGATTGGATTTTGAAATTTGGGAAGACACTTTGGGTTCCCGATTTACCTAATCTAAAAAGGGAATTTTTGGATGATGCTCATAGATCCAATTTCTTTATACATCCTGGTAGCACTTTGATGTATAGAGATTTGACGGAATTTTTTTGGTGGGACAACATGAAGAGGGAGATTTCGGATTTTGTGTCAAGATGTATGGTTTTTCAACAAGTGAAAGCTAGAAGGAAATATCCTAGAGGATTCATGCAACCTCTTCCCATACCTGAGTAGAAATTGGATAATATTTTGATGGACTTTCTCATAGGGCTACAAAAGACTTCAAGAAGGAATGATGAAATATGGGTCATTGTTGATCATCTTACCAATTCATCACATTTTCTTTCTATAAGAGAAGATTTACCAATTGAACTTCTGGAAAGACTATATATTAATGAAGTTTTAAGACTCCATGGTGTACCCCTATCGATTGTTTTTGATCGTGATACCCATTTTACAACACGATTCTAGAAAAGTCTTAAGAAGGCCCTGGATACTAAACTTTGTTTGAGCATTGCCTACCACCCTCAAACCGATGGACAATCACAACTGACTATTCAAACCTTAGAAGACATATTGAGATCTTTCTCACATGACTTTCTAGGAATGTGGTAGAATTTTCCTATAACAATAGCTTCAATTAAAGTATTTAGATGGCACTATATGAAGCATTATATGGAAAGAGATGTCACACACCAACTTTTTGGGATGATGTTGGTGAAAGAAAACTTGTAGTCCCAAAACTTGTTAAGGAAACAATTGAAAAAGTGAAGATTATCCAAACTCGCATCAAAGTAGGTCAAAGTAGGTAGAAGAGCTATGCCGATAACTGAAGGAAGGATTTGGAATTTCAGGTTGGAGATCATGATTTCATGAAGGTATATCCATGGAAGGGAGTTATATGATTCGGTAAGAAGGGTAAATTAAGTCCCAAGTACATCAAAACTTTAGAAATTCTAGAACGAATTGGTGCTATAGCATACCGTTTGGCAATTCCACCAAGTCTCTCCAAAGTTCACGTTGTGTTCCACATATCACTATTCAGAAAATACATGCCTCACCCAACACATGTACTCACCAATGAGGAACTTTAGTTGGAACCTAATTTGTCTTATTGTGAAGAGCCTATCAAGATTCTTGATACAAGAGAACTAGTGTTGAGAAACTGGAAGACTCGTCTAGTAAAGGTTCTATGGAGAAACCATAAGATGGAAGATGCAATGTGGGATCCTGAGGAACTTATGATGAAGAACCACCCAAATCTTTTTATGTAGTAATATTCTAAAAAGTTTGAGGATGAAATTATTTTAAGGAGGGGATAAAGTAACACCCCAAGCATTCATAGTATGTTTCCATTTGAATAATACAATAGCTTGTGTTGTACGCAACTTCGAGTTCAAACACACCACAACCAATCAAACTACCCGTTAGGAATAGTAATACCCACTTTTTAAAATTTTATAAATTTTACCTTTAAAAATGGAATTCATTTTTGGATTTGGAATATCGAAATTATCTTCGAGTTAATTTTTCATATTTTTCTGTAAACCTTCAATTTTTGATGAATAGTAAAAAACACTGAGTTATTGTTTCAAACCGACATTTTATTTAAATAATTATTTATTATATTTAAATTTATTTTAGGAAAAAATAGATACATAATACCTATATAATTTAAATTTAATTCATTGGAGTCATTTTATAATGAGTTTAGATATATATAAATTTTATTAAACTTTTTATTGTCTTTCACCCACCTCCTAGGAGCATTTTCAAATTTGCATAAAATTTAATTTTACCACTTCTGTGAGTTGAATTTAAAAAAATCTGAGAGAGATAGTTAATATCATTAATTAAAATTTGGTTCAATAAGATGAAAATAATTTTTGGTGAATAGTAACTTTTGACTTTTATTTACCACGGTTAAAGGTAAATAGGGTAATTAAGGGTAAAAATGATATCATAATTACCCTAACACATGTACTAATTCTATTGGATAAGTATAATTTGACCAAAAAACCTTAGGAATAAAATATGATCCTCCTTGGTCCACATGGATTAGATTAGAACATTTGTTGTTATTTTTTTTAAAGAAGAGTTAAACGAGATAAATTCAAAGTTTAAGAACTAAACCATTTTTAATATAGGGTTACACACAATATAAATTCAACTTATAATATTAATTAGAAATGTAAAAATATTTCCTACATAATGGTATTTTTTTGATAATTTTTAGACAGTAAATAATTTAATTTATTTATGACACAATGATGATGCAGTAATTACCTTATTAAAGAAAGATTAAAATAATTGATATTATAAATATCCAAATAAATGTAATTTGAGACTTTTGAGGAATTAAAATATTTTTCTAGGTTAATATGATATGTTACGGTTGATTAAATATTTTTTTAAAAGTAATCACGCTGTTATGATTTTCACAAAATCAAATATTAAATAGTGTCAAAATTGACATAATTGAGTTTTAAAAAAAACTAAATTATTAATGGATATAATATTACTAAAAATATAATGTTGGAAAAAGGACTTATATAAGGTTATATATATTAATAATTAACCACTTGGGGTTCAATTTAAAGTTAATAGTATGTTTATTAACCATATAATATAAAAATACAAAGAGACATGGTAAATGACAAACTATTTAACTAAGAGTTAAATCTAAAAGATAAGGCTAATATGGTGACTTAAACCTGTCTAAAACCTATTGGTTGAGAGTTTTTCTAACCATACACACCTTATCTTCTAAATAAATCATTTTTAGCCATTATAAACTGAAATGAATTTATTATAAAATAATATTTTAAGATTTTCATAAAGTGACCCTCACCTCTCTTTTAGAAGGGAACTTACCCTTCTCTTAATTTCACACCTCAAAAACTTTTTGGATCGGTGAACCCCTGACCAAATATCCTCCCAACTTTCCTATATTCATCCTAGAGGCCTTTCTTTGGTCAGGAATCCATCCAAAGGATCCCTTTTGATCAATTCAGAAGGAAGAACAAGAAGAAGAGGTAAATATTTCATCACCTCTTTCAAGTTATTTTCTTCTTCCAATTACTATTTCTTTGTTGTTTCCATTCTAAAATAATAAATACAATATCACTTATATGTTGTGATGTTATTATAAAAATGGTACAACCATATTCATTATTCTATCCATCATATGAATGAAAAAGTCACCATACGTGCGTACGTACGGCTTATCGTCTCCACGTCGTGGTGTTGTTTGTTATTCAAACACTTAATTATTTTTATGGGTATGATAATGAGTATAAATTATGTAAATAATAAACATAACATGTTAATAATTATTTATATATGATATACCATCAAATTACATACTATTTCTCCATCAATATAATGATATTGTCGCTCATGCGTATGTATGGATTACCGTCTCTACGAACGTGATGAGATTCATTCCCTATCATAATAATTCAAGAATCATTTTCATTTTATGATTCAAAATAATGTTTATTAACATAATATCATTCTATATATCAATCAAATACTTCTTATTCATAACAAACATGGCTTACGTAACCAAACATATGAAGGAAAATGAATCAGTTAACACCGAAAATGATGATACTATTAAAATATTATTAACAAAGCAATACTAGAAGATCATATATGATATCATATTTATTTATATAGTTCTTTTATAATTTAATAACAATGATTTAAATATTATACATGAGGTTAACATACCCTCTACCAAGGAAAAGTACAAGGTAAGGGTTAATTTCACAATCTCTTTATTATCCGAGTTTTTTTACGTAAGTATCTACTGGGACCTATTTATCATCCACATCCATGTATTCTTAAAAACGTAATTCAAAACATTTTTACTGTTTACTATACTATGGGTTAAATTCATTTATACCCTTATTTTACCATAGATGTTTTGAAAGTAATCTTTCTGTCTTTTTCTAAACAAGGTACTTTATGACCTTTTCGACAAAATTAAGGTAAGAATGTCTTTTTTTAACTTATACGGTGGGTGTGGCTATTTTCCTCTATTATATCATTGTCAAAGCTTCCCATATAAAATTATAAGAATATTTTGAAAATAAATGTTCTCTTTTATAATTGTATGGCTTTTAAATGATTTCAAAATAGAAAGAGATATTTCTCAAAATATTTTTTGATTTCATCTTTGTCAAAATTCTTTAATGGATTTTAAGCTTGTTTGAAGCTGATTTATTATGATACAAAAAATTCCATATTGTATTGAAGTTTATGTGATATGTTTGAATTTGGATGTGTTATTTTTACACCATTCATGGTTTATGGATAAAGTATTGACATTTAATATGCTTGTTTTAATACGAATGTTTATGTTATATTTAAACCTTTTCATATGAGGAATGCATTGGACCTAGTAAGTGATGGGTGGATCCTGCTATAGCTTCTCGTTGCGTCGGTAGGTTTCATGGGACAAACTAGTGTATTAGCATAAGGCCTTAACAAAATCTTATTTGTAATCTTGGCACAAGGCCTTGACTATGTGGTTATGAAGTCTGGCATTATGTATTCCATTATTATGAAAGTGGCTATTGATATTTCATGTGATTATTTAACTAGTAGAATATCCATGTGAATAATTAAATGAAATTATTTGATTTTATCTTTTCCATATTATGCTGAATTTTAAATTTAAAATTCTTTGGTTTTAGTGTTATACATTTCCTTAAATGTTTATGCTTGTTTATGAAAGTTTCTGCTATATTATTATCCTTACTGAGCATCTGAGATCACCCCTTTCTATGTTTTATTTTTGTGAGAATGTTAAGAATTATTTTATGGTTGACCTATAGGGATAGTCTAAGGATATAAGTGTGTTCAAAAGGGGACAAAATTTTGTTGATGTTTTTATTTCATGATGTAATGTAAAACTTATGAATATATCTAGTACTTCCAAGGCTACTAAACTGATCAGTCTTTCGGGATTTGATCCCTTTTGATCATGCCACCATTATGTAATAATGCACCAACTCTGGGTAACTGGGGTCGGGGCGTTACATAGACCAACTCTCTCTACAATATAAAACAACCCTATGTAATGAGGTGAAAACTTCCCTTTCCTCCATTTACTTTTATTACCAAGCCTGGGTGATACTTTTAGGAAAAAAAAGATCTCTGGCCTAAAACATTAGAGGTCTCCCCTAGAGATCGACATAATATTTTTGTCTAGACTGAGTAGTATACATACGCTTCCTGATCAGTAGAACCTACTCCGATGACTTTTTCACAAGACAATCACCTATTAGTGTTGTATCTATGACCACTAACTGATATATGAATAAATGACTTGGACTAACACGAAAATATTCATAAGGATCCATATTAATCCTATCCTAAAAAACTATCATTATGTGAGAACTTAATGAGAGGATTATGCTTCTCCAAAGAACCACCAAAATCAAGGACCCATTCTCAGATCATGTACTATAACACCCATATTGTCTGTTTTGACTAGATATCGGTTAGAAATTTAAATGATGTGCTTGTAAGAACTTGTGTACCCATAGAAATATGAAATAATTATTAAAAACCCAATTTTTAATGAGAATCCCGGTTTGGAAATATTGTATGAGGGAACCCATGTGGTTGTATAATCTCACAGATGTACAATCTTCCTAGATCATCAACTGAGAAATTATCCCAGATATGAAGGAAGTGGGATTCCTTTTTTAATTGATCCATGACTACACAAACTTCTTCCTTACCTCGTGGAATCCTCGGTAATATGAATATTGAATTCATAGAAATATCTTCTCATTTACATTCAGAGAATGGTAACAGCTGCAATAGGCCAACATGTCACTAGGTTTCCACCTTCACATGCTGACAGGCAGAACACCTATTCATAAATATCTCTAAATGACATTTCATCCTAGGATACTAATACTATTGTCACATCTCTTGATACATCATAGAGATGTCTAGATAAAAAATGCATTGAAAAGAATGAGACTCTCTCATCAGTTTCTCTCACATATCTATTGAAACCTGGATAAAATCATCTACACATAGAATATCATATCCATCCATAGAATAATATATAGGTGGGTCCTCTCTAAAAATACCTTCCCAGATAACCAAGACTTCAGGATCTGAAAATATCCTACAGTTCACCTTATCAAGGAGGGAAGAGGTAACTTCCAAGTCATAGAGATAATACTTATCCATATGTATCCCATAGAATATAACCATAAATTTCTATCTCTAATAATCTATATATAGCAATCATGTTCTTGGATTTATCATAGGAAACTATAGCAGTAACCATCTATAGATCAACAAATACACATTATTATGAGATTATATGACCCATGATGTGAACTTTGTCGATATATAAGTGGAACATAGAAATATTTTCAGGATGATGATGCTCTATTATTATATTTATAATGATATCAAGGTGTTTTTCATGGTCTCTAAGAATACACTAACACATCAAGATATCATCCACTAATAACACCCAAAAAGAATCTAGATATGTGTGTAAATCCATATTCATAAAATCCATGCAAATGGTAGGCATGTTCGTAAGACCTAACAACATAATGAGATACTCATATAGACTACTCCAATATGAAAAGTTGTATGAGGTATATTTGAAGTTATGACTCACACAAGATGATTTCCTGATCTCCAGCCAATCTTTGAGAATACCCTAGATCCTAGGAACTGGTCAAATATATCATCTATACGGGGAAGTGGATATCATTCCTCAACAATAATTTAGTTACTATATTGTTAATCAACACATAAATTAATGGTATCATTCAAATTTTTGGAAAAAATCACAGGTGAACCCAAGGAAGAAGTGTTGGGTCAGATAAAACCCTTAGCCTCTAAATACCCCAACATATCTTGAGCTCATAGAACTCAATTGGTGTCATCATATACAGATGAATAGATACTAAATCTAATCCTTGAACTATCCCAATCATAAAATATACCTATATCATAGGATATAATATGTAAAAATCAATATGAAATATTTCCCTAAAATGATACACCACTGGAGGAAAATCTATATGGTGAAAATAGTGATCAAAAATAAAAAGACTAAAAATATGGGTGGTCACTCCACCTAGACGATGATGTTCTAGTACATCTCTACTATCCTGAACATCCAACTCACCCTCATAGAGATAGCTTCTTCCCTCAGGTGATTTAAAAGATACCTTTGGAGATAGCAGTTCACATAGGCATGATATGAAACCATGCAATCCATTCTGATTATGACATTGAAACCTATCATCACAAGTAGGAAGAGATCCTATAAGAAGTGATGACTTCCAACCTTAATGGAAAATTCCTTGTATTGGAATATTCCCTCTAACTACACTCCAAATGGTGTGTCTAGTGTCATTACACCATAGTCTATACTGAATTTCCAACCCGATACATTCCACTGTTGATAAAGAGATAAAGAAATGAGAAGCACCTTTATAGAATAAGGAAAATGAAATAGTAGAGGATACAAGAATAGTGCCTCATACTATTGATGGTCCAACAATATTATCCTTAGATGTTGGCTGTTAATCAGGAAACTGAATTGATCCATGACTTGGGGATACAACTAGACTACCCTAAGTTGGTTTTCTCTACTGGTGCTGATAATATGATTTCTCGATACCAAAGACATGTACTCTCCTTAACCAGTCATTTATGTACTACTCCTACTCCCTAAAATATGTGGCATGAAAGATCATTCCCCTGAAGTTGAAGATAGTATGGGTCATCTTCTTCTAGAAGTAGAAGGAAATCTCCAACAGAAACTCTAAAGATTTTTCATATGACTACAAGAACGTAACTCCTTTGGGTCCCTATAAAAAATAGGCTTCACATTCCCATTCCATCCACACTGATTCCATATAATGGAGCTACTAGTTTGAATACTATGAATTCCACTACATTGACATGAAACCTCAAGTGAACACAAACTACTACTAGAAGAACTACTAACCTACCTCATCAGTAAACCTCTATGCACAGTACTATTTCATTCCGTCATGCTGAACTCAGGGCTAATCACCTAGATAGTGCCTTAATGATGACCAACCTAGGTAATCATATCCCACCAGTGCTTGGCCGAATCATTTATCATGTTGGTGGAAAGCTTTACCCTCTACTATGGATAAATCTCCAGATGCTAAAATATAGATAGATTTGCCTCTCTCCAAGACTCGATAGACTATGGATCTCCATATAAGTGTCCTACCTTAAACATTACACAATGTTGGTTGGAGTATATTACTCAAAAGGGGGTGAAATGAGTATCTATAAAAATTTCTGTTAAAAATTTAATTAAAAATATTCCCCAATAAAAATGAATACATTCCGTCTAATCAAGGTAATATGGTTATAATAGTTTTACTATTCAAATAACTTCTCAGAATACTGGATAATTCTCATTAATGTCAATTTTTGTTATTGATACAACTTTTGAAGCTATTATAATAAGGAAAAATAGTTATAACGTCTATCCAAGACTAACTATCAAAGTAAAATCTATTTTTTTTTTGAAATATATAGTGAAGTAGAAAAAAAACTAAATTAAAAGACACAGGATATAAAACAAGTGGTTTAGTCTCAAGTCGAGACTAAATTCACTCCACATGGTGATCACCTTCCACCATGTATTTTATATTAATAAACTTGATCCACACCCTAGATTGGGGTAAAAAATAGTACATCGGATTGTCCATGTCACACGACCTCTTCAATTGTTCTTTGTGGGAATAAGCTACCAGATCACAAAAGGACCTATTACACACTTATCCATGAGAGTAAACAGATGTAAGAAGATTTGATATGAAGGATATATTTTATCATTTAGTTTAATAGAGGATAAATTTTGTGTGTTTTAATATAGACACACACACATTGCTCAAAATCAAAAAATAATAAACAACAGATAAAAGATGATGAGAAAGTATTATAGGTTCTCTGAGAGTTATTCTATGAGGATGAAGCATATGAAATTATTGAATCCTATTGTGAAAAACAAAGTATTTCAAGTCTGGTGATCTTGTTTCTAGCTCGATGATGTAAACTATATAGCTCGTGTTCTTCTTTTAGTTAAAACTATGAAGATTCTTTAGGCTCTGATTTATGGTAGTTTAGCCTTCAAGGATTGAAATTGATTTGTGTGTTATTTAGTGGTACGTTGTTGCATGAATGAGTTCACTTTTTTCACTGTTATCTTCTACATATTTTTGATCCACACTTATCTTTTATTAATTAGGGGTGTACATGTTGAAATGATAGGATGAATGTATTCTACACCTCATACATTGTATTATTAGTGACATGTATACAAAGAAACATTAATAATGTTAGTTCCATTAAATAACTTGAATATGACCTTTAGAAATTAAACTGACAACGAAATAAATATATTAAGGAATGGTGTCACAGTTTTTCTTGAAACTATATCACTTGGAAACGGTATCATTGGGAAATGATGTCTTCTCATTTTCCTTTGATTGGTGAGACAATTATGGTTCCACAACTACATTTAGATCAGAATCCGGTTACATAGATATAGTGTTAGAATCACGCTGTCTTAGGTAGCTGTGTATTATCCTTTGTTAAAACTTTTAACAGTACATGAGTCACAGTATATGGGTCATGGTATCTGGGTCACGATGTTTGGGTCACGATGTCTGGGTCACGGTGTCTGGGTCTTTTCCAAAATCTAAAACTAGTGTCAGACGTACAGTTTCTTAGACTTAACTAAATATATATAAATATTCTTAAGTAGTAATAATCACAGAATAGATTAAACATAATTTTTGGTATAATAAAACATAATAGAACAAGATTAATCATAACTTGTGATATTTTACATAAGAAGATGATTAGCATAATTATCATTATTGAGTATTAAAACATGATCAAACAGGACAAGTCCAACAATCTCCACCTTTTTGATGATCACAAATCCTGGCATGTATGAACTAACAAAAAAGTTAGTAAATACTTTCTTTCTTATTTCTCCCCCTTCTAAGATTATAAAAAATAAAATAAGAAGAACAAAATAAGGGTAAGCCTAAACTCAAAAAATAATAAGTAATATTCCATTGAAAAATAAGATAGGATCCAATATAGACATAGGATAAAAAATACAAAATGAAGAACATTCCTATCATATAGACATACTTCACTTATCTTCAGAAGCGGTAGACTTCTCTTTTCCTGAGGATGAATCACCAGGAGGAGTCACAAGAGAAGAAGAAGTGGTGGTAGTTGAGAGGGATCCAATGGTGAGAGAATAAAGAGGAACACCTTAAAAAATAGAAGCTGTAAGAGTGGGTGTGTTTGAAGACTAAATCAAGGATTGCTCAAGAATAAAAATTTTGATCTGTCTCAAAGCCTGAGAGATAGAAATTGTAGTAGGGGAAAAGGAAGACAAAAAAGAAGAGGTGGAACTAGGCCTCAAGGGAGTAGCTACAGGAGACATGATAGTAGTTCTTTGCATGTAGATATATGGCTTAAAAATTTGATGAAATCATTGATAACCTCATCACCATTATACATTGCCTTCTCGAAATCATCTTTATTCTTAGTAAACTTCCCCAAGGTAGGTGTGAACTCTTTTATTTCCTATACTTGGTCCTTAAACTCTTGATTCATATGAAGCATTTTCAAATTCTCTGTAAGATACTTGAAATGAATTCTCAATTGATGCATTGTATAGATTCTTTTGAACTAGAAATAAACTTTATTTGTAATCTCATTATAGGATATTGAAGATTTTTTAGAGTACAGTCGAACCATGTAATCAACATGTTCACTTTTTTGAACAATTTTGGAGAGAATTTCCTAAAAATAAGGACTTTTCAACAATTTATGATCTTCTTGAATAACCTTTCTCCGAACTGCACTTTCTGACAATTAAGAAGATTTAGCAGGCTTTCCTAAGGAGAAAGGAGCAGAGATGGACCTAGATGGTGTAAAAAGACTCATGACAACAGTTTCAATAGAGTCCTTGATGATACTAGGAAAGGAATCTATTGATGATGCCAATTTTAGAATTTCATCTGCCAACTTGTCATTATTTGCTATTATTTTCTCAACAATAGAGACCAGATTTTGTTGGATCAGTGTTGAAAACTTTTTTTATATCTTGTCAGCATCTTCTGAGCTAAATAGAGAAATATGAGGTTTTGCAGTTTCGAACCCTTTCTTAAGTTCCTCTACCAAAGTCTTTAGAGATTTTACTTCCTCACTTAGCTGTCAATTATTAATTCTTACTTCTAGAATTTCATGCAATATCTGAGGTTGAGTTTGCAAAATAAGATTCTCCAAAATCATACTAGCATCATGTTCAATTATACAAGTTACAGGAAGAGTTTGATCTTTTAAAATCTTCTTAGATCCAACAAACATATTTTCACCAAACACTTTTAAGTCCTCAAGGCTTAAATAGCTTGGAGATTCTTGTGAAATCTCTATTTCCGAAATCAAAATAGGTTCAAGCTCTTTAGAAGGTATTACTCTAGGTAGAGAAAAATATTTCAATTATAAAACTATTGTAAGATCGATTCTTCTCATTAAGGCCATGTGAGAATATGAGGCATCAAAATAGCTAGGGAATGTATACACATTGTCCACGTGACTCGTCTCAATAGAGAATTGTACTTGAGTACTTTCTGGAAGGGGGGTTTTCACCCCCTAAATTTGTGAATCATCTATAAGAGTGAGAGACCTAATATCTAGCTCTATTTCCTGACATTCATCAATTTCAAGCTCATCCATATCTATTCTATCTTGATTAAAGGCATGCTCCATTATTTCTTCTGCAGATACGATTAATTCTGGCTCAACGTTTTCTTCCAACCTTTCTACAAATGCAAGAATTTTCTCAATAACAGGTTCTTCTAGATGTTCCTTAGGAACATATTGATATTCTACACCAGCATCAAGTCCTTCTTTATCAACAAACCCTTCATAAACTATTTCTTCATTAACTTGTTATTCAGGTAAGCCACTATCTTCCTCTTCTAAGATTGATCTATCCACAGATACAACTTCTATATCCTCTTCTTCATGACTTGATTATTCCACCAACTCATAAAATTATAGGCCTAGGTCATGCTTGTCCTTAGGACTTTTGGTATTTTCAATGGGATTGAACTTTTCATACAACCATTCATTGTCCTCTACCCAAGACTGTTTCCAAGGATTCCAGCTTATCTTCATCCTTCTAATTATATCCTTTGAGATACAGAACTCATAACATTCAATAACTTTTTCCTTTGGTCCAAACACTCCTTTAGAAGAAAACATTGTATAGATTAATATTGAATAGAATAGAGAGGTATAATTCGATGTTTTCTTGAGAAATTCACCCATGTGAAGTATAATATACTCACATAGATTAATCTTGTGCCCATTTTTCATAAGCAGTATAAAGAATAAATCTTGATATTTAATATTATAAAAATACCCTTTCCTTAGAATAATAATATTCTAGATAAAATTAAATAGAAACCTTGTTTCACCATCTAACTCGCCAAAAATTTCCCTTATTTTCTTATTTTTTCCTTTTAGACTTCTTAAGGCTTCTCTAATAATGAAAATATCACTGGTAAGAGGAGGTTCTCACTAATGATCCTCACATATTACATCATGAGGTATCCCTAGGTAGCCAACCAATAAACTTAATGAAAAATAACACATTTGTTTATTAATCCAGCTTCTTACAATAATGTCATCTTCAAAACTGAATGCAAACTGTACATTCTAATAAAACTGATAAACAAGTTTTGGATAAGTGGGTCATTTTTATTTAATAAACCAATCCAATGAGCCTTTTTTTTCAATCAAAACTTTCAAGATAAGTTACTTACTTGACAGTGGCCAATTCATACATACATCCTTTTTAGGCATGACTATTCTATTTATAAGAATAGAATTCAACGGTCCATCAGGTGCTATTGGCGGTACCTTTCTTTATTTCTTGTGAGACCTTCACTTATTAGGAGTGGAAAAATAGGTTTGCTTCATTATGGGAATAAAAATTTAGTTTCAATAAGGAGAAAGAGTTGAAGGAGATCAAGATATTTGGAAGGAAAGGGCTTTGGTTTCGAGAGAGGAAAGATCGAGTGAAGAGAAAAATAAAAAATATCTGTTTTTATCATTTAGGAAGCCCAAACTTCATAAAAAGGTGAGGGAAAAGAATAATAAAATAATAAACATAATTATATGGCTAATACAATTAAATAAAATATAAAATTGAGTCATTACAGTGAGACTAGAATAGGTTTTCATGGTATCATCCTTACTGTGTGACTGCAGACGGTGAAACCATAATGTTGAGACAGCAAGTGTAAAACAGTGACATGTGAAACTGTGAAAGTTAAAAAGTAATTACAATTCCAAAACATTTGAGACCATAAAAGTGAAACAACATGTGTAAGATAGTAACTTGTGAAACTATGAAACATAAAACAGTAACTACAGAAACAGTGAGTTCAATATTATTAGCCTTTCACTTAAAACTTATCATCCCAAATTCATGTATGATGTAATTTATCTTTCAAACATTAATGGTTTAATGAATATATCAGCAAGATAATATTAATTTCTAATGAATTCCAAAGTGATATCACCCTTTTGATAATGGTCTCTCAAAATAGTGATGTCTTAAATCAATATGTTTTGTCCTGGAGTGTGAAATAGGATTTTCTGAAATGTTAATGGAACTTGTATTGTCACGATTTATAGGAACCTGTCTGAATTGATATCCATACTCTAGTAATGTGTGTTTCATCCACAAAATCTGTTCACAACAACTACCAGTAGTTATGTATTCAGTATTAGAAGTAGAAAATGCAACAACCTTTTGTTTCTTACTACACCATGACACTAGATACATTCCTAAAATGTGACATGTTTAAGATGTGATTTTTCTATCTAACTTAAAACCACCAAAATCAGCATCAAAATAGCTAACTAAATCAAATGTTTGTCCTCTAGGATGGAATAGTCCTATATTGGGTGTACGCTTGAAGTATTTGAAAATCCTTTTAACAACATTTAAGTGAGACTCTTTAGGGTTTTCTTGAAATTAAGCACACATTCATACAATAAACATAATACAGGTCGGCTAGTAGTTAAGTAGAGAAAGCTTCCAATAATTCTTCTATAAGTGGTTTGATCAATGGATTTACCATCTTTATCAAGATCCAACTTAAAAGTAGTACTCATTAGAGTATCACTACTTTTAGTGATATCCAAGCCAAAAACGTTTTAGAAGATATTTAGTATATTTTATTTGATTTAAAATAATACCATCTTTATTTTGAAAGATTTGAAATCAAAAAAAAATTTAGTTCACCCATTAAACTCATTTCAAATTCATTTTGCATCATTTTAGAAAAATCAATACATAAATTTTTTTTGAATATCCAAAAATAATATCATCTGCATAAATTTAAACTACTAGAACACCATTGGAAATTCATTTTATAAAAATTTTAGGATCATATATACCTTTTGTAAAACCTTTAGAAATAAGAAAAGTACTTAATCTGTCATACCAAGCTCTTAGAGCATGATTTAAAACATACAAAGATTTTGATAATATAAAAACATTATTTGGAAAGTGAGTATTTCTGATATCAGGGGGATGTTCAATAAAAACATCCTTATTTATATACCCATTTATGAATTCACTCTTGAAATCAATTTGATATAGTTTGAAATTATAATGTGCTGCATATGCAAGAAAGATTCTAACGACTTCAAGTCTAGATAATGGTGCAAAGGTATCCTCATAGTCAATTCCTTCTTCTTGACTATAGACTTGTGCAACCAATCAAGACTTTTTTTCTAACTATGTTTCCAGCTTCATCTACATTATTTCTAAACACACATTTAGTTCCTATGGTAAAAATGTATTTGGGTCTATCAATAGGTTTCTAAACATTGTTCCTTTCAAACTAATTATGTTTTTCTTCCATAGTTATCACCCAAAAACCATCATTTATGGCATCATTGATGTTTTTGGGTTCATGTTCTCACAAGAAATCTTGATGTTGAACATGATTTCTCAAAGAAGATCTAGTTTACGTTCCTCTATCTAGATTTCAAACTACAACATCTAAGGGGTGATTATTAATAGTTCTAGTTGGTCTAGGAAAGGTAAGAATAGTTATTTATTATTCATTACTTGGTTCTGGTTCACTATGGCTTGAATCTAGGTAATTTACAAAACATTATGTTTTCACAGATTCATTTATTGAATGGTTAAATGATTTAACATTAATCTCAAGATTTGACAAATCCTCCTCGAGATTCTCAAGAGAGGTCATAGGTTCATTTGAATCAGTCTCATCAAACTTGACATGGACAAATTCCTCCACAAATTTAGTTCTTTTGTTAAAAACTCTATAGGCTTTACTAGGGATTGAATATCCTAGAAAGATTCATTCATCACTCCTGGATGAAAATTTTTCAAGATTTTCCTTGGTATTAAGGATATAAATGTTGCAACTAAAGAATTTAAAGTAGTTAACTTTTGTTTTTCTATTATTCCAAATCTCATATGGCTTTCTTTTAAGAATATGTCTAATAAACACTCTATTAATAATATAGCATGTTGTATTTACAGCTTCAACCCAAAAAAAATAGGTAAGTCAAATTCACAATGCATGTTTCTAGTAATTTATTGCAAGGTCATATTTATTCTTTCTATGACTCAATTTTGTGAGCAAAAGGGTTCAAAATCTTTATTTTCAAACTCATTTCCATGGTCACTTCTTATATATTAAATTTTAATTCCACTAATATTTTCTATAGTTTTAGCATAATTTGTGAAATGAGAACAGACTTCACTATTGTGAGCCGATAAGAAGGTCCATGTATACCTTGAAAAGTCATCTACAAGAACATAAACGTAGTGCTTCCCATTTTAACTATAAACTATATATGGTCCAAATAAATCTATTTAAACCAACTCTACAGGTTTATAAGTTGAAACTTCTTTCTTTGATTTGAAGGAAATGTTGTGTTGTTTTCCCTTTTGAGAAATATTATACACTTTATCACTTGGAAACTATAGTTTGGGTAGATTGTTGACTAATATTTTTCTAGTTATCTTTATAAGGGAGTGAATATTGCAGTTTCTTAGTCTTCTATACCAAATCCAATACTCCTTGTGAAATACACATAAACATGAAGAATTTTGAGAAACTAAAGAATCTATGTTAACAAAATATACATTTTGATTTCTTAATGCAGAAAATACTAATTTATTTTTAGAATAAAAAAAATTCAAGAATAATTTTCAAATTTAACATGAAATCCATCATCACATTGTTTTGAAAAACTAAGAATATTATATTTCATTCCATCAACAAAAAGTACTTTAGAAATTAAATCTGAGTTAAAGTTACCAGTTTGGCCTAAGAAAATGATTTTTCCTTTATCATTTTCACCAAAGGTGACATGCCCACCACAAATATTTATTAGGTTCTTGAAAGATGAATAATGTATAGTCATGAACACCCATTGTCCAAGTACCACAAACTTTTACAAGATATCTTCAAACAATTTTCTTACAAAATAGTCAAATAAAAACAGACTTTGGTACCCATATTTGTTTGGGTCCAGTGATATTAGTAACTAGTGATTTAGGAACCCAAATACACCTCATAGGTTTCCTATAATCATTATGTCAAGTATTTGAGAAATAAACATTATTTGGTCTAGAAAAACTAGAGATAGTAGAGAATGTATCATAGTTTGAACTAGTAGAATGTTTTCTTGAACTATGAATAAAGTTGTATGTTCTGGATTTAGAAACAATTTTTTTTCCAAAATTTCATTCAATGGGTTGATACCCAATACCAATAGTGTATTTAGGGGAAATTCTTTTACCTAGAAGTTTTACCAATATATCTTCACCATTATTAAACCTTTCAAGTTCCTTTTTCAATTGGTCATTTTATAGATTTAATTTATTGTTTTCTTTGAGTAATTGACCATTTTTCTCTCTTTATAAAACAATTTTAGATCTAAAAGTTGAAGTAAGAGCATACTATTTCTTTAAATACTTGTATTTATCTTTTAGTTAAATATATGTATCTTAAATAATATTGAAATACTCAAACATTTCTTTATTATACATATTTTCAAAATCGCTTTCATTTCCAGAATTTTAGGAATTTTGTGTAGGAGATTCCATGGTTACCTCAGATGTGTTTGTCATGAAGCACATGTCAGATTTGATAACCTGTTCATCATGGAAAGACTCTGAGTTACTTGAACTATCCTTAGAATCACTCTAAGTTTCTTTTATTTCCTTTTAATAATTTCTATCTTTTTCCTTATATTTTTTTTTACTTGCTCTTGGGACATTCATCCTTTAAATTCCCCTTTTTCTTACATTTATAACAAACTATCTCATCATAAATTTCATCTCTTTTCCAATATTTCTTTTAGATTCCTTTTTGATCATATATTAATTTGAAGTTAGGCTATCTGAAGAATTTCTTCCTTTTTTAAAATTTGTTAAACCTTCTATAAAATTGAGCCATCTCTTCATCACTGTTGAGTGATTATTGTTCACTGATGGAACTTTTTATAGAGGCTTGTAGTTTCTCCTTTTTTTATATTTAGAGGTAGTGGTATTAAAGGTCGCAAATTTTCTTTTGGGTTTATCCTCCTATTCATTGTTGAATATGAATTCGTCTTCATACATCATTAGTTTCCCTATGAGTTCATTAGTAGGTAATTTTCTGATGTCACATAACTCTCTAATAGATACAGAAGTTTCTATCCATCTGTCAGGTAAGCATTTGAGAATCCTCATGATTTCTCTTTGGCTATAACTTCTCTTCCCAGATCCATCATTATGTTAAAAATTTCGTTGAACATGAGATACATAATAAAAATAGGCTCATTAGGCTTCATCTTAAAATTATCATATTTAATAGTATAAGTGTAAAGTCTCATTTCGTTTTCATTAGTGGTTACCTCATGTGAACAAGAAAAAGTATCCCAAATTTCATGGGTTGTTTTATATGTAGAAATTTGGTTAAATTCCTCATCTCCTAAGGCATAATATAAGGAATTCATTGTTTAGAATTATTTTTATAAGCAGTCTTAGTTGGGTCATCCCAAGTAGTTCTATCAATAGTAGTAATTTTATACTCATCTACAATAGAAGACCAAATTTCAAAAACAATAATTTCTAAATGGATTTTCATCTTAATTTTACATTGGGAATAATTAGTTCCATATAATGTAGGTCTTTTTATTGCAACACATTATAGTCAATTATTCATATTAAATAAATACTTTTAAAGAGCTATAAATTTATAATTAATAGAAATTTATAGGTCTTTAAAGTGAATCCAAAATCACAGTTGAAAATATTTTAAAATATTGCCTTAACAAGAAAAACTTCCTTTAATACCAAATGTTGATCGGAGTAGAGTACTGAAGAGGGGGTTGAATTGAGTATGTAAAAAATTTCTATTAAAATGTCACTAAAAAATATTTCCAAATAAAAATGAATACATTCTAGATAATCATGGTAATATGGTTTTAATATTTTAATTGTTCAAATAAATTATGATAAGATTTATTAATTCTCAGTGATATCAATGTGAGTTATTGATACAACTTTTGAAGCTATTTTAAAAAGGAAAAATGATTATAAATTCTGTCAAAGTAAAATATAGTTTTCTGAAACATACAGTAAAGAAGAAAACTAGTTATCCCCTTCCACTAAGTAGTCTATATTAATAAACTTGATCCACACACTAGATCAGGGTGAACAATAGTACACATGAATATCTAGGTCACACAACCTCTTCCACTATTATTCATGGGAATAAGAAATCGGGTCACAAAAGGGCCTCTTCCACACTTAACCATGGGAGTAAAAAAATGTAATAAGATGTGAGAAAAAGGTTATCTTGTATCCTTCAGTTTAATACAGGATACAATGTGTGTTTCAATACACACACACACACAATTCTCTAAAGCTAAAAACAGTACACAATGGAGAAAAGATGATGAGAAAGGATTAGAAGTGCTATGAATGTTATTCTATGCTGCTCTGAACTTGTTGGATGAAGCAGATGCAAGTATCAAATCCTCTTGTGAAGAACAAAGTATCACAAGTCTAGTGCTATGGTTTCTAGTTGGATGATGTGAACTATTTATCTCATGTTCTTCTTTTATTTGATACTGCAAAGATGTTCGTGGCTCTCATCTACGGTTGTTCATCCTTCAAGGATCCATAGTGATTTGTGTGTTCTTTAGTGATATTTTTTGTATGCATGAGTTCACTTTTTCACTCTTCACTTATGCATATTTTTGATCCAGGTTTATCTTCCGTTTAATTAGGGGTGAACATGTTGAAGCTAACAGGATGCATGTATTTTTCACCTCATACCTCGTACTTTCAATGACATTTCTAGAATGAAACATTAATGATGTCAGTTCCATTTAATAAATTGAATATGACAATTAGAAATTAAATTTAAATTGACAAAAAAATATTAATGAACAGTGTCATAGTTTGTCTTGAAACAGTTTCACTTTGAAAAAGTGTCATCGGGAAATAGTGTCTTCTCTATTGCCTTTGATTGGTGAGACAGTTACGGTGCCACAACTGCATTGAGATCAGGAACTGGTATCACAATTACGGTGCCAGAATCACAGTGTCTATGGTAGCAGTGTCTATTCCTTTATTAAAACATTGAATGGTGCTTGAGTTAGGGTATCTGGGTCACAGTGTCAGGGTCATAGTGTCTGGGTCATGGTGTCTGGGTCATAGTGTCTAGGTTACGATTTTTGTGTCAAGGTGTCTGGGTCTTTACCAAAATGTTGAACCGGTGTCAGACTTACAGTTTCTCAAACTTATCCAAATATCTATAAATAGTCTTATGAAGTAATATTTATAGAATGGATTAAACACAATTTTTGGTATAATAAAACAATATAGAAAAAGTTTAATCCTAACTTGTGATATTCTGCATAAGAAGATAATTATCATAATTATCATGATTTTCATGATTTTTGAGCATTAAAACATGATCAAACTGGATGAGACCAACACACAATATTTTAAATTCTTTTATAATTCACTTATTTACATTCCCAAAAAAAATTTTGTTTATAGTTTTATAAAATTGGGACATAATTAATACATATCAACCCAAAATCATACAAAGTGGTTACTACTAAAACAATATCCATTTATTTTATAATAAAAAAGTTTTTAATAAAAATGTGAAATATTTTCATGAACATTCTTCAAAACCTTCAACATGGCTTCTCATTTTCTATTACACATCCATAAAACCTATGAAACAAAATTTAAAGTTGTGATGAAAACAAAAATCTTAGAAAGGTACATAAAAAATAATTATAGGAATAACTATAAAATGAATACTTATAAACATATGAAATTATTTTCACAAAGACATACTTCTCACCTAATAACTATCATATATTTACTTTGTGAAAACCTGAGATATCCATAAAACATAGAAAACATAAATAATAAAATAAAAGGAATTTGATGAATTAATTAATTAATATCATAACCCTCATAACTACCATATTATTTGTAACCCTTGTGGATAACTTAAAATGTAACCCTAATGGCTACCTTATGATGTGACCCTCCCAGCTACTTTATAGTGTGACCATCACAGTTACACATGGAGTAACCATACCGTTGACCTAAAACATAATAATACCTAATGAATATGATAGAGATAGAATTCCCATATTTCATCCTAAAAAATTTCCAATAACTATAACCATAAAAAATAATAATATCATAAAAACATTCCTTTTGAATTTTGTAAAAATAAAAATTTAAAAGTGGATTTATTAAAAAAAAATCCCTTGAAATATATTATATAATTAAAGTGAGAATTACTAGAACGAATGGAATATGTGTATAAACTATAAATAAAAATAATAAAATATAATACTAACAAAATTAATTTCAAAAATAATGTTATTACCACATAATCAATGAAGTATAAGGTTAACACAAAGAATGTAAATTAGGTTAATAATTCCATTAAATTGAGTTTGTCTTAATTCAAATGAGTTCAAACTCTTGTATAATGGTTTAAATAGTGTTATTAATATATTAAAGAACAATATTAATATTTATAATTAATTATATGATATTATTATAACATATTTCCACCCATTTATTAATAATATATTGTTATTATCATTTTTTCACGTGCATTTATTTCGTGGTTTCCATTATTTGTTCATTATGGGTTTTCTTATCGAATGGAAGAAAAACTAAAAAAGTGGAATGAAATGTTGTAAATATGTTTCCATAATTTTAAATGATACCATATGTCATTTTTTTCTTATATTAGGATGTATCATTAGATAAAACATTAATGAGAATGATTTATTTTATTTTGGTGGTTTTTATGATCATCATGAACTTATATCATTTTGTTCAACATCATCTCTGTATATTGGTTAAAAAACTTTAAATAACTTATAATATGTACAATAAAATATTATTTAACCATAATAATTGTAACGCCCCGACCCTAGCTACCCAGAGTCGGTGCATTATTACATAACATTGGCATGATCATGAGAAAGATCAAGTCTCGAAAGACCGATTAGTTTAGTAGCCTTGGAATAACTAGATACATCCATAAATTTTTACATTACATCATAAAAAAACATATTGTCTTCATATCCCCTCATACTATCCCTGCAGGTCATTCATAAATTACTTCTTCATAATCCTGGGGAAAAAAAATAAAACATTGAAAGGGGTGAGCTCGGATGCTCAGTAAGGATAACATTATAGCAGAAGCTTTCATAAATAAGCATAAACACTTAAGGCAATTTATAACTAAAACAAAAGCCTTTTAAACTTGAACTTCAGAATAAAATGGCAAAGGTAAAATGAAATAATGCCATTTACTTACTCACATGGATATTCTACTAGTCGAATGATCACATGCAATATCAATAACCACTTTCATAATGATGGAATGCATAATGCCAGACTATCATAACCACATAGCCAAGGCCTCGTGCCAAGACTACAAATAAGATTTTGCCAAGGCCTTGTGCCAAGACACTAGTTTGTCTCAGGAGACCTACCGATGCATCGAGGAGCTATAGCGGGCTCCACCCGTCACTTATTAAGTCCAATTCATTCCTCGTATGAATAGGTTTAAGCATAAAATAAACATTCGTATTAAAACTAGCATACGAAATGTCAATACTTTAACCACAAACCATGAATGGTATAAAAATAGAACATCCACAGTCAAACATAACTCATTTGATACAATATGGAAGATTGTATTGTATCACATTAACCTCAATCATGAATAATGAAGGATGTTGACATAAATGAAAGTAATCATCAAAACTATTTGAGAGAAATATCCCCCTTTTCTTGAAAACATTTAAAAGTCACACTATTTGTCAAGAAGCCATTTAAAAGTAGATTTTTGAATCAAAGTGTCCCATACCACTTTGAAACTTTTTAAAAGAAGTTTTAATTTGTAAACTTTAATGTCCATATAAATAAATCCTTAAAACCATTTTTTAAAACATGGACATTAATGAGAAAGATTTAGATGAATAAGTCTTTAAATCATTTTAAAAATGGTATTTTAGTTAGAGATTCCAACCAAAAGAGACACTTGAATACAAATAATTGTGGTAATCAAAACTTTGTAATATCATGAGAATAAAGGGATTCATGATATACTATGTCAAAGTACGTTATATACACCACATAAAAGTGATTTGGTGTATATCAACAAAGAAGTCTCAATGGAATGTAAATTGAGATGAAATCTCTTGTAAAGGTTGTATCCTTATGTTAAGGATAAATCAATGACATAATTATGTGTGACAAATATAAATACACTAAATATGATTGGATATTCAGTGTAAAACAATCAAAGGACATTCACACATATTCTTGTAAAAACAATACCAACGAATTGGATGTTTAACTCAACAAATGGAGAATGAGTTAAAATTACTCTTATCAAATTCATATCAATGACTTGAGAATTACCAATGGAGTGATTATGTGAATCAAACATATATCCACATGAAGGGAGTGGAAATTATGACATAATCAAATGAATAGTGATTCCACACATAATCTTGGGGTAATATAATCAATGAAATATGTGTAAAGCCAAATGAGTGGAAATTGAAATCTCAAATTCCCTTATCGATTAGGTAACTTTCGAAACATACACCCATGAAAGAAGTATCATACCATGATGATGTAAATACCCATAAATTAAAGTATATTACACAATGAATACAATCATGGGCAGTACACATACACCACATGCAATAATTAAGTGGTGAACAATAGAATTCTCACGAAATTAAAAGTGAGATTAGAAAATCCCTTACCTTGTACTTTTCCTTGGTTGGGGTAGGTTAACCTCCTGTATAATAGTGAAATAATTGTTACTAAATTATACAAGAATCATATACATTAATATGATATCATATATGATCTTTTAATATTGATTTGATAATAATATCATAGTATTATCGCCGTTTCGGGTGTTAACTTACTCATTTTCTTTATATGTTTTGTTACATAAGTCATGTTTGTTGTATCTTATTAATATCCAGAATTATATCAAGTCCTTAAACATCATTTTTAAATCATTAAATGATAATTATACTTGAATGGATACGATGGAGAATGAATCTCATCGCGTTCGTGGAGACGGTAGTCCGTACGTACGCACGAACGCTACTTCCATTTAATTTTTTATTTTAAAAGAATCGAATCCAAATGATACATAGGTATATTACTATTCCAGTATAATATAATATTTTATATATGTTACTTAAGTTCATTAACACCATCCTTTATACGTTCCATGTGTGGTATGAACGAGTCATATCATTTTAAGGGGGCGGTAGTCCGCACTTCCTCAAATGAAATTATCGTATGTATATACAACATGAAACGAATAATGGTATGAAATAAAATGGAATTACAGAAGCTTATATATAAAATATATATCATTAATATCATATTTAATTACAGTTCCATCATAATGGCCACCATGAGAGGCGGTAAGATGTATTTGAACAATCATCGTTTCGTGAGGCGTTAGTTTGCCATCCACAGAAACATTATGTTCATCGTCCATTAGATGGAGTTGTGTGTATGTGTAGTTTGAATCCTTCTTATAACAACATCCTAGTATATTGAGGATACTGGTTTTGTTACAAAAGAATGGAAATAAAAAGAGTTTGGGGGTTGAAGAAGCAAAATAAATGAAAATAATTTAAGAGAAATCGTTACCTTTAATTTAGGTAACTCACTTTGGTTGGAACCAAAGGACTTCTTGAAATGATTTCTGCCTAAGGGGAAGCTTCAAGGAGGAGGAGAGGGATGTGGGGAGCGTATTTGGGTAGAGTTTGGACGAGCCAAGTGGCTTGAGAGGTGTGAGTAAAAGAGAAGGAGGAGTGCCCTTTTATAAGAGGGGTGAGGGGCACCTTTGGAAAAGCTAGAAATATTAATTTATAATAAATTCATATTCGGTTTACAATGGCTCCAAAGTTGACTATTCAAAGGTTGAGGTGGGGATAGGTCGAAAACAACTCATCCAATAGAATTTAGACAGGTTTGGGTACTTATATTAACCTTATCTTTAAGTATTAACTCTAAGTTAATTAGTTTCACTTTTACAATGTCTCTTTGTATTTTTATATAATATGGTTAATAAACTTACTATATACATCCAAGCGACCCCCAAGTGGTCCATTAATGATTACCCTATCATAATATAAGTCTCTTGGCCGAACCTTAGATTTTTAGGAATTTAATATCAATTAATAATATAATATTTGTTTTAAGAACTCTTTTATGTCAATTTTGACACTATTCAATAGTTGATTTTTGTGAAACTCATAACAGATTGATTACTTCGAACAAAGTCAATTAAATCAATCCTAATATATCATATTATCCTAGAAAATTAGTGTAATTCATTAAAAGTTTCATATTATATTTATTTGGGTATTTATAATATCAATTATGTTAATTTTTTACTATTTTAGTAATTACTGCATCATCATTGTGTCATAAATAAAATAAATTATTTAATGTCTAAAAATTATAAATAAAACATCATTATGTAGGAAATCGTTTTATCTTTCTAATGAATATTTATAATCGAAAATCCAACATGTATAACCCTATGTAAAAATTGTTCTTCTAAAAGATGTAAGCTTATGCCATTTTTATTTTTATTTTAACTTTATTAATATAATGTGTCCCTACCACATACAAGTGGCTCCAAGGGGTCCCCAAATTGACCCAAGGATGCCCATGGTCGGGTATGTGTCCACCAATAAGGTTAGGACACGTTTTAGGGTAATTTTGTATTATTATAATATTATTTTTTAACCCTTATTTACCGGATTTACCCTTTAACCATGGTAAATAAAATATTTACCGCAGTAATTATTCAAAATGTCTAAAAATAAAAGTTACCTATTTACACAATTTGAACATCCTGATTCCAAATATGGAATCCATTTTTCTAAATTCAAAACACAGAAGTGGCAGAAATTAATTTAAAATTAATTCCCGCTGTCAAAACAAAAAGCGTGTTTTTAAGAGATAATAACTATCAAAAGATTGACACTTGTTTATGTTTGGTTTAATTGTAAAATTATTTCCAATGACCAACATTATATTAAATGGTAAAAATATATTCTAAATATACTTTAAAACCACTCAAATTCATAATTTATCACTATTAATTATTTTGATTAAAAAGTTGTTTTTAATTAAAATTTAGTAATTTTCACTATTCATCAAAATATGAAAGTTATCCGAAAAGTACCAAAATTTAACCTTAGGCTAAATTCGATATTCCGAATCCAAAAATGAAGTCCTTTTTGAAATATAAAATATATATAATTTCAAAAAGTAGGTATTACTATTCATAACGGCTAGTTTGATTGGTTGTGGTGTTTTAAAATCTCGAAGTTGCGTACAATGCACGTCATTGCATTATTCGAAAGGAAACATACCGAGGAAGCTTGGGGTGTTAAATTCTCCCCTCCTTCAATAAATTGCGTCCTCGCAATTTTTAAAATTTTGCTTGGGAATATAATGGAAAGTCCCACATCGGAAAAAGAGTCAATAAAACTATCACTTTAAAAGAAAGAGAGAGAGGTATAAGGGTCATCCAAGATAACCCATACTAGGATTCCATGTAAGAAAACATGGATATGGATGATAAAATAAGTGTCAAGTTCTGATGGAGAGGGATAGAAATCATGATCAGGAGAAAGTTAACAATGAGAAAACCACAAACTTGTGTTGGGACAAACGACCATTAGTCTCCTAGTAGGAAAGTAAACAGACAACATTTTTTTTTAAGTTACATTACATAAGGAAGAGGAATTCATTTATGATATTGACTAAGAACATTATGAGATATACTTACATTTTAAGTAGATTTTCATTCTTTAATAAATTTCCACCACTAACTCATTTTTTTTTAAACGATGAGTATTCAAGAAGACTTGGTCACACTAGAAGAGATAGAATAAACTTCTATAGAATCACATGATCCATGAAGGATAAACCATATATTTACATTGTCTTTGAAGATTAATCAAAACCAAAATGGTCAGTGAATGATCTAATGATCCCCCAAGAGGATATTCATTGAGATAAATATGCACTAATCTTAATTTCTAAAATTAAACCAACAATACCCCAAAGTTAAATAGATACCATTCAATAACCAATTTTCCTTAAAATCCTTTAATATAATCCAAACTAATATTGAAACCCAAAACATAGAAGAATTTGATTATGTAGTCTCCCATGTTAAATTGTATCTCCAAATGACATCAGATACTCTTAAAGTCACATACTCAAAAGTAATTAACCTAATCACATATTCTCTATTATAGGTTAATCATTTCCATAAATAACCCAAATCACTATAAATCCACAATAAAAACGTAGATAAAAATCTATCATTACTCCACAAATGAAACCCCATAGTATTCTATTTTCCTTGGGCATATAGTGTTCCCAACAAAGCGAACATCTTCCAAAATAACATTTATCACTTAATCACCAAATCATTTTCCTATACCAAGGGTATTCTTTTGATATGAAATAAGAACCAAATCAACTTATTATTGATCAATAAAATCATTTAACTAAAAAAAAGTCACACTAACCAGGGACTTCACGTAGTCCAGTGGTTGGCGATAAATCCCAATCGCACTTTGGTTGTGGGTTCGACTCCCATAGCTTTGTCCGACGCGACGGGTTGTCACACGGTCTACGTGTTGTCCTTTTTCAAAAACTATATTTTATAATATTGCCAAAATGAGATAAATTCCTCAAAATACTATATCATAAATTTAACCACAAATGTTATATCATACCTTGAATCTTCATCCCAAATTAGAATAACTTATAATTCTCTCAAACCCCAATGATCATATAAATCCAAATGGTTATTTATACCCATATTCACAAGAGAAGAGACAATTCTTCCTCAAATATCATTCTCACATGGCAAACTGCGGGGTTACAAATACAAGAGAAAATTATTCCATAGTACCCATCAACAAGGAGTGCTAATACTTTTTAAACATTTCTCCAACCATTTATTCCCACATAGCTTCTTCTTTGACCAAAAAAAATATCCTATAGAATAGGACATTCACTCGGGTAATGGCCAGGTCCCCTACATTTACGGCAAATGACTGTAAATGGACTCTTGGGACCATTTTTATCTTCTTCCATAGTACTCTTCATTTTTCTTCGGCAATTCTTTACTTTATGTCCTTCCTTCCCGCACGTAAAACATTTCGTTGTCCCATTGAGACACTTTCCTGGGTGTCTCTTTCCACATTTCCTGCATGATGAAAATTGAGGGTTCTTTTCTCCATGGTCTCCATTGCTGGAGCTCTTATCATTTATCACCTTTCTCTTCCTTGTTGAGTCTGGGAGTTGGTTAATATATATGTTGTTGATCATATTTTTGGAAAACTGATTTGGCATAAAGACGATATCTTTTACGCCTATCAACATTCCATTTGGTTGCTCATTGCCACCACCGTTCCCATCTTGTACATCATTCTCAAAGTCACTATGACTTCCTTGGAATCCATCCATTGACTAAAACCATAAAGCATTGTGTGAGTAATAGTAGTCGTAAAATCATTTAGAGATTAAAATGTCACCATATTCTCAATTTGAAACATATTAGGATTAACCAAGGTCATTTACTCTCATCTTATATATATATTACTTAAATTGGTTTGTAAAGAAAATGTAAATTATCCTAAGCATATCCCCCGGGAGTGTCGTAACCAAGAGTGCAGCAAGGCCCGTTGTCGTGCACCAGTTCCCGTTCGAGTCTAGCTCAAAGCGGTGTTTTCGGGTTTTACCCCTAGGTACATCTGTGCCAAAGCCGCCTCTACCTGCTCGTATCCAGACAGGGATGTATTGCTCGGAAAACTCACAAAATCTCTACAATACCAAAATTCTAGGAAGTTCTTTTATACTAATCCTCAAAGTTCATCTTAGGTCTACGTGCTCTAATCAGAGTTTATCTAAATCTAGCTACCAAGGTTTGTACTAAACTTCCTCTGATACCAACTGTAACGCCCCGACCCTAGCTACCCAGAGTCGGTGCATTACTTCGTAACATTGGCATGATCATGAGAAAGATCAAGTCTCGAAAGACCGATTGGTTTAGTAGCCTTGGAATAACTAGATACATCCATAAATTTTTACATTACATCATAAAAAAAACATCTTGTCTTCATATCCCCTCATACTATCCCTGCAGGTCATTCATAAATTACTTCTTCATAATCCTGGGAAAAAAAATAAAACATTGAAAGGGGTGAGCTCGGATGCTCAATAAGGATAACATTATAGCAGAAGCTTTCATAAATAAGCATAAACACTTAAGGCAATTTATAACTAAAACAAAAGCCTTTTAAACTTGAACTTCAGCATAAAATGGCAAAGGTAAAATGAAATAATGCCATTTACTTACTCACATGGATATTCTACTAGTCGAATGATCACATGCAATATCAATAACCACTTTCATAATGATGGAATGCATAATGCCAGACTATCATAACCACATAGTCAAGGCCTCGTGCCAAGACTACAAATAAGATTTTGCCAAGGCCTTGTGCCAAGACACTAGTTTGTCTCATGAGACCTACCGATGCATCGAGGAGCTATAGCGGGCTCCACCCGTCACTTATTAAGTCCAATGCATTCCTCATATGAATAGGTTTAAGCATAAAATAAACATTCGTATTAAAACTAGCATACGAAATGTCAATACTTTAACCACAAACCATGAATGGTATAAAAATAGAACATCCACAGTCAAACATAACTCATTTGATACAATATGGAAGATTGTATTGTATCACATTAACCTCAATCATGAATAATGAAGGATGTTGACATAAATGAAAGTAATCATCAAAACTATTTGAGAGAAATATCCCCCTTTTCTTGAAAACATTTAAAAGTCACACTATTTGTCAAGAAGCCATTTAAAAGTAGATTTTTGAATCAAAGTGTCCCATACCACTTTGAAACTTTTTAAAAGAAGTTTTAATTTGTAAACTTTAATGTCCATATAAATAAATCCTTAAAACCATTTTTTAAAACATGGACATTAATGAGAAAGATTTAGATGAATAAGTCTTTAAATCATTTTAAAAATGGTATTTTAGTTAGAGATTCCAACCAAAAGAGACACTTGAATACAAATAATTGTGGTAATCAATACTTTGTAATATCATGAGAATAAAGGGATTCATGATATACTATGTCAAAGTACGTTATATACACCACATAAAAGTGATTTGGTGTATATCAACAAAGAAGTCTCAATGGAATGTAAATTGAGATGAAATCTCTTGTAAAGGTTGTATCCTTATGTTAAGGATAAATCAATGACATAATTATGTGTGACAAATATAAATACACTAAATATGATTGGATATTCAGTGTAAAACAATCAAAGGACATTCACACATATTCTTGTAAAAACAATACCAACGAATTGGATGTTTAACTCAACAAATGGAGAATGAGTTAAAATTACTCTTATCAAATTCATATCAATGACTTGAGAATTACCAATGGAGTGATTATGTGAATCAAACTTATATCCACATGAAGGGAGTGGAAATTATGACATAATCAAATGAATAGTGATTCCACACATAATCTTGGGGTAATATAATCAATGAAATATGTGTAAAGCCAAATGAGTGGAAATTGAAATCTCAAATTCCCTTATCGATTAGGTAACTTTCGAAACATACACCCATGAAAGAAGTATCATACCATGATGATGTAAATACCCATAAATTAAAGTATATTACACAATGAATACAATCATGGGCAGTACACATACACCACATGCAATAATTAAGTGGTGAACAATAGAATTCTCACGAAATTAAAAGTGAGATTAGAAAATCCCTTACCTTGTACTTTTCCTTGGTTGGGGTAGGTTAACCTCCTGTATAATAGTGAAATAATTGTTACTAAATTATACAAGAATCATATACATTAATATGATATCATATATGATCTTTTAATATTGATTTGATAATAATATCATAGTATTATCGCCGTTTCGGGTGTTAACTTACTCATTTTCTTTATATGTTTTGTTACATAAGTCATGTTTGTTGTATCTTATTCATATCCAGAATTATATCAAGTCCTTAAACATCATTTTTAAATCATTAAATGATAATTATACTTGAATGGATACGATGGAGAATGAATCTCATCACGTTCGTGGAGACGGTAGTCCGTACGTACGCACGAACGCTACTTCCATTTAATTTTTTATTTTAAAAGAATCGAATCCAAATGATACATAGGTATATTACTATTCCAGTATAATATAATATTTTATATATGTTACTTAAGTTCATTAACACCATCCTTTATACGTTCCATGTGTGGTATGAACGAGTCATATCATTTTAAGGGGGCGGTAGTCCGCACTTCCTCAAATGAAATTATCGTATGTATATACAACATGAAACGAATAATGGTATGAAATAAAATGGAATTACAGAAGCTTATATATAAAATATATATCATTAATATCATATTTAATTACAGTTCCATCATAATGGCCACCATGAGAGGCGGTAAGATGTATTTGAACAATCATCGTTTCGTGAGGCGTTAGTTTGCCATCCACAGAAACATTATGTTCATCGTCCATTAGATGGAGTTGTGTGTATGTGTAGTTTGAATCCTTCTTATAAAAACATCCTAGTATATTTAGGATACTGGTTTTGTTACAAAAGAAGGGAAATAAAAAGAGTTTGGGGGTTGAAGAAGCAAAATAAATGAAAATAATTTAAGAGAAATCGTTACCTTTAATTTAGGTAACTCACTTTGGTTGGAACCAAAGGACTTCATGAAATGATTTCTGCCTAAGGGGAATCTTCAAGGAGGAGGAGATGGATGTGGGGAGCGTATTTGGGCAGAGTTTGGACGAGCCAAGTGGCTTGAGAGGTGTGAGGAAAAGAGAAGGAGGAGTGCCCTTTTATAAGAGGGGTGAGGGGCACCTTTGGAAAAGCTAGAAATATTAATTTATAATAAATTCATATTCGGTTTCCAATGGCTCCAAAGTTTACTATTCAAAGGTTGAGGTGGGGATAGGTCGAAAAAAACTCATCCAATAGAATTTAGACAGGTTTGGGTACTTATATTAACCTTATCTTTAAGTATTAACTCTAAGTTAATTAGTTTCACTTTTACAATGTCTCTTTGTATTTTTATATAATATGGTTAATAAACTTACTATATACATCCACGCGACCCCCAAGTGGTCCATTAATGATTAACCTATCATAATATAAGTCTCTTGGCCGAACCTTAGATTTTTAGGAATTTAATATCAATTAATAATATAATATTTGTTTTAAGAACTCTTTTATGTCAATTTTGACACTATTCAATAGTTGATTTTTGTGAAACTCATAACAGATTTATTACTTCGAACAAAGTCAATTAAATCAATCCTAATATATCATATTATCCTAGAAAATTAGTGTAATTCATTAAAAGTTTCATATTATATTTATTTGGGTATTTATAATATCAATTATGTTAATTTTTTACTATTTTAGTAATTACTGCATCATCATTGTGTCATAAATAAAATAAATTATTTAATGTCTAAAAATTATAAATAAAACATCATTATGTAGGAAATCGTTTTAGCTTTCTAATGAATATTTATAATCTAAAATCCAACATGTATAACCCTAGGTAAAAATTATTCTTCTAAAAGATGTAAGCTTATGCCATTTTTATTTTTATTTTAACTTTATTAATATAATGTGTCCCTACCACATACAAGTGGCTCCAAGGGGTCCCCAAATTGACCCAAGGATGCCCATGGTCGGGTATGTGTCCACCAATAAGGTTAGGACACGTTTTAGGGTAATTTTGTATTATTATAATATTATTTTTTAACCCTTATTTACCGGATTTACCCTTTAACCATGGTAAATAAAATATTTACCGCAGTAATTATTCAAAATGTCTAAAAATAAAAGTTACCTATTTACACAATTTGAACATCCTGATTCCAAATATGGAATCCATTTTTCTAAATTCAAAACACAGAAGTGGCAGAAATTAATTTAAAATTAATTCCCGCTGTCAAAACAAAAAGCGTGTTTTTAAGAGATAATAACTATCAAAAGATTGACACTTGTTTATGTTTGGTTTAATTGTAAAATTATGTCCAATGACCAACATTATATTAAATGGTAAAAATATATTCTAAATATACTTTAAAACCACTCAAATTCATAATTTATCACTATTAATTATTTTGATTAAAAAGTTGTTTTTAATTAAAATTTAGTAATTTTCACTATTCATCAAAATATGAAAGTTATCCGAAAAGTACCAAAATTTCACCTTAGGCTAAATTCGATATTCCGAATCCAAAAATGAAGTCCATTTTGAAATATAAAATATATATAATTTCAAAAAGTAGGTATTACTATTCATAACGGCTAGTTTGATTGGTTGTGGTGTGTTAAAATCTCGAAGTTGCGTACAATGCATGTCATTGCATTATTCGAAAGGAAACATACCGAGGAAGCTTGGGGTGTTACAATAATATATTATTACTAGCATTAAAGGCGGTAATGAAAAATGAGTGTATCATCCATGATGGCGGTAAATTCACATATCACGAATGATGTTCTTATTTTTAAAATAAAGGGGAGTGGAGAAGAAGTTTGATGATGATTTTTTCAATAAACATGGTACCATTATTTTATATATAAGGTAATATATTTTTAATTCCAATTGGATATGGGGAGGTTAAGAGAGTATAAGAAAAGAATAGGAATTGAAAAAAATAAAAGAAAATGAAAAGGGATTTTACATCTTAAATTCTTCTCATTGAGAAACTACTTAAGGCCCCTGGTTTTGGACTTTTAGTGAGACCAGTAGAACTTGGAAATGGGGAAGAGGCATGGGAAGGTAATTGGGAAGAAATTAAATAATATACAAGGCTTTGATGTTTGAGGATAAGGGGTGGTGAGGGGTGGTATTTATAGTGAAGGGGAGTTGTGTTTTCTAATTATTATATTTATTAGTTTATTATTTTGGCTCAATACTATGAATAGTTGGAGAATTATAAATAAATATATTAAAATAATTAAATAGTATTCTAGATTTTGGGCATACATCATCCTTACATCATCTATGAATCAATAATTCTTGTATTTACCTTATACCGTAAATTACCATATTTCACTATTCACAAAAAAATTCAAGTATTTTAGAAAAATTCAAAAAATTCACCATTACCATTTATAAATGTGTAGAATTAAAAAATAAACTCCATTTTATGAAAATAATTTTTTAAATAAAATATGTTTTTATTTTTAATTAAAATCACAACTAATTTGAAAGATACCAGTTTTAAAACAAGAACTGAATTTTTAACACTTTGATAATTTAATTAAGATCTCATAAAATTATATTATAATCATAAGAAAATAAAATATTAATTTATGAATATATTTCTATAAAAAATATTTTCTTTTAAATAATTACATTAACTAAATAATTATAAATAAACATTTAAGTTTCACAAAAAAACCAAAACCTGATTTATCACATTAAAAACCTTTCTTTTCACATTCCATGATTTAAATATAATATATTTTCACTTTTAAGATAGATGAATTTTATTTATTGTTTCATTGGTGAGTTTACTATTATATTGGCTAGATTAATAATCCTAAGGACAAATTATTATTTCATCATTATAAATTCTTTAATTTCTATAAATACCACATAGTTCATTATACATTTATAATGAATTTGACTATTTAATCCTAGAATGAAAAAGAAATTATTTATAAGTACCTGGTTTGTTACACACTATCCCCCTAGAAGGTGGGAGGATGTTTCTTCTAGAACTAACGTATCAAATCATCCATAGTATGTGCAAGTCATGGAGCACCCTAAATAAATAGCATCATATATAGATAAACTGCTTGAAAATAAAATTCAGTGTTCAGATTGGGTATAACAGGTGGTGCCTCAGGTGGCACTATAATAGGAATCACTGGTGGTTCAGGGCCCACCACCTCCAAAGCATGGTCTTCGCCACACTCCTGGTGCATGACATGAGGACATCATGATGTAATATCTCTTAAAATTCTAAGAAAATATCTGAGATCAAAATTTTAAACCAATAGATAACAATAGTGGGACAAGATAATATGGAAAGGGATCACTACACAAGGTATATTATCCCAACTACCTGCTTAGATGGACAAGTATTCTTAAGTGTTCATTTTTAACTAAAAAGGGACCCAATTGATGAAGGGTCGTCTATACCTTTCATATTCATTTAATTGAACCCATTATATGTGATAAGTTATGATTTACACTTAAAATTTTCATTTTCTTATATACATGCATCACCGTTCATTTAAAATGGATCACCATTACTAGTGAATAAGGGCCCATATCCATTATCATTGAAATCATAAGCCATTTAATTTCTACATAACCCCATCTACATTCAATCTCAGAGTCTAATAGGGAATATATTATGGACTGACTTAGTAAACTACCCATTACAAACCACGAGGGTCCATAAACCTCATGAATTTAAATTAGAAGTTACTCAATAACAACCAAATAGCATCTCATGTAACCATAGGTACATAGCTATCATGGGTAGAAATCATCTATTTAATATTCTTACACCATCTAATATAGGAAAACACTAATTATAATTACTCTAACACTTTAAAAAAACAATTCCCCACCTTGTAGAAGATTTTATAATCACAATAATATATAAAAATAATGTCCCACACAACAATCACATGAAATAATGCAAAATTAATGAATAGAAATGAACCTATATGGCTCAAAAAGTGCATGGAATGTGAATTCAATTTTCATATATTGATGTGTGATTGATTATTCCTTTCTCTCATCTCATTGGTCTAAGGATAAAATGATATCCTAAATAATAATAATAACCATAACATAACATGTGTGTCACCCAACAGTAAATGTTTATCAACTATAATAAGAAAAATATAGAACAACAATTATTATTTTAAAAAACTCATCATTTACTCAAAACATGGATTAGCTACTCCCAAGAGAGGATTATACGCAAGTTCCAAATTATTCCTAATCTCCTGTCTATTGTCTCAAAATAGTATAGAAATAAAAGACATTATTAGGTATTACTTTATGACATCCCGAACCCGAATGCAATTGAATGGTACCCAATTCCGGTTATCCAAATGGAATCAAGAGTTTATCCCAGTTTTCTAGAGGCATCCGACTATCAGTGAGGTCCTATGGTTTATCAATGGGGAATATATTCCCTCATCTTAGAGTATAGCACATCAGATAACAACTAAAATCAAAATATAGTGGAACTATATTTAAATAGATGGAATAATAGAAGAGAACACTATAACTACTAGATGAGTAACATGTCACGGTAGAAGAATTATATCAATGATAAAAAACCGAAGCAAAAAAATATTAATACTCACAAATAGAAACTGAATCATATACTAAAGATCATCATAATGTATTTTATGTCCCCAAAAAATTGGAACACATGTATACATGGTATCAGAAAATACATGTTATACTAAAGAATAAAAAAGAATCCAAAAAACTATCCCGCATCCTGATAACTAACTCAGTTATCTACTACGAAGATCCATCCTACTAAAATCTATTAATATTAGGTTTCCAAATAAAGATGCTTCCCCTTATAAACAAATACTTATACATAATCATCTTGAGTACTTTTAGTGGCCTAGATAGGGTCCATGATAAATCTCAGTAGGCCACCACAAATGACGCATATACTATCCAGTCTGTGAATATAATCTAAAGAAATATCATGTTATGTATATGAAATTAATAATATTAGAGTAATTTAAATACCCTGATACCTAATTCATCCTCAGATAGTGTCTAAATAATAAATTCATTTAATTAATTATGTTCTAGTTAATAATAAGTGAAGTAAGAGGATCAAAAGTATAACCAAGGAATACTACAATGCTGATGATAATCATAGAGGATCCAATGTAGTAACCAAGGTGGCCATGATGACGATAATAATTAACGAGGATCCAAGGTACTAACTAAGGAATCCTTGATCATAAGGCTCGATCCAACTCAGTAATAATATATGACATGGATATAAGGGATCTGAGTGTAACCGAAGGGGAATCACCCAAATAATTCATCTATAAATAGTTTTAATCGAGTTCAAGAATCTCATCTAAGGTAAAACAGGATAACAATGACTATGTCCAATGCAATTCATCCATGGAATTGTATGTTCGAAGATATCAAACTAAATAAAAGGGGTGTCTCTAAAGAATCCTAATATTTATAAGAGAGTGAAAGGAACATATGGTTTCATGTTAGGAATACACTAGTAGACAAGGACCATGTTCCAAGATGTGTATATCCCATTAAAAGTGTCTTGTTGAATCATAATGATGTCACATGAGTTCTCAAGGAATTCTCTCAAGAATTCAAGGATAGATCATGTATGAACACTCCTTTATAGATAAAATGGTTCATATTCAATACTCACCTTATACTTATATCATTATTTAATTTATACCATGTAATACTCTTACCATTTAATAATTCAACAGGTTCAATACATTACCTTCCATACTAAGTGGCAAGGATAAATATGACATGAAACCATTTATTACTTCATTCTATATTTAATTATTTGGTTCATTTATTTACCTTTAATAATCCCAACAAGGTGGGATATGAACATGAAATTGAGGACAATTAAATAGAATTATCTAGGCCAGGTTATATATATACAATTATACTTTCTATTTTACAAATTAATGGTTCATTGGATAATTTAAAACACTGGGTGTGTGGATATGGTGCCCAAAAGCTTATGTAGGCGATAACCTCTGATGCTCTCCCGTGGCTGGTGATGACGGTGTCGGCTTGCCTGAATCCTCCCCCCTTTGCGGGGGAGGAGAGTTCGTCGTTCCCTGGGATTGAAAGGTCATTTTTTCATCCCTTTTCCAACCCTGACTTTCTTTTTCCATTTCCAAAAGTATTTGTGAGCCCTAAAGTTCCAGATCTCTTGAATGGGAACCCTAATCGTCAGATTTCATCTTCCGAGTTCATGGAATCTTCTGCGTTCTTCAAGCTTACTCTGGTTGCTCGGTTCAGATAGAGGAGACCGTCTGTCAACACCTTCGACAGGTTTGTCTTCTCATCTTGGGATCTTCAGGAATGGGATACCATTAGGTTGCTGGACAAATTTCATATTATGGTTCGTTTTGCGTCAGAAGAGGATCTCATCAAGGATTGGTCGAGAGCTCCTCGTAGCTGCAACGGAAGTCGGTTCTTCCTTCTTCACTGGCCGTTCTAATTCCATATGAAGCGTGATGTTCCTTCGGAAGCGGTTTGGGTTAGTTTTCATAAACTTCCCTTACCTTTTCAAAATCCCTCTATCGTATGTTTTTTGGGTAACCTCGTGGGTAGATTTCTGTGTTTGGATTCCCGTACTGAAGTAGTATGCCACCTGATTAATCCTCGTGTATGTGTGGAAGTAGATGCCTCTAAGGCTCTATTTGATTTTGTATGGATTAAAATTGGTGAGGAATATAGGTGAAAACAGCAGGTTATTTATGAGAGTTGGCCTGGCTTTTGTTTGAATTGTAACCGCTTTGGACATCCTTCGGCGAGATGTCGACGTAACTCATCAACCCAGGAGGTGAAGTCTAGGCATGAGTTCCAGACATCAGTTCTATGTGGGTCGCCTGTTCTGGTGGAGAAGGGTTCAAAAGGGGAGGACAAGGAGGCCCAACCTGCAGTGGTGGCCAAACAGCTAGCAGATGCGGGCAAGGAGCTGGAAGTGAATGGTCAGTATAGTAAGGATTCAAATGGCATGGTGGTTGCTAAAGCCAGTTCATCCCAGAAATGTACATGGGAGGATAGGGGCTTGGACCCTATGGCCAGACCTTTTGTTTCCTTAAGAAATAAGTTTGATTGTCTTAGTAATGTAAGTACTGGTCCTTTTCTAAGGGTTGTTTCAGGAGATGGGGGTGATGGTAGGGGGCCTTCAGGATTGGCGGTGTGAAGGAGGTCCCTGTAGTGAATGTGGATGAGGAGATAGCGGAGGGAGTGACCCTGCCTTTGATGGTGAATGGAACTCTAGAGATGGCTATGGATGAGGAGATTGTAGAAGGTTAATCTCGGCCTTTGAGGGTTAATGAAACTTCAGAGGTGCCTGTGAATGAGATGAGTGTAGAGTGTAACAGCCCGAGATTTTATGAAAAATATTCTTTTTTTTATTTCACTAATGTCTTGTGTTGTACGCTACACCAAAAGGAGCTTGCACAACACGCATCCTTGACTTGCCTTGCATTACACGCAATCGCGACCTTCCTCGATAGCGTGTGTAGTACGCAATACTGAGTTTCACGAAACAACGATATGCTATTAAAATATTATTAAAACTAGCCGTTATGAATAGTAATAACCACTTTTTGAAATTTTATAAATTTTATTTTTCAAAATGGACTTCATTTTTGGACTCAGAATATCGAAATTAGCCTAGGGTGAAATTTTGGTATTTTTCTGAAAACTTTCAATTTTTGATGAATAGTGAAACCACTAAGTGGTAGGTTAAAAACTGAATTTTGCATAAAACTTAATTTTACCGCTTCTGTGAATGGAATTTCAAAAATCCGAGAGACGCGGTTAATATCAAGGACTAAAATGTGGTTCAATGAGATGAAAATAATTTTTTGGTGAATAGTAACTTTTTACTTTTTTTTTTACCGCGGTTAATAGTAAATAGGGTAACTAAGGGTAAATATGATATCACTATTACCCTTAAACATGTCCTAATTCTATTGGACAAGTTTAATTCGACCAAAAACAAACTTAGGAATAAAATATGACCATTTAGGCCCACTTGGATTAGATTAGGACATTTATTATTAATTTATTTAAAGAAGGGTTAAAATAGTTAAAATCAAAGTTTAATAAGTAAATCATTTTTAATATGGGGTTATACATAAGATAAATTCGACTATAAATATTCATTAGAAATCTAAAAATATTTCCTACATTATGGTATTTTATTTCTAATTTTTAGACATCAAATAATTTAATTTATTTATGACACAACGATGATGCAGTAATTATCTTATTAATGAAATATTGACATAATTGATGTTATAAACACCAAAATAAATGTAATTTGAGATTTTTTATGAATTCCACTAATTTTCTAGGTTACTATGATATATTAATGTTGATTTAATCAACTTGGTTCGAACATTTAATTCTGTTATGACTTTCAAAAAAATCATATATCAAATAGTGTCAAAATTGACACAAAATAGTTTTTATATCAAATATTATATTATTAATTGTTATTTTATTCCTAAAAATCTAAGGTTCGGCCATATGACTTAGATAAGGATATATGTATTAATAATATACAATTTGGGGTTCGTTTGGCATGTTATAGTAAGTTTATTAACCATATAGTGAAAGAAAACAAAAAGACACGGTAAAAGTTAAATTATTTAACTTAGAGTTAAATCTAATTGATAAGGTTAAAATAATACCCTAAACTTGTCTAAATCCTATTGGTTGATAGGATTTCGACCCATCCCCACCTTATCTTCGAAATAAGACCCTTTGGAACCATTATAAACCGATTTTGACTTTAATATAAAATAATATTTTGAGATATTCCTAAGGTGCCCCTCTCCTCCCTTATAAAAGGACACCTCCTCCCCCTCCTCCTCACACCAATTTGAGCACTCAAGCTCGTCCAACCCCTGCCAAAATCCCTTCTCCACTTCCCTAGAAACATACTAGAGGTTCTGGTCTTCCTCAAAGACCAATTCTAGTGCCCTAAGAGGAGGTCTCAAAGAGGCGCTTCAAAGAAGAGGTAATTACCGTTACCAATTCTTTCATCTTTATTTCTTCTTCCACTTCTTCTTCTTATGTTGTTTCATTATGAAGTAATAACATCAGTATCACTCATATACTGATATGTTATTATAAGTATGAAACAACCCTATTTCACCATCTATCCATCCTACGGAAAAAGAAATCACCGCGCGTGCGTACGTACGGAATACCGTCTCCACGTTGTGGTGTAATCTATTTTCCACCACCACCTTACATGGATGGGTATAATGGTGTAAAGAATAACTATACATAGTTATTACAACATCATATTGATTCTGATATATTGTATAATCCACTCCAATTCAGTTCAATATTTATGGAAATAATATCATCGCTCGTGCGTACGTACGGACTACCGTCTCCACGACGCGATGAAATTCATTCTCCATGTTAACCATTTAAGAATGATTATAAAGTATATATAAGAAATAATAATGAAATATATGACATTATAAAGCTACTGGATTTATGTATATATATATATATGTATGTCATCTACTTACTTCCATTTCAAGACAATAAGGAAAGGAAAACAGCGTTCATGCGTACGTACGGACTACCGTCTCCATGAACGGTGTTTTTCATTTTATTTATCTACCTATTATATATATATATATACTGAATATATATGATATATAAATCATATTTTATATTCTGGAAGTAAGTAAATCATGATATAAGTAATAATGATGTCAAGAACAACAAGTCAAAACACCTACGATAAATGAAACGATTTTACCCAAAACGCTTCTTTAACATGGAATTTACAAAAGAACGGGTAATATAATGTCATAAGTGAACCATATATGATATCATAACAATGAATATGATTCTTTAATAAGTCAATAACATTATTTAAACCATTATACAGGAGCTTCGGACATGAACAAAGCAAATCGGACCTAAGGTAAGGGAAATATCACAATCTCATTTTTATCCGAGATTGTTTATACTTTGGTATTTACTGGGGTGTATTTTATCATCCAAATCCATGTTTCTTCAATATGTAATATTATTTCCATCCACCTACAATTGTTTAAATCCAATTTTACCCTTCGGTGAGTTTTTAGTAAAAGATATGAAAGGAATCTTTTGTCGTTTTTATACGAGGTACTTTTTGACTTTTCCGACAAAAGTACGAAGAATGTTTTTTTTAACTTATACGGTACGAACAGATTTATACTGTTTTATAAAGCCTTATTTTCATGAAGCTTCCTCTAGAAGATTTCATGACTATTTTCAATAAAATCTCTTTCTTTTAAAATTGCATGATTTTTTGTGAAAAGAAATTGATTTTGAAGAAGAAAGGATATTTTCCTCAAGAATTCAATTCAAGTGTTTTATCAAAATTATTTTCCATATAAGATAATAAAGGGTTCTGTTTCTATCCATATTTTTACATTGATTTGACTATGTTGTGATGGAATTATGTTTATGAATTCTTTTATCTTATATGAATGGTTTTATGATGTCATGTTGTTTAAGAATCCCATTTTTATTACATGGGTTATGCAATGATGTATGATTTATGATTTTGTGGCACACATAAGAAAGGATTCATTAAGAGATGGGTGGGACCTATATCTCCCTCCAATGCATTGGGTAAAGATTTTATATCTCATGAGATAGATATGGCTGGAATGGTAGGTTATACCGGTTCAGTGATACAGGACTGAAACGAGGATTACTCGATTCAGAAAGGGACTTTGTCCACTAAGATAGTCTTGGCAATGAGTCTTGACTAACAAGAAATGATTCTCTATGATTATGTGTGTATGACACAAAGTTCCATGTTTTATGTTATGATTATTGTGATTACATTTCACTGCCATGATTTATCCCATGTTATGAAATTATGCTCTCTTTTGCAGGTTATGATTTCCAAAATGTTATGTTCTTATGAATATGATGTGATTGATATTTCTTTTGTTTACCCTTTCTGAGAATTTGAGCTCACCCTTTTATGTTTTCTTTTCCCCAGGATATAAAGAAAGGTTTTAGGTCAAAAAAAAGGAAGATCTTTATGGGAGATGTTGAAGATCTTTCACCACGATTAGAAGATTATAGTCCGAGTTTTCAAAGACACTAAACTATTACGGTCCTTGTGTGTGTGTTTTTGTAATGTACTAAGTATTCCGCAAAAGTAATGTAAAGTCCATGTACGTCAGGCTTCGGGTCTCTACACAGAGGGTGTGTCCCTACCTTTGGTAGTGAATAACACTCCAGAGAGGGAGGTTTGTGCAGGTAGCACTATATCGGACTTGGGGGAATAGGTTGGTAAAGGAAAGGAGAAATCTGGGGAAGGGCTAGAATGCTTGAGTGGTCTAGTTGGGCGCTCGTTCAGTGAGGTGGTGCAAAGTGGGAAACAGAAACCTACTCCAGTTGATGGATCTGTTTCTACCACTCCTAGACGTCGACCAAGGATAGATTACTCATATCTCCCGCAGACGAGGCAGACTCGCTCTTCCTCCAAGAGGAATAAGAAGGTGACTGTGAGCTTTGCAAATAATAGCAAGGATGAGAGTAAAGTGCTAGATCAGTCTGTTCTTGAGAAGCTCAGAAATCGAGTCCATAGTGTTAATTACTGGAGGACTTCGGGATGGGAAACAGCCACGGCTACTGGAGATGATGATTCTGGATGGGGATGCAGAGACGAGTATGGTTTGGATGAAATGTAATTCTGTGTCAGTGTGTTGTCTGATCATTGTATGACTGTGTTGTGTGAAAGTTTGTGGTTGCTTCTTGGGGTACCAGATCCCCTTAAACCGGCTTTTGAAAATAAAAAAAATGATTGGCAGCTAATTTAAAACACTTAACTTATAAGGTTCATGTGATACTATAATGTAATATCCATTAAGAATTAATTCAATTAATTAGAACACTTACTGTTATTAAATAAATGTCAAAGAACACCCAACCAATGGTGCTGATAGACCCACACGGGTCACCACATCATAAATGAGGTGACACCCTACATGGGGTGGATGGAGTTGAGTTCCCAACCTTCAATGATGTGATGAAAATTTATTGGAAGGGCTTTAGAATATGAGCATGATGATTATAAGAAAGTAATATGAATTAAACAAGAAACACCAGATGAAATTATCATGTACACAATGATGTAAGCTTATAAAATGGTGATACAAGAGGGGCAACCAATATACCACCTACCATTTAGTAGTATTATTCTCCTCATCCAGTAGCAACCCTTATTTTGGACTATATTGGAAGAAATATGAATAACATATCAACATAATTAAAATAGGGCATAAGTGTCTACACCAAAATCAATCAATCATGGAGAAAAGAAATAAATAAAGGCATAAGATGAATAGATATCTTAACGGTGAAAATTCAATGAGATAAATGAATCTAAAATCAGAGGTTAGATAGGGAAATTGGAGAAAATATGATCTCTTGGATTAAAAATGGGGTTCATGCATGAGAGAGTAAGTAGGAGGTGAATATTTTTTTAAAAAAATTACTCATGCATTGACATAGAGTGTAAAATTCTTTACACGTTGTGTAAATACTGAGGTGTTCCTCCATAGGAAAAAACCTTTACACTTTATGAAAGGTTATTTACAAACCATTACAAATCATGTAATTGATGCACATCATGTATTTTGATTACACTACGTGTAATTGTCCTACAACTGACCTAAATACATCACGCCCATCCCTTTCCAAAAACTACCAAACCAACCTATGGCTTGACTTCATGTTCTAATCCAAAGGGAACTTTACCCACTCTTAAAGAGAAAAATAAAAGGATCCATACCTTAAAGAAAAATAGGGTTCTTCCAATAACCACCTATAAAATAAAAATAAATATATTAATATAGTATTTTTGAACCATATTCATAACCAAAACTATTTATAATTTCGATTTATAATCATTACCAACATGTATTTTTTTTCTTATCTTCCCACACCATGCATTTTTGGTTTTGACTGCTTGTACGAGTTTTATTGGAGTGGTGTTAGAATTCATTTATTATCCTTTATTTATAATTAAATTTTAAATAAATTTAATATAATGATTTATTTAGTTTCAAATTTCATTTCTTGTCAAATTTAGTCATTATCCAAGAAGTTGAAATCAATAACATTTTCTGGTGATTGTAAACCAATGAAGGGTGTATTGTTAATTAATTAGTTAAATAAGGATTTATACTTTCCAGAAAAAAATGATGTTATTTATATATATATATCATATTATACAGGTAAACAATTTTTTATAACAATTCGTGATATAATTTCATATAATTGTTCATGTACCAAGTCAAACAAGCACAAAAATGAACATACTAGGATTATTGATGATTATGACGTGAATTATTTTTAATATTGTCAGACCAATAGTATAACGATATAACTATATTTTCATTATCATGATATATTATAATTATTAATAAATTATAATAAAATGTAATAGATATGTATATATTTCAAAATTTTAAGTTAGTATATTTCCTATTAGTATGCATTGTTTAAAATATTGAATTAATGATAAATATTGTTGATCTTATCAATAATAGGTTATCTAATTTGGAATAACATAACTCTAATGATGTCATAGAAAGATTATATCCTACTTAAATCCATTCTACTAACCATCAATTATGGTTTGTGATAAAAATCAAATTGTGTTTCTCATATAGGCGGTAGAATTAAAGCACACATGAATAATGATTTTGTTTTTTGCAGTGGATGGGATATATGAATAGATAACAATTATTGAAATTAATAAAACAATAATTATGTAAAAATGATACTAATATAGATATATTATAGTTTTTATAATTAATTTGAATTATTATAGTTAGGAAGAGATGTTAACTAGTTGAAATTGATCCCATCTGGGACATGAATTTCCAACTGAATTATCATTTAATAAAAAATCTTTAAGATACTTAATTATGGTCTAAATCATTATAATGTGGGAAAGAGTTATATATTGAGTAATTTGGAATATTTTAAAAAATAAATTATAAGGGTACCTGATCCTTGATTTGGTGGATGTGTTAATATTTTAAAAGTGAAGGGAAGGGAAATTTTGGAGGTAGTAATTACATTTTCCAAAATATAATGTTACTATTTAATTGTTAGTTGATAAAAAATAAAAAAACCTGAATGGAAAGTGTGTGTGGGGATAAATTATCATGATTCACACATTTTGGATACAACCTATATTGTTATATTCATTTTCTTTTAACATTATAACTATCGACATAATTTACATTTATATTGGTATTTAATTTTTAACCACAGTAATGAAAATTAATGTAAATAATTACTATTGGAACATTTTTCTAAATTCATACTTATGATTTTAAATTGTTATATAATTTTACATACGAATTTTTTACAGGTTTGAAATTCCAATTTTAAAATAAACACACATAATTTGTAAAAATGGTTTTTTAAGAAAAAACATATTTTTATAGGTTTAAAAATTTATATACAATATGATTTTACTTTAGATGATGATTTTTTAGAACCAATTAGTTTATATTATAATAGATAAAAAAACTGGCTTCAAAAGTCATAAAAATGATATTTCACCATCAATAAAATTAATTATAGGAAAATACCAAAAATATTTTTTTATTTTAACATTTTAAATTATTTATAAAGATTTTGAACATAGGATTTATAAGTTCAATAGAAATTATAAAAAATAATTTTTTTATTCTTTGACGAAATTTTTTATTACTTATTATATTTTTTATTCTTCTGGGATATCATTATATAATGATAAAATCATAAAAATAATAATTTTCATAGAAATAGTATTTTCAATCTAAATATTAATCCTTTCAGAAAAATAATCAAAAAATAACAATAAGTAAATTTTTATTTGAGGAATTAAAAAATAAAATACATGTTATCATATTTAACTTCTATAATTTTTTAATTTAATTAGTAAAATTATATACATAATATAAAAAATGACTTTTATCAGAAAATAAACATTTTAAATATTAAATCATATCTATAAATTATCCTCTAAATGTATGAATTTTTAGTTGATTAATATCATAAATTTTTTATTATAATTTTATTAATATTCATCATCCAATATTTTATAAAAATATTATGTATGGTTTTGTGTGTCTCATAAGTTATAGAAGATGGAATATATTTTAGAGATTGAAAATCCTACGTCATTAAAATATATGAACCTAATAAGATTATGTTCTCATATCATGATAAATATTTGGGTAAAAATTAGGCGGAAAACCATAATACTATTAAAATACTAGAGGAATATTTTTTCTCAAATCTATATGATAGATTAGGATTAGGGGTTATCCACTAAAATATCCAAGAGTAATATATGATACCATTGTGATGATTCTCTGCCTATAAATCTATGTGATATGATTAGTACTAATGATACCTAGTGATTAGTGAAATATTGATCTTGGAAAAAAATTCTTATAATGGAATAATAAATTCTTTCATTATTTTATTGGGAGAATATTTAATAAAATTCCATATTAAATATATGTTAAACATGATAATTGTTTAATAAAATCTTCTGTTATAGATAAATTAAACCATCATCATCAAAAATTCCTTTGATAACATTCTTTAAGAAGGAAAATCTTAATGTGAGTAACTTGAACATACATTCTACTTGTTCCTATAGGATGACGAATTAATTATACATTTATTAATTTCCTATAGATTTTTAGGCATGATATGACATCATATTCTATGTTTATTTAGTGTTAAAATGAATATGGATTGATTTGGTGGATTCATGGATTTTATCATCATTTCTATCCAGAGTGACCAAATCCATTATTTTGTTATCATAGTTTTGGATGCTGACATTTTTTATATTTGGAAGGAAAGAAATAAACTTTCCTTTAATAACCAAAGTCCCACTTTGAATTCTAGGTTGAATGTTGTGTATAAGAAGGTTTTCGATGCCTCTTAAACTCAAACAGGTGGCTTGAATAATGAACTCTCGGGTTATGTTATTCTGAAAACTTTTGGTTTTTATTATAGGGTCAAAAAACCTATTATGAGGAAATATATTATATTGATTCCCTTAATCTATTTCTATTAGAAAGTAAATGTGGATGGGGTGGCTTTAGGTTCACTAAGACTATCAGGATGTGGTGGTGTCTTTCACACCCAACAGGTCTTCGTTAGAGGTTTTTTTTATCAGTATATTGGTATTGTCTCTTCCATTGAAGATAAACTATGGGTGATGATTAAATATGTAATATATGATATCTATCATGGATGGAGACATCTCTTGGGGGAATCAGACTCTACTATATTGGGGTTGTATTTTGAAGACGAGTTCCGATAAAGTCCCATAGAGGATGATTCCATCACGGATTTAATGCCTTCATATTATTGAATATATTAATCTAGATGTCACTCATGCCTATAGGGAGCCCAATCATATTATCGATGCTCGGTCCAAGAGAGAAATTGTGGTGGCTTCTTCGATATGGTCTTTTGTTATTCCAACTTTTTATTCACATCTAGTTGTTATAGATGTGCATGGTGTTTTTCATTCTTTCCATTGTAAACCACCTTATGCATCTACCTTTCCTTTTTTCTAATAAACTTATAGAAGTAGGATACCATTACAATCTTGGACCTGTTTGATTAAGATAAAGGTAAAATTTTAAATTTTATTCTATTTATTTTTTTTTGTAATAAAATGTTGAAATTGTTCAAAAATATGATTTACAATATTATAAAAAGAACTGATATATTCAATTGAAGTTTCAAACAGATTTTTTTAATTAAATATGATTAAAGGGACTTTAGTCTCCACTCATATACTCAATGTTTTTTTTGTTCTTCAATGACATGTTCCATTATGGCTTGATATTGAAATAGAATTAATTTTATAATTAAAAATGGAAATGTTTTAACAAAATAAATAAATTTAATAATTTTATACCATATTTTCTCATGGTTTTGTGTATATATATACTAGGAATGAGATATCAAGGTTTTATTGTTTAATTTGAAATATTATTCCTTAAATATTCAAACAAAAAGAAGAAAAGTCAGTTACAACATCCAAATAGATGTCATTCAACAGCATGTCAATGTAGCCGAAACATAATGGAATAGTTATACAGGATTATAAATGATTCTATAGGATGAAATTATCTAAGATATATAAAGGGGATTAAGAAAACTCATGGAGATTTCATGATAGATATTAGTGTTATATGATAAATTTATCAATTTTGAATGGTATATGACACAAAATATATATTTTACAAATGTTATAAATATACCGAAGGTCTAAATTAGGAAAATAGTAAATTAAGACTTTATTTTTCATTAAAATATAGTAGTAAAGGTTTCTATTATAATTATTTTAAATGTTTTAAATATCATGGATCTGGAAAAAGGATTTTTATTATTACTATTTTTCTATTGTGTAATAATAGAAGCTATTTTCTATTTTATATTTATAGTGAGATGATATTTTAATGAACATTGTTTATAATTCATTAGAAACTATGAAATTATTTGAAATAGATAGAAGGAGAAAAAAATCTATAGGGTAAAAGAGTTTATTAGATACATTTTTTAAAATATAAAGGAAATAAGATTCCACCCAATATCAGTGGAATATATTAAATATTAAAGTCACATTTTCATTATATTTCTCCAAAAACATAAAATACCATATGAACTATGTTTGGTAATCCTTTATTTCTTAGATATTCCAACTAAAATAAAATAGGTTTTTTAACACAAATGATATTTTATTATTATAATTAAATTATATATATAATATTGTTTTTAACATAAAATATGATTATTAATTGACTTAGTTATGTTTAAAGTATAATAAATTAAATGTTATATCAGTACAGATTGAATGTGAATATATATTAATACCCTAATAGTGTGTATATTATATTGATAAATAAATAAGGTAAATATTAAAATTTGGTTACCGAAATGATCACAAAGTATATATTTATTAGGTAATTCTATGATCATGATGATGAATTGGATAGAGTCATTTTTAGACAACAATTGTTATTAATTTAAGGATATTGAATGATATGAACTAGATGATATTAAATACTTGTCACAAAATTGAATATCAAAAATTTTATTCCTAATCTCACAATTATTCATACTGTATATCAACTTGGATATTAATCTTCAATTGAGTTTAGTGGGAGGGTCTTAACATATGGTCATAAAGATATGTAATTGTAATTACATTGAGATGGAATGTGTTTTAACAAAGCCCAAAATTTATGAAATATAATGACACTCTGGTCATTTTTCATATGGGATATGATTATATAGGTGTTTTTTTTGTTTTTTTATTACTCAAAAATGAGTCTATGAGTATAAAATGCATTATATTATATATAATTTAGTCTCCAATTTTTATTCATTCCTGATGGATTTATATATTGAAGAAGTGAAATGATAATTTACCACTTAAAGATCAACTCTGAGTTTTAAATCATTGATCTTGATCTTGGATTATTCTAGTTTGTGATGAAATGGTAATTTCCTCATGATTATCCTTTCATATTAGGATATAAAATATACTCATGAAATATAAATCATGTATTGTGTATTGGATGGCCCAAAAAGATTACCCTATATAATTTCATACATAATATATTTGGTATACTAGGCTTGAATTTTTCAAATTTCTATCTCAAAATTATAGAGGTTATATAAGAAACCTAGAGTGAGTATCTCTATACATTGATTCTTTTATTATGCTATCCCTGAGGATGGGTTGTTCATGGTGTGACAGATAATTGTTTCAATTATTTCATCATTTCATTTTAATCAATAATGGATCCATCCTCCCATTAGATGAGTTTGAAATATATTACCTTGATTGAGATAGATTGAAAAAGTGTATATTTAAACCATGATAAGATACATATGATATTCTTATTTGTTTCATTAGGATAATGGGATCTTCTCATCCATTAGGTTGAATAACATGTGATCTGTTTATCCATCTGATCAATCTATACTTATAGAATCAAGAGCATATGATTAGTTATACTGGATTAATATACTCTATTTTTTATTATTACTCAATGACTTAGAGAAAGGTATGATATAAGAACAAATGATATTATGTGATGCATATAGTAAACATAAGTATAAAAACAAATAATTTTAGTGCAGGTAAGGTTATATCCCTTTGTATCTCATGTAGTTTTGATTCTTTTCTAAAGGATTATTGATTAATTAATTTATGAATTATGGAATCCATGTTTATTTTAATGTTAAAAAATTTCACGGGGTCAAAATTTTTGGGTGATTGGATGGAGATTGATGTTTAAAAAACGTATAGAGTGGATCTAAAAGTGTTTTATAGTTTTTCTAAGATGATTTTCAGATAGATATTAACAATTTATTTCATAATATTTCTCACATGTTAAATTTGATGATATATTTAAAAAATTGAGAAAATAAAAATGAGTTATGGATATGATTTAAAAACTTATTTCATATGATGTGGAATTAGGTTAAATGTTATGTCTATTTAGATTTAGTGAAATTTGGATATTTATAGAGATATTCGCTATATCCCTATGTACATATGAGGTATATTATCTTATATCATTGTATATAATTTATATATTTTTTATTGAAGACATCCATTCTTTAAAAAAAATATTTATGCTTCTTGGGTATTCTATTTATTATAATATTGGGATATCATGTCACTTTTTCCTTATCTAATCATAGTGCACAATATAGATATATAATATTATATTTTTTTATTTTGAATTATTTTATATAATTTATATTTCATTCTATAATTGATTATGAAAATTCAATGTTATTTTTTAATGTTTTCATCTCTTCCACATAATTATTTTCATTTATTATAAACTATTCTTATGATGATAAATTTAGTATAATTAAATTCATTTTTATGATAAATGCATGGATCTAATCATCTAATATTTATAAAGTATTAATATAAATTTGTATTACTTGAACTTTTCATAATATTTATCCAAATTCATGGTATGTTTGCGAAGAATCCTAAAGTACTATTTAAACAGGTTTAAGGGTATGAAAATAGAATATGTGGAATGTAACATTTTTTCCCTAATGACTTGAACAATAGAAATTTGGTGGTGATTAAAATTTGTATCAGGAAATTATCCGTCTTTATCATAATACTTGGGATATAGTGGATAAATATTTCATAGGTAAAAACTTTCAATGGGTGTTGATTTTTCATCCAAGTCCCCAATTCAATGATTTGTTGTAAAAGTTTCCTAATATTTTTTATTGATATTTATGGTACTCAATTTTAAAATATATTTGCTTCATTCTATAAATTATTCATTTATTTATGGATTTATGGTTTTTCTCTTGTCCCAAGGTGGAAATATGTGTGAGTTTATGCATCATATTTTCCATGTAATATTTACAAGAAATTTGGGTGCTTTTCTGTTATTGATAATATGATTATGAGAATAGTATAATATATTAAAGTGTTAATAAAATTTTATATGTTGTATTTTTGAATAATGTATCAATTAAATTATACTCAATTGAACCATTTTTATTGGTTCTTTTTTTATATAAGAATATTGGTTTTGTGAATTAATCTTATTTGATACCTAGATAGAGAGTGGGTACGTTGGGAAAGAGTAGATCCCAGTGATATGGGACCCATACATCCTATATTGGTTAAATAGTGTAGGGGTGTGATAATATGATTTTGAAGGTATCCATACATGGGATACCCTACTAAGGGTATAATGTTCCAAATATTCAAGATATCCCTAGAATGGGTGATGATTTTTGAGTTACCTTGATTTATTTTATATCAGTGTAGGAATTTTACTTAATTTCTTATCCCTTATGTGATATTTGATCCATAGACTATGTTAGAGAGACTAGTGATAATTCTTTTGACATTGAATATTAGTGTGTCAAATATGATCATATAATAATAGGGTTCTTTAATAATATTTCTCCTTATTAGTTGTACTATATAAGGGTATCCATAGAGATAGGGGATATATAAGTCATGGGCATGCCTTTAATAATGGGAATGATGGGTATATGCCTCATGTATTATAATTATATTATAGGAAAAGTTATCTAGTATATGATGTAGGATTGTGAAGGGTTCATTATTTGTGTATTAGAGATGAAGTAATAAATGGATCTTTATGTGAAGAATGTGTCTAAAAATAATTGGAGGAATAGTCTATTTTTTTATTAGGCATTTGAGCCCAAGGATGAGGTGATATGAATCATGTTGGCATGATTTTAGAGGTTTAGTAGTGTGGACCTAGGGTGTAATCTTCTTATATTTTTTTTTGACTAACAATAATGGATGTTGTGAACCATTGTGTGTGTCTGTTGAATCCTCACTTTATATATAAATAATGTGTGATATTTTAATTGATATAGATTTAATATTTTTTATATAATCTGAAATCATTCATGGATTGATGAGATTATAGGAAGTTATGCACGACTTCTCTCACACCCTGACCTCAGATACTTATTTTTTCTTCTAGGTCTCATGTCTTTTGTTCAAGGATTGGGTTTGAGATCCGGTTTAAATTTTTTGAATTTTGGAATTGTTGGAGACTTCTAGGACAGTGAACTGGCAACATATCGTCAGATAAAACCATGCGGTTAGACGGAGTACCTATTAAACCATCTCTAGAATGGATAGAAGCTGTCACATTGTTTGCACACGGTTGCCTGAACATGTGGGGAGACTGTGTGGTTTCCTGGAATTGGAAATAAATAAATTTAATGAAATAATTAAAATGAAAAATAAAATAAAATAAAAAGGAAATGTTTTTATAATGATTATAATGATTATAATATTAATATTATGTTTATGACTATTAATATTATTAAAAAGATGAGTGTTACTAAATTTATTAGTCTTAGTTTTTTTTCTAACCCTAATTTCCCTTTCTCCTTCCCCTTCACTTCCATAGAACAACCCCTCACCTATTCGCCTTTTTTACAGCGCGACCCCCCCTTGTGACCTCACTTCTCCAGCAAGCCACTCTCTGGTGCCCTCTCTCTCCAGCGCGACTCCTCTCCAACATGAGCCTCAATGGTACTACCCTCTTTGGTGGGACCCCCTTCCTGGTGTCCCTTCCCTCACCGACTCCATCTTCGGCTGCACCTCCCTCACCAGCGCCCTCCTCCTTCAATGTGTTTTTATTTCAATTTGGGGGGTTTCCTTTACTTTGGTTGAACCCTAGATGTTAGGATTGAGGTTTGGACTAATTTTCTTCGAATTTAGGGTTTTTCGTTTGTTCATAGTATCCTATTCATCCTATTCTATGAGATTCATCATAATTTCACCCATTTGAGGTGGGTAATTCCATTTTTTTCTCCTTTATGAAGAAAATCCTTGATTCTTGAATACTTTAAATAATTTTTAAACATGATGTGAAACTTCACACTACGCTTAATTACCTGATTATAATGTTTTTAAATTTTTATAACTTATTAAAAATATTTTTTGAGGCAATTCTTGGGTTATGCCTATATGTGCCTTTAATAAATTTGTTTTATTAGGTGTCAAATATTACATTGATGATTTTTAAAATATGATTTTCACCTTCATGAAGTATGTAGTTAGTTTAATATAGTGTTTTCAATTTAGTAGAATTTTTTAAAAAATGGTTTCGAGTTGACTACATGCTTAAACATTGTTTGATGAGAACATTACACCTACTTGTGAATTCTGGCATATTTTATGAATTATGTGTGTAATGTGAAAGTTTTTGTTTTTGAAACTTTTGTCCTGAATTTGGTTTTAAGATAGATTTTTTATGAGTTATTGGGTATGATTTATGTGCAATACCCAATTGAGTCATTCGATATCATTTTATAAATCGTGGAAGTGGGTTATTAAATTGTGTATACCATTCGAAACTTATTTTGGAAAGTTGATGGTGTGCATTTGATTTCAAAAGGGGGTTTTGAGTGTGTTTTTGGAGGTAATCCTTGTTGTGATACTTATAAGTACATTACAAATTATTTAGTCAATTTATTAAATTATGTAACTTGTTGAAAATCATGTTTAAAAGGGTTTTGGATTATGTTTGAATTTTAAAGAGGGGTTTGGGTGTTTCTTGGAAGCTTAGAAGGTGTCATTAGATGTAGGACCATCCAAGTGTTAATGTAGTGCACACATGGGCGTTCCCTTGACTGAAGATGGAACTTTAAAAGTCTTTTATCCACAAAACTTGGTTATTTAAATGGTTTTTGATTTCTAAATAATGTTGTCTCCCTAATGTGATTTCCAAAAGTGGTTTTAATTAAGATATTAAGATGTTTTCACTAGTTATCCTCGAAGCATGTCTTCGTGAATGTTGGTGTAAAAAGGCCCCTTTAGGATTGAAAATATTCTTGGTAAAATATTTTGGTCCCATAAAGTAAATGCTTGTTTGATGTTGTGTACTTACAAATGAAGTTTGGGTTGTTTTTCAGAAATGACATGGTTTGAAAAAAAATGTAAAAGTCGAGTTGGAATCATTGAACATTTAGAGGTATGTTTTAAAAGCAATGTAACATGATGGCCTGGTTGGAATCTCAAATTGTTTTATAAAATGGTTTTTATATTTATATGATTTGATGTCCTAGTTGACACTTTCTATGAGTGATATATATATATATATATATATATATATAGTGGGAACCCCTATCTAGGATTTCCCTTTATGGGTTATTGTATAGATGATGTTTCTATTTGGGGTAGGCAAGTTTAATGGCGGAATTTAAGGTGAGTCATTCCTGTGAGGGCCTCCCACTTACACAGGTTACTATTAACATGGGTTATTGGCCGTCTTTTAAGGTATTTAGTGACAGTTGTTGACCAACCTTTATTAGATGGGTTGGTACCCACAAGAATGCAGATAGAACAGTTTGGATATTCCATTGGATTAGTCAGTTTAGGGATGCTAGATGTTATTGACTTAGGGGATTCACCATATACCGACATGTGGTTCCGAACTGAGTACATACAAGGGTCTTCTAGGAATGTTTAAGATCACCCACAGTTAATTTTATATCTTATTTTTTACTTTCCATTGGTTTTAATTTTCATCATGAGCTGTTTATTTATTTATTTATTTTCAACACATCCCTATATTTTTATGATTAGGTATTTGGTTTTTAAAATTAAATCTGGCATGTGTTGGTTTTTATAATGGGGATTTCATGTTTGTTTAATGATAGTTTTTTAATTTTTTTTAAATATATTTCAAAATAGTGTTAATGGAATTTTTTTGATAAATAAAAAATCATGGAATTACATGGTTTATCTCTAGAATCCCTACTGAGGATTTCAGTGCTCATGCCTACTTTATATTTTCAGTTGTCAGTTCTATTTTTCTCAGGATCTCCTGGTTTAGTTTCTCATTGTTGAAAAAGAGTTTGTTATGTGGTTTGAGGTGACTAAGTGGCCATATGGAGATTGCGGTAGAAATGTCAAGTTTCGATTTTTGTTCTCAGTTTGTTTTTTAGTTTTATTCTGATTAGTTTTATTTTGAAACCGAATTTTATTGATTTTTTATTTAAGATTCAGTTTCAAGTTATATATTCATGTTCAGTTTTTATTTTATTGATGGTGATTATTTGTTTTGGTCTTAAATAATTTCCACAAGTATGTTTTGATGGCGGACACTAGTTACTAACCCGTAGAGATCAGGAAAGCCCTTCGAGCAATGCCATGGGCCAGCTCGAGTGATCGGTTCAGGGTCGACACAGGTTGGTTCCTGAAAAAATTGTATCATATGAGGCCATTGTTTTTTGGGGTGTTTGTGAGATGGATATTAGGACTGTCAGGACTCATGAGGTAGGTACGGGAAGGTTTTTATGAACCATTACTCATTCCAAACCTCTAGTTTCCAGGGGTAGTCTGGGATTTGAGTTTTTTGTTCTTGTTTTGGATTGAGGGATGGAAATAGAGGTGATTCAGTGTCACATTGTGATCTCACATGGAGTAGTGACCATGTGGAGTCCAATTGGATGGTTCAAGTTTCTATTATAATTATGACCTACTTGGGGCATAACACATTTACATGTCACTAAGATAGGGATAAAAGCTAGTCCCTCCTTTTGGTAGTTTGATTTAAGTTTTGATCTGTATTGGTTTTCGTTGGTGTAAGAGCGCTTTGAAGATGAAAATCATTTTCAAATGAAAATTATATCTTCCAAATGGATTTAACTTGGTATTATAGGTTCTAATATTGAATGTTCTTTGGTTTGAAAATTTGGTTCTTGTTTGGAATTGATATGTAAATGGCTTGGTGTGACCCATGGTGTTCTTTATGAATGTTTTCACATGTGAGGTTGTGTATGGAAATTTTGTGGGGGGAACTTGTTCATGGATGAAATGAGTGGAATGGATGAAAGTGTATGAACACATGTGGAATGGTTCATGGTATTCCATGGGTGTTTATTTTAAACCAAAGGCTTGGACTTTTTTTTATAAGGGTGAGTTTAGAAAGGGGAAATGATTTTGGAAATTTAAATTTGGTTTAAAAAGGTGTATTTGGAATTTTAAAATGTGTACATAGAAGAATAATGTTTGAAATTTGAATAAATATGGTTACTTTTGAAAGATTTTTTTTGGTTTTGTTTTTATTTATTCGGTTTTTTAGCTGGTCATTTCAGATCAAGATGTTGCTTTTGGTTTTACTTCGATTTGATGTTGGATTTGGTGATATATTTCTCATTATGTTCATAAAATGTTTCCCATAAATGTTTCCAAGATTTCTAAGGAGTCACACCTAGTTTTTTATTCTTTTAAAATGATACATGTCCATAGTGATCGAGGTCTAGTATAGGTATTGTAGTGGCTTAAAGAGGTTGAGCGTACCTTCAGGGCATTGGGAACTCCTGAAGCTATTAGAGTGCATGTTGTATTGGGTCTGTTTGAAGGTCCAGTTTTGGAAAAAAATGAGAGTTATTCACCCCACCATCATTGAAAGTTGGGATGATTTGGGATTTTTTAATTCTGTCTTCAGCTTATGGTTCATACCTGAGGAGGTAAAGATGTTGAAAAGGGAAGAACTTGTGGGTATTCAACAAAGCTAGCAGTCTGTGAAGGCTTACGCAGACCACATTAAGGAACTGTTTTCCTTTTTTTGGAGGTGGTGTGATAGGATTTCATGAATACTTCTCTATTAATGGGGATCTTTATTTAGAGATCATGGATTGGTTCCTCTCTTCTAAGGACCATCATTTTGAGAAGCTGGTAGATGAAACAATCCCATAAGAGTTTATTTTCGTAGCACAAGAGATTGGAAATATGTAATCTCCTACTGCTCATGAAGTTTCCCCATCTAGAGAGAAGTATAAGTTTAAGGAACCTACTTCTAATGAGTCTCCTTCAATGGTTCGTGTTTCTAGTACATTGTATCATCCTTGTGTGTGCCTCCAGTGTGGCCGGTTCAGGCACTCGAAGCCATCACGTCGCATCACTCCGAAGAAATATCTTCATTCCATCTATCTGGGTCATCTAGAGAAGTTTTTTGGAAATAATCATCTGAAGAAGACACCGTGACCGGAGGATTCTAGTGCCTAAATGTGAGGTAGGAGATGCTTTAGCCATCATATCCCCAACCACAGGTCTCGGGGTGAAGTTCACGCAGGGTTAGGAATTATCAAGGGTGTGAGTCCTAGATCTAGGTTTTCTGTTCCATGTTGGGATTGGGTCATTTAAATTCTTGGCATTCTTGTTTTTATACTTTTTAAGTTTTCTCATCGTTGTAAGTGCATCATTTCTTTAGGACATTATGGTTGAAATGTTATATTATAATCCATGCATTAGTGTCCATTTGAATGTAGATTTTTGAATCCTTTTTTATCCTTAAATTTTGTTTTAACATCATTTAGGTGGGTTTTAGGTTGGTAGTTCCCATGTTTCTCCCCTTCATATGGTGGTGTGTTTGGGTTTTAATTTCCATGTTAGTTTAGTTCTTGTGGTGGGGAGAACCCTTCGGTGTTCTCCCCTCATTTTATGTCATGATTTCTTTGTGATCGGTTGGGTGTGACCTATAGAGTGAAAGGTCTTCCCGAGGTTCTTAGTATCTCTTGGTTTTTTTCGGTAATGGACTTGATCTTTGGTTATCATTTGTCTTGGTGACTTTCTAGGGGCATAAATTGTCTATCCTGAGGAAAATTTTCACACCCCGACCTCGGATAATCTTTCATTTCTATTCTTTTCCAGGTCTCATGTATTTTGTTCAAGGTATGGGTTTGATACCCGATTTAAAATTTTGAAGTTTAGAATTGTTAGTGAGTTCTAGTCCAGTGCAAAGTCACCACAAGGTCAGCAAAATTGTGTGGCTAGCCTCGGTACCTATGTGTCCACCTCTGGAATAGACAGAAGCTTCCAGATAGTTCGTACACAGTTTCTTGAACCTTGTAGGGTGACTGTGTGGTTATGTGGAATTGGAAACAAATAGATTTCATGAATGAAGTAAGGTGAAATAAAAATCAAATAAAAATGAAATGCTTTTATAACGATAATAATGATATTATTATTATTATTATTAAAAATATTAGTATTATTAAAATTATTAGTTTTAGTTTTCATTTTATTTTTTTCAAACCCTAATTTCCCTTTCCCCATCCCTTTCCCTACCATAGAGCAGTGCCTCCCCTATTCTCCTCCAGTGCAGGGCAACACCCCCCCACATTCACACCTCCCTTCACCCACACGACCCTCTCTGTCATGACTCTCTCTGGTGCGACCCCCTTTCTGGCACCCCTTCCCTTACCGGCGCCATCTCCGGTCGTGCCTCCCTCACTGGCACCCTCCTTCTTTGGAGTGGTTTCATTCTATTTTGGGGTTTTATTCACTTTTTACAAAACCTAGATGTTAGGGTTGATGTTTGGTCTAGTTTTCTTTACATCAAGGGTTCGTGGTTTGTTCATAGAGACCTATTCATCCTCCTCTGAGAGTTTTATTACAATCTGACCCCTTTGATGTAGGTGATTCAATGTTTTTCTCATTTATGATAAAAATCCTTGATTCTTTGATTATTTAATAAATTTTTAATTATGATAGCTTCACAATACACTTAATTAGTCGATTATGGTGTTTTTAAATTCTTAGAACTTGTTAAAAATATGTTTTGAGGAATTTATTTGTTTACGACTATATGTGTCTTTGATAAATGTGTTTTATTAGATGTCAAAACGTACTTTCATAATTTTTAAAATATGATTCACACCTTCATGAAATATGTAGTTAGTCTGATATGGTATTTTCAAAATATTAAAATTTGTTAAAAACAAGTTTTGAGGGGACTCTATGCTTAAACATTGTTTAATGAGAATATTATCCCTTCTTATGAGTTCTAGCATGTTTTATGAATTATGTGTGTAATTCAAAGCTTGTTTTTTTGAAAGGTTTGTCGTGCATTTGGTTTTAAGATTTATTTTTCATGTGGCATTGGGTATGATTTTTGTGCAAACCCTCATTGAGTCATTTGATAACATTTTATAAACTTAGAATTTGATTTATTAAATTGTGTATATGATGCCAAAATTATTTTTGAAGTTCCATGGTGTGCGTTTGATTTCAAAAGAGGATTTAGAGTGTGTTTTTGGTGGGATTCCTTGTTGTTCTACCTATAAGTGTTTTATAAATTATTTAATTAATTTATTAAATTATGTAAGGTATTTAAAATCATGTTTCCAAATTATTTTTGAGTGCATTTGGTTTTTAAAGAGGGTTTTGGTTGTTTGGTGGAATATTATAAGGTTTCATTAGATATAGAAAAATCTAAGGGTGCACGAAGTGCACACATGGATGTGCCCTCGAATGAATATGGATATTTAAATGGTGGTTATCTAAAAACCTTGGTTCTTTAAATATTTTTCAGTTATTAAATAATGTTTTTCCCCTATGTGATTTCCAAAAATTTATTTAAATGAGATCTTAATAGTTATGGATCACTTTCCCTCGAAGCATGTCTTGGTGAATGTTGGTGAAAAAGTGATATTTGGCATTGCAAATATTGTCGGTAAAATATCTTGGTCCCATAAAGTAATGGATCATTTGAAGTCATGTACTTAGAAATGATGTTTGGGTTGATTTTTAGAAATGACACAGTTTGAAAAAAATGTAAAATCCTTGTTTGTATATTTGAACATTTTTATGTATGTTTTATAATCGATGTGACGTGATGGATCAGTTAGCAACTCAAAGTGTTTTATAATATGGTTTTGATATTGATATGATATGATGGCTTTCTTGGCACATTCAATGGGTGATTTATATATATATATATGTGTATATATATATATAGTGGGAACCTCTCTATAGGATTTACCTTTATGGGTTATCATATAGATGATGTTCGTGTTTCGGGTAGGCAAGTGCGGTGGAAGTAGGTATGGTGAGTCATGCATGTGGGGGCCTCCCACTTACATATTTTACAATTACCATGGGTTCCTGGGAATCTTTTAGGGGATAGGGTGATAGTTACTGACCAACCCTGATTATATTGGTTGGTACCCCTAGATCATAGATAGGCCAGGTGGGATGTGCCAGTGTCTTGGTCACTTTAGGGTGGCGAGTAGTTACTGACTTAGGGGATTCAAAATACGTCGGTATGTGGTTCTAAAATGAGTACGTACATGGGTCTTCTAAGGATGCTTAGGATCACCCATGGTTACTTTTATAACTACTTGTTTACATTCCTTTTCTTTTTGTTTTCAACATGAACTATTTATTTATTTATTTTAAGCATAGCCCTGTATTATTATATTTTTTTATATTTTGTATAGTTTTTGGGATCACAATAAAAATCTATTTTTGAAAATAAATGTGGCGTGTTCATTTTTAAATTAAGAAATTTGTGTTTTTTTAATAAAATGTAAAAAACTTATTTTTATAAATATATTTCAAACTATTGATACAAGAATGTTTTTGGGAAATACAAATTCATGGAATTTTGTTGTTTATCTCTAGAATCCCTACTAAGAAGTTCAATTATCACATCTACTTTATCTTTTCATTTACAGGTTCTGTTTTTCTCAGGTTATACTAGTTTAGTTTCTCATTCTTGGTGCAGAGTTGGTCATGTGGTCTGACATGACCAAGTGGTCACATGGAGACTTCGGTAGCATGGTATAATTTCAGTTTTTTGTTATTTTTGTTTTTAGTTTCAGTATTATTAGTTGTATTTTGTATCAAAATCTGTTTGTTTATTTATTTAAGATTCAGTTGCAAGTTATATCTTCTTGTTCAATTTTTATTTTATTGATCTTAGTTATTTATTTTGATATTAAATGGTTCCCACTTGTATGTTTTGATGCCCGACAAGACTTTACAGCCCATGGGGATTGGGACCACCCTTCGGACTATGTCATGGGCCGACTCAGGTGACAGTAGGTTGAAGCAGGTTGGTTCATAAAATATTTCCTATATGAAATGTGGTATATTGAAATTGTTTTATTTTAGTAAAATCAATGAGATCAATATATTGACTTGTTAAGGTCATGTAACATTAGGAGGTTAGGTCTTGGTGATGTTTTCAATACATGGCGATTTCTTGTGATACCTTCTTGGGGTTTCTGTTATGGTGGGTGGGGTATATAATTGGCCCCCTATGAACCATCTGGCATGTTGAACATTGAATGTACCTATATATCCTTGATGGAGAATAAACATCCTTATATCACCCTAGCTTCCTAGTTCTAGTTCATGGGGTGTTAATGAAAAATAGTAAATGATCACACATAGATGTGATCTGGTATAAGACAACCTTATCATATAATTTCATTATATAATAATGATAATGTTGGGGTTTCATAGTGGAATTAGGTTTATGGAGGTATGACCACTATGTTAGACAAGGCCTCCTTAGTGAAATTTAATGATTATTGAGTGGACAAGAAAAGTTGTGGTTATATGAAAATAGACATCTCATATCCATTAACTATACTAAACCACATCCCATCCCATCCATGTGTCTCCACCACCTTTATTATCTTATCGTGGCCACCTCCCCGCATCTTTCAATACCCACACAAATAGTGACTTTCGATCCCCCACTTCTGAAACCCTTGATTCCTCAAAATCGAGCCCCACCGCTCCAACCTACTGCGGCTCTGCAAAAACCAATTCCTCAATCCCATCTTTCACCACTGCAATCTCATCTTCCTCCTCAAATTTCTATCTCCTTTCATCCATCCCCCACAAAAGACCCACTTTATCAAACATGTCCTCTTCATTCTAAATTCTTGATAACAGTTCCCGATCCTCGAAGAACATGTCCTACAAACCAGTGTCTTACAAATCTGTTCTCTGTCATCACAAAATACCATTTACTAAATATTTCTCCAGCGTATCATTGAACAACCACTGGATTTCCAAGGCATCATCAAACAAAATTTGGATTTCGAAGTCATCATCAGAAGAGCACCGATTTCCCAAGGTATGGTAAAAAAATATTTCTAAAACAGGTTCCAGGACCTCATAGAATAAGGCCTAATAATCAGATTCCACAAAAGAACTCACTATCATCGATAGGAATCGTCTATCAAAGCCATTCTCAAAGGAATTGTGGAAATACGGATGGAATTACAAAGCTTCATCAGGATATCACTGGATTTTCAAGGAACTGTCAATACAAACAAACCTAAATTCATATTTTTCATATTCGATACTGATTTTTTTTATCCACACCTCATAAAACGATTTGAATACGTATCGACAAGTTTGAGTAGTTCCAGCTCCCTACAGGCCTGCTAAAATTTATTGTGGTTCAATCTATTATAGGTTATTCATTATATAATTGTTCCCCTGAACTCATATGACTTTATAGATGCTTATGGGGTCCATTATACATGGTTTTATTTTTCTGTATGTCAGGGAATATGCAGTCTTACAAAGAGATCCAGGGGTAGGGATAATGATATCTTTTATATATATATATATTTCTAAACTCACATTTCATTATTCTTTTCTATCATATTTAAAATCAGTAATTGTAAGGGGATGAATCAATTCTTATTAGAGACAAGTGCTTCTGATTTTTGTTTGTATATTTGAATGTTTTTTTACATCAATACATTTAAAACACACATTTCATATTTTCACTATATCTTTGAATGTTTGAGGGAATAATTTTTCCACCACCGGATCATTATATGTGCATAATAGAGAAACCATCAAACATGAGGATATGTTTAATGAGAAAATAAGGATATGGAGGATTTAGTACAATCAATTCATTAAAGGAAAAAATAAAAATGTGTAAGATTCATCATCATATGCAGAAAAGTATCATTGAGCGTTGTTTTAATTTATGATTTATATTATTTTTTATTTTATTCATTTCCAATGAAATATTTCTCACCATTCATGTTTATCTTCTAAATAATCTCAGGTATCAATAATTCCATGTTAATTTTTTATGTTAGATTTATTGTCATTATAATTTTCAGATTTGTCTTCCATAAAGTTTATTTGTACTGAATTATTGTGCTTTGTATGTTTTATTTGATTTTTTCTTATGATTTTCATTGGGTTTGATTATCTATTAGTGTCTATAATTTCATACAAAAGGAATAGTTTATTTACTGATATCAATTTCATGCCACCCTCACCACTAGGACTATTTCTTTGCATCTTGGAGTCGTGGTTGTACAACCTTCTTAATTCCAATATGTTTTATTTTCTACAAAAACATCTGAATGATAATTTTATTAGAAAATTTTTATAAAAAACTCTTGTTACATTTATACATTTTAATTAACATTCAATTTCTTCTACTGCTTCTCTGGTTGAATGTGATGAATATCTTATTAAAAAAAATCGGTTACTTAAAATTACCAATTTCACGTGACATATATTTTTTTAGTTTCTTATAACATTTCTTAGTTTTTCTTATGTATGAAAACATTAATATGAATTACTAAATGATTTTCCTCTCTCTTAAATTTTTTTGTTTCTTTGTTCCATTTTTAGAAATTTAGGAGCCAATTAATTACTTCACAATTGAATATTATGATACTCTCAAGGTCCATGTTCGAATTATCAATATGTTGTTCGTTGAATACTCCAAGTATTCAACAAACATAGTTTCTGCAGATGCACAATGACATTGTGTGGAGGTATGCTTTATTGAATTGAATATTTTATATTTTTAAAACAATGTTCCATCTCACATGAGACTCAAATTCAAAATTCATCCATCATGAATGACGATTGGGTACCCTATCTATTGTGAAAATTTTAGAATTCATTATTCCTTCCAAAAATATCTAAAACACAATAATATGTTAGTTATAGGTTCATTCCTTTCTCTTCTTCCCTTATATCTATATTTAATTTTTACTTTTAAATACCCATTATTATATGTATAGTCCTAATGCATTATCGTATATTTGGGTTATTCCTAAAATGTATACTATGTATATGCACACTGCATAGTCTTTATATGAATATTTCAAATCCAACACATGTATAGTACTTATTCGTCTTTGATAATATCCACCTTTAAACTTTTACCAGTATCATAATTAAAACTCAATATTATCTATTACATTTTATTTACATAAAATTTATTCTAGCTCTCCTAAATCATTTTTCACATCATTTTCAATCTGTTCTACTCATCAAATATATTTTATTTTTCCAACCATGGCCATCAGGTCTAATTTTATATATCTACAAATTATCTTATAAAAATGATTTTTGTTTTATATATAATTTTTATTTTAATATATAATTTATATTTTATTCTGTTGATTTAATGAATCTTTAAGAACATTCCATTTTAGTAGTGTTTGTCTCTATTTTGCAGTTTATTCTCTATGGGTGTTATAATCTAGAAATTATATGAGACATGTTACAATGTTTTATAATTTATTTATTTTAAGAATTTTTATGACACATGTTATAATTTGGTTTGACGCATGTCACAATATAGTTATATAAAGATGCATCCCTCCTCGGATATGTGTCACCCCATCCTCCCTCCATGTGACCATGTCACCATCTCCTTCCTCTTTTCCATTCATTAATTATCATCCCATGTATGCAACCCCTTCCATTCCCCCAACATTCCTTGACCCTTTCTCCCCATCTCCACCTCCCACCTCCATTTCCTCACCTCCCTTCCTATATCTACCCACTATGATACCTCCCCACCAATATATCTCCCAATCCCAATTTCTTTATAATTTACCATCTTCCTCCATCGATTTCCACCTCCATCCTATTTTCAAACCAAATTTCTCTCTATAAAACCTCCTATATCACACCTCTATTATCTTCCCATGAATAAAAATTCATTATTTCTTAGGGTTTTATTATAATGATATATCTGAACTTGTGTGTATTCACCCCATCAGGATTCCTGAAACATCATTGATATGGCCATGATGCCCAGACCTACCAAATTTGAGATTTTGATTAATGATAAGGGTTACGATAATTTCCTTTTCCCTAATTAAGAAAATGAATATGTCATTTTCACCATTTTGGAATTAATTACCTGCACTCACATACTCATAGTCTATATGTTTACACTACATTATATATACACTGCAATACATGTTATGAACAAATTTGTGATTTGGTATAAAAATTTATGTTAAATACAGAGGAATAAACAACAAGACCAGTGTCAAACTTCTTTATGTATGAAATTTCATAGTATATGCTACTAGGATCGATCAATTATTATTTGAATGGTTGTTTTGATTTCCCTGTTGATCTTTATGGGATCTATGTGAGATTTCATTAAATAAAACTAGAAATTTCAATGTATTAATTTACCAGATGATCATTTATGAATTTCCAATGGTTTTATCATGTGGAAGGGATTCCCAACATTTATGTGTCGTCAAAATGCTTTGATGGATACATAATCTTGGTGTTAGACCAGCTTGGAGCTATGGTGGGGAAAAATAAAAGGTTTCTATTCTAGGCGATGAACATGAAAGGTATTATTATTGAGGAATTATTATCTTTTTATAAATCTAAGATATTGTGTTTATTAATTTTGGATTTTATGTTCTACATTCGAGTGAAAACTCTGGTTCTTTTGTATTTATATACATTACAATAGTTTCCATCAATGTAGATATGGGCACCCACACCATTAAAGTCATGGATGATCCAAGAACCTTGAACAAGATCCTTTATCAGACCCCTACCAACATCCGGTCATTTCTGTTGCTTGGAAAGACTGTATCAAAGAAATTGAGATGAGTGGCCTTGGTATCAAAGATATTAGAATATTTAATGATGAAATCCATAACAAATTTACATGGAATATCTTGACTTCTAAAAATCCTTCTATTGATCTATTATCAAACAAGTTCAAGAGGAGACTAATTGATGGGTATCCTTATTATCTGGCACCCACTGTAAGGACCTCAATAAAACTCTATTATAATGATATCATGCAGAATTAAAAGTGGATGGTTTGTCAGAAATCCAATTTCAATTTCTAGAAAAAAAATATTGCTGGATAGACCACTACATGAAACTATGGATGTTCCATCATATAGGATCCAGTGGACCATTATAGAGTTGTTGGAACCTAATAATATGCTGATGAGCTGCTACCTCTTTCAGTTGTTATCGAAATAAAAAGGTATACTTTCCTTGACTCAAATACAATTTTATAGAATCCTAATATAATGGTTCACTTTTGTACAAAACACTACTACAAGATGCATTGCACTTTCTCAACCTTACCACCATCATGGATGATGAAATTTAAGGTACCTTTTATAAAACCTTCAATACTTTTTCTGCTATGGAAAATTTGGAAAAAAAGGTGGTCAACCAATGACCATTTGAAGAGGGCATGACAATAACTTGTATCTTTAATCTACTTATTCTCTAAGGTTTGAGATAACATACAACATCTTTTTATGGAATGTAGTTTTGTTTAGAGGCTATAACAATATGTTGACAGACTTTTCAACATCAGAATATGTATAAACATTAATTTGGAAGCTCTCATAGACAATATAGATAGGCATGATTTGAGTGTACAAGGATTTAATATGCTTCTTAGTGTAGTTTCATCGGTTTTCTTCGATGTGTAGATAACACAGAATACATGCATTTTTTATAATAAACCACCCAACATTCATGAGGGGATCACTAAAATGCACAAGTAGAATTATAAAGTAGTAGGTGTATAGGTTTGATGTGTGGAAAAAATGTAATACCTATATTTTTTATTATCAATAGCCCAAAATTGATGAGGGTATCATCATAATGCCCAAGGAGGCTTATGTAGAAGCATGTGTACAGGTTTGAAATGTGGCATATTGTCAATGATCTCAATATCCATTATCTATACTATATCATGTAATTTTTCCCCTACATGTCATCCCCTCATCTGTTTCTCTACCATGGCTACCTCACCACATTTTTTGGTTTCACTATTCCCCTCCTAATTCCCATCTCCTCCAGTCCTCCCCTCTCCAACTCCACCATGCCTCCGGCTCTCCGTCCTCCCAGGCTCTGCTTTCCGCCTCCATCTCCATATCCAACTCTATATCTGCCTCCTTCTTCGCAATAACCTCCACATAATCCTCCACTAGCACATCGTCCTCTACCTGCCCATCATACTTTTCCCACGCATCAGCCTCCGCCTCTACCTTCGCATCCGCCTCGAACTTTTCCACAACCTCCGACTCCACCTCAACCCTCAACATGGGTTTTTTCTAACTCCAATCCTCTTAATTCCTCCTCCATTATCAAATAAATCAGCCTCCTTCACTACTAAATCAATCATGTATCCTCACATCAACATCTGATTTATCGTGTTGGGTAGGTTTTCATTGATTTTGGATCCATAAACACCATGTTTTCACCATGGTCATTTCAATTCTAATTGTTTCCAATCTCATGTTTTACAGACTCCAAAGAATCGATCATCCATGATACTTTTGAAAAGAGGTGTATTTGGGATGTGGGTGTTTGAATCTCACTCAGATTTAATCCAAGAGACACAATCGACTTCCTAGAATGCACTTAAGGATAATAAAGGGGATTCATCTCTAAATACCGTATCTTCTATGGTTTAAAAGGTTTGACTTCTTTCATTACCATTTTAGTTCGATGTGATAAAACCTCATTATGTTAAATATTTATTAGTGTACACAGCTACAATTACGAATTATTTATCTCTATTCAATGTATATTTCAATTTTTTTCCATGGTGTATTTTGATGAATTTTAAGGTTTATATTTTAGTTGTATTTTTAAAACACAGTTTATTGAAAACAAAATTAATTATTTCATTTTTCACTTCATCTCATAAATTTTATATTACATCCTCCTATATAATTTCAACAACCTTTCAATACACCTTCATTATAATATATTGATAATTTCCATGTTATACAAGTGTTTTTTACATAATGAATGATTTATCATGCAGTAATTTCGCTTCCAACATGGGAGACTTATTTCTAGGAAGAGTTCATGAATTTTTCCATAAGTGGGGACTCAAAAGACGAGGAAATTAAAAATTATGGGCATCATCCAAGTCTAGATGCATGTTCCAAGGAAGATGATGAGATTGGAGAAAATTTTTATATTCATGCTGTCATCGATAATGCAAAAAAGGATGGAATCCATAAGTGGGACCAAAACCAGGTTGTAAAATAATTTTTCATGGATGATGCAAAGGTGCGTAATAGTAAGCTATTTATATTGTATTCGTATTGTATATTTTATGTTTGAATCAGATTCCAAGTTCAACCTTCCCTTCCAAATGAGAATCCTACTGCATGTCTCCATTTTACTCCACATTTTTGCATTATAATGAACTTTTCTTTGAACAATTTAAGAGTAGAATTTAGGGAAGATATTAAGAACCTTGGGATCTTGGGAGTTATTGGATTATCTGATGTATCATGTTGGTGTCAAGATTTATTTATTCATGTATTGTAATGGATCAACTTATAGTTTTAATTTTGATATTTATTTGTTCTGATATCAAACTTTCACTCCTTGAAAAAGTATTTTTTCCTAATATCTTTACTAGGGGTGAGGATAAAAATCTCACTCTTTTTGAACTTTTTTTTGATTTTTGATAATATCAAATTTTCACTCTTTTTGAACCTTTTTTTCCCTACTAAAGTTTTTGAAAATTTAATTATTCATTCATAGAAAAATTTTATTTCGTACCGATCATTGTGATGTCCTAGATAATAAAAGTATGGAATATTCAAGAGGGGGGGTTGAATTGAAGTCGTAAATTGAACTTACAATTTTTCCCTCACTTGAAAAGTATGCTGTTTGAAAGTTACAAACTCTGAACAGATCAAAGTAAAATAATTTAAAGTACATGTATTAGAAAATAATAATTTTTTAAGTTAAAAAATTAAATTGTGATAGACAAATCAGAAAATAAGAATAAAGAAAATAGAAACAGAATGTGATGTTCTGGATAACTACCAAACAAATCCTTTTAAGGATATCATCTACAGACAGTTTTAGTATGCATCTATTATATATGCTATTAAATCATGCTATTATGTATTCTATTCATGTTTGGGAAAGTATTTTTTCTACTATCAAGGTGGAACTCGATCTTGCATCTCACTATTTATGATATATCAGGAATTCAAGGTTAGTTCACGATATATAATGGCTTCATCTTTTATGCTTAGCAACCTCCCTATCTATGTTTGATCAAGATCAATATAGAATTTTCTTCCAAGGGAAATGTGGACCTATAATTTCAGAAGGATATTTTAACCTTCGTTTATTAACTCTTATACTATTCATTTCATATTTGTTCACACATTATTTAATTTGATAACAATTCCACTTATAATTAAACATAATGTCTCATTATGATAGATAATCAATGCCTTCAATTATTTTTCACCGTAACATGTTTGTCATTAAACCACAAATATAACATCATGAAAACATATAATATCAAATGGTCACATCCATGAGTTGTTGGATTATGAAGGTATGAATCTCCTTCATTTCATTATGATACAATAAACTACCGAAGTAGAAATTAATCTTTTATTGATTTTTTACATCCACTGCTTTAGATCAATTAATCTGACAACCATATATATGATTTTTTAAAGAGATGCAACTAACAACTCAAATATTGATCACATATATGCCTATATATTTTTTCACTTATTTTTCCAACTTAATATCTTATTCCTTCATCCACCGAATTAAAAAAACCTAAATTATCTCACAAATCCTTTTTTTCGGGTGCATCTTACTTTTCACCTTATGATCTGAGGTATTTTTTCATTTTATCGTATTTTATTCTCTAATTTAAAATCTAAAGCCCTCTCTCACGCGATTATTCTACTATTATTCTAACTCGAGTGTTTTCATTACTTACTGCTCAATTATCTACTCATACTCTCTATTTTCTGTCATTGTGACTTCTTATTTCTAGTAAATATTTAAAAAAAATTGTAGTTAATTGTTTTCCATAAATTTTATTAAATTATATTTTGTTTCTTTTATGTTTTATAGAGTTTTCAGTAAAAATTATAACTAACCATGATATTAATGCTGTTATTTATGCTTTTCATTGCAGGCAATTCATTTGCATATGATTCGACTTACACAATTGTCTTGTTCTGAATAATACATAATGTATTCTATTTTCTTTTTTTTGAATCATGAAACATATTTTGGTCATCTATATTAGAATACTTTTGAACATAAATGAAAAATCAATTTCTATCAGTTAATTGTCAATTTTTCCATACTACACATTGTATTTTTTTTTATTATGAAATATGATCATAATTTGGTCTCCAAAATATTTATTATCCATTATATTTTTCATTTTATATTATGAATCTATTTTTTCATGATCATTAATAATTATGAATTATGAAACATGGATAATGAATCATTTTTTTCCATTATGAATTGTGTATTCTCATCAGAAAGGTTTAAGAACTGAACCCCTTCCTGGAAACTATGTTGAAGCCCTATAGTGGGATCACATGCGGCCATCATGAGCCCACCTCTTGTGAAGACCCCTGCACACCTGAAGCCTATGAATCAATGTTTTTTCATCCATCTAACTCCATCTCAAGTGCCTCATTGTCAAGGAGAATAACAATATCAATTTTCTCAAGGAGGGAGTTGGTCGACATCACACTGTTATAGGGATCAACAACAGAGGTTGAGTCCTAAGGTGATGGGTAAACAGTAAATCCCAATTTGTATTTTTTTCCAAAATCCATTGTATTTTTGTTCTTGAAATTCGTATTATTATTCAATTTTAAATTCTACTGATAATATAATATCAGGTATGAATTTTTATTAATTCTTGTAGTGTTTCTCAAACATTATAACTTCATTTAAATCCTCAAATCCAAATTTTGGGTTTTTCAATTTTAGTGGATTAATATTAAAATTTATTTTCTATGTTATACTAATGAGAAGAAGTATAATTTGAGTAAATGATATATGAATATTGATTTTCCATGAATAGAAACATTTCAATTTAATGATATGTTTTTTAAATAAAAGTGTTTTTTTCTCGCATCTCATATTTAATTTAAATATACATTTCTGGCTTACTAACTCCTTGTTCATCTTCATTTAATCCCACTCAAACCATGATGACCACAATATCTCTGACAAAACCATACTACATTATCTTCTTCGATTTCCAACATTAATCATATCATGTATACTTCATCTTAAATCTATCTCTCACTGTTAATATGTTACAGTTTGTCTATCCTTACAAAATTAGTGAGTTTCCTTGGAAAATTGATTGACTATATTGTTTATTCTCATTACATTTATAACCATGAAACATTATGAGAATTTATATTTCTGCACTCCATCTTCTTCCATCATCTCCTATATAAGATCATTCTTTCCATGACATAATCTTCCAAAAATGACATTTCGTTTTCCCATAATTATACCATATGCTGGAAATATATGTATTTTTTTCATTCATTATATATCTACATTATTAATAATTAATTTAAGAAAACATGTCTCCTCATATATCTTCCACATAATTTTCAGATTCCCAACAACTGATCAATATTAATTATTATTAACCCATACATTTCATTCTATTTATATATTTTGTTTTATATAGTTTTTAATAACTGAAAACTATGTGTGCGTGTTTGTGAATTTGTAATTAAAATGATCACACCATGAAAATGCATGGGTTGGGTTCTAGTTAGTTATAATATACCATATTTTATGAGATTTGAGATATAAAATGATGGTGGTTGGGTCCTATTGGGAAAAAAGGGACTAGGTGGATCAGTGTGATCATTAAGAAATATAGTAAGTACAACAGTTATAATGAATTGGAAACCAATGAGATTGAAAGATATTTTCATTACCATAAGTATTCTACAATTGGTTGAAACATGAGAGTCAAACGATGGTGAGCCTATTGCGACTAAATATTATAGAATCTATTCATCAATCAAATTAAGAAGTAGTAGTATGGAATTGTGTGGAATTATAGACCCTAGACCAAGTCTCATTGGATGGTTATATAGTGATGGAATGATCATGGTTCATGAGTTTCGGTACATGTATTATAGTTTATTTTAGGAAGGATCATGATATTGAGTGGGAATAAGAGGAATTTTATCTTGGGAAACACACTATTTTGATATTTTCGATCTTGCCCTAGATTTGGGAACGATACGAAGAGTATAATGTGTATTGAATTAATTAACCTTAATTAGTAGTGGTTTTGGTGTTTATTTTCGAACATGAATATAAGTTGATGGATTATGGATTTATATTTAAAAAACAAAATATTGAGTATTTATTAGGGAGTTTTAGTGGAGATAATATGTTCAGCAATAAATGGGTGATTTATGTGTTACTTTATGATGGAATAACATGGTATAAATTATTTTTAAGAATATCAATAGGTGTAATTAGCCTATAAACTATCATTACCCATTGAAAAGTATAATAATTGGCATAAAAAATTGGATCTTTAGGTTATGAGTATGGTCTTGAGGGTCATACTATTGGTTTTGATGACAATTGTTGAGTGGTGCTTGAGTATTTCACAGATTGAGTGAGGGTATCTTATAAACAAGTTAAGTCACCATTAGTGTTTATAGAAGGTTAATTTCGAATTCATGTTTGGTTTTAATAGTATAACATCATCATGTAGTTGGAGGAACAATTTTATGTTGCATTGCATGGGTCGTTGGATTTCTACAGTCTATTAAAGTGGTGTTGAATTGATTAAATCATCTCACATGAATCTTAGTTTCAAAACATGGGATTTAATATAACTATTTCAATCTATAATTTATTCATGTTTGTGTTATATTGGAGTATGAATATTCTTGTGTTTTGGTTGTTTTTTTTATTGTGGTGTGAACACAACCATATCCTATGGGATATTAGGAATTGAGATGTGGATTTTAATTTGGGGACTGATGATGTTATAGGATATTCATATGGATAATTCATGGGGATATGAAATATTATTATGGGGAGGTAATAATTACATGCCATAGAGGGAGTCAGTGGAGTTGGATAAAAGATACATTCTAATGAGCATTGAACTTGAACTTGTTGGAATTTTTAAATTATGATCAATAAGTAGTTGTTATAGACTAATTATAAAATGTATAAAAGGGTTTTTATGATATGGATTTATATTATTAAGAGTATTGATGTGATTTTTTTAGGATTTGAGTAAATTTATTGGATTTGGGGAGCTACAGAAGTAAGCTAATGAAGCCCAAGTGGAGGATGCTAAAGTTCTAGTGGATGAGGTTGTGGCCATACCCCCCACTCCCCCCACCACCACCCGAAGTTTTATGGTGTAATTGAGACCATAGTGTAACTGAATTCCTAAATTGGAAGTGGGTAATTTGTATTAATATTGTGGGAAGGTTTTTCATTTAAGACCTATATGGGTTTGAGGTGCATCAAGTAGAAGAATGGATGGGGTTCGACCTCCTTTCTTCTCCTCTCCTTCTTTCTTCCTCTATGAATTTTTGGTTCTTGGAGAAGTGTTAAATAATTTTTTGGTAGGTTTCCCCACTCTATGTCTTTGTTATACATTTATGATTTCTTATTAATAATATGTATTCTTAGGAGGTGATTTAAGATTTTATTTTACTGAGTGTGGTGAAAAAATCCTTCCTTGATGGGGATTTTTTATATCATGGATAGACATGGTTTGAGGAGGATGAATGTGCATGGTTTGATATGGATCAGTAGAGTTATATAAATACACTAGTAATTTATGAATTTTACATTACTTTTGGGGTCAAATTGGGGTTTAACTTGTATCGATATTCATGTATTTTGATGGTAGTGGGCTCAGGGATGCACTGGGAGTGGCTTACACCCATTTAGATGAGGTATAACATCATTACGCAATATAGTGTATTAAACCTCTTTTATTCTCAATTTAGTTAATGTGAATTATTATTTTTTATTTAATTATAATTATTTAAATTGGATTTATGATGAAGTTAGGGACTTTTAGTTGTTGTCAATGTCCAATTTGTCTTTGTTGAGTTTAGTTGAGGATAGAGAGATCCTGATTAAGAGGATAACTATACGATTGGGGTAGGTGGTTATTAATATTACCACTTTACATGTGTTTTCCTAAATAAAATGGACTTTAGGCATGGTTAAGTGAGTGAGAGTGACCTAAGAGAGGGAAATGAGTTGGTAATCTTATGTATGGTATGGAAAAACAACATTATGGGACACCTAGGAAGCCCTAAAAGGATTTGGATTCATGATGTATACACTAGTTCCTAATTTTTCTATGTGGGATGTTTGGTTAGATTGATATATAACCACAAGTGGTTTCCGGTCTTAAGATATGACTCTCATAGACAAAGAGGGTCATATAATGGTTTTTGGTTCTCACCTAGATCTATGGATAGGGGTGAGTATATTTTCCTATTATAGAATTGGTATTGTGGGAAGTGGGATTGAATATGAATGAGAGAATTACCCATTCTAGAACCAAATTTGTTTCTTTAATCTTATGAGTGATTAGTTGAGATACCTAGATGATGGTAGGTCCCCCAAACATTTTTGGTTGACTATGTTCTTCTAGATTATCATGAAACCTTAGGAATAGCTATATTCTTATGGAATGAAAATGATAGGGGTGTTCTAGTCTCTATTATATTTTTTGGATCCTTTTATTCCATTCATGAACATTCCTAAATTATGGGAAATCACTTTTTGGTTAGCCAAAGTGGTTATCTACCCATTGAAATAATATTTTGGCATTATGGGAGTGGTTATCTACCCATTGAAATAAAATATTGGAATTATGGGAATTGTTATGGTGTGAACCCTTTGAGATGATAAGTTGTATGAAATCTTAATCAATGTTATGGTAGGTTGGATTTGATATATTTTTTCTATGAATGATATGTAAAATGTTTGATTATCCTAGTGAGAGTTATGTTCCAGATGGAAAATTTCATGATTGACAACTCATTCACCATGGATATAATATGTGTATATATATCCTATTATAGAAATTATCCATTCATTGAAATTTCATTCTTGTGGTGATGGATCATTCACCATGTATATGGATTTGGTAGTAGACTGTCCACCTCAAGGCTTTTGAATGATTGGAAATTAATTTTCCATATATATTCTTGATTATAAATATCTCACCTTATATATTTTTGATTGGTGTTGCCTCATTAACTCAATTACGCATTATTTTCCAAGTCATTGAGTAATAATTCCACATTCATCATTGATATAATGTTCTCCATGGTTTTTATATAGTAGCAGATCATCTATCTAGGGTTGTGCTCTGTGATGGATCATTCTTATTAGAGATTGTTATCATTATAATATCATCCAGAATGGAATTTATTGGATTATGATAGATCATTCACATAATTATACAATGTTTTCCATGATGTTTTCGGTGATATATCATTCTTCTAGTGACACACCATTCACCCATATGTTTTTTATGATATATAATTCACATTTAGATACATTATTAACACATTATTATTGATTATATTGATGATAGATAATTCTCCTATAGATACATCACTCACCCTATTATTCTGCGGTGATATATCATTTACACGATGATACATTACTCACCTCACTATTGTGTGTTCATAAATCAGAATATACTAAATACCTCATTCTGCATATTAGTTATTTTAATCCATCATACACTTTTTATTATGGATGGTGATATATTGGAAACTATAAATATGGTTTGATGATATAGCATTCAAGTATATTAGTGTGTTGGGGATGCATCATTCTCCCTTCAGTTATGACATTTTGATATTTTTTTTATCCTTTTGTGTTAGTATAAGTGGGGATATTTTGTTCACACTTTCACTATGTTTGTACGAGAGGTACATCATCCTACATAATAATTTTTTAAATCATGAATGTTTCAAATGATAGGGTGAATCCTTGAGTACCTAATTGATAAAATAGTGTATTCATGAGATATTATATATTAATTTCATTCATTATATTCAGGTACACACACACACAGATATATATATATATATATATATATATATATATATTTGGGACACGTTTTCATTTCACTATTGAGATTTATTATCAAACCCTAAATAGTCAGTTTTTTTGTGTTTACATGTGGGTTGGGTAAAAGGACCAATAAAATGTTGATGAGCTATGAGAGATCAGTGGGATTGTAGAGACTGTCCAGAGAAAGTATGAGGATAGAGTGGATCTCCCTTTTCTATTTATAATTTTATTTCTCTTCTATTTTTGGATATTTATGGTATTATTGTTTCTATTGTAGATTATAAAACCAATAGAGTACCATTTAATTATAGAATGTCTTTTTTATTGTTATGGTTTTCCTTCCACTATAATTACATATTCTTCAATATGATGTTATATTTGTTATTTATATTATATTATTGCTTATTATTTTTTCTATTGACACTAGACTATGTAGTCTCTTTAGGTGATTCATCAAATCCATTTAACTAGTTAGAAATCCCAAGTTTATGGGGAAGCAATCCTGAGGTTATAAGGTTTTATTATCTAAGTACATTTATAATAGTCTAAGAAGGGATATTATATGGTTCCTATAAATTCTCACTAACATTTATCTCTTCCCCTTATTACATATAATCAATAGATTCTATCATATATTAGTGTCTAAGATAATCCCAATAAAGCATTGAGTGATTATTTTCAGCTTTTGGATACACTATTTAGTTTAGAACCTATTATTTTCTTCTTAGAGATATACATTAAATAGTGTGATTGAAGATATATTTTGAGTCTAACATTGTTGTAAGGTTCAAACATGTTTTATATTTCAAGTAATGTATGATTTTAGTTTCACAACATGTTTACCCTAGGATTAAGAGATTCTTATTATCCTTCACTACATAAATAAGTGTCATCAGATCCTTAAAACCCATCATTGTGAATATTCTTGATATTTTATAACTAATAGAATTAATAGTGTCTTCCTACAATAAATACCAACTAATACTCCAAAAACTATAGTTACAAAAAGTATCTTATATCAGACAACATAAATCTAGTGCAGATAAACATGAGCACCATGTGAATATGATCATTTCTTACCCCAAGTTTTTGGTCTATGAATATTTTACAACTATTTATGTAACAAAGGGTCATGTTATTATTTTATATAATTAATAAAAAAAAATTCATTTGAAATTTATAATATTTCTTATATCCCCACCCTTTTTTTAATATAATATTACAAGTTGATAATAGAAATTCTCATAATTAAAATCAAAATTTGATAAAAAAAAGACCATATGTTTGAATTAAAATTTTTTAAATAAGGAAAGGGGTTAAATATTGAATTTTTTCAAATAGTAAATCTATAATGAACTTAGATTTTCATACATAGATATTACATCATTTTTTATGAATATTAATTACATTATCCAAACACTTTTTTGGGGACTGTAATAGTTTAATGCATTTGGAAACATAGAAACATATAAAATGGTCCATAAGTGATTTTTTTTCATATCCTAATATGTTATTTATAACTATAACCCATATTATAAATATCATACACAATACATTTCTACATAACTATGGGAAAGGACACATAATAAATTGTGATCTAAAATTCTCATAAAGTGAAAACATGGTAGATATGTAATAAAAACATGAAAATAAGGGTTTTAGAACATGAGCATAAAATTTGAAAATAAAACCCCATATATAAAAGATTTAATATTTATTCATGGAATAAATATTGGAAGTTAATAAGACATGAATCATAAGTGTATTAAATAACATGAACCATGAGAGCATAACATTTTCATAGGACATAGAATTTGTGGAATACACCTAATAATATAAAATAATTTGTATATTACTATAGTATCACTATCGAGGCTATCATATTGTAATGTGTTCACTCCCCAAACCATCATAGAGGAAAAGGTCCCATAAGGAATCAGATTAATTCCACATTCCAGTCATGTCTTACTGAACCAAGATCACTCCCCGTTCTATCCCTATCTTACTGAACTAAATTCACTCAACATTCTATTCATGTCTATCTCAAGCGATATAAATCAGTACCCAATACATTAGAGGGAGATATAGTTACCACACATCCTTGGATATAATGTAACCACTATCTTTGGTTATAATGTAACCATTATCCCATAATGAAAAGAATATATATGTGTGTCACCAGATCCTTAAACATTCATCATATCATTCCCAAGTGAAGAAACGGGTTTTATGATCATTTCATCATATCATATAATTTGGAAAATAAATAAGTTTCATAATAATTATAACATAACCCATGAAAAAAGAATTGGGTTTCATATGAATCATATCATGATTCAACCCATAGAAGAGAAAGGAGTTTCATAAAAATCATTCCATCAAAACCATAAACCATTAAAAAAAGAATAATAATGGTATCCTTAGATCATATCCCCAGTAAGGTGTATGAAATATCAATGGATGTAATCATTTGTTTAAAATTATTTTGAATAATCATTTAAAACATTTCTTCGGGAAAATAAATTTTCATTTAATTTTTTTAATACATAAATCCTTTTTTAAAATCCATTTCATTGAAAATAAACTTAAAATAATATATATAAGATTTTAAAAGTAATTTAAAATATTTTATGGATAATATATCATTTAATATTTAAAAAAAATAAAAAAAATGTTTATAAAATTTTTAGAAATCATTGTTTTGTAAGAAAAAGAGTTTTTGACTGAAAAGATGAATTTTCTTAAAAAACATGTCTTGAAATCTTGAGCACATAAAGAGTGTAAAATGAAGGGAAAAATGTATTATCATTAAATAAATATAGGATATGAAAATCCATGAGTTTATTAAGACATGCATCATACTATTTTATCATCATAAACATTATCCAAAATAATCTGGATAAACGATGAGATTGTAACATAAAATCATTAACCCTTTGGTAACATTGAATTGTAATTACCATGAAGGAATAACATAAAATATATCTTATTATACCATGATTATAACCTATCAAATTGAATTTATATACACCTATTCAAATAATATAGGTTCATAACATAACATACGTCTCAAAGAAGAAAAATTAAGACAATAACCCATTGCCGATTTAGTAAATTTTGAACTGTAAACCCCAAAAAAGAGATATCAATAAAATAATATGTAAATAATACTAAATATTATTACGACATTCATAAATTAAATTCATGTTATTTTTATATACCACATAAATTAAATACATGGTGAATATAGAATGTGTCTCACATAAGTAAAAAGTGAGAAGAAAATCCCCTACCTTAAGTCTTGACTTCCTTCATACTCATTAAAACCTCTTGTATAATATATATAAGTTTATTATACATATATTAAAGAAAAAAACCATATATATTGTACAATATATTATTTACTTATGCCCGTTTAATACCCATTTATTAAAAATTCAATGTTAATGTCACGTTTTGGGAAATAACATTGTTTTTCATGTGCGTTTTGACTTGTTATTTTTGGAAATCTTATGTAGATTATGGTTTAATAATCCTTAATATTTGAACCATGATATAAATATTTTAGATATAAATCATATATTTTTTATTTTATTCCATAAAATTTAGTTATAGGAAATGAAATACACTACTTATTGATACGATAGGTTGTATAGAAGCATTAACACTATTTCCATTTTCTCAATGGGTAGAAAGAAAGAAAAATTAAGTGATATATATTTCCATTATAGAAAAATATTTCTGTAATATATATCACATATTTTAATTAAAACCATATTTAATACACTCTGTGTAAAGCATGATCGAATCACGCCATTTTGAGAGGAGGTTGTCTGATGTACACATGAATGATGTTATCATATTCCCGCAATCAAAAAACATGAAGGTATGTGTGATATAATAATTACATAATAACATTAACATCATAAAAATAATATATATAATATATAAAAAATATATTTATCATTATTTATATACTCGAGAGGTGGTAATGGAAAAACAAGCGACATTGGTTTGTAAGGCAGTAATCTTTCGTACACATGAATGATGATTTTGTAACCCATTTGATGGAAGTGGAGATGGATGTAGGTCATAAACCATACATAAAGAAATATAAATATATGTATGACAATTAATTTTGTATACAAGTATGATATAATAAAAAAATTAATGGGGTGTATAATGAAAAGAAATAAAATTTCAAATTGATGAACACCACCTATTCTTTGGGGTACCCTCCTTGCATTTGAACTAAAATCCTTATTAATATGGATATATTCCAAAAATAATTCTTCCATAATGAATGGAGAGATTTTTTGAAGTGATTTTTTTTAGTTATTGGTAGAATTTAAGAGGGTATAAGGTATGACTATTAGAGGATAGGGGTGGCCTTTTATAAGTAGAGGATATCACACACTTGGTATTTTTGAATAGAATTGAGTGCCCCAATGTTTTTCAGATGTCAAAAGGGTCCAAAATGTATAATTATCAATGTTTTAGGGTTTAAGGGTTGAACTGTGTCTATAAAATAATTTTTTATAGGTTTATTTTTTATTTCTATCAATATCTATTATATTCACTTCTTAGTAAACCCTTTCTAAAATTAAAGGTGATAATTAATTTTCACTGCATTTAGTATTCATTTTGGTAAAAAATTAATTCACATTTTTAGATTATGTATATTATTAGCATTTTAAATATAGAATATATATTTAAATTTAAAATTATAAAATTATATAATTTTAATTTATAATTAATCCCACATACAGGATGATAAATCTGGTTTTTAAGGAGAAAACAAGTTCAAAAGTTTACAATTTTTTATATCAAATTTCAATATGAAATTGATTCTAATAACCTAAATTGAATTAATCAATGTATCAATTTACAATTTTTATTTTAATACCAAATTAAAGTATAATTTATAAATATAATTAAATCAAATGAAAAGATATTTTTGAATTGAAATTCTGTGTTTTTTACTATTCATAAAAAATGAAACTTTTCAGAAAAATACCAAGAAATCACTCTAAGATAATTTTTAAATTTCGAATTCAAAAATGAAGTTTGTTTTATCAAATTAATTTTATAAAATTTTATAATATTATATTTCTAATTGTTCAAAAAAATATAATTATTTTTGATAAAATATTATTTTTAAAACATATAAAGACTTCTCCAAAAATTATATATTTTATTATAAAACTTCGTTATTTATAAAAAATCATTATTCATAATATTTGAAATTTTTTTGTTATTACTAAAATTTTTAATTGATAGGTTATAATGGAATCATTTAAATAAAAATATTAATAATATATTGTGGTTTTGTTAAAACTCAATGTTGTTTGTAAGACAACATAATATAGAGTTTCATATAAGTCAAGTCATCCAATAAATTAAATTTAATTGAGAACAAAATCATAAATACTAATGGTGTTGCATTCTACCCCAGCTAAAATTAATTTCTCTCTCTAAATTCATCATTATTATACAGAAAAATGAGGACACTTCCTCCTCATCGTATCCTCATGTTCCGACAAACCTTCCTAGAATAAGTGTTTTCTCCACAAAACACTAACCAGGTGTGTTGTATTGTTTCATGGAAATTTATATGTATGATCAAGAATGTATATTGGTTTTTCCTTATAATAAAAATATTTCTCTAGAAATATTACAATTGCGGTCAGTACATGTGAAGAGTCAGGTATGTCCTTTATCATGAGAGATAGATGGAACACATCATTGACTCGATAGAGGTTTAGTGGAAGAGCCAAGAAATATGCTACCATCTTCACATGAACAATAATTTCAAAGGGACTAATATACTTACCAATAAGATTCACTTTCTTACTGAATATCATAACCTTGTTCCATGTAAGAGTTATTACAAACACCTTATCACCAACATCAAATTCTAGATCATGATGGTTATTATCATTATAAATGTTTTTGCGAATATGAGCTATCATGATGTGTTCCTGAGTGGATTTTATCATTATCTATAATTTCTTAATCTATCTTAGGTCATAGTTTCTTTCTTTCTCTAACTCCATTCCATCATGTTGGATATCTATATTTTTGTTTATAGAGAGCTTCATAAGGATCCATTTTAATGCTTGAGTGATACTTTTTTGTACGAAAACTCAAATAGGGGAAGGTGTTGATCCCAACCAATTTTGAAATCCAAAAACAAATCTCTACATGTCCTCTAGGTTTTGAATTCTTTTTTTAGACTGAAATTTTGTTTGGGGGTGATAGGTAGTGATAAAACTCAACTTAGTATGAAGAAAGTTTTAAAGAATTTTCTAGAACATTTAGGTAAACCTTGAGTCCCAATTAGAGACAATGGAATGTGGAACTCTATGAAAACTTATCACTTACTTAATTTATACCCGAGATAGCTTACCTAGATAGAAGTCTTTCCTAATAGAAATAAAGGGTGATGAATTAGTACATCAATCGACTACAACCCATATAACATTATGACCTTTAAATATTTTAGGGATCCCTATGACAAAATACATGGTGAGGTTCTCCCATTTCCATTATTGTATGAGTAGTGGATGAAACATCCCCTATAAATTTTTCTTTTAGCCCCCTTTAGCTAATATTCTAATAATCTAGATAAAAAATCAGTAATTTATCACTTAAATCCATCCAAAATGAAGTATTATTTCAAATCACTATACATCTTTTTACTTCCTGAAAAGATAGAGAATGAATAACTATGATATTCCTCTTATAGAACATTCATAAAATCTCTTATGGATGGAATGCATACACGATTCTTGAATCTTATCATTCCAAAATGATCAAGATTCAATAGGGGAAAATTTATAATATTTTTCTTCATCTCTACATATTCCTTTTATACCATGTTAATCTTCACTTGTATAGGTGTTTGAACATTCAATTAATAAGGATAAGGTTTCCCCCTTCCTTCATAATTTCTAGATCTGTCCTTTTAAAATCCAAAAATATTGGATATTTTGTGATCTGAATCATATATAAGTAATCATGATCCTTTCATATCAATGCAAGGGCCCCCTAGTTCACTTTAATAGGGTGGTAATATATTGAATAATCATAATCATTAATCAGTATTAACCATTTTCTCTATCACATTCCAAACTCCTTCAGTGTGAATATATACTATAATCTTTTATGATCAATATATATATCAAACTTTTCTCCATAAAGATAATGAATCCATATATTTAATGAAAAATTTAACAATGCTATCTATGAATCATGAGATGGGTAATTTTGTTAATGAACCTTCAATTATCATGAAGAATAAGCTATAACAATCCCATTATTCATACGAAAAATATTAATCATTTCTTGGATGCATCACTATAGATTATAAAACCTTATCCAATATAGGGTAATGTTTTCATAGGTGTTATGACTAATCTTCTCCTATATTCAATGAAATTTTACTCATATTAATATATCCATAGGAATATGGATCCCTTTCAAGTTAACTTGGTTATAGGTTAATATAGTCTTTATAAATTCTCCACAAAATGTTGATAATATCTAGTTAAACCAAAATAACCACTGATCTCAATCATTATGGATAGTATAATCGAACATTAAATATCCTCTTTCTTTAATGTATCTACTAATATACCCTCTAATGATATTATATGACACAAAAAATAAGCCTTTTGATGCAAAAAATTGCACTTTGTAAATTGTTTGTTTAGTTTATCCTTCCTTGGGGTTTTTTGTACAATTCTCAAGTTATCCTCATACTCTTCCATTATATTTGAGTAGATAATAATATTTTCTACAAATAATACCACAAACTGATCAAAGTTAAAACTATAGAATGTATCCATTATATCCATGAAGATAGAAGGGAAAATAGTAAGACTGAATGGAATCACTATATATTCATACTGTCTATACCTTTAACAAAATGTATTCTTAGGTATATCCTCGTTGTTTACCCTCAATTAATGATATCTAGAATGAAGTTAAATCTTGTAAAAGTATTGAGCTATATGTATATGATCAACCAATCCATCAATATGGGGAAGATGAAACGTTTTTTCTAATTTTGATCTTGTTCAGCTCCTGATAATCAATGAAATATCTTATTGAACCATATTTATGTTTAAAAAATGAATAGGTTTATCTCAATAATATATATTTCATCTACTGAAGTTTTTTATCTAATTACTGCAACTCAATCAGGTCTATTCTATAGGGAGTTTGGGAAATTGGTGTAGCACCAAGTATGAGTAATATTGAGAACCTGGCAACACATTTTGTTGGAAGTCTAGAAAAGTCATTTGTAAAGACATCAAATAATTATTGAAAAATAGGAATATAATTAAAGTCAAGTTTCTTGCTAGTCATTTTGAGATAAATCCCCAATATTAATTGTAATTAAGACCCATAAAATTTATTTAATCCCCATCAAAAGTTAATTTTTATAGTCACATTGATAGATGATCATAGGATGGTTTGAAATATCAAATGTTACTTACCTTCTATGAAAATGGATGTGGTATTTATGTATAGAAATCTAATCCATTCATATAATTATATCATATCTAGTTGATAAATAATGAAAATATTTTTAAGAATAAAATTCCAACAAACATCAATTGGATAGGAATTATAGACAAGAGACACGATCATCATACCATTATGGGTTTTCACTTATAATTTTACATCAAATAATTTGTGAGGAATCCTAATACACTTATAAAATTATTCATATATGAAATGGTGGGTAGATATAAAGTCAAGTATAATATTATATGTTCTTGAGAGGATGGTAAGTGTACCTTTCACCACATCATTATCTCACCCCTCTTAAAAAAATTATTTCATGAGATTTACACTTGTCCCTTAGCTAAAGAGGGTTTGATGTCAATCATCATCATTAACCCTCGGGTGGGGGAACTATTAGCATAATTACCATTCTCATTACACTCTAATCAATGATGTGTGGGAGTTGTAATATGTGCATCTTTGTCTCTTTTCATGTCATGAACTAATTTTTTCCCATCACTTCAGTAATCAAGATCTCAATGACATTCCCTTCTATACATAAACAATTACTAGTCCACTTATGAAAATTTCCTCCATGATTATTCCCACACTTCTAAAATAAAGAAAATCCCATATTCTTATCTCAATGGTTTTTAGATTTAAAATTTGATCTATATCATCATTTTATTGTCAAAAAACCATGAGACTGATACATAATTCCATCCTCTATTTCCATATTGATAGCACATTGAATGTTATCTTCATAGATACTAATGTATCTTATGGAAAATTTCCTTTGGATACTTGGTTTTAAGACACTTAATACATGATTAAAATTAATTTCATGATGGAAGATAATACCAAAAGTGTACCTCACTAGCATTGGAAATTTTCCTCATATGTACCAATGGATTTTCACCCTTTTTATATAGGTCAAGGAACTCCTTCTCTATATTAGTAGGTTAAATATGAGGAAATTACTCATTGAGAAATAAATTCATGGACTCATCCCAATACATGGTGTCAATTTCATCTTGATGCCTCATATTCTTGATAAGAGCCCTTCGTTGATCTAATTCACCTTATAAATATTAGATAACCAAAATTAATTTCTGATGTTCTAAACACTGAAGAATAAAAAAAAATCAATGGTAATGATCAATTTTTCTATAAATATTTGATAAGAAGACCCATTGAAAGAAGGTGGATGTCACCTCATGAAGGACTCAACAAAAAGTTGTTCCTTCCTTTTTAATTTTGGAAGTCTTTCTTGATTGATAGATTGAGAAAGTTGTGTGAGACTAGCATTGAGGTTTTCCATTCCAGCTACAATATTGTTTGGATTATCAAGAGGAAAATCATTCCATTATCTGTCTCACTCATCATTAATGTGGTTCTTTTGGTTTCAATCCATTGAATAAAACCAACAGGAATATAGTAAGAAACGATAATCATAGTTGGGAACAAAAAAATCATGAAAAATAACTTATTTGATATATAAATCATGGAACCTTCTTTAATATATTAAACTATATGTTAATACCTGTTCATTCATAGTCATATTCTATGTTTCGTCCCAACTCAGATGCCACTCTTAGGTACCTCGAACTTAGTTAGACACGTATCCTCGAGCACGCATCCCTTCATGATAGAGGATGCTGACTAGAATCGAGGGCCTAGGGTGTTTCTATGGGGAGACTATTCCCTCATGTTTGAGTGTATCACAATTCATATACAATAAGTGATAAATAAAATAAGCATTTTAAAAAAGGAAAATTTGTATAAAAAAGATAAAAATCCATGCTGAATATAATAACCAAAAGTTGAAAATTGAATCATATACAAAATATTATAATTTTATATTGTATCTCTAAAAAACAAGAAAATAGGTATACAAAGAAGTATTAAATTTATTTTATATAAATGAATCCAAAATAATCCAAAAAATATCCAACCATCCTAAGAATTGGACCTATCATTTGCTACCAAGCTACATCTTAAGAAATTAACCAAGTTAGGATTCCTAAGTGGGACACTTCCCCTTACCAATGCCTATATACATATGATCAACATGGGTACCATCGGCAGACCAGATAGGGTGGGAGATAAATCTCAGTGGGACACCACTAACAACATACATACAATATAGTCTGTGAATACAAACTGAAAGAGTGTGCAAGTATCTATAAATGGAAAGTAATAACCAAAATTATAATTAATACCTTCTTTAGACTAATCTAGTAATGTCTATGAAAATGATATCATTTAATTAATTATCTTACAGTCTATAATAAGTTCCAACCATAATGTATATAATATAGAAAAAATAATATGATCCAAGGGGTATCCAATGAATCCTATAATGATTATAATAATGAAAGTGGATCCAAAGTAAAAACCAAGGCAACATTGAACTCAAGGGTCAAGCAAACTCATAATAATAACATGCAGTCTGGAAAAGTGTTTTGAGTGTAATAAAAGGGGGAAAACCCCAAGGTATTTCACTATAAAAGATACTAAAAATGTCCAAGGTTATCATCCAAGCGAAGAAATATCTAATCATAACTATCCCCAATGGGGTGAATCTGTGGTGCCTTATGTACGAAGGCATCATGATGGATTCCAAAAGTGCATCCAATAAATCCTATTAATTTGGTAATTATATCTAGTAAATCATCAATAAAACATTGATACATTCACATAGTAAGAAAATTTATACATTCCATGGTGGGTATCTCCCTTGGAAATTGGATCAATGAATTAGAATTGCATCTAATGACTGCTCAAGGTATTCCCTCTAGAATCCAAGGCCATATCAAGTCTAACCCTTCTTATAAGGACAAAAAATTCTATTTGTAATTGGAACCTTATAAATAATTCATTATTCATTGAATAACTTGTTATAATCATGAATTTTAATCATTCAATTGATTCATTCCATTAAAATTCATTATTTTTAAATGGTACAAAAATTTCATGAAACCATTTATTACTTTGATTCCATATTCAATTATTAGGTTCATTCCTTTATCATTCATAAACCTGATAAGGATGGATAAGGATATGTAAGCATATGAAATTCAATTATAATTAACTAGTATATATGATATATCTAAATATAATTTCCATTTTACATTTTAAAGGTTCATTAATTTATTGGAAACACTTTATATATAAAGTTCAAGTGAAATAATACACTTTTAAACTATTTAATATTCATTTATTGTTTTAAAACATATGTTTATTAAGGACAAGTCTAGATCACCCAACCAGGGGTTCATGTTGACCGATCATGGGTTATAAAGGCATAAAAGAAGTAAAACCCTACATGGGGTGGTTGGTGTTGAGGTCATGGCCTCCAATGATATGATGATCATATGTATATGATGATCTAGAATATGATCACAATGATTATCATAAAGGAATATGAATTTTATGGGTAACACCCGATGAAACCAGTGTTCGCATAAAGAAAGAAATTTATAAACGACTAGACATTTAGTGAAAAGTCATGGACCACCTACCTCGATCCTATATAAATATATTCATCAAGTATAATAATTTATATTGGCCTTGATCAAATGAAAATATAATAGTATATCAATTCCATTAAAATATGGTATAAGAGATGACATCTAAATTTGATTGTCTTGGGGAAGAAAAATTATTAGCTAAGTCTAAGGATTGAAGAGCTTACCAGGAGGAATCTAAGGAGACCAAAAGATATCGAATCTAATATTAGTTGATGAAAAGGGATCAGAAAGCTATGAAGAGGGGTTTGGCATCCCATTTATATGGAAAGTGAGGCCTCCAATCACTATATAAGTAAAAAAAAGTAGCGGAGGCATGTTAAATAAATTTTAAAGGGAATTATTTTAATTTTACCCAAAAACTAGGGGGTTTTATAGTTTGGAAACATAGTTGGCCAAAATGTGTTCTAATTGTTTTCCTTTGACTACCTTTAAAGGGATATTTCATGGTTATGGTGCACAGTTTGACAAATTTTTCACCAACCATATTATTCGGGTGTACTAAAATTGTAGAGCTACTCACATAGGCATGTTCCATGGATACATGGTTTCCTAAAACTATGTAGCGTCCTTCTTTCCTCACTCTATCCATTCATGGTTAGTAGTAACCATGTGAATTATCCCACACAGTTTCTAATAACTATGTGGCCTAGCCTATTTTCCTAAAAAGTGGGCCTCTAGGCTCCAAAAATCCCTAAATACCCTTAAAACTCCCAGGACATCATTTGGAATCCATAGTGGGTCCAAAGTAAAGAATTAAATCAAAATTTAAAGGATATGTTTCTCATAAAAAAATTGTGTTATTATAGTATTCACCCCTAAGAGGAACTCATCCTGAATTTCACCTTCCAAGGGTAGTGAAATGCAGTCTATGAACAATTATAGCCAATGAGAATGTATGTCGATTTCCTTCTCCCGAGAAAAATCCTATAAATAGTCATGTTTCTATATCACCCATGATAATGGGAGACACTAGCTTCAAAGAGAATTTGTACACTAGTCAATGATGCATACGGGATACTCCTTAATAGAATCATCAACATCTAAGTCAACCTCCTCGAGATAAAAAGTATGATATGGGTCATCATAATAATGAAAAATCTATAAAACATGGAAGACATTATGCATGGAACTCTACCTCAGAGTCAATAGAAACTGATTGGCTACCATACTGACTCTATCCAAGATCCCAAAAAGAACTAAAAAATATATGTGATAGCTTCCCTTACCTTTGTGTCTATCTATGCTCAAGCCTGAGTGACATCCACCAGAAAACATGATCCCTGACCGAGAACTCTAGAGGTCATTGAAGGCGATCAACATAAGTTTTTCTCTAGATGAGGTAGTATACATATGCTTCTTGATCAGTTGTACATGATCTAATGTTTCTTCCATGAGATTAGGACCTAGTAGTACTACCTCTCCTTCCTCTAACCAGAAGAGGGTTGAATAGAATGACCTACCATACAAGGCCTTATACTGAACCATCTAAATCGTCGTCATTTTTTTATTATATAAAAAATTGATGGGAGGGATATTCTTCTACCATGAACCAATGAAATTAAAGACGCATTCTCATAACATGTCCTCTAACACCAATGCCATATGTTCTGAATTTTCATTAGTCTAAGGGAGAAACACTATTCTCAAGAGAACCTATGTACCAATAACTCTCTTCAAATCCTTATAAAACCTCAATGTGAAATGAGATTACCTTTATAAAATAATAGTACAAGGGACCCGGTGTAGCCATATGATCTCACATACAGATAATATTTCTACCTCATTAACTGAGAATGTATCCCAGATAAGGAAGTGGGATACCTTTTTCAATAAATCCTTGACTACAAAAACTTCATCACTTACTCAACGATACCTCTGTAAGATGATTAAAATTCCATAAAAATTTCACATTTCCATTTTGGAACTAGAAATGGATGTAACAAGCCATTAGACCATTGGTGGTCTAGCTTTACCTGCTAATAAGTGGAACACCTAGTGATAAAACCCAATATCTGACATTTTATCTTAGGCCAAAAATTTTATAGCGGCATATCATGATATATCTTGTAGATTCCAAGAAGAACAACCCACTGATAAGTTTGGGAATCTCACATAAGTTCCTGTATCATATCTATAGGATCCCAAACACACCAATGTATATGTAGGATTTCGTATTCACCAACAGACCAATCCCGAGGTAGGTCCTCACCTGAAATACTCTCCCATAGAACCAACCCCTCAAGATCTAAGAACAATATTCTCTTTACCAAAAACAAGAGAGAAGAAAGGCCAAAAGATAAAATGGTTCATGACTTGAGTGAGACTCTAGATGTAGCTTAGTGAAGTGGGGCATCAATTCCCATTCATCTCTAGCTTCATGTATGGGTTGTGCCTGAGTTTTCTGGATCAGTGCATCAGCTACCGAATTTCCATTTCCAAGTGTATAGGCATTCTCAAAATCAGATAAATGAGGGTATTTTATTCATATTCACTATTTTATATTCATCTCACACTTTTTAAAGATATATTTGAGGCTATTGAGGTCTATATACACAACAATATGCTCAACCATCAGATAGCGTCTCAATCATCGTAATGCATGGACAACAACTTCTAGTTCAAGTTCGTGTGTTCTGTTAATGAGGTCATAACTAGAGAGACCTGTACATAATAAATCTATCCTACTATATCATAACTACATATAGACATATTTATGAAAAATCATTGAAAACTTTATAGCCTCTATTGGGATTTGGCGGAATCAGAATCGTTGTAGAAACAATCATTCCTTTAATATACTAAAATGATGTTTCACATGTTTCTGATAACAAGAACATAACACCCTTATTATTAAGTTTAGTAAGGGGTGAATTAAGTCATGATAATTCATATATGAATCCCTTTTAATTTCCATACAACCCCAAAAAGCTCCATATATTAAACATGTTCTTGGTCTGCTCCCAGGAAACCACAAGAATCACACTCTCTGGTTCAATGGATCCACCTGATTCTGATATAATATGACCACCAATGTGAACTTTTTTGATCCTAAAGTGACACTTATCAAGTTTATAGTAAATTTGGTACTCTCTTGGTGTATTCAAAATTATATCAAGATGTTTAGCATGATCACTATGAGTATGAGAATACATCTAGATGTCATCCGCAAAATCCATGATAAAAGAATCTAAATAGGGGTGAAAACTGTATTCATCAAATCCAAGAAAATGGAACGAATATTCGTAAAAAGAAATGGAAAAATGATATACATATATAAACCTTGTTGACTATAGAAAGTCATACATGGTATATCTGAAGGCATGTCTCACACTCGATGAAAGCATGATCTCAGGTCAATCTTGGAGAATACCCAAGATCCTCAGAGCTTCTTAAAGAGATCATATATCTAAGGTAGTTGATATAGGTTATTAGCCATAATACATTTCAGCCATAAGTAATACATTCATAAATAAAAGATTTAATCCACGTTCTTGGAAAAAATCATGAGTGAATCCCAGGAAGTTGTGCTGATTCAGATAAAATAACTTCCTTTAGAACCTCCAAATGTCTCTTGAGCTCCTAGATCTTAAGAGATGCTATCATGTTTGAATGGTTTTACACTATAGTTAATACTATAACAAAATCAATTTTAAACCTTACCTCTATCCTAGGATATAATCCATAGAAATCATTAGGAAAGACATCCACAAAACAACCTACAACCAGAGGTAAATCAATCTAAGGAAATACTTACTCCTCCATGAAAAAACATGTAATTTGGGAAGTTACTCCACCTAACCCATGATGATCTTGTCGATCAATATAATCCTTGAAATTCCACTCACCCTTATGAAGCTAACTTCTTCCATCTAGGGATGTAAATGAAACCCTATAACAATATCAGTCCACATATGTGTTATAGGGAACCATCCAATCCATTCTAATAATGACATTTAATCCTGTCATGTTGAGCATGAAAATCCCATAATAAAGGAAAAATTCCTACCACCAAGGGAAATACCTTCCTTGTAATATTCCCTATAAACACACTCCCAAAGGTGATTCTAGGTTTTTTACACCATAAAATTACTGAATTTACATCCTGATCCTCTCCATGATCGATATGGAGATAAAGGAGTGTAATGTAAATGCATTGAATAAAATATATACAATAGTAAAGATTGATATAATTGTACCATGTACTATAGATGGTCGTGCATTTTTATGCTTAGTTTTTTGTTATAAAGTATGCAACTAACCAGATCCATTACCCTATGATATAGATGGACTACCTTAAGTGTGTATGTTAAATAAGAATTGATAATCAAAAGCATGGATACCATGTACCTGAACTCATATTCAGCCCTTCATATTATAGTTACTCCAACTCCCTACCTGATTTACCTCAACTGATATTTCCCTTAAAGGTGGAATAGGTGCGGATCCTCTTCAACTAGAAGAAAGTGGAAATGTCAAACCAAATCTTGGATAATTTTCTATACATCCATAATCATAAAACTAAGAGTGTCTCTACTACTCTAAGGCTTAAAATTAACCTTCTACCCATATTGATGGCATATAATAGAGATTCTAGTGTTAATACTCAAGATACCAATTCTATTAATAGAAACCTCCTAGAAATTATTTCTACAACCAGAAGAACTATCACCCAACCTCAGCATTGAACCATTGTTCTTTATATTATCATCTTATCTAATGTATAACTCAGTGATAAGATCTTAATTTATGATCTAAGAAAGTTTTTGGGAGGAAAAATACATTCACCTAAGAGAAGATGACATACTTGATCAAATCCTTGAATCTTCTCGCTCGTGATTGATCATCACCCGCTAGAAGTTATGACCAGTATTTCAACTCATTAAAACATATTAAGGAGTATAAAACATACATAGCACTCAAATCCAGATATATGAACTCTTTATATTAGTTTGATTACATTTTTTGAAGGAAATAGTAATCATAGAAGGAAATATTGAAGTCCGTACAGACCATGCCCTAACGACGACCAGCCTGCATAATCACATCCCGCCAACTTTTTGTGGACTCACAAATCATGTTTCTGGAAATATTGACCCTCCACTCTATTGGTGTCTCCTTATTATTAAATATATAAGGGATAGAATCTAGACAAGACTTATCAACCTGAGGACCACTATCGCCAAAAAATATGGGAGTATGTTTCTACTGAAATACACGGGTCAGATTAGAAATATTAGTTGAAGGTTGTGGATCACACTTCATATACTACATCATAAATAGGAAACCTTCTCTAAATTGAGAATCAGTTCTAAGTTTGAGGATACAATGGGGAGCTTCCGGTGGTACTATTGTAGGTAGCATTAGTGGTTCAGATCCCACCACCTCTAGAGCATGGTCATCGATACCCACTTAGCGCACAAATGTAGGGAGTCATGGTGGCATAGATCTAAAAATTCCAAGCTCACACATCATAACAAGAATGATAGTAGATAGAAGCACTAGCATAAGAATAACTAAAGAAAAGGGATCACTACCCAAGGTACTACCCCTACTACTCGTTTAGATGGATACGGTACTGGTGAGTATTGAAATATAGTTTCTAGTGTTTTCAAAAATTCAAGGGTCAATCTCATTTTTCCTCTTCAATTATTAGAAACCATTTCATTTTATATGTATTGTTTTACATTTAATGTTTTCATTTACATATATTCATATATCAATGTTCAATTAAATGGACCTTCATTCCGAGATAATAAAGGTATATACACTTTATAACTGAAAAACTACACCAATTTACTTTTTCATTCACCCACCTCTACATTTGGTCACAAGAATGTTAAGAGTAATATATGATGGATCAAATCAGTTAATTACCCATTACAATTCATGAGTTCCAATACACATCATAAATTTAAAATATTTATTAGTCAATCAAAACCAAGAGTTTCTCATGTATCCAGAGGTACATATATGGCTTAGGTAGAAAAAATATATCCATTATTCCACCGTCAAACTATATAGGAAAAAACCATTTATATTAATTCTGACACTCAAAATAACCAATCTATTCACTTAAAACAATATGTTAATAGAACAATAAAACATAACAAACATACCTCACTCAATAATCATAGAAAACCCAAGTAGTTAAATTCACCAATATGTCATAGAATATGCATGGCATGTGAATCTTAGGTTCCAATAATGATACTTGTAACAATTCACCTTGATGTACTAGTAAAAAATAAAATATACATAAATCATATGAAATATAACAATTCACATGCATCACCCAATGATGAATGGGTATCAACAATAATAAGAAAAATATAGAACAATATTCTCTCATTCCTAGGAAACTTTTTATTTACCCAAAACATGGGTTAGATACTACTAGGACAAGATTATAAACAAGTCCCAACATGTTCCTAATCTCCTATCTAAATTCCCAAAATAATAAGACAAAATAAAATAAATTTTCTCTGATACCACTTTGTGACTTCCTGACCTGGGTGCTAGTTAGAGGTTCCCTAAACCTGGTTGTCCACATGGCCTTAAGCACGCCTCCCTGTATACCAAAGGATACCAACTACAAATGAGGGCCTAGGGGATATTTGTGGGAAGACTATTCTCTCATGTTAGAGTGGATCACAATAGATATCCAACCGAATAAAAATAGAAGAATAAGTATAATAAAGGATAAAAAATATACATAAATATAATAATCAAATCTTAATATAATAATCAAAATCTAGAAACTAAATCATATACAAAATATGATAATTTCATTTCATATATCTACAAAACTAGAAAACATGTATACAATGAAATAGATAATATATTCTACATAAAATAATCAATAAGAATCCAAAAACTATCCAAGAATCCCTAGCACAAGCCTAATCGTATTCTACCAAGCTCATTACTAAGAAAGAAACCAATTAAGGTGTATCAAGAAGGATGATTCCCCTTATAAAAACCATCATACATTTGATCTTCCCGGCTACCATCGATGACCCAGATTGGGTGTGAGATAAATATCAGTAGGACACAACCAATGGAGTATATACAATCTAGTCTATGAATATAAGTGAAAATAGTGTATGGGTATATATACATGTAAATCAATACACAAAATAATAACTAATACCTAATTTATCCTTAGTTATTAATGTCACTGAATATGATATCATTTAATTAATTATGTTCCATTTTATAATAAATGTCAACCATTATGTGTATTATATAGATAAAATAAGATGATCCAAGTTGTAACCAAGGCATCCTATAATGATTATAATGATGAAATAGGATCCAAACTAATAACCAAGGAATAATTTACCTTAGGTTTGATTCAACTCACAATATTAAAATGTAGTTTGGGAAATTTTATACAGTGTAATCCAAGGGGAAATGATTAATCCATTCCACAATAAAATATTCTAACAGATTCCAAGGATCTTTTCCAAGGAAATATTCGTATAAGAATAACGGGGCCAAATGGGGTAAATCCATGGTGCCTTATGTCTGAAGACATCAAGAAAGATACAAGGAGAGTATCCAATGAATCCTAATAATCAAGATATTATATCGGGTGAATCATTGGTACTACGCTAAGGCATTCACTTGCTAAAACAAAGATCAAGTTCCAAGGTGGGTATCTCCATTGGAAACTAGTCAATGAATGATAATGGAGTCCTATGAATGCTTAATTTATTCCATTAGGAATCCAAGGATGGATCAACTTTGACCATTCCTCTAAAGAAGAAAAGGTTCACATGCAATAGGCACCTTATACAAAATTAATTATTCATTCATGTCCATCTGATACTCATTCCTTTTAATCATTCAATTGGTTCAATCCATTACCTTCCATTAATGTGACTAGGTATAACAAGGGCATGTAACTATTTATTACTTTGATTCCATATTCAATTATTATGTTCATTCCTTTACTTTTCAAAAACCTAACAAGATGAGATAAGGAAATGAAACCATATGAAATTACATTATAATTAACCAGGACAAGTGATATTTATAAATATTTATACATTTTAAAGGATCATTAATTAATTGGAAACACCTACCATATAAGGTTCTAGTGATACAATACATGTGATAACCATTGAAAATTCATTTATTTATTTAAAACACTTACCATTATTTAGGCCAAGTCTAGCTCACTAGAATGGTGGCCCAGGTAGACCCATCATCAGTTATAAAGTCATAAAAGAGGTCACACCCAACTTGGGGTGGCCACCATTAAGTTAAAAACCTTAAATAGTGTGATGATCATATGTAGAAGGGGGTTTACAATACGATCATAATCATTATCATAAAGGAATATAAATTTTAGGGGAAATAACTGGTGAAACTGGTGTGTGCACAATGATGACAATTTACAAATTATGAGAAATTTAAGGAAAAGACATAGAACAACTACCTAGATCCTATATAAATCTCCATATCTAGTATCATCCTTTAGATTATCTTAGAACAGATGAAAATTAATCAATACCCTAAAAATAGGTGATATGATACTATATCTAAATAACATCATTGAAAGCAAGACAATTGACAAATTGAACATAATGATTGAAGATATTACATGGAGGAATCCAATTCGATGAATGAATATCAAATCTGAGATCGGCTAAATAAATGGGATGAAAATCTATGAAGATGGGTTTGTGAGCTCATACAAGAGGAAAGGGAGACCTCCTGTTTCTGGAAAAGTAAAAAAATGAGGAGGGGTAAGTTTAAGATATTTTAAGGGAATTTTGGTCATTTTATCAAAAGTTTGTGGGGTCACATGGTTTGGCCAAAACGTTTCCCAAACTATGTTCCAACAGTGTGCCTCCCACTTCCTAAGGAGGTACCCCACACTGTTAGGCTCCATGGTTTGAAGAACTGTATGGAAACCCTGTTATATGGACCTATTAATATTGAATAGCTACCCACATGGGATTTATCTCCTGGATACATTATTTCCATAGAATTTATAGCCTTTTTATCCCCTATATCTACCCTCATATGATTAGTAGAAACTATGAGCCATATCCGAAACAGTTTCTAATAACTATGCTAGTAAGCCTATTTATCACAGAAAGAAGGCATTCAGGATTTGAAAATGTCTTGGAAACCCATAAAACTCTCCCGAACTCATTTGGAATCCATACTAAGTTTAAAAAAATAATTAAAATGAAATCTAAAGGTTTTATAACTCATTTATAAAACCAGTTTCTTACATTCTATTTAAATCATTCATGACGATTCATAAAACGTTTTTATATTTACAAAGCATATCCCCTAGGAGTGTCGAACCATTTGTGAAACAAGTCTCAATATCGTGCACAGGTTCCCAATCGAATTTAGCTCAATATGGTATTTTCAGTGTTATTACCTCTTGTTATAAATGTTCTAGTGCCATATCCACTTGTAGTATCCATACATTGATGTATTTCTAGGAAAACACTCTCTATATCCTTTACCAAAATTCCATGACATTTTCCTATAATTTGACAAATCCATAGACATATCCTTAGACATGACTATTGGGATCTTACTAATTTTTTCTCATCTTAGTTTCCAAAGTTTAACTAAACCTATCATCTGATACCAACTATAATGACCCACACTTATCAAACATAGATATTGTATATATTTTTTGAATATTATTTATATTTCAAAAACTCATGCCTAAAGACCATAACATTTTAGTGCCTTTTAAAACATGGAAACATAAAAAGTGGTCTATAAGTGAGTTATGCCATCTCCCACTACATTCTTCATACCTATAACCCTTATTGTACAAATCATACATAATACATTTCATCAAAACTTGGGGAAATGAAACATAATAAAGGGTGATCAAATACACTCAAAAAGGGTAAAAAAGGTAGATACATAAAAATAACATGAACATAAGATTATAACAACAAGAGGATAAAATTTGAAAGCTATACCATATATATCAAGGCTTATAATCTAGAGTCATTATAAAAATATTGGTAGTTCATAATGCATGAATCAAAAGTGAATCAAATAACATGATTAATGAGAGCATACCATTTACATAAGATGTAGAATTTGTCACATACACATAATCATAAAATCCCATTTCTAGATTATTAAAGGCTCACTACCAAGGATACAATATTAGAATTTGTTTACTCACCAAACCATCATATCTGAACAAGTCCCTTACCGAACTAGGTGCACTCCCCATTTTATCATTATCTTACTAAATCGGGTTCACTCCCCATTCCACCCCTATCTTACTAATCAAGGTTCTCTCCCCATTCTAGCCTTGTATTACTGAAATAATTTTAATCACAATTATAGTAATATATATCCCATGAGGTATAAATATTTATACAAGGCATTTTATAGAGATATAGGAAACAATGTTCTTTGGTTATAACATAACTATCGTCCTTGATTATAATTAAACTACCATAGAATAATTAAAATCATACATATGTGTACCAAAATATCATAAAACATTAAGCATATCATAACCCATGAAAATAAATGGGTTTCATAATCATTTCATTATATCATATACTATGGAAAAGAAACAGGTTTCATAACCATCATAGAATAACTCATGGAAACAGAAGCATGTTTTATAAGAAACCTATCATGATGTAACTTTTATAATAGAAATTGGTTTCCTATACGTTTTTAAATCATAAACATAAACAATTTAAAGAATTAATAAGAATGGTATCCTTGTATCATATTCCTAGTAAGGCATAGGTAACATCAACTGATCTAATATTTGATTTAAAATGATTTTGATTGATCATTTAATACATTTCTTATGGAAAATATACTTTATTTAATAATAATGTTTAAATAATAAACCCTTTTTAGAAATATATTTCTTGGAAATTAACCTAGAAATATTATAATAGAATAATTTAATAATCATTTAAAATTTTTCTTGTGGAAGTTTTCATTTTCTATTTGAGAAATAATTTTCAAAAAAAATTGGAAAAAAATTATAATGCATGGTTTTATATGAATTTTGTTTTCAAACTAAAATATGATTTATCATAAAAACATTCTTTTGAATTCTTGAGCACATAAAGAGAGAAAAATAAGTAGAAAACATGTGTTCTCATGAAATCACCATAGTTGATTAAAATTCATGAGTTTATTTATAGATAGATCATAAATTTTAGTAATGTGAACATAATCATAATCATTATAGTTGATGAATATAGGTGTATAATATAAAATAGGTCTCAAAGAAGGAAAATTGAGACAAAACCCCTTACTATTTTGGTAAATTTTAAACCATAAAACCCAGGAAAGAGAGATTCGGAAATGGATATGAAAATAAAAAGAATTTTGAGTAAAAAATCCATAAAATAAATTCATTGGTAGAATATACAACACTTAAAATAAATAGGTGGTAAATATGGCGTGGGCCTCAAATAATTAAATAGTGAGATATAAATCCCTTACCATAATTCTTAACACCCATAATACTTATTAAAACCTCTTATATAATAAATATAAGTTTATTATAAATATATTATAGAACCATATTCATAAATATTATACTATATACAAATTAATTATTCCCTTTTATTACCCATTTATTAATAATTCCATGTTAAAGTAATGTTTCATGCAATAACTAGTTTGTTTTTCTTGTGTGTTTTGAAATGTTATTTTTTGTCTTATAAAATAGATATTGGTTTAAAAAATCTAAAGGATTTGAATAATTATATACAAATCATATGTATTCATTTTATATGTTTTTATACTAATCCAAAAAAATTAGTGATAGTAAATTAAATACACCATTCATAGAGATAGTAGCCCATATGTACACATTAATGTTATTTTTTATTTCTAGTTCGATAGAAAGAAAGAAAAGTAAGTGATATATATTATCATTAAAGAATAATTATTATGTAATATATATATCACATATGATAATTAATACTAAACATAATACCTTCTATGTAAATTGTTAATGAATCCCATCACTTCACGAAGCGGTAGTCCTCTGTACACACAAACAATGTTTCCAAACTCCCACAAAATGGAATATATGATAGTATTAGTGATATAAGAATTAAAAAAGTAATTATTTCATCAAAAAATTCATATATAACATATATAAAAAATATATCCATCTTTATGTCCAACTTCAAGAGGTGGTAATGGAAAAATGAGTGACATCGGTTCATAAGGTGGTAGTCCTTTGTACACATGACCGATGATTTAGTAACCCATTTGATGGAAGTGGATGTTGTTGTAGTTCCTTATATTAACATAAAAACCTATAAGTGTACTTAATATACTTTGGTTTTTATATAATCGTGATATATTAATAATATTAGGTTTTTTAGAAAGAAATAAATTGAATACACTTGTTGATGAACATTACTTCTTCTTTGGGTATCCTCCTAAGGATTTCACTGAAAGAATTACCAAGATGGATTTATGTACAATATAATGATTCTAGGAAGAGGGTAGGGAACTTGGGAAATGATTTTTTCATGGATATTTAGATCCAATGAGGTAGGAATGTGTGAAAGAGGGATGATATGGGTATCCTTTTATAAGTGGGGAAGAAGGAACACTTGGTGTTTTTGAAAAATATTATGTGATCCAACATTTTTCATATGAAAAATGGGTCCATATTGGAAAATTATTGATCATAATTGGTTTAATGGTTGAAATATGTGCATTAAATATTTTCGAACCTATTTTATATGGTTTTTACCTTTATCTTTTTAGTTTCATTTTTGGTCAACCATTTTTACCTTAACTATAGTAATTAATGTTTACAACATTCACTATTAATTTTGGTTAAAAATTAAAAAGAACTTATTAGAAAATAAAAATAAATTTTATTCCAAATATTGAATAAGTTTTTCAAAATTTAAATCATAGATGTGGGAAAAATATAATTTAAAACTAATTTCACACACGTGACGAGAAAGCGATGATTTACTAAGAAAAAATCCAATAGATTACAATGTTTTTATAACCAATTTCAATTTGAAAATGATTAAAATGACCTAAATTGGATTAATATATGTATAATTTAACTAAACATACTTTAAAACCAATTTATAATATAATTTAATTTCATAATCAAATTAAACAAAAAGGTAGTTTTCAATTAAAAATTAGTATTTTTCACTCTTCCTAAAAAATAAAATTTTTTATAAAAATACTTAAAATTAACCCTAAGATAATTTGGAAATTATAAATTAAAAAATTATGTTTATTTTTTCAAATTAATTTTCTAAAATTTTTAAAAATTATTTTTATTATTTTTCACAAAAAGGAATAATTATTTTTGGTTTTCTGAGAAAATTGTATTTTTAAAACACCTAAAGACTATACATAAAAATATGTATTATATTATAAATATTTTTTATTTAAATATAAATTTTTTATTAACATTTAAAATTTAATTATTATTAGTGTAACTCATAACAAATAGGTTATAATAGTCATGTTTAAATAAATATATTAATAATATACCATGATTTTGTTAAAACTCAGTGTTATAAGTAATGCAAGATAAGCTAATTTTGTGCATAACCAAATCCATCAATGAAATATAATTTATTTGAAAAAATTTATAAATATATTGGGGTGTTAAAAAATCACACTGATAAATAGTAAAATATTAAATAAATATAGTATAACATAGAAAAATATATTGGTTAAATTTATTTGTTCTAAAATAATTTAAATATTTTTATAATTAAATATTCATATCCATAAAACTATTCAATGCTTAATCAACTAATGAACCTATCATACATGACATTGAAAAATGATTCTTCACCTCTATCAATAATATATAGAATTTTCCAACAGTTTTTCCTATTAATATCTTTAAATATATTCATTCCACATTACTTCATACGTTAAAATAATTTATGTTCTCTCACTGATTTTCTTTTATGTAACCATTCTCCATATCTATATAATATTTGAAAGATCAATGGATTCGTTCCTAAGTGGTAAATCAATTTCAGGGCCACTTTTTATTCCTTTGTCACTCTTTTTTCCTTTTAATAAAAAACTAATTAACTATTGATATCATTTCATTTACTAAAAAACATTAATATCAATCCAATCCTACTTCAAAAAAATGTATGATAATTTTTAAAGAAATTTTCATATTTACATGCTCATGAAACAATGTTTTTTGATAGAAAAATTATTATTTGATTTACTATTAATTAATTATTTATTATCTTTATTATCATATCATATTTATATTATTTTATATTTTATATTTTTAAATAATAGATTTGTATTATTGGATGGAATAGTTTCCTTTCATTTTTGGGGTAGTTATGGTTTATATTAGAGTTTTGAGGGTAGCGTGGTCACATAATGATTTAGGATCATAATGATGGTGACCCTATAGTTGGATTATAGAATAAATTGTGTTAAAAATAGTGATTTAAATGTTTGGGTAATAGTTTAAGGTGACGATGCATCAAGACCATTCACTGGGGCCTCTTTACCTTGGAGATTCTAATAGTAGTTTCACAGTCCCACCCAACCATGGATTCTAACCCTGATATCGGGTTCTTGTCACGTGATTTACCATTTAAAAGTTTAATTTTTATCCTAGATACCCCATTAGTCACCATAAATTTATTAGGGGTGAGTCTTGTTTTCTTTAGGACACATTTTCCCATTCTTCATTATTAATCTACAATTTCCTCTCTCGTGTTCATTGGATTAACACTATAATTGAGATTTGATCTTACCAATTTCATATATTATTTTATCTATTTATTTAACTTGATAACTATTAATTTCAACTTCAATGGATCTATCATTTGAGAATCAATATTGGGATATAGTTTTTTGGATTCCATTCATGAAAGGAATAATAAAGATCTCATTTTATGGTTTTTCGGGTTTAGTAGCAGCGATCGTAATTTCTAAAATTGAATTATGAGTTTGGATATTTTTCTATAATAATATTCTAATATTGGTCACTTTTATTCATTATATAAGGAATTATGATTCCTTACTGTGTGGTTTATGTGATTTTAGGAATTTCTATGTGTTTAGTGATTTAGAAATATTTAATAAAGTTGATAAAATGTTTTATACATATATTTGATAAAGTTTGAAAATTTGGGTCAAAAAATAGGATTCAAATTGAAATATTGTATTTGGTTAAACCATATAATTATAATTTAAAAAGTGGATAGTGAAATATATTTTTAGTTAATCATAATTTTCTTAGATTTATGATTTTTTAAATTTAATTTTTGGGTTAAAAATTTTCAAGAATTGAAATTGGTTTGATTAACTAATATTTTTGGGTGTGAGAAATAATCAATGAGTATTGACTGTGGATGAAAGGGTTGGGTATTTGGGGAGAATCATATTTTCCATAGTTTATTGTGGTATTGATAGAATAATCCATGGAATTTGAGATCTTTTTGGGTGGAATATGACTAAAAAGTTGTGTATAATATTATCATATATAGAAATATATGTTATACGACGGTTTATTTATAATATAGTCTTTTTCTATATTTTATTGTTATTAGATAGGGATTATGAAGGGCTTCCATGTTGGGGAGATAATATATTATATCATTTATTTTCTTGTTATGTTTTCAACTAGATTGAGATAAAATATTATCATAAAATATAGAGACCTATTTTCAATGGAATTGGTTATATCATTTTGAATTGGTATGTATAGGATTTCATGATTTCAATTTATGAAAATAAATATAGGTATTCACAATGAACCCTATCAACACATATTATACTACAAGTAGATGTCTTATATCATTATATATGTATGGGAACGGTTATGATATATATGGGTGATGAATCATTTTAGACGAGTTCACATTTTATGTGGTTATGCTCAACCATACATTATATGAGTTAGAACATTCAGATTGTATGGTAGTAATTGGCTAGGATTTCATGCCACACTGAGATATGAGTGTCTCTATATTTTCACAGGATATTTTTTAACCATTTAACATTAAATTGTAATTTTAAAATAGTTTTGGATTTTAAAGAAATTTTCATTTACATATCAAATACATTATTGTTTATTTATGGTAAAATTGTTCACTAATGATTATGTTTCTCTATAGGCACTAGTAAAAGGCCTCAAGAGATATAGAAATGTTCTTTAAGCCTTTTGGAAATCTTGTGTTGGGTCTCTAAATAAAAACATGTTGGTTGGTGCGTGGATTTATTGATGAAGTCCCATTTCCATCTAAATAACATTTTCCAGATTGAGGGTAATCAAAATCATGTTTTGTAACAAGATGAGTGTAGAAGAAGACAAATCTAGTGGAATCAATGGAATCAGTGATTATAAAAGGTGTATTTAGAAATATATGGGAGGAGGAATTATGAATGTGTTTATCTAATTCTATATGGGTGACATGTGTTCTTAGAGATGGGAAATTTCAATTAACTTTCATCAAATTTATGTGTATAGTGGATTGAAAATATCATAGGGGGTTGGAAATGGATACACTAGAAGAACTTATTGATAAATTATTAGTTGAGTTCTCTAAATTTAGTGTCATAAAATTTTATTCTTCAACTTATGTTTCTCTTGAATATTGTTATAGTATTCAGTTACATATAACTCTCTAGGATTTATCCTGTTGTTTTCTTATTAGTGAATAATGCTCCTCATTTAAATTAGGGGGTGTCCAAAATATTCTAAATACCTTTATGTTATTTTATGAGAGTGTGGTTTTATTTTTTGATAACTTTGTTCTATTTAGTATTTTTTTCTAAGGAGATCAATGAAATTTAGTTTTGACATAGGATATTGGTTCCATTATTATAAATTTAAATTAGTTATTCATTATTTTAGAACATCCATCATTGTTAAGCAATTGAATTTCTAAAAGTTTTTTTTTTGAAAAGGATGGAGGTTTTAACTCAACAAGTTTTATCAGATCTTGGTATCATATTTTTAGTGAGTTTCTTATCTTTTAATCAATTTTAATTTATTTATCATTTTTTGGAATGATATAGATAGAATATAGTATGATTGATATTTAAATGTTCAATTGAACAAATATTGGATTCCATAGAATATATATTTAATATTATCTATTATAGAGATATAATGATCTTTTATTGATTGGAATCAACCAAAATGAAATAGATAAAGTACAATAGTAATTAATCAACTAAAAATATTTATTTTTGTTTCATGATATTGGTAGAAATCTTTTCCTTTAACATCTGAGACGAAAAGAAAAATCTAGAACTTATTACGTGAGAAGCCAACATTTATGAGAATATAATTGTAATGAATGTAGTGTATCTAATATGGTGAAATTTTATTATAAATATTCCATACTGAATGTTTATGAAATATAATGTCAATGAATTCAATTTGATTCATAGTCTACATGAATTATTAGGGGTGAATATCATTGGGATAGTATACGTATAGACCCTTATTTCCACACCCACAGAATCATAGGATCTAATTTTTACCATGATTGATAACTCAAGTAGTATAACTAACATAGTTTTTGAGGTATTTTTCCCATTATAAGTGAAGATATTTTATATAATAAAGTTTATCAAACTATCTAATCTACTCTCATTGGTAAAGGTGTCAATAATATCTCTCAATTAAAAAATTAGAAGAAGAATGTAGAGAAAAGGGAATGGATTTGAAGAAATCCCCTTGTCCAAACCTTTATATATTCATTATAATAAAAATGGTCATTTCCCAAAGGATTTAATAGACTATAAAGATATATTTATAAGTTTTATTTCTAGATGATTTCTAAATACCACAACTGATGATGAGGTCACTTTGTTGTTGAGGATGAGGAACCTTTTTTGGATCTTCATTTCACTCAACACCCAATTGAGGATTAATGAAAAACTATGTTTCTTATAGGTCTATAAAGGTTCATCATGCATGTGACAAAGATCATGAGATAGTTGGAATTGGATATTTCAATTCCAAAATATTTAGCACATTCTTTCTAGAAATGCAATGTGTGTATAACATGTTGGGGTAATAAAACAACATAGTTTTATTATATCAGTTGGATGATGTTTATTTCATTTCAATATTTTCATATGGTTTTTGGATAATCATGAAGGTGTACATAGTGATTACCAATGGGGTGAAATATGAAATTTTTTATCTTATCCATAGTTTTAAATGAATAATTCTAGCTAATAAATTTCTAAATTAGTGAAGTTTGGGAATGATTATCTTTATCACATGATAGATAATGTGGTGAAATTAGTTTCTTTAAAATACATATTCTAACACAATCATGTGGAGTAAAAAAATTAATTATTGTATCCTATGGAAGTAGAATAATATTTCCTTTATTAAGAATTGAAAGAAACTAATGAAATAGATGTTGGAAATAGCTCATATATATATATATCATACTCTAATTCAATATCATAAACTATTGTTATACTATATAATATTAAGCATATAAGGTGTGTGTGTAATTTCTCAAACAAAATAATATGTTTTTTAGGAAAATTTATCACATGGATGTTCATGAGTAAAAATGAGGCTGGAATAAAATTATAATATTTTTGGTCTAATAAAAATGGTTGGTATAAAAGTTGAGATTTCTAGTTGATTTTCTAGAATAAATCATTCTAGATGTAGAAGACTACACTTAATAAACCATACAAAAATAGTGTTATAGAATGGATGAAGATAATGTCAAAAAAAGGATCCTAGATAATTAGGATATATTATAGTTTCCAAGAAGAGTTTTGGGTTAAATAAATCAATTTTTTGTCATAAAACATGAATTAAAGTCTATCCATAAAACTATGGTTGGATATTTTTTTATGAACTATAGAATTATAAAATATATTATGTTTCTCACATATAATTCATCAAATGTGTTTCTTATTTCATTATTGTTTCTAGGGAAGGGAAAGCTATATGCTAAGTTCTGAAAATTTTAATTTTTTATAGTTGAGAGTAAATTTTGTTTAGGCACTGGGATAATGAACTATAGGTGTTCATGAGATGTTCGAACATTATCTTCAATGAGAAGATCATGTGGAAGGATCAGAACCTGATTGAAGATATAGTATTAAATAAATAATCAATAGACCATTTCATGATTGATCTGAATATATAAGTTATGTTTAGTTGATTAAGTACTCAGTTTTTGGAAATAATTGATAGTCAAAAAAGGTTTTTTGAATTATATCATATACTAGAGAAATTTCTAAGGCAAGATGTACCAGAATTATCAACATAATAAAAATGTTTTGGAATATTTTCATAAAATAAAGTGTCAAAGGAGGAAAACCATAGGTTGTTTCTAGTTTTCCTACCATTATTAGTTTTATAGTGAAAAGGTTAAGTGACCAATTTCAATACTTTCCTCTAATGGATTGTGGGGAACTTGAGAACCTAGAAGTGATTTAAAGTCATAATGATTCAAGACATCTAATTTTAAAAATTAAGGTTCAAGTATATTCTTTTCATATTTCCAAAGCATGGGAGATAACTAAACATCCACTTGGGAAAAGAGAACATGAGGAAAATATATCTACCAGTTTAAGAATAAAGCTGGTTGTGGGAAATAGTATAGGGAAATGTTAGTTAATAAAATATTTCAACCAATGTAAGGTGAGTGCTTCAATGAAATATTTTCTCTTCTTTTTAAGAACACAATAAAAAATATTGTTATTTTAATGGTTGTAGAGGGAGTATTGAATCTTGAAAAATTATAATTATTGATGAAATTTATTCATGATGAATTGGAAGAGGAAGTATTTATAAATGGAACCAAAAGTTTTTTGAAAAATAAAATATAAATATTATTTTTCAAGAATAAGTGGAATTATTATAGGATGAAGAAATAATATAGGAAATAAAACGAGATATTTGATTCCTTCATGGAATAGAAAGGGTTTTTTTAGGAATGGGGATATTTTTTCTACCAAAAGGTGTTTGATGATGGAAGCATGATCATTCTTCTATTATCAATAGATTATATGATCGTGGTGAGTATATATATAAAATGGATTTTGGATCTAAACCCAAATTTTATTGGATGGTTTGAGATGAAAATTCTCAATAGACATAATTTTTTTTTGGAGGTTTTTGGATTAGAAGTGACTAGAAGATTGAAACATTGGACTTTCTTCAATGAGAAAGCATTTTAATGTTTTTGGAAAGTTTCAAATGTATGAGTCATATTTTTTAACTAACCTATTCGTTGAAAATTTTATTTTATTCCAATATATAGAACAAATAATTAAGTATGAAGTTAACTACACTAAGAAAAGTACGGATGAATTAGTTTTAGTATGTTTAATGAATTCAATGGAATGCAAAATGTTATTAATTTCTCATGTAGTGGGAATTATAGATAGGTCATAGAAAAATACCATAAAAGAGCATTGATAAGTAGTGAATTGGATCCTATAGTATCTCAAAGGATTATAAAACATTCCATGGATTTTTTGAATGGATAAACCATTACATATTTATGATGATGTGGACTACTTAAAACAATTCTACCCATGAAGATACATTTTTTTATTTGTTTTACCTACATATAAATGGTTATGAAATAGCTGAAATAACTAGAACCAGTAGTTGTACTATAAACCATGTAATATGAGTATATTATTGAAAAAAAATTATAGAAGGAGTTTATCTTATATAAGGGTTTGTTAGATGAACTCAAAAAAATCATTGGAAAGAAACCTTGTTCGGTGATTATAAAAATATCAATTTAATTAGGAATTTAATTTCTCACCCATGAACAAGACATATTACACTAAAGTATATCTTCATCTTGAATATTAGGGAAAAATAACTGTTAGATCTATAAAAGGACAGGGAGAGTCATAATCAAGACGAAAAGTTAAAAAGGTAATCATTTGGGAAATTATAAGATGATATTCTATCGCAGTTAGACTTAGATGATAGAAATGAAAATTAGAGGATATGTTTCACTGTATATGAGTTAAAAATGGAATAAGGTGTTATAGAATGAAGGAAACAAGTAACCCAAAATCCAATTTTTTTGGTTTAAATCTTTGAAGAAGTCTTCAAGTGGGAGATTGTCTAGTTATTTTGTTAAATACTATATTTTATGTTTTATCTTTTTTCATTAGATAGAGAGGTTTCATAAACTAGTTTCCAAATGATATGGTTTTGGAGGAATTATAATCTTACATAATTAGTGTAACATGTGAGCTATAAATGAGGGGTTCAAAAGATACTAATTAATGTGATTTTGAAGTGGTGGATCATATTTTAGATGGTGAATAGATCTACCTGGTGAGGGTGAGTTCCAATTTATTTCACATGATTGTTGTTTATGGAAGAGTAAAAATATCATATGGTGGTTGAATTGGGTTCACTGGAAGGATTGGATTACAAATTATTTTGATAGGTTACTTAATTGATTGTTAAAAAACAACATTTTTTACCTTATTTTTCAGTTGAGTAGAGATCTTATATTTTTTAGCATGTAAATTTTGAAACCTTTTCCTATTCTTCTCTCCTAATTAAAATAATTCAGTGTTCCTCTCATTCATTATTGTGATTTTTTGGCTACATAAATTTCATTTTTTATTTTGTGAGTGTGTTTTTTGTTCTTCAACTTATGTTGTTATATTATAAAAAATTATAATGATATCATGGTGATTTGGAACACAAAATATGATCTTAGTTCCTTTTTTATGAAATTAACATTTGGTGTCACTTATTTTGGAACATCTAATTATATTCCATAGTTGGGATTCAAGAAAGTTATTTCACAATAAGTGATTTTAATTCATGATAACTATAGTTAGAAAATAACGGTATCAAAGCATAGATATAATGGTATATTATTCAAAAAAATATCTTAGAGACTAAGGTTATCAAAAACCAAGAGGCACCCAAAAAATAGCCTAGGTAACCTATTTATATAGATACTTGAGTTTCTAGGTAGTTCATGTAGGAAAAGTGATCAACATGATCGGTTGTAGGATATTGGTATGTTGTTCCCTATAGGATCCTATGACTATTGTAATTTTTTATTACATGTTTTTTATGAATTTTGATAATCATTTTCAAGGATAATATATATGTGTATCTGATTTTTGGTAATTATTTTTCTATATACAAGTCATTTTGAATGTGATTTCCAAATGTTTTTAAAATTATTTTATTTAAAATTAATTTAATTGAAATTATTTAGGATTATTTTTTAAAAAATGTTATTACTGAATCAGTATAGTTTGAATGGATTCACATAGACATAAAATTTAGATCATATGTTTTCATGTTTGTGATCTTAGTCACTGAATTTTATCTTACTTTCTTATGAGATTTTCATATTTTATTTTAGTCTTATAGAGATGAATATCTATAAATATTATTTTTTTCAAGTAAGTGTCAAGGAACTTATGAGGTTATAATGTGCAAGCTTAAGAAGTTAAGAACATTAAAAGTGTTCATAAGCTCTTGAACAAACTGGTTTAATAAGGGTAGTTTTGTGGGAAGGGGTTTGATTAAGAGTTCTATAAGGATGTGGATAATGGTTCTATCTTTTATAATTAGAATCATAATATCCATATAGGTGATTTTTAAGTATAAGAAGACAAATTTGGGTTTCTTATGATAAACTATATATTCTATTTTTTATGCACCCCTAAGATACCAAAGGTGTAACACTACTTACATGCTTAGGAGACTTACTCTTAAATGGTGGGAGATAATTGTGGAAGTAAAATTCTATGAGAACCATACATGGTTTGGATTTTATAAAATATTCAATTAGTAATTCTATTTTAAGGTATTAAATTTTAGGAAAGATAAAGAGTTACTATAGTTAGATTAAATGAACATGATTATTCAATATTATGTTACTTTCTTGATTAATTTTGTGTGTTTTGTTCCATGAATTATCCAAAAAGATTGTATATTTTAAGGAAGGAATAAGTCAATAATTTTATGAAAGATCATATCAAGGGGGATTCTTATTGATTTAATAATCTATATTGTTGTGGTAAATTACGAGGATTTGGTTAAGGATAAAATAATGGATGAGAATTGAATTAATGTTTTTATTATCCTACCTAAGGGATGAATTCATTTTTTAGATGGAAGAAAAGATTGTTTCGTTATTCTAATAAGGTTTATAGGGAGAGGAAGTCGAACAGTATGGGTTATTTTTCAATAAAGAGGCATATTGGGTGTTCCTAGTGTGGTCGCATAGAACACCTAAAGTCTTACTATCATAATGTTCCTAAGTAATGTCATTAGTTTTGTAAGCTTGGGAATAAAAATATTTTTATATTTTTTTCTCTCAAAGATATTATGATATAGGTTTTACGTAGTTTAAGGGATTAATAATGTTAATTGAAAGTTCAATTTAGACTAAAAATGAATCACATTTGAGGATGGGTGGTAATCCTCCGTAGAATCATGGTAGGAAGGGTCAGGGGATGTTTTTCAATACAAAAAATCTATTATATGAGTCATACGTATGACCTTCCATATTGAGAGGTACCCTAATTATTTATTTAATATGGTTACTATTGTTTAATATATAGATTAATCTCATTCATTTATTTCTATGTGACTAGTAGATCAATTGAAATTTAATGGGGCTTTGATGTATAATTCCCTCAATATTGAGATAAAGCATATGGAAATGGTTGAGAGGGGGTTCATGTATTAGTCTTATTTCATTCTTATCATTGATATGTAAATATTATGATAGATCTTGGTTATGGTGATGAACACATTCAATGTTGAAATTAAGATATATTTTATATTGAATTCATGGTCCATATTGACTAGAATGAGAGAAAGGACTCCTTACCTCACTTTATGGTAGTGTTAACACTTTTCTAGTAGAGTTGAAATTTGTTTTTTTAGGAAAGGATGATTTTTAATTACCCTATCACAATAACATATCAAATAGATAGTTTAGTTATTATACTAGTACAATTCCTAGAATCATTACAGTTACCAATGTTGGTGGAATTCTTTTTAGATGTATTTAGATGATTTCTATAGACTTATTCTATATATAGAAGTGGATACCTCTATTTATTTGATAAAAGGGGTGATTTATATCTCATTTCAATCATATCATACAACAGATAGTGAGCTATGAAATGTAAATATCATATTATCGGATTTAGTGGGAATGATATTTATTCATCCAAGTGTTTCTTTTTGTACATTATTTTTCAATTTACGAATAAATATGATTATAGATTATGATTTTTCATTGACAGGATAAATATGAATTAGGTAATGGTGATAAATAAAAACCATTTCCATTTAATCAAAAATATGTTTGATTAGTTTAATGGAGATATGATCATATTGAAGATTAATTTGTAATTATGATATAAACTTTTGTGGTTGGAGGAGGTAGAAATTATAAAGACAACATTCAGTAGCATATTTAACTATTGTGAGTCTATGATAATTCCATTTTGGGTCACCAACTTCAGTTTTATAATTATGTTATTGATTAATCATTTCATCAATCAATATATGTAATTTTTGCATAGTATTTTTGGATGAATTTTTTTATTTATTTGGACTCAAAATATTATCCAAGATATGAATTGAAATATTTTTTCTCGTTTTTAGGAGAAATATTTTTATGAAACGTAATTTAAATTTTAGGTTTGAATTTGGTAAGTGAATTAATTGGGTTATGTGATTTCTAAGAAGGATTACATTGTAGATCATTAAAATGTTTTTGGCATTAATTGTATGAGAGATATCTAATAACTTCTTTGAGATTTAGATTTTACTCACATTGGAAGTATACTATCAATAGTTCATTCAATATTTTTTGAGTTATTTTCCAAAAATATAGAATAGGATGAGAAATCAGTGATGTTTTAAGGGTATGAGAAGTTCCAAAGATGTTTTGAGGATCTTAATAAGTGGATGAAATATATTATAACATTGACCTTTTCTAAATTTGATTATGGTTTACCAGTGTTTTGTGATACATCTAGGATTGGAATGGGGTGTGTGCTCATGTTAGGGGATAATTTTATCACATATAATCAATGTATCTATAATAACATTATAATAGTTTTCTAATATATGATATATATTTATCAGATATTGTTCATTCCTTGATTATTTGGAGACATTAACTATTTTTTGAGATGTTCATGGTGTATTTAAATCACAAATGCCTGAAATACATCCTATATTAATAGAATTTGAACTTGAGATAGAAAATATGGTTTGGGTATCTCAAATTTGTTTATTTTTTTTACTATATAAACTACGAAAATGTAATTTCATAAAAGATTAATTGAGTCTGAATGTTTGAGCTGTGAATAAATTTGATGATTAATGAATGCTAATGGGTTCAATGGTACATTTTATCTGGAAAATCATAAATATGTTACTAGTATGATGTCACATCAGATCAATTTATTGATTTCATTTTTTGGCTATATAAAAGAATAAAATGGATTGATTTATAATATAAAAAGATGAATGATTTCATAAATGGTGGGGAGATAGTGAAAAGATAGAATCTATAAATGGACTCCATAATCCTTTTCTAGAACAAAGTTGTAGTACAAGTGAGTCTGGGTAATGATGTTATGTGTGTGTTCCATAACTCTATTTGGTATGTTTATACATAGTTGGAAAATATGTATCATGATAGCATGTAAATATTATAGAGGGTAGATATTAGAAGGGATGTGATTGATTATGTCTCTAAGTGATTTACATTTTAGAGGAAAAATGTGATTCATCAGGGACCTATGGATATTTTGTAGCCTTTTTCTAGGTTGATATCGATGTGGGAATAAATTAGAATGGTTTTTTACTTAATTCCCAAATTCACCATGTAAGAATTGTGTGATAAATCTCATTTGGACCAGTTTACAATGTCAACCCCTTATTTATAAATAAAAGAGGAATTATTAGTGGATGAAATGTGTAATTTTTATTTGTTAAAGGTTATTATGATATGGGTAGTTCATTAATCTATCATTTTTGAAAAATTTCATTTTTATATTTGATATTTTTGTGAGTTTTGAAAAATTTTATGTGTACACAATTGAATATAATGTTGATACTAGTATCATTTGAAAATTTAGGACATAAATAAATTTTAGTTTCATAATTGGTGTAATAGATGACATATCATATTTAGCAAATCTAGATGAATTTTTTAATGTCTTAGATATAGAGGAATTCTTATCCTGATCATCATCGATGATCATTGGAGTTTTTGGTTAGGGATTGTGTTTTCTTAAGTGTTTCTCCATGGTTAAGTCGCATATGATTTAGGTAGTGATGGAAATTAGCACCTCATTATATGTAATCAATTGAATTTTTTTATAGAATCGAATATCTGGATTATATCTTGGAGTTTATAGTGAAATATATTCTAAAAAAATGTAATTCATGTCTATCAACTAAGGAAGTATCAGTGATAATCACCTCACATTATTTCTTACAATGCAGTGTATTTAAAGATATATGTATCCTTTTAGAATAGACAGTAAGGATATTGAATATATATTTTAAGACCCTAAGTGGTTCTATTATTAATTTGGCTAGGGGTTTATGGAATCATGGTCTAATTTAGGAGTTTTGGGAGATGGTTCGTCATATATTGTTGTTATGGACATTATTGTTCAAGAATATCAAAGACCAATGAATTATTGTGATGGAAATTCTGATAGTATGGATAATTTTGGCATATAATGTTTTATAGATAATTTCTTTTCAATATCATGGTTTCTTTTGGACTTGGATTATACTTTTGAGGGTATAGTAAGAGCTGCATGATAGAGGAGAAAGATCGTAGGGACTTTATAGTAGGACCATACTCTCTGGTGTGTTAATAAGTTATAAGTACACTGTTAAGGAATAGTTTTAGTTAATAGTGTTTCAAGATCATAAACTTGTATCTCTTACTAGTCAGGTTCACATGGTTTGTGCATTGTCCTCATTGACCATGTATTCAATTTTTTATCTTATATTTAGAACTTTGAAACATATTTAACCACACACAAGCCCCTATTAAACCCCATAAAATTACATGGAATTACTCTTGGGCTTCATTGGAGAAAATTTCAAGATTCTTCATCACCTAAAAATTTGTTTTCCCATTGGATTTATCAGATATTTGCTGAATATGTGGTTTGATCTTAGTGATCTCATATTTTATTTGATATATTTATTTCTCTCATTATATGTTTCTTTTACATTGGATAGTTCTTATTTTATGATTATATCAAGGGATATAGATGTTGTTTTTGAATAATTAATATAAAATCATAATATATTTTTTTCAAGGATTTATGGTTTAAATAATGATTTATAACATCATACATATAGTTATTATATCAACATAATTATCTAAAGTAACAATCTCTTATTAATTTTTTAGGGGATTATGATTCCTTAGGGTTTGATTGATTTGATTATTAGATGTTTTCCAACAATGTGTGATTTAATAATTATTTATTATAATTGATTTTGATTTTTTATTATATTTGATTTAGTTTTTTGGATTTTTTTTATAACAATTTTATTTGGTTGGTAATTATTTATTTGTTTAAACCATGGAATTTTACATTAAATAGTATTTATTGAAATATATTTTCAGGAAATCATAAATTTTTTATATTTATGATTTTATTATAATAGATTAACTTGGGTTGATAATTTTTTATATTTAAAACATGCTCAATTATTTGAACTTATAGGGTATGATAAATGAAAGGTAAGTGTTAAGTATTGATGGAAGGGTTGAGTATTTTGGGTGGATGGGAAATACCATGATTTTTTTGGGATACAGATGGGATGGGGTATAAATTTAGGAACCACTAAGGTAGTTGATGACTTATAATAGGTTTAGGATATTATCATAGGATGAAATTTTTGTTATGTGAATATTTTTACTAATGTATCCTTTGGATATATTTGATTCTTTAAGGTTGTAACAGGGAAGGGTTAACAAATTAGGGAAATTATTAAAAGTATGATTTGTTTTATGGATTTGAAATTATCCAGCCTGAGATAAACTATTTTATTATAAATGTGAAAATAGTTTTCAATGGAATTGACTATATAACTAAGGATTGGTCTATATAAGAATTAATGCAAGTCATTTAGGGTAATCTTACGAGTTATTATTATTCACCATGACCTAACCATGTTAGTGTGCATGTAGAAATATTTTATCATGATGTTGGTAATAGAAAGAATTTGATGTTCATGTGAGATATGTCTTAAGAGATATGCTCATTATGGATTTGGTAGTGCCAGGGTGTAAATTGGATAAGGTCTCAGAACATTAACATAGGAAGTGTGTCATTAGAGTGGTTATAATATCATGTCAAGAAATAAGTCTATTTATATATTTTCCACACTTTATTTATTTCACTATAATTTTTTATTTTAATATTGATTTCATTTTTAAATGACATTACATTTCTTCTATATTATGTAGTTTATTTGAGGTCAAATGATTTCTTTTTGATTAAAATCATCCATCAGCAATAGTTTTTATCCTTTAGGGATCTTTCAATTCTCTTATGGCGTTGTGGTAATCATATATGAGGTCTCAGGATGTATGCTCCTATGTGGGGGTCATCAAAAAAAGACATCTCATTTTTTAACGGCCTGAAGGCCTTCAAGTTTTATTTATTTTTCATAATCACCCTTTTATGTAATGAGGGGGAACCCTTACAAGGCCCATAAGCTTGGACACACATAATATGTCTTGGAGGCCTTAGAGGAATTCATCCCAAACAAACTAATTGAAACAACAAATCACTACAAAATATCTCGTTGTCATATCTCCACCTTTACAAGGATAGTTGGATAGTTTTCATGTGTAGAGAAGCATAAGTCTGGTACCGATGGAAATTCCATACCCTCTCATTATTCCAATTCTGGCTAGCTCTACTCTGGTGAATGTTCCTGCTTCTGAATCCTTGTCCGGAGCCTTATTCCTAAAAGTATGGTCGGTTTCATCTAAATTACACATGTCCCAAAGTCTTTGATGTGTCCCAAAGTCCTTGAGGTGGCCCAAAGGCCTTGAGGTGCCCCAAAATCCCCACTAGCCCAAAGGGCCTGAGTGACCCAAAGTCCTCGCTAGTCTGAGGACCAAATCAGTGGTTCGAGGGCTGAAACAAGTGAATAGTTCCTATTGCTACAATACCAAATAGTATATGCTTCAGTACCTATTATAGTGATGCTATAGTACATGCTATAGTGCTTCTACAATAACCCAAAAATATACCTCCACCCATAATTGAACTCAGGTCTCTTGGATTCACTTGGAGAGTCCTCACCAACTCGGCCGAGGCTCATGTGAAAAAAATAGACATCTCATTAATTCATGGTTTATAATTGATAAATAATCACATATTATGAAAATAAAATATTATATATTTATGTTTTTCATTTCATATATTTATGTATTTTTTATCTAAGTTAAATGATGAGTGGGAATATAATTACATATCCCCAAATTCATGGGATAATGATTGATCTCTAGATATATTATTTATGAAGTATGGTTGAGTAATTATATCCATCGTGATATGGTATTAAAAGGTAGACTTATTCTATGTTTTATTTATAGTTAATATTTAAAATATGATTATGATTTACAAATTCACCTATTTTATATGCCTCATGAAGTTTATTGAATTCCCCTCATGATCTTTATTCCTTATGTAATTTCTTTAACATTGTACATGGAATATTACATTGTATATTATTAATATTTTTATTTATTTTATAACTGATCGAATCATATTTTATACTTTTTCATATTTATCCATTTTTATAATTTGTATTCCCAATATTTCATATTTATTTTTAATCCCATGGAAACTATAACTTTTATAATGTAGTAAAAATATTTTTGTTTCTATATGCATGTTATCCAATCTTATAAAGAATATTCTATTAAAATATATTATATTATTTGTTTCATATATTTCATTATAAATTTCCAATAAGACTAAAAATGTGATATTTAAGGTCAAATAAAATTTAGTAATAATGTATGCTAGAAAATGGAATGAACGTTATTGTTAAACTATATCTGGAAGAAAGAATATGGATTGTTCCATCACTCATAGAGAATTGGTTAGGGACTAATATAATGTTTTTTCTATGCCCAATAACAAAGTATATTATCCAATAAAATAATCTCATTTCTCACCCACATCATAAGAAACCCAATAAGAGTATTATAAATAACATTCATAATAGATGAGTAAGTCCCTACTTCCTCTAAAATAGCATATAAAGAAGATACAAGTGGTTAAAAAAGAATGTGAATAAATAAACCCAACAAAAATGGATTTTTTTCTTCATTTTTTATGTTAACGAATAAATAAATAAGGAAAAAAGTGATTTCATAAGTAAAAGGAAAATGAATAGTACTTCACAATATAGCCAAAATGTACCATTTAACTATTGTAAAAATAAAATATATTTGAAATTAAATAACTGTATTTTTAATTAACATCTCCTTTAAATATTTCATCCCCTACAATAGACAATCCTTGTTATACCACACTCTCTTAAATAATATAAACCTCCACCAATTGAAGAACAAGGGTATATGAAAAGAACGGTAATTCCATCAATAGTTTATACAATATTTATTGATTTTGAATAGAATTTTCCTTAAGAATATTATGTAACGGAATAATATATTCCAATATAAATCATATAAGGAAACCAATTTCAATTATTTTCTTTTTCATTCTCAATGGTTTTCTATATCTCATTAGATTTATATTATATTTTTTCCATTCCCATGAAAATCATCATTATTTTATAGTAGAAGTAAAATGTGAAAATTTGAATTATATTACGATATATATATATATATATATTTATTAAAATATATTTTAAAAAATATATTATTTAATGTGTGTACAATTGAATAATCTATAAATTTTAGAATAATCATCAATATTTAAGGATTTAATAGTTATATACATCAATTCGCATGATATATACCCCCTATTAATATCACTCCACTATTATAATAAATAAATCTATTCACACCAAACTTATAAGATTATTCTCTTTAACGAAGTCAAACCCTTAAAGAATATAAAATGACAATAGTAGTATCACTTGAATCCTCCAATATCATGTTTCTTTTCTTTCATTTTCAAATTAACACTCAGTTTCCTTGACTCAATCATTATAAATATTTTTTGTATTTAAAATATAGAATGGGTATGAGCAGAAACAATATTCTATATATTACCTTCTTGAACTATGAAACATATTCAATTAGAAATTTAGCTATGAATTATTCTTAACAAAAAAAATATTTTGTAGAAAAATTATTTTCATGGGAAATAATTTAAATAATTATGCATTTTCTTATTTTTAAGATCATGAGTTTAGAATATTTACATAATTTTGCAACAATAATCCTTCAAAAATTCATCTTTAGTAAAAAAAATTTGACACATGATGTAGTTTGAGTAGATGATGTATTGAAATTTTTATTTTATTTATACTTTTGTACATATGTGTGTGTGATGGGAAGGAAAATAAATAAATTAAAGTAAGTTAAAATTTTATTATCCTTTTATAGTCACCATCCATTTTAGTGTCCTTTTTATAATAATAATCTCATAAGGTGATTAATATTTAGGATTGAGTTATTAAATTGGTTTGATGGTTAAACAAATTTTAGCTTACATATCATCTCATGTAATTTATTAGTTGTTTATTGGTTATAAAAACAATTTTTGGGGGACAATTTATGTTTTAAATTGGTTTTTAAGGTTTAGTTTTAGCATAGGATAGTTTAATTTATTTTATTACCTCTAGATAAGTCAATGTGTTCAATAGCTTCCACAACACATAGAACCACAATAAAAAATAACCATGATATGTTTAGACCATTAAAACTTAGTCATTTAATTAACAATAATGAATATGGGTAAGTTCATTATGAAAATTTTATAGAAATAAAAAAGTATACTTTTATTATAAATGAAATCCAATTGGTAATTCTAAAATGACTAATAGAAACATTTTATTCTTAAAATGTATTTGTTTGAAAATTTCTTTTTTATTTCATGAATTAAAACCTATGATTTATGATGATAAAATATATTTTATATGAATAATTTCTTAATACTAATTTAATTAGTTAATGATAAGAAACATGAATAGGAATTGTAAATATTCTTAAAAAACTATTTTCTAATAAAAAATTGTTCATTATATAGATTTGTTTTATTTAAAAGTTAAGTGTCTAAAATTTAAAATTTTAATTTAAAAAAAATTATCTTTTTTATTAATAATAACAAAATACTATTAGGATAATTTTTTTATTTTTTCTAAAAAGTATGATTTTTAGTTAAAAATACTATTTTTTAAGAATAACCCAAATTTTATGACATTATTACTATATAAGAATGAATTTGAAATTAATTGATACTTTTTTGGGACGAAAAATATATTTTATATTTGGACTTTTAATTTAAAAAATATGAGTTTAATTTACAAACCCATATTTTATATTTTAGAACATAAGTAATATTTTCTCAAAAAACAATTTTAATAGATTATGAATTTTTATTTTAAAATAACATTTTATCAATTTTATAACTTTAATAAAATGAAATGGATGTAAAATAAAGAATTAGTGGGTACAAATTATCAAATAAGGACCAATTTATTTCTAGAAATAAATATTAAGAAACCTCAGGTAAACCTAGTTACCATAGAAAAAGATAAAATTGTAAATGAAATAAATCAAGGGGTAAAAGAATTGTAAAATTAAAAAACATGTCCATAATTGAGTGTATGTGGTTTGGGTCAACATTATATCTTTTAAAATCTTTTATTTATTAATTTTTTATCCAAATTACATGTTTAACATGATCTCCCTTTATATTAAGTTGAAATATTCACAAAAATTCTATTCTCTCAACTTATAAAAGGGCCCTCTCACTACCCCTTCACAACACTCCTAAAACATTAGTTTCCTAAAAAAACACAACATTTTTTAATTTAAATGGAATAATCTTTCACTATATTGATATTTTGGTCAAAATATATTCATATATTCCTTCTATTTCCATTGGATCTTCCAAGTAAATCTCAAAGTGATCAACGTGAGTAGCCATTATTACTTAACTACATTCTTTTCTATTTTTATTTTTAAATTAAAATTTTTAAATTCATATATAATTAAATTAGTATTGGTCATACACTTAATTTTATTCTAATATGGGATCAATAATTAATATTTTCCCTTTCTTATTAAGAAAAAAGAAATGGGTATTCATGAAATGTGGGGACTACAACATCCACAACACATTGTGTTTTTCTTTCATTCACCACCATACAAGAATTGAATAAAAGTAAAATTTAATAACTAATAATTATATTTATATCATTTTTGTGATTTTTGAATAATAATCCATTTTACTCCTTTCTCCCATTCTATGAAAAATAAAATCATCCAACATGTGTAAGTGTTGACTATGTCCTCCATGGAATGATTGATTTTTATTTCAATTTTCTTTTCCACCTTACATGGATAGAAAGTAGGTTGGTGTTAAAGGATAAATATGATTTTTATGATATTATTAATATTATCTAATGAAACATTTTACATAAAATTAAGGATATGACCAATAAATGATAATAATTAATTCAATCATTTAAAATGAGCAAAATAAGAGGAAAATGACATCTTTGTTCTAAGTAATTAATTAAAATAAATTATATTATCATTTAAATTATTTAAAATTATTATATATCACACTATTAATCATTAAATAAGATCATTTTTATTATGGAATAAGGATATTACAAAAAATAATATCATATAAATTCATTAAATCAAGGAATGTTCATGTTTAGGAAAAGGGACGGGTTGAGAGAAGTTGCTCTCTCTATCACTAAACCGGTGGTGGATTAGGGTATGGAAATGGGCATTATTCCCCCTAGCCACTTATAAAACCACTGGTTCTTCAGAATCTGGGCTCCCAGATCTCAAAAAATGGGTCTGGACTCAAAATGTAATCCATAATTCTTCCAGAACGTTAGCCCTGGACAGTAGGCGAGCCAAAGGTCGAGCATCCGTACTGTTAGGGGGTTCTTTTAAATGTGAAAGAGGAAAAGGGTCCAAATAAAGGGGACAAAAAGTGTGGAGGTTTGAGTGATGGGTTGTTTGAATGGAATCCAACACTCTTGAAATTACGCCACTATGGTGGAAACACATTAGGTCCGCGCATCAGTCTGATTGGGGATCGAACTTACTTTCGAACAGGATGCCGCCATGGTGTAAACACATTATGTGGGAGAATTGGTGATAAAACACTATTTTGTTGAATATTCAATTGATAATAATGATATAATTTCCTAACATTATGCTAAATATGTTCAATTATGGAATATTTGGGATTATATCATTCATTTTCAAATTTGATGAAAATTTCAGTTTTACCATTTTAAAATTCACAATATTATTTTGAACATAAATAAATTTATTTGAATTATTTGAACATTTTATTTTATTAATGTGTTCTTGACATAAGTTTCTACAACTTTAATTTAGGATATTGTAGCTAAATCATGCATTTGGTTGGTGAAAATTGGCCATGAAGTCAAAGTTGGGATGGACTCTCCATATTAGACATGGGTTCTATATTTGGGGCATAACTTCTTCATCCTTACTTGTATTAGGCCCAAATTTTTATAGGAGATGTAGGACTCATTTTCTCACTAATAATCCATCTGGAAGGACTGATGATTCACGCTTTTTGGTGGTCAAATGGGTGGTGCAATTTGTCATAAAATATTTGGCCGAGATTCCCCATTCACACTTAAAACCACTTTGAACCTAGCCTCCCCACAACTCTTTAAATTGATTTTTTTCTCATTTGGTGGGGTTGGGATGTGCATTAGGATATTTAAGGAAGAGGAGAATTGGTTTCACCCAAATTATCCAACCGTTGTTAGATGGGTATCTCTTGAAGTAAGGATCCCCTCATTGAAGCATTCTTCTATTCTTCTTATTATAATGTTTTAATTTGTGTAATAAACTTATTTACCATCCATCCAGCGTTAATTTTTTTTCTTTTATAAAAACTTTTAAGGGATAAGTGATACCCCTCACATATTACACGTTTCATCTCCAAATGACATGATAGAGTAATAAACTTCTTTGTTCTTCTTTTATTTATTATATTTTCTTGTCTTTTGTTCAGTTTTCTTTTTCTATACTATTCTTATTTGGGCTGGAATTCAAGAGTAGAAACAATATTGGGTTATATACTTTCTAACCCCTTTTGAATGAAAAACATTTCTACGATGACTACACTGCCAATGGAAGAGTAGTTATTTTTAGTAATTGATCTATCTCTTACCTTCTTCGTTCATTTATTTTGAATCAATAAGCTACTATAATTCATATAATATGATTCATTAATTAAGTTTTTGTATTATAAGAAACTATGTGATCAATTGAACAATTAACCCAAAAACACGTGAGGTCAAGATTTTGTGTAAATTGTGAGAGCGTGAATTTAATCGGTAATACAAGCCCACGCCGGATAAGTTTTTAGAGTTAAAATATATTCCCTAAACTCAATTAATACTCATTTACAGAATGGATATGTTCTCTAATTATCCACTGACCATAATATAACCTTAGAACATCAATTAATCCAGGATATTGTGATTTTGTGTTCTGAAGCTATCCTTGGGTTTAAGTAATTTCATCTTTGTGGTTAAGTTAACTCCCATAGGGTTAGAGGGTCAACCAATTAGGGATCATAATTAATTGGATATTAATTTAAATGATAATTATTAATAATTAAATGAATGAGTAGAGTTATATCAATTACGCCTTTTAAAATAGTTTCTAAAAAACATATTCATGTTGCATCTTTTTAGTCGAACTTCATTTCAAAATTAAAAACCAAAAAATGCAATCTTCTTCCATCAAAATTCTTATATTTTTATAAACGATAAAAACCCATTCCTTTAAAGTATTTTTTTATTCTATTATATTTTATTTTTATAATACCTTTAAGATGTTTTTTTCATTTACTTCCTCCTTTGAGAGACGACCATGGTCATCCACTCTGATGCACCCAAGTACCCAAAAAATCATACTTCATTTAAGATCGCCCATGACAGAACCTTTAAAATTGGCATCATTTCTAGGGAGGCAAGTAATTATTTCAACCAATTAGAGGTATTTATTTTATTTTACGTTCTATTCTATTCTTCTCTTATTTCTTTTTTCTTTACCAAATCTATTTTTTTTCTTTTTTTCTTATTCTTCTTCTATTATTTTCTTCTTATTTTTGGACCATCAACTCAAACTTATCATTTTTATTTTACCATGGTCCAATTTCCTTCTTTTCATTCTTATTTGATTTGTGACATGAACTAATCCCAAATATTTCCTAGATCTTGACCCTGACATTGAATGCAACCTTAAGGCTCGAATCAGACATTCTCAGTCTATGGGAAGTTTCAACATTCAACTAATAGAAGAATTACTCCACTCCAAGAACCTTGAAATTGTAAACACTTCTATTTTGAAAATAAAACAAGATCCAATGAATGATGGAAATAATAATGAAGTTAATAGAACCATTCGAGAATTGGATTCACCTAATATTAATTATCAACCAAATTATATTGCATACCCGAATCTCAAATCGGACTTTGAATTGAAATCTGGGTTAATTCATCTTCTTCCAAAGTTTCATGGATTATCTGGTGAGGATCCAAACAAACATTTAAAATAATTCAATGTAGTTTGCTCAAACCTTAAACCAAGAAATGAATCTGAATATCTAATCAAACTAAGGGAACTCTCATTTTCACTTGATGGAGCTGCAAAATAATAGATGTATTATTTACAACTTGAAGATTTCACATGTTGGAATGATTTGAAACGTATTTTCTTGCAGATATTTTTTCCAGCATCAAGGACCAATTACATTCTTAAATAGATATCAGGGATCAAGGAACCACAAGGGGAGTCAATGTATGAGTAATGGGAGCGATTCAAGAAGTTGTGTGCAAGCTTCCCACATTACCAAATTAGTGCGAAACTCCTCATACAATACTTCTATAAAGAACTCACACCTATATAGAGGTGAATGGTGGATGTCGCGGCAGGAGGACCATTGGTGGAAAAAACATCAATAGCTACACATGCTTTGATTGACAAGATGACCCAAAACTTCAAACAATTTGGCGATCGAGGTACACCACATGTTAGGGGAGTACATCAGGTAAGTCCTTATTCTCTTGAGAATCATTTGATTGATACCAATTTAGAATAATTGACCACTATGGTGATGCAAAGTTATTTGTCTCAAAAGACATCTCAACCTACTCCTTCAAGGCCTTGTGACATTTTCACTAAGATAAGCTACCCAACTAACTTCTTCCCCTAATAATAAGAAATAGAAGATTGTGCATCAGTGATTCCTAGGAGACCATATCAGCAGCAGCAACAACCATATCCCTAAAATAATCTTGATTCATTTGCTAAAACATACAACCAATGGTGGAAGGATCTATCAGACATGAGGTATGGATTTGGACAATAATAAAGGCCCCCTTTTCAACAAAACATCCAGCTACCTCCACCTTACCAAAAGGGTTTCCAACAACCCTAAAGGTGATTTGAAGCTCAAGTATCAACAAGTCAACAAAAAAGTAATTATCAAACAAAGGTAGATTCTAAAATTGATGATATTTTAAGGAAATTGTTCTTAATCAATAGAATTAGCTGAAGAGTCATGGTTTAGAGATGAGGGAGTTAAAGACGCAAATGAGCCATATTTCCACCACCATCCATGAACTGGTATGTAAGAACTCTGGAAATATTCCTTCCTAATATACTCCAAATTTTAAGGGTAATATCAGTGCTATCACATTGATAGGTGGGAAGAAAACAATTGATATGCTTGAACCTATCATTCTACCATGATTCACCTCAACTCCAGAGAAGCCCCATTCAAAACCAGCTGATGAGAAACCCAATGAAAAAGATAAGGGTAAGAAAAATATTAATCATGTTCCTCCTAAACCCTTTCCTTTTTCAAACAGGGTAGTTCAAACCAAGAATATGGCTTAAGAGGCAATGAAAAAAGAAGGTTTTGGACACATTCAAGCATGTGGAGATCAACATTACTCTACTTGAAGAAATCAAGAAAATCCCAATGTAATCAAAATTCTTAAAAGAACATTGTACCAATCGAAGAGGGCTCAAGGGAATTGAGAGGATCAATCGTGGAAGGAATGTGTTAGTGCTCATTTCACCAAATCTAGTAATTCCACCAAAGCGCAAGAATCCCGAGACATTAACTATCCCATGAACCATAGGGGAGTTTCACTTTTCTAATGCTCTTTGTGATTTGGGAGCTTCTATAAATGTAATGCCTCACTCTGCATTCTCTTTTTTGTTGGTTGGTGAGTTGAATCCAACGACAATAGTGGTGCATTTGTAAAATAGAGCTACAACATATCCAGTGGGAGTCCATGAGGATGTACTTGTCCGGGTAAAAGACATGATATATCTAGCATATTTCTACGTGCTTAACCTGGAGGATGATCAGGTATGTTCTCATGATCCCATTATCTTTGGTAGACCCTTCCTTAAAACTGCAAAAGCTATAATAAATGTTAATAAGGGTACACTTTCCATGGATTTTGGGGATGAAGTTGTGATATTAAATGTTATGGAATCCATGAAGTACCACTCAGAGGACTATTCTGCATTTCTTATCTCCCATTTTGAACCACCAAATAAAAACACCATGGAATTTTATTGTACTATGCTTTGGGAGATTATGATTATTGGTTCTAGTTTGATGTATAAGATCACTTCCACACCCGTTTCTAATGAACAAGCCTCTCATATATTTGATTTTGAAATGGATTCATATTCTGATTCTGATCAAGTGAACTTTGATTATGACATGGTTGTTGAGTATGCCGATGGATTTTATGTTTTATTCCCTGATTGTGATGATTTATGTTCTAATACCGATTCTCTTTGTACACATATTTAAGTTATTTCAATGTATCCATCCATACACCACCCCCCTACACTGAAACTCAATCTATTTACACTAAATCTCGAATACTCATACTTATTGATTGGTGAGAAATTAACTGTTATCATTTCTAACAATATCCCTTTTGAACATGAAGAAAAACTTTTGAATCAGTTTAAAGAGAACATCAGGGCAATTGGGTGGACCTTGGATGACATATCAGGTATTATCCTCTCCATTTTCATGCATATTATTCTTTTGGAGGATGGGGATAAATAGGTTAGCCATCCACAACGGAGACTGAATCCAACTATATTGGAATTTGTTAAAAAAGAAGTTGAATTTTTTCTTGAGGCATGTATAATCTTTCTCATTTCATATTATTAGTTAGTAAGTCCTATTCAGGTCATGCCTAATAAAAGTGGTGTTACAGTTGTTAAAAATGAGAAAGATGAGTTAGTTCTAATGAGGGTACAAAACAGTTGGCTTGTGTGTATTGATTATAGGAAACTAAATCATTCCACCCACAATGACCATTTTTCCATCCCATTTATTGATCAAATGTTTGAGAGACTTACTGGGAAGATACTTTATTGTTTCTTGGATGAAGTTTCTGGATATTTTCAGGTTCCCATTTCTCCAGAGGATCAGTAGAAGACAACATTCACTTATCCATTCGGTACGTTTTCCTACCGAAGGATGCTATTTGGACTTTGCAATGCCCTAGGTAACTTTGAGAGGCACGTGGTGAGTATTTTTTCTGATTATATTGAGACCTACATGGAGGTATTTATGGATGATTTTACAGTTTATGGATCATCATTTGTGAATGTATATGTAGTTTGGGAAAGGTGTTGAATCGTTGTATTGAGAAAAATCTGTTCCTGAACTTTGAAAACTGTCATTTCATGGTAGAGCAAGGCATTGTCTTAGGACATGTAGTGTCAAAACATGGGATTGAGGTTGATAGATCTAAGATATATATCATTTCATCCTTACAATATCATTCATGTGTGCGTGATGCTAGATCTTTCCTAGGTCATCACTAGTGCAGAAAACATTTTTTACGTCGGTTATTTTTCATTATTTACGTCGGTTTTTAGGCGACGTTATTACGGACGACGTTATAAATAACGTTTTTTACGTCGGTTATTTAAAACCCGACGTAACATCCCTAACATCACGGTGTTTATCACGTCGGTTCATTAATAACCGACGTGATAAATATGTGCGCGGGGGGTTTATCACGTCGGTTATTTTCTAAACCGACGTGATAAAACGCCTGGGATATCGTTTATCACGTCGGTTATGACATAACCGACGTGATAAACCCTTCCCCGGGCCTATTATCACGTCGGTTTCTTAAATAACCGACGTGATAAAAAGGCCTGGGAAACGTTTTAGCACGTCGGTTATCCAATAACCGACGTGGTAAATCGATTCCCAGGCCTTTTAGCACGTCGGTTATATTAAGAACCGACGTGATAATAGGCCCGGGAACGGTTTATCACGTCGGTTCTCGAAAAAACCGACGTGATAAACCCCTACCGATTTATTTATTACGTCGGTTATAAAATAACCGACGTGAAAGCGATATTTTTTTTTTAAATAATTGCACTGATCTCACCAAAAAGCAACCAGAAACCAAACAACAAAAATAACCATGCCAGCCCTCCCCCAAGCCCCAACTGAACCCCACCCTCATCTATACCCACCTAACAACCTGGCCAGCCCTCCCCCACCACATTGGAGCCCCACCACAACCCTTGGACACCCCCCCCCACCCCTTGGACAGCCCCCCCACCCTCATTTACACCCCCAAGACCCCTATTACAGCCTCAAACACCCATTGGACACCCTCCCACACCTTGACAGCCCTCCCAGACCCCTTGGACACCCCCCCCCCCCGACCCCTGGACACCCCCCCCCCCCCCCGAGCCCTTGGACAGCCCCAAACACCCCTTGGACACCCCTCCCATATCCCTTGGACACCCCCCACCCCTTGGACACCCCCCCCCCCCCCCACCCCTTGGACAGCCCCCCCACCCTCATTTACACCCAACCGGCCCCTTGGACAGAACTCCCAGACACCTTGGACACCACTCCCATATCCCTTGGACACCCCCCACCCCTTGGACACCCCCCCCCCCCACTCCTTCGACAGCCCCCCACCCTCATTTACACCCCCCGAACACTAGGACAGTCCCAAACACCCCTTGGACACCCCTCCCATATCCCTTGGACACCCCCCACCCCTTGGACACCCCCCACCCCTTGGACAGCCCCCCCACCCCCTGGACACCCCCCCCGACCCCTTGGAAACCCCCCTACCCCTTGGAAACCCCCCCATCCCCTTGGACAGCCCCAAACACCCCTTGGACACCCCTCCTATATCCCTTGGACACCCCCCCACCACTTGGACACCCCCCCACCCCTTGGACAGCCCCCACCCTCATTTACACCCAACGGACTCCTTGGACAGCCCCAAACACACCTTGGACACCCCTCCCATATCCCTTGGACACCCCCACCCCTTGGACACCCCCCCACCCTCATTTACCCCCCCCCCCCCCCCCGACCCCTAGGACAGCCCCAAACACACCTTGGACACCCCTCCCATATCCCTTGGACACCCCCCAAACACCCACCCACCCCCTTGGAACCTCTCCCCCCATACCAAAATCCAGACCAGAAAAACCATCAACAGTAGACAAAAACAAGAAGTAGAGAAAAATTAAACATTCACTTATATAACATTCAAAACTTACACTGTCAACTTCAAAAAAAACTAAATCCAACCTAAACGACTACGAAATACACAATTACATTGACAATATCCAAAATTACATTTTACATTACAAACAACTAAAAGTCAATCAAACCTGTAAAATAATTTGACCACTCCACTTGTAAGTGTATGATATCTTCAGCAGTAAAGGGTTGAGGTTCATCAAAAAGCTACAAAGGAAAAGGATAGTAGTCAACGTGTATAATGAATAAATCAAATTGAAATATTATGAGAAAGAGGAAATCTTACCAGGTCAAAACTCAGAACTGTCCCAGTTGTTATTATTTCATACATAAATCTTAACATGTAATATCTGCATTCGATGATGCCTTGTTACTCATGACATTTCTGTTTGAATGAGTGTAAATTCAATATATTATCTTTATGTAATAAATCAAAATGTAAAAATTATAAATGGATATTTACCTTCGCATGTACATATTTGATCTTGATAGGCAAAAGGTTGCCAAGGAGTTGGCCCAAGAAAGCTGAAAAGTGGACTCACTGAGTCCACCGGTCAGCCGGTGTGAGCTCACCGGCCAGCCGGAGGACCCAGGCAGTAGACTTGCCCACTGCCTGGTATCACCGGCCAGCCGGTGGCTCACCACCGGCTGGCCGGTGGACCAGACAGAGAGCCTTGCTCTGTCTGGACCACCGGCCGGCCGGTGGACCAGACAGAGCTTTGCTGTCTGGACCACCGGCCAACTGGTGATCCACCACCGGCCAGCCGGTGCGCCCAGGACTTCTCCTCTTTACCGTTTTTATTGTTTTATCATTTTGGTTTGATACATGTTTTAATAAGTAAAAAATTTACAATATCTAACATTATATGAAAAAACTAAATGTAAACAAGAAATAAACATGTGTTACCTGTAATTTTAGGAATGTACAGTTGGATTGTTTTCCCAAATTCCTTCGTCGTGATCGTTCCTTATGGCACAAACCATGTCTTCAACATACTCATCATTATGTTCTGTTAATCTTTCCATGGAAGTAGGGATCTCACATAAATCAGCATCTTCATCAAATTCATCCTCACCAACATATTGTTTTTTCCCTTGTAAAACAATAGCCCACTGCATATCTGATTGATCTACTACATAGAAAATTTGTTTGGCATGTGTTGCCATTATAAAAGAATCAGTTGTGTCTTCCAATCTATTCAGATTAACAAGTGTCATTCCAAATTCATCGTGTCTGACACTGTTGTTACCGATAAACCATTTACAGTTAAAAACAGGAACTTTAATTTTAAAGTAATCAGCCTCCCATATGTCTTCAATCACTCCATAATATGCACTTGATGCCGAAATTGGGTTTATGTCCTTAGCACTCGAAAAATGCATTGCTTCTGCAAACACCAATACACCACTATTCTGAACTGCACTTCTGTTGTCCTGAGCTTTCGTATGAAATGTATAGCCATTAATGTCATAAGCGGACCATGTTATCACATTTAAAGATGGACCACCCACTATCCATTTTAATGTCTCTGATACATCTGATCTACCAAGCAAGGTCTTTTTAAACCATGGCAAAAAAGTTTTGTTGTGCTCATTCAAAATCCACATTTCTTTCTTCTTTGGTTGACATTGTTTCAACTCATTAATATGCAATGTGATATACGGTTGAACATCAGCTATGTTATTCAAGATGTATGATTCTAACTTCTTCATCTGTTCAGCTGACAGTGATTTGACTTTCAAGCCACGAATCCCCACACCCATCCACCCCCTTGGACACCCCCCTGGACACCCCACCGACCCCTCTGGACAGGCCGCCACCCCCTTGGACAGCCCCCCACACCCACCCACCCCCTTGGACACCACCCTGGACACCCCCCGACCCCTCTGGACAGCCCCCGACCCCTCTAGAAAGCACCCCCACCCCTCCTGGACACAACCCCCCACCCCCGACCTGCTTGGACACCCCCCTGGACACCCCCCCAACCCTCTGGACAGCCCCCCCACCCCTCCTAAACACCACCCCCCACCCCCTACCTCCTTGGACACCCCCCCAACACCCACCCACACCCTTGGACAGCCCCCCACACCCACCCACCCCCTTGTAAACCCCCATGGACACCCCCCGACCCCTCTGGACATCCCCCCGCCCCTCCTGGACACCACCCCCCACCCCCTACCCCCTTGGACACCCCCCTGGACATCCCCCAACCCTCTGGACAGCCCCCCCACCCACCCAGACAACCCCAAATACCCTCTGGAGAGGCCGCCACCCACTTTGATAGCCCCCCACACCCATCCAACCCCTTGGACACCCCCCTGGACACCCCACTGACCCCTCTGGACAGGCCGCCACCCCCTTGGACAGCCCCCCACACCCACCCATCCCCTTGGACACAACCCTGGACACCCCCCGACCCCTCTGGATAGCCCCCGACCCCTCTAGAAAGCACCCCCACCCCTACCCACCCTGAACACCACCCCCCACCCCCTACCCCCCTTGGGCACCCCCCTGGACACCCCCCAACACCCACCCACACCCTTGGACAGCCCCCCACACCCACTCACCCCTTCTAAACCCCCCTGGACACCCCCCGACCCCTCTGGACAGCCCCCCGCCCCTCCTGGACACCACCCCCCACACCCTACCCCCTTGGACACCCCCCTGGACACCCCCCAACCCTCTTGATAGCCCTCCCACCCCCCTGGAATCACTCAAAATTTACCATAACAAGAAGTTGGGCCATTCAAAGAATGTTTTTAGGTGTGGAGGAAGAACTGAGTTTCAATAGATAGAGAAGGAACTCGACATTAGGTTGTCTATTCCAGGTGTGGATTTGAAGGAGTTAATGTTTGTTCAGTGACCCAAGAGATTGAATCAGAAATTCAGATGTTGTTCCATTTTCTCATGATGAGGATGAATAATTTGTGGGGTTTGACTTTTAAATGGAGAGCTTAGCAGACCATCATATTTTCTATAGATCAGTAAAGGATGTTAGCATCGAACATAAGGCTTAAGGGATGCTTTCAGATCCAAATATGTATATTGATGGATGCAATGGATCTAGTAGAGGTTCTAGAAAGAATGGTGGTTTTATTTGTTTAGGATAAGTAGTGACGAAAAAACTAGTTAATTTTTTACTTGCTGAAAAGAGGGTATCTAAAATTTTTAACATGCCGAGGGGAAATCTGGCGAGTCCTCCTCGTGAAACTTTGTTTGCAGGGGGTGAAAATGGTGATGTGATCCCAAATCCATGCACCTATGCCATGGTTGTGTGTGAATAAAGTAGTAACAACTGTAAAAGGGCAACCCATCCAAATGGACACGCCCCAACCCTCTCGGGGATTTATAGAAAACGATGAAAAATTAGTGAAATCATAAAATTAGTCAATATTGCAAGTCGAACTAATAGATCTAGGGATGATAAATAAGATTATGGTGCCAAAACGAGTTAAAAGGGTTCGCAATCAAAGAATCTTAGCTAGTTTCAACAAAAAAATCACAACATATATATATATACTATCCGCAAAAAAAAACGAACGAGTGGGAGGATTACCTGAGTGCTGCGAGTTTAGATGATTGATCCGAGGAGATTAAATATGAGAAACGATGATCTCAAAACGAATCTAAACCAACGAAATGGACGCGCCGATTCGGGTTTACGCGTGAGAGAGACGAGTCGCGACTGTCGAAGGTAAACTCGCGAATGACAATCCACGGGGCTGGGTAAATTTTTAAATGAGTTATCACGTCGGTTATTGAATAACCGACGTGATACTTTTTTTAAAAACATTTATAACGTCGGTTAGTCAATAACCGACGTAAAAACCTTCCTCCGATTCTTTTTTTACGTCGGTTATTTTATAACCGACGTTATAAAGGGCTCAAAATCCGCGTTTTATTACGTCGGTTATTCCATAACCGACGTCCAAAACATCTGCGGATTCTTTTTTTACGTCGGTTATAAAATAACCGACGTAAAAAGGCCTTCAAAAACCGCGTTTTTTACGTCGGTTATTGAATAACCGACGTAACAAACGCCCCCCCCCCCCCCCCCCCCCCGCTTCTGTTTTTTACGGTGGTTAATATATAACAGACGTAAAAAACGAAGCCGCGCGATTAATAACGTCGGTTATTTTTATAACCGACGTTAAATGTGTACTAAAAACAGGTTTTTACGTCGGTTATTAAATAACCGACGTAAAAAACCTCGTTTTACATATTATGACGTCTGTTTTATATAACCAACGTAAAAAATGGTGACGTAAAAAACGTTTTCTGCACTAGTGCATGCTGGATTTTATCGGTGCTTCATCAATGATTTTAGTAAGATTGATCTTCCTATGTCACGATTACTTCAAAAGGATTATGATTTTTGTTTCATAATTATTGTAGGAATTCATTTGATGATATAAAGAATTTTCTAACCACTCCGCTGATCATACAGCCCCCATGGTGGGAGCTTCCTTTTGAGTTTATGTGTGACTCCTCCAACTTCGCAGTTGGAGATGTCTTATCTCAGAGGGTGGAGGGACGTTCACATGTGATTTCCTATTCATTGAGGACACTAGATTCATCCCATTCAAACTACTCAACCAGGAAAATAGATTTTCTTGCTTTCATATTCACTTTAGATAAATTTTGTTCATATTTATTAGGCTCTAAAGTAGTTGTTTTTTCTGACCATGCACCTCTGAGGTACCTCTTGAAGAAGCTAGACACAAAGCCCAGAATAATCTGATGGAAACTCCTTATTCAAGAATTTGATATTGAGATAAAGGTTGAGAAGGGGTCAGAAAACTTGGTGTCAAACCACATGAGTAGGCTTACTCACACACTATAGGATAACACCTTGGACCAGGTACCACTTCGGGACACTTTCCCCGATAAGCATCTTTATTCTATCTCAGGTACGTATCCTTGGTATATAGATTTAGTTAACTACATTTTTTCCTCTGAAATCCCTAAAAATTTAAAGAAACATAAAGTAGAAAAATTAAATAGTGAGTCAAGATTTTATGTTTGGGATGATCCATACCTATGGTGCATGTGTAGTGACCAAGTTATTAGGAGGTGTGTTCCTGATAATGAGTTAGAGTCTGTTCTACAATTCTATCATACAATTGCTTGTAGAGGACACTATGGACCCCAATGGATAGATAAGAAAGTTTTAGACTCTGGATTATATTTTCCTAGCTTATTCCATAATGGTAATTTGTATTGTAAGTCGTTCTCATGTTGCCAACACACGAGAAACATTTCTTGGAAAAATGACATGCCTCAACAACCCATGTTATTCTGTGAGATTTTTTATGTGTGGGCATCGGTTTTATGGGTCCTTTTCCTAGTTCCTTTAGTTTTTTGTATATTTTTGTTTCTTTTGATTATGTGAGAAAATGGGTAGAGGCTAAGGCCACCAGGACTGATGATTCTTTAGGTGTTCTAGACTTTGTCAAAGCACAGATTTTTTGTAGGTTTGGAATACCGAAGGCCATCAATAGTGACAAAGGGACACACTTATAAAATCATAATTTTTCTTCCCTCCTTCGGAATTATGGGGCGACACACAAAAAATCAACACCAAACCACCCCCAAAAAAATGGCCAGGGTGAGGTTTCAAATCATGAGTTGAAACAAATTTTGGAGAAAACTGTGCTGCCAAATAGGAAGGACTGGAGCAAGCGCTTTGATGATGCATTGTGGTCTTATAGGATAGCATAAAAGACACCCATTGGTATGTCCCCATTTCAGATTGTTTTTGGGAAAGTGTGTCATCTCCCCGTGGAAGTTGAGCATTAGGAATATTGGGCTATAAAGAAATGCAATGTGGACTTGGCCCAAGCTGGAATCCAAAGGAAGATGAAAATTCAATAGCTTGAGGAGATTATACTGTCTTCATATGAGAACTCAAATACCAATAAGGAAATATCAAAAGTCTCTCACGATAAAATGATCCAGAAAAGATAATTTCAAGTTGGATAGAAAGTCCTTCTCTACAGTTCATGACTGAAGTTGATGTCTGGTAAGTTTCATTCTACATGGTTAGGTCCTTATGTTGGGACTAATGTTATTCTTTATGGTGCAATTTATATCACACTCTAGGACATGGGAAGGAGCTTTATAGTCAATAGGAAACATTTGAAGAAATATATTGAGGGACTTCCTACTAATGTAATGGATTTCATCACACTACATGGCCCCATCATCACTTAAGCATGTCAGACTGTTCCTAACCCTTTCACTTCTTTATTCTTTTTCCTATTTAAAATTATACATTTCATGTGAATATATCATCTCATGGGTTCACATTTAGGAAAATATAATATCTTTAGTGTGGGGGAGGGAACCTTTTTGTTTAGTAATTTCAATTGTTTTCTTGTTTTTCAATGATTTAAAAAAACCCAAACAAATTGTTTTTTTTTTCAAATTTTGTGTGTTTATTTTTCAATTTTTTGTGGGTTTTTCAAAATTTTGAGCTGAAATGATTCTCATCACCATTTTGAAATCCATATCAATAAGTGAAACAATTTATCCATGGAAACTGAGCTTAAATTAATGCTAAAAATAACTTTTTTCAAGTTCAAATCTTTATCAATTTCTTAAAAAGTGCTCTGAATTTTGAATCCCATGACACATATCACTGTATTAATATTTGAAATCACTTTCCTGTGAGGCTTCTGAACCATTATTTTCATATTCTTTACATTTATCTCACTTTATGAGAGAACCAAACCATGATTTATTTATCCAAAATTTGATTTATTCCTGTCAAAACTTGAGGGTTTGAGGTACTTATGTTTTAAATTATTGAGTAATTTGTTTGGTATTAAATCCCATATTTAAATGAATTATTTTTTATAACTTCCTACCTTGAACATTTAATCCTTATATCCCTTAACAGCCTATTATTTTTTCCACATTACAACCCAATTTTCCCTATCCAACCAACTCTTGAAGTGAAATTGCATAATCTAGTTGAACTTAAGTGTGGGGAAGTTGTCTTGTGTTGTGCTACCACATTATGTGATAATTTGGGAGAAAAATTAAATTATGAAGAGATTTTTCTTCTACTTAAGAAAATAATTATATTTTAAGTTTTTCATTTTTTGGAGCTTTCATGATAAGTGAAGTTGTGCCTTTCTGGAGCAGTTAATAGAGGGATAAAGTTGTGCCTATCTAGAGCTTTCAAAAAAATCATGTTTCAGACGATTGATATTTTTACTACCAAAATTTTGAATGGTGTGAAAATTCCGTTATTTTTCTTGATGATGAAGATTAATTGATGATATGGGGATTGAGGAGGAGACCATATTTAAGTTAAAATTAGATTAATGCAATTTTGCTTCAAAAATAGTCAATCCCTCTTCATTCAGCCTCAGAATTTTTCACATCTAAATCCTACCAACCGAAATCCAAAGAACAACCTTGAAAAGTTATTATGATAAACATATGTCCTTGAATCACATCAAGTGGCGATGTAGGAATTTATCAAGCCTATGGTGACCCTTCTATGAGTTTGGATGAGAAATACAATGCTAAAAAATTGACATTTGTGTGATAAGAGAAAATTGAAGTGAGGTTTGTGTTTTGTGCATGGGAGGATAAATTAAGTGGAAATATATTGAATGATATAAATGGAGAACTTGAAATAATGGTTTTTATGAGTAATTATATCTTCTTTTTCTTGGTATGGAATTGTTAGATCTCAAGGATATGTGTCTTAAAATTAGTTTTGATTTGATATTGATGTTTACTTGATATGAGGTTTTGCCTTGGAGTGAAAAGGGGTAAGTGTGGGGGAATTGATAAAACACTATTTTTTTGAATATTGTATTGATAATAAATGAAATAATTTCCTCAAATTATGCTAAATATGTTAAATTAAGAAATATTTTGCATTACATCATTCATTTGAAAATTTGATGAAAATTATATGTTTCCCTTTTAAAATTCCTTGTAGTATTTCGAACAAAAATGATTTTATTAGAATTATTTAAACTTAATAATTTTTAACTCTATTTCTAGAATAATTTTCTACAATGTTCATTTAGAACGTTGTATCTAAATCATACATTTGGTTAGTGAAAATGGTCCATTAAGTCAAAGTTGAACTGGACTCTCCATATTGGACATGGGTTCTTTATTTGGGCTATAAATTCTGCATCCGTACTTAGATTAAGTCCAAATTTTGAGAGGATCTCAAGGACTCATTTTCACATGAATAATCCTGTATTTACACATTTTGGTGGAAAAATAGGCTGTACATGTTGGCATAAAATATTTGGCCGAGATTCCTCATTCACACTTGAAACCACTTTGAACCTAGACTCCCCACCACTCTATAAATTTGTTTCTTTCTCATTTGGTGGGGTTGGGACGTCCATTAAGATATTTAACGAAGAGGATAATTTCTTTCACCTAGATTCTCCAACCATTGTAATAGGGGTTTCTCTTGAAGCAAGGATCCCCTCATCAAAGCCTTCTTCTCTTCTTCATGTTGTAATGTTTTCATTTGTGTAATAAAATTCTTTGTTATTCTTTTATTTCTTATATTTTCTTCTGTTTCGTTCAATTATCTTATTCTTTACTATTCCTATTTGGACTGGAATTTAATAGTAGAAACAATATTGGGTTATACCCTTTCTAACCCCTTGCGAATGCAAAACATTTCTACGATGACTACACCACCCATGGAAGAGTAGTTCTTTTTAGTAATCTATCTACCTATTACCTTATTCATTAATTTATTTTGAATCAATTAGGTACTGTAAATCAAATAATATGATTCATTAATTGAGTTTTTTATCATAATAAACTATGTAATCCACTGAACAATTAACACAAAAACACACGAGGTAGAGATTTTGTATAAACTGTGAGAGCGTGAATTTAATTGGTAATACAAGACCATAAGGGATAAGTTTGTAGAGTTCAAATATATTATCTAAACTTAATTAATCTGAATTTCTAGAATGGATATGTTCTCTAATTAACCACTGACCATAATCACACCTTATAACATCAATCAAAGCAGGGTGTTGTGCTTGCGTGTTCCGAAGCTAGCCAAGGGTTTAAGTAATTTCCTCTTTGTGGTAAAGTTAACTCCCATAGGGTTCAAGGGTTAAAAAATTAGGGATCATAATTAAGTGAAGATTAATTTAAATGATAATTATTAATAAGTAAATGAAGAGGTATAGTTATATCTATTATTCCTTTTAAAATTGTTTCTAAAAACATCTTCTTATTGCGTCTTTTTAATCGAACTTCATTTCAAAATTAAAAAAAAATGAAATTTTCTTCCAGAAAACTTATTCTAGTTTTATATATGATAAACAACCCTCCATCCATTAAAGTAGTGTTTTTATTATCTTTTATTTTATTTTTAGAATACCATTAAAATTTTGTTTTAATTTACTTCTTCCTTTGAGAGACGACGTTGGTTAGCCACTCTGCTGAACCCAAGTACACAAAAATTCACACTTCATTTGAGAGCACCCACAACATCACCTTTCAATCGGTCTGATAATGGATCAAACTTAATTTCAAACATGACCTATCTGGTGAAAACCAAGGGTGCCTTGTGGTTTTACATCATGCCAAGGAACATGATAGACACAGAGTTTAGCGTCATACGGTATAGAAGGTGAACATAGTTTTAAAGGTCATACTGCATGGACCATGATCTGGGTCGAGGGGTCAGATGGATTAATGACCCTAGGGTTGGGCCTGCGGAAGAATGTATGAGCATCGATATTTATCCCATAAGGATGAGAATCAAGAAAAACGTAGTTCTTACACATGGTGTGGTCAAGGACCAATGCTAATATGGTAAATTCTCTCTGGCAAGGAATCTGGTGCATCCCGTAGTTATTATGGGGCATCTTGAACTTGTTCAGGGTAGAGCTATAGTTTAATGTCATGTATTGAAGACATATGGACTCGTGCAGTTTAACATCAGATGATTGGATAGGAATAATATGGAGATCCCAAAAGGTAGTATGTGATGTAGTAGGTATAATACTAACGTATATGAGAACACAAGTAGTCTAAAACACACCGCGTATCCCCAGGGGAATTTGGTTAGGTCAAGGGAAAGAAAACTGAAGGTTAGACTAGGATCGAGGCAAAGTGACCAGATGTTCCTACGTACCCCATTATAATGGGGATCAAGCCATGCATAGTTCTGGAAATGTTGTCTTTACACCTTCTAGAAAGAACGTTGAAATATATCTTACTTTGAAGTCTTAGAGCTCAGACCATAGATGGTAAAGAATGAGGGAGACATAAGGTGAGGTAATTATAAAACCTGATGTGAATGGGGACCTAGAGTCCATATCACTAGGTGTTCCTTAGGGAGGTCTTAGGTCGAGGGACTAAAAATAAAAGTTAGTATGGGCATGAGGTAAAGTGTGTGGGAATTCCTATGTACCCCATGAGAATGGGAATGAATCTATACATAGTTCTGGAGGAGGTTTAGTAAGGTACTAGTGATGGGGATGATAATGTCATGCAGGTTTGGTGCACGCACCAAAAGAAGCAGCATTGGATTGATCTTGTTTGTCTTTTAGGATGATGTGTGTACTGTTTTTATGAAGCGATAAACCAAGGACAGAGAATCCAGGTGTCGCTACAGGAATTAAGCCACATATAGGCATTGAAAAATGGTATAGTGGCTAACCAATACCCAGAATGATGTCCCCTTGAGTGAGGGCATGACAATGCACTGTCATTTTTTTTACATGCGGCCAGGAGGATAGCATCATAGTTTAGGGTAGTCTAATAGGACCAACCATGCATTTAACATCGTGCAAAAAAAGATGCAACAGTTTAAAGTCATGTGGGACCAGGCGATATATTTTAACATCATATTTATTGGACACATATAGAAGAAACAAGGTTTTTTGGGGAATGTGAATGACGTGATAAAGCATACCCGACGTGAACGAGGACCTGGTCCACACCACACCATGCACAATTCTATAGAAGAAACCTCAGGGAGAGGGGCTAGCAGAGTTCATAAAAATATGGTGTTGGACCTGTAGACGAAATTTATAGGTGTTTCTATGTATCCCATGATGATGGGAATCAATCCATACATAGTTCTAAGAGTGTAGTTTATCATCATGTGGGACAAGAGGTGGGAGAGACTAGCTCCTAGAAGGGGAGTACGTGGTGTGGCTATTGAAAACCTGACATGAATGAGGGACCAATCCCACACACACCACACCACACAATCCTATAAGATTCAGGGCCTAAAAGGATGAACAGAAGAGATAATTAGTGGAACCTAAGAGGGACCCAAATATGAGATGTCTGGGTGTTTCTAAATATCCCATGAGCATGGGAATCAAGCTATATGTAGTTCTATGGAGAGGACTTATATGGTGATCTTAGTTTAAGGTCTTAGAGGTCTAATCCTGGAGAAACGAAACTCTTCCTAGCAAGCACAAACCTCGATCTGATCCCTAATCCCACGTGATTAAAACATAGTATGGGAAACAATTCTAGAAATGGTCTTTGCAACACATGGGATACACGTAAATGGGAAATCAGTTTGGAGCCCTGAATGATGCCTTAACGTGGATTTTTCGTCCTAACGTGCAAATTCAAACTAATGGGTAGTTACAAGAGTGTCAACGTTCCACTTGGACATGATGAATTGGAAAAGGATGTGAATCATATGACTGACATTTAGGGATTTATGGGGTTGGCGTGATGATGGAGGATAACTGTTAAATGTGTTTGAAAAACAACATCCATATCATGTGGCCTGAAATGGGAATAACAAATGAGCGTCAACTACTGACCATATTCTCAACATGGGACATGTATCAATTTTTTGTTCAAAACCCTCAAGGAAGTTGGCCTGTAATGGTATGATATCCCTTAGGCCGAGAATCCATGCCATTTGGGGGTCCCTTCAAATGTGAAATATAATGAAATCCCAAATTAAGGGGAACATGATTCCTGAAAAATGGGTGAAATCATGTCCAGGTAGAATCCGACACTCTAAGTTCTGAACCAGAGTACTACTAGGAACATTAGTGAATCGCTGAAGAGGGTCGAGGGGGCCAACATAAGAGTATCCAACTTGAAAAATATGAGTGTAGGGAAATAGAGAGAAGGGATCGCAGGAGAAAGAGGTACGTGGCATGGTTGGTACAAACCTGACATAAATGGGGATATAAGCCTTTACCACGCCGTATACCCCTCCCCTAGAGGGAATCGGTCCAGGGGTCTTGGAAGATGATAAGGAGGTTTTTAAGAGATAGGGCTAGACGCAAAGAATAAATGTTTAGGAGGTCCTAAGTATCCCATGAGGATGGGAATCAAGCAACACGTAGTTCTGGAGAAGGATGTTGTGCAGTTTTACGTCATGCTGCAATGACGCATATGGGGGAAATGTATCCCAATGAGGGATGTGTATGTCACGGTGAGTAGCCTAAGTTGAATGAGGGAATAAGCTCAAACCACATCATACAATCTTAAATGAGCACTTGGCCCAAGGGGCCGAAAAGGTTGAGAGATCTGAAACGGGAAGTCCCAACCCATTCGCAGTTTAATGTCATGCAGTGAGGATGATGGCGCTTTTAGTTTAAGGTCATAGGGCTCAAACTGGAAGATGCCTAGTTTAATGTCTTATGCATGTGATAGGTGAGTGGAGAGGGTGAATCATTGGGCCTGTGGAAAACCAAAAAATAGCAACAATGATCAAGGATAACATCTGACCATGTTCACAACACAGTATCTATATTGAGTGACCAGAGATGTGGGGGGAAACAATTGAGCGTTGACCATTGACCGCATTCAGAACACAGGACTTGTATCAATTTTTCACTTGAAATCATCAAAGACATTGGCATGAAATGGTAGGAGATCCCTTGGGCCAAGAATCCATGCTATTTGAGGGTCCTTATGGGTATAAAAGATGATAGAAACCCACATGATGGGGCCCGTGAGGCATGGCAGGGCATGTGCTCATGAAAAATATGTTAGATTAAGGAGGTATATCTCAAAGGGATATTTGTGGTGTGGAAAAAATATCTTGACGTGAATGAGGACGTGAGTCCCTACCACACCACAGAATCCTAGATGGGAACTTGGGCTAGGGGGCTGATAGGGTTGATTAAGATGGGAAGCCCCAACCAATTCACAATTTAACGTCTTGCAGTGAGGATGATAGTGCTCTTAGTTTAAGGTCATAGGTCTTGGACCAAAAGATACACCCCCCTTATGAGGGTATTTCCATACCACAACTTCTAAGCCTATGTGAGTAATGATCGGTGTGGGAAACAAGGAGTAGGACTAGGCTCTCCTCAATATATAAGGGTACGACAGTTGGGCTCACTCTCCTGCCCAAGGTAGACAGACGTTTGAAGAGATAGTAGGACAGAATGAACCACTACACCCAATATTTGGGATATATGGGGGTGGTGAAAATGAAAAAGTATAGCTGTTGACCATGTTTGAAAGACAACATCTATATCGTGAGACCTGAAATAGGAACAACAAATGAGCATCGACTGATGACCATATTTGAAACGTAGGACTTATATCAACTTGTCATTCGAGGTCCTCAAGGGTGTTGGACCGAAATGATAAGAGATACCTTAGGATAAGTATCTTTACCATTCGGGGGACCTTTTGGATATGAATGATGATGGAGTCACAAGTACAGGGAGTGTGTGAAGCATAAATGTGCCCGTGTAATTTAATGTCAAGAAGGATGGTGAAAAAGGTTAAGATTTATAGGTAAGGGCATGTATGGTGTGGTCATGATGAACCTGGAATAAAGGAGGGGGAAAGCCAGCACCACACCATGTTTCTGTCCCAAAGAGATATTTTGATGTTGGGGATGGGCCTACGGACAGAATGTCTAGGTGTTCATACCTATCCCATAAGGATGGGAATCAAGCCACACGTAGTTATTGAAGGGCATGCAGTTTACCATTGTATGGTGAGGATGTGGGAGAATAGAAGAGTGAGGAGGGGATAAGATTGTGCGATTATCGTAATCATAACATGAGTGGGTCCCAAGAAGCCTACATGAAACCATGCATGATCCTCCAAGAGAACTATACCCAGGGGGATAGTCAAAGTGGAAACTGAGGGTTGGACTCAAGATGAGGCATCTTAGTGTTCCTATGTATCCCATAAGGATGGGAATAAATCCATACATAGTTCTTGTAGTTTAACATATTCCAAGATGACATACAGTTTAATGTCATGTGGGACATGAAAATTTAAGGTCATGTATGACCGAGTACAATTTAACATCCTACGGGATGACATACAATTTAATGTCATGTGGGGCATAACAGTTTAAGGTCATGTAGGACTCGGTATAGTTTAACATCATGTGTGATGACATAAAGTTTAATTTCATGCGGGAAATAATAGTTTAAGGTCATGTAGGACCTGATATAGTTTAACGTCCTGCGGTATGACATGCTATTTAATATCATGAAGGACATAACAATTTGTGGTCATGTAGGAACCTATACAGTTTAACGTCCTGTGGGACAACATACAGTTTAATTTCACGTGGGACATAACAGTTTAAGGTTATGTAGGATCCTGTACATTTTAATGTCCTATGTGATGAAAAACAGTTTAATGTCATGTGGGACATAATAGTTTAAGGTCATGTAGGACCCTGTACATTTTAACATTCTATGGGATGACATGTAGTTTAATGTCATGCGGGACATAATAGTTTAATGTCATATAGCAACCGGTATAGTTTAACATCCTGTGGGACAATATACAGTTTACTGTCATGTAGAACATAACAGTTTAAGGTCATGTAGGACCCGATATAGTTTAACATCCTTCAGAACAACATACTATTTAATGTCATGTGAGACATAATAGTTTAAGGTCATGTAGGACCCTTTTTCTCAAGAAAAATATTTCTTGAGAAACTCGGCATTGGTGGGAGGAGTTATATGTTCACCATCCATAGTAACTAGTAAGTATGAACCATTGGGGTAAACCTTGTGAATGATGTAAGGTCCTTCCCATTGGGACTCCAACGTGGGTGGTTTTTGCCCATGTATCAAAGGTGTTCTCAGGTCCAACACCAAGTCACCTTTAAAGAAATAGAGAAGGAAAAATTTATTGTGGAAAGCTCTTGCTATCTTGTTCTAATGCCTTTCCAGATTTCTCATGTCACAAATAATGTTCTCATCGAGTGCTTCTAATTAATCCAGATGGATTTCATCTACATTATTTGGTGCTTCCTGATCATGGATATTGGTGCATAATGAAGGCAACAGAATCTCGATGGCCAGGATGACTTCTGTTCTATAAACTACGGAGTATGGGTCACCTGTGTGAAATTACGATTCATTGTCCGATAAGCCCATATGGCATTGGGGAGCTTGTCCAGCCAACTCTTCTTTTTTGGACCAACCATTTTAAGCAGAATTTTAGATAGGGTTTTGTTGAGAACCTTGATCTTCCCATTTTCTTGTGTGTGATAGTGCTAGGTATGGTTAGAATGGATGTTGTACTTGGCATATAATTTCTTTAACTCACTCGCCCGAAAGTTAGTGTCATTATCGATGAGGACGGTGTGAGGGACTCCAAGCCAGTAGATGATACTGGAGATAAAAAAGTAAATGATAGAATGGACCTTAACCTCCTTGATAGGAACCGCTTCTGTCCACTTGTAAAAGAAATATGTGGCGGTCAGGATGAACTGACACTGGAGAGCTGTTGCCGGTGGATATAGGCCCACGACATCGAGTCCCCAAACTGAAAAGGACCAGGAGTACATGGTAGTGTGGAGAGGCTATGGTGACTGATGCACAAAGTTGGCATGAATTTGGCATGCGTGGAACCTCTTATCAAACTTGATGCAGTCACAGATCATAGAGGAACAAAAATACCCCAATCTCCAGATCTAGTGAGATAGTTTTGGCCTGGTCTGATGAGCCCTATAGGAACCATCTTGAACCTCCTTCATGACTTAGAAAATCTCAACTCCATGAATGCAATTGAGGAGAACTCCATCAAACCCGTGCTTGTAGAGGATCCGCTCAATACTAGGATGACTCTAGAGAGTAAACTGCAGCGTGTGAAATTGGATTCACTCGTTCTTGGCTTGATCTGTCGGTAGATTACCACTTTGAAGGTACTCGATGAAGTAGGTTCTCTAATCAAAAGCCACCTCAATCACTACGTCTAGGGGACCTGGAGGTCTGGACGTGGAGGCGTCGGTGGTAAGGTGGATCACCTGCGGGATACCATTGTCATCTGGAGTGATGGGAGGGATGACCCTATAGTGTGCCACATGGACAATCAAATAATGTTCTTCAGGCATTACAAGGGATGAAGCTAGGACAGACAAGGAGTCATCTCGACCGTTCTGGGATCGAGGGACATGATTAATATCCGGCCAAGATGGGAACTAGGCCATCAACTGGAGGGTGTCATCCCACAGTGGTACGAGCTTTGGATTTCGGAAGACATAGTCACAATTATTTTGCTTGATGACTAGTTAGGAGTCCCATTTCACATGCAAGTAGGGAACATTAATCTCTAGGGCTAGCTCGAGGCCGGTAATGTCGGCCTAGTACTCCGCCTCATTTTTGGTACAACCCTATGATAGCAGGAATGAATATAGAAAAACAACTTATGATAGAGTGATGAAAACGACACCCGAGCCTACTCTATTGAGTCTAGGGTCATTGAGCCTTCTGCCGGTGGGGCTCCAAGAATCACCATCAAAGTGAATTTTCCAACACATAATGTATTGGTCTACTTATATGATTGCCTCATTAGAAAAATCAAGGTCCATAGACTGGTCCATGTGGGCCAGATGGGCAGAAAGGACGTCTGCCAATGCTTTCCCATTAATAGCCTTATGAGGGACAAACTTGATGGTGAACTACTAAAGGATTACTACTCACCAAGCTAGACATCCTGTCAGCATGGGGTGATTTAGGATGTACTTCAGTGGATCCACTTGGGACACTAATTGTACCTCATGATGATGCAGGTAGTGCCACAATTTTTGTACTACAAATACCAGTGTAATGTAACTCTTCTCAATAGGGGAGTATCTAGTTTCTTTATTGAGGAGAATGTGGCTAAGATAGTAGATACTATTCTATGTTCCCTCTTTATTCCTCTAGGTGAGAAGGGTGCAGAGATATTGTTAGAGGGCGTTCACATAAAGGACCAGTGGCATTTCGAAAACTGGCCACATCAAGACCGTAGACTTGAGTAGATACTGCTTGATTTTCTCAAAATCAATCTAACATTCTTCGTCCCATAGATAGAATGTGACTTTATTCATGATCTGAGAAAAGGGCTTACACTTTCCATACAAAATCCCGATGAATCGGCATATGTAGGCCAAGTGGCCTTGGAAGCCTCGAAGCTTCCGAATTTTTCTCGGGGGATACATGTGGCTGATGGCCTTGATCGTCTCTGAGTCAATTTTGATTCCCCTGTATCTGAAAAAGAATCCAAGAAACTTCTCAAAGATGACTCTGAAGGCACACTTCAATGGGTTCAACTTCAGGTGGTGAGAATGGATAAAGCCAAAAACTTTTTCAAGGTCTTTGATATAGTCCTGATGCGGGAGATATTTGACCACCAGATTTTCCACGTAGCATTCAACTAGTGTCTCGAGGATCAGCTTAAATATGCAATGCATATCCCACTGATAGATGGAACCAGAGTTTTTTAAACCAAATGGCATTACTTGGTAACAAAAAGTACCTTGTGGTACCCTGAAGGCTATAGACTCCTTATCCTTTGGATCCATTCATATCCGGTTATACCCAGAGTACCCATCCATAAAGGAGAGGTCCTAGAACCTAGTTGTAGCATCAATAAACAATTCCATCATATAGAGGGGAATATCATCCTTTGGATAGTGATGGTTGATATCCCAGAAGTTGACACAGACCCTGATCTTTCTGTTCTTATTTCTGATGGGCATAGTGTTGGATAACCATCTAGGGGTACTGGACCTCCCTGAAAAAATTGGCTCTGATGAGCTTATCAACTTCAGCCCCAACCATGGAACTGTTGGAAGGGTGCATCTTTCTGGGAGGCTGCTTGAACCCATGGTGGTTTGCTGGGAGACCAAGGTTTTGGATGGCTACCTGGGGATCTAGTCCCAACATTTCACTATAGATCAAGAAAATAAATCACGGTGTTTTTTGAGGAAGTCCATGTACTATTGTTGCTCTTCGACAAGCATAGTGGCACTAATCAATGTGGGCTTTAGATATTCCTCACTACCAAGGTTCACCTATACCAATTCATTGACCATGGTGGAGACACCATCTTCAAAGGCAGGATGAGAATCCTCTAAATATTCTTTATCACTTATGGAGGAGGGATCCTCAGTGGGAGGAGTTTCCTTTGAGTCAACATATTCTTATGGGAGACTGCTACAAGCCTGATTGGCGGTGAACACTGCATCGGGGGACTCTCGTGCTGCTGAAACCATTGTGATGAAAGTTGTCGATCTAATCCCATAAGGCCTTTAGTCCAAGGGGCCATGCTAGATGATATCGAAGCAATAGTGACGTGTTGGCTTGAGATTGTTTATCTCGGTCCAGGGAAACAATCAAGTATGTCGTATTATTATTTCCATAGGGTGGACATCCCGATATATTATGGGTGTAGGGGATTCTGGGATCACTCAAGCCTGATTCGTGTAGGAGTATGAGGTGATCATCCGAAATTTCGTAGACTTGGGAATGTGCTCCCCCCTAGTTTGAGAAACAACGAAGAATTTTCCCATATTTGGGGTTGTAGCCTTCAATCGGTGGATTGGAAAGATGTAGGCATCATCCAGATCTGTCCAAAGGTCAGCTGCGGCCATAGAATGTTCAACATCATTAGCCTGAATCTGCTTTTCCTTGCTCTAATAATATTTGGCATCCAGATAGTGGGCTTCACAAGAGTCAAATGGAGACGTGTCACCTTGAAGTACGCCCAATCGACCATTAAAGGATTACTTGATACACTATTGGTATGATGAAAGGACAACTTCTTGTAGGTGGAGACATGGAATACCCATCAACGCATTGTAGGCGGTGTCCTGGGAGACAACCATGAACTCGGTGTTGGTGACCAGACCACCGAACTGGGTCATTAGGCGAATTTTTCCGACTGGTGTCAATTTTGTCCTATAATAACCTTGGATTTTCAGGTCAGAGGGACTCAGTTAATCCTTGGACAACCCCAGTTTTTGTAGAATCTGAGTCAAGATTAGGTTGATCCCAGAGCTTGTGTTGACAAGACAATGATGAACCACCGCACCATTAAAATGGATGGTGATGTATAGTGGGCAAATATTCCCCATTATGGGAGATCCTTCATCTTTTCTAGAGAATGAAATGATTTCCTAACATTCAGGATGCTCAAATTCCATACCATGGAAGTATTCTGCGGCTTCAACCTCTGTCTCGAACATGAGGGGACTTCTTAAAGCCTCGGTGATGGGTTTACGCATATTTTCTAATAGGAAAGGGCCTCATGGATAGATATCCTTGATGTAATGATGGAAAGATGCTTGAGGATATCACAATTTCGTTCCAGGAATGAGATTCTACTTAAAAAAGGTCGCTCTGTGACAGGAGGTATGGCGGGCCCTGATGGCTGGACTGGCGGCTGACTGGTGTTGGGAATGTCTCACTTCTCGCTGGGTGAAGCCTGTGTAATGACTACCAGATGAGGGCCAGACGACTGAGACTGGTCTATAGCAGAGTGTAGCTCATCATGGCACGGTCGAGGTGGAACAGCCTGATCAAGAAGCACAAATGACGATGAAGGAGGATCTGATGAAACTAGATGGTAAGGTTGTGTGTGTTGAGCTCTGTGTTGGGCCTGCTGTCTAGTTTTGGTGGCATGCATAGTCTGGCTGGAAGTGCTGACTGAGGAACTCTGACAACTTATATAATCATGGCTCTATCGACGCTGGTGGTGACAGGGAATATTGGGAGGATCCTCCTTGCACTCCTCACTGTCATAAATCATGTAGAAGTTTCCCAACGCTACAGTGTTAACAGGGGAATACCCTTGGCCGTCACTTGAAGAATCATCCCCCATTGGAAGAATTATAGAGTGTATTTCTATATCTGGGGGCATGAATTCTTTGAGAGTATGGGATGAAGATGACATCAGTGGGGGGCTTTGTTTTCCCTTATGTCGCCGATGCTTTCACTTCTAGGAGGGGGACGACTTAGCCATTGAAGAGGAGGTACTGGCTGTGGATGATGCGAAATCATCTAAAGGTTCATGTCACTTTATAAATTCATGGATAATACCATGGTCATGGGGAACTGCCTTAGGAGACATTTTTTATCGAACTTCTGGGACCTGCAGTTAGAAACCTGATGCCACTCGCCTTCGTTGTTACTGCTGCTATCGAGCTTCACGAATACACATGCCACATATGCTAGATCTAGGCCTAACCTGACTATGTTGTTTTCGAATGAGTCTTGAATCTGGTCCATAATCACATAGAACTATATAAGGGTGTGCCCTGTGATCCGGTGATAGGGGAAGTAGTTGGGGTGATCAGTGAGATATGCCTCTTCTGGTCTCCTACATTCGGGCAACCGTACAATTCCCTATTCCAAAGAACATCGGAAATAACTAAGGACATGGGCCTCATTGAGTGATTGGGTCTATTTTATTCTATCTAGGAAGGGGGATCTGAGAGCCTAGCCCTAACAAGGGGCTGGAGGAGCGTATCGAGGAGGTAGGACTTGGTTATCTCGCCTGGGCATGGCGGCGCATTACGCAGGGGTGCCTGCTGATTCTATGGTGGATTTTGCTGGGTCGGAGGATATGCCTATGGTGTATGGACTCTCCGAGGCAGTGGAGTTGTCTCAACTATTAATAACTCCATTTCTCTGGGGGCCTCTACTCAGGCCACCCCGACGGGCTCGGCCTTGGTGGCCCTTCTTGCAGGAATTGCAGGAGGCGACTAACATGTCTTCTTGGCCTGCTACAAATAATCCTATAGGAACTAGGCCTTATTATAGAAGTCTCTAAATCCCCCAGGGTAATTCTAGGTGATCATAGAGGGGTCCAATTATTTCTTGAAATTCCCCACACACATCGTCAGCAGTTTCTCCGGAGTCAGTGGCATGTCAAAAGAGTATGTGAGTCCTTTCTACTAGGAGACAAAGTCTGTGACGCACTTGTTAGGACTTTTCTTTCACATAAAGAGGTCTATAATACTCATCCTCTAAGTGGTGGAACTGAACTGGTAAAGAAATTTCCTACAAATATCTTCCCAGCCGGCTACTGACATGATGGGTAGCTGGTTGTACCAGACAAACGTGGGTCCTTCGATTGTTTGTATGAAGCATCAGAGTTTGGCAGCCTCCTTCTGCACCAGAGTAGCATGGGTCCGCACATTAAAATGAAGTGGTCCAGATGCTGACGTGGGTCACCCATCTCATTAAAGTCGGAGAAGGTGGGATTTCTAAAACCCATGGGAGCTGGCATATCATCCACCCATGCTGGATATGGATTTCCATCAGGCAGAATTGCCACCTGTCGCGTTTCCAATGCATCAAGGTGGGAAATGAGTGTTGTGATGGGAAAATCTCGGCGGGGGATCCTATCATGATGGGGATCCCTGAACATCAGGGCATTGGCTGGTTCTTCAACCGGGTAAGAAGGCCCAGTGGCTTGTGGAGTGGCTGGTGAGATGACCTACAGAGAAGCTGGGGGAACCGCAGCTGGGTCCCGAGGATTGTCTAATCGTTCAGGTGGATTTGTAAACACATATCATTCCTTCTTTCCATAAGTTATAGCCTCTATCCTCTCTATGTGGGAAGGATGGTCAGGGTCACTTGGAGGTAATTCGCTCAGGGGAAGTTGTGGCTGCCCCTACTTCCCTGGTCGAGGATCACCATAGTCTGGTCATCGCTCCACGGCATGCTCAGCCAAAAGGTCATGAACTATCTTCTTGTGCTCTATGAGCTATTGATGCAACCTTGATTTTTCAGGATCATCCTCCGTCTTTTGTACTAAGCCAGATGAGTCAGTTGGTTTGACGGCTCCGAGGTGCTCCTTACCCATGTTGAGATTTTGGATGAAGACCAATACCTCGGTGGGTATGTGAAGAGCCAATAAATTCCTCTAATACCAATTAACCCTTGTCGATGGGTCCAAAAGTTATGGAACTTCCCTGAGGGGGTATGTTTTCCCCAAGTATTTCTGTCTCCATCTCTTCCTCTGATTGATCATCCATGTTAATAGTGACTCTACCTAGAGGCATATCCTCGATATCTCATAGAAAGTCAGGCTGGTGCTAAATAGAACTGAAATGGAGGGCAGTATACTTCCCCCATCCATATATCTTCATGTGGTGGGAAGCTTCCCTGATATTCCTTCTGAGAACTTTAAGGATCTGGATGCATCGTTGTTGGAGGGTCTTATAAAGACATGGTGACTCAGGACGTTGGGCCATAGGTAGTGTAGCCAAATAAACCAAATGGCATTGTTGACCAATGTCTTCGAAGTGTGACAAAATATTGGGGTAGTAAACTCAATGATGATAAAGATAAAAGTGATTTGCCTAGAGGGTCTGGAGAAAGCATCCGACCTCTTCCTGGGTGACTGCTTCTGGTACACTGAAGTCTGGTGCCGCGACTAGCCAAAACATCTTTTGGAAATTGTCTACCGTAAGAATTTCCCCCAAGCTCCTCAGTCCAGCCTCAAGGTCTAGCCCTACATTTCCCCACTCATTAACTAGAGGTAGCTAAGGAACCTGTAGTGGTACTGAAGTCTAACGTTGATACGGTAGGCTAGCTGGTGGAGAATATGACGAGCGGGCTGAAAAATAGTCGTATCTCAGGCTACCTTCTGAAAAGTGCAGCGACATAGCCACCACATCTTTATAAGATGGGCTAGAAACCACAGTTTTTGGCATAGGGACTATGGTTGTTGGTGGTGGACTATGATTTTTCTCATCCACCATCAGTCCACAAAACAAGTCTTTGTGATCTCTGATCGAGGTAGAGAATGATCCTTGTGATGATGGTGGAGATTTCATTGATGGACCCTAAAGGAATTTCAAATATCCATCCTCATGGATGTATCTTTGGAGGGAGTTATAAATCTAGTGGACCTCGCATTCCGGAAGTATGAGGCTGATGCACCTTGTTCCTACCCCAAACCTTGACACGGAGGATCGAGGTGAGGGTTCCATTACTCAGTCATGTTCCACCTCAAAATCTGAGAATCAGATAGGTTTAATCTCAGTCTGAACCTTCCTAGTATTATTTTTATGGTGGTGATGTCCTACTTTCCTACCCTGGGATGGATCTTCAGGACATGGTAGATTTATGGCTCAGGGAGGTCCTTCAGCTGATCTGGTGTAGGGGAGAAGAGGACTTCCTCCTGAGTTAGCTGGGGTGCGAGGAGAACCTAGGAAATGTCAAATGGAACACGGGGAGGACCTCCATGTCCACTAGATTATGTGTAGAGGGAATCTCTATGGGAATTTCTGGAGCGGGTAGGACCTCCACTAGAGCTGGTAGGATCATGGGTATGACATCCATGCTTATTTCCCCTATCAGCGTCAGCGTGAGGAGGGTCCTCATACTGGCCTAGAAGAACATTGGTAGGACCTCCATGCTAATTTCTAGGATGAAGAGGACCTTATTCGGCAATTTTAAGGACATGGGGGAATACCCCCATGCTATAGGCTCATCGGACTCATAACGTCTTCACACCAGTGACCTGCGATAGGAGGAACAACTCCATACCTAAGGTCATGAGTGCAGAACAGGCTCTCATACTGAGTGTCACTACAATGGGGAGGAACCTCATTTGGATTGAAGGTGGCATGTGAAGGACCTCCACGCTGATCTTGGGAGTGGGGGGGCACATTCTTAATGGTGGCGGTATGGGGAGGACCTCCGTATTGGGTGTCATTGCCGCAGGTTGGATCACGGAGGGCACTACCTGTGCTGGCCACCCAAAGAGTTGACCCAGCCTGCCCATGGGGCGGTTGGGGCCTCGATCCGAGCTGGGTGTATGAGCACCCGTGCTCTACATAAACAAGGTACTGGTGGTATGCGTCAGCAGTGGCACGACCAATGGTAGTTGTTGATGATGACGCCCCTCAGCAAGAGTCCTCCTCAGACTATGCCCGATGATGGAGTTGGGTTAGCCGGAATGGGGCCAGTGGTGTAGGTGCATATCTTACCTATTCCTCAGCTCGTGGGGTTGGGTGGCGGCGCTGGCACGGCCTAGTGGGGGCCCTCTTCGGGATCCCCTGGAATGGGATCCCGTCTGGGTTGAGCCGGACAACCCCCACCTCATCGTCGTAGGGGAGGAAGTCATCCAATTGTTTCGAGGAGAGGCTCCAGAAATGGTTGTGTGTTAGAGTGGGGAGTAGCGGATCCCTACGCAGCCCGTGGGGGCGGTGGTGGCGATGAGGAACATATGCCTATAGGTCCTGTCGAGCCCTATCCCTAGTTTGTATGATCCCATCCTCCTTGTATCGTAGGAAGAGGTCATTTATCACCCTTCATTGAATGAAATTAGATGGGGAGATGGGGCGTGGGTGCCCAGCAGCTGTAAATGTGGAGGCTTCCATGGGGGAAATGAGGAAACACATGATTTCCGAGATGAATTTTCCCCTTCCCCTACATCAGTAGGTGGACGGTGATTGGTTTTCTAATACAGAGTCTTGGTTCCTAGAGATATGGAGATTAAACCATTAGTGCTACAAGAAGGAAATCGGAATCCAGTTCCCCAGTGCCATTCCGTCTTCCACAGCTAGTAATAAGGATTCGTGTTGACAATGTCACAGACCGTGATATCCAATGTTCAACTGCCCCAACTTTTGGTGAGTTTCATGCTAGGCCCACTATTTTCTTGGAGGGACTCGGCACCAGATACATGGATCCAGTGACACAATAATCCACTACTATCTAGAACAATATTAATCTCCACATTGGAGAGAATAAATTAACATTGGGTTCACCATTTCTATTTCTGATGCTTTCGGAAGGGCGCACATCCATTTTTTATTCGAAGGAGGATGCGTAGCTATTTCCCAACATTCCCGCTTTCTAATGGAGGGTGGAATCCATTGCTTGTTCAGGGATGTTTTATCATTTTTCTAAATGGGGTGATAGGATTTCGGTCTCTCCTTCCGTGGATTCCTCCTCAGAACTCATTACCTAGTTTAGGTCTCCCTCATAGATTAAGACGTTGTTTGTGAAACTCTTACTAGTTCCATGTCATCGTGGATGCCAATTAATTACACTGATTTTATTAGGACATTCCAATGGGTCCGGTTAGGAAAACAACCTTCAGTTGGGAGAGTAGTCACGTTGGACATCACTGGCATGTCTGGACGCTAGAACACTGGCGCATCTAGGTTTTATCCCCTTATGATAGGGCTTATTGAGGGCGCGGAAGCCCAATACATCTCATGTAGAATGCGGGGAATTATATTCCATAGGCATGTCTTTGAGGTTTTCCTCAACTTCCCATGTTTAACATAGGGTATGCCTCTAGTTTAACATCTCACGGAGATGGATCGGACGGATCATAACACTGATGTGGATGGGGAATGATATGGATCTGACGCGAGGGCAACAGTGATGTTGGGATTGTGCCTCAAAGAGACTTATTACGTATCCTTGTGGCCAGGAATCAAAGTCTACATAGTTCGGTATGGTGATGGGACACCGGAGGAGGTGGCTCGTATGGATGAGACTTGGAGGAAGTGGAACCTCCAGGATAGGTATGACCTTCCTGAAACACATTGGCTCGAGGGAAGGACCGGAATGGGACATGGGTGATGGTATTGAGCCTCAGGAAGGCTTCCTACATACCTTGCCTTAACAAGGATCAAAGTCCACATAGTTCTGGATGGGGGCATAAAATCGGGGTGTGCGTAATGGACAACGACCCAATGATATATTGGGGCTTATGTATGTTTAGAAACCCAGGTTGGTCTGACACCATGGGGGTGGACCAGAGATATAGGTCCCAATGAAAGGGACGACAACAACTTACCATTCTATGGAGATAACAATGGCTTATCATTGATTGGGGAATGCAAATACTTACCTTTGATTAGAGTATCACAACGGCTTACCACTAGTTCGGATTCACAATCGCATACCGCTGGTCAGTTTTGACAACAACTTACCACTAAATAGGGTTGACGATGGAAAACTATTGGTCAGGGAACACAATAGCTTTCCACTGGTCGGGGAACACAATGGCTTACCATTGATTTGAAAACAAATTAGCTTACCATCAATTTAGGTTGGACCTCAAGGAGGCTTCCTACGTACCTTTTCTGGGAGACAAGGATCAAATCCCATGTAGTTAGAATATGTACAGTTTAAAGTCTTGTTGGACAAAAAGGGGCATATAGTTTAATGGTGTGCAGGACAAGGGTAGACCAACGTGAAGTGGTCTGGACCGATGGGTGTTGGGCTTGAAACTCAAGTAGGATTCCTACGTACCATTCCTATGAGACAAAGATCAAAGTCCACATAGTTTAGTATTGTTTGATGAACCAACATGAAGGGGTTTGGGACCAATAGGTTTTGGGATTGAGCCTCAGAAAGGCTTCTTACGTACCTTTCCTAGGAGATAAGGATCAAAGTCCACATAGTTCAGAATGGATGTTGGTGAACCAACATGATGGGGATCAGGACCAATAGGTGTTAGGCTTGATACTCAGGGAGGCTTCCTGCATACCTTGCCTTGGAAACGATCAAAGTCCACATAGTTTTCAATGGATGTTGGTGAACCGACATGAAGGGGGTCGGGAACAATTATTTTTGGGATTGAGACTCAAGGAGGCTTCCTACATACCTTGCCTTGTAAAGGATCTAAGTCCATGTAGTTTGGAATGGTTTGGTGAACCAACGTGAAGGGGTTTGAGACCAATAGGTGTTAGGATTGAACCTCAAGGAGGCTTCCTAAATACCTTGCCTTGGAAAGGATTAAAGTCCATATAGTTAAGAATTGTTTCTTGGTGAACTGATGTGAAGTGGTCGGGACCAAAAGGTGTTGGGATTGAACCTTAGGGAGGATTCCTACATACCTTTCCTTGGAAAGGATCAAAGTCCACATAGTTCAAAATGGTTTGGGTCTTACATGCTATGGAGAACAAGAGAGGATGTCATGGTCAATTATTACTCTAAGCCCATGTGAGTCCTAATCAGTGTGAGAAACAAGAGGCAGAAAATACCTGACGATCACATCATGAAAGGTGAATCCATGGGAAGTGGAGTGGGGATTACACATGGTTAGTAGCCTAAATAGGAAACAGGGGCTTACACGTGGTTCACGGCCCAGGGAGATAGAGATTGGGACTTACATTAGGATGGAGACCTGGATGGAAACAAAGCCCAGAGGGAGAGGGATAGGATAACGAAGTTCCATGTGCCCATCTCTCCTCTGGTCTTTGGAATAGAACAAGAAAGTAGGACTAGGGGTACTACCTCCTGAAAGAAAGTTATAGGGCATACACCAAGATGGTTTCCCTTCCTCGTAGACAGGTGCCGCTCTGGAAAAGTGGATCTCATTCCATGTGAGGAATATCTCACTCCCATGGAGATGAGTGGGCATAGATAATGTTTGATATGGGGTGCCCCACATAGAGTGTGCAGGGTGAGGTCATAGTTTAACGTCATTTGCTGAGGATGATGGTGCTTGGCTGTTTAATGTCATGCTGCTCATGTGAGGGGGAGTTCACTCTATACCCCTAAGACTTATATAACTGATACCTACCCGCCCTTGTGGAAGGGAAGGAATCCGTAATGCCGTGGTGAGGGGGTGTCGTGGAGTGATCCATTGAGGGTCACATGTTAGCATGGCTATGCAAAGAAGCAATATCCATTTGTGTGCCTATGCGAAGAAGCATGAGGCCATGAAACACAACATGGAGCACCACCCAAGGGACCTTTAAATCACTTCATACGACCCAGGATGGTCATACAGAAATGGGGATTGTGGAGAAAAGAGGTTCACAGGAAGGGATCACATGAATCTCTAGTGGTCCATGTAGTGGAGGAGCTTCGCGAAGGGGTATGCTTTGTGAAGTGGGGTGTCCTATCCTAGGCATAGGTAATATGTGCATATGGAGGGTTCTTTGCAACTTAGAAAGGCTTTCCCAGAGTAGGGCTTCACAAAGCAAAGGTTCCCTAAAAGGCATAGCCCTGTGAAGAAATTTTCTTCGTGAAGCACAGTGACCCTACCTTGACATAGAGTGTACGTCTGCATGAAGGGTACTTTGCGAAGTATAAGTGCTCTATGATGACCCAAGTCCCCTTGGGGATCCACTTTATTCGCGATGGCCCATGAACTCTATGAAGGGCATCCCTTTTTGAAGAGGGGTTGAATTTAAGCCAAGGGAAGGGTACTTCGCAATGTTCAAGTACCCTGAAGAGCTCATTTTTTCACAGAGCATAAATTACATTGCAATTTGAGAGTTGATAAGGAAAAGGGTCAGAGTATCCATCCTTTGGGCTCGAGGGAATCCTGGTATTTATAAGCTAGAGGTGGCGCAAAGTAGGGGTCACTTGGCATGAAGCCATGGGGCAATTCGTGATCAGTTGTGGGTTCTGTAAAACTAGTCGTAACCATAGAGCCAACCCTCATCCCCTCCTCAGCAATAATCTCCCTTTGTGCTGTTCGTAGAGGCTTTGGTCAAGTTCTCCAGGTTCGAAAAGTTTGATTTGGATCCCTCTGCGGTGCGAGGCTCTTGGCCAATTACGTCGTAATCGTGGAGCCTCCAGCCTCTTTGCTTCACGGAGGGTTTTCAAAATTCAATCGGAATGCGGAACCTCCCGCCTCATGTCTTCATAGCGGCTTCGCAAACATCAATTGGATCATGGATCCTCCCACCTATTTTCTTCATAGCGGCATCACAAACATTAATCAGATCATGGAACCTCACACCTCTTTGCTTCGTAGCGGGTGAAAAAAGGAGGTATCTTCGTGCTGGCCACGGTGCTATGGGGATCTGTGAATAGGCTTCGCAAGGCAACCCCAAAGGCATTGTGTTTTCTCTTCCTCTTCCCAAATTTTGGCACCAACATGTTATTTTGAAAGAAAATATTTTTCCTAATATTGTAGAAATTTTTTGTTTTATAAGTTATTTTCAAAGGTAAAAGGGTATTTTCTTCAATAATATTATAATGATCTTTTTATATTATTTCTATTCATCAACAAAAAAACAAACCTCTATTTTAAGAATACCCCATTGGGTATAAGTTCTAATGATATCGTCCTTTTTATTTCTCTGGATTGTTTTTGATTAGTTTTTACCAATGAAATTATTAACATTCACTTTCTTTATTTTGTAGTCATTAACTTTATCTTGAAACATTAACTTTATTATGATCATTATACATTACATTTCTCTTAAATATCCATATTTTTTATCATGGATATGATTATTTCTTAAATAGTATGTCATTTAAATATATTATTTTTACTATGAAAGTTATTTGATTGACTAGGGGATTCTTGATAAGTCATATTCTTTAATAAATTCGAATAATTATTGATAAGGCATGTTGTTCATGGATTAAATCGATTATTTGATATATGTGGAAGGATTTGGACAAGTAGTGAAGGGTGGGTTCTGGAATTATATATCCACTTGATGCATCAATAGTCTCATTAGGAGAATCAATAAGCTTGTATTAAATAGGTTTCTCGTGTATACCAACTCATCAATTAAACTGTTTTAGCAAAAGGTCTTGATGGTATAGATATCATGATATCTGAGATCATGATAACCAATATTAAGTTTTTTCTTAATTATGAAATAAATTATTCTTATCCCTGTCATTACTTTATTTATATTATTTGGGGATGAATTTTATGATCAAATTATTTATTAAATGGAATGTGCATTCAATTATTTACTTCACCATATTAATTATTCCTTATCTAATCATGATATTCAAGTTATTGATAAAATGGAATGTTTTTTATATTATTTAACTCTACATATTGATTATGAATTATTGATTATTAATAGAATCAACTATACATAAACCTTAATGAGTATTTCATATCACCCTTATTTTGTTTTCCTTACATAGGATATGAAGAAGGAATCATTGAATGAGTTTAAGGATGTAAAATATTTACATTCACTATATTGTAATTTATGTTTTAAAATATAATACGAGACTCAAGTATGTATCTAGTTAAATAGGAATACTAAAATATTTGATCCATTGGGATGTGATTGCCTGTATCCATAACCAATGTAATAAAATAACCACCAATTCTAGGCATATGGGTTTGGGTTCTTTATAGTTGGTATCAGATGAATTTTAGTAGAAAACATGGAAAATAAATTTAGGAAAACATGGATTTTATAATATAACCCTATATTATACATTGATGATAAGTATATAAGGGTGTCCAAATGTTTTAGTAAGGAAGGGATTATGTGGTTTTTCTTAGAAATACATTCCTTTCTAGATATTGAAAGTGGACATTGTTCAAAAAATGTTGTATATAGGGTTAATAAATCTGGAAATGGTGCATTGGGATTTGACTCAATCATCACCTGGTGCATGGAAATAGGACTTAATTTATACCAATTTTGACACTCCTATGATATATGATTTGGATAATTCACATTTTATTTATAAACAATAATGAAGGATTTGAATAGATGATGACAATGAATGACCTAGGTTAAACCTAAAGTGTCATAGATTTAAAAGTAGGTGTCCTGATTTAAACATCATAAAAATGATTATATTATTTTCCAACTATGAATATTGTTATTCACACTATGATTATTTATTTTATTCAATGTTTGTAACCCAAAGGAATCATGTAACATTGAATATAATTGAATATGTGGTGATTATGATAAACTATATGGAATGATGACTCGAGTGAAATATATCATGATTATGCCTTATATTTTATCACAATATATGATTAATAATTTACACTTTATCCGACTATTAAACTCACCAAATAATAAAAGTACAGAGTCTATTAAGATCTCGAGTAGTGGATACCATAAAAGAAATAAGGCTTGATTTCATTCATGTTATAAATGTGGAAATAGACACCTTGAAGAATGTCACAAAGGAAAAGAAAATTTTTTATATATTCAAAGGAATGGAATAGATAAATTAATTTCATAGGAAGATTGATTACTTCAATGGATACAGATAAATTTTCTCCTATAGATCCCTTTATAGTTAGTAGTATTGAATGTGGGGAACCGGGTCATTACTTAAATCAATTCACTATTTTAAATTTTAACACCTATACCAAGGAAGGACCTATATTGATGTAAAAGGGTTGGAGTATTTGGGCTTAGGATTCAGGAATTATATTGTATAAATATTCTTTTCAATGTTATTTTGGTTATAGGAATCATGAAGCATCTAAGAATTTTTTTTAAAAGAATAAATTTATTCATATATGATTAACTCTAGAATTATGGGTATTATCATGGGTTTATGAGATTAATTTTGATCATAATATCAATTTATTAAACATCACCTCTTGAGTTTATATGTGATGGGACTTTATCAAGTTTAAGTGTATTTTTAGATACATTTATGGAAATAAAACCCATTAGTTTAGTATATGTTTCAGTGAAAAAGTTATTTAAGGAATAATATGTTTTCAATTTATGGACATAATATTAAAGTTATTCGAAACCTTTAGATTTTATCATGTCGTTTATGTTATGGAAATTATGGGTCATTTCAATTTGGGATTTTTATCGGAATTATATGAATATTGTTTTGGAAAAAGGACAACCCACATACATGGTGACAACTCATCGCATCTAACAAGGTCGCAGGGTATGAACCCAAAACCAAAGGGTGAAAATGTTAAAAAACCTACAACAAGACTATGTGATGTTCTAATTAATATAATTTTTTTATTTAAAATGATTAAGTTGGGCATTGGTTGTTACTATTGAGGTTTATAGATTAATGTATTATACTTGATAACTTGTGCAAACCATTTACATTTTGGTAAATATTTAGAGAAAAACGGTTATACATCTCATAGATTTATAGATATTATGATCCATTAAAAGTTAATTTTTGTTCTTCAGTCAAAAAAATTCAAATTGTATATTCATTCCTTAGAGTGATGGGTGAAGTTGAAATCGATAGAAGCATAACTAAAGGGTGATATTGTGCTTATGAAATAGAAAGATATCAAGTAATTATATTTCCTTATGTTCTTAGAGAGTTAAATAATTCCTCAAATTTATCAAAATTATATTAAATCAAAAATGGTATCATATTACCTTTATATATGATGATTCAATTGTCATTTAACTCTTCGTGGATTTATGGTTTTTTGGTTATTGAATTTCTCTTGATCACTCACTTTCTTGTGATCAATTATCTATATCACCCTCCATAATAATTTAAGATTTTCTTCCACATCTATATTTTAACTTACCACCAATTTTATCCAACTTTGAAAACTAGTTATTTTTTATTCCATCTAAACATCATGTTCCCCTTTCCCTATTTTAAGAGGAATTTTTATTAACTCTTTTTACGATGGGGGTTTTCAAAAAAGGTATTTCCAAATATCTAACCCCTGATTTCTGAGTGAAATTTTAAATAGTGATGATGTAATATATTTTAGGTGTGGATAATTTAACACCACAATATTTTAAAATAAGTACATTGTATTTGATGGCATATATGACATGCAACACTGATTTTAAACGACCCATGAAATATATTATTTAAATATGAATTCTATAACCTAACAGTTGAATTGGAGAGTATGAATAAGATTAAATGATTTAAGATATATATATATATATATATATATATATATATTGGCCCAAATAAATACTAATTTATTTTAAATTATTAGTAAATAATCACTCAACTGTTTTGTAAAATCATTTTATTCTTTAAAAATATATTTTATTCAAAAATGGTATTGTTTTTCATTTTATGATTGGAAATTATAATTAATTTATACTAGTTTTAGAAATTGGATTTTATAAAAATAATATAATTTTTTAAATCATAATATAAAAAATATCTTTGTGTGAAATTTTGAACTTTTTTTGAAAATAGTGATTTTTCAGTGAAAAGTAAAAAATATCAGTTTTTGTAGGGCTGTCACTTATTTTCAATAAATTAAGTAATTTAAAAGTAATAGTATGATTCTAACTTTATTTCAAGGTAAAATGATTATTATTTAGTTATATTTAGAATAATTAATTACATTTTAATCATGTTTATACCGTATTTTTTCAAAAGTTTATTTTTAGTCTCAAAAATTTATTTTTCATAAAACTATTTTTAGGTGTGAAATGTTTCAATATTTTAATTAATTAAAATAAACACTAATAAATAAATATTTTAATGAAATCTATATATTATATATATAAATATATTAATTTAAATACATATCTTTATTGTTGGTCAGAGTAGATCACTCAAGAGGGGGGTGAATTGAGTATCTATAAAAATTTCTGTTAAAAATGGTTCTTTAAAAGATATCCCCAAATTAATATATAATCAATGTAAGTTTGTAGTGAATTTATAAGAGTCCTAAATGTTTAATTAATTTCTCATAAGATTTATTAGTTCTCAACATTACCAATCTAAAGATTATTCAAAATTGTGAAACTAATCTACTAATTCAAAATAGATATAAACACTTTCTAAACTCACTATCAAAGTTCAATTTAGTTTTATTTGAAATGAAATAAACACTGTTCAGATTAAACTAAAAGATAAATATATAGTAGATAAAAACAAGAGGTTCAGTCTCAAGCAGAGACTTAGTCCTCTTCACCTGGTGATCACCTTCCACCAAGCAGTTTATATTAATAAAATTTTGGATCCACACCTTGGATCGGGGTTCACAAGAGCACACAAGGCTGTCTAGGTCACACTTAACCTCTACCACAGTTATTTTTGGGAAAACAACAAAAAGATCACACTTGACCTCTTCCATTATTCTATGTGGGATACAAGAGAAAAAAGAGAGTGAGTGTCAGGATATGGAGTATCCTCCAGTTATGTACAGAAGACAGTGTGTGTGAAGCAAACAGATGCACACACTACTCAAAAAGGTAAAAACAAGACCACAACCAAATTATAAATGAAGAATGGAGTTTAGAAATATCTATTTGTCATGCAGTGAAGCTCTGGACTAGATTGAAATAGAGAAAATGATATTATATTTCTCTTCTATAAGATGGATTCAAAACAAAGTATTGTAGCCTCTGTAATCTAGATTTCAGGTGTAAAACGTTCAAATCATCGGTGTTAGGATGTTCAGAGAAATTTAGCACATTCTTTCTTGTCTTATGGAACTCTTTGTGTACTCTAGCTTTGAGTTCTTAGAATTTTGAACATAAACTTTCCAGTTATTCTCTTTTCACTATTTTTCACATTCTCTTATTCTGTCTCACACACACTTCTTGCACGGTTTAGCTTATAATCCTTTTAAGTTCAAGGCCCAATAGGCATGAAGATCTCCCCATGTTTATATACCTCGTACTATCTACGAACAGTCCTATAGAAAACATTAAATAATTCTAGAAACATTAATTTTTCTAAATATGACCGTTAGAAATAAATTTGAATTAATAAATTTGAAACATTATTTATGACTATCAGTGAGTCATAATTATTAGTGACTCATTTTCATCAGTTTGTCATCATCGGTCATTCAACATCGGTCTATCACTGTTGACGCTCCTTTCCGTCACAGAGTCTAACGAATGAAAAAAGAAATACCTTGAGCACAAAGTGATTCATCCTTTGAACAAACATCAAAAATTGACAAAGGCATGAACATGGATTTCTTTAATCATGGTCTGCACAAGTTTCAAGATGGTTGCGTAGGTATACCTACGCGCCCTATTTGATTTTCGCCCAAGGTCTTCAGCAACCTATAAAAACACCTTGTGGCCCCCCCCATTTCCAGGACAAAAAATCCAGAAACTCATATTTCAGCTCTTGGAACCCTAGTCTCTTCTTAAAGTCTTCCAAACACTTCTTAGGTAATTTATAACCTAGAATGGAAGATCTAAAGAGGGGGAACAAGGCCTAAGTGTTGAAATTAACCAACACTTGAGCGCCTAAGTGTCTGACCCTTAAGGGAAATTAAGACACTTGCGCGTTGCCTTATCCCTTCAACAAAACCTGCGCACCACCCTTTTGCAAGAATTTAGGGATAATACTAAGGGCATGAGCCAAGTCGCTCCCAATTATTACCCCATTGATTAACAGGTGCACAAGTACACCTATGTTGTACAGGTATACTTGCGCGACCAGGACCTGCGCGCCCCCCACAGGACCTGCGCGCCTACCTCTTTTTGGGTTTCCTTCTTTTATATTCATCTCTTTTCTTAAAATCCACCTATCATCTTCAAGATTTATCCTTCAAAACCCACTTCAATGTCATTTATGGCATGGTTACTTTGTTGGCTTCCTTATCTGAAAGAAATTCTGTGGAACATCTCTCAAAACCTAGTGATTTACATATCTTCATGTTACTAAGGTGAGAGATTTCATTCATTCAACCTCATCCTTTAAGATGAGAAGATCTTTAACTTGGGCCTCCTTTTCAAGAGTAATCCCCAGTCTAAGTTCCCTAACCTGGGCCTCCTTTTCAGGGGTAATCCCCAGTCCAAGATATTTAATATGGGCATCCTCCTCAGGGGTAAGCCCCAAGTTCCCAAATCTGGGCATCCTCCTTAAGAGTAAAACCCAAATTTCAAATTCCTTTAACCTAGGCATCCTTCTTAGGAATAAGCCCTAGTTCTCAAGTCCCTTTAACCTGGGCCTCCTTCTCAAGAATAAGCCTCAGTCGTAATTTCTCTTAACCAGTCTTAATTTCTTTTGATTTGGACTTCCTTCTCAGGAATAAAACCCAATCATAAGTCCCCTATAATTTGGGCATCCTTCTCAGGATTAAGTCCTAAGTTAAGTATTAAAATCTCCATAAAGTACATATACCTTTATGGAACTTGTTCCCGGGTTTCTTCCCTGAAGTAAAACCCAATCCTCATCTATCTTGGGCAGTCATACATATATAAGCCCCACATTATTTCTTATGATTGCATCTTTTGTGGCACAATCGTCAGGTTTTACTAATAACTCTTATTTCTCACACTGAGCACGACTCACGTGAGCTTAGAGCATAAAAGTAATTATGACATCTTTTCTTTGGGCCATCAACCATTCATAAACCACATACTTATTTACTTGAACTACATGGGTTCTGATTCCTTTTCTAAACAAGGATATGTAGGTAGCCCATCTTCGGGTATGATCCCAACTCTGAAATAATCCATGTCCTTCTGAACGACAATAAACGTCAAGTGCCCCACTAAGTGGATTTAAAACCATTATGGTCATCATAATGACCAGGAGATCTCTATATAATGTGTTAAAGGATACTGTTGACTAAGAATCTCTAAAAAATACGGATGATTCTCTATCGATGAAGAAACTCAAATACATATAAAAGAATCTCTAAATCTCATACATATCAATCATTGATTATCAGATCGAAGGAAATATCATTTTCATACTCGGTAATTTAATAAGGATTCGTGAACATAACTTAAATCTATAAAGAGAGTCCTGGAGTAGACAATAATTCCCCTAAAAAAGGTGTGATGAGTCTGATGTACCATCCTCTCGAACAATGAAAATTCTTAAGCCTCATCGGTCTATAACTAATGACCACCTAACTTTGTAAAGTAGGTCCAAATGGATATAAAATAATTGGATGTTTCCGGTTCTATGAAAAAACCCATTAGAAACTGATTGGAATGTTTGAACCTTAAACAAACAAGTTCATCCTCATTTCTAGAGGAAACAAAAAATGGTGAACCCGACATGAATCCTTAACCAAGTTAAATGATATTTTACTTATTTGTTAGGCCCCTATTTAACAAAATATGAGGGCTAAAAAAGAAATCAATAAAAAATGTGCTCATCCAAAAGATGTAGTGGATGAACTTATCTTGATTACTTCTGTTATATCAAACAGGCACACATTTTCAAGATCTATCTGCGTCTAAGAAATGGCTTCGCTAAAGTTCACACCTATGAATGCATCTGCTGCTACTCCTACTGGATCCTCGTCCAATCTAAGGAAGACATCACCTACTCAGCATCTTTAACGCTGGGTCTCAAATGCACTAGTTAAGGAATAACGTCGACACGGTACCATTCCCACTCTAGAGGCTGCTCGACAAGCCCTCCAAGTCAATAATTCACCCTGGTTGTCCGGGCAGCGACGACCAGTGATCAAGAAAAAGGTGGTAACAAGCACTGTCACCAACCGTTTCTGGTCTTTATCCCTGGAACGCAATCACCAGTCTCTCTCATATTATGAGGAGGTGAATGAGAAGGTCACTCAAGGCCTTAATTCAAGGAGACATGAGTCCTTCCCAGGGGCTCCCATCAATAATCTTCTCCAGACTCGTGCGGCAATACACCCTCAACATGATGAGGGTATCGCCTTTAGGGGTTCGGCTCAGGTTCCTCAGACCCGAGCATGAAAGACGAACCCCTAGAGATGAAATATTTTCAATAGGGAGCAGGTTCTTACTTCTGCCCCCTCTGGAGAAGTCCATCAGGCCAACTTGATGGCAAGAAACGAGTGGGCACATACACCCATCCATTCTAATTTGGTTGTCCGGTAGACTCGTCTGGTAGCAATCCACCAATCCTGCCAGGAAATTCTGGAAGAGTATTATAGGTAGGCACATACACCTGTTTATAACTCATCAACCAGTCAGCAGGCTCATCTAACTACAACCAAAGAATCTCGCCAATCCAATATGGTGACAACTGATAAGCATGCACATACACCTATTTACAATCAACAATTATTTCAGTAGTCTCGTCTTCCAGTATTGAAGGAAACTCATCAACCATAGTTGACTAAGAATAAACAGCAGCCACATACACCTTCCAATGTTAATCAATCCTTCCAATAGTCTCGTTTGGTAGCACTCAGAGAAGTCAGTCGGAAAGCCCCAATGAAAAATTTGGAGCAGACTCAACTCTCTGCCCCTATGCATGAGTACTGTCAGAATTCATTGACAGGAAAAGGAGGAAAGGAGAAGGAACACACACCTACTCCAAGTACGGAATGGACTTATATTCCCATTCCTACATCTGAATTCACCAATCACATTCTGACGATGGTGAAAGAGAAGAAGCAAATCCCTGCTCATATTCTGGATGCCTGCCAGAATATTATAACAGCTTCAGCAGTATCATAGGGAAAGAAATAGAAATCAATCCCTACCAGGGGAGTGACACATCAACATATCACTCCAAAACAGATACACACCTCTGTTCCAATCCAAGAGGGTTGTGGGGCATACTCCCCCATGTCATGTGGACAATCAAGTTAGGCACATACACCTGATTTGATTAAGGATAATCAGCCTAACCTGACTATTTCTTCTGAGCAGGCACATACACCTACCCATAATAACCACTTTCATCAACAAGTGGTTCTCAAAATGAGTAATAAGGCGTCTAAAAATAAGACCCGTCCAACATAGTGAGGAAATCAAGAGCCGATCTGTAATAAGGCCTTGCTCAATGCTGGAGTTCTTGATGCACTAAGACAATTATCTATTGCAACTCAAGATTCTACTCTCGCATTTCCCAATAGTGGGAACATTAATCCCAAAGGTCTTCATCAGACACTTCCTCCTGAAGTCTTACTTCATGATAGTTTGGAAAATCTTGAAGTATTATCTTCATATAAGAGCCACGATAACCCTCTGTGTGGCCCGAAGATCAAGGAGAAAAAGGTTTCATCTTTTGTTGCAACCCACCATGGTGTTCCTCCCCATGATGATGAATTTAGCTACAAAAGTCCTCTCCATAGTAGTAATTCGCATTGCCTGGAAAATTCTTCAAAGGAAAATGTAGTGACGAGAATTCCCTCTTATCTTGAGGCACTTACAAATGTGAAGCCAGTCATGTTTGATGCTTTACCAATAGCAGGTGAAATACTTTCTCAAGCAGAAGATATCCCAAGGTGTAGGTCATTATCCAAACCACCCCTGAGTCATGAATCTTCTAATTTGGTAAATGAATTCTCTACCAATCTTGTTGAATCAGATGAAGCAACAAAGAAGCACCAACTGTGGTTTAATCAGGTAGCAGAATCTTCATTGAATGATAAAGAGGAAGTGATGAATATGAGAAAACAATTGGTGAAAGGTGAAGTGCCCTTTATGTTTTGGCCTTTGGATAACTCTCAGTATGAAATTCCAGAGATGTTGATGGAAGATTGTATTCACGATATCTGTCTCAACATGTGGAAAACTCTTTTTCAATTGAAAAAGAAAATATTATCTTATGATGAATATGAAAATCATGTCAAAATAATTGAAGGGTTATAACGCCAAATTGATTTGGAATCTCTCTTAGTTTCTCGATATTTGAAGTCTGAAAAGCAGCAGAGAGACCTTTAGCATTCATGCCTTGGCCCACTAAGAAGATTGCGCCAGTTAATCTCCAATGCACCATCTGGTATTCATATCAGGGGATGGGGTGTCCATGGAGAACTACATTTCACTATACTTTCCAGCCAACAAAGCCTTCCAAAAAAGGTCTCATGCAATGTTATTTCCCATGGCCGGCCACAGCCAATTGGATTTATTTGTAATCAAAGGCTCTCTCAAGAACAGGGCTCAACTAGTTCTTCTCAAAGTCAGGCATATAGAGAACAAGTTGTCGAATTACTCTTGCATCAGGAAAATGAGAATATCCAACAGGCTTCTCATTTAGAGCGTGCACATCATCAAGTGACAGAAGTGTCAGAAATAATCCAACGTTCATTTGAACCAAGTGATTTGAGTGGATGTAGGTTAATGCATCTAGGAAATTTCTGGACTAAAGTCCACAATATCAGGAGAGATTTTAAGAAAGTATCAGATGTAGCAGCTCAAGAACCACTCCAGCTTGCCAGACTAGGGATTATTTTAGCCCAACCCTCAGAATCAACAAATAGGATTCGAGGAGTTGAGCAAAAATAGCAGGAACATCTCCAGTCCACCGGACTAGGGACTTTTTCAAATCCTCAATCTCTTCCTCAGAGAAAGTCAGTATTCTCTCGATTGGGGAAGAAGCCACAAGAGGAATGAAGAGCCAAATTATCAAGAGATTCCCTAAAAATTACGGTTCGTCAAGAAGTTCCTAAGGGATCAAATCAACAAAAGGCAATGTCTCATCAAGGAAATGGAAGAAGACAACATCGCAGAAATGCCTATAGAAGGTATGCAATGCGTTATGCATCAATAAATCTCATCAATGTCGTTGTTGCTAATCCTCCAGAACATGAGGCTCACTCAGAGGGATCAGATGAAGAAGTTCTTTCTCAAGAAGTTGTACACACAGACAAAAATGGAGAAGTTTTGCGCACATGAAACAAAAGGATTACCCAGAATCTAGGTATTCCTTCAAGTAACCAACTTCCCCCTCTCTGAAAGGAATCCAACAAGGAGAAAGGAAAGAATCAAGTTACATACCCTTCCTCTGGAGAAGGCCAATCACTCTCACTAGAGAAACGATTCACACAAAAACAGGAAGAAATGAAGGAATTAAGGAGGTTGAATGCAGAACTACTTCAAGGTAGTCTTCCTCCTAAGCGTGCAGAAGTCAGTTAGCCAAGGGAATTTGTTACAGCTACTGAGATGGATCAAGAGTATCCTCCTTTACCAGTACACCCTCATGGGTCTAATACTATGGGTCATGTGCAACAAAAATCAGTGGTGTTACCATCAGTTACAGTATCAACCACAACACCGGTCCAAGATCCAATTATTGCACCTTCTCAGGTCCAAGCTCAACCGGATGGTTCTCAACAGTTAATAACTACCCTTGAGTCATTAACATCTTGGTTGGAAGCTATAGAGGGAAGGCGTGCACAAATTCAACAAAAAAAGAGATCTTACCCTGAATGGGTTGATGCAATTCCTCCCCCATCAAATTTTGCAAATACCACATTCCCAATATTTAATGGTTCGGGAGACCCATATCAACACTTAACACATTTTTTCTCATTGAGATCCTATGATGGGAACCCCTCAGCAACAAGAAGCAGTTAATATTAGGTGTTTTGTATAGTCATTACAAGTGCATGCTTTTTTGGTATACAAGCTTGCAATCCTGGTCAATTACCGGGTGGGAGGATCTCTGTCAATGATTCCTTCTTCAATTCAGCTCAACTTTTCCAAAGACAACAGTTTTTTATCTTATAAATTGTAAGAAAAGGGAGAATCAAAGGGTTTCAAATTTCATTTCCCACTAGAAGGGATTAACATATTCCCTAAGCTTAGCACTCCCTCAAAAAGAGTTGTTTCCAATCTGTGTGGAAAATTTGCGTGATGAATTACGCACACTGTTGATCCCTATGAAATACATAAGAGGGTTTTGAGACCTTACTTCGATCACTCAGCAGATCGAATACTCTCTTACAAAGACTAAGGATAAAACTTGTGTAATTCCATCAGCTCCAGGAAGGAGAATGGGCATAGCAGAGACTGCTATAGTTATGCTTAAACAAGCACCTGTACCTGCTTCTACTTCAAAAAATTCATCTTATCGAAGGGATCCACCTCCTGATCATCAACAACAGAGGTCATTTTGTCAAGATGATCAAAGAGATCAACGATTTAAACAATTTGAGGATCTAAAGATAAAAGTTTATTCTTTCCGAAATGAACAAGTTCTTGGTTACTTCATTTCATCTCTGGAAAATAATTTGGTTCAATAGCCAAGGCCCAAAAGGCAAAACAGGGTAGGAGATGAAGACCATCCCAACTATTGACTATTTCATCAGATGTTAGGGCATCCCATTCGAGAATGTTTTTTATTCAAAGACCTCCTACAAAAGATGGTGGACTCGGGACAGGTAAAACTGAAAGGTTCTTCAGCTTAGGTAGCATGTGTTAATGTTATGAATCCAGAGAAAGTAAGCGAGTGGAAAGAAGTAAAAAAGCAGAAATGCACAAAAAAATGATTATTGGATGGTCAAAAAAATGATCAACCGAACTCATGCCCTTTTACAAATGCAATTGAAGAAACCAATTTTGTCTTCTGCTATGAATGCCACAGTAAAACCTCTTTCATTAGAGGGAAAATCCTCAATGAAACGACATAATTCAAAGAAAGAATAACATTTAGAAGAAGATGAGATCGTGTCAAAGGCCAATTTGTCTTTGACTGTGGAAAATTTTATGTCATCTACTTCAAATCCACAAGCACCATCCCACCAAACAGTACATCCTAAATTGTCTAATCAGGCAGAGTCTTCATCAGATGAAGAGTTGATCTTTGGTTCTGTTAACATGATTCACTTAACAGATCCTTATGCTAGCCACAATTTTGATTTTGATGAGCCTGAGCTCCCTGTATCAAACAGAGGAATTAGAGGGATTTCTAGAGGTCTGGGATACATAAGAAAACATGGATATCCTAGAAGCCACTATTACAATCCTACCCCTGCTAGAACTATATATGCAGCAAAAACTCATGGAAGAGACCTTCAGCGGGCTTAACAAGAACAAGAAAATTCTTCCACCAATAGCAGATTCAGTCCTGACACAGTTATTCTGGAGGATCGGTTAAAGGTTCCACCTTCTTTCTCTCATCAAGTAAATAGACCGATTCGGTCTAATCGTCCAAATACAGGAGTATTTCCAACTCCTACCCCGATACAAGATGCATCTACTTCCAAAGCATCAACTTCTAAGGTACCTGCGAACCCACATGTTCTTGTTGGGAAATGCAGACCTTTGGATCAAAAATATGATGTCTTGAAGCATTTTTCCCAATTACCATCCAAGTTATCAATTCTGGATGCATTGAATCTACCAAATGATCTTTGGGAGGCACTCATCGAGGCTTTTTCAAGTCCTCAGGAATTTGAAACTGAAATTACTACGGCTGAAGTCTACCATGTAGAGAATAATCCTGTAGAATTCCATGCAGTGATATCTTTCATAGATGAAGATGAAGACGATGTTGTGCATGGAAATATTAGACCTTTGTGTTTATCTGGCATGGTCATTAGTGTAGTCATCCAAAGAGCTTTCATTGATAATGGTTCTAGATTCAACCTCATCCCCATTCGTAAACTTCGTCGATTAGGCCTCACATAATCTAATTTATCTCCTTCTACTTTGATGTTACAAGGATATGATAAAAATTAACAAGAAACACTGGGCGAGATTACACTCAAAACTCAGTTTGGAGACCTTGTATCCAATTCAGATTTCATGGTTGTTGATCATGATATAGCCTTCAACGTTTTTCTTAGAAGACCTTGGCTACATCAACATGAGGATATCCCTTCATTATACCATCAATGCCTCAAATATTGTTTCAATGGTCAAATTGGAAAATTTTATGGTGATAAGGCCCCATTCAAAACATGTGAGTCTCAATACATTGAGGCATAATTCAATCACATGGAGGGTAAGGAGAAATCCATAATAAAGGAGGTTACCAACGTTAATGCTCTATATGGTTTGGAAAAGATTCCAGTAAACCCATTCATACATGTGAGTACAGATTATGTATTTCCTATTATTCAAATTGATAGGATAGACCCAAATCCAAGTACTCTTATGGAAACATCCATAATGTCAATTACGGCAATCAAGCCAGACATCATGGTAGAAAGTGGTGATTCACCAAGCAATGATGAAAGATCAAATGGAGTTGTCTTCATTTCATCTGCTGAAATCCAGAAAGTCTATACTTTGCCAACCAGGAAAGAATAAGTTATAGAAATGTCAGATATGAATGATAATGTCGATTCTCAATCCATCATCTCCTCCTTATTATAACCCAAGGAAGACCCTTCATCATCAATAGGGTCAGAAATGGAAGCTTCTTCTTCAAAATGTTCAAATTTTGACATCTCTATTGATCATGGAATTTATGCTTCTTTATCTGTTATGCAAGTAGAAGTAGAAGAAATAACGCATGTTGAAGAAGAAGAGGAAGATCTTAGGGATGCTCCTCCCTCTTTTGAAGAGGGAATCTCTACCACTGTGGATGAACTCAGAGAAATAAATCTGGGTACAAAAGAAGATCCATGCCCCACTTTAATTAGTGCGTCCATGACTCTTGAATAGAAAGAAATGTATATTTCGTTTTTTGAATCAAAATCGGGATATATTTTCTTAGAACTATACAGAAATTCCAGGGCTTGATCCTAATGTTTCTACTCACTGTTTGGGTTTTCCAAAAGAAAATCGAGGATTTAAGAAAGCTGCAAGAAGAACACACCCAACTTATGATACAAAAATTGAGGCTGAAGTGGATAATCTTATCAAAGCTAATTTCGTCAGAGAAGTTCAATATCCCAAATGTTTGGCTAATATTACCCCTATGAAAAATAATAATGGAAAAATTAGAGTTTGCATTGATTTCAGAGATCTTAATCGGCATTGTTCTAATGATGATTTTCCAGTTCCGATTATAGAACTCTTAATTGATGCAACAGCTAGCTATGAAGCACATTCTTTCATGGATGGATATTCTGGATATAATCAAATCTGAATGGCTCCAGAAGATGAAGAAGCTATAGCCTTCAGATCCCCTCAGGGTGTGTTTTGCTATCGGGTAATGCCCTTTGGCCTGAAGAATGCAGGCGCAACATATCAGTGTGCCATGCATAATATCTTCAAACCCTTTTTAGGGAAGTTTGTTGAACTTTATGTGGACGATTTGGTGGTTAAATCCAAACAACGTTCTAATCACTTGGCTGATTTGGAAGTCATATTCCACAAACTTCGGCAACATAATTTGAAGATGAACCCCGTAAAATGTATTTTTGGGGTAACCGCAGGAAAATTTCTCAGCTTTGTTGTATGCCATCATGGTATTTAAGTTGATCTTGAGAAGAAAAATTCAATCCTTGGTATGTCACCTCCTCGAAATTTGAATGAATTGAGAGGAATTCAAGGACACTTGGCCTATATTCGGCGTTTCATCGCCAATTTGGCAGGAAAAAGTTTACCCTTCAGCAAATTGATGAAGAAGGGAGTCACTTACCAGTGGAATGAAGAATGTCAAGAAGCATTCAATATTATCAAGAATTATCTCTTGATTCCACCAGTATTAATTCCACCTGTTGAAGGAAGACCACTTATTCTTTATGTGACAGCTTTAGAGAGATCATTGGGTGCCTTCCTTGCGCAAAAGAATGATGTTAGGAATGAAAACATCCTTTACTATCTCTGTCGGACTATGCTTGAAGCAGAAACCTGATATTCAAGTATTGAAAAGTGCTGCCTAGAATTAATATTTGCAGTTAAGAAGTTGATACACTACCTGCAACATCATGAGGTCCATCTGGTATGTCACAATAACCCGTGCAAATTCATCCTTAGTCATCCAATGCTTACAGGACTTCTAGCAAGGTGGGCAGTTATTTTGCAGCAATTCGATATCCAATATTTTCCTCAAAAGGAAAAAAAGGGCCAAGATATGGTTGATTTCCTTGTTGAACACCCTTCAGTAGAAGATACATCTTCAGATATTAAACTTCTCGGTGAGGAAGTCTTCTCTATTCAAGATAGTCTTCAAACATGGGAAATGTACTATGATGGTGCTTCCAGAAGTACAACAGGGAAGAAAATGGAAGATCATAAATTCAACAAAGTTGGGTTAGGAATTGTACTTATTTCCCCAAAAAAGTCAGTGCTACCATATTCCTTCACATTGTTGGGAGGCGGGACAAATAATGAAGCAGAATACCAAGCTATCATCATAGGATTTGAGTTAGCACTTCAGGAACAAGTGAATCACTTAAAGGTGAAAGGTGATCCAGACCTGGTATTCAAACAAGTCAATGGGGATTATGCCATCATAAAAGAGGAGTTAATCCCCTTGTATGATTACGTCATAGATTTAATGGCAGAATTTCCTTCATAGCTGACAATTTCTTATGTTCCGCGATCACAAAATGAACAAGCTGATGCACTGGATAATATACAGCTCTGGAAGATCCAAATCAGGACAAGACAATCATCAGTATTGCCAACCATCGTACAATTTCACATTATGTTCAAACTAAAATAGTGGAAATCAATTAAATTAGTCCCATTTATGAACCATATGGTCATACTAAAGGATGGATGACACCTATTAAGTAATACCTTCAAAATGGAACACTTCCACCTGATAGAGCCGGGAAAGAACAAATATGACGACATGTGGTTAATTTCACTCTTTATGATAGCCCAAATCACCTAGAGAAAATTCTATACAAAAGATGTTTTGATGGAGTTCTATTCAGATGCATTGATGGTGAAGAGACAATGGCTATTTGAAAGAAGTGCATGAAGGATTCTATGGTTCCCATCATGCCGGACATAGACTATCTGGTCAAATTCGAAGGCTTGGATACTTTTGGCCATCAATGATACAAGATTGTGTTGATTTCAATAAGAAGTGTCATTCTTGCCAAGTACATTCCAACTTCATTCATCAACCCCTAGAGTTGCTTCATACAGCTAAATAATCATGGCTATTTTCCACATGGGGAATGGCTGTAGTAGAACCTTATCCTTCAGCTACATCCAAGAAGATTAAGTATATTCATACTACTACTGACTTCTTTTCCAAATGTGCAGAGGCAATACCCCTCAAAGAATTTAGTTCTAAAAGAATTTTTAGCTTCATCAAGTCTAACATCATTACCAGATTTGGTGTCCCTCATACCATATTGACGGACAGTGGAACACTACTAGAATTTAGAGCTACTGCTACAAAGATATACCCATGGACAATAGGAAACGTGGATATATCTTGTTTACAGCCACACCAATTTTGTTGTCCATGGAAATTAACCCACCCCACTCCCCAATTTACCATAACCCTCTCACGCCCCTCCTCCTAATGCCCCTCCTCCTCGCGACTCTTCTCCCCGACGTTCTGCGATCCTCCTCGTCCGACGGGCCACCCAACCTTTCCACGATCATCCTCCTCCGACGCGGCCACTCCACTTCCCTGACATTGTTGCTCCGACGCGGACTCCTCACCTCCTCTGACAATGTGCCTTCAATGCGTCCACCCCACTTCACCGCGATTCTCCTTCTTAGACGCTGCCCCGACATGGCTTCGACACTGCCCCGACTGGCTTAGACGTGGCCACTCCACCTCTCGAGATCCTCCTTCCATGCAACCACCCGAAATTCTTCTCCTCTGATGCAGCGACCCCACCTTCCCTATTTCTCAATCGAACTATGTCCTACCTTGGCATCCTCCTCCCATTATTTATCACTGAACCCACTCAGGGGACCCTAGTGAAATACACCCTTCTTCAATTTCTCATGCGAAATCCCTACCTATTGCACTCCTTGCCTCACCAAGTATTTTCTAATTTTCAGATCCAACGTGGTATTTAGGTCTCATGTTTTCCCTTCTCTAGATTTGTGGTTCAATTTATTCTAATCTTGGGTTTCATGGAACTAACATCCAAGAGGAATGGTCATATTTTTAATTAGGCATGTGATCCTAGTTCAGTTGTGACGTGACTTCCGGAGCTGTGAGATGGGTTCCAACTGGGTGGTATAGGAGCGTACACCTATTGAATTTGACATAAGTTGAGTACGCACAAACAATTCATGCATGGAAGTTGTGTATTTTTTAATCAGTGTTAGATGACAGAGCGTAGAGGATCGATTGAAATTTTAGTGAGATTCTCATAGGTGAGGTATCCCATAACTTCAAATGTAATGGAGGAAGTGCCCTTTGAAAAAAAGATCTTTGGAAATATATTGGGTATGGTTATACCATATCATGGTTAAGGAAAAGTGTTTCCTAGGGTGATTTGATAATGTCTTGGGAGAATTGGTATATAGATTTATATTTGGATCTTTGAGGTGTTTCTTGTGGAGAAATTTTATGTAAATCCATGTGGTGGTGAGTGCACCAATGGATGGTGTGGTAGGTGATAATCTTTTTTCTAAAAAACTCATCACATGCCAAGAATGGAATTATCATGTACTGAGAATGGGTATTGAGTAGTTTTTTGGTTATCTCTTAGGAATGCATGGGTTTTGGATGAATCCAGTCATCATGTTTAGGGATAGATAAGATGTGGGTTGCGGTGCTTAGATTTTGATCAAGTGATGTTGTGACAAGGGTTATCCTATAGTGGAGAGAGTGACATCAGTCATGGGAAATATAAACCCATGAGGGTAGATTCCTGGTTTTGGGAGACCAATAGGTTGGTATTTCAATGGAAAAGTAGGTTTCAACGACCCAATGAGTACGTAAATTGAGTTGGTTTTTATTGGAGATCAGAGTCCAAACATGGGCATTTGGGTTGAGTAGAAATAGTAAAGATCCAAGGTTTCTTTAGATTTGAAACTTAATTAGTTCTTATGGAAGTCATGACATGGGATTGATCGACTAATGACCCAAATGAGGGAATCGCACTTGTTTTTGAACTTGGGGTGGTTTTGATGATCCAAATGTGTTAAATCATGGTTATGTCAAAGCTGGCGATAGGGCTTGATGGTAGTCTAGTTGGTGGAGGCCTAGACCTAATAACTTCACTATGTTTCAAGACTTTAATTCATTGGTCTATAATGGTGAACATGAAGTGCCTCCTGAAATAGGGGGATTGGGAATTGAATGTTCTGAAAATGTGATGACGTTTGGAGTCTATGCATCATCATCAGGATCAGGATGGCTTGTGATGAACCAATATGATTGGGTTAGGAAATTTCAGTGATTTCAATAGTGTACAATGATAGGTTTATATGGTTGAAAATTTAACCTTATATTCACACCATTATTTTGAATTAATATCAAAGTGCCAAGTTATAATAATGGAATTGAATTCACTTATTATTTACTTAATAAATATGTAGAGAAGTATGATAATGCTCAAAAAGCTACGGTAATGTAGACACCCTAATAGAATGGGGTGGTTGAGACGTAAAGTAGAACTTTCAATAATATAACACAAGCTTTGGTGATATCTAGGGGTATTACAAGGTATAAAAAAATGTTTCCTTCTGAACTAAGGTATAAAACGAAACCAACATTGAAGTATTTATGAGTCTTTGGTAATAAGTTCTATATTCTTAACATGGAAGGGAATCAAGAAAAGTATATAAATAACATGATGAAGTTATATTTCATATATATTCCTTAAGAATCAAGGTTTATAGATTTTTTAATAATATTCTCATTAAATATTTTGAAATAAAATATGTAATAATGTATAGAAAAGAAAAAGGAATCTATGAGAGGAGCATTGAAGATAATTTAGAGAAAAGGGAATCTTTAGAAGAGCCTAGAGAGTCTCTTAGGGGTATTGAGGACTCCATCATAGAATATTTTCTTGAATGTGAGAAATAAAAAGGTCATAAAGATTACAATTACACCTAAAAGATTTACTAGAACAAAACATATTGATGAAAGAATATTTTGGGAGACAAATATGTTGTAGTATAAACTAGGAGGATGTATAGAATTAAAGGAAATGACCTCTTATATTTATTTGAGTAAAAAAGATTTGATTAAGCATCCAATGATTAAAATTGGATTAAATATATGAATGAGAAGTTAAATTAAACAGAAAATAATGACACTTAGAAATTTGTTCCTCAAACAATAGATGAAAATATCATATTCACGAAACAAGTATTCAGAAATATGCTTAATGAAATTAGAGAAGTTATAAAATTCATAGTCAGAATTTTGTGAAAGGGATATTCATTGATTGGTATGGTGGTTGTAGAAAAAATATTTTCACCAATTGATTATATTGAGGTTATCAAATTGTTTCTTACCATAGTTACATAGAGAATATCAAGGTATATCTAATGTATATAATAAAAAGTATTCTTTTCTCATTGGAGTTTTTTTAAGGAAGTTTAAATTGGTTAACTATGTGGATTTCAAATAAATGATGATGACAATAAATTGTGCATTTTTAAGAATTATTTTTGTGGCTTAAAACAAGTACACATAGCTTGGAACTCAAGCCTTGAAAATGTTCAATTTTTTGAGGTTTATGAGAGTAGTTGACTATAATCTCTATATTAATAGGAATTTTTTTAAGGGAACACAGGCCTCTTTAATTAAATTATAATGAAAAAGAAGAAATTTCAGAGTAAATACAAGCAAAAAACACTTAAAAAGACATCAACCCATTTTAGGACGGGTATTTATACTATGAAAAGGAAGTCTTACACCCCTGCCACGGGAGTTATGACCTCTCCTCCCGGTCCTGGCTTGTATCCATGGACCTTCACCATCAGCATCATCAAGGTGATCAACAACAACATCAGTCTTTATGGTTTCATCTTTACTAAGTCTGTCACTTTTATTACCATCATTATAACTGCTAAGAGAGGAAAGGATTTCAAAAGTGTTATGAGTACCAACATTTCTATTTGTCCGGGTCCTAGATGCTTGAGGCGGGGTGCTGCTTGTAAGAGAGTTAGAAACCTTTGATCTCAACAGTTCAACATTCTTCATTGGTGTATGTGCCTCTCTTGCTGGAGGAGGCATTGTGGTTGACTCCGTCACATTGTGTGTCTGTCCAACTGGCTTGGAAACACCCAAAATAGAGATGGGGTCCGGAAGGGAACCCTTTTTAGGAGAATAATTTTCCTCCTCTCGAGCAGGAGTTAACTCTTTCATCATATCAGAATCAGGCTAGATTCTTAGCCTCAGATTCTTTCCACTCTGAGATGGATGACTTTGGGTGGGAATCACCCCTTCCATTGTGCTAGGTATCTTAAACTTCTCCAGTAACTACACATCTATGGGAAACTTAGATTCCACACAAGTGGGTTGAACATCCATGCCATAAACTCCTATGGAAGTTCCAGCAAGAGTACTATCAGGGTGAGTGATGGGCACCATTTTGGGTCCAAATTCAGCAGTAGAGTGATTAACTTCACTTTCCATCATATGAGGGTTAATGCTCAAACTCTAAACTCGCAGATTTATAGGAACATGCAGCGCCCTATCAGTTGTAGGAAATTTTTTAACTCCACTTCCCACTATAGGATCAAGTTTCGGGAGACAAGATTTTTTTTGAAGTCGCACCTTCTGTTTGTTGTAAGTCCATTGAAGGGCTAGAAACATCATCCTTTTTCACAGATTCCTTGGACTTGTCAGGGTAGGGGACCTTTGCATTTCCATTGTCAGTAGTCACTTCCTTGGATTCCTTGTTTGTGTTTTTATTATTAACCTTACTTGAGGTCGCTATCTCAAACATGTGCTTCACTTTTCTGCATTTTGAACAAAAATCAGTTTTCTCATGCCTAATTCTTTCATCACCCTCAGTTTGTGCTTGAAGATCTATCTCTATTTGACTATCCCTAGATTCTATCTCATTTTGATCTTGGTTCATGTCTTTTATCAGCACATCTTTGAAAGACATGCCCACTTCAGGTGAGTCACTTTCTTCTACTAAATCATTCCAAGTGACATTGGGTCTATCAATCAACTGAAAAGAAGGAGGCTCTGTATCTTTCAGGATTACATAGGTGGAGTCCAACTTGGGGATTTTACTATGATACTTGATCAGATGTTCAGTCTGAGACATTTCTGAACATTTTTAAGGATTAGGAGTCAGTTGGGAGAGCTGTGAGAAATCTCATTTGTAGCTTGTTCGGAAGATTGGACATCAGTCCCTTGGGGAGATTTATTACATTTTATTCTTCTGAAATGAGCCTCACCATTCCCCTTCAACATGCATCTAGTACAAAAAAATATTGGAACGACTGTTGGTCCTTGAGTGTCCAATCATACAGCATACTTCACAATATAAAGGCAACTTTTCATACACAATACAAAGATTAATTTCATCCTGTGGTGTGGATAGAAATACCTTATCAACCATGGTATAACTTAAATCTACCTAGACTAAAATTCTGGAAAAATGTCCATAGCTAACATTCTCAGTAGCCAAATCCATCCGGATTGGAATGCTTATCGCAAAGGCGACGTCATAAAGATTATCAAAATGCCACAAAACCCAATTTAAACCATAAATCTTTATCCAAACCTGGGAAAAAGTGTCTTTAAAATCATAGAGACTAAAATTTATCATCCATTCATGGATCCTAAGGGTTCCGGAATTCAAATTTATGGATCCAAAGCTCCATGCTTTACCCTTCAATTCAGCAGAGGGAAACAAAAAGTGAACAATCCTCTTCCTAATGAAATGCATTTGAAGTCATGAAATCCCCAAATAGTAGCAAGACAAGAAACTAAATCAGAAATTTTTATAAGGTTTTGTACCATTAGATAAAGAGATCCCAGAAATAAAGGATTTCTTATAAAGATATAAGCGTTCCGAAACTATATTAATAGGAATTGTTATAGCCAAATGACGACGTAGGTTTATAAAATTTAAACTATCTTAAAATAGTTTGTTGGATGAGCTGATAGGGCTATGAACTTCATATTAATTAGGTGTTTCTCATTTTTAGGAAGTCCAATAGACAATTCATTGCCTTGGAGTTCAATAAACTAAGTGTGGGGGAGTGATCGAATTTGAAATTTCATAAATTTTTAGATGTAATTTATTGTTTTATTCCCTAAAATTCCATTAAAAACCTTGGCATTGCTATATTTTCACATTTTGTATGATTTTCTAAGAGTAAAATAAATCTGCATTGATTTTTTGATTTTAGTGATAACCTTTTTATGTTTTCACTAATTAAATTTGTTTTCATTAATTAAATGTATTCTCATTTATTTGTGTTCGGTTTATGAGTATTCTTATGCTTTTTCCATTGATTTAGGTTCATATTCCAATGCGGATGTTGATGATGATGGTGGTCTAAGAGGAGGAGATAACTATGTTGGTGTTTCTGAAGGAGATGATGAGGGTCCTGATGGTTTTGATGATACTGATATTGAGGTACATTTTAGATGTAAATTATATTCTTGGTTTATACATTGAATTCTACCATATAATGATGTTAGTGTTTGGTAGATGTTGTGGTGTATACTGTTTTAGGGTGAAAGGGGTGCGCAGATGTTGTGAAGGGGACTGTAGGGGCAAGGGGAGCAGGGGCAGAGGGGATGTACAGGGGCAGGGGGCAGGGGGCAGGGGGTGTGGGTAGGGGGCAGGGGGAGGGGGTGTAGGGGAGGGGGCAGGGGGAGGGCAGGGGGCAGTGTGGGGGTGTGCAGGGGGCAGGGGGCAGGGGGTAGGGTGGAGGGGTGATACACCAATCCAACAAAAGCTTTAAGATTTTGAGATTTGGGGTTTAACCTCTAGCCTTATTGATTTTTAGATTCTATGATTTATATTCTAGGATTTTTAGTTTTAGAAGTTATGGTTTTGAGTTTAGGGTTTTAAGTTTTCGAATTTTTGGGTTTGGGGGTTTTAAGATTTATGGTTTTAGGGTTTATATGAATTTTGAATCCATGAAATTCATTTCTATCAAAATAGGTTGATCTCACTTGCATCCTATGAAACAGGTGCTAGAGTGACATTAAATGAACAAACAACCTTTTTCATTATCATGCCCACCTGACTTTATTTTAATGTTTTGGTTATTTTGTTTTATTTTCCATATTATTTTTTTATATACCAAAATCATTTATTAAACCTCACTTATTTTCCATTTTTTTACTTTTCCATGTGGCACCTCTTTCCCTTCCATTGAAAGCACTTCCAATGTTCTGAATGAGGCATTAGTTTTGATATCATAATATCTAATGTTCTGAAAACCTTTACATCAGGTTTTTCTGTATTTTACTAATCGAACACGTAGATCAATTCTTGACCCTTGGGAAACCTCAGTTGTTTGGAACTTCAAGTATGCAGGTACAACTCAAAATGGTTTCGGATCCTCATTTAAACATGTATCTTGACTCATCACCCTCCCCCACATTTTGCTTCTGTTTTTGCATTTTTCAAATCAGATTATGAATTTCGAAGGATTCAAGAAAGGGATGTTTTGCAACATCTTTGGACAGGCCCAATCTCAAATGCATCAATTGACGTTGTCCAGGGCAACCGGTGTATTGAGGTGCGGCCATTGGGTGTTACGAAGGTAATTGGACTTAATAAAACATGTTATTTAGTGGTTTAATTTTTTATTTTAACTGCCTGCCTTGGTGAGACACCACTTAAAATCATAGGATTTCACTTAATGTGAGACTCAATCTCTCTACCAGTGCACTTCAAGTTAAACCTATAAATTTTTTATTTAATTATGCTAAATTTAAATGAAAAACACTGTTGTTTTTCATGACTAAATGGGCCTTATCATTTTACTTTTCTATATTCATTGTTGTTTCTTTTGAATGTATGTTAAGTAGGGTGCAACGATTGATCACATATTGGGAGAAATAGTTCACAACAACTTGATGAACTCACCAATTAACTACGTCTTGTGCATTGGGAATTTCCTTGAGAAGGTATAACTTTCTCTTTATCACAACTATAATTAGTTATGAACCTACAAATAAAGTCATCTATAATTAGTCATGGCGGTGATTACACTCGTATGGGACAATGTGTGCCCATGTATATATATATAAATTCAAACGCAGGTGAGTGGAGACTGGTATATGCATATAATCATATGTGAAAGGATCCCCTTGCACATTCTCATGTCCATGCGGGTGTGTTCATTGGGGCTAAGTTTCCTTGCATGTGTGTGAAGGTGCGTATACCCAGTGGGGGAGCATCAACTTTTAGTTAGAAATCTCCAAGAGCTGAAGAGGACGGTTTGGTTCCACCATGAGGTAGGATCCCTCTTCTATCCTCTTTAATTCAAGAATGATTTAAATTGAATTTAGATTCTTTCATAATTATGCTTAATTATATTGAATTTCATATATTGAATAAGTGTTCTATAATATAATTGTTTCAACTGATAAATGAAGTCGTGTTTTTATTATAAGACCCCTCTAACGGAGGTGCGCTGTCTGCGAAACTCACAGTGATAGCTATGTTGATCTAGTTGCTTAAATTATTGCATTTGATTTGTGCTGAATGAGTTTTAGAATAAATGTTAAATATAATTAAATTAGTTTTGTGATAAACCAATGCCATGATTTTATAATAAAACCCATCCAACGGAGATGCATTGTCTTCTAAAACAAAGAGTAGTGATAGTTATTTGTATCATCTTTCAGCGGGGTGACAGTCGGAATGTTGCCCCGCCTCCTCCCACTCCATTCGCTCCTGGCCGGAAGATGATGCCCCGCAAATGTCGCTGGACTGGGCCAATACCTCGTGGTCACGCCGCAATAATGCCATGATTTGGCTCTACTCCAGGACGACACCCCGCGGCGGTTCACAGTGATAGTATTCCATGAGTCTTGTGATCAATGTTGAGACTGACTAATCACAATTTCTGTCTGTAGAGCGACGACAGGAATGTTTCCCCACCTCCTCCCGCTCCCTTTCCTCCTGGCCGGAAGATGCTACCCCACGGATGTCGCTGGACTGGGCTAAGATGTCGTGATCACGCTGTGGTCATGTCATGGTTTGGCCTTTCTCCATGACGAAACCCTGCGGTAGTTCGCAGTAATAGTATTCCATGAGTCTTGTGATCAATATTGAGACTGACTAATCACAATTTCTGCCGGCGGAGCAGCGACCTGAATGGTGCCCTGCCTCCACCCGCTCCCTTCGCTCTTGGCAGGAAGATTTTTCCCCTCGGATGTCGCTGGACCGAGCCAACACGTCGGGGTCACACCGCGGTCACGTCGTGGTCACTCCGTAGTCATGCCACAATCACGCCGTGGTCATGCCGCGGTTTGGCCCTTCTCTAAGAAGACACCCTATGGCGGTTCTCAGTGATAATATTCCATGAGTCTTGTGATAAATTTTCAGACTGACTAATCACAATTTCTACCGATAGGGCGATGACTGGAATGTTGCCCCGCCTCCTCCCGATCCCTTCACTCCTGGTCGGAAGATGCTGCCCCACAGATGTCACTAGATCGGGCCAACATGCCGTGGTCACTCCACGGTCACGCCGTGGTTTAGCCCTGATTCAGGAATATGAAGAATACATTCTAATCCTGGGTAAATTTTTTGATAAAGATGGCATACATTCTATCCTAGCCAGAAGATGCTTCCCCGCATATGTCGCTGGACCGGGCCAACACGCCGTGGTCACTCTGCGGTCACGCCGCTGTCACCTCGCGGTCACGTCACGGTCACACCGCGGTCACGCCGCGGTCACACGGTGGTCACGCTGCGGTCACGCCGCGGTCACGCCGCATTCACGCCGCGGTCACGCTGCGGTTTGGACCTGCTCGAAGACAACACCCAGCAGCAGTTCGCAGTGATAGTATTCCATGAGTCTTGTGATAAATGTTGACACTGACTAATCAAAATTTCTGCCAGTGGGGAGATGACGGGAATGTTGCCCCACCTCCTCCTGGTCCCTTCACTCCTGGCCGAAAGATGTTTCCCTGTAGATGTCGTTGGACCGGGCCACCACACTGCGGTCATGCCGCGGTCACGCCGCGGTCACGCCGTGGTCACGCCGCAGTCACACCGTGGTTTGGCCCTACTCCAGGAATATGAAGAATACATTCTAATCATGGATAATTTTTTTGATAAATATGGAATACCATTCATGTTAGGACCTTCATCCACCATTAAATACATCATTCTAAAGGAATTGTCAGCATATTTCACGAATGAAATCTTCATCAATATGAAGAAAAGTATTATTCATTTGAATTAAAAGTTATTATCGTTTGATTATTATCATATTCAATTCAAGGTAATAAAGTGGTTGCAAAGAAAAATTGACATTACATCTCTCATGAATTCAAAACATCAAATGATTGAAAAATAGTAAGGATTCCTTCAATGTGGATGATTTTACACATTAATGTGTTTGGGACACCTTATCAATAATTCTCTATTAGGTGTTCACATTAGATGATCGGATGCACATGGACCACTACATTTCAAAATACTCACTAACTGGAAAATGTTTCCAAATTTTGTAGCATGAAATATCATAGCCTCACATTGTCTACAGCAAACAGACTCTATCCATGACTAATGATTTTGTAAACAAAAACTGGCCCCAACCTACTATCACTGACATTGTCCCATTATAGGGTTAACTGATATGAGAAATTTTTATTATACATATGATAATATTGAGAAAGCCTCTATCTTATAGTATTATGGCCATCAAAATGTAAAAATTTCTAAAATAGTGAAATTTTCTTCATAATTGGTTGATCCAAGGGAATATCAAATGATGAACCCATCCTATGTATAGAAAAAAAATTGATAAAATCAAAAGGGTAGTTGTGGAATTATCATCCACCATAGATCAGAAGAAACCCCAATTCATACCGTCACTTGATCTGGTATCCTCATTATGGATGTGAAAAACATAATTTTCTAGAGATTCCATTTGGATTACTATCCACCGAGTAGCTCCCAATGAGTCAGAAAAGGAGAATAAAAGGCCAAATAGAGGGTGTAGAATAATAAATTCACATAATGAAACTGATATAATTCCAAAAATTCATTTCATCTATGTGAATGTCATCAAATCCACCCTCAGATATTCTCTATAACTAGAGACCAATTCAATGGATTCATAATATGATGTTCTATTTCACAATGTGGTCTACACTGAAAAAAATTAAAGACGATTTCTTACCAAGAACCAAAGGATTTCCATGAATTTGTGAACTCCCTTAAACAATCAGTCATTACCTCCTTTAATGGAACCCAAAATGATTAAATGTAATGGTCAAATTATAACTTACCTTCCTTCTGGAGTGTTTAATCCCCTTTATCTGGAATAATAATATACATAGCGATAAGGAGAGATTAGTGAGTTGAGATGACTAAATAAAGAACTACACTAAGAAAACATTCATGTTATATAAGTCATATATGAAGATCATTAAATCACACTTTCAGCAAGCAAACCTCAACCAAGATGGTTTTTTAGAAACTGAAGAAGATCTAGAATATTAACTCAACATGGGATACCAACCACCAATATATTTGGAACCCACAACAAATGATCAAGAATTTCCTCCATTGAGATCATAAAAAATAGGGTCTGACACATCCTTACAGGCCTTCAAGTATAGGTTACCCATGATCGAGACCAGCATTGCCCTCGCTGATGGCCGTATAAGTTTTCATACCTTTTCTTGGTCTTTTAACCACACCTCTTCAGGTCCCTAGTTAGCTACACATTCCTAAAATTCATATGAACACAATAGAGTTGCTAAAGGATCAATTACACGCTATTGAATAATGAATTGTTCCTATACAGCAGGAAAATATTCCTTATCCTGAATTGATAGATCTAACTCTCCCCCCACAAAATATTGGGAATCCTACATTTCCAATGATCAATGGATCAGTATTCCTAGAGAATAACCAGCTGAATTTGGTCATTAACTACAATTCCCATGAAGGGGACCACTAAAAAAAAGAGTTAGTAAAACATAAATGTTTCATATAATCACTACAGAGGCTGGCCTTTATGTGGTATATGAGTTTTCATTCTCATTTAATTACTAGATGGGAAGACCTGTGTCATAATTTCTCTTCTAGTTTAGCTCAATTTTATAGAATACTACAGTATTAAATATCAAAAACTACAATTAATGGGAGATTGAAAAGGGTATCATATTTCATTTCTTGGTAGACATTATTGACATACTCACGGAATATACCACTCCCTCAAGAAGATTTGTTTCCAATATATATAGTGAATCCTCACACTAATATTCACATGAAACTTCTCTAAGAAAAAAAAGAGGGTTTTGGGACCTTTATAAATTTTCTCCAAAGGGATAATACTCCATCATAGAGAACAGATTCATGGAAGGAGTGATTCCATCAACTCATGGAATAATAGTTGGGAGAGAAGAATCCACTACATTTATGATTAAATAGGGACATGTACCTTCTCCTGCTTCAAATACATCACCATATCAAGTAGTTCCACCTCCTATGATCCAAAAAGAACATCAACCCTATCAGGATGATGTGATGGATAAAATAAATATGTAGTTTTAGGTGATGAAAACATTTCATTATTTTTGAAATGGCCATGTCCCAAGATAATTCATCTCAACATTTGAAAACAACTTAGTCATGTTTAACAAGCCTAAGAAGCCCAAAAAATAAGGTGATGAAGATATCCCAAACTATTTAATATTCAATCAAGTACTTTGAAAACAATGGATCGTCTTCTCCATTTTGAAGCCCATTTTTTAGCTAAGGATACTACTGTAAAAAACTCTGTAATTTTGTGCTCCAAAAATAGTGAAGTTCTGCCTCTCTGTGGATGTAGGGATTATTCCCGAACCACATAAATCGTTGTGTTCTTGTTGCTTTCCTTTTTTCTGGATTCTCTTTCTTTTCTCGTTTCTGTTGTTGTGACTCCCAACGATTACGCAACAAATAATTCTAACTTAATGTTTTTCAAAGATATTATCCAATATTGTGCCATGCCTTCCCTACAAATTTGCACAAGTGGCACCTGCAATTCCTCCCGAACTCTATAAATCGATAAAAACATTTCGTCTCTCATGATCCTAGACATTGGATCTTCTCCAAAAAAAAATTGTCATCTCTAAAGGTTTAGTCCTCTCATGGCCAAACTGCTCACAGAGCAATTCCTTAACTGTTCTATGTGTGACACTGGCATCTACCACCACTTTCTATTTTGAACTCTTTTTTTCTTCCCCTTTTCGTAAACTAATTCAACTTTCCTCTACAACAATAGACTTTCCTCATTCTTTCCCTCATTCTATACGATCCTTATGACTTGCTACTAAGTGAGACACATTTAATGTCAAGTCCCACAGTTGAATCTCCAATCACTGAAGCACATTCTCCTGTCATAGTTGAGCTTCGGCCAGGCATAGTTTCCCTGCCTCTTATTGTCTGTTGTCATTCTGCAGTTCAGTGATCGCCAGTTCTAGTCCTGACACTCGCCCTTACATTCGTGTGGGCATACAACAGTCTGCAGTTCCCTTTCCTATCTCTCGGCAGAAAATTCTCTCAATGAAAACACCAAAATTGATAGGAAACTTTGGTATTTCAATAGGATTTAGATCAATATAAGAAGTTTCTCTAAGGGAGTCGCTTCCTCCTAGAGCCTCTTGCTCTAACAACCACAACTTCTGAAAAATACAGATATCCCCTCAGGACATCCCCCACGCCTCCCATATAATCCCTCCATATAACTGACTAACTAACTAAGAAAATTACAAGTTTTCCCCCACCAAATATGTTAAAACAAATAAGAGGCAGTTACACCACCCGGAGGCAATTACACTATCTGGACATCAGCTATAGCAGCATCCTGATTCCCCTTACTTTGGTAAGTATGGACTACGGGTGGCCTAACTCTCCTATCAGTCTTTGTGTGTTTATAACCATCTACCCTTGCATTTCAACACCACATATTTAAAAATTATTCAATTTGAGACACTACTTGTTTGGAATAATTCCTCCTTTTCTAGAAGCTTTAAGTGTCCATTAATCACAAAAAAAACTGATTCCACTTGTTACATTATACATAAGTAAAAGAATGAGATTCAACCATGTTGTTGTTACAACCTCTCAATTTTTCTTCTTCTCCTTAGTTTATTGATTCGACTAGTCACATGGCTTGATATCACTAATGGTACACCAGATTCAACAAAAGACCATTGGTTTTTTCAAGAAAGGCTTTTGCACCTCATTTCTTACTCGAAATCAGGCTTGTTATGTTTGGACTTCATTATTCAAGCATGTGTGACTAAATCCAGATTAGATTTTTGAAGGTGATTGGGTGATCAATCTTTGACTTTCTACCACTTGAATACCTCCATCAGAGCATGAATTTCAAGATTCACCAAGATTCTCATCCAGTTTCATAAATATGTGCCTTTCTGGCATAATCACACCATGCATCCATATCTTTGGAATGAATACAACTCATGGATTTTATCTCCCCCTTATGCCTGTATCACTTACAATAGAAATTAGTAACATTTAAGATCATGGAGAGAGAGGTTACCTCCATCATCCTCGACTTGAGGATTGTGGTTGGTCTTGGTGGACCAACCATTTGTTCCTAGTTTTCTTCCAAGACTTTTTAATGGTGTGATTTTTCATGACACCACTTGTACATACCTACTTTTGAATGTTTTCTTTAGAGTTCATCCCCACCGTTGGCCCAAGATTCTCTTCTAGAGTGAGACTCATCCCACTAGTGGAAGATCCTTCCACTGGAGCACCGCTATGCTCCAATAATTTTTTTCACATTTTCAAAAGCCGGTTTATGGGTTCCCGGTACCCCACTACATGAGTCCAAAAAACCACATTAACTAAAACATAAAAACACCAAAAACCACTAACCATTCACAAGAAACCATGAACCAGGGAACAAGAACATCATAGAAGATAGTCAAATCCACCCAGGATTACCTTGAGTGTCCTCTGACATGACCATCGACACCAACCCAAATCCTCCCATTGGAAAATTCCAGAGGAATTCACCCATCCTTCAAGCGATGGAATGGACCCCCCAGGATCCACCCTCGAGGACGTCAAAGAAATCCAGAATGAGGATGTCCATCTTCTGATACCATTAGCGCCCTGACCACAGGCAACCCAAAAAACCCCACCAAACAACTTAAATGGAAAAGTGAGAGACAAACCAAATCAGTCTGGAGGCGAAGCCTCATAAGAAAAGGAAAAGTTACCAAAACATAGCCTTAGCCTATTAGTGCTTTCCTCCCTGTAAATATTCCAATTCATTATCCATACCATAGAATCAGTATCTTCCCCAATAACGTCTTCAAAATGGTCCGCCATTTTGTCCCATGTTCGGATATATTCTTCTTTGCTGATTTTCCGATCATTGAAGCCTCTCATCAGGATCAAATCCTGTTTGTTAATCGACTTAGTCTGCTCGTTGTTGACCTCCACTCTTACAGCTCTTCCCATCATATCAGCCTCTTCCTGTGGGATGTCAACATACATAAATTCTTCTACCATGTTCTCCTCAGAGCAAAGGATAGGTTCCTTTATGTTCTTTACCTTTTCAGTAGATCTTCCCATTTCATTGTTTCTCTCCTTGATTAAAACCTGAGAATCCTCCTCCACCGCATTGATCAATAACACCGGAAACTTCTTCACAGAACGGGTCTCCAAAGGTGGGGGGAGCGAGGATTAATCCTTTTTCCCCTTCTTCCTTTTAAATATCATGTTGTTCTTTTGAATTGGGACCTCTTCATCCAAATGGTCCAGTTCATCCAGATTGGATTCCTCCATGCCAACCTCATCCTCCTCACCTAGTGTAATGTGTTCCAAAATCACATTATCCTCTGATAAACCTTCAAATATGTTACATAGGGGGACTGATGTCTGAACCAAGCCCGGACCCCTGCTCTCATCCACCATTTGTTGCTCCCTTCCAAGTGTAGAACCACTGCCACCCGAATGCTTATTCAGAGTACCCAATTTAGCCTCCTCAACAAGCATTATTGGACCAGCTGCCTCAGCCTGGTTTTCCTGTAAGAGGCCGCGCCCCATGAACTGGTTCTTTCTATTAGTTTCCTCTAAAGTCACCTCACGGTTTTCACGAGCATCTTGCTCCGTAGAACTTCCCTCGTTGAGATCCGGTTGAGAAACACCTGAAAGTCTATCCTGTCAAGACCTTCCATTTGCATTATCAATCGGAAGAATTTATGTCTTTCTCACTCCATTGAGGTCACATAACATCTTGCAAAAGACGTCTTGGACTTTCGGACCAGGAGGCAGAGCAGGCGGTTTCTCCGACCTCGCCTGAATTCCAGCACCTGCAATCATTGAGCCCGAGCCAACTGAAATAACACCTGCCTCTTGTTCATCTTGAACCACACCATAATTATGGACAACCCAAGAAAGGCCTGCCAGATCACTACCTTATGGAGGTCTGTTGAGGGCCTCTTCACCAGGTTCTTCCACCAACAAATTCACCACCATGTGATTCCCCGAGATGCTACCATCACTATTCTTCTCATTCCCAGAAATGCTACAATCGTCATTGCTCGCATTCCTCTGGGAGCCATCATCCCTTGCCATTCGCCTGCATTTCTCCAATGAATGGCCCAGCCATTTGCAATCAGAAAAATAATGAACCCATGATTTATATACAACCAGCTATTTACACTGGAACTCTTCACCGACGTTGATCCAAACGAAGTCCAATGAAGCCCTTGAGGCATCCACCTCCACACACACTCTATGGTTAATCGGATGGTAGACATCCATGGTCCATCTATCAGAGCAAACACATCTCCCCAGTAGATTCCCAAGAATTTTAACAATCGATGGGTTTTGAAATGTTAAAGGGTGATTCGGAAAACTAACCCAAATCGCCATGGAAGGTGAATCACGCCGCATATGGAAATCGTATGACCATCGATAAAGATAGAACCGAGATCTGTTGCAATTGCGAGGGGCTCTTGACCAGGCCCTAATCAATTCTTCCTCTGACGAAAACCGATTCAAAATATTCTTGTTGTCTAAAAATCCTACGGTTTCCTTCTATTGAAAATCCAAGGAACCGAAGACAAATCTATCGAACAGATCGACCGAGGGTCTTCTCTTTGAAAATCAAGAAACCAGCATCAGACTATGCAAGCCGAGGCTTTGTTAAACTCTGCAACCGAAATTGGAAGATTAGGTCGTACATCATGTAGACCTGGAACCTTAGGGCTCAGAAAGTTTCGGGGAAATGGAGGAAGGAAGTCTGGGTTGGAGAATGGGAGAAAAGGTGCTTCTGCTCTTGTGGTATGAATGAACCCACTCAAGCAAGATTCTTGTTTTTCATTCATGATTACTATGGGAGAAATCTCTTACTCCTCTTTTTCTCTCCATACCAATTTCATCTCTTTACAGGTAGGTTGTTGAGTGTACTCTTCCTTTGTTTCTTGAAACATTCCTTATTGTCTTTCTTCAGTACAATTTTTCAAAATTGAAATCCTGTTCTTCTCTAGAACAGATTGCCTCAAATTTTATTCCCCCTTAGTCACAATATCCTTCTTCCCTTCCATGATGACTTATATGACCAGGCTATTAGAGATACCTATGGAACCTCCATTTGTTTTTTTTTTTCATCACCATTATTCAGTATACTGAATCTGGTTTTGAGTGAAATAGATTTTATATCCTTCTATTCATGAATCCTTCTGGTTATTAGAGTGAATGATCTCTTTGTCACGCCCTGACCCCAGAAGCCCTGGAGCTGGTGTCCATGGGAGGGGTTGTTTGTTCGGGGGGGGGGGGGGTTCCAGGGGTGTCTGTCCGGGGGGGGTCTATCCAGGGGAGGGGGTGTCTATCCAGGGTGGGGGGTGTCTGGCCAGGGTGGGGGGGGTGTCTGTCCGGGGGGGGGTATGTCCAGGGGGGTGTCTTTCCAGGGTGGGGGGTGTGTCTGCCTAGTGTGGGGGTGTCTGTCCGGGGGGGGGGGGGGTCCAGGGGGGTTATCCAAGAGAGCGGGGTGTCCAGGGTTGTCTATCCATGGGGTGTCTGTCTAGGGTGGGGGTGTCTATCCAGGGGGGGTCTGTCCAGGGGAGGGGGGTGTCCAGGGTTGTCTATCCAGGGCTGTCTGTCTAGGGGGGTGTATGTCTGGGGGGGTCTGTCTAGGGGAGGGGGGTGTCCAGGGTTGTCTGTCCAGGGGTGGGGTGTCCAGGGTTGTCTGTCTGTCTAGGGGGGTGTTTGTCCCGGGTGGGGGGTGTGTGCAGGGGAGGGGGTGGGGGTGTCCAGGGGGTGACTGACCGGGGGACTAGCAGGGGGTGGGGAACTAGGGGAAAACAGGTAGGGGGACTGGTAGGGGGCAGATCCGGATGGAAAATAGGGGGAGAGATGCAGGGTTGGGGTGGCAGGGGGACTAGCAGGTGGGTTGAAGGTAGGGGGACTAGCAGGTGGGTGGAAGGTAGGGGGACTAGTAGGGGTGGAAGGTAGGCCTGCAATGTTTTTTTATTGAACATTAATCTATAGCCATGGTTTATAACCATTTCTATAAGGACTGTTTGTTTTTTATCTTCTACCATGGTTTCAAACCATGGCTAGAAGGCTTCAGGCATATTTTGTGGAAGGCAGGCCTGCAGGCCTGCTGTGTTTGTTTTATTGAACATTAATCTATAGCCACGGTTTCAAACCGTGGAAAGAAGGCTTTAGCCATGGTTTTGAAACTGTTGATATAGGGCTTTAGCCAGGGTTTTAACCGTGGCTATAGGACTTGGCCTATAGCCACACCAATACTAGCCACGGTTCATTGAACCATGGCTGTAAACTATAGCCACGGTTTTTGGGATTAGAGCGATGGTTTCAAACTGTGGCTGTAGCCTAAATTTCCAGTAGTGGCACTAACTTCTGTTCATCCAAGGTAAAGAAGTTGTATCAGGAATACAATATCAAATCCAACCATTCATCTCGGTATCATGAAGAGGCCAATGGCCAGATAAAACCCTTCACTAAGACTCTTTCAAACATACTGAAAAAGATGGTGGATAAAGATAACAAATCACAGCCTGATAAACTCTTTCATGCTTGATGGGCTTATCGGACCACCACCCGTACTACAATGCAGTAAACTGCATATTCATTGGTATATGGAACAGAAGTAGTATTGCCCATTGAGGTTCAATTACCCTCACTCTAGGTATCCATTTGTGATCTGTCATCTATATATGAACAGTCTCAAAAGCGATTGGATGAATTGGAACGATTAGATGAAAAAAGATTGTGCACCCTGTACCACTTTGAAGTCTATCATAATCTAATAGAACGATGTTTCATGAAAAAATTTGGTCTTCGTTCATTCATTCATGGATAATTGGAATTGGTTCTCAGAACTCCAATGATACCAGGAATGAAACCTACCAAGCTGGAGCCAAAATGGGAAGGACCTTATTCAATACATAAGGTCTACTCCAATGGAGCTTATTCTTTAATCGCAATGGATGGAGAACTCATCACGACTCCAAATAATGCCAGATCTATGAAGAAGTATTTTTTATAACACAAATACATCACTCTGGTCCATGCATATGACCTTAAACTGTTCGCACCATCATCCAACATGACGTTTAAACTATATTGTTTCCCTTTCGTCCAATATGACATTAAACTGTATTGTCCCTCATATGTCCTAGCTACATGATGCTAAACTGCATAGAGCCCTTATGCCCAAAATGACGTTAAACTATGAAAAGGTCCCTAATACATCCAACATGACGTTAAACTATGTCCCTATTGTCCTCATTGTAAGACATTAAACTACATAGCCATACATCCTAGCTACATGACGCTAAACTGTATAGCACCCGTCCTTGCTATATGACGTTAAACTATACATCCCCTCTTTTGTCCTTACTGCATGACATTAAACTGCGTAGTCCCTCCCTAAGCCCTTACTGCATGACATTAAACTGCACAGTCCTTCTTCGTCCAACATGACGTTAAACTATGCATAATTAGGGTTATTGCTACCTCTTGTTTCTCAGACCGAGTATGAATCACGTGAGCTTAGAGTAAACATCAACCATAACACTCTCTTTGGGCCACTAATCATGTGTAAGTCCCAACACCATCTTCGGGTTGTCCTCAAGTACAACTTGATCACCAATTCGTTTTTAATCAAACTACGCGGACTTTGATCCTCGCCTTCTAGGCTGCGTACGTAGGCAACCACTCAGGTTCAAGCCCAAAATCAATCTCTTCACATCGGTTCACCTTTGTCGCATACTATTTTGATTTGTGAAACCACCCCCAGAACCAATATTTTTTACATTGGTTCACCATCATTCTTGCTATATGATGTTAAATTGTTCCCACTATTTTCTTGTACGAAAATAAACTACAACATTATTTGACACCCTCACCTGAGAGTGAATCATTATTTACACTGATCTCCAATCATGTTATATTCTAAAGACTACGTGCATACATGGAAATTCCCAAACCTTTTATCTTGGGTCAACCCATCATTGGACTAAATTCCCCTTTCACCCTTCACTTGTATGAACCAAATCTGTACATAGGGTATTTCAAGAACTACGTGCGGCTTGATTCCCATCCTTATGGGATATGCAGGAACGTTCGAGTGTCCCTCAAATCCAGCCCCAAGTGTTTGCACCTAACCCCAAATTCCACTTTCAGTCCTTTGGCTGAAAGGCCCCCTGTGAAAACATGAATGTGGTATGGAAACCCTGGACTTCATTCACATCAGGTTTATAAAACACATTGTGTACTCCTTATAATGGTCCAAGATCTATGAACCTAAACTAAGATCTCCTACACTCTTTTCCCGCATGACGTTAAACTATATTTTAAGAACTACGTATGGCTTCATTCCCATCCTTATGAGATATGTAGTGAAGTCCAACACCTCAATTCAGGACCCAGCCACAACATGATTATGGTTAGCATTGATTTGTTTATCTCTACATAAATTGGACAATGCCCATTTTTGATGTGTTATACTCCTAACCTTAAATACTTTCACATATCCATAACCTTTTCCTGACTTCTAGTCACAAAATATTTGATATTCGATAATTCTTTTGTTTGACTATGCAGCACGTGCCCTTAGGCGGCCTTGCATAAACAGTCTACATAACAGACCTGTCAGCCAAAAGTTGCTATTATTTGACTATGCATCCAATGCCCTTAGGTGGCCCTGCATAATTAAACCCCCTAACGGGTTTGTTAAATAGTGGTAACTTCATGCTTGGGAGGAAAACCTCTTTTGTCCTTATTTTTCTTAACAACAATATGTAGGGATCGGCAAAAATAGCCATCCTTAACATATTTTTTCCATACTCTTTTTCATGATCTAAAAGTATTTAAGTCTATGGTTTATATTTCCCTTCCCAATGTTTGGGTCAGAGCTTCACATGAGTGACATTCATCCAGTTCTTATACAATCTTGATTGGAAATATCCTCTTCATATTTAAGTACCTCTCTCTATACACCAGACTCTATGCTTCGGAAAATTTGAATCTCCCTAAACTTCCACTGGATTTTTAGCAATAGAAAAGTAAAATTTTTGAGAGTTATTTTGCCTGACTATGCAGCACGTTCCCTTAGGCGGCCTTGCATAAGTAGTCTACATAATGGACCTGTCAGCCAAAAGATGCTATTATTTGACTATGTATCCAATTCCCTTAAGTGGCCTTGCATAATTCAACCCCCTAATGGGTTTGTTAAAAAGTGGTAACTTCATTCTTGGGAAATAATTATTCTAATTCCTTTTTCCCTTTTTTCATATCATTCCTCAGATTCAAAATTTCTTAAGTCATAGTTTACATATTTTCCCTCATACTTGAATATGGTAATATGTTTTCAGATAAATTATTAAGTAATTGAGTCTATTTTAATCCATTCGGTCAAAGTTATTTCGACCTTAGACATTAGCCTTTTTATGTCCGACGTGCATGACTTTAAACTGCTCACAAAAAGACAAGGGAACTCTAAATAAAAGTCAAGTCTCAGCTCACTAAACGTACATTTTGTATGATTTACATAATATTGAGAAATAAAAATATCCAAAGTTTGTAGGGTGGTTTATAATAATCCTATAAAAAATCAAACTATGCTTACTACGCCCATTGGATTAGGTAAAAAAAATTTAAGCAGGTAGCAAAAGAATGCAGGAACAAATGATTGAAGATGAGAGTGTTTTTCATTGATACACAAAAGTTATAAGGACATCCATAGGTTGGAGTCTCTTCTATTTTTCAATAATTACAAAAGTCTTTTAACATAACTCTTCATTCACTTCACAAGCATCCAGAGCCTCATCAGCAGCCACCTGAAATTCATTCATTCACTGGATATAATAATAGATGCAGTGATACCAGCTATTCTTGGAACAATTGTAAAATAATGTTCTTGAGTGCAGTTTGAGAAAAAAATTACTGATCAAATAGTGACTCTTTTTCTATCCAAGAGACTTGGAAGATGGATACATGGATTTGAGAATGGAGCATTGGAAGTAAAGGGCCATTTGGAAAGAGAAAACTTTTTAGATATTATATCTAATTTCATGATAGTCTTCTCTACATCAACTGGAAGTGGAAAACATATCATCCCATGGCTTGAAATTTTCATATCTGCAAGGAAATGGCATTGAGGAAAAATTTGAAAGTTCACACCATTGTTTCTACTCTTAATTCAAAGCATAACCGAAATAGAGGAGTCACAATGCGGCTGCATCCCTAGCATATAATTATTTTCATCTAGAACATTGAATCCTTGAAGTTGACCTTGGCTATACAGAGGTAGGTAGATGATATATGGAAAACTAAGATGATACTTCTTTAAGTACTTGGAAAAATCTGGGAGAGTGATGTCGCAGATTGTGTAATAATCCTGGCCAACGATGCTCATCATGTCATCAATCTGCTTGCTATCCATCTCATCAACTGTTCCAATTCTTTTAGGATCCATTTAATTTACACAAAGGTTGAATAATTAACTCTTAAGTGAGTTTATTTTTCATAAAATTTGTGAATAAAAGTGAAAAAATGGATAAGGTATTAAGGCACACAATTGTAACTGTGTCGCGCAGGTTTTGGCGCGCAGGTATCACCGTGCATGTCAAAATACCTCTGTAGAAGCGTGACACGAACAGAAGAAATGAAACAATGGAAAATCAGAAACCTGCACGACAAGAGCAACCTGGGCGGAAAGTGCTCAGAAGCGTTCAAATCCGGGTGCTTTGAGCGAGAATGGAACACCTATTTATAGGCAAGGCCACAGCCCTGCGCGCCGCTACCTGTGCGTTCAAAACTTGCACGCCGCCATTCATTGGTTTTCTCCTTTACCTCAGAGTCAAATCCTCCTTCCTTTCGGATCCAACTCTGAGGGGGGGATTTTGTTGACGCTCCTTTCTATCATAGAGTCTAAGGAATGAAAATAGAAATACTTTGAGCCCAAAGTGATTCATCCTTTGAACAAACATAAAAAATTGACAAAGGCATGAACATGGATTGCTTTATGCATGGGCCGTGCAAGTTTCAAGCTGGTCGTGCAGGTATACCTGCGTGCCACATTTTTTGTGCGTAGGTGACCTGTGCGCCCTATTTTATTTTCACCGAAGGCCTTCAGCTTCCTATTAATACCCCTTGTGGGCCCCCATTTCGAGGACGAAAAATCCAGAAACTCAGATTTCAGCTCTCGGCGCCCTAGTCTCTTCTTGAAGTCTTCCGAACACTTATAAGGTAATTTCTTACCTAGAATGGAAGATCTAAAGAGGGGTAACAATGCCTAAGTTTTGAAATTCACCAACACTTGCACGCCTAAGTGTCTAACCCTTAAGGTAAATGAAGACACTTGCACGCTACCTTATCCCTTCAACAGAACCTGCGCCCCACCCTTTTTCAAGCCTTTAGGGATAATACTAAGGGCTTGAGCCAATTCTCTCACATGTATTATCCCATTGATTAACAGGCGCGCAAGTACACCTATGTCGTGCAGGTATACTTGTGCGACCGGGACCTGTGCGCCCCCCACAGGACCTGCGTGCCTACCTCTTTTTGGGTGTCCCTCCTATCTATTCATCTCTTTTCTTAAAATCAACCTCTCCTCTTCAAGATTTAGCCTTCAAAACCCTCTTCAAAGTCATTTATGGCATGGTTCCTTTGTTGGCTTCGTTATCTAAAAGGAATTCTATGGAACATCTCTCAAAACCTAGTGATTTACATATCTTGATGTTACTAAGGTGAGAGATTTAATTCATTCAAAATCATCCTTTAAGATGAGAAGATCTTTAACCTGGGACTTCTTTTCAGGAGTAAGCCCCAGTCTAAGTTCCCTAACCTAGGCCTCCATTTCATGGGTAATACCTTGTCCAAGATATTTAATATGGGCATCATCCTCAGAAGTAATCTCCAAGTTCCCAAATATTGGAATCCTCCTTAGGATTAAGCCCAAAATTTCAAATTCCTTTAACCTCGGCATCCTTCTTAGGAATAAACCCCAGTTCTCAAGTCCCTTTAACCTGGTCCTCCTCATGAATAATCCCCAGTCGTAATTTATCTTAATCAGTATTAATTTATTTTGATTTGGACTTCCTTCTCAGGAATAAAACTCAATCATAAGTCCCCTATAATTTGGGAATCCTTATCAGGATTAAGTACTAAGTTAAGTATTCAAATATCCATAAAGTACATATACCTTTATAGACCTTGTTCCTAGGTTTCTTCCCTAAAGTAAAACCCAATCCTCATCTATCTTGGGAAATCATACATACATAAGCCCCACATTATTTCTTATGATTGTATCTTTTGGGGCACAATCGTCAAGTTTTACTAATACCTCTTGTTTCTCACATCGAGCATGACTCACGTGATCTTAGAGTGTAAAAGTAATTATGAAATCTTTTATTTAGGCCATCAACCATGCATAATCCTCATACTTATTTACTCGAACTACGTGGGATCTGATTCCTTTTCTAAACAAGGATACATAGGTAGCCCATCTGCGGGTACGATCCCAACTCTGAAATAATCTATGTCCTTCTGAACGACAATAAACATCAATTACCCCACTGTGTGGCTTTAAAACTAGTATGGTCATCATAATGAGTAAGATATCTCTATATAACGTGTTAAAGGATACCATTGAAAAAGAATCTCTAACAAATACGGATGATTCTCTATAGATGAATAACCTCAAATACATAAAAAAGATTCTCCAAATCTCTTACATATCAATCATTGATTGTCAAATCTAAGGAAAGATCATTTTCATACTTGGTAATTTAATAAGGATTCACAAACACAACTTAAATCTATAAAGAGAGTCCCAAAGTAGACAATAATTCCCCTAAAAAAGGTGTGATGAGTCCGACCTCCCATCCTCTCGACCAATGCAAATTCCTAAGCCTCATCGGTCCACAACTAATGAGCCCCTACCTTTGGAAAGTAGGTCCAAATAGATATAGAATCATTAGATGTTTCCGGTTCTACAAATAAACCCGTTAGAAACCGATTAGAATGTTTGAACCTTAAACAAACAAGGCCATCCTCATTTACAGAGGAAACAGTCACCATCGAGGAATCTGAGTATTGGTGTGTTATTTCCATCGGTATCGGTGAGTCGTTTGTGCTATCGGTCTATCACTTGGTGGTGATTTTTTCATCGGTGTGTCATCCATCAGTGAGTCGATCATCGGTGTGTCATCCATCAGTGAGTTGATCATCGGTATATTGTCCATCGATGATTCGATCATCAGTTTTTTGTCCATCGGTGATTCAGTTATCAGTGTGTCATCCATCGGTGAGTCGATCATTGGTGTGTCGTCCATCAGTGAGTCGATCATCGATGTGTCATCCATCGGTGAGTCGATTTAAACTAATGGGGCTAGACACTTCTGAAAAACTTAGGAAGTATCTATCTTACACAGAGCACTACTAGATTAAGTGATATCCATAAATAAATGAAAATATACACCTGTAAATATGTTGAAGAAAAAATATAGTTTATTGAGTTATAGAAATGTATTGTACGTAATGACATAATTGATTTACTTAGAGATATTAAATAGGATGAAATAATAGAATCTATAGGTTAACATTATTTGTGATTATGAAAGCCACTATATCATAGAGGTTCCAACAATCTCCACTTTTTTGATAATCATAAATTATGGAATGCATGTGATGTTAAGGAAAACTAATCACTTGACTTATCATACCTCACTGAATGTGATTGTTCAATATAACTAAAGATTTTCCTTGTTTGTGTTTTTAAAACAATGCTCCCACTCAATTATTGGATCAAAGAAAATATATGTATATATATATTATGGTCAGTACATGCCATGTGGCTAATGCCAGAGTTGCTGCCCCTAAAATTAATAATGTATGCCTATACCTTTCTCCCCCTTTTGGGATTATCAAAAAAAAAGAGAAACAACATAAAAAAATAAATGAGAAACACAGTAAAGAAAAATAAGGATTTCTATTAAGGTTCAAAAGAGTAAAGTCAGCAAAATAAAGATACAAATCCCTATCAAATACACAATCCACCACTAAGGGTTTGGCTTCAAAGGTGTTTTTCCTTTATCTAAAGGATCAAGAGTAGGATCAGAAGGTTTTGGTTTGGGAGTGGGAAGAGGTGGTCTGAAGAAAACACCAGGCAAGGCCACACCTGAAGGGAGATTGGCTGCAAGGTTCGGTCTTCTTTCTGACAATACACGGCTTTGGGGTTGCTCAGTAATGACTGGTTGAATTTGAGAAAGGTCCTGGGAGACAATCATCAGAGCATGAGGATGAGAGGTAGTTCCAATGGAAGTATCCGGAGGAACCACAATTTCTTCAGCTTGAACATGCAGATATGGTTTGAAGAGCTTGATTAAATCATTAATGATCTCACCACCATATTGTATTTGTTTCTTGAAATCATCCTTACTCTCTAGTAATTTATTCAGAAGTGGTGACACTTGTTTCTTGAAGGCTTCTATTACTGGAGGAATTCTGAAATTTTTGGATAAAAACTTGAAGCTATTTATTAGATCATGCTTGGTATAGATCTTAGAAAAGTACTTATCCAATTTCTCTCTAATCTCTTTTTGATCAGAAGAGGCTTCATTTGTGCACCGCCTTATAATGTTGTAAACCAGGTCTATATTTATATGAACCTTTTCTAGAGTCTCTTTGTCTAAATCACTCTGAATATTATTGAGTTCTTCTCTTATTATAGCCTTGAGAGATTCCAAATCAGAAACAACACCTCTACCACCTCTAGAACTAGATGGACCAGAAATCATCTTATCAAGCTCTTATTTCAAATTCTTCAAATCTACACTCAGTAGATGTGTCACTAAGTTCCTAAGAACTTCCACCACACCACTAAAAGATGTCTTAAAATTAGTGGTTAGATAATTTAACTCATTACTCATCTTCCTTACTTCTTCTCTTAGAAAATTATTATGTCTAATGATGGTTTTGGCTATATTAATGAGATTAGGTTGAATATATTGGATCACTATCCTAGAAATTTTTGCAGTACCAACATCTGAACTACTCATGGAATTATAGGCTTAACTTTTAGATCCAACTAAGGCTCTCACCGATACAAAAATGTTACTTCTGAATTTCTTTAAATCAGCCATAGTGACATTGTCACTAGGAACTATTTGGCCTACTAGCTCAACTGAGGGAGGTGCAACTAGTGAAGCAGGTGCAACACGTTCTGCTTTAGCTTGAACTCGAGGAGTAGGAGGAGGTGCTACTATCTTCTCATCATAGTTATATTCCAAACCAAAAAGAATGTATCATGGATCTTTATTCCACTCATGAGTATAGGTCTAGTCTCTTGGATCAACAGTGTCAATCCTGACTCTTCTTCACTGTGGATTAGGTACAATTTCATATTCTCCTTCTTCTTCATCCTATACTCTAGCCAAAATAACATTTCTAGGCACAGGTACCAACCGAACTTGAGGTTCTTCATGAGCTGTATCCACTTCAACTTCTCCTGGAACTTCCTTAATCTGAGGCACCCGATCCTCAGCCTCTTCCTTATGGCCACCAGCCATAATTTCAATCAACTCCTGAATTATTTCTTGATTTTCAACAAATGGGTTGTGAGGTCTATCCTCATTACCAATATCTCCATAATCAATAGCCTCTTTTCTAGTAGGATCAACACCATCTGTAGCTCCATGTACAGATTCCTCACTGGATCAATGAACTACTTATTGTCCCACTTTTAATGAATCACTAAAATGTTCATCATCTACTTCATCATCATCATCATCATCATCATCATCATCATCATCATTATCATCGGATTCCTCATATAACTTACTTACATATCCTTCCACACCATTGACCTCTGTCTCTTCCTCATCCCTATCAACTTAAAAAGGTTCCCTTGAGGGTAAATCCAAAGGTGGACTAGCAGGTCCATAAGCCATATCTTTTGGGCTTTCAGTAATATCAGGATCACTCCTATCATCAAAAGGATATCCTTTTACCCTTGTAAACTCAGCCTTAACTTCCTCATCTAAATAGACAGCTTCCTCCCCTAGTTTTAGGCCTAGATCAACTTAATCCTTTGGTCTCATAGGATGGTAAATCATATTGAACTCCTCATACAGTCTTTCCTTATCTCCTACCCAGCATTTCATCCAAGATTTCCAGAAAATATTCATTCTTCTACAAATCTATTTATGAAGGCAGAAACCAATTCACGCACTAATAATTTTATCTGCATCTTCCACACAGCCCAACTTCTTTAGCATTACAAAGATCATCCTAGGATAGTAAAAACATGTTTCTTTCTTGGATGTTTTTATCATATCAGAAATGTGAACCATTAGATACCTAAAAAGATCGAGATTTATCCCATTTTTTAATAGGTAAATCGTGAATACATCCTAATACTTCATAGTAGAGAAATATGCCTTACCTGGGAAGATTTTATGTTGAATAAACATAAAAAGAAATCTTGCCTCTCCATCCAATTCACTGGAAGTATCTATTCTCGATTCTTCACTTTCAGTCATCTCCTTCAGATAATCCTCATATGAAAAAAAAATTAGAAGAAGGTGGAATATTACCTTGATAATTAGTAAAGAAACCTTCATGTGGTATTTCCAAGAATTCATCCCATTACTTATATGAAAAAGTTATCTCTTTTCCCTTTACTATAGACTTCATCCTCGCTTCTTCATCTCCAACCAGAAATATCATCAAGTTACGATAAAACTCATTCACAAGCTAGGGAAAGAACAGTCTTTCATTGTTTGAGAACAAACTTAGACATCCTTGAGATTCTAGAAACCTTAAAAAAGTGACCTTCTTGACAAAATACATTCTGTAAATACTTCTTTCTCGACTGTAACAACTCGGCTTCCCAAACATGGCTTTGTAGTACCACAGGACACATCCTTCTGACACTTAGCTGATGGAGATTTCCCCAACTCTTCCATCACACACTTTTTCCCTTCCATTGTGAGGGTTAGGCTTCTAAGGATGTCAAAAGGTTGATTGTAGATAAGTAGAGTTTCAAAGAGAAGAAGGTTCAAAGGCAAAGAAGAAGGTGAAAGGTCGAGATGGATTGAATTTTTTATATCATTTAGGGATTTTAAATCCTAAAGTACAAAAAAAATGAAAAGTGGTAAAAAAGAACATAAAATTGTGTCATTTTACATAAAATGGAAATAATTACAAAAGGGTTCTTACAGCATCTGTTTCATAATATCAGTTTCATAGGATCAGTTTCACACGATCAGTTTCACTGATTGGTTTCATAGATCAGTTTCACAGATTGGTTTCACTGACCAGTTTCACATATCAGTTGATTTTTGCAAAGGCAACAGATGTTTGAGAGGACTTTAGAGATTTATCAGTCCTATTTCATGTCTGTTTTAGTTCATTCTCTTAAAGATTAAGGGTTTATTGAATATTTCAGCAAGTTGATTCTTAGTCCCGATGAACTAAAGAGTTATATTACCTTTTTTATAATGATCTAACAAAAAGTGATGTCTTAAATCAATATGTTTTGTTTTAGAATGATAAATTTGATTTTTAGAAATTTTAATAGCACTTTTGTTGTCAAAGTTTATGGGGATATATCTGAATGGAAATCCATAGTCTAACAAGGTGTGTTTCATGCACAAAATTTGTGCACATCAACTACCAATAGTAATGTACTCAGCTTGTTAGTTGATAATGCAACTGAATTTTTATTTTTACTACATAATGATATAAGAGACTTTCCCAAAAAGTGACATATTCCAGAGGTACTCTTTCCATCTAACTTACATCCACTAAATCCAGCATCTAAATAACTAACTAAATCAAAAGGTTGTCCTTTAGGATAAAAGAGTCCTAAATTAGTTGTATACTTGTGGAATTTGAAAACACTTTTAACATTATTTAAATGTGAATATTTTGGGTTTTCTTGAAATCTTGCACACATACAGGCACTAAACATAATATGCAGTCTACTAGTAGTTAAGTACAGCAAACTCTTAATCATTCCACTGTATGCAGTTTGATCAATGGATTTTCCATTTTCATCAAGATCTAACTTACATGTAGAACTCATAGAGGTTTCACTACTATTAATGCTATCAAGTACATATCATTTCAAAAGATCTTTAGTGTACATATTTTTATTTAATATAAAACTTTATTTATTTTGAAATATTTGAAATCTAAGAAAATATGTAATTTCACCCATCAAAATCATTTCAAATTCACTTTGCATTATTTTTGAAAAATCATTACATAAATAATTTTTAGAAGATCCAAATATAATATCATCTACATATATTTGAGTTATAAAGACTTCTTTTGAAAATATTTTTCTAAGCAAAGTAGGATATTCAAGTCCTTTTTTAAATATTTTAGAAATAAGAAAATTACTTAATCATTCATACCAAGCTCTTGGAGCTTATTTCAAATAGTATAAAGCTTTAGATAATTTGAACACTTGATTTGAAAAATATGGATTTGTAAAACTTGGGGGTTGTTCAAAAAAATATCCTCAATTATATAACAATTTAAGAATGAAATTTTGACATCCATTCGGTAAAGTTTAAAATCCACGTGTGTTTTATAGGTAAGTAAGATTCTAATGGCTTCAAGCCTAGCTACTGGTGAAAAGTTTCTTCATAATCAATTCCTTCTTCTTGATCATATCCTTGTGCAACCAACTTGGATTTGTTTCTAACTATATTTCTAACTTCATCCACTTTATTTATAAATACCCATTTGGTTCCTATGGTCAAAGTATTCTTCAGTCTATCTACAAGTTTCCAAACTTTATTTCTTTCAAAATGGTTATGTTATTATTGCATGGCCATTACCCAAAATTCATCGTTGATTGCATCATTGATATTTTTAGGTTCAATTTGTGACAAGAATTATTGATTTTCAACCTGGTTTCTCAAGGAAGATTTATTTTGTGTTCATCTATATAAATATCCAACAACAGAATCTAAGGGATGATTTTTAAGTGTCCTAGTTGGTCTAGTAAAGGTAGGACTGGTTATTTCAGGTTTTTCATTTTGATCCATTTCATTATGGCTGGGATCTGGAGAATTTCCAGAACTGGAAGTTTTCACAGAATCCTTCATATAATGATTTTAGGTTTTATCATTAATATCTAGATTTGAAATATCCTCTTCAATATTTTCTAGGGAGGTATTAGGTCATGTGGATCTGTTTCATCAAACTTGACATGTACAGATTCCTCCACACATTTTGTTTTCTTATTAAAGACTCTATAGGATTTTCATGATGTAGAATATCCAAGAAATATTCCTTCATCACTTTTGGGGGAAAATTTATCTAAATTGTCTTTAGTGTTCAGAATATAAACTTTACATAAAAACACATTAAAATAACTTACTTTGGGTTTCCTATTGTTCCACAACTCATAAGGGGTTTTATTAAGGATGGGTCTGATTAAGACTCTATTTATTATGTAACAAGCTGTATTAACAGCTTCAGCCTAGAAATAAATTGGTATGTTATATTCATTTATTATAGTTTGGGAAATTTCCTGGAGGGTTATATTTCGTATTTCTACCACACCATTTTGTTGAGGGGTCCAAGGGGAAGAGAAGTTATGATTATATCCATTTTTTGAACAGCAAGATTCAAAATATTGATTGTCAAACTCACGACTATGATCACTTCTTAAGGATTTAATCCTAAGTCCACTGATTTTTTCTATAGTCCTAGCATACTTGGTAAAGTGAGAATAATCTTCACTCTTGTAATCTATGAAAAAGGTCTAGATATACCTAGAGAAATCATCTAAAAAAACATAAACATAGTGCCTCCCATTGAGACTCAAAACTCTAGATGGTCCAAAAAAATCCATGTGAACCAATTCAATAGGTTGAGAAGTAGTTACTTATTTCTTTGGTTTGAAATAGGTTTTATGTTACTTTCATTTTTGACAAGGATTTCACACCTTATTGTCTAGAAACTCTAATTTGGGTAGGTCTTTAACTAAATCTTTTCTAGGTAACTTCTTAAGAGAGTGTATGTTTGCAATGTATAAGTTTTCTATGCCAAATCCATGACTCTTTGTGAAAGGAATTTAGACAAGAAACATTTTGTGAGGCTAGTGTATCTAAATTTATAGCATATACATTATCATTTATAAGAGCAGTAAATACTAGGTTATTCTTGGCATCAAAAACATGGCATGGATCATTTTTGAATTTAAAATTAAATCCATCATCACAAAATTGAGATATTCTAAGAAGGATATACCTTAATCCATCGACATAAAGTACTTTGGAAATTAAAATAGCATTAGGGTTACCAATCTGGACTAGGCTGATGATTTTTTCTTTATCATTATCACCAAATGTGACATGTCCTCAATAAATATTGATAAGGATTTTAATGATTGAATAGTTCCCTGACACATGTTTTGAACACCCACTGTCCAAGTACCAAGATTTCTACAAGATCTCTTTAGGAAGTTTACCTACAAAACAGTTCATCCATGAAACTATTTTGGTACCCATATTTGTCTGGGTCCACATATATTAGTAATATAATCTTTAGAAATCCACAATTCTCTTATTGGATTCCTATATGCACAATATAGAGTGTTTGAAAAATAAACTCTTTTTGTTCATAAAGAATTGAATGCAAGAAAAGAATTCTTGGAACTTGAACTTGTAGTAAAATTCTGGTTTTTGAAGAAAGAAGCAGATTTTCTAGATTTGGTTACAAAATGTGGTTTTGATAAATTTCATTGACCTGGTTGATATCCTATACCATAATTATACTTAGGATCTATTTTTTTTACAAAGTATTTGAGTAAGGATATGTTTTCCATTGGTATAATTTTCTACGTACTTCTTCAATTTCTCATTATAAATTTTAACTCATTGTTTTCCTTGAACAGTTAATCATTTTTCTATTTTTCAGTTGTAAGTTCAGATTTAAGAGTCACAGTAAAAGCATGATGTTTTTCAAAATATTTATACTTATCTTTTAACTCATTTCATGTTTCTTCTACCATGTTGAAATGTTCAAATAATTCATCATTTTTCATATTCTCAGGCTCACTTTCCTTTTCAGAATAATAAGAATTATGTAAAAAATAATCTAAGATTTCCTCAGTTGTGTTTTTCATACAACATAGATTATCCATATCAACCTTATCATCCTGAGAAGAAGCAGATTCACTGGAGATGTCCTCAGAGGCACTCTAAGTGGCCTTCATTGCTTTCTTATACTTTTTATCCTTATTTTCATACTTCTTATATTTCAACTTTGGATAGTAGGACTTGACATACTTTTTATCCTTATTTTCACACTGGAGATGTCCTCAGAGGCACTCTAAGTGGCCTTCATTGCTTTCTTATAATTTTTATCCTTATTTTCATACTTCTTATATTTCCCTTGTTATCATACTTTCTTTTTTAATTTGGTTTTTTGAAAAACTTCTTTTTTCTATAAAATTTCATGAATCTTCTATCTAGATGGGATATTTCTTTATCTCTATCTGAAACTGATTCTTCACTAGTAAAGCTTTCAATAGCATCTTGAGCTTTCTCCTTATCTTTACTTTTAGAGGCAGTAGTCTTGAAAGGCTAAAAACGTTCGTTTTGGTTCATCCTTTTATTGATTTACCTTAAATTACTCTTCATACATCATTAATTTTCCAATCAATTCCTTTACTATAATCTTATCTATGTTGCACAATTCCCTAATAGATACATATGTCCCTCACCATCTCTCTAGTAAGCATCATATAATCCTCATAATTTGCTCTTTGGTTGTAACTTCTCTTCCTAAAAAATCATGGTATTAATAATTTCATTCAACCTAAGATACAAATCAAAAATAGATTCATCAGGATTCATTAAGAAGTTGTCATATTTAATATTATAAGTATTTAATATCATTTCGTTAACATTAGATTTTCCCTCATGAGAAACAGACAAAGTGTCCCAAATCTCTTGTGCAGTTTTATAAGTAGAAATATGATTAAACTCTCCATCTCCTAGTGCACAGTATAGAGCATTCATTGATTTATAATTATTGTTATAGTCAGTCTTGGTAGGTTCATCCCAAGTGTTTCTAGCAGTTTCAGGAATTGCATATTTACTTTCAATAGCAGTCTAGATTTCAAACACCATGATTTCTAAATGTATTTTAATTTTAAGAATCCATTGAGCATAGTTAGTTCTATTAAATAAAGGTGGTTTACTGGTGATAGACCTTTCTAATCTATTGTCCATGATATAAATTGTAAAAAAATTCAAAGATATAAAAATTTAGAAATAAAATAAATTTTAAGATCTTTGAAAAAAAACTACAATAACAGTTGAAAAGATTTGGAAGCTGACTATAATTTTTAAATCTACCTCAGATAACAAATGTTGGTAGAAGTATATCACTCAAGAAGGGGTGGATTGAGTATCTATAAAAATTTCTGTTAAAAATGGTTCTTTGAAAGATATCCCCCAATTAAAATATAATCAAAGTTATTTTCTAGTGAATTTATAAGAGTCATAAATGTTCAATTAATTTCTCAGAAGATTGATTAGTTGTAAGCTTTACCAATCTTAAGATTAGTAAAACTTTTGAAACTAATATACTGATTTGAAACAGCTATAAACTCTTGATAAACTAACTATCAAATTTCAATTTACTTTTATTTGAAATGAAATAAGCACAGATCAGATTAAACTAAAAGATAAATACACAGCGGATAAAAACAAGAGGTTTAGTCTCAAGCTTAGACTTAGTCCTCTCCACATGGTGATCACCTGCCACCAAGTAGTTTGTATTAATAAACTTTTGGATCCACACCCTAGATTTGGGTTTACAATAGCACACAAAGTTTTCCACGTCACACTTGACCTCTACCACAGTTATACATGGGAAAAACAACAAATAGATCACACTTGATCCTTCCACTATTTTATGTGGGATACAAGAGAAAAAAGATAGTGATTGTGAGAATATTGAGTATCATCCAGTTATGAACATGAGATTGTGTGTGTGAACCAAATAGATGCACACACTAATCAAAAATCTAAACAAAAAGACCACAAAAAATTATAAATAAATAATGGAGTTTAGAAATCTTGGAATGTTATGCAGTGAAGCTCTGGAATAGATTGATGTAGAGAAAATGATATTCGAGTACTATTATGGAATATGGATTCAGAACAGAGTATCGCAGTCTCTGTATTCTAGATTTCAGGTGTGAAACATTCATCTCATCGATGTTAGGATTTTCAGAAAAATTCATCATGTTCTTTCTTGTCTTATTGAACTCCTTGTGTACTCTAGCATCGAATTCTTGGAATTTTGAACACATCTTTTCTAGTTCTTCTGTTTTCACTGTTTTTCACATTCTCTAGTTCTATCCCACACACACTTCTTGCAAGGTTTAGCTTGTAATCCTTTTATAGTTAGAGGTCCATAAGGCATGATGATATCCCCAGGTGCATGTACCTTTTTGGTCTATAGATAGTCCTATAGAAAACTTTAAATAATGTCAGAAACATTAATTTGTCTAAATATAACCGTTATAAATAAATTTGAATTAATAAATTTAAAACTATATTTATGACTATCGGTGAGTCATAATTATCGATAACTCATTTGAATCGGTATGTCATCATCGGCCTGTCAGCATCGGTGTGTCGGCATCGTTTTGTCACCATCGGTGACTCCGAGTGTCGGTGAGTTATTTCTATCAGTATCGGTGATTCATTTGTGCTATCGGTCTTTCACCTGTTAGTGAGTCGTTCATCGGTGACTTATCCATTGGCGAGTCGATCATCAGTGTGTCATCCATCGGTGAGTAGATCATCGGTGTGCCATCCATTAGTAAGTCGATCATCGGTGTGCCCTCCATCGGTGAGTCAATCATTGGTGGGTCATCCATCAGTTAGTCATTCATCAGTGTGTCGTCCATTGGTGAGTCGATCATCGGTGTGTCGTCTATCGGTGAGTCGACTTGAACTAACGGTGCAAAGGACTTCTAAGAAACTTATGAAGTGTATTTATTATACAGAGCACTACTAGATTAAGTGTTATCCATAATTACATGGAAATATACACTTGTAAATATATTGATGTAGAAATATAATTTATTGAGTTATTGAAATGTATTGTACAGTATGACATAATTGATTTACATAGTGATATTAAATGGCATGAAATAAAAGAATCTGTAGATTGAAATTATTTGGGATTATGAAAACCACTATATCATAGAGGGTCCAACATTGATGATTACTAGTCATACAGTAACTATACGATCATTTTTTTCTTAAAAATGAATTTTTTGAGAAACTGTTTTTCAGCATATTTTGCTGTTTTATTTTCAAATTAAATTCTACCAATTATGTAAATTAAATTTCATAAATTTTACACCCTATTTCTAATCATTTTAATTAATATTATATAAGAATGTCAACTTATTTTTTCATAATTATTAATAAAGACGGTAAAATTTATTTACCATGATTTAGGTTAAAACAAATATTTGTGTTTTACATGTGCTTATGTAAAAATTAATTTTCCACACTCATAGAATTTTAATTTGATAAATTTTATTTCATATTAATAATTATTTTTTCCAAATTATCTAATAATTATAATGTTTTATCCTTAAATGATAAATTACCTAAGTTTAAAACAAATTAGCATGAAGAAAAATAAAAGTTTAAAAGTAAGTAATCTTAGAGGAAAAGGGAATAACATGTTTGAAACGTGTTTATTTTTCACTTTTGAGCTGCATATAGACCTTAACTTACCTATAATACATTATTTATCAATTTTTGAGGGACTTTTTGTGAGATTGACTTCCCATTATTGAATAGTTTTTGGTACTTACAAAAAAGACACTCCTCCTCAATTATAAAAGGGTACTCCCTCCCCTCACTCCTTTTCACCTATGAAGCCCTTTAATTAAAGAAAACATGAAAAAAATATCCCCAAAAACATTATATACATATATAGGTGATTTTATTCCAAAAATACCAATTTTATGGTCTTTAATAAGATGTCCAAAGGATGTTTTTCTAAGAGTATGTAATCATCTCCATTAAGCTACTTCTTTTTACTTATTTTTTCACCTTCAATTATGTATTAAAAATTACAATATAATAAAATCAGTATATCTAATTTACTATGATTTTATTATGTTGAATCCATAATATTTATCCATATCCTCTTGCATCAAATGGGAAATAAATCCATACCTTATGTGTACGGTGTACTACCACCTTTCGAACTAATGTAATTTTTTACATAATCAACTCAAATGGATAGTCATAATGAGGGAAATAATGAATATATAAGATAAATATGACATGATATTAATTCTTTAAAGTTAATATGTCATCCAATTCCTCACCCTTTAACCCATTAAGGTAATAATATCATCACTCGTGCTTGTATGCGTCCTACCATCTCCACGAAGTGATATGATTATTTTTCCATATCCAAATTTAAATAATGGTTTTAAAAATGAATCTAATAAAAGAATATGATATTTATAAAATTAATTTAATTCATGATATGATGGATTTATATCCTATTTTCAAGAATTGGAACATCTTTGACAAAGCATGCATTAGAAGATGAAGCAGTTAACACCTAAAATTGTGGAATAATAAAATATTATAAATTAATGGGTGATAACATGTTATAAGAGGATAATATATGATAAATATTAATATAGATATATTATAAATTAATATTTTTTTAAGAACATTATATATTATGTTAAAACATGTTCAACTAAAGGTAAGCGTGAGGTAAGAGATTTTGTCTCATTTTCCTTTCTTTGAGCCATATTATAATGTTATGCACATAATTTATTTTATATGGTGAAAATGATACCCCTTTTACATATAATATCTTGAATACTTCATAATTCTTGATATTTTATGTTACAATTTGAATTATTTCATCCAAGGTGATTTGAATTTATAGTTACCAAGTGGTAAGGAATTTCATAACTAAATTTATTTTCATTGAGTTATAATACTTCATTGTCCATGATATTATAAGATTATGATTGTAATGTTTTTAGATTATTTTATATTGTATTTAAATTTACCTTATGGGAATTTAAATTTGACATATATATTCACTTTGATTAATTACCTCATCAGTGTTATGATCTTTGTAAGGGTTTATTTCCCAATCTCATTTTAATAGAGATTGTTTATGATTTAATTCCCATTAAAGGAAATTATATAATCATTGTATAATAAACCAATTTAACCTTGTTCTCCTATATTTATTCATGACGTTTTCAGGTAAAATTACCATTTTCCTCCCTTTGGTAATTATAATGATTTAAAACAAATTAAGAAAATTAATCATTATTACTCTCTTCCGTCAGAAATTATTTTTCATCAAAATCCATGTTTTCTAGAAATGTTTTAAAGAATGGTTTTTATATTCTCCATTGATTTATTAAATTCATTTTTACCCATGTTTTACTTTTAAAAACTTATTTAAAAGGAATCATTGTGTCATTTTTAGAATGAGGTACATTTTGAATTTTCTTAAAAATATATATAAAGGTTATCTTTATTTTAACATGTTCGACATGAATAGAATTTCCCCACTATCATGAGAAATAACTTATTTTAATATTTATTTATAATTTTATAGGGTTATATTCAAATATACTTTGTTCTATAATATTCTAGAAATTTTTTAAATTTGACTTTTAAAATGAAAATATTATTTTTCTCAAAATGTTTTAATGATATTTTTATGGTTTTCCTATTCATTAATGAAAAGAAAACTTTATTTTACTTATAAACCACTAGGGATATGTTGTAATGATATAATAATTATTCTTTATATAGATGTTTTATGATTAGTTTGACTAAGGAATCTATTGGCATTCACTTTCTTGATTCTATAGTCATTAACTTCATCTTAAAACATTCACTTACTTGTGATTATTGGATGTTAAATTTCTCTTAAATGTACATATTATTTATCATGTATATGATTATTTCTTAAACCATATATCATTTAAATATAAATTTTTTTACTATGAAATATATTTTATTTAATGATAAATTATTAACAATATATATTATTTACTCATTAGAGATATTTATTGATAAGGTACATTGTTCATGAATTAAATTGATAATTCGATATATGAGGAATGATTTGAACATGAAGTGATGGGTTGGGCCTGGAATTATATATACCCTCAATGCATCAATTCTCTCATGAGGTCAATTAGTAAGCTAACATTAAATTGGTTTCTATTGTATACTTACTAATCGATTAAACTGTCTTGGTGAAAGGTCTTGATGGTATAGATATCATGATGCATGTGATCATAAAATCCAATATTAATGATTTCCTTTATTTAGAATCCAATTATTATTATCCATTACATTATTTCATTAATATTATCTATGGATTTATTTTTTTCTCAAGTTATTTATTAAATGGAATGTGTGTTCAGTTATTTACCTTACTATATTGATTATGCCTTATATAATAATGATATTAAAGTTATTGATTAAATGGAATATGTTTTTTAGTTATTTACCTTTGTATATTGATTATTCATTAATGATTCATGATATATTCCATTGTACGTAACCCATACTGAGCATTTAATATCACCCTTATTTTCTTTCCCTACCCCAGAATATGAAGAAGGAATATTTGAATGAGTTCAAGGATGTGAAATATTTACACTCACTAAATTATAATTTATATTTTCAAATATAATATTAAACTCAAGTATGTATCTAGTTTACCAAGACTAATCAATTATTTGGTTTTTTGGGATGTGATAAATTGTATCTAGAGATAATGTAATATAGTAACCACCAGCTTCAGGCAACTAGGGTCAGGGTCGTTATATAAACAAGATCCATAAATTATGCTCTCAGTAGTAATTGGTACATAATAAAAATCTTTTAAAACCAAAATCATTCTTTTGGAAATGGAAGGTGGTAATATCCTATATCCAAAGCATCAAGGTTTTCTCCATTGGATACTCAAAGATCCACCTCTCCTCTTGAAATATTCTAGAATATACTTGGTTCCAATATTTTTATAAAGATATGAGCACCACAAGTTGTATCAAATAACCAATATTTAGTTATAAACATATTTCACTCAATAATAAACTCACTTAATGCTCCCCCTTTCTTCTTCATCTAGGTGTAGGTATTATTCTAGTGGTCAAGCATAACACATTAAAAAAAAATCACATTTTGTTCCTTTGTTATTGGATCTTACTCTTAAAAAGGAAGTGTGTAGGAGCTTAATACTTGGAATGAGTCTTAGAGCCCTTTTCCTTTTTATTCCTTATCTTATTCACTATATAAACCATAAGTTTTTATCATGCCATGTATTTTTCAACATGGATAATTAAAGTAATATGTTTCAAAAGATTATTCTCATTATTGCCCATATTTTAATTAATAATAAAGTGTAGAAGATCTTAGGTAGTGAGGATAGAATGAGATCTGTGTGTGAATTGTCAAGGATATTAAAAACCAATATGTTAAAGTTATTTGGGTGGCCAATCATCTTGACCATATGAATCCTAGATGACGCAGACTCCAAAGCTTGCATGTGAATAGTTAATTGGATATCTATTATCTCACTTGTCTCTCATTTTTGTGATAAAGATCATAGAGATAATACATGATTCTAAAATCATTCATATACTAATGTTTCCTTATAATATCATTATAAATGGATGATATCATGAAAAATTGGACATTTATATCATCATCCATGTGGTAAAAGTAGGTAGATACTTCTTCCTCACTAGCCTCTTTAGCAAGTGAATTTGGAATTGGGGTTTACATGATATATAATTTCCATTCATAGTATAGTATAACAAGAAAGAAACTATACCATTCCTAGAAATTCAAGATAGTGAGAAGGTTATCCTTATCTATTATAGATTATATTGGTATTTACAAAGACATGTATCTTTCAATTTCTACAATTTAGTAAGAGAAAAATATTTTTACTCTCTTTGGATTACCAAATTAGATAATAAATTTTAAATTTATTAATCTCCCACTATTTTTAAAAAACCCAATATCCCTCACCATTAGTTTTAGAATATCATATCGCATGTATTTTCTAGTTTCAAGGATCCATATTCTCCTTCCTAAAGACTATAATTTTTCTAAGAAGTTATTTTAAGAGTTTTAGTTAGGCCAAACTTTGAAACCGAATTAACCCAAAATTCCTTGATCTATTGAGTGGAATCCTCAATCCAAAAATCCTAGATAAGGATTTCCTTAAATATTTCCTCTTAGTTACACAAAGTCCTTATTTGGAATTTATCCCTTCATTTAATCTAATTCAAGTCAACCCAAAACTATAATTGAAATTACCTGATAATTGAAAGGAACCCAAGTTTAGTCATTAAAGCACTTTGAAAAATGGTTCTATTTTTTACTTGAGTGGTGGAAGTCTATACCTACTTAATATTTTAATTTGAGGGGTTTTTTACCTTTATGTATAAATTTCCCATTTTTATATTTTTTTCATGCTTGTTAATATTAAGTGGATTTAATTAATAGGCTAACCTTTTCATAGATTAAATTTAAACATAATCCAATTTCTTTTAATTCCATCTTGCATGCTTATGAATTCATTTTCTAATTGATCGAATTAAAGCATCTATAAATTATTAACCATGAAACTAATATAAATAGAATAATAAAAATGGTATGGTCATGAGTTTCGATAATTTCTAGTCTTATATTGGATGATAAATTAACCCTCAACCATAGAGGAAAAAGCTTAAACCATAATATGGTTTACATTACAGAATTCCATATATCCTTTTATAAACCTCTTGGATTGATTTTTCCTTGACTTTGTACTTTAGTCACCTTCACTTGCATGTTAAATACATCCATTATATAACCTTTACTCAAATGAATGTTAGGGGAACCAAAGGATTGGTTTAGGAATTTTATATAAAAGAAATAGTAGGCATGCAGACCCTTACATAATGAGTGGAGGTAATGACACGGTGGCCGTCAATTTAATTTAATAATAATAATAAATTAAAAGGAACCCAATAAAATAAAAGTTTAATTCTAATCTCATAATTACCTATACACATGAAATGAATATTAATTTTCAATCAAGTTATAATTCACTTTAATCCATTATTTAATTAAGATAAAATACCTAAAATTAATCCAATTAATTATCTGATTGATTAACTAATTCAATTTCTCTTAATTCTATACAAAGTGACTTAGAAATTTCCGTCATCTATAATTTTAAATGAAATAAATAAATAAATTTTATTTAAAATTAATAAAATATACATTTTTTCTTGGAATAAATGATATTTACTCATTTAAACTACTTGATATGGTCCTTATACTATGTTTTCACCTAGAATGAAGCATAAATGGTGTGTCAAGTAGTTACAAGGCATGAATTTATCAATAAATTATCCATAATCATATGTAAATTACATGGCATGTGATGATACCAACACAAATGGATAACACTATAAGAAAAGGTCACACGTGACTTGTAGTTCATAATTTAACATGGAAATTAATTTAAAATATAATTAATAATCATACCACATGGTGTGTGTGGTCAATAAATTACACAAGAAACACATGTAAATATGTTTAATTATATAATTATTTTTTATCTCCATTTTGAATTAATTACATTAGGTATAATGGGTTACATAGTGGGTATTTTGGATACATGTCATGTAACGTCTTCCATCCATGTTAAAAACAGATGCCTAAGGATTGGGAATGTTTTTCAGCTATAGATGTGCATGAGGTATATGAAATGTATTCCAAGTATACATCATGTTACATATAAATTTCATGGATTTTTAGTCCTCGTGTAGTATAGTAAATAAAAAGCATGTATTGGACCCCTGTGTTTTTCTATATGAAAATTCATATATTACACCACATGCAAGCAAGTTACATGGAATGTTGTTTGGAAAATTGTATGCTAGCCTAGCCCGATCAACGCACGGTGTGAATTAAATGCATCTCATGTGTATTTAATGTACAAAGATCCATTTTTAATGTGATTCATAAAAGTTTATTGAATATACGTACATGTTGTGTACTCTTGTCTTATCTAGATAGAACCTAAGGAATTACCTGACAGGATATAATGATGTTTTTCATGTTAATTAAACATTTTATTGGTTATGTGAGTGAGAATGAAGAAGGGCAGAGAAGAATTTGATGTTTTCATTTAATTAATGAATAACTTAGATGTAAAACTAAAACAAATTCATATTTCCAATAAATTATTAGTGAATAATTATACTTTAATTAAGTGGATCTTATGATACCACGTGAAGGTTCTGGAAGTAGTGGAAGTGCCTACTGGACATAACCAAATATGATTTTTCATAATTGATGAATAATATAATAATTACATGATGAAGAATTTCATTACCAATAGAATTTAATTGAATATTAATTTTCTTATCAACACCAAGACCATGAAGGTAGGATCATCACATATAATTTATAATCAATTTATTTATAGATTTAGAATTACTTTATCATGTAATTATTTCTTTATTGATTATTATGTTATTGAATAATATTTTTCATTCCATTATTGCATCATAGAATCCAAGGGTGGAATCCCTCTACATGTGATCTAAAGGTGCACTAAAATCTTGTAACATCATCACAGAATCGATGGGTGTTATCATGGTCGATCATAATCACTTTCATCATTTATCATTGATCATAATAAGAATCTCTTCATGGATGGAATATTTTTTTATGTTCTTTTGAATTATCGAGTGAGAGGAGGAGGATTGGTTCTCTTGTTCTTTATTATTTTCTTCAAAGGCTTATATCTTGGTCTCTAGATAATTCCCTCTATGTTTATTGTTCACAATAAGTGGTTTCCCCTAGAAAGTGATATAACCAGGTAGTTAGAGTGCTAGGTTAAGGTAGGAAATTTCACATATGACCTTATCCAATTAATTATTCCTTAGTGAACCCCGTTTATAATAATAATTTAAGTAATATTATTATTTTCCTGACAAGAAAAATACATATAGATAACTAAATATCATTTGTTAAATAAATAAATTATCATTCTTTTAAATGATATTTAATATATCTTTAACACCCAGACTATTAATATCAGTATATTTATCATCCTTGGTATTTACCGAACCTTGAATAATTAATATTTATTTAATAAATAAATATTACTATATTATTCATTGATAAATATAATAAATATTGTATTCACTAAATCTTATAAATAAATAGTTGTTATTATTTATTATTATGAATAACTCATGATTTAATATTAGTGATCAAACAACCCCAAATAATTATTAAACTACAAATGATTAATAATATTTATTCTAACTTGTTAAATTCAAAATTTAATTTATCTAAGATTCTGGATACACTTAGTTTGTGACCATATGAGTCTCTTTCTTAGTGGAATGAGACAAAATCACCTAAAGTCCAAGGTTATAATCTAGCAATACATCAAGTCGTCCATAAAGAAAGAAGTTAATACTAAAAAAACATATAACCACATACAAATTATCAATGTTTAATATATCCCATTTATCATGATATCTCTAGTCAAGTAGGTTGTATGTTGGTGTCATCAACCTATATGCTCGATGCCTATTTCTTTGAATTTTTAGAAATAATCCTTCCCATAGAACGCAATGTCTATGGATTTATTTAGATCATTCCATTCCCATAAAATGGCATGAGATATCAAATTTTTAAATAACATAAGTGAAAAATCATTTATCGCATTATTTATTAATACAATATCACTCATTACTCACCCAATGTATCCTACTTCACCGCAATCATATGTCATTATGGTTTTCATCTATAAATTAAAGTACATAAATCATAATATACATTAATAATAATATTAAATTCTATGTATAAATACAAATGTCCTTAGATAGGAACATCTAATGGAATATATAAATATGGATTTCCTCTTATCATGTAATGTTCTCACAATCTATTTCTCTAAAGATTACCAATGGGTATATACCATGAGAAAGTGTAAAAAAGTATTATGAGTCTCCACCCTTGATAGTATTTATCATTTTCATCCCGTAAAATGATATTATCTGAATATATAACATATGTTTAGGAAAAAGTTAACATAAATTCTATGTTCCTATCATAATAGAGATTTATTTTGACATTTTTAGTGTAATAGTTACTCTTAGTGAATCCTTACATATTATGCCACATATAAGAACAAGATTGATGTGATAAAGAGTTTATTGATATTAAATATAATGAATAAAATTAATCATAAAGTATATAAAAGTTGGTTTGAGGGCACCAAATTAGATATTTATCCAATTTCGTCAGGATGATTCAGGAATAAATTTTCTAAACTTTATTCACTTACGATTTGTGTCCATAATATCCATTTATCCACACTAATATGATTCATCTTGATAATTTTTGAAAATTCATATTTAAACTCCTTGATTTTTTCCTTTACCTAACTGATGATAAGAATTTAATCAACATATACAAGTAATATGATGAAGCTCCCATCATCAATACCTTCCAATAACTATAATGATCTAGATTTATCTGGATGAAATTATGTTCTTCGATAAAGTTAGTATACTTATGGTTCTATTTCCTTAGTTCATTTGTCAATCTATAAAGGACTTACCTTAGATTTTACATAATTTTCTAGTTCAGATTCTCCAAGAAACATTCTAGCTGCTCCATGTATATTTCTTAATCTAAGTCTCTATGAAGAAAGGTAGTATTAACATATAACTATTCCAAATTAATACCTCGCATGGAAATTTTTTTAATTATCATTTAAATTTTGGTGTGTTTAACAACCAAAGAAAAGATATCATAAAAATAAACCCATATATTTATTGAAATCCATTTATGAAAATCATTTCTTTATAACTTGGTATACCATATTTTTCCTCATTAGGTTGATAAACCCGTATATTATGTGGATATTTCTTCCTATAAGTATTTTCCATTATCTCCCATGTTCTATATATATTTAAGGAATCGATCCCATACCTCATGGATAACTCCCATTAATTTTAGGATTTCATGTTCATATCCTCATTAGGATCTTGGGGTTTCTATCATATGTGGGCATTAAATAATTCAATATAATTATATATCTTTTCACATGGTGAAGAATTATAGTAATTATCTATATTTGACCCTAGGGATATGGTCCTTTCTAAGGTAATACTTCCATAATTTCCCCTTCTATAGATATACTTCATGATTCCATAGTTCATAGACTTTCAAGTATTTCTAGACTTATAAAGACCATCAGAACTTGGCCACCTTCTAGAACTTCTTCCAGACTATCTTGTGTTTTCAAAACTAATACTCCCTAGATATTTTAGAAAATTCATAACTTTTATATTTTTATTAAATCAAACAATAGCTTATAGTGATACTTTTTTTCAATATAAATATATTCCTAGATTTTATATTTCCATAATATATATTCTTTGAATATAATATTTAGAATCCTAACAATATTTTGAGAGTTTTTATCCAAAAATAAAATTTTAAAGCATTCATCGCCTTACCCTATTAAGTAACATGACCTCGACTTATACTCCAACTTTTCCCTTTAATTGGAATTAACAAGGACATAGGAAGGTAAACCAAATACTTTTATATGTTTAAGTTCAACATTTATTCTATACCAACAAGATTTTTAAATTTCATGCCCTAATGGAGTTGACATTTTACTTATCACCAGGTAAGCCACACAATTCACTGATTCCACCCAAAACACCTTTGGAAATACTAGTCACACTTCTCTCATTCTCAAATAACATCCAATTCATCCAATATGATATTTTTATGTGTTCTTAAGTATTGGGTATGGTATTCTCAAATGGTAATCCCTTTTACCAACCGAACCTATGAAACTCTTTACCTCTATACTTCATTTTTCATATGATCTACTTTTACACTATGTATCTCTATAGGAATAAGATTTTTGAATACCTCAAATGTGTGCTTAATAAATAAAAACCACACTTTATGTTTTTAATAATCGATGAAGGTTACATAGAATAGGGAAATTCCATGAGAAAAAACCAAATATGGATCTCATACATCCAAATAAACCATATATAACTTCAAATTCTTTGGTGTCTTACCTACCATTTGGAATTAAACCTTATGCTGTTTTACAAGGATGAATTATTCATTTTATACATAATATATGCTTTATATATTCATTATTACTTGAGAAGATATGACTTTTATCCTATTCTCAATCAATTAACCCAAATATGCAGGTCATAACTTTGTGAGAGTTTTCTGCCCATAATACAATTCACCTACTAGAACTCCTGTGAGGTATAATGTTTTGTCTTTCATCCCTTTTTCCACCACCATGTATCAAATTGAATTTAACCATGTTGAATCCAGTTTTTTTAAATAAACCTTCATTTTCTAATGATCTAATGGAATTTTAGTACTTCAATAATCCATGTATGTGCTACACACCTTGAAACTCTAATACACTTTAATTCATTTATTGAATAGAAACATCACTATTTACCACAATCTTGAGAGATTCATCATCGACAAGATACACCATGTTTAATCTTCTAAAAGTTTAATTATATATACTTCCCCTCTTCAATTTTGAGTAAAATTAATCTCAAATGTCTATAATTTAAGACTCGAGTGAAATAGGGGAACTCAATAGAAGAGAACTCATATATTTCAATATGGGATTTGAATATTCACTTTTTATAGTTTATCTTCTATAATTGACTCTTAGTTCACTATGAAAGTTCATCAAGTGGCCCTTCTTCTCATAATTAAAATACATGGGACCACCTTCCACTAATCTAATTCTACCCTAACTTCTCCTTCCTTTTCCTTTTATTGTATTTTTTGATCTATGGAATGTTTTATTCCTTACATTATGTATGGATTTATTGATGATTTTAGAACCTCATAATGATGAAATTTTTCATTAAAAATAATATCTATAATATCTAAAAACATTGGGTATATCTTTCCGCTTGAGTTACTCAAAGTGGTTATGATCACATCCCAAGATTTTGGTTTGTGATGAAAGTAACAAAAGCACCTACTCTGAATCTCCAAAGTTCACTTTCACTGATTCAACTGACATTGGATCATGTTGACCTTGTTAATGTGACCAGATACTAGTTTTCCTTCCAACATTATCATGTTGAATAACCTCTACAATAGGAACACATTATTCATCATAGATAGATTCCCATACATTTCAGTGATAATGTTCATAAGTTTTGGAGTGGTATTCACCTCACGAATGTTATAATCCACATTCTTGGATAATGATATATGGATCAACTGTAGTTATTTTTTATCCAAACATTACCATTCTTCCTACATTATCACTTATGGATTAGTACCCATCAATGGAAGATCAAGATCCTTATATATTAGACAATCCTCTATCTATATCCTATAAAATCTAAATTCCATTCCATCAAAATTATCCACTCAAATATTGCCCTCATCCATCACCATTTCTTCCATATTTTAATGATATATCACTAAATTCCAAAACACATAAAAGGGATCACGAAATACTTACTGGAATTATCTAACAAGGCCTAGGGTATAATGATTATATTAAATAGAGTTCTGAAACACCTTGGTTGGGTTCTAGTCATCTAAAAACCCAATAAACAAAGCTTTGATTCAACTTATTGGGTATGATAAAACTTTGTATACAATGATACGATGTCATAACCCCATAATATACAATACAGAAAACAAATAAACAGAATGAACCTGCATAAATGATTTTAAAAAACGTAAGTCACCACACAACAATTCACAACATATCAATGAATGAAAAAATAACTTCTAAAAGAAAATAATTGAAAGAAGAAACAACAAAAACAACAAAATAATTTTTTTTACATGGTTTAAACTTATACCTACTCCACATAGGGAACACTAAAATAATTTTATTCAATAATTGAAAGATGATTACAATGTTTAAAAGATTAAGCAACAAATGATTCCACCCTACTAAATATAGTAGATCCCAGTTAGTGAAACTAGCTACCCTATCTTTTGATCTATATGGAGAGTATGATAGCTATGATTTAATCTTCATGGTTATCACCACACTCATTAAAATACGTACACTAACTCAAATGATCTTTCTGGTGAATAGTTCATGCATCTCAAAAATTTTTATTTTACTCTTATATAAAATTCTAAAGACTCTAAAGTATTCTTTTTTATAAAAAAATGTTAAAGTAAAATTCCTCAATAAATTTAATAAATCCTTATATATATATAGAGAAAACATTACACATTTCGTTTTCTTCCCCACACTTATCCTTCATTATGATTCAAGGGGTATATTTTTATCATAGGCTTTTGACCGATATCTTCTAATATTTTATGTCCTAGAATTCCATACATTATCATTTTCACTCCACCATCACCATCCAAAAATTAGAAATTAGTTTTCTTGATCTTCATCTTCCATAAGTTCTAATGAATTAGCTAAATAATGGTTTTTACACAAGTAAAAATGAAAAAAAAACAATTGTTTTCACCTCATGGAATATTATTGATGCAAATCAAAAAATACTATCATTAATTTGTATTACTTTTTCAATTCCATTTGTAGTAAAGTGGTGGACCCTAACTTGTTAAAGATATTTGAGAATAAATCTTTCCATTTTATTATTCAACCATGGATATATTTTCCAAAATCACTTTTTGATATAATGGTACATTTAATCCTTCATTGTTTTTATGGATATGGTTATATGGTCCTGTATATTGATTTTGGTTGTATCATTTTGAACAATATATGAAAATTTTATATGCATATGTTCCAAATGTGAATCAACCAGTGGCCTCTATTGTTTAAATATATATATATAATAAGATCATTGAGTTATATACTAACTACTTTTATGAGGTGTAGCATGTTAGTATCCCTAGATCTCAACACTCAATAATCAACCATGATGGTAAGTGGATTTATGGATTAAAAGTAAAGTTAATTGAATAATATGAAATAATTCATGCACATTTATACATTTTGAACAACACAGGTGAGGTTCAATCATATATATCATCACATTTTCCTATATTGAAGGTAGTATATCAAAAAAATAAATGATAATTGGTTGATAATTGAGCATAAAAATTCATTTTTTTCATGTTTTAAGGATAATTTCCGCATTGATTCATTTAAATTAGAAACCCTAAAATGGTTATCTAAGGGACTTTGTAATAACACTGCTATAAAACAAGCATTTAACAGTGTTTTCATTTATCAATGCAAGAAAAATTCACTGATAATTTCCATATTTATTAGTTTTAAACTAAGAACTGATAAAATAATCCCTTTATCAGTGCTAAAAAATTCACTGATAAAGGGAACCATTTATCAGTTTTTTTAGCACTGATAAAAGGTAACGTTTATCAGTGCTTTATTTTAGCGCTGATAAAAGGTTACCTTTATTAGTGTGTTTTTAGCACTAATAAAAGTTTCTCTTTATCAGCACTTTTTTAGCACTAATAATGGTCTGGAATAAAATTAAAAAATAAACAAATAAAAATAAACTGAGTAAATTAAGAAAAATTTGAAACATTTTATTAATTAAATAATTATTGAAAAAAATGAATAAATTTAATATACAAATATGTATATTATAAAAATTAATAAATAGTATTTATTATATATAGATATATAAAATGACTAAGTATAATATATATAAAATGTTAATTAAAAAAATATTAATGTCTCGTTCAGTTTTAATGTTTTTTGATTTTTCAATTTAACCTATATGAAACATCATGTGTTTCATTTATTACACACACACACACAGATATATATATACATATATTAATGTTTTTGTATATAAATGTACACACAAATAAATTTATATAATATATTGAAACAAATACACCTAATATTTATGTAATTTACTCAAATTTTTGTATATTTTAGAATTTCATTATAACATGATACATTTAATATATATTATGTTTTTATTCAGTCAATTTATTTACTTGTTTTCAATAATAATATTTCATTAATAATATTTTTTATAATTTATTCTTTTTTTGAATTTGATCATTTTCAATTATTTATTTATATATATTTATTTACTATGTTTCAGTATTTTCAAAATGTATTCATCCACTTCAATATATATATATATATATATATATATCCATATTTTTTAATAACATACATTAAATTAATAAAACTAATCCGTTTTTTGAATATTTTTAAACTATAGTCATTTTGAATTATTCAATTTCACTCATTTTTAAAATGCCTGTATTTAAAATTATATATACATTAATAATGTTAAAAATATAATTGCAAATAATATTTATAAATAAATATATCAATTAATGTATATTTAATATATTTATAATTATTATAAATAAATAATTATAATAAATAAATAATTATTATAAATAAATAATTATTATAAATAAATAATTATTACTTTTTAAAATAAGTATTTATATAATTATAAATAAATAATTATATATATTTAAATAATAATAAAATTATTGTAAATTCATTTAAATCGTTATAAAATTATAACGAAGTTATTTAAATTATTATAATTATAAAGCTTTTATCAGTGCCTTTTAGGGCTGATAAATATCAATATTTATCAGCATTAAAAAGGCATTATTAAAACATTTATTTTTTAGAGCTAAAACTCCATTGCTGATAAATATATCTTTTATCATAACTTTTTTAGCACTGATAAAGATCAATATTTATTAGTGCTAAAAATGTCCTGATAAATACTCTTATTATCGGCACTTATAAATTTATCACTGATAAAAGGGATCTTTATCAGTGCTTTTATGGAAGCATTGTCAGAAGTATCCATGAATGTTTAAAAAAACCCAACCATGACTCAGTCGCTTGTGATTCTCAAACTCTTAGAGAACTCATTTGCTATCAGTGTGACCCCTCTACATTCCCTCATATTAATCAAGCCTATAATCTAATGTATGTTATTTTCTACTCTTCTTGTATCATTTTTTGATGTTTTGGGTTTTGTGTTTTGTGTTTTTGTGTTGTTCCTAAACATGAATAACCCTACATATATTCTCTTGATTATTAAAATAAAACTAGTGTGGTTCAATTTCTTCTTCTCCTTTCATATGTATTTGAGAGTCTAGCCAATTTTCCCCTAGATACACACATAGACGGTTTACTCTACTCTCAACATTAATAATCTAAACTCTCATCCCCCCTTTTCATTCACTTCATTTGAATAATATAGGGTTCCAAAATCTAGGTAGTTTCTCAAATTTAATAAATCTTATATACTAGATTATAGCTTTTAAGGCTTAATTATGAGGGTTTTTAAGGATTAAGGAATACCAAGTTGGGGGCCTCATTTATGGGTGATGAACATATAGGGACCAAGGTAAGTGTAAAAATCATTAAAACATGTTTTGTTGACTTTGGTTATTCATGTAAATTGTTAAACCCTGAAATGGGTTATTTAGATTTATGATTTTGATGAATAAATTTTTATTGAATTCACAAAAGTATTGAATTAATTAGTAATGTTTTAAAAATTATTTTAGTGATGTAAGTTGTGAATGTTTTTTTAAAATTAATTCCAGATTATTATTAAACTTTAACCATGGGTTACAAAGAGTGATTGGTAATTTCTATAGTGAGAAAAGTATGCTCAATTTTTTTTTTAAAAATTCCTAGGTTAGATAGAGTTGAGAAATCTCGAGGTAAATGGACATAGAAAAGCACAACAACATATAAATAGTGTATTTCCCAAAATTAATTGTGTTATCCATGGTAGGATAGTTGATCAAGAAAACTATTAGATGCGATTTATTAATATATTTACTAATAAAAATAGAGATATAATTAATATATATGTTAAAAAAATTATTTTGGAAAGCCTTATAACATGGTGAATAACCATAGAGAGAACAAAAATTTATTAAAATATAATTTTTATGGTTTGTATATTTAAATCATATTAGTCATATAATTTTTTATCCATGTCCAAAATGAACAAAAAAATATATATGATCCCCCTATTGTAATTAACCCTTTGTTTCATTCCATAGCCAAACCTCTCTTCTTCTTTAATCACTGTTTATCATTAGGTTAAGTCACTAACACTGCTTCAGTGATCATTGGATGATATCCTAAAACTCATAAGTGGTATCAGAGACTTGTTCTTCGAGGATAAAATGTATTAATCTATTATTTTACCAAAAATAAATAAATATCATATTGTATTATGTCAATATCTTATATTATGATATGAAGGATTTCTTTGTTCAACCATAACATATGGATATTATATAAAATATGTTATTCTATATATAAAATCTAAGGATTTGAACTATTTTTTATCCTACAATTTACGATATCATAATATATGACTCTATCCATGGTTTGTGTGAAAGTAGAGAATCAAAGAAAAAATAGAATATCACCTCAATTGTTAAATATGATAAAAGAAATATGATATCTCCCATCATATTTGTTGAGAGAAGTCATGACGTATGATTAAAGTTTCATCATAGAATATGATTGAGTTGTAGGAAGAACTCTCTCCAATATTATATTTTATAACCAATAATATCATTATCAGTCATCAAGTAGGAAATTTCTATGGGTAATTGTAGATCTATTTCAAGCTATGTGGTATAAATTTACATGACAGGAAGTATCTATGATTCCTCTAAGATCTTATGGTAATATATTATAATAATAAATTTAGGGTTGCATTTAATAGATTTAATTTATTTATAAGAGTAAAAAATTATATATCAATACTGAGCATAAGATAAAAATATAACCCTTTAAAGGGATGTATCTAATTGGAGGGATCTTTTGGTGGATTAAAAAAAAGATCCGAAATTGGAAGGTGAGGATTCCTTGAGTAGAAAGAAGTGATGTCCAGTGTAGGTGGGGTGAGATTAATTTCTTCAAAACCATTAGAGTGGATGTATTCCAATTCCTCTTCAATTGAGGATACTTCTTGATTTATTCCATTACTGTAGGTTCCTAGGACACTTTAATCCTTAGATGTTTGATTTTCTTCCATCTCTTGATGATGGATTATACCACATCTTTCAAACTAGTCCTCCTCCCATTATCAAGAGATGGAAGGCAATCAAGCATGTGGGCATGGATTAAATAAATCTAGTAAAGGTCAATTCTCTTATAGTATTGAAGTATTATATCTCTATTCAAGATAGAAATGATTTTCATGCAATATTTATGCAATTGTGTGATATTATGCATCGATTGTATCGTATTGTTTTTATTCAATAAAAAATAAATATTTGACTACTAATGTATACAATGTATTATGAACATGATGATATTTCCAATCCTAAGTAAGAACAGACTGTTGATGTTGAAACTAAAGAATTATTAGGGGATCAACAAAATGATGAAAAAATGAAAAAAACATGAATGATTTAGCATTATAGTTTTGAATAAAATTATCAAGGTAAGAAGTTAGGGTATAAAATTTGATTTTGGTTAGAATCAATATGGCCAACCTAATGACCCCAACAAGTCAACGTTCATTAGTTATCTTGGGGTCATAATGAGGATGAATTTTTCGATTGATATTGGCTCATGGAATTGTATCCAACCTATAATGATGGAAACCCTTTGAAAATATTTAATGATAATGTTACAATATATTTCTTCCATTTTACAAAAAAATATATATAATGAAACATTGATTTAGTTTTTATTATTCCTTATAGAGTTATTTTATTTTAGAATATTTTCTTAAGAAGTTTTTCTTAATGGCCGTTGGAAAATACCACAGATTCTTATAAAATCTTATGATGAAGTTACATATTAGGGATGATAAGGGTAAAATAAATCCCCACCCATCATGTAGTTATTCACACATTATAAAGTAGGAAACATTGACTAATTTCCGTAATTGTTATAATGAGAAATCATTTTAGGTGAATTAAATTCAATAATATATTATTTGACATCATTTATTTATCCAACTTGATTCAAAATTGTTAATTCATGAAACAGAAAAAGAGTACAGAAAATAAAGAACATTAATCAAAACCAACGTACCCTTGTAGTAAAGGAAGGATGGGGTACTCTTCATTGGAGAAGAAATTGGTTTGTATTTTAAATCAACAATAAAAGTTTAATAACACGATTTGAAACAACATATGTTCATTTGTTTATATGCAAATTGATATATCAAAATCTAAATCCACTTCTATCCCACGTCATGTACTATGGAAGGAGTCTCATGTAAATAAGGATGGTATATTAGTTGATTAAAATACAAAATCAGTATGGTAATCATTTGTAAGTATGATATAATTTTAATTCTTTATGATTTATAACAATATTACATAGAAATAAATATGTCCATGTTTTTATATGGTTTAGAAACAAGAATCATCAACAACTCTACCAGAAGAATAGTGACTTTTAGTAGTTTTGAAGTGGCCTGAAAAATATGGTCTCATTAAAGGATTAGGTTTTAGAGTATCTCCTGAAACATATTTTGAGAATATAAAACCATATAAAGATACAGATAATATGGTGTGATGAATGTGGTCACAAATAGACTCACTACAGATATTTTGTTACAGTCTGGTTAGGTAGACCAATGTATAAGAAATGTTAAAAGCGAACCAGTGGTGGAGAAAAGATCTTCACATGAATGAAATGATCCCACTAGCTTTGAGGCTATTCATTCCCCCAACTGCATACCTTAACAGAGGTAATCAATTTTTTCATTACTCTTTCTCCTAAATTTTAATCAAAAAACTTTTGATAACTTTATATTACTAAAATTGAACAGGGTATAGTTGTATGTTATTTTTATCTATCAACACCCACATATCTCCATGTTGTGATGAGTATAGTTTATAATATCCTAAGAGACTGGATACAAAATCAACCCCTCACAATAAATTACATGAGAGTGGGGATTGAGGTTTCTTATTATTTGATTGACGAGTTTCCTATTCCACTCGATGGTCTGAATATTACAATGGTTGAAGCTAATATTGGATATTTAATATCCTGGTCTTCTAATCCTTTAAAGATACATGAGGTACATCTTAAAAAAACATATGAAAAACATTTAATAATTGATGATAAAATTTCTAAATTGAGGTATGATATTACCGATGAATAAATTTGCGGAGAAAAGAAAGGTCGAATCAAGAAAATCTGGTGAATCAACCTAGAAAACAAAACAACCTTCCATGAGTACCTCCTTCCCACCAGTTCCAGATAAATATTTATTATCATTACAACTTCATGTAGAGACCACATTTAAATATAAAACTATGTCTTACATTGAATATGAAGAAAACATATATGGAGAATCCTTCACAAATGTAATTGTTATCAAGACTCTAACTAAGATTCTCAATCATTAATGGTTGGATGTATCAGTTGTGAATACATACATAAGGTATATTTTCATATTATATCTTCCCAAATAGTGATCTAAATATGTTTATTAAAGTTAATAACTATTCAAATTTTGTATAGGATCTTGTATTAAAACTATATAAAGAGAAGATCATGCTAAGCATGATCTGGATTCATTAATCGATGTATCATTTCTACGCCAAAAATTACTTTGGATAAGGAATAAATAGAGAAGAAAAAATATGAGATACTCAAAGAATTTAATAAAAAATCATCAAACTCCAGACTCTTTTTGATACCTACAATAAAAAGGTAAAACTTTATGATATAATCACATAAAATATATTTTTAATTTTTTCATTACTTTATTTTTTTTGTTTTTTTAGGAAACACTAGATACTGATAGAAATCCACATAGACACCTCAAATATTTATTTTTTGGATTTAATGCATGGATTTCCAACCAACTGACCAGAAATGATGTATATTTGGAATATGTAATACACTATAGTCAATATTTTATAGGTAAATGTTGAATTATATGTCTGGTCTGTGTTGTAATGGGAATTTTTTATTATAGGGCGTTCACTCAATATAGTCTAGATCATGGCATGAAGTCGGTGTCAAAAAAGCTAAAGACTTTGGATTACTACAACTGGAAAAAAATTAAGGTATATATATAAATATCTAACTATCAAAACATTTCAAATAAATTTACTTATTTTGTTCAATGTTTCTAAAATGTCTTAAATAAGATAATGATATCAATTATGGATATTATGTTTGCAAATTTATGAGATAAATCATAAATCATGAAAAGAACAGCATCCCCCAACTAGTAATTTTTTAAGGTAATTACAATTTCATTTAATATATTTCATAATAATTTTTTACTATATATTTTTTTCAGTAATAAAAATATTTCCAACAATAGAGTTACTCAAAAGAATAAATCAATTTTTTCAATGATGATTGGACAACATAATTTTTGTCAGAATGTATTCTAATAACAAATTTAGGTGATTGCCTACTATTTTTGTGATCTAGTATGAGTTATGAACTTCAAAATATATTTGGGGTGTGAAGCATTACTGTAGAGAACCAAAGCTTGATGTACATGGAAATTACATTACTTTTGTGGAATACTTAATACATAACGAAAACAAACACACAAGGAACGTAATAGTTTAGTGTCTTTGGAAACTCAGAACATAATCTTCTAATTGTGGTGAAAGATCTTCAACATCTCCCATAAAGATCTTACCCTTTTGTTTTCTAACCTAAAACCTTTCTTTATATCCTAGGAAAAAGAAAACATAAAAAGGGTGGGCTCAAATTCTCAGTAAGGGTAAACATAGAGAACATAAAACAATCCGTAAACATTTGAATTCAAAAACTTGAACATAAAATCTAAACATCAAAATCTTGAGCAAATGCATAAATCTTAGAAGTACGTAAGGCATATATCATAATGGAACATAAATTTTGATAAAATATCATGGGAAGAAAACATGTACTTGTGGAAAACCATTAAACACAAGATATGATTTCCATAGTAGCCAAGGCATTGCTGCCAAGACCATCTTAGTGGACAAAGTCCCTTTCTGAATCGAGTTCACTCCTTGTTTTAGTCCTGTAACACTGAATTGGATTAACTTACCGTTCCAGCCATGTCTATCTCATGAGATATAAATATTTACCCATTTCATTGTAGGGAGATATAGGTACCACCCATATCATAATGAAATCATTCTTACATTTTCCACAACATGAACATAAATCATTCATCATTACCCAAAGAATAAAATGGGTTTCATAAACATCATCCCATCATAACATAATCCATAAAAAAATGGATATCATTTCATCACAAGAAAAGTGAAACCATGCAAAACATAGAGATATTATACTTGAAACATACACATATGAAATAATTTCATCTTATATGGAAAATGGTTTTGATAAAACACTTGAAAAGAATTTTTGAGGAAAATATCCTTTCTTCTTAAAAATCATTTTATTTTCACAAACTGCCATGAAATTTTAAAAGAAAAAGATTTTGTTGAAAATTTTCATGAAATATTGTAGATTAAAATTCATGAAAATAAGGTGTTATAAAATCGTAAAAATCCATTCATGCTGTATAAGTTAAAGAAAACATTATCCACGTACTTTTAACAGAAAAGTAAAAAAGTACCACGTATGGTAAACAAAAGCAAGATTCCTTCCATAACACAAAGTAAAAGTCAAGATGTGTAAAAATTACATTAAACATACATGGAAGAATATTAAACACTTTATTAAATCATTTTTATGGACATGGATGAAAAATATAACCCCAGTAAATACTTACGAATAAGAAATCTCGGATAAAAATGAGATTGAAAAATTATCCCTTACCTTAGGTCTGATATGCTTTTTACATATCCAAAAATCCTGTATAATGATTTAAATAATTTCATTTACTAATTATAGAATCATATTATTTTCTATTATATCATATATGGTTCACTTATGACTTTATATTACCTGTTCTTTTGTAAATTTCATGTTAAAGTAGCGTTTTGGGTAAAATCTTTTCATTTATCATCCATGTTTTGACTTGTAATAATTAATATGATTACTTAGATCATGATTAATTAATTCCAGAATATAAAACATGATTTATATATAATATATATTCAGAATATACATATATATAATATATTGATAAATGGAAATAAATACATCGTTCATGGAGACGGTAGGTCGTACGTACGCATGAATGTTATTTTCGTTTCCTTATTGAATTGAATTGAATTAAGTAGATGACATAAATATATATATAAATAAATCCATTATAATTATTATTTCATATATTTCATGATTAATTATTACATATACTTTATAATCATTCTTGAATTGTTAACATGGAAAATGAATCTCATCGCGTCGTGGAGACGGTAATCCGTACGTACGCACGAGCGATGATATCGTTCCCGTATTTATTGAAAGGAATTTGAGTGGATGATATAATATCCTAGAATAAATAGGATGTTATAATAATAATATATAGTTATTCTTTACACCATTATACCCATCCAAGTAAGGTGGTGGTGGAAAAACTGATTACACCGCGACGTGGAGATGGTATTATGTACGTACACACACGCGGTGATTTCATTTTCTGTAGGATGGATAGAAGGTGAAATGGGGTTGTTTAATATTTATAATAACATATCATTATATTGGTGATACAATTTTATTACTTTATAATGAAACAACTAAAGAATAAAAAGTTTAAGAAGAAAGAAAATATGAAAGAATCGGTAGAAGACATTACCTCTTCTTCGACGCACCTCCTTTAAACTTCTTCTTAGGGCACTAGAGTTGGTATTTTGAGAATACTTACACCTCTATGATATAACTAGAGAGGTTTAGAAGATTAATTTTCAAGTTTTGTCCAAGATTCAAGGCTCAAAAGGGTGTGAAGAGAAGAGGGAAGGGGTGCCCTTTTTATATGGGAGGAGAGGGGCACTTTTGGAAAAACTTAAAATATAATTTTATAATAACGTAATATTCGGTTTATAATAGCTGAAAATTGATTTATTTCTAAGATAAAGTGGTTATGGGTCTAAATCCTCTCAACCAATATGTTTTAGACACGTTTAGGTTACTATTTTAACCTTATCATTTAGATTTAACTTTAAGGTAAATAATTTAACTTTTACCGTGTCTTCATGTTTTCTTACACTATATGGTTAATAAACTTACTATAACAAGACAAAAGTATCCCAAGTGATTAATTATTAATATATATAACATTATCTAAGTCATTTTGACGAACCTTAGATTTTTTAGGAATATAATAACAATTAATAATATAATATTTGTTTTAAAAACTATATTATGTCAATTTTGACACTATTTGGTAATTGATTTTTGTGAAAATCATAACAACATTATTAGTTCTAAAAAAGTTAATTGAATCAATACTAACATGTCATATTAACCTATAAAATTATTTTAATTCCTAAAAAGTCTGAAATTACATTTATTTGGGCATTTATAACATCAATTATGTTAATATTTTATTAATAAGGTAGTTACTGCATCATCATTGTGTCATAAATAAATTAACATATTTAGTGTCTAAAATTTACAAATAAAATACCATTATGTAGGAAATATTTTTATATTTATAATTAATATTTATAGTCGAATTTATATTATGTATAACCCTATATTAAAAATGTTTTAGTTATTAAACTTTGATTTTAACTATTTTAACTCTTCTTTAAATAAAATAATAATAAGTGTCCTAATCTAATCCAAGTGGACCTAAATGGTAATATTTTATTCCTAAGGTTGTTTTTGGTCAAATTTCACTTATCCAATAGACTTAGGACATGTGTTAGGGTAATAATAATATCATTTTACCCTTAATTACCCTATTTACTTTTAATCGTGGTAAATAAAAGTAAAAAGTTACTATTCACCAAAAATTATTTTTATGTCATTGAACCACATTTTACTTACTGAAATCAACCGTGTCTCTCATATTTTTTTGAAATTTCATTCACAGAAGCAGTAAAATTAAGTTTTATGTAAATTTGCAAATTCTCTTAGGAGGTGGGTAAAAGATGGTAAAAAGTTCAATAAAATTTTTATATATCTCAAATTATTATAAAATGACTCCAATGCATTAAATTGAACTTATATAGGTATTATGTATCAATTTTTACCTAAAATAAATTTAAATAAAATAAATAATTATTTAAATAAAAAGTCGGTTTTTAAATAGTAACCCAGTGTTTTTACTATTCATCAAAAATTGAAAGTTTTCAGAAAAATACCAAAAATTCACCCAAGGATAATTCCATTTCAAAAGATAAAATTATAAAAAAAATTTAAAAGTGGGTATTACTATTCATAATGGCTAGTTTATATAATATGTTAATAACATATCGTTGTTTAGTGAAACTCGGTATTGCGTACAACACACGCTATCGTGGAAGGTCGTGATTACGTGTAAAGCAAGACAAGTTAGGGTTGCGTGTAGTGAAAGGTCCTTTTGGTGTAGCATATAACATAATTAAAACTTATTTCATTTATACATTAAAATAAATCTATACTTCATGTTGCGTAGAATAATTTCCACAAAACGAACTTGAAATTGTGTGTAACATGAGCCAAGAATAATGTTGAGTATACTGCAAGCTAATACGGTGTTGCATATAGTACAAGCTAATCTTGGTGTAGTGTATAATAGAAGACATCAAATAAATTAAAAATAATATATCTCATAAAATCTTAGGGTGTTACATTCTACCCCTCTTAAAATGAATTTCTCCCTCGAAATTCGTTGGGGTTATAAATAATTTACTACTTGAAAGTTTCTTTCATAGAAACGAACATCGTAAAAAGGAATACTAAAACTTCATTTTAGAAAGGAAAGTTAGAAATGTAACGGTTACCCAGATTAACTCATCATTGGGTTTCCACATAAGAGATCATAGGTGGAAATATGGATATGGAAGAAAAATATAACCATCAAGTTTTGATGGAGAGTGGCAGAGGACATGGCTATGAAAAATCCAACAATCACAGAGCCATAAATTTGTGATGATCTAAGGTACCATATGATTCATCAGATATAAGGACATTAAGACAAAATTTTTGGTTTTCAAGATGATTTCCCAAAAGATGAATAATTTGAATTAGAATAAATACTTACTTTATATCGGTATAATCTCACCGTTGTTCGTGCCTTGAAAAATTTCCACTTCATCTCTTGAAGAAATGAAGTTGAATTTTTCATTCGTGAAGTGTTAGCAGATCATGTGATAGAATAATGGGTCATTCCATATGTCAAAAGGTTAGAAAAAGTTATCAAATATACATAAGTCCATCTATGGTGAGGTTAATCGTATATGATTCCAAAAATGGACTTATACTTCATCTATCATACCGCTTAATAAAATGAAATTAGTTTCTACTAACCAGGGACTTCCTATAGGCTAGTGGTAGGAAATAAAAGCATGTCTCACTTCGGTTGTGGGTTCAATTCCCGCAACCTTGTCCGATGCGACGGGTTCTCGCCCATCCTGCAGGTTGTCCCTTTTTCTAAAACTAAATTATTATAACATTTTTGCAATAATATCGAAAATGGTTCTAGCCTTAAACAATAATAACTTATGTCCAACATAATCCATTCCAATATTTATTCTTATGCAAAATACTTCTGTCCAAGCTCATAGTATAAACAAAACAATTACTAGAAATGACATCTGTCGAGCATGTGAATACCATCATTTATCCCCCATATATCATACGATATATCTTTTTGGTCAAATTACAAACATGTGAATACCTTAATCATGTATTCTCTTGAAAAATGAAAACTCATTGAACCTTAATGAAAACATGAATGCTGTCAAAAGTTAACTCTTTCCATATACCAAAATTGTAACACCCCAAACTTCCACGATACGCTTCTCTTTCAATAATGCAATAGCTTGCATTGTACGCAAGTTCGAGATTCTAACACGTCGCGACCAATCAAAGTAGTCGTTATGAATAGTAATACCTATTTTTTGAAATTTTATAAATTTTATCTTTCAAAATGGACTTTGTTTTTGTATTCGGAATATCAAAATTATCCCAAGTTGAAGTTTTTGTAATTTTCTGAGAACTTCCTAGTTTTTATGAATAATGAAAAATACTTAATAACAACTTTTTTAATAAAAATAATTTATAGTGATAAATTATACTATTGAGTGGTTTTAAAGTATAATTAGAATATATTTTTACCATTTTATCCAATTATGGTCATTATAATTAATTTCACTTTGAAATTGGACATAAACAATTGTCAATCTTTTGATATATATTGTTTCTTAAAAACACGCTATTTGTTGTGACAACGGGAATTAATTATAAAATTAATTAATTCAACTTATATATTTGTAATTTTTTAAAATAGACATCATTTTTGAATTCGGGATATCAATTATAGCTTAGGGTGAAATTTTGGCATTGTTCTGAAAAACATCAATTTTTGATGAATAGTGAAACCACTAAGTGGTAGTTAAAAAACTGATTTTTCGTTTAAATGAATCATTATCACTTCTGTGATTTGATTTTCAAAAATCCGACATACATGGTTGTCATTATGAAGTAAAATGTGGTTCAATGGAGTTAAAATAATTTTTTGGTGAATAGTAACTTTTAAGTTTAATTAATCATGATTAAAGGTAATTAGTGAAATTTAAGGTAAAAATGATATTATAAAAATATGAAAATACCCTTACACTTGTACTAACCATATTGGATGAGTAATGGCCGACCACTACAATCCATGTGTCAACTTGGGGACCCCATGGAGCCACTTGGGTAAGAAAATGACATTAATAACTTTTTATTTAAAGTAAAAATAAAATTGTCACAAGCATGTGTTGTTTTACTAAAACAAATATTACATAGGGTTATATAAGTTAACTTTTCAGATATAATTTTTAATTGGAAAGATAAAATTATTTCCTACATCATGATATTTTTTTTATAATTTTTAGACATTCAATAAATTAAATTTATTATGACACCATGATGATGCAGCTATTACCTCATTAATTAACGATTTAAATAAAATGAAAAGATAATGTAAAATATAAGACTTACACATGTCAAAAACCTATTGGATGAGTATATGTAGAACCATTATCACCTCATCCTCGAAATATATAAGTGTGGGACCTTTAGAATCCGAAACCCATTATATAATAAAGTAACATTTCATGACGTTCCAAGAGTGCCCCTCCTCTCCTCTTATAAAAGGCCCCGACCACTACCACCTTATTCACACCTTCCAAGCCATTTGGCTCGGCCAACCTCTGCCCAAATACTCTCTAAACTTCCCTCTCTTACTCCTAGAGGCCTCACTTTGGGAAGAAATCTTCCCAAGGAAGCCTTTGGCTCAAATCAAAAAGAGTTACCCAATTTTAAGGTAATGTCTTCTCTTATGTTGTTTTGTATTATTTTGCTTCTACAACCCCCTAAACTCTTTGTATTATTTTATTTTTTAACAAAACCAGTATCTTCAATATACTAGGATGTTTTTATGAGAAGTATTTTATTTACACTTACACACACCTTCGTCAAATGGTTAAAGAACATACTGTTTCTGTGGGTGGTGAATTACTGCCTCACGAAATGATGATTGTTCAATCTTCTTTTAACACCTCTAATGGTGGCCATTATGATGACAATATTTTCGTACATGATATATATTATGTTTATGTTTTCCTTATGCTTCTGTATTTTTCATTTATGGCACACCTTTAGGATTTCCATTATGGGTAAACGCGATAATTTCATTTTAGGAAGTGCGGACTACCGCCCCCTCAAAGTGATTTGAATCGTTAATGCCATATGTGGAATGTATAAAGTATGGAGTAAATGGTATTATACATTATATTATACTTTAATTATATAATACCTTTATATAATTATAATTTCAATCCATTTAATATGAAATAGAAATGAAAGTAGCGTTCATGCGTACGTACGGCTTACCGTCTCCATGAACGGTGCATTTCATTTCTTACCTCTAAATGTTATGTAATATTATAAATGCATGTATATACTGGATATATATGATATATCTGATATCTACATCATGAATATAATTCTAGATATAATATATATTTCACCACATGAACAACTTGTAATTATAAGAAGTTTATTTTTGACTCAAGTGCCAAAGATCGACAAAATGACCGTTATTAACTTAAATAATTACAAAATGTTCATAACATGGTAATAAGTGATATAAAAGGCTTAATTAACATGAAACAGGTTCTTAAGCAAATATAAATTAACTCTAGTTTATTAGTCAGGAGATTAAAGAACGATCGAGTCAAGTCAGACACGAGGTAAGGGAACTTCTTAACCCAATTTCCGTTCTTTGCGTTAATATCCTAATTTCAAATTATGTCATGATATTATTATTTCCTATCTTGTATTTTTAATTTCTTTATGTGTACTTATAGTGAATACACATAATAGATCTATTTTATATAAAAAAATTATCTTTGTAAGGACTTCATCTCAATCTCCTTTCATTGAGGCATATTTTGTTTTATACACAACTTTCTTTTATACGGTGTATAAACCCCATTGACTTTTATGTTTATTCAAAAGGAATATTTTTTTATACAAAGAGTTTTACTAAATAACAAAAGGGAATGTTTTTTTTCGTACGTATGCAGTGACAATGACTTCTCCGCCTCCGTGACGATTATTTGAGTTTTGGCTTCCTCTACAAGACATAACTTTTTTTAAATGAAAAATAAATACCAAGTTTTAATTTTCATTTATTTTGGTATTGAAAATGGTTTTGAAAGTTCTTTTATCATATCAATGTGTTGTATTGATATCTTGTGATTGAAATTTGGAAATTTTATGTTTCCTTTATGCATGTTTTATGTGATACGATTATTTTATGGTTTATGATATGTTTAAACCTATTCATATGAGGAATGTATTGGACTTAATAAGTGACGGGTGGAGCCCACTATAGCTCCTCGATGCATCGGTAGGTATCATGAGACAAACAAGTGTCTTGAAATGAGGCCTTGACAAAATCTTATTTGTATTATTGGCACGAGGCCTTGGATACGTGGTTATGATAGTCTGGCATTATGCATTCCACATTATGAAAGCGGTTATTGATATTGCAAGTGATTATTCGATTAGTAGAATATCCATGTAAATAAGTAAATGGCATTATTTCATTTTATTTTTTCCATATTATGCTGAAGTTCAAGTTTAAAAAGCTTTTGTTTTAGTTATACATTACCTTAAATGTTAATGTTTATTTATGAAAGCTTCCGCTATATTGTTATCCTCACTGAGCATCTGAGCTCACCCCTTCTAATGTTTTAATTTTTCCAGGATGTGAAGAAGTATATTATGAATGACCTGCAGGGATAGTATGAGGGGATATAAAGACAATATGTTTTTGTAGTTTTGTTTTAATATATGATTTAGTGTAAGACTTATGAATGTATATAGTGTTTCCAAGGTTACTAAACTAATCGGTCTTTCGAGACTTGATCTTTTGTGATCATGCCAATGTTACGCAATAATGTGCCGACTCTGGGTAACTGGGGTCGGGGAGTTATAGTTTGTATCATAGGAAGTTTAGTACTAACATTGAAAGCTATATTTAGATAAACTCTGATTAGAGAACATAGATCTAAGATAAAATTTGAGGATTAGTATAGAAGAACTTCCTAGAATTTTGGTATTATAGAGATTTTGTGAGTTTTCTGAGCAATGCATCCCTGTCTGGATACGAGCAGGTAAAGGAAGCTCTGGCACATATGTACCTTGGGGTAAAACCCGAAAACACCGCTTTGAGCTAGACTCGAACGAGAACTGGTGCACAACAACGGGCCTTGCTGCACTCTTGGTTACGACACTCCTGGGGGATATGCTTAGGATAATTCTCATTTTCTTTACAAACCACTATGAAGGGTTATGATTATATACTTCCTCAAGGAAAACATTTTTATGATTATGGATTATATCCATAAATAGGTCAATTTATGTTAAGTGTTTTGCAAGTTTGTTTTTATGTATTTTGATTCATAAACTAATCTAATTTATGCCATTGTTTAGAAATGAAGCCTAGTGGAAGGAATGGAAACAGTATCATTGCACGCACTTCATGTAGGGATTGCCCTCCTCCTCAAGATAATTATAGTGGAGCTAGTGATACAACTGGTTCTGATCAACTTATCACCATACTGGGATAACTCACTCAGGTTATGAACAATAACCTTACTCATATGGGGCACCCTGATCCGCAACGTGGAGGATCAATGTTAGATCGTTTCATGAGGCAAAAACCGCCAACATTTAATGGGGGTACAAATCCATTAGTATCTGAGTAATGGATAAACTCCTTAGATAAAATATTCCATGCCATGGGGAGTAGTGAAAGGGAGAAAGTTGTAATAGCAGTTTACCGCCTCACTGGAGATGTCGATCAAAGGTGGTCGCTGATTCAAAACACAAAGGAAAATGAAGAAGTATCAAGTATGGAATGGATGGAGTTTAAGGAAATTTTCTTAGAAAAATACTTTCCACATGAACATCGAGTAGATATGGAAAGGCAATTTTTGAGTCTGAGGCAGAAGGAGGATGGGAATGTCGCAAAGTATGAGTCTAACTTTATAAGGTTAGCAAGACATGCTGCAAATTATATACGTAACCCAAGAAGTAAGATTGATAATTTCTTTGATGGGTTAAAACCATTTCTCTGTCGAGAATTAGTCTCACAAACCTTCTCGTCATATGAATATATAGTCTCGTGTGCTATCAAGCCAGAAAAGGAATTCTCTAAATCTTATGATAATAAAGTAAATCAAGAGAAGAAGAGAACAGTGGAACAAGAGAGAGATAAAGGGAAAAAGGGAAAGAAGGATTTTCCTTTATGTGATAATTGTGGGAAGAATCGCCATGGTACTTGCCTAAAAGGAATGGGAGTTTGTTATAAATGTGGAGAAAAAGGTCAGAAGGCTCGTAATTGCAAGGGAAAGAAAGAGGCCATCAATGTTGAATGCTACAATTGTTGGGAAATGGGGTATTATGCAAATGAATTTCCTAAGCGTCAGGGAAACTTACCTCAGAAAAGGCCAAGGGATCGAGGACAATCTTATGCTGTTACTACAGTTGAAGTGTAATAATTAATGTATTGGTGCTTTTGAACTCAAGGATTATATTCTTGTTATAAGAATGATGTGATATATATAAGGATTGTACAACAATACTTTTTGTTTTCATTAAGGTTTTAATATGATGAAGGTAATCATATTTTTATATGTGACAATAAGAGAAACTTTACTTTGTTTGAGGAATATGATCATACAGTTGATTTTGGAATTCAGAGACCTTTTAGAGAAAGTCTGGACGGAGGTATTTTGGATAACTATAAAGGTTGGAATGGATTAAGTTGAACTTTGGATAGAATTGTTTTAGGTTAAAACATTTCGGAAGATTATTTTTGGAATATTATAATACTATATTTTTAGGAAAAGTACAACCTGCAGGTCGGGGGATAACCCGTCACATCGGACAAAGCCGTAGGAATCGAACCCACAACCTTAGTGTGACAGGCCTTTATTACCTACCACTAGCCTACAGGAAGTCCCTGGTTATTAAAAAATAGTTTTCCTAATCTAAATGGTATGTGTTAATATTTGGAACCTTGTACGATTAGGATAAATATAATATTTTTTAGTTCTATTACCTTTTGGAGTGAAAGATGGGTTTGTGGTAAAATTTTATTAAATAGTGAAAGTCTACATGACATGTAAGTATATTTCCTTACATTCTTAGTAAATCTCCTAAATAAATTCCTCAACTTTATGAAAGGTAACTTAAAACAAAAATGTTGTCGGTTAACTTTTCCAATTGGGGAATCAATGACAGTTTAACCAATCACAAGTTTGTGATTTTCTTGTAGTTAAATTTCTCCTTATCCTGTTTTATACAACTCTCCATTAGACCTTGATGGTTTGTTTTTCCTCCATATCTATATTTTCATAGAATCCTAGTATGGGCTATCTCGGGTGACCTTTGTACTTCTCTTTCTTTCTTTTAAAGTTGTATTTTTTATTAACCTTATTTCCGATGAGGGTTTTCCACAAAGGTATTTTCTATTTTCAACATTTTAATTTCAAAGAAAAATTTCAAATTTTGAGGATGCAATTTATTAAAGGAGGGTAGAATGTAACACCCCAAACTTCCATGATACGCTTCTCTTTCAATAATGCAATAGCTTGCATTGTACGCAAGTTCGAGATTCTAACACACCGCGACCAATCAAAGTAGCCATTATGAATAGTAATACCTACTTTTTGAAATTTTATAAATTTTATCTTTCAAAATGGACTTCGTTTTTGTATTCGGAATATCGAAATTATCCTAAGTTGAATTTTTTGTAATTTTCTGAGAACTTCCAATTTATTATGAATAATGAAAAATACATAAAAACAACTTTTTTAATCAAAATAATTTATAGTGATAAATTATACTATTGAGTGGTTTTAAAGTATAATTAGAATATATTTTTACCATTTTATCCAATGGTGGTCATTATAATTAATTTCACTTTGAAATTGGACATAAACAATTGTCAATCTTTTGATATATATTGTTTCTTAAAAACACGCTATTTGTTGTGACAGCGGGAATTAATTATAAAATTAATTAATGAAACTTATATGTTTGGAATTTTGTAAAATAGGCATCATTTTTGAATTCGGAATATCAATTATAGCTTAGGGTGAAATTTTGGCATTGTTCTGAAAAACTTCAATTTTTGATGAATAGTGAAACCACTAAGTGATAGTTAAAAAACTGATTTTTCATTTAAATGAAACATTACCACTTCTATGAATTGATTTTCAAAAATCTAACATACATGGTTGTCATTAGGAAGTAAAATGTGGTTCAATGGGATTAAAATAATTTTTTTCTGAATAGCAACATTTAAGTTTAATTAATCGCGATTAAAGGTAATTAGTGAAATTTAAGGTAAAAATGATATTATAAAAATATGAAAAATACCCTTACACTTGTCGTACCCTTATTGTATGAGTCATGGGCGACCAAGACAATCCATGGGTCAACTTGGGGACCCCATGGAGCCACTTGGGTAAGAAAATGACATTAATAACTTTTTATTTAAAGTAAAAATAAAATTGTCACAAACATGTGTTGTTTTACTAAAATAATTATTACATGGGGTTATATAAGTTAAATTTTAGACTATAAATATTCATTTGAAATATAAAAATATTTCCTAAATCATTATAGTTTTTTTTAATTTGTATACATTAAATAAATTAATTTTTTTATGACACCATGATGATGCAGCGATTACCTCATTAATTAACAATTTAAATAAAATGAAAAGATAATGTAAACTCTATGACTTACACTTGTCAAAATCTTATTGGATGAGTATATTTATAACCCTTATCACCTTATCCTCTAAATATACAAGTGTGAGACCTTTAAAATCTGAAACTCATTATATAATAAAGTAAAATTTCATGACTTTCCAAGAGTGACCCTCCTCTCCTCTTATAAAAGGCCCCCGCCACTACCACCTTATTCACACCTTCCAAGACATTTGGCTAGGCCAAAATCTGCCAAAATATTCTCTAAACTTCCCTATATTACTCTTAGAAGCCTAATTTTTGGCAGAAATCTTCCCAAGGAATCCTTTGGGTCAAATAAAAAAGAGTTACCCGATTTTAAGGCAATGTCTTCTCTTATGTTGTTTTGTTTTATTTTGCTTCTCCAACCCCCTAAACTCTTCATATTATTTTATTTTGTAACAAAACCAGTATCTTAAATATACTAGTATGTTTTTATGAGAATTATTTTATTTACACTTACACACACCTTCTTCAAATGGTTAAAGAACATACTGTTTCTGTGGGTGGCGAATTACTGCCTCACGAAACGATGATTGTTCAATCTTATTTTAACACCTCTAATGGTGGCCATTATAATGACAATATTTTCATACATGATATATATTATGTTTATGTTTTCATTATTCTTATGTATTTTTCATTTATGGCACACCTTTATGATTTCCATTATGGGTAAACGCGATAATTTCATTTTAGGAAGTGTGGACTACCGCCCCCTCAAAGTGATTTGAATCGTTAATGCCATATGTGGGATGTATAAATGATGGAGTAAATGGTATTATACATTATATTATACTGGAATTATAGTATACCTTTATATAATTATAATTTCAATCCATTAAATATGAAATAGAAATGAAAGTAGCGTTCATGCGTACGTATGACTTACCGTCTCCATGAACGGTGCATTTCATTTCTTACCTCTAAATGTTATGTAATATTATAAATGCATGTATATACTGGATATATATGATATATATGATATCTACATAGTGAATATAATTCTAGAAATAATGGATATTTCAGCACATGAACAACTTGTAATTATAAGAATTTTATTTTTGACTCAAGTACCAAAGATCGACAAAATGACCGTTATTAACTTAAATAATTACATAATGTTCATAACATGGTAATGAGTGATATAAAAGGAATAATGAACAAGAAAAATTTTCCTATGCAAATAGAAATTAACTCTAGTTATTATTCAGGATATTAAAGAATGATCGAGTCAAGTCGGACATGAGGTAAGGGAACTTCTTAACCCAATTTTCGTTCTTTGGGTTAATCTCCCAGTTTCAAATTATGTCATGATATTATTATGTCCTATCTTGTATTTTTACTTTATTTATGTGTGCTTATAGTGAATACACATAATAGATCTATTTTATTTAAGAAAATGATCTTTGTAAGGACTTCGTCTCAATCTCCTTTCATTGAGGCATATTTTGTTTTATACACAACTTTCTTTTATACGGTGTATAAACCCCATTGACTTTTACATTTATTCAGAAGGAATATTTTTTTATACAAAGTGTTTTACTAAATGACAAAAGGGAATTTTTTTGTCATACGTATGCGGCGACAACGACTTCTCTGCCACCGTGATGATTATTTGAGTTTTGGCTTCCTCTACAAGCCATAACTTTTTTTTAAATGAAAAATAAATACCATGTTTTAATTTTCTTTTATTTTGGTATTGAAAATGGTTTTGAAAGTGTTTTTATCATATCAATGTGTTGTATTGATATCTTGTGATTGAAATTTGGAAATGTTATGTTTCCTTTATGCATGTTTTATGTGATACGATTATGTTATGGTTTATGATATGTTTAAACCTGTTCATATGAGAAATGAATTGGACTTAATAAGTGATGGGTGGATCCCGCTATAGCTCCTCGAGGCATCGGTAGGTCTCATGAGACAAACTAGTGTCTTGGCACGAGGCCTTGACAAAATCTTATTTGTAGTCTTGGCACGAGGCCTTGGCTACGTGGTTATGATAGTCTGGCATTATGCATTCCATCATTATGAAAGTGGTTATTGATATTGCGTGTGATTATTCTACTAGTAGAATATCCATGTGAATAAGTAAATGACATTATTTCATTTTATTTTTTCCATATTATGCTGAAGTTCAAGTTTAAAAGGCTTTTGTTTTAGTTATACATTGCCTTAAATGTTAATGTTTATTTATTAAAGCTTCTGCTATATTGTTATCCATACTGAGCATCTGAGCTCATCCCTTCCAATGTTTTAATTTTTACAGGATGTGAAAAAGTATATTATGAATGACCTACAGGGATAGTATGAGGGGATATGAAGACAAGATGTTGTTGTAGTTTTGTTTTACTTTATGATGTAATGTAAGACTTATGAATGTATCTAGTGTTTCCAAGGCTACTAAACTAATCGGTCTTTCGAGACTTGATATTTTGTAATCATGCCAATGTTACGCAATAATGAACCGACTCTGGGTAACTGGGGTCGGGGCGTTACAAAAATCGCAAAATTTATATATACTCAAACCATTATATCACTTTGTCCTTATATCCGTCATGAGCTCATTTCATTTTCTATTTATCCCTTCATTATGCGCATATCATCTTTTTTTCCAAATATATTTCAATAACCTTTCATGTTTACTGGTACCATTAATCACATACTTTCAAAACTCAAGAAAAGGCAACCATGTACCAATCCTTAGATTTTTCTTTATTCTATAGTACCAAACATTATTCTTGATAAACATACAATCATTACACTACCTTCTTAAACCACAAACTGAGATTCAATAATTCTTTCACCTCACATATCATTTGTAGTCTCTTCATCATCATAAACATAAATACGACCCATACGACCATGCTGATTCTCTTCATGAGACTTTCCCTTAGGGCATTGGTTTGCATAGTTCCAATACATTCCACATTGAAAACATTTAATCATCGTTGATGTCGTAGAAATACCATTATCCTTGTCCATGGTGTTAACTAAACCTTTTCCTTTGCACTTACTGGCTTTGTGTCCTTATTTTCCACACCCAAATCATCTTCCAGTTCCTTTGAAACAATTTCCATGATGCCTCTTCCTACATGATTTACATGAGGGAAATTGAACTTTCTTTCCTCTATGATCATTATGAAACTCCATCTTTCTCTTATTATCTGAGTCGGTAAACTTACCAAATTTGAGATTATTGATCATATTATGAGATTGCTGATTAGGAATAATAATGATATATGGACTTCCAGATCCAATTTCATTTGGTTGCTCATGAAGAATATCATTCCATTGTCCATCATATCCTCCATTATCGTGAATCTTCCTGTTTCAAGCCATTTTCTAAAACCCATAAAGAATAGTGTGAGAGGCAAAAATAATGCCAAGAAAACAAAATAATAAAGGGGGAGTACCTTAAATATCTAACATCTTAGGTTTAATTCTAATATCGTTACCCTAATTCTAGGACTATTACCTATACTTATACTTAACCTTAGGGATATCCCTAGACATACCATAGAAATATCTCTAGGGATCTCACTAAAGTTTTCGCATCATAGTTTCCAAAGTTTAACTAAACCATTCCTCTGATACCAACTTTAGAGACCCATAAATTTACATACATGGACATTACATTACTTTTGTGAAATACTTAATACATAACAAAAACAAACACACAAGGACCGTAATAGTTTAGTGTCTTTGGAAACTCAGAACATAATCTTCTAATTGTGGTGAACGATCTTTAACATCTCCCATAAAGGTCTTCCCATTTTATTTCTTACCTAAAACCTTTCTGTATATCCTGGGGAATAGAAAACATAAAAAGGGTGACTCAAATGCTCAGTAAGGGTAAACATAGAGAACATAAAACAATCCATAAACATTTGAATGCAAAAACATTAACATAAAATCTAAACATCAAAATCTTGAGCAAAGACATAAATCATGGAAGTACGTAAGGCATATATCATAATGTAACATCAATACTAATAAAATAACATGGGAAGAAAACATGAAATTGTGGAAAAAAATTAATCAAAATATATGATTTCCATAGTAGCCAAGGCACTGCAGCGAAGACCATCTTAGTGGACAAAGTCCCTTTCTGAATCAAGTTCACTCCTCGTTTCAGTCCTATAAAACTAAACCAGATTAACTTACCATTCCAGACATTTCTATCTCATGAGATATAAATATTTACCCAATGCATTGTAGGGATATATAGGTCCCACCCATCTATTAATGAAATCATTCTTACGTGTTCCACAACATGAACATAAATCATTCATCACTACCCAAAGAATAAAATGGGTTTCATAAACATCATCCCATCATAACATAATCCATACAAACAAAATGGATATCATTTCATCATAAGAAAAGTGAAACCATGTAAATAATAGAGATATTATAATTGAAACATACACATATGTAATAATGTCATCTTAGATGGAAAATGGTTTGGATAAAACACTTGAAATGAATTCTTGAGGAAAATATCCTTTCTTCTTAAAAATCATTTTCTTTTCACAAAATGCCATGAAATTTTAAAATAAAAGGATTTTTTTGAAAATAGTAAGGAAATATTGTAGATTAAACTTCATGAAAACAAGTCGTTATAAAACCGTAAAAATACATTCATGCTGTATAAGTTAAAGAAAACATTCTCCTCGTACTTTTAACAGAAATGTCAAAAAGTGCCACGTAAGGTAAACAAAAGAAAGATTCCTTCAATAACACAAAGTAAAAGTAAAGATGGGTAAAAATGACTTTAAACATAAATGGAAGAATATTAAACACTTTATGAAAACATTTTTATGCACATGGATGAAAAATATAACCCCAGTAAATACTTACGAATAAGCAGTCTCGGATAAAAATGAGATTCCAAAATTATCCCTTACCTTAGGTCTGATATGCTTTGTACGTATCCAAAACTCCTGTATAATGATTTAAATAATGTCATTTACTTATTATAGAATCATATTTCTTGTTATTATATCATATATGGTTCACGTAGGACTTTATATTACCCGTTCTTTTGTAAATTCCATGTTAAAGTAGTGTTTTGGGTAAAATCTTTTCATTTATCATCTGTGTTTTGACTTGTAATAATTAATATAATTATTTAGATCATGATAACTTAATTATAGAATATAAAACATGATTTATATATAATATATATTAAGAATATACATATATATAACAGATCTATAAATGTGAAGAAATACATCGTTCATAGAGACAGTAGGTCGTATGTACGCATGAACGTTGTTTTCACTTTCTTATTGAATTGAATGGAATTAAGTAGATTCCATACATATATTTATACATAAATCAAGTATCATTATTATTTCATATATTTCATGATTACTTATTATATATACTTTATAATCATTCTTGAATTGTTAACATGGATAATGAATCTCATCGCGTCGTGGAGATGGTAATCCGTACATACGCACGAGCGATGATATCGTTCCCATATTTATTGAATGGAATTGTAGTGGATGATATAATATCTTAGAATAATTATGATGTTATAATAATAATATATAGTTATTCTTTACACCATTATACCCATCCATGTAAGGTGGTGGTGGAAAAACTGATTACACCCCGGTGTAGAGACGGTATTCCGTACGTACGCACGCGCGGTGATTTCTTTTTCCGTGGGATGGATAGAAGGTGAAATGGGGTTTTTTCATATTTATAATAACATATAATTATATTAGTGATACTTATTTTATTACTTTATAATGAAACAACTAAAGAAGAAGAAGTTGAAGAAGAAAGAAAACTTGAAAGAATCGGTAGAAGAGATTACCTCTTCTTTAAACTTCTTCTTAGGGCATAAGAGTTGGTCTTTTGAGAAGACCAAAACCTCTATGATATAACTAGGGAGGTTTATAAGAGAAATATTCAGGTTTTTGACGAGCTTAAAGAATAAAAAGGGTGTTAAGAGAAGAGGGAAGGGGTGCCCTTTTTATAAGGGAGGAGAGGGGCACCTTTGGAAGAACTTAAAATATTATTTTATAATAAAGTCATATTCGGTTTATAATAGGTTAAAATTGATTTATATAGAATATAAAGTGGGTATGGGTCTAAATAATATCAACCAATAGGTTTTAGATAAGTTTAGGTTACTATTTTAACCTTATCATTTAGATTTAACTCTTAGTTAAATAATTTAACTTTTACTGTCTCTTCTTGTTTTCTTACACTATATGGTTTATAAACTTAATATAACAAGCCAAAATAACCCCAAGTGGTTCATTATTAAACTATATAACCTTATATAAGTCATTTTTCTGATCCTTAGATTTTTTTTAAATATAATAACAATTAATAATATAATATTTGTTTTAAAAACTTTTTTATGTCAATTTTGACACTATTTGGTAATTTATTTTTTTGAAAATCATAACAACATTATTAGTTCAAAAAACGTTAATTTAATCAATAATAACATGTCATATTAACCTAGTAAGTTATGTTAATTCATAAAAAGTCTCAAATTACATTTATTTGGGTATTTATAACATCAATTATGTTAATATTTCATTAATAAGGTAATTACTACATCATCATTGTGTCATAAATAAATTAACTTATTTAATGTCTAAAAATTATAAATAAAATTAAATTATGTAGTAAATCTTTTTATCTTTCTAATGAATATTTATAGTCGAATTTATCTTATGTATAACCCTATATTAAAAATGTTTTTGTTATTAAACTTTGATTTTAACTATTTTAACTCTTCTTTAAATTAAATAATAATAAGAGTCCTAATCTAATCCAAGTGGACCTAAAGTGTAATATTTTATTCCCAACGTTGTTTTTTGTCGAATTAAACTTATCCAATAGAATTAGGACATGTGTTAGGATAATAATAATATCATTTTTACCCTTAATTACCCTATTTACTTTTAACCGTGGTTAATAAAAGTAAAAAGATACTATTCACCCAAAATTATTTTCATCTCATTGAACCAAATTTTACTTTCTGAAATCACCCGTATCTCTCATATTTTTTTGAAATTCCATTCACAGAAGTGGTAAATTTAAGTTTTATGTAAATTTTCAAATTCTCCTAGGAGGTGGGTAAAAGACGGTGAAAAGTTCAATAAAATTTTTATATATCTAAAATTACTATAAAATGACTCCAATTAATTACATTAAACTTATATAAGTATTATGTATCAATTTTTACCTAAAATATATTTAAATAAAATAAATAAATATTTAAATAAAAAGTCGGTTTTTAAATAGTAACCCAGTATTTTCACTATTCATAAAAAATTGATTGTTTTCATAAAAATACCAAAACTTCACCCTAGGATAATTTCGATATTCCAAATCCAAAAATGAAGTCCATTTTGAGAGATAAAATTTATAAAATTTCAAAAAGTGGGTATTACTATTCATAAGGGATAGTTTATATAATATTTTAATAACATATCGTTGTTTAGTCAAACTCGGTATTGCATACAATACATGCTATCATAGAAGGTCGTGATTGTGTGTAAATCAAGCCAAGTTAGGGTCCCGTGTAGTGTAAGCTCCTTTTGGTGTAGCGTATAAGATAATCAAAACTTATTTCATTTATTCATTAAACAAAATCTATACTTAATTTTGTGTAGAATAATTTCCACAAAAAGAACATGAAATTGTGTGAAACACAAGCCAAGATTAGTGTTGCGTATACTGCAAGCTAATATGGTGTTGCATATAGTACAAGATAATCATGGTGTGGTGTATAATATAATACATCAAATAAATTAAAAACAATATATCTCATAAAATCTCGGGGTGTTACAATTATTATTAGAATGCTTATATATTATTTTTGATCTCTTTATCAAGGATAATAATAAATGAGGAAATGAATATGTTTAGAAGAACTGACTTAAAAACAATAAAATTTTTGGGAAATCTTGGAGGCATAGGTAGAGGCAAAGGAAGAGGCATAGGCAAAGGTAGAGGCAGAGCCAATGTCGGAGACCGATGTGGATGCGGAGGAAGAGGTGAAGACTGAGGTGGAGACTAAGGTAGGGGAGGATAAGAAGCATTGAATTGAAAACAATAAAATTGTTGGTCAATGAAGTATAATAAAGATCATACCATGATTGTGTTTGAGAATTTTTTTTAAAATTCTACACAACACTTGTCACTTAAGATAATATTCATTGTGCATCTTTCCAATTTAAAATGACATTTTAATAAAAACTAGATGTGGTGTACTCAAAACTAAGAAAACACATTCTAATTATTTTGGTACTTTAGAAAAATGATCCATACATAATTCTTGACATGTAGGGATCATCCACACATAAATATGATGCACAATGTGACCAGTATGACTCCAAGTGTCCATTATCATTTTGAAATTGACATTTTATACAAAAGTTTCACTCATTGAAAATAAAGAAAATTTGCTCATATTGTCTTCATAATTAGGTAAAATGGATCATAATTAATTTGTGACATGTATGAATTATTCTCACATAAAACTGACACGTGATGCCAACTGTATGGCTCAAAGTGTGTGTTTCCAACTAAAAATGAAATTTTAGAAAAAAAAACATGTGGCATTCTCAAATCTGAGAAAACACGATATAATTGTTTTGGTACTTTATTAAAATGATTCATATGTCACTTAGGATGTGTATGGGTCATACTCACCTCAATTTGATGCACAATGTGACTGGTATGACTCCAAGTTCATCTTTTTATTCAAAACTCATATTAATTTTAAACAAAAAAATAATTTTTAGACTCAAAACTGAGAAAACACATTAGGATTGTTTTAAAACATTAGTAAAATTATCCACACATTATTTATGATGTGTATAGACTGTCTGCACCACAATATGATGCAAGGTGTGACCATTATGACTCCAAGTGTCCGTTATTAGTTTAAAATTAACATTTTAATACAAAAACGATTCACTCACTGAAAACTGAGAAAACGCACTTAGATTGTCTTAATAATTAGGGACAATTATTAATAATTCATTTTTGAATTATATTCATCAGTTTCAGCTAAATATTACACACGATTCCAACTGTATGGTACAAGGAGTGTGTTTCTATTTTAAAATGACATTTTAGTAAAAAAAGACATGTGGCACACTCAAAACTGATGAAATGTATTCATATTGTTTTGATACTTTAGGAAAATGATAAATGATTCATTTAGTATGTCTATAATTCATCCTTACCACAATTTGATACACGGTGTAACTGGTATGACTCCAAGTGCGTCTTTTTATTCAAACTTCACATTAATTTTTGTGAACAAAACAACTTACAAAATCAAAACTGAGAAAACTCATTCGCATTGTTTTATAACTTTTGGAAAATGATCTATACATGAATTTTGATGTATAGAGATCATCCAAACATCAATTAGATGCATAGTGTGACCGGTATGACTCCAGGCCTGTCTTTTTATTCAAAACTGACATTATTTTTAACCAAAAAAGGAGATGACATACTCAAAAATGAGAAAATGCATTACAATTGTTTTGGTACTTTAGGAAAATGATACATAAGTCATTTGTGACGTCTAAAAATCAGTCACACCTTAATTCAACTCATAGTGTCACCGTTATGACTCCAAGTGCACCTTTTTATTCAAAATTTACATTAAATTTAGTAAAAAAAAACTTGAGTACTCTATAATAGGGTTTTATTTTTCTAGTATTTATGATAGATACTTTATTTCATTTAAATACTGTATTTATATCTTATTTTGGTAATTTTGTTGGTTTTTTCTTCTGATGCAGTGTGTTGTTGTAGCACACTACACCTATTTCTGCTAATGCAGTGTGTTGCTGCATCGCACTATATTTTTCACCTTTATCAATGCTAATAAATGCACTAATAAAAGTATGATTTATCAGCAATTTTGGAGCCGCTTATAAAGCTACTCTTTATCAATGTAAACAAAAGCGCTGATAAATGGGGTCTTTTATCAGAGCTTTTATTTTCACTGATAAATATACCCTTTTTCATAACCTTTTTAGTGCTGATAAAATCCCTGGACTTTTAGCTCTTCTAAGGTAATCAGTGATTTTCTAGAACTAATAAAGGCCGATTCTAGTGCTGCTAAAGGCATGTTTTTTAGTAGTTTAACTTGATCTTGTGGTTTATTTTTAACAATAATGGTTATACATTTTATGTAAAAATTCATGTCAGTAAGAGTATCATTCACATTAGTGTAGTAATGGTCATCATTGAAGTAATTAATTCTTGATTGTGAGAGATAAAAACCCAATTTCTTACATCAATATCATATTTTAGAGTTATTAAGGATATATGGTAAATTAATTATATAAAATTTTGACTACTAGTACTCAAGTGTATCTGGATATATAGTAACAATGGTTTGAAACATGATGATTTTGGATTTACAATTATTGATTTTAAAAGATTTATTTTCAAAGAGGAACCATTTATCATGGTGATGCATGTAAAGTGGATATTTTATATTATTGATCCATCAAATGTTCAGTGGTATGTTGTTTTTATGGTAAATAATCAATTTAGTTAATGATAATATTGATGATGTTGTAGACTTATGTGATATTCCTTTATCTATTACATGATTTCCCAAGGAAAATAATGACTATGATGTAGACATGGTCCATGCTATATGAAATTATCACATAGAAAAGATATAGGAAAACACTCTCTTAATATCATAATAATTCTATTAGAAATCAATTTTTTATTTTTTTAAATTTTTTTAACATATGAAGTAATAAATTATTTTATCAAATTGAATATTTCAATCAATTTATATTGATTAATTATACATTTTTAATATTAATTTTTATATTCATCACATTCATGTACGTATTATTTTGGTTGAAGAATCCCTTCATCATGATTTTTCCACTATTATATCTCTGTATTCATCATTTTTGAGTACACAATTTTTTAACTGTATTCGATAAAAAAATATTTATAATTTTCTTTAAATTATAAAAAATCAAATATATACTAGTTTTGAATAAATTAATTATATTCAAAAACAAGTACACATAATTTCATAAAATTGGATTACATATATTTAATTGAAGGAAATGGAGGAAGATTAAAATCCACTTAGGTATGTGTGTATATCTTCATATAAACATATCTATGATATATTAATTAACTATTGAAATTTGAATTATGTTTTTTCAAATTATTTATTGCACTACAGGTTAGCCTACTATTACTAAGACTTATTCTTCTCCAAAGAATATGACACCCAAATTTAGTGGATGTGGGATTATATATTTACAAAAACATTCACTTGATTATCAGAAGAGTCAGAGGATATGATGTATCCATAGGATGTTGTTAAATCCTATATATGTGAACAAATTTGAAATTTATATGAAACTTGAACCTCACCAACAACAAAGGCATAATATAATGGAAGCACATGGTTGATCCCATAGAGAGTAGAGAACACAGTGATGGAAAATCTTGAACAAAGGTTGGGTTATCCTGATTTAGATTTTATTTTATTTAAATTACATATATTTGGTTTTAATTAAGATTAAAAGAGAAAGGAAAAGGGTTAATTTGAGGATATAAGCAAAGTATAATACTAAATATTACATGAGATAGGCCTGTGGCATAGGCCACAAAGTAGTGAAAAAGTCACCAATTGATCTTGGTCCAACAAATTAGATCAACCAAAGCTAGAAACTACTCCTTGTTCCATAGTAATTAACAAACTAATCATAGAAATCTTGGATTCTAGGAAGAAAGAATCACAAGTTATTAGTACTATCCTGATAAAATATAAATTGTTCATGGTTTCTTGATTACACCTATTATTGTCAGAGTAGGTTTAATCGAATGAGATTGATTTTTTTAAAACATGGTTATAATACATAGGGTTTCTAAGTTTAATTTTATATATTAATTAATTTAAAACTGACCCTACTCTTGATCCCTATGAATTTAGTCAATCCTCATTGGGTGATCTCCGATGATGAATAAAAAAATAACCCATACTAGAGATATTATAATAGAAATAATGAAAAAGAAATAAAATAAAATAAACTATAATTTAACTAATGAGAAAACCAAAGTTACATAATATCTATAAAATGAAAATAAAAGAAAAACAAAAACCTATTTGTGAAGAACTCCAGGTTGGAACCCTAGAGCAGCCTCCAGGCAACTGAACCTCTCCACCCTAGAATAAAATCTTTTCTCTTATTTGGAACCCATATTTATAATTTTGGAAGTCAATCTTAGGGTTTTATGGGTCAAAAATGTCTTTTAATATCCATTATAATTCGTCCTGATGAAGTCCCATGAAGAGATACGTAAAAACAACATTTGTTTTGTCTCCTTAAATGTTTCACAACGTGAAACATGTGTTCACATTGTGAAAGTCATGTAACCTCTATTTTTTTACTTCTTTTTCCACTTTACACTATGAACGTATTTCATGGGTTGTGAAATTTACATGCCTTATAAATTATACATGACATGAAACATGTAATTCCAGTTCCATAATCCAACTCTCATCACATTTCTTCAATTATGTTTCTTCAAAAAATCCTATGGGAATAAAACATTATGGAAATTCTTGTTCCAATGTAAAATTTGATTTTTTTTACTCTTGTAAAATCATGGATTCATATTCTTTTTTTTCATTGTTACGATGATCCGTTTCGTGGCTTGGTGTGAAGTGCCATTTTTCCTTCATATTGTTCCAAATCTCAATCCTCCCATACAAATACATTAAAAAATAATATAAAGAATGAATATCATGTTCAATGAATTAGTATTAAACCAAAACTAAGATAAAAACACATGAAAATATATATTCAACATGATATCAGGATACCAAACAAATTCGATGATAATAATTACCCAGTAAGCCCAAATGTGATGCAGTTTAGAAGTTTCATGGCCATGCAAAGTTGAGGTAAGGTTAACATATTATATCATGATTAGAGGATAATTGAATAGGTGATGAGATATTAATTAGGGGACTGTGTAATAGTAAAATATCTCAACTGGTTTAATTTTTACAATGGTTAAAATATTATATATTTCAGATGACCCATATTTCATCAATTAAATTATGGATTAAATTTGAATTTATTGATATGAAAGCGGTTAATAAGGGGTTTATATATATTGAACTAATTATATGGAGTGTTTTTAAATCAATGTTTACTTCATATTATATTTTAAATATTAAAAGTAATGAAAATAAATTCCTCAAATATGATTTTTTGGAGGCAGAGACGTGGGAGAAGTTTTCACCAGCCAATAAGAGGAATTATTTCGAGTTTGATAAAAAAACTTTTATAAATTAATTTTGTATAATAATTCTTTCATTAATTAATTAATTAATCATTTATTATTATGTAATGTTCATCTAGTTTATCTCACTTAGATATATAGTCTTGGAATGTATATCTATATACTTTGTCACTTTGAGGGTACCCTTTACTGTAAGCATTAATGATTGCCACAAAGTTTGAGGAATTAAGATGTAGATAAATTAGTGTCTCTAAAGTGGTTCAGTTCATTCCTCTATCTCCCTCCACTCACCAGGAAAAATTATAAATGTTTGGGAGTAAAAATAAGTTAAGTTCCTTATAAATCAATCAAAATACATAAATGGTAAAATTGTAAGAAATTATTTTTTTCTCAATTTTTTCATAAATTTATCACACTAATATGAAATTTATATATTTCATTTTAAGATTCCATTTGGGAGAAATTAATGTAGGTTTCATTAATCCCTAAGGGTGGGAAGGAAATTCTTGAAATTTATTTAGGTAAGGAAGAATAATCAGACCGTTTAAGAGGATATGAGACGGGTGTCAATATTAGAAATGTTTTTTGTATTCTAATTACAATATCAAAGGAGGTAGAACACAATAGAAAAATATATTCCTTAAAGGATCATCTTTGAGATACTGATCAATTTATATATGGGTGAATTATATCATCTTTATAGTCTATATTTGCAGATATGTCAAGATAGACTCATCCTGTGTAACCTACCTATCCAACTCCTTGACATACTTTCTCTGCTCTGGATTCATCTTCAATCAATGCTTGATGAAGATCGCAAAAAAGTTAATAAAAATTACATCTCACCCTAGTGATGTATGCATGTGTTGAATTTTAATAACATTTCACATAGGAAATATCCACTACAACCCCAAAAATTGATAGTGTCTCACTCAGGAAAAAAGGTAAGGGAGAAAGTGAGATTTGGGAAAGTAGGGATTTATCCAAGGCTTGGTAAGTTAAAATGAGCGACATGTCATTGAGGAGCCACATTTTATAATCCACATAACAACCAATATGTATTAACTCATTTGTTTATGACATGTGATTTAATGCTACTATAATGCCTCATGTTTGGAGGGGTGTTTGAAAGTCATGAAAATTTTGAATTTTCAATTATTAGATGGGTCATTTTTTAGATTCAAAAGAGGGTTATGAGCCATGGAACACCACAAAACAGGTTTTTATACATTTTTTTAGGTAAGGGTTTCATCCTGAAGGCTCATAGGAGCCTCGGTAGAGGTTAAGTGGATGTTGCAGCAAAAGTTGGAGAAAATACACCAACTCACTAGTGTAACCTGTAAGTAGCACCAGTTATTTCTAGTGTCCACCAACCATCTTATGTGCTTAAAAGGGTAAAAAAAGACATATTTTCCCCATTAAACTTACAGATGGGGTAGCCCCTCCTCATTCCACCTAATTTTTCATGAAAAACAGTGGTCGAACCACTTTTATTATCCTCTCCTCCCTTGATCAAGTGGGGTGTTTTTTAGGTAATTTCTTAGTGTTTTAATGTCTTTCTTCGACTTTGGTGACCTCTATTTATCTCCTCCACTTCTCATCTTAATTTTTGTTTCTGTCAGTTTAGGTTTTAGTTACAATTCCACTATTGAATTCTAGAATCTATCATTTTTTATGGATTTAATATGGCTTGTGTAGAAGGGATCTCTTTATGGTGTCTTCCCACTATCGCATGTCATCTTGATGGATGTAATCCAAAACTTTTGTTTTTATTATATTTTTTATTAAATTAAATAAATTTAACAATTAAATCATCATCACCCATTAAGGATTTTTTTACTTGAGTGGGTATCTTGAGGTGACATCAGAACGGCGTTTCTTGGAAATTTGGCAAAGATAAGTCGCACCACTAATTTTTCTAATGGTTTTTCCTTAGATTAAATTAAATTGGGAATTTTATTGGAATTTCTAGTTAGTAATTTGGTCCAAAATGTGTTCAAAAGTAAACTATAGGTTTTGGGTGAACATTTGGTCATGGTTCTAGTGCGACGACTTCAAATGATGAGATTATATGAATTTATTCCTTTTAAATTAAAAATATCAATTTGAGAAATGTTTTTTAATGAAGATTAGTTAATTATAAATTAATTATAATTTATTTATTTTGTGTTTGGGTTTTTAGATAGGGCCTTGGATGTTTTGTATGATGGATTCCTGAGCTTGGTGGACCTCAACAAGAGGTGTCAAGATAATTGAGTTTTATCTTTGGTTAAGGTAGGAAGATCTTATGCATATAACCTTGGTATTATGAATTTTATTATGTTTATGTGGTGTATGAGGAGCCACCAATTTAGTCAATGTGACTCTTTAAATTATTAAATTTATTTAACAATAACTAGAGGCTATGATTGAACACAAAAATTATTGGTGGCCCTGATTGATCCTCATGTACTATCCAGAAATCTCGTCTACCAATGGCCAAGAATATAAATTAAACCATGTGTATTGGGACACATAACCAAGGGGTTTTCAATGAGATATACCCTAGAGTCACTAGGATCATTGAGAATTACTTGGTGCGAGTGAAATAACCCCACTATGACATGACTACTTGGGTGGTTATACACTACAGAGACTAGTGGATGGGTCGTATGTTTGGCCCAACCTAGGATAACTTTGAAAGGGAATGAGATTAAAGCCATATCCCTAGTGTGACTTTCCTGGGAGGATATAGAGACCTCAATAAGTCCCAAGGGGACCCTAATAGGTTACCCCTCTGATTTGTGACTCTATATAGATCATGGAATTTGAAATGGGTAGAGATGGTACATAGTTTCACCTTAAAACCAGAATCGATGATGTGATCATAAGGGGTTTTGGGCATATGTGAGGGGTTTAAGAATTCATACAGCCCCAAACTTATATTTATACTTTCAATTTTTTATTCATGATGTAGTTGTGGATACACAGATCTGATTCCTAGGACCCAGCCTATTGGATTATAAGGATGTGATGGTACTAGTGGGGATGCCTGGAGTTTATTCTTAGGATCTAGATTTTGAGCCTTATGTGATATTGGTGTGATATGACTGACAATATGATGTCATAATGGATGTCTATATTTGATTACTAGGATCTAAATTTTGATCTAAATAATAATTCTCAAAATTATGGGATTTTACCTCAAGTCATTATGGGATTATACGGATGCCATGACTCCCTAGGATTCCTAGTATGTCTAGGATCCAACCATTTACTCTTTTATATTTTATTATGATCACTTTATAATCATGGTATATCTAGGTTACGTAACCTTCAGTATATAGATATTCAAGAAAATGATGTTATATGTTCCTCTATGGGATACCCAGGATTCCTAGGATCTGTCTAATTCACACGGTGACATGGAGGATGAACTTAGGATCAATGATTGCTGAAGATTTTCAGGTATTGGCCTAAAGTTTTTCCTGAAATTTGAGTTTGGAGAGATTCATAGGACACCTAGGATCTCATTGTTAATCCATTTATTATGATATGTTTAATCATTTGAGCTTGAGGACTAGGGATTCCTTGGATAAACCTTAGGATTTTTTATTTATAAGGTTAAAATGTTCATCATATAATTCTCAGAGACACACTAGCATTGGAAAAAGAATGTATGGTCAATTAGGTTCATGGGCTAGAGGATCAACACTAATTACTTGTACCAGGGTAGGACTTGGTAACTTGAGAGAATATGGTGGGCACGGTCATTGGCACATACTTACAGACACCTTGTAAATATTTTAAGAATTTAGTGGTTACTTATTTTCCAAATTTTATTCATTTATTTTAGCTAAGTGTGTTAAATGCACATACACTACATATACTGGTTATGTATGGGACCATATTGGTGGTGGACTATTGAATTATGTACTCACATTCTACTCAAGTAGAAATATAACTTGATTACTTCAGTAGTTCTTCCACTTCTTATAGGTGCTAGTTGGGTAGAGTTCTAGTGTGATATTGAGGATCAAGTTGAGGTAGCTCGAGTGGGATTTGAAGATAGGGACTGAGGTGATTATTAGAGATTTAGTTGATCCTTCTATACATTTATTTTATTATTTTATTTTCCCTTTACATGTATATGTGATCTACCCAGTGGGTGATCATCCTTTTATTATTTTATTAATTTTTCATTGCATGTTATTCCTAATTTGGGTGTTTTATATATCTTGTGTACTATAGTGCTTATTGTTGAAATATGATACTTGGTTATTTTATCAATTACTAATCACTCTAATTGGGAGGTATATTCTCCCCATAGTACTACCCTAGACCTCCACTACTAGTAGGAGGCCTATGGCATGCAGGGAGGCACGTCTGAGGTATTATGGTGAACCGAGTCGAGGCACCAGTCGAGTAACTGATGGACAAGGACATTACAAAGTGGTATCAAATAAAATTTTATTTCTTTACTATTTTATTATATAGTATAGTGGAGACATGGTAATGTGTTTTGCCTATGATGGATATTATACTAATTCATCGAGAACACTTTTTTCGATAAAAATTTCACGCTTCTATGGAATGAGATTATTTTTTTGGTTTTAATTGTTATGGTTGTTATGATTTTCACCTTGGATGATGCACATGATTTTTAGATTGATGATTCCTTGTGAATTTTGTCTCTTTAACCTTTGAAAAGAGGCCAGAGATTTTATGTTGAATATTTTCCTATATATGTAATAGGCATATCACGCATCATATTAGGTATATAGTATTCGCATTAATTGAATTTCTGGTAGTTTGTGATTCACTGATGACTTAGGCTTAATTTTTTAAAGTGTCCACAACTAATCATATGCCATTTTCCTATATAAGTACTTGGTGGAATTATAATCAACTACTTTGAACTATATATTCATTCCTTAAAATGATATTTCATGAGAATATTTGATATGACACTTGATGATGAGTAATACAATGTATTGATCATGAACAATAGGTTCAATGACTTTTATGGGTTTGGATATGCACATGGTGCCCAAACATTGGACCCCTTGTGGTTTTTTGTTCTTTAGGATTAGTTATTTAAAATTACATTGACAACCTATATTGAATTTTCCCATATATCTTGGAATGAAACTCTACTTAACTAAACCATGTGATGTGGTTCGCTTGATATGAATTATCTAAGATGATATTGTTTTTTACATAGATTTGGATGATAAGGTTATGATTATTAAGGGGTAAGTCCCTTTTATGGATGATTGGTGAGGATCAACATCCTTGTAGGTTAATCAATTAACAAAATTTTCCTAGTTTATGGATATATATAACCCAATAGTATACATTCACACATTGATATTGAGTTTTTTTTGTTGGGAACATGAGGTTTCTTGTTAGTTAATACCCTAAAATGATACATCACCTAGTATGGATAGGTGGGAGACCTAGAGGCCCTTAATTATAACCTATAACTTAGGATATTATTGGTTTATTTTGTAATAGTTAAAGCTATTATAGGGGTAACCCTAGTATTGTGGTGCCCTTAGAGGTGATGACCCTAGTTGTATGCTTATGTCGAGACTGGTGCATGTGGGGTGTTGTTGGGTATGTGAACTAGGCACGGTGATGCCTTAAATTTTTATAGTGATGAACACCTTCAGTGGTAATTACTTTAGTATTGATGTGTGGTTTCGATCACAGGACCAGGGTGAAATCTGGATATGGGTGTTTGGATGCATTTTATCAGCATGGTCAGAGCACATGTGGATGCTCATTTCTATAATGACGTCAAGTGGTAGGTAAGTGTGTAGATGGTATTAAGATTACTTATAACAAGGATGTTCACCTGTAGTGCTAGAACAACATCATGAGGTGGAGGATCATGTGAGTATACATGGAATGAGAATAGTGCCTTATTTTGAAGAGGATTTACCAATGATATTTGGGTAGAATGCGAATGATATTCCATGGACCATAGTCATTCTGGTCTTGATAAATTATGACTCATAGGAGCATGAGTCAGGAAATGGATCGGGTCTAGTGACATGGCCGATCTAGAAGTTGGTTAAAGGAAATTTTTTCTTGTATTGGGATGATCACGGATATAGAGGAGTGGCGCATGTTTAGTTTAAATAAAAATCATCTTATTTTAAATTAGAGTAGAAATATGAGGTAAGTCGTATGGTTGAGATACCACCAAAGGTCATCGAGGGTGTGGCATCCATTGAATATAAACATTGTCAAGTGTTGAGGGTTACATTTTCATGATCTTATAATGGTTAATGGTTAATGTTTCATAGTCAAAAAATTGGAAATAATGGGATGGACATGCCCATTCATTATGTGAAGTAATGGATAGAGTGTGGGTCATGTAAGTATAATCCTCATGGAAGAAGGATTTCTAGTATAATAGGATTGGATATTGGATGGTCATTTTGGGATTTGGATGTCGGTAAGTAAATGGTTTTGGTTTCAGATACATTACTCAGTGAATGATAGGTGTGAATTAATGTGTGATGTTGTGTGAGGTTCGACTATGGGTGTCAGACACAAGATGGCTTGTGACAATCAATATGTGATGGATCGAGAATGCATCAGTGCTCATGGTAAGCACAAAATGGTTTCATTCAATTGATGGTATGACCATGAGATCATACTAGGTGTTGGGTATGAATATCTATTTAGGTATTTGGGTGATCACATGATGCCTTCAGGCTTAAAAGAATTAATTTTAATGCATCGGTAGGAATAGTCAAGTTCCTTTTATATATGTCAGACGGAGGAGGTCCAACTAATAGTCTTTGTGGGTGTTTGGAGTAAATAATCCTATAACTACATTGGATGTATCATTTTTGACATGAAAAGTGTGTTTCAGGATTTCATGGGGCCTTTTAAGGAAAATCCAATATAACTGAGTTTTGAACATGGTCAATTGTAGTTTGACCATTTTAGGTTAGAAGAAAGAACTATAATTGGTGTTCTCATGTGTGAATGGATGTGGTGTTTTGGGAACTATTCCTGGAACAGTTTTTTAATGTGGGTTTGGTGTTTGATGAGTAATTTTGAGGGTGGGAGCACCTTATCATTGGAACATTCCATAATATATTAAGCCCTATAGTGTGGATCACCATAGGCTGAATGGTGAAATGGATGATGACATGAGTGTGTCTTGGGATAGACAGTCTCGAGTAAGTTTCTTCATGGTGTTTCAGTGATAGTTATAAGTGTTGGATTGGGTTTTGGTAGTTTTATCACCTTAAGTTGGGGTTATACCTTTGTTGATATTGTGGTGTTCAAGAATCTAAATTCAATAAAATAATTAAATTTGAATTACTGGATTGGTTATTTTTTTTTCAAGATTTAGTAGATGTTTATGAGGCTTTGAAAACCTTAAAAGAGTTTTCTTACACATTGTCTATGTAACTAGAGTCATCCTAGGGGATCAAATGATCCTTATAGCCACCAGCTAGTTGGTGGGATTAAAATTGGGAAAATAAATTTTTCCCCTTTAACATAAAGATGTGGAAACCTCTCCTATTTATCCCTATTATATTTCATGTACTATGGGTGAAAACCCTTTTTCCTCTCCCCCATTCTTTGAGGGGGTGTTTTTCAATCGTTTCTTGATGTTTTAAGGTGCATATATGACTTTGGTGACCTTCATTGATCTCCTACATTTCTCATAATAATTTTTTTTCTATTGGTTTAGCTTTTAGTTTTGATTATAACAGAGCATGGTGGAGTCATAGGATCTTCTAGGCTCTTTCATGTAGATTGCGTAAAGGGGGTCTCGTGATGACAATTTCCCATTGTCTCGTGTTGTTTTGATAGAGGTAGGTTTTCACTTTGGTTTTTATTAGGTTTTTTGCTCAAATTAAATTAATTTTATAATTGAATATTTATATTCCATTGGTTATTTTTCTTCAATTTCATAGGGGGTGGCCTAAGGTGACGTCAGGATGCCATTGATTAGAGATTCAGTGTAGGTATGTTGTGTCACCAATTTTTCAAAGGGTTTGGCTGTAAATTAAATTAAATTGGGTGTTTTATTGGTAATTTGGTTAGTTATTTAGACTGGAATTTGTTCAAGAGTATTTCATGGGTTGTGGGTGAGTGGTGGGCCTTGGTTCCAATGCAATGAGGTTGATTGGTGAGCGGCTAGGAATTTTTTCCTTTAAAAATTATAATTTCTATTTTGTTTAATGTTTTTTTAGTTAATTAACTAATTATAAATTGATTAAAATTAATTAATTTTGGGGTTTAGTTTTGATAAAGGCCCTCTAATTTTTTTGACGATGTTCGATTGGGCTTGGTGGGACTTAGTAGGAGGTTTAGAGCTTCTTTAAAAGAGGTTTCACTTTAGTTAAGTCATGTTGTCCTTATAAATCCACCCTTAGTACTATGTATTTATTTATGTGTATGAGGTATGTAGGGTCTCACCAAATTAGTTAGTGGTCCTATTTAAATTGTTAAAGTTTTTTAATAAACATTGATGTATATGATTGAATGCAAAATGTTTTGAGGTCCTTGATAGACACTCATGTATTGGTTGAACATCTCAACCACTGACGGTCAAGAATAAAAATTAAACTATGTGTCTTGGGATACATGGATAAGGGGTTGGATGTGTGAGATACCCCAGATTCGTCGGGTTCATTGAGATGAACATGGGGAAAGTGACCCCCCCCCCCCCCCCCACTTCTAATACATAACTACTTGGGTTGTTGGACCCTTTCAAGATGAACATATGGGTCAGGTGTTCAGGACGACCTAGAATGTCTAGGAAAAGAAATGGTCTTGATTCCATATCCCAGGTTTGGCTTTCCTAGGAATCCAAATAGACCTTAATGAAACCCAAAAGGATTCTAGTAGGTTCCCCTATGACTTTTGAACCTATAGAGAGGGTGGACTTTGTAATTAGTAGAGATAGTATTGGGTGTCGCCTTACAACCCATACCAATGATGATAGCTTGAGGGGATGTGGGAAGATGTGGGGGGTTTAGGTGTTCGGATAACCTTTAACTTATATTTATAATTTCACTTGTTTATTCTTGAATTAGCTATGGATACCTAGATATTATTCCTTGGACCTAGACTATGGTCCTAGTAGGATGTGATGGTATTAGTGGGGATTCCCATAGGTGCTTCTCAAGATCCAAATTTTGATCGTTATATTACATCGGTGTGATACAAATTATGAGATGAAATCATCATATATTCACATATGTGCTTCTTATGATCCAAATATTGAGTAATGTAAGAATTATTGGGGATTTAGGATTCAACCTCAGGTCTGTATAGGACACCCCAGATTCCACGGTCCCATAAGATTCCTAGTATATCTAGGATCTGACCATTTAGTATTGGGGATTCTATTTTGATCACTTTTATTATCATGGGATGACATGGTTACACTCAAGGATTAATCTAGATGAACCAATAATTCTATACATAATTATTTAGGATTTTCAAGATGCATGGGATTCAATTGGTTAGCAATGTGACATGGAGGATGACCTTATGTTCAGTGACTTCCCAAGATTCCCAATATTGGCATTAATCTTTTCATGAAATTGGAGTTTAGATAGATTCACAAGTTCCACATGATATTGTTTTTGAGTTTTATATTATGAGATATTTAGTCATTTGAGATTGAGGATTGGGTATTCATGCACTACACCCTATAATTTATGATTTATATTATTGGAATTTTCATCATTATGTGTTCAGATACACCCCATCATTGGCTGAATTAGGTATTGTTTATTAGGGTCATAGGCCAGAGGATCAACACTGGTTACTAGTTCCATTGTAGGAATTGGTCCCCTAGATCGATTATGGTTGGCACGGTCATCATGATTTGCTTAGAGACACCCTGAAACTAACCAAAGTACATAGTTTGGTGGTTATTTATTCTCTATAGTTTATTCATTTATTTCGACTGAGCATGGAACATGCACATACATTGCATTTACTGGTTATATATGGGACCACATTGGTAGTTCCCTATTGAGATATGTACTCACACCCTACTCAATAAATCAGGGCACTTGGGTACCCAAGTATATCATTAACTTCATATTGGCACAAGTTGGGTAGAGTCCCAGTGTGATGTTGTGGATCGAGCTAAAGTAACTCGAGTGGGATTTGGAGATGGGCACTGAGGTGAGGCATAGATACGTATTTGAGTCTCCTATACATTTATTTAATTCTTTAATTTTGTATTTAATTTTATATGTGATCAATCCAGTGGGAAATCCTCATTATATTATTGTACTACTTATGTATTGCATGTTATTACAAATTGGGGTTTTTTATTTATCCTGCAAACTCTGATGTTTATTTTTGATATATGATACTTAGTTTTTTTATCGATTACTACACAATCTGGTCGGGGGGTATAGTATCCCCATGGTACTACCCTATACCCCCAATAATATTTGGTAGACTTTGGAACACGAGAAGGTGTTTTTGAGATCTTGTGTTGAATTAGGTTAGGGCATCAGTTTTGTGACCTACAAACTAGGTCGTTACAGCTATTACCTACCATGAACCCATTAGATGGACACAAAACCCCTCCCCCCACATGCGCACACCTCATTCATTTCATCTTATGAAATGGATTATTTAATAATATCAATTGATTTATCAAATTTTATCCCTTTAAGGTTCCAATTCCATGTCAATATAGTATTATGATATATTCATACTGTATTGAACGATATACTTAAACAAAGAAATATCACATTCCTCAGTTTTATATGTCATACCATATGACATATCAATATCATACATTGTGATAATAGAATATATATATATATATATATATTAGATATATGTATTTATGGAAAAATATTTGATGGGTTTAGAGTAATAATATCGTGATATTATGTAGAGTAAGACACCCATGAACTAACATGATCTATCTACAATAGATGTACATGGAAAATGAATAAGAGCATGCACTTTCAGTGATGAGTAATCTATATTTTACTCTTAATTTTACACTTGATGATGATCAAATATGAAGAAAATAAATTCTTCTTTACTCTTATGGTATTACAATAGTCTTGGATCTTCCTTGGTAATGAGAGGATCCCAAACTAACCCAAGGGAATCTATCACCTTCTTCTGAAGATGAATGGATGTTCGGGTAGGAAAAGAGAAAATTATCAATTATGGATTGATTTTAATGAGTAGTTTTCAACATGGTAGGATCAAATAATTTTATAGTAACTCTTCGTTAAATTAATATCTCTTGAGCATTGGTTTCAATCCCATGAAAGTTGAGAGATTTATCATGTTTAATCACTATCATTCATTGAACATTTAAATGGTTGATTTTGAGTATGAAAATTCATAAATTCTCTATTAATAAAGAAATATAATTGAATAAACCTTTTTGGAGTAGTTTCATTCTCATGCATATAATTCATATAGTATCTCAATATAATCATATCATATATTACAGGCTAAATAGAGCATCACATGATTCTTTACGATAACAGTATATTGTAGGGTATGATATCCATCTCATAGAAATAATTTCCTATGATATAGTTATATCATAAAATACTATATATACAATTTTAAGTGAATATTAATAAATCTTCTACTTATACTAATTAATTAATTGAAGACTTCAAAACTCTTTGTGAATCCATTCAAAATTATTTTGGGAACTGTTTATCAAACTTTATTCATTTTGGAATTTTTTCCCAAAACTTAATCCTTATAAAAATAACTAACTATGTGATTCTGGGCTTTAATAGAATTTAAAAAAATTAAATACACGTTTTAAAGATGTTAGAAAATAGTGGCCTTTATCAAAGCATTAGGGACACTCAATTTACTAATGGGTTTGGTGTGATCTTCATCAAACACACCAAAATCTCATATGAACATTTCCATGATAAGATGTATCATATTCATTGTATGCATACCCATATAATTCATTTATCTATAACATCAAGTAGCCAATATACATGGAATAATGTTTATTTACTATATCTTATCTCATTATTTATTCATTATCATAATAAGACTAACCTGGTTGATGAATACATCACATATCATTCATCTATATGAAGATCACACCTTATATCCCTTGTCCAAGTAGTTGAGAATATCATATGTGACTCAACCAATAATTTATATTCATTTATATGGTCTAATTAAATCAAGATACATATGTATTTTCTAATTATATGAGTAGAAAATATTATCTTAGTTAACAGATGACATGATCATCAATATACCCAACTACCCCCTAATTAGTTAATCCCTAATGGATTGTGTAAGAAAGGTATCAAAGTATAATAGTCCTCATTCCATGTATCTCACCAACCTTAGGTAAAAATGATTTATAATATGCACAAACCCCTATGTAGATTAATAACACAATGACATTCCACAGGATATACTTGGTGGTTCAATCCAAAAAATAAGTCTCCACTTAATATCTCATGAGTTTTCTACTAAATTATTCTTAACATATCATCACTACCCATACTACTCCATGATGATCTCTATTAGAAGAAACTAAAAGTTATACATTAATGAGATATTATCATTCCACTATTAATTTATTATACATTGTAGCAGAAATGAATTAATGATAAATGTATATTTATTTTTATCATAAAATCAGGATACATTATGAAACCATCACTTAAATCTCTTATGTATCATATAATATGAAACTACACATTACCCTGATGATTCTATTTTACTAATGGTTTCAACAGCGGGAACACTACATTTTTATTTTTAGCCATCAAAAATATCCTAACATCTATCATCTCAATGATTTCACATATTAGATGGTAATTCTGAAGGATGTATTTAGACTTTTGGTGGGACCAAGATTCCTTGGCCTGAGAAATGGATCCATTACTTTAATTTTAAATATAAATATCTCCCTCAATTATAGGAACCACCTCTAGTTTATAAATTAAATTTCAAATATAAATAAACTCCACAGAATTATCTAATGTGGTGATGTACTCTACCTCTATTGTTGTGTTTTCCATGGTATATTATTTGTAACTCTTCCAACTAATAGCTCCACCATTCATGGAAAAAATATTGATATTATATATAATATTTTTCATATTGGAAACATTCATATGGGTAACCCTTTACATGGATCTATTCCTCTCCTATAAAGACCAAGAATATATTCTTAGGTATTCTGAAGTACTTATGGATTTTATTTTAAAAAATCTAGATAATATCACCAGGATTGGATTGGTATCTACTTGTTATGATAAGATCCTTGGTGATATTTGTTTGAGTACAAAGAATGGAATACTTTATAGATCCTATAGTGCATGTAATGAGAATTATATCGGTCCTTTCTAACTCTTAAGAAAGATAATGAATATTCTTAAGATTCATTATAATGGACATTAGAAAAGAACTATTTTGGAGTTCTTTATGCAAAACCTCATTAGAAATTTACCAATTTATGTTTCCAAATTGGGTCAAAGAATATCTTAGTTCCATATCTATGGATATCCATACCCATTACTTAGGCTAATTCACCAATGTATTTCATCAAGAAACATTTACCAAAACAAAAATTTATAGAATTTAAAGTTATAATATTATTTTTGATATGAATTATATCATCCACATGTAATATAAAAAACACCACTTATAGTGATGAAAACATTATATACATAAATACTACATCATTTTATATGAATATTCATTAAATTCCACAACAATACACACCAAAATACTATAAAGGATTAGTTTATTTCATGAATAAATACATAATCATCTTATTTCATGAAATATATTCAACATATCCTATAGTATTCTCACATAGTACACTTCATAGTCATACCCTAATTAAAATCTTTCTCCATAACTTATGGTAATGAAACATAAGAAAGGGTGAGCTCATATTCTATATAAGGGTAAACGTGGGATATATCAGCTAATGATCACAAATGAGTATAATATAAGCATAAGTGTATTATAGAATGATCTTAACATTAGAAAAATTGTACCCATAAATTGATAGATCATAAATATGAATAAGGGAATAAATCATAGAAAGTTAATAAGACATAAATTATATGATAATCAAAGACCATGAGACTTGAGAATACTTCTTTTTCATAAGAAAATTTCATGAGAGAGTGTATTAAAGTGTGGAATAATAATAATCATAGAAATATTATGTCAAGGATACCCACCAAGTAATTCATCACATGTTAGGTTTAGGATAACCATCTATGTACTTACTTCAGGCATGGAACAATCTCTTATGTTCCCTCTTCTATGCTTGGTATAATCTATAGATTACCCTCTTTTGAGCTTGGTATAACCTCTTGTGTACATTTTTTTAGATTGGGATAACCTATTTGGTACCCATTTATCTCATAAAGAAGTGATCTTTACCCAATTAGTCGGAGGGTTATAACAACCCCATCCATCACATAATCATAATCTATTAATATGTTTTCCAAAATATCATGAAAGCATTTATCACTACATTATTTCTTAACCTATGGAAAATAAAATGGGTTTCATCAATATTTCATAATCATAAAAATAAATCATATAAATAAAGAATAAATATTATTTCATTGAAACATATCACCAGTTAATCATAGGTAGAATCAATGGATTTTATCATAGATGAAAGTACATTTAAAATATCACTAGAAACTTTTCTTGAGGATAATAACCTTTTCATTTTTAAATCACTTAAATAAAATATAAAAATTTCCAAACTATTTTATTTTAAAGTAACCATTGAAACTTATAAATAAATATTTAAATCGAATATCAAAAATGATGGCGTGAAAATCCATTCATTTAGTGTAAGTTAAAATAAATATTTCTTTCACATTTTCAGTAAAAATTAAAAATTACCTCATTCAGAAAACAAAAGGAAGATTCCTTTTAAAAAAATTTTATAAAAATTAAATCATGGTTAAAATTTAAATTAAAGAAAAATTGGGGAATGTAAAAAACATAATTCAAAATATTTAAAAAAATATGGATATGGAAGAAAAATATACCTTGCTGAAGAGAGAAATAAAGTAAGGATTCCTTTAAAACAATCTTTCATACTATTGAGTACATAAAGATAATAAAATGAAAGTAAAACATGTAATCATAAGAAATAAAAATATTAAAATACAATTAATGATATTTTTTAGAGATAGATCATATAATTTGAACAACTAAATTTTAAGCATAAAAAATCTTGATAAAAATAATATTGTAACGTAAAACCCTTACTCCTTTTGTAACTTTTCAGTTGTAAGTAATATGAAATAAATAAGTTAAAATTAATCTTTAAATAACATGAAAATTAGGATATTTATGATACAACATATCAAATTTCCCATAGATACACCTCATAAAATAATATTGGTCTATAATATAACAGATGTCCCAAAGAAGACAATTTCAAACAATAAAGCCTTGCCAATTTGATAAATTCTGAATAAAAATACTATGGATGAAATAATTTAAATTGTAAAAAATGTAAAAGGGTTAGTATATACAACATATAAATTAAATTAGGTGCATAATACCAAACATGTCTCAAAGAGACGAATTTGAGATGAAAACTCTTACCTCAAGTTTATCTTGATTCGTAAGCACTCTATCATCCTACATAATAAAATAAAATAATTATATTTATAACTATAATATATTATATTTTAAAATTATATAATTTAAACACCTATTTATTTATAATTCTTTATTAAAATCCTCATTTTCAGGTGTTAACAATGTAACACCCCAAACTTCTACGGTACGTTTCCCTTTGAATAATACAATGGCTTGTGTTGTACGTAACTTCGAGTTCAAACACACCACAACCAATCAAACTAGCCATTATGAATAATAATACCCACTTTTTGAAATTTTATCAATTTTATCTTTCAAAATGGACTTAATTTTTGGGTTTGGAATATCGAAATTAGCTTAGGGTGAATTTTTGGTATTTTTCTCAAAACATTCAATTTTTGATGAATAGTGAAAAACCATTGAGTTACTATTCAAAACTGAATTTTTATTTAAATAATTATTTATTTTATTTAAATTTATTTATGTTCAAAATAGATACATAATACCTATATAAGTTCAATGTAATTCATTGGATTCAGTTTATAATAATTTTAGATATATAAAAATTTTATTGATCTTTTTATCGTCTTTTACCGACCTCCTAGGAGCATTTCAAAATATGTATAAAAGATAATTTTACCGCTTCTATGAATTGAATTTCAAAAATCTGAGAGAAATAGTTGATATCAGTAAGTAAAATGTGGTTCAATAAGATAAAAATAATTTTTGGTGAATGGTAAATTTTTACTTTTATTTACCACAGTTAAAAGTAAATAGGGTAATTAAATATAAAAATGATATTATTCTTATTAACCTAACACATGTCCTAATTCTATTGGATAAGTTTAATTCAACCTAAAACAACATTAGGAATAAAATATGATCCTTTAGTTCCACTAGCATTAGATTATGACATTTATTATTATTTAATTCAAAGAAGAGTTAAAAGTGTAAAATTCAAAGTTTAATAACTAAACCATTTTTAATATAGGGTAAAACAAAAGATAAATCCAACTATAAATATTAATTAGAAAGATAAATATATTTCCTACATAATGGTATTTTATTTATAATTTTTAGACATTAAATAATTTAATTTATTTATGACACAATGGTAATTACTTAATTAATGAAATATTAAAATAATTGATATTATAAATACCCAAATAAATGTAATTTCAGCCTTTTTATGAATTCCACTACTTTTATAGGTAAATATGACATGTTATGGTTGATTAAATTTTTTTTTTAAGTAATAATGTTGGTATGAATTTAGAAAAAACAAAATACCGAATAGTGTCAAAATTGACATAAAAGAGTTTTTAAAAAACATATTATATTATTATTTTATATTCTATTCCTAAAAATATAAGTTTCAGACAATGGTCTTAAATAATATTATATATTTAATTAATTATCCACTTGAGGTTCTCTTTGAATTTTATAGTTAGTTTATTAACATTATAATATAAAAATACAAAGAGACATGGTAAATGTCAAACTATTTAACTAAGAGTTAAATCTAAAAGTTAAAGTTAATATAGTGAACCAAACCTATCTAAAACCTATTGGTTGAGTGGTGTTACACCCCTACCCACCCTAGACTAGAAATAAATCATTTTGGAGCCATTATAAACCAAAAATGATTTTATTATAAAATAATAGTTCAATCTTTTTTAAGGTGCCCCTCACCCCTCTTATAAAAGGTCACTTCCCCTTCTCTCAAATTAACACCTTAAAAGACATTTGGATTGTCCAAACCCTGCCCAAATATCCTCACAACTATCCTACCTTCATCCTAGAGGACTTAATTTAGTCATAAAGCCAACCTAAGGTGCCCTTTTGATCAAGTCAAAATGAAGAACTCAAAGAAGAGGTAAATATTTCAACACCTCTTTCAAGTTCTTTCCTTCTTCCACTTCCTCTTTCTTTGTTTTTTCCATTATAAAATAATAACTCCAGTATATTCTATATATTGTGATGTTATTATAAAAATGTTGAAACCATATTTATTATTTTATCCATCCTATAAATGACAAAGTCACCATAGGTGTGTATGTACGGATTGCCATCTCCACGTCGTGGTGTAGTTTGTTATTCAAACACTTCATCATTTGGATGGGTATAATAATGAGTATAAATGATGAAAATAATAAATATAACATGATAATGATTCTTTATAAATGATATTCCATCCAATTATGTATGATCTTAATACCAAAAGAATGATATTTTCGCTCGTGCGTACGTACGGATTACCGTCTCCACGAACGCGATGAGATTCATTCCCCATCGTATCTATTCAAGACTAATTTTCATTTGATGATTAAAAATAATTTTTAAAGACGTAATATAATTCTGAATATGAATAAGATACATCCTATCCAAAACAAACATTACTTACGTAACAAATCATATATAGGAAAACTAATCAGTTAACACCTGAAACGATGATACTACTGAAATATCATTAACAAAGCAATATTAGAAGATCATATATGATATCTTATTAATTTATATGGTTCTTGTATATTTTAATAAAAATTATTTCACTATTATACTGGAGGTTAACCTACCCTCGACCAAATAAAAGTACAAGGTGAGGGATAATTTCACAATCTCTTTATTATCCGAGGTTGTTTTTACATAAGTATCTACAGGGGCCTCTTTATCATCCACATCCATGTTTCTTAAAAATGTATTCCAATATATTTTTAATATTTACTACACTATGGGTTAAATTCATTTATACCCTTGTTAGACGTTTTATAAAATGAGTTTAAAGGAATCTTTCTGTCATTTTCCAAACAAGGTATCTTATGACCTTTTCGACAAAATTAAGTTAAGAATGTTTTTTTAACTTATATGGTGGGTGCGGATATTTTATGCCATATAACATCATCAAATCTTCCCTTAAAAGCTTATAATAATATTTTAAAATTAATGTTTTATTTTATAATTATATGACTTTTAAATTATTTCAAAATAGAAAGAGATATTTCTCTAAAAAATGTTTCGATTTCATCTATGTCAACATCCTTTGATAGATTTTAAGCTTAACTGAAGTTTATTTATTACAACACAAAACTTCCATATTTTATTGAAGGTTTTGTCATATGTTTGACTACGGATGTGTTATTTTCACACCATTCATGGTTTATAGAGAAATTATTTACATTTTGTATGCTATTTTTAATATGAATTTTTATGTCATGTTTGAACCTTTTCATGTGAGGAATGCATTGGACTTAGTAAGTGACGGGTGGAGCCCGCTATAGCTCATTGATGCATTGGTAGGTCTCATGAGAAAAACTAGTGTCTTGGCACAAGGCCTTGAAAAAATCTTATTTGTAGTCTTGTCAAAAGGCCTTGACTATGTGGTTATGAAGTATGGCATTATGCATTCCATCATTATGAAAGTGGCTATTGATATTGCATGTGATTATTCGACTAGTATGATATCCATGCGAATAAGTAAATGGAATTATTTGATTTTATATTTTCCATATTTTTCTGAAGTTCAAATTTAAAAGGCCTTTTTTCTAGTCTTGCATTGCCTTAAATGTTTATGCATATTTATCAATGTTTCTGCTATATTGTTATCCTTAATGATCATCTGAGCACACCCATTTCTATGTTTTATTTTTCCTAGGATGCGAATAATTATATTATGAATAACCTTAAGGGATAATCTAAGGGATATGAGTGTGGCCAGTGGAGACTATGTTGTTGTAGTTTTTCATTTTATAATGTAATGTAAAACTTATGAATGTATCTAGTATTTCCAAGGATACTAAACTAATTGTTATTTCGAGAATTGATGTTTTGTGATAATGAAAATGTTATGTAATAATGCACTGACTCTGGGTAACTAGGTTTGGGGCATTACAGTTGGTATCCGAGAAAGTTTAGTACCAACCCTAAAAGCTAGATTTAGAAAAACTCTGATTATAGCACATTATCCTAAGATAGACTTTGACGATTGGTATTGAAGAACTTCCTAGAATTTTGGTACTGTAGAGATTTTATGAGTTTTCAAAGAAATACATCCTTGTCTGGATAGGAGCAGGTTGAAGAGGCTATGGAATAGATGTACCTAGGGGTAAAACCCCAAAACACCACTTTGAGCTAGACTCGAACGGGAACTGGTGCACGACAACGGGCCTTGTTTCACTCTTGGTTACGACACTCCAGGGGGACATGCTTAGGATAATTCTCATTTTATTTACAAACCATTATGAAGGGTTTATGATTATATACTTCCTCAAAAAAAACATTTTTATGATTATGGATTATATCCATAAACTGTTCAATTTATGTTCACTGTTTTACAAGTTTGGAATTATTTATTACGATTCATTAACTAATCTAATGTATGCCATTGTTTAGAAATGGTACCTAGTATAAGTAATGGAAACCATATCAATTAACATAATATATGTAGGGATTGACCTCCTACTCAAGATAATTATAGTGGAGCTGGTGAAGAAACTGGTGTTGATCAGCTTATCTCTATACTGGGACAACTCACTCAGGTTATGAATAATAACAGTATCCATATGGAGCACCCTGATCCACAACATGGAGGATCAATGTTATACCACTTCATGAGGCAACAACCACTGAAATTCAGTGGGAGTACAAATCCATTATTAGCTGATCAATGGATAAATCCCTAAGAGAAAATATTTCATGCTTTGGGGAGTAGCGAAAGAGAAAAAGTTTTCAAGGAAGTTTATCACCTCACGGGAGATGCAGATCAATGAAGGTCATTGATTCAAAACACAAAGGAAGATGATGAAGTATAAAATATGGAATGGAGGGAGTTTAAAGAACTTTTATTAGAAAAATACTTTCCTCATGTCCATCAAGCGGATATGGAAATGCAATTTCTGAGTCTGAGGCAAAAGGAGGATGATAATGGCGCAAAATATGAGGCTAACTTTACAAGGTTAGAAAGGCATGTGGAAGATTATATACGTAACCCAACGAGTAAGATTAATCGATTATTTAATGGGTTGAAACCATTTATATGGTGATCATTAGTCTCACAATCCTTCTTGTCATATTAAGATATTGTCTCATGTGCTATCAAGATAAAAAATGAATTCTCTAAGTCTTATGACTTTAAAGAAAAGTAAGAGAAGAAGATGTCTGTTGAACACTCTAGAAATGGAAATAAGGGGAAGAAGGGAAAAGTTGAATATCCATCCTACAGTAAATCTAGGAAGAAACAACTCAGTACTTGCCTAAAAGGAATGGGAGTCTATTACAAGTATGGTGAAAAAGGCCACCAAGCTCGTGATTGCAACGGGAAGAAAGAGGTCGTCAATGTTGAATGCTAAAATTGTAGATAAAGGGGAATTATGAAAATGAATGTCCTAAGAACCAAGGAAACTTACCTTATAAAAGGCCAAGAGAGGAAGGACAATCTTATACGATCACTACTGTTGAGGTTGAAGCTCCGAAAGACGTGGTGGTAGGTAATTTAATGGTTTACTCAAGTTTAGCCAATGATTTATTTGATTCTGGATCATCGCATTGTTTTATATCTTCCCAGTTTTCTAATAAATTTAGATATTTTCAATTTGACTTAACAAGGGAGTTGTCAGTTAAAACACCTAGGGAAGTATCTTAGAAATAAATTTTTGTGAATCAGTTCCCATTAGGGCATATAAATGTTATTTATCTGCTGATCTCATCATCATACCCATGATTGAATTTGATATAGTCCTTGGTATGTATTGCATTTCAAACCATGATGCAAAAAATTATTGTAAGAAAAAGGAGGTTACAATTCTCGATGATGATAAGAAGTACATTATCTTTAGAGAAGAAATGTCACCACCTAATTCTTATCTAGATCCACCCCCAGTAGATCAACTCAATTCAATTATTGGAGAGGAAGAGAATGAAATCATTATGGGTGAGGAAAAGAATGTTCAAAGAGAGAATATACCTATTATGCAAGAATATATTGATGTGTTTCTAGAATATTTACCTGGACATCCTCCAGAATGAGAAATTGAGTTTTCAATTGATTTAATTCCTAGTTCAAGGCTCGTATCGAAGACCCCTTACAGAATGGCCACTGTATTATTAGTGGAACTAAAGAAACAATTAGAGGAATTGAGTAATAAGGGATTTTTTCCCTAGTTTTTGTCCACATGGAGCCCCTGTTCTTTTTATTAAGAAGAAATATGGATCTATGAGGTTGTGGATTGACTACTGGGAGATCAATGCTATAACAATAAAGAACAAGTATCCCCTACATCGTATTGATGATTTATTTGAAAAAAATCATGGAGCTCAATATTTTTCAAAGATTGAACTTTGATCTGGATATCATCAGTTGTGTGTGAAAAAGTAATACATTCCGAAAACATCATTTCGAACTAGGTACAGGCATTATGAGTTTACAGTAATGACTTTTGGATTGACTAATGCACCCTCTATCTTCATGGATATAATGAATAGAGTTTTCAAGGAATATCATGATGAATTTGTAGTTGTATTTATTGATGATATCTTGGTATACACCAAAAGCTACGAAGATCATGAAAATAACTTACGCATTATTCTAAAGACTCTTAGAAGAAATGGATTATATGGGAAATTTAGCAAGTGTGAATTATAGCTTCAGGATATTTCTTTTTCTGGTCATAATATCTATAAGGATAGAATCTATGTTTATCCTTTAAAGACCAAGGAAATCCAAGAATGGCCAGCACCGATGAGTATAACTGAGGTACACAGTTTTATTGGTTTAGCAGGTTATTATCGATGTTTCATCCAGAATTTTTCCCGGTTGGCTAACCCATTAGAAAAGCTCACACATAAAGTGATTAAGTTTTTTTGGACAAAAGAGTGTGAGGAATGTTTTGAAGAACTGAAGAGATGATTATTCAATGATCCTATCTTGAATCTACCATCAGGGAATGATGGGTTTGTTATTTATAGTGATGCTTCAAATAAAGGATTTGGTTGTGTCCTTATGCAGAATGATAGAGTTATTGCCTATGCATCATGGCAGCTAAAACTTTATGTGCAAAACTATTTTACTCATGATCTTGAGTTATCAGCTGTAATATTTTCTTTGAATATATGGAGACATTATCACTATGGTGAAAAATGTGAGGTATATACCAATCACAATATTTTGAAGTATATTTTCTCCTAGAAAGAACTCAACATGAGGCAAGGGAGACTGCTTGAACTACTCAAGGATTATGATTGCATAATACGCTACCACCTAGGAAAGGAAAATAAGGTGGCAGATGATTTGAGAAGAAATGATCATGGAGATTTGAACAATATGAGAATTGAAAGGGATCCTATTTTCATGGATCTAGGGAAAATGGATATGGAAATAATCATGGAAGGTGAAACATCAATACCTTTTCAAATGGTTGCCAAACCATCTTTACTATAAAAGATAAAAATTTATTAGGCTAATGATGAGGAGTTTCAAAAGAAAATTAAAGCTATGAATGATGGGAGATTTAGTGACTTCATATATAAAGATGGAATTCAGAAATTTGGGAAGATAATTTGAGTTCCTAACATAACTGATCTAAAAAAGGGAATTGTTGGATGATACTCATATCTCCAATTTCTCTATACACCCTGGTATCACTAAGATGTATAGAGATTTGAAGGAACATTTTTGGTGGGACAACATGAAGAGGGAGATTGCATATTTTGTGTCACGATGTATGGTTTGTCAACAAGTGAAATCTAGAAGGAAATAATCATGAGGAGTCATGCAACCTCTTCCCATACCTGAGTGGAAATTGGATAATATTATGATGGACTTTGTCATGGGTCTACCAAAGACACCTAGAAGGAATGATACAATATGGGTCATTGTTGATCATCATACCATTTCAGCACATTTTCTTTCTATAAGAGAAGATTTACCACTTGAACGTTTAGTAAGACTATATATTAATGAAGTTTTAAGACTCCATGGTGTACCCCTATCGATTTTTTCTGACTGTGATCCCCGTTTTACATCAAGATTCTAGAAAATTCTTCAGAAAGCCCTGGATACTGAACTTAGTTTGACCACTGCCTACCACCCTCAAACTGATGGACAATCGGAATAGACTATTAAAACCTTAGAAGACATGTTAAGATCTTTCTAACTTTACTTTCAAGGTATGTGGGATCAATATTTACCTCTGGTAGAATTTTCGTATAACAATAGCTTCCATTCAAGAATTTAGATGGCACCATATGAAGTGTTATATAGAAAGAGATGTCGCACACCAACTTTTTAGGATGATGTTGCTAAATGAAAACTTGTAGTCCCAGAACTTGTTGAGGAAATGATGTAAAAGGTTAATGCTATCCAAACCCACATCAAAACAACACAAAGTAGGTAGAAGAGCTATGCTGATAACCGAAGGAAGGATTTGGAATTTTAGGTAGGAGATCATGTTTTCTTGAAGGTATCTCCATGTAAGGGAGTTATATGATTCAGTAAGAAGGGTAAAATAAGTCCCAGGTATATCGGACCTTTCAAAATTCCAGAACGAATTGGGGTTGTAGCTTACCGGTTGGCAATGCCGCCAAGTCTCTCCAAAGTTCACAATGTGTTCCATGTACCACTGTTGATAAAATACATGCTTGACCCAACGCATGTACTCACCTATAAAGAAATTGAACTGGAACCTGATCTATCTTATTGTGAAGAGCCTATCAAAATTCACAATACCAGAGAACATGTGCTGAGAAACCGGGCAACTTGTCTGGTAAAAGTTCTATGGAGAAACCATAAGATGGAAGAGGCAACATGGGAACCTGTGGAACTTATGATGAAAAACCAACCGAATCTTTTTATGCGGTAATATTCTAGAAATTTAGAGGATGAAATTATTTGAAGGAGGTGATAATGTAACACCCCATGCTTCCACAGTACATTTCCCTTGGAATAATACAATGGCTTGTGTTGTACGGAACTTTGAGTTCAAACACACCACAACCAATCAAACAAGCCATTATGAATAGTAATACCCACTTTTTGAAATTTTATCAATTTCATCTTCCAAAATGGACTTCATTTTTGGGTTCATAGTATCGAAATTATCTTAGGGTGAATTTTTCGTATTTTTCTGAAAACTTTCAATTTTTGATGAATAGTGAAAAAATACTGAGTTATTGTTCAAAACCAACATTTTATTTAAATTAATGTTAGGTAAAATTTTTTACATAATACCTATATAAGATCAATGTAATTCATTGGAGTCAGTTTATAATAATTTTAGATATATAAAAATTTTATTTAACTTCTTACCGTCTTTTACCCACCTCCTAGGAGCATTTCCAAATTTGTATAAAACTTAATTTTACTGCTTCTGTGAATTTAATTTCAAAAACTTGAGAGACATGTTTGATACCAGTAAGTAAAATGTTGTTCAATATGATAAAAATAATTTTTGGTGAATAGTAACTTTTTACTTTTATTTACCATGGTTAAAAGTAAATTGGGTAATTAAAGGTACAAATGATATTATTATTAGCCTAAAACGTGTCCTAATTCTATTTTATAAGTTTTATTCGAGCAAAAACAACCTTAGGAATAAAATATGATCCTTTAGGTCCACTTGTATTAGTTAGGACATTTATTATTATTTAATTCAAAGAAGAGTTAAAAGTGTTAAATTCAAAGTTTAATAACTAAACCATTTTAAATATAGGGTTACACATAAGATAAATTTGACTGTAAATATTCATTATAAATATAAAAATATTTCCTACATAATGGTATTTTATTTATAATTTTTAGACATTAAATAATTTAATTTATTCTGACACAATGATGATGTAGTAATTACCTAATTAATGAAATATTAAAATAATTGATATTATAAACACCCAAATAAATGTAATTTGAGACTTATTATAAATTCCAATAATTTTTTAGGTTAATATGACATATTAGGGTTGATTAAAATAATTTTTTTTGAAGTAATAATTCTGTTATGAATTTAGAAAAAACAAAATACCTAATAGTGTCAAAATTGACATAAAAGAGTTTTTTAAAAAAATATTATATTATTAATTCATATTCTATTACAAAAAAAATAAGGTTCGGCCAAAGGCCTTAAATAATATTATATATTTCATTAATGAACCAATTTAGATTCTCTTGGAAGTTTGTAATAATTTTATTAACCATATAATATAAAAATACAAAGAGACATGGTAAATGTCAAACTATTTAACTAAGAGTTAAATCTAAAAGATAATGTTAATATAGTGACACAAACCTATCTAAAACCTATTGGTTAAGTGGTTTTCGACCAATACCCACCTTATCCTCGAAATAAATTATTTTGGAGGCATTAGAAACTGAAAATTATTTTATTAAGAAATAATATTTCAATATTTTCCTAAGGTGCCCCTCACCCCACTTATAAAAGGGCACTTCCCCTGATCTCAAATTCACACCTTCAAAGAAATTTGGATCAGCCAACCCCTACCCAAATATCCTACCAACTGTCATACCTTCATCCTAGAGGCCTTACTTTAGTCATAAATCGAACTTAAGGATCCCATTTGATCAAATTAAAAGAAAGAACTCGAAGAAGAGGTAAATATTTCAACACCTCTTTCAAGTTCTTTTCTACTTCCACTTCCTCTTTCTTTGTTGTTTCCATTTTAAAATAATAACTCCAACATCTTCTATATAATGTGATGTTATTATAAAAATGGTATAACCATTTTAATTATTCTATACATCCTATAAATTACAAAGTCACCATACGTGCGTACGTACGGATTATCGTCTCCACGTCATGGTATAGTTTATTATTCAAATACTTCATCATTTGGATGGGTATAATAATGAGTATAAATGATTAAAATAATAAATATAAAATGATAATGATTCTTTATATATGATATTCCATCCAATTATATACTATTTTAATATCAAAATAATGATATTGTCGCTCGTGTGTACGTACGGATTACTGTCTCCACGAACGCGATGAGATTCATTCCCCATCATATCTATTCAAGAATAATTTTCATTTAATGATTAAAAATAATGTTTAAAGACATAATATAATTCTTAATATGAATAAGATACATACTATCCATAAAAAACATTAGTTATGCAACAAATCATCTAAAGGAAAACGAATTAACTAACACCCGAAACGATGATACTATTGAAATATCATTAACAAAGAAATATTAGAAGATCATATATGATATCATATTAATGTATATGGTTCTTGTATAATTTAATAACAATTATTTCACCATTATACAGGAGTTTAACCTACCCTAGACCAAGTAAAAGTACAATGTAAGGGTTAATTTTACAATCACTTTATTATCTGAGTTTGTTTTTTACGTAAGTATCTACTGGGAACTCTTTATCATCCACATCCATGTTTCTTAAAAATGTATTCCAAAACATTTTTACTATTTACTAGAATATGAGTTAAAGTAATTTATACACTTTTTTTACTTTTTATAAAATGGTTTTAAATGAATCTTTCCATTATTTTCCAAACAAGGTACCTTATGACCTATTCGACAAAATTAAGGTAAGAATGTTTTTTAACTTATACGGCGGGTGCAGCTATTTTCTGCTGTTATAACATCGTCGAAGCATGCCTTACAATCTTATAAGAATATTTTCAAAATAAATGTTTTCATTTATAATTATATTAATTTTAAATGATTTCAAAATAGAAGGAGTTATTTCTTTAAAAAATGTTTTGATTTCATCCTTGTCAACACCCTTTGATGGATTCTAAGCTTAATTGAAGTTGATTTATTATGATACAAAACTTCCATATTGTATTGAAGTTTTTGTGATATGTTTGACTGTGGATGTGTTATTTTCACACCATTCATGGTTTATGGAGAAAGTATTGACATTTTTTATGCTAGTTTTTATATTAATTTTTATGTTATGTTTGAAACTTTTCATATGAGGAATTCATTGGAATTAGTAAGTGACGAGTAAAGATTGTTATATCTCCTAGATTCATCAATAGGTATCATGAGACAAACTAGTGTATTGGCACAAGGCATTGAAAAAATCTTATTTGTAGTCTTGGAACAAGGCCTTAACTATGTGGTTATGAAGTCTGGAATTACATATTCCATCATTATGAAAGTGGTTATTGATATTGCATGTGATTATTTGACTAGTAGAATATCAATGTGAATAAGTAAATGGAATTATTTGATTTTATCTTTTCCATATTATTAAGAAGTTCAAGTTTAAAAGGCTTTTGTTCTAGTCTTGCATTACCTTAAATGTTTATACTTATTTATGAAAGTTTCTACTATATTTTTATACCTACTGAGCATCTGAGGTCACCCCTTTATATGTTTTATTTTTCCTTAGATGTGAAGAACTATATTATGACTGACCTGCAGGGATAGTCTAAGGGATATGAGTGTGTCCTATAGAGACTATGTTGTTGTAGTTTTTCATTTTATAATGTAATGTAAAACTTATGAATGTATCTAGTATTTCCAAGGGTAATAAACTAGTCGGTCTTTCGAGACATGATCTTTTGTGATCATGCCAATGTTATTTAATAATGTACTGACCCTGGGTAATGGGGGTCGGGGTGTTACAAACTGTTTCATATTTCAGGTATTTTACAGTTTGGCAGTTATGGTTCGTTCACTTTGATCATGGCTTAATCATATAGAAAAATATTAATCATGTAATAAGTATAATATTTTAACATTATTTACACTTTTATAATAATCCATATAAAGAAGTGATGACAAATTAATTACATCACTCCGTGAATATGGTAGTCCGTACATACACACAAGAGATGTTTCCAATTTCCTATGAATGGAATGAAAGAAAGGTAAATAATAATTCACCTTTAAATAATAATTATTATATCATAAATATCATATATATATATATATTCATTAAATATATCCTTATTACTATCCAAGTAAATAGTAAATGAAAAAATGAATCATGTTGCTTCGTAGAGGTGGTAGTTTGCACATACACACGAGTAACATTATCATTTTTCAATGGATGGGATGGAAATAAGGTAGATAAGATATTATTATTATATAATAATTATTATTTCATAAATATAATATATAAATATTAAAATCCATCATAATAATCAACCGTAAAAGAAGTTGGAAAATGAATCATATTGTTATGTGGAAGTGGTAGTCCACACATTAGCATAAGAGATACTTTCATTTCCCATTTGATGGAAATGAGGAGGGAATTGGTTGTTTCATCATAATAATAATATCTAAGTATATTGATATTACTATATTAATAATTTTTTTATGGTTATAATAGGTTTATAGAAGTTGTAATAAAAAATAAAATTGAAAGAGCTTGGTTAAAATTTATACCTCTTCTTTGAGAGACCTCTTTTGAATTACAACTTAATACTTGAAAGATTGGTCTTAAGAGAATAACAAGGGATAAATGATTAATTTAAGGTATAAATAATTTTTTTAGTCTTGGAATTTTATAATCTAGAAGGCTCAAATTTTGTGAATAAGGAAGGAGAAGAGGTTTCCTTTTATAAGTGAGGGGAGGGACCCACATAGAATGACTTAAAAATATTTCAATAATATAAGGTCAATTTCATCTGAATATGGTGCCAAATGTACAAGTATTAAAATATAATATAATATAGGGTTGAAATATATTAAAACAATAATAATTATATAATTTTATATGTCATTGCGATCCTTATCTCTAAGTTTACCTACCCCTGGTAAACTTGTTTTAACCTAACCGTGGTAACGAAATTTTATTGTTATTATTATTCATTATGAACAAAAATGAAGTTTAAACTATTAAAATATATTAATTATGATAAATAAAAACATAGAATAAATTTTACCATATTAAATATCTATAAGTGGGATAATTTAATATTAAATACGCGTGAAAAACACAATGAAAATCCCTTTCATAAAACTTCATTTTTAAGCATAAAATTGAATTTACTTCTATTACTAGCCATTTAAAAACCATAAAATAAATGTTAACATGACTTTTTGAATATAAAATTAATAAATTTAATTAAAACCATTAATCAATAGATATAAAATTAATTTATTAATATAAAAAACATTGCACGCATAAAATAAATTTTTAAAAAATGTGTTTTAATCCCAAAAATAAACTTATAAAAAAAACAGGTATAATGGTGATCCATATGTAATAATTTATGTTATTTATGATTAAATGGTTATTATTATTATTTAATATCAAATTAAAAACATAATGGTACTTTTAATTAAATTTTCTAATAAAAATAAATAACATTTTTACAAAAATTAGTATTTTCACTATTCACTTAAAAATAAATCTTTTCAGAAAAATACCAAAAATTAAACCTAAATTAATATTAACATGATAATTTAAAAAATTATATTAATTTTAAGAAATAAAATTTCTAAAAATTTTATAATTAATTATAATTTTTATGTAGAAAATGCAATTAAAATATTTTCATAGAAATTTTTTTGAAGCATAAAATGAATTTACCAATTTATTTATTATACATCACTCAATAATTTTTCATTATTTAAAACCATTATACATAATTGTCATAATTTTTTAATATTTTTCATTCCTATAATTTTAATTGCTATGTAATAATGGTATCATTTGAATAATATTATTTTTATCTTATATTATAGTTATCTTATAGCTCGGTGGGGCATGTTAAGAAAGAAATCGAGAATAGTATTCTTTTAAACCAACTTTTTGAGGTGGAATATCTTATATCCCTTAAATAAATCTATTCCTTTTAATTTTTATCTTGGTAATCAAGGGTTCAATATTTTAAAATACCTTTTTTCAAATCTCACATCGTACAAAGGAATAATAAAACTTCCTTTGAAGTGGGAAGTGGGAAACATAAAGGTCGCCTTAAATAACAAATAATTGGGTTACATGATAAGGAAAAAAAAGAAGTGAAAATATGGACATTAAGGATAAATATAATGTCCATAAAATAATAGAGGTTGATAAATAACATGGTCATGAGAAAGTTAATGACCACAAAACCAAAAATCAGAGAGGGGTGAAAAATGTTGAAACCACAACCATTCTATGCAATAAATAGATTTTGGTTTGTTTTTGTTTTCAATCCTCATTGTAAGTTCATAATGTTTTCCAGTAAATGGATCATACAGTTTGAGTGGACAATAGTATTGAAGGTCGCTTAACTTCCCAGTGTTTGCCAAATTTTTGGGCCTAAATATCGGAAAAATAAAGAAATGTGTATTGGAAAAAGGAAGTTTCCTAGAAGATTTTAAGTGTTTTGTAAACTTTCTCAAAAGGCATGTTTCGTGATTAGAATTTTAAAAAATAGAAAAGTCGTGAGATTCACTAAAAATATGGAGTTGTACACGGAAAACGGTTCCTGTGCAAAAAACATTTCGCGCGGAATCAGAGGTTTTGAGCGACACGGTGGGTTTTGCATGTGGGGGTTAGAATGCCTCTAAATAAGAAGTGACCCCCTCATTTTTCATGGCTTAATACTTAGAGAAGATCCAAATTATGATGCATGTAAAAGTTGTGCAAAAATGGAGTTGCTCAGAAAAGTAGAAGTTTCACGCAAAAGTTCCAATTGCACGCAAAAAATCAAGTTGCACGTAAAGGGTGTAGTTTCGCGAGTGATTTTCCACGAAAAAATAAATTCTTGCATGAAAACTTAAGATATTGCATGAAAATGTAAGATATTGCATGAAAAGTGTATGTGTTGCATGTAATTATTAGTGTAAGATGATTATATGTTATGAATATTTGGTTTAGTGGTTCAGTGCTTTCAAGTGCATTAATTCAATACTTTGATGCAAGAAGTGTCTCGTGATGAATATAGACAAATACTTCAATGAAAATCTATCGAAGTGACATTCAAGTTGATAAACTGAGTTAGACTTTCACAAGGTAGTGAGCTAGGGGGAGTCGATGGAAGTGATCTGAGGGATGCAATGAGCTTTCCCCGAACCATTGTAAAGACAATGTTCCTGGCACAGAGTGACTGTGATCGAACCTTGTAATCCAAAAACTAGTTAAGATTAGTGGTTTTTGGTACGACCGACACATTGTCAGCATATGATCCTTGGAAAAATCCCTTAATGGTGAACCAAGTAAACTTTTTGTGTGGTATCTATGAATATGATTATTTTCTTTCTGTTTGAATCAGTCTTACAGGGTTAACGAGTTCCTACCAACATGGGAACAAGATCCTTGTTTTAAAATAAAAAGTTGACACCCGGATTCACCCCTCCCCTCTCAAGCTGTCTCGGGGTCCTACAAAAAAATCATCAATTCTTCAAAAGTAACTATAAAATGGAAAACATTTTCAATTTACTGGGTTTCTTTCCTAGAGTAAAGGATTTATTTTACTATGGAATATGAGAAAATGTATATAATTTCATTCTTTATTTTCTCATTTCAATTAGTTTCCACCTCAATTCATTATTCCAATGATGAATTAACAATATGATTTTTCATTCCTAAAGCAATAAAATAAAATTTAAATATATCATAAGATATAGAAAAGGATTAAAATATATTCCTCCTATATCTATTCTGTTACTGAAATAAAAAACGGTTATTACATACTAAGATAACTAATATGAATAAAATATTATTAGAAATATTAATCTCAAAGATTTCAATAATAATAATAAAACTTCTAATTAATTATTTCCAGGAATAAGTAAATTACAAATCTCCTCAAATCATGTTTAACCAGTATTCAAAACCCAAAAATTTAGGACAAAAGGTCACAAAATTTCCAAAAATCAACTTAACGTTAATCCCCAAATAAAATAAAGTATCTTTTACTGTCACAATCCCAACACATGGATACCTTGACCATATATTCTCGAAAAATAATCTAATAACCTGAATCACTATAAAAACATAATGAAAAAAATTATGTCTCAAAAAATTAACTCTATTCTTATTCCTCAATAAAATCATGGACTATTTAATATATTCCATAAATCCAAAAGATGCAATAAACTTCATCAATGATGTCATAAATCACTTTTTCAAAAAAAATCACTAATCAATTTCAAGGTCAAAAATACTATAAAATTTACTTAACAATATCAATAAACTATTTATCCCAACTAAACATTATCATCTAAACATTGGAAATATATTAAGGGTTATTTAATCCTCAATTATGTATTTTCCAAAAATATCACATTACCACTAAATCACTTTTATAGGTTATTAGTACCATTAAACATATGATTGAATACGCTTATTTAAAAAATAATAAATAATAATACTTAGATGTTTCATGATTACTATAACCAAAATATTGTCAATAATACATTTTTTCAAATTAATTCTCAAATCCCAATATAGAAATTCTTCAATGATTCCACTTCCTTCTTAAACTATTAACCAAGCTTTATCATCTTATTTCTTAATACTTAACTCTTATAATATGAAATATAAATCATGTCTTAATATTCATTAACAACAATTTAATCATGTTTCTTACATTTAACATAAGCAATTCTATTAAAATAACGCATACCTTTCATATTTCATCCACAGTCTCTTCATCATAAATAGTAAAATGTTTACTTGTACAACCTTGTAGATTATTTTCTCAACTATTCCATATAGGAAATATATTTTCTTAATTCCAATACTTTCAAAATTTAAAACAATCGACTATAAATTATACCTTATAAAAACCTTAACTCCAATCTATAATATTAACAAAACTTTTCATTTTTACTTGAAAATTTACCATTTTATAACCATGTTTTAAACACATAAAATATTTTCATTTTTCTGATTCATAAACTTTGGAAGCCACAATATCAAAAATAAACAATTCACAGAAGAGTGAAAGGGAAAAAAGAAAAGAAAAACATGGACAAAGAGATTTATGTGGTTTGGGAAATGATCCATGCATCCATAAGAAGGTATAAGTTTCAATAGTTTAGAGAGATTAATTTAAAGGGAGTATCTTAAATTTCTCACTGTAAAACCCTAGCCCAAAATGGGATGAAAAAATGAGGAAGATGATCCACTCTTCCACTAACCAAACAAGAAGGATGTATCCCTATAATGAAAGGTGTCTACCAAAGTCAAAAGTGTTACAATTTCCAGCGGATGGAAGTGCAATAAGAAACAGTACTATTGGCTCCAAATTCTACATAGTTGGAATAGTCTATCATTGTTGGTCAGTAAACTCTGATACAGTGGTAAAAGATTCTAGAGTATCATGTTGGTGTCTGTTGGCTGCAAGCATTCGGCCCAAACATCATCCAGAATGAATTGAGTTACACTAAACCACCAATCACCCACTTGTAGCCTTATCTGCTACATTGACCTACTTAGATGTCACTGATAAAGACAACTTACTTAATCTGAACTCTTACACTTCTACACTTATTAGTAACATGCTTTCTATTCAAAACATCAATTTCAAGCTAACGATTCAAGAAATACTAGCTATTTTATTTTGTGCTCTCATTGTGTCCTCTCTTATTCTACCTCTCATCCTCCATTCATCAATGGATACCAACGAAGGCATAGTAGTACCATGACATCTATATTACCATCGGCTTTGTCAACATGCCTGCTAGATTTTTGGTTCCACAAATCTTCTGTAATGTAAGCAACCCATCCTATATCAACCCTCTTTTGAAATGATACTTAAACTAAATATGATTCTTATAGGAATAAAACAATTGATTCCTTATAAGATATAGAAAACTCTGACTATCATACTATAATACATTATCCTCTCACTTTCTTCCCAAATCATCCAATAAGTTCTTCAGCAATACCATATCCTAATAAACTTCTGTTACAGTGATTTATTCGGCCTTTTTGGTGGATAAATCCACCACCTTCTTTAATTATGATATCCATCTTGTTTTATTTCCTCCATAAGTAAATACATAACCTATGGTTCTCATATTACTGTCAATGTCTCCTCCAAGGTCTACATTCATATACATCTGCAATGAATTTTCTTTTCCAAAACGCAAAGATACCTCTTTAATGCCCTTAAAATAACTCAGTATCCATTTCACATCTTCCCAATGTTGTCTTCCAAGGTTGTCCATTTACCTTCTTACAACTCCTATTGCATGATAAATGTCGGTTTGAGTACAGACCATGGCATACATCAAGATTCCAATAGCTGATGTGTATGGAACCTTTTCCATATACTCAACCTCTTCTGTCATCTTCTGTGATTTCTCAATTGATAGCTTGAAATGGACCACCAAAGGAATAGAGACTATATTTTCTTCCAGCATAACTGAATCTTCTCAGAACCTTCCTAATATAATCATCTTGTGATAACATTAAAGTTCTAGCTGCAATGTCTATCTTGATCTTTATCCCCAAAATATTGTTAGCTTCTCCAAGATACTTCATTTTGAACTCATCAGCTAACTTCCCTTTCATTTCAACAATACTCTGCATACATGTTCCTATAATGATCATATCATCCACATATAGAATCAATATAATATATTCATCACCAAAGGATTTTATATAGAAACATTGATCTATTCCACATTGTTTGTATGAATTTTTACTCATGATTGATTCAAACTTTTTATTCCACTGTCGGGGTTCCAACTTCAACCCATATAAGCTCTTCTAGAGTTTTCACATTATTTCTTCCCTCTTAGACTCAAAATATCCCTCTAACTACTACATATATATTTCCTCTTCTAGATATCTATGAAGGAAAGTTTTCTTCATGTCAATCTTCACAAGATATAGGTCTTATGATTCCACAATGCTAATAACCACCCGAATGCTGGTAATCTTATCTACTGGTGAGAATATTTCAATAAAATACACTTTGTCCTTCTTTTGGAAGCATTTCACCACCAGCCTTATGATAAACCTTATCTTTCCATCATATTCTTCCTTGACCTGGGACACCCATTGGTTGTGAAATTCTTTCTTCCCATGAGGAAGATGTGTCAACTCCCAAGTATTTTTGTCATGTAGTGATGAAATTTCTTCCTTCATGGCTAACTCACACTTGCTTGACTCCTTCAACTACATTTCCTCTTCATAAATTCTAGTTCTCCACCGTTGGTCAATAAAAAATAGTGTAATGATTGTGAATACCTCTTTGTAGGCCTTCTCACCCTTGTTGATCTCATCAACTGCACTGGAGTAGTAGGTTCCATCGATTCTGAGGTCTCAAGATCATGTACACCTTCAAGCTCCACTTTCTCTTTTCATTAGGGTTCTTTGTTCCCATTTTCATCTTTAGCTGTATGGAAAACCTTGTACATGACACATTCATTCAATATCACATTCCAGCTCCCGATGAACATCCAGTTGATATCATACCAAAAGCAGTAACCAAACTCTTCATCATCATAGCCAATAAACAGACTTCTTTTGGACTTTGCATCAAGTTTGTCCCGTACATCATCATAAACATATACATATTCCAAATAAAAAAAGACTCGTAAATGTGAGAGTCTTACCTCCTTACTAGACCAAGTCTCCTAGAATACACATTCTCCCATTGGTACAAATGGACTCATGTTAATGAGATATGGTTCCATGATCATTGTATCAGCCCAAAAAGGTCTTAGGTAACCACGAGTTAGCCTCATGCTCCTAGAACATTCATTCAAAATCCTATTTATCCTCTCAACCACACTGTTCAACTATGGTGTACCAATAATATTCTTCTCCCATAAAATTCCATTATTGGAATAGAACTCCCTAAACTCTTGACTGTTATACTCTCCACCATTTTTAGACCGCAAAAATTTCATATTTTCTCCTCACTCATTCTCCAACATGACCATCCACTTTTGAAACATCTTAAACATATCAAGTGTTCTTTTCAAAAAGTAAAACAACACCTTCCTTGTTGATTCATCAATAAATGTCACATAATACTTTGACCCTCCAAGGGAATGTACATGTATAGGCCCCCAAACATCAGTGTGCACTAGGTCAAGCTTCCCAACATTTAGTGTTGTATCCCATTTTCAAATGATACCTTCTTCTACTTTATGAGGATGAAATCTTCACACAATTCAACTTCCATCAACTTCAACTCCAGTGGAATCCCTTTTTCTTCTAGCACCCTAATCCCCTTCTCACTCATGTGGCCTAGCCTATAGTTTCACAGTTGAGAATACTCAGTATAATATATTGATGCCACCATGTTCATAGAAGTCTTTATCATGTTGTAAAAAGTACCATTTTTTCACCCTAAGCTATGACCATATCTCCCTTGGTAATCTTCTAGGAACCCCCATTAAACATGGTATTGAATCCTGTATCATCAAGTTTCCCAACTAAAAATAATATTTCTTCTTAAAATAGGGATATACCCCACGTTTTCCCAAACTAGTAGACTCTTTATGTTGGTCTTGATCTATGCATCACCCTTCCCCACAATATATAAGGGTTTATCATCAGCAAGATTTACCATGCTGAAGTTTCCAAAAATAAAATTGTTTAGGAAACTCTTCTATGATGTAGAATAGAAAGACTCCCCATAGTCTAAAACACAAGTCTCCATTGGGCTATCCACACTCAAAAACATCACATCATTGGTTCCTTCAATATCCATGTTTTCTCTACTAGTTTCAGGAACCTTCCATTTATCTATACTCTCCTTGATGTGTCATTTCTTCCCACAAGTCCATCAGGTAAGACCAGCTCCATTTTCCTTGTCTCGACTTTTCCCTCTTGACTTTGATTTCCCTCTATGATTGTCTTGATGTGGGTATCTTTATCTTCATTATAAACTCATAGAAAAACCAGAGAATCTACCCTATTATCTTCTTCAAATATCCTCCCTGAGGATTAAGAATCGTACATCCTTTAGAAACAACATAGTATTCCTTGAAGAACTGCTCATAACTATCACAGTTGTTTCCACACTGTCAAGTAAAGAAGAAAGTAGAACAAGATCACATACCTCATCACCAATTGCAATATCCACCAATTTCAATTAACTTATAATGGTGATGAATTATTTAATATGATCTAAAACAATTATTCCTTCATCAATTTTTTGGTTGAAAAATCATCGTATTTGGTGAAATTTCTTTCCTGCAGAAGGCTTCACGTACATATTCGAGAGACCTTTCATCAGTCCAAACAATTTCTTCTCCTATATGATTTTTAATTCCATGTATTTGAACAACATAATATTTATGCCACCTAAAACCTATCGATCCAACAACTCCCACTCTGACTTCTCCATTTCCATTGAATTTAAACCCAAAAGTGGAAAATCCATCTTTATCTGATAAAGATAGTATTCGATTTTCATCCTCTAGTAGGTGAATCCAATTATATCGAAGAGGTCCATATTCACCTTGCCTTCTTCCATATCCATCCTTTTGTTTGAGGAATCCAAACACATCCTTTGATATTAGTTGATGTGGAAACATTGGGACTCTCAATGACAGTAAGAAACTTTACACGGATGAGTAAAAGGGAAAAAATAAGAACTTGGAAAAAAATATTTACGTGGTACGGGAAATGATCCCCACATCCACAAGGAGGTAGAAGTTTCACTAGTTTCAGGAGAAAAATTTACAAGGATTATCTCAACTTTCTCACTCTGAAACCCTATCCTGAAATGGGCTAAAAAAGGAGGAAGATGATCCACTATTCCACCAACTACACAGGAAGTCTGCATCACTGTAGTGAAATGTGGCCACCCAAGACAAAATTGATATAGTGGTCAGTGGATAGAAGTCTAATGAGCTATAATACTATTGAATTCAAAGTCTGCACTACTATAATTCCACGTCGGTGTTGGTTATTCATCTCTGCTACAATGGTCAGAGATGCTACAGTGCCCTGTCGGTGTCAGTCGACTGCAAGAATTCGGCCAAAACATCATCCAAAATGGGTTATTTTACACCAAACCAACAGTTATTTTGAGACATTCCCTTGACTGTGTATTTCCATATTTTAGAAAAGTAAGAAGATGACTCTTCTTTCATCCATGGTATTAATAAAACTCTACTTTTATCTTATTTGTTTTATTCAGAAACTCATCTATGTTCGGGTTGTTATTCATATCTCAGGATATGGGTTATTCATAATCACAATCCTTCACATTCCGTATCCCATTTCATTTGGTTTCTCATGTGAATAATCACTATATCCTCTATCACATTTATTGTTAACATAATTCCTCATAGTTTTATTCATTGACTAAAACCAAAATACATAATGTGAGTAATAATAATCAGAGTGAGAAATCTTAAAGTCATGAAAATTGATTATAGGATTTCTAAATCATGACACGTTATTTTTAATCTGTGACGCCTTAGGTTTAACCTAGGTCATACATGGTCATCATCAATCTAAATTTTTTATAATGGTTCATAAATAAAATGTGAATTAACTTTAGCACATCCCTCAGGAGTGTCTATCCATGTGTGTAGTATTAATCTCACTCATTACACACTAGTGATGATTGATCTAATACCCAATTCACCACATTTAGAGTTTTTTCCATGAGGTTCATATGTGCCACATCCTTATCCACTTAAAAGTATCCAGAAAAGTATATATTTTCAAGGAAAAGCACACTCATTTCTTTAATAGAAGTCAAGATTTTCTCTTCTACTGAGGTGTATCCAAAGGGTTCTCACTAATGTTTTCTAATCCCAACCTCCAAATATAACTAAATTACCCTACGATACCAACTATAGTAACCCAAACCTTATATACATAAATATTATATCAGTTCATATTAATATTCATTACATTTCACAATAATACAGACCTAAGGTCCATAACGGTTTAGTGTCTTTTAGAACTAGATACATAATCATTTTATTCATAAAAGACCTTTAATATCTCCCATAGTATTCGCACATAGAAAACATTATATACCTAACCTAATTAAAACCTTTATTTATAACCTATGGAAAGAAAAAATAATAAATAGTGATCTCATACACTAAATAATGTTAAACATGGGAGATTTCAGTCGATGATCATAAAAGAGCATAAGATAAGCATAAGGGAATGGGAGAATATGATTAATATTATCAAATCATACCAAATAATTCATAGATCATAAAAAATGATTCATGACATAAATATTTTCCATTTCATATGACATGAATCATAATATAATCAAAGATCATAATCCATGAGAATATTACTTTGAGATAAAAACATGCCATAATAGAGTGGAATAAAGTGTACAATAATTATAATCACATAAATATTATGTAAAGGATACCCACTAAGAAATTAATCACATTTTAAGTTTGGGTTAACTAACCATGTACCAACATAATGTTTGGGATAACCTCTCATATACCCTATTTTAGGCTTGGGATATCCTCCAATGTGCCCTCCTTTGTGCTTGGAATAACCTCCCATGTACCCTTTTTTAGGGTTAGGATATCCTCATGTATACCCTTTGATATTATAAAACCTTAATATTTACCCAATACATTAGAGGGATATAACAGACCCACCCATCACATAATCAAAATTCATTCATATTTATGCCACAAGATCATGAAACATTCATCATTACATCATAACATAACCCAATGATAAATAAATGAGTTTCATCAATATTTCCTTATAATAATCATAAAATATCTAAATAAATAATAAATACGGTATCATTGGATCATATCCTCAGTGAATCATAGTTAAAATTAATGGATCTTTTCATAAATTAAAATACATTTAATAGATCACTTGAATATTTTCTTGAGGAAAATATCCATTTAATTTTAGAATCACCTAAATTATAAAAATTTAAAAAATATCAAGGAAACAGTTTCATTGAAAAAACTCAATAAAATATAAATCATGATGGTGTAAAAATTTTCTCATGTAGTGTACATCCAAAATAAGATTCCTCTCACATTTCTGATAAAATTAAAAAGTAACTCGTTTTAAAAAAAACAAGAAAATTACACTTTAAATTTTTTTATACATAGTAAAAAATGGTTAAAATTAATTTTAAAATGGTAAAAATATTCCTTAAAACATTTTAAATACCATATAGATATGTAAAAAAATATTCCCGACCAAAGAGAAATAAAGTCAGTTTTCGGTAAAAAAAACATTGTGTCATCCCCTTGAGTACTTAAAGAGGAGAAAATGAAAGAAAAAATGTAATATCAAGAAATAAAAAGAGGATAAAAAAATTTATGAAGTTTTTTAGAGATAGATCTTATAATTTAATCATCATAAATTTTAGAAAAAAAAATCTCGGTAAAAATGAGATTGTAAAATGAAACTCTTATTGCTTTGGTAATTTTTGAGCAGTGAGTCCCATTAAATAAATAACAAATAATTTAAATTTATATAACCTGAAAATTAATATATTTATTGATAAAAAATATAAAAGGGTAAGTAGATACACCTCATAAAAGAAGACAGTTGTATAACATAACTTATGTTCCAAAGAAGACAATTTGAGGTGATAAACCCTTACCACTTTGTTAACTTTCCAATCAAAACCCAATTGATGAAATAATTTGAGTTATAACTTTAAATACCATGAATATATAATTATATAAGATATAACATTTCAAAGTGGTAGTATATACACTGTATAAATTAAATTAGTTTTATAATACTAAACATGTCGCAAAGATAGGAATTTGAGATAAAAACCCTTACCACAAGTCTGTCTTGCTTCATAAGTTCTATAAACTCATATATAATAAATTAATATTTATTATAATTATATAAAATAATAATATTAATACTTATAATATCATATATAATCCACTTATAACATTTCAACACATTTTTATTAAAAATTATTTATTAAAATCCTCATTTTTTGGTATTGAATGTTTTATTTTACATTTACTTTTTGGTTTAGAAGTTATGGTCCATGAACTTTTCTCATGGTTACATAATCTAAAAAATATTAATAATTTTATAAGAATCATATTTAATCATTTTTACACTTTTATAACCTTTTGTATAAAGTGTAAGAACCCAGATCTTCTTTTTAGGTATGTTTTCCTTTTTCTGGTGTTTTTAAGTAAAAAGAGGAGTTTTCTGGAAATTTCTAAAGTACACACCGTGTACATAATAAGTAGATATTGTGTACTTAGTTACCGCAGGTATCCAGGTGCTGGCTGTGTCACGGCCATTCACACGGTCATGTGTGGTGACCTGGAGACCGCCTACTGCGGGGGCTGGTAAAGGAAAGTACAGGCTATGTACTTCTAAATTACACGCCGTGTGCTTCTAAAGTACACACCGTGTACTTTTTTTCATTAAACGTATTGGGGTCATGTATGATGGATAGAAACACCTCTTTATAGGTCTATCTCATCCGAGAGAGACCGTAAAACTGTGGAAATTCTCTGAGCCCCCGGCCAATCATTCATTCTCTAATCCGACCACCATCGATTGTGTTGGGATCGCCTCGGTACACTCTTCCTTCTGCTAGAGCTTTGTTTCTGGATTCCTCCTCTTTCTAAAATTATCCTCAGTTGAGAATTTTGAGCGTTTTTGTACATCTACAGTATTCTTGGGCGATTCAAGGCTTGAGGTTTACGTATAGCGATCCTACAATGCTGAGGTAGGTGGTTTGTGACTTTTTGTAGTTAGTCCTTGAGTTATATGTCCAAAAGTGCCCAATAACCTTGAACGAGGTATTGTGTGTTTATGTTTTTAGCCCTAATTTTTACCTGTTATGCCTTTATTTATTGGATAGAGGTTATATGTTTCTAATAGGGTTTATTTTTCCATGCTATGGAGGTTTTTCCCATGTTTTCTTGTTTTGACTGTTTGGTCTAGTTTTGTTTTTTTTTTGAAGAAAGAAGGATTATATTAATGGTGAATATTAGCAGTCTACATAAGCAGAGCCAACAGGGGAAATTGTCCAGCCATAGTTGGATGACATCGAAGGGGCTTGAGGCTGCCAGCTGATGGGATGCAATGTTTCCTTCCCTTTTGGTAAAGGAGAAGGTGCAGCAAGAGAAGTCATGGTGCACCGAGCGGATTCTTCTGATGATAAAGCCAAAGGCCTAGAGTCCAGTGTCACCATGGTTAATAGAATTGATAATCGAAAGGCAGTCAGACTCGATGATGATATCGGCCCATCCGTGTTCCACAGTGAGCATAATCCCTGCAAGTATAGCAAAGGCCTCAGCAACAACCAGTTCCCAGAAGGCATAATATGGTTCATATTTTGCTGCAATGATCTTCCCCAGATGATTTCGAGCCAGGAGGCCGAGAGCAGCAGGCCCATCCTTGGGGAGAGAGGCATCCACGTTAATCTTAAGACTCCCTTCATTTGGGGGGATCCAGTGAGGGGACCAGGAGGGGGCAGCGTCTGGTAGAAAGTTTCCTCCATGGTCCTTCCATCCCTCAATCCAAGAAGTGGCTCGTTCAATCCAGAACTCGGGAGGCTGGTGGACATGATAAAAAACCGAATCATTATACCGGACCCAAATGATCCAGGCCAGGGTGCATCGGGAGCTTGCATCAGATGATGAGAGAGAGGAACACCAGCGTATCAGAAGATCGGGGAGATCAGCGACAATGTCCAGTGAAGCATCTGGAGTCGAGCCCCATTTATTCTAAATTTCCTTGGCCCCCGGGCAGTGAAAGATGGCGTTCCAGGGGGTTTTAGGAATATTCGGATAGAAAGGACAGGAGTTAGCACTGGCCATATGGCGGTAAACAAGGAGTCTCATGGTAGGGAGGGTGCCCGTGCAAACCTTCCACCAAAATTGGTGAATTTTTTGGGGAATGTTGAGCTCCTGGAGCTCATTCCATGGTCCCTCATCCTGGTCGAGAGCATGAAAACCAAGAGCCAGTCTGTATCCGGATCTCACCGTGTAGTCACCTGAAACATCAAAGTTCCAAAAAAGATGGTCGGGGCCTGCATCAGGGACACAGGGGATACTGAGGATAATTATTTGGTCTCTTTCATTAAACCATTCCTGGATCTTTTCCACGCACCATCCCAGACCCTTGTCTGAGAAGAGGTAGTTGATAGTGGCGGCCTCTAGACCTGGTTGGGTGGGGGATGTGGTATGCATACCATCTTTATCGACAAGATAGTGATCGGTCCAGACGTTGACAGATGAGCCATTACCAATCCTCCAGCCCACCCCTTTCTCAAGGAGATTTCGGGCCCCCCAAATACTTCTCCAGAGGAAGCTAGGACGGGGGCCAAGGAAGGATCCAAGGAAGTCCGTGTGGGGATAATACTTGGCATAGAGAACTCGCGCACAAAGAGATGAAGGATGGTTCAAAAGGCGCCATACTTGCTTGGCCAACAGTGCATCATTTAACAGAAGAAGATTCTGAAATCCCATACCTCCCTTCGACTTGGGTTGGCAGAGTTTCTCTGAGGCCAACCAGTGTGGTCTATTTCTTCCATCGTTTTTCCCCCACCAGAAGTTGGCAGTATGAGAATGGATCAGCTTGACGATGGCCGCCGGGAGATTATACATAGATATAAATTAGATGGGGATAGACTAGATGACATCTTTAATGAGGTTTCCTTTACCAGCTTTAGAGATGTTTTTTGGGGTCCAGCCTTGAATTTGTTTCTCGATTTTGTCCACCAGAGCTGCAAAAATTTCTTTCTTGGACCGGCCAATCACCGTAGGGGGTCCGAGATAATTTTGGTGTTTATCGACCATATGGATGCCTGCAGAAGTACAAATCTCAGCTCTCTTGGTATGAGGCACCCCTACGCTAAAGGAGATCTCTGATTTGTCGTGATTGATAGACTGTCCAGAAGCCTGCTCATATTGCTGGATTGCATGGCTGATCACTCGGCATTCATTAATAGTGTCTCTCGAGAAAAGGAGGCAGTCGTCAGCGAAGAAGAGATGTGACACTTGTGGGATCTCATGGCAGACCATTGCTCCATGAATAGACCTAGCGGATGCTGCCCTGGAGATAAGGTTAGAGAAAACATCCGCCACCATAATGAAGAGAAAGGGGGAGAGAGGATCTCCCTGGCGCAGGCCTCGAGATGGGGCGAAAACATATGGTGAGCTCCCCATTGACCTTGATTCTAAAGGAGATGGTTGAGATGCATTTCATGACAATATCTATCCATTTAGTGCAGAATCCCATTCTCAACAACACACCTCTTAGGAACTGCCATTCCACTTTATCATAGGCTTTGATCATTTCCAGTTTCCAGGCCATAGTTCCTTTTTTCGCTGTGGAGAGCATTTTCATCGAGTGGAAAACTTCATGGGCCACAATAGCATTGTCAGTAATCATCTGCTTGGCCACAAAAGCGCTCTGGTTTTCAGAGATAATATCAGGAAGATAAGGACACAACCGATTGACCAGGATTTTTGAGAAGATTTTATAAGAGATATTGCAGAGGTTGATAGGTCTAAAATCCGGGATCGCCTGAGGTTTATTGATTTTGGGGATGAGTACGAGGAAAGTTTCATTGATGGCGGAAATACTTGTGTTCCCCGCCCAGATGTTTTTAATCATTTTTCATATGTCGGGACCGATAATGTGCCAGTAATGTTTGAAAAAAAGGGCGTGGAAACCATCCGGTCCTAGGGCCTTAGTGGGGTGGATCTATTTCAGAGCCAGGAGAATCTCATCATTCGTCACATCTTTTGTAAGCTTCCGGTTAATCTCATCAGTAATCACATGTCTGATGCATTCTTCCACTTCAGTCGACATAGAAGCGGTACCTGTGGAGAATAGGTTTTGGGAAATAGCCTACCAAAGCTTCGTGAATGCCGCAGGTGTCAGAAACTTTGCTTCCATAAAGTCTTGATAGGCTCATGATAGAGATTTTTCGACGCCTAGTTTATGCTTTTAGATGGAAATAGCTTGTATTAGCGTTTCCCTCTTTAATGTGGTTGTCACGCGCCCGTATAGCCCAGAATATTTCCTTAACACGAAGGGCCCCATCCAACTCTCTTTGAGTAGCGCAAATCCTGAAGATATTGCCATTGGTTGAGGGTTTCCTGAGAAGGTTGTGCAACTTCTTTTCAAGGATTTCATAATGCCTATCAGGTTGAAAGAATTTCTTGTAACTCCAAGATCTCAGACCGGATGCAACTTGTTGGAGATTGAGGCCAACATCTTTATGAGAACTTTCCCAGCATGATCAGATCACCTCTTCACATTCCTAGTCTTTTGACTAGAAGCTCTCAAATCTTAAGGTTCTGATGAGTTTTCGCTGTCGTTCGCCTTGCAAACAATCAATGAGAATAGGGAAATGATCTGAACAGTTAAGGGCCAAGTGGCCCACATGAAACATGTTGAACAAATTAATCCAATCAGCAGGACCCAAAAATATATCAAGCCGCTCAGCGATGCGGGTGCCTTCAGTGTTGCCACAGAACCATGTAAAAGGATTACCTGTGTGCCCCAAATCGACCAGGTCCGCCCTAGTGATTGTGTCCTTGAAGTTAGACATCGAGGCTGGGTGTCGAGTGCTTCCGCCTCTTATTTCCTTATGGAACATGATCTCATTGAAGTCACCACCAAAAAGAATAGGGTTAGGGAGATCGTGTTGCAGCTTTCCCAGGAGGTCCCATGATCACACCTTATCAGCATGGGATGGCCAGCCATAGAATCCCACAAAGGTCCAGGGTGGGTGAAAGTCTGTTTGAACAGTTGCAGCAACATGGTGTGAAGAGAAAGACAAAATATTTATGTCAATATTGTCCTTCCAAAGGATACAGAGGCCCCCAGAACGGCCTTGTCTGGGCACCGGAAAGTAGCCTTGGAAACCACACTTCATGGCAATAACATTGGTGTACTTGTTTTCCAGAATGGCTTCGGACAGGAAAAGCGAATTTTAGCACAGTGGCGCTGAAGGATGCGAACCGTTTGTGGGTTTCCAAGCCCACGACAGTTCCAACATAACACAATCATTGCTCTAGGCGGGGCTGGGTCTCGCCCGCCACCACCTTTGGTTCCTCAAGACTTGTTTCACCACTTGTCGTTTTCTGTCTTTTGGTGGGGCTCCCCCCTGATTGATATGTTTCAGTTTGTCTTTTCCTGGCCTCGGGGTTAGGGTCTTCCACTCGATCATCACTTCCTCTAAGTTGCACCCTTTTCCATGTGTGACGGGTGATTGGGCCCAGCATTGGAGTTTCAGTCGTTCCATGGGCCTCTATTGGTGACATGTCAATTACGGAGAGTTGTGGACCTAGATCCGGATCCAGATCTGGTGGTTTGAGCTGCGGCGGCTTTGGCGTTGAGAATTGTCTTGGTGGTTCTTTATGCTTCATCTCCGACCTTGTGGATGATTGATTTTTGTCCTTCAGGGGGTTAGGATGAACTCCAGCTTCTCTTTGAGTGGGATAGCCAGTATTAGAGAACTCCGGAGGCCCCAGCATAATGACTTGTCCATGTGTGGGTTCCGCCTAATTGGTATGTCCCCACATGAGACGAGCATGGTTTTTTTTCCGTCTCAGGGATGAAAGCTAATTTATTCATTCTTGCACAGAGCCAAGTTCCATATTGGAGTGTGATGTCACCTGATCCATTCTTCAGTTTTGTGGAGCATGTTCTTTCCGGGTGGCTAAGATGACCACATAAGAAACACAAGAGTGTGAGTTTCTCAAATTCGAATGATATCCAGGAGTTGGAATCATCAATTTTTAGGAACAATACTCTCATTAGGGGCTCTGATACCTCAATTTACGCCTTGATTCGAACCTCAGGGCCACATTGTATTGGGTCTGACCAGTCCCATTCCAGAAAGTCTCCAAGGTTGTCCCCAATTTCCCTCATTATGTGTTCCGTTCTTTTGTGGAAGGGGATTCCTTTAATTCGTATCCAGAAGGGAGAGCGGGTTAAATTCACCCGTTGGACATCATCTCCTCCTTTGAATTCTTCCATGAGGAGGAGATGATTATCGAAGGACCACGGTCTGCCATGCAAAATTTTGTCCCTATCTCTCTCGTTAAAGAACTCGAAAATGATGCGATTAGTTCCCACCTCCCGAATAGCCACTCCTGCATCAAGTTTCCAGATGTTCTGAAGAGTGTTTTTGAGAGCCCCCTGATTAACCGAAATGTGTTCAATGAACTTTCCCACCACGAGCAGAGACATGCGTTTAACCGAGAGTGGGTCTTTATTTCTCCGTGCCTCGATCGCCACTTTTTCTTTGTCTGTTAGGGACAGTCTCGCCCATTGATTAACAAGGTCAGCATCCATAGTGCAAATCAAATGTTGAAAACACTATCCTCCTTAGGGGCTGACACCTGTTCAGAATCCAAACCACCCTTACAACAAACAAGACCCGGTCCAAAGACCCTCGTTGTGCTCCCACCCCCCCCCCTAGTCTTCGCGGGGCAACACACCGTGAAAGGCCTTCCTGGATTCACAAAGCCTCAGGATCTTCGCGGGGAAAATCCCCACGCCAGGCCTTCGCAACTTCAAGCTCTGCAAAAAACTCATGAACCAGCAAATTTTCACACACCCACCACCACAGGCCTTCATGGAAAGTGCTTCGCGGATCAAAACAGCGTGAACACACCCCCTTCGTGAGCACTCAAATGTGGTCAGTGCTTCGCAACGCACCCCCTTTGTGAGCGGATGCTTCACGAAACCGCCTCAACACAAAACGCCCTCCTTCGTGGCTGGATGTTTCACAATTACACCTCTTCGCAGAACAATCTCCTTCGTGGCCGGTGCTTCGCGACACACCCCTTCACGAGCACTCAAACGCGTTGATCCATCACAGGTAAGGGTGCGATATTCAAACCCCAAATCATCAGAGCTTCTCAACAGAGTGGAGGCTGAGTCCCGCCCCCCAATCCTCTTCCAACTTCGCGGTGCTGGCGCGAGAGGAAACCCTGAACAGAGAGCAGATAGGTCCGAAGTCTCGGATCCCTGAAGAAGGTAAAGCTTGAGATGATTGAAATATGGAATCACCCTCCCACTCCCCGATCTGTCACCCACAATAGATTACAGCACCGGGAGAGCTTTCACGGCCTCTTGGAAGGCCGAACCTGCGTCGGACGGAGATTACGAGCAAGGAAGGACGCCGACTCCCTCTGTGGCACCAGAGGTTCCAGGAACAGGCGAAGACTCCAGGGGGGGCAATCAGAAATAGTAGCTTCGTCGCAGGGAAAGGAGGAGTGGCACCGAATATGAGGGCACAAATGCGGCAGAAGAGAAAACGCTGCTGCCATAGAAGATTCGAAATGAACCGAGCTGACGCCGCAGATCCAGAACTCTGAGGAAGGAAGGAGACGCCAGCCCTCAGAAAACCCTAGGAGTGAACTCTCAGCCACTGCGAGAGACTTAGTTGGTCTAGTTTTTTTTGTTAGGATACTACTTTGTTTTCCATGCCTAGTATTGTTAGGATGGAGTGATTATTATCTTTCTTGTTGTTATGTTGTAGACTAGTTAGTCAAGTAGTTCTTGAGGTTTACATTGGCCGCTTTTCATTTCTATGCTTGTTTGACTTACAGAGGGTCGTGACAACCTAGTGTAGTGGACCATAGGGAGAATGGACGTAGGGGATTCTCCAGAGTGTCCGTTATTATTGTTACGATGTGACACCATAGGGTGAATTGATGTAAGTGTTTCCTCAGAGTGCCTGTAGTTCCTCAATGCAGGCCACAAGGGAAATGAGACTTAAGTGCTTCCCTAAAGAGACTTTTAGTTACTAATATGAGACAGTAGAGGGAATTTACGGTGAGTTCTTCCCTAGAGAGTCTTTACTAAAATTGAACCATAGGGGTGAGGCTCTGTGTAATGCCTAGAGGGTTATTTGTGATGCTTGTGTTCTTTGGTTGAACCAGAGGGGTTAGGCTGTGAGTACTCCCCAAAGGGTTACCTTCTTGTGTTGAGCTGTTTACTTGCTATGTGGAACTAATTGCTTCAAAACTATGAAATTGTTTTCTTTTGAGTACTTCCTTGTTTGTTGCTTCCTTTCTTGCTTATTGCCTGCCATATGTATTCACTGACTGTTAGGAACATATCTCATGGTGTTATCCTACTAGGATTTAGTCTCACACCCTATTTGGGCCATGATTTTGGGCCCAAACAGATTATATTGTTGCAAGTATAGATAAGGTAAAGCGCCCTTCTACTTCAGGTACTTGACTGCTTTGGAGTTGGAGAGCATGGGACCAAGATTTGGCTTGCGATGTTGTGGAGTTGTTTACTATTTTTCTTGCACTTTGATTTAGTAATGTATTTACGAATTGTGACTTGTTTGGATTATTTCCTAGACTTATGTATCATGCATCATTATATATGTCCTCCAGCTAGTTATTTCTTCAATCTTACATTGTTTCTTTTTGTATGGAAATATTACTACTTCCACTATTTTTATCTATTTCTCTTCCATTGTGTTACTCTGCCAATGAGGGCATAGTTTCCCCACTATCACACCCAAGTCCCTCGCTACTATTCGGTAGCATCTGGCATTAGGGGAAATGCACTTAAGGCCATGTGACCAACCAGATACAGGGCGCCTCTAGGAAGCTTTCAGAACCGGGACATTACAAAGTGGTATCAGAGGAATTCTTTTCTTCTTGACTTAATATTTGGATCCTATAGTCAAGGATAGTATAGAAATAGGTACTTGGAAATAAGTTTTTCCCGGGAGTAGCTAACCCATGAACAGGGAAAATCCAATTTACCTCATTTATTGTAATATTCTGGTTTTTCAATTTTATGGTTGATTTGATTTCACCGTTAGGTGATTCACATGTTTTTTGTTGTTATTGTTGATATTATTGAGGTTCTATTTCAGTTTATACCCAATGAGATGAGGGTATGTCATCTCATGCATCATATAGGCACTTTCTAGGAATCACATGTCATGCATTCTTGCCATGCCATTTAGGGTGCATTAGAGATTTCATGTTATTGTGATAGATGTTGTGCTATATATTCAGGTTGTTTTGATAAATTCCTTGATAAATTACCTTCTATTTGATAGGGGCCTGATTTGTGTAAGATTTTGTTTGAATGAATGACAAACTTTTGTTCTTGAGGGGTTATGGGTGCTCATGTATCGGGATTTGGTGGATCATTACCTTTTTTTCTTGTATATGACATGTGAGAGATGCCAATATTTGGTTCATGGGGAGTATGGGCCCTCACGGATCATAATTTGGCACTTTAATGTTTGTTTTTGTGTTTTTCTGGGCTTCGGAGTATTTTATAAGGCTTAATATCCAGAAGAACCTAGAATACACACCGTGTAGTTTTGAATACATTCCATGTGTTATTTTGTTCAGGAAGAAATTGTTTTTATTAAGTACACGCTGTGTACTCTATGTACACGTTGTGTAGTCTCTAACCGTGTCACTGGCCGTGTGGGCAGAGACATGAGGTTGGGAAAAGTTTAGTGGGACACACCGTGTACCAGACGTACACGTCGTGTGTTTATACCATGTGTCTACCCGTGTGACTAATGACACGGATGGATAAAAACATAAGCAATACACACCGTGTTAGTCTTGAACATGTCATGTAGTGTAATCCCTAGAATCTGGTCATGTAACTAACAACACGAGTCAGTGAAAATAATTTAGTACATGTTGTGTCCATATGTAAAATGCCATGTAGTGTGAGCCATGTATCCGGTCGTGTCACTAACAACACGGGTTGGTGAAGCTCATCTAGTATACACTGTGTCTGGCATAAACACGCCATGTAGTCTTGTTCTAGGAGAACCTTGTAGCTTAGTATTGTAAAAGGACTTGGGTAGGGGAAGAGGATTCAAGTACACGTCGTGTGTTAGGACAACACGTCGTGTGTTTTGGGTGTTACACGACCAGTTTTGGAAGAAGTACACACCCATGTGAAAGGATTAAGGGAGCATGCCATGTATCTATGTTTTTTAAAACTTGAATGCTTTCTTTATATTATTCACTTCTTAGCATCCCTGTTTTCATTCCTTGATAATCTTGTTCTAAGGTGTGTCCTTGACCTTGTAGAGTCATGCCATCGCGACGTCCTCTGGTTGTACGCCGGTTATAGAGAAATGATCAGACACTGGATATGGTTGATCAAGGACTTCTAGCAGATCCTCCAGTTGTGCTAGTCTTGGAACCAGCCATCATTCCGGACACAGGTGCTGATACACATTTCCGATAGGGCTTTATGAGGTTCCGGAAGACCATCTGAGGAGTACCACATCTTACCCTATCTATGGCAGAGCTGATGCGAGTTTTCCAGTAGTCGCATCCTCCCACTTTATCAGGAGAAGAAGGACCGCAGGCTGCAGAGTCATGGTTAGAAGCCATGATTTCTATCTTCGAGCACCTAGAGACACCTCTGGAGAGGAGGGTAAATCTCGCTACGTATTTGCTTCAAGATTATACCAAGAGATGGTGGGATGTGGTCTCACAGGTAGGACGCTAGTAGGTTATGGTCTGGGGTGAGTTCTAGCGTTCCTTCTATGATTACTTCTATTTGTAAACCTTTATGGCCAATCGAGCATGAGAGTTCATGAATCTGGAGTAGGGTACTCTTTCCATTATGGACTATTCTTCTTGATTCACTATGCTTCATCACTTCACACCTATTTTATGAGGTGGTGAGTTATTCCTGGAAAGGATGTTTAAGGATGGTCTGAGGCATGACATCCAATCATATGTGAATATCTTCAGGTTGACTTCCATCACTTCTATTGTCAACCAGGAGCTAATCATGGAGTGAAATTTGAGGGATTCTGGAGTGGTGAGCTAGGGCGGTTCGATATCCCGAGTCAGTATCCCTCCTAATGATAGCAGGAAGCACCGTAGGTGAGACACTTCTTCTGGTAGCCAGGTGGTGTGATACCATTGCTGGAAGAGTGGTAATATGAGGCCACATTTCCCTAGAGACCCAGTGGTGTGCCTATTTTGCAGCAAGATGGGTCATCTTCAGTTTTTCTGTCAGATATTTTCACCAATAGCTGGTGACAGGGGTTCTTCTATGACTTCTCGTTTAGGAGCAACACCACTAGTTTCTTCTTGGTCAGGGAACTGGAGTTCTTCCAGCCATTCAGGCTGAGGTGGAGGTCACAACAGTGGTAGTCAGTCAACAAGATTTCAGCGACAACAGGGTGGATCAGCTCAGAGTGGTCAGGTAGGGTTACAGGGTCACGGTACAGGCCAGACTTTTGCAGTGGAGCAGACCCACCAGGAGCCGGATCCTGGACCCTCTACAGTTCGAGGTATCATCCTAGTTGCCTCAGTTTTAGCTTCTGCTCTTTTCAATATGGGGTTTTCTATAGATTTATATCTATTTCTATTGTGGAGATCCTTTGGATCTATGTCTTTTATTCTTTTGATATCTTAACATTAGACACTCTGTTGGGAATAAGAACGACTAGTGTACGATAGTATAAGGAGTGCCCTCTAGAGGTTGGTGGGTGTCACTTCTTATGGGATCTCTATATCCAAGAGATGACAAGCTATGATGTTATTATCAAAATGGACTGGTTAGTTCCCTTCTAGGCAGTCGTCGACTGTTATTGTCTTTGGGTGAGTTTAACATCACTAGAAGGTGGATCGTTTCTTTATAAGGTAGAATGGGATGTCCATGCAAGCAGAGAGGGACCCGAGCATCATTGGATAGGAGGAGTTACAACCATGATTTCTAGTCTATATCTAGATGACCAGGTAACTTCACAATTGAACTTTCCTCTAGTGGTGAATCATTTCAGGGATGTCTTTCTAGAGGGCTTTTCATGTTTGGATTTGGAGCGAGAGGTGGAATTTTCTATAGAGCTCATTCCAGGAGTAGCACCGGTGTCCATTCATCTTTATAGGATGGATACACCTCAATTGCAGGAGCTCAAGAAGCAGTTGGAGGAGTTTCGGGCAAAGGGTTTTATCCAACCCAGTACTTCTACTTGGGGTTCGCCTATCCTTTTTTCAAAGAAGGTGGACGATACCCTCAGATTTTGTGTGGATTATCAGAAACTGAACCAGTTGATGGTCAAGAATTGATATCCCTTGCCAAGGATTAAAGATCTATTTGATCCACTCCAATGATCTCAGGTGTTCTTGATGATTGAATTGAGATCCGGTTATCATCAGTTGCGCTATAGACCATCTGATATACCTCTTACAACCTTTTGGAGTTGGTTTGGTCTATACGAGTATGTGGTTATGCCGTTCGGTATCATGAACGCGCCTGCTGTTTTCATGGCACTGATGAACCGAGTATTCCATCCATACTTGGATTCTTTTGTGGTAGTTTTCATGGACAGTATCTTGGAATACTCTCACACTCGACACGGACATGATACCCATATTGATATCATTTTGATTACACTGAGAGAGCATCAGTTATATTAAAATATCTCAAAATTCCACTTTTGGATGTACTAGATGCACTTCTTGGGTCATGTTATCTCAGATACAAGAGTATTAGATGACCCAGAGAAAGCAGGAGCAGTAGTTTAATGGGAGCATATGAATAATGTATTTGAGGTACGAAGTTTTCTAGGGCTGGCTGGATACTAAAGATGATTCAAACAAGACTTCTCACGCTTAGTAGTTCCATTGATGAGCCTGACTAAGAATGGTGTGAAGTACTTGTGGACAGATTCTTATGAGTCAGCCTTTCAAAAGTTGAAAGGGAGTTTGACATCATCACCGATACTAGTATTTCTAGAGTCAGGCAAGAGCTACACTATTTATTGTGATGCTTCCGGTATCGGGTTGGGAGTAGTGCTTATGTAGGGAGAAGGAGTCATTGTGTATGGGTGCCAGCAGTTGAGTACACATGAGATGAACTACCCAATGCACGATCTCGAGCTGGCTGCAGTTGTTCATGCTTTATGTTGTTGGAGACACTACCTATTGGGAGAGAATTTTTTGGTTTTCACTGACCACAAAAGTCTCAAGTATATCTTCACTCAGTGTGACCTAAATTTGAGACAGCAAAGGTGGGTTGAGTGCCTTTATTATTTTTACTTTGAGCTTGCCTACTTGCTTGGGAAGGGCAATGCTATGGATGATGCATTGAGAAGGGGGAGTCAGGTGCAGGCAGTTTAGGAGGCCAGCTGTGAGTGAAAACTTATGGCTCTGTTCTCTGAGATGCATTTGGAGGTGCACAACCGACAGGGGCCGACGTTTATTTCTTTTGTAGCTGTTACCTATACTCTTCTTGACTAAGTGTGAATGAGGAAAATATCATATTCGGAAGGCCTAGTCCTACGAGAAAGTATGTCAGGAGTGGACCCTATTCCTGGATGGACCATAGGAGAGGCTGAGATCTTGCATTTTCATGAGTGCGTATGGGTGTCAGTAGACATACATGAGGAGCTGATGCAGGACTTTCTTTCCTCGGTTTAGGCAGTTCATCCTAGTTTCACAAAGATGTATCATGACCTACACTATCGATATCGGTGGCTAGGTGTGAAGAAATATGTTGTTGGGTTCATCATGAGGTGTTCCACCTTTCAGTAGGTGAAGGCGGAGCATCAACGACTAGTAGGGCTTTTGCAGTAGTTACCAATTCCTGAGTGGAAGTGGAATGATGTCGTGATGGATTTTGTAATAGTTTTACCAAGGTTACCTTAAGGAAATGATTTTGTTTGGGTTGTCATTGATAGACTCATGAAGGTTTCTCACTTCTTTCCGATGAAGGATACCTTCAGTGTTGATGAGCTGGGAATATTGTACATCCGAGAGATTGTACATATACATGGGGTTCCACACTCTATTATTTCAGACCGGGATGCAAGTTTTACTTCTCAAGTCTGGAATGGACTTCAGAAGGATTTGGCGACATAGGTACTTTTGAGTACAGCTTACCACCCTCAGATAGATGGTTAGTCTGAGCGTATGATTCAGGTGCTTGAGGACTTACTGCGAGCATGCATCCTTGATTTTGGAGGTTCATTGGAGAAGCACATACCTCTTGTAGAGTTTTCCTACAACAATAGTTTTCAAAAAACTATTTAGATGACACCTTATGAGGATTTTTATGGTAGGCCATGCTGATAACCCTTATGTTGGCTTTTGGAAGGAGAGGTAGCTCTGTTGGGACCTCATCTTGTCTAGGAGACCACAGAGTAGATAGAGTTGATTCAGAAGAGGATGACTACTACATAGTCTCGATAGAAGTCCTATGCTGATCTTCAGAGATGACCTTTGGATTTTGATGTTAGAGATCATGTTTTCATGTGTTTCACACTGAGGTTGGGGCATAATAGGATTAGGAGACAAGGTAATATTTCGCCGAGGTACATCGAATAGTTTAATGTTTTGGAGAGATTCAGTTTGGTTTCCTATCGATTGTAGTTACCTCAAAGGTACTAGGCTATACACGACATCATTCATGTTTCTCAGCTTATAAATTACTTCTCAGACCCTTCTCATGTTTTCTATCCCGAGGAGGTGAGTTAGTGGTGGACACCTCATTTGAGGAGCATCCTATCCGGATTTTTGATCGCAGTATGAAGGTTCTCCATGGCCGATCCGTTCCTCTAGTAAGAGTGCTATGGAAACACGGACGAGTAAAGGACAAGACATGGGAGAGGGAGACCGATGTACGATCACATTGGTCGGAGGTGTTCTAGGATTCTTCATCTACACCAGCTTACTAGGAAAATTCGGGGATGAATTTCTTTAAGGGGGGAAGTTTGTAAGAAACAAGATCTTCTTTTCATATATTTTTTCCTTTTTTTGGTGTTTTTGAGGAAAAAGATGAGTTTTCTAGAAATTATTTAAGTACATGTCGTGTACTCACTTACCACTGGTAGCTGGTTTCTAGCCATGTCACGACCATAAACACGGCCGTGTGTGGTGACCTGGAGACCGCCTAATGTGGGGGCCGGTAAAGGCAAGTACATGCCGTGTACTTCAAAATTACATGTTCCATACCTTTTATTCATTAAATGTACCAGGCTTACGTCTGATGGAAAAAAAGAATCCTTCTAGATCTATCTCATCCAGTAGAGACTGTACGGATGCAGAACATTTCTAATCCCCCGACTGAGAATCTGTTGTCTGATCCAACCACCTTCAATTGCATTGGGATCAACTTGGTATTCTCTTCTATCTTCTAGAGCATCGTTTCCTGATTCCTCCCCTTTCTAAAATTATACTCAGTTGAACGTTTTGAGAATTTTTGTAGATCTACGGTGTTCTTGGGAGATTCAAGTCTTGAGGTTCACGTATAGCGATCCTACAATTCCTAGGTAGGTGGTTTGTGCCTTTCCATAGTTATTCATTCAATTGTATGTGAAAAAGTGCACAATACCCTTGAACGGGGTATTGCGTGTTTATGTTCTTAAACCTAATGTTTACCTGCTATGCCTTGATCGATTGGATACATGTTATATGTTGTAAATAGGGTTTATTTTTCCATGATATAGAAGTTTTTCCCATGTTTGCTTGTTTTGACCATTTGGTCTAGTTTTTCCTATTAGGTTGTTGCTTTGTTTTCCATGCCTAGTATTGTAAGGTTGGAGTGATTATTATCTGTCTTGATGTTATACTATAGACAGGTCAGCCAATTAGTTCTTGAGGTTTACTTTGGCCGCTTTCTTTCCTATGCTTGTTTGACTTACACTAGTCTATGAGAACTTGGTGTAGTGGACCATAGGGAGAATTAATGTAAGGTCTTCTCTAGAGTGTCTTTTATTATTGTTACGATGTGAAACCATATGAGGAATTGACGTAAGTGCTTCCTCAGAGTGTTTGTAGTTCCTCAATGCAGGCCACCGGGGGAATTAGACATAAGTGCTTCCCCAGAGTGCCTTTTAGTTACTGATACGAGACTATAGGGGGAATTGACGACGATTGCTTCCCCATAGAGTCTTTACGAAAGTTGAACTAGAGGGGGGAGGCTATGTGTACTTCCCAAAGGGTTACTTGTGGTGCTTGTGTTTTTTGGTTGAACCAGAGGGGTTAGGTTGTGAGTACTTCCCAGAGGGTTACCTACTTGTGTTGAGCTTTTTACTTGCTATGTGAAACTAAATGCTTTGAAACTATGGAATTGCTTACTTTTGATTACTTCGTTTAGCCTGAATGGCCCGAAGGCCTTCATTTTTATTGATTTTTGACAACCCCCCTGTTTCGGTGCGGATGTGCGTCGGGTTACGCTGTTCCTCCAGGACGCGTTCGCGCGTGCACCCGTCAACCCGAGGGGATGGGCGCGCGGCTTGTGGTCCCGTAGTCCCGCTTTCCAAAGGCGGGCGGCATCCGTCCCTTATTCAGGGGCGTCTGCTCCTTGATCGAAACCGGGATGATGGGATGTCGGCTCCTCCTTCCTTGGACGTCTCCTCGGAACTCGTCGCCTAATCCGGGTCTCCCTCATAGATTTAAGAATGTTCGTGAATCTCGTTCCCGGTGCCATATCTTCATGGACACCGGTTAATTACGCTGCTTCCGCCCGGACGCTCCAAGGAGTCTGGTCGGGGCAGCAACCTGCGGTGAGAAGGCCGGGTGGCTCTGGGTGCTGGGGGCGTGTCGTAACACTGCGGCTCTGCATGTCTGTCTTCCGTCCCTAATAGGGCTTCTCGAAGGCATGATGACCTGAGGCATCCCGCACTGGGTGCGGGGAACTGTGTCACCCGAGGTTTTCCTTGGCTTCCCATGTTTAACACGGGGTATGCCGCGAGTTTAACGTCCAGCGGGGACGGCATCGGACCGATCAACACGAAAAGTGGATCAGATGACAGAACCCCTTGCGGGGAACCTCCGACGCTGGGGCCAGCGCATGGGCGGCTTCCCAGGTGATGTGGAGTGGAGAGAAGTGGCATGACCCCACCGGGATGTGGCGGCCCGGGTAAGGATCAGGATGGATGATGGAGTGAAGAGCTTGGACCCCGTAGGGGCTTCCTACGTACCGCGCGTTAGCACAGATCAAAGTCAACGTAGTTCGGGTATACAGTTTAACGTCATGCTGGACGTCGGCAAGCCGACTCACGAAGGGGTCGAGGCCACCGGGCGGAGGATTGAACCGAACCACCTCGCACAGAGGGGGATGGAACGGCCGGGTGGATCACAGTTTCACGTCATGTTGGACGATAAAAGGAGAAATGGAAAAAGAGGCTGTGGGGAGGCACAGTGGAGATACACACGGGCAGTCTCCCACAGGGGCGGATTCATAGGTGAATCGACGCAAGCGTGAACCCTAGAGGGGTCCACTGATGGACGAACCGACGTGAATACGACCGGGACGACCAGGTGGTGGGCTTGAACCTCAGGGAGGCTTCCTACATACCCTGTTTAGAAGACAGGGATCAAAGTCCACGTAGTTCATTCTGTCAGGACTTACGCACTTGAGGCAGCCCGGATGCGGCAAAACTCAGTTGGAAGGGACTTGGACCGAAAGTAGGAGACACCTCGATCCCAGTCACACCCTCTACTGGCTTTGGCAGTGGGGGAGCGCAATGGAGATACACATGTGCAGCCCCCCACAAGAAACTAGGGGTTTGTAATACCCTACCCCCGTAGGGAAAATCCGCTCCCATTAAATCGTCCCTAAAGAGGGGCAATCCCGACATCCCTGCAGAGACGAGCGGGTGGGGGCCACATCCAAACCGGGGGGGACCCTGCGTGCGAGGCACGGGATCGGGTGATGCGGATGGTTTAGCGTCTTGCCAGACGAAGTACAGTTTAACGTCGTGTGTTGAGGACGAAGCGGACGGTTTAACGTCTTGCCGGACGAAGTACAGTTTAACGTCGTGTGTTGAGGACGAAGCGGACGGTTTAACGTCTTGCCGGACGAAGTACAGTTTAACGTCGTGTGCTGAGGACGAGGGTGCTTGGCAGTTTAACGTCTTACAGCACGGACGATAGGGGCTAGGCAGTTTAGCGTCGTGCAGCTTGGACGTAGTACAGTTTAATGTCATGTTGGATGGATGCAGTTTAGCGTCATGCGGGACGAATGTGCAGTTTAACGTCATGCTGGACAAATGTGCAGTTTAACGTCATGCTGGACGTATGTGCAGTTTAACGTCATGCGGGACGATGGATTGCCGCTGATGGGTCCGTGTCACTTCGCGCGAGCCTGGAGGGCCGCACGGGAAGACAACGCACGGTGCGGGCACCCAGGATGAAAACCATCGGGCGCCACGCAGGCGGGTACCCTCAGGGGGTCAAGGGGGGCGACCCTGGCGGATTGCGCGCAAAAGAGGAGCTTTGCGCACAAAACAGCAGGTCGGCGCGCAAAATGGCGGCCTGGCGCGCAATCGGGCCAGCGCTTTGCGCGCAGATGATTGAGATTGCGCGCACCGGGCTTCGGACAGCTCGCGGGGGCAACGGCTCATTCTCTAACGAACGGCCACTTTGAAGAGGGGGGTGCGCGCAATCGGGCTGGATTGCGCGCACCCGGGGGCAATTGCGCGCAAGAGGCTTCTTTTGCGCGCAAAGGCCTTCGGGTTAAGGATTATTCAAAGGAAAGGAGCCAAGGGGATTGCGCGCGAAGGCGAACCCCAAGGCTCTATTGCGCGAAGGAAAGGAGGTTACCTGAAGATCGGCATTGCGCGCGGAAGGGGTTGGATTGCGCGAACAAGCGACGCTTCGGATTCTGGCAACCTTCAAAACGTCGGGGGTCGCCTTATATTTATAGGCAACCCCAGGCGCGGAATCCGGTCTCGGGCGCGGAATTCCCTTCGCGGGCGCGAAATCAGGACCCGGCGCGCAAGGGAGCCGCGCAGGCCACGGGCGCGCAAAATAGCGCGCCGGCCCAGCGCATTGCGCGCATCCCGGGAGGATTGCGTGCCGCGACTCAACTTTGCGCGCGGGCCTTTGAAATTTCGCGCAAGTCCTCCGGGCCCTCCGGAACGTGCCTCTGACTTCAAATATCACTTCGCTTTCCGCATCCGGAGCTTCGTTTGGGAGCAATGGAATTTTCCGGCGTCTACAAAAGCCCCCCCCTCGGAATCTGATCGGCGAGAGGTCGCAACGATCGGGTTCCGAGGGAGACGCCGGACTGCCGAAGTCCTGGGCTGCGCGGGACTTAGGCGCTCAAAAAGGGGCGCCGGGCGCGCAATTCGCAGCTGCGGTCGCGCAATCGAGCGTTCCGCGTGGCGCGGAATCCCGGCCTCGTCTATAAATAGGGGTCCAGGGTTCCGCGTTCTGTACACAGGCCTTCCATGCGATAAGCTTCAACGCTCTCGTGCGCGAAATTGCCTTTTCCGGTCGCGAAATTCGCCCGATCGGCGCGCAAAACCATCCGGAATTCGCCTGTCTTTGCGCGAAAACCCGGAACTTTGCGCGACATTCTTCCCAATTGCGCGCCGTCCACTTGGATTGCGCGCCAACCTTCAAACTTCTCTACCAGCCTCGTCCGATCCCGCACGCTTCATCCCTTAACCCGCACGACTCCTGAAACTTCTGAGATGGCCGCGCATCAAGGAAATGAGGGGGATGCCGCCATTCGCAGAGCAGAGATGGCGGCGAACGAGGAGGTTTACGGAGCCAAGGAGATTGTTTCCAACAATCAATCCCTGTTCGACTTGCTGACGCCGGCCCAGAAGACATATCCACTGTCGGACAACCTACCGCTCTGGAACTTCGGCATCCTGGATGAGGTTCCGGTGCCAGGGTTCGAGGTTGATGCGCCACGGACCTGGGTGACTCGGGAGGACGAGCTTCCCCGCTATAACATCACCAACAATGGGCATCCTGCCAGGGAGACCAGGCACTTGGACGTCTATGTCCTGAACCCGAGGACGCGAACCATTGATGGGGGTGAGCCTACTGCGGAGAATTCTCCAGCCCTCTACTCGAGCACATATCGCCAGAGTGTCACTGACGACACCAAGGGCTGGCTGAAGGACTGGGACTTGCGGTCTGGGGGCAATTTCACCAGCGAGTGGGCCTGGGCGTTCTGGGTACACCACACTTGCGATCACTTCGCGGAGGAGCTGCGGTACATCGGCCTGTTTGAGGCGGTGTGGACGTCGCAGTTCCATTTCTACCAGCAGTCCGAGCTCGGGCCGGAGCTGTTCACCCGCTGGTCCTCGGATACCAACACCTTCCACCTTCACCATGGGGAGGTCGGTATCGGTCTCTGGGACATCCACTGCATCGGAGGTATCCCGCTGGAGGGTTACCAGTACGATGAGTTCCTGCCACCGAAGAACACCTGGGAAGATAGGTCACGGACTCCCATTCTGACCTGGCATCTGCTTGACCTGGCTACGCAGCGGCTCGGGATCAAGGACTTCCAGAAGGACATAGCCTACAAGGAGTGGTTCGGCCAGTTCTTGGAGCATGACCCGGCGGTCAAGATGCCAGGCAGGGGGAAGCGGTGCCCGACCGCGGCTCAGAGGAGCCGGAACGGGTCGTACTGGCGGGTCCTGGAGACGGGCGACTACCGCTCATGGGGGTATCGCGTCATCGAGGCCCGGGACCCAAATGTCCGGTACGCGGCGTTCCTGGCCGCCTTTCTGAGTGGGTGGCTCCTGCCAGTGCGGGACGCGAGAATGGGCGTTCGCCCGGCGACACTGGCGGTGGCGGGCGCTATGGCCGCCAACAAAAGATACAACCTCGGGGTCCCAGTGCTGGCGAGGCTGTATGCCATCCTGGGACGCATCTCACGAGGGGGGTCGCCACGAAGGATCTGTGGGCCCTTTCAGTTCTTCCACGGCTGGGTGGCTGCTCACCTCGGTGGGTACACGTTTCCGAACGCCATCATTCCTCCGGGCAACGGCCTGCGACCCTCCCTGCTGAACATCGCGGGGGTCGCTCCGATGACCCTAAGTGAGGAGGGCGTGAGGATTCGGATTGGCAATCATGCCAATTTCAACTTCAGTCCGTTCCCCACTCCCGTCGGCCAGATGATCGACAACGGGCAGGGTCCGCTGGAGCAGCATGAATACTTCCTGAACATGCGGGGCGGGGTGCTCGTGGCTCGGATCGACGGGAAGGTGATCTGCGAGCCTTACGTGCCAACCCGGTTCGCCAGGCAGTTCGGGTTCCTTCAACGGATGCCGAAGAGGGTATTCACTGCTGTCCGGGAGGAGACGAACCCTTTCGTTCTTCGCCAGATGTGGCTGATGTTTGCCGCTTTCGGCTCTGGCGACGTCATCACTCTCCCTCCTACCGGGTTTGACGCAGGCTTGGCAACCGAGTACGCCGAACACTGGGCCATCGCGTACCCCGAGGGGCTTCTACGGAAGCCAGTTCGGCGGCTCGAGGTTACCCGTGCGGAGACCGGGCGTCAAGGAAGGAGGCGAGGCGCCGCCACACGGGGGAGAACGGGGGCGCGCCAAGCAGCGGAGCCGGCGCGGGCAGGGACTTCGGCGGCGGGCACATCGCGAGCTGCCGCTACGACCTCGGCGCCCAGAGAGGGGGCACGCGCGGTGGTCGAAGAGCGGCCTGGGAAGCAGGTGAGACGTCTGCTCGAACCCTCCCACGATGCAGTCTTCCCGGCGCTGTGGTCGGCCTGGATGACCCTGCGGCAGTCACTGGGGACCGACGCCATCTGGCGAAAGATTCTCAGAGAAGGAATCCATCTGCCAGAGGTCGGGCGCCTCCATATTGCCGACAGGGTGGACTTAAACCGGCAGTATGCGTATCTGACGGCCATGGACGATTACGCGCGCCAACGTGGTCAGCTTGCGGAGCCATCCCTTCTGGTGAAGGTGATGCTCGGTCTAGAGCCCGCTCGAGAACAGATGCCGCCGGAAGAAGACGACAGTATCAACGACTCCGAGGAAGAGGAGGAGATGGGGGAGGATAAAGGCTCTGAGGGAAGATCCCATCAGGGGAGTCCGCGGGAGAGCGGCGAGGTGGCCGGCTCTGACAATGTTGATGTCACCGAGCTCCTCGAGGTCCGCTTCTATCCCTACTCAATCTGCTTCATCCATTCTCTTATGCAGCTTCTAACCCACTTCTCCATCTTTCTCAGGAGCGCACGGATGTTGGTCAGGCGTCCTCAGCGGGAGTAGGAGGGGCGCCAGCAGGACAAGGCGGGGGCCAGGCACCCATTATCGAATTGACAGGCGCGGAAGGGCCCCCTGCTACAACTGTTCCTGCGGCGGCCGGGATAGCGGAAGATGACGCTCTGACCTCCCGTAAGTCTCCTTACTTTACTGCTGGTGCTTGCCATTGACGATCCGTGACTAACCATGGCATGCCCCGCGCAGTGATCTCAACATTGGAGGCTCGTCGGGTTGCCGAACCCGGGCCATCTATGAGTGGACCAGTGGCAGACATGCCGCCTGCTCCGGAACAGACTTCCCACACCGAGCCGGCCCCACCAACTGCTGATCAGGGGGCTGCGGACGCCGGTGGTGCTGACATCGGAGAGAGGTCGGGGGCTGACGAGGGTGTCAGCGCCGCTGGGGAGAGAGAAGAAGGTCGCCCAGATGTTGGGGAACCTATCCCTCATGAGGACCTCCCAGGGGCGGACCCTGCAGCAGACCTGCTGGCTGCCTTCCCTGCCTACCGGCCTGCCGACCCCGAGGAGATGGACGACTCGGACGCGGAGGCGGTCGAGGAGAGCCGGATAACGCGCCGCAGGGGGTGGAAGTGCATCCAGCGCTTCCTCAAGCGAGACCCATCGGAGTGGCTGGGGCGCATGGGATCACTTCAAACCTGGCTGCGCTTCCTGTGTGCCGGGGGAGCTGATGCTCAACGCCTCCATCTGACGGTCCGTGATTTCATGGCCGAAAAGATGCACGAGAGCTGCCGGCGTGCCGACGTCACACAAAGTCGGGACATGTCGGAGAGCACGCGGGCGCTCCTCGCGGCGGAGCAGGAAGTCCGGCGTCTCGAAGGGCAGGCGGCAGAGAAGGAGGCATTCGTCGCAACGTGTACCGAGCTTGTGGAGCAACTAGCAGCCCAGCTGGTTGACGCCCAGGTACAGCTGACGGAGGCGGGCCAACAGATGGTCACAATTCAGGTCGAGCGGGAGCGTGCACAGGCCAGAATCGACGAACTGCGTGCTGCGACCGCCGACGAGGAGAGGGCACGCAGAGAGCGAGAAGCAGCCCTGGAGGCCGCCAACCAAAGGGTAGCGGCGTTAGAGAGACTCATTCAGCACGCTAATCCCTAAGGGCTTTGTTTTGCCGTTCGCAAAACATTTGCTTCCGCTACTTTGATCCATTTGTATGAATCAATATATTTATCTGCATCTTTTGGCTTAACATGATCAACCACAATTCACTGTCTTGCGGGAGCGTTAACCAAGCATCAGGCATCCATAGTTGGGCCTGGATTGCTGGAGAAAAGAGGGAGGTCATTCCTAGGAAAGGAGACCTCAAGCCTAATCAATGTATCATCCCCCCAACTTGTTCCAACACACGAGCGGGACAATGCTAGGGGCGTTGAGATTTTATCCGAACATAGGGAAAGAAAGGGTGAATCGCGTGTCCCGAATCCAGACATCCACAACGGTCGGCCTTCCAGGAAATGACCAAGACGGTAGGCGGACAGTGGATCGACCATAACAACTGCAATAGACGGACCGAAGATCATCGTTCATATTGCAGGAGGCGGACCACATGTCATCATGAATACCGCTTTGGGGGTTCCTTCAGACACAAGGGTGGAAATCCAGATCAACAGGGCATGCGAAGCGTGGGGCGAAGTGACGATTGTTCGGACAGAATCCAACGCTCTCAAAATTGCGCCACCGTGGGGAAAGCGTATTAGGCGGATGCACTAATCTGGCTGTGAGTCACCCCAATTCTCAGACAGCACCTCTTTGACGAGGAAACCGTCGCTTCCCACCATTGCAGTGGGGCATCCCGAGCTGAATCGGGGAGGATATCACAACTGCACCACTCTACCAGAAGCCAGGCCAGACGGCCGGCGACGAGGAGGGGCGGGACTTAACGATCCCTGAGGCTGGACCCGAGTTGAGATGCCCGGGCGTTCCTAAGTACTCCATCAGGCTGGAGATCAAGCCATACGTAGTTCTGCGAGTGCAGTTTAACGTCATGCAGGATGCAGAACCCCGTTTGGGGAGATCTTAGTTTAGGGTCGTAGAGCTCGGACCATAGGGGTAGATCTTAGTTTAAGGTCTTAGAGCTCGGACCATAAGGGGAGATCTTAGTTTAAGGTCTTAGAGCTCGGACCATAAGGGGAGATCTTAGTTTAAGGTCTTAGAGCTCGGACCATAAGGGGAGATCTTAGTTTAAGGTCTTAGAGCTCGGACCATAAGGACCTCAAAGTACGCCACATCGTGGTCCTATCCCCTGGATATGCGAAGATGCACTGAGGGATAGTGTCAAGAGTGTCGAGGTTTCGCCTGGTCAGAATGGGAGGTGGAAAATGTGAATCATGCGGCCATTCACTCAAGGACTGGGGGCACCGGAGTAACGATATGGGAGTACTGCCGACCGTGGTGGAAAAGCAGCATCAATATCGCACTAACCGTTGGTGGAATGAGGCAGAAAACGAGCATCGACCGCTCAATCGCAGGATTCATATCGATTTGCTGCCCGAGGCCATTGGGGGTACCGGCCCGAGTCGGTGGGAGAGCACTGAGGCATTGTGTCCGAACCGTTCACGGGGGCTCCACCCAGGGCGTGGATGATGGGTCCGAATGAAAGGGAGCACGAAGCCTGAAAAGTGGAAGGAACCTGACCAAGCTGAACCTGACCCTCCTGGCAATAAACCAGAGTACTCTTGACACCGGTGGACCACTGCAAGGGGTCGGGGAACACGCCTTGAGGGTGACCTGAAGGCGGCGGATTCCCCAGAGAAGGGGAAATCTCTAAGAGGTGGGGGGCTGGACCCGAAGTTTCAAACATCAGGGCGTTCCTACGTATCCCATAAGGATGGGAATCAAGACACACGTAGTTCTTGAAGCGCGGCGCGACACAATCGGGCACCAGCGCGGGGAAGAGTGCGGGTCTGACCCTCGCACACAGAAGGAGCGGCATTTGATATTTCTTGTTTGTCCTTAAAGATGAATGGTTTTTCTTCGTGCGGCGACATGCCTGTGATTGAGAAATCTCTGGCGTCGCCACAATAATCAAGCCACGGAAGGCATTGATGAATGGCGCGGTTATTAACCAGCGCCCAACATGAGTGTCCCCTGAGGAGGACATCACGATGCAGTGTCGTTTCTCGTCGGGCGGCCAAGACGATCACAGTTTACGGTCGTGTGGTAGGACCAGACAACACAGTTTAAGGTCGTGTGGTTCGGACCATGGAGGAATCCGCTTATCGCGGTACGGCGGACACGGCGGAGGTGGGAACATACCCAGCCCTGCGGTCACGCACGATTCCAGGAGAAGAGTCTTGGGATAGGGGTCTGCGTATGTCCATCACCCGAGGGGCAGAGATGCTAGCCTCCAGATATACTGGGCCCAGAACGCGATTGTTCGGGCGACTCCTTCCTCCTTATGGGGACGAAGGTCTAGCTACGCATGGCCCTTAGGGAGGATATCCGCATATATCCTTGGTGCTCAGATCATGGGAGCCTCGAACGACATCATTACCCTGGTTGGTCTGCCTAACGTGTAGAGGTGTACTGAAGGTCAGTATGAAGAGAGTGTCGAGATTCCACTACAACGCGCAAAGGCGGAGTGTGATGAGGACTGCGCAACCAATGTTCAGAGCCTGAAAGAGCCGACATGGCGATCAAGAATGTTGCTGACCATATTCGCAACACAACATCCGATCGCGTCAGCCTAAGACGGGGCAAGCAAACGAGCATCGACCGCTCAATCGCAGGATTCATATCGATTTGCGGCCCAAGACCCGCCGGTAAATTGACCCGGAGCGGTAGGAGAGCACTGAGGCATCGTACCCAAACCGCTAACGAGGATCCCTTTGAGTGAAGGCTCGAACAAGAGGAAGCGCGAGGCCTGACAAGCAATATAGGACTTGTCGGGATTGAATCTGACACTACGAGTCATAGACCGAAGTACCCAAAACATGTTAACGGATCACCGGGAAGGGTCGGAGGACTCACCCTGAGAGCAACCAAAAGAGGGCAGATCCCCGTGATCAACCAAGAGACGGGGCTGGACCTGAAACACAAGCGTCTAGGCGGTCCTACGTATCCCATAAGGATGGGAATCAAGCCAGACGTAGTTCTTGAGAGGCAGTTTAACGTCGTGCAGGACGATGAGAGGTGTGAGGTGGTCCCACACACGGGGGAGGCGTACGGCGCGGCCAGTAGACCAACGCGAATGAGGACATAATCCCCCGCTCACGTGATACGCCTCGCACAAAAAGGAGGGGAACTTGGGCCAGAGGCCCAACGCGGGATAGAGATTCCCGGGAAATGGGGCTGGGCCTGAATGTCCAGGCGGTCCTACGTATCCCATAAGGATGGGAATCAAGCCGCACGTAGTTCTTGAAGTGCAGTTTAACGTCATGCAGGACGAGAAAAGAAGGGGGGAGCAGAAGGCATCCCCAAACGTGGGGGGCGTACAGCGTGGCGAGCAAACCGACGTGAATGAGGGCATAGCCCCGCGTTCACACCATACGCCGCACACCCGGAGGCAACTGGACCAAGGGCCCGAGATGGGATGGAAATTCCCAAAGGATGGGGCTGGGCCTGAAACATGAATGTTCAGGCGGTCCTACGTATCCCATAAGGATGGGAATCAAGCCGCACGTAGTTCTTGAGGGGCAGTTTAACGTCATGCAGGACGATACGCTGGGCAGTTTAACGTCGTGCAGCTTGGACGTGGTGTAGTTTAGCGTCATGCAGGACGAGGCACTTGGCAGTTTAACGTCTTGCAGCGCGGACGAATGCTGAACAGTTTAACGTCTTGTAGCCTGGACGAATGCAGTTTAACGTCGTGCAGGACGTATGCTGAACAGTTTAACGTCTTGTAGCTTGGACGAATGATGCTTGGCAGTTTAATGTCTTGCCGCGCGGACGTATGCAGTTTAACGTCGTGAAGGACGTATGCTGAATAGTTTAACGTCTTGTAGCTTGGACAAATGATGCTTGGCAGTTTAACGTCTTGTCGCGCGGACGTATGCAGTTTAACGTCGTGCAGGACGTTGGCACGCTCAGACAAAGTACTGCTTGAGGAACCTAGCGTTGGTGGGAGGAGTGACACACTCACCATCCATAGTCTCCAGGGAGTACGCGCCATTGGGATAGACCTTGTGGACAACAAAAGGTCCCTCCCACTTGGGCTCCAACTTGGGCGGCTTCCTGCCGGGGATCATCGGTGCTCTTAGGGCTAGCACTAGATCACCCTGCAGGAAGGAGCGGAGGCGAACCTTCTTATTGAAAGCTCGAGCCATTCTGCTTTGATGCCTCTCCAAGTTGTGCAAAGCGCGAAGTCTATTCTCATCCAGTGCTTCCAACTTGACTAGACGGGCTTCAGCAACTCTGTCCGGCGCTTTCTGGTCGTAGACCGCAGTGCGCAAGGACGACAACTGGATCTCAATGGGCAGGACGGCCTCAGCTCCATACACCAGGGAATAAGGGGTCATCTGGGTGGAATTGCGAGTCGTCGTCCGATAAGCCCAGAGGGCGTTGGGGAGCTTGTCCGGCCAACTCTTCTTGTTCTGACCAACCATCTTTTGCAGAATGTTCGAGAGGGTTTTGTTAAACGCCTCGATCTGTCCATTCGCCTGCGCATGATAGCGAGATGTATGGTTCGAGCGAATGTTATACTTGGCGTACAACTTCTTCAACTCGGCTGCCCGGAAATTGGTTCCGTTATCCGTGAGGATAGCGTGAGGCACTCCAAATCGATAGATGATGTTGGAGGTCACGAAGTCAGCGATCGAACAGGATTTGACCTCTCTGAGCGGAATCGCCTCCGCCCATTTGGAGAAGAAGTCCGTGGCGGTCAGAATGAACCGGCACTGGCGAGCTGTCGCCGGCGGGTAGGGTCCCACAACGTCCATCCCCCAGACTGCAAAGGGCCAAGAATACCTGGTGGTATGGAGAGGCTCCGGCAGCCAATGCACAAAGTTCGCATGAACCTGGCACGCATGGCACCTCCTGGCATACTCGATGCAGTCATGGATCATGGAGGGCCAGAAGTATCCCAACCTCCGAATCTGGTGGGACAGCTTCGGTCCAGTTTGGTGGGCGCCACATGAACCAGCATGAACCTCTTGCATGACTCGTGGGATCTCAACTCCCTGAAGGCAACGGAGGAGAACACCATCAAACTCGTGTTTGTAGAGGATCTGCTCCAGGCCAGGACTGCTCTGGAGGACAAACTACGATGTGCGGCGTCGAACTCGCTCGCGCTCGGCCCGATCCGATGGAAGAATGCCATGTTGGAGGTACTCAACCAAAGGCGTCCTCCAATCACGGGCTGATCCGACTGTCATACCTGGGGTACTCGGGGCTCCGAGCATAGGGGCAACCGTGGTGAGATTACTTACCAACGGGCCGCGATCTTCTTCCGGGATAATGGGAGCGATGAGCCTGCGCCACGTCACGCGGACGATCAGGTTGTCCTGTTCAGGCTCTGCAAGTGACGCAGCAAGGCTGGCCAAGGCATCTGCTCGACCGTTCTGCGACCGGGGAATATGGACAATTTCTGGCCGAGAAGGGAACCGAGCCATCAGAAGGAGGGTGCACTCCAACAATGGCACAAGTTCCGGCTTCCTGACAACATAGTCTCCATTGATCTGCTTAACGACCAACTCGGAGTCCCCTTTCACGCACAGACGGGGCACGTCGATCTCGAGAGCTAACTCGAGGCCGGTGATGAGGGCATGGTATTCCGCCTCATTGTTGGTACAGCCCTCTGACAACAGGAACGAGTATGGCATCACGGCTCGCTCCGGGGTAATGAAGACGATACCCAAGCCCACTCTGTTGAGCTTAGGATTATCGAGTCTTCTACCGGTGGGGCTCCGGGAGGCACCGTCAAAGTGTATCTGCCAGCATGGATCGGCTCGATCAACCGAGAGAATGGTCTCATCAGGAAAGCCTAGATCCAGCGGCTGATCCGCGGAGGTCGGGTGAGCTGCCAGAAATTCTGCCAATGCTTGCCCTTTGATGGCCTTCTGAGACACATACCTGATGTCGAACTGCTGGAGAATCACAGCCCACCGTGCTAGACGGCCAGTCAACATAGGCCGGCTCAGGATATATTTCAACGGGTCTACCCGAGAAACCAACTGTACCTCATGGTGCTGCAAGTAGTGCCGTAATTTCTGTACGGAAAATACGAGCGCCAGGCAGCTCTTCTCGATGGGGGAATACCTAACTTCCGCATCGAGGAGCATGCGACTGAGGTAATAGAGGCTATTCTCTGTTCCCTCGTTGTTCTTCTGGGCGAGAAGGGCACCCAGGGACCGTTCCAGGGCGGTCACATAGAGGACCAGCGGCTTCCCGGATACGGGCGGCATCAGGACCGGAGGTTGAAGCAGGTACTGCTTGATTTCCTCGAAAGCGGTCTGACACTCTTTATCCCATACATAGGTGGCACCTTTCTTCATGAGCCGAGAAAAGGGCTTACACTTGCCGGCCAGATTCGCGATGAATCGGCGTATATAGGCTAAGTGGCCTTGGAACCCTTGCAGTTCCTAGACGGTACCTGGGGGAGGCATTTGGCTAATCGCCCTGATTTTCTCTGGGTCGATCTCAATACCCCGGTATCTTACCACAAATCCAAGGAACTTTCCGGAGGTGACCCCAAAGGCACACTTCAACGGGTTCGTCTTCAGGCAGCGAGACCGGAGGAAGCCGAACACTTTCTCAAGATCTTTGAGATGGTCCTGACGCTGGCGCGATTTGACCACCAAGTCGTCGACGTAGCATTCCACCAGTGTGCCGAGGATTGGCTTGAATATGCGGTGCATCGCCCGTTGATAGGTGGCACCTGCATTCTTCAGGCCGAAAGGCATGACCCGGTAGCAAAAGGTACTTTGGGGCGCCCTGAAGGCAGTGAACTCCTCATCCTCAGGGGCCATCCGGATTTGGTTGTATCCGGAGTATCCATCCATGAAGGAGAGGGCTTGGAACCCTGTCGTGGCGTCGATCAACAGCTCTGTCACTGGAAGGGGAAAATCATCCTTCGGACAGTGGCGGTTGAGATCGCGGAAGTCGATGCAGACTCTGATCTGCCCGTTCTTCTTCCTGACCGGCACAATGTTGGCCAGCCATTTGGGGTACTGAACTTCCCTCACGAAGTTGGCTTTGATAAGCTTGTCAACTTCGGCCTCAACCATGGCACCGTGGGATGGGTGCATCTTCCTGGGAGGCTGCTTGAACCCGCGATGGTTCGCCGGGAGACCAAGGCGGTGGACGACTACCTGAGGATCTAGCCCCGACATCTCGTCATAGCCCCAAGCGAACACATCACGGTGCTGCTTGAGAAAGTCCACGTACTGCTGCCGCTCCTCAGAGGGCATGGCGGCACTGACCAATGTGGGTCTTGGATCGGCCTCAATTCCAAGGTTCACCTGTATTAACTCATCGACCGTGGCGGGGACGCCCTCCTCAAAGGCTGGGGGTGCATCTTCCACGTCCTCTCCACTCGGGGAGGGATCGTCCACGGGAGAGACTGCGTTGGAAACTGCATTGGGGCTACCAGATCCTGCTGGGCCACTGGTGCTGGCGCGGGCGGTCGCGGTCATCTCATCAGGAGACTCGCGGGCCGTCGAGACCATGGCGACGTCCAACCGGTGAATCGGGAGGACGTAAGCGTCATCCAGACTTGCCCAGGGATCACTTGCAACAGCGACAGGCTCAACCTCACCTGCCAGGATCTGCTTATCCTTGCTCTTGTAATAGTCCGCGTCCAGATAGCGAGCTTTACATGAGGCAAAAGGAGAGGCATCTCCTTGAAGCACGCCTACTCGACCATTAAGGGAGTATTTGAGGCATTGGTGGTATGACGAGGGAACCGCCGCGTGAAGGTGGAGCCATGGCCTGCCCATCAATGCGTTGTACGCAGTGTCCTGAGAGACTACCATGAATTCGGTGTTGGCAACCAAGTCACCGAACTGGGTCTTCAAATGTATCTTGCCGACCGGGGTTTGCTTGGTGCGGTCGTACCCCTGGATCCTGAGGTCGGAGGGAATCAAGTCATCCTCAGACAACCCCAATCTCCGGAGCGTCCGAGTTGGAATCAGGTTAATCCCGGACCCCGTGTCAACAAGACAGTGCCGGACTTCAAGGCCATTGAACTGGCCAGTGACATACAGCGGACGAATATGTCCCTGTATAGGAGGGTCTTCATCCTTACCAGAGAACGAGATAACTGCCTGACATTCGGCGTCCTCGATCGTTTCGGCGTGAAAGGCCTCTGCAGCCGCAACCTCTGTCTCAAACTGGAGGGGGTTTTTCAGGGCTTCAGCGAGTGCCTCGCGCATCTCGGATGACATGCGCAGAGCCTCAAGGATGGAGAGCCTTGCTGGGATGTCGGCCAAGTGCTTCAGGACATCATACTTTTTGGCCAAGCGCGAGCCCCTGGTTGCAGGAGGTTGCTCTGCGGTTGGCGGCATGATGGGCCTTGCCGGTTGGATCGGCGGCCGACTGGTACTTGGCGCATCTCGCTGTTCACTGGCTGCAGTCTGGGAAATGGTCACCGTACTGGAGTCAGGAGGCCGGGATGGACTCGTGGCAGGGCGGAGCTGGTCGCGACGCGGCTGAGGCGGTTCTGCCTGGTCCCACACCACAAACAGCGGCGGAGGCGAATCCGTCATCCCCGAATGGGGGGGCGGCGCACGTTGTGCTCGGTTTTGAGCCTACTGCCTAGTCTCAGTGGCGTGCACGGCCTGGCTGGAGGTACCAACGGCTATGCCCCGGCGACTCCTGCTGCTGCGGTTCTTCCGACGGTGGCGACGACCGGGGACACTAGGGAGGTCCACCTGGTGTTCTTCAACGTCGGGAACCGAAAAGGGATTTACCAGCTCGACGGTGTTAACCGAAGCGTACCCAATACCGTCATCGGACGAATCATCCATCACCAGGCGGATCCGAGGAGGGACCCCCATCTCCGGGGGCATGAAATCGCCGAGAGTGCGGGATAGTGGCGGAACCGGCGGGGCGCGCTCTTCCTTCTTGCGCTGCCGCCGTTTGCTCCTCTTGGAAGAGGCAGGCTGGGACGACGATGCCGAAGCAGCACCCGCAGATTCTGGGGGCTCAGGATGATTCAAGCGCGCACGGATGATTCCATGGGCGCGAATGGCCGTCTTGCGGGCCATCCAGTTATTATACTTCTGGGATCCGCGGTTGGAGACCAGCTGCCATTCGTCCTCGTTGCCACTATCGTCATCTGATCCCACCAACACGCCCGCCACTTGTGCTGGAGCTGGGCCCAACCTGATTACATTGTTGTTAATCTGGTCTTGGAGCCAATCCTTAAACACATAGCACCGCTGGATGGTGTGCCCCAGGGACCGATGGTAGGGGCAGTAGCGGGGGTTATTCGTAAGATGTGCCTCCTCTGGCTTCCAACACTCAGGCAGTCTCACAATCCTCTGCTCCAGGGCGCTCCGGAAATAACCGGGGACCTGATCCTCGTGGAATGAGTAAGTCAGGTGTCGCGGGCCCCTGGGAGCGTGGTCTTGTCGAGGGGCTGGAGGGGCCGGCCGAGGAGGTGGACCCTGATTATCTCGCCTGGGTTGCGGCGGTACATTACGCGGAGGGGCCGGCCGGTTCTGAGGCTGCCGCTGCTGGGCCGGGAACTGAGCCCGTGGAGGCGGATTCCTGTGAGGCTGTGGAGCTGGCCTCGCCGGCAGCAGCTCCAACGGCCTGGGGGCCTCTATCTGGGCAACAGCAGCGGGCTCAGCCCTGCTGACTCTCCTTGCAGGAATCATAGGAGGCAGCGAGTGTGCCTGGCTGGCCTGTTGCAGGGCTTCCTCAAGACGTTGAGCTTTGTCTGAGAAGTCCCTGAACCCTCCGGGGTAATTCTGAGTGATCAGGGAAGGGACCAGCTCGGTATTGACGTTCCCGACGCACATTGTCAGCAACTGCTCCTGAGTCAATGGCATGTCAAGGGAATACGTGAGACCCTTCCATCGGGCGACGAAGTCCGCGACTCGCTCATCAGGCCTCTGTTTTCACTTGAAGAGGTCTGCGATACTTGTCTTCCGGGTCGTGGAACTGAACTGGTAGAGGAACTGTCTACGGAGGTCCTCCCAGCTGGTTACCGACCCGACGGGGAGCTGGCTGTACCAGACAAATGCTGGCCCTTCCAGTGTCTGAACAAAGCAGCGAAGCTTAGCGGCCTCTTGCTGCACCAGAGTCCCCAACATAGGCCCGCACCTCGAGTTGAAGTGGGCTAAATGCTGTGGCGGATCTCCAGTCAAGTTGAAGGGAGCGAAAGTGGGATTCCCGAATCCTGGAGGCGCCGGCATGTCATCCAACCATGCTGGGTATGGCTTGCCGTCCGGTGGGATCGCCACCTGCCGAGTCTCCAAGGCCTCCAAGCGGGCAATGAGTGCCGCCATCGGATCATCCAGACATGGGTTCCAGTCCTAGCGAGGATCTCTAACCATGAGCGCATTGCACGGCCCTTCAATCGGGTCGTCGACCGGGTCGTCGAACTCGGCAGCTCGTGGGATGGCGGGCGGAGCGGCCCTTGGGGCAGCGGGAGGAATCCGAGCGGGGTCTCTCAGGTAGTCACGCCGCTCGAGAGGGTGTGGCGAAACATACTGCGCCCTCTTGCCGTAGGCAATGGCCTCTCTCCTGTCGGCGAACACGGCGTAATCACGGTTGCCCGGGAGAGTCTCGTCGAGGAGCGGTTGTCCCGGTCCCTGCTGTCCTGGCCTTGGATCACCGTAGTCAGGCCGTCGTTCTGCAGCGCACTCGGCGAGGAGCTGGTCAACCAGCTTCTTCTGTTCGGCGAGATGCTGACGTAGCGTAGCCTTCTCGGGATCCTCCTCTGCCCTCTGCATGGAGGCAGATGGGTCGGCGGGCTTTATAGCCTCGCTGTGCTCTTTTCCTTTGCTGACGTTTCGGCTCAACGTCAGTGCTTCAGTGGGTGCGGGGAGCCCCAGGAGGTTCCTCTGATGACGAGTGACTCTCACCGATGGCTCTGACGACGGCTTGTCTTCGGGGGGGAAGCCCCCGTCGAGAAGTTCCAAGTCGTTCCCCTCTCCCGACAGGTCAGCCATATTGACCGTTTCTGTCCCTGGGGATATACCCTTAGGGCCACCCAGCGAATCGGGCTGTCGGCGAATCACACTGAAGCGTAGGGCAGCGTACTGCCCCCATCCACGGATATACACGTGGGGAGTGGCTTCCTCGATAACTTTGTGGAGTACTTGAAAACACTCAACGCATCGTTGTTGGAGGGCCTCGTGGTGCTCAAATGACCCGGGGTGCCGAACCGCGGGGAGCATGGCCAGGTCAATTTGACGGCACTACTCACCAATATCCTCCAGGTGCGCTTGACTCCCGGGGTATGGCATTTGTAGGCGGTGAAGACAGGAGCGAGTCTCCCGGAGAGTTCGGCGGAAGCATTCGAACTCATCCGGGGTGAGCGATTCGGGTGCATCAAAGCCCGGTCCTGCGACTGGCCAAAACTTCTCAGGGAAGTGGACCTCTGCAAGGACGGTCCAGAAGCTCCACGACTCAAACTCGGGACCCAGATCTCCTTGGTCCTCTTCAATGGCTGGGAACGGACGGGGAACCGGCAGTGGTGCCGAGGCGGGTCGCCGGGCTGACGGGCTGGCCGGCGGTGAATACGGCGAACAGGCCGATTGGCCTCCATAACCCGGGCCACCCTTTGAGGGTGGCGGTGCCCTGGCTACCACATCACGATAGGACGGGCCGGCGAGCGAACATCCTGCCGTAGCATCGGTGCTCGCCGAGGGTGCACTAGATCGTGGTTCGACCGTCGGTCCCCAGAAAAAGTCTCCGGCTTCTCCGATCGAGACGGAAGGCACTTCCGGAGGGGCCGGTACCAACCGCAAGCTTGATCCTTGGGGGTCTACCAGGCCCTCGTTACTCCAGATATACCTTCGGAGAGAAGCAGGGATCACATCGATCTCGCTCTCGGGGAGCACGAGGCTGACGTGCCGCATTCCTATCCCTGCCCTTGACTGGCGGGATTGGGGAAAGGGCTATGTCGCCGAATCGTACTCCGCCTCTGAATTAGAGAAGCGAACTGGTCGGATCTCTGTCCGGAATTCCGTAACATTCTTCCCTCGGCGTCGACGCCTTGCCTTCATGCCCCTGGGTGGTTCTTCGGGGCAGGGCTGATCTCTGTCCTGGCGTCCTCCGGCCGCACTGGTGCTGGGGCCAAGAGGACTAGAAACCAAGGTGCGAGGGGCACCGGGACAGATATCAAAGGGGACGCGGGGAGAGATGATTCCGGGCAGGCCTCCGGGCCGGGATCGGAAGGTGGGATGACCCATGCCTCCTGGATCGGCCACACGGAGTAGATCCTGCTGGTGAATAGCGCTACCGCGAGGTGGTCCGCGGTGGCTACTGCCTGTACCAGCAACCGGGAGAGTCAACCCAACCTGCCTTTGGGGCGGTCGGGGCCTCGATCCGGGTCAGGCATAGAAGTTCCCCTGCTCAGGATGCGCAGGGGCCTGGCGACTGGAGCCAACAATGGCTTGGGCCAATGCGGCCGCTGTTGCTAGGTCCCCAAGGTGGGCATCCTCTTCCGCTCGTGCCCGACGTTGGCGTCAGGACAGACGAGTCGGGATGAGTGGCGCGGGCAGGTGGAGAGCCCTCTCTTCGACTTGAGAGGCCTGGCAGCGGTGTCGCCGTGGCCTGGCGGGAGTCCTTACCGTAGATCCCTGGAGCAAATCCTGGATAGGGTGATCCCGGGCATCTTCCACCTCATCCGCATAGGGAAGGGAACTGTTAGAGCGCTCCGGGGATAAGCTCCCGAAGCGGTTGGACGTTGAGGTAGGCAGCGGTGCCTCCCTGCGCGGCCCTCGGGGGCGGCGGTGGTGGCGAGGTGCAGCCTCCTCAAGGTCTAGGCGAGCCATGTCCCTAGTGGGGATGACTCCCTCTTCCTCATATCTCCGCACCAGGGTGTTGATCACCCTTCTCTGGATGACCTCCGAGGGGGAGAGAGGGCGTGGTCTTCCCGCAATTGCGGCTGCTGGGACGGATGTGGAACGGGCGGGACCGCGCGGAGTAGCCGCGTCGGTGTTTCCCCTACCCCTGCGCCAGTGGGCGGGTGGCGATCGGGCACTGGATCGGGCGACCTGATTTCTGAAAGCAGGGAGAAGGACCCATTAACACTGACAGGAAAAAGGAATCGACAACCAACCATTAGCGCCACGACGCCTTCCGTGGGGGGAACCCAGGCCCTCGACGTTGCGAGACGGAGTGCCCGATGTCCCTTCCCCAGCCCCTGGCGGGTAATACTGAATGCTTGGCCGGGCAACACGCCGGTCTTCCAACACCTCTGAAAGCCATCGGTCTTCGTATCGAGGAGAAGAGATTCACGTCGGGTTCACCATTTTTCTGTTTCGGTGCGGATGTGCGTCGGGTTACGTTGTTCCGCCAGGACGCGTTCGCGCGTGCACCCGTCAACCCGAGGGGATGGGCGCGCGGCTTGTGGTCCCGCAGTCCCGCTTTCCAAAGGCGGGCGGCATCCGTCCCTTATTCAGGGGCGTCTGCTCCTTGATCGAAACCGGGATGATGGGATGTCGGCTCCTCCTTCCTTGGACGTCTCCTCGGAACTCGTCGCCTAATCTGGGTCTCCCTCATAGATTTAAGAATGTTCGTGAATCTCGTTCCCGGCGCCATATCTTCATGGACACCGGTTAATTACGCTGCTTCCGCCCGGACGCTCCAAGGAGTCTGGTCGGGGCAGCAACCTGCGGTGAGAAGGCCGGGTGGCTCTGGGTGCTGGGGGCGTGTCGTAACACTGCGGCTCTGCATGTCTGTCTTCCGTCCCTAATAGGGCTTCTCGAAGGCATGATGACCTGAGGCATCCCGCACTGGGTGCGGGGAACTGTGTCACCCGAGGTTTTCCTCGGCTTCCCATGTTTAACACGGGGTATGCCGCGAGTTTAACGTCCAGCGGGGATGGCATCGGACCGATCAACACGAAAAGTGGATCAGATGAAAGAACCCCTTGCGGGGAACCTCCGACGCTGGGGCCAGCGCATGGGCGGCTTCCCAGGTGATGTGGAGTGGAGAGAAGTGGCATGACCCCACCGGGATGTGGCGGCCCGGGTAAGGATCAGGATGGATGATAGAGTGAAGAGCTTGGACCCCGTAGGGGCTTCCTACGTACCGCGCGTTAGCACAGATCAAAGTCAACGTAGTTTGGGTATACAGTTTAACGTCATGCTGGACGTCGGCAAGCCGACTCACGAAGGGGTCGAGGCCGCCGGGCGGAGGATTGAACCGAACCACCTCGCACAGAGGGGGATGGAACGGCCGGGTGGATCACAGTTTCACGTCATGCTGGACGATAAAAGGAGAAATGGAAAAAGAGGTTGTGGGGAGGCACAGTGGAGATACACACGGGCAGTCTCCCACAGGGGCGCATTCATAGGTGAATCGACGCAAGCGTGAACCCTGGAGGGGTCCACTGATGGACGAACCGACGTGAATACGACCGGGACGACCAGGTGGTGGGCTTGAACCTCAGGGAGGCTTTCTACGTACCCTGTTTAGAAGACAGGGATCAAAGTCCACGTAGTTCATTCTGTCAGGACTTACGCACTTGAGGCAGCCCGGATGCGGCAAAACTCAGTTGGAAGGGACTTGGACCGAAAGTAGGAGACACCTCGATCCCAGTCACACCCTCTACTGGCTTTGGCAGTGGGGGAGCGCAATGGAGATACACATGTGCAGCCCCCCCACAAGAAACTAGGGGTTTGTAATACCCTACCCCCGTAGGGAAAAGCCGCTCCCATTAAATCGTCCCTAAAGAGGGGCAATCCCGACATCCCTGCAGAGACGAGCGGGTGGGGGCCACATCCAAACCGGGGGGGACCCTGCGTGCGAGGCACAGGATCGGGTGATGCAGACGGTTTAGCGTCTTGCCAGACGAAGTACAGTTTAACGTCGTGTGTTGAGGACGAAGCGGACGGTTTAACATCTTGCCGGACGAAGTACAGTTTAACGTCGTGTGTTGAGGACGAAGCGGACGGTTTAACGTCTTGCCGGACGAAGTACAGTTTAACGTCGTGTGCTGAGGACGAGGGTGCTTGGCAGTTTAACGTCTTACAGCACAGACGATAGGGGCTAGGCAGTTTAGCGTCGTGCAGCTTGGACGTAGTACAGTTTAACGTCATGTTGGATGGATGCAGTTTAGCGTCATGCGGGACGAATGTGCAGTTTAACGTCATGCTGGACAAATGTCCAGTTTAACGTCATGCTGGACGTATGTGAAGTTTAACGTCATGCGGGACGATGGATTGCCGCTGATGGGTCCGTGTCACTTCGCGCGAGCCTGGAGGGCCGCACGGGAAGACAACGCACGGTGCGGGCACCCAGGATGAAAACCATTGGGCGCCACGCATGCGGGTACCCTCAGGGGGTCAAGGGGGGTGACCCTGGCGGATTGCGCGCAAAAGAGGAGCTTTGCGCGCAAAATGGCGGCCTGGCGCGCAATCGGGCCAGCGCTTTGCGCGCAGATGATTGAGATTGCGCGCACCGGGCTTCGGACAGCTCACGGGGGCAACGACTCATTCTCTAACGAACGGCCACTTTGAAGAGGGGGGTGCGCGCAATCGGGCTGGATTGCGCGCACCCGGGGGCAATTGCGCGTAAGAGGCTTCTTTTGCGCGCAAAGGCCTTCGGGTTAAGGATTATTCAAAGGAAAGGAGCCAAGGGGATTGCGCGCGAAGGCGAACCCCAAGGCTCAATTGCGCGAAGGAAAGGAGGTTACCTGAAGATCGGCATTGCGCGCGGAAGGGGTTGGATTGCGCGAACGAGCGACGCTTCGGATTCTGGCAACCTTCAAAACGTCGGGGGTCGCCTTATATTTATAGGCAACCCCAGGCACGGAATCCGGTCTCGGGCGCGGAATTCCCTTCGCGGGCGCGAAATCAGGACCCGGCGCGCAAGGGAGCCGCGCAGGCCACGGGCGCGCAAAATAGCGCGCCGGCCCAGCGCATTGCGCGCATCCCGGGAGGATTGCGCGCCGCGACTCAACTTTGTGCGCGGGCCTCTGAAATTTCGCGCAAGTCCTCCGGGCCCTCCGGAACGTGCCTCTGACTTCAAATATCACTTCGCTTTCCGCATCCGGAGCTTCGTTTGGGAGCAACGGACTCTTCCGGCGTCTACACCCCCTTTCAAGGGTGAGGGGGAACCCTTACAAGACCCATAGGCTTAGATATTACAAGTACCATAGGCTTATGAGATTACATGACCTGAAGGTCATAGGTAATTCAACCGGACTATCTACATGGAACTGCCCCTCCCCAGCATCTGCATCATGATAGTAGTGATCCACCTTTGCATGGTTGTCTAGCTAGGCTTCTCATGAAAGAACAAGATTGTATCGAAGGCATATCCATACCCTCTCATTCAGAAAAATCCATTTGGATCTGCTCTGGTGAGTGCACTTGCTTTGGATCCTCCTTTGGGGTCTCTCCTTTTTTGTAGACTCTTTTGGGGCAACTGCACTGATCATGTGGCCTGAAGGCCTCGAGTTGGCCTAAAGGCCTTAAAGGTGGCCCGAAATCCTTACTGACCCGAAGGCCTAGGTGGCCAAAAGACCTTAAGGACTCCAATCCCAAACTGGTGGCCCAAGGTGAATAGTTTCTGCTGCTACAATACTGAATAGTTCCTACTACAGTAACTACTACAGTGTCTGCTATAGTAACCGCACAGTACTGCTATAGTGCCTACTACAGTACCACAATTATGCCTCCTCTTGGATTCAAACCTAGGTCTCATGGATTCACTTAAGGAGTCCCCACCAACTGGGCTAAGGCTCATGTTCCTTCTGAGTACTGCCTTATTTACTGCTTCCTTTCTTGCTTATTTCCTACCATATGTATTCACGGACTATTAGGTACATATCTCATGGTGGTTTCCTACTGGTATTTAGTCTCACAACATGTTTGGGACATGGATTTGGGCCCAAATAGATTATATTTTTTAGGTATAGATAAGGGAAAACACCTTTCTACTTCTGGTACTTGACTTATTTGGAGCTAGAGAGCATGGGAACAACTTTGGCTTGCAATGCTGTGGAGTTGTTTACTATTTTTCTTGTACTTTGATTTAGTACTTCATTTCAGTATTGTGACTTGTTTGGCTACTTTCCTAGACTTACGTATCATGCGTCGTTATATATATTCTCTAGCTGCTTATTTCTTCAGTCTTCCACAATTTCTTTTTGTATGGAAATATTACTGCTTCAGCTATTGTTATCTATTTCTCATTCACTGTGTTACTCTGCCAATGAGGGAATAGTTTCCCCACTATCACACCCAAGGCCCTCTCTTCTAGTCGGTAGCCTCTGGCGTTTGGGGAAATGATCTTGAGTCCATGTGACCAACTGGGTATGGGGAGCCTCTGGGTGGATTCCAAAACCGGGATGTTATATAAAGCATTAATAAAAAATGAATTACACCACATTGTGGCGATGACATTCCACACACAAACACACACAAGTGATTTTTTCACTTTTCAATAGATGGAACAAAATAAAGGTAAATAATAATTCACCTTTACAGAATAATTATTATATAATACATATAATAAATATTTATTAAATCTATCCTTGTTACTATATAAGTTAATTTAAAAATGAAATACGAATCACATCGCTTCATGGTGGTGGTAGTTAACACATATGCACGAGTGATGTTATCATTTTTCAACAGATGGGATGGTAAAAATGTATATATGATATTATAATTATATAATAATAATTTTGTTATAAATATAATATATAAACATTAAATACATCAGAATAACTACCCATAAAGTATGGTGATAGAAAATTAATTGTATCTCTACATGGAGACGGTAGTCCATATGTACACATTAATGATTCTTTCATTTCCCATTTGATGTAAAATAGGTTTAAAATGTTTGTAAAATCATCATAATAATATCTTAGTATACTTATAATAATATATTCATCATTTTCTAATGGATATAATTTGTTTAGAGAAGGTGCAATAATAAATAAAACTGAAAGATCTCGTTTAATATTTATACCTATTCTTCGAGAGGGCTCATTTCGCATACACCTTTATCCTTGAAAGATTGGTCTTAAATGAAGAATAAGGGATCCAAGATGAATTAAAATAGTACAGGAGTGTTTTAGTTTAGGTATTAACTAATATATATGGCCAAATTATGTGAATACTGGAGGATAATTTGTGATTTTTTATAAGTGAGGGGAAAAACACACATGGAATTACTTAAAGGATTTCAATAATATAAAGTCACTTTCTTGTAAAAGTGAAACTAAATGTACACGTATTTGAATACTAGATAATATAGGGTATAAATATCTTTAAAAAAAATTAAACATGATTATGTGTCTTTATTACCATTATTTCTTATTTTCACCCCTCCATGAGTCTGTTTCAACCTTAAATGTGGTAACAAAACTTTATTGTTTTTATAATTCAATATAAACAAAAATTAATTTTACTATTCATAAGACGGCTGAAATTCTGCCGACTTACTTTCTAGAACCTGCCGACATGAGTACACAGCGTGTACTTAGGGGTACACAGTGTATACTTAGTTTTTCTTCTCTTCCTTGCTAACTTACCCACACACCATGTATATCTCTCATACACAACTAAACTACATGGCGTGTCTAAGTAGGACACGACGTGAACTTGGTTAAAAGATTCTACCCGTCTGACATGCCCACACACCATGTATGGCCTCCACATGGTCAATGGTACACGGCATGTTTAGTAACACTACACACTTTGTAGTAATAAATTTCTACACAATCATCACATGGCATGTACTCGGCAGCACAGGGTCGGTGCTCGCCCAATCCATACACGGCGTGTACTCTATAGTAAATGGTGTGTAGTCTGGAAATTTCCAGAAACTGCCAAATTTCTCCAGTTTTTTCAGGGATAATTCAAAATTCAAACAGGGTTGGGATTTTGACCCATTCTAAATCTCAGGTTCTTACAATCTCCCCACCTTAATATAGCTCATCCACAATCTATAAAATGAAACCTAGAGATGGCACTGAACATACGACCCCAATCAAAGTAACCCAGACTTCCTCGGTCTCAAAGGTTCTGGATAAATTCCCCTAGGGATCCCCACCTTAAGAATTTCCTAACTGAGTCTCAACATGACAAAACATAAAACTAACAAAGTTTCACTGACTTGTTTCCCGGACGCATAGTCCTTCCGTGATGTATCGTTACCCCTGCGCCTCATTGGTGCTCCTATGTCGTTCCCAACACCCAATATATCCCACAACGCATCGGTGTCCGCCTCCATGAGCTCCTGCATCCCATGGATGCTCAAAATGAACCCAGTGCCTAGCACCTCAAGTAACCTGCATCATCGATGCCTCGATGCCCAAGGCACCTCAAGTAACCTGCATCCTTGATGCCCCGAATTCTACGCATCCCATACATATATATATATATAAGTATATCACACACCCGATATGGTGCCAATATCACTGACTAGCATCTAGTTAGTCCACATAGATCATGTTCATCACGTGCACTCACAATGGACATGCCTCCACAGGTCATTCCAAAAATGAAACATGGAAAGTCATGGCCACACCCATGGTGTACCTCTAACCGACATCGGCTCACTAGCCTGCTCAGCCTATGGGAGCTCCATAACATGTACCTAGCCTGAATTATGGCTGGCTAATGTCTGACCTCCCTACAGTGCTGATCCAGCCACCAGCCACTAACCCCTCATCTAGATCACGCTGTCTCTGTCACGTCCTCCATGTGTAGTTAAACCTCGGGTACCCTCTCCTAGTAATGAACTTGAACCAACTCTAAATGTCACCATCTGTCCTGATCCCTGCCTGCTGACTATCTGAGAAGGATGCCTGAAAAACCTCTTAAGATGCCCGACCTGTCCACATGCCCGACACTCTTTTGATAGCCAACTGCACTAAGTTTGAACATGTCCTGGCTGTCCACACTGAAATAAAATCACTGAATAACTGCTACGAGGTTGTCTCAATGAGTCCTTGGCCTGACTAACCTGCTGAAAATCATCCATTACTCACTTACTGTTGTCTGAAACATCACCTGAAACTATTACCTGACAAACTTGGGGCCTATACCTCTTGTTTCCCTCCGCTATGAGCGCTTGATTCACCGCCGCTAAAAAAGAACCCAGCCTGAAGATATTCACCGGGATCCGAATGGCGTGTCATAAGCCAACCTCAAAGCGCCTCACCCTAGCCGCATCATCGCTTACCATACCAGGTGAAAAGCAAGACAACTCAGTGAAAGTAGCTGCATAGTCCATAAAAATCATGTCTCTGTGCTGAAGACTCAAGAACTCCCAAGCTCTCTCATCCCTCAATGTATCTAGGTAAAAGTGCTTGAAAAACCTATCGTCGAAGTCCTTCCATGCCAGTTCTTCGTGCATGTGAGCTTGAACCTGCACATCCCACCAACTCTTTGTCGGTCCTCACAACATGTATGTCACCAACTTGACCCTTCACCCCAGAGGCATCTTGAGCTGCTCGAAGACCATCTGCATACTTTCTATCCAGTTCTTAGCTGCATGTGGACCACCATCACCTTGAAAAAGTGGCGGGTGATATGACTAAAACTCCCATGTCAGATATTCCATAGATGTCTCTGTACCCTATGCGCCTCTGTCGATTCCCTACAAGACACATACCAGGATAGATCGGAGATTCTCATCGAGCCATGGTCCGAACACTGCCAAACCCAGCTGTTGTCCTACCTGCACTGGATCCTGAACCTGATCCTGTCCCTGAGCCTGTACTTGCGGCCCCTGCACTACCTGTACCAGATCCTAAACCTAATCCTATGGAACTATATCATCTCTCGCCTAACGCTACATCAATACGTATAAGGGGAACCCACTGAATACCATAAATGGTTAGACAACCCATATATATATATAACAATATATATTCAACGTAGACAATGAAATCAGTAAAAGTGAGCGCATAACTACTACCCTTACTCTCCCCCACTGCAACCCATGCCCCACAACATCCCAGCCTCGTGGCCTCCTTACCCATCCTTAACAGAGCCAAGTATCAAAAGTACCCCAGGTCATGCCCGTCCCAACAACCAACGTTGCCTCAAACCGATGACCGAGTCACCCAATCATGGGGATCAAAATCACCTAAATTGATAGTACCTGCCTGCTCGTACCAGAGCTAGACCCAAATACCCTGTCACATGCAATTCTACAATATATACAGCATGGCACACATATTACAATAACAATTAATTCTATCATGAATTTCACCTTTTCACCTTTCAATAATAAAAATCATGGAAATTGATATCATTCACATGTCATTATCACTTCACAAAGCATACGTGCAGTTATGAAATTGAAATACCCAAAAAATGTGCCTATCAAAATCCTCGAAAACAAGCCTTGACATTCCAGGCCAAGGTCCAATCCTCCCTCACCGCACTGGGTCAAGGGTCACATATCACAATCAGTAACATCACACACCAAGTGAGACACCAAGGTGGAAATCATATAAAATATAGTCTGAGCAAAAAGAAAACAGCACTTCCCACCTAAGGTAACTTGTTCCATCCCTTGTACCTGGGGCTGCAGGCACCCAATCACAAGCTAGAAACCAAGTTCCAGTAACAACCTATCTCCAGTCTACCATATCCAAAAAAGTGAAACTAGCTGAAATAAAAGGGAAGCCTCGGTATCATTAGTACCTAGAAAAACATTACTACTAAATCCTTGTTAAGAACACCTCTGATACCACTTTGTAATGACCAGTACCCAAACAGCCACCCGAACAGTGCCAAACGGGTCAGGTGCTACTACCTTAGGCGCACCTCCCCGAACGCCAAAGGCTGCTGACTAGTAGTGAGGGTCTTATAGGTATAGTGATGAGGATATACCCTCTCGGAGGATAATAATAATGGTAATGGTCCAAGTATAATAATAAAGATGTAGTTGAATAAACGACTCAACTGACTCGAACCAGAACTGCAGATCGGAAGCACATTCAATATCAATAAATAGCGGAAGAAATAAATATGAACAACTGTAGCAGAAATAAACACAACATCATGCTGATCACTTGTAACAACTACTAAATGAAAAAACATACATCCAAAGTAGTTCATACATATCTAAATATAAAGGGCGCCAATGGCTAACCAACTGTAGCTACAAACAAGCATACTGATACAGGAAAGTACACAAAACATAGTAAACTTCAGCTAGTAAAGACCTCAATGTCCATACCATCTCCATACAATAGCTAATACAACCAAGCTCCTGAAATTGGCCTCTTTCCAGCACGTAAATCCATAAAGTCTGCACGCTTTCTGAAGGGCCCATGTAGGGTGTGAGATAAATCTCAGTAGGATAACACCCAATGATGCGTACCTAATATAAGCTTTTAATAAGACATGCATTTATAAAGAAATTAGTAAACAGAACGATGCAAAAATAAACACCAACACCACTGGTGCTCAGCATCCACCATGGAGTGTCACCTGCTTTGGCCAACGCTGGAATCTCTGTCATGTAACGCGGCACCATGTGCCCCTTAACACCGTGTGTCTCAAGTACTGATGTCCCGAAGGAACGCCTGATAAACCGTAACTTGGAGGAACAACGATGCCTTTCGTCAATAAGTAACTGAAGGGACAATGATGTATTCCCTCAAAATAAGTAGTCGGAGGGACAACGATGTCTGCCCTCAAAATAAGGTATCCTGAGGGACAGTGATATCTTCTCTCAAATAATGGTGAGCCTTTTCCCCTGACTTGATAGCCTCAATTCTATCCCCTAAAGTCTTATCACCTTTCACGTGGCTTCCTATGGTAAGCACCCCCAAACCAAAAGTACCTAAATCGCAACTAACGGGGGCCTCTACCCACACGAGTGTTCAAAACCACCTCATCACGGAGTCTCTCTATGTGCACACTACTCAAAGTTTCCGGGTGAGCGATAATCACAAAAATATTACCCAAGCCACAACACCTCTGACACCTCATGTCCCTACGACCATGTCACTCAAGTCTGATGGCCTTGTGATCCTAGTAACTCGGGTCATGCCCATCCTGACAGTCATCTTGCCTCAAACCGACGCTAATGACACCCAATCTCATGGTCAGAACCACCCAACGTAACTTGGTCCAATACCAACCAAATCAGCATCAATCAAGAATATCTGGGTCATTCCCAACACAACCAAAAGGGTTCCAGCATATTCAATTCAGCATTTACATATATACACATTTAAAAAAACACAATAATAGGGAAAACAATCTAAACAGTTGAATTTCACTAGCCCAGCAGTTATATAACAACAGAACTGAGGTCTCTAAAGCCACTAACAAGTCATATAAAGGTTCAATAAACTAAAATCAATAGTTTAGAAAAATATAATTCAATTAATACCATTTTGGTGCCCCCGACCAAAATGCCCCAATGAAAAACGACCACTCACCCGACCCCACTCAAGAAACACAGTTAACAGGGCATACCCAAGGGAATCCCATAGGTCAATAAACAATGTAATATGCAATATCAGATAAAACTAGGTCCTGCTCAAAATACCTAAAAACATGCTGAAGGTCGTATCACCCAAATGACCACGAAAACACAAAAAGATGTATGCACCACCTACCTGAGACTCTTACAATGCTACTCCTCCGATAAGAGCATCCAATTAGGTAAAAATGTGGTAGATATATAAAAGAATCAAAACCTATCAAACCCCAATAACTCGTTCTAGAATAGAAATTATGAAGAACAGCTCAAGAGGAATCAAGGCCTTACCGAGGGGGTTCCAACAGATCGACTGTTGTTCGAATCGGGTCTCAGACGAAGGAACGGGTGGGGATTGAAGTCCCGACCGACTATCCCCGCTCAACCCGTTGAAAGTATTGAGGTTCTGCCTCAATACAAGGCCACTTCCCATTTTAGTGAAAAAAATATACTACATGGCGTGTACTTTAAGTACACGGCATGTACTTTAAGTACACGGTGTGTACTTTAAGTACACGGTGTGTATCATTTTACTGTTCATATGATGGCTGAAATTTTGTCGAATTACTTTCCATAACCTTCCAACATGAGTACATGGTGTGTACCTAGGGGTACACATCATGTACTTAGTTTTTCTTCTCTTCCTCATCGACTTACCAACACGCCATGTATATCCTTCATACACAGCTAGACTACATGGCGTGTCCAATTAGGACACAGCATATACTTGGTTAAACGATTCTACCCGTCCAACACACCCACATGCCATGTGTGTCTTCCACATGGTCAATGGTGCATGGTGTGTTTAGTAACACTACACACCGTGTAGTAAGAAATTTCTACACGGTCATCACACGACATGTACTTGGCAGCACACGGTCGGTGCTCTCCCAAACCATACACGGTGTGTACTCTATAGTACACGACGTGTAGTCTGAATTTTTCCAAAAACTGCCCAATTACCCCGGTTTTCTCATGGATAAGTCAAATTTCATATAGGGTCGGGATTTTGACCCATTCTAAAAACCCAGGTTCATACAACCAGTGGGTAAAATTTTGAACATAAAGAAGAAAGTTTAGTTAAATAGTCTAAAAAATCAAGTATACATTTAGGGTCACTTGAAATCTAAAAGTGTTATTAGGAAAAAGGAGTGATAATTCCATAATATGGGAAAATTTGGGATACCTAAAGGAGTTTTTGAAATGATTTGTAATGGCCATGTTAAGTATGAGTGTTATAAAAATTAATTCTGTAGATTTAAAGGGTAGGTGATACCAATTATATGTTTTATAAGTGTTGTAAATATATAGGAGTTTAAAATCAAGGAAATAATTAATCGATCTTGTATTTTTTATTCAAATGATGAAACAAAAAAAGTTTCTACATGAAAGGTTTAAATATAAAAGATTTTATCCATCTTAGATGGATCTAAATAAAGGATGTGTATAGCTATATCAATTCACTTATATAATAAGAGGCGTTTTTTGATAACAAATTTTTTTTATAAATAATATTAGATAAATAATTAAATATACATGGTTCATGATTTATTATATTCAATAACATGTTTTGTAAAGTAAATAAGGATAAAAATACTTTAACGAGGATAAAAATTTTACCCATATGTTTCTTAAAATATGAGTTAAAATGTTCCCACCAACCATTAGTGGTATATTTTAAATTATAAAGTATTATTTTAAAATAAAAATCCTTCAATAACATCTAATACCATATATGATATAGAAACAATAGTTTATTTATTAAATATTACTATAAAAATGGAAATAATAGTTATTTCCTAAATAGAAAGTTGTTTGTATAACATAACATGATATTCTGAAGAGAATATAGTGTCTAAGTGGCTAGTGGGAGTATATTTTATTTGATAGAAGTTAAAAATTAAAAAAAATATTATACTAGTCAAAAATTTAATTGAATTTCATATAATATCCTAAAGAGTTTAGGATATATAATGGTAAAGAAAAATATAAATATTTACATTTAGCTACCATAATAAAGTGAATATCACTATTTATTAAGATATTATTCTAGTAAATGTAAAAAGTGTGTTTTACTTAATATCCTAAAATATTTTTATTGTATATACCTAAAGATAAATGTAAATAGTTTCATTTATTTATCAAAAGTAAGTGAATGCCAATTTATCCTAAATTAGTTTAGCTTTTTATGGTAAGTAATAATGTAAATAGTTGCATCATTTACTAATATAATTCTAGTTCAAAGTTTAATGAAATGGGTTCAAATAATGATGATGATGATGAACTTATAAATAGTTCTTACTAGAAAACAGAATTTGACATCTTAACATATTAAGTTATGGAGTTTTGGATTTTAAATGTGTTCAAGGAGTTAAACATTAGAAATATGATTCCTAAATCTCATCATTATTCAAAATTTCTTCCTTCATATTTTTTACTCACTAAATAGTTTTGTGTGTGTTTTTTATCAAGTGGTCACATAGTGATGTTTTAGGAATAACATATATACGTAATGAGTTAACAAAACCCCATAAAGTGTAGAAAACATAAGGTTGATCTGGAAATCTATCATATATGATATGATAGATAATTTCTTAGGTAGGTTTTTTTGAAGTGTTATTAAAAGTGGTTAAGAATATAAAATGTATCATATAAAAGGAAATCTCTAATTTATCATTCTTTCACATTATATTCATATATGTATATATTGATATTAATTTCAAAAAATGTATTGATAGTTTACCTCTCATAGTGTGACTTTTATTTATCTCTAACCACTGTTTATCATTGAGTATTATAGTTTATGAATAAATTTTAAGGTTACCATGAGTAGGATTCTTTTATAGAGATATGGAATATACTCATGAGGTATAAAAAGTGTTATAAACTAAATAAACCACTAAGTATACTACATGGAGTGTCATACACTATGTATTTAGTATACAATGGGTGAATGGATTACATTTGGAGTCTCGAATACTAGAGGTTAACAAGATACCTATCCTTAAAACCTTTATAATTTGATACCATTTTTTATGAAATCCTTTAAGCTTAGATAATAAGGGAGCAATTAGGTATGTTGTTGATCATTCCATTAGTCAGAGTTCAACTAATATGGGATTTTTCTTAATATATGATGAGTTTGGAATCTATTCCCTTTATTAAGAGAAACTGAGGTAGTGTGTATTTTCACCTAGATAGTACATAAAATTTACTTATCTATTCAAGTAAGGAAAATGTGATGTTCTTATCTAAAAAGGTGAATGACATGTAATTTATTCATCAACTTGGTTATTTTATAATTAGAGAATCAAGAACATTTGATTTTTCTATATGGGATTGACATACTCTGTCTCCCATAGTCACTTGAGGCCTTAGATAAATGGAGTGTATGAGAATGAATACTAGCATGTTAAGTGACTGGTGAACACTGGTATATAGATACATGTGTTTGGAAAATATTACGCCAGATCCCTTTGTAACTTGATTATCAATGATTATTTTATAATGTATACTCTTTACTTATATTAATATATCCAGAGATTCATATTATTTTTTAAAACTATAAATTCATATGGGATCCCTCTTTGTGTTTAATTTAATTAGGGTTGAATTTTACTTGGACAGATGATCAAAATGTTTTTAGAGTTAATCTAAAAGATTTTTGGATGGTTTTTCACTAATTATTTAATATTATATGAAGCATGGTGACATTGATGGAATCATTACAAAAAAATGGGAGACATGAAAAAAATTGGATATTATTTCACAAGTTATTGTATATGATAAAATATAATGTGAAATGACATAAATTATATAAGGATTTAGAGAAAATGGTTGATTAAAGTAGATATGTCCTAAAGCCTTTTTTTACATGGAACAGTTGAATATATCATATTATATGATAAGGGTATATCATAAATCATGGTTTTGTGATACTTTCATTGCATATCATACTATATGAATGGGAATATTGTAAGTCTTGGTCCTATAAAAATCATAGTATATGAATAGTCATATTATATGGCATTATATTTATTAAAATGATACTATTTTTTATTCATATAGTGTTTTAATTATAATATTTATCATTCATGAAGTTTACACATCAACTATCATTAACTAAGATATTATTAAATTGATGGAAGTTCTTTTTATTCATGTAAGTGTTGTATTAACAGGCCAAACCATTTACTCCTGCATTATAATGCATGAATAAATTCATGAAATCTCAGAATAATACTTTAGGGCTCTATATAAGGAGGTGGAACCTATTTTATGGGTGTGTGTTTTCATATAAGTTATCCCTAACCACAGACAAAAATACATCATATTAAATATATCTTCTTCTTCCACCATCACCTAGAGAGGAATTATCATTCCATAATAAGAAGAATAATCCCACTTGTATGATGTGTGATTAGATTCCAACCTATGGATATCTCTATAGGAGGGACATATTTTGAATGCTACTTGGTGATCTTTTTCTAGACCATATGATAATTCAGTGGTATCTTCAGCGTAAGGTGCACACATGAAAACTTCATTTATAGTTTATGCATGTTTTTGTTTTTTTTCATGTTTAATCTTGGATTGGGTTTCTATGTTTCTTATTATATTAATAACTAGTACTGTTAGATCCCTTAAAACATTATTTCTTCATAAATTTTACTTAATAAAGAGATTCATGGTAGGGTATTATCAGGTGTATATATAGTGATGTGGCATGAATTACATATAGATGTAATGAGTTAACAAAACACTTAAAAGTATATAAAACATAAGGTTGATCTTGAAGTCTATCATATATGATATGTGATTCATGCTCAAATTTACCTAAGAGATGAAGGTAGAACGGTCCTTGTAGTTTAGATTGGGTTATTGAATCCTTAGAGACCTAAGAAGTAACCTACAGAAACGTACATTCTATGTATTGTTTTTGGCTATGAATTGGCCAAATTGGTTTGACTTAATATGGTTTTAAATGAACTCTAAGAGACTTAAGTGAATTAAATTTAAAAGAGTGAGTTGATCCTAGGTTATCGCTTGGGGTGGATTGGGCGTATTTCCTTTTCAATGATTTCAATTTCATATATTTGAGATGGGTTCATTTAAGAAGATAAAACAACGTCATCAGTTACTGGTTTAATAAATAAACCCTTTAATACTAATCACCTATACACTTGAAGGATCAAAGTTTTGAGCACTTCAAGGTAAAGGTTTGTATTAGCACTTGAAGTGTGTGGCCTTAAATTTAATAAGGGCGATGGAGTTTAAAAATCATCAAATAAAAATCTCAATTAAAGAAGTGATTAGACATTAATGGGGTGATAAATAACATCAAATCCAGACCCTTTATACTCCCTTGTATCAACACATAAGTGGGTTATCCCTTCATTGATGCTATGGTTTCAATGGAAGCAGAAAGTAGACTCATGAGGGGGGAATTGAAAAAGTAAAGAAAACAATAAAAAGAAATTGATCACCCCACCGTTGTGTGAATAATTTCACAAGGTTTGGTGTGAATAAATTAACACCTTGAACCAATGGTATCAAAGTAATATGAATAACAACATAATAAGAGGAAAATAAGAGCTTTTATTAAGAAACTAAAGTGAATTGAACAACTTACATGTGAAAGACAAACTTGAGACAACAAAATCGCAGCATAACATTACAATTGAACAAAGCACCAAAGATGAAAAACTCTTCCACCACCAATTCCTTAAATAGGCATTTTGGGGGCCTTGGGTCAAGCCTCCAATTGTACAAAGCATTCCACTTTATTATGGTAGGCCTAGGGTGGTGGAAAGCTTGTGGAACTTGGACTTTTCCACACTTGACCCGAGGTGGCATTGAGATTTCATCCACCGAACAGAAGCGCTTAGAAGACCTTCTAGATGGCCATATCAGAGTGGTCTATAGAACCAGAAAATGGATACTTGGATGTATGATAACTTACTGTACCATATGGGACCATTTGGAGTTGTGTATTCAGAGATATGATTATATTAGTGGGCTGTTTTTCTGGGCCGCAGAATCTGGCCCAGAATTTTATCTCTAACTTGGGATGCCTAAATAACCACAATGGAGGCCTAATTAGCACTGGCTCCTAAAAATGGTTTGTTCCTATATATTTCTTCTATAATCCCACTAAATTTGGGCTTCATTTGGTTTGTAATGTGGGTCCCACATTCTCATCAGTGGGCTGGTGTCCAATCTACCTTCTCTAGAATTGCTTCCATTCATCTCCAAATATCTCTATCATTATTTATGAATCCTCCATTGATCCCTGAATAAAAAATGTTCATATTTAAGTGTAGATACAGTTACAAAAATATCAAATTAAAATATGGATAATTACAATCCTTAAAATCAGATGCATCATTGGGTACTTTAAGTGATGTTCAAAAATGTACCACAAAATAGTGCATTTTAAGAAGGAATTACAATCATAATGTGTAATTATGTTCAAAGTATAAAATGTGCTAAAATGGTGTTTATGAATAATAAATCACATTAATATTATATATATTAACAATGAATATTAGCCTCATTTAGTGGATAATCACACCCCCCCCCCCAACTTGAGTTTTTGTTAGTCTCGAGCAAAATGTATCTCAACAATATGAAATTCGAATTACCTTTTCCAAAAACATTTTAATACACAATGATCACCAGAAACCCTTATTCCAAAAAAATCATGAAACCCATAAAAATATTTTAATACAAGATAGTTTCATAAGCATATCCCAATCCCAATCCCATTCCATTGTTCAAATTCATTGTCATATTTCATCCAATATCAATTATGTATGAGGATGTGTTGTGTATCACAATAGACATGGGGGTTTATCTTTATTCAAGGGGAAAATTAATAAAGCGCTAGGTGGAATCACATTTCAATATTAAGATGAGTATTCAAAAAAAATTGTATTATATAAAATTTTTTTTTGTTTTTTTTTTGTTTTTTTTTTGTAATTTTTATTTGGTAATTGAAATTGCACTCAAAAGAGTCAACCCCTGTAGCAAGACTTTGCCGATGACTCCCAGGCTCAAATACCTTAGGGCATGAAGTGAATCATACATACTCAGACATCATATCGAGTTAACTCAGTCAAAAACAAATTCGAATTACCTAAAATAGATAAAAAATTACTAACTCTGGGCCAGACAACTATGGAGCCACGATCCCTAAGTGTCGAAAGCCACGCATTAGGTCATTTCATTTCTCTAAGCACAAATTTATTATTTTTTAATTTTTTTTATTGAATACTCATATTAAAACTAAAATGATCACCAAACCTATGCTATTTATTTGGGGGACCCCATGAACTCAAACTAATACCCCACTATGCAAAGGACGGGCATTGTGATCTTTTTTTTATTTGGATGAAAATATAAACGATGAAATATCACATTGGACAACCAGATTTTTCAAAATCTATGATTAGGAAATTATACAAGGATTAAAATCAGAATCATGGTATGCTAAATTATTTGATATTTGGTTTCAAAGTTTTCAATGTGTAATATCATGTTCAAAGTTAAAGGAATTTTTCCTTCCATTTACACACATTTTTTTCAAATCATTTTTTTTCACAAAAGCAATTTCTTTATTTCATCTCCCCCCAACTTAAAATAAAACATTCCCCAATGTTTCAAGAAATGAAAAATTAGAATGAGTATAGGTAGATAAGGGAATTTCAAAAAGTAAATTGAAATATGAGGATCATGGAATGAAGTCACCTGGTGGTTGAAGTTGAAGTTCTTACAACTCCAAATTAGTCATTTGATCTCTTGGGTGATGTAGGCACCTCCTTGATTGAACATGTATCACCCAAAATAGTCCATGAACCATACAAAGAAGAACAAACTAGACAAAACAAACAACACAATAACTTATTTAATTCAAAGTATCATCATTTTTATGGTTTTCCCAGTTTTTTTGTTGTTTTGTTTTTTTTAAATCAAACTAATTATACATTGTCTTATTTTAAATTTATGGGTAAGGTATTACTTAGGGATCACACCATGTGGCACGAATGAATATGGTGCTCCCCTTTCATACCCATTCATACTCATAAAAGAAGAACATGTCAACAGTCTACTTTTTTTTAACCTACAAAAACATAAATAAAATAAAATAAACAGATGATATATTATATTCTTTTAAATTTCTGGGGATCACACCACGTGACACGGATGAATATGGAACTCCCGTTTCATACCCATCCATACTCATAATAAAAGAATAGGTCAACAGTCTATTTTTTATTAAATATCAAAATGATTAATTAACCCTATTTAAAATATAAAGTTGATTAAAACAACAAAATGATACGAAACTTGAAAACCATGGGTTGCCTCCCATGTAGAACCTTGTTTAATGTCATTCTCTCGACTTGGACCCCTAATTTATTAATTATTTTTGTCATCTAAGATGGGTTCACACAATTCTTCATCACCTTCATGTTTTTGTAATGGTTCAATGAATGGTTTGACAATATGACCATTAAATTTAAGGGTTTGACCATTAGTGGGATCTTGAATTTCAACATCCCCATGGGGGTACACCTTATGCTCTATGTATGGGCCTAACCATCTGGACCTCAACTTTCCCGGGTGTAGATGAAGTTTAGAACTATAAAAAATTATTGGTTTACCCGGTATAATGTGTTTTGCTTTAAGATGTCGAGATTGGTAAGCTTGTACTTTAGCTTTATTGATCCTTGAATTATCATAATACTCCATCCTAATTTCCTCAAGTTCAAGGAGATCTAATTTCCTTTTTGTTTCGGCCAATGATAGGTCATAATTTATTTTCTTAATTTCCCAAAAAGCCTTATGTTCAATCTCCACTGGCAAATGGCATGCTTTACCATAAACCAACCTATATGGGGACATTCCTAAAATGGTTTTATATGCGGTTCGATAGGCCCAAATAGCATCTAAGAGTATGCTTGACCAATATTTCCTAGATGGTTTAACATTTTTCTCAAGAATTTGTTTAATTTCTATATTGGCTAACTCAACTTGACCATTGGTTTGTGGATGGTATGCAGTGGACACTTTGTAAGAAATTCCATACTTGTCCATGAGTGATGAGAATGTACGATTGCAAAAATGAGTTCCATGATAACTTATGATAGCCCTAGGAATTCCAAATCTAGAGAAGATGTTTTCTTTTAAGAATCTAATCACAGTTTGATGATCATTGGATTTTGTGGTAATGGCCTCAACCCATTTTGAGACATAATCAATAGCTAAGAGAATGTAAAGATATCCCCTAGATTTTGGGAAGGGACCCATGAAATCAATTCCCCAAAATCCAAATATTTCAACCACTAAGATGGGAGTGAGTGGCATTTTATTCCTTTTTGTGATGGACCCTACATGTTGACACCTAGGACAGCTTTGAAAAAATTTGTAGGAGTCCCTTGAGAGGGTGGGCCAGAAGAGACCACACTGACGAATCTTATAATATGTTTTCTTAGAGGAAAAGTGACCTTCACATTCCTCACTATGACATAATTTAAGGATGGACTCTTCTTCAGACTCTAGGACACACCTCTTAATGACTTGGTCAGGGAAGAACTTATAGAGGTATGGATCGTCAAACACATAGTGCCTAACTTCAGAAAGTAATTTCCTTCGAGCTTGAGTTATTAAAAATTTTGGGATGACTCTTGTAACTAAGAAGCTGGCTATGTCGGCATACCAAGGGAATCCACTCATAGGGTATAGGTTTTTATCAGGGAATGAATCAGACAGAGAAAGGTGATTTGAGTTGTCTTTTAATTCCATCCTAGAGAGGTGATCAGCTACAACATTTTCAACACCCTTTTTATATTTGATTATGAGGTAAAATTCTTGTAAGAGAAGGACCCAACTAATCAGTCTATCCTTGGAATCTTGTTTTTGGAAGAGGTATTTTAGTGCATAATGGTCAGTGAACAAAGTGATGGGGGATCCTAAGAGGTAGGACCTAAACTTCTCTAAGGAAAAAAAATAGCAAGTAACTCCTTTTCAGTGGTGGTGTAGTTGATTTGGGAATCACTTAAGTATTTTCTTGCATAAGCAATGGCATAAGGAGTTTTATCACAACATTGTCCTAACACAGCTCCAACTGCAAAGTCACTGGCATCACACATAAGTTCGAAAGGAAGGTTCCAATTTGGATATTTCGTAATGGGAGGAGAGGTGAGAGATGATTTGAGGGTTGAGAATTAACACTCACATATTTCTGTCTAAACAAATGGAGCATCCTTTACTAGTAGAGAACAAAGGGGACGGGAGATTGAACTAAAGTCCTTGATGAATTTTCTATAGAAACCAGCGTGCCCTAAGAAAGACCTCACTTCCTTGACAGTTTTGGGTGATGGAAGGTGACGAATGATGTCAACCTTGGCTTTATCAACTTCAATCCCCCTACGTGAGACTAGATGGCCTAGAACTAGTCCCTCTTTAACCATGAAATGGCATTTTTTCCAGTTTATAACAAGATTCTTTTCTTCACATCTTGACAAGACTCTCTCTACATTCCTCAGACATCCCTCAAATGTATCCCCAAACACAGAGAATTCATCCATGAAGACCTCTAGAAAATCCACTACCATGTCTGAGAATATTCCTATCATGCACTGCTGGAAGGTTCCAGGGGCATTGCATAACCCGAAAGGCATGCGTTTGAAAGAAAATGTGCCAAATGGACATGTGAATGTAGTCTTCCCTTGATCCTCTAGGAAAACATCAATTTGATTATACCCTGAGTACCCATCTATGAAATAGTAGAAGGCATGACCTGTCACTCTCTCATGGACTTGTTCAATGAATGGTAAGGGGAAATGGTCCTTCTTGGTGAATGAGTTTAGTTTCCTATAGTCAATGTAGACCCTCCATCCACTACTCACCCTGGTTGGAAGAATCTCGGCATCCTTATTGGTTATCACTGTGATTCCTGCCTTCTTGGTAACCACTTAGATTGGGATGACCCAATCACTCTCAGCTATGGGATAGATGATACCATCTTTTAACAATTTTAGAAGTTCCTTCCTCACTACTTCCATGAGATTAGGATTGATTCATCGTTGAAGTTGACGAAATGTCTTTGAATCAGATTCCAGAACAATCGTATGAGTCCTGATAAGTGGGCTAATCCCAAGAATATCAGACAGGTTCCAACCAATGGCTTTCTTAGGATTCCTAATGAAATTTAGAAGAATACTCTCATGATTGGATTCAAGAGAAGAATAAATGACAATAGGATGTGTTTTATTGTCCCCTAGAAAGGCATACTTTAGTGTAGTGGGAAGTTCCTTCAATTCAAGATTAGGTTGGTTCATAATTTCAGCAGAATATTGGGACATTGGATCAATATCAATTTCTTTTTTTAGAGTTTTAGATAGGATTGATTCCCCACATATAAAAGTTCCAGCTACAAGATTGGTTTGATCAGATTTATGGAAGGAAGTTTGATTAGTCTCCATGAATGTGGTTTGCTGAAAGGTTTCACTTATTGTTGGACCTAAGACTTAATCATAAGAGCAATTTGAAAATGATTCAAGCCAAGGATATAGACTTCCTTCATGTGAACAAAGGAAATCAATCTCATCCTAACTTAAACATCCATAAAATATTCTTTTATGTTCTATGGATTCATTATCAATGATTCCTATCATGTTTACTTCATGAATGTCCTCATCATCCCCTATTTGTGAGCTTTCATTATAGATGTTCAAGTATAGACTCACGTTCCCAAAGGTGATGGTCAGGTTTCTATTTTGGACTCTGATAACAGAGTTGATTGTTGCAAGGAAAGGACGATGAAGGATGATTGGGGTTTGTTCCTTATTTCCTAAGCTTGGATGTTTTTCAAGGACAATGAAGTCAGCATGGTAGATGAAGTTTTCAACCTTTACCAGAACATCCTTTAAAATCCCCTTTAGAACCCTAATTCTACGATAAACAAGTTGAAGTGTGACAGATGTGGGTTGGAGATCTTCTTGTCCTAACTGGAAGTACACAGCATAGGGGATGAGATTGACACTATCATCTAGGTCACAAAAGTCCTTGACAACTTTTCTCTATTCTAGTTTAACATTGATGTAAGGGTAACCTGGGTCTTTCAACTTAGGAGGAATGGTCCCTTGAATGGTGGTACTAACATTAGCAGCCAAAAGGACTTGGTTTTTTTGTGATTTTTTTAAAGTGCACAAGTACTTTAGGTACTTTGAGTAGGCAGGTATGGTTTGGATGACATCGAGAAGGGGAATGTTCAACTTGACTTGTGAGAAGATTTCATTTAATGTTTCAATCAATTCAGGCTTGGTTTTTTCCCTCATGTGTTGAGGAAATGGTGCAGGTTGTGGGGTTATTTGTTGAAGAGTTGTTTCTTTGAAAATGTTATCTTGTTTTTCAGTTTGATCATTTAGTTCATTTGAATTTTCATCCAATTTTGAATCTTTAGGTGGGTTCTGAATTAGTTGTTCAAGTTTCTCAATTGATTTCCCACTTCTTAAAATAGTCACAACCTTTAGTTGTTCATGAGTTGTTTGAGTACAACTTGACTCTCCCCTTGAAGTTGAGGATGGCACCGCCTGAGTAGGCATGATGGCATTTCCAGTTTTGATGGCTTGAAGTTCTTGTTTAAGGGAAGAGACTTCTGAGTTCATCCTTTCCATTTTTTTGCACAATTGTTATAGTAGGATTTGTGTAACAGTTTGTGTTGGTGTTTGAGAAGATTGGTTTATCTCAGGGGGGATATTTTGGAGGTGGGATGGTTTTTTGAAAATGGACTGGTGGCTGTTGGTATTGGATAGGTTGGGTTTGGAACTGGTTATAGGTTTGGTAGTTCTGATGGGAGTAAGTATTTTGTCCCCGTGGTTGTCTAGGTTGTTGGTTATCTTTTCAGCGGAAGCCTGGGTGGTAATTATACCTTGGGTTGAAGTTGTTTTGGTATTGAGGATTTTGAAAGTTCAAAGAATTTAATTCCACTGGGGGTCCTCCTAAAGTAACATCTTTGATGGATGGAATGTTTGGGTAGTTGTATGTCTTATGGTCATGTTTTTCACAAATTGTGCAAACAGGGTCAAGAGTTTGGATTTCATGGACTTTCCTAAGGCCTATCTCTTCAACCTTCCTAGAGAGTGCTGCGAGTTTATCCCTAAGGATTTGCTCTTCTCTAAGTGTATGAATTCCAGTAGTTCTTTGTGTCTTTTCAGAATAAGTTTAAGTTCCCCATGTTTGGTTTTGTTCAGATTGGCTTTCTAGATACTCGTAAGCATCATTTGGGGCTTTGTTATTAAAGGTTCCACTACACATCATGTCAATGAATTGTTTGTTCCCCGGACCTAGCCCTTCATAAAAAAATATCACTTGTTCAGGAATAGAAAAACCATGGTGTGGAACCATGTTTAGAGTGTCTTTGAACCTCTCCCATGTTTCATAGAATTACTCTCCCTCTTTTTCAAAAAAAAATTTGATTCTCTTTTTAAGTGCAATTGTTTTGTGGTGGGGAAAGTATTTTTTGTAGAGTTCTCTTTGTAATTGGTCCCAAGAGTTTATGGATGATGGTATAAAATTATTTAGCCAATTTTTTGCTCGATCCTTTAAAGAAAAATGAAATAGCCTCATCTTATTTGATTCTATTTTATGTGGGGGACACATGATTTCTACAATTTCATTGAACTCCTTAATGTGAAGGTAGGGCATCTCAGACTCCATTCCATGGAATGTGGGAAGGTGGTTTAGGACATGGGTTTTAAATATTTAGTTGGAATATATTAAGTAATTGTGTCCAATTAATGAGGGGGCATTGGTCTAGGAAGGTGTGAGGTAGTCATTCATGGTTTGATCAATTGCATTCCCCAAGTTTGGGGCTGCCACATTTGGGTTTCCATTTTGGTTCCCACACGGGTTTATGAGTTGGTTTCTTTGAAGACCTTCCATTGAAATGGGATCAAATTTTGACTCTGGAGTATTATAAAGATTAGGATCTAATGGAAAGAGTTCCCTTGGTGTACTTGACTCCCCAACTCCAGGACTATCCACCCTAACTAGACTATTTGATTGATCGTGGGTGTAGGCAGACATGCGCTAAAAGAAAAAAAATGAGAAAAGGACAAGATAAGAGAATTTGGATGAGAAAAGAAGAAATGGGGGAGAATAGAATGGGTGTTTATATGAATTACTTTGGTCCCCGGAAATGGCACCAAAATTTGATTCACGCTCAAATTTACCCAAGAGATGAAGGTAGAACGGTCCTTGTAGTTTAGCTTGGGTTATCGAATCCTCAGAGACCTAAGATGTGACCTACAGACACGTACATTCTATGGATTGTTTTTGGCTATGAAGTGGACAACATGGGTTGATTTAAAATGGTTTTAAATGAACTCTAAGAGATTTAAGTGAATTTAATTTAAAAGATTGAGTTGATCCTAGGTTATCACTTGGGGTTGATTGGACGTATTTCCTTTTCAATGATTTCAATTTCTTATATTTGAGATGGGTTCATTTAAGAAGATAAAACAACATCATCACTTACTGGTTTAATACCTACACCCATTAATACTAATCACCTATACCCTTGAAGGATATAATTTTTGAGCACTTCAAGGTAAAGGTTTGTATTAGCACTTGAAGTGTGTGGCCTTAAATTCAACAAGAAGATGGAATTTTAAAATCATCAAATAGAAATATCAATTAAAGAAGTGATTAGACATTAATGGGGTGATAATTAACATCCAATACATCCCATTTATACTCCCTTGGATCAACCCATAAGTGGGTTATCCCTCCATTGATGCTATGGTTTCAATGGAAATGGAATGTAGACTCATGGGGGAGGAATTGAAGAAGTAAAGAAAACAACAAAAAGAAAATGATCACTCCACTGTTGTGTGAATAATTTCACAAGGTTTGGTGTGAATAAATTCACAACTTGAACCAAAGGTATCAAATTGATATGAAGAACTATAGAATAAGAGTAAAATAAGATCTTTTATTAAGAAACTAAAGTGAATTGAACAACTTACATGTGAAAGACAAATTTGAGACAACAAAATCGCAGCATAACATTACAATTGAACAAAGCACCAAAGATGAAAACCTCCTCCACCAGCACAGCCTTAAATAAGAATTTTGGGAGACTTGGGTAGAGCCTCAAATAGTATAAATCATTCCACTTGATTATGGTAGGCCTAGGGTGGTGGAAAGCTTGTGGAACTTGGACATTTCCACACTTGACCTGAGGTGCATCCAGCTTTCATCCACCGAAAAGACGTGCATGAAATACATTCTAGATGGCCTAATCAAAGTGGTCCATAGAACAAGAAAATGGATCCCCGGATGTCGCCTAATCTCCTGTAAAAGTTGGGCCCCATTGGAGTTGTGGATTCGGATATATGATTAGATTAGTGGGATGTTTTTCTAGGCCACAGAATCTGTCTCAGAATTTTATCTCTAACTTGGTCCACCTAAATAACCACAATGGAGGCCGAATTAGTCCTGGATCCTGAAAATGATTTGTTCCTCTATATTTATTCTATAATACCATGGAATTTGGGATTTATTGGGTTTGTAATGTATGTCCCACATTCTCATCAGTGGGCTGGTGTCCAATCTAGCTTCTCTAGAATTGCTTCCATTCATCTCCAAATATCTCCATCATCCTTTATGAATACTCCATTGATCCCTGAATGAAAAATGTTCATATTTATGTGTAGATACAGTTCCCAAAAAATCAAATTAAAATATGGATAATTACAATCCTTAAGATCATATGCATCATTGGGTAATTTAAATGATGTTCAAAAATGTACCACATAATAGTTCATTTTAAGAAGGAATTACAATCATAATGTGAAATGATGTTAAAAGTTTAAAATGAACTGAAATGGTCTCTATGAATAATAAAGAAAATTAATATTATATATATTAGCAATTAATATTAGCCTTATTTAGTGGCTAATAAATATGATAGGAAATAGATGTTCTTAATGGATTAATATAGATTATGAATAAATTTTAAGGTTATCATGAGAATGATTCTTGTATGGAGATATGAAATATACTCATGAGGCATAAAAAGTGTTTATGTGCCCTAGATGACCCACTAATTATACCACATGGAGTTTCATACACTGTATATTTGGTATACTAGGGGTTCATAGATCATATTTGATGTCTCACTACCTGAGTTTTGTAAGATACCTAGCACGAGAACCTTTATAATTTGATACCTTTATTACATAATCCTTGAGACATAGCTAATTATGAGGTGGATGGGTATTTTATTGATCATGTTCTTGATAGGATAAATTTTAAGAAGGGATTTTTCCTATCATATGACTCGTATGGAATCTGGGCCCTCAATTGTGATATACTGAGAGAGTGTAAGGCTACACCTAGATAATATATATGGTTTGATTATCTATTCAGGTGAGTGACATGTGATGTTCTCATACATAATGGTTAATTGCATGTTTTTATTCATCAACTTAGTTAGTTTATACTTAGAGAATCCAGAGAATATGAGTTGGATATCTGGAATTGGAAAACTTCATGTTGCATGGTCACTCTGTGCCTTGAAAAAGGGAACATATGAAAATTCATGCGACCATGTGATACAACTATTGGACACAGTTATATACATACATGTGTTTAATGAATATCACACCAGTCCCTTTGTAGCTTGATTAGCATTGATTCTATAAGGACATGGACTTATTACATTATATAATCTTGATTTTAGACAAGAAATCACGTCCTTTTACAATTGAGGGTCTTTTAAAGTTTATAGATTTAGAGAATTGGGACATAATACATTCATAACCTTACACATTGTTAAATAGTGGATACCATAAAAACAGTTTCCATTTTTCTTCAAAATATAAAACATTAAAGCTTAAAACAAGATTTCTTTAAAAATTCTTCAAACATTTAACTTGGATTCATTCTTTTTCTTACACATGCTTATAACCTGTAAAAATCATTTAAAAAAACTTTGGATGAGCACAAAAAGTTCAGTTGTAAAAGAAGGAAAGAGCACATTTGTCCATGAATACTTGTAACGTATGAAAACATTTTCAAAATACATGCTTGTCACCCATATATACTTACTTTGTGAAAAACAAGATACACACAAAATATGAGAACATAAACATAATCATAAAGGTATATTGGGTAATTATTTAAATAATCTTGTAACCCTCTCGACTACCTTATAATTCATAACCCTCACGGATACCTTACAATTTGTGTAATCAACATAGTTACACTTGGAGTAACCGAACGACCGACCTCCAAATTACACATAACCAATGAATTGGAGGGAGATATAGGTCCCACCCTTCATCATAAACAAATTCCAATAACCATAATACAATCATAAAATATGAATAATTTCATAAAAACATTTCTTTTGAATTTTGTAAAGAAAAATTTTAAGAGTATTTTAAAAGGAAATCCCCTTATAAATATCATATAATTCAAGTGAGAATGAAATGAGTGGATGTAATATGTATATAAACTATAAATAAAAATAATTAAATATAACATAAAAAACCCCATCACAAAAAAATTTTAATAACTACAGAGAAGGTTAACCTAAAGATTGGAAATCGGGTTAAGAATTCCCTTACCTCAATTGTTTCTTTCTTCCAACTCATTTAAACCTCCTGTATAATAATTAAAATAGTTTTATTAATATATTAAATAATAATATAAATCTTTAAAATACCTTATAAGATCATTTAATTACATCATTTCATCCTTTAATTGTTACTATTTTGTTTCTTCCACTGTTTTGGGTGAGTTCTTTACATGATTTTTAAGATTGGTTCCTGATGGATTATTCTTGTCAGTTGGAAGTGAAACTCTATAATTGGAATGTAGTAGTATTTAAGTATTTCCATAACTATAACTTATACAATTTATCTTTTTTAATTCTTACATGATGATGATTCATAGGTTAAAACATTAATGATGTTTGTTTAGATCATTTTAGTGGTTCTTTGATAATAACGACCTCATTTTGTTTTATAAATTAAAACCATGTGTATGAAAGAATTACAGAACCATGAATGAGACACAATACATATATTATAACCTAGTTCAACCATAAAAATGGTTTCATGACCAGACTTTAAATAATTAATGCAAATTGAAATCACATCATCCATGATGTCGGTAATTTGACACATCACGGACGATGTTTTTGTTCCTTGAATAACTGGGAGAGGAGAAGAATAATGATGATGAATTTTACATAAACATGATAAAATATAGAATATACATGATTTTTGGATATTTCATGCCTCTTGGGTAAGAAGAGATGAGGAAATAATAAGAAAATAAAGGAACTCAAAATAAAATAATAGTTGAGAAATCCCTTACCAAAATTTGGCAGCCTAACGGCTATGCAACAGGGTTTTAGAAAACATTAAAAAAAGAGGGGACAAGGTTCACCCATCCATAAATGAACCATAATATATAATATATCAATATTAATAAGGAAATAAGAACATTGTATGGGAACATGAATGTTATACCACATAAAAGAGAACTTGAAAGGAAAAAAGAAAGAAATTTAGAATTTTCTTACCTTGTAGAGTAACTCCTAGAACATGAAGGTTGGGACATTGGGGTCTTGAAGAAACCTAGGGAGGACTAATAGGTATAATGAGGCCAGAGATTCATTGAGTAAGAATTGGGAAAGAATTTAATGAAGGAATGGGTTGGTATTTATAACAAAAGTGAGGGATTATTTTAATAATTACCAAGGGACCCCTCATTAGTGGTATTTGAAAAACCATAGGCTTTACCATGGTATTTTACACTTCGTATTAGCCAATTGGGACACCTCAAATCTTATTTAACTATACACAAGTTGACCAGATTTATTACATCATTAATGATGTCATTAACACACCGAACTCAAAACATTATTTTTTACTATTTACCAAAAAATCAACTATTTCAGAAAAATCCCCAAAATTCACCACAACCATTTATCGACATGTAGAATTCAAAAATGAAGTCCATTTTTTTAAAATAATTTTCTAAATATCATTAATTTAATTTTTAAATAAAATCATACTTAATTCAAAAATTCACAATTTTAAAACTGTAACTGCTTTTATATCACATTGAAAAATTAACCAAAATTTCATTATCTTCAAGACTTAAGAAAATAAAATAGCAATAAAATTTACTATTCATTATGGTCATATTACTATTCATATTAATATTCATAAGGGTATGTTACTATTCACCAAAAAAAACAAGTTGGTTCCATTAGACTCCAAATAACTTAGTGAACACGATTATAGATGACCATTTTTCAAAATTTAAATCATAGAAGTAGTAAAATTTTGTTTAATGGATAGTTATAAATATCTACGTTGAACAAAATTTCAGGAATTTCAATTTATTTTTAGAAAACCATGGTGTGTTACATTATCCCCACCTTCTGGAAATTGCGTCCTTGCAATTTTATTTACTTATTAAACAAGTGAGGGTACCTTTCCCTCGTAGCATTTTCAAACTCCCTTGTTGCTTCTTCTATCATGTGGTTTCTCCAAAAAAACCTTTACCTAGTGGATTGCATTATTCTGCAGTACCTATTCCCTTCGATCAAGGATATGAACTGGTTTCTCGTCATAAGAATGGTTCTCTTCTAGATGAACTTCTTCTGGTCTCAAGACATGTGATGAATCTAGAACATACTTTCTCAACATCAAAACATGAAAAATATTGTGTATCTGAGACAAATTTGGAGGAAAAACTACTCGGTATTCAACTATTCCAACTTTCTCTATGATTTCAAAAGGACCGATAAAATGTGGACTTAGCTTCCCTTTCTTACCAAAATGCATCAAACTTTTCCAAGGAGAGATTTTAAAGAAAACATTGTCACCTACCTCGAAAGAGAAGTCTTTCCTTCTATTATCTTCATAACTTTTCTACCTACTCTAAGTTTTCCTCATTACTGCAGGATCATCTTCACTTTCTCAACCACTTCTTCTACTAATTCTGGCCCCATCAACTTTCTTTCGTCGACTTTATCCCAAAATTCTGGAGTCCGACACCACTTCCCATACAGTTCATTGAAAGGTGTCATCTGTATAATGGAATGAAAACTATTATTATAAGAGAACTCAACTAAAGAAATATGTTGATCCCAACTTCCCTGGTAGTCCACTGAACAACCTTGAAGAATATCCTCCAAAGTCTGATCATATGGGAAGTCAGAACGAATGATTCAGATCCCAATATCTTTTAGGTATAGTCGAGAAAGATGATCCAAAGACATTGTATCTCGAATAGAAAGAAAATGTGCATATTTTGTCAACCGATCAACAATAACCCAAATCGCATTGTTACCTCGAGAAGTCATTGGTAGTCCCACCACAAAGTCCAGGGATACATTCTACCATTTCCACTCTGGTACTGGCAATGGCAGAAGCATCCCTTTTATTAACTGTCGCTCTGCCTAAACCTATTGTCATGTCAAACATTTCATGGTAAAATCAGAAATATCTCTTTTCATTCTATCCCACAAATAATACTCTCAAAGGTCTCTGTACAACTTAGTACTGCTAGGATGAACTGGAAATGGAGAACTTTGAGCTTCACACAATAATTCTTTCTTCAACTAGGAATCACAAGGCACACAAAACATTTTTCCGAATATTAAAACACAATCTTTATCAAGATTAAATTCTGGAAACTTACCCATTTTAACCAATACTATATTTTTATATAGCTCACAGTCTTCCTTTTGCGCTTGCTTAATTATGTCTGATAACGATGACTTCACTAAAACCAGAGATAAAACAAATGTATTCCATACACCAATAACTTCTAAGCCAAAATTCATCAAATAATTAATAAAGGGACCATTTTCCAAACATAACATGGTTAATAATGCATGATATTTTTGAATCAAGGAATCCTCCACTTTGTTTTCTTTTCCCGGATGGTAATTGATCATGAAATCATAATCCTTTATTAGTTCAAACCATATTTTTTGCCTCATTTTTAATTCCTTTTGAGTGAATAAATGCTTCAAACTTTTATGGTCAGTATATATTTGACATTTGGCTCCGTATAAATGATTCCTCTAAATTTTCAATGCTAAAACCACAGCTACCAATTCCAAATCATGTGTTGGATAATTTAACTCATGAGGTTTAATTTGTCTTGAAGCATAAGAAATTACCTAATCATTCTATATCAAAACACAACCAAGTACCTTCAAAGAAGCATCACTGTTGATGACAAACTCACCATTTCGGGAAGGCAAGTCCAAAACTGGAGCATTAACCAATATCTTCTTCAGTTCCTAAAAATAAACATCACATTCTTTTTTCCAAAAAAATTTAACCCCTTTTCATGTTAACTTAGTTATTGGGGTAGATAACCATGAAAAGTTCTTAACAAACCATCAGTAATAACCCACCAATCCAAGAAAACTACGAATCTCAGTAACATTTGTTGGTCTTGGACATTCATAAACTACTTTTGTTTTGGCTGGATCAATTGTTATTCCATACTTATTTACAATGTTCCCAAGAAAAGAAATCTTTTGCAACCAAAAATCACACTTTCTGAATTTTCCATACAGTTTCTTTTCTTTTAGGGTTTTTAAAACAACTCTAAGATATTTTTCATGCTCCTCTTTATTTTTAGAAAATACCAGAATGTCATCAATAAACATGACTACAAAATTATCCAAGAACTCATGAAATATTCTATTTATAAGATTCATGAATACAACAGGTGCATTAGTTAACCCTAATGGAATAGCCACAAATTCATAATTCCCATATCTAGTACGAAAGGTTGTTTTTGGGATGTCATCCTCCTTCACCTTCAGCTAATGGTATCCAGATCTCAAGTCAATATTGGAAAAGTACTGAGCTCCCTGGAGCTGATCAAACAAGTCGTCAATGTGAGGAAAAGGATACTTTTTTAACAGTGATGTTATTCAAATATCTATAATCAATTCAAAGTCTCATGGAATCATATTTATTTTTAACAAACAAAACAGAAGCTCCCCATGTTGAAGTACTAGGATGAATGAATCCTTTATCAAGAAAATCCTGCAACTGATTTTTCAATTCAAGAAGTTATATTAGAGTCGTATGATATGGGGGTTTTAAATTGGATTAGCATTAGGAACTAAGTCAGTTGTGAATTCGACTTCTTGATTACGTATGACACCGGGTAACTCATCAAGAAAAACATCAAGGTATTCATTTATCATAGGTACATCATCAAGCTGAAAAATTCCATTATTTTCAACAATATGAGAAAGATAACTTTCATTTACATCTTTCAACAGTTTCTCAGCTTCGTAATATGTTATCAATTGTATGGGTTCATTCTTGTATAAAAACTGAAACTCTTTCTAAAAAACAACTTCTTTATATCTACAGTCAATCTTAGCAAGATAAACAGAAATCTTATCCATTCCCAGAATAACATTAAACTCTACTAAGGGAAAAACAACAAGGTTCCCAGGTAAAGTCTTTCCACATACCACAATATAACGATTCTTATAATTACCATTTGCTATAATATTACCCCCTGGTGTTTTAACAACACGTTCTGGATTCATTTTTTGAGGTGATATTTTTAATTTACCTGAAAATTTCTCTGAGATGAAGGAATTTGTAGACCCTATATCAAAAAAAACTTTAGCAAAATCTGAGTAAACAAACAAAGTACTTGATACAACTTCATTGGATGGACTTAAATCTACTGAATTAGTCTCAAAGGATCTCACTACACCTTTTTGAATATATTCTGGATTCTTTGCATCATTTGGATCTCTCTTTGGGCAGGAATTTACATAGTGACCCATCTCACCACATTTAAAACACATTATAGTTTTCTTATCTGGATTAGTCTTAGGATCATTTTTGTTACAATCTTGGTCCATTTTTCCAAACTTACCACATTTAAAACACTTCCCAGTTTTGCTAAGACATTCCCCAGGGTGTTTCTTGCCACACTTTTCACAAACTGGAAACTGGATTTTCTTACCATCAGATTTATTTGTTTTATTCTTACCCATCGCTATCCATCTAGACCTCTTCTTCTTCTTATTTCCAAAATGCACATGATCATCCTCAAACTCTATCTCAACCCTCTCATCACATCAGACAAGTTTCTCATAACTTTTGAATTCATGGGAGGCCAACGCCCTTCGATACCTTGGCTTCAATCCTGAGTAAAAGCGGTTGATTTTGCTATCAAGATACATAATAAGATTTGAAGCATACCTCACCAGTTGGGTGAAGTTCACTTCATACACAACCACTAGATCTTCCTCCTATTGCTTCAATTCAAGGAATTGTTTCTCCGTCCATATTCACACGACCTTAGGAAAATATTTTTCAAGTAAAAGACATTTAAATTCATCCCACTCTAAGGAATCAATATCCTCTCTATCCCTGATATTCTTTACCATTGACCACCACTGATCAGCTTCACCTTAAAAATGATAAATGGAAAGACTTAACTTTTTATTATCTGAACATCCCATAACATCCAATATCTTTTCAAGGGCTTTAATCCATTATTCAGCCACTACTGGGTCAGAAGATCCATATAAAGAATGGGGGTGTTGTCTCATAAAATGTTCCACTATTGTCATGTTACGTTGTGGTTCCTTTGGTTGTTCTCTTGCATGGATGCCACCACCATTTATTTCCTGTGTTAGTTGATCCATTATTGTCACAAACTGCTCGGTTCCAATTCCTACCTTTTCGGGCTGCAGATTTGGAAGGATGTCGTTATGTCAGTGCCTCTCCTCTTTAGCTTCCTTGTTTCTTATGCGGACAACCATTCTAAAAAATATATCTTATATGAATAAACATGGTAATCTTTAAATGCTATAACATTTCAAATTAATCATAGAGTAAAAATCATTTATGGTTTTCTTTTAAAAACATCCCAACCCTTAAAGTTATCTAAACCATCCTCGGATACCAACTATAAGGACCCAACCTTATTAAATTATATGATCTTGATTTTAGACAAGAAATCACTTCATTTTAAAATTAATATTATTTTCAAGTTTAGATATTTAGATAATTATGACATAATATATTCATAACCTTACACATCATTACAGAGTGGATTCCATAAAAACATTTTCCATTGTTTTCAAAATATAAAAAATTAAAGCTTAAAACATTATTTCTTTAAAAATTATTCAATAATTTAACATGGATTCCTTATTTGTATTGGAAATCCTTATCACCTGTGAAAATCATTTAAAAAACTTGGTATGAGCACAAAAAGATTAGTAAGGGATGTAAAAGAAGGAAAGAGCACATTAGTCCATGAATACTTGTAACATATGAAAACATTTTCAAAAGACATGATTTTCACCCATATATACTTACTTTGTGAAACACAAGATCTACACAAAATATTAGAACATAAAAATAATCATAAAGGTATCTCGGGGAATTACTTACATAATCTTGTAACCCTCTTAGCTACCTTATAATCTGTAGCCCTCGCGGCTGCCTTACAATTTGTGTAACCATCGTAGTTGCACATGGAGTAACCATACGGCTGACCTCGAACTTACACATACCCAATGGATTGTAGGGAGATATAGGTCCCACCCTTCACCATAAAAAATTTCCATAAACTATATTGCAATCATACAACATGAATAATTTCATAAAAACATTTCTTTTGAATTTTGTAAAACAAAATTTTAAGAGGATTTTAAAAGGAATGCCCCTTATAAATATCATATAATTCAAGTGAGAATGAAATGAGTGTATGGAATATGTATATAAAATATAAATACACATAATTCAACATAATATAACAAAAACTCATCACAAAAACAATTTTAATAATGAAGTAGAAGGTTAAACCAAAGAATGGAAATCAGGTTAAGAATTACCTTACCTCATGTTTGTCTTAATTCCAACTCGTTTAAACCTCATTTATAATAGTTAAAATAGTGTTATTAATATATTATAGAATAATATACATCATTATAATACCTTATATGATCATTTCATTACATCATTTCACCCTTTAATTGTTAGTATTTTGTTCCTTACACCGTTTTTGGTGAATTCTTTACCTGATTTTTAAGATTGGTTCATGATGGATTGTTCTTGTCCATTGGAAGTGAAACTCCATAATTATAAGGGAGTAGTATTTAAATATTTCCAGAAACATAACTTATACCATTTTTCATTTTGAATTCTTATATGATGATTATTCATATGTTAAAATATTAATGATGTTCGTTTAGATCATTTTAGTGGTTCTTCGATAATAACAACCTCATTTTGTTTTATAAATTAAAACCATGTGTACAAAAGAATTACAGAACCATGAATGAGAAATAATCAATATATTATAACCTGGTTCAGCCATAAAAATGGTTTCATGTCCAGACTTAAAATACTTAATGCCAATTTAAATCACATCGTACATGAAGTCGGTAATTCAACACATCACAGATAATGTTTTTATTCCTTGAATAAGTGGGAGAGGAGAAGAATAATGATGGTGAATTTTCCATGAACATGAAAAAATCCTTAATATACATGAATTATGGATATTTTATGCCCCTTGGGTAATAGTATATGAGGAAATAATAAGAAAAAAATGAACTCAAAATAAAATAATAGTTGACAAATCCCTTACAAAAATTCGGCAGCCTAACGGCTATGCAACAGGGTTTTAGAAAACATTAAAAAAAACAGGGGACAAGGGTAACCCATCTAGAAATAAACCATAATACAAAATAGATCAATATTAATAAGGAAATAAGAACATGGTATGGAAACTTAAAAGTTATAAAACATAAAATAGAACTTGAATGGAAAACGAAAGAAATTGAGAATTTTCTTACCTTGTAGAGTAACTCCTAGAACTTAAAGGGTGGAACCTTGGGGGCTTAAGGAAACCTTGGGAGGACTAAAAGGGAGGGAAGGAGGCTAGATATTAATTTAGGAAGAATTAGGAATGAATTTAATGAAGGAATGGGTTGGTATTTATAGCAAAAGTGAGGGATTATTTTAATAATTTCCAAGGTACACCTCATTAGTGGTATTTGAAAAACCATGGGCTTGCTCATGGTATTTGAAACTTAGTATTATAAAATTGGGACACCTCACATATTATTTAACTGTACACAAGTAGACCAGATTTATTACATCATTAATTATGTTATTATCACACTGAAACTCAAAACTGTATTTTTTACTATTCACTGAAAAATCAATTGTTTCAGAAAAATCCTCAAAATTCACCCTAACCATTTATCAATGTGTAGAATTAAAAAATGACGTCCATTTTTTAAAAATAATTTTCTAAATATCATTAAATTAATTTTTAAATAAAATCATAATTAATTCAAAAATTAACATTTTTAAAACAATAACTACTTTTTTATCATGTTGAAAAATTAACCAAAATTTTATTACCTTCAAACCTTAAGAAAATAAAATAATAATAAAATTTACTATTCATTATGGTCATATTACTATAAATATTACTATTCATAAGGGTATGTTACTATTCACCAAAAACACTAGATGGTTCCATTAGACTCCAAATAACTTACTAAACACGATTGTAGATGACCGTTTTTTAAAATTCAAAACATAAAAGCAGTAAAAAAAATGTTTAAATGCTAGTTATAAATATCTAATTTAAACAAAATTTCATGCATTTCAATTTATTTATAGAAAACCTTGGGGTGATACAGATTCATTTCTAGAGGTATCTCTTTTTTTACATTTATAAATATGAGGATTCATATTTTATTCAATGTTATACTAGAATTTGGGGTCACACTTTTTGGTTAACTAAATGGGGACTTATTTTTACTCAAATATATGATCTAAAAGTGTTTTAGTGTTAATAAAATAGAGTTCTGGATAGTTTTTCTCATGGTATTTCATATCATGTGATGCATGTGGAAGTTAATGGTATCATTCCAAAATAGTTTTGGAAGATATCTGTTGGTTATAGTGGACACTCAAGAGGGGGGGGGGGTGAATTGAGTTCCAATTAAAAATTTCTGTTAAAAACTTTTTGATTAAAATCCCCCAAATTAAATAAAAATTAAACTGTAGTGAATTTATAAATATTGTAAGTTTTCAATTAGTTTCTCAAGAGATTGATTATTTCTCAGTTAAATCAATCTGAAGATTAATTAACTTTTGAAACTAACTTACTAGCTAACAAAAGTTATAAACAATTTCTAGTTTAACTATCAGAGTTACTTTAAAACAAATTTATATTTAAAGTACTTAGCAATGGAATAGATAATAACTTAAACTAAAAATAAGATGCACAATAGATTTAAAGAAGAGGTTTAGTCTCAAGCTGAGACTTAGTCCTCTCAAATAGTTTATATAAACTTTGATCCACACCATGGATTGGGGTTAACAATAGTACAAAGACTGTCCAGGTACTAAGACCTCTACCACAGTTCTACGTGGGAAAACAAATACAATAGCACAGAGGCTATCCAGGTCACACTTTACCTCTACTAGTATCCATAGTGGGATACAAGAGAGTAAGGGACATATTGAGTGAAGATTTATAAATCCTCCAGTTTAGCACAGGAGACAGTGTGTGTCTAAAAATACAGAGCACACACACTGCTCAAAATGTAAATAAATGAAACACAATAGAGCTAAACAGATTGAGATTAGTTTATAATTCTCTATGTGTTTTGAGTGAAGCTATGGACTCTCTATATTGATGCAGATGAGGCTTTGAGTCCTTCTCGGGTTTTTTTCAAGAAACAGAGTGTCTTTTTTGTATTTGACTTCCAGGTCCAGGTTGATCAGTCTGATCAGCTTGAGTGCAAGTGAAATCATTGAAGCTCTTTTCTCCTCGAATGTTCAGGTTTTCAATATGTATTATTCCTTCTTCTTCTATGCATGTAATTCCTTGAGTATCTCCAGAAGATTGTTTCATATGTGCATGGAAAGATTGATCGACCACCAGACGTCTTTAGTAGTTTGAGGTTCCCTTATATAGCTTTAGCTTTGGCAATAGGAATGATTACCTTTTTAAATGTATGAGGTACGGTTCCTGAAATGCCAAACACAATCAATAATTAATAGAAGGTGTATGAAAAATGGGGGTTCAAAACCCATGGGGCGCAGGGTACTGTAGCAGTACTATAGTAGTGGTGGTACTGTAGCAACAGCGGGCACTGTAGCGGCGGCAGGTCACTGTAGTGGCGGCATGGTACTGTAGCGACGGCGGGTACTGTGCGGTACTGTAGCAGTGCGGGTACTGTAGCAGTACTATTCACATAATGGGCTTTGGGCTATAAATTTGGGCCTACGGGTCATGTAATGGGCTAAAAGCCCAATGGACCTTAGGGTTATGCAATGGGTGTCCCTCTACCCAGTTAAAAGAGGTCATTGCTTTGATTTAATAATAAATGAGGCTTCGGCCCAAACCTTTAAAAAAAATCAAATATGACTGTTACTAAATAAACAAATAGAAACAGAGTTTAGAGAAACTGAGACTGATTTCCATCGATAGCTCTTAGTATCTGTGAGCTTGTATCGGTAGCTCTTAGTATCAGTGAGCTTGTATTGGTAGTTCTTCTGTCGGTAGCTGTTATCCTTTATAAAGGTCGCTCGCGGGAATCAGTAGCTTCTCCTATCAGTAGTAGTTACTCTTTATAACAGTATCTCTATGTATCGACAGCTCTTTCTATTGGTAGGTGTTATGCATATCGGTGACCTTTTTGTGTCGGTGAACGTATGTATCAGTGACCCAAACTAGTGAGCTTATAATGGTGGAATTCATGATATTAGTGGTTATTCTGTATCAGTTGACTTGTGCATACTGTTAGACTTATTCTATCAGTAGCTTAGGTGTAACGGTAACTGTCTGTATACCGGTGACCTTATCCATATTAGTATACTTCTATACCGGTGTAATTCGCCTTTTTGGTAGCTGTGTATATCAGTGACCTTTTTATCAATAGTTGTTTGTATCGGTGGACTTTGTATTTGTACTGGTGGAATTCATATCGGTAGCTATCTATCTGTCTTTTTGTATCGGTATCTTGTATCGTTAACTATTGTGCATACCGGTGGACTTATGCATACCAGTGGACTTACTCTATCGACAGGTCTATATTAGTGACTCAACACTTAATACTTATATGTTCTATAAAAATAATATTCAGATTGAGTCAGTAACATTTCTAAACAAGTATAAATATAAATAAACATTGATTTAGAAAAGTCCAATGATCATTTTGATATTTTATCAACTTAATAATATGATTATTATAGATTGAAAGAATAGTTAATATAAGGATAAACATTATTTGGGATTATCAAAGTATATTGAAACATAATTGAGATTATCAAAACAGGTGAGGTCAACAATCTCCCCATTTTTGATAATCACAAATTATGATATTATAATAAAAAATAATCAGTATTATATCAATATAAAATACAATTGTTTTTATTTCTCAGTGTGAGTAATGACATTTTCAAATGTGAGATTTTAAATGTATCAAAGGATATAGTATTAAATGAAATTTTATCAGATGTAACAAATATACAAATGTATCAGAGGTAAAATATAATGGTTCTTCATATCACAGTTCTCCCCCTTTGTTCTTTAACCATATTTCTCCATATCATTTCATATCATTTCTCCCCCTTTCTGATTAGAAAAAAATAAGGAAAGAGAGATGTTAAAAGTAACAGAAATTAAGAGAGAATAAAAGCATGTATATATCACTTTAGGCAAAAATACAGAGAAATACAAAATTGAATCAAAAAAGAATACAAGTGATTCCTATCAAATTGCCTAGCCACTAATCAATCCACCTCCTCAGTATGTGATTTTCCCTTGGGATCAGAATAGGATTCAAGCTTGGTGGATGCAGGTGGAGGCTTAGGAACACTAGAGATGATCAATGGAGGTTGAGAAACTGATACAGTGTATGGCCTATACTGTGTAGCTTTTTGGGTGATCATAAGAGTGAGATGGCTGATTGCTTGAGCTAGAGTCATCTGAGGAATGGAGGCAGACTATTCAGAGGCAGGAAGAACTGGATGTATAATAATCGGAGTACTGTCCACATGCAAAAATGGCAGCAACAGATTCCTAAAGTCCATTATGATCCCTCTTCCTCTTTCCATAGTAGAAATAAAGTAATCCTTGTTCTCTATAAACTTTTCTAGAGCAGGAGTCAACTCCCTCAGCTTGCTTACTTGTTCTCTAAAAGCCTGATTGACTTGAGGTAGTTTTAGGTTTTCTAACAGAAGATTGAAATGATTGTTCAACTAATGCTTATTGTAGACCCTTTGGAAATAGAAATCCACTTTGTCTTTCACCTCTTTTTGAGAAGCAGTGGTCTCTCTCATAAAATTCTGAACAATTTTCCCTATATCCCTAGTGATAGTCATCACTTGGGTCAAAGAAACATAGTCTATAGAGAAACTGGTAGAATAATATCTAATCTCTTCTCTCATCACTGCTTGAATATGATCAATATCCAAAGAAGGCCTAGTAGTACTCAGAGGTTCAATAGTAAAGGAAATTGTTTCATTAATGGATTTAGTCATCCCACTTATGATATTTTTTACAAGAGAGTCCTGGGTGCTGACATGTTGTTCCATGGAAGTCGTAAATTACTCAAAAACTGATACCAACTGGCCAACTACACTCTTCACAAAAGCCAAGTCTTTGTCTGGTTGAGATTTAGAGCTCATATAAGACTCCACAAAGACAATTGATTTCTTTAGAGATTCAACATCCTCTTCCAAGCTTGAAATTTGATTCTGGAAGGTCTTGACTTCATCCAGAACACCAGATTCTGATTCAGTCAGTACAGACTGAATAGAAGATATTAAAGAGGTTTCCATTATTTTCATTTCTTCCAAAAAACTGGCCTGGAGATAAAACTTCAGCTGTTTTAAATCATATTTTCTTACTATGTCCTCAGGTAAAGTTTTAGAAAGGATATCATAAGATACAGGAGGTCTATTTATGGGTGTCACATCTTCAGAATCAGGATAGTCCAACCCAAACACTACAAAACCTGGGTCTTCATCCTAGTCTTCCATCTCATGAGCAACTGAAATAGTAACATGTTTTGTAGGATGCTCCCCCTCAATCTGTGCATTCTCCTGTATAGCAATATCACCCTCAGCAGCTCGGTCTTCCACAGAAGAATCCTCCATAACCATTTCTAATTCAACAGCAGGAGACTCCTCAGGAATAGGTGCAGGTCTGTCTACTTCATCAATTTCCTCATTAGGCATTAAGGAGTGCCCAATCAGTGGATTGAGACTCAAGCAGGCAGAAACAGATGCTTCGATTTCAGATTCTTCTTCTTCCTCATTCTCTGGAGTCGGCTGGTCTTTCTCATCAATAGGGGCTTCTTTATTGCCTACTCCCAACACTATTTTCTTTCCAGATGATACAACTTTAGCAACAGGACTTGGAGGAAAGTCTGGATCCCTTCCATCAGCTACAGAGGTATCCTCTTCATCAATATCATCACTATACTGAGGTTCCTCTTCATCAGGTCCTAGACCTGGATCCCTCACATCCTTAGGCCTTGAAGGATGATCCACTGTATTAAACATATCATACATCTTCTCTTCATCGCTGACCCATTCTCTTTTCCACAGATTCCAATTGATCTTTCTGTATTTACAAACAATTTTGGTAATACAAAAGTTTTCTTTCATAACTACAGTCTCATCCTGAGACTTGGCCACACCTCTTACCTTAATCATGAAAGAAATCATCTTTGCAAAGAATAGAGCATTAGTTTTTGACTTTGGCCTAGTCATATCTTCAATTTGAAGCATCATAAGCCTACCCAAATTTACCTTGACACCATGTCTCAGAAAATGCAACAAATAAATATCTTGATATCTCAGACTTGCAAAATCCATTCTTCTTGAACTTAGCACATGTTGGATGAACTTGAAAAGTGACCAATTATCTCCATACATTTCTGTAGCAAATAATTTTCTTGGTGTGCCATCTTCTATTAATTCTTCCAAGGCAGCTTCATATTCATAGATATTACTAGTAGGAGGTACTGATTTTGAGAAATACCCAAACTCTCCTTCATGTGGAACTCTCAGGCACTCATACCACTCAATAAAAGAAAAGGATATTGTCCTACCATTCACTAATGATATCATTATTTTCTCTACTTCTTATTTCTCAAAACGAACAAACTCATAGAATTATTTTACCAGCTTCAGATAATAAGGACCATTGTTATTTGAGAAGTACTCTACCCATTTTTGGTCTTCCAGTACTTCTAGAACTAAAGACTTACTGTTCATCAACCATTCTGTGCAAAATTCTTTCTCAACTACTATTTCCCTTTGAGAGAGATGCGTATTTTTAGGTTTCTTCACTTCACTTCCACTAATAGACTCTCCTTTGAGTCTCTTGGCATTCAGCTCATCATCCTTTTCACTAACTGATGTTATCTTTACTCTTTCCATTCTTTGAATCGCAAGGATTAGGGTTTGAAAGAAATGAAGGTTAGGGAGCTAAGGCTTGAAGGTAAAGGGTTTGAGGTGGATTGAGATGAGGTCAAGACTTATGTTTATCATTTATAAATCATAAAATAAATAAATAAAACATAATAAGTAAAATATAAATGATACAAATTCATGTGGATAAAGATACAGAATTTAAAAAAAACAGTGCAACCTAACGGTAATACATGCCGGTGAGGATTCTTAATGGTGAGGTATTTTTATCGGTGAGGTCCACTAACAGTGAGGTATAGTAGTGAGGTTCATACCAGTACGGTATAACAGTGAGGTTCATACCAATGAGGTATAACAGTGAGGTTTTGGCTAACGGTGAGGTTTGGCTAACGGTGAGGATTGGCTAATGGTGAGGTTTGGATAATGATGAGGTTTGGCTAACGATGAGGTTTGGATAACGGTGAGGTTTGCCTAACGGTTAGGTTTGGTTAATGGTGAGGTTTGGCTAAACAGATTCTATCATTCCTAACTCATTTCTAATGTAACTTAACCTATCTGAACTTAAAGGTTTGGTGAAAATGTCAGCTAATTGATGTTCAGTACCTATAAATTCAAGTGTAATATCAATTTCTTGGTAAGGATCTCTCAAAAAGTGGTTCCTTACATCAATTTTCTTGGTCCTAGAGTGAGACACGAGATTCTTAGAGATATTAATCGCACTGGTGTTATCACAGTTTATAGATACATGTCTAAATTGATATCCATTATCTAGTAAAGTATGTTTCATCCATAGAATTTGTGCACAGTAACTACCAGCAGCAATATACTTTGCTTCAGCAGTAGACAATGAAATAGAATTCTTCTTTTTACTACACCAAGATAATAAGGACTTACCCAGAAAATGACATGTTCCAGAAGTGCTCTTTTTATCTAACTTGCAACCAGAAAAGTTATCATCTGAATAACTTATTAAATCAAATGATTGTATTTTTGGATAAAATAATCATAAGTTAACAGTATGTTTAAGATATTTGAAAATTATTTTAACAGCAAGCAAGTATGACTCTTTTGGATTAGCTTGAAATATTTCACACATACACAAACTAAACATAATACCAGGTCAACTGGAAGTAAGGTAGAGTAGGCTCCCAATCATACCTCTGTAGTTGGTTTGATCCACTGGTTTTCCAGTTTCATCAGCATCCAACTTACAACTAGTACTCATAGGTGTATCACTTTCCTTAATACTATCTAAACCAAAACTCTTTAAAAGATCCTTTGTGTATTTACTTTGATTTAAGATAATACCATTTTTATTTTGAAAAACATAAAATCTAAGAAATTAATTAAGTTCTCCCATTAAACTCATTTCTAATTCATTTTTCATACTCTTTGAAAAATCAATAAAGAAATTATTTTTAGAAGATCCAAAAATAATATCATCAACATATATTTTCACTATCAAAACATATTTGGAAATTATTTTAACAAAGAGATTTGGATCAGCAATCCCTTTAGAAAAACCTTTTGAAATAAGAAAACTACTAAGTATATCATACCAAGCTCATGGAGCTTGTTTTAAACCATATAAAGCTTTAGAGAACTTAAAAACTCGATTTGGAAAATGAGGATTAGTTAATCCAGGTGGTTGTTCAACAAAGAAATATTCAACTATAAAACCATTTAGAAAATCAATTTTAACATCAATTTGATATAACATGAAATTCAGATGAGTAGCATAGGAAAGTAGAATCCTAATGGATTCTAATATAGCTACAAGTGCAAAGGTTTCCTCATAGTCTATTCCTTCCTCTTGACTATACCCTTATGAAAATAGCCTTTCTTTGTTTCTAATGATATTTCCTGATTCATCAAATTTGTTTCAAAAAACCCATTTAGTGCCTATGGTAAAAGTTCCCTTAGGTCTATAAACAAATTCCAAGACTTTTTTTCTTTCAAATTGATTTAATTCTTCTTGCATAGCCATTACCCAAAATTCATCATTGATTGCATCATTGATATTTTTAGGTTCTAACTATGAAAGAAAGGCTTGATGTTTATCCTTATTTCTTAGAGAAGCTCTATTCTGTGTCTCTCTGTGAAGATTACCAACAACAGCATTGAAAGGATGATTCTTTATAATCGTAGTTGATCTGGTAAAGGTAGGACTAGAAATTTCATGTTCTTCTCTATGCTCGGGTTCACCAGAAGCAGATTCTGGAACATTTACAGAACTGGTTTTCATTATAACAGGTTCACTGACTTTATCACTAAGGTCCAGAATAGACAGATATTCTTCAATATTTTCAAGAGAAGACTTAGGTTTATGCGGATCAGTTTCATCAAATTTGACATGTACTGATTCTTCCACACATTTGGTTCTTTTATTGAAGACTCTATAAGAATTATTGGTTATAGAGTAACCTATAATGATTCCCTCGTCACTTTTAGAATCAAATTTTTCAAGGTTATCCTTAGTATTAAGAATAAATACTTTTCAACCAAAAACTATGAAGTAACTAACTTCAGGATTCCTATTATTCCATAGTTCATAAGGGGTATTTTTGAGAATAGGTCTAATCACGACTCTATTTATAATACAACAAGCTATATTTACAGCTTATGCTCGGAAGTAAACAGGTAGGTTATACTCATTAATCATATTTCTTGCAATTTCATGAAGGGTTTTATTCCTTCATTCTACTACACCATTCTGTTGAGGTGTCCTAGGGGCAGAGAAATTATGATTGTAGACGTTATGTGAGCAATAGGTTTCAAAATCATGATTTTCAAACTCCCATCCATGATCACTTCTCAAGTTATTAATCTTAAGTCCACTAAGGTTCTCTACAGACTTGTAATATTTTATAAAATAAGAGCAACCTTCACTTTTGTGAGTTAAAAAGTATACCCAAGTATATCTGGAAAAGTCATCTACTAGAACATAAATATAGTGCTTCCCATTTAAACTAGGAACTCTTGAAGGTCTAAATAAATCCATGTGAACCAACTCAAGAGGTTTAGAAGTTGAAAATTCTTTATATAATTTGAATGAAACTTTATGTTGTTTTCCCTTTTGACAGGGAGTACAAACTTTATCTGATGGGAATTTTACTTGAGGTAGGTCTCTAACTAAATCTTTCTTAGTCAGTTTCTTAAGTGAGTGAACATTGCAGTGTCATAATATTTTGTGCCAAAGACAAAACTCTTTATGAAAATCATTTAAACAGGTAACCTTTTGTTTGGAAAAATAATTCAAATCTACAGCATATAAATTTTCATTTCTCAACGCAGTAAATAACAAAAAAAATTAGAATTAAAAACATTACAAGAATCATTTTCAAATTTAACATTGAAACCATCATCACACAACTGAGAAATGCTTAACAGGTTGTATTTTAATCCATCTACAAATAATACTTTAGAAATTAAAATTGAATCAGTGTTACCAATCTGGCCTAAGCCGATGATTTTTCCTTTCGAATTACCACCAAAGGTGACATACCCTCCAACAACCTTGATTAAACTTTTGAAACATGAAAAGTATCATGTCATATGTCTTCAACATCCAATGTCCAAGTACCATATCTTCTTATGGGAACTCTTTATTCTCGCTCAAATTTACCCAAGAGATGAAGGTAGAACGGTCCTTGTAGTCTAGCTTGGGTTATCGAATCCACAGAGACCTAAGAAGTAACCTATAGACACGCACATTCTAAGGACTGTTTTTGGCTATGAAGTGGCCAACTATGGGTTGATTTTAGATGGGTTTAAGTGAACTCTAAGAGACTTAAGTGAATTCAGATTAAAATAATGAGTTGATCCTAGGTTATCGCTCGGGGTGGATTGGACGTATTTCCTTTTCAAAGATTTCAATTTCTTATATTTGAGATGGGTTCATTTAAGAAGATAAAACAACATCATCACTTATTGGTTCAATGCCTGCACACTTTAATACTAATCACCTATAAACTTGAAGGATAAAAGTTTTGAGCACTTCAAGGTAAAGGTTTGTATTAGCACATGAAGTGTGTGGCCTTAAATTCAACAAGGACGATGGAGTTTAAAAATCATCTAATAAAAATCTCAATTTAAGAAGTGATTATACAATAATGGGGTGATAAATAACATCCAATACATCCCCTTGCTACTCCCTTGGATCAACCCATAAGTGGGTTATCCCTCCATTTATTCTATGGTTTCAATGGAAGCGGAAAGTAGACTCATGAGGGAGGACATGGAGAAGTAAAGAAAACAACAAAAATAAAATGATCACTCCACTGTTGTGTGAATAATTTTTCAAGATTTGGTGCGAACAAATTCACACCTTGAGAAAACGGTATCAAAGTGAGATTTAGAACAACAGAATAAGAGGATAAGAAGAACTTTTATTAAGAAACTAAAGTGAATTGAACAACTTACAAGTGAAAGACAAATTTGAGACAACAAAATCGCAGCATAACATTACAATTGAACCAAGCACCAAAGATTCTCAACTACTCTAACACCACTACCTTAAATAGGAATTTTTGAGCCCTTGGGTCGAGCCTCCAATAGTACAAAGCATCTCAATTAATTTTGGTAGGCCATAGGTGGTGGAAAGCTTGTGGAATTTGGACTTTTCCACATATGACCCGAGGTGGCAGCCATCTTTCATCCACCGAACAGAAGCCTTTGGATGACCTTCTAGATTGCAGAATCAGAGTGGGACATAGAATAATAAAATGGATCTCCGGATGTCGTCTAGACGCCTGTATTATTTGGGCCCATTTGGAGTTATGGATTCTGAGATATGATCAAATTAGTGGGCTGTTTTTCTGGGCCGCAGAATCTGGCCCAGAATTGTATCTCTAATTTGGGGCGCCTTAATGACCCCCATAGAGGCAGAATTAGCATTGGACCCGGAAGAGTGATTTGTTCCTAGAAATGTCTTATAACATCCAATGAAATTTGGGGTTAATTGGGCATATATTTTGGTCCCCACAGTCTTATCAGCGGTCTGGTGTCCAATCTGCCTTATCCAGAATTGCTTCCTTTCATTGCCAAATATCTCCATCATCCTCCATGAATTCTCCAACGATCACTGAATGAAACATGTTCATATTGGAGTGTATATCAATTTCTAAAAGTATAATATTAAAATATGTAAATTAGATAAATAATTGGGTACTTCAAATGATGTTCAAAAATGTACCACATAATAGTGCATTTAATGAAGGTATTACAATCATAATGTGAAATGATGTTCAAAGTGTAAAATGCACTAAAATGGTGTTTATGAACAATAAATAACATGAATATTATATATATTACCAATGAATATTATCCTCGTTTAGTGGCTAATCACACCCCCCAACTTGAGTTTTGCTAGTCCCGAGCAAAATATATCTCATCAAAAATGAAATTTGAATTCCCTTTTCCAAAAACATTTTAATACACAATGATCACCAAAAAACATTATACCAAACAATCATGAAACCCATCAAAATATTTTAATACAAGATAGTTTCATAAGCAAATCTCAATCCCAAGTCCATTCCTTTGTTCAAATTCATTTCCATATTTCATCCAATATCAATTAAGTATGAGGATGTGTTGTGTATCACAATAGACATGGGGGTTCATCTTTATTAAAGGGGGAAATTAAGGAAGCTATAGGTGGAATCACATTTCAATATTAAGATGAGTATCTATTTTTTTTATAATATATTTGTTTGTTTTTTTTTGTTTTTTTTTTGGAATTTTTCCATGGTAATTGAAATTCCACTCAAAAGAGTCAACCCTTGTAGCGAGACTTTGCCGATGACTCCTAGGCTCAACGACCTTAGGGCACCAAGTGAAGCCCACATACTCGGGCATCATCTCGAGTTAACTCAGTCAAAAACAAATTCAAATTACCAAAAATAGAGATAAAATTACTAACTCTGGGCCAGACAACTATGGAGTCACGATCCCCAAGTGTCGAAAGCCACGCATTAGGTCATTTCATTGCTCTACGCGCAAAAAAAAAATTAATTAAATTTTTCTTTTTGAATACTCATATTAAAATAAAATGATCACCAAACCTATGCTATTTATTTAGGGGACCCCATGAACTCAAACTAATACCCCACTATCCAAAGGACGTGCATTGTCATCTTTTTTATTTGGATGAAAATATAAACGATGAAATATCACATTGGACAGCCACACTTTCCAAAATCTATTCTCATGAAATTATACAAGGATTAAAATCAGAATCAGGGTATACTAAATTATTTGATATTTAGTTTCAAAGTGTGCAATGTGTATTACCATGTTCAAAGTTAAAGGAATTTTTCCTTCCATTTACACTTCTTTTTTTTCAAATCATTCTTTTTTTTTTGACACAAGAGCATTTTTTTTATTTTATATCCCCCCCCAAATTAAAACAACACTGTCCCCAGTGTTTAAAGAAATGAAAATTTAGGGGTAGAGGCAAATAATGGAAGTTCAAAAAGGAAATTAAAACTGAGGATCATGGAATGAAATCACCTAGTGGTTGAAGTTGAAGTTCTTGCTGCTCCAAATTAGTCTTTTGATCTCTTGGGGGATGTAGGCACCTCCTTGATTGAACATGTATCACCCAAAATAGTACCTAAACAAAAAGAAGAACAAACCAGACAAAACAATCAACACAATGACTTATTTAATTCCAAGTATCATCATTTTTATTGTTTTTCCTGTTTTTCTATTTGTTTTAAATCAAACTAATGATACATTGTATTCTTATAATTTTCTGGGTAAGGTATTACTCAAGGATCACATCGCGTGACACGGATGAATACGACGCTCCCCTTTCATACCCATCCATACTCGTAATAGAAGAACAGGTCAATAGTCTTTTTTTAAATATAAAAATGATTAATTAATCCTATGTAAAATATAAAGTTTATTAAAACAAAAAAATGATAGGAACTTCAAAACCATGGGTTGCCTCCCATACAACGCTTTGTTTAACATCGTTAGCCCGACATGGACCCTAAATCTATCAATTTTTTCCTTGTTCATAGGTTTGCTTAGTTAACTCAACCTCTATTTTTTGTTTATTGAATGATTCAATGAATGGTTTTAACCTTTGACCATTGACCTTGAAAATGTAACCACTTGTGGGATCTTGAATCTCTACTACCCCATGGGGGAATACATGATGCACTATGAAAGGTCCTAACCATCTAGACCTTAACTTTCCCGGATGTAAATGAAGTTTTGAACTATACAAGAGCACAAGTTTTCCCGGTTCAAAATGTTTGACCTTGATATTCCTAGATTGGTAGGCTTGAACTCTATCTTTATTGATCCTTGAATTTTCATAAGCCTCTATCCTTAATTCCTTCAGTTCATTGAGATCTAATTTCCTTTTTGTTCCGGCCAATGAGAGTTCATAATCCATTTTCTTAATTGGCCAAAAGGCCTTATGTTCAATCTCCACTAGCAAATGGCATGATTTACCATAAACAAACCTATATAGGGACATTCCTAAAATGTTTTTATATGCGGTTCTATAGGCTCAAATAGCATCTAAGAGTTTCTCAGACCAATCTTTCCTAGAGGGGTTGACAGTTTTTTCAATAATTTTCTTAATCTCTCTATTTGCTAACTCAGTTGACCATTGGTTTGAGGATGGTATGAAGTGGACACTTTATGAGAAATGCCATACTTGGAAATGAGTGAAGATAATGGGCGGTTGCAGAAATGGGTTCCTCGATCACTGATTATAGCCCTAGGAATTCCAAATCGGGAAAACATGTTCTCTTTCAGAAATTGAATCACAACTTGATGATCATTGGATTTAGTGGGAATGGTCTCAATCCATTTTGAGACATAATCAACAGCTAAGAGTATGTAGAGGTATTCCTGAGAGTTTGGGAAGGGACCCACGAAATCAATTCCCCAACAATCAAATATTTCAACCACTAAGATGGGAGTGAGTGGCATTTGATTTGTTTTTGTGATGGACCCTACTTGTTGACACCTAGGACAGCTTTGACAAAATGTGTAGGAGTCCCTTGAGAGGGTGGGCTAGAAGAGACCACATTGAAGAATCTTAGCAGATGTTTTCTTAGAGGAAAAGTCACCTCCACATGCGTCACTATGACAGAATTTAAGGATGGACTCTTGTTCAGATTCAGGAACACACCTCCTAATGACTTGGTCAGGGCAGAACTTATAGAGGTATGGATCATCAAACACATAGTGTCTAACATCAGAAAGGAATTTCCTTCGAGAGTGAGTACCTAAGAATTTTGGAGTGACTCCTGTCACTAAGAAATTTGCTATGTCAGCATACCAAGGGCAGTAACTCACAGAGTATAGGTGTTCATCAGGAAACGAATCAGACACAGAAAGGTGATTTTAGTTGTCTTTGAATTCCATCCTAGAGAGGTGATCATCTACAACATTTTCAACTCCCTTTTTATCTTTGATTGTGAGGTCAAATTCTTGTAAGAGAAGGACCCACCTAATCAGTCTAGCCTTAACATCTTGTTTTTGGAAGAGGTATTTTAGTGCAGAATGGTCAGTGAATACAGTGATGGGGGATCCTAAGAGGTAGGACCTAAACTTCTCTAAAGAAAACAAAATAGCAAGTAACTCATTTTCAGTAGTGGTGTAGTTTATTTGGGAATCATTTAAGGATTTGGTTGCATAAGCAATGGAATAAAGAGTTTTATCACAACGTTGTCCTAACACAGCTCCAACAGCAAAGTCACTGGCATCACACATAAGTTCAAAAGGAAGGTTCCAATTTGGAGATTTCATAATGGGAGGAGAGGTGAGAGAGGATTTGAGGGTTGAGAATGAACCCTCACAGCTTTCTGTCCAAACAAATGGAGCATCCTTTACTAAGAGAGCACAAAGGGGATGGGATAATGAACTAAAGTCCTTGATGAATCTTCTATAGAAACCAGCAAGTCCTAATAAAGACCTCACTTCCATGACAGTTTTGGGTGATGGAAGGTGACGAATGATGTCAACCTTTGCTTTATCAACTTCAATCCCCCTACTCGAGACCAGATGGCCTAGAACAAGTCCCTCTTTTACCATGAAATGGCATTTTTCCCAGTTTAGGACCAGATTCTTTTCTTCAAATCTTGACAAGACTCTCTCCACATTATGCATACATCCCTCAAATGTATCCCCAAACACAGAGAAGTCATCCATGAAGACCTCTAGAAAATCCCCTACCATGTCTGAGAAGATTCCCATCATGCACCGTTGGAAGGTTCCACGGGCATTACATAACCCGAAGGGCATGCGTTTGAAATAAAAGGTTCCAAATGGACATGTGAATGTAGTCTTCCCTTGATCCTCTAGGGAGACCTCAATTCGATTGTACCCCGAGTACCCATCTAAGAAATAGTAGAAGGCATGACCTTCCACACTCTCAAGGACATGGTCAATGAATGGTAAGGGTAAATGGTCCTTCTTGGTGAATGAATTTAGTTTCCTATAGTCAATGCAGACCCTCCATCCACTACTCACCCTTGTTGGAAGAATCTCTCCATCCTCATTGGTTATCACTGTGATTCCAGCCTTTTTTGGAACCACTTGGATTGGGCTCACCCATTCACTCTCATCTATGGGATATATGATACCATCTTTCAACAATTTCAGAAGTTCTTTCCTTACTACCTCCATGATATTAGGATTGAGTCATCATTGAGGTTGACGACATGGATTTGAATCAGATTCCAGAACAATCCTATGAGTCCCGATAAGTGGGATAATATCAGGAATATCAGACAGGGTCCAACCAATGGCTTTCTTATGTTTCCTAAGGACATCTAGAAGCATCCTCTCATGATTGGCTTCAAGATAAGAAGAAATGACAATAGGATGTGTTTGATTGCCCCCTAGGAAAGAATACTTGAGTGTAGCAGGAAGTTCCTTCAATTCAAGATCAGGTTGGTTCGAAATTTCAGCAGAAGATCGGGACATTGGATCAAGTTCAATTTATTTTTTTAGAGTTTCAGATATGATTGATTCCCTACATGTAGAAGTTTCAGCTACTATATTGGCTTGATCAGATTTAGGGAAGGAAGTTTTATTGGTCTCCATGAAATTGGTTTCTTGAAAGGTTTCACTGATTGTTGGACCTAAGAATTCATCATAAGAGCAATTTGAAAATGATTCAATCTAAGGAGATAAACTTCCTTCATATGAACAAAGGAAATCAATCTCATCCTGACTTAAACATCCATCAAATATTCCTTGATGTTCCATGGATTCATTATCAATGCTTCCTTTCATGTTTACTTCATGAATGTCCTCATCATGCTCTATTTGTTAGCTTGCATTATAGATGTTCAAGTCTAGACTCATGTTCCCAAAGGTGATGGTCATGTTCCCATTTTGGACTAGGATAACAGAGTTGATTGTTGCAAGAAAAGGATGGCCAAGGATGATTGGGGTTTGTTCCTTATTTCCTAAGTTTGGATGGTTGTCAAGGACAATGAATTCAGCAGGGTAGATGAAGTTTGCAACATTTACCAAAATGTCCTTTAAAATCCCCTTTGGAACCCTAATGCTACGATCAGTAAGTTGAAGTGTGACAGATGTGGGTTGGAGTTATTCTAGGCCTAACTGGCAGTACACAACATATGGGATGATATTGACACTAGAACCTAGGTCACACAAGGCCTTGACAACTTTTCTTTCTCCTAGTTCAACATTGATGTAAGGGCAACCCGGGTCTTTCAACTTAGGAGGAATGGTCCCTTGAATGGTGGTACTCACATTAGCAGCCAAAAGGACTTGGTTTTTATGTGAAAATTTTCTTTTAAAAGTACACAAGTCCTTAAGGTACTTTGAGTAGGAAGGTATGGTTTGGATTGCATCGAGAAGGGGTATGTTCAACTTGACTTGTGAAAAGATTTCCCTCAATGTTTCACTCAGTTCAGGCTTGGTTTTCACCCTCATGCGTTGAGTAAATGGTGCAGGTTGTGGGGTTGTTTGTTGAAGAGTTGTTTCCTTGAAAATGTTATCAGTTTCCTCAGTTTGATCTTGTGGTTCATTTGACTTTTCATCCAAGTTTGAATCTTCAAGTGGGTTCTGAATTATTTGTTCAGGTTTCTCAATTGATTTCCCACTTCTTAAAACAGTCACAGCTTTTAGTTGTTCATGAGTTTTTTGAGCACAACTTGACTCTACCCTTGAAGTTGAGGATGGAACTGCCTGAGTAGGCATGGGTGCCTTTCCAGTTTTGATGGTTTGAAGTTCTTGTTTTAGGGAAGAGACTTCTGAGTTCATCCTTTCCATTTGTTTGCACAGTTGTTCTAGTAGGCTTTGTGGAACAGTTTGGGTTGGTGCTTGAGTAGATTGGTTTATCCCAGGGGGATATTTTGGAGGTGGGATGGTTTGTTGAAAATGGACCGGTGGCTATTGGTATTGGATAGTTTGGGTTTGGAACTGGTTATGGGTTTGGTAGTTTTGATGGGTGTAAAGATTTTGTCCCTGTGGTTGGCTAGGTTGTTGGTTATCTTTCCAGCGGAAGCCTGGGTGGTCGTTATACCTTGGGTTGAAGTTGTTTTGGTACTGAGGCTTTTGAAAGTTCAAAGCATTTACGTCCGATGGGGGTCCTCCTAAAAGTACATCCTTGATGGATAGAATGGTTGGGCAGTTGTCTATCTTATGGTCATGTTTGTCACAAATTGTGCAAATAGGGTCAACAGTTTGGATTTCATGGACTTTCCTAAGGTCTATCTCTTCAACCTTCCTAGAGAGTGCTGCGAGTTTAGCCCTAAGGCTTTACTCTTCTCTAAGTGTATAAATTCCAGTAGTTCTTTGTGGCTTTTCAGAATAAGGTGAAGTTCCCCATGTTTGGTTTTGTTCAGAAAGGATTTCTAGATACTCTTAAGCATCATTTGGGGCTTTGTTTTTAAAGGTTCCATTACACATCATGTCAATGAATTGTTTGTTCCCCGGACCCAACCCTTCATAGAAAATTATCACTTGTTCAGGAATAGAAAAACGATAGTGTGGAACCATGATTAGAGTGTCTTTTAACCTCTCCGATGTTTCATAGAATGACTCTCCCTCTTTTTCAGAAAAGTTTTGGATACTCTTTTTAAGTGCAATTATTTTGTGGTGGGGAAAGTATTTTTTGTAGAATTCTCTCTGTAGTTGGTCCCAAGAGTTTATGGATGATGGTCTCAAATTGTTTAGCCAATTTTTAGCTTGATACATTAAAGAAAAATGAAATAGCCTCATCTTAGCTGATTCTAGTTGATGTGGGGGACACATGGTTTCTACAATGTCATTGAACTCCTTAATGTGCAGGTATGGCATCTCGGACTCCATTCCATGGAATGTGGGAAGGTGGTTTAGGACATGGGGTTTAAAGATGTAATTGGAATATCCTAGGGAATTGTGTCTAATGAATGAGGGGGAATTGGTCCAGGAAGGTGTGAGGTAGTCATTCATGGTTTGATCCATCGCATTCCCCAAGTTTGGGGCTGCCTCATTTGGGTTTCCATTTTGTTTTCCACCCGGGTTTATGAGTTAGTTTCCTTGAAGACCTTCCATTGAAATTGGCTCAATTTTGGACTCTAGAGTATTAGGAAGATTATGATCTAATGGAATGAGTTCCCTTTGTGTACTTGACTCCCCAACCCCAGGACTATCCACCCTAACTAGACGGTTTGATTGATCGTGGGTGTAGGCGGACATGCGCCAAAAGAAAAAAAAATGAGAAAGGGACAAGATAAGAGAATTTGGATGAGAAAAGAAGAAATGGAAGAGAATAGAATGGGTGTTTATATGACTTACTTGGGTCCCCGGTAACGGCGCCAAAATTTGATTCTCGCTCAAATTTACCCAAGAGATGAAGGTAGAACGGTCATTGTAGTCTAGCTTGGGTTATCGAATCCACAGAGACCTAAGAAGTAACCTATAGACACGCACATTCTAAGGAATGTTTTTGGCTATGAAGTGGACAACATTGGGTTGATTTTATATGGGTTTAAGTGACCTCTAAGAGACTTAAGTGAATTCAGATTAAAAGAATGAGTTGATCCTAGGTTATCGCTCGGGGTGGATTGGACATATTTCCTTTTCAAAGATTTCAATTTTTTATATTTGAGATGGGTTCATTTAAGAAGATAAAACAACTTCATCACTTACTGGTTCAATGCCTGCACACTTTAATACTAATCACCTATACACTTGAAGGATCAAAGTTTTGAGCACTTTGAGGTAAAGGTTTGTATTAGCACATGAAGTGTGTGGCCTTAAATTCAACAAGGACGATGGACTTTAAAAATCATCAAATAAAAATCTCAATTTAAGAAGTGATTATACAATAATGGGGTGATAAATAACATCCAATCCAGCCCCTTGATACTCCCTTGGATCAACCCATAAGTGGGTTAGCCCTCCATTGGTTCTATGGTTTCAATGGAAGCGGAAAGTAGACTCATGAGGGAGGACATGGAGAAGTAAAGAAAACAACAAAAATAAAATGATCACTCCACCGTTGTGTGAATAATTTCACAAGATTTGGTGCGAATAAATTCACAAATTGAGGAAAAGGTATAAAATTGAGATGTAGAAAAACAGAATAAGAGGAGAAGAAGAACTTTTATTAAGAAACTAAAGTGAATTGAACAACTTACAAGTGAAAGACAAATTTGAGACAACAAAATCGCAGCATAACATTACAATTGAACCAAGCACCAAATATTCTCAACTCCTCCACCACCACTGCCTTAAATAGGCATTTTTGAGCCCTTGGGTCGAGCCTCCAACAGTACAAAGCATCTCAATTAATTTTGGTAGGCCATAGGTGGTGGAAAGCTTGTGGAATTTGGACTTTTCCACATTTGACCCGAGGTGGCATCCAGATTTCATCCACCGAACAGAAGTGTTTGTATAACCTTCTAGATGGCCGAATCAGATTGGGCCAGAGAATGAGAAAATGGATCTCCGGATGTCTTCTAACCGCCTGTAAACTTTGGGCCCATTTAGAGCTGTGGATTCCGAGATATTATCAAATTAGTGGGCTGTTTTTCTGGGCCACAGAATCTAGCCCAGCATTGTATCTCTAATTTGGGGCGCCTTAATGACCACCATAGAGGCCGAATTAGCATTGGAACCTTAAGAGTTATTTGTTCCTATAAATTTCTTATAGAATCCCATGGAATATGGGGTTAATTGGGCCTGTATTGTGGGACCCATAGTCTCATCAGTGGGCTGGTGTCCAATCTGTCTTCTCCAGAATTGCTTCCTTTCATTGCCAAATATCTCCATCATCCTCCATGAATTCTTCATCGATCCCTTAATGAAACATGTTCATATTGGAGTGTATATCAATTTAAAAAAATATCAAATTAAAATATGTATAATTATATGAATCATTGGGTACTTCAAATGATGTTCAAAAATGTACCACATAATAGTGCATTTAAAGAAGGTATTACAATCATAATGTGAAATGATGTTCAAAGTGTAAAATGCACTAAAATGGTGTTTATGAACAATAAAGAAAATAAATATTATATATATTACCGATGAATATTATCCTCATTTAGTGGCTAATCAACTCTTTAAGAAAGTTTCCTACAAAACAGGTTTAAACAGAAAATGATTTTGGTACCCAGATTTTCTTGGGTCCAGACAGGTTAGCAAGAAAAACTTTTGGTACCCAGATTTGTCTAATGGGTTTCATATAATCAAAATATGCAAAAGATTTTGAAAGATAAACTTTATTTGATCTATAAATATTTAAATAGCTGGTTGAGACCTAGGAATTTCCAAAACTATAACTAGCATCATACTATCCAGATTTAGGAATAAATTTATTCTTAACAAGCTGTCTTTGTCCAGGTTGATATCCCAAACCAGTAGTGTACTTTGGTGCCACATTTTTTTCAAGCATTTGATTTTGAGTGTTCTTTCCATTTGTGAACTTCTATAAATCTATTCTAAGTTTCTCATTGTAAAATTTAAGTTGAGTATTCTCCTTTAACAATTGATAATTATTTTCCTTTTCTATACTAATATCATATTTAACAGTACTAGACAAGGCATATTGTTTCTTTAATGATTTGTACTTATCCTTCAGATCATTGAAAGTATCTTCTAAAAAATTACAGTATTCAAATAATTCTTCCCTAGTCATGTTTTCAGAATCAGAATCATCTCCATAATAATAATAATTTAAAGCAGGAGTATCCAATGTTACCTCAGATGTGTTTGTCATGAAACACATATTAGATTTTTTAGATTTTTCATCCTGAGTAGAATCTGAACTGTCTTCTAAATAACTCCAGGTTTCCTTCATAGCTTTCTTATATTTTTTTCCTTATAATAATATTTCTTATTGAACTTCAATTTTGGATAGTCAGCCTTAATGTGTCCTTTCCTTTTGCATTCATAACAGACTATGTCATCACTTTTAACAGTCCTTTTCTAATCTTTATTCCAATGAACTTTGTTATCATACTTTCCCTTGTAATTGGATTTTATGAAGAAATTATTTTTCCTATAAAATTTCTTAAATCTCCTGGCTATCTGAGCCATTTCGGCATCATTTTCAGATGCACTTTCTTCACTGCTTGAACTATCACTTTGAATTTTTCCTTTGTCCTTGTTTTTTGAAGCAGAGGTCTTGAATACTACTGATTTCTTTCTTGGTTTATCATCTTATTCCTTGTTTACCTTTATCACTTCTTCATACATCATAAACTTACCAATTAACTCCTTAACGGGTTGTGATCTTAAATCACATGACACTCTTATTGAAACTGATGTGCCTCTCCATCTCTCTGGAATACATCTTAGTATCCTCATGATTTATTCTTTTGCAGGAACAACTTTTCCAAGTGAGCTCATTGTATTTAAAATTTCTTTGAACCTGAGATACATGTCAGAAATAGGTTCATTAGGCTTAATTTTAAAATTATCATACTTAATAGTGTAGGTATTTAATCTCATTTCCTTAACATTGGTTGTTCCCTCATGGGAAATAGCCAAAGTATCCCAGATTTCATAAGCAGTCTTACAAGCTGATATTCGATTAAATTCTTCATCTCTTAAAGTATAATACAGGGCATTCATTGCTTTATAATTATTATTGTAAGCAGTTTTTGTAGGTTCATCCCAAATAGTTCATTCAGTTTCTAGAATCTTTTACTGAGTCTCTATAGTATTCCAGATATCAAATCCCATACTTTCTAAATGAATTTTTATTTTCAGTTTCCATTGGGCATAATTAACACCATTAAAGAAAGGTGTCATGTTGGTAGCAGCACCTTCTAGTCTATTATCCATAATTATATTTTAGCGAATATATTTTAAGAGATAAAATTTAGAGCTAACGGAAATTTAAGATCTTTAAGATACAACTAAAATCACAGTTGAAAAATAGAGTATTTGTAAATACTTGATAAATAACAACCTTTGATACCAAATGTTGGTCGGAGTGGACACTCAAGAGGGGGAATGAATTGAGTTCCAATTAAAAATTTATTTTAAAATATTTATGACTAAAATCCCTCAAATTAAATAAAAATTAAACTGTAGTGAATTTATAAAGATTGTAAGTTTTCAATTAGTTTCTCAAGAGATGGATTATTTCTCAGTTAACTCAATCTGAAGATTAATTAACTTTTGAAACTGAATTACTAGCTAAAAAAAGTTATAAACACTTGCTAGTTTAACTATCAAAGTTACTTTAAAATAGAATTATATTTAGAGTACTTACTAGTGGAATAGAAAATAACATAAACTAAAAATAATATGCATAGTAGATTTAACCAAGAGGTTCAGTCTCAAGCTGATACATAGTCCTCTCAAATAGTTTATATAAACTTTGATCCACACCCTAGATCGGGGTTAACAATAGTACAAAGACTGTCTAGGTACTAAGACCAATTCCACAGTTCTACATGGGAAAACAAAGACAATATCACACAGGCTATCCAGGTCACACTTTCCCTCTACCACTATCCACAGTGGGATACAAGAGAGTAAGGGAAATATTGAGTGAGGATTTATAAATCCTCCAGTTTAGCACAGGAGACAGTGTGTGTCTAAAAATACAGAGCACACACACTACTCAAAATGTAAATAAATGAAACACAATAGAGCTAAATAGATAGATATGAGTTTAGAATGCTCTATGTGTTTTGATTGAAGCTATGGACTCCTTGGATTGAAGTAGATGAGGCTTTGAGTCCTTCTATTGTTTTTGTAAAGAAATAGAGTGTCTTTTTTGTATTTGACTTCTAGGTCCAGGTTTATCAGTCTGATCAGCTTGAGTGCAAGTGAAATTGTTGAAGATCTTTTTTACCTGAATGTTCAGGTTTTATGGATTCAGTATGTATTCCTTCTTCTTCTTATATGCATGTAAGTCCTTGAGTATCACCAGAAGATTGTCTTGTATGTGCATGGAAAGACTGACTGACCACCACACGTCTTTAGTAGTTCGAGTTTCCCTTATATAGATTTAGCTTCGGTAATAGGAATGATTACCTTTTTAGATGTACGAGGTACGGTTCCTGAAATTCCAACCACTATAATTAATTAATAGCAGGTGCATTAAAAACATCAAATATGATCGTTGCTAAATAAACAAATAGAAATAGAGTTTAGAGAAACTGTGACTGATTTCCATCGGTAGCTCTTAGTATCAGTGAGGTTGTATTGGTATCTCTTAGTATCAGTGAGCTTGTATCGGTATCTCTTCTGCCAGTAGCTATTATCCTTTATAACGGTAGCTTGTAGAAATCGGTAGCTTCTCCTATCAGTAGTTGTTACTCATTATAACAGTAGATCTATGTATCGGCAGCTCTTTCTATAGGTAGCTGTTATTCATATCGGTGACCTTTCTATATCGGTGGACATATGTATCAGTGACCCATACCAGTGAGCTTATAATGGTGGACTTCATAATAGTAGTGGTTATTCTGTATCAGTCGACTTGTGCATACCGGTAGACTTATTCTATCAGTAGCTTAGGTGTAACGGTAACTGCCTATATACCGGTGACCTTATCTATATCGGTAGACTTATGTACCTGTGTACTTAGCCTTATCGGTAGCTGTGTATATCAGTGACCTTTGTATCAGTAGCTGTTTTTATTGGTGGACTTTGTATTTGTATTGGTGGACTTCATATCGGTAGCTGTTTGTCTGTCTCTTTGTATCGGTAGCTTGTATCGGTAACTATTGTACATACCGGTGGACTTATGCATACCAGTGGACTTACTCTATCGGTAGGTCTGTACCAGTGACTCAACACTTAATACTTATATGTTCTATACAAATCTTATTCATATTGAGTCAGTAATCATTTCTAAACAAGTATAAACATAGATAAACATTGATTTAGAAAATTCCAATGATCATTTTGATATTTTATCAACTTAATAATGTGATTATTATATATTGAAATAATAGTTAATATAAGTATAAACATTATTTGGGATTATCAAATTATATTAAAACATAATTGAGATTATCAAAACATGTGAGGTCAACAATATCCAAAAGATTTTTATATAATATTTCACAAGTTATTTTATATGTTACAATATACAGTGAAATGGAATAATGTTTATAAAGAATTATTATAAGTGATAGATTGAGGGAGATATTCCCTAATGCCTCTTTTTCATGTGATACAATTAGATATATTTTATTATATGACAAGGGGATATCTTAAATCATGGTTTCATGCTACTTACAATGAATATCATAAGTCTTGGTTCTATAAAAATCATAGTATACAAAGGGTTATAACAAAAGTCATTATATTTGATACAATGTCATTATCTATGATATTTATGGTAGTTGAATGATAATATTTATCATTTGGGAAGTCTTACATATTATCAATCATTTACTATGTTATTTCATAAGATGAAATGAATGTTAGTTCATTTCATTCATTCAAGAATTGCATGAACTGGATAAGATATTTACTCATGTGCTATAATGTATGAGTAAATACATGATCACTCAAGGATAATCCTTGATGGTCGATATATGGAGTTAGTAACCATTTTATGGGTGTGTGTGTGTGTGTGTTAATGAAATTTTGAACAAACCATATCCAAACCCACCTCATCGCAAAGCTCTATTCCTCTTTCATATTTACCTTGAAAGACACTGGCATGTCATGGTGAGAAGAAGAATCCCACTCCTACGATGAGTGATTCAGTACTAACTCATGGATACCTATAGAGGAGGGATGTATTTTAGATACCTCTTGGTGATCTTCATCAATCTTATATGAAGATGATGCAATGTAAATTTTAGTGTAGGTACACACACGATAACTTCATTTACACTTTATGTGTGGTTTCATTTATCTAGAATGGTATGGTCTTAGATTGGATTTATATATTTCTTCTACTATGATTAACTAGTCTTGTTCGACCCCTAGAAACCCAACTGACCTATTCTAGTGGGTGGTTATAAATTTTCAATGATATCTTCTAAATATTATCTTCATTGTGTTACAAAATTATTGATATTCATGATTCCTTTTGAAAGTCATATTGTGTTATGTGGGTACTTATATGAGAAATTTTGATCTTACACTGATCAAGTATGCACTTGTTTCTATAATGAGTATTGATTTTTGTATAGTTTGGGACATCTCATGTTGGTGAGATGTTGAGAGTTGAGTTTGGGAGATGATGTGAGAGGGTGAGTGACCTCATGTTATTTCCTTTGATAGTTGGACCCTCCTTGACTACCCATTTCATTTATTTTTGTGGGATGGTGGTTTTCTCATTATTTGATATTTAGGACTTATTTTAGGGTTCAAACATTGGTGGGTAGTGAAATGATAGATTGTATATGTGGGACTCTAATGAGTTGTGAGAGGTGTTATTTTTTTTAATAATATTTTATTTCCCACTTAGTAGAAAAGTGGTAGAAGATGATTATTTGTTCCTAGAGTGTTGTATTTCGAACTTACTATGAGTTCTGGAGAGTGATGTGTTGCAGCCTGACTGCATGTTTTGGATGGTGATGTATTTTGACCTGGTGACATTCCTCATTACTTGTGGGTGTGAGCAAACTTCACTTGATAATATTAGATGATGATATCACTTTTATATTGTTTTCAAGTGTTATGTTATATGGTTAAAATTGAAATGATATCAGTGGGTTATGGTTTGACATTATATTTTTACATGTGTGATTGTGATAATGACTAATTGGGTGGATAAGAAGATTTTAGTGAGTATTACATTGAGATATATGATCAAAAATTATTGAGAATGATAACTTAACCCTAAGGTGGTTGTGTTAGAGATTTGACCTTAAAATACTTTTTATTTTTTATTAAAATTACATTTATAATTTATATTATTATTAATTATTTTAATATATATTATTTATTAATATACCATTTATTATCAAATTTATACTTATTTTAATATTTTTTATACATGACACGATAACTTCCCCAGAGGGCACCCATCCTTATATTGCTCCCATCCATTATCTCTTAACTCTCAAACTATTAACCACTTCACCAAATGAATTTATATGTAATAATATGTCAGTAAATGTTATTTAAATTATTTTTTAGATATTTTTTATACAAAACACAGCAACGTACAAAGAGGTCACTCATCCTTACCCTACTCTCACTCATTCTCACTCAACTCTATAAGTAGTATCCTCTACAATTTTCTTTTTATTAATAGTTTTTTTGGATCGAGCATGCTCGGTCCTAAACCTCTTTGGTTATTTAACCAATATGAAAAATAAAATACAATATTTAAGTAACTAATGAATAAAATTAAAAAATTCTTCACAAATTTTAAATTATTTACATTAATTAATTATTAATGTTTACTAAGTAATAATTAAATTATTGATTGTTTGTTTAATTAAGAATAAAATTTCTGTTATTATTGTAATTATTTAACAAAAACCGTAATAATTAATAACTAATAATTAATAATGAATTAATAATTAAAAATCAAAATATTGAATAATAAATAATTAATAAATAATAATCAATACTCAATCATATTTAATTAAAACTAAATAACTAATAATTTAAAATAAATAATTTATAATAAATATTTAATATTTAATATTTAACAATTAATAATGAACAATGAATACATATGTTAAATAATTGATAATTATAAATTGTTAATAAATCATATTTAATAATAATAATTAATTTAGATTTTAAATAAAATATAATTATAAATTATAAATTATAAATATCTAATTACTTTAAATTTTAAATTTTTAATAAATAATTTATAACATAGAAATAATAATCAAAAATTAAAAAATGATAATTAATAATAAATTAAAAAATAAAAAATTAAAAATTAATAACTAGAATTAATAAATAATTTTTAATTTTTAATTTAAATTTTTTTAATTTTTAAATTTTAATTTTCAATTCATAATTTTTAATTTATCATTGATCATTGATCATTTATAATTAATTAAAATTGTGAATAATAAATTGAATAAATTATAGAAATATTATGTGTTAGTGCATTATATATAAAAATTCATTAATTTTGTATATGTACGTGTGAAATCAATGTAACATATGTTTGATATATGTTAAATTGAAAAATCAAATTAAATTCAATTAAATGTCCATTAATCGATATAATTAGTCAATGTTTTTAATTAATATTTTTTTTAATTATAAACCATTTTTTACTAAATAAATGACTTATTTAATGTAAGCATAAATATTTTTTATTATATAAATCATATTTTAGGAAATTTTATATATATTAAAATATATATGAATATATTTCTATAATAAAAATATTAAATATATTAATGAATAATTCTGTATAAAAACTATTAAAAATGAATAAGACATTAATATGTTTTTAATTATTACATTTTATTCATTTTATATATTTATATTTAATATATATTATTTATTACTATTTTTAATTAATATATATATATATATATTAAATTTATTCATTTTTATTAATAAGTGTTTCATTAATAAATTTTTTAATAAATTTTTAATTTATTAATTTTATATATATATTTAATATATACTATTTATTAATATTTATAATTTACATATATATATATATATATTAAAGTTATTAATCATTATTTAATTAATAAAAATTTTAATATTTCTATAATTTATTCCTTTTTATTTTTAATTTTTTTATTATTTCAATTTTTAAATATTTTTAATACTTTTATTATTTAATGGTTTAAAATAAAACAAATGGGGCTATGGGTGGGTCAAGTCATGTATAGGCCAGGATGAGGGGATGACGTTGGGTCGGGTCATGACTTGGTGCATGTATAGGGTGGACCAAGGCATGCACTGGCCCATATGGATATGCGTGGAGAATAAATGTGGGAGCCCATCCCCAAAGCAGACTTATAAGGTTGGGATAAGATATAATCGCATATAGAGAAGAGGTTAGACATCTTCTATTTTGATGTGGGACTCACGCATACAATCATGACCTTTATTAGTGCTAAAAATGCACTGATAAAGGTACCCATTATCAGTGCTTCTTTTAGTGCTCATAATGGATACCATTATCATCACTTTTTCTAGTGCTGATAAATGCTAGCACTATATGTTGCACGTTTTATAGTAGTGAGTGTTATCCAAATATCATAGTGGAATTTGGTTAACTAACCTTTAGGAATATCCACCCCCATCATGCCTTGAATAAGATAATCCATGGGAACCCAGCTATACCATAAACCTACTTAGTGGGATGATTGAGTTTTTGACATGTTCTTTCTTTAGAAGGAACATCACACTTAGTTTTTATAACGAACCAGTATTTACATACATTAAATTTACATCATATTTTCAGTATATTAAAAACATTAAAAAAATAGACACCCCAAAGAGAATACTAGTTTGGTGCCTTTTGAAACATGGAAACACAAACACCGGTAAATAAGTGAGCTACATTATCTCTCACTAGGTTCTTCTTGACTAGAAACCTACTTAGACACATCAAACATAATACATATCTTAATAACTTGAGGAAAGAAACATAAAAAGGGGTGAGCTTAGATGATCGGTAAGGGTAAATAATGGATACATTCAAGATAAACATGAGCATATGGGTATGATAACATGATCATGAAAATAGAAGATCATACCCTACATATCCAAGATTATAAACATGAATCAAAGCATAAATAATGGTAGAGCATAAGACATGAATAATAAATAAACAAATAACTTAATCCATGAAATAACAACATAGGAATAAAACATTGAATTGTGGGAACCACATAAGTATATAATAATTTTTCAATAGTACCCAAGGCATCACTTCCAAGGCCATCTTAGTGGAAAAGGTACTTTAATGAACCAAGTTCACACCCCATTCCAGCCCTGTACTACTTAACCGAGTTCACTCCATATTCCATACTTGTATTACTGAATTGATTTCACTCCTCATTCCAACCATGTATTACTGAACTGAGTTCATTTCTCATTCTAACTCTGTAATATTGAACCAGGTTAATTTCTCATTCCAATCATGTTTATCTCATGAGATATAAATCTTTACCCAATGAATTGAAGGGAGATATAGGCCTCACCCATCTCTTAATGAAATCACACATACATGTGCCAAAAATTCATAAACATTCATATCATAACCCATGAAATTAAATTGGTTTCATAAACATGTAATCATATCATAACCTATGAAAAAAGATACAGTTTTCATAATCATTTCATAATAAACATAACCTATGAAAAAAATAGGTTTCAAAAGAATATAACACATGAAAGAGAAAAATGTTTCATAAGAATCATGCCATCAAAACATAAACCATTCAGAGAAATAATATGAATGAAAACATTGAATCATTTCCCAATAAATACATGATTAACACCAATGGATGTCATCTTATATGGGAAATAATTTTGAAATGTATTTTTAAAAAAATCTTGAGAAAAATATCCTACTTCTTCAAAACATTATTTTTAAAACATAAAACTTGTTGAAAACTATTTTCCTTGAAATATACTTGAAAAGTTTTAAATTAATCTTGAAAACATTTTGAAAACATTTTTCCTTGAATCATGTAAAAAAACTTGCAAACCATTTCAAAACTGTTTTCCTTGAAAACTTATAAAAGAATCTTAAATGACATTTTTATAACATAAAACCTATTAAATAAAGATCTTATTATAGATATATAAATACCCATAAATTTAATTATAATAGGAATAGAATATATTCATGGGTCGTATATGCACCACGCAAAAGAAGTGAGTGGTGGATAAGGCATGTATCTCATAGAAATAAAGAGTGAGATGAAATTTCATTACATTATGTCTTAACTCTCTTCTTACTCATACAAAATTCTTGTATAATAAATATAAATTCATTATAAATCTATAAAAGAACCATATTCTTAATTACAATACCATATATGTTGTTATTATGGCTTTATATTACCCACTTGTTAATAATTCTATGTTAAGATTTCACTTCGGGTTATATCTTCTTTGCTTTCTCCATGTGTCTTAATTTGTTATATATTTGGTATTTATACTTATATAATGATTTCTAGAATGTAAACCATTGTTTAAATATAATTTATATTAATTATATATGTTTTATAATAATTCCTATAATATATAATTATGAAATGGAATACACAATTCATGGAGATGGTAAGCCGTACGTACGCATAATCAATATTTCTGTTTAATTATCATGTTGTAGGAATGAAAGTAAAAGACACACATGCACACACATAGATATATATATATATATCATTGTTAAAGTATCTTTATAATATCATGTATATCATATATATTCACTAAATCTATCCTTAATACACTCTATATAGTGTATGAATGAATCACATTTCTTTGAGGGGTGGTAGTCCACACTTCCACAAACAAAATTATCATATTAACACAAAATAGAAAGTATAAAGATATTTGTTATAAAATTATTAAATAAGATTAAATACATAATAAATATTATATATAACATATATAATTATATTTTCCATCATAATTTTTACTATGTGAGGTAGTAAAGAAAAAATGAACAATCATTGATTAGTGAGGCAGTAATCTGTTGTACACGTAAACAGTATTTTCGTTACCCATTAGATGGAAGTATGTGTAATTTTATATTGAATACTTAGCATAAAAACAACCTAGTATATTTATGATACTATTTTTTTTATAAAATTATGTAATGATAATATTTTATGGAGTGTATAAATAAAATAAAAGAAAGGATTTTGAGAGACTATGTTACCTCTTAATCAGGAAACTCCTTTTGGTTTTCCCCAAAGTGCCTACTTGAAAGACTTTATTCCCAAAGTAGGATTCAAGGAGGACGTGGGGGATGTCGGTGAAATATTTTTTCAGATTTATTTTTATCCAAAGTGTCTTTATATGTGTGATTAAGTGGGTGAAGAGGAGGCCTTTTATAATGGAGGAGGAGTGGCACTCTTGTAATATTTTAAAAGAAAGGAACCCCACCCAAGTTTTTTTATATAAATTGAATAAAATAATGGTCCCAAGTTGTGTAAAGGGGGGATAGGGTCTAAATATGGACATAAAATGGATTTTGGTCAGGTTTATAGGTCTTTTTGGGCCTTAAGGTTATGGTTTAGTCCCTTATTAAGCTTAACTTAACCTTAATCATTGTACATAATTTTAATTACTACACTAATATTTTTAGTCAAAAACTAAGTTAACCATATTAGAAATTATAAATTATCTTTATTCCAGATATTTAATCCATTTTTACAAATTCCAAATATATAATTTTCTGAAATTAATTTAAATGTAACCCTAAAGTCGGGTTGACAATGCGGGTTTTTAAAGCAAAAACATTCAAAAGATTACTATGTTTTTATATTCAATTTCAAAATGAAATTGATTTTAATGAAATAAATTGTATTAATTGGTAAAAATATTATCTAATTTTACTTTGAAAAAAAATTAAAATATAATTTAATATGATAAATAAATTAGTTGAAAAAGCTATTTTTAATTAAAATCCAGTATTTTTAACTATTCATTAAAAAATGAATCCTTACAAAAAAATACCAAAAAATTATCATAAACTAATTTTTATGTTTCACTTCCAAATATAAATATAATTTGGATATATTAAATCTATAAAAGTTCCAAAAATTGAATTTATAATGGGTTCTCCATTAAAAGGCGGTAAAGCTACCTTTATAAAAATATAGATTTTTTAAGCATAAAATTGGGTTTGTTCTTATCTTATGTCAATAGATTATATTGGATGGATATAAAAAATATTTTATTGAATATATATTTTATATATTATATTAATATCACTCACTATTTAATTTAACTTACTAGTATAAAATAGCTTTGTGAGCATAAAAATAGTTTTCTATTAAAAGATTTTCTTTATATTCAACTGGTTCGTTGTAACTAATGAATTCATTTTATATTTTTGTAAACCATAGGTTTTAATAAATAATTTAGTACTATTCAAAACTAATAGATTAACGTCTAGGATATATAATATTTTAATAATATATTGTTTTTTGGTAAAACTCGGTGTTGCGTGTAATGTATGCCAAGTCAGTGTCGTGTGAACGGAATGTTTGACTTAGTGCATTGTAAAACATCAAGGAGAACCAATTCATTCGAGAAAAAGATCCATAAAAACTTGGGGAGTTACATTATACCCCCCTTAAAATTAATTTCACACTCAAAATTATTCATTCTTGTACAAAAAAATGAGGATATTTTTTCTTCATTGTATCCTAAAGTTCCCACATAGCTTCCTCTAATTGGTGATTTCTCCACAAAACTTTGAATAGGTGAGTGGTCTTGTTTCATATATTTTTCTCTGTATGATCCATAATTTCAACTGGTTGATTCTTGTAAGAAATATCTTGCTCTAGTGGTATGACCTCTGAGTTCAGTACATGTGAAAGGTCAAGTATGTACCTTCTCATGATAGGTACATGGAACACATCATAGACTCAAGATAGATTTGGATAAAGTGTAAAGTGATAGGATACCATCCTAATATGATCAAGAATCTAAAAGGGACCAATATTCCTAGGTCTTAGTTTCCCTTTATTTCTGAACCTCATAACCTTTTTATAGGGAGAGATTCATAGAAACACCTTTTCACCAACTTAAAATTCTATATCACACTGATGGTTATCAACATAGCTTTTCTACCGAATTTGAGCTATCTTGATATGATGCTGAATGGATCTAACTTTACCTGCCATTTCTCAAGAGATCTTAGGTCCCAGTATCTTTCTTTCTCTAAATTTATCCCAACATGTTGGAGCTATACATTTCTTCCTATATAGGGATTAATCAGGTATCATTTGAATGCTTGATTGAAAGATATTGTTGTAATAAAAATCAACTAGAAGAAGGTGTTGATCCCAACAACCCTTTAAATCTAACAAACAATATCTCAACGTATGATCTAGGATTTGAATTGTTATTTCATATTGACCAAATTTTTGAGGATGATAAGTAGTGATGAAACTTAATTCTATATCAAGTGATTGTTGGATACTTCTCCAGAACTTTAAGGTAAACCTCAGATGTCGATCTGATACAATGGAATGTGGTACTCTATGTATCCTTACCACTTCTATAATGTATAGCCTAGAAAGATGATCTAGAGAGAAATATTCTCTGATATCAATGAAGTGTGTTGACTTATTAAGGATATTGACTACCACCCATATAGAATTAAACCCTTTAGAGGTTTTGGGTAGTCCAAGGACAAAATCCATAGTGAATTTCTCTCATTTCCATCCAGGTATGGGTAATGGATGCAACATCCCTTTACACTTTTTCCTTTTAGCCTTAAATTTCTGTAATACCAAGTACTGAGATACAAAATATGTGATATCTCTCTTCATGTCATCCCACCTGAAATATTCTTTCAAATACCTATACATCATACTTCTAGGATTAAAATAGAATAAAGAACTAATAGCTTTCTCTAATAGATCATTCTTCAAATATAGCATTGAAGGAAAACATATATGGTTGCTTAACCTTGTCATTCTATCCAGATCAAGGTTAAACTTAGGAACATTTCTGGTTTTCTTTTACAGTTATACATCTTCCTACTATGCCTCCTTAATCTTTACATGGATATAGGGTTAAACATTAATTTGAGAAAGATAAGATTTTCCCCCTTCCTTCAGTATTTCTAGATCCATCCTTCAAAAATCCAAAAATATTGGATCTTTTGAGATCCTCGTCATGGATAAGTTAGTATGATCCTTTCGACTTAAGGCACCGACCACCTTGTTTTCTTTCCCAGGGTGATAATGTATTGAGCATTCATAATCCTTTATCAGATCCAACCATATTCTCATATGCATTTTCAACTCCTTCTATGTGAATATATATTTCATAATTTTATGATTAGTATATATATCACACTTTTCTCCATAAAGATAATTCCTCTATATCTTTAAATCAAAAATTACCGCTGCTAACTCCAAATAATGAGTTGGATAATTTTGCTCATTAATATTCAACTATCATGAGGCATAGGCTATAACCACGGGATTCTGCATAACAACACATACCAATACCTTATTAGATTCATCACTATAGATTACAAACCCTTATCCACTATAGGGTAATGTATGCACAGGTGCGTTGACCAACCTTTTCTTCAATTCCTTGAAAATTTCCTCACATTAATCTATCCAGAAGAACTTGAGACCTTTTTGAGTTAACTTGGTCAAAGTATTAGATAGTCATGAGAAACTATCCACAAACTATTGATAATATCTAGTTAAACAAATAAATCTATGGATCTCAGTCATCATGGTTGGTCTAGGCCAATATTTAATAGCCTCCGTCTTTGATGGATCTACAGTTATACCATCTCTTGAGAATATCTGAGCCAAAAATGAAACCATTTGTAGACAAAATTCACACTTTTTAAAATTTTCATATAGTTTATCCTTTATTAGGGTATTTAGCACAATTCTCAAGTGGTATTTATTCTCTTCCTTTATCTTTTAATAGATAATAATATCATCTTTAAATACTAGGAAAAACTGATCGAGGAAATATCTAAAGTCTCTATTCATTAAATCTATGAATATAGAAAGGTAATTAGTAAGACCAAAAGGCATTAATATACATTCAGAGTCTCCATACCTTTTATAGAATGTTTTCTTCGATATATCCTCCTTATTGATCCTCAATTGATGATATCCAGAATGAAGATCAATATTGGAAAAGTATTGGGCTTCACAAAGTTGATCAAACAAGTCATCAATTTGGGGAATAGGATACTTGTTCTTGATTTTGATCTTTTTCAACTCTAGATAATCAATGTAGAGTCACATTGATCCATATTTCTTTTTCACAAAAAAAGAACAAGTGAAACCAAAGGTGAAACACTTTTCCAAATGAATCCCTTGTCAAATTTTTATTATAATTGCTTTTTAAATTCTTATAACTCAATTGGGGATATTCTATAGGGAGTATTTGAAGTTGGTGTGGAACTTGGTATGAGTTCTATTGAGAACTCAACATCAATTTTTGGTAGAAGGCTAGAAAACTCTTCTAGAAAGACATAAAAAAATTCACAGACAATGGTTATATCATTTATGTTGATTTTCTTCCCAACCATTTGAGATAAACAGCCCTTCTGAATAGGAATTAAGGCCCATACACAATACTTAGTCTTCATAGGAAGTTCATACTTATCATCGCATTGATGTAAAATCATAGGAGGGTTTGAAATATCAAGCATAAATTCCCTTCCTCAATAATTGATGTGAGATTTATATAGATAAATTCAATATATTCCTAATATGAAATCAAATTAAACTTAAGGAGGAATGAAAATATTTCCAGGAAGCACATTCCCACAAAAATCAACCAAATAGGAATCATAGACTTGGGATGCAATCATTGTACCATTAGGTTTTTTTACTGCTAATTCCACATCTAATCATTTTGGTGGAATATTGACACCCTTATAAAATTCTTTAGATATTAAAGAGTAGGTAGATCCAGAATCAAATAAGACATTAGAATTTCTAGAGTGGATGGTAAGTGTACCTTTCACCATGTCGCTATCGCACCCCTCATCAGAAATAGTGATTGCATGAGATTCCCCCTTGCCTATCAGCTTAAGATGTTGCTGATGTTTCTCATCATCACCAGCCCTTGGGTTTGGATAGTGTTTAGCATAATGATCATTCTCCTTACACATGTAGCACTGAATCGTGGGAGGTTTATTTTGTGTCATTTTTTCTCCATTCACACCTTTAGCTAACTTCTTCCCATCAATAGGCAATCAATTTTCTGATGAACTTCCTTTACACACTTTAAAAATTTACTGGACCCCTTAAGACAAATTCCTCCATGATTATTCCCACATTTATATCATAAATAAATAATCATCATCTTTTCTCCATGGTTTTTAGAGTTTCCTTCAAACTCCACCTTTATTTTCATGTCAAAACCATGAAGTTGATACGTGGCTCCAACTTTCATTTCAACCTTTATTGAACTTTTAATAATCACTTCATAGCTACTAAAGTATCTTATGGAAAATTCTCTTTTGAGACTTGTCATTAAGTCATTGAAGAACCTATCAAATTTACTTTCAAGTTGGATGATAATTCTTGAATCTCACCTCACAAGTCTTATGAAATTACCCTTATAGGTAATGATAGATTCATCATCCATTTTCTTCAACTTAAGGAACTCTTTATATATCTTGGTATGAATAATCAGAGGAAAGTACTTATTGAAAAATAAGTTCTTGAAGTCATCCCATTCCATGGTTTTAATCTCATCTTTCTACCTTGAATTCTTGATTTGATTCCACCACCAGTTTGCTTCGCCTTCTAAATGATAAATAGATAGAATAACTTTCTCATGCTCCAAACATTGGAGAACTGAGAATATATTTTTATTAGTACTAATTAACTATTCAGAAATAACAGGATTAAAATACCCTTTGAAATAAGGTGGATGTTTCCTCATGAAAGAATCATCAGAATGTTGTTCCTTATTTTTCTCATTTGGAATCCCACTGTGATTCATAACTTAAGAAAGATGTGTGATTATAGGAATAAGATTTCCCATTCTATATCCTATAAAATTTAACTTCTCAAGAGGAAAATCATTGCATTGTTTGTCGCAATCACCATTAACATGGTTCCTTTGGGTTATATCTATTGACTAAAACCAAAAGCATAGAGTATAAAATATTTATTATAATGAGGAACCACATAATCTTGTAAAGTCACTTATAAGATTTCTAAGTTATGAAACATTCTTAAATATATGAAATCTTCATTTTATCCTAGGTTATTTATAGAAATCATCTATTAAAATCCTTTATAATGGTTTATGAAGAGTTTGTGAATTTCCAAAGCATATCCTCGAGGGGTTTCAAACCATGTGTGCAGCAAGACCCATTTTCGTATACCAGATTACCCCGAGTCAGGCCCATGACATCTTGTTAGAGTTTTTACTCATAGGTACATATGTTCTAGATATACATACACTTGAAGTATCAATACAGGGATGTATTTCTAGGAAACCACTCACTATATCCTTTACAAAAAAAATTAGGACATTTTCTTATGCTTTTTCTTATCCTTAGATTTATCTATAGACATTTCCATAAGGTTTTCACTAAGGTTTTATTATCCTAGTTTCCAAAGGATAACTAAACCATCACTCCAATATCAAATATAATGACCCAGTATTGACAAAAAAACATTACATCACTTTTTTTGATTATATAAAATATTAAAAAAATAGACACCCCAAAGACCATAAGAGTTTAGTGCCTTTGGGAACTTGGAAACATAAACACCATTACATAAGTAAGCTATATTATCTCTCACTAGGTTCTTCTTGACTAGAAGCCTTCTTAGACACATCAAAAATAATTCATATCTCCATAACCTAAGGATAGAAACATAACAAAGTGGTGAGATGATATGCTCAGTAAGGGTAAACAAAGGATACATGTAAGTATAAACACGAGTATATGGGTATGATAATGTGATCCTGAAAATATAAGATCATACCCTTCATATCAAAGATCTTAAAAAAGAATCATATCTTAAAGCAAGGAATTACTTAAGACCTGAATCATAAGGAAATAACGTACATAATCCATGAAAGCATAAAATAGGAATAAAAAATTTAATTATGGAAAATACATAAGCATATAATATGATTTTCTATATTAGCCAAGGAATCACTGCCAGAACTATCTTAGTGGACAAATTCCTTTATTGAATCGGGTTTACACCCTATTCCAGCCCTATATTACTCAATAATGTTCACTCATCCTTCCAGTCCTATATTATTGAACCCATTTCACTCCTCATTATAGCCCTATATTACTTAACCGAGTTCATTTCTCATTCTAGCCTTGTAATTCTTAATCGAGTTCATTTCTCATTCCATCCATGTCTATCTCATGAGATATAAATCTTTACCCAATTCATTGGAGGGAGAAAAATGTCTCACCCATATCATAATGATATCATATATACATGTGCCAAAAATTCATACAAAAATTATATCATAACCCATGAAATGAAATGGGTATCATAAACATGTAATCTTATCATAACTTGTGGAAAAGATACATGTTTCATAATCATTTCATCATAAACATAACCCATGAAAAAAGTGGATTTCAAAATTTTATAACCCAGGAAATATAAACGGGTTTCACAAACATCATGTCATAAAAACATAAACCATTAAGATAAATAATATGAATGAAAACATTTAATAATTTCCCCATAAAGTCATGAGTAGCACCAATGTATTTCATCTTAGATAAAAAATAATTTTGAAATATCTTTTAAAAACATTTCTTGAAGAAAATATTCATCTTCTTGGAAAAATTATTTTTAAAACATAAAACAATTTGAAAACTATTTACATTTAAAATATACTTGAAAACATATAAATTAATCTTGAAAACATTTTGAAAACCTTTTTCCTTGATACTTATAAATAATATTGTAATCAATTTCAAAACTTTTTCCCTTGAAAACTTATAAGACTCTTAAAACCCCTTTTAGAATATATCCCTATTAAATAAATATCATAGAATAGATATATAAATACCCATATATTTAATTATAATAAGAATATAATACATTTATTTAATGTATATACACCACACAAAATAAGTGAGTGGTGAGTAAGGCATGTATCTCATGGAAATAAAGAGTGAGATGAAATTATCTTACCTTATTTCTTGAATATCTTCATACTCGTACAAATATCTTTTATAATTAATATAAATTTATTATAAATCTATAAAAAAACCATATTATTGCTTCTATTACCATATATGGTTTGATTATGGATTTATATTACCTAGTTTTCAACAATTCTATGTTAAGGTTTCACTTCAGGTAATATCTATTTTGTTTTCCTCATGTTTGTTAATTTGTTATATATTTGGTATTTATAATTATATAATTATTTCTACAATGTAAACCACGATTTTATTATAATTTATATTCATTATATTTTTATTATAAAAATCCCTATAATGTATAAGTATTAAATAGAATACACCATTTATGAAGACGGTAAGTCGTACATACGCATGAACGTTATTTCGGTTTAATTATTGTGTTATAAGAAAGAAAGTTAAATAAATATATATAAATATAATTATTAAAATAGTTTTTTATATCATATATATTAACCAAAACCATCCTTAATACATTCCATATAGTGTATGAATTAATCACATTGCTTTGAGGGGGAGGTGGTCCACACATCCTCAAACGAAATTATCGTATTAACAAAAAATTGAAAGTATAAAGATATATATTGTAAAATAATTAAATAATATTAAAGTAATAATAAATATAATATATAATATATAAAAATATATTGTCCATCATAATTTCCACCATGAGAGGTGATAAAGGAAAAAATGAATAATCATCGTTTAGTGAGGCGGTAGCCCATTGTACACGTAAACAATATGTTTGTTACCCATTAGATGGAAGTCTGTGTAGGTGTAGGTAGAATAATTAGCATAAAAACATCCTATTATATTTATTATATGTTTTTTGTTATAAAATAATGGAATAATAATATTTGAGGGAGTGGAGAACGAAAATAAAAGAATGGATTTTGGGGGAGGGTGTTACCTCTTAATCGGGTAACTTCTTTTGGTTTGCACCAAAGAGCTTCCTTGGAAGGATTTTTGACAAAATGTGTATTAAATGAGGAATTATTTTAAGTTTAGGAGATATTTATTTAGAGTTTTTTAAAACCAAAGTGTCTTTAGTGGTGTGAGGAAGTGGGAGGATATGAGGCCTTTTATAATGGAGGACGAGTGGCACTCTTGTAATATTTTAAAAGAAAGGAACCCCACCCATGTTTGTTATTGAAATTGGATCCAATAATGGTTTTACGTAGATAGAAGGGAGTATAAGGGCGAAATATGGGTAGAAAATGGATTTTTTACATGTGTAAAGGTCGTTTTGGGCCTTAAGGTTATGGTTTAGTCCCTTATTAAACTCAATTTAACCTTAATCGTTGTAATTAAATTTAATTACTTCACTAATATTTTTGTCAAAAACTAAGTTTAACTTATTATATATTATAAATTATGATGATTAAAAATATGGAATCCATTTTTCAAAATTAAAAAAACATAAGTTTCAGAAATTAATTTAAATTTAATCTCGTAGTCGGGTCGACAGTGCGGGTTTTTAAAGTAAAAACGCTCAAAAGTATGCTATGTTTTTTTATTCAATTTCAAAATGAAATTGATTATAATTACCTAAATTGGATTAATTGGTAAAAATATTATCTCATTATAATTTTAAACCAATTTAAAATATAATTGAATGTTATAAATAAATGAGATGAAAAATAGGTTTTAATTAAAATCCAAAATTTTAACTATACATTAAAAAATAAAACCTTCCAAAAAAACACAAAAAATTTATCCTAACGTAATTTTTATGTTATTTTTTTACAAATATGAAGTTTTTTTATATATTAAATCTATAAAACTTCAAAAATTTTAATTTAAAATGGGTTCTCCATTAAAATCTGGTAAAACTAACTTTATAAAAATATAGGTTTTTAAGAATAAAATTGGGTTTGTTCTTTTCTTATTCCAATAAAATATATTGGATGAATATAAAAAATATTTTATTGAATATTTATTTTATATATTATATTAATATCACTCAATAATTAATTTAACTTATTAGGATAAAACATCTTTGTGAGCATAAAAATAGTTTTATATAAAAATATTCCCTTTATATTCAATTGGTTCATTGTAACTAATGAATTAATTTTATATTTTTTTAAACCATAGGTTTTGATAAATTAGTTAGTACTATTCATAACCACTAACATAACGACTAGGCTATATAATATTTTAATAATATGATTTTTTGGTAAAACGAAGTGTTGCGTGTAATGTACGCCAATTAGGTATCATGTGAATGGAATGTTTGACTTGGTGAATTAAAAAACATTAATGATAATTAATTAAGTTGAAAAAAAGATTCATAAGAAATTAGGGTGATGCAGTTTTTAAAGCGGTTTCCTTTAAAAGTCTCATCAGTTTAATATACACCACATGTATATTAAACTCATTATTTCTCATGAAATAAAATTTATCTCATGTCTTATTACTATGTATATGCATGATTCTAATGATTTAGTTTTTGAATCCTTATTCCATCCACCAAATTAATATGTTCACTCAACATTAATATGTAACTCTTTACATAACCCATTGGTTTGTGTTAATCACCTAAAAGTATAAAACAAACATATTCATATAGATCCAAATGCATCTCAGGAATAAGTTATGTGAACTCTTCACGTAAGGGCTTAGAGATATATAAATTTATAATATCCAACTTAGTAAATCCAAAGTGACAGATAGATAACTCTTCACCTTTCTAGAATAAGGCATAACCCTCTTGGCTAGTTTTTTATCCGATCTCAAGTCTCTCTCCATAGGGATACTTTACTCAATAGTGAATCCAATTCATAATAACTTTAAAACCTAATATGCACAAACTATATTCAAAAACTATATTCCATATAATAACTATAAAAACAATATGTGGTCTAGGTAGATGAAAACTAAATCTTATGACAACTCTCCAAGAATATAATATATGGATATTTCTCCTATAAGTAATTTATATTATTAATAAGTCATATAAGATATTCATAGTTCATAAATAACTTATAAAAATGAATATTCTAAAGGAATTAACAAATAAATAAACACTTTATTTTCATAAACATGATATATCAATATAATATTTTCATATTTTAATGTATAAAAAATAAATTTTTAAATATCCTGACACTTATAATTTATAAATATTTTATAAACCATAAGTAAATTTATAAAAATATAATTTTTTAAAATTTTATAGGTTTATCAGATTTTTGAATTGATAATCATATTATCATTCCTCAAATAAAATTGATATAGGAGAGAAATGGCTTATAAACCAATCATATTCTATGATATAACTACAATCATCTATTGTGATTTCAATCACTGAATGTAACTGGTGCAATCCTAATGTTCCTATAATATTTAACTATATAATTGATATCGTATTTACACTCCATCCCTCTATTTTCTAGAAACTTGTTATTGAGACATATTTTATGATACCATATATTGTATAATACTACACCTTTAAAATCCTCAGGTTTCCTAAATATCATACCATATGATATATTTTTGTTGTACGTTGTGACAGATCAAAACTAAAGAAATGATACATAGTGTATTTTATGAATCGGATTGAAATGATTTATGATATTATATTATTCAAAACAAAGTAGAAACGCATATTTATCCCTTAATGAATGAGGATTTTGTAACACCGATGGGTTTGTAGGGATTATCTCATGATCTTAGGTAATTAATGAAACATATGAACTAGCTCGATAAATATTTAATAAATAAGTATTCCTGGAAAGTGAAGAATAAATCATACCTATATTGATTAATAATCCATATTTTACTCTTCATTGTACATTTGATGATAATTATAAAAGTAGCAAACAAATTCTCCCTACATGGAGGGGACTACACTGACCTTGGATCCTCATTTACAATGAGAGGATATTGAACCTTTCAATAGGGTTTAAGTACTTTCTTTTGAATATGAATAGAAAGTCATATAGGAAAATAGAATAATATCAGTTTTTTCATTCATGTAACTGTAGTTTTCAATAAGGGATCATTGTATCCTTTTATAGGAACACTTTATTAAATGAAGAGTGATCGAGCATTAATTTCCATATCATAGAAGACAATCATTTCATCTCATTATATCATTATCATTCATTGAACGTTTTAATCAATGAGTTTGAGTGTGAAAATACATAAAATATCTATTCATAATAAATCATTACATAAGAAACCATGCAGGGGTTGGGACATGCACTCACATCTCATGCATATAGTATAGTAATTCAATCATATCATATGATATATGCTAAATGAAATATCCTATAATGATTTATGATATTATAATATCATAGGATATGATATTCATCTCATGTATATTATTTCCTACAATATAATCATATCATAAAATATGATATACCCCAATTCAAGTGAATATTCAACAATATCCAAAAATCTCCCACTTTCACTGAATCCTTATAGACTTAGTGTCATTTCACCTTATACCATACCTTATAAAATAACTTGTGAAATCATATCAAAAAATCCTTTTAGATATTTCAAAAACACTTTTGGAAAGGTATTATTAAATTCACATCATATTATTTCATATGAAATAACTTTTTAATATCCAACCAAAAATCCTTTTAAATAAACTCAAAAACACTTTTAGAGTATATCTCAAAGTAAAACTAAATCCCCGTTAATTAAACCACAAAGTGAAACCCCATGGTACTTTTTATCATTGATAAAAAATATATAAAATCCTAAATTCCTAAATGTAATCAAAGAGTAGACTCTAGAAAAGCATCAATGTTACTCATGTTACAAAGAAATCATGTGTTGTCTCCATCAAATATGTGCATCTTTATACATGTGTCTACTAGATACATCATATAAAATAATGAATTTTCATATGATCCCTATATCTAATACATCAAGTAAACATGGGACACATAGTGTGATAATACCAAATATGTAACGTCCCCAACCCGAAATCCACTAAATTGGTTCCCCAAACCAGAACTCCACATGAACTCAAGCATGACTCCCCATACGCTAGAGGTTTATGACTATAAGAGAGGGTCTAATACGTCATGTGGAGAGACTATAGCCTCATTACCAGAGTAATCCACAATATAACACAATTTAAATAGCATAAACAATAATGAACAATTAATAACATTCATAAATAACTAACTCCCAAACTGGGTACAACCACATAAAATGGAAAAATATGCCATGCCATGTTGTAGTGTCAAGTGAAAAAAACCACAAAAGAAATAAAAATAAAAGAATCCACAAAATGGTCTGGACTCCAATTCTGGAACCACACCCATAAATGTCCCATGTCCAAATCAACTCCCTATAATAGGGCCCTTTCCCTTGTCCTGACCTTCAAAAATGAAATTTTCTTAGGTACCCAATGGCAGCCCGAGCAAGGTATGAGTATAACTCAGTAGGCCACCATCAACGATGTATATAAAATATCTAGTAAAAGAAGATAGTTCATTCAAGTGATAAATAATGTAATGTAAATTTAAACAGTTCAACAAGCCATTCTAGGCTATATTTTTTAAAATTATGCTACTATTTAATCCAGTTTCACTATTTTGACATCCCATGGTTTAATCTACCTTTTTCATGTGTTCAATGTATTAGGCATGTTAAATGTTTTCAAGCATATGGGAATAAAATCAAATCTTATCTCACTAGGAATCACATTATAACAACCTCATAATCCTCAGCTCAAAGCCTCAGTCTGGGTGGAATGAAACCATTAGGGGAATAGAACTATGTCCCCTTCCCTAACTAGTGCATTTAGGGGTGGAGCTAGAACCATGGTCCAACTCGACCCATGGGCATAGAACCTCAAGTATATACCCCACTCTAACAATCTGTGTGCACATGCTTATTTTTCATCCACCATGACTAACCACATCAAAACAAGAATATCCAATATCATTTTCAAAATCACAAAAATATCAATAAATGGGAAATTAACATTATGCCTCAATCCATTAACACATTCATCATTTATATCGCTTAACCCTTTAGCCCCATTTCCCATTTCCCATTTCCCATGCCTATCTCACTAGGTATATTAAAGTGTAACATAATTCCTTATCATATTCACATTGATCCCATTTAATCTATTTCAATGTCAACCCAAAAATACCTTATACTTTAACCACACTAAACACAACTAGACAACATCCATTATAACTCATTACACAAACCAATTAACCTTCCTAATAAGTCTATACTTCATTATGAGTCAATTTCACACCTTACCTTTCCGTTATCCCAATTAGGAGGGCTGGTACACCCAATGAGTGTCCATAATTTGTTCAAGTCTTCCTCCTTTAATCCCATGGGGATCAAGAGGGGTTAAATTAATCATTTAGATACCCAATACACCACAGCTTTCTTGTGGCATCGATAACACATCAAGATGGGAACAAGAATGAAACCTTATATGTACAAATCTTCAATAAAACCTAGGGGTGTAACTTGTAGACCACCTAACCTAAATATTTTGGTGAATGCACTCTTAATCGAGGCCTTAGATCCTGATTCAACCACCCTTTTTAAGCCTCAACATAAATTTCACTAAAAAATAAAGGTTTTAGAGCTTGAGAAAAAGATGGAGGAAATGTGTGAACCTTTACCCAATAAGATAAATAAGGAGAAGATTAGTGTTATGTGGATCTTCAATACACAATTCACATCACTTTAAATGGACTATATTTAAAGGAGAATCACCCTTGGGATCTCTTGGGAGCTTTTATTTGTTCCTAGGGTTCCAAGAGATTGGGAGGAGGAAAGTTCTGAGTAGAATATAAAAATCCTGTAATGGAATTTTTGTAATTTTCTCAAGGTTATTGGGCCACACGATTTACTCGCATAGTTTTCCAAACCATGCACAAACAGCTCGAATGATACTATCCAAAAATAGCCCCCCCCCCCCCCCCCCCGCACTATTTTTTGGGATTTCCAGACAGTTTTCACTAACAATGTGAAAACCATGCAGCATACCTAGAAACCCACTTTTTAATCCTCTTTGATGCTATGAACCCCCAGAACACCCCCGGGTCATCACATGAACTTGGGAAAACACTTATTCATCCAAAAGGAAGTACTTAAACTGAAATATAAGAAAAAAAATACCTTAATGAAGATCTAGGATCTTACAACCTCCCCACCTTATAATGGATCGTCACTGACCCGCTCTTCCTGAGCATCATTGAGTTCCCAAAGAAAAGAGATCGGGACATTGGACATGCATATATGATTATTTATCCCATGTTTCTTCCTAAACATTTTCATGTTTCTATATAACACAAACCAAAGGCGCCACCTTTCCCCGCAAGACCTTCTCACTATGATCCACAATACGAATCGGGTTCTCCTCAAAGGACGCATCAGCCTCAAGCTCGACATCCTTGGCATTTATCACAGGGGATGGATCTGGATGATACTATCTGAGTTGTGAAGCATGTAAAACATCATGCATCCCACTATACCACTATGGAAGAGATAATTAGTAATACATTATTCTGATCCGTTCCATAATCTCAAATATCCCCACATACATAGGTGACAACTTTCCCTATTTTCGGATACAGTGGTGACCCAACCTTGGTGACACCAGAAGAAACATACTATCACCCACCATAAACTCAAGAGGTCTACGACGCTGATTAGTATATGACTTTTTCCTACTCTGATCTATTTCCATACACTTTTGAATCAATCGAACCTTCTCTGATGTCTCCTGCACCAGACTCAGTCCTAATAGCTTAGACTCCCCAACCTCTAACCAACACAGTGGAGATCTAAATGTTCTCCCATAGAGTGCCTTAAATAGAGCCATTTGAACTGTAACTTGAAAGCTATTGTTGTAAGAAAACTCAACAAGCGACAAGTGATTTTACCATGAACTACTGAAATCCAAAACACATGCTCTCAACATGTCTTCTAATACCTGAACTGTATGCTCTGATTTCCCATCAGTCTAAGGGAGGTAATCCATACTCCAAAACACCTGCATACCAAGTGCCTTTTGTAGTCCCTTCTAGAAGCGTAAAGTGAAACGTGGATCATGATCTGAATCTATGGTTCTCAGCACACCATGAAACTATACTATTTTTGAACAAACAATTCTCCCAGTTGGTCGAGTGTATAGATCTCCTAGATCAGCAAGAAATTAGCCACTTTGGTAAGCCGATCTACCACCACACAAATTTCATCATTCTTCTGAGGAATCCTCAAAAGACCCACAATGAATTCCATCATTACATCATCTCACTTCCAATTTGGAATAGGAAATTACTACAACAACCCACCTGGATGTTGATGTTCAGCCTTCACCTGCTGACAGGTAAGGCATCATGCCACAAAACTTGAAATTTATTTCTTCATTCTCAGCCACCAAAATTGCCTAAAAAGCTCACGGTACATCTTAGTCAATCCCAGATGCATATCCCACTTTGATGTGTGAAACTTGCAGATCAAATCCTCTCGAGTATCTGTCAGCACCACAACATTTCCATGAACCTAATCAAATCCATCAGCACTGAATGTCCAAGAAGAAGGTGAATCCCCACCTTTAATAATTTCCTTCAAAGTCAAAAACTCTAAATAAACCAGTTGAATCTCTTTAACTCGTCTCAAAAGTGAGGCCTCAACTGATATATATATACAAGTGTCATCTACCCGTTCCCATCATGTACCACTAAATGCATCTCAACAAACAAGGCCACCATCTTCCATTCTAAACTGGATTCCTAAACCACCTGATTCTGAGTCTTCTAGATCAGAGCATCATTAACATTATCCCCTTTCCCTAGTTTGTACACTAACTCAAAATCAAAAGACTATAGGTACTCTACCCACTGTCATTGTCGAAGATTCAAATCCCGTTAAGAGAATATGTACCTGAGACTTTTATGGTCAGTGAACACCATGAAAATTTCTCCCAACAGGTAATGCCTCAAACACTTTAAGGCATGAATCTCAACGGCTAGATCTAGGTCATGAGTAGGATAATTCCTTTCATGTGGACTCAACATTCTAGACCCATAAGCTACATCCCGATCATCCTACATCAACACTGCTCCAAGTCCAACGTCAGACGCATCGTAGAACAAGGTGTACTTCTTACCTAGTTTTGGTAAGATCAAAATTGGTGTGGTATTCAACCGATTTCTCAGCTCTTGAAAAGAATTATCACAATCTTCTAACCAATCAAACTTAATTCCATTCTTGGTTAATCATGTGAGTGGCATTGCCAAATGAGATAAATCTATAATAAACCTTTGGTAATAATCGGCCAAACCCAGAAAAATCCACACATCAGAGACATTTTTGGGCTGCTCCCAAGACACCACAGCCTGCACCGTTTCTAGATCCACCAACACACCTGAAACAAAAATAATGTGTCCTAGAAGGTTCACCGCAACAATATTAAACTGAAATTTTGATAGCTTGGCATAAAGCCTTTGCTTTATTAGTGTACTCAAGATGATGTCAAGATGGTTTTCATGATCTTCATGAGTTTTGGAGTGCACCAAGATTTCATCAATGAAGACAACTATGAACAAATATAGAAACTGGTAAAATTTCTGGTTCTTCAAGTCTATGAACACCATCAGTGTGTTGGTAAATCCAAACAGCATCACCAGAAATTCATAAAACTTGTACCTTATTCAAAACGTTATACGGGGTAGTCAGAAGGTATCACCCTCAACTGATGATATCCTAGTCTCAAATCAATCTTCGAAAACATTGAGACACGTCTGATATGATCAAATAGGTCATCAATTCTAGGGAGATGGTATCAGTTATTAACCATCATCTAGTTCAGCTTCCTGTAATCGACAAATAGCCTCAATGATCCATCATCCATGAGAACTGAAAAAAACAACATAGGAGATCCCCAGGGGGTGTACTTGGATGAATAACCCCCTTATGCTTCAACTCCTCCAACAAAACCTTCTGTTCGTGGAGTTCTGCTAGCGCCATTCGATATGGAGGAATGGAAATTAGCTCTGCCCCTAGTAACAATTAAATTGTGAACTCAACATCTCTCTCAGGTGGTAACCTTGATAATTACTCAAAACACACATCCTAAAACTATTCCACAACAAAAGGGAATACTGGATGCACTTTCTCCCCATTATCCAGCATAAGGCATGACACTTAGGCTGTGAATTCCTCTAATTACTGGCATAGCATCCCTAAGTGGCCCGATCAAGTCTCCCACTCACCAAGAAAGGCATAAGTTCTTATATCATGAGATTTGAATGTTAGCTGAAATTGATAACTGTAGATATGGTCTTGATATAACACCAACTAATTTGTTCCCAATATTAGGTCAAAATCTTACATCTCTTGGAAAAACATATCACATAGAAAAGAATATCAGTTAACCTCCAGAGCATAGCCCTTACACAGCCTTATGTCCTTAACTCGCACCCCTAATGGAGTATCAAGTGACATTACCCCACATGAAGTCTCCATGATTAAGCCCAACACAACTACAAACTGAGAAGAAATAAAGGAATGTATAGAACCTGTATCAAATAAAGTACTAGAAATCATAGAAGTAGTAAGAATCGTACCTCAAATGGTATATGGTCCTTCCTCACCACCTTCAGGTGTAGTCTGAACTACATGGAGATGACATGCCCCTTTACCCTAGGCTCCAGCCTGAGTACCATGTATTGTGCTGCCCTAATGATAAGGTTAATCTCACCCCAGAGTTCCATGTCCACTGCCTCTACTAGTAAAACCCATGGATCTCCAACTGACTATCTGATATGGGCTAACCGACCCCCTAGCTACACTCGACATCTTCCTCTGACCTCTATCATTCCCTAACTAGTGTGGGTTCTTGCAGAACCTTGGTATGTGGCCTAACCTACCGTATGCTCGGCACTCGATCAGTGGGTGGGGACACCAGTCATGCTTGTTCCCTATCCTGCCACACTGATAGCAGAATACATGGTTGACTCCCTGATAAGATGACCCCCTCTTCTGACTACATTTTGGTCTTTCACTCTACTGAAATATTCCAAAATGAAGCTTCCTACTATCGGAAGCCACACCGCTTGCTCACCCAGCTAGCACCACGAGCTCACTACTTGAAGCTCCATTCTGGTTCCCTTCCAATATAAGGGCTTATTCTACCACTTCAGAAATCCTTTTTAGATGGAAGATATTCACCTGAGACCTGATCTCATATATCAACCCATACTAAAGTGTTTCGCCATGGCTGCCTCATCTCTTGTCAACATCAGAACAAAACATCTCAAATAAATAAAATGGTTAGCATAGTCCATTACCGACATTGTCCCTTGATTAAACCTTATAAAATCTGTAGTCTTTTATTTCTTGGTGTTTTCTAGGTAGAAGTTATCTAGAAACATCTCTTGAAAATACTTCCACATCATTCCTTCAGCTTTCTCCGTCTAAACCATGATGTCCCACAAACGTTTTTCTTGACCTCTCAGCAAATAAGCCACTAAATCGAATCAATTCATGAGAAGAGTCTCTATATGTTCAAGAATAGTTTGGATGGAATCTATCCAGAACTCCAATTCCTCTAGTCCACCATATTCGGTAAAGGTTAGTGGGTGTTGCAACTAAAACTCCCTGGTCAGCTCACACAAACTCGGTGCAGCTCACCTTGGGTCTCATTCCATCATTTTCATAAAACGATAAAAGTTATCATGGAACTTATCTTCCCTATTTTCATGGATCACCACATTATCCTTCCCCACTACTGGAGGAGCATTCTCAAAAATGTCCTCATGTAACTCAATCAGCACCCATCTTCATGGGGGAATTTCTATACAATTCCAAACATGAGCTTTAGAATGCAACCATAACACCTTTACAAAAAAGAAAAAGATATAAGTAGTCTCATCACTTTCCACCCAACTAGTTCTCATGCACTACCCAAACAAGCCCACCCACAACCGGATCACTACCCTTATTTATCTCTCTTAAGGTCATAGCTAACACAGGTATCTAATTCACACAATTACAAGTATTATATTTTACAACAATTAAAAACAATTTATGAATCCCAATTTACTCTTACAACATGTTAATCCACTTTTTCTTATTTATCAAGCATCGTTTTATAAATGCTATTTGACATTTTCACTTACCTTTTTACCCATTCATATCAACTTATTAGGCACAATTTCATTAATTTTAAGAAAAAAATACATACTAACCTTTATATTCTGCACACCATCTCATGTGTGTACCTAACATGATGCATGTAACTTACATACATAGGTGCCTAGAATGATGCATGAATTCACAACCTCGTACCCTTCTATCCATGATAGAAATATCAAAAAACCATCAAATCACACAATAATTGCATCACCCGATGGTGAAATATCATCAAATATAACAACACACAACAAGAACCACAATCCCCTCCCAGGGTGACTTGGGGTTTCCCTCATACATGGGTTAGATACTCCCAAAAACAAGCTCATTAATAAGGCTTAACACTTTCTTAACCCCTTGTCTACCATCCCCAAATAGTAAGAAATATAAAATAACTCATCTGATACCACTTTGTAATGCCCCCAACCCAGAATCCACTAGATTGGTGCCCCGAGGTGGATCTCTACATGACCTCAAGTGCACCTCCCCATATTCCAGAGATTGATGACTAACAGAAAGGGTTTAATAGGTCATGTAGGGATACTATACCCTAATTACTAGAGTAATACATAGTAGAACGTAATTTAAATAGCAGAAATAATAATAAATAATTAATAACATTCATAAATAACCAACTCCCAAACTGGGTACAACCACATACAACAGTAAATATATCATGTCATGATGCAGTGTCAAGTGAAAAATACCCAAAAGAAAGACGAACAGTAGAATCCCCAAAATGGTCCAGACTCTAAGTCTATAACCCCACCCATATATGTATTATATCCAACTCAACTCCCTAATATAGGGCCCTTTACCTTGTCCTAACCCTGTAACAAGAAATCTGCTCGGGTAACCAATGGAAGCCCAAGAAGGGTGTGTGTATAACTCAGTATGCCACCACCAATGGTTTCTACAAAATATCCAACAAAGAAATATAAGGCATGTAAGTGATAAATAATGGAAAGTAAAGGTAAATAGTTAAACAATACATTCTAGACTATGTTCCTTTAAATTATTTTACTATTTAATCCAGGTTCACTATTTAGACATCCCATGGTTTAATATACCTTTTTCATGTGTTAAATGGATTAGGAATGTTCAATTTTTTCAAGAATATGGGAATAAAATAAAATCATATCTCACTAGTCGTCACATTATAACAACCTCATAATCCTCACCTCAAAGCCTTAGTCTGGGTGGAATGAAACCATTAGGGTAATAGAACTATGTCCCCTTCCCTAACCCATGCATTTAGGGGTGGATCTAGAACCTTGGTCCAACTCGACCTGTGGGAATAAAACCTCAAGTCTATACCCCACTCTACCAATCCATGTGCACATGCTTATTTATCATCCACCATGATTAACCACATCACAACTAGCATAGACAAAATCATTTGCAACATCAAGGTAATATCAATAAATGGGAAATTAATATTTTTCCTCAATACATCAATACATTCATCATTTATATTGCTTAAACATTTATCCCCATTTCCTATTTCCCATTCCCCATTCCAATCTCGCTAATTATATTCAAGTGTAATATAATTTCTTATCTTGTTCCCATTGATCCCATTTAATCTATTTCAATGTCAACCCAACAATCCCTTAGCCTTTAACCAGACTAGAAACAACTATCCATCATCCATTATAACCCATTATATAAACCAATTAACCTACCCTCTAAGTCTCTACTTCATTATTAGTCAATTTCACACCTTAATTTTCTGTTAGCCCAATTGGGAAGGCTAGTACACCTCATGGGTGGCCCTAATTTGGTCAAGTCATCCTCTTTGCATCCCATGGAGATAGAGTAGAGTTAAATTAATCATTTAGACACCCAATACACCACGTCTTGCTAATGGAATTGATAATGAATCAATAAGAAAACAATAATCAAATCCTATATGTAAAAATATACAATAAAACCAGGGTGTATAACTTGTAAACCACCTACCTTGAATCTATTAGTGAACTCACTCCTAATCGATAACTTAGATCTCGATTCAACCACCCTTTGAAGCCTCAACATAAATCTCACTGGAAAAGAAATTTTTAGATCTTCGGAAGGAGATGAAGAAAAGGTGTGAACCCTAAACAAAAAAGAGAAACAAGGAGCAGATTAGACTTACCCGGATCTTCAATCCACAACTAATAGCACTCCAAACGTCCTAGAGTTGAAGGAGAGTCACCCTTGGGAGATCTTAGGAGCTTTGGTTCGTTCCTAGGGTTGCAAGAGGGGGGGAGGATGAAAATCCTGAGTGGAACATAAAAACCCTATAATGGAATTTTTTGTAATTTTATTGAGGTTATTGGGTCACACAGTTTTCCAAACCATGTGAAAACTGTGCAGATTATACTATCCAGAAACAACCCCCTCACACAGTTTTCTGGGATTTCGGCATGACTTTCACTAACCATGTGAAAACTATGTAACATGCCCAGAAACAACCTTTTTCTTCTTTTTTTATGTTCTGAACCCCCAGAACACCCCTGGGTCTTCACATGAACTTGGGAAAACACTTATTAAACCAAAAGGAAGGAATTAAACTAAAACATGAGCAAAACATACCTTAACAGAGATCTAGGATCTTACAATATATCCTACTCATATGTTCTTTATTGTTTGAGTATAGACTGAATACGTTGATGAATAAATTACAAGTAACCTTTATGGATGAGAACATCACATGCCCCTCACCCAAATAGATAATCACAACATATGTACTATCTAGGTATGGTGGTATATTTCATTAATCTATCTCATTTAAGGAACTAGATTCCATACTTTTCATATAAGAGGATAAATCTCGTCTTGATTGATCTCCAACCAATGACATGATCAACATCATACCCAACCACCCCCTAATTAGATAAGCCCCAAGGCTTACATAAGAAATTTATCAAAGTATGAATTTCATCATTATATATATATTGCCTATTCCAAGTACTTGGGACTTAAAATATGACCATTCACCCCTAGTATACCAAATACATAGTGTATTACACTTCATGTGGTATACTTAGCATGTCATATAGTGCACAAAACCCATTCTATGCCTCATGAATATGTTTTATATCTTGATACAAGAATCTTAATCATGATAACCATAACATTTTTTCATAACCTATAATACTCCAATATTAACATAGTTTAGGGATAACTCAATGTCATATTTTTAGGTGTCGATTTTCATTAAAATTCATGAAATTTATATCAATATATGCATATAAGAATCCAATGTGAAAGAATAATAAAGTGATGATTGTTTTTTATAACATGATACATTTTATATTCGTAAAATATTTTATGAATACTTAACAAAACTATACATAATTTCTTGTCAAACATATTACATATGATATACTTTCAAATTAAACTTATGTTTGTTACACTTTTAAGGGTTTTTTTAAACTCTTTACAACAATATGTAATTATTATTACATCTCTATGTGACCATATAATAAATACCTAACACTAAACTCTTTATTGAGTAACATATATAAAGTAATACTATTTGAATAATGGTCAGACTTAGGAATCATATTCCTATTTTTCAACTCCTTGAATATATTAAAACTGGTTAAATTCACAACATCAAAATGTTATAATGTCATAAGTTATGAAGTCTACTTAGAACTCTTTCTAAGTAAAAATTTTTAATTATTATAATTACTTCCATCAAAAAAATTCCTTGAAATATTTAGGTGACTAATTTAAGTATTTACATTACTACTTTATCAACACATCATAAACTCCTTTAGGTTATTAAGTGATATTCTCTTGGAATTTTTATTGGTATACTTGTTTATTTTTAAATATTAAACTTATCTAAGTCCAATCATACTCTTACTAACCTATTAGACACTATATTCTCTTAATAATATATTTATAAGATACAATGGTTCCTTTTTGTTAGTAAATAACACCTATTTTCTCTTGGTGGTATTATTTAATAAAAAACTATTTTTTCATATCATATATGGTATTCGATATGTTTAGAGTATTTTCTAAAAAATAAGAATTTTTTTTTAAAATATTCCACTGGAGGTGGTGTAATTTCAATTACTTATATTTTAATAAACACTTTTATCCTATATAAAACATTTTTATCCTTATATTATTCTAAAAGAATTTATAGAAGTCGATGAATCAAAAAACATGTGTATTTTTATCCATAATCTCACATTTTTTATAAAAAATATTTATTAAATAATTTCTCTTATCATATAAAATAAATGAGATAGAGATATACATACTTTACTTAGATATATATAATCTTGATATATATTCCTTTAGATTAAAATATTTTATTTAGAAACTATTTGATTCATCACTTGAATGTAAACTAATAAATATATCACTTCTTCCCTTGATTTTGAACTCCAATATTCTCAAAAAAATTATAAGGTATGAATTTGGTATCACATACCCATAAAACTTGAATAATTGATTTTTATTACATCTATATTGAATAAGTGCATTCCATGTAATTTTATAAATCCCTTCAGATATCATGGAAAATTCCATCATATGGAAACAATATCTTTCCTTCTTACCAATGCTAGCTTTCAATGACATTGATGAGATACTAACAAGAATAAAAATTGGACTTTCCAACAAACGTTTATTCTTTTGGTTTTAATTTTTACCCACTTTTACTATCAATACAACACCATAACCTAGAACTTATATTCCTTGTTCATCTCTTCTCAAAAGATTTAGAATATTAGGTAAAGTTTTCTAGAATTCATTCACATTGTCAGAACATTTCCATTGATCACAACATAATGATTATCATATCTATAATACACCTTAATAAAACCTTTAGTGAATTATTCTATTCTTATCATAATCATATATGTTCACCTATAGAAAAACTTCAACTATTCATTTATTTATGAATATGTTTTACTAACACATATAATTTTCCTTACTTAAGACCAGTTCTTATGTTTTGTATAACTTTAAAAGGTATATTATATTAAGATTATTATTTATAAGGATTAATATAAAAGTTAATTTTTATGATAATGATTTTATTCTTACATAATAGAAACTTTTATCTAATGAGTATCAAGTTCCACAAAAATTTAATAAGTACTTTTATTAAATGTTCTCCCACTAAAATGATGTCCCCTTTTAAAACCATCATATCCATTAATGGAATGAGATATATATTTCACTAATATTTGTGTCACTTTTGAATTTATACCATCAATGAGATATTTAGGTAGGGAATTATCCCAATAATATCATATATTAATCTTAGATAGCTAAGTGGATAACACTTTATCCAATCCATCATATAGATAAACTCAACTTTATTCCTCTAGTAACCTAATTTTATTAGGGTCTCCTAACCAATTTTAAACCAAATAAAATACCAATAACTGGATCCTAATCCTATTAGGGTTACCCATAACTTTATTTGCTTACACAAGATAATATGGGAGCACCCAGATTTGACATGACTTATCGGATTGGATGATCAGTGTCTTGACAAGTACTAATTTGGAAGGAATGTAACACTTAGTATTCTAAAAGGGACTTAATTTCACCAAATTATCTCTTTAATTTTATTTATATATGTAGATTCTTCTAATGAATTGTTTTGGAATCATATTTCTTCCACCAAATCAATATGTTCAAACCTTATTGATGTGTAACTCTTTACACAACTCATAGATTGTGTTACTAACCCAAATTAAAAATCCAAATATATTCATACATATCAAAATACTTCCATTTAAAAATTTATATAAAACCCTTCCATATAAAGTTTTAGAAGAATATTAAATCAATAATCCCTACAAGATTAAACATGGATCCACATGTAGTCAACCATCACTTTTCTATATGTAGCATAAGCCTCCAGGTCAATGAGCAGCCCAACCAAAAGTCCCTATACCTAGGGATACTTTACTAAAGATATATTTTTATTTAATCATTATTATAATAATTAATATTTATAATTCATAACTAACAACTTAATTCAACCTTGTAACCTAGTATAATCCAAATTCAAGGTAGAAGAGAACTTAATCATTTATCATACCTAGTGTGTAATAACTTAGATGAATGTATGGTAACCTAAAATAATTTTAACAACTTTAAACTAAAACATACATCAAAATTCATAATATACACAATTTATATCTATGAATAAATCCGGTAATGGATTTTAAAAAAATTATATATTTTAAACGTGAGATAAATATTTATGAACAAATCATGAATAAAGATTAATGATAAACACTTTATGATTCAACTATATATTATAAAAATTTCATAATTTTTAATATAAACACTTTATATTCCTCTTCAAAAATCTTTTTTTCATTTTCTCAAAAAAAACCACTTTATGGTTGAGTGTGAACCTCACAAACTGAATACCAAATTTCAAACACCACAAACATTAACATCCTTTAGGCGTCAATATTCACCCCAAAACATCAAAATTCAAATTCAAGAAACTGAACACGTCATTCAAAAAATCACACACAACACCACGATCTGCCTTGAGCCATGCTCCCCGGTTCTCAATCAACCCTTCATCGACATCACATAAATTGTAATCAGAATCCTCTGGAATAGAACATCATCGTCGCCGTAAACGAAAACTAAAAACCATCGAAATGGAAGTCGACCCTCTGAAGCATCAAACCACCTTCACCGAAGACAGCTTCAACCTCGCCATCCACATATAACGATTTCTCCTTCGAATCGAACAAAAATACAAAACTAGAACCACCTTCATAGCGTCATTGAGCAACATCAGCTTCAACCAAACTAAAAATCAGGCCGCCTTCGAGAGAGCCATGACTCACAGACCCAAAATCTCTTCACGAATCAAACAACAAGAAAACCAGCGTTGAACAAACCCTAACCATCAAAAAAACCACAACGGACATCTGACACAGCACCGGAACAGAAGGGACATAGCCGCGCAGGATGAGCCACCTTGAACCTAGAACCGATTAAAGATCACATCCCAAAGCTTCTTGCCGACCACCGCACCAGACCGACTAGGAGAGGAGCAATGGGAGCTGAAGCTAGAGCAGATCTGGAATCTTCCGTGCGCAAAACGACCTCCCGGGGAACGTCGTCCATCATCCACCCCCGAGAGCATCGATGTCGCGAACATACCAAAAACACTAGAAAACCCCAAAACCGAAGCAATCGAAGCAACAGATCCACACTCCACCGTCACCATCCCAAGCTATCTTAAGCACCATTGTGCTAGACCAAAATGGGGTCTAACACGATAGGAAAACCATAAAGAGAAGAGGAGAAGTGGGAAATTGGCTTCGAATGCAAGAGAATCAGAAGAGGAGGAACACCTGGAGACACGGACCAGAAAGCCACCAGCCTAGAAGGAGAAGACGCGATGAGACCGAACATCGAGAGGGAGAACCATCTTCGAAGAAGGAGAAACCCTAGAAGTGGGTGTGGGAGGCGCGAGAGTGCCAAAATCCAGGGGATTACGGCGCCATCTAAACACTTTATATTTATTTCCTAATATTAACTCTTTAATATTATTCATTATATGAAACTTTCATTAAATATATGATATTACATGAAATGAAAAAAAAATCTATTATGTAACAATTTACAAGATGCAAATATCACATATTTATCGTTAATTAAAACTTGATAAAATCATTCACCAAAACTTCTATTAATGTGGTTTAAATAATTTCCAAAATAAGGCCTTTTAATTTTAACATTTCAAATTAATTATTATGAATAGTCAATAATATAAATATAAACTCTTCTATATGTTGCCTTATTTTTTAATTTATAAACCCCCTATGAAATTCCCTTATAATTTCTAAGTAAACACTTTATTTTTAAATTATAAGTCATGCCACATATAATTATAAAAAGTTGTTTTAATTTTAATAATTAATATTATGGGATATTTAATAAATGTTTAGAAAACATTTAAATAATTAATTATAAATATTTTATAATTGTATAATTTATAAAAAACTCTATATAAATAAATATCTAATTTTAAATTTTTCTATAATTTATAAAATTTTATAAATCATACATTTCAATTCATAACTGATTTCTTGTAAAATGATTTTTTCCAATTTTTCCTTCTATGTCATATTTTACAACTTCCCCTAACACTATCAACCATAAAATATGATTGATAAAAGTGGAGAATGTAAGGAAAAATAAATTCGAAGTAACGATAATCTTTTAGAACCATATATATAGTCTTATGACATAAATTTCTTACATAAGAATAAACAAATACAACTCACATGACATTAAACAGCCTCAGGAAACATTAATATAAGTGTTGGGTAACATTAAATCAAAATTAGTATAGGATTAAATTTACACAAAATATATAGTTCTGTGTAAGATTAAGTAAGATTAATATCACAAAAGATTTATTTGTAAGGCGATAAGTTGTATGCAACAGTCTTGTGTGAGAATAATCAGTTCTTTTCTCATACAACATAAGGAATCATACCTTACAAAATGGGAGTGAATGGGATTAATGTAACACCCCGAATCCAATAAACCAAAGCTGGTAGTTATTTTATTACACTATCACAATATATATAGGATTTTATCTGGAAGGATCGAATAGTTTTGTAGTCTTAAAAGACTATATAGATACATGATTTTCATGTTACATTTGAAAGCATGACATACAACTTAATATTCTAGTGATAAATTTATCATTTATTCTATTGTATACTTAAAATCATTTATAAATCCCTTCTTAGGAACATGGGTATTGTAAAACATAATAAAGGGTGAGATCATATGCTCAGTAAGAGAAAGAATACAATAGAAACTGTCATAGATAAATAAATCATGAATAATATAGAAGAGATAAACAATAATCAAATATTCTGGGAATTAATCTATTGATTAAATAAAAACATAAATAATCTCATGAATAACAAAAAACTAGTTTCATAATGATAGAATTCATAATGTCAGACATAATAATCATTCCATCAAGGCCTCATTCTAGGACATAATACATAAATAGGTAATGTGTGTGCCAAATACTCAAAATAGTATATCTAATGACACCTATCAATGCGTTAAGGGGCTACTATAAGCATTTCCCATCACTTACTAAGTTCGATGCGTTCATAATATGAAATAAATGAATAATAATTCAATATATAATCAATATAAAAATTCATATTAAATAACTATCATATAAAATGTTAATATTTTCCTCAGACAATAAATAGAAAAACATGATCATAATCTATTGAGAATAATATAGTGAATGGTTCCATTAGAATATATCGACCAATAAATTAAAATATTCATCAAAGGATGTCAACATAGATGAAAATAATTTTAAAATATCATTAGAATATTTCTTGAGGTAAATACCTTTTTCATTTTGAAACAACATATTTAAAATATAAAAAGTTACAAAATATTCATAAAAATATTCTTTGAAAAGACCCATGAAAACTTTTAAAGGATGTTAGGTTGGTATAATATAAATATAACACAAGAGGGGTGAATTGTGTCTTTTTGAAAATCTCAATAGATTTTGGCTTTTAAATCTTTTTACGATTTTTGCAGATATTAATTTTTCTCTTCTCTGTGAAATATAATTAATGGATAAATAGAAAGAATGAACACATAAATTTTATAGTGGTTCATGGAAAGAAGATCCCCTATTCCACTCCACCAATTATCTCTCTTGGATCTTGGTGAATTTTACTAGAAAAGGTCCTATTATCATAGGACCTCAAATCCACAACTGATTGCAGGTAGTTAACACCTTTACAGCAAGCCTAAAATAAATCCTTCTGGTTATTTTACAGAGAACCAATTATCCAAATCTTAATAAAAGAGGCTGATACTTATCCACAATTGAACATTATCATTTGATACTCCAATAAATCAAAAGATTTTGATTTGTTGATGGTTCAACTTGAACATCACAATTATAGCAGCATCAATTGACAATTGATGGATCTTCTTCTTCAAAAATTAAAATTATTTAAAAAATAGTAACTCTGAAGCAATCTAGGTTGAAAATTATCTTCAATTTTAGTAGAAAAAAATAGTGGCAGTATTCAAATAGTATTACATGGTTGAAATGGTATATCTTTCAAAGTGTGGCCTCTTATAAAAATAACATAGTCAATTGTTTTTTTTCACCAGTACTGTAAAACATATGCACAAGAATACTATTGTATATGAATGTATATATAAAAATATTATATCAGAATATAGAGCAGACAGCTTTCTTCGATATTCTAGATCCAAGAAAATTGCCTGATAGAATGCAGATATTCAAATATAAAGTAATTGGAGTCATAACATCCCTTAATAATAAGATATATTTTTTCCTATGAATAAGTTTCTTTGAATAAATCATAATGAGATTTGAATCGGTCATAAATGATCTTTTACCAAGTCTTTAATTCTGAAAAGACCATTATAGAAATATCAGATAAAATCACGAATTTAAACTTCTGGCATTGAATAGTCAAATTTAAGGTTCCTTCATAAAATGAAAAAATACCAAACATGGGTTTCAACTATGTAGCATTCATTCTTCGAATGTAAGGTTGGTCATAAAAGTAAGTTTGATGAGCCATATGTTTGTTTCTCAAACGTAGGGTTACTTACTTATATAAGGTTTCTTAACCATACTTTCCTCTCTTAAAAAACATAAGGTTCCATCAAAATGTAAGGTTATTTTACCATGATTTTATGATAACATGGGGTTGATAATCCATACATATTGTTCTGAACATAGGGTTAATTCTATACGTGTTGTTTCAAGCATAGAGTTTATTCCTTATGTTACGTTTATCAATGTAGGGTATGAACAGTGTTTCCAGAAAACATAAAACCGTGTTCCAAACATTTTGACAGATAATCCTTTGAGATTAATATTTTGAATATAATTATAGAATAAATATTGTAGTGAATATTAAATTCCTAAAATATACTTAAACTAATATCATTAGTAAAATAAATAGGGGTTTCTGTGAGCATCCAAATCAATAATATTTATAGAATATTTTTGAGATAATACATTCCCAATAATCTCCCCATTTTTTATGATCACAAAACCCATAAAAACAATTTTAAAAAAAAAATTGTAAAAACTAAAGAAATAATGTTTTAAATAAAAAATCACTAAAAGATTAATTTTATTAAATCAGTATTTCGATTTCACATAATGATTTCGAAAAAAATGAATGGTGTGTTTGAATGTTTTGTTTACCTAATTTTCTCCCCATTTTTTTATATCAAAAATAAATCGTATGAAAATGGATTAAAACACATTTAATATTACAGAGAACAATAAATAAATGTTTACATAACACTATTTTGATATGTAAGAGATGGGTTCTGGAAATAGAGATAAACATATAAAATATAGAAAAAGAATCACATAATATAAAATTAATAATAGAGATTTTATTAAAAAACTATGATAATACCTGAGTGTTTTTTGATATGAGGAAAGGGTTTAAATAGAAGGTCTAGTAGAAGGTGAAAGAGTTCGGTGAGGAGTGTTTTCTAGTGCTTGTTCTAGTGATGCCTGATCCACTTGAAAAATTTATTTCAATTCTATCATCTAAGCTTGTAACCTTTCTATAAGATTGTCCACTAAATTTATTATCAAAATTCATGAATCTTGACTAAATTTAAAGTTTTCAACCAAATTAAATTTCGAAAATTCATGAATATTCTCATCTATCTTCAAAAACCGAGATAACTTATCACTGAACTTATCAAGAAGTATCCTGATGTCAGGTTTACTTCATGTTATTTTCCCAAAAATATATCTCTGGTTATCCAATAGAACTAAAAAGGGTTCACTACTACATTGAAGATTCTAAATCCTCTCATTCATATCAGTCATTATTGATGTGATAACATGAAATATTATGATCATATCTAGTGATCTTGTAGGTTTATAGGAAGAAGTTGATTATTGAATGATATCTCTTTTAATTGAAGTAGATTGAATTCCTAAGTACCATTTCAAATCTGCAAAATCTATTTTAGAGATAGATACTGATTTCATCTTCCTAAATCGGTCCAACAAATCTCTCTTAAATGCATCAAAATATCTTTTTGACACAGAATTATTTCTAGTCTCAAAAATATGAGTCTGAATAGACTCTAATTCTATCCTTAGAACATATGAATTTCTAAAATCTTCTTAAGATTCCCTTGATTATTCTATCTCTTTTCAATGAATATATGTATCCTCCTAAAATTTGTTAAACTTTATAACTGGTTATTATATCTAATTTGGCATGGAATCAGATGTTCATTCATATATAATATTTTACTGAGCAGAAAATTCCATAATAGATAAAGTTTTATCTACAAGATTCTCACTTGGAAAAGACAAACCATCAAGGACCATTTTCCTTTATCTAGAAATAGATATTGTTCTTTCTATGGATTGACCAATGATAAAGACAAATTGATGTTAAAAAATATCAGTGGTCTCAGTGACTGATATCTGAACTAGATGATATCCTTAAGCAGTTTATTTATATTGATCTGGTTGAGGAACATCCTGAAGTTCATGATCTTGAATTTTTTCTTGTTGATCTGTAACTTGATTTGTTTCTTCTAAATGCACTGAATGAGTTGCATCTCTAGATCCTAACACTAGTTATTCATGCTGGGATTTTACTCTAATCCTTTCTCTTAAGAGAATTTCCTCATGATTTTCTTCTTTTGATTCTTCTTCAATAATATTTGTATCATCATATCAAAGATTTCTTTTGGTAGTCCAAGAAACACCTTCTATTATGGATTCCCTGATTTCTTCATTTTTTACAAACTTGAGGTTTTCTTGCTCCCCCTGAGAAAAAGATCCAGATTTTTGTTGGTCATCCACACCAATAGGCATAATCTTACCTTTGGATATACTCTAATAAGATAAATTCATAGAGAATTAGAATTCAAAACTTTTTTGTGATGAAACTTGATTCATGAATCGAAAAGATAAATCAAAATTTTCTTGAACAAAATAAGAGAAAGTATTTGTCTCTAAGGATAGAATTAAATCCAAGCCTCTAAATAGAAAAAATAACTCAAATATCCCAGCATATATTTGGGAAAGTTCAACTTGTTGTCACTAATGAACAGAATCATGATATACATGTCTGGGTATAAAATATTCTCCATCTCAGTAACCCTAGGAGCTATAGCAGTTTGAATAAACTTTACTAAGACCTTCTGGTCTACCTCAAGATCCTTTACAAAAAATATCCAAATATTTGTTGATCCAAACATAAATAACATAATATCTTTATATTTATGATATTTTTTTCTAATTGATCGAAGATAAAAATGGAATACTCCTTCTGGGGGTCTTTTTAAAATTTGAGAAATTTCTACAGAGGATATTGAAAACTCATTATCTTATATTAGAGAAGATATCATATCTTTTATTTCACTGAAAATAAACTGAACATTTCTATAAAACTGATTCAGTTCTACCTCATAAAGATAATGTGTATTTTCCTCACTAAATAGAAATTCAAAACCTATAAATTAAAGAGTTTTCTTTATAATAATATTTGTCTCATACAACCATTTGGAATCAATAACTTTCCGTTGAAGAATATTCTTAAAGGGAAAACATCGATTCTTCGGATCTCTAGGTTCACCTTCATCTATTTTCATGGTATTAATAATTTCTAAGAATCCTAAGGTTAAAGGTTTTAATATTCTAGTGTTTTGGTATAAAGATAAGGGTTCTGATAGGTGAAATGGTTTGAAAACAAAGGGTAAGATAAGTTGAAGGTTTTTCTAACATATGATGACATCGTTTAGTTTTTTGTGCCAGTTATGTAGGGTAATCATTAAAATTTTAATTCTGAAAACATGTCATTTTAAAAAATAAAATTGAGACAAAAATTTAAACAAATAAATAGTGAAAATACAATAAATTAAAATCAATAAAGAAAAATAAAAAATTTTAATCAAAATAAACTTATAAAAAATTATTTAAAATTAAATAAACCTAACCCCCTTAATAAAATCAAAACTACTTGTGGGAAGTGGTTTATTAAAAATATCTTCTAATTGATATTCAGTATTTAAAAATTCTAGAGATATATCCATTTTAAGAATGAATCCCATAGAAAATGTTGCCTTATATCAATATTCTTAGTCCAAGAATAACTTATAAGATTTTTTGAAATATTTATTATACTAGCATTATCAAATAAAATATGTATATTATAAAAATTTAGTCCAAAGTCCATTAGAGTGTGTTTCATCCACAACACCTATGCACATCAACTGCCAGTAGATACATATTCTTCCTCGGTTATTGATAGAGAAATTGAGTATTGTTTCTTACTAGATCATGATATTTAGGATTTCCTTATACAGTAACAGGTTCCTGGGCTGATTTTTTTCTCTAATCTACATCCTCCAAAGATAGCATTTAAATATGAAATCAAATTAAAATCATAAGTTTTGGAAAAAATAATAGATTGAAAAATAGTTCCTTTTAAATATATAAAAATTATTTTAACAATAGTAAGATAGGATTATTTTCAATTTGACTAAAATCTAGGACATATGCATATAGAAAACATTATATCTGGTCTGCTAGCAGTAAGATATAATAAAATTCCAATCATACCTCTATACCTTATTCCTGATTATAACCTTTTTCTACAAATCTATCTTTGTTTCTAGTTATGATCCCTTGATCATCCTATTTATTTCTAATGATCCACTTAGTTCAAATTACTAGATAATCTGATTGTATTTTTACTAAATCTCTAACTTTATTTATTCTGAATTGGTTTAGTTTTTCTTGCATTACTAATGACTAAATCTCATCTTATAAATCTTCCTCAATAGACTTAGTTTCTAAATAATATAGAAAGGCATAGAACTCAACTATGTCTCCTATATTTCTCCTTATTCTAATACCTATATCTAGGTCTCCTATAAAATTCTATAAAGGATTTTTTTAAGGTTCTAGTCTATCTGGGTAAGATAATTTCAGGTTCTTCAGTTTCATGTTACTATGAATTGGAATGACTTTTATCTATATCATTTTCAAAATCATCTTTAGGAGATAGGACTTATGTTGTCAAATAAATCAGTAATTTCATCTTTTTTATATTTCTCTTTAATAAAAGGGCCAGTTTCATCAAACTTCATGTGAAATGACTCTTCAACAATCCTTGAACTTTCAGTAAACACACTATAGGATTTAGAAGTTGAATAATATCCTAAAAATGTTCCTTAGTCCACTTTTGGTTCAAACTTACCAAGGTTTTCCTTATTATTTAAGATATAAATCTTGCATCTAAATACCTTAAAGTACTTTACTTTCATTTTTATGTTATTCCAAAGTTCAAAGGGTGTATTTTTAATTATTGGTCTTATTAAAACTCTATTCATGATATATAAATTTGTTCTTATAGGTTCTTACCATAAGTAGGTAGGAAGACTATATTCATTCATCATAGTCCTTGCCATTTCTTGAATAGTTATTTTTCTTCTTTAAATAATTCCATTTTATTGAGGTTTTATTGGTTCAGAGAAGGTGTATTTAATAAAAATATTTTAGAAAAAAGAATTAAATTCTTGATTCTCAAATTCTCCTCCATAATTAATTCATAATAAAATTATTTTAAAATCTATTCCATTTTGAACAATTTTGACACAACTTTCAAAAATAGTGAATATTTCACTTTTGAGTTTTAGAAATTATACCCACATGAATCTAGAAAAATCATCAACTAAAACACCGATATATAATTTACTAGCAAAACCTGCTACTCTGGATGGTCCAAAAAAAATATATGGGTAAGTTCTAAAGTTTTAGATGTATCCATTTTTTTTAATTGATTTGAAAGACAATTTGTGTTTTTTTATTTGAAATGCATCACAAAATATATCATCTTAAAATGTAAGAATAAGAAAATTAGAAACTAATTTTATCTTAGATAACTTATGTAAATCATATATATTGCAATGACCAAGCATTCTATGCCAGATCAATGACTCATTTGTCTTAGCAGTTAAACATTTCACTTTTTCTTTATATAAGGAATTTAGATACAAAGTATAAACATTATCAGTTCTAGGTGACCTAAATTTAATCATTTTATCTTTTAAAATAGAGCAGGAACTATTAGAAAAATAAACATAAAAGACACTATCACAATGTTGAGAAATATTAATCAGGTTTTTCTTTAACCCTTGCACATACAGTACTTTATTGATTGAGATAGTCTTTGGATCTCCAACAGTAGCAACTCCAATTATCTTTCTTTTGCATTGTCACCAAAAGTGACTAGTCCTTTATTTATTTGAGTCAATGTATGAAAATTTGATGATTCTCCACTCATGTGTTTGGAGTAACCATTTTCCATATACCATATAGCTTTTTTATTCCTATGGTTTTTTTCCTAGAAAAGCAATTATACATTTTTTTGTTTTAGTACCCATATTTTCTTGGGTCTAGAAGTGTTAGCTAGAAATTATATGGGAATTCAGATCTGCCTTATTTTTTTATAATTTATATCACTTTCTTTAGATATATTTTTAGAAATAAAAGCCTTTTTAATGCCAATTATTTTAGGATTTCTTAAGTAACAGTCATTATTGTAATGACCTTTTATTCTAAAAAAATAACTGGTAGTATTTTTTGAATTAGACACAAAATAATTTTTTATAATTTTTGTTTTTCACCATTGATTCCTAATCCAAATTTTTTTATAACATTCTTTACAAGAATATCATTTAGTGTATTTTCTCCTTTAGTAAAAACAATAGCATCACTTTAATATGATTCTACATCATCCTATAATTATTTTAACATTTTTCATGATCAACACAGTGTGATATAGATGAGTTGAATTTTTCAATTAGATATTGATTTTTTTTTAGCATAGTGTATCTTTTATATAAAACATCATTATGTGTATTTTTTAATGATTTATGTTTCTTTATTATAGAATCATATTTATCTTCAAGAATAGAACAATAAGAATCCATTTTACTAATTAAACAACTACGAGAGTCAGAGGTAGAAGAATAATTAGTTTGTACTTCTTCTTCATCGTTAGACATAAATCACATATTGGGTTTGAGAATTTTTGGATTTTCTCTAAATAAAATTTTGAGGAGATGTTGGAGTATTTATATACACTCCACATAACTTTCATAGATCTCTTTCTTTTATTCTCATAATCTACTTTCTTCATATATTTCCTTTCTATCCTCTTTCTTTTATCTTTCAATTAAGGGAAATAAGGTCTAATGTGACCCAATTTTTTCATTCATAGAATCTTACTTCATGAGGTTCTTTTTCATCCTTATTAAAGTATTTTATAAATCCTATTTTATTCTTGTATAATTTTCTAAACTTTCTAGCTAGAAAAACCAACTCCATTTCAGAATCTGAGGTGTCTGAATATTTTTTTGGTTTGACATATTGTTTTTATTTTCTTTCATGCTTCTAAGATGTCACCTTAAGGGTAGTGTTTTCCCTTTTTACTTAATCTTTTGATCTTCAAATTCATCTTGAATTTCTAATTCACACGTCATCAATTTTGTAATTAATTACTTCATATTCAAGTTCTTGATAGGTGATGATTGTCAGATAGCCGTAGATATGTCATTCCATTTAGAGGGAAGTACTCTTAGTACTTTCAGCACCTAATCTAATCGATTGAATTGATCTCCATAGGTAGTAATATTTTTGATAATATCTATTAATCATCCATTCATTTGAGTGATGATTTCACTATCGAAAATTCTAAATGTGTCAAACTTTAGTTTAGTAGTAGTATATCCCTTCTTTCTGATGTTATCTTTTCCTTCATCAGAAACAGATATTGTCTGTCACATTTCATAGGTAGTATGGCACTATGATACTCTATTAAACTCATCAGGACCAAGTCCATAGATTATATCATTCATCGCCTTTGAATTGATGTCATATTCTGATTCTATTACAACATCCCAAGTTTCTAGTTATTCAGGAATCACATAAGGAGTGATGATATTAGAATAAACTTTAAAGCCCAAATTCTTCATATAAATGATCAGATGAGACTTCAAATATCCATAGTTTTCACCATTAAAGTATGCATCAAAAACCACATACATTCCTTCTTTATATTAGTTATTTCCATATTATTTGTATATACCTTATTATTTTTAATATTACTATGGATTTATCCTAAAATATCACCTCTGATACCAATTTTTAGGTCAAAATAATACAAAGATAACACAAGAGGGGGTGAATTGTGTATTTTTGAAAATCTCAATAGATTTTGTATTATATATATGTTTCTAATTTATAAATATATAAAGAGTTATATTATATATAAAATATAAGAATTGGATAAACAGAATGAATGAACACAGAAATTTTATAGTGGTTAGGGGAAAAGAGATCCCCTAGTCCACTCCACAAACACTCTCTCTTTGAGTTTGGTAAATTTTATTAGAAAAGGTCCTATTATCACAAGACCACAAATCCACAACTGAGTGTAGGCAGTTGAAACCTTTACAAGGCTAAAATAGATCCTTCTAGTTATTTTATAGAGAACTAGTAATCCATAACATAGTACAAGAAATTGATACTTCTACACAACTGAATACGAGTAGTTGATACTCTAATAAATCAAAAGAGTTTCATTTTGTAAATGGTTTGGGTTTAACTTCATAATTACAGTAGTATAAATTGACATTAGATGGATATTATTCTTCAAAAATGAAAAGACTACAAGAAAGAGTAACTCTGAAGAAAACAAGGTTACAAATTATCGTCAATTTGAGTAGTAAAAAATAGAAGAAGTATTATAATAGTAGTAAGAGGTTGAAAATTTATATCTTTCAAAGTGTAACCTCTTTCACACATAACTGATTTAATTGATTGTTGCGGTAGTATTGTAAAAGATATTTATAAGAATACAGTCGTATAGGAATTTATATATGAAACTTTTATATCATAAAATAAATTATGATCAAATATATAGAACATACAGCTTTCTTCATTATTCCAGATCCAAGAAAATCACTTGATAGAACACGAATATTAAAATATTAAGTAATAAAATTCGTAACTTCCCTCAATAAAAGGATAGATTTTTTCTGATGAATATGGTTCTTTCAATTAATCATAAAAAGCTTTGAATCAGTTTTAAATGATCTTTGGATCAGTCGTAAATGAGATTTTACCAATTCTTTAATTCTGAAAATACTGTTACAAAAATCTCAGATAAAATCATGAATTTAAACTTCCATAATTAAATAGTAAAACATAGGTTTACCTCATAAAACAAAAAAATAACAAACGTAGGGTTCAATTACATAATTTTCATTCTCTAAATGTAAGGTTTATGAACCATATGTTTGTTTCTTAAATATAGGTTTCCTTACTTATGTAGTTTTTCTTAACCATACATTCCAATCTTAACAAACTTAAGGTTTCATCCAAATTTATGGTTCTTTAACCATAATTTTCTTATAACATAGGGTTTATGTTCTATATATATTTTTCTAAGCAAAGGTTTTATTCCATACGTTTTGTTTTAAGAGTAGAGTTTGTTCCTTACATTTTTTTTATCAATGTAGGGTATAAACAGTGTTTCCTAAAAACATAAAAACACATTCCAAACATTTTGACAAATAATCCTTCGAGATTAATAATTTGAATATAATTCTATAATAAATATTACAGTTAATATTAATTTTCTAAAATACAATTAAATTAATATCATTACTAAAAAACCAGGGTTTTTTTCATCAAAATCAATAATATTTATAGACTATTGTTTCTACAATACATTCCTAAAAAGGGAAACTTCAAGACAAATAATATTCATGGTAGTGGAAAAATTTGTTCATACAGTTAACATTAAAACAAATATTCCATTCACATCTTTTATAAAAAGTGTCACATTCCAAAAATGATAATAATATTCCTTTTAAAAAATTTAGATAAATTCAAACATGGGTAAAAATTATATTAATTAATCATTGGATACCATTAAAAATATTCTTTAATCATTTTAAATAATATATGGACATGGATGAAAAATATTCATGACCAAATAGAAAAATAAATTCATATTTTCTGAAAAACATTATTTAGGGATTTTGAGTACTTAAATAGATGAAAATGAAAATAAAACTTGTAATTTCTAGGTATAAATATAGGAGAATAAAATATATGGTGTTTAAGATATGAATATCTTATAATTACCTCAATACAAACTTAAACATAAATACTCCTGATTAAGGATGAGATTGTGAAATAAACCCTTACCTCATGTTTGAATTGCTTCATAAGTTATTTTAACCTCTTATATAATAAATTAAGTTTATTATAATTCTATACCAAAAACATATACATACTTATTATATCATATATTATCCTCTTATAACATTTCAACACCAGTTAAATAATAATTCTTTGTTAAAATCATCGTTTCTGAGTGCTAACTATTTCATTTTTCATTTAATGTTTGGTTTGGTAGTTTCGATACTTTTATATTTCTCGTTAATCTTAAAAAAATTTATCAAGTTATAAATATCATATATATTATTTATATACATATTTATAATCATCTATGAAACATGGACATGAAAAAGTAGTCACATTGTTTCATGGAGGTGGTAGTTCACATATACACACGAGTGATGTTATCAATTTTTAATTGGTGCAAGGTTAAGAAGTTAAATGATATATTATATTTAAATAATAATATTTATGTCATTGATATAATATATATTAATTAGTTCCATATTTATAACAATCTAAGTAAAATGGTGATGAAAAACGAATTACACCGCTATGTGGAAACAGTATGTCGTAAATACTCATGAGCGATGTTTTCATTTTATGTAGGATGGAAAGGAGGGGGGAAATGGTTCTCCCATAATAATATTAAAATATAATTACATTTAATATACTATATTAATTTTTTTAGGATAGATAAATTAGATTTATAGGAAGTAGAATAGGAAATAAACTTTGAAAGAATCAGGAAAGACAATTACTTCTTCATTGACATACCTCATTTGGCATACACCTTAAGGCATCATATAATAAACTTAGGGGAATAAAAGAAGATATAATTATAATTAAAGGAAGATAGGAAGGTACTAGGGTATGCATATTTCAATTTATAGTGCTCAAAATTTATGAATAATGTAGAAGAAGAGATTCCCTTTTATAAGTGAGGGAAAAGACACACTTGGAATTACATAAAAGATTTAAATATAATATATATCATAATCATATAGAGTGGCACAAAATGAACATAATTTAGAATTTATGACATCATAAGGGGTAAATACCTTTAACCAATAAAATTTACACATGTTTAAGTATCATTTTAATCCTTATATTGTTATTTAACTGCCTTGTTAACCCGTTTTAACCATAACTGTGGTGACACATTTTTTAGATTTTAAGGGTCATAAATTTACTTATAAGGTTGTAAGTGGTTCAAAATTTTCCATTTATAACATTTTAGACCTTTTAAAATCCAAATTGTCTTATTTACATATTTTTTTTAGGTTTAAATTATTTAATAAAATATTGTTTATAATAAAATGTCATTAGAGTCATTTTTGGGAATATTCATTTAATTTGACATCAAAAACATCAATACAAAAATTGAATTTGAATATAAACACTTTTACCATAATTTATACTTTATAATTAACAATGAAATTTTTATCATTCCACAATTCATCCAAAACATATTAATTTTAATATTTTTTAAAATCATTTTCCTTGATTTTTCTACTTCTTGCACAAGCACTATATCGGAAATGTATAAGTGTTTAAGGTAACTATATCATAACTAAAATTAAAATTAAATTAATATAATAAAAATAATTCATTTATACTCAAAATAAACTTATAAATTCATTCATAAATTATTTTTATCCCTATGAAAATATCTAAGATAAATTAAAATCAATAAATTGTTAATTGGTATTTATACTTTTCTTTAAATAATATAAATATTATAATAAAAAGAAAGTATCATGAAATTTTAGATTTCACGGAGGCCTTGACCCATCTTAACTTGAATTTTGTGGCTATTTCTACACACATCGACCATCAGTGGATTCTTTTAATATATTTTTGTTCAATTTCTGGGGATTACAAGACTCAATGATTATTGGAAGTCCTGACAAGTAGAACATTATGATTCGGTTCTCTCAGAAGAGGATTTGGTTATATCCTAGTCCTAAGCTCCTAATTTTTTCAGTGGATCCCACTTATTTCTCTTTAAATTTTCATTCTATTTCCATTTGAAGACAGATCCTTCGAAGACGTGTTATGGGCTAGTATCCTTCAACTCCCTCTTCCTTTTCAAAATTCATCCATCATTCGTATGCTGAAAAATATGGTTGGGTTCTTCTTATGCTCAGAAAGTATAATAGAATCAATTTTATATATGATTTCTATGTTTTTATTCAATGAGTTTGATGTTTCAAAACCACTGATTGAATGGTTTTGGATTACTTTTGGTGAATAACTCCATTGCAAGAAGAAGGTGGTCTTCAAATCCTGGATAGAGTTACATGAAAGTTGTTGGGCTATTCTGCTCTATCTGGTCGATGGGGGCATAGGGATTATCATGGGGTGGCTGACCCCATCCAGTAAATTGATCCAACTCCTACTGATTTCTCTTTTTTACCTTTGTCTTCAAATCAAGCATTTATTTTGGATACTCTCCTAGTTAAGATGAATGTTGTGAATCAGAACCCAATATTTGAGTACATATTTGCAATGTTGAAAAACAATTTAGCTACTTCCATGTTGATTGAACTATCTTTGGGAGATCCTTGTTCCATGAAGGTCTCCTCCTTTATTGATACATTCAAGGATAGAGGTATGGTTAATTGATAGAAGATCGAGCAATCTATTACTATCAGTGGTGATAGAACCCATGTTGATGAAAATGTTCTTTCTAAAAAACATGATACTCATGGTATGAATGTGGCACTATCTCGGAGTTGAGGGATACCCTATCAACATGAAACAAAAAGACAATTAAGATCCAAAATCATTTTTCAACCTTGAATGGATATGGAAAGGAGAACGCAGATCCTACAGGATGGAAAACATATATTATAAGATGGAAATGGAAATAGGTCAGGTTGAGGTATTTGGAAGATGAAAATACAAGTGATAAAGAGGTGGAATCCCAAACAATTATGGATTATGATAAAGACTCTCAAGGGCCCACAATGGTTGGGTCCGTATCAAGGAATGGGAAGCAAGGAAATATTATTTTTGGGAATTCACTAGTACAAAAGGGGGGAAGAAAGACATCGAAAATATTACTCAAACACTGCAAAAATAGTAACCAGGTCTTTAGGTAAGGAAATGAAAAATAGGATAGAATTAAAACTTGGGTCATCAGTAGTGGTTTAATGTGTTAAGCTAGTTTCTGGTTAGACAGGCAAGCAAACTCTAATTGCAGATAGCAAAGCACCTGAAGGTGAGACGAAGTTACAGTACCAGGATATAGTGTCAATCGAAGTCTCAAAAAGGATGGGAGGATATGTGTGAGTGTAGAACAAGAAATACGAGTACGTTGTTCTTCACTCTATGGAGAAAATTTTAGTATAATCCACTCATATCAATGCTCCAAAGGAGGTTGTTAATAAAATGTGTGAGAGAATGATTTAGGTTTTTGTTAATAAGGAGTAAAGAAAGTGGATTGAAAAATAATATCATATTTTTGTGTGATGTTAGATTACTATGGGGGAATATATTCATACTTTAGACAAACAGGTTGATCAAATTGAAGCTCATTTAAAGGATGAGCCGGATATGTAGGTGATCATGTTGTATTGGGGTTATATAGGGTGGTTGACTCTAATATCCTTAGCTATGTATTCAATGATTTCGTGAGATATTTTTGTGGATAGATTTTGTGTGTAGGGCATTTTTTGTTTCTCACTTTTTCATTAAAAGTCCCTTAAAATAAAAATTTACATTTCATTCAATAATTTTTTTTATAAAATACGTTTTTAAACCCAAAATTAAACTTATACAAAAATCAATTAAAATATTGATTCCTGTATAATTAATTAAATTCTTTTAATTAATGGATACTTATGTTAATTTAATTTAAAATTAATAATATAAATAGGACTTTAAAATTATTTGATTTTATGAAAATAAATGTCATTTTTATAAAAAATTATATTTTTTCACTATTTAATTAAAAATAAATAATTTTAGAAAAAACCCAAATTTTAATCCTCTAATAATATTGACATGATGATTTCAAAAATGATATTAATTTCCTAAAATTTAATTTTTAAAAAATTGGTAAAAATTAATTATATATTATGTGCACAAAATGAAATAAAAATAATTTTTGAAGAAAATATATTTTTGAAGCATAAAATTAATTTACTGATAATTGAGTCCTTATTTATTATCATTAATTAACATATATTAATTATAAAAAACCTTAATACATATTTTTCATAATTTGGATATTCCAATTCATATCACCAATTTAATGGCTAGGTTATAATGGTCACATTTAAATAATAATATTTTTATAGTATATCGTAGTTCGTTTAAAGCTCGGTGTTATGTGTTAAAAAGGATATTGAGTTTATTATTCATTTAAACTATATTTTTGGGGCATTACATTATTTCCCCTTAAATAAATTTCATCCTCGTGTTTTTTTATCTCGGTAATCCAAGGTTCAATATTTTAAAATACATTTTTTGAAAACCCACGTCGTATAAAGGAATAATAAAACTTCCTTTGAAAAGGGGAAGTGAGAAACAAAAAGGTTATATATAATAATACATAATCGGGTTACTAGATAAATAAAAAAATTAAGAAGTTAAAATATGGACATTGAGGAGAAAAATTACATCCTAGTAATAATAGAGAGTGATATGGAACATGGTCATCTAAAAGTTAATTTCCACAACACCACAAATCAATAAGGGATAAAAAAGAGCATCAATTCATCATAAATAAAGGTAAAAGGATAAATTTTCCATTTCAAGGTCATTTTCCTAAAGTTGATGGGTTCGTTTACAATAAATATGGATAAAATGAGAAATTATAATTTATTTATTTCAAATTTATAAGTGAAATGTTTTTTACTGATTATTTTAATTAGTTTCAACATTAGATTCTAACGATTAATGACTAAGAGGAATTTTCCATGATTAAAGAAAAAAAGAAACCTTTAATGGATCATAAGATCTATAAAATAAATACAAGTTATTTCACCTGTCCAAAAATGATTCTAACAAGTTAGTATAATACTCAATATGAATAAACCTTCTTGTTAAGAAGTAATACATTAATTATTAAAACATCAAAAATAACACCCATAGAAATTATTTAACATTTAAATTATAATACCACTAGTTCAATATATATTATTTTATGATTAAACTACTAATTCATAAATCCTAAAAAATAATTAAACCCCCAAAATTGGGAATATGTCATATCCAAACATATATATAATAATAAAGTTTTCAAATAGGGTATTTCTATGTGTTATAATGGGAACTAACTAACACATCATTTTTTTAATAATTTTTACACTAAGAATATTAATTAAAAACTACCTTCTTATATTTCTATCAAAATATCTAATTTTTTTTGGAAAACATGTAATATATAAAAGAGTGAAAAGATCCAGAATAAAATAAAAAAAAACTAAATTTTAGGCAATGATGTAAGTACCTGTTATCATAACTTATGGGATTTCAACTTTAATTATAGTAGTTCTATTAGCTTGTCCTTTCTCCCTTATCCTTTTTGGAGTTAAATTCACCTGAATCTTTGGGTATTCATTTTTATAGCGCCCCATATCCTTATTGTTATAAAAATAAACGTTTGTGGATTCTTTCTTACTCTTATATTCACACGCCTGATAAAATTTGTCTCTACGCATGAAGAAAACTCTCATTCTCTTCAAGAAAGTAATAGGGTATTTCTTTCCACAATTATAACACGTTCAAAATTTCATCCTTACCATATATCCTTTTATCTTATTTATTTTTCCTCAGTTATCAAGCATTGTCTTCTTATCTTATTTTTCTTTGAAAATATATGACCTATAGAATTATTTCTCCATCTTGATAGCACTTGATACCATATTTTCATATGATGAAAATGTTTGAGATATTATATCCCTTCAGAGGCTTGACTTAAGACCATCAATGAAATGTCTAATATTACTTACTGAATTACATACGTAGTCCATAGTATGACTTTCTAATCTTGTAAATATTTCTTCATACTCAATAACAGTTTCCTCTTCCTTATGTCTTAGATTGAGGGATTTCCTTTCCATATCATCTTGTTACTCTTGAGGAAATTATTTTTTGAAGAATTTATCCGTAAAATTATTTCATTTTATTCACTCAATATCCCCATCCTCTTTTTTATTTGTATTCAATCACTTCCATTGATCAACATATTCCTTTAAATAATACACTATAAGAATAACCTTCTCTATTTTATTACTTCCCAAAGCTAGAAATATCTTTTCAAGGGACTTGATCCACTATTTATCTATCAATGGATTAGTATTTCCATTAAGGTATGGAGGTTTATATTGTATAATGTGGTCCAATATTAATGATTCATGTTGTGAAAAAATAGTTTGTTCCATATAGGAAAGGTTATTGTTCATAACCTAAGTAAAATATCCAAATATAGTCATAATATGTTCAGTTCCAACACCATCCTAGTTGACTTTCCCATGATTAAAATCCCTATATTGATTACAGACGTTGAAATATTTTTTGTTCCTTATATTATGAATTATATTTAAATCATTTAATACACTAGATTAGATCATAAAATTATGAATCATTATTTATAATTAAAAATTTGGTGCAATGCCGAATATAAATTGAAAAATTATACATAACTAATCTCATAATCATAAACTTAGTATCTTTGGGAATATCTTCGAATCATAAAAATATTTTTAAATTTTTTATAATGGTACGTAAAGAGAATGTAAAAAAACTAAATCATATCCCCCATGAGTGTTTATGTAGGTGTGTAGTCTTAGGACCACTCAACATGCACTTATGATGACCAATTTAATACTCAGTATGCCCCTTTCAGAGTTTTTACCCCTAAGTGAATTTTAGTCACAGCCACATCCAATTTCTAGTATCCAAATAGAGATGTATTTTCTAAGAAAACCACACAGTCTATAGTTTACTAAAAAAATTAAGATATTATCCTATACGTAGAATTATCCTTAGTGTTTTTCATAGGGTTATGTTATTTAATATATTTTTTCCTCAACCTAAATCCAAAGGGTCCAAATAAACTTCCTCTGATAGAAATTGTAAATCCCCAAATTCAGTATCCCAAATTCAGTGGTTATTTTACTAATTTATCACAATATATAATGGATTTTTTCCCAGAGGATTGAATATATTAGTAGTATTTGGAGACTATATATATATACACACACATTATTATCATATTACATTTGAAAACATTTAATACAACTTAATATTATAGTTATAACTTATTATTTCTTCTAATATATCCCTGAAATCCTTCATAAATCCCTTCTTGGTAACCTAGGGATATAAAAACATAATAAATGGTGATCTCATATACTCAATAATTATAGAATAAAATAGAAACTATCATAAGATAGATAAAGCATGAATAATATGGAAGAGATAAACAATAATCAAATATAACATATAACTAATATCATAAAAAAGGGAATAAATCCAAGGATGACATAGAAACATTAATAATCACATGGATAAAAAAATAGTTTCCTAATGATATAATTCATAATTTAGATCAACATAATCTTACCATCAAGGCCTTATTCTATGAAATAATAAATAAATAGGTAAAGTGTACCCCAAATACCCAAACTAGTTTGTCTCATGAGACCTACCAATGCATCTATTGGCTATAAAAGTACCTTCCTATCACTTATTAATTCTAACTCATTCATCTTATGAATAAAATGAATAATAATTCAATATATAATAAACATACACATATATATAAAAAACTAGTATATGAAATTTTAATATTTTCCCTATAAAATAAATAGAACAATGTGATCATAATTCTTCCATAGTAATATGGTGGATGGTATAATTATATAATACCTCTCAATAAATCATAAAATTCATCATAGGATATTTACATGGATGAAAATACTTGTAAAAGATCACTAAAATATTTCTTTAGGAAAATACCATTTTTATTTTGAAACCACATATTTAAAATGTAAACATTTATATAATATTAGGGGAAAATTCTTTCAAAATAACTATGTAAGATTACAAAGTATGATTAAAGTAAAATAATAATTGTGATGGTGAGAAATGTAGTTTGTTCAGTAAGTATTAAAACAAATATTGTGTTCGCACCTTGGGTAAAAGGCTCCTCGTTCGGAAAATGACAAGAAGATTCCTTTTAAAAAAATTATATAAATCTAAAAATGGGTAAAAATGAATTTAAAAAATCATTTTATAATATTAAAAACAATCATGAAAATATTTTGAGTAAAATATGCATATGGAAGACAAAATATTATCGACTGAATAGAAAAACAAAGTCAATTTCCCTTAAAAACACTCTTTTAGAATTCTTATTACTTAGAGGAAAATGAAAGGAAAATATGTAGTTTATATAAATAACTATATTACAAGAAAATATATTCGGTTTAAGATAAAAAATTTATATAATTTCCACAATATAAACTTAAACATAAAAAATCCTGAATAAGGATGTGGTTATGAAATAAACCCTTATATTAAGTATGACTTTCTACATAAGTGATTTTAACCTATTGTATAATAAATTTAAATTATCTATAATTCTATAAAAACCCACATGCATACTTATAATATCATATATGATCCACTTATAACATTTTAGCATCCATTTATTAATAATTCTTTACTAAAATCATTGTTTCCAAGTGTTAACTATTTCGTTTTTCATGTAATTTTCGGTATAGTAGTTTTGGTTATTGCATATTTCTCATGGTTAAATAATATATGGAATGTTAATAATAATTTAAATATAATATATATTTATTATATTCATATTTATAATCATACATGAAAGGTGGACATGAAAAATGAATAACATCTCTTCATGGAGGTAGTAAACCACACATATGCACGAGCAACGTTGTCATTTTTAAACGAGTGGGAGGGTAAGAAGATAAATAATATATTATATTTTAAAAATTATAATTATTTCATAAATATCATATATATTCATTATTTTCATCAATATAACCACAAAAGGTAACTGGTGATGAAAAAATAATTACACCACTATGTAGAGGCAGTAGGTCGTACGTATGTACCAGCGATGTTTTCATTTTATGTAGGATATAAAGGAGGTGTAAATGGTTATATAATATTCATAATAAAATTTTGTATATTTATTATACTATATTAATTATTTTATAATTTATACAGTATATTTATAGTAATAATAATAAGAAAAAACTTTGAAAGAGTCGGGTAAGATGATTACCTATTCTTTGAGATACCTATTTTGTCTTACACCTTAAGTATTCTTAGAATGGTCTTAGAGGAATACCAAAAGATCTAGGAAGAATTAAAGTAATATGGGAAGGTATTATCATATGTATTTTCTAAGATATGTTTCTCAACCTTTTCTGAATAAAGGAAAATGTGAGGTTCTCTTTTATAAGTGAGGGAAATGATACATTTGGAATTACTTAAAAAAAATAAATATAATATATAACATAATCATGTAAAGTGAAACCAAATGGAAATAATTTATAATTTAGGAAATTATAAGTTCTAAATAAATTAAAACAATAAAATTTATACATGTTTAAGTTTTATTTTAATCCTTGTCTTTTGGTTCATTCCCCCAATTAACCCTTTTTAACCTTAACCATGGAAAAACATGTTTTAGCATTTAAGAGTCGTAAATTTACTTATAATGTGAAAAGTGGATTCAAAATGGTCCATGGATGAAATTTTATACCATTAACCATCCCATTGTTCCAATCTAAATATTTTTTTATTTTTAAATAATTTAATAAAATATTTTTTATCTTAAAATATCATTAAAGTAATTTTTGGGACTAGTAATTTAATTTTAATTCAAATAAATCATGAAAATAATAGAATTATAATATAAACACATATATCATCATTTATAAATTATAATTACATATTAAACTCTTTTCATACAATAATTTACATAAAAATATTAATTTTATGGTTTTTCTTTATCATTAGCCTTGATTTTTCTATTGTGTGCACAACCACTATATCGGTGTTTCATAAGCGTTTAATGTAATTGGATCATAAATAAAAATTAAAAATAAATTAATATCATAAAAATATTTTATTTATTTTAAAAATAATCTTTTATATTAATTCATTAATTATTTCTATCCCATTGAAAACATATAATTGAAATTAAAATCAAGAAAGTGGCATTTTGTATTTATTATTTTCTTAAAAAAAATATAAATTTTATAATCAAAATAAATTTGCATTATATTGACATATTTCAGTATCTAGGATGTATTGAGTGAAATTAAACTCATTAAATAGGATAAATTCAATTTTTAGGGATATTTTTAGGTCTTATCTCATAGTTTTAACCTCGTTTTACCCGTTTTACCCTTACCTAGATGATAAACATTTACCATTATTACTATTCATAATGACCAAAAATAAAAGTGAAATATTTACCAAATTTGAACATGTTGATTAAAAATATGGATTCCATTTTTTTATTTAAATTCTAGAATTAAAATAAATAAATTTTAATATAAATGCGTAAAACGCAATTAAAACAATTTTTAGAAAAAGGCGTTTTTAAGATGAAAATTGAACTTATACCAAAATTAAGAATAATGTTTATTAATATGTAATGAATTATATTATTTATAATTAAATTATTTTTATGTTACTTTAATAAAAAATTCAAAACATAATGGTACTTTTAAATTACTTTATTTAATGAAAATAAATGACAATTTTAAAAAAATGATATTCTTCACTATACAATTAAAAATATACATTTTCAGAAAAATCCCAAAAAATCACAATATGGTAATATTGATATGATAATTTAAAATATGAAATTAATTTTTCTAAAATAACATTTTTTAAAAATGTTATAAATTAATTATAATTTTCACGCATAAAATGCGATGAAACCATTTTTGAAGAAAACATATTTTTGATGCATAAAATGAATTTACTAAAAAATGAGTAATTATTCATTATCATTAATCAATAAATTTTAATTATATAAAACTTATATATATATTTTTATAATATATTTATTCATATTCATACCACCAATTTAACATCAGTGATATAATGGTCACATTTAATTTATAATATTTTTATAGTTTATCGAAGTACGCTTAAAACATGGTGTTGTGTGTTAAAAAAGCCGTCAAGTGTATTATAATTTTAAACTAGATTTTTGGGGGTGTTGTAATTAATATAATAGGAATATAATTACATGTAATATTGGCTCATGTGAGACTAACTTAGTGCCATTATTCCTACATAAGGATGGAAATAATATTATACAACCAATGTAGGATTAATCCTTGGTCGTTTATGATAAGAACCTTTGTGGGGGGGTTAACTTCATGTGAAATATGTGTTTTGTGAAATTAACCCTTACTTATTATAATGTGAAATATGGAATACATATGAATTATTCATCAATTATCATAAGAAGTGATATTGACCCTGTCACTGCTAGTCATATTTAATGACATGCACTAAAATGTAAATGATGATACAGTGTTCTGTTTCTATACAAAAATGTTTAGAACTCCATTTTAAGAACAATTTCATGATTAAAATTGCATGGAATTTATCTGATACCACTGATAGGTTTATTAGGATACTTTATCAGTTAAAATAAATAGCAAAAGAAATTAAGAAACCCAAATAAGGAACTCCATGCATGAAACTTGAAATTGCGTGTAGATTAAAATAAAGAAACAGAAATGTGTGTATACCTTGAACCAGTGAGTTGTTGTTTTGTCTTCAATCAAAAATTATTAAAGATAAAAAGGAGTCATCCAAAAGATATCCATTCTCTATGGTGTATATATAGGTTGAAGCTGAATATTCTATCACAAAGGAAAGATCCTCCACATAACCAATATATGATAGTATCTTACTCAGGAAAATGGTAAGGGTGAAAGATAGATTTGGGAGAATAGGGATTCAGTTGTAACATCTCGGCCTGAATGACCACTAGAACGATAGTCAGACCGATCACCACATGGCCTCAAGCGTGCCTCCCCATATGATAGAGGATTTTGACGAGCAGTGAGGGTCCAATGGTGGTACGGTGGGAAGACTATACCCTCATGATCAGAGTCGCATAGTGGTATAGTAGATATAAATATTCATAAGAAATAATGAAAGTAGTAATAATGAATGAAAAGAAGCAGAAGATAAACATAGAGGCTGAAATAAACTGCCCAATTCTAGATACTACCTTGCATAAATATCCATGTAATGTTGCATAATATAAGAAATACCACACATTGGGAGGTACAGTGCACTATAATAAAATAAAAAAGGTGAAAAAAAACCCTTTGGAAAGATCCATAAGCATCTAGAGAACCAGCCTAGTTCTATGCTTCTAACTCCCATGTACCATACACAATACAAGCAACAATCAATAGATTTGTGAATAAGAAGTCTACTCGGGTACCCCAGTGCAATGGATGCTCGATTAGGGTGTGAGATATACTCAGTATACCACCACCAATAGTGTTTATATCAATCCATTTCATGAAATATAAAATGAATAGTGATCCATCAAAAATAATGAAGAGACATAAATAAATAAATAAATACTTTGGTAATAGCTCCTCAATGGACACAAAATCAATTCCACCTGCTTCAGCCTAATCCTGATGTCTGAACCAAGATAAATTGCATATTAATAACAAGGTGTATACATAGGTCTTCACAAAACAAGGCATCAAGTGTAGATCAACCCAAATATTTTTATTGGGATTGGAATAAGTTTCCCATTCACATTAATCAAGTAATTTCAAAATTTACCATTAAGACATCAAGTATAAATTAGGAAAGAAATCCATCAAATCTAGTATGGAATCCTGAGCCCATCCAAGGTGATCTATAAAGAATCCCAAGGGTCTCTATAGGATCCCTTAATATAAACAATACCACATAGTTTGTACAACGAGACCCATAATGGTGTCCCTCGTATCACTTAAGGCGTGGTAACCTCTAAGTCCATCCCATGTATCTAACATAGGGGATCGAGTATCACCCGAGGCATGGTATAACCATCTTTATAATGGATTCCTCCACAGTTTCTCACCTAGGTAACTAGTTTCACTAGTGAGTATAAGTAATCTTCTCATAGATCCCATATAAGTCAATCCAAGTGTTTCTCTTAGAATATTAAGTAGTTTCAAAGCCAAGCATGGGAAGTCTATCAACAACATCCTTAAGTAGGGACCCATGATCTCTCCTAGCCCGCAAGAAGATAAGTCATAACATTTACAATCAAAATTTATCAATAAGGCATGGCAATATCACATACTAAAAAGCTAGCCTAAGCATTCATTCAATTTGATCCAATCAATTGTGGCATAATACATGTGGTAATAAGAAAATGGCATAGAATTTAGGCAAGGAACAAAGAATAAGGAACATGATATGAGTAATATCATAAAGAAATGAGACATGAATAATAGGTAATGATGTATAATCAAGGATTCATAAATCATTAACGATAAAAAGAAATAAAGTATAAGGCATATAACACAAAGTCTTAACTCATGTCCTGCAATTTATCTCAACTAAATTTATAGATTTAAGGCATTTGAAAAAAGTGAAACACACCCTAAAATATGTTTAACCAACTAAATAAATAAGCAAGGATTCTAAAAAGTAAATTAACTTGGCATGTGATATAAATCATAAATCTTAATGTATGAAGGCATGAAACAAGGGCCTAAAACATAGAGCAAGGCAAAGGGACTAACCCATGGTCGTTTAATATCCTTAAGTATTTATTATTTAAAACATTTATTTCATGGTAACCCACAGCCCTAATGTGGTTTATCAATTATAATATAAGGTATTAATGGTTCTATAAGTTATTCACACTCATTGGAGTAGCTCAAGATAAAGAGATCAACCAATGGGTTGATTCACCACTATGTAGGATCATATTGATCATAAGAAAGCCTTTTTATTAAACTAATTTGACATTTAAGAGCATCACCAGAAGAATCTGGTAAATGATACAAGGTAACACCATATAAATGAAACAAAAATTAAGGAAAAGAAGATATACCACCTACCATATACCAAGTATGCTTCACCTGTCCAATATCAAGGCTTGATTTGTCCAGATTCGAGATAAATCAAAGAAATAGACAAACACCCTAAAAATTGGGTCAATTAGATCACATGAAGATAGAATATATGAAGATAATAGAAACTAATAATGAGGATATAGGAAAAAGTATCTTACCAAGAAGAATCTATAGATAATTATAGACCTTGAATCTGATATTGGATGAGGAGGATATTCCCATACCTAGAAGATGATAGGAGGGGAGATCATAGAAGAAAAGGAGGTGTTACACATGGGTGGAAAAGAAAAGAGGGGAATAATTGGGGTTTAAACATTTATCTCATTAAGTTTAAAAGGGTTAATTATAACTTTTTAAATTACCCTATGTTTAGGCTTCGTGGTTTGGATAACTGTGCACCAACCAAGCTGGCTTCACTGCTCAAAGACACACACCGCATGGTTTGCTCGCACAGTTAAGAAAACTGTGTGCCTAAAGAATGTGCTGCTAATATTTAAGTGCCACTAAGGTTTTGGGATAGTTTAAAGGTTTGGGAAAACTATGCACAACCTATGTGACACCTTATGCTTCACAGGGTCAGGCCATGCGGTTTAAACTATGGGTCATATGGTTTCAGACAAACTGTGCATCCTGATCAGCTCCTCCTGAGCGTGAGTATTTGGGGCCTGATGCTCCAAAAACTCAACTGGACACACATTACACCTATTGGTCCTTAAAAAACATCTAAAAATATCACATTTAAGTGATTCATATCTATAAATTATGATCTGATGCTTAGTTTAAAATATGGCCCGTCCTCCAAATAAAAATTTCAAAAACTCATAGAAATTTCACCCTGTCCAAAACATGGTATGTTACAATCTGCCCACCTTAGAATTTTTCAACCCTGATAATCCTTGGGGAAAAGTGTAAATATCACCTGACCTACTTGGTTCAAGGAAAACTATTGAAAAGAATTCATTGCATCTCAGAGTTCCCAACATTCCCTCAAAAGTCACCTCAAGAACGTAGTACCAAAGTCTCTGAAACCCAAGACAATGCTCCCAACTTATATTAAAACACTAATAAATTTCTTACCAGAACCCATCTACCCTAATACATGGTCACAATGTAACATATTTAAACATCCATCCTATGTAACTTCCCATCATAGGGTCTACCATTTAAGGGCCAATTCCAAAACACAGTATCGCCAATGTCGGAATTATCGATTTAAGCATGAACATAACATTCTAATGATGCACACAACAAAAATATTATCTTTAATGAATGGAAAAACCTAATAAACAACATTTATCTTGGTTTCACTAACTTTTTATAAAATCCTCGGCTGACCAATGTCGTACTCGCATCACCCTAATGACGTGCCAAAATAAGTTCTTCACTGACCGCACTTATCAAAACTGGAAGAAGATAATTCAAGACACTTTTGGCCAACTAAATCCAAAATTATCAACTTAGATGGTTGTAACAACACATCCTAAAACATGACACCCTTCTCCAATGCACCTCTCTTTTACCTCAAATATGTCAACCGAAGATCATAATTGGCATTTGGTGACACCACAAGTCAAAACAGCCACTTTAGATGTTGTACCGAGCATGAAAATTCATTCTAATCCCAACTAATACTAGGGAAAATCTCATAATCATCAAACAAAATCCAAGGATCACATCCAAGGAAAACCATAATCTATGTACACAAGTGAGACTTTGGTATAAATTCGAACATCCATATATCAAAACACTAATTGACCCCAAAGTGGAACCTTCCTTGAGATCAATTCAAATGAAACTATGGGTTCCCATGAGTTCATCCCAAGAATTCCTACTTGGGAACCCAGGTATCACTCAGGACTAACCATGCCTCCACAAAAACCATGCTTCTAGAGTGCATCCTTGATAAAGTTTACTCACCAAACCCAATGGAATTTAAATTTAGCACTGAGTATAACTAACTCTCTCTTGGTACAACCTAAATGATATCAATATAGGTTAAAAGATCATTACAAAACCCTAAGTACACTAATAGAGTAAGTAAGATTTCCAAAAAAAGTTGACGCACTTTTTCCACATTTCAGATGAAGTGATTGGTATGGTATTTGAACTAACTATCTCTAACTATCAGAAAGATGAGAAATCAAACCATTATTGGGAGACTTCCTTTAGAGGAAGCTCATCTTCACCTACTGACACGTCCTCATTAACTTATCACAATTACCTTACCACATGAGGTTTCCCATGATCACTCAATCACTACCATCAAAGTCCCTCCCTGACTAATGGTGTTTCTAAAGTTTTCATACATATCCAACCATTCATCATTGTGAGACAACCACTAACATGATCCCAGTTTAATGCAATCAGGATCATTTTAAGAGTATCACTAATAATTGTTTAAGGGTCCTTCTTGGTTGTGTGTATACTAATTTCAAGGAAACATTGAACCATAATTGAAGTGACTCTACCCACATTAGGAGTGTCCTTGTAAGCATATTTACTGAGAATAGAAATCACCCCATGGAGCATGCTCCATAGACCACTAAATTCAGGTCCCATACAGGGCTAAAAGTATTTTTCCAAGCATTAAACTGAAAATGGAATGAATTTGGCCACTTAAAAGTGTGCTTGAATAGGTTTTCACTAGGCGTGCACTTGTTTCTTCTCCAATTCATGCTCCCATACATCAAGGAAATAGGTCTAAAATACAAACTAACCAATATTCTAAAACACTTGATCCTCTTAAAAACTTCATCCCAAATAGTGGAATGATTTTGATTCCTCTTTAACCCTCAGATCACTCTACCCTTGAGATGATCGGAGATCGAAGCGTAATAGTTCACAATTCAAATGATTACCACTGAACCCATTCAGTTCACTTCACTGACTCGGTAGCTCGATTGGTAACACATATATAAACACATATTACCCTGAGGTTTCATGATAGAAATAGAACATCCTTGACACTATCTATAGTCTCATCTTCCCAATACATCTTATAATATTATGGACCATACAAAAACCTCCCATAGTCGATTTATTCTAAATTATTTTTGAATGGGTGGATGAACATTTGATTCATCCCACACTATGAAGGAATAATAAGTAGGGTTACATGACATACTAAGTGATTGAGAATTTCCTAATCATGGCTAACCTGCTGAAACCAAGAATTACATGAAGCTCATTCCAGTAATGAAAGTAAAAAAAAACACCACACAACCACCAAAGAATGGGGTGTCGACCATAAAACTAGGTTAAACCAAGAATAAGTCACTAGGTTTAAGGGCCTATCATTTTTATTCAACTAAAGAAAAATAGTCCTATAGAAAATTCTCACATATCTATTTTAAGGTAGAATGCAGGAAGGATCTAAACTACCCTAACTCGAGGGAAAAATCTAAAAACACCACTTAAGGTTCCATTTTAAGTCATTACACAAAAAATAATTTAATTATTTAAACATTTCAATGTCTATATTCAAAGAAAACTAATATCATCTATAAGGAAAAACATCTGGCACTTTATTTTACTAAGGTCACATGGAAAAATAGGAAATTTATATTAAAATTCATTTTAAACATTAATTATTTATCTAACATCCCATCATAAATAGACCCTTTATTTCATAAACGAATATTTTAAATACCATCCATTTATTCATAAATTTTTCACACTTGGCTCAATTAAAGAAAATGTCAACAGTAATCTATAGTGGAAAACACCCTTTAGGTTGTAGTTGGTATTTTAATTAATTTATGGACCATATAAGTACAACTAAAAGGAAACCATTCAGTCTTTTATTAATTAATAGGGAACTGGTCAAGTAATATGACATCATATACTTATATGTAACACCGTGAAAATGGTTACATACACTTTAAATGACCATCATCTCATAGAATAAGTATCCCCCAATGGGGTTAAGTTCTAAGACGTGTCAAAGAAAAGGTGACCTACTAGGGACCTGTTAATCCATTTTAGGTTCCATTAAAAGAAACCTTAACATTTTAAACATTATGATTTAAAACACCCTTAGTAGTTCATTTCTTACGAAACATGCCCCAACTAACCTACTTTGGTCTAGTTTTGCATTTGGAATTTCAATCACATGGGTCATTCAGCCCAATAAAAAGAGTTACAATCTATTATAAAGGACACAAATTTAATTTTTTGAAAAAAAAATTGAAAACATTTATCTTTATTCAGTAGCCTCTAAATATATAAATCTCATAAGGGATGGTCCTATTATATGGGTAACCACTTCCCATTTTGTAAAGTTCTCATACACTTTAAAATTTGAAAATCAGCTCTCATGTAATCAAAAACACTATGTTTCATCCCATGAAACCAATGGTTCATGGCTAAAACATGTGATGGTTGGTTTTTCAAATAGAATGTCAACATCAATCTATAAAATAAAACACCACTTATATTGACTCTCTCATTTTATTTGACCCACCATTTCATCTCAATTATATCAAGGAATGTGATCACAAGAAATTAATAAAATTAAACATGCTAAGTAAGTATAGAAGCATGGAATACAACCAAGGCTTACCAATTAATCACTTAAACCACTACTGGAAATCTAACCTTTCCCAACGATTCTATACCAACGGTTTGTAAAAACTATTGGTATAGGTCCCCTTTCCCAACGGTTTGGCCAAACCATTGGGAAATCCCACATTGAGGTCACTTTTCCCAATGGTTTTCCAAAACCGTTGGGAAAGGGTATGGCTTTCCCAATAGTTTGGCCAAACCGTTGGGAAAGGGTATGGCTTTCTCAATGGTTTGGCCAAACCATTGGGAAAAGTATACTTTGAGGCCACTTTTCCCAACAGTTTGGCCAAACCGTTCGGAAAGGGTGTACCTATCCCAACGGTTTGGCCAAACCGTTGGTATAGGTACCCCATATACCAACGTTACTCCCAAAATCAAAGGACCTATACCAATGGTTGTCACAACCGTTGGTATAGGTCCTTTGATTTTTTAACGAATATTCTTACCGAGAACATTATATAGATCAAAATTTAAAATAATTATGATAATACATATATATATATTTATGAAATTATGTTCACAAAAGTCATGTTAGGTTAGTGGTTAGGTCGTTCAATGATAAATTAGAGGTCGTGGGATCAAATACCACCGAATAGTTTTTTTGAAATACATATACCAATGGTTTTATGGAACTGTTGGTATATATTTTCATATTACTTATACCAAAGGTTCTCCAAAAACCATTGGTATCGAACTATCCCCACGGCTTACTTGCCAACGGTCCTCCAAACCATTGGTATAGGCTATAAAAACAGTTTGGAGGCATATACCAATGGTTCCAAACTGTTGGTATAGGTTAGTTTTCTAGTAGTGAACATGGTAATCTGTTGAGAATACTAAATAAATACCTATAATAAATGTCACAAAAAGTATAGGTATACATGCTAAATAATCAAAAACATGACAAATAAGAATGGTAAGATACTATTTAAGTAGGAAACATTCAACTATGGCATATAATCAAGCATGATAATTAAATAATTGAAGCATGTTGTACTGGAAGACAAACCAAATTAAACATAGATCATGTTATGAAAAAAAGCATGCTAATAAAATACCTAAGAAGGTAAAAACTAATAATGTTATTAAAATTATTAACATGGAATATAAAAGGAATGCTGATGAAACATAAAAGGCACATCAGTAAATTTCAAACAACATAGAAATGTAATCTACATGGAATGACATATTCATGGAATGTGAATCCCTATGTTCCTATAAGTATGTATATAATGTCACTTACTTGTTGTATAAGTACAATTGTAAATTCTAAAATTTCATAAATCATTAAGCTGTGGAAATTACACCAATCACTCAAGGTGAAATCAAAATCAACTGTAATAATGAATAACACAAACAATAGTCCCATCCCTAGACACTTGGGCTTTTCCTCGTATGTGGATTGATCACTCCCAAACATGGCTATTTAACAAGCACCGACACATTCCTAGTCTCTTTTATATCATCCCCAGATAGTACTAAAAAGGAAAATAAATCTTTAATACCACTTTTTAACATCCCTTCGTGAATGACCACTAAACTGGTAGTTGGACCAGTCATCATATGGCCTTAAGCAAGCCTCCTCATATGCCAGAGCCTACTAACTTGTAGGGAGGGTCTAACAGTGGTATGGAGGTGATACTATACCCTCATGATAAAAGTTTTTTAGTGTTATATAAGATATAAATAATCAGAGGAAACAACTAAAGAAATAATAATTAATGAAAAGTAGCATAAGATAAACATATAATATTTAATAAATTGTCCAATAGCATAAAAAACCATGTATGAATGTCCATGTAATGTTGTAGAATCTAAGAAATAACACACAGTAGGAGGTACATAGCACTATAATAAAATAAAAAAAATGTGAACAAAATCACCTTGGGATATCTCCATGATCATCTTGAGCTCTGGATTAATATTGTTCTCCTAACTCTCAGGTACCATGTACAGCACAAGCAATAATCAATAGATATGAAAACAAGATGGTTTCTCAAGTACCCCAGTGAAATGGTGGCATGAACAGGGTGTGAGATATACTTGGTAGGTCACCGCCAATGGTGTCTATATCAATCCATTTCAGGAAATATAAAATGAAATTTTTTTTCATCAATTATAATGAATAGAAATAAATAGATACTTCGGTCTGGGTTCTTTAATGGACACCTAACCAATACAGCCTACTTTAGACTAAGTTGGATGTCTAAACCAAGAGAACCTACATATTAGTAATAAGGTTCACACATGGTTCATCAAAAAACAATTCATCAAGTGTGTACCAACCCCAATCTTGTGATTGGGCTTAGTAGAAGTGTCTCATTCACAATAATCAATTATTTTCATATTTTACCATTAAGTCATCAAATATAAATTAGGCACGAAATCCATCAAATCTAGTATGGAATCCTGATCCCTTCAAATGCAATATATAAAGAATCATAAGGGTTTATATAGGATCCCTTGATATAACCAATACTATAAAGTCCATCCAAGGTGAAATATAATGACATCCCTCGTATCACTCAAGGAATGGTAACCTCTAAGTCCATCTCAATTATCTCACATAGGGGACTGATTGTTACTCAAGGAATGGAATAACCATATTTCTAATGGGAATATCCATGGTTGTTCCCATAGGGAACCAGTGTCACTAATGAGTATAAATAATCCTCCCTGAGTTCCCATAGAAGGAAAGCCAAGTGTCTCTCCCAACACGTCAATTATTTCCAAAGCCAAGTATAGAAAGTCCATCCATGATGTCCTTAAGTCAGGACTCATGATCTCTCCTAACCTATAAGCAGATAATTCATAACACTTATAAACACAAGTTATCAACAAGTCATAACAATATCACATGATAAATAATCACACCCAATCATATCATTCAATTCTAACTAATCAATTATGGCATAAAACATGTGGTAATAAACACAAGGAATAGAATAAAAGAAAGTCAAAAGGCCCAAGCCATGTGATATAGGGAATATCATAAAGCAATGGGAAATTAATCATAGGGAATTATGTGTAATAGAATAGGAATAAATACTAAGTGATAAAAAAAATAAAACATAAGGCACATAGCTCGAAGTCTTAACTCATGGCCTACAATTCATCTCAATTAAATTTATAGTTCTAAAGAATTTAACAAAGGTTAAACAAACCCTAAAGGGTGTTAAACTAATTAAATTAGTAGTTAAGGAGTATAACAAGTAAATTATTTCATCATGTGATATAATGCATGAATCCTAAAGCATGAATGTGTGAAATGGGGGCATAAAACATAGAAAAAGGCAAAAGTTCTAACCCATATAAATTTAATATACTTAAGTATTTATCATTTAAAACATTTATTTCATGTTAAACCATTCCCCTAAGGTGTTTTATCAACTTTAAGATAAGGCCTTAATGGTTCTATAAGGTAGGCACACCCATTGGAGTGGATCAAGATGAGGAGATCAACAACTAGGTTGATTCTCTAATAGGTAGGATCATAATGAGCAAAGGGAAATCTTTTTATTAAAATAATTTTACATTTAAGATCATAATTAGAAGGATATGGTGTTTTTAACAAGGGATCACTATATAAATTCAATGAAACTTAAGGGAAGGAAGCTTCACCACCTACCATATACCAAGGATGCTTCACTCACCCAATATTGAGGCTTGATTCATCCTGGTTCAAGAGAAATCAAAGAAATGGGTAAATGCCCTAAAAATAGGGATAATTAGATCTCACAAAGATAGCATAGAAAAGGATAAGAGAAAATAATAGTGGGGAAAGATGAATAAATATCTTATTGAGATGAATCCATAGAGACTAATGGAACTCTAATATGAAATCAGATGAGGGGGGTATTTCCATACCTATTAGAGGATAGGAGGGGGATCATAGGAGAAAAGGAGGTGCTACACAAAGGTTGAAAAGAAAAGAGATGAATAAGGGGGTTTATACATTTATATCATTAAGGTTAATAGGTTCAATTCTTACTTTTTAAATAATCGCATAGTTAAGCCGCACAATTTGGATAATAGTGTTCCAACCATGTGGGATTCACTACTCAAATCCACACACCTCATGATTAGCTAGAATGGTTAGGAAAACTTTGTGCCTAAAACATGTGTTGTTTCTGGTTAAGTAGCACTAAGGGTGTGAAATAGGCACACAATTTGGGAAACCTATTGAAAACCCGTGTGATACCTACTGCTTCATAGGTCTAGGCCACATGGTTTAACCTAAGGGTCATATGATTTCAGACAAACTGTATGCCTTGATAAACTCCTCTTGAGCTTGAGTCTCCTGGGGCCATCACTCCTGAAACTCAATGATACACACTTGGTACCTATTGGTAATTAAAACACATCTAAAAATATCAAATTTAAGTGATCCATCTCTCATGATTATGATCTAAAGTTCACTTTAGATTCTTTCCTATCCACCAAATGAAAAGTTAAAAAACCCTTGTAAATTTAACCTATTCCAAAACATTTTGTGTTGCATAAACAAAGGCTTCGTAAGTTTGGATGATCACCATCTCATGGTGAAACCACATTTTATAACCCCTCTACTAACCTATAAGTATAAACTCATATGTTTATAACATGTGAGTTCATGCTACTACTTACCATGAATAAATTTCATAGACACATCACTCTTCACATGTGTTTCATCTTAGAAACAAATTGTTTAATAATGGATGGTGGAAGTGTCAGACATTATGCCTTTAACATTCCACACCATGTGAAGGTTGTACTGTCATATCTCTATATCATATTGAATGATATACCCAAACCAATAAATATCACATTACTTAGTTTTATATGCCACACCATATGACATATCAATATCATAAAATATGATAATGGAATATATATATATATATATATATATATATTTGTGTGTATGTGTGTGTTTGTGTGTGGATTTAGGGCATAAATCTAACATGAGATGAGAATGTTGAGGTTTTCACTATGTTTTTTAGAGGATTTAGTATTGATTCATGGTATCATTGTTTTTTTGTGGATTTATTAATTTTATAGAGTTAAAGTGGTTTTAATTATGATATTCGGGAAAGATAAGGGTACATAATGATGTGATTTTTAGAGGTGTTCTCGATTTAGCCTCATTGTGGAAGGGTGACCCATGTCACACCATGATTTCATACTTTCCCAAGATGGTTATAAATTTAGGACATGTCTTGAATTGTACCTTGTTACTCTAGATTCCTTTTAACCCTAGGATACTAGAGGTGTGAGTTTAGATATCTCTATCCATCCTTGGATTGGTGTTGTCCCTCATCATTTAGAGATCAACTCATTGTGATACAAGTTGAATGACTCTTCCCTTCTATTTGGATTATTTTCTTATACTTTCATCTAAGGGAGATTGTGGTAGTGTTGTCAATTAATTTTTTGTGTTGTTACATTGTTGTTTTTATGGGGAATGGTTGAGAATATGTATCATAGTTGATCCTTGTATGTTGGGTGGTGTTTGATTTTGAATTTCCTTATTGTCTTGTATGGTATTATTTAAATCTTCAGTTGTGATATGGGATTCATGAATTCTCCTTAAATTATGTGAAAAGTGTGGATTTATCATGCTTTTTATTTCATTGTGTGGATGGTATGAATTTTTCTAATCAATATAATGAATTAGAATAAATTAAATAGATTGGATGGGGAGTAATTCATATGTTATTCAGGAAACCCATTTATTATTTCTTATATATTGATGGTTTTATTGATAATTATTCTATAGATTTATGTGTTTTGTTATTATATATATATATATATATCATTTTTTGATATACTCTAATAACCTTTCATAATGGTTTAATCATTTAATGTTGGTAATGAATTGTTTGTGTGGACATATATAATTGCGATGTTGGTATTTTAATATAAAAATATTCTTTGATATGAAAGAATGTTTGAGGATAAGATCTATAATGTAAATTACTAATTTGTTTCCCTTGTTTTTTTCATATATGGGTTATTTATTATTATGATTTGAGGGGTTGTGTCTTGTTTTAATGATATGGTGTGTGTTGGTTGTTTTACTAGTGTATGGGATTTCATGTGATTATGTTTGTAATGGTATGTCTTATTATATGGAAATGAAGTGGATTTTTGGCTATTGTGGTGGCTTTCAGTATGTATTGTGGGGTTGTGTTATAGTTTATTAATTTCATGGAATGCAGTTAGGATTAATAAAATAGATAATGAGTGGTGGGTTGTAATTGATAAATTATGGGTTATGAATATTTGGTGGCTAGAGCAGCATCAACAGTCACCTTTTGGTTTAGCCTCCATAGTAGATGCCTCCAAGACCTTATTAGCATAAGGTTTAGTAGGATTTCAACTATATTATAAGAGATATAATAGGAATAGGACATCGCTTTGATGCCCCTATCTTACTGATATATAGGGTCGAGTTTATTTATGGAGGTGGACATCATCAAGACTAGTGAAGTATTGGATTGGGAAATAGTCAGTTGCATACCATATGGATGCCAACGCCAGATGGGTCAGAGGTCATTCAAGGTAGAATCTATTCATCTTCTACCTTGGTATCCTATTTTTCTAATTCTAGATATTCATATTTATTTATTTCACATGTTGTGTTCTATACTTTCAAACTCAGAGTATATAATCTTACAGTTCGCCTAGTGTTGACTATGCCAATTGGAGGCTAGTCTAGCATATTGGACGTGTACCAAGGTTGTGAGATAATGATAGTTAAGCATCAATGGTCATGGTATATCTTCTTATTATATATAGAAACATAATATTTCATTCTATTCATTTACAGTTCATACTCTGTGTGTGGTCCTCAATTTCTTTTATACTAAATTTGAGTTTATGTGTGTATAAGGATATCATGGGGTGTTCATCGGTGAGTAAGGCCATCATAGGGATAGTGGGTTCTTAAATCCATTGTCTTCTCAACTATTGGAGTTGATATTGATATTGGTGGAAGTTTTTGAGGAACTTTTTCTTGGGGTTTTTTATTATTTTTCATGTGTTTTCCTGAAGAGGTTATAACACTACCCCCCTCAATGTCATATTGATTTCATGATAGAGTTACGACCCAGTGTTTCTCTTATTTCTTTGGATCCTTATCGAATAACACCTTATAAGTTAAAGTATTTGAGTATTTAAATTTTTGATTTGATACAGGAAGGTTTCATTCAACCTAGTGTGTCACAAAGGTGCGCTTCAATGTTATTCTCTAAAAAGGTGGATGTTAGTCTTCTATTTTTCATAGAATACCCATGGTTGAATTGGGTGGAATTCAAGAACTATTGACCACTTTCGAGGATATATGATATGTTTGATCTGTTAAAGGGATTTAGTTTATTTATAAATATTTATTTACGGTCTAGATATCATTAGATAGTGGTAAAAAAGGGGGATATTCTAAATAGTACTTTTAGGTGTTGTTATGGGAACATTGAGTTTTTTTGTTCTATTCAGTGTATCAAATTCCATATCTATTTTCATGGGACTTATGAACTCCATGTATTATAAGTTTCTCTATTAGTTCATAGTATTATTCATTGAAAAAATTCTCATCTACTCAAATTCAAAGGTGATATTCAAGTTTTTGGTTTTATATGATGCTTCTCATCATGGATTTTTTTGTGTTTTGATGTAGTAGATTTTTTTTGATATCATATGTGTCTAGTTAGTTATCTCATTTTGAGTATAACTATGAAACCAATGATATTTATTTGTAATGTTTGTGTTTTCCTTCAAGAAATAGTGACATTACCTCATTAGTGAATGCTTTTTGGTCTTCAAATATCATAAAATATTGAGGTATACCTTCTCTCGGTGGGGTTTAAATTTACATTAGTGGTAGTGTATATAGTTCTTACAAGACTATGATTTTGAGATCTCCTACACCCCAAGGAAATGGAATGTATTTTTTGATTTGATGATTAGGAAGTCACAGGGAGATTTTTTTTCTAACTCTAGATATATATAGGGAGTATTGTAGGAGATTAAGGTGATGCATATTGATGTGGGGGATATTGGTAGAGGTTTCTTGTATCAGATGATTGTTTATTCATTATTGTTGCAGAAAGTTGAGGAGTCATAGTTTGAAGATCTTCAGTTAGAGTTTTTTCATGATCATGTTGTTTGTGGTGATTCTCCCAAGAGAGTCATAAGATAAACAACATTGGGTGTTATTTCAATGGAAGTTGTCCATTCCATCGACGATGTGAGAGATAATTCTTCATGAGATGAATATATCACCCTTAAATGTGTATCTGGGTCTATCCAAGATACATCATGCCTTAAAGTGGAGTTATAATAAACATGGATGAAGAGGTTAGTGGGAGATTTCATGTCAATATGTTTGGTTTATAAATAAGTAAATGTAGAGAATCTTGTTCTTAGAGGTTTATTACAGTCATTGGGTGTCCTCAAGTGGAATTAGAAATACATTTTGATGGATTCTATAACTGTTTTACCTCATGATCAAAGAGGATGTGTGGTTATTTAGGTGTTTTTGAATGGGTTAATAAAGTCATTTTATATTTTATTGATCAAGTATTTTAATTTTATATATGTTTTAGTAAGGAGATATATGGATGAGGGTGTGAATCTTCAAGGGATGTCAAGGTCCAAAATCTCTTTTCTGGATCCTTATTTTTCCTTGTGAGTCTGAGGAGGTCTTCAACATGATTTTTGATATCAGTTATGCCTTATCACTTCTTTCCATACTAATATGGAAAATCAGACCATGTGGACCATTCAGAAACTAGAGAACATATTTCATTCATTCATTCTATATTTTGGAGGTTCTTATGTGAATCATCAGTCTTTAGTCAAGTTTTATTATAGTAAAATATTCAACTCTTCCATTGGTATGGCTCTATTCGATGCATTTTATGGGTGGCTATATAGATCTCTTTTTTTCTAGATTAGGGTTTTGGGGTCATAAATCCTTAGTCTAGATGTGGTAAAAATAATAACTAAGAGTTTTTTGATGATTCAAGAGTGGATGAAGGCGGTGCAAGATCATCAAAATTTGTATTATAATAAGAGGATAATCCATCTAATGATTTATGTTGGAGGTCATGTGTTTTTAAAAGTCTCCTATTTTCATGGGAAGATGAGGTTTAGTCATGCAATTAAGTTTTATTCCCAATTTATCAATCCTTTTGAGGTGTTAGAGTGTATCAACGAGGTGGAATGTCATGTATCCCTTCATTTTTGGCTAGATCAGATCCATGAAGTTGTTAAAATTTCATAGCTTGGTTGATATATTTATGAAATCTCCCAAATCAATGATTGGGGTGAGTTGTATGTGGGGGATGACACAACATTCATGGTACTACTATTTGAGATTTAGTATCATCAGGAGGACATGTTGTGCAAAAACTTCATTCAATTAATTAATTTATTATAGAGAAATAATGGTTTAGATAAGTGTACATGGAAACATGAGTCATAGATGTGTTCTTAGTATCCCAAATTGTTTTGAGACTTTTTTTTCTTGATGTTAAGATTCTTGATTTCATGTTAAATTAATTTAGATTTTTATATTTTTCTTCATTATGCTTAGTGATAGTGTGGTTCTTATTTGATATGTATCTCTCAGATTTGTTTGGTTCTTATAGTCTATCTTTTCTTAATGGATTAGTATTGATTCCTAGGGATGAGAATCATTTTATAGGTATCTAATATAATGTATCAAACCCCCTCAAACCATTAATTTGTGAGTTTTAGGTGTTGGAGGCATAATGAGAAATAATTATGAGTTAGAGATAAAATTTTAGTTATGAGTATACATTATGGTGTGATATTTTTTTCTAATCTGTGGAAAGTTGGATAGGGTAGAGAGAGTGGTTCTTTTGTCTAGTGTGACAATTTGTAAATTTTTATGTTGTATCATGGTTTCTATGTTGTTATTATTACATGGGAGATTTTTGAGTTATTCTAATGTGATTCCTTCTGTTGTATCTTATGTGAGATTTATTATGTTGTGAGGGGTAATATTATAGCATGATGGTATTAAGGTTTGTCAACTTTACCTTATGTGAGTCAGTTAGAATGTGGCATTTATGATCTTATTTTTACATAAGACTTTTTCTTAATATTCCACGAGTGATATTGCAGCATAGTTTTACCTACTATAGCATGGAGTCTTGGATGGTCAATTCTTGAATTTTTCCTTTTTTAATATTGTTGTACCATATTTATTTTGTTTCTCCATGGTTTGGTTGGGTTTCATCGGGTTTGAGGTGAGGAGGTTAATATGTGCACAATGTTTTTCGAAGGATCTAGTATTACAGTGTGGTCTCCTTCATTACATTGTGATCTTTATTAAATGTGTAGAGTTAAGGTGGTTTTCATAATTAGATTCGGGGAATGATAAGGGTATATTAAGACATGATTTTCAAATGTGCGGTCAATTCGTCCTTATTTGTTGTGGTGACCCTTATCACATTGTGATTACTTATTTTCCCATGATAGTTATAAACTCGACCATTTTCTTAAATTTTAGCATATTCTACAACTTCCTTTATACCTTATGTGACTATAGGTGTGCCTTTATAGATCTCTAACCATCCTTTGATTGGTTTTGTCTCTCTGTTTCAAGAGATCAACTCTTTATGATCCAAGGTTAATTACTTTTACCATATCTTTATATTCTCTTCTTGTCCTTTTTTCTATGGGGGGTTTTGGAAAAGGTGTTGATTCAGTTTTATTATTGTTATGTCTTAGTTTTCATGAGGAATGTTCAATCATAGGCCGCACTATTTATCCTTATGTGTTGGGTGGTTTTTGATTTGGAGTTTCCTTGTCATCTCATTAAATAGTTGTTAAAGATTCAGTTGAGGTAGGGGATTTGAGAATTCCCCTTCTTAAATTATGTAAAAATTTTGGATTGACCATTATTTTTTGTTCATTGAGTGGATGGTATTAATTAACCCAATCAAGATAATTAATTAGACTAAAGGATATTAAAGGTATGGGGGTGATTCAGATGTTCTTTATAAAACTCATTTGTTATTTCTTATATGTTAATGGTTTTCTTGATATTTCTACTAGAGATTTATATTTTTTATTAGGATATATATATTTCTTACTATTTGATATGATGGAATCACCTTTAATAATGGATTAATCATTTAAAATTGGTAATGAATTGGTTGGGTGAAAATATAGAATTATGGAGTTCGTATTTTAATATCTAATTCAACTTTGATATGAAAAACAATTTAAGAAGAATATATATAGTGTGAATTTTTTATATGTTTCCCTTTTTTTATCACATATGGGTTCTTGGTCTGATTTTAGGGATAATAACTAGTTTTTTTGTCTTTTTTAAGTGATATGGTGTGGGTTGGTTGTGATAGTGGTAGGATGGGTTATCATGAAATTATAGTTGTGGTGGTATGACTAGTTATGTGCAAAGGAAGTGGTTTTTTGGCTATTTTAGTGGTTGTCAACATATATTGTGAGGTTATGTTATATATTCCTTATGTTATTGAATGTTATTGTAATTAATAAAATTATTAATTGTTGATGGAATGGAATTGATAAATGATGGGTTGTGAATGATTAATGATAATGGCTGGAATAGCTGAAATTATTAAGTGGTAAATGTTGGTATAAATGTGATTAATGACTTATTAAATGGTTAGTGGCTATAAATAAAGTAGGATTAAATGAATTATATAATGAATTTAATAATTTTGTTGAATGCTAAATCTCTAATTTAACAAATTATATGCTAAAATTGGAAATTGAGAATGTGTTTATGGTCATTCAGTGTGCATAGATGGGGTTGGTTTTTTTGTAATTATGGAAGTGGTTTCCATTTAGAGACAGTGATAGTGACGTGTTTATTGTGGTATGTTATTGTATTTCTTTGAATACAAACTCATAAAATGTTTGTGACTAATATATTATTGTATTTTATTTTTATTTATTATGCACTACTAACTAAGTTGGATAACATTACCGAAGCCCATATGGTTTTGGGTTATGGGTATTCTCCCAACCTAGAAAGGGAATGGATAACTAAATACTCCCTATTCCCTACTCTCTATTCTAATAATAGTGTGATTTTTGATGTATTACTGTTGGTATATGCATACAGAATGTAATGGATTAAGGATTTAGTATATAATATATTGGATGACTTGGTTATGTGGTTGTGATGATGATATATGGTAGGGTATGTGCATGGTAGGAGGAGGGAATGAGGATGGTGTCCTTCATTTTATCATTACACTACTATAATAAGACTATGACATGTGGTTTCAATGCGATATGTGGTGATTATACAATTATGGCTACGAGATGGTATGTGGTGGTGGATATGTCATGATGATGATAATGATATGGTTGTGGTATGTGGTATATAGTTTTGAAATGGAATATGGTGTGTGATGTAATAATTATATAAGGTATTAAAGCACCAGGACATTTGTCATTAGGGCATGAGAGAAATAATATAGTAGGGAAGTGTTTATGATGTAACTTCTTGAAATATGTTTCTCTTGATATTATATTCTGATACTTAGATTAAATATTGGGTGAGTAATATTTGGTGAGGTTGAGCAATAGTTAACATGATATAAGTGTGAGTTGGTTTTTCTTTTTTCTCACAATGTCATTAGTATGATTTTTCCAGATTTACATGAGAGGTTTTGGGGAGGATTGTACTGAATATACTTGTAGTATCACCCCTATATATATAAATCTATTTTTTAGGTTTCTAAGAGGTATTTAATGATTGATCTAGACATTACAATCTTGATTATTAAATCTATAGTCAGAGTCCCTAGAATATGAGTTTCTTTTTGGTCTTTTATATTAAATACCTTCATTTTGTATGACATTTACAGGAATTATGGATCATGATTTATTTTATATTTTATGGATTTAATTGGTAGTTTATCTTATTTTCTTAGAATTATATGGGCATTACCACCCATGTTTTTATACCCTTAGTGTTAGTCATTAACCCATAGCCTATTAGATGTGGGAATCAGGGGTCACACCCATCTTCACTATCATTCCAATAAGGGTTCCCAGTGGGGGTGGGTTGTGATAGTTAGTTCTATTATAACTCTTATATTTTAAACCAATATGTTGTATTGTTAATGTTATGATATTTATTATTTATATAGATTTTTTATGATGTTTCATCACATTCATAAGAAGACTTAATTCATATTTGAGGATTATTTACATACTATTTTATAGGTTTGATTAATTTGAATATGTATATCTAAAAGCTTCTTGTTTATATATTTCCATGTTAAATAATGTTGTAGTAATATTTAGAATGAGTTTCCATTTTCTTCTTTCTATTTTCTTTTTCTAGTGGTACTATTGGTTTTCTTTTTACTAGAAATGGGGAATTAAATTATAATAGATTTGTTTAAAGTAATTTTATTTTAAAATCATTTGTTATAACAACCAATGATGAAAGTATCTCTGTACATATTCTGGTTTGTATTTTCAATATCGTTTATCATAATAACTACTGTTAAAAGGTTATTTCAATATCAGTTTTGATAACCAACATTAAAACCATACTTTTAACATTTATCATATTCACGTTGTTTTTAATTGATGTTAAAATAAAAAAAACAAAGTTAAATGGTTGTTTTTCATTAGTATAGGATTCCTTAAATGGGTATTCAATCCTCCTTTTGTGAAAACCATCCCTTCACATGTACCAAATCTTTCAGGAGATGTTATTATAGAATCCTTAGCCCAATTCACCTTTATAGTGACTGAACCAAGTACCACAGACCTCAAGAATGTTTCTCCATATTATAGAGGATATAAAATAATGGGAAGGTTATATATATATTTTATTAATATTTTACTCTCTATAATATATATTACTATAAATAAAAGTGGAAGAAACACGTAACATTCATTGCAATAAAAAATTGTGTAAGTATATAAGTCACAGCTAAGTTCCAACCAAAAGAAAATAAAAATCATTATGTTATAATAGAATGATCCATGGTATATGTCATGGGATTCATATAATAATATAAAGGATCTCTTGTGGGAAGATCATATACACCATAGTCCAAAAAAAAAAAGGGAGGAATTCTCCACTGAATGGTTCCAAGTCCGGGTCATTTTCCGTCCCCTAACTCTAATCAAGCTCCTCCTGCTCACCCATCTATAGCAGTAGGGCCACTTCCCTTACCTAGGTCACAAAACATGAATTCATATTACATAATAAATCACCCAAGAAGGGTTTCATCACAACTCTATAGTCCACCACCAATGGTATCCCTAACAAATCTAGTAAATACAAATGCATGTTTGATATAGAATGATACTAAAATAATAGATAAATAAAGCATCACATTATGGAATGTTCTATAATGACCCAAAGTTTTATAAATTAAATTCCATTTTTGAATTAATAAATTTATTATTAAGTAATGTAGTTATATAAAACACATGCGCTACTTTAGTTATTTTGGATAATTATAAAAGATAGTTAGTTGGTTTAAAAATTATATTAAGAATCTTAACCATTGATAATATATTCATTGTACAATGACCATCAAGATTAATATATATTAAGGGTTAAGATAAATTCTAATTTACATTGATGAAATAAGTGATGGCATTGACCAGTAATATCATACCATATGAATCTCAGTTATTAGAGATTCCAAGGGAGATGGAATCATTGGGTTTTACCCTTGACCAATCCCAAGATTAAATTCAACAATTGAAACATAAATGAAACCTTTTATGAGATAAGTTCATGTTTATCGAGATCATAACCAAAATCATGTTTTCTAAACCACCCAACAAAAGTACCATGGTTGTACACCATGCCTTAGGGAACACACTTGTTTAATAAGGGGTTATGTATTTAGACCCCAATAGTAGAAATTTTTATGTTTTGTTTTTACAAAAATAATGATTATGTTTATCCATTTTCATTATAACTTTATATAAACAATTATATATGTGTTAATAAAAATTATATTTTGATATGAAGAAACTAAAATTGTATTTTTGGGAAATATATAGTTTTGATTAAAATACTATTTTTGAAAATTTTAATATTTTTTAAAATAAATTTTAGTATCATGAAATATATATATTAAATAATATTTATTTTAATATAAATGATAAAATAGTTTAATGGAGTTAAATATAATTTTTATATGGGTCAGAAATTGGTTAGTGTCATAAAAACTAGTATTTTCTAATAAATAAGGTTTTTTCTTTAAAAGTGAAAATTGTAATATTTAGAAAATTATTTTGGTAAAATAAATATTATTTTTTATATCATAACGTCAAAATTATACAATGGTGAATGTTTCATAATTTTCTAAGGAAGTATACTTTTTTGGTACAAATTAAATATAGTATAGATATACAGTATGTATTATGACATCATAATAGCCCAAAAGTGATTTAATAAATTCTATAAAGGGAATACATGACTGGAAATATATTTCCCCTTTAAATAAGGAATTTTTAAAGTTATTTAATTAATTTTATAAACATTTAATGAATCCTCCAAAACCTATATTATATTTTTAGAATTTAAAATCAATTCTTTATGAACATAAATCACTTCCACATCACCAATAGTATTATTTTAATATATTCAGTTATTGGCCTTATAAAATATTTAAAACCACTCTTATTTTTTAGAAACCGTGTGAAAAAACCATTTCAATTTTTTTGTTTTTGATTATTTTATCATATAGAGTCCAAAACCTAAGTTTAGAAATTAATAAAGAATTCTCCTCTATTTTGTTTTAAATTCCCACCCAACCTCTCACACCTCTACACTAAAAAAAATGATCATGAATTTAATCTTTATATACCTCTCTAAATACCTCCTAATGTGTTCTTAAGATCTTAAAAATATCCTCCCAATCTTTTATAAGTTCCCTCTCAAGGTAAGGGATTTGATCAACCTCTTTATTCAAGAAATTTCTTTGTATTATTCCATTTTATTTCCAATTGTTCATATTTGAATGTGTTTTTACACATCCAATTTATTGTCCTTATGATTTAAAAGTAATTATAAAGTAACTTTTTCTCTCATTAATTTCTTCCATTAATCGTTATATACACTCGTTATGCTGCTGAAATTATCCTATGATTTTCCATACCAAACATTTGTGTAGTGAATACTCATCCCCTTTTCCACAAAAGGGTATTCACTTAGATTTACCTATCCTTAATTTATTTGGTTCTTCCATATATGTGACCCAAACTCCTTAATCATGAGATTAAAAGTGATGAAATACATTCTTATGTTGTGTGATCTATGTAACACGCAAATTCATGTACATGATATGAATGTGGAAGGTGGTCCAGGAATTATATATCCCTCAAATGCATTGGGTAATGTTTTTATCTCATGATATACCATGTATGGTTTGAGGGAGGTTATCCTATTCACACTATGTTATGATTTCTTAGTGATTAGACTTGACTTATTCTTATGATGTAATGATTTGTGTTGTTTCCATATTCCTATGCTTCCTTGAGGTTATAGTCTTATTTCATTCTTTGATGTTCATGTTTATGATTATCACCCCTTTTATGTCACCTTGATATAACTCTTGACTAACATGTATTATTTTCATCATATTATGCATTGATTATTCCCTTGCTAGGATTTATAGCTCACCCATTTCTTATCTACATTCCTAGGTTATCTAGTAATTTTTTATAAGATCAAAGGAATTAAAGGGAATGTTATGGGATTTTTAAATAATTTTATGGTATCTCCATTTCAAGTTATTATTACTTTTATATAATTTAATAAAGACACTAAGCCTCTCTATCTTACATTATTGTATTAATTGGGTATTTATATAATAAATCTTGAAATAAAGTATATAAAAGATTTGAATTGTCATAGTTGGTATCATAGAAAAGTCTAGTTATTTTGGGGGATTAGATTTAGAAAACTTTAAAGATATCCTCAGAAATAAGAATAAACATAGGAAAACATCCCTAAATTATAGTAATGTATATATTAAGTGGTTTCAAAGAAATAAAATCACTTTTTGGATACTACAAGTTAATATATATTTAGTATAGTTGTTCCTAGGGATAATAACCTCTAAAAGGGAAAATTGAGTATTAACTCGATCGTCACTTATTTCATGAAAAAAGATTCCTTATTTCACACCCGGTTTGACACTCTTGGGAGATATGATTTGGTAAATTCATAATCTCCTTACAAACCATCATAAAGAAAACAAAAAATACCATTATATTTTATGTTGGGAAATATATCATGGATATCTTAGATTGAAACCTATAAATTCAAAGGTTAAGTATTTTATGTCATTTATGAGTTATATCATCAATTTTAATAGTTTATCTTTTATGTATTCAATAGTTTAATAATTATAATCCCCAATTTTATTTTTATTTTAGTCAATGGATGGAAATTATAGGAACCGAGTCAACAACTAATGTGATTGATAATTCCAAAATGACACACTCAACCCAATGGGAGAATAAGTTAAAAACTTCAGGAAAATATTTACTCAATTAGCTCAGGTTTTGAATAGAAACTAGGATCAGGGAAAAACCCACATCCCCCTAATAAGGAGAAAGTTGTAATAGATACCATGATATGAAAAAGGCTTCTGAATTTTATTAGATATTCCAATAATTTAATCATGGAACAATGTAGAAACTCCATTTAAATGATATTATATGTCCTTTAATTCACTAAGTAAGATAATGTTGTGTTGGTTGTTTATCATATAGAGGGAGAGGCATATAAATGGTGGACTTTGATAAAAAAAATACGAAACTTTGGGAGGATATTGACCTGATTGAAAAGAAATAATTCCAAAAAAATCAATAAATATTTTCTTCACACTCTCTAACATAAAATAGAGAGGTATTTTCTTAGCCTTAATAAAAGAGATGATGAATCCATCGAGACTTATGAGGTGAACTTCACAAAGATTTCATGATATGCCTCTGGCTTTTTTATTGACCCCAAATTTATAGTTCATTGCGTTTTTAGAGGGACAAATCCAATTCTATGAAAAAATTTGGTGATTCAAGAATTTGAATGCTATAAAGAAATTGTTTGATGTGTCATCAAAGTCGAAATAGTGATCAATGAATCTCAAGGGCCTCATGGGTCTAGAGATAGGAAGTGGAGAATGAAGTTTAAATATGGGGGAGTGATGGAGAAATATCATGGTGGAAATAAAGTCTAACATCCCATTTTCAAAATTATAGGAAGATGCATTACAAAAATTTCTAAAGGGGAAAAAGAAATTCTTTAAGTGTGGGAAGCAAGAGAACCTAGCTAGAGAATTATAATGATAGAAACCCATCAATGTGATGGAATAAAGGAATTCTCCAGTAAACCCTCAGCTTACTTTTTAATTTATCAAATACAAGGAACTAATACACTGTGAATTGATGCACTAATCCAGGGGTTTTAGATGTTGATTGATGATAATAACCTCAAATTCCTTGAGAGAAAGGGAAATCTTATGTCATCACAACTGCTGAGGTGAATCCTAACAATGATGTGGTGAAAGGTGCACTAGTTATTCATTAAAGTACAGAAAACATACTATTTGATTCTGGTTCTACGCATTTTTTCATATCATGCATGTTTAACATAACTATTCAAACACCATCTTAAAACATGTAAGTGGATCTATCCGTGAAAATGAAAAATGGGCTAATTATTACATCCCAAGTATGTAAATTATCCTATTTCCATATTTGCGGGATGAATTTACTAGTAAACCTTGTGAAACTTCCTTCACCACAACAGAACTAGGTTTATCCAGTGTTAGGGACTTAACAGTTCTAGCTATAAGCATTGTTAAAGACCACCTTTATCAGTGCTAGAAAAAATACTAATAAAGGGGGTCTTTAACAGTGTTTTTTTAGCACTGTTAAAGGTGGCTTTAACATCGCTAAAAAAATTTTTTATGAAGACCCTCGCTTTATTATCGCTGGTAAAAAAGAGATGATAAAAGGTATATTTCAAAAAAAATATTTCATTAAAAAAAATTAAAATATAAATATGTTTATATTGATATAAATATAATATATATTTTTTAAATATATTTTATATAAGGATAAATAAATACATACACATAATTTATTAGGTAAAAATGGATTTTAAAATAATTAAAAAATATTTTAAATTAATAATTTTCTAATTATTGTATATTAATATTCATTTAATAATAATTTGAAAATAAAAAAAAATCAAAAACTTAATAAAAGATCTAAAATAATTTAGAAACGTAACTCAAACTTCAAACGACCATAACTTTTGATCTGGGTGTCTGTTTGGGCTCTACCACATATCAAATTAAAGTTATCGAAGAGTTATATGCCATGTTAACCAAAGTGGGACCTTGATCACTATTTTTCAAGGTCAAAATAGGCCATTAATTCCTCCAAAACTAATTTGTTTGTTAGGGTAACCCAATTTTTTAACATCCTATGGAATTTTATCATTATTTAAGGAGAAAGTTTTGCCTGTTTTTAGTGGGGGATGAATTTATTTCCAGATATTACATTCATAGTGATGTTACTATTTTGAAATTTTATCATTTTTTACAAAGTGGTTTTATTTATAATTAAATATATTAATATTTTGTTGTATTTACTTATAATAAACCACTTATATAAATAAATATATCAACATATTTACATAAAAATGTATTTTTAAATATATAAAATAAATATTTATAATTCATTTTATTTAAAGTAAAAAATTATCCATTTTTACCTTATAAAAAATAAATAATATGTATATATAATTTTAATATATACATATGTGTGTGTATTAATAAATATATATATATATGCACATTTATATTATTATATATATATATATATTGATATTCTAATATATATAGATGAATATTGATTTATAATATATTTAAATAAATATAATTGTGTATATATATATCATAAATATTAAAATATATAAAAATAAATATAAAAGTCGTTAAATATACAACAAAACACACATGGCATAGTGGTAAAGATATTAAGTACCATAAGAGAGGTCCAGGGATCAAATCCAGGCACGCACAAGAATTTGGGGTATCCTTCTAGCACTATGGAAGGGGGTGGGTGTGTGATGTCGGATAGGTAGTGTAAAGCATTGAGAAAGGGGTTGTAAGTGCTGTGAAAAGTGGGTGATAGGGTGCATGAAAAATTAATTTTTTCCATATTTTTTAATAGCACTTTTTTAGAAATTTTAAAATACAACCCTTGACGGTGCTAAAAATAACTGTTAAAGGCACCCTTTAACCTTGATAAAAAATGTTGTTAAAGGCAGCCTTTAACAGTGATAAAATAAATCACTGTAAAAGGGTGACTTTATCAACACTATTTTTAGCACTATTAAATAGTGTCTTTAATAGTGCTTTTTTAGCACTTTTAACCCCCCCCCCCCCCCCAATTTAACATCACTTGCAATATCATCAATTTTTAAGCACTAATAAAACCCCTTAACTGGTAATTTTAAATCCCTAATTTATAGTAGTTATTCAAAGTAATTTGATGAAATTATGGTTATGGATTGTCTTTCATTATAAATATCCAACATAAATTGATGAGAGAAGGAAATAAACCTCCATATCGTGAATCTCCCAATGATTCTATATAATTTTAAGAAGGATGATGAATTACCTTTGGAATCAACATCTCAAGAAAAGATATTATTACTTTCTAAGAAAGCATATCTAGCTCAAATGATTGAGACTAAGAAAAATATCGTCATTAATTACATACCCATTTTTAGAGAATATACTAATGTGTTTTGCTAAGAATTATCTGGTCTTCATCCTAACCAAGAGTTTGAGTTATCAATCAAACTTATACTTAGAGCTTTTACAATATCCAAGACTCCATATAGAATTGCCACTATTTAACTTAAATAACTGAATAATAAAATACATGATAATCTAGATAAAGTATTTATATTCCCAAGTTCTTCACCATGGGTTGCACTAGTCCTTTTCTTTAAGAAAAAGGATGGGTCAATGCACCTCTTCATTGATTATCATGAGCTTAACAATATCACAATAAAGAACAAGTATCCTCTACCAAAGATTTATGACTTGCTTGATCAGCTACGTGGATCCCATTAAATCTATATAGTGGATCTTTGGTCAATATAATATCAAGTATAGGTGAAGAAGGAGGATATACCCAAGAATGTTTTTCATACAAGGTATAGGAACTTCAAGTTCATAGTGATTCCATTTGGACTCACTAATGTTCCATCTATCTTCATATACTTAATTAAGTAATTACCTCATAAACTTTTTGGTAGTATTTATAGAAAATATTCTTATAAAATATAAAATTAATGAGGAATATTCTGATTATTTTAATGCTATACTTAATACCTTTTAAAAGGACAGGTTTTATGTGAATTACAGTAAATATAAGTTTTGGATGGAGCAAGTGGAATTCCTAGGTCATGTTATCACCAGAAAAGAAATATCAGTGTATCCTTCAAAAACATAGGAAATTAAAGGATGGACTATACCAACATATATTATAGATATCTATGGTTTCATTATACTATCTAGGTACCATCATCGATTTGTAAGGAACTTTTCACAACTTTCAAGCCCACTAACCAAGATAACATAGAAGGGATTAAAGTTTTTCTGGACTACTAAATGCAAGTATATCCTTAAAGAGTTAAAAAAATAGGTTAATCAATACACTCATTCTCACATTACCTTCCAAAAAGAGGGATTTTTTATCTACAATATTGCATCCAAAATGGTCTTGGGTTGTGTACTCATGAAATGTGAAAAATTGATAGCATATTCCTCCCACTAATTAAAGATCCATGAGTACAACTACCCAACCCATGATCTAGAATTTCCTAAAGTGATCTTTACATTGAATATTTAGAGACATTATCTCTATGGGGATAAGTGTGACATATATACGGATCATAAAATCCTCAAGTATATATTAACATAAAATGATATCAATATGTTCTAATAAATTTGGTTAGAGTTGATCAAGGATTATGATTATTCAATCCATTATTATCTTGGGAAGGCAAACAAAGTGAAAAATTATTTGATTATAAAGTATCCTATAACCCTATACATGATGTGGATTAAAGGGGATCCAATATTATTAGACATGAAAAGGATGGACATGGGAATAATAAGAGGATATTTATCCTAACTTTCTCAAATAACTAACCAACCATCTATTCTTGAGAGGATCAAGGAGGTCCAAAATGATGATAAAGAGTTGCAACAAAAGATATAAAATATTATAGAGTTTAACTTTTCTAAATATATATTTATAAGGTTTGGAACCCAGATATGCATATCATCAAAACCAAAACTAAAAAAGTGAACTTTTGGATGATGTGCATAGCTCATCTTTCTATATTCATCCAAGAATCACTAATTTGTATAGATATCTGAATCAAAACTTCTAGTAGGATAACATGAAGAGTGATATTGTAGAATTTATATCTCAATGCTTGGTATACCAACAAGTTAAGTTTTAATGATATAATTCTAAGGGTATGATTCAACCATTTCGCATACCAGTATAAAAATGAGAAAATATAACCATAGATTTCATCATAGTACTCCCCAGGACATATAAAGGAAATAATGTCATTTGGGTAGTATTAGATCTCCTTATAATGCTAGTAAATTTCATTGTTATCAAGGAATATTTCCCTCTTGACCAACTTTCTAAGAAAAGTGGTAAGCCTACATGGAGTACCACTCTCTATTTTATCTTATCAAGATCTAAGGTTTACCTTGAGGATCTAGAGAATCCTTCAGCAAGCATCAGATACAGAGCTAAGGTTAGGTACTTCTTGTCACCCTCGGATATATGGTCAATCTAAAAGAACCATTCAAACTCTAGAGTATATCCTAAGATCATTTTCAATTGATTTCCAAGGATACTAGTATCAGCTCCTTCCCCAAGTATAGTTTACATATAATGATAATTTTCATTCCAGCATTCAAATGGCACCTTATGAGGATCTGTATAGGGATAGGATTCAGACTCTAATGTGCTAGGATAAAGTTGGAGAGAGGAAGATTATGGGAACTGATCTTATCCAAGATATGGAATAGAAGGTTTAAACCATTCAATGTTATATTAAATTCACAAAAAGTTGACAGAGTAGCTATAAAAACAATTATTGATGATACATGAAGTTTTAAGTTGAATATATGGTGTTCCTTCATATATTTTCATGGAATAAAGTCATGAGGTTTGTGAAGAAGGGAAATCTTATTCCTAGATACATCATCCCCTTTGATATCCTTTATCTCATCAAAGTAATGGAATATCAACAAGAACTCCCACCTAACATATCCCAAGTACATGATGTGTTCCATGTATCCATCTTGAGAAAGTGCATACTACACCCCTCACATGTACTAAATTCAAATTTGGTAACCTTAGAGAACAATATTTCATATAAGGAGAAACCAATTAAGATCTTAGATCATAGAGACAAAATTCTACAGAAAAAAAAAAGACAAATCACCTGGTCAAAGTGTTATATAAAAACCACAAGTTTAAGGAAGAAACATGGGAACTAGAAGAGTCATTGAAATAGAAGTTCCCCCATCTATTTTAGTGTATGAGATGAAATTTTTAGGGTAAAATTTCTAAATATGGGAATAATGTAATGACCCAAAATTTTATAAATGAAATTCACTTTTTGAATGAATAAATTCCTTATTAAGTAATTTAGTTATAGAAAATACATTCACAACTTTGGTTATTTTAGACCACTATGAAATATACTCAAAAAAAATTTAAAATATTGTTAAGCATATTAACCATTGACAATATAATCGTTGTACATTTTCTATTAAGATTAATATATATTAAGGGTCATGATAAATTATAATTGACATAGATGGAAGAAGCGATGGTCTTGACTAGTAGGATCATACCCTATAAAGCCTAATTATTAGAGATTCTGTGGTAGTTGCATCATTAGGCTTTTACCTTAACTAATAAAAATTTAAAATTCAACAACTAAAACATAAAAATAATTATTTATGAGATAATTTCAATCTTATTGAGACCAAATCCCAAACCATGCTCACCAAACCTCCATAAGAAAGTACCATCATAACACGCCTTACCCTTAGGGAATACACTAATATAATAAGAGGTTGTGTATCAAGACCCTAATAGTGTGAATTTTTTATATTTTATTTATAATAAAATAAGTATTATTTTTATCCCTTTCTATTATTACTTTATTTTCAAAATTATATATGAGTTAATGAAAATTAAATTTTAATATGAAGAAAATAAAATTGTATTGTGGGGAAATATATTGTTTTGATTAAAATAATATTTTTTCATAAATTCAATAATTTTTAAAATAAAATTTAGTTTCTTTAAGTATTCTTATTAAATAATATTTTTTTAATATAAATGATAATATAATTTAATGAATTCCAATATATTGTTTTATAACGATCAGAAAGTGGTTAGTGTCATAAAAAATAGTATTTTCCAATAAATAAGGATGTTTATTTAATAGTGTAAATTATCATATTTATAAGAAAAAAAATGGTAAAATAAATATCATTTTTGAAATCATCACATTAAAATTATTCAATAGTGAATTTTTCATAATTTTCTGAGACAGAAGAATTTTTGGGTAAAAATTAAATAAGGTATAAATATATTATATGTATTATGACATAATAATATCCTAAAAGTGATGTAATAAATTATATAAATGGAATACATAGCTAAAATTATATTTCCCCTTTAAAATAGAATATTTTTTAAAATCAATTATTTATGGACATGATTCACTTCCACATTACCAATGGTATTATTTTAATATTTTAGGTTATTATCCTTATAAAATATTGAAAACAAATCCTCATTGGTAGAAAATATGGACAAAAACCATTGTAAGGTTTTTTATTTTGGTTATTTTATCCTAAAGTCCAAAACCTAAGTTTAGAAATTGATAAATAATTCCTCTCTCTTTTTCTATAAATACTCCCCAAACATCCCACTCCTATTCACTAAAAACACATTGATCATGAATCTACTCTCACTATCCTTCTCTAAATTCCTCCCAATTTTTTCCTAGTCACATAAGAAGCTCCACCCAACCTTTTAGATGCACCCTTTCAAGGTAAGATATTATCTCCTCCTCTTTATTCAAGAACTTTATTTGTATTATTCCATTTTATTTCCAATTTTTCATGTTTGAATTCTTTTTACACATAAATTTTAATGTAAGTATTATTTAAAATTAATTATAGACCACGTTTTTCTCTCATTAAACCCTTCCATGAATCTTTATATACACCCATTATACTGCCAAAATTATCCTGTGATTTTTCAATTCCAAACAATTGTGTTGTGAATAGTCATAACCATTTCCACTCAAGGGTATTCACTTATATTTATCCATACTTAATTTATTTTTCACTTCCATGTATTTAACCCAAACTATTTAATCATGGGATTATAATTTATAAAATTCATTCTTATTTTATATGATCTATGTGGCACACAAATGCGTGTACATGATATGAATGTGACGGGTGGGAAAGAAATTATATATCACTTAAATTAATTGGTTAATGTTTTTATCTCATGATATACCATGCATGGTTCATGGGAGTTTATCCTAAGAACACTATGTTATGATGTCTTAGTGGTTATCCTTGACTTATGCTTATGATGTCATGTTTTATGTTGTTGCCAAATTCTTATGTTGTCTTGATGTTTTCACCTTATATAGTGCATTGATGTTCATGTTTATGATTATTAACCCTTTTATGTCACCTTGATATACCTCTTTAATAACATGTATTAATTTCATCATGTTATGTTTTTATTATTACCTTACTATGCATTATATCTCACCCATTTATTATCTATATCCCCAAGTTATCTAGTGCAGTTTTAGAAGATCAAAGGAATTTAAGGGCATGTTATGGGATTTTTAAATAATTTTTTTTATCTCTATCTCAAGTTATTGTGATATGTATATAATTTTATAAAGGCACTAGTCCTCTAGATATTTTGGGATTGTATTAAGTGTGTATTCATATAATAAATCATGAAATAAAGTATATAAAAGATATGGGTTGTTATATGCTCAGTAGCTAAACCACGTGTGATCATAAATATTTTTTATAGTGTTATAATGGGATGGTATACCCAAATTTTTAGCACACATTGAGGATAAATTATGTATCACCACTCATAATAAGGGTTAATGAGAAATCGCCATCCATTACCAATTGTTGAATGGTACTTCCCCATTACAACCCATCAAGTTGAATGATCTATCATTAAGATAATGTTAATGGAGAATGAGGTATCACTAATCTAGGTGTATTATATACCACTAAAATTGGTCTTCATGTAGATAGCGCACTACCAAGACAAATCTATTAGGTGGAAAATGTTCCACTAGCATCATTCTCAGTGTGAATGATATATTGTACATACAAGTCTCCAGGTAGATGATACACCACCAGGAAAACTCTAATAGGTGGAAGATGAAGTGAAAAAGTTCATTATTGATGAATTAATGTTTTATTTGTTGTTAATATATCATTAATTTAATATATATATATATATAAGACTTATAGGAGGAGTTGAGGATGCTTGAAGTGGTGATTCCTGTAGAATTTTTATGTATGAAGCGGTGATTCCTGGAGAATTGTTATGGATATATCTTATATAATTGGATGTCATTCTTGGAAATTTATTATTTATATGGAATAGGATGTCACACTTGGAAAATTATTCCAGTTATAAATGTGATGATTTTTTTGTCGATCTTAACTATTAAATCCATGTGCTAAGGAGTCTGCACATTACTTCAATTATAGGAATATGATTCAAATATTTATTTTCGTCATTAGAAGAAGAATTTAAGTTACCGTGAAAAAATATATTATAAATTCATGGGAAAGAATATAATATTAGGATTTTGGATTGGCATTAAATTTTTAGAAGCCTTGAAATTTTATTTCATTTTATAGTTAGAATGTCTCTAAGTATATTTTATGGTGGCCTTAAATAAAATTGTGCTAGCCCAAATACCTTCCAATGTCGGCTCAATGCAGGATCAAGTGGGACCCAAGAGTCAACCATGCCTAAGGAACCATATCAGGAAAGCCCATGGGTGGCATGGGTGGGGGAGGAGCACACCATCATGTGGTCCATGTATAATCCCATGAGGACTCATGCATAGAGCCTGTAGAGTATGCTCCTTGTGGTTGTTATGTGCGATACTAATGTCAAGTAACCAATTTGAGGGGTTGCAGCATCTATTTGCTAATAAAGTAGAGTGATTCTACATTGATATTTAAACATGTGATGTCAAGGTAGATGTTAGTATTCACCCATCCTTTAAAAATATAGAAATAATGATGTTCGTTCAAACTTTTCGATCATTTGAATGTGAGTTGTTCGATCTAATTGGTATATCATCTTCAACCTCCCATGTACGATCCCTTCATGAATGAACCCTTCACGGATAAAGGTTGTACATAGACCAAACTGCAAAGTAGTTTACTATTATATGGGATCATCCAAGGATATTTGGGTACTTGAAAATCAATTAAGTATGGTTTTCCATAAATCATTAAAAAGATTTGTGATGTTGAAGAATACTTTGTAGAGATAGTATTTTACATATATAAACACCATTTGGAATTTTCTTCACAGATTAGGGTTTCATCCGAGGAAAAACGTACAAAATTAACTGCTATATGGAAGAAAAATTTTTCAGATTCAGACAATGTAGTTTTTGGCATCAAAACCAATATGTGATGACTGCAAATGAATAAATATTTATCTGTGTACATGTAAATAAGTACATGAAGATGAATTTGAAAATTATATATGAATTAAGAAATGTAGTATGAGGTGAATACCTACACAAATAGTTCTTTATAGGTGAAGATTATTCCATGAGAAGCCATATAGCAAATGAAATTCCTTGTGGGATGCTACTTATTCGCAGATGAATAAATAGTATGAAGATGATGAGTTTGTAGTGTGAAGCTTCTTTTTCGTTTTCTTTGCATCCATGAAGTATGTGGAGAATCCCCCTGCATGCTTTGGAGATGGGTTATTAAAATGATATGCGAAGTTTGATCGACCATAAATCATATTGTGGAGAAGATTCTTTGCATTAACATGATGAGTTTGCAAATTTGTTATGCAGACATGTTGCTTTATGGTAAAAATAATAGTATGCAGATAAGTTATAAAATTTCTTTTCGTAGATGAATTAAATGATTTGTGATTATTTCTCTGTGGTGAGTGTTTTTAGTGAATAAATGAAAATTACCATGAGAAGAATTTCTATGAGGATATTAATGAAAATTTTATAAATACATTTAGCTTTATGATGAGTTTTTGCAGTGAAGATGCTATCCAAAACCATAAATCATATCAAATTCTATGTGGTGATGGTTCTCTGTGATACATGCTATACAGAAACTATTCTTGAAAATGTTATGTATACATGTAGTATGAGATAACCTTATCATTTGAAAATATAGGAGATGTGCTAAATAGTTAAACATATTTTATGTTATGATCATGTGTTAAAGCACTTGTTAACAATTTATTTATTGTCTATAAAAACAGGATTAACACTCTAAAAAACATGCAATCAAGAATTTTGGAGAAGTTTTCATCATGAGAGAAAAGATTTTTTATTTCTTTAGTTGAGTTCTGCAAATCATATTATGATTTTACCAAATAAAGAAATTACATGAAGAGAAATTATATGTATATGGAATTCTATTTTAATTACACTTTTCTATAATTTCATAAATAGATTGCCTTGTACTTGAAAAAGAACCAACTTGTTATTTGAAGCATCGGTATGTAAAACATCAAGAATGTGGACCAATTGTACACAATAAATCATATATGTTTTGCTATTATCATTTTATGTGTATAGGAACAATTTCACATACTTTTTGCAGTTTACAAAGTGGAGAATCAAACCAAGTCCACATAAAATTATTGATAAGTCCATGCAATACTCATGATTGCATGAAGTATTTGAGTTGAGATTTAGAAGACAGATTATTCTGAGTAGTGAAAGTTTAATCTTGCATAAAATAATATTAATTAAGGTTAGTACTTCATCTGAATAAGGATGAATTATTTTCCGATCATTTGACTGGGGAATATCTAAACATTCTCTAAATATTAGAAATTGAAGAGACTAAAGCTAGAATATACTTGCAGGTGAAAATAGTCAGGACTAGTAATTAAATAATCTAAAAAAGAAACATATCATTCAATAAATGTTGTGAATGAGTATCAAGACCAATGGGATTACCTCAAGAAAGATATTTAATATCTTTAATTTATAAACAAGTGAAACATATCTACTACACTTGTGGAGGAATATCTATTTCAAGTATTTTAGAAGAAACTAGAAGAAAATAGTGATCTTGCTATTTTTGGATAAACAACATTGAGAAGAAGGATCTTGTAATTGGAGTGTCTAAATAGTTTCTAAAGAGGCTTTAGGATGGGGTGTCTAACCATTATAGAAGAAGGATAGGAGAAGATGGCTGGGTTGTCTAACCAACAAAGGTAGAAGATTTGGTTTTTGGGATGTAGAACCAGGATCAATTAGAGGATCAAATACTAGACTGTATAACCATTTTTGTATTAGTCATTATAACAACCTTCTTATATAGTTTAGAATTCATGTTGGGGGATTAATGAACATGAAAATAAGTAGGTCTTTAAATAAAACCTTATAAATTCCATGTGTTGTTCTCTCATTGATTATTTCTTCATATGAAGTGAGATTGTGTGACATCACTGAGTGGATCTATAAACTTAACAAGTTCAAGAGGTTGAATTAAAAATAAAAGGAATTTCTAAAAATTAACCAATAATTAACCCCCCCCCCCCTTGAGTTGTCAATCTATCTCAGGGTATTTCAATTTGTATCAGAGGCTAGTTCCCTCTAAAGATCCAAAAAAAATCCTTGATTGTTTTTAATAGCCATGATGAAGTGCATATTTCATGAAGTGTTTGAGTTACCTTACATGGAAAAACTTGAATTCACTCTTAAGGATAAAAATTTTGGGACTTCTAAAAAAAATCTGAATAACAGGAAGAGAATAGTGGAAAGTAACTTAAAGAATAATCCAATAGTTAATAGAGAAATACCACTAACTGAAGGTAATCAGAGTGGTACAAGTAGTAATTATTCATTTGATTGTGATTATTCTAATAAACCATGTTCAACATTTGGGGATAATGAAGAAATTTTTGATATTTATTTTTAATTCAAAGAACATCTGAATAAAGTTCCTAAATAAGTTTTCAAGTGTATTTTTGATACTATCAAGGGACTCCTTTTCGATAAAACATAGCTAGAAGCAGTAGTTTGATAATTAGATTATGCAAAAATTAAGAAGTTTAGAAGGTCCATCACTCTCATATACCTCGTAGAGAATGGTAAAAATCCATTTTTCATAATTAAGAAGAATTCAAAATGGTATAACTATGATAAAGTTAAGTTTGTTATTTTTTATAGAATCCATTTATACACTTGAAAAAATGAAAAAAGTGTCTATGGACATCAAGAATTCTCAATTGGATATCAAATCCAAGAGGATAAAGTATCTTCACTAATTATTGTAAGAAAATTTTGTATTTCGTGAAGTGGGTGCTGATAATATGGTAATAACTATGAAGATGAAGTGGTATTTTCTAAATATCAATAGAATTCCCTCAGCATGATATATCATGAATTTAAAATTAAATAGTAAATTTTTTAAAAGAATTATGTTAATAATTCATAATAAAATATTTATGTATCTACTTCCACACAATTATCTTTAAAATATTCTACCTTTAAATAATCTTCATCATGTTGGAAGAAGACCATTACATTATCTAATGACATTTCCAAAGAAGTAGTGAAGAAATAGGTAGTATCCATATCTCTATGTAATAATTTTTTTTAAATCTATTTCAATAAAAATTGAAGGTTTAAATAAACAAAATTACAATTATGGATGAGGATAAATATAGAATATCCTTCCACCATGTTAGTGGTGGATAGAAGAATATTTATAAGTGTTGTTTCCCCATAAGAAGCCCAACGGGTGGTTAGAAAGACCCAAAAACATTGTGCTGAAAATTATGGAAAACATACAAAAAATAAAAGAAGACCATGGTTTGTGGTTCATTTTTTGCATTGAAACAAATTTGGGAATTGTTTAGTGAATTTTTTAAATAATACTTTAAATTCTAAATCAAAAAGGAATCCTATATCAAGGGGAATAATTCCAAATAAAAATATTTAACATTCACAAACTAATAAAAGTTTGTCTGATTCAAACAGATTTTAACTACTTGGTTCTGTATGTGATGTTTTGAATAAAAGTTATCATAAAAGTGATTCATGTACATATCAACATACATTAAGAAAGTATGTGAAGAGAATAAAATGTGATAATTAAGTGACAACCTTGGGTAGAAACCAAAAATTAAATTATTCCCAATAAGTTTTAGGAGAAGTAATTCTTGGATATAATACATAAGAAAGATAAAAAAATTAAAATATATGAAGATAAACATGAGTTATACATATCAAAATAAATATATGAATAAGTTCACTCATATGAATCTATATGGAAACTCCAAACAAGCTATCAACATTCCCAAATACATTCTTTTAATTTTTTCAGCTGATTTGGAGAAAGCTAGTAAGTTAGAAGAAGCACAAGAAAAATCTTGAACTAAAGGAAAAAAATGAATATTCCACATGAAGAAGGAAAATTTCATAAGTGGTTGTCAATAAAGTACAACTCATGTATTGAAAAAGTTATGTGTGAGATATGTAATAAACTATAACATAATGCAAGAGGACGTTTAACCATATTTCCATTACAAGAAGAAGTATTGAAGAGAATGAAACATGTATCATAATATGCATATGACATGAAGGATAAAGGTATAATAAACATCGCACATAATGAAATTAAATGTGTGATAAGATCCATGTTACCAAAGGATAAATCAGATTTGAAAATCAGATGTGGAAGCATAAATACTGGAGAAAGTGGAGAAACATGGTTGAGAAAGTTATCTCAGTATTACTATTCACATTCAAGAACAAGTAACTAAACCTTATTAAATTATATTTTTGTATATTTATTTGTATTTACAATGTAGGTAATTAAATTTGTAGCAAGGTATCAGGGGGAGAACCTGAGAATCAATGAGTTTTTTCATATTTTGGATAGCAAGAAGATATAGAAGTTTTCAAAATTGGATAGTCACACAAATAATTCCATTTTGGTGTGTTCTCAAATTAGAATATCTTGAAATCCATTCTTGAAGAGACTCACCATAATGAAGATGTTGATGAGTGTTTCCATTGAGGGGGTAAAGTTAAGAAGAAAGGCTTCCAGGACATTATGAATTTGTAATTTTTGGAACAGATTGGTAAAAATAATGTTTTTGGTATGAAAACCACTCTAAAATCTATACTCTAAATGAATTCATAATCATTATCAAGTGGAGTTACTATTGTACTAAGTAGGGGTAGCTAAATCTATTTCCCTTAAAATTTTTGATGTGTTTGTTGAAGTGTGTGTGGGATCTAGCATTTCATTAATAAATTAGATTATTTCAAATCCCCTAAAAGAATAATTGAGAATTTCTAAGAATGATTTCATATGCATGATATTTTATAGATTTCTTAGACATCCTTGGTTTTATCTCTCTTGTTTTCTAAATCGGTTCATCCCACGTAGACTTAGAGTTGACTAACTAAAGTTTATTTTCTAATAGAACCATGTGAGATCATTCCTCTCTTATAAGTGATCTTAAAATTTTTATATAAGGGGGGAACAATTTTTTGAGAAGAAATATGAAATGAGAAGACCTCACTTATCCTTTTAATTTATTTTCAATAAAGGGGATAAAATTTTTGACTTTATAAAGTTAATAAGTATCAAAAACAAATCCAAAGGGGGAGATTAAAGAGAACATAATGAATATTGTCTTTGTTTTTAGTATATCATAAAGTCAATATATGTGGAATAATTATATGAGGAGATGAAGATGCTTGAAGTGGAGATTCCTATATAATTTTTATGGATTAAGTGATGATTCCTAGAGAATTTATATAAATCCGTCTTATAGAATTGGATGTAACATGTCTCGCTTGAAAATTTATTCCTGGTATAAATGTGGTGATTATTTGTGCTGATATTGACTGTCAAAGTCATGTGCTAAGGATTTTTCACATTGATTCAACAAGAGGAATAAAATGAAAATATTATTTTAATTTTCATGATTTGATGAAGAAAATAATATAGATCCATCTTATAGAATTGGATGTAACACTTGGACAATTCTTCTTTATATGGAATTGGATGTCTCGCTTTAAAAAATCCTCATGGTATAAATGTGGTGATTATTTGTGCTGATATTGATCGTCAAAGTCACGTGCTAAGGATTTTTCACATTGCTTCAACTGGAGGAATACAATGAAAATATTATTTTCATGATTAGAAGAGGAATTTACATTACCATGAAAAACTATATTATAAATAAATAAGGAAAAATAGAATATGAGGAGTTTGGATTGGCATTATACTTTGAGAAGTCTTGGAAGTTTATTTCATTTTATACTTAAGAGTATCTCTAAATATACTTTATGGTGGCCTTACTTAAAAAATTTAGAGAGCCCAAAGACGTAGCAAACTCAACTCAGGCTCATGTGGGACCCAAGAACCATCTCGGGTGGGTCGTGTATTAGCCTACAGCATGTGCATAGGGCATGAAGATCATGCACCCATAGGCACGTATATATTGGGCCCAAAAATAGTAAGACTGAATCCTGATGGTGTATGCTTGTGATGATGATGTCCAATAGCGAATTCGAGGATTTGCGGTGGTAGTTAGATAATAAATCAGAGTGATCCATATTCATATTTTGATGTGGGATATGGAGGTAGTGGGTATTTTTCTCCCATCCTTTAATATGATTTAAATAACAATGGTTTTCATATCTTTTCGATCATTTGAATGTGATCTATCTGATCTAGGTAGGGGATAATCCTCACCCTCCCATGTATAATCCCTTCATGAATGAACCCTTCACGGACAAGGGTTGTATGTTGAACAAACCACAAAGCAGTCGACTATCATGTGGGATCATCCGAGGGTCTTCGATTGATTGAAAATCGGCTAAGTATGGTTTTTCACAAAGCATAGAAAATTATTTGTGATTTTGAAGAAAGCTTTTTAGAGAAGGCAGTTTATGGAACCGCGTATGACCCACGGATAGTGATTTGCAGATGAAGAAGATGATATGAAAATCCGCATAGAAAATGAAATTCTATGTGGGATGTTGCTTCTTTGCATCCATGCAGTATGCGTTGAATCCCCTACATTCTTTACGGATGGGTTATTAAAATGTTATGTGAAGGTTGATCAAAATAAAATGATATCGTGGAGAAGATTTTTTGCGATAACGCAATGAGTTTGTATATTTTCAATGTGGGCATGTTTTTTTGTGGTAAAATCAACAGTACGCAGATGAATTATCAAATTAATTTGCAGAGATTAATTAAATGCTTTGCGATGAGTGCTGAGTGTTTACGATGAAGAAATTAAATTTTTCCTAAATTTTTTTATGTGAATATGAATAAAAATACTATGTGGACATGTAGATTTGTGATGAGTGTTTGTGGTGAAGATTCTATGAAAAACTGAAAAGTACATAAAATTTTATGTGGTGAAGATGCTTTTGGATACATGCTACGTAGAAACTATTCTTGAAAATGTTATGCAGACATGCACTATGTGTTGACCTTAATATTTGTGAAGATAGGCAATGTGTTAAATAGTTAAACATATTTTACGGGATGATCATATGTTAAACTTCTTGTTAACCATTTTTTTGTTGCCTATAAAAATATTGTTAATACTCAGCTAAAAAACATACGATCAAGAATTTTGAAGAAGTATTCCATCATGAGCGAAAGTGTTTTTATTTCTCCAATTGAGTTCTGCAAAGCACATTTTGATTTTAGTGAAGAATAAAATTCCATGAAGATAAATTATAAGTAGATGGAATTATATTTTAATTACACTTTTTTGTAATTTCATAAATAGAGTGCCTCATATTGGAAAAATAACCAACTTGTTGTTTGAGGAATTAGTACGTGAAGCATACAAAAAGTGGACCAATAGTACACAATAAATCATATATGTTTTTCTATTATCATTTGATCTATATAGGAACAATTTCACATACTATTTGAAGGTTAAAAAATGGATAACCAAAAAAATTATACATAAAATTATTGATAAGTCCATGAAATAATCATGATTACATAAAGTATTTGAGTTGACATTCAGAAGATAAATCATTCTAAGTAGTGAAAGTTTAATCTTGCATGAAATAATATTAATTGAGGTTAGGAATTCATCTAAAGAAGGAAGAATTATTGCCCGAGCATTTGAATGGAGAATATAGGATCATTCAATGAAGATCAAGAATTGAAGAGACTGAAGCCATGATATACTTATAGGAGAAAACATGCAGGACTGAGCATTTATTAATCTAAGAAGAACTAGATCATTAAAGATCTTTTGTGAACGAGTTTCAACACCAATAGGATTACCTCAAGAAAATTGTTGAAGATCTTGAATTTGTACACAAGTGAAATAGATCCAGTACACTCATGGAGGAAGATATATTTCAAGTGTTGCAAAAGAAAACATTATAAAATAGAGATCTTTCTATTTTTTTATCAACAACATTGAGAAGAAGGATCTTGTGACTGGGGTGTCTAACTAGTTACTGAAGAGGCTCGAGGATGGGCTGTCTAACAATTCTAGAAGAAGGATTAGAGAAGACAGTTGGGGTGTCTAACTAAACAAGATAGAAGAGTTGGTTGTTGGGGTGTAGAAATGGGATCAATTTGAGGATAAAATACTAGGTTGTATAACCAGTTCCCACCTTATTCATTATAATCACCTTCTCATATAGTGGAGAATCTATGTTGGGGGATTAACTAACACAGAAAGGAGAAGGTCATTTTGCAAAACCTTGTAAATACCATGTGTTGTGATCTCATTGATTATTTCTGCATAAAAAGTGAAATTATGAGATATCACTGAGTGGATTGATAACCTCAACAAGTTATAGATGTTTAATTTAAAAGAAAAGGGATTTGTGAAAGTTAACCATTTATTCCCCCCCCCCCCCCCCTCAGTGGTCAATCTATCATGGGGCACTTCAAAAGATATACCACTCCCACTAATTCATGGGTGGATGACATACCACTAATACTAGTCTCTATGTAGACAATGAAAAAAGTACACAACCCCCATAGGTGGATGATTAATCAATGATATCAATCTCTAGGTGGATGGTATATCATTGATATCCCAAGGGGAATGATGCATGACTACTAATCATTGATATGTGGATGAGATACCACCACTAAGGGAAAAACTGATTTTTGCGACGGGTTATTTGCGACGGGAATAAATATCGTCGCAAATAGTTCTTCGAAGAGGTTATTTACGATGGGAGAATCAACACGTCACAAATAACTAATTATTTGCGACGGGACTAGGGGTCGCGTCGCAAAAACTTATGCGCGGTTTGGCGCGGTTTGCACGGCAAACCGCGCGAAAGGGTATTTGCGACGGGTAGGCACCTCCCGTTGCAAATACCGGGAGGCGGTAAATACTATTTGCAATGGAGAATTCCACGTCGTAAATAGTGTGTCCGCCTGAGGGTATTTGCGACGGGATGTTGTCACGTTACAAATTGTGTGTCGGCAGGTCACTTTTTGCGATGGGTCCCATTGTAAATAAACTTTTAACCACCGATAGTAATTAATGTGGCAGAAGGTATTTGCGACGGGTCCCGTCGCAAAAACTACTATTTGTGACGGGAATCCCGTCGCAAATATTTATGTCGCAACTAATCTGACATCTATATACCCCTCATCCGTTTTTCCTTCCTTCCCCTCAATTCCTACTCTCTCTATTTCTCTAAACTCTGATTTCAGAGTGAAAATTTTTCAGAGTTCATTTTTTTTACAAAGTTATGAAGCCGTCTACAATTATAAGATATCAAGTTTAAAGGTATTTATGTTTTATTTAATTTAGTATTTATTTTATTTTTTATATTAATTTTAATTATTGTTGATTAGTTGAAATTAAGTTAGATTTAAATTGTTTTGTTATCAGTATTTATTTGTAATAATAAATTAAAATTATTAGTACTAATTCTTAGTAATTATTAATAATTAATAATTAGTAATGATAATTAGTAATTTATATAAATAAATAGCGGTAATTGGTAATTAGTAGTTGTAATTTGAAGTAATTAATAGTAATTAACGCTAGTTAGTAATAATTAGAAAAAATTGTAATAATTAAGAGAAAATAGTAATAAATATTTAAAATTAGTAATAAATACTAATAATTAGTAATAAATATTAATAATTAGTAATAAATACTAATAATTAGTAATAAATAATAATAATTAGTAATAATTAGTAATAAATACTACTAATTAGTAATAATTAGTAATAAATAATAATAAATAGTAATCAATAATAATAAATAGTAATAAATTGTAATAAATAGTAATAATTAGTAATAAAAAGTAATAATTTGTAATAAATAGTAATATATAGTAATATATAGTAATAAATAGTAATAATTAGTAATAATTAGTAATAGATAGTAATAGATAGTAATAGATAGTAATAGATATTAGTAATAAATAGTAATACATAGTAATGGATAGCAATAATTAGTAATAGATAGTAATAGATATTAGTAATAAATAGTAATTCATAGTAATATATAGTAATAAATGGTAATACATAGTAATAAAAAGTAATAATTGGAAATAATTAGTAATAATTAGTAATAATTAGTAATAAATAGTAATAAATAGAAATAAATAGGAATAATTAGGAATAATTAGTAATAATTAGCAATAATTAGCAATAATTAGGAATAATTAGGAATAATTACGAATAATTACGAATAATTACGAATAATTAGCAATAATTAGCAATAATTTGGAATAATTTGGAATAATTAGGAATAATTAGGAATAATTGGGGATAATTAGCAATAATTAGCAATAATTAGCAGTAATTAGGAATAATTAGCATTAATTAGGAATAATTAGAAATAATTAGGAATAATTAGAAATAATTATGAATAATTATGAATAATTAGGAATAATTATGAATAGTTAGGAATAATTAGGAATAATTAGCAATAATTAGGAATAATTAGCAATAATTCGCAATAATTAGAAATAATTAGCAATAATTAGGAATAATTAGGAATAATTAGGAATAATTATGAATAATTACGAATAATTACGAATAATTAGGATTAATTAGGAATAATTAGGAATAATTAGGATTAATTAGGATTAATTAGGATTAATTAGGATTAATTAGGATTAATTAGGATTAATTAAGATTAATTAGTAATAATTAGTAATAATTAGTAATAATTAGTAATAATTAGTAATAAGTATTAATAATTAGTAATAATTAGTCATAATTAAGAATAATTATGAATAATTGGGAATAATTTGGAATAATTAGGATTAATTAGGAATTATTAGGAATTATTAGTAATAATTAGTAATAATTAGTAATAATTAGTCATAATTAGGAATAATTATGAATAATTGGGAATAATTGGGAATAATTAGGAATAATTAGGAATTATTTGAAATTCTTAGTAATAATTAGTAATAATTAGTAATAATTATGAATAATTATGAATAATTTGTAATAATTAGTAATAATTTGGAATAATTAGGAATAATTAGTAATAATTAGGAATAATTGGAATAATTAAGAATAATTAAAAATAATTAAGAATAATTAGGAATAATTAGTAATAAAATCAATTGTAATAACTTGGCACAATTTCCAGTGGATTGGCAGCACTCCTTTTTCTCAATGACTCTTCTCCTTTCAACTCTCATTGACTCAAAACATTATGAAAAGTATGATTCTAAGTATGCATATACAATCTCGTTTTCACGAGTTTGAATATGAATTCTTAGGACCAAATTTCTTATAATGTTTTCAAGCGGTGACAGTTGCAAGAAGATGATTCATTGATGAAAAGGGGGCTCTTTTTTCTAACGGCTCATTTACTTGAATATTTCTCACACTAAAATCGCAGTGAAGAATCTACTGGTAGGTACGCTTATACATTCTCATATTCACAAGAATGGATATGTGTACCTCCAAGAAGATTCTTCATTGTGATTTCAGTGTGAGAAAATTGCAAGTAAATGAGCTGTCGGACAAAAGGGTAGTTGTCAATCCACTGGAAATTGTGTCGCCCATAATTAATGGTAATTATTAAGAAGTAGTTGTAATTATTTATTTTCTTTTTTGGAATGGTGTTTTTTCTATTTTAAAATTATTAAAAAATAATAATGATTTTATATTTTGTAGAAAAATATGGAATAAGGAAGTTGAAAATAGTCATTATTAGATGATCACGCTTGGATAAATCAGTGCAAAAATGCAAATGGTTCAGGTTTAAATCCTGTATATATTGAGGGTGTTGAAGATTTCTTATCATTTGCATCATTAAAACCAGAATTTGTTTTAGAAGGTACAATTAAAGGTCCTTGTAAAAAATGTTCTCAGATAATGTTTGACACATTTGAAAAGGTTGGGGACATCTCTTGTGTTTTTGTTTTCAACCAGATAATGTTTTTCAGTATCAACACGGTGAATGCAGTTCCAGAGAAGATACTGATAACTTGATTCTAGATCCATCACATTTTCAAAATTTAGTACATGATGTTTTTGTTCCATCTGTTCAACCAACTAAAACTCAGGATGATATTGATTTAACTCCTGAGTTGGTACCATCCAAATTTTATGAGTTTTTGAGGTCTGTTGAGGATGTATTATATCCTAGTTGTAAGATAAGAAAATTAGAGGCGGTTGAAAAATTTATGGCTATTAAATCAGATAATGCAATGTCAAACAACTATTTTGATCAGATATTTTCTTTGGTTAAAACACAGTTACCTGAAGAAAATGTGTTTCCTAAAAATTACTATGAGAGAAAGAGGTTGGTTCGTAATCTGGGCCATAGTTATCAGAAGATTCATGATTTTGAAAATGATTTCATCTTATATTCTGGTGAAAATGAGTCAGTGGATAGTTATCCCACATGTGGATAAATGAGGTATAAAGAAGATCAACCAGAGAAGTCTAGATCGATTCTTGTAAAACATTTGAGATATTTCCCCCTTACACCAAGGTTGCAGCATTTATTTATGTCTCAGAACACAGCATCAATGATGCCATGGAACAAAACAAAGATTTTAATTAGTAAAATCTTGAATCATCCATCTGATGGTGATTCATGGAAACATTTTTACTGACTACATCCATCTTTGTCTTTAGAATCCCGGAACGTGTGATTGGGTCTTTCTACTGACGATTTATGTCTGTTTGGTTCTTATGGTAGTCAATATTCATGTTGTCCTGTCTTTATAACTCCATACAATTTACCTCTATCGACGTTGATGAAGGAGCCCTATATCTTTTTAACCTTATTAATCTCATGACATCCGAAAAATAATATTGATATTTATTTGAAACCATTGATTGATGAGTTAAATTCATTGTGTAGTAATGGTGTTAGTACATATGATATTACTGTGAAACAAAAGTTCATATTAAAAGCTGCATTGATGTGGAAAATTAGTGACTTCCCGGCATATGGCATGTTATCTGTCTAGAGTACACATGGTCCAAAATCATGTCCTTACTATATGAAAGACAACAAAGCATTTATGCTCATCAATGGAAAAAAAACTTTTTATTTTGAATGTCATTGTATATTTCTTCCAACCGATCATCCTTTTTTGAGAAATAAATGTCATTTTAGAAAAGATACAATTGAAAGGGATGAACCTCCAAAATGATCTCAGGTATAGAGTTAAAAATAGTTGTATTTTCATTACCTCTTGTCACATTTGGGGTAACAGTAAACCAACAGAAAATTCATGGCTTTGGGAAAGAACATAATTGGATAAAATGGAGTATTTTTTGTGATCTTCCATATTAGTCTGATTTTATGGTCTGCCACATGTTGGATGTCAGTCATATTGAGAAGAAACTTTGATAATTTATTTCATACAGTTTGGGATACACCAAGTAAGACCAAAGATAATGTAAAGGCATGATTAGATCTTACCCAAATTTGTAAATGACCAGAAATTGAACCATTTCAAAATGTCAGATCATAGAGGTTAATGAATCCAAAATAAGATTATGCACTATCCAAAGAGAGTCACTTATTATTTTTTCAGTGGATTGCAGATTTGAGACTTCTAGATGTCTATGCTTCCAATTTGGGTAGATGTGTTAAGAATGGTCAAATTAACGGATTAAAAAGTCATGATTGTCATGTTATAATGGAAAGAATTATGGTGATTGGATTCAATGGTTTGTTGAATTCTATGATTTGGGATTCAATAACAAACATATCATATTTTTTTGGTGACAACAAACTATGATGCACTAAGAAAACTAGAAGAAGATGTTGTAATTATTTGTAAACTGGAAAAAATATTCCTGTCGACTTTTTGTAACTAAATGAAACATCTGATATTACATTTTCCGTATGAAGATAAATGTGGAGGTCTGGTACAGTTTTGATGGATGTTCCCATTCGAGATATGTAGGCATAAATTGAAGAAAAAAGTACGTAACAAAGCATCAGTTGAAGGCTCAATTGCTGAAGCTTATTTGCAAGAGAAAGTGTCTTTTTCTGCTCTCATTATTTTGAATCTAAATATCCCTCAAAACACAACCTAATGAGATGGAACGAGGGGAATTTTGATGATGGCATGGATAATCAATTATCAGTTTTTAATCATCCAGATATTGGCTTCGGTGGAGTTCATGAATGATGGGTTTCAGATGATGAACATCACAGAGATCATACATATGTTCTGCTCAACTTTGAATAAATGAAATCATTTATATTATGAGTGCTTCAATCACTTATTCTATAATTTATATTACAGTAAGTAAACTTATATTATTTGTAGGTTATATGATAATCATATCAAGAAATAGCTTCCACAAATTACAATAGATGCTCTTGAAGAACGCCGGAAAAAAAATTCTTAATGGTTTCAAAAACTGGTAACATAAATTATTAATTGTTTAACATATCAATTCAGTTTATTACTTATTATATTGAAAAAAAATTAAAAAATTTCAGGTGTCTCAACATGCTGATAAAATTGATAAGCGACTGTGTATATTGAGTAACCCACCATCCAAAATGGTTAAATATTATAATGCATATGTGGTGAATGGTTTTCGATTTCATACACGTGCATATGGGGAATCAAAAAAACAATGAATAGTGGAGTTTTCTTGAGAGGATCGCATCATAGAGAAACTGAAGTTGACTTTTACGGCATCCTGGATGAAATTATTGAACTATGTTATCTAGGTCAAAATTATATAACTATGTTTAAATGTCAGTGGTTGGATACTGAGATAGTCTTGTGTGTTTATCTAATTCATGGAATCGTTGATATTAAATATAAAAGTATTCTTGAAAAAAATGAACCATTTTTACTAGCTCAATAGGCACATAAAATATATTATGCAAAGTATTATACTACTTTAAGAGACCTGAGTGATTGGTGGAGCATAATAAAATTAAAATATCAGGAAAATCAGTTTACTCAAACTGAATATGGTTCCATTAAAGTACAAGGAATTGAAATTTTTCAAGAGACTACTCAAAATCCATCTTTTTCACAAAGAGACATGAATATCAATGGTGAAACCCCATAATTAAGGGTCAATGGTGACAATGATATTAATGATGTTACAAATGAATTTGAAAAGGAAAGAGATAATGAAAATAAAACTCATATGGATATTGATGATGTCGAGGATGAATATGAAGACATTGACATTGTCAGATATAAAGATGATGATGAAGGTGAAAATTGACACAGTTAAATTCTGGTTATAATAATAACTAATATATATCTATATGTAATAGTTATTTTCAACTATCTTCTAATAACAATCATTTTGTGTTTCAGATGGACCCGGGTCTACTTCGTGAGTTGCAGGAGGCTGATCTACCTTTGGATGAGGAGGATTTGGGATCATCTGACCCTTAGCCTACTGGCGGTTTAGGGGGTACGCGGAGGGGGCACGGTATTACATGACTGATGATTCTGGACCCTATCCCTGAGTGACGTCCACATCATGGCTTCGATCCACACACATGGAGGTATGGTAACCTATGTATTTTAGTTAGCCTACATTAATTTATTTATATACTAACTATTTTATTATTTATTCTTTTTTCATAGTTTTGCATATGTACCTGTTGTACAAGGTAGTGCTATCTTTTGCAATTATTTTTCTCATTCATGGATCACATGGGAACAGATTCTCGTTGATGTGCAACTCAGAATGTTTAATCATTGGCTGGTACCTCAATAAATAATATTTATTTTGAAATTTATTTCATCAATAACTTGATATTATAAATTTTTTGTAGGGTTTATGGCATCTCATCAATGATAACATGCGTGACGCTATCCACGCGGTATGGGAGGTGTCTATGTGTGAGCGTTTCCGTCAGTTTTTTCACAATTTGAGAAGTACGAACCTTAACAAAGCAAAAGTGATAGTATTTAATGAGTTGTGTAGAGACTGCCGATTAGAGTACATTTCATCTCATGTTTGGGATGGATTACGTTCGCACTGGTTGAGTGGTGGATTTCATAGGAGATCTTTGTTGGGCCAGTAGAACCATGAGAGATGGGAGGTGACACATTGAGTTGGTAGCCATACATTCAGTACGTATATAAAGCATCTGGTAATTGTATTTTTTAAATTTTTTATATAACATTAAATATAAATAGTTTATTTTATATTCACATTGGTAGTCGAGCATCCTGATATTATGTAGTACGACGTTTATCATAGGATGTATAGTGATCCAGCCATTGGAGAGATTATAGGTGATCGCCAGTGTCAGATTGTGGTCATTATTATTTCTTTTTCAGTTTGAAAATTGACTACACATAATATTTTCAATATTTTAATTTCAAATTGTAACTGAAGGAGTCATATGAGGTCATGAACTCTTAGACACAGTCTAGGAGTCAGGACAAAATGGCTTATAAGACTAGTGCCCACCATTTCAATGAGGCGGCATGAATGCTTGCAACCTAGTATGCCTTCGATAAGGGCCGAGTAGTTGGTATCAACTCTCATTTGACTCATGTGACTTATTATGTCACTTTTGCGATATCGGTGTCCAAAAAAAGAGGAGATCATGGAGAGGCATCATCTTCTGGCTCACAATATCAGGAGCAGTTGCGATCTCAGAGTGAGCTTATAGACAGTTTGCAAAAGCGGCAGGAAGAGATGTGTTAGCAGCAGTAGGAGGAAGATATGCCTCAGTAGCAACAACAACAATACAAGGAGAATATGCATTGATAGTAGTAGAATAAGGAGGAGATGCGTCGATGGTAGCAGCAGCATCATCACGAGCAGATGGAGTATATGTGTCGTCCGACTCATAGTTTAGGGATGGAGTTTCCTCCACCATCTCCTCCAGCTCCTCCACCTCCTCCAAAAGACTATCCCCCCAGTGATTTTTTTGTCATGTTAAAAACATTTGAATTCAACATTTGTTGTAATATAAACTATTTACAGTTTTTTCTTTAATATTGGTGCGAATATTGCATAATTTAAATTTTTATTTTTTTTATTTTTAATATTTTATTATTTTATTATTTATTATTAGAATTATATTTTTTTAATGTTTTTTTATTTTAATAATAATAATAATAATAATTTTTTATTTTTTATATTTTCTTTGTGAATATTGAGAATTTTAATGTTTTTATTTTTTTATTATTTTAATAATATTAATATTATTTTTTCATTAATCATAATTTTATTAAATAATTTTTTTTATTTTATACAGTATTTGCGATGGGACCTTTTGCGACGAGACCCCATCACAAATAGTTTATATATTTTTTAAAACGTAATTGCAACGGTAAAAGGACCCATAACAAAAGGTTTAGGTATATACAACATATATAAATGGAGAACAATTTTGTGATGGTCCCATCGCAACAAGTTTTTATATATATAATGTATTTAATCTGAGATCTATTTTTGATGGGCCTGTCGCAAAAAATACTAGTTGCGATGTCGTTTTCTGCAACGAACTATTTGTGACGGGACCCCATCGTAAATAGCTCAAATTATAGTAGTGCACCAATACATTGATGCCATGGTGAATGATGTATCAATAGATCAACTTAGGTGGATAGGGAACCACTCAACCCCTAGGTGGATGATGTACCACCAAACCATCTCACTGGGTGGATTAGATTCCACCAAGACGTTATCATAACAAATGATTCATCACTTATAACCAACTCATAGTATTTACAATTATTTAATGCTTAGGTATCATTCTCTAAATCCACTAACCTGTATAAAGTCTCATACCTATACTAGCTCACCCCTATCCTACCATGTTCTCTCACTACTCCTTACTAGGGTAAGGGTTTGGGAACACAAGGCTATCAAGGTCACATTTCAAGCTAACACACCCTTTGGGTTCCAAGTCATAATTATATTACTATGTGTACATGGTTAAAGGTTATATGTGACCATGGAATCAACACACACCCATTATATGACCAATCATGTCCCTCACGGATCTGATTTGGTTCAAATGAATCAAAAATAATAATTTTAGAATTTAAATTAAGGCTTATGGACATGTTCCTTGAAATAAGTAAATATTTCATAGGCCCCTTTTCAATTTTTTTGTCCCTAATAAAATGAAATATAGTAGCCTCAAGGATATCTCTCAAGGAGATTATAGGCTAAGTTTCAAAACTATCACTTTGTTTGTTTTATTGCTGAATAAAATTATAGACTTGATAGTTTTGATGAAAACTAAAATAAATAACCTTAAAAATCAATTGAAAATATATAATACTATATGATTTTTAAAACATGAAAAAAATAGTTGGGAAAGAGTGTAAAATTGGATTTAAAATTAGCAACAATAGACAAGTTTCAACCCTTTGGAAACTCCCTTCCCCCTTTCCTAAAAATACTACTTAATTTAATTTTAAATGTTCACCCAAAGAACTCATAGTGAACACCTAATTATATATGAATACCATACCATGATAAATGTTTGATTTTCGTTCCTCCTATATAAGTGATTTAACTACTCAAAGACCTAGAAATAGATAAACCTTATTAAAATCACTAACTTAAAGTCAAGACCTCATGTAAGAAATTTAAATAGTGGAATTTTTTATTTTACTTCATAGATTGGACAAACATTCAAAATAGATTAGAAGAAATTGTATTCAATAAATAAAACAACCAGCTTCATTCAAGAAAATATTTTCCATAAGAAAATAAAAAATATTACAATGAAGATAAAACACTTATAAAGGAATGGTTATTGGGTATCCTCTATCCATAGCTACCTATAATTTTATCCATGCATAACTAAATCAAATATCATTCTCTTTTTTACCTCTTTCTTCGTGACTGCCCAAATTATAGCAGAAGTGTGTGAAATATCCATCCCATCCAGTCCCCTCTTTTCTAGTCTGGTTTTTGGATATTATATCCTTCACGAAATAGAGTTAAAATATTTAAAATTTTGAAAACTTCCAAATCACATATAGGGATCATCCAGGCATATGTACCATCCTTCATGATCATACTCCAAGTGGAAGCAATGACAACATTAGGATTTCAAGGCATGAATGCATGAGATATTCTCAAGGGTTGTATATTTAATCTTATTAAATACTCTCATGATATAAAGAATATTTATATTATTTTAAATGAAATTTCGTGGTCAAGATAGTGGTTTTGTTGAAATACCTACAGTACAAATCTAATTATTTTCATCTTCCTAAAATTTCTCAAAGCAATAAGTCATGCATGAGAAGCTTGTCCTGCACATAAAATTCCTATCTGATAAAAGACATATATGGTCATGGAAAATGTGCCATGACCCCCCCCCCCCCCCCCACCACCATTGTTTCCCTTCCTGGTATGTGGTGAAGATAAGAAGATAACCCCTAAAGCCTACCACCAATATGCCTTGGATTGGTGACTAGAATTGAGGGTATAATCACAAAAAATATGAGCATTACCCTAAATATGATTCTAAGGAATAAGAGATGATATGAGATACACCAATAAACTCCGTATTATAAATATAAGAAACAATCTCAATACACAATTATAATTTCATATATTAATTGGTAAAACTAAAATGGAAATACTAAAAACAACACCTTAGTAGTGACCATGAACTCCTATAGCTTATGAAAAACTCCATGAGATAGAAATACCCATCTTAATTACCAAACAACTTTTTTAGTTCTGAAAATTAGTTTATATACATATAGGGTGAGCATAAAATGTATACTCAGTAGGATCCTCCCTGAAAAATATTGTGTAAAATGTGAAAGAAACAGACTAAAGAATAGTAAATAAGCAAATGAAACCAACTCATCACATATGAAGGTAAAAATATTTTTTCCTTCCTCACCATGGATTTCTCATCAAGTAACACATAAAATTAAACCATTCTATATCAAATCATACATAAAAATAAAGGTACCTCGCTTCATCTTCCCCATTAGTTTTTCACTATTAAGACTGAATAGATCATGTCATGTTCTCATCCCTTCCAAAATCATCATAAACTATGTGAAATAATATCATGGTCATTATATATCCCATTCATATTGACTCAAACTCATCATAATTATATCATATGTTGCTAACTAGGAGTTCAGAAGCCACCATAGCTCGTCTGTCATGAATTATACCTCAAGTCATCATAGGACATTCATGTACAATCATGGGAAGCTATATCCACCATGAATTAATATAAGTATGTGTTATAATATCAAGCTGTTATATCTTACACATAAATGTATATTAATACCGAGAGTTGTCATAGCCCTAGTGAGACCATACCATATCCCTTAAGTCATCACAAACCAGGTATGCCGATATAATAATACTATAGCTAAAGGGGGAGTGGGGGAGAGGTATTAGTCATACATTCATTCCCCCTCTAACCTAGATGTTAGTGAAAACACCCCCAAAAACATTTGGGTTTCAGTTGACCTATTGGGACCACCTTGTGTATGAAGATTGTATTTATTGACAACAGTTATCAATACTAGTCAAAAAGAATAAGGAGATGAAGAACGACGAAAAAGTTAACAGAGATTGGCTGAAGTGAGGTTTCCTGGAGAATTTTTATGGAATCATAGCATTGGATTTCATACTTGATAAATTCTCCAAGAATATTAATTTAATTCAGACGATTTTTGAATTGATCTTATGTTCAAAGAACTTGTGTCAAAGGTGACACATTGTTTACAACAATGAAGAATGGTGAAGTATCATCTATCTGAGGGTGATTGAAGAAGAATGAGGATTTTAATAATACTATGAAATTATTCATGGTTTCATTAGAACCATAAAAGAGCTTACTTGAAGAAAATAATCATATGATTTTCATGAAGTAGATAATGATGGTTGAAGAAGATGAGAGAGTGTGGAAGGGCTTGTCATTCTACGATGGTCAAGAATTACACATTTCTTTGAAATAAGATGATCATTTCATTGTTTATAAAGTTCCAAATATATGTATCAAAGGTGATATATTTTCTAAAACATTTAAGGTGTTTGAATAAGCCTCAATCCTACACTTTTGGATGAAGAGAGATGATTGGAGTTCTTTGGAATTAACACTTCAAAAAGGAATTGAGGATTTAAAGTGAGGATGAAGAAGTAATTTGGAATTCATATACCAAAGATTATAATAATAAAGAAGGATGATTGTTGAAGATTAAGAGAAGACATTAAGTAGTCCATGGGCTTGGAACTATGAGAATGACCATAACAATGACATTTCTTTGTTGATCTGTATTTCAAAACTATCATAAGTTTGGAGAACTTGTGATGAAAACTTATGAAATATAGGCTGAGTTGAGAAGTGTTTTTTGAAAAGGAAATAAAGTGGTGTGAAAGTATAATTGGTGTGTAAGTGTGGCATGAAATTATATGTGGCATGCAAGTGTATGTTGAGCGCAATTCATATTTAAATATCAACACATCAAAATATGACAATGGAAAGAAAGTTTCACAAGTAAAAGAGTGGTGTGCATGTAGGAAGGGGCACCCAAGTATTAGTGGCACACAAGTGTATGTTTCACGCAAGTCATATTTCAACATCATCATATCAAAATATGACAAAGGAAAGAAGGTGGTGTGAAAGTGATGGAGTGGCATGCAAGTGATGGAGTGGCGCACAAGTGATGGAGTGACATGAAAGTAGAAGTGGCTTGCAAGTGTATGTGGCATGAAGTCACCAAAATGCCTATAAATAGATGACTAGCCTCCTCATTTTTTATGTTCAACACTTAAGAGAAAATTTGAGCTCTAATTGCGCAAGTAGTAGAAAGTTTCATACAATCCAAAGTGTCGCACAAGTTGGGAGTTATTCATAATGCATGCAAGAAGAAGTGGTGCGCAAGTTTTAAGAGGGGCACAAGCAAGGATTTGTGTGAACTAAGGGTGTTGTGTCTAAACCTAAAGTGGTGTGAATGTTGTGATTTGTGCACAATTTTGGCATGAAATTAGTTGGTGGCACACAATCAAGGAGGCGCGCAATATGGGTGGCGCGCAAGTAGGGACTGGAGCGCAAGATGTGAGTTGTTCTAGAAGTTATTACCTTCATCTAGTCAACTGTGATGATGCTAAGTTGAGATTGAATTCATTTATTTAACAATCAAAAAATAGAACTTGTGATTATATCAATAATAAGAAGAAGAGTTCAGTACAGTTGGTTTTTTACTGAAAGAGAAAGTGTGAAAAGAGTAGGTTTCAACAGGTCTAAACATGTGGAAGATTCTTTTGGTTATTCAAACTCTTTTAATAGAGAGAAGACTATCTTCATAGTTAGTATAAATAACCAGCTTGAGGCTGCAAGAGACTGTCTACACTAGCACTATAAATAACCAGTGATTTTAAGGGTATACCCTACTCGTTTCAAGTTAGAAGAGGATTGTTTCCCTTCCCCCCTCCAAGTGTAGGAAAAACACTGGGAAGCGATTATTTCCTTCCCTCCTCCAAGTGTAGGGATCCACACTAAATATAGTATTGTTTTCCTAGCCAACCCACTATAATGGTTACTACATTATAGTGGAGAATCTGTGCACTGGTCATTACCATACACGACAAGGACATAGCTTCTCTTATTGAGTGGTGAACCTTGTAAAAATATTATGTACATATTTTTACTGCTTTCAAATTATTTCATAAAATAGTAAAAATAGAATAAGAGAATCAAGATCCTAACAATTCAAGAGGTACAAGGATAAAAAGTTTAAATTGGTTTAAAAAGTCTCCAACATTGATTCACCACCCCTCTCAGTGTTAGTCATATGCCAAATTGGTCCTCTCGATTGGTATCAGAGGTAGGTTCACCACTATTGGATTCCCTACATTGAAGATATTATATTTTTAATACTTAAGATTATTTCCTGAGTCAATAATGAAGTGAAGTTTTTATGAAGATTTAGTTATCTCTGAGAAGAATTATTAATCTACCAAAACCATGATGAACAAGAAAAAGGAGAAGAGAAAGATAAAGAAGAAGTCCCTCTTATCTAAATAATAGGAAGTATTTATATCTTCATGCCTTTCTGACAATGATGACATATAAGACATGGAAATTAATGAGATGGTGGATCATGTTTTCACCAAGAATATGTACAACCTTCCTACCTATAGTGATCAGAAGATATTTTTTAGTACATTTAAAAACTATTCTCATGATGAAAATTCTAGCACAAGCAGTGATGATCAATCTAAAATATATCAAGAATTATTAGTTGAAATATTAAGATATATTCTATATGATATCCATGAAGAAATTTCATACCTTGTTTGTGGAGTATTCCAATGTATGCAGGAAGATGTCACCCAACTTGAATAAGAAACTGATGTTTTGGAGAAGGGCTTGCAAGCAAAAATTGTTGAATGTCTAAAGCACTCCAGATAGGTTGGAGAGTTTGAAGCAACAAAGAGTAAATTTTAAATAATTTCCTCAAAATGGCTCAAATAATTTTAAGAGAAAGGGGGAGTCAATAAGACTCTGGAAGAGAATATCCATGCACTTGAAGATGAGCTGAAAAGGAGAACTAAAGTCAAAAAGTTATATCTAGAAGAAAATTTCAAAAAGATCAAGGAACTTGTCTCTTTGATAGAAAAAAAAATCATGAAGAGGAAGTTGAAAGATTGAAGAATTATTGTAAAGATGAGATGAATATTATTTAAGACTAAAAAGTCATCCTCAATATGAGATGTCTAGAGTTGGAAGCTTAGTTGACCAATCTTGAGAAGACACATATTGAGTCTCCACAAAAGAAGGAAACAATTGTTGTTAGTACTCAATTATCACTAGAGGATCCTACTATCAAAATACCTTAAACATGTGATAATAAGATCATGTCCTCACTCATTGATCTATCATAATAATCTGAGAAAGTTAAGGTACCATCCATGCCAACATGTACTATTGTTTTTAAAAATGTTTCTATAAAAAGTATAGATTGGAAGAAAAACTCTAAACAAGTATGGATGAGGAAAGGTGATGAGATTCCTACCACCATGGATAGGGTGGATAGGAAGAAGAATATGGAAGATGGTTCCCCAGATAGATCACTAAACATCAAGAATAATTCTCATCAATCTAATATAGAAGATATCAAGAAGTCAAGATTTATGGGTCAATGCTGGTGCTGCAACAGATCTGGGAATTGTGCACTAGATTGTTGGTACAATCCCTTAAGTTTAAGATCACAGATAAATACCATATTAAGGGGGATAAAGATAGAAAATAAGAAGCAACATCCACATATCCATAAGCATCTATATGCTACAAACAGATTTGGAATTCTGAACAACATCTGTGATGTATGCAATGGGATTTATCGTAAGAATGGTGATTTCTTATCTCAGAATGTATTCAAATCTAATAAGAATAGAAGACCACAGAAGTTGGTTATGAATAAAGAATCTATCTTGGGAATTAATCAGAATTATGTTGCAAAAGAAAATTATCCCAATAATATTACAAGTAGGAAAACTCAAAAGTACTTGGATTATAAATCCAAGAAGTTAATGGGTGGTGCATCAAAAAGAACATTCAAGAAGGATGACACTCTGAAGAAGCTATGTGGGAATTACAAACATGCTTCCACAGTTCCTAAATACATATTGGTTATCTGGCCTAAATATTTGGAGATAATAAGAAAGGATAAAGATACACAAGCTAAGGCTATTAAAAAATTAATAAGAAGATTCCACGTGATGAAGAAAAGGTGAATAAGAGGTTTCAAACAAAATGCAACTCTCATGTTTAGGAAGTTTTGTGTGTGAGGTGCAATAAGGATGGTCACACTGTAAAAAATTGCATTGAAATTATTCTAGTCTAAGAATAATTTATCAAAAGGATAAAAATTAAACCAAGAGATCCTAATTCTTGTAAATCTCTTAAAGAAAGAATATCCACACACAATAAAAATGGAAGAAGTATTGATATCCACACAACCACAGTCAGAATTGAAGATTATATGTGAAAGTGTGAGTAGTAGAGAAAATGGAGTATCTTGGTTGAGAAAATCATCCCATCCTTCCTGCTCACATTGAAGAAGCAAGGAGAATCCACCTTATTCCCTTAAATCATTTTGTATTGTATTTTTTCTAATAATACAAGGAATTGAAGCTGAAGCAAGATCTCGGGGGGAGAACCTGAGAAGTAGTGATTGATATCAACTCTTGACAGCAAAGCTGAAGAGGTTTTCATCTGTGGAAGATTCATTAATTGATATTCATATATTACTATGATGAGGGATCACCATTGATAAATATGATAAGGAGTGTTCCCTTTATGGGGAGACATATGAAGAAGCTTCCAGAGTTATTATTTCAATCAATATCAACTTTAGTAGGAATCAAATTCAATTACTCTGGAAATTTCTTGAATAGCATGTCATTGGAAAAGGTATTTCATTTCTTAATCTCTCATCCTTGGTTACTCAAAATAAATATATTTTTACAAAGGGAGGGTAACTAAGTCAATCAGTGACATAAGAATAATGAAAGTGCCCCAAGGCCACTTATCCTGCCAATTGCACTTTAATGTTCTTGATTTGTTTGTTGAAGTGAGTATAGGAATTTTAGGTTGATTATTTCCTATCACATTCAATATCTTCAGCCTATAATTAAAGTGGAAAACCCTTGAATACAAGTGTATGAGATCTTATCTCAGGAGGTATCATGATCATTGGATAATGGACAACTATGTTGTATAAATCAAATCCTCTTGTTTTCTACATCGATATTTGATCAAGTAGACTTTGAGTGAAATGATTGATGGCACACTGCTTAAGTAAGGACTGATACCCTCTCTACCATGAACTTTGTATTTCTTATCAATAAGGGGAGAGAAAGTTAAATTAATGTTTGAAAATTAAAGGGTAGATAGAAGATTCTCATTCTGACATTGAAACATTCATTTGAGGAGACTTTAAGGTATTGACAACAAAAAACAAAGGGGGATATTGTTGGGACCACCTTGTGTATGAATATTGTATTTGTTGTTAACAGTTATCAATACTGGTCAAAATGAATAAGGAAATGAAGAAGTACTAAAACTTTAATAGATATTGGCTGAAGTGAGGTTTCATGGAGAATTACTAAGGAATCATAGCATTTGATGTCATACTTTAGAAATTCTCCAAGAAGATAAATTTAATACAGACAATTGTTGAACTGATCCTAAGTTCAAAGAACCTGATTCAAAGGCGACATGTTGTTTACAACAATGAAGAATGGTGATGTATCATCCATCTGAGGATAATTGAAGAATAATGAGTATTTGAATAAGACCATGAAATGCTTTACAGTTTCATGAGAACCGTGAAAGAGCATACTTGAAGAAAAGAATCATATTATTTTCATGAAGTAGAAAATGATGGTTGAATATGAAGAGAGAGTTTGGAAGGCCTTGGAATTCTATGATGGTCATGCATTACACATTTCCTTGAAATCCAATGATCATTCCACTGTTCTTAAAGTTCCAAATACATGTATCAAAGGTGATACATTTTCTACAACATTGAAGGTGTTTAAATAAGCCTCAATCCGCCACTTTTGTATGAAGAGAGATGGTTGGAGTTCTTTGGGATTAACACTCCAAAAATGAATTAAGGATTTTAAGTGAGGATGAAGAAGTAATTTGGAATTCTTATTCCAAAGAGTATAATAAGAAATAAGGATGATTGTTGAAGATGAAGAGAAGACATTAAGTAGTTTATGGGCTCAGAACTATGAGAATGGACATAACTATTAATACACTTTGTTGATCTATATTTAACAAATATCATAAGTTTGGAGAACTTTTGATGCAAGCCTTATGAAAGATAGGGGGAGTTGAGAAGTGTTTTTGGAAAAGGAAAGAAAGTTGCACACAAGTATAAGTGGTGCGCAAGTGTGGCGTGCAAGTATATGTGGCGCGCAAGTGTATGTTGCGTGAAATTCATATTTTAAGATCAACACATAAAAATATGACAATGGAAAGAAAGTGGCATGCAGGTTCAAGTGCGGCGTGCAAGTAGGAAGGGGCATTCAAGTATCAGTGGCGCACAAGTGTATGTCGCGCGCAAGTCATATTTCAACATCATCATACCAAAATATGACAAAGGAAAGAAAGAGGCACTCAAGTGATAGAGCGGCATGAAAGTGATGGAGCAGCATGCAAGTGATGGAGTGGTGTGAAAGTAGAAGTGGCACGCAAGTGTATGTGGCACGCAAGTCACCAAAATGACTATAAATAGATGACTATCCTCCTCATTTTTATAAGCTCAATACTTAAGAGAAAATTTGAGCTCTAATCGCGCAAGTAGTAGAAAGTGGCATACAAGATTAATTGTTGTGAAAGTTGGGAGTTATTCATAAGGCACGCAAGTAGAGTGGCGTACAAGTAGGGAGGTGCGCAAGCAAAGTGGCAAGCATACGGAGTGGTGAGTAAGCATATTGGCATGAAAGAAGAAGTGGTGCGCAAGTTGTAAGAGGCATGCAACTAGGGATTTGTGTAAAACAAGGGTGTTGTGTCTAAACTTGAAGTGACGCGCAAGTTGTGAGTTGTGCCCAATTGTGGCATGCAAGTAGTTGGTGGCACGCAAGCAGGGAGGCACGCAAGCAGGGTGGTGCGCAAGTAGGGACTGGCATGCAAGCTTTGAGTTATGCTAGAAGTTCTTACCATCTTCTGGTAAACTGTGATGATGTTAAGTTGAGTTGGACTTCATTGATTTAACAATCACAAAGAGAAATTTTTATTCTAGCAAGAAGAAGAAGAAGAGTTCAGTGCAGTTGGTTTTGCACTGAAAGAGAAAGTGTGAAAATAGCCGGTTTCAGTGTAGCTAGTTTTGCATTGAAGAAGTAGAAGAAGAAGAGTGTGCAGCTTACAAGTTTGCTTCATAGAAAGAATAAGTTGGTTTCTTTCATGCTTCTAAGTAAGTAACAAGGATAAGAAGACGGTTGTGGAAGAACAAAGTAGCACTGTATCATCCAACAGGTCTCAATAGGTGGAAGATTATTTTGGTGTTGAAAACTCTTTTAATAGAGAGAATATTGTCTTCAGAGGCAGTATAAAGAACCAGCTAGTGGCTTCAATAGACTGTATACAATATTAGTATAAATAACCAGTGAGTGTAAGGGTATATCCTACTCATTGCAGGTTGGAAGAGGATTGTTTCCCTTCCCCACTCTGAGTGTAGGGAAAAAATTAGGAAGCGATTATTTCCTTCCCTCCTCCAAGTGTAGGGAGCCACATTGGCTATAGGATTTTTTCCATGGACAACCCATTGTAACAATTACTACATTATAGTGGAGAATATGTGCATTGGTCATTACCATACATGGCAAGGACGTAGTTGATCTTATTGAGTGGTGAACCCTGTAAAAATATTGTGTGCATATTTTTACTACTTTTATATTATTGCATGCAATAGTGCAAATAGAATAAGAGAATTGAGATCCTAACAGGTCAAGAGGTACAGGGATAAAAAATTGAAATTGGTTTAAAAAGTCCCCAACACTGATTCACCCCCACTCTCAGTGTTAGGCATATCCCAAACTAGTCCTCTCATGACCTACCGAATTAGGTGGTGAAGCATATGAAATAAAAAAATATAAAATGTATATCAAACAACAACACTAAGGGAAATTACTTAGCCATAAACTCAACTCCATATATCATAAACTAGGACACCTAGTTGTCATTGTTATAACCTAGGGGACTAAAGCTCATAGAATAGCATAGGCTTCAATGTTCAATATTAATTAATTAATATCCATAAATTAATAAATATTAATTTTATATTCATTCCTAATATTTATACATTAATCTTATAATTTAGGTACCTTCAACACCATATTCTTGCTTATTATCAAGTATATCATCATCATCTATGATAATCAAGAACCATAGCCATTATTTTATTAATTAATTTCCATTTCGTAATTCTAAGAACTCTAGGACTCATCCTAAGCTACTATAAGGAGAATAAACTTGTGGTGCATAGAATCATACTAAGTTTGATGTTTGGGAACTATAATAATCAAGATCCAACCAAAATACCATTTAAATTAATCACCAAGTAACAACAAATCAAGAAATACCATCTCTCAATCTTATTATGACTGCCTCGGTGTTATCCCTGGCACTATTACGCATAACATAATCAATCTCACCATCAATATCATCCTTATTGCTATAGTTGTGGGAATCCTATCCCATTTATTGCCAATATCCTGACTATTCCAGGTTCATAATCAATCATAAAAAGGATCTAATCATCATAGATCATATATACGTGGAAATAAATAATTTTCAGAGCATAATCTTAAGGGGGAAAATAAGGTCATGGAACCAAGTCATTAAAATCTTATCATGGGGTTTTATTCTGCCTACCCCAACCCCTCTTTGCTGACCAAAAACTAAAGCACCTTGTAAATATTATTTCTTTAGAGTATAATACTATAAGGGATGAGCCTAAAACATCCATCGGCCTCATGCTAACTACTGATGAATGTTGAGGACCCTCGCTTCTGATGGCCACGACCTCCATTGGAATAACAAAACATGTCTGATCTGAAGGAAGGGGTATGAGTGTAAAAACCAGGGTAATGTGATGATAAATAATTTTCATCTATTATTAATATTCATTAATAAAAATTTATATATTTATATTAATTATAATCAAATTTGGTAATTTTTTAGTCAAAATGGAAAAGGCTTTATTTCTAACCAAATATGGCTTTCATGCATTGTATGATTTTATTTAAATGATTAATTTCAAAATAATATAATTTTAATTTGAAAAAATTAACTTCATTTTTAAATTCATCATGTCAAAATTATTTTAGGATATATTTTTTATAATTTTCCTAAAAAAATTTATTTTTTGATAAATAGTGAAAAATACTGATTTTTATTGGAAACTGTATTTTATTTTCAAGTATTTACAAAGTAATAATATATTTTGGATTGGTTTTAAAATTTAATTATTTAGTTTTGATTAAAAATAATTCAATAAATATTATTTTAATAAAAAATACTTGAATTTAGTATAAACATGTTTTTATACTTAAAAGGGTAGTTTTCTGAAAAATTGTTTTCCCATTATAATATAATAAATTAAGTATTATTAATATAATTAAATTTTATTATTTTAATTTTATAACCATTATTTACCTTTCCCCTTCCTCAAAAAAAAATGAGAATGATATTTGTGTGTATGTGTGGAATACCGCCTCCATGAAGCGATGTATTTAATTTTTTCATAACCTCCTTACATGGATGGTTATAAAAGGGTATTTAATGAATAAATGGTATATTTATAACATTTTTATGGTTCTGAAAATATAAACTATTTTCAAAATTTCTCTTATTCTATGAAAAAAAAACATCATCTATGTGTATGTGCGGACTACCGCCTCCATGGAACAATGTAGTTATTTTTTCATCACCGCCCTACTTTGATGATTATAAGAATTTATATAATGGATTAAAATGAATTTTATGAAATTTTTTAGTTTCAATAAATGTTATATTAATATTTTTCATGTTATTAACATGCCAACTTTTATTGGTCAAAATTTACTGAAACAAGCTCGTCACTAATTCCATATTTATGAATCTTGACTAAAATTATCTTGAAATGAAAGTTGAGATTTATAAATCATAACAAAGAATATATTACAGTACCTTGTATAATATATTAATGATTAACTTGGTATCAATAAATGATAATTTACATTATCACATTAAATCATGCATGAAGCAATCAAAATCAATAACATCTAATGATGAAATAAAATATAATTAACTAATAAATGAATAATAGATTATGATAATTAAAGAGTGGAAATGGTAATAGACATTAATAAGGTTATAAAATAAGTTATTGATATATTTATTTTTATTATATAGTAGGGTAAATTGATTTCATGGATTTGGAGGGTAAATGTAAGGATTTCATCTCCAATTTCTTTTTCTTTGAGACATGTTTTATATTATTCACCTATTTTTGTTTATATGGTGTATATAATGAACCTTTAAAATATTATATCATGATTATATATTTATTCATGGTATTTAAAATTTCATTTCAATTTTTCTCTTTTAAATAGGTTTTGAATCAAATATTATTAAAGTTTTAGGGTTATTTCTTAACTGAATATCCATTTATTGAGTTATAATGATTATTTTTCAACATTATTATTATATTTTTAGTAAATTATACCCTATGATTGTATTATGAGGAATTACCTATTTTTTCTAGGAATTTATATTTATATATTATAAAATCCTATTAAAATGATTCTTACTTTAAAAATATGATGTTTGTAAGGGGTTTCTCATCTCTATTTTTTCCTTGATATTTATGTCATATCCACCGCTTGTTTTATTTTATGTGGAGTACTTAATAACCAATGGATTTTCTTATATTTTTTAATTATTTTTTCATAGATTTTATAATATTTTCATGAATCCCATTAAAGTTACCTTTGTTTTTTTATGTAAATTTCATTATGAAAAGGTGATGATATGGGTGATGGACTGAAATCTCCATCCAATGAATGTCATGAAGATGTTACCCATGTACTTGGGAAATAGAATAAATGAGTCGGATACCCTTGATTGCCAAGATTGATAGATTAAAATTACATGGTTAATGGAATAAATGAGTACTCCACACTTTAATACCAAGCTGGATAGATTCAAGTGGGCATCCCATAACATAAGACGGTTGTTTTATCTAGTTTGTATAGATATGAAAAGTGTTCCATAAGTGGAAGAAGCACTATCAACCTCATTGAAAGGAAGTTTAAGTGGTGAAGAATTTGGATACTAAATTAAAAAGGTGATATCTTTTTAAGTTATGGGTATCCAGTGGAATTTTAATTCAAATCATTAAGGAGATCTAGTTTAAATTAAAGAATTCATTCAAGGAGAACAATGCATGTTAGCTACTAGATTAAGTGTTATAAAACTCCTAGATAAAGGTTGATGTGAATAGATATGGATCAAGATTTATTTAATAAGAGGTTCACTTGAGTTGGTATATGTATTCATTAAAATACTCTATTATGAGTATTCTATATGCTGAAACTCCTTGAAAATGAGTTTAAAGAAGTTTGGAATTATTTCAATAGTTATAACTATATTTAGAAGATATTTTGAGATTATTTTAATATTTTAGAGAATACCTATTGAAAAGATAATTTTTTTAATCTATCTATATAAATTTGAATTTTTTATTTCATTAAAAAATGGATAAGTCTTGAGAATAAGGCTTTCCCTACTGTGATCATAAAGTATCTTCCAAACATAAGTCTTCAGGTGTATAATATAAGACTTTGAAGCAGTCATAAGTATTTGAGTTCCATCATATGTCTCTATTAATCATAATTCTTTATTGATTGTTTGAATTCAATATAAATATTCCCTACTCATCTTAAAGATTTTTATTCTATTGAAAATTAATAAAGACATGATCTTAAGGTGTCTTATACTGATCTTAAGTCTTTAAAGTCCCTAGCGTAAATATTTGGCTGAGAATAAAGCTTCAACAATTAGAAAAATTTTAAAAAATAATCTATATGAAAATGAATTATTAGAAGAATAATTTAATCCTTCATCATAAGGTTTTTGAAACATAAGACTTTGTAGTCCCTAATGTAAGACTTCAATACTTGGATAAAGTTTGAAGTTGATTCTGGATGAAAAAATCAAGTTTCTATATTTTGAATCTGATGAAGATGAAAAAATGAGATGATGTGTGACTTATTCTATCATGGTATAAATATAATAAACACATGTATTGGTGTGTGATCCAAGTATGAGAATAAGGAGAATCTGATCTTCATCTATAGAAAAGGAATATCAAAGAACATGAAAATTTGAGTTTATAAAATTTGTGAATTCTAAAGAATGTGAAATATTATGATACTAATATTGTGATTTTCTGTTAAAAACATCATTAAGATTAATAAATACAAAATCCAAGCTTTTTAGGAGAATAAAATGAGGAGTTCCACTGCTTGTATTAATTAAGAATAAAATGACTTTATCAGGTTTTCAAGAAGAGTGTAGACAAAGAGCCATTGAGGCTTGAGTTTTTATTTAGCATAGCATGCATTATATTTATCTAAGGTTTTTAAAGTGTTCAATAGGAATAAAAATGGAAGCATCACAATTTACCCAAGACAGGAATATTGAGAAATAAGTTGAGATACTATTATGTATATATCCAAAGAATATAGGTTGTATTGTTTTTCATGAAAATTTTCACACTTCAATATGAGTTACAAGGTATAAAAATATTTTTTATATATTTTTTTATAGTTGTGAGGATTGAAAATTATATTTTAGTAGAGATATTTTTATAATAATAAGTCACACCTGGAGAATAATAAAAGGATATTTTATTCAGTCGTGATTTAAAATGAGAAGCATTTAATGAGGGTATTATTTGAATACTCATTGGGTTGAAAAGGTATGCATATGAAATCCTTAAAACCCAAATTGGGTAATTTATAATGGTTGTTTTTCTAGATAGATACTTTTATAACACCCTTATATTATAAAAAATATATTATCTTTAATAGAGTATACAGCACGCAACACCGAGCTTAAACAAACCATGAAATATTATTATTTAAATGTTATAGTTATAACCTAGACGTTAGATTGGTAGGTGTGAATAGGATTAATAGAATTATGAAATATATATATATATACAGTTCCAACTCAATAAAAATTTATTTATTAATGCATAGAAAATAAGAACTAAATTTTTTAGTAAAGTTGTTTTATGCTTCAAAAATATGTTTTCTTCAAAAATAGTTTTTGTTAATTTTTATAAGCGAATATTATAATTAATTTCTATAAATTTTTGAAATATTATTTGATTAAAATGATTTTATATTTTAAATAATCATAAAAAATTTATCTTAAGGTGAAATTTTGGGTTTTTTATGAAAATATTGATTTTTCAGTGAACAGGGAAAACTATTGATATTTATAAAACTATCATTTCTTTTCACTAAAATATACCATTGTGATTTTAATTTAATCTCAAAGTAACATGATAATTATTTATTTATATAAAATATAATTAATTATATTTGAATCATCATTATACCATATTTTGGTATAAGTTCTTTTTTAGGATTAAAACGCATTTTTCTAAAAATTATTTTTAGTTTTACTTTTTATTTTAATCATGAATTAATTTCTTCCACTTATAGATTTCATATTTTTAATTAGGATTTACAAAAATTTTAAATACAACACTTTTATTTTAATGCATTTTGAATAGTAATCATGATAAAATTTATCATATCAGTAAAGGGTAAAATATGGTAAACAAGGTTAAAACTATAGGTTAAAACAATAAAGTAACTCTAAAACTTTCCTTTATCCTATTTTATGAGTGGTTTTAGACCAAATTGATTCTTAAGGAGTTAGATAATTTATTTTTAATCATTAATTTGAAATTAGGAACCCAAGATTGACTTTTATAAATATAAGTTATATTTTATTCAAATTAAAATATATTTTTGGGTATTTACATTTAATGGAATGGTTGGAAGATTAAATTTAGTTTTATCTATATAAAAATTTATAAAAACCTTAATTTTTTATTATTTAACTAAAAAATTTATGTAAATTAATTTACTACTTCATTTCAAGTTGAAATTATTTTTACTCTAAAATCAGGTATTTTATTAAAAACATTTTTTCATGCATTTTGTGTTCTTATATTAAAATTAATTTATAAAATATATAGAGATTGAATCTAAAAAATGGATTCAAAATTTAGAATCATAATTTCCAAAAAAAATATAAGGCCCCTTTTATTTTTGTTCATATAATTAATTTATCATGGTAAAAAGTTAAGTTATCACATTTAAGGTTAAAATGAGTTTAAAGTGGTTTAACTTGGAGATAAGGATTAAAATATATCCAAAACTAGTATAAATATGATTGGATGGGTTTATTTTGACCCCATAACACCTTTTATTTGAAATTTGAGTGACTGTGTTCCAATATACATGATTATAATATATATATTATTTAATGTTTTTGAGAAATTACAAGAATACACTTCCCCTCACTTATAAAAGGGCACATCCTATCCTCTCTTCCAAACACCATTTGATCACTATATATTATATAATACCAACCCAAATACCTTCTTAACATTCTTATTCGCATTTTTTTTAGTCTTGTTTTTTGTAATAATATCAACCGTAGAGGGATTAAGGTGTAAATCAAAGGAGGTTTTCTGAAGAAGAGCTATAACTTTTAACAAAATGTTTGAGTTTTATTTATTCTTATGCATCCTTAAAATATTATTCAAACATTATGAAATAATAACACCATTATAATCCAAATAATGATATTTTTTATGTTAATTTAATAACCTATATACATCCCCTTCTTCCATCAAATGGTAAATGGATCCATCATTCGTGTGTATGGCGGACTACCGCCTCACAAACTGATGAAATTCATTTTCCATAACCACCTCTCACAAATGGTTATAATGATGAATTTAATGTATATATATAATATTAATGATATAATTATCATTATTTAAAGATAATATATCATAATTTTCTTACCATTCCATCCATTAAAAAAAAGATAACGTCTTTTGCGCGTAGATGTGGATAAACACCTCCACAGAGTGATGTGATTCATTTTTCATCACTGCATCACATGGATAGTATATATAAATTATTTAAATGAGTAATATGATAGTTATGTTATAATAATAATTATATAAAGATAAAATAATACTTATCTTATTTCTATCATGTTCTTTGAAAAATGAAAGTGTTACTCATGCGTACGTACGACCTACTGTATCCATTATTGTAACATAGTTAATTTTTCATAACCATATTTCATAGTCAGTTTTAAATTTATAATTAATGTATAAAAATAATAATTATATAATTATTTTTAATCTATATATTATGGAACAATGACCCCTTTTCCCACATTCAACACACCAAAGTCGTTTGGAAATTATGAACTGAACATCCTCAAAATGCCTAATGTGGACTTAACCGGTTAACTAATTATATATGTCATTGAAATAAATGAAATAAATGGTTTGATGATAAATTAATAAAGATACAAATGGTTATTAAAAAATTAAACAACTAATATAATTTTTTACACAATAGTTAAAGTACATACATGGAAATCCTAGACTTGAGGTAAGAGATTTCATCTCAATTTCTTTTCATTGAGGAATATTTTAATGTTATGAACCTAATTTTTTTATATGGTGTATATAATAAAATTTTAACTGTTATATCATAAATATTTCATAATTCATGGTATTTTAAGTTTCAATTAAAATAAATTTATCCAAGGTTGTTTTATTTTAAAGTAACCAAGTGGTAAGAAGTTTTTTAAATCAATTTCTATTCATTAGGTTTTACTTCTACTTAATTAAATTTGGTATTCCATGATTATGTGTGAAATGATCTCTAAATGTTTTTATTTTGTATTTAAAACTGTTTTATGTGGATTTAAATATGTGAACATAATAACTTCATGGATTAATTAACACTTGAAAATCTATGATCTTTATAAGGGGTTTCTTTGTCTCGATCGCATTTTCTTGAGATATGTTTCATGTTGTGCACCGTGATTTCATTATACGGTGTACTTACTACATCATGAATGAATTTTGACACATTAATTCATCTAATTCATGGGATATATAGATCTATATCATATTATTTGGTTTACATGTTTAGTTTCCATTCACTCCATTAATGATTAAAAAAACATAAATAATGTTTTTTATAAGTGATACTAATCTTATATATTCTTTTAGATCAGAAATATATCTCTTCCATATACATGTGTTCCAAAATGTTTTTAAGAATTTTATTTTCTAAAAATAAATTATTTCATAAATTTATTTTACATAATAATTGAACTTCTTTTAAATGGTTTTAAAATGAAAATTTTTAACACTTTCTACATGGGTTGCTTTTGACTCTCTTTACAAAATATTTGAAAAGAATGTTTATTTTTAACATTTATGGCCGGAAATGATTTTCCCATCATTATGGCCATTATTTTATTTTAAGATTAATTTATAATTTTCCATTATTATTTTCAAATAAAATAGTTTTCCAAATATTTTTTATTTTTTTATAAAATATTACCCAATGAAGGATTTTTCCCCTATTTTCAAAGAAATGTTTTAAATGTTATTTTAAAGTTATCTTCATCTATGTCAACATACTTTAATGATTCTTATTATTCATTGAGAGAGCGGTTGTCGAATTTCTCAATAGAAATCATATCATGATTCGCTTCGAATCAGAGGCGGATCTTATTATGGCATGGTCCAGGGCACCGCGCAGCTTCAACAGATTTCACTTCTTTCTCCTATGGTGGTTGTTCAATTTGCATATGAATCGTTATTATCATACTGCGGTAGTTTGGGTAAGTCTTCCAAACCTCCCTTTACCATTTCAGAATCCTTCGGTGATTCGTATGATAGGAAACCTTGTAGGAAGATTCATGTGTTTTGATAGTCACACAGAGGTCATGTGCCACCCAGTGAATCCTAGGATTTGTATTTAAGTGGATGCTTCTTGGTTTCCCTATGATTATGTATGGATTACTATTGGATAAGATTATAGGTGGAAGCAGCAGGTGATTTATGAGAACTGGATTGATTTTTGTCCATCTTGAAAGCGTTTGGTCCATTATTTGGAAGCTTACCGGAGGAGATTCAATGCTCCATCGATGGATTTTAACTGCAAGGGGAAGTAGGTTGTGGCAAGGAAAGGGGAGGATACACCAGGTGAGAGTCTGGAGGTCGCTGAGCAAACTGGTCTGGCCATGGAGGCTGCGGGGTCCAAAACTAGGGGAGTTCTTCAGACGAGTGACCTCCAGAAGGACGCTCACAAGGTGGCGACTATGGATGGTCTCATTTCTGAAGCTTCAATAGATATGACAACGCAAGTAAACTCGATGGTGGAAGAGGTTTTCAACAGGATACGGCAGGATTTGGTGGGCTCTTCTATTTCCTCGTCTCGGAAGCAGTCTGGTTCGGGTTCTAAAGAGCAGTTTTTGGAGCAGAACTTGGAGAATGGGAACATGGTGAAGGTACAGAATGTGGAGAGACAGAGGGATACATTGGGCATGACCAGTCCAAGTAGTGTTGGGGGTCCTAAAGGGTTAGACCCCTCGGCAAGACCCTTCCTCACCCTGACTAACAGATTCGAAGGCCTTTTGAAAGACGGTTTTGAAGGAGGCTTGGAGTCTGGTCCTATGCCCAGTGGTTTTGAAAGGGCTAGTGCAGGATGGCATGATACAGGAAGGTTGAGGAATGAGGATGTATCTATACCAGTGGAGAGGAAACTATATCGGTTGGGTATCTTGCATCAATTGATAATAACACTCCGGTTACTAGGAGGGGGAATCTTTTGGATTGTGAGGTTAATGGACAGAGGAGTAAAGGAAAAAATGATTCTAAGGGAAATAAGGAAAATTTCAGTGGTCCAGCCATCCTATCATACAGTGATATTGTGAAAAGTGGGACTGGAAGGCTGACTGAGTGTGAAGGAACTCTTTCTGTTACTCCAAGAAGACGAACAAGGAAATACTACTCTTACCTTCCGCGACCGATGTGTACCAGATCATCCATTAAACAGGACAAAGGTGTGATTCTGACCTTCAAAAAAGACAGCTTGATCAAACAACCTTTCTCATTACAACCTTTAATGGATCAGACAGAGAAATTTGAGCAAAGAAATTACTTCTTGAGGTGGCATAAATCGGCCTCTGAGTGGGAATCGGCTACAGCAGAAGGGGAGTCCTGTGTGGGATGTGGAGATGACTACAGGTATTATGATATTTACTTCTGTGATGTGTTGGTTGGTTTGTGGTTTTTTCTAAGTTTGTTTATTGTGTGGATGTTTCCAGTTGTGATCTATTTTGTGTTAAGGTTTGTACGGTTTATCACTTTTCCTAAAAGTGTTTAGAAATAAAAAATTAAATTTCAGTCAGTCATTGATAATATAATATTATGATTTTGTCCATCTTCTTTCTCTGGATAGGTTATGGTGACTGTTTTAAAGAGATTTTCATGAAACTTGTTTCTTTACCATTTTTTAACCAAGCTATGAAGTAATGATGGTTGTTTTCAAGGGTTTTAGTTAAAAAGTGAAAGATTATAAATTATATATACATGAATGGCACTTACACGTTATTTATTATAAATAGGTGATACTTATATGGCTTATATGAATAGGTAATCCCAATATAGCTTATATAAACATGCAAGACTGATATAGCTCTCTAATTCATTGGTTAATGTTCATTGTCTTCAAAGGAAAGAATGAGGGAGTTAAACAGGGTGGTTTATCCTATTTATTTAACTAGGATCTAGTTATTTATTAAATTAGTAAAAATAATTTATCAAAATAATGTTCCAAGATACCAACACATTTTCTTTATACTTGTTTTAAATTTTTAATTTTTTCATTGATCAATATTGAAATCACATGTGTAAGAACCCGAGCATATGAGCCTCAACCAAGTTGGTGAGGTATCCTTAAGTGCGTCCACAAGACCCAGGTTCAAAACCAGGTAGAGGCATATTTCCGAGGGTACTGTAGTAGTACTATAGCAGGTACTGTAGCAATACTGTAGCAGCATTGTACATTTGTGTGGGTACTGTAGCAGAACTGTACACTATACAGGCACTGTAGCAGGTCGTACATTGTGCAGTACTGTATCAGGCACTGTAGCAGTACAGTAGCACGTAATGTTCGGTACTATAGCAGTTGGAACTATTCACCTTGGTCCACCGGTTTGGGCATGGAGTCCTTAAGGCTTTCGGGCCACCGAGGCCTTTGGGTAAGTAGGGCTTTCGGGCCACCTTTAAGGCCCTCGGGCCACCTCAAGGCCTTCGGGCCACATACAGTTTCCCCAGACACACTACAAAAAAGGAGCAGCCCCAGAAGAGGATTCAGAGTAGGTGCACTCACCATAGCAGAGCCAAATGGATTGTTAGAATGAGAGGGTATGGCTATGCCATCGGTACCAGCCTGTGCTTTCACGGGAAGCCTAGCTAGATGGTCATGCAAAGGTGGAGAGCTACTATCATGACGCAAATACTGGGGAGGGGCAGTTCCTTGTAGATATTCTGGTTGAATTCCCTAAGACCTTTGGGTCATGTAATCTTCTAAGCCTACGGGCCATGTAATCTCTGAGACTACGGTCCTTGTAAGGGCTCCCCCTCATCCCTTGAAAGGGGGGTTATCAAAAATCAATAAAAATGAATGAATGTGTAAGAACTTGAATCTTTTTTTTTTCAAGTATGAGTTTTATTTTCATGTTTTTTTTTGAGGAAAATGGGAAGAAGGAATGTTTTAGGAGTACACTCCATGCACTTTCTGGTACATGCCATGTACTCTGGCACCAAGTCTAGGCCATGTATGGCCGTGTCACAACCGCGTACACGACCATGTGATGATGTGCCAGGACTGCCTAAAGCGGGGCCTGATAAAGGCATATACATGTCGTGCACTTTTAAAGGACATGGAATGTAATTTTATTTTTAATTGGTTAAATGGACCAGGTTCTCATCTAATCAAAATAAACATCTTCTTTTGGCTTTGTCTCATCCAGGAGAGACTGGGAGCGATGATTCTTCTCTAAACCCCTGATCGATCATTCATTCTCTGAATCAACCATTTTCGATTGCATTGGAATCACCATGGTGAGTTCTTAATTCTTCTAGAGAATCATATCTTGATTTCTACTCTTTCATGAGATATCCTTGGTTGAGAGTTTTGTATTTTTTTTGTAGATATATGATGTTATAGGTCTAATCAAAGGATGATATTCAACAATATCAATCGTACAACACTGAGGTATGTGGTTTGTGTCTTTATGTAGTTTTTATTTGAGTTATATGTGAAAAATTTCCCTATAAACCAGTTCAGGGTATTGTGTGTTTAGGGATTTTAACCCTGTTGATGTCTATTATGCTTGTTTTCTTGAGTCAGGTCTCTTTTTTGTAAATAGGGTTATTTTTTCCATGCTATGGAGGTTTTTTCCATGTTTGATTTGATCTTGACCATTTGTTCTAGATTTTCCTATTAGGCTTCTTTCTTTCCATGCCTAGTGTTGTTAGGATGGAGTGATATTATCTGATATGTTGTGATATGCCTTGTAGCTATTTATCCAAGTAGTACTTTTATGTTTACTTTGGGTGCTGAATATCATTTGTTCACGATTTCTTACACAGGGCTATGGGAACCTGGTGTAGTTAGACTATAGGGGGAATGGATGCTAAGTGTTTCCCCAGATTTTCCATTATACTTTTAACATTGCGAGACCATAGGGGGTATGGACACGAGTTCTCCCTCATAGTGTCTGTAGTTCCACGTTACGAGACCACAGGGGGAATTGGACATTGAGTGCCTCCCCAAAGTGTCTGTAGGTCAATGATAAAATACCACAGGGGGAATTGATGGTGAGTTCTTCCTCAAAGAGTCTTTGTAAAGCTGAACTTGAGGGTTTGGACTGTGAGAACTTCCCAGAGGGTTTCTTGAGTTTTTTTGTTGTTTTTTTAATAAAAGGTAAATGAATGTAGTTGAAACTATAGGATTGTTTTCTTTTGAGTACTTCCTTGTTTATTACTTCATCTTTCATATTTCCTGCCATATATATTCACTAGTAGTTAGGAATAGATCATTAGGTGGTTTCCTACTAGGATTCGTCTCACACCCTATTTGGGTCATGATTTTGGGCCCAAACAGATTATATTTTAGCAGGGATAGATAAGGGAAAGTGTCCTTCTACTTTAGGTTGTTGATTGTTATAGAGCTGGAGAGCATGGAACCAAGTTGATCCTTGCAATGCTGCTAGAGTTATTTACTTGTTTTCCTGTGTACTTTGGTTTTGTACTGTATTTCAGTATTGTGACTTGTTTGGATGCTTTCCTAGACATATGTGACATGCATCAATTATATATGTGCTTCAGTTGTTTATCTACTTCCAGTATTCCATTGTTCACTATTTAATGTTATTATTACTACTTCATCTATTGTTATCTATTATTTTTGTTGTGTTACTTTTCCAATGAGGGAATAGTTTCCCTACTATCACACCCAATGCCCTCACTGTTAGTCGGCAGCCTCTGGCATTCGGGTAAATGCGCTTGAGTCCATGTTACCAACTGGGTATGGGGCACCATTGGGTGGCACCCAGAACTAGGATGTTACAAAGTGGTATCAGAGGGTAGGTTCTTTTCTTCATTGAATTACTATTTGGATCCTATAGATAAGGATAGGAAGGAATGGGTAGTTAGTAATAAGTTGTTCCTGGGAGTAGCTGACCCGTGTACAGGGAAAAGCTAATTTACCTCGATATTTTTTTTCTTTCTGGTTTTGAAATTATTAAAGTTGATTTGATTTCACCATTGGGTGATTCACATGTTTTTTGTTGTTATTTTTGATATTATTGAGGTTCTGTTTCTGTTGCAACCTGATGATATGAGGGTATGCCATCTCATGCATCATATAGGCACTTTCTAGAGATCACATTTCATGCATTCTTGTCATGCCATTTAGGGTGCATTATCGATTTAATGTTGTTGTGATAGATGTTGTTCTTTAGATGAATGCTACTGTGATAGATGCCTTGATATAATACTTGTTATTTGATATGGTATTTCTAATATTTAAATTTTCATTTGAATGAATGCAAAACTTTGGTCCCTGAGGTGTTATGGTCCCTCATGGATCGTAATTTTGTGAATCATGTGATTGATTGCACTGTTAAACCTTGTAATATACATGAATAATATTTCAAGCTTTGATTCGCAGGGAGTGTGGGCCCCCACGGGTCATAATTTTGCATTTTTTATACTTGTTTTAGTGTTTTTATGGGGTTCTGGAGTAGTTTCTAAGGCTTACTGTCTAGAAAAACCCAGAATACACGGTGTGTAGTGATGAATACATGCCATGTAACCTTCTGTTCGGGAGGGAACAAATTTTTAGAATTATATATCATATACTCTATGTACACGCCATGTAATCCTTAAACCGTGTGACTGGATATGTGGGTAGAGACACAGGTTTGGAAAATATTTGGTGGCACATGTAGTGTACCGGATGTACACATCATGTTGTATAGACCATGTTTCCAGCCACGTGACTAATGACACAGATGGATGAAACTCAGGTAGTACATGTCGTGTCTAGCTCGAACACACTGTGTAGATTCCACTTTGTCCCCGACTATGTGACTAATGACACAGGCTGTTGAAATATTTCTAGTACACGCCAAGTTCGGCATGAACACAGTGTGTAGTTTTTTTCTAGGTGAACTGTGTGGATTATCCGTGTAGAGGAACTCAGGTAGTATGAATAGATTTAAGTACATGTCGTGTCCCTTGAATGAACATGCCATGTGTTGGGGTGTTACATGACCAGTTTTGGCAGAAGTACACGCCAATGTAAAGTAATAAAGGAACACGTCATGTAGGGTACATACATGATGTGTATTCCTATTTTTTAAAACTTGATTATTTTCTTCTCTTGCCCTTTTCCTGCACTTTTAAGTTTTAGTTCCTGATAATATTGAACTGAGGTGTGTGATTGACCTTGTAGATTCATTCCACTAAGAATTCCTCCACTTGTTCTCCAGATATAGGGAAATGATCAGACACCGGACATGGTTGGTCAGAGACTACTAGTAGATTCTCCTATCATTTCTGTCTTGGAACCAGCCATCATTCCGAACACAGGTGTTGACGCACATTTCTGATAAGGCTTCATGAGGTTTATGCAGACCTTCAGGGGAGCGTCGCATCCTGCCCCGTCTATGGAAGTGTTGATGTGGGTCTTTCCATAGTAGCATCCTCCCACTTTCTTAGGGGATGGAGGACCTCAGGCTGCAGAGTCATGGTTGGAAGCCATGTTGTCAATTTTTGAGCATATGGAGATGCCTCAAGAGAGGAGGGTGAAGCTCGCTACGTATATGCTTCAGGATTCCTCTAAGATATGGTGGGATGTGATATATCATGCAGGATGCTAGCATGTTATGTCTTGGGATGAGTTCTAGAGTACCTTCTATAACTACTTCTACCTGGAGACTTTTAGGGCTGACCGAGCCAGAGAGTTCATGAGTTTGGATCAGGGTACTCTATTCATCATGCAGTATTCTTCTCACTTCACAAATCTATATATCTTCACACCCATTCTAGGGGGTGATAAGTTATTCCTGGAGAGGAAGTTTGAGGATGGTCTCACGCATGACATTCAATCTCAGGTGAACATCTTCAGGTTTACTTCCATCACTTCTATAGTCAACCAGGTGCTAATCACGGAGTGCGACCTAAGGGATTATGGAGCTATGAGCCAGGGAAGCTCAGCATTCGGAGTTAGTACCCCTCTTACTAATAGCAGGAAGCGCGGTAGGGAGTCTACGCGTGGAGATCTGAGTAGGATGAATACTTCTTCTGGTGGCCAGGTGGTGTGCTACTATTGTGGGAAGAGTGGGTATAGGAGGTCACATTACCTGAGGGACCTGGTGGAGTGCCTATATTGTGGAAAGATGGGTCATATTAAGCATTTTTGTTAGATATTATCACTAGCAGCGGGTGATAGAGGTTCTTCTATGACTCCTCATTCAGGAACGGGGCCACTAGTTTCTCATCAGTCAGGGAACTGGAGTTCATTCGGCCATTCAGGTCGAGGTGTAGGTCATGGACATGGTATCCAATCACAAAATTTTCAGCAAAAATAGGGTGGATCAGCTCAGGGTGGTCAAGCAGGGTCGTGGGGTCATGGTACTGGTCAGACTTTTGCAGTGGAGCAGACCCATAAGAATTAGGATTTTGGACCCTCTACAGTTATAGGTACAATTCTAGTTGCCTTAATTTTAACTTATGCACTTTTTGATATAGGGTATTCTCATAGTTTTATATCTATTGTTGTTGTGGAGAGCCTTGGAATCTATATCTTTACTTCTGTTTATGTCTTGATGTTGGACACTTTGTTGGGGACTAGAACGGCTAGTGTACGTTTGTGCTAGGAGTGCCCTCTTGAGGTTGGTTGGTGTCACTTCTTATGGGACCTCTAAGTCTTAGATATGATGGAATATGATTTCATTCTTGGAATGGAGTGTTTGGTTCCATACCAAGATATTTTCAACTTCTATCATCGTAGGGTGAGTTTCACATCACTACAGGGAGGTTTCTTTCTACATAAGAGAGAATGGGATGTCCAGGTGAGCAGAGTGGGACCTGAGCATCATGGGTTGGGAGGAGTTACAACCCAGATTGATAGTCTATATCTAGATGGCTAGGGGACTTCATAGATGGACTTTCCTCTAGTGGTGGATCATTTCAGGGATTTCTTCCCAGATGAATTTTCAGGTTTGCCTCCAGAGTGAGAGGTGGAATTTTCTATTGATCTTATGCTAGGAGCATCACCAGTGTCCATTCCTCCTTATAGGATGGCTACACCAAAGTTAAAAGATATCAAGAATCAGTTATAGGAGTTATAGGAAAAGGGTTTCATCTGACCCAATAATTCTCCTTGGGGTTTACCTATCATGTTTGTGAATAATGAGGAAGGTACTCTCATACATTGTGTGGATTATCAAAAGATGAACTAGTTTACGGTCAAGAACCGATATCCCTTGCTGAGGATTGATGATCTTTTTAATCAGCTTCAAGGAGCCTGGGTGTTCTCAAAGATTTACTTATGATCTGATTATCATAAATTGCACGTTAAACCATCATATATACCTGTTACATCATTTCAGAGAATGTATGGTTTGTACAAGTATGTGGTTATGTCATTCGGTCTCACGAACGTGCCTGCGGTTTTTATGGCACTGATGAACAGAGTGTTCCATATATACTCAGATTCCTTTGTGGTGGTTTTCGTGGATGATATCATGGTGTACTCTCACACTCTACACAACCATGCTACTCATCTTGAGATTGTTTTAAGTACACTAAAAGAGCATCCGTTATATGCTAAGCTCTCAAAATGGCACTTTTGGATGGACCAAATTCACTTCTTGGGTCATGTTATCTCAGATACAGGAGTATCAGTAGACCCGGAGAAAGTGAGAGCAGCAGTTTCCTTGGATCATCTGAAGAATGTATTTGAGGTTTGGAGTTTTCTAGGGATGGTTTGTTACTACAGATGTTTCATACAGGACTTTTCATGCTTACCAGCACCACTGACGGGCCTGACTAAGAAGGGAATGAAGTACCTATGGATAGATTCCTGTTATTCCGCCTTTTGGGAGCTGAAAGGGAGGTTTAATTCGGCACCAATACTAGTTTTTAAAAATATATGGAATATATATATTGTTTATTGTGATGCTTCAGGTATCGGGTTGTGATTAGTACTTATACAGGGGGAAGGAGTCATTGCGTACGGGTCTCGGTAGTTGAGGCCACACGAGAGAAATTACACGATGCACGGTCTTGATTTGGATGCAGTTGTTCATGCTTTACACTGTTGGAGACATTATCTTTTGGGAGAGCATTTTGTGGTTTTCACAGACCACAAAAGTCTCAAGTATATCTCCACTCAACATGACTTGAATTCGAGACAGTGAACGTGGGTCGAGTACCTTCAGTCCTTTGATCTTGAGCTTGCCTACATGCCTGGGAAAGGCAACGCAGTGGATGATTCTTTGAGCAGGAGGACTTAGATACAGGTAATTTAGAAGGACAGTAGTGAGTGGTATATTATGGCTCTATTCTCTAAGATGCATTTGAAGGTTCACAATAGACAGGGGCAGATGTTTCTTTCTTCTGTAGTTGTTACCTCTACTCTACTTGATCGAGTGTGAATGAGGCAGCTATCAGATTCTAAAGGCCTAGTTCTATGGGAGAGTGTGTCAGGAGAGGACCTTATTCCTGGATGGACCGTAGGTGAGGATGAGATCTTACATTTTCATGGGCGCGTATGGGTGTCAGTAGACATACACGAGGAGCTGATACGGGATTTTCATGCTTCAGTTTGGGTAGTTCATCCTGGTGTCACCAAGATGTATCGAGATCTACACCATCAGTATTGGTGGTTTGGTATGAATAGATATGTTTCTATTTTTTGATGAGGTGTTCTACCTATCAGTAGGTGAATGTGGAGCATCAGCAACCAGTAGGGCTTTTGCAGTAGTTACCCATTCTTTACTGGAAGTGGAATGATGTCGTGATGAACTTCGTGACGGGATTACCAAGGTCACTGACACGTGCCTGTCGTGGGGTGTGACAAAAAAAATATTACCTAATTTAAAATTTAGTTAATTATTTAACCTAGGTTTTCTCCAGATAAGATTTCACAATAATTACATTTGTCACTTAAATTAAAGAAAGAAGAATATGTTGTTTTTGAAATTGTTTGAGTTGAAAAATGAAGCAAGCAATTAAAAATAAAGATTGAACACTAATGGATCAAGAGAGTGATGGGGTAAAGGTAGGATCACCATTTTCAATGTCATCATTGTAATAAATATTATTCCCCCTCTCTTACTATTGAATGATAAATGAAATACTCCTCGATCAAGTTATCAATCACCCTTGGTTGAAGAAAGAAATGGAACTCACTCTTATGTGTATTGAAGTTTATAAACAATTCCTAAACAACTAAGGCAAGTCCCAGTCGGAAATTGTTGCTCCTTATAACTCTAGAAAAAGTTCACTTGTTCCACACATGTTCCAAAGATCATTGGACACTCACCACCTAACACAATCTTCTCAATCGAGACAAATTGCACTAGGTGGAGGGAGATTAAAAGTCTTCAACCAAAGATATTAACAATGAATACACCAAACTCAAAACACGATCACATTAAGAGAATTTGGAAACACTGAGAATGTAAATCATTCAAAAGAAAAAGAGGGGTTTACATTTAATTACAAAACTCCTACATTACAAAATTGAAACACCCCCTTCCCCGATCACTCAAAGGTTTTACCCCTCCAGGTGAAGGGTAATAGAGTTAAAAGGGGAAGAAGAGAGCATGATGAAACAAAGAAAAGAGAAAATATAAAATAAAAAGAACTTCAAGAACTCAATCCTCCAGCATGGCCCCTCTTTCACCTTCTTCAACTCCTTTTAATGGAAGTGTACACTCTTATTTATAGGCTTGTGGAGTAGAAAATTTCACTCCAAAATTAATCCACTAAAAGTTTGAGTCTGGTTATCATAATAAATAGCCGAATCTTGGGAAGGTGTCTTCATAAATGTTGTTCTTATCTATCTCTTTAATTCTTCCTCAAAATATTAATGCATTTTGACAAGTTTTAAAAATGATATCCTCGAATTACTAATGACCACTTTTTATTCCTGAGGTGACTCTTCAACTTCCTCTTTTTGGTCGCATTCAATGGATAACTTAATGACCGAATTTCTTCATGAATTTTAATTTGAAAGTGATGTGAGGAGTCGTATTTATATTCTAGCTAGATTTAACTCATTTGGAAATGTTTAGGCTGAGATATTACTCATTAATAAAGGTGGGGTCAATTCTGTCATCCAGCAAACTTTTTCCACTTGATGATTTTTTTAGGTCATTGTGTATCGAATTGGACCTTATTCTTGAAGAAAAATTTGAATCCCAAAATCAAGGAAAACCTGAAAAAATTAATCACACAATTTGGATCACAAATTTAAAATATATGCCTGAAATACAAAAGCTCCAGAAAATTGATAAATATCCGGAATTAACCAATTTTCACAATTAAGCTCATAATTCACCCAAACACTAAAATGATACAAGTAAGATCAAATTGATTAATTTTTGGAGTTAAATAATTGAAAAAAAACATGAAAAATAATGAAAATATTATCTCTATCAATTTCCCCACACTTAGCACTTGGACTCCCGAAGAAGTCAACATCAGAATCAAATCAAAGAAAATTCAAAACACATGCCAATGAGATCCACCATTTCCATTCCAACAAATAAAAGATATCATGCCTCATAAATAACCGTTATTACAAGTTCTAAAATCATATCATTTATTATTTTTCCTCTTCATTTCTCCTCCCATGCACATAAGACACTTACCTCACAAGAATTTTCTCTCATCTCACAAATATCAATTTTTAACAAAGTTTTTCTCATCAAAACCAATGCAAGGGTCACCATAGGTTTGAAAAACTCCTACTTCTCCACCCGATGTGAGTTAAGGAAGTGTGTTTATCATGAGGACTTTGCAAGTTTTTTCTATGGCTTTTGGTTGGTAGGATTTTTATGTGAAAAATTATGAGGCCGAATGAGGAGGGCCTGGCTCTTTTTGAAGCAAAATTGCACAATTATAATTTTCACTCAAGTATGGTATCCTCCTCACTCCTCTTAGTACAAATTCATATCCATCATCATGAAAAATCTAGGAATGTTAAAAAAACATAATTTTAGTGGAAAAATTTTCAATCTTCTCAAACAAGATTTTTCTAGAAAACTATAGAAAAGGCACAACTTTCTTCTTCCATTATAAACTCCAGAAAGGCACAACTTATTTTATCATGAAAGCTCCAAAAAAGGAACAAATTTGAACAGAATGATTTTTAAACAGCACACACATCTCTTCAACATTTTAATTTCCACCTAAATTTTCACCAAATGAGGCATAACAACACAAGACAGCTTCCCCCACACATAAGTTCAACTAGATCATGAAATTTCACTTCAAGAGCAGGTTGGATAGGGGAAATTAGCTTGTAATGTGGCTAACATAACAGGTTGTTCAGGGATTCTAAGGGATAAAAGGATTAAATGTAAAAGGTAGGACAGAATTAAAGTTATTCTCTTGAAAAGAGGGATTTAAAACCAAATTAATGCATCAATCATTTCAAACACATTTACCTAAAACCCTAAAGTTTTGAAAGGAATAAATAAAATTATGGTTAAAATAAGCACAATATGGTTCTATCAAGAAGTGAGGTTATTGAAAAGAATATGACAAAAATGGTTCATAAGCCTCACTGGAAATTGATTTCAAAGATAAAGATAGTGAAATGTGGAATGAGATTCAAAAAGAAAATTACTTTTCATGAAATTCCCAAATAATTTAACTTGAAACAAAGTCATTTTAAATATTCATTTAAGCTCAGTTTCATGGAATTGATTGGATCACTCAATGACATTGTTTTCCAAAATGGAAATGATAATAATTTCAGCTCAAAAGTTTCAAAAAAACACACAAAAACTGAAAAATAAACACACCAAATATTTGAAAACACACAATTTATTATTATTATTTTTTTGAAAAACAAACGCAAAATTAAAATCCTAAAATACAAAGGTTCTCTCCCCCACACTTAAATGATGAAGTGTCCTCGATGAATTCAAATGGATGTAACATGCAAGTAGAATTTAAAATGAATCAAAACTACAAGAAAGTGTAAAGTAGAGGTATGACCTGATGGTTCTTATTGATAGACAGGTTGGAGGAGTGTGATCTCCTCCACTGGATCTAGTGGAATGGTCCCATGGAATTTCTTCAGCCTGTGTCCATTAATAATGAATGGACCCTACTCTCCATCATTCACAATATGCACAGAAACAAAAGTATATACATGAGTAACTATAAATGGACCCTCTGATATGGAACAAAGTTTACCTGGAGTCAGCTTGAGTCTTGAATTGAATAGCAGCACTTTATCTCTAGGATGTAATTCTTTTGGTTGGATCAACTTGTCATGAGCCACTCTTGTTCTCTCTTTGTAAATCCTGGAATTTTCAAATGCTTCTCTTATAATTTCCTCCAACTCCGGCAACTACAACCTTTTCTCTTTCCCAGCACTTTCAAGATCCAAATTCATCTTCCTCACAGCCCAATACACCTTATTCTCCAGTTCCATAGGTAGGTAACAACTTTTCCCATAAATCGGCCTATATGGACTCATTCCAATCAGGGTCTTGTAGGTTATCCTATAATCCCATAATGTGTCTTATAACCTATGTCTTCAATCCTTCCTATTTGTTTTAATAGTATTCTCCAAAATTCCTTTTATTTCCCTATTGGAAACCTCACCTTGACCATTTTTTTATGGGTGATAGGTTGTTGATGTTTTATGATGTACCCCATACTTCATCAGTAAAGCCTCTATTCTCCTATTGAAAAAGTGAGTCCCTTGATCACTAATGATGTCTCTAGGCACTCCAAACCTACAAAATATGTTATCCCTAACAAAATCACAAACAACATTAGCATCATCAGTCCAGGTGGCTTCTACTTCCACCCATTTGGAAACATAATCAACCGCAAGAAAGATATAAGAATTTCCAAATGACATTGGGAAAGGGCCCATAAAATCTATCCCCCAAACTTCAAAAATATCACAAAAATTAAGTTGTTTTTTGGGCATTTCTTGTCTCTCTGAAATGTTTCCAGAAAACTGACATTTTGGACACCTTTTTCAAAATTCATGAAAATCATTAAAAAGAGTGGGCCAATAATGTCTAGATTCTAAAACCTTCCTTGCTGTACTTTGAGGTCCAAATTGGCCCCCATAAGATAATGTGTGAAAAAACTAAAATACAGAACCAATTTCATTCTCAAGAAAACATCTTCTTATCACTTGGTCATTGTAAATCTTCCAATGAAATAGATTATCCCAAATGTAATATCTAGATTCAGCTTTCAATTTGTGAATTTAATGAGAATTGAAATGATATGGGACTTGAGATGTTACCAGATAATTGACCATGTCAGCATACCAAGACACTTCTCCTTTATCAAGTACAAATGCTTCCCTGGAAAGTGATCATTCAATGGTTCTTTTCTGGAATTTTAGCTTCAACAGTGTTGCAAAGTCTGCTTAAATGATCAACCACTTGGTTCTCATATCCCTTTTTGTCCTTGATTTATATGTTGAACTACTATAGTAATAACATCCATCTCACAAGCCTTGGTTTAGCTTCAACCTTCTTCATCAAGTACCTGAGAGCTACTTGATCAGAAAACACATTGACTTTAGTTCCAAGCATATATGATCTAAACATTTCTAAAGCAAAAACAACTGCTAAAAACTCCTTTTATATGGTTGTGTAATTGGATTGAGCCACATCCAAGGTTCTTGAAGCATATGAAATTACTTGTGACCTACCCTCAATTCGCTGAGAAAGTATTTCTCTAACTGATTGGTTGGAAACATCACAAAGTATCTCAAATGGTTCTTCCCAATTTTGTGGCTGCATCACAGGTGGTTCAAAATAAAAATATATAAATATATATATATATATATGCAATGCTAACAAAATGATGCTAAAAAGAAAGAAAGAATACATTTGTTCTTAGGGGATCATAATGGTTGATATCGTTGTTTAATAAAATATTCTCAATATTAATTCAATGTAGTGATCAAGATCTATCACACTACACCCTCCCATTTGAAATGTTATTACCCCAATATTGAGATCTCTGCATGAAAGTAAATACTCTTCCTAAATCTATCTAGGATATTTCCTTGTTGACTATCACTACCCAATCCATACTCCATCGTATGCATGACTTAGATAGTGAAGGGAAGGATAACTGTTGAATGAGAAAAAGAACTCGACGATAGAGAAAATGGGGAAATTGCACACCATAATCAATTTTACCACCACCAAAATTCTCAGAATTAAATAAAGAGATTTAAATTGAATCACAATGAAACTCAATCAACTACCATTTTCACCCTCAAACAAACATTGAGGTTAGTTCCCCATTCTCATGGAGTTAGAAGAGAATACAGCGGGAGAAACACATAAAAGTAAAAAAATAGAAGAATGAGGTATGAATAAAAAGAATAATATAAATTAAAACTTTAAAAATATACTAAAGAATCAAAAAAATATAAACCTACACAAAATAGAAACTACTTTTCCAACCCCTTGAAATTAATAGGAAGTACATTTTTATAGGCAAAGGGAATGAAAAATTGGCTCCAAAATCTGTCCACCGAATCTATTCGTGTGGTATACCTCTTTAATGACCGAATTATGGAATTGTTCCATCTTAAAATTTGTTCCAATATCTCTCCTTTGTGGACACAAAATATTTTAGAATCATTGGACATGTGGGTAGAGAGATATAGTCGAATTACTCCGGATATTTAATCTACCCATTCTGATTGTTCGTATTCCAATACACCGAGTTCCAATGAATTTATGGACTTGATAATGAAGGAATAAGGTGAGTCCATATTAATAAAACTTGTTCTTACATATGTATTCTTGATCCATGAAAAATATCAGCTCATTGTTTTATTCCATTGATGAGATATAGCCCCAAAAATAAAATTTTTTATATCTGTGCACAGTTTTCGAGGCCTAACTTGTGAGCTGGCTTTTAGATTCCAAACGATGGATTGATCTTTGGGTACATAAGGATAAAATTAATCCCATATAACATAAAAACCTATAAAAGAATAATTTTTCAGTTTTTATCAATGTAGAAAACTTTTTGGCCAAAACATCGAAATAAATTAAAACTATTCAAATCCAAAATAAGCCATTTTATCAATTAAGCTAAGAAATGCTTCAAAAACTATAAAATGTGACAATTTATCTTTAAATAACACATTAGTGGGATTAAAAAATTGAAATTAATAATAAATTAATTGAAAATATTTGTTCTATAAATTCCCCTAAACTTAAACATTACACTCCTGGGAAATCATCTTCTACCAAGGTCAAAACAAACTTCTCATAGCATAAATGACAACACAGCTCAATTATCATATCAAAGAAAATACCATGCCTCCTACATGGATAAAAATATAAGAACTACTCAAAAATAATAATAATCCATTCAATTTCATTTTAATACTCACATTCATTTCATACCTACCTCTCTAGAAAAATATTTCTCTCTTCACTCAAGGATATTTTATGTGGAGTTTTTCTCATTCCCAAGAAAATGTGTGATCTCTATAGGATTTATATCCTCCTATTATATCCACTTAAATGTGTCACAAATGTTTCAATCATGAGATATTTTTCATTGGTTGTTCTGAGGCTAATATTTTTCTGGTTTTAAATGTAAAAAACATCGTAGGCAGAATGAGGAGGGTTAAACTTTAAAGTGAAGTAAATGCATGAAAATAGTTTTTCTCATGAATGGTGTGCTCCTCAATAAGATCAAAAATAAATCACCTCTAAAAACCTATTATTTTTAAAAGTTCACACTTAAAATTTCTGCATCAATGAATTCCATCCCTCTTTTCTCCAATTGTTGCATTGTTTCAACTTGAATATAGATCTGGATTTATCTTTAGAATCATGTTTTTGGGGAAAAGAGAGGCAACATTTGATCTTCAAAAATTGGTGAACACCCAGACCATATGTGTAATGATATTTCAGTCCACCCAGACATCTTTCCATCATGAAATTTATACCACCCAATTAGTAAAAAAATATGGAAACACATTCAATTCAACTCAAACAGATTCTTCAAGAAAGCAAAATGTAGCCCATCTTCTCCCTCCCCCACACTTGACTTCAATAATAATCATGCATTTAACTTCTAGAGTATGTTGGAAAGGGATAAATGGATTGTAATGTGTCTTCCTAAGAAGGTATTTCATGGATACTATGGGATTAATAAAGTTCATATGTAAAGATAGGCCAAAATTAGAGTGGAATGCAAAAAGGGCTTTCAAAGTGATGTCTCAATCATAATTGACACATTTCATGAACTCTAAAAGATTTGAAAAAGAGAAAAATAGAAAGTTCTGGATCACACAAAATGTCTCAAGACTCTAAAGAAAAACATAAATGTAATAATATGTCAAAAAGGTTTAGAAACCTCTCAGTTTGGGCAAGATTTTCAATTTAGACAGTTCTTGTGCACATCAGTTTCACAATCAATCAAACTTATTCAAAATGAAAAGGTCATAAATCAAAAACAAAATCAACTCAGAAGACATTTAATTCCTCAAACATTCAAATCAATCAATTTTCAAAAACAACAAGATGATTTTAATTTTTTAAAGAATTCGATTCTGCTCAAGATTCCTAAAAACACACCAAAAAATGAAAAAGGAAAACAAGAAAATTTCAAAAAAACAACATGAAAAATAAAATGAAATCACACACAAAATTTCCAAAAACAAGTTGAAATCCCTCCCCCACACTTATTCCATTTAATAACCTCTTTTTATCTCAAATCAGATCAAGAAATATTTTCACGGAAAATTTAAATTTGGTAGAAAAAAAAGAAAGGGAAAGACACAACCTGGTTTATTTTTCAGTGGCATCCTTGAGTTATGCTCCTAGATGCTACCACTTTAAAAACTACAAGAAATAAATGAAGATACATAAGAAAAATAATGAAAAGTAATGAGAAATGGGATAGAAAAGGGATAATTCTTGGTTTGACCCCCCAAGTGGGTGCTAGGTTTTTACTGCCCCTAGTCAAGAAGTTGCAGTGAGTTATCCCCAATCAGATGGTGGACGTGGTTTCTTTGAGATGAACCACCACATGTTACTTTTCCCAGTGTCCATAAGTAAACACCAATAATGGAGAACCCCAAAGAATATAAGAATGTTCCCAACCCCAATTAATAATAAAGAGAGAATTTGAGTTTAGGAGTGGGAGGAAATAAAATATAGGGGTGCTCCCTGTGAACTTATGTGGTGTCCTCCTCCATATAGTATGCAAGTTATTGTAGAGGAGGTAGTCACACCACCACTAGATTCTCCAGCTCTTCTTTCTCGGTTGCCATGATATGGGTGGTCTCTTTCATATCATCCAAGTTCTTCTCTATTTGTGATGTGTCAAACATTTTCAGAAAGGAGAAGTCAGAAAACAATTTAGTATGAATAAGATTAAAACGTGATGAATCAATAAAGAAATCTTCCCTTTCAAGTATGTCAGCTTGGAAATTGATCTCTTCAGGCAGGACCATTGGAAACACTATATCAGCAAGTGAATATTCTTCATTATATTCCAAAACAACATAGAGGTCAAAAGGTACTAATTGTTCATTAATAAGGATGGGAAGATCAAGTTGTAGTTTATCTTCAACAAAGTGATTCCATGATTCTTCCAAAAATTATTGATCTCCCATAAGTGTATCATTTGGAATGTTTCCATCAGTGACCTCCTTGAGAAATGGTTGAGTACAGAATGATATGATTAACTCTTTTAGAATCTCCATCTCACCCGACTCGGGTTCTTTAAGATAAAAATGATCGGTGAAATCTCTTTCGTCACACGTTTTGGTTCAGGTTCTGGTTCCGATTGTTGAACCAGTGAACGAATATATTCTTCAAACCTTTCAGATTTTCACTTTAGTTTTTGTAAGTATTATTTACGTTCTTTCAACTTAGATTCATTCCATGCAGAATAATCACCATTGAAATACATCATAAACAAAGAAGTTTTTTTTAGTTTTTGAAATTTATGATTTTTTTTTTTGTTTTTTATGAAAAAAGATGTGTGAAAGTGTTGCACCTCCCCAAGAATTGTTCCAATTTGATGCGTGAGAATTTTTCACAGATCCCCGATCAAATTATTATTTACCTAATAATGCAATACAGTGCACTTCCAAGGTCATTCTCGAGGAGGAAATTTACACAACACCAAAGTTCTATTGCCACTATTTATTTTCTAACTAATATATAATATAAAGATGAGTTTGAAAGATGCATAAAATATATATATATATATATATGAAATACGAACAAAATGATGTTAAAAATAAATAAATAAGACATTTGTTCTTGGGGTATCATAATGGTTGATATCATTATTTATTAAAATATTCTCAATATCAATTCAATGTAGTGATCAAGATCTATCACACTAACCCTCCCATTCGAAATGTTATTACCCCAAAACCAAGATCTATACATGTGGGAAATACTCTTCCTAAATTCAGCTAGGAGATCTCTTTTCCGACCATCGCTACGGAATCCATACTCTATCGTATGCATGACTTAGATAGTGAAGGTAAGGATAAATATTGAATGAGAAGAAGAACTCAGTGATAGAGAAAATGGGAAAATCGCACACCATAATCAATTTAACCACCAACAAAATTCTAAGAATTAAATAAATAGATTTAAATTTAATAACAATGAAACTAAATCAACCACCATTCTCCCCCTCAAACAAACATCGATGTTAGTTCCCCATTCTCATGGAGTTAAAAGAGAATACAGTGGGAGAAACACGTGAAAGTAAAAAAATGGAAGAATGAGGTATGAATAAGAAGACTGATATAAATTAAAATTTTAAAAATATACTAAATAAGAAAAGAAAATATAAACCTAAACAAAATGGAAACTACTTTTCCAACCCCTTGAAATGAAGAGGAAATACATTTTTATAGACAAAGGGAATGAAAAATTGGTTCCAAAATATATCCAGAAAATGTATTCTCATGTTATACCTCTTTAATGACCTAATTTGGGAATTGTAATTTCTTGAAAGTTGTTAAAATATATCTCCACTATCTACCCACAAAATTTTAGAATCATCAGACATGTGGGTAGATAGATATATCAAAATTACTACTAATATTTAATCTTACCATTCTGACTGTTCGTATTCCAATACACCGAGTTAAAAAGAATTTATGGACTTTATAATTAAGGAATAAGGGGATTACATATTAATTAAACTTGTTCCTCCTGATTTCGCATTGATCCATGAAACATATCAGTGCATTTGGTTAGGTCATTGATGAGATACATCCCCAACAATAAAATTTGTCAGATCTATGCATAGTTTTCAAGGCCTGACTTGTGAGTTGGCTTTGAGCTTCCAAATGATGGATTGAGCTTTGGGTACAGAACGATACAATGAATCCCATATAACATAGAGACGTATAAAAGAATAATTTTTCAATTTGGATTAGTGAAGAAAATTTTATGGCTGAAACATTGAAATAAATTAAAATTGTTCAAATCCAAAATAAGCCATTTTAGCAATTAAGCTCAAAAATGATTCAAAAACTATAAAGTGTGACAATTTCTCTTGAAATAACACATCGGTGGGATTAAAACATTGAAATTAATAATAAAATAATTGAAAATATTTGTTCTATCAATCACCTCAAGGGAATGATGCAGTTTGGGTTGTCATTGACAGACTCACGAAGGTTGCACACTTCTTATGAATCAAGGAGACCTTTAGTGTTGATGAGTTGGGAAGGTTGTACATTCGAGAGATTGTACATTTACATGGGGTTCCATAATCCATAATTTCAGATAGGGACGCCCATTTTACTTCTTGTGTCTGGCAGGGACTACAAAGGTCTTTGGGTACACAGGTACATCTAAGTACAGCTTATCATCTCCAGACAGATGGCCAGTCCGAGCATACGATACTGGTGCTAGAGGACATGCTTCAAGCATGCGTCCTAGATTTTGGAGGTTTTTTGGAAAAGAACATACCTCTGGTGGAGTTTTCCCACAATAATAGTTTTCAAGAAACTATTTAGATGACACCTTATGAGGCTTTGTATGGTAAGCCATGCCAATCATCTCTATATTGGCTGGAAGTAGAAGAGGAAACTACGTTGGGACATCATCTTGTCTCGGAGACCACAAAGCAGATAGAGTTGATTCGAAATAGGATGGATACTTCGCACTCATAGAAAAATTCTTATGTTGATCAACTAAGACAACCTCTATAGTTTGAGGTTAGAGATCATGTTTTTCTACATGTCACACCAAGGTTGGGACACATAAGGATTAGGAGATAGGGAAAGCTTTCACTGAGATATGTCGGGCCATTTGAGGTTTTGGAGAGATTCAGACCGGTTTCCTATTGATTGTAGTTACCTTAGAGGTATCGGGATATGCACGATGTCTTCCACATTTCTCAGCTCTGACGTTACTTCTCATACCCATCTCATGTTTTTCAACCCAAGGAGGTTGCGCTAGAGGTGGACACCTCGTTCAAAGAGCATCATATCCAGATCATTGATCACAACATGAAGGTTCTTCATGGCCAATATGTTCCTCTGGTATGGGTGCTATGGAATCACAGGTGAGTATAGGATGAGACCTATGAGAGGGAGGCTGATGTATGATCGCAATGGCCTGAGATGTTCGAGGATTTTTCATCATTGCCACCTTGTTAGGAAAATTCCGGGACTAATTTCTTTAAGACGGGAAGTTTGTAAGAACCCAGATCTTTTTTTTAGGTATGAGTTTTATTTTCAAGTTGTTTTAGGGGAAATGGAAAGAAGGAAAGCTTTAGGAGTACATTCCATGTACTTCCTTGCATGCGCCATGTACTCTAGAACTGAGTATAGGTCATGTCTAGCCTTGTCACGACCGTGTACAGGACCATGTGACGACATGGAAAGACTGCCTAAATCAGGTCCCAGTAAAGGCATATACATGCCATGTACTTTTAAAGGACATTCCATGAAAGTTTCTTTTTAATTGATTAAATGGACCGGGGTTGCTTCTAATCAACAGAAACATCATCTTCTAGCTCCATATCATCTAGGAGCGACTGAGAGCGATGATTCTTCTCCAAGTCTCTGATCGGTCATCCATTCTCTGAATCAACTGTCATCAATTGCATTGGAATCTCCACGGTGAGTTCTTCCTTCTTCTAGATCCTCATATCTTGATTTATCCTCTTTCATGAGATATCCTTGGTTGAGAATTTTAGACATTTTTGTAGATCTATGGTGTTCTAGGTCGAATAAAAGGCTGAGATTCAACTATATTGATCATACAATACCGAGGTAGGTGGTTTTTTCTATTTTGTAGTTTTTATTTGAGTTATATTTGAAAAATATCCCAATACCCTAGTTCGAGGTATTGTGTGTTTGGGTATTTTAACCTTTTTTATGCTTGTTATGCTTGTTTTCTTGAGTTAGGACTCTTGTTGGTAAATAGGGTTATTTTTTCCATGATATGGAGGTGTTTTCCATGTTTGATTTGATCTTGACCATTTGGTCTAGCTTTTCCTATTAGGCTGCTTTCTTTCCATGCCTAGTGTTGTTAGGATGAAGTGATATTATCTGATATGTTTTGATATGCCTTGAAGCTGCTTAACCAAGTAGTACTTTTACGTTTACTCTGGCTGATGAATATCATTTGTGCATGATTTCTTACATAGGGCTATGGGAATATAGTGTAGTTAGACCATAGGGGGAATGAACGTTGAGGGTTTCCTCAGAGTGTCTGTTATACTTTTCACTTTACGAGACCATAGGGGGGTGGACGTGAGTTCTTCCTTAGAGTGTCTATAGTTACACATTGCGAGACCACAAGGGAATTGGATGTTGAGTGCTTCCATGGAGTGTCTGTATGTTATCGATAAAATACCATAGGGGGAATTGATGGTGAGTGCTTCATTATAGAGTCTTTATAAAGCTGGACCAGAGGGGTTGGACTGTGAGAACTTCCCAAAGGGTTTCTTGTGTTTGTTTGGATATTTTTTAAATAAATGTAAATGAATGTAGTTTGTAACACCCCGAACCTAGTTACCCAGAGTTGGTGCATTATTACATAACATTGACATGATCACAAGAGATCAAGTCTCAAAAGACTGATTAGTTTAGTAGCCTTGGAAGTACTAGATACATACAAAAGTTTTAAATTACATCATGATATGGAAAAACAACAAAATGGTGTCCCCTTGGAACACACTCATGTCCCTTAGCCTATTCCTGTAGGTTAATCATAATATACATCTTCGTATCCTGGGTAAAATAAAACATAGAAAGGGGTGAGCTCAAATGCTCAGTAAGGATAACAATATAGTGGAATTAATCATAAATAAGTATAAACATTTAAGGAAATGTATAAGACTAAAACAAAATCCTTTTAAACTTAAACATCATCATAATATGGAAAAGATAAATCAAATAATACCATTTACTTATTCACATGGATATTCTACTAGTCGAATAATCACATGTAATATCAATAGTTAATTTCATAATGATGGAATGCATAATACCGGACATCATAACCACATAGTTAAGGCCTCGTGCCAAGACTACAAATAATATTTTTTCAAGGCCCTGTGTCGAGACACTAGTTTGTCTCATGAGACCTACCGATGCATCGAGGAGCTATAGTGGGCTCCACCCATAACATACTAAGTCAAATGCATTCCTCATATGAAAAGGATGAAACATAACATAAGCATTCGTATTAAAACTAGCATACAAAATGTTAATACATTAACCATAAACCATGAATGGTATAAAAATAACACATCCATATTCAAACATATCACAAAAACTTCAATATAATATGGAAGATTTTATCATAATAAATCAACATCAAACAAGTGTAAAATCCATCAAAGGATGTTGACATAGATGAAATCAAAAGTATTTTAGAGAAATGTATCTTTCTATTTTGAAATTATTTAAAAGTCACATAATTATAAAAAAACATTTATTTTGAAAATATTCTTATAACCTTGTAAGGGAAGCTTTTAAGGTGTTATAATGGTGGAAAATAGCCGCACCCTCCGTATAAGTTAAAAGAACATTCTTTCCTTAATTTTTCGAAAAGGTCATAAAATACCTTGTTTGGAAAGTGACGGAAAGATTCATTTCAAACCATTTTATAAAAATTCAAAAAAGGGTATAAATTAATTTAAACCATAGTCTAGTAAATAGTAAAAAATACATTTTTAAGAAACATGAATGTGGATGATAAATAAGTCCCGGTAGATACTTTCGTAAAAACAACCTCGGATAATAAAGAGATTGTAAAATTAACCATTACCTTGTAATTTTCCTTGGTATAGGGTAAGTTAACCTCCTGTATAAATAGTTAAATCATTTTAATTAAATTATAAAATAACCATATACATAAATATGATATTATATATGATCAGCTAATCTTTCTTTGTAAATAATATTTCAGAAGTATCATTGTTTCGGGTGTTAACTGATTCGTTTTTAGTTATATGTAGTGTTATGTAAGCCATGTTTGTTATGGATAGGATTTATTTGATTCATATCCAAAAATATATTAAGTTCTTAAAAAAATTTAATCATAAAATGAAAATTATTCTTGAATGGTTACAATGGGGAATGAATCTCATCACATTTGTGGAGATGGTAATCCGTACGTACGCACGAGCGACAATATCATTCTATTGATAGTGAAATTGTATGTAATTGGATGGTATATTATATATATAGAATCAATAACATATTATATTTATTATTTATATCAATTATACTCATTACTATAACCATCCAAATAATGAAGTGTTGAATAACAAACTACACAACGACGTGGAGATGGTAAGTCATACGTACGCACGTATGGTGACTTTGTCATTCATAGGATGGATAGAATAATGAATATGGTTGTAACATATTTATAATAACATCATAGAATGTATAAGGTACTGGAGTTATTATTTTGGTATGGAAACAACAAATGAAGAGGAAGTGGAAGAAGAAAAGAACTTTGGAAGAGGTGATGAAATAATTACCTCTTCTTCGGGTGCTTCTTTTTTATTTGATCAAAAGGGATCCTTAGGTTGGATTTATAATCAAAGTAAGGCTTGTAGGTTAAATTGAGGATAGTTTTTAGGATATTTGAGTAGGTTTTGGATAAGGCAAATGTCTTTGGAGGTGTTATTTTGAGAGAAGGGTAAGTACCCTTTTATAAGAGAGGTGAGGGTCACTTTAAAAAAAGATTGAAATATTAATTTATTATACAATAATATTCAGTTTATAATAAATAAAAAAGGATTTTTTTGAGGATAAGGTGGGTAGGAGTCAAAAATTACTCAACCAATAGGTTTTAGATAGGTTTAGGTCACCATATTAACCTTATCTTTTAGATTTAATTCCTATTTAAATAGTTTAACTTTTACCATGTCTTCTTGTATTATTATAATAAATGGTTAATAAACTTAATATAAAATCCAAAAGAACCCCAAGTAGTTAACTATTGAAACATATAACCTTATATAAGTCCTTTGGACAAACCTTAAATTTTTAGGAATACTATATCAATTAATAATATAGTATTTTTTTTAAAACTCATTTATGTCAATTTTGACACTATTTGGTATTTTGTTTTTGTGAAAGTCATAAAAACTTTATCACTTCAAAAAAAATATTAAATAAACCATAACATGTCATATAAACCTATAAAATTATTTTAATGCATCAAAAGTCTCAATTTACATTTATTTGGATATTTATAATACTAATTATTTTAATCTTTAATTAATAAGGTAATTATTGAATCACTATTGTGTCATAATTAAATTTAATTATTTAATGTATAAAATTTATAAATAAAATACGATTATGTAGGAAATAATTTTATCTTTCTAATTAATATTTATAGTCTAATTTATATTATTTATAACACTATATTAAAAATGTTTTACTTTTTAAAATTTGAATTTAACACTTTTAACTATTCTTTAAATAAAATAATAATAAATGTCCTAATCTAATCCAAGTGGATCAAAGAAGATCATATTAAATTACTAAGGTTTATTTTGGTTGAAATAAACTTATCCAATAGAATTATGACATGTGTTAGGGTAATTATAATATCATTTTTACCTTTAATTACCCTATTTACTTTTAACCGTGGTAAATAAAATTCAAAAGTTACAATTCACAAAAAATTGTTTTCATCTTATTGAACCACATTTTACTTACACATGTCAATCGTGTCTCTAGGATTTTTGAAATTCAATTCACATAAGCAGTAAAATTATGTTTTATGCATATTTGTAAATGTGCCTAGAAGGTGGATAAGAGACGTTAAAATGTTCAATAAAATTTTATACATCTAATTTTATTATAAAATGACTTCAATGAATTACATTGAACTTATATAGGTATTATGTATCTATTTTGACCTAAAATAAATTTAAATAAAATAAATAATTATTTAAATAAAAAGTAGGTTTTAAACAATAATGTAGTGTTTTCACTATTCATCAAAAATTGAATGTTTTTAGAAAAATACCAAAAATTCACCCTAAGCTAATTTTGATATTCCGAATACAAAAATGAAGTCCATTTTTAAATATAAAATTTATAAAATTTTAAAAAGTGGGTATTAATATTCATAACGGCTAGTTTGATTGGTCGTGGTGTGCTAGAACTCGAAGTTGCATACATCGCAAGCTATTGTATTATTTAAAGAGAAACGTGTTGTGGAAGATTGGGGTGTTACATTCTCCCATAATTAAAATAATTTCATCCTCTAAATTTCTATAATATTACTACATAAAAAGATTCAGATGGTTCTTCATCATAAGTTCCTCAGGTTCCCACGTTGCCTCTTCCATCTTATAGTTTCTCCATAGAACTTTTACCAGAAGAGTCGTTCGGTTTCTCAGTACTTGTTCTATGGTATTAAGAATCTTGACGGGCTCTTCACAAAAAGACAGATTGGGTTCCTGTTCTATTTCTTCATAGTTGAGAACATGTGTTGGGTCAGGCATGTATTTTCTTAACACTGATATGTGGAACACATCATGAACTTTGGAAAGACTTGGCGGTATTGCCAAACGGTAAGCTACAACTCCAATTTGTTCTAGTATTTTGAAAGGTCTGATGTACCTGGGACTTAATTTAATGAATCGTATAACACCCTTCCATGGAGATACCTTCAAGAAAACATGATCTCCTACTTGAAATTCCAAATCCTTACTTCTGTTATCGGTATAGATCTTTTGCCTACTTTTAGCTACTTTGATGTGGGTTTGGATAATCTTTACCTTTTCCATTGTTTCCTCAATAAGTTCTGGGCCTACGAGATTTCTTTCACCAACATCATCCCAAAAAGTTGGTCTGCAACATCTCTTTCCATATAATGCTTCATATGGTTCCATTTTAATACTTTAATGGAAGCTATTTTTATAAGAAAATTCTACCAGAGGTAAATATTGATCACACATACCTTGAAATTCAAGTGAGAAAGATCTAAACATATCTTATAAGGTTTGAATAGTCCATTCTTATTTTCCATAGTCTTTCCAAGTCATCACATTTTCTTGATATTAGAGAAGATTTACCACTTGAACATTTAGAAAGACTATATATTAATGAATTTTTAAGACTTTATGGAGTACCCCTATAGATTGTTTCTGGTCTTGATCGCCATTTTACATCAAGATTCTGGAAAAGTCTTCAGAAGGCCCTGGATACTGTACTTCATTTGAGCACTGCCTACCACCATAATTCTATCTTCATAATTCCATCTTTATATACAAATTCAATCAATCTCCCATCATTCACAATTTTAATTTTATTTTGAAACTCCTCGTCATAATTTTGAGAACATTTTATCCTTTCTAGTAAAAATTGTTTGGCAACCATTTAAAAAATTATTGATGTTTCGCCTTCCATGATCATTTCCATACCCATCTTTACTAGATCCATGAACATAGGATCCCTTTCAACTATCATCTTATAAAAAACTCCATGATCCTTTCCGCTCAAAGCATCTTCAACCTTATTTTCCTTCCCCGAGTGGTAGTGTATAGTGCAATCATAATCTTTGAGTAGTTAAAGCCATATTCTTTACCTCATGTTGAGTTATTTTTGTGAGAAAATATACTTCAAACTCTTGTGATCAGTATATATCTCGTATTTTTTACCATGGAGATAGTTTTTCCATATCTTCAAAGTAAAGATTACAGCTGCTAACTTAAGATCATGAGTAGGATATCTTTTTTCTTGAATTTTTAGCTATCGTGATGCATAGGAAATATCACTATCATTCTGTATAAGGACACAACCAATTCCTTTCTTTGAAGCATTTCTATAAATAACAAACCCATCATTCTCTAATGGTAGAGTCAAGATAGGAGTATTGACTAATCTTCTCTTTAGTTCTTCAAAAAAATTCTTCACACTCTTTTTTCCAAAAAAAAAATTTACCCCTTTATGTGTGAGCTTGGTTAATGGGTTATCCAATCGGGAAAAATTCTGAACGAAATGTCAATAATAACCTTCTAAACTAATAAAACTGCGTACCTCAGTTATACTTGTCGGTGCTGGAAATTATTTTATTTCTCTTGTCTTAGAAGGATCAACAGAGATTCCATCCTTAAAGATAATATGTCCAAGAAAAAAATCTCTTGAATCCAGAATTCACACTTGCTAAACTTCCCATATAATTCATTTATTCTATGAGTCTTTAGAATAGTGCACAAGTGATTTTCATTATCTTCATATATTTTTGAGTAAACCAAGATATCATCAATAAATACCACTAAAAAGTCATCAAGATATTCCTTTAAAACTCTATTCATTAGATCCATGAAGACATAGGGTGCATTAGTCAGTCCAAAAGGTATTACTGTAAACTTGTAATGCCCATACCTGGTACGAATTATTGTCTTCGGAATGTATTCCTTATTCACACACAACTGATGATATCCAGATCAAAGGTCAATCTTTGAAAAATATTGATCTCCATGAAGTTGATCGAATAAATCATCAATGAGAGGTAGGGGATATTTGTTCTTTATTGTTATAGCATTGATCTCCCTGTAGTCAATGCACAACCTCATAGATCCATATTTCTTCTTAAAAAAGAATAGGGGCTCCCCATAGAGAAACACTAGAGTGAATAAATCCTTTATTACTTAATTCCCCTAGTTTTTTATTTAGTTCAACCAATTCCATAGTGTCCATTCTATAAGGGGTCCTCGATATGGGCCTTGAACCAGGAATTAAATCAATGGAAAACTCAATTTCTCATTCTAGAGGATGTCTAGGTAAATCTTCTAGAAACAAATCAACATATTCTTGCACAATAGGTACATACTCTATTTGAACATTCCTTTCCTCACCCATAGTTATTTCAATCTCTTCCTCCCCAACAATTGAATTTAGTAGAGCTACTGGGGATGGATCTAGATATGAATCAGATGGTAGCATTTCTGATCTAAAGATAAGGTACTCGTTATCATCATTGAAAATTGTAACCTCCTTCTTCTTACAATAAATTTTCGCATCTTGGTCCAAAATCCAATCCATACCGAGTATTATATCAAATTCAATCATGGGTATGACGATGAGATCAGCAGATAAAGCACGTTTATATGCCCTAATGGGAACTGATTCACAAAATTTTTTTGCAATGATACTTCCCTTAGAATTTTTGACTAACAACTCCCTTGTTAAATCAAATTAGAAATATCTAATTTTCTTAGAAAACTAGGAAGATATGAAATAATTCGATGATCCAGACTCAAATAAAGCATTGGTCAAATTTGAGGAAACCATTAAATTACCTACCACCACGTCATTCAGATCTTCAACCTCAATAGTAGTGATCGCATATGCTTGGCCTTTCTCCCTTGGCCTTTTCTGAGGTAAGTTTCTTTATCCCTTAGTGTATTAGTTTTCATAATGCCCCGTTTCTCTACAATTGTAGCATTCAACATTGACAGCCTCTTTATTTCCCTTGAAATCATGAGTTTGGTGGCCTTTTTCACCACACTTGTAACAGACTCTCATTCCCTTCAGGAAAGTATCGGGGTGTTTCTTCCCACATTTACTGCAAGATGGAAATTCAACTTTTCCCTTCTTCCCCTTATTTCCATTTCTAGAGTGTTCAATAGATCTCTTCTTCTCTTGCATTGCTTTAAATTCATAAGACTTAGATAATTCTTTTTCTGTCTTGATAGCACATGAGACAATATCTTTATATGATGAGAAGGATTGTGAGACTAATTCTCAACGAAGAAATGGTTTTAACCCATCAAATAATCGATCAATATTACTCCTTGGGTTACGTATATAATATGCTTCTTGCCTTTCTAACCTTGTAAAGTTAGCCTCATACTTTGCGACATTCTCGTTCCCTTTTTCCCTTAGACTCAAAAATTGTCTTTCCATATCTACTCGATGGTCACGAGGAAAGTATTTTTCTAATAAAATATCTTTAAAATACATCCATTCCATATTTGAAACTTCTTCATCCTCATTTTTGTTTCTAATTAATGACCACCATTGATCTGCATCTCCCATGAGGCGATAAACTGCCATGACAACTTTTTCCCTTTCGTTACTCCCCAAAGCCTGAAATATTTTCTCTAAGGAACTTATCCATTTTTTAGATACAAATGGATTTGTAGTCCCATTAAATGTTGGTGGTTGTTGCCTCATGAAGCGGTCTAACATTCATCCTCCACATTGTGGATCATGGTGCTCAATACAGGTGAGGTTATTATTCATAACCTGAGTGAGTTGTCCCAGTATGGTTATAAGTTGTTCAGCACTGGTTGCATCACTAGATCCACTATAATTATCTTGAGTTAGAGGGAAATCCCTACATGAATTACGTACATTGATACGGTTTCCATTACTTCCACTAGGTTCCATTTCTAAAAAAATGGCATACACTAGATTAGATTTTGAATTGAAATACACAATTCGGAACTGGTAAAATAACTAACAAAAATTGAACAGTTTATACATATAATCCATAATCATAAAAAAAAATTCTTTGAGGGGGTATTTACTCATAAATCTTTCATAGTGGTTTGTAAAGAAAATGTGAATTATCCTAAGCATATCCCCCGAGAGTGTCATAACCAAGAGTGTAGTAAGGCACGTTGTCGTGTACCAGGATACCCTAGGTCAAGCCTGAAACTACTTTTCGGAGTTTTCACTCCTAGGTATATCTGTGCCAGAGCTACCTCTACCTACTCGTATCTAGACAGGGATATATTTCTTGGAAAATTCACAAAATCTCTACATTACCAAAAATTTTGGAAAATTCTTCTATACTAATCCTCAAAGTCTGTCTTAGGGTAAGGTTCTCTAATCAGAGTTTTTCTAAATCTAGTTTCCAAGGATTGTACTAAAATTCCTTTGATACCAACTATAACACCCCAACCCTAGTTACCCAGATTCGGTGCATTATTACATAACATTGTCATGATCACAGGATATCAAGTCTCGAAAGACCGATTAGTTTAGTATCCTTAGAAGTACTAGATACATACATAAGTTTTACATTACATCATGAAATGGAAAAACAACAACATTGTTCCCCCTTTGAACACACTCATATCCCTTATCCTATTCCTTCAGGTTTATCGTAATATACTTCTTCACATACTAGGAAAAATAAAACATAGAAAGGGGTGATCTCATATGCTTAGTAAGGATAAAAATATAGCGGAAACTATCATAAATAAGCATAAATATTTAAGGTAATGTATAAGACTAAAACACGAGCCTTTTAAACTTAAACATCAGTATAATATAGCAAAGATGAATCAAATAATTCCATTTACTTATTCACATGGATATTCTACTAGTCGAATAATCACATGTAATATCAATAGCCAATTTTATAATGATGGAATGCATAATTTTGAACATCATAACCACATATTCAAAGCCTCATGACAAGACTACAAGTAATATTTTTTCAAGGCCATGTCTTAAGACACCAGTTTGTATCATAAGACCTAATAATGCAATGAGGAGCTATAGCGGTCTCCACCCATCACTTACTAAGTCCAATGCATTCCTTGTATGAAAATTTTTAAACATAACATAAACATTCATATTAAAACTAGCATACAAAATGTTAATACATTAACCATAAACCATGAATGGTATAAAAATAACACATCCACAGTCAAACATATCAAAAAACCTTCAATAAAATATGTAATATTGTATCATAATAAATCAACCTCAAACAAGTGTAAAATCGATCAAAGGATTTTTTACATAGATGAAATCAAAACTATTTGAGAGAAATATCACTTTCTATTTTGAAATCATTTAAAAGTCACATAATTATAAAAATATTATTTTGAAAATATTCTTATAATATTATAAGGGAATATTGTAAGGTGTTATAATGGTAGAAAATAGTTGCATCTTCCATATAAGTTAAAAAACATTCTTTCCTTAATTTGTCGAAAAGGTTATAAAGTACCTTTTTTGGAAAGTGACAGAAAGATTCCTTTCAAAACTTTTTATAAAAAGTAAAAAAAGGGTATAAATGACTTTAAATCATAGTCTATTAAATATTAAAAATGTTTTTGAAATGAATTTTTAAGAAACATGGATGTGGATGATAAAGAAGTCCCAGTAGATACTTTCGTAAAAACAACCTCAGATAATAAAGAGATTGTAAAATTAACCATTACTTTGTACTTTTCCTTGGTTGAGGGTACGTTAAACTCTTGTATAAATAGTTAAATCATTGTTATTAAATTATAAAAGAACCATATACATGAATATGATATTATATATTATCTTATAATATTTCTTTGTTAATAGTATTTCATAAGTACCATTGTTTCGGGTGTTAACTGATTTGTTTTCCTTTATATGTTGTGTTACGTAAGACATGTTTTTTATGGATAGGATGTATTTTATTCATATACAGAATTATATTAGGTTATTAAACATTATTTTTAATCATAAAATAAAAATTATTCTTGAATAGTAATGATGGGGAATGACTATCATCGTATTTGTGGAGATGGTAATTTGTACATACGCAGGAGCGACAATATCATTATATTGATGGTGAAATCATATGTAATTGGATAGTATATTATATATACAGAATCATTAAAATATTATATTTATTATTTATATCAATTATACTCATTATTATACCCATCCAAATAATGAAGTGTCGAATAACAAACTACACCACGATGTGGAGACGGTAAGTCGTACGTACGCACGTATGGTGACTTTGTCATTCATAGGATGGATAGAATAATGAATATGGTTGTACCATATTTATAATAAAATCATAGTATGTATAAGGTACTGGATTTATTATTTTAGTATGGAAACAACAAATAAATAGTAAATGGAAGAAGAAAATAACTTTGGAATAGGTGATGAAATAATTACCTCTTCTTCGGGTGCTTCCTTTTGATTTGATCAAAAGGGATACTTAGGTTGGATTTCTGATAAAATTAATTCCTCTAGGTTAAAGTGAGGGTAGTTAGGAGGATATTTTAGTATTTTTTGGCCTAGAGAAATGTCTTTGGAGGTGTTATTTTGAGAGAAGGGGAAGTACCCTTTTATAAGAGAGGTAAGGGTCACTTTAGGACAAACTTGAAATATTAATTTATAATACAATCATATTCAGTTTATAATGGCTCCAAAAGAATTTATTTCAAGAAAAAGGTGGGTATGGGTATAAAACCTATCAACTAATAGGTTTTATATAGGTTTAGGTCACCATATTAACCTTACTTTTTAGATTTAATTCTTAGTTAAATAGTTTAACTTTTACTATGTCTTCATGTATTATTATAATAAATGGTTAATAAACTTACTATAAAAAGACAAGAAAACCACAAGTGGTTAATTATTGACATATATAACCTTATATAAGTCCTTTTTCTAAACCTTATATTTTTAGGAATATTATATCAATTAATAATACAGTATCTGTTTTAAAAACTCATTTATGTCAATTTTGACACTATTTGGTATTTTGTTTTTGTGAAAGTCATAAAAACTTTATAACTTAGAACAAAATTTATTTAATCAACCCTAACATTTCATATTATCCTATAAAATTAGTTTAATGAATAAAAAGTCTGAATTTTAATTTATTTTTATATTTATAATATCAATTATTTTAATCTTTCATTAATAAGGTAATTACTGCATCATTATTACTTCATAAATAAATATAATTATTTAATGTATAAAAATTATAAAAAAATACCATTATGTAGGAAAGTTATTTAGATTTCTAATGAATATTTGTAGTCAAATTTATCTTATGTATAACCCTATATTAAAAAATTTTATTTATTAAAATTTGAATTTAACACTTTTAACTCTTCTTTAAATAAAATAATAATAAATGTCCTAATCTAATCCAAGTGGATCAAAGAGGATCATATTTTATTCCTAAGGTTGATTTTGGTCGAAATACACTTATACAATATAATTAGGACATGTGTTAGGGTAATTATAATATCATTTTTACCTTTAATTACCCCATTTACTTTTACCCACCAAATCCATTTTTTGTATTTTCAAAAGACACTTTTAAAGGCTAAGTGTGAACCCTACAATTTCCACACACAGAAAAATTTTCCTCATCCAAGTCTTCAAACACAAACCCACTTCCACACATCAAAAAAAATAAAAAGCACCCCACCTTCCTCCAAACTTCTAATTCAAAATTCAAAACAAACTCAAGCCCACCGCATCTGGACCGGAAGCCTCCTCGAACCACGCTTTGACCGACTCCAGTGCCAAACAAAAACCAGATACATAATTTGAAATTCAAAAAATAACTCAAACACCGAGGTGGCCCAAACCATGAGGCACCGCGTCAACCATCACGTCATCTCCATCTGTCATCATCATTAAGAAATACTCCATTTACTTTTAACCCTGGTAAATAAAATTCAAAAGTTACTATTCACCAAAAATTATTTTCATCTTATTGAACCAAATTTTACTTACTGATGTCAACCATATCTCTCAAATTTTTTAAAATAAATTCAAAAAAGCTGTAAAATTAAGTTTTATGCAAATTTGCAAATGTGCCTAGAAGGTGGGTAAAAGACGTTAAAATGTTCAATAAAATTTTATACATCTAATTTTATTATAAAATGACTCCAATGAATTAAATTGAACTTATATAGGTATTATGTATCTATTTTGACCTAAAATAAATTTAAATAAAATAAATAATTATTTAAATGAAAAGTAGGTTTTAAACAATAACAGAGTGTTTTTCACTATTCATCAAAAATTGAAAGTTTTTAGAAAAATACCAAAAATTTACCCTAAGATAATTTTGATATTCCAAATCCAAAAACTAAGTCCATTTTCAAAAATAAAATTTATAAAATTTCAAAAAGTAGGTATTACTATTCATAACGGCTAGTTTGATTGGTCACGGTGTGCTAGAACACAAAGTTGTGTACAGCGTAATCTATTGTATTCTTCAAAGAGAAACATATCGTGGAAGCATGGGGTGTTACATAGTTGAAACTATAGGATTTTTTACTTTTGATTACTTCCTTGTTTATTACTTCATTTTGCATATTGCATGCCATATATATTCACTGAAAATTATACACAGATCTTTGGGTGGTTGCCTACTGGGATTCATCTCACACCCTATTTGGGTCATGATTTTGGGCCCAAATAGATTATATTGTTACAGGGATAGATAAGGGCAAGCAACCTTCTACTTTAGGTGGTTTATTAATGTGTAGATGGAGAGCATGGGACCAAGATGAGTCTTGCGATGCTGCTGGAGTTATTTACTTGTTTTCCTTTGTACTTTGGTTTGGTACTATATTCCAGCATTGTGACTTGTTTGGCTACTTTACTAGACATATGTGAAATGCATCATTTATATATGTGCTTAATTTGTTTATGTACTTCCAGTCTTCCATTATTCACTGTTTCATGTTATTATTACTACTTCTGGTACTATTATCTGTTATTTCCACTGTGTAACTCTGCCAATGAGGGTATAGTTTCCCTACTATCACACCCAAGAACCTTACTTCTAGTCAGTAGCCTCTAGTATTTTGGAAAATACGCTAGGGTCCTTGTGACCAACTGGATATGGGGCACCTATGGGAGGCACTCGGAACCGGGATGTTACAAAATGGCTCGTGAATATTGATTCCTATGAATCTTGCCTTTGTTAAAGATTTTTTTTGAAGGTTGGGGCCGAAGCCTCATTTATAATTAAATCAAAGAAAAGACCTCTTTAAATGGGTACAGGGAGACCCATTACATAGCCCAAAGTCCCAGTGGGCATTTATCCCATTACATGGCCTGTAGGCCCAAATTTTTGGACCAAGGCCTAGTCTATGAATAGTGCTGCTACAGTACCCACCTACTACAGTACCACTCAGTACCTGCCACTGCTACGGTGCCCTATTGCCACTACAGTGACCTGCCGCCGCTATAGTGCTCATCATTACTACAGCGTCGCAACTGATACAGTACACTAGAGTACCTGTGCCCAATGGGTTTTGAACCCCTATTTTTCATGTAGGATTACAGGGTGCTTACCACTAAGCCAAACCCTAACTACCCTTTGTTAAAGATTCTTTACATGTATTCTTATTGATGATCTGGGAATTTATGGGTTTGAATTCTCTTATTTTTTCCTCATGCACTTTTATTATTTCATCGTACGCTTATACTAAAATTATACTCACTGATGAAATTCAATTTTTAATGCTTATTTTTACCCTTAATGATCATTTGATATCATACTTCTTAGGTTTCATTTTTCCCAAGTTATAAATAATTATTTTAAATTATTTGTTTCTAGAAAGTTTTCATGTGTGTATAAATTTATGGGAGATGTTGAAGACTTATTGTGAAATAAGAAAATACGGGTATAGTGGTAAAATTACTCATTTGAGTGCATGGGTATTATTATGTAAGTTTTTTTATTAATTATATAAAACTATAAACCTAAAAGTTCATTGGTTATGTAATTGATACAATATTTTAGTTTGATGATATATGTTTTGAAGGGTTAAAATTGGGTCATGATTATTAGTATCAAAGCTAGAAATGTAAAGATGGTGTTTTAGCATTGGATCTAGGAGTGTGGGTTTGGGGAAATTATAAATTTTTTCAATAGGAATTTCATTTAAGAAAATTTTAAAATGAAATTTAAAATTAATATATCTTATATGTGTGTGATTTGATGAGTTGATATAGGGAGAGAAAATAGAAAAAGGAAGTACCGATTGAGGTTGTTGTGGGGTGAGAACTGAGTATCTAAGAGAACTGAAGCTCTTGAAGAAGTAGAAGGGGAATAAAAGGTTGTTGCAACCAATAATGAATAAGTGAGTGAGTGATGAAGATTAGACCTATTAATTTTAGTGTATGTATCTAAGAAATATTCGGAGATAGTTTTAAAGTGTATATAATCCAAGAAAAATAAATTTTGGGTTTGTTATTGTGAATTGAGTGAGGATTCCATGTGAGAAGATCTACTAAAGATTTATAAATTTAAGTTATATGTGGAGACTTAGTTGCATATAGTGCATCTTGAAGACCTTTTGGCATTCAAAGACTCTTCTATGAGGTGAAAGAGATCAGTTTTATTGACGTGGAAGCATCATATGCAGACCTAGTGATTGACTTCCAAAGAGTAACTTAAAGGGATCACTTACATATACATAGTGAGACTCTATAGAACCTCTATGAATCAGGGTGTATAAGGATAACACGAACGAATCTATGAATATAATGAGAAGATACTAAATAATTCTAGTGTTAATATAACAAGTAAAGTCTTTTGAGAAGAAGGAAAAGTGTCCAGTGAGACTCTGGCTGGGAGAATATCAGTGAGACTCTTATCTAGTATTATTGTATGAAGTACCCTCAACTTGTAATTGGTGATAATTGATTAAAGTGGATAATTATTTACTGAGGCATATAAAAAATCAATGAATGGAATATTTCATAGTACCAAACCTTGTAAATCCTTGTGTTATTATGCCTTTATTTATTGTATTATTTAGGTGAAACTATGAGACACATGAGTGAGTAGATCGAGAAAAAATAATTCTAGGATATTCAATTAAATAAGGGAATAATTCATAAAAGTTTCAAGTGACCACTAAATCACCCCTCCCCTACCAATGTTCCATAAATATTGTGGCACTATAATTGGTATTAGATCTTAGGTTACCTCCAAAAATATTTGGATGAAGTGTAGATTTAAGATTCTTGAAGAAGTGTCTCAGATCAAGAATCTTGTCTCTACACCTGTTGAGGAAAAATGGATATTTCATATAAGGAAGAGAAAATTGGTTGAAGAAATATCCAAAAAATAAAATAAAATTTATTGGGAAAGAGAGGTATTGACCACTTCTAAAATTTAGACAAATTTTTAAGTGTTTATTTAATAAATCTACTTAAAAAGATCCTTTTAATGATTCAAGTTATGGTTTTGGAGAAAGTGGAGAAAATAAATACAACTGTTTAGTTGAAGATTTTCACTCACATGTTATAAAGTATCTAAAGAAGGTCCTTTTTTAGGTTGTTACCTATATAATGAATTATGATAAATTTTATAAAGGACCTATTGGATGAGAAATCACAGTTAGAAGAATAATTTTATTCCATGGAGAATGCACTGGCCAAGAAGGTTGGCATATACAACACCCTTACAAAGCTGGTGATAGAAAAGGATAAAACTATCTCACATTTCAATAATAGATATTTTCAATTAGTTTAATATTTTCAAAGAATATTTTTAGTGAAGGATTTTATAAGGGTTTTGTTAATGAATCAATCCATGCATTAGAGAATATTTATAAATTCATAATTAATATCAAAGATGCACAACTAGATGTGAAAGAAAAAGTGTCAAAGATCTTGACAATTCACTAAAAGAGGTTACCAATATGCATGAGGATCAAAATCAGAAGTTGAAAATAAAATAGGAATAGATATTTAATTTTATTAATCCTAAGAAATATTCCCACAATATGAAGATTTTTCTATAAATCAAGAAAAAAAATTTAATCAAGCTCGATGGGAAATTCTCAAATAATTGAGAGTAAATAAATTTCTACTCAAGTTTTTGAGAAGATTATTACCTAAAATGGGACTCTCACTAGTGGTAAATAGAAAATAAGATCCAATAGGGAAGACTCCACCTCAAACTTAATGAATAAGACAACTCACTATCTAGTAAATCTAGTTAACACTTAATCTAGTTTTTCTAGAAATATAGGAAAAATCCAAATTCTTCATAAATGTGTAAGTGTAAAAATATTGGTACACTTACAAATATCTTAAGGAAGAGGTGAGTATGTATAATAAAATCCCCCCTAATGGATCTGAAATGATTGGGGTTATAGCCTAATAATAGTAAGTATGTCAAGATGGACATACTGTATACATAATCAAAAAAATCAAGGTTGATTGGGTGATGTTGGTGATACTGTGTTGCGAATATGGATTTTGATCCAAATATTTCTCATTAATTTATAATTTATTTTTATTTTCATAAACACCCTCATTTTGTTTTGCTGATAAATAATCTTTTATTGGATTTAAAGTTTATATTTAATTGAATAATCATGTTATTTTTCTTATAATTATGGAAGCCTTTTATCTGATCTTTATATTTGGGAGAAATATTTTCTACAAATTATTTTTTATGTTTTGAAGAAGTTTGGAATCACTATTTAAAAAAGTGATTTTGAAACCTAACATTGGTATCCAACCTTAAGTTTGGAACCCCACATTTGAGATGAATGTTATGTTCAAGAACCTAACTTTTGTTAAGGAACTTCAATTTGAGTACATAAAGTTTGGTATGTACCTAACATAAGAAACCTTACATTAGTATCATGCTCTATGTTCTGCAAATCTATTATTAGTATCAACCATATTTTTGGATTTATACTCATGTAGATAAACCATACATTGAACCATTCATCTATCGGTTTTGAATTTTGAATTATTTTGGAATTTTTGTAATGCTTTTTATGGAGTAAATCTCTTATTATAGCGATTAAAAGGTTATTTTAGAGTATCTTCATCAATGGATTAAAATACTGAACCATCATAGGCTGAGAATCAGGTAAATAAACAAGAAATTGAGTTAATATTGGGTTATAAAATATTGAAAATAAATTCATCTATGTAATAAATGAAGAAAGATAACTAGGATGTCAGAACTATGAGAAAGAAATGCTTTTATTGTGGTAAGAGAGGCATCACCATGGACCATTGAAAATGTCCATGAATCTCAAGAAATATGGGATTGATTTGAAAACCAAAAGGGAACCCATTCAATAAAGAGATACCTGAATTTATATGGTTGTTGACACTCTTTGTGAAAAGTATGAGAAGATTCCCCAAAAGGTAAAAGTTAAAGTTTATGAAGATGTGTGTGGAAAGTCAAAGAAGGTAGGCCATAGTGATAGAAGATGCATGACATGGATATTTGAAAAGGAAGCATGATTAATGAATAAAGGGAAAGCACCAGTGAGATCAAGTTCTAAAATTTATACTATGAAGAAGGATTCCACTCCTAAAGATATGGTTTTGCATGAGCCTACTAATGTACTAACTATATGGAAAAATCATCTGGAGTTGGATAGAAAATTTTAAAAGGATGAAAACAAATATTATTATCTATTTTCTCAAGTCAAGGAGACCATTACCACTAAAAATAAAAATGAATATGGAAAGAATATCATGATACCCAAAGGTGAACATAATTGGAAAGAAAATATGGAAGAAATCATGAAGAGGTCTAGACATGTCATACCTAAAAAAATTAGTTTCTATGTTAAGAAATCAGACTCAACTCTATTTCTCAAATTGAGGAGATACTCGAAGATACACCTTCAAATGATATTTTGTTAGTGGTCTTTAAATGATGTGCAAAGAAGGTGATGAATTCTGTAGAGTATCCATTGAGGGGGATCTCTAATAATTCATAAAACTAGAATCAAGATATCCCTATAAAATATTGAAGATAGAGGTATGATATTCACTCTCATTTCCCTATTATGGTGTATGCATGATGTATTTATCAAGGGAGTGTTTACTAACAAAATGGGGAATAATTTTACTTGTGTTATAACTTTCTAATGTGTTTTGTAAAAATGAGTAAAAGTTTACAACAGTTATTGAAAACTCTATTTTTAAATATCTTGTGAGTTTAATTCATAGTTAGTACTACATTGAGAAATGTAATGGACAGCTTTAATGGATAGGTTATTAAAGTGACTAACTCATGGATAATTACTAATAAATTTTTAGTTCTTACCTTCTCTAAGTATAGTGGGAGATCATGGTGAAAAGAAATGATATTTCAAGTAGAAGAGATCACCCTTAAATTAAGGGGTAGAAAAATGTTTCCCTCCCTTTGAATTCATTATCAATTAGGGGGATAAAATGATATTAAATTGACAACAAACCCAAAGGATGGTATTGAAGTTCCCTTGGGTTAATGATTGTATTTTTTTCAATGTAATTATGAAAAGGTGGTGATATGGTTGATGGATTAAATTCTATAACTAATGAATTTCATGAAGATGTTTCCAATGTACCAATGTAATGGGATAAAGGAGTTGAATGCCTTTTAATACATGGATGGATATATTCAAGTTACCTAGGTAATGGAAGAAAGTAACTAGATACCCTTTAATACTTAGCTGTATATATTCAAATGGTCATCCCATAACATCATATGATTGTTTGAGTTATTTTATATGGCTATTGAAAGTATTTAATAAGTGGAAGAAGCATTGATAGCTTCGTTGAAAGGAAGTGAAAGAGGTGAAGAATATGTATATTGAATTTATAAGGAGAAATATTGTAATATTATGGATATCAAGTGGAAATATGATTCAAAGTATGGAGTAGAGATATCTTAAATTATAGAAACCATATGAGGATAAAACAAATATTGGATACTTTAGTCAATGTTATATAACTCATGGATGAAGGTTGATGTGATGGCCTAGGATTGATTGAACAATATTTTCACCTGAGTTGGAAAATTTATTCATAAATATACTCTATTATGTGTATTATATATGCTAAAACTCCTCAGAAATGAGTTTTAAGGAGTTCATAATTATTTTAATAATTTTAAATATCTTTGGAAGATATTCTGAGATGATTTAAAGATCTTGTAGAAGCTATAGAACAACCATAAGTTTGTTCAAATCAATCTAAAGAAATCTAAATTTTTAGAGTTAATGAAAAAAAGGCTAAGTACTTAGAGTAATTATTTTCCTACATTGATTGTAAATCTTCTGTTGAACGTAAGTATTCAGGGGTTTATCATAAGGCATTCAAGTGAACAAAAGTCTTTGAGTTCTATCTTATGATTCCTTCAATCATAAGTCTTTATTAACCATATTAATTCATTTTAAAGATTCATTTATCATTTTAAATCTTTGTAGTCTATTGAAAATTGATATAGGAATGATCATGATGATTTTTCCACTGACTGTAAGTTTTTTAAGTCCTTAGTGTAAAGCTTTTCCTAAGTGTAAAGCTTCAACACTTAATGAAATTTTCAAAAAGATTCTATATGAAAATGAAGTAACCAAAGAAGAATGTAAGTTTTTATCATAAAGATAAATTTAATACTTTAAATTCACCAACATAAGACTTCAATACTTAGCAAAAATTGGAAGTTATTTATGGATAAAAAATCAAGTTTTTATATTTTAAATCTCATTAAGATCAAAAAATATGATATTATATGAGTTATTAAATAATGGTATAAACATAATAAACACCTAGATTAGTGTCTGATCCAATCATGAGAAGAAATAGAAGTTTATATTCATCCATATAAAGGAAATATCAAAGAAACATAAAAAATGGAGATTCCAGAATTTTTGAATTATGGAGAAAATGAAATTTGATGATGATGTAACTATGCTTTAGAGTTCAAAATATCATAAAGCTTAATCAATCCATGATCCAAGATTGTTTTGAGGAGAATCTAATGAGGATTTACACTATATGTATTTCTTGAAGAATAAAATTACTTTATCTAGTTTTTAAGAATAATGTAGATGAAGAACCATCAATGCTCGAGTTATTTTTTATCATAGACTACATTATATTGATCAGAGGCTATTCAAGTGTTTAGGGGGAAATGAAATGAAATTTATGGAATTTAATCAAGACTAAAATATTGAGAAATAAGTTAAGTTTTTGTTGTTCATGGATCCAAATATTATAGGTTTAACAATTTTTCATGAAAATTATCATGTTGTAAGATGGTTCCAAGACACAGAAATGTTTTTTCTAAATATATGTATAGTTGCGTGGATTAAAAATTGGGTTTATGTGAAGATATTTTGAGAAGAAAAATTCACACCTAGAGTGGAATAAAAGGATATGTTATTCATTCATGTTTCAAAATGAGAAGCATTTAATGATGATATTCTTGGAATACTCTTTAAGTTGAAAAGGTACGCACATGAGATAATTGAAACCCAAACTAGGTATTCTATAATTGTGATGATTTTTACAATATACATTAAATTTATGTAACATTTAAAATAAAATATGAAATTAATATAATCACCTATTCCTGTAATTTTTTGAGTTAAATGGGGAGAATAAAAGCGAAAATAAAGTAACAATTAAGGCTGTTGTGGGATGATAAATGGGTATTTGAGAGGACTGAAGCTATAGAATGAGAATAATAGGAAGAAGAAGTTGTTGCAACATTTAGAAAAATAATAATAAGTGAGTAATCAAGATCAAACTCATGTGTTACGGTGTATATTTCTATGAAATATTCTGATACACTATTTATTTTAATAAAATCTAGCAAAAATGCATTATGGGTTGTGTTCTTATGAAGTGAGAGGGGAATCCAAGTGACTATATTTATTAAAGAGTAATAAATTTGGGCTATAATTGGATATCGAGTTTCATACTATTTATCTTGAAGACTTAGTAATTTTAATACTCTATTGTGAAGTGAAGGAGGTCAATATTATTGATGTATAAGCATCCTATACAGAACTAGCGATTGACTTGTAATGAGTAACTTAAATAGAGAACATTAATATTCATGGTGGGACTCTATGGAACCTGTGTGAATCAGGGTATGCAAAGATATCATGGAGTAAAGTTGTGTGTACAGTGAGAAGCTCCTGAATAAGTCCAGTGGGAAGATAAAATTAAAGTCTTATGAGAGGAAAATAAAATGGTTAGTGTGACTTTGGTTGAGAGAATATCAGTGAGAATTTGATATGGTATTATCATGTGAATCATCCTCCAATTTTAATTAGTGATAATTGATTATATAGAATAATCCTTGATTTTGGTGCATAACCAATCAAGCAAAAGATTATGTCTTAATATTGAACCATATAAACCCATGTTTTTTATGTCTTTATTTACAATAGTATTTATGTGAGGAAGTGGAGACACATGAGTGAGTGGACCAAGACTGAATATGTCTTGGATGTTCAATTAAAATAGGGAATAATATATTAAAGTTTTAATTAACCATTGATTCACCCCTCCCCTCTCAGTGGTTCATATATCTTATGGAACTACACCCTCCATCCAATCCTTTCAATTAAATTTTTACCAAGTTTATAAGGGGTTTTCTTGACTCAACTTCTTTACTTGATTAATAATGATTCCTATTTGAATATGGTTTTAAAATATGGTTTTATTATATTCTAGGATGATATTATAATTTATTTCCTACTTATTTTATATTAAATTACATTGATTGATTTTTTTTCTTCATAAAATTTTATAATGTTAAGAATAATTACCATTCTCTCCAAATGAGCTCTTTTTGTTCTATTTCCTTATTCACTCTTCCTGATAATGTTATCATTTCTTAATTTGAAATCTAAATATGTTTTATTTTTGGTAATACTAAAACTTTTCATTACCTTTTTTATAAATAAATATCTATCTCTCTCTTTATGATGTAATTTATAATAAAGGTATTTCAAAATATTAAAAAGGGTTTTTCTTTCACATTTATAATTTTTATATTTCACTCAAAATTTTCTTGGGATAAACTTTATGTAATTTTAAAGGCTACATTATTGAAAATTCTATTTAAAAGTAAAAAAAATTAATTTTTCAAAAAAAATACTTTTTAAAGTGACTCATAACTTCTTCTATTTACAAAAATGATAAGAAATTATTTTCAAAATACTATTTTGTGTTTCAATTCCATTTTCCTATTTAAAAGATATAACTCCTATAGAGTTATGTTTTATGAATCACCCTATAAATTCTTATATGAATAACTCCTTTTTTATTTAATATTAGTATCAATCAATATAATCCATGAATTTGTTTTATATAATACCATTTGAAAATGAAATGAAACCCATTTTGTTCCCATAGGTTCTTTATAGTGTGATGAATGATTGATTTCAAGTGGAAAATATATATATATGGATTATTGTTAGTTTTGATCCTATTTATCCCTCTAATTCATTGGTTAAAGATTTAAATCTCATGAGATAATGATGTTATGTGTGTACGTTTTTTGTTTTCACAATAGAATGCGTGGAAATTTTGTTTGTTCATAAAAATGATGCGTGGAATTTTTTATTCGTGACATGATGCATGTATATTTATTTTTTCACAATGTTATGGTTTTTATATGATTATTTTTGTGCCAATGTTATTTTTTATTCTATGTTTCAAGGGTATGTCATATTTCTATGTTATATGCCTATGATTATTATTCACGAATCAGATTTATTATCTGATGTTATTATATCATAGTATATGTTTTTTTATTGAAGACTACATATATTTCTATCATGAATTATATGAAATTATTACTGTTATATGCCTTTTTAATAATATATTTCTCCGTTATTCATGTTTTCTCATATTCTTATGATTTAACCCTTGATGATTTTTCCCTTACTAATCATTGAGCTCAAAAAAATCATATATTTCCACTCCCTAGGTTGTGAATATAAGTATAATTTATAAAAATTCTATAAATAAGTCCAGTGTGTCTCAATTATAGGGAAATTTTTACAAGTATTATAAAATAAGTTGCTTGTGTAACTATTTCAAAAAGACAACAAACCTTATCTCCTTGGGATTGTGAAATTATTTGTGATATATGATGTTTAACTTGTAAAAATGATGTAAAATAAAGATATGTTTAGCTTAGATCATCTCACATTGTATTAAAGCCTATGTGTAATGTATGTGTTTTAAAACTAAACCTAAGAGTGTGAGTTTTGGGCACATCAATTAGTATCAAAATAGGGTTTAGTTATTTTTAAGTATTGGTGCAGTTAAATTGGGGATTAATATGAGACGGATTTAGTAAAAATCCTAGGGCTGGGTCTAACTATAGGATAAAATTTTAAATTTTTGGTAATGTAGTTATTGTGTGGTTTCCTAGTAATTACATCCCTATCTGGATATAAATAAGTGTATATAGTCTCTCTTACAAATATACCTAGGGGTAATAGCCCTAAAAACACTGGTTGGGTATTAACTCAATATTCACCTAGTGTGTGACAAAGAGGCCTAATTGCACACCTATTTTAACACTCTTGTGGGATATTATTTGGTGATACATATTCTCTTTATGAACTATTATGAAGGATTTGAACACATTTTATGGTATGGTTAGAGAACCTATTAAAAAATTAACAATGAATAAATTAGATTGAAGCCTATAAATTTATAAGTTAAGGTGCATATTTTATTTATGATTTATCCATATTATGTTAATATTTTTCCTTTTTAGATTAAGTATTATTATCTTTAACTTTTATTTATTTAATAAATGGTTATAGAAAGGATAAATCAGTTAATAATGGGTGTGATGGGAAGTACGATGACTGACCTAGTGAGAAACCAAATGATATAAGATCTGGACTGAGAAATATTAGGTTTATTACTAATCATCTATATTTAATTGTGATTAATAACTTGAACATAGTTTAATTTCTAAATAATATAAAAATGGAATTTCATTAAAGTTCAAGTGATAGAGACCGTGTAGGAAAAAAATTTGATTTTCTACGTGTCAAGAATGTGGGAATAAGCACCCTATAAAATCTAGAAGATGTTTTATTTTCGGAAAAGGATTTCATTAAGAAATTGATTTTTAAAGAAAAATGAAGAGTCTAGTTGTCACCATGAAAAGGAATAAAGTTTATCTTGAGGTACCACTAATAGTTCAATGTCCTAAATGTGGGTAACTTTGGCATTATCCAAGTTAATTAACTAACCCAAGGGATAATAAGGATTATAGACCTCCTTAACCTCTTATACCATGGGGAAAATATAGAGCCTATGAAATGAATACCACTGAATTATATTGTGATAATTAAGGAAAAATTATCCTCCACTAAAAAAAAATTTATATATTAGCATAATTTGATTCTAGAAAACCCATTATATCTAGCAAGTTTTCTAAGAGCATTAAATAAACACCCAAATGATTTTATTCTCAAAGAACACTCTTATTTTCATGGTCATTGTATTCTAATTTGAAGTTAGTGGGAATGTTCTTCATGTAAATCTTATTTAGATTAATTTTATGTAATTTTTGAAATGGATTATTTATCACCACAAGACCCATATTAATTACCAAAATATTGAAATCGCATTTCATATTTCAGACTAACCTATGATAATCTATTCATGTAAGGATGACTATGATCTCTATAAGAAAACTAATTCTATTTTAGGAGTCATGATACCCAATCATTAATGATAATTAGTTCAAATGATTATAAAAACACTCAATAAAAGGGATAATTATATTTTGAGAAAAAGATATATTTATTAAGTTTTCAACGTTGATATCTCTCTATAAATTATATATCGAGGTGTGTTTAACTTTTATATATCCTTAGTTATTTTCATTATCAAGTGATAATAAAAATTGTGTGGATAAAATTTATTTAAGGGGGAATGTAACCCCGTGATATTTTAGTATTAAATTAAATAAAATTGTCACGACCCATCCCATGGGGCCGGGACGTGACTACCCCAAGCCCGCCTTCTATAGGACAGGGGTTGGTGACTAGAACCTAATGGTTTTTCCTAAACAGGGAAGGCATTTACTTAGATATTTGTACACACTCAAAAAGGGAAACTAAAGTAAACAATCAACAAAAGTAAGGTATAACCATGAGAGTAAAGTACAACCACAAATTCAACTGTAAAATGAAAATAGTGGGCCGGAATACAAGACCTAGAAACTGAAAAGAAAGTAAATATCCATCGCATATTCCCTAGAGATCTACCTATAGGGTAGTATCTATAAGTCTAAGTTCGAAGAAGAGGATCTCGACTGCTCCCGTCATACCAAGCTCCATCAATTCCTGAACCTCCAAAGTCTGCCTCAGAGCATCATTATTCTGCACCACACACAACAAGGTGCGGGCGAAGCCCATGCAGGGGTGAGTATAAAAATACCCAGTAGGGACCACGATACCTCCGAAGGTCTCTCAGTAATCCACAAAGGAAAACATCACAAGAAATACTATAAAGGTAATATCACAAGCATGATCAAGATCATGAAGAAAAAAGCAAAAGAGATATCTCACTCTAACGGTATAACTTCAAGGTTACTAGGATCGGGATGACTAGTCTTAAAACAAGATCATCCTATTTGTATTAACTCTACTGCTGACCCATATAGGTCACTGTATGCTGACCCGTATTGGTCACTAGATACTGACCCATATTGGTCACTGGTGCTGACCCGTATTAGTCGCTAGATGCTGACCTGTATGGGTCGCTAGTGCTGAATCGTATTGGTCACTGGTGCTGACCTGTATTGGTCACTGGTGCTAACCCTTCTTGGTCGCTGATTTAGAGGTAGGGATGATTAGTCGTACATCTAGATCATCCCACTCTGGAGTTCCTGATGGTGACCCACATTAGTCGCTCTTCTTCTTCATGTCACAGCCAGCCACTAGATTCCTGCACGAAGCATGCCTGATCTTCGGAAGACTCTACTCCTCAAGTCATCAGTCCTTTTTCAACCAGTACAAATTCTTGAAAAAATCATACCCAAGGGACCACCCCATCATAGGGGTCCCAACGTGATAGACGACGCGTCGATCGGACGCCCGGTCTGTGAGATATGGGCAAATTTGTAAAAAGGGTCTAGTTGGATTCAAGTCTAATCCAACCCAGGTCGCACATCAAACTCCTAAAAAACTCACTTAGAGTATCTCCAATGGACCTCCTTGTCACAAGGTTCCTTATTCCACAGACGGTGTGTCGATTGGACGCTCGGTCTGTTAGTTACACCCCTTTCTGTGAAACGAGGGTGATTGCACCTCGGTCTGACTCAGCTCGGTCAGGCCCACCGGAATATTCTAAATGGACCGCTTCCCAAAATGGGTCTCAATTCCATTGACGGCGTTTCAAACAGACACTCAGTTCATCAGTTACGGGTGTTTCTTTATTTGGGGGTCGGTTGGGTCTCGCCCCGATCTGACTCGGTCAGGCTGCCCCAATGCAATGAGTCCTGGGGTCTACCTAACCCCACCTGGGTTTGTTCCATTAAGGGTTGGCCCGGCTGGTTTTCGGGCCCGGGCCACGATTGGCCCGGCCTGTTGGGTGGGGCTCGGCTCACCCGCGTTGGCCCACTGGGTCGTGGGTCCATCTCGTTCGGCCGGACCGCATCCGGCCCGGTCCGCCTGAAGGCGGACTGCTCCTCCTAGATAGACCTGCGGATGTGGGTCTGTTTTGTCTGGTGCAACGTGATATAGGGCGGGGTCAGTGCCACCCCCTCCTTTCACGGCCCGATGGTCGTGGCTGCTACCGCCGCCGGCGCCGCCCTTCTCCCGTGCGACCGGATCGGGCCAACCACCTCTGGCCATCGCAGCGCGCGACGGTGTGCCGCCTTCCCACCACCCGCAGCTGGTTTCCACGGGCCTCCTCTGGCTTCCACCAGCATGGCGTGCCAACAGTTGTTTATACGGGCCACTGGATGTGCTCCGGTGGTCCGTTCTTCATGCCTTATGCGCCTATGGGCATCCCGGATCGCCGCTGCCACATCATGACCTTTTGTCTCGTGTTTCCGTCGAATTGGGAAAACCATCTTTGAAGAACGCAACAAAAAAACAAGTGGAAGAGGGTCCATGCCTTTTTCGTTTGGCCCGTACCCTTCGTGTTAACATTAAAACAAGAGGGAGGTAAATATTCATCACTTTTTAATAATAAAGAACCCCATTCAAATCCCCCATAACAACCTCCCACAAATTCAAGAGAGAAGAATAAAATTGAGGGGAAATCGTGAATTAAAAGACAACCCCTACCTTGTAATTCGTTGGGGATGTCATGAATGGTGGTGCTTCCACGTTTGAGGGTATTTCGGACGATGGAGAAGGTTTTTGTTTGATGGTATTCGTCATCCATCAACCTTAGGATCGATCCTACAATGGGCGTCGTCAATCCTCCGTTCTTCGTCAGTGGAAGGCGTGGCGTCACTTCGTCAGGGGTTCCTCGCTTGGTGAAGTTGTGCCAAAACCCCACCCCAAGATCCATTTAAATAGAATGGGGTAAGGCAAGAAATTCCTAGAGAAATTAATGAGGTTCAATAATTGAGATAATTAATGTGCCTCATTAATTGACATAATTGAAGTGCCTCATTAATTGATGTAATTAAAGTGACCCATTAATTACGTGAGGGTGGTTATGAAAACAAAGTGTAACCACAAAATTAACACTCCATAATTAAAGGTCTGACCACCTTCGTGGTCCCCACCACCACTGCTCAATAGGTGGTAGAAAAAATAAAAAGAAAAAAAATAACAATTTATGTTATTTTATTATTTCTTTAAAAGTCACAAAAACTATCTTTTTCTCCCGACCAACTACGGTCGAAGTGAAGCTTCCCTTAAGAGAATCCCAGTGCTATGGATTCAACAGTGCTCTCGTATTTCAATTCCAAGCACCAGTTCAAAAGATAGAAAACGTCATCTGTGCGTTTACTGAATGTTCTGAAAAAAGTTCATAAATTCATTTCGGGCACACCGGGCCTCAAAATCACGCGCCATCAAATTTTGCAGACTCGTAAAAATCCCAAATAATTTAAAAATACATATATATAGAATTTTCGGGTCTTTAATTTCTCCCCACATTAGGGATTTACATACCTAAAAACCAAACAAGGATACACAAATAAAGAGGGGTAATGGGTACACCTATGAGCCTCTTGCTCCCATGTTCTCTCCTGGAGATTCCCGTGTTGCCAATGAACTCACACTAAAGGAATCAACTGCCCACGAAGGACCTACTCCTATCAATCCTCTATCTCCACCAAAAACTCTGCAAAAGTTTCCACATCATCAATCTCGATCTCACCATGGTCAATGAAGTGAGATGGATCATGCATGTATCTCCTAAACTGGGATACATGGAAGACATCATGCATCCTCTCCAACTATAGTGGTAGTGCCAAGCGGTATGCCACCTTGCCAATCCTCTGAAGTATCAGGGATGGTTCGATAAACCTCGGTGAGAGTTTTCCACCTCAGCCAAATATCCATAGTCCTTATTGAGAGGAGAATTGCAAGAATACATGGTCCCCCTCCTGGAACTTGAGAGGTCTCTGTCACCTATCAGCATAAGACTTCTGTTAGATCTGTGCAGACTTCATCTGTTCTTGGATGACCTGCACCTTCTTAGTGGTAGCATGTACCATCTCTGGGCCCATGAGTGCTAGCTCTCCTAGATCCATTCAACAGAAGGGTGATCGGCATGTTCATCCATACAATGCCTCAAAATGGGTCATACCAATGATGTAGTGATATCTATTGTTGTACGTGAACTCCACCAAGGGTATATGGTCCTCCCAACTATGAACAAAATCTAATACACATGCACAAAGCATTTCCTCCATGGTTTGGATGGTCTGATTAGTCCGATCATTTGTCTGTGGGTGAAAAGTTGTGCTTAATCAAAGCTGAGTCCCAAAAGCCTCCTTTAATTCTTTCCACAAATAGGATATGAAGCATGCATCACGGTCTAATACTATCGTCGAAGGCACCTCGTGAAGTCGCATGATCTTCTGAACGTAGAGACTTCCCAAGCTCTCTACCAAACCCTTCTCTCAAATAGCAAGGAGGTGGGCCGACTTGGTGATTCGGTCAACAATCACCCAAATGGTATCATGACCTCTAGATGTATGTGGTAACCCCATCATAAAGTCCATCGATATCTCTTTCCAACTCCACTCTGGTATCTCGACGGGTTGGGTCAAGCCTGCTGGTACTTGGTTCTCGTCCTTCACTTGCTGGCAAGTGAGGCATCTATAAACATATTCTTCCATAACTTTCTTAATCCCTGGCCACTAGTACTGACACTGGAGGTCCTGATACATATTTATCACACCTAGACGTACTACCAAGGGGGGTGTATAGAACTCCCTTATCACCTCCTCTCATAGCGCCACTAGTACAATTGTACGTCCTCTGAAAAGAATAGTGTTCTCTCCACCTTTAGAATATCTACCAGGTGCATGGCCTGAGGATATCTGAGCATGTGTAGTCTCACAGTTGTTGTCTCTGAGTTGCGCCTCCTTGACTCACTGAATGAGTGGAGGGAAAACTACCATCTACTAGAGGTAGACTGTCTCATCTCTAACCACGTAGAATATCTAAAGCGAGGATAACTACTCTGAAGCCTCATTCAGTTGTTTCGAACTCGATCTCCAGATAAGTGCATCTGCCACTATGTTCCCCTTCCCATGAGTATAGACTATATTAAAGTCATTGTCCTAGAGGAACTCTAGCCAATTTCACTATCTCATATTTAGATCTTTCTGTGTGAAGATATATCTGAGACTCTTGTGTTCTGAGTAAACAATGAACTGCTCACCCATCAAGTAGTGTTGCCACATCTTTAGTGCAAAAACTTCTATTGCCAACTCCAAGTCATGAGTCGCATAATTTTTCTCAGGAGGCCACAGCTATCGTGATCCATAAGAAATCACTACACCATCCTGCATCAGGATGAAACTAAGTCTGGTTTCTGATGTATCATAGTAAACAACTTAGTCAGTGCCCTCCTTCGGCAACCTCAGGATGGGAGTGTTGGTCAAGCTCTACCTTAACTGTTGAAAGCTTTGATGGCATGTCTCTGACCATAGGAATGGTTTCCCCTTATTCGTCAAGGAAATCATAGGTGCTGCTACTCTGGAGAAATCAGGTACGAACCTCTGATAGTATCCTGCTAATCCAAATAAGCTCCTCACCTCAGTAACACTCCTCAGTGGCTCCCAAGAAAGTATTTCCTCAATCTTCACTGGATCCACTGCAACTCCAGCCTTTGATATGATGCGTCCCAAGAATTGGACCTTTCATATCTAGAAGTCACACTTTGAGAGCTTCCCATATAACAGGTGCTCCCAAAGTGTGTCCAAAACTATCCTCAAGTGTACAGCGTGCTCTTCATTGGATGCTAAGCACACCAATATGTCTTCGATGAAGATCACCACAAAGAGATCGAGGTATGGTTGAAAGATCATGTTCATGAGCCCCATGAACAATGCTAGAGCATTGTTCATGCCAAAAGGCATCACCAAGAACTCGTAATGTCCATACTGACATCTAAAGGTTGTCTTCGGTACATCCTTGTCATGTACCCTAAGTTGATGATAGATTGATCTGAGTTATATCTTCGAGAACCACTTCGCTCCTTTCAACTGATCAAATATATCATCAATCCTCAGTAGAGGATACTTGTTCTTCATAGTCACATGGTTTAGACACCGGAAGTCCACCCATAGCCTCAAACTTCCATTTTCCTTCTTGGAAAACAACACTGGGGATGCCCATGGATAAACACTAGGCCTTACGAATCCCTTCATATTTAAGTCCTCCAACTATACCCTCAGCTCCTGGAGCTCCACAGGGGACATCCGATATGATGGTGTGGATATCGGTGTTGTTTCTAGGTACAATTCAATGCGGAAGTCTACCTCTCTTAGAGGAGGTAGTCCTGGGACATCTACTGTAAAGACGTCCTCATACTCATCCACCACCGCTGGAAACTATGGACTCACCTCATCCATCATGTCTAAGTTCATGCAAGCTAACTAATATATAATCAGTTGCACCCTCCAAATTGAAAGTCCATCTCATGATACTCTGTTTTTCTTCTCACCAAAAAAGGAAAACCAGCTTCCATATCTAAACATACATCACACTATACATCTCAAGTAGTTAATCTGTGTGTGAACTACTGATAGCCAGTCCATGCCTAGAATGACATCGTAGGGATTCAACGTCGCTACTAGAAGATCCCATCTAGAACTCTCTCCTACGAGATTAAGATAACGCTGCCGACACTAGTGTGTGACCATTGAATCTCCTCTCGTAGAAGTATCCAAATGCAAAGGTCGAGCTAAAAGCTCAGTTGGAATCTCAAATTCCCGAACTAAGTCAGCGATAAGGAAATAATAAATAGAACCTATGTCGATAAATACTGCTACTAAAGTAAATAATATACAGATCTTACCTCATTTAATCTTAGGGATGTCATGATTGTGAGCCTCAACTGCCTGTAGTTAGGCCTGTCCTCATCCACATTCTCCCTGAGCTCATGGTGGACCGCCTGGGGGTGGCGGTGGTAGTGCCTGGTGACACTGACCACCTCCTACAGCATGTCCTGATCCCCAGCCTCATCTGCCACCTAGCTGACACTCATGCTCCTACCACTACCACTACCTTGGTGGCCCCTCCACCTTCTATTGATCATCATTGTGGGTATTTAGATATTCACGAGCTCTATGACCCTATCCCTCTTAGGAAAAACAGATCATGCCTCGCTGGTGGCTCCCTCAGCCTCTCGAGGCTCACACCTCTAACCCTATGTCCCAGGGTTTCCCTCCAAAAGGTCTAGCCTGCCTGGTCTTTTGCATCATCTATATACTTCCAGCTATAGATGACTCTACTACCTATCATCTAGTAGGGGATCTCACTGTCGATGCATGCTCGGAAAGGAAGATCTCCAACATCAAAGCTCTCTCTAGCACCCCAACCTGAATCAGGATGCTGAGAGAAACTATCGCAGCTCTAATCTCTCATCGGAGCCCCTGCTCAAAGGTTCAGGCCCTAAAGTAAGGATCTCATACCATGTTGGTGTAGTATCAGGAGAGGTCGGTAAATCTCATCAAGTACTGATCCACAGTATGGCTGTCATACTGTAGATGCAGCAGATCCTGAATATGCATAGAGCATAGTGTCGCTGACATGAACTCTTCCCTGAAAAGGTTCTCAAAGTCTGGCTAGGTGAGGGTTGTCTCCTCATGCACCTGAAGCATTGAGCTCCACCATCATCCTGTTGAGCCCTGAAGAAGGCTAGCGTCCAAGATCGCCATCTTCTTTGTGGGTGTCTCTGTTAAGCAAAGGACCTGAGAAACCACCTCAAGCCATCCCTCTGCTGCCTGGGGGTCCTTCTTGACTTGAAACCTTAGAGTCCTCAATATCTGTAACTCATGCAATGTGCTTATCCGACATACATGATCCACTGGTAGCATCTGCTGCTCAATGGGTAGTGGTGCTGCTGGAACACCACCCAAAGGTTCCATCACTGTGAGTGGTCCCTATACTGACTCTTCGTCACTCAGTGGGCTATTGTCATGATCTATAACTAGAATATTAGTTGGCTATCTTTGTGGAGGCATCCTGTAAGAAACATATGTTCCACGATCAATTAGTTATACCTAGTGAGATGACTCAAGAAATATCAAGAAAACTTTTCAAAATACTAAAAACTGGTGTTTCATGTACCAAGTCAGAAAACATAATTTAGGGTCCTTGTGTATTGATATATTGATCTCCGCACCAACACTGGACTCCCCAAACTGAAAACCAAACTCAAGAAACTTTACACCATTTCCCTATTAAAAGTATACTCTTAGTTCTTCTCGTAGAACCAAACACCCTTTGATATCACTTTTTCACGACCCGTCCCACGGGGCCGAAACATGATTACCCCAAGCCTACCTTCCATAGGCCAGGGGTTGGTGACTAGCACCTGAAGGATTTTCCCGAATAGGGAAGGCATTTCCTTAGAGATCTATACATACTCAAAAAGGGAAACTGAAGTAAACAACCAACAAAAGTAAGGTATAACCACAAGAGTAAAGTACAACCACATGTACAACTATAAACTAAAAACAGTGGGTCGGAATACAAGCCCTAGAAACTAAAAAGAAATTAGATAGTCGTCGCATATGCCCTAGAGCTCTACATGGAGGGTAGTAGTTGTAAGTCTAAATTCAAAGAAGACTATCTTGACTGCTCCCATACCACAAAGATCCACCAAGTCTCGAACCTCCAAAGTCTTCCTTGGAGCGTCAGTAGTCTGCACCACACACAGCAAGGTGTGAGAGAATCCCATGCAGGGGTGAGTATAACAATACCCAGTAGGGACCCCGAGCCCCCCGAAGGTCTCTTAGTAATCCAAAAAGAAAAAAATCACAATAAATGCCACAAAGGTAATACCACAAGCATGATCTAGATCATGAAGCATAAAGAAAAAGAGATATCTCACTTTAACGATATAACTTCAAGGTTACTGGGATAGGGATGACTAGTCAGAAAGCCAGATCATCCTATCCATAGTAACTCTACTGCTGACCCGTATAGGTCACTGTATGGTGACCCGTATTGGTCACTAGATGATGACCTGTATTGGTCGCTGGTGCTCACCCGTATTGGTCACTAGATGTTGACCCGTATTGGTCACTGGTGTTGGCTCGTATTGATCACTGGTGATGACCTGTATTGGTCACCGGTGTTGACCCATCTTGGTCGCTGATGAAAAGGTAGGGATGATTAGTCATACAGCTAGATCATCACACTCTGGAGTTTCTAAAACTGACCCGCATTGGCCGCTCTTCTTCTTCATGTCACAGCCAGCCACTGGATTCCCACACAAAGCATGCCTGATATTTGGAGGACTCTTCTCCTCAATCCATCTGTCCTTTTTCAAGTGGTATGAAGTCCTGCAAAAAGAATACCCAAGGGACCGCCACGTCATAGGGGTCCTAATGTGACAGGTGGCGCGTCGATCGGACGCCCGGTCTGTGAGATATGTGCACTTTTGTAAAAAAGGACCAGTTAGATTCAAGTCTGATCCAACCTAGGTCGCACCTCAAACTCCGTCAAAACTCACTTATAGTATATCCAATGGACCGCCTTGTCAAAAGGGTCCTTATGAAACAGACGACATGTCGATCAAACACCTGGTCTTTTAGTTACACCCCTTTCCGTGAAACGGGGGTGATCGCACCTCTATCCGTCCTGGCTCAGTCGGGCCCACCAAAATATGCCAAAGGGAACGCTTCCCAAAAGGGGTCCCAACGCCACTAACGGTGTGTGAAACGGACACCCGGTTCGTTAATTACGGGTGTTTCATTATTCGGGGGCTGGTTGGGTATAGGCCCAGTCCGACTCGGTCAGGCCAGCCTGACGCAATGGGTCCTGGGGTCTACCTGACCCTGCCCAGGTCCATCCCATTAAGGGTAGGCCTGGATGGTTCATGGCCATGGGCTGCAGTTGGCCCGTCCCATCGGGTGGGGCTCGGCACACCCGCACTGGCCTGCTGGGCCGAGGGTTTAGCCTGTTTGGCCGGCCCACATCCGACCCGGTCTGCCTAAAGGCTGACCGCTCCTCCCAGCTGGACCTACAGATGTTGGGCCATTTCATCTAGCGCGATGTGGCATGGCATGGGGTCCGCACTGCCCCTTCCTACTGCGGCCCACTGGTCGTGGCTGCTACTGTCAGCGGCGCTTGTAGGTTCCACCCTTCTCCCACACGGCCGGCTCAGGTCGGCCGCCTCTGGCCACCGCGGCGCGTGATGGCATGTCGCCTTCCCACCACCCTTGGTCAGTTTTTGCGGGCCTCCTCTGGCCACCTCTGACATGGCGCATTGTTGGTTGTTTCTGCGTGCCACCGTACATGCTCCGGTGGTCTGTTATTGGTGTTGTCTACGCCTATGGCCCTCTCGGATCGTCGTCTCCATAGCTTTACCTTCTATCTTGTGTTGCCGTCGAATTGGGAAAACCGCCCATGAAGAACGTAAAAAAAACAAGCAACAGAGGGTCGAGGCCTTGTTCATTTGGCCTGCGCCCTCCGCATTATCATTAAAACAAGAGGGAGGTAAATATTCATCACTTTTCAAAAATAAAGAACCCCTTTCAAATCCCCCACAACAACCTCCCACAAATTCAAGAGATAGGAATATAATTGAGGAAAAATCTTGAATTAAAATACAAAACCTACCTCATGATTCATTAGGGACGTCGTGGATGGTGGTGCTTCCACGTTTGATGGTATTGTGGATGAAGGAGAAGGTTTACATGCATTGGTGTTCGTCATCCATTGACCTTCAGATCGATCCTACAATAGGTATCGTCAATCCTTCATTCTCTGTCGGTGGAAGGTGTGGCGTCACTTCGTCAGGGGTTCCTCACTTGATGAATTCGTTCCAAAACCCCACCATAAGCTCCATTTAAATAGAAGAGGGAAAGGCGATCAATGCCTTGAGGAATTAATGAGGTTCATTAATTGATGCAATTAATTTTCCTCGTTAATTGACGTAATTAAAGTGCATCATTAATTGATATAATTAAAGTAACTCATTAATTACTTGAGGGTGGTTACGCAACAAAAGTGTAACCGCACAATTAACACCCCATAATTAAAGGTGTGACCACCTCTATGGTCCCTGCCACCACTGCTCAATAGTTTGTAGGAAAAAGAGAAAGAAATAAAATAACAATTTATGCTATTTTATTATTTCATTAAAAGTCACAAAAACTGTCTTTTTCTCCCAACCAACTGCGGTTGAAGTGAAGCTTCCCTTAAGCGAATCTCAGCGTTGCGGATTCAATGGTGCTCTCAGATTTCAATTCCAAGCACTGGTTCAAAAGATAGAAAACACCACCCATGCATTTACTAAACGTACCAAAAAAGTTCATAAATTCATTCCGGGCACATCAGGCCTTGGAATCACGCGTCGTCAATTTTCCCAGACTCGTAAAAATCCAAAATAATTTTTAAAAAATTACATGGAATTTTTAGTTCTTCAAAAAAATGTTGTATATCATGTGATGCATGAAAAATAAAACTAAAATGAATCATGAAATACCTTTTTAAAATAATGCAATATAATATTAAACATCAATAAGAAAATTAAAATAACTATAAATCTTCAAGTAAATAAAAAGATAATAAAATGATTTATTGTAAAATTATATATTTAAATTCCTTACATATTATTATTTTTAAAGGATTTTTAATTTATTTTAATACTAGTAAAATGATTAAATTTAATATTTAGAAGATAAAAAATTATTGAAATGTTATTTAAAAATGTTAACCATTAAAAAGGGATATTTTTCAAAGAACTATTTAAAAAGTGATGTGTATTTTACCTAATAAATTAAATTAATCATTTTAAAATATGATTCTAATCATATATAATATTTAAAAATTATATATTAACACCCACTTAATTATAAATTGATATAAAATATGATTAAGATCATTTAAAGTTTAAAAGTATATTTTTATTTAAAAATAAATTTTCTTTATATTTTTTTATTTTTATTTAAAAGATAAATTTATAAATTTTAGAATTTTTATTTTTTTAAATGAACCTAATTTTTTAATTTAACATTTCAAAATTATCTTAGGGTTAATTTTTTTATTTTTCTGAAATGGTTGCTTTTTAGGTGAATAGTGAAAATACAGTTTTTACTAATACCATAGTGTTTATGACTATATCATGAGAAAAATATGACTTAAAACTTATAAAAAATTATTTATGAAAAACAAATTATTTAATTAGTAAAATTATGTATTTAAAATACTGTGTTGAGTTTAGAAAACACGTTTTTAACAATTTGAAACTTAAGTAATCTTTTATTCTAATAAAAATTATTTTTCATCTTTTTCTTTTAACTATGTTTTCAAAAAGTGTAATTATATTTTGGATTGATTTTAAAGCCTAATTAATTTTATATTTGTGACAATAAACCAACTAATTTCATATAAATCAACAACATTGATAATTTTATCATCAACATTATTTTTATACTTAAAAATACACTTTTTATAAAAATAGTTTTTACAAGTATTGTGTGCTAATATTAAAATTAATTTTTATCAACCTTAAAAATTTTATTTTATAAAATGGTTTAAATATTTTTAATATACATATACAAATTATATAAAAATGTTAATTTCTCTTTTGGTCATAAAAATAAGTTATCGAGGTTAAAAAATAGTTATCGTGGTAAAAGTAAATAATGTTAAAAAGATAAATTAAGGGGGAAATATCTAAATTCCACAAAAAAATATATATTATATGTGTGTATGTGATATAGATCAACCAATAATCATACCCTATCCATTATTTTCTAATTTAGTAGGCACCATCCTTTGAAAATGACATGACATTATTATAAAGTTTTGAATATTTACAAAAGTGGCACTCTCCTCACTTATAAAAGGGTCTTCCACCACCCATTCTAGGGAACTCAAAAATTTAATTAATATTGAACCTATGACATTTTTACTTTCCCTAGATACATCACTAAAGTTTTTCATCTCCTTTATCCAATGAATATCCTTAAATCCTCCATTTTTAAGAGGTACTCCAAGATAAGGTCCAGGATCTTAATGTGAGTATTGATCATTTATTAAAACTTTATATTCTCTATATTAATCCTATAAGTATTTTTTCAAAAATTATAATATAATTAAATGTTTGTTAATTATATACTAAAATTTTAATATGTTAATGGTATAACCATTATCTACCCTTCCCCTTAAAAAAAATAAGAATGTCATTTGTGTGTACGTGCAGAATATCGCCTTCTTGAAGAAATTTATTTCTTTTTTTTTATAACCAACTTACCTATATGTTTATAAAATTGTATTTAATGAATAAAAATTATATTTATAAATTTTTTATAATTCTTAAAATATAAACCAATTTCCACCTTTCTCCTCTTTTATAAAAAATTAAAATGCTACTCATGTGTACGTGTGGGCTAACGCCTCCATGGAACGATGTTTTTTTCATCACCACCCAACTTGGATGATTGTAAGAATTTATATAATTAATTAAAATTATTTTTATAAAATTTTTAAGGTTATTTAAATATTATATTGATATTTAACATGTTATTAACATGCCAAAATTGTTTGGTCAAAATTTACCGAAACAAGCTCATCACTGATTCTATCTTCATGAATCATAACTAAAATTATCATGGAATGAAATTAGATGCTTATAAAGAATTTTAAAGAATATATTATAGCACCTTGGATAATATAGGAGTTAAAAAATTGGTATTAATAAATGATAATCATCATCCATGCTTTAAAGCATGCGCGAAATAATCAAAATTGTTAACATTTGATGATAAAAATAAACTATAACTAACTAATAAAAGAATAATAAATTATTATAATTAAATATTAAAAATAGTGATATATATTAATAATATTCTAAAATAGTTTAATAATATGCTTATTTTTATTTTATATAAGGTTAAAGTGTTTTCAAGGAAGTCAGGAGTAAAGGTGAGTGTTTCTTCTCAAATTTCTTCTTCTTGGAGACATGTTTTGTATTATGCATCTATTTTTGTATATATGGTGTATATTATGCCTCTTTGAAAAATTATATAATTATTATATATTTATTAATTGTATTTAAATTTCAATTTCAATTTTTCTCTTTCAAATATTTTTTGAATTGAATGTTATAAAAGTTATAAGGGTATTTATTAACTAAATTTCCTTTCATTGTGTTATAATGATTCTTTTTAAACTTTATTGTTATATTGGGTAAATTATGAAATATAATTGTACTATGATTTTTTACCTCATTTTTTTATGGGTATTTAAATTTCTATCTTATAAAATCCCTTTAAAATTATTCTTGCTTCAAAAATGTGATGTTTGTATGGGGTTTCTCATCTCAATTTATATTATTTAAGATTTATTCCATATCCAAAACTTGTTTTATTTTATGTGTTGTGATTACTACCCAATGAATTGTATTATATATTTTAATTATTATTTCATAGATTTACCATTCTTTTCATGAATCCCACCTTCCAATATTTTTTATTCGGTTGTTACTAAATCTATAAGGGGTTTCCTTAACTCAACTTCTTTTTTTGAGTCATAATGATTCCTATTTGACAATGGTTTTACAATATAGTTTTATTATCTTTTATTATGATATTATAATTCATTTACTACTTATTTTTGTGGAATTACATTTATGTATTTCTTTCTTTATAAAATTTTATGATGTTAAAAATAATTCTCATTCTCTCTGAATGAGCTCTTTTTCTTCCACATCCATATTCAATCTTTTTATTAATGTTAACTTTCATTAATTTTAAATAAAAATATGTTTTATTTCTAGTAATATTCAAATTTCTCTTTAACTTTTTTCTAATTAAATATTTATCACTCTCTTTATGATGTGGGTTCAAAAAAGGTATTTCAAAATATTAAAAAGGGTTTCCCTTTCACGTTCATAATTTTTATCTTTCACTCCATATTTTATCATGATAACCTTTATGTCATTTTCAAGGATCCATTATTGAATATTATTTTTAAAATAAAATCCTTCAAATGTTTAAATTTAAATTTTTCAAAAAAAGAACTTTTGAAAGTGACTCGTAACTTATTCTCTTTATGATAATTATAAGAAATATTTTTAAAATACTCTTTTGTGTTTCAATTATATTTTCCTCTTTAAAATATCTAACTACTATGTAATTAATTTTTATGAATAAATATATGAATTATTCATTTTGGATGGTTTAATAGTGGTATCAATCAATCTAATTCTTAAAGTCAGTTTATGAAATTCTATTTGGAAATCAAATGAAACCCATTTTCTTTCTGTGTGTTCTTTATAACGTGATGAATGATTGGTTTCAAGTGGAACACATATGTATATATTATTTATGGATGGGTTCCTATATATACTTACAAAAAATAAAAAAAATTATTAAATCTCATGGGATAATGATGTTATATGTGTACATTTTGTTTGTTCACAATAGAATGTGTAGACATTTTGTTTGTTCATGAACATGATGCGTGGATTTTTTTTTTCACAGTATTATGTGTGTACATTTTTTTCACAATGTTATGATTTAACTATGTTTATGTTTGTATAAAATCTATTTATTATGTTATTTTTCAAGGGTATATTACATTTCTAGGTTATATTCCTATGATTATGCTCTATGGATCATGTTTTTTATCTCACACTCTTATTTCAAGGTATATGCTTGTTCATTTGATATTACATGTCCTTTTATCAGGACTGTCATGGACCAGGTCGGGTCACCATCCAACCAAGTTTGTGGAATCACCTAAAGGGCATTCCTGATCCCCACGATCTAGTACAAGTGCTCGGGTATCATAAACAACCCATGGGAATGATTTACCTAAAATGATAAACATAAAACAACTAACCAGATAAATAAACCAAAATAGAAAACATACAACCAAATATGGAATAACCAAAATTACTGATTTTAAATTTACAACTTGAACCACAAATCCCAAAGGAACAATAATAAGGGAAAACTAAAACTCATACCTAAACTTTCATGCAATATGAGGAGCCACATTCCCAAGCCACCATCACCAACCTACACAGGGAGGCTACTGACAACCCGAACCATCATTACTAAGCATGTTGTCTTTACCTAGAACACATAAGGAAAAAGATATATATACACCCAAAGGATTATGTAGGGTGTGAGACAATACCTAGTAGTATTACACCCAATGAAAATATTCTATACCATAACTTCAAAAAGATAATCTAACATGCTCATTTAAATTCATGCTTTTAAAATAATTTTAAGAAAAGCGTTTAATGGGAAAATAGGTAAAAAGTAACACTTCAAAGGAAAACCATTTCGAAAGTGCTATATTAAATAATAAAAAAGGAAATTTATAAATAGCACACACACTCAGGTGGTCCACCATATGCCGATGGATGGCACAACGCTATATATAGCATAGCACCATGCGAAAATCCCATAGGGTTTATCTAGCTTAAGTGGGATCCTATAACCTCGCACCTTGGTGAAATGTGGTATAGTAACCACAAACATCAGTATTCGCATGCATGATCCACTAGAGAAGAGAAAAAACCAAATTTATAGTGATGATAAAACACCACAATAGTTTAGTTAGTGTTGTAAGAATCAATCCACCTAAGTGAAACTAGGACAAACCACTTCTATATCACTAGTTTACTAGTTCTAGTATACCCACCAATATACCTAAGGTTTCCATTATGCTCGAGTTAAAGTTCACATGCCATAGAAACCACTAATTTCACAAAAAAAGTCCAAACATTTTAAATAACTCACCTTTCTTTAAAAAACAACTCAATTTTCATTTTATGCACACCATTAAAAATTACATTTCAAATACTTTTTCCATCACTTAAAAATAATTCCCAAATTCCCCTTTCATAACATAATAAAAATACCCAATAAATACCAACCAAGTCAATGGTCCAATCCCCTTCATGAAACCACTCATTCTTAAAAACCATTTTGAAAACTAATTTTTCATCATCCCAAACAATCCACAATTTATACTCAAAATAAATAATAAGGATAATATTCCCAAATGTTCCATTGAAAATCCCTATTCAAACATACACACCTAAAAGTCCCTTAAAATATATTTCTCACCTTCCAAACAACCCCAAAATCCCATTTTAGAAATATTACACCAAAGCACACACAAAAACATATGCAAATCCTTTATCAAAGATTCATTCCTAGGTTATAAGTATGACAAAGACTTCAAAAACATCATTCTTACCACATAATCAAACCAAATAACACATTTACAAACTCAAAAAAACACATTAAATTCATCTAATGATGTTAGGGAATGGAACCACCTACCTCACATGAATAACTTTCTGTAAAATGGTGTGAAATCTCATTTGTACCACATTCGCACTAAGAGAAAGCGAGAAGCAACCCTAATCAAATATATCAAAACCAAAAACAAAATATTAAACCCTAAAATTAGAACCCATACCCACTATAAACCTTAATCCCCAAAGAGGGGATCGAAAACACTAAAATAAAGGAAGAAAACAAGGGAAAAGAGATTTACATGGGAGGTTCTTGAATAATCTAGGTAAAAACCACCCAAAAATTGAATCCCAAGGGTGGAAGAAGAAGTAGGGAGGTGAACCTAGGGATGGGGAGTCTGTGGGGTCGAGCAAGGGGGAGGAATGGGTAAAATCGGGGAGAGAGAAACAAAAACCCATAATTTTTAATGTGCTGGAATATTTGCATGGTTAGTCCGTACGGTTTGGAAAATCGTACGGTAACCATCTAGACTTTTCTTTATAAAGGGGAAAACTCGCATGGTTACCTGGGACATATTTCAAGGTCGTTCACAAGCCGTGTGGTAGGTTCTAACCAAACCCAACCTGTCTCACACTGGTTTTAGGGTTACTACTAACTGTTTTCCAACCATGTGTAGGGTCACTTCCACCCAAAATTCACCATTTTTCTCCAAAAAAATCAAGGGGAGTCAAAGGGAAAAATGATACACCAAGGATTAATGGAAATAATACTCCAGAAATTCAAACCTGCTATGCCCAGTTCTCGAGAGAAATGGCTGAGAACCCAACCAGAACCATAAAAAAGGAAAACTCAAAAATCCAGGTGTGACAATTCTCCCCACCATAATGATTTCCTCCCTCAAAAAAGACTCAATGAGACTTAGACAAAAACCAAATGATACTCTTATAAGGTTCAAGGGGGGTTCCTAATGAAAAACAAGCGATAAGAGGCAAGACCACTGCACTCAGAGAGGGGGGGTACAAGATAAACTCAAGAGACCCCAAAAAGGAATTCTCGCAAAGTGTCACCCACCCCCAAAAGCTAAAAAACCTCCATCTGGTCGATTAAAAAAATAAAATTTCATGCCCACACAATTTAACCTCTCAAAACGAAACACCTCAATCACTATTAAATAGGAATCACATCATTTTTCTGGAAAGAAAAAACAAGGTCAACTGCACCCGATGAACATTACCATAACCTATCACCAAGCCATCACTAAGAATAGAACCAAAAGACCAACATGGGGAGGCTTAAATGGACTCCCCACTATAAGAAACCAACCAAAACTCGAGACGAGACTAGAAAACTGACATGGTGAAGCCTGAACGGACTCCCCACCATTAGATATGGGCTAACAATGACTCATTCGAGAGGAATTTTCAATGAGACCCACAGTGGATCTCCCCACCATTAAAACTAACAGAAACACGCAAACTTAGAAACTTCTCACCACTGACTAAACACCCCTATCATTATGGTATGGGAGGTGTGGGACCAACTATTGGGGAATCAATACCATAGTCAAAGATATACCAACAAATTCACATCCTTAGAGAACCACAAAACAAAATTGATACCAAACTACCCAAATAGACCTCATAAGGTCGATTTCATAGAGTCCTACACTTGGTGAGATACAGCCATTGGGGTTCCAAGAAAGTGGGATGAATAAGCCTCCAAATAACCAAGAAATAACCGTTACACTCAAAAAGGACATAATGTGGAAACAAGGTCCTCCCACTATTTTCCCCCAGAATGGTAACAACTAAATTAGGATAACGACATTAGAGGTTTAAGCTATTCCCATCTTCCATACTGAGGATAGGGATTAGAATAAAGCCTTTCACAACCTTGGTTTTCCTTTAACTACATTCCAACTTCACTATGGGACCTACGGTTGGAGCTCTAGTGATTGAAGTATCTCCCACCTCGCAGTCAGGCACTAAAACCCCCTGAATGGGACTTCTTTTTCTGATGCCACAAGCAACCATACCACAATCGATACAACACCAAAAAACAAAACACAACCAGACATACACTTACTCTTAAATGAAATATTCACTAAAACAAGGGTTTATATAGTGTACATGCATCACCTCTTCACCTTAACCAAGAAAATTCAAAAAGAAAAACGTACAATATACACTCCTATCTGAACATAGAAATTTGAAACTCTCTGAGAAGAAGACCCAGTCCTGTCAAAATAGAAACTCCCATAAGATTATACAAAGTTCACTCTTTCATTTTGAAGAGAACCCATGATTCAAGGTATCACTAAACATGACCCTGGAAACTGATGGTAGAATTATAAGGCGAGGGACCTTAAATCGAGTCTCAATAGAAAGATATTTCTACAAGTAGACACAATATCCTCTTATAACCAGATTCACCACACTAGTGGCCTAACCTAAACCCTTCCTTAGACGAAACCAATGAAATACCCAAAGGTAATTTGGAACAGTATCCCACACTAACAACTCCTGGATGATTCTACCTTTCCTCACTGAAATTTCTTTCATCACCTCCAAATAGGACCTTAAAACTTAACAATGTCAAACTTCACCCTTTACCATCAACCAACTCAAGGAAAACAATTCTCATTCAACCCTTGTCACATCCACCCTCCCGACATGAGAGGATATATGGCTAAAAAGTAGAGGTGGATTCAATTCTAGAATTCAAGAATATAGTCCTTATGTCGATCAACTGGAGGGCCATCAAACAGAGAACTATTCATGGCTGTATTTCAATTATGCATTAAATATTTATGGGGTGAAACTAGCCAAGAAGGAAGACCAAATACCCAATAAAACCAGTCCCTTGGCCAACACATGCCATAAACCAACACTGAACACATGAGGGAAACAACCACAAGGCTTCCTAAACAACCTCAAAAGAAACCACTAACCACCACTCCAAACCAACTCCCCAACAAAATACAAACAAGGAACATCAATCAAAACAATGAGGTTTTCAAAACCAAAACACCCCATAATAAAATTCCCAAAATTATAAAATAAAACACACTACACGGTCACCAGCTTTCAAAAAAATACCTTTTCTGTTAAAAGAACATTTGAAAATAAAACATGGTCAATGGGTTACACATCCACCAATGGTATCCCTTGGATCCTACCACATACATTTTTCTCATGCCAAACCGGTCACCCATTCACCTTCCACATATATCCCATGCATATGATTACCCATGAAAATACCAAAGGTTAGAAAAACATTCCTTCCATTTTCCAAAACAACCACCGAACCACACTTCCTCTTTTCAAAACAACTAGTTACAAAGTTAAACCCATTTCAAATTTACCAAAAACTACTTCAAAAAAAAGCATGGACTCTTCAAATAAAACCTATTTTAACCACACCTACATTTTAAAAAAACACCAATCATATAAACAAAATTCATTTTTGAACCTTACACATCAATTTCACCCCATTCAAAATGTCCTTCATTAGTTTTAAAAAATTCCATTGAAAATAGAATTTCAAAACCCACTTTAAAATCATAAATGTTTTCCAAACCATCAAGTTTATAAATAAACAAGATTTGATTATAAAAATATGATCAAATTTTATATAAAATCATCCCATTGAAATCTACCTTTCTAAAACCATATTCAAAATAGTTCTAAAAACCCATTTTCCACCCTTTTTAAAATCAATCCATTTCCACCTTAAAATCCAATTTTCCTCAGTTCCCAAACATGGGTTTTAAAATATGATTTTTAGAATCCAAAAGAACACATGGTGCTTCTCAAGGGAAAACTAGTGTCACTGGGTGACTCGGACATATGGTTGGTGGCTATACACCATTTACACCACCATCATGGAGAGTATTTCAGGACAATGTCCTTGGCTCCACATGGCTTTCTAGGCCCTGTGAGATCACTGAGACCATTTACCCAACTCTCTTTTCATTTCCTAACCATCAATGAATTTAAATAACCAAATAACCCAAATAAAACCCAACTTCTCATGGTAACTGGAGTCCCTCCATGAGGTGTTCTAGCCAAGCACCTTACTCATAGTTAGAATATTGAGTTCTAACATCCTTAACTCTGGTCTTCCTTGACTCTTCCTCAAGAAACGTGACACAAAAGATCCAACCACCCACTGATACCATTTTATTATGAACCAGGTCAGGTCTCCATCGGACCCATCACCCGACCCGGTTCACGGAATAATCCGAAGGACGTTCCTGATCCCCACGGGCTAGTACAAGTACCCGGGTATCATAATAAATACATGGGAATTATTTAACCAAAACGATAAACATAAAACAACTAATAAGTTAAATAAAACAAAATAGAAAACAGAAAACCAAACGTGGGATAACCAACTTTACAAATTTTAAATTTACAAATTGAACCACAAATCCCAAAAGGATCAACAATAATGGAAAACTAAAACTCCTACTTAAACCTACATGAAACATGAGGAGCCACATTCCAAAGCCACCAACACCAACATGCATGGAGAGGCTACTAAAAACCCAGACCATCATCACTTAGCATGTTTCCTTTACCAGGAAGACACAAGGAACAAGATCTACATACATCCAAAGGTGTATGTATGGTGTGAGACAATTCCCTGTTGGATTCCACCCAATGAAAAGATTTTATGAAAAGACTTAAAAAAGATAATCTAACATTCTCATTTATATTCATGCTTTTAAAACACTTTTAAGAAAAATATTTAAGGGGAAAATAGTTAAAAAGAAACACTTGAAAGGAAAACCATTCACAAGTTCTATCTTAAAAAAATAAAAGGTAAATTTATAAATAGCACACACACTCAGGTGGCCGTCCATATGTCGGAAGATGGCACCATGCCATATATAGTAGAGCACCATAGGGAAATACCCTAGGGTTCATCTAGATCAAGTGGGACCCTAGAACCTCATAACTAAATGAAATTTGGTATATTAACTACAACTGTCAGTGACCCAATGCATGAGACACTATAGAGTAGAAACATCCAATATTCTAGTGGTGATCAAACATCAAAATAGATTAGTTAGTGTTCTAAGCGTTAATCCAGCTAAGTGAAACTGGGACAAACCAGTTTTTTATCACTAGCATACTAGTTCTAGTCCACCCACTGAGATACCCAGGGCTTCCCTTGTTCTTGATTTAAAGTTCACATGCCACACAAACCACTACTTACATAATAAAGGCCAAAAATTTCAAATAAATCACCTTTCTTTACAAAACAACTCAATTTCCATTTTACACACACCATTGAAAATCCCCTTTCAAATACTTTATCCATAACTTAGAAATAATTCAAAAATTACCCTTTCATAACATAATAAAAACACAAAATAAATACCAACCAAGTCAATGGGAGAATCCCCTTCATGAAACCACTCATGCTTAAAACCCATTTTGAAAACTAGTTTTTCATCTTCCCAAACACTCCAGAATTTATACACAAAATACATGACAAGGCTAATATTCCCAAATGTTCCATTTAAAATTTCAATTAAAACATACACACCTCAAATTCCATTTAAAGATATTTCTCACCTTCCAAAAAACCCCTAAATCCCATTTTAGAAACATTACACTAAAGAAAATACAAAAACATAGCCAAATAATTTATCAAAGATTCATTCCTAGGTTATAAGTACAAAAAAGACTTCAAAAACATCATTAGTACCACATAATCAGAATAAATAACACATTTAAAAACTCAAACAAACACATTAAATTCATCTAACGATGTTAAGGCATGGAACCACCTACCTCACATGAAGAACTTTCTAGAAAAAGGCGTGAAATCACATCTGCACCACATTCGCACCAATAGGAAGTAATAAGCAACCCTAATAAAAGAGATAAAACCCAAAAACAAAATAGTAAACCATAAAATTATACCCCATACTCACTGGAAACCCTAATCCTTAAATAGGAGAGCCAAAACCCTAAAATAAATCTAGAAAACAAGAGATAAGATACTTACATGGTATTTTCATGAATAACCCAGGTAAAAAACTCCCAAAAATTGAATCCCAAGGGTGGGAGGAGAGGGGGAGGAACACCTAGGGATGGGGAGTCTGTGGGGGTCAAGAAAGGGGGAGGAATCGGTAAAATTGGAGAGAGATAAACAAAAACCACTAATGTTTATTATGTTGTAAGATCCAAATAGTTAGTCTGCACGGTTTGGAAAACTGTGCGGTAACTATGTAGACATTTCTATATAAAGGGGAAAACTTGCATGGTTACTTGGGACTTACTACATGGTTGTGCACAATTCAAGTTGTAGTTTCTTCTCGAACCCAACATATCGCATGCTGGTCACACAGTTACTACTAACTGTGCATAAACTGTGTGTAGGTTCACTTCCACCCAAAATTCAACATTTTTCTACAAAAAATAAATGGGATCCAAAGGGAAAAAAGATAGGCTGAGGATAAAAGGAAATAATACTCCAAAAACTCAAACTTTTCATACTCAGTTCTTGATAGAAATGGACGAGAACCCAACCCAAACCAGAATAAAGGAAAACTCCAAAATCCGGGTGTGACAATGACTTATATAAAACTCTTATTATTCCATGTTTTTTAGTAAGATATTTATCCCCTAATCATGTCTTCTCATATGTTTATGATCTAACCCTTGATGAAATATTGATGAGTTTTTTCCTACTGAGTATTGATCTTTCCCCTTTCTTATATTTTTATTCCTCGGGTTATGAAGATGAGTATAACTTTTGAGAAGTCCAAAATGGATTCTTGTGTGGATCAATTATAGAAAAATCTTCACAAATATTATAAAAAAAGTTTCTTATGTATTTAGTTCTCAAATACACTAAAATTTTAGTCCTTTGGATTATGAAATTATTTGTGAGATTTAATATTTAATTTATGGAAATAATGTAAAATAAATATATGTTTTTTTTGGGTTATCTCACTTGGTATTAAATCCACTATTTAAAGTATGTGTTTAGCACCGAACCTAGGAGTGTGAGTGTTGTGAACCTTATTTTATCTTATGAATACAGGACGGATTGTTCAAATCACATTAAACTCATCTCATTTCTTTATTTTTGTACCACTATTGTATGTATTTGCAGTAAATGCATTTTGGAGGCCTTGAATATTTTGGAGTTTTCTTGGGAGTGTGGTTTGAATTAGTGTGGTTTCAATTAGTGTGGTAGGTAGGGTGCATAAAATTCCTACTTTTAGTACACTAAGATCAAGGGGGTTGTTATACCAATATCTAGAACTACTTAGATAGGTTTAACTTACACTATGCATGAGAACCGACAGTACTAATGTAACACCCTAAAATTATAAAGTATAACTTTGTATTTAGTAGTGTTTATGAAATGCAACACCAATTTTAAAAAGGGAATATATTAACCTGATAAATTAAAATATTAAATAAATACAATATATTCTATATATTTCAATTCACGCAACACTAAGTTGTCTTGTATCGCATACAAGAGTGACCCTCCTTGATAGATTGTGTTACACACAAGACCGAGTTTCACCAAATAATAATGTATTATTAAAATATTATTATTTAATATAATATGATATAACCTAGACATTACGTCAGTGGTTATGAATATTATTAACTAAATTAAAAAAAAATATGATTTATATAAATATAAAATGAATTCATTGGTTAAAAATTAATGAGAAATGAAAATAAGAACGAATTGGATATAAAAAGAAATATTATTATTTTTATGCTACCAAAGGAGTTTTGTCTTAATAAACATAATTAATTAAAATTAGTGAATAATTTTAATGAAATATATATTTTATATATTAAATAAAATATTTTTTATATTCTTCTATTAGGTTTGATATGCATAATATAAGAACAAACCCAATTTCATACATAAAAATCTATATTTTTATAAAGGCACTTTTACCGCCTTATAATGGTGAACTCATTTTAAATATGAATTTTGACACTATAATTTATTTAATATGTAAAAAACATCATATTTTAAATAGAAACATAAAAATTATGTTAGTTTTAATTTTTGATATTTTTCGAAAACATGTCATTTTTTAATGAAAAGTTAAAGATACTGAATTTTAGTTCAAAACTACTTTTTCAACTCATTTATTTATAAGGTTGAATTATTATTTTAATTGGTTTTAAAGTTTAATTAGATCATATTTTATCAATTAATACAATGTATTTCATTATAATCAATTTCAATTTGAAATTGATTATAAAAAAATAGCAGACATTCGGACGTTTTTACTTTAAAAACATGCATTGTTGTCCCGCCTGAAGGATTAAATTTAAATCAATTTCTGAAAATTAAATGATTTTAATTTGGAAAAATGTATTCCATATTTTTAATAATAATAATAATATTTAATTTCTAATAATACCAACTTCGTTTTTGAACATAAATATTACTGAAAGTTATTAAAATTAATTACAACGATTAAGGTTAAATTAATATTAATACGGGACTAAACCTTAACCTTGTGGCCCGAAATGACCTATAAAATTTTCCAAGAGGTATTTTATGGAAATATTTATACCCTATACTATCATTTATATAAATTTGGAAATTATTAGATCCACTTTAAACATGAAAAATGTGGTAGGAATTCCTTTATCAAAATATTACAAGAGTGTCACTCCTCATCCACTATAAAAGGCCACCACTTCTCCTCATTACTCACACCTACAAAATCACTTATTTTTTAAAAATATGTACTAAAATATCTTACCAATATCCCTACCCTATACCTTTAATCCTAAATTTGGTCATAATTCCTTCCAAGTAATCCCTTTGCTATAAACTAAAAGGAGTTACCTGATTTTTAAGGTAACATTTTCCAATGATCTCTTTTATTTCATTTACTCCTACATACCTTAAATTATTTTTAAATAAATATTATTTTATTAAAATAGTATCCTAAATATAATTTTATTTTATTTTTTTATTAAGGGTTCAACCTACACTAACACTTACCTCTATCAAATGAGTAACGAACATAATATTTACGTGTACGGCAAACTATCGCCTCACAAAATGATGATTGTAAATTTTTCCTATTACCACCTCTCATGGTGTCAATTATGATGTGAACTATATTTATATATTATATATATGATATTTATTATGTATTTATACTTCTTTAACCCTTTTATAACACATACATTTAATACTTTCTATTTTGCATTAATATGATAACATCGTTTGAGGAAGTGTGGACTACCACCTCCTCAAAGCGATGTGATTCATTCACACTATACATGGAACGTAAAAAGGGTGGTTTTAATTAAAAATATGAAACATAAAAAATATATATATGAAATAATTAACTTTATGGAAATATAATATATATCATTTTCTTTATTACCCTTTCACACACTAAAAAGTGGTAATGTCGGACGTGGATGTGTGGACTACCGCCTCCTCAACACGATGTGATTCGTTTTACATCACAAAATTTATATACATAAAATATATGATTAAAATGTTATTTATGATATAATTATCATTATGGAAATATATGGTGTTACTTACCTTCTTTCCATAATGATCATTGAAAAATGGGAATGTTACTCGTGTGTAAGTACAACCTACCATCTCTATGATTGTAACATTGATTCATTTTTCATTAACCTATTTAATGATTGGTTTTAAAAGTATTATTAATGTATAAATAGGATAATTATTTAATTATTATTATTATGGAGATGTTATATAATGACCCCTTTTACCATAGTTGACCAACCAAAGTTTTTTTTGACACATAAATCGAATTTGGTCCAAATAACCGATGTAAACATAATTGTTTAAGTAATTATTGAAAACATGGTAATATGTGAAATAAAAGTAATTATAAACATTAAAAATGATCTAAATAAAGTAAATAATTAAAATAAGTTTATTATACATTAATTTAAAGGATGTTCACTCAAAAGGAAATGCAAGGTAAGGTATATTGTCTCAATTTACATTCCATTGAGAATTATTTGTTGTTATGAACATAGCTTATTTTATATGGTGTATATACTTATATTTTACATGAAATATAATGAATATCATTACACTCATGATATTATAAATTTAATTTAATTTTATTCCTTCATCAGGCTTATGATTTAAAATGTTTCCAAGTGGTATGGGACACTTTGCAATGTTTAAAGATAATTTTCCTCTAGAATGATTCTAAAGATATTTCAATGGTGATTCCATTCAAGGAAATTTTAAGATCATTGTCTAATAAAACCTTTAATTTTCTTATTTTATGGTAATTTGTGATCTTTTTCAGGTATTTGTACCCTTTTTCTACTCTTTGATAATCAAGTTGTTTTAGAAAAAATTTTTAAGAAAAACAAAATCCATTTCTCTCTTTATTCAGAGAACATATTTTCTTCTAAAAAATCATGTTTTATTGAAGTGTTTTTAAAATAATTTGTTGCATAAATTTTTATCCTTTTTGTCTTTTACCATTGTTTTTAATGGAATCTTCTTGTATCCTTCCAAACAAATCATTATTATAACCTTTTTACCATGAAAAAGGAATGTTCATTTTACCTTATATGACATATACAAATTTACCCATCATCATTCCTTCAAAGAAATATTTTTTCAAAACAAAGGGATATTTTCCTCAATAATGTTTTTAAAATAAATTCTTATAATATTTCAATTCATCAATGACAAAAAACCCTTATTTTACTCCACTTGGGGTGTGTTGTATTGACACCATCCTTAATCTTCTTTTGGATGGTTTATGATTGATTTTTTCAAGGATAGTATTCACATTCACTTACTTGATTCCTTTTAGTCCCTTTGAAATATTAAATTTTCTATAGACATTTGACATTGAATTTATCCTAAATATCATTATGATTTTTCATGGATATTATTATTTCCTAAACCATATACCATTTTTTATAGGGTGTTTAATTTGAAAGTTATTTGATTATTTGGGGAAATATTGATAAATCCAAATTCTATATTCAATATATATATTTGATAAGGTGTATTATTTATTTGATATATAAGGAGTGCTTTGGAAATGAAATATAAGGGTTGGGACCATTTAAGGTAGTCCCTATGGGTTGGGGACCCATTAATTCAAGACCCATGATGCATTATTAGTCTCATGGGATGAAATCAATTGGATAGACTAAGATAATGGATTTTTACCCAGTACTTTTTAAACCATATTTACAGTGGTATCATGTTCCTAGGAAACATAAAGTCCAATAATTAAGCATTTCCCTCAATTAGATTCAGTTATTATTCATCCATGAGATCTTTCATCGACATATCTATGGATACATTTCATTTTCAGTGCATTGGTTAAATTGAATGTTTTTCAGTTTCTTACATTTCCATATTTATTTTTCCTTATATAGTTATTTTAAATGTTGTATTAGATTTCTATATTATTTATACACTTCCTTATTAGTTTTTTGATTACATGGTGTGTGTATTCGGCTATTTACCTTTCCATAATTATTTTTATCATTAATTCATTATTTCTTATGCTATACTTTACCCTTACTAAGAATTTGAGCTCACCCTTATTTTATTTCATTTCCCCAGAAATCTAAGTAGAATACTATGAAAGATATACAAGGATATACAAAATGGAATAAATTTATCCTCAAAGTATTTATTTAGAAAAAAAAATTATGTTTTGATTAGTGTATTAATTTATAATACAAGACTCATGTATGTATCTGGTTTACCAAGACTTATAAACTCTCAGTCTTTCAAGATTTTATTCCTTATAATTATGAAAATATAATTGATAATAGACACTAGCTCTAGGACTTCTGGGGTCGGGTCACTACAGTTGGTATTAAATAAAGTTTAATATAAACCTTAGGAATTATATTTAGGAAGACATAGATTAGATAACATATCCCTAAGGTATAATTTGAGGATAAGTATATAATAACATCTTAAAGATTTAGTTTGATATAGATTATGAAGTTTTTCTAGAAATACATCCATGTCTGGATACTACAAGTGGATGTGGTTCTAGAATAGATGTTCCTAGGAGTAAAAACTCTAAAAAGTTGTGTTGGGACTAACTAGGTGTTACTTGGTACATGAAAACGGATCTTAATACACACCTAGTCTGACAAACCTGGTATATATGATTAGGAAAATTCAAATTTTCTTTTCAAACTGCTATGAAGGATTTTGACAATGAATAACGTAGGTTAAAACTAAGGTTTTTTAGATTGAAGATTAGGTTTTGTGGTTTATAAATCCTAGAAATGAAATTATGGATAAACATTAGACTAAGGAAGGACCTATGTTAATATAAAATGGATGAAGAATTTATGTATTGAGGTTGTATTGAAAATCATATTTAAAAGGCTATTTAGTGATTAACCTAATTTCAAGGATATCCATCATAGTTATTTTATAAATTATATTAACATGGTTTTATAAAAATACAACCTATAATCTAGGTGAAAACCAATAAAACTCGACAAGGTCATGGGTCTTGAACTCATGACTAAAGAATGATAAGGGCTTCACACTAACCAATGAACTACACAATGTTCTGGTTGATTTTTCATTGTTTTTAATTATAAAAATTTAATGAATAAATGTTAATGATGAACCGGTAATATAAATTTTGAGGATTATATATTAATATATTAACCATATTGGTTTTGGATGATATTTTGAGACAAATAGTTAGACTTTTCACTCTTTTATAGGCCTTACAATCCTTTAAAAGTTTCTTTTAGTGTTTTAGGCATAAAAAAATCATTATTGGTAATTAATTTCTTGGAGTAAAGAGATGAATTAGAATTTGATCAAAGAATAACCAAAAGTTATTATTTTTAATATAAAATTAAAACCTATCAAATAATAATAGTTCCTAATATTTTTGGTCAGTAAAAGAATTACCCAACATTAGGAAAATGACTTTGAAATAAAATGTTGTCCTAATACATTAATTTCTGTTTAATCGATGGTCTCTTAAATCATAAAAGATTTATAGATTTGAGGCCCACAAATTTATATTGATCATTCAATTTTTTTGTGATTTATGACCTCATTCACTCCCTATAAATATTTACTATTTTACTCCAAGTACGTATTTTCACTTGCCACTAATATTCTCCTACTTAGAGACCTAGTTATATGGTAGTCCATGTGACCTTTGTACTTACAATTATCTCTTTTCTAGAGGATGTTTTATAAATACTCCTCATTATGTGGGGTTTAAATTTTGGAAATATCAAACAATATATTACCAATATTGAGTTTAAATTGTGAGTATGCAATTTAATTAATGTGGGGGGAATGTAACACCCCGAATTTTAAAGTACAACTTTGTGTTCAATAGTGTTTATAACACGCAACACCAAATGTAAAAAGTTAATATATTAAATAGATATATTAAAATATTAAATAAATATAATATATTATATAGCTTTTTATTCATGCAATACTAATTTATTTTTCATCTCACTCAAGAGTAACCATCCCCAATAGCTTGTGTTACATGCAAGACTGAATTTCACCAAATTACAATTTATTATTAAAATATTATTATTTAATATGATATGATATATCCTAGAATTTATGTTAGTGGTTATGAATATTATTAACTAACTTATGAAAATTTATGTTTTATATAAATATAAAATTAGTTCATTGGTAATCAGTTAATGAGAAACAAAAATAACAACCAATTGGATATAAAAAAGAAATATTATTTTTTTTCTTTCAAAGGAGTTTTTTATTAATAAAAATAATTAATTGAAATTATTGAATGATTTTAATGAAATATATATGTTATATATTCAATCAAATATTTTTTATATTCATCCATTAGTTTTGATAGACATAATATAAGCACAAACCAAATTTCACACATAAAAACCTATATTTTTATAAAGGCAATTTTACCACCTTTTAATAGAGAACCCATTTTAAATATGAATTTTGACACTTTAATTGATTTAATATGTAAAACTAAACTTTATATTTTAAATAAAAATATAAAAAATAGGTTAGGGTGAATTTTTTATATTTTTCAAAAACGTATCATTTTTAATGAATAGTTTAAAATACTGTATTTTAGTTTGAAACTAATTTTTCATATAATTTATTTATAAGGTTAAATTATAATTTAACTAGATCATATTTTTATCAATTAATACAATTTATTTCATTAGAATCAATTTCACTTTGAAAATGATTATAAAAACGTAGCAAACTTTCAGATGTTTTTACTTTAAAAGCCTGCATTGTTGTCCCGCCTACGGGATTAAATTTAAATAAATTTCATCCACTTATGTGATTAGAATTTAGAAATATGGATTCCAAATTTTGAATAAGAATAATTTATAATTTATAATAATAACAAATTTATTTTTGACTAAAAATATTAGAGAAAGTGATTAAAATTAAGTACAATTATTAAGGTTAAAGTAAGATTAATACAGGACTAAACCTTAACCTTGAGGCCCAAAAAAACCTATAAACATGTAAAATATCTATTGGATGGCCCTATTTAAACCCTATCCTTTATTTTATATAAATTTTACCACTATTTGATCCACTTGAAACATGAAAAACATGGTAGGAATTCCTTTATCAAAACATTACACGTGTGTCACTCCTCCTCCACCATAAAAGGCCACCACTTCTCCTCATTACTCACACCTCTCAAAACACTTAGGTGCAGACAATACCTACCCAAATAGATTCCAAAAATATCTCCCCTATACCTTGAATCCTCCCTTGTGGAATAAATTCTTCTAATTAATCCCTTTGGTATAAACCAAAAGGAGTTACCCGATTTTTAAAGTAACATTTTCCAACGATCTCTTTTCTTTCATTTACTCCTCAACCCCTTAAATTATTTTTAAATCATATTTATATGATGAAAAAAATTATCCTAAATATAATTTTATGTTTTTTTATTAATGTTTTTACCTAAACTAACACACACCATCATCTAATGGGTAATGAACAAACTATTTATGTGTACGGAGAACTGTCACCTCACAAAAAGATGATTGTTTATTTTTACTATTACCACCTATAATGATGGCCATTATGATGGAGACTCTATTTATATATGATATATATGATATTTATTATGTATTTATAATTTTTTAATCCTTTTATAACATATACCTTTAATACCTTCCATTTTGCATCAATACGATAACATCGTTTGAGAAAGTGCGGACTACCGCCTCCTCAAAGTGATATGATTCATTCACACTATACATGGAACGTATAAAGGATGGTTTTAATTAAATATATGTGACATAAAAATCATATATATGATATTAATTTCATAATTACCTTTATATAAATATAATATATATCATTTTATTTATTACCCTTTCACACACAAAAAAGTGATAATGTCGGTCATGGACATGTGGACTACCGCCACCTCGACACGATGTGATTCCTTTTACATCACAAGAATGTTATATGTAAATATATATGTGTGTGTGTGTGTGATTAAATTACATGTTATTTATTATATAATTATCATTCTATAAATATATTGTGTTACTTACCTTCTTTCCATAATGATCATTGAAAAATGGGAACATTGCTCATGCGTACATATGAATAACCGTCTCCATGATTGTAAAATTAATTCATTTTTCATTACCATATTTAATGATTGATTTTAAAAGTATTATTTATATATAAATAGGATAATTATGTCATGATTATTATTCTGGATATATTATATAATGACCCCTTTGACCATTGTTGACCAACCAAAGTTTTTCATGACACATAAACTGAATTTGGTCAAAACAACCAACGTAAACATAATTATTAAAGTAATTGTATAAAACATGGTAATAAGTGAAATAAAAGTAATTATAAACATGTACATGGTTATAAAGCAAGTAAATAATTAACATAAATTTATCATAATTTAATTTAAAGGATTTTTACCCAAAAGGAAATGCAACGTAAGGGATATCATCTCAATTTGCATCCCATTGATACTTATTTGTTGTTATATGCTTAGTTTCTTTATATAGTGTATATAATTCCCTTTTACATGATATATCAATAATATCCTTACTCTCATGATTTTATAACCTTCATTTAATTCTATTCCTTCATTAGGATTATGATTTAAAATGTTTCAAAGTGGTATGGGACACTTTTTAATGTTTAATGATTATTTTCCTCTAGAATAATTCTAATTATCTTTCAATGGTGTTTACATATGAGAAAATTATATGAAAATTGTTCAATAAACCCTTTAATTTTCCTATCCTCTAGTAATTCATGACCATTTTCAAGTATTAGTACCATTTTTTCACTCTTTGGTACTCATGGTGTTATAGAAAATGTTTTTAAGAAACACCGACTTCATTTATCTCTTTATTAGGAGAACAATTTTTCTTCTAAAAAACATGTTTTATTAAAATTTATTCAATTTTTTTTCGTAAATAATTTTGTACAGACATTTTTACCCTTTTTTGTCTTTTACCAATGTTTTCAATGGAATCTTCTTGCCACTTTCCGAACAAGTCATTTTTCTAACCTTTTTACCAAGAAAAGGGAATATTATTTTTAACTTTTACAACATGTATAGATTTACCCTTCTTCATTCCTTAAAAGCTTCCTTTTCTTGTTTAAAAGGTTAATTTTTACCAAATTTTTTTAAAAAAATTATTTTCAAAGAAAAGGTTTTTAAAAAATGATATATTCCTTAAGAATGTTTTTAAAAGATCTTTTTAGAATATTTTAATTCATCAATGAAAAAAACCCTTTATTTTACTCCACTTAGGGTGTGTTATATTTATACCATCCTTAATCTTCTTCTATATGTTTTATTATTGATTTGGATAAGGATAGTATTCACATTCACTTCCTTGATTCCTTTCATTCCCCTTGAAATATTAAATTTCCTTTAGTTATTTTACATTGAATTCCCCCTAAATATCGATGTCATTTTTCATGGATATGATTATTTCCTGAACCATATACAATTTTTCATAAGGTGTTTACTTAAAAAGTTATTTAATTATTTGGGTAAATTTTGATAAATATTAATTCTATATTAAATATGGATATTTGATCAAGAACATTATTTAGTTGATGTATGAGGAGTGATTTGGACATGAAATATACAGGTCGGGGATCATTTAAGGTGATCCTTACGGGTTGGGGACCGGTTAATGTAATCCTTATGATGCATTGTTGGTCTCATGGGATGAAATTAGTTGGCTAGCATAATTTAATGGATTTTTACCCAATACTTTTTAAATAGTATTTACAGTAAAGGTATCATGTTCCTAGGAAACATGACGTCCAATAATTAATCATTTTCCTCAATTATATTCAGTTATTATTCATCTATGAGATCTTACGTCAACATATCTATGGATACATTTCATTTTTAGTTCATTGGTTAAATGGAATGTGTTTTAGTTTCTTACATTTTCATATTTATTATGCCTTATCTGGTTATTTTAAATTTTGTACTACCTTTTCATATTATTTATGCACTTATAAATTTATTGATTACATGGTATGTGTGTTAAACTATTTACCATGCCATAATTATTATTCTCATTAATTAATTATTGCTTCTACTGTACTTTACCCTTACTAAGAATTTGAGCTCAGCCTTATTTTTTTCCCTTTCCCCAGGAATACAAGAATCATACAATGAAATATATGCAAGGATATACTAGATGAAATAAATTTATCCTCGAAGTATTTATTTAGAAAAAAAAAATATGTTGTAATTAGTGTGTTAATTTTTAATACAATATTTATGTATGTAATTGGTTTTCCAATACTACTAAACTCTCAATAATTAGGAATTTGATTCCTTGTAATCATTCCAATGTAACTGATATCAGACACCAGCTCTTGGCCTTTTGGGGTCAGGTCGCTACAATGAACTACCAGTGATCAGAAAAGTGCCTCAGATCCCTAATGAGTTGTATGATATAAATGGTTTAGGGTCACTCGGGTTGTCTCTTGCATTGATTATATCTTGATTTTAATGGGATTTCACTATCATTAGAATATATTTTGTTAGATGATAGATAGTTCTAGGTGGAAATGTTTTATGGAATAGGTTTTGGATTCCAAATAATGTAGATTGAATATCATATGATTCGGAAGGACCTTGATGTTCCTCTTACTAGTTTTTTTCTAGAGAATATAAAAAATGAGGAATGGGAAAAAATGGATAGAAAACCCTTGGCACTAGTGAGAATGTATTTAGAAAGGACGTTTTCCTTTAACATTATTGAAATAAAGAAAACATAAAAAGTAATGAAGGTGTTGTCATATATGTATGATAAACCTACAACATCGAACAATGTGTTCATGATGTGAAGGTTGTGTAGCCTAAGGTTATTGGAAGGAAGAATAGTGGTAGATCACATAAACAATTTCAATATTATCTGAGTTTATCTATAATCGGTGAAGGAAAAGTTCATGGATGATGTGTGTGAATTCCCACTACTTTCATCACTTTCAAAAAGTTGGTATGTGATGGTGACTACCTTCAATAACTCTAGTGGAAAGGTAGACTTGGTATTCGATGATATATGTAACTTGATCCTAAATGAGGAGCTTAAGCAGAGGGAAGTCCAAGAACTTTATGGTAATGCTCTTAATTTTTATGTATATGTATGGTCACCTCAATGAAAGAAAGTCTATTAGAATAAACTAATGAAATAAAAGCAAGGGAGAAGAGTTGAGGCAATTCAGATTTTCCTAGTCCTACCTACTAGAAATTTGTGGAAAATAGACACATCATGAAAGACTGTAGGAGTTACAAATAAATATTTGGAAGACTATAAAACTTCAGAATCTCAAATTACATTGGTACTAATAAATATGGATGTGAACTATTTCTTAGTGTCAACATTCTGGTGGAGTCATGGGAAATTAGCCGAGGTGTATCATTCCATTCAAAGGGGGAGTATAGATGCATTTAAAATTATATATCTAGAAGTTTCAATAAAGTATATTTAGAATATGATGAAGCTCTAGATATTATTGGAAAAGGATATGTGAATATCCAGATGAATAAAGGGAAACTCTTGAATCTTAATAATGGTATACATATATCAAGGATATGGAAAAATCTAATTTCAGTTGGATAATTAGATAAGGAAATGTATGTAACAAATTTTTCTAATTGAGTATGAAAAGTTACATGGGGATCCATGGTTATTATAAAAGGAGTAAAGTATGGTATTCTATATTTGATTGGAAAAAAAGAAGAAATTCCATTCACTGAAGTCATAAAAAATCTAGGGGTTTGGCATTATAGACTTAGTCATCTTAATGAGAAGAATATGAAATTTCTAATGGTGAACGTCATACTGAATCTTGATCATAAATACATTTGAAGATGTGAAATTTATATTTTGGGGAGATAAAGGTGGGTGTCCTTTAATTTGGATGGAAAAAATCCCTAGTCCCAAAACCTATAACTTGTTCACTCCAATTTGTGGGGACTTGTGCATGTTCAATCACTACTGCAAATAAGGCCTTTATCAGTGCTAGAAATCGACATTAACAGTGCTAAAAACCCGTTGTTAATCGAGGCAAAGATAAAAGGGGATCCCCTTTATTAGCTTACCAAAAATCACTGATAAAGACCCCTTTTATCTATGCTAAAAAAGAACTTATAAAAGTTAAAAAACATTGAAAAAAAATTACAATTCAGGGAGGCTTCAACAGCGCCCCCACCCCCCTTTAACAGTGCCCCGGCCCCCACACACCGTATGCCCAACCACCAACCTCATCTACACCCTTTAACAACACCCCCACCCCCCTTTAACAGTGCTAGCTATTATTCTACCCACGCACGCGCGACCTGCCTCCCCCTGGATTTGAACTCGGGACCTGTTGCTTATGCACCCTAAGCCTTTACCACTCCACCATATTGCTTTTCCCTTCATTTATTAATATATCTATTTATTTATATATATATTTAGTCATATTTACTCTTATATTAATATATATATATATTAACATATATATATTTATATTAATATATATATATATATAGTTATATTAATATATATATATATATATATATATATATATATATATATATTCGTATATTAATATATATATATATATCAGTATAATATATATTTATATATTTAGTTATATTAATATATATATATATTTATATATATATATATATATTTATTTATTTATATATATATATAGTTATATTAATATATATATATATATTTAGTTATATTATTATATATATATCTGTATATTAATATATATATAGTTATATTTATATATTAATATATTTATTCATATATTAATATATATTTATAAGATAAGTTTTGAATTCATTTATAAAATATGTTTTTATGTGTGTTTATAAATAAATAAATACATTATACAACACATACACACACATATTATATGTATATCTGTATGTATAATTATACATATTATATATATTTAAAAATATTATATATTAATATGTATATACATATGTTTAGAATATATAGATAATATATATCAGTTTATCAATATAGATGGACACAAATATATATATATATATATATATATATACACGTACACATTATATGGGTAAAAAATGGAGAAACACTCAAAACCCGTAAAAACAGTCAGAAAGTCAAATAAACTCAAAACTCACTATAAGGGAGAAAACATATGATATGATAGCTCGTTCCAGATCTGTGGTCGGTCAGATCAAAGATCATCAAATTATATTTGATATAATAGGTGGTGGAGGCCGAATGGACAAACAAATCATAAGTTACGATCATTTAAAAAAATAGCAGACACGGCACAAGTGCTAGAAATGGGGGCTCAAAAAACCTAATAAACTGCAGTCATTGAAAAGGGAATAACTTCTGATTTGGGTGACCGTATGATCTTTGCGACTAGTCAAACTAAATCTCATGGAACGAACGATGATATAACAGGTGGAGGAGGCCGAACAGATACACGGATTGGGAGTTATGATCATTTTAAGAAAAATTTGACAGGGCACCGGAAACGGAAACAGAGTTTTGGAGGCCTTTCGGTAGTTTTTTTGGATTTAAGGGTCTAAAAAGTGTCTGGAACTATGTTCTAGTCATCCTTATGCATATATCTCTTCTCTTCCTTTGATTTTATATGTGGTAGAGCCCAAACAGACACTCGGAGTGAAAGTTATGGTCATTTGAAGTTGGAGTATTTTTTAGAGTAGTATAACTTATACATCTTCGGTTTCTTTGATTTTATCATGGTTTCGATTGGATAGGGTACTCACTCATCTCACGAGATTCTATTTTACTGGTCTTGGTTCTCAAATGAACACCCAGAGAATAAGTTATTCCTATTTTAGTGATTTGTAGGTTTCTTAGGTTTTTAGGTGCTAGGAGGGTTGCTAAATTTCAAATGATAATAACTTCTTCTCTGGGTGTCTGTTATGGATTTATCACATATAAAATCCAAATTTTTGAAATGATACACACTCTGTTGACCACTAGAACCCCTTCTCACATCTTTTAAGGCCCCAAAAAGGCCTAAAATCCCTCCAAACAGTCATAAGTTTGGCTCTGGGGGTTCGTTTTTCCATAACTTCTGCTCCGGATGTTCGTTTTGCCTCAACCACATATCAAATCAAAGCTTAAGACTACACCTACACTATTATGACCATTATAACACCTTATCATATTCTTCAAGGCACAAAAATGTCCTTAATCCCTCCAAAGGGCCATAATTTCGGCTCTAGGTGTCCGTTTTGTTTCTACCACATATCAAATCGATATAAAACATATTTAAAAAATATTTATAATATTTATATCAATATAAATATACTTATATATCAATATATTATTTTTTATGAAATATTTTTTTTGAAATATAAACTTTATCAGTGCTAGGAAAAAGCGCTGATAAATCCCCTTCTTTATAAACGCTACTAAAAAAGCACTGATAAAGGGGACCCCTTTAAAAGCGCTAAAAAAGCACTGATAAAGGGTCACTTTTAATAGATATTTTTTTAGTGCTGATAAAAGTGACTTTTATCAGTGCTTTTTTTAGCGTTGATAAAGGGTGGCACTACGGAAACCCAATTTTGTGATAGTGAATCCCTTGAAGGTTCACTCTAATTAATAACCTTCATTGATTATGAAACTATACAAGTATATATTTACTTTTTGAATCATAATTTTAATGATTTTTAGGAATTCATACAATGTAAAGGGAGTGTTGATGGAAGTTTAAATGATTTTTAACTGAAAATGGTGGTGAGTACATTGAATATAACTTCCATAATTTTTGAAAGAATAAAAGAATAAGGCATGTGAAGATGGTGTTTGGAACTCTACAACATAATAGAGTAAATAAAATAATGAATTGTACATTGAGAGATAAGGCTATAAGAATGATTTTTCACTATGTAATGTCCAAGGGAATTTGGGAAGAATCTCTTAACACAATGACATATCAAAAAAATTATGACATTGGAAATTGGGTAGCAGTGACGTGTGTTGTGTGAGTACTATAGCAGGCAGGTAATATAGAAGTACTATTCATAGAATGGTCCTTGGGCCAAAAATAAATTTCCTACAGGCCATGTAATGGGAGACACACCCACTGGGCCTTCAGGCTATGTAATGGGTCTCCGTCTACCCAGTCAAAAGAGGTATTTGCTTTGATTTAATAATAAAATGAGGCTTCAGCCCCAACCTTTAAAAAAATCAGTTATTGTTAGTGGGTTATGTAAAAGAGACAAGTCATCATAAGTTGACATGTCCACTCAAACGAAGGAGTTATGTGGAAGGATAGGAACTTAAAAGGGAATGAAATTGTGAATAAATCAACTATTGAAGTCTAATTTGATCTAATTAAAAGTATAAAAGGTCTAGAGGTGTAACTAGAAGAAGATAAACCAAAAACTTCAATAATTAATAAAGCTCAAGTGGGAGTACTGATAGTTAGGTCTCCATAAATTAGAGTACTAGAAGCTCGGGTACTCGAAAAAAGAGTTGAGATAAATAGTTTATAATAGATAAATAATTTGAGGATAATAGTCAAACGTATAAATCATATTCATATATTTGGGCTGATAATAATTTTTTACTTTTAACGAATGTAGGAGAAACCAAATTCCTGGAACAAGCAACATCCCCCAGTTACTCAAAGGAATGGAAGTCAGTAATGGATAAATAAATAGCTTCAATAAAGTTCAAAAAAACTTGTAAATTTACTGATTTACTAGAAGGTAAAACATTACTTGGGAATAAATGGGTTTACCAGATAAAGGAAGAGGTTGATGGTAATAAAAGATACAAATTGTGGCTGGTGATGAAGGGGTTTCAACATAAGTAAAGTGTTGGATTCATAGAAATATTTTCACCATTAGTAAATCATGCCACTATCTGGATAGTGATAAGCATGGTCGCATCAAAATATTTGTACTTAGAATATATTGATGTAAAAACTACATTTTGTTATGGTGATTTGTAGGAGGTGATCTATATGAAAAAAATTGATTGGTTTTCGATAGAAGTTAACTGAAATTTGGATCATAGGCTAAAGAAAAAACCTATATGGTCTAAAGAAAGACCCTCAAAAATGAAATCATAAATTCAATATTTTCATGTTTTAATAAGGATTCATCTATAACAATATATATCATTGTTTTTACTAGAAGTGATGGTAATATTGGACATTTATCATATTGCTTTTATATGTGGATGACATCGTGATAGTCGGGTAAGAAGCTGAAGTGTGATTTTTCTAAAAGATTCAAGATAAAATATCTTGGACTGAAAATAAATATTTTGGGGATGAATATAGACAAATATAGGAAATTTGGGACATTTATTATATCTTAGATGGATTATATCTAGAATATCATAAAAATATTTGTGATAGTTAGAAATAATCTAGTATCTACCCATATTTCTGCTCACTTAAAATTATGCAAGTCACAGACACCAGCAACTAAAGTTATGAATAGATGCATGGATAAAGTTCTATATGATTCAATATTAGTAAGTTTAGTGAATTATATGATTTTCATGCTGTTAAACATTACCCATATAGTGGGATTTGTGAGTCAGTTCATAGTGAATCCTGGAAAAGTACATTAGGAGGTTTTGAAGTGGATCCTTTGGTATTTAAAATGAATAGTAGATACAACCCTATGATTTGGAATAGATTATCTATTGAAAGTTTAGTGTACTTAGACTCTATTAGAGATGCAGATATAAAGAAAAATACAACTAGTTTTTTTTACATTTAGAGGAAATTCTATCAGATGGTTTTCAAAGTTACAAAGTATTGTTACTCTAAGTACAATGGAATTTGATTATATGGATGTAATGGAATCTAGGAAAGAAATAGTGTGGTTGGGGAGATTTCTGAAGGACCTTCTAAGAAGTTGGTAAGGAGAAGTTCTTCCTATAAAACCAAATGGAAATCCACTTTATTAAAAATATGATGTCCCATGGTCATACAAATCATATCAACTTGAAGTATCATTTCATTATAAATTTTCTATAAGAAAAGTATTTGGAGCTATGAAAGATGGTGGGAATCCAAAATCTATAAGATATTTTTACCTAGGTGATGGATCAGGAAATTTTTAGGTATCATCATGCCTAAGTAAGGCTTCGGTTAATGAAAGTAGAAAATGGATAATGTTGATGCATGCTAAGTTGTTTAGAGTTTCCAGGGTTCCCTAAAACAAACTTCAAGTGGGATATTCTTGGGAGGTGAATTCTATTTCATTTCACTATTTTTCATCTATCGGAATTATGTTCGCTAAACATTTTTTAAACTAGATGATGGGTTAAACATGAGGTATATATAGAAACAGTAAGAATTCTCTAATGGTAGTAGTACCATTGGAAGTTTGTATCTATCTATGGTTTTGTGGTTAATCACTAAAGATCTAGAAGTTTAGCAAGACTAGAGGGTCGTCAGTTTCATAGTGTAACTAAATAAATCATGCCTCATTGACTTGGATTTTAAGGGAATGGGTTTAGCTAGTTTGACCAGATAAGAATAATATTTAACCAAGTGGAGACTTCAGTGAAAATTGGTAATTCATGTAGTGATTAATGTGCAGAAATAATAGCTTGAGTAATTACTTGTGCTTAGTAATTTAAAACTCTTGTAATATCTTATTTTTTTAGTATCAATAGAAAAGGTTGTAGTGGTGTTTCTCCCATGTATGTAGGACACATCTTTTGAATCATGTTAAACTCTGGTCTCATTAATTTCTTTTTATACTACCATTTCATGTATTTTTGATGAACTTGTTTCGAGTACCTTGATTTTTTTAGTTTTATTGGGAGTATGGTTTTACATAGTGTGGTATGTAGGGTGCATCAACTTCCTACTTCTGCTATATTAATATCAAGAGGGATTTATTCTACCAGTATACAGACTTACTTCTGAAGGTGGAATTTTCACTATGCAGGGAAACTAGTAGAATGAACTTATAGTGATCAAAAAATCATCTCAGATCCCCAAATTTAATATTGGTTAAAAGGTGAAATTAATGTAAATGACATAAAAAGTTTGGTTTTCAAATCAATTTTTCTAAAACTAATGGTGAAAGTTCTTTTAAAAAATTATAATAAGTATTTAAATGATGGTATTTAATAAAATTGACATTGGAAGCCCTCATACATGATTTTTCATGTCAGTTTTCAATAAAACTGGTTTGGAGGGAGTCTTTTAATGTCGATTTTAGGAAAACCCCAACATCAAAAGCTCTCCTCACAAGGCTTTCAATGTCATTTTTTATTAAAACTAACATTGAAAGTTAATAATTTTTAAAAATATATATTCTAAAATACATTATTCTTGACCTATATCATAGCATCACAACAGTACTAATTAACACAAACACCAACATCAAAACTCATTACAAACTTTTATATCATGTTTTAAAAATAATATACAAATAAATGAAACTGTATTTACAAATTAGTCAAACTTAAAAAATATTCTGTGAACATATTTTGAATGTGGTTCAAGTCATTTTTTTTATATGTTAAATCATCATCAAAAATTTGCAACAACATAAAGTAATATGAATTTAAAAATACGACATATTTTTTAAAATTACGAGTGTTATAAGGAAACTAACCTTTTCAAATTATTTTGTTGTTCTATACATAATTATTTCATAAATGAATCATAAAATATAATACACACATTCAACACCCCATTTTTGATGATAACACTATATTTATGAAATGATAATTTTAAAATAGAAACACTGGATATGTGAGAAAAAAATCATTTGTGGATATAAAAGTTATCTACCTTAACTTTCACATATTTAATTTTGTTTAGATTCATTCTTGAAAAGTTATCTATTCTGAACTCAATCCATAGCCTATTTTAATTTATAATATTAATTATCAAAACATATGTAAAAAGAAAATATTAAAATTAAATAATGAAAATAAGAGAATAATAATTAATGCTTTAAAACCTTTCTAAAACTTCTTCAAACACCACCTAATAAAGATCATAACCAATATGCATTACATTCATATAGGTAAAATATGAATGACATCCAATGTTCAAAAAAATATAAAAATATAGCATTAATAATAGTATAATGAATAGTGTTTCATAATTATATATGTGTCTTTACCTATCAAGGAGTGAAAAAAACAACACTTAATCTGTGTGTTTTTTAATCTTTCAGAGAGATATTCAATTCTTACATGTCAGTTCATATAATTCACAATTTTTGAAATATATTATGGATATATAAAACCATAAGAAAAAGAGAAATCATATTTTCTATAAATAGTATAGAGATATCTGATTAAAAAAATAAAAAATTAATTCAATATAGCATATGTTTATGTTGGTAGGAGTATATCACTCAAGAGGGGGGTGAATTGAGTATCTATAAAAATTTCTATTAAAATTGGTTCTTTAAAAGAATATCCCCAAATTAAAATATAATCAAAGTCTATTTTAAATGAATTTATAAAAGTCCTGAATGTTCAATTAATTTCTCAAAAGATTGATTAGTTCTCAGCTTTATCAATCTAAAGATTAGTCAAACTTTTGAAACTAATCTACTGATTCAATATAGATATAAACACTTTATAAACTAACTATAAAAGTTCAATTTATCTTAATGTGAAATAAATTAAACACAGATCATATTAAAACAAAATACAAACTACGCATTGGATAAAAACAAGAGGTTCAATCTCAAGCTGAGACTTAGTACTCTCCACTTGGTGATCACCTACCACCACGCATTTTATATTAATAAACTTTTGATCCACACCCTGGATCGGGGTTCACAACAACACACAGGTATGTCCAAGTCACACTTGACCTCTACCACAGTTATTTGTGGAAAAACTAACAAACAGATTTCACAGGATCTCTTCCACTATTCTATGTGGGGTACAAGATTAAAAAGAGATTGATTGGAGGATATTTTAGTATCCTCCAGTTATACTTAGAAGGCAGTGTGTGTGAAACAAACATATGCACACACTACTCAAAAATTAAACACAATATCACAATAGAGTTATAGAAGAAGAATAAAGTTTAGAAATCTATGTGTGTTGTGTAGTAAAGCTCTGGACTCGATGGATGTAGAGAAAATGATATCTGAGTCCTCTTTTGGAAGTTGGCTTCAGAATAGATTATCGCAGTATATGTAATCTATCTTATAGGTGTGAAAAGGTTCAACTCTTCGATGTCAGGATGTTTAGCGAGCTTCAGCAGGTTGTTGCTTGTAATATTAAACTTCTTGTGTACTCAAGCTTCGAGTTCTTCTATTTGCAATATATTTCACATTCACACAGTCTACCTATATTTTTCTCACAGGTTTAGATAATGTATTTAAGGTTGATATTGTAATCCTTTTATACTTCATGTTCTAGTAGGAATGAATATCTCCCCACGTGCATTTACCTCATACTGTCTACAGATAGTCCTGCAGACAACATTAAATAATGTCAGAAACATTAATTTGTCTAAATATGACCATTAGAAATAAATTTGAATTAATAAATTTGAAATAGTTATTTATGACTATCGGTGAGTCATAAGTATCGATGAGTCATTTTCATCATTCTGTCATCATCGGTCTTTCAGTATTGGTCTGTCAGTATCGGTCTGTCAGCATCGGTCTTCCAGCATCAGTCTATCAGCATCGGTGTGTCAGCATCGGTTTGTTAGCATCAGTCTGCCGAACAGCGGTGTGTCGAACATCAGTGTGTTGAACATTGGTGTGTTGAACATCCGTGTGTCAAACATCGGTGTCTTGCACATCGTTTTGTCAAACATCATTGTGTCGAACATCGGTGTGTCAAACGAACTATCAGTGCTAGGGACTCTAAGAAACTTATGAAGTGTCTATCTTACATAGAACATTACTAGATTAAGTGACATCCAAAAATACATGTAAATATACACTTGTAAACATATTGAAGCATAAGAAAGATATGTTATTGAATTATTGAAATATATTTTACTATATGACATAATTAATTTACTTAGAGATATTAGATGGAAAGAAATAATAGAATTTATAGAATGACATTATTTGTGATTATGAAAACTATTATAGCATAAAGGGTCCAACAATATTCCCCTTTTTGATAATCACAAATTATGGAATACATGTAAAGTTAAGGAATAATAATAACTTGACTTAGCATACTTCACTGAATGTGATTATTCAATATAACTAAAACTTTCCCTTGTTTGAGTTTTTAAAACAAATCTCCCCTCAATTACTAGATTAGGGAAAATATATGTATATATATTATGTTGAGCACATACCATGTGTCCAATGCCAGAATTGATCCCCCTAAAATTAATAATGTATGCCTTTTCTCCCCCTTTTGGGATTAGAAAAAAAAAAGAAAAGGAGAAAGAAAGAATAGAAATAACATAAAAATGAGAGACAGAGATAAGACAAAAAATATTTACATTAAGAAGAAAAAGAGTACAGTCAACAACAAAAAATATACAAATCCCTATAAAATAGACAATCCACCACTAAGGGTTTGGCTTCTGAGGGACTTTTCCTTAATTTTAAGGATCCAAAGTAATATGAGAAGGTTTGGGAGTGGTAGAGGGAAGAGGTGGTATGAAGATAACACCAGGCAAGGCAACACCTGTAGGAACATTTGTTGTAAGGCTAGGCCTTCTTTCTGACAACACACGACTAGGAGATTGCTTTGTAATGATCAGTCAAATCTGGGAAAGATCCTGAGAGATATTCAATAGAGCAGGAGGCCGAGAGGTAGCGCCGATGGAAGTAGCAGGAGGAATTACAATGGCCTCAGCTTGAACATGTAGATATGTCTTGAGGAGCTTGATGAAATCATTGGTGATTTCACCACCATATTGCACAGACTTCTCGAAGTCGTCCTTATTCTCCATGAATTTATTCAGCAGAGGGTTAAACTCCTTCAATTGATTCACTTGCTTCTTGAAGGCTTCTATTACTAGAGGAATTCTGATATTTTATGCTAAAAACTTGAAGCTATTGATGATATCATGCTTGGTATAGATCTTAGTAAAGTACTTATCCACTTTCTCTCTAATCTCTTTTTGAGCAGTAGTGTCTTTATTTGTGCACTGCCTTACCATATTGTACACAAGGTCTATATTTCTATGTACCCTTTTAAGAGTTTCTTTGTCTGAAACATTCGAAAGATTTTTGAGTTCCTCTCTCATCACAGCCTTGAGAGATTCCAAATCAGCAACAACACATTTCCCACTCCTAGAACTGGATGGTCTAGTAATCATTTTTCCAAGCTCGTCTTTAAACTTTTTCAAATATACACTTAGTAGATGAGTCATCAAGTTCCTAAGAACTTCCATTACACCACTAAAGGAGGTATTGAAATCATATGTTAAAGAATTTAACTCATTGATCATATTACTTACTTCTTCTATCAGTAAGGTATTATGTCTAATGATGGTTTCAACTGTGGTAATGAGATTTGGTTGAATCTTCTGGATCACCATCCTTGAAATCTTTGTTGAATCTGCATCCAAAATACCTATTGAAGTAGAGGCTTAACTTTTGGATCAAACTGAGGATCTCACTGACTCACAGAGATCATTTTTGAAAATCTCGAAATCATCCTTTGTGACATAGTCACAAGGTACTGTCTGTGCTACTGGCTCATCTGCTGGAGGTTATACCGGTGGAATAGGTGCAAGAGGTTATGCTTTAGCTCGGCCTTGTGGAGCAGGAGGAGGAGGAACTCTCTCTCCTCATCAGAGTCATATTCCAACCCAAATAGAATGTATCTTGGATCATTATTCCACTCTCGAGTATTGGTCCAGTCTCTTAGCTCAACAGTTTCAATCCTGACTCTTTTTCCCTGAGGCTCATGTACAACGTCATCTTCATCTCCTTCTTCATCCTATCCTCTAACCATAATAACATTTCTGGGCATAGGTATCAACTAAACTTGAGGTTCTGTAAGTGCTCCATCCACTTTAACTTCTCCAGGCACTTCCTCAATCTTAGCCACCTGATCCTCATCCTCATCCTCATGTCCACCATCCATTAGTTCATTCAACTCCTGAATTATTTCCTGGTTTTCAGCATTAGGATGGGGAGATCTGTCCTCATGACCAGCATATCCATGATCAACAACCTCTTGTTTAACAGGATCACCACCTTCAGCAACTCCATGTACAGATTCCTCACTGGATCTGTCAACTACTTATTGTACCACTTTAATGAATCACTTACATGCTTATCATTTACTCCTTCATCATCATCATCATCATCATCATCATCATCAGACTCCTCATCTAACTTACTCACATAACCTTCAACTCCAGTAACCTATATCTCTTCATCATCCTCATCACCTAACAAAGGTTCCCTTGGGGGTAAATCCAAAGGTGTACTAACTGGTCCATAAGACATGTTTTTAGGACTTTAAGCAATATCAGGATCACTCCTATCATCAAAAGGTGACCCTTATTCTCTTGGAAACTCAGCCTCAGCTTCCTCATCAAAATAAACAGGTTCCTCTCCTGGTTTGAGGCCTAGATCAACTTGATATTTTGGTCTGTTAGGATGGTCAATCGGATTGAATTCCTCATACAGCCTTTCCTCATCTCCTACCTAGAATTTCTTCCATGGGTTCTAGAAGATCTTTATCCTTTTTCAAATATCTTTTTAAAGGCAGAAACAACTGCATGCACTTATCACTTCATCTCCATATTCCACAAAACCCATCTTCTTTAACATGACAGAGATCATATTGGGATAGTATAAACATGTTTCCTTCTTGGATGGATTTATCATATCAGAAACATGAACCATTAGATACCTACATAGGTTCACCTTTATACCATTAATAGATAGATTAGGAATACATATAGATAATTCACAATTGAGAAATATCCCTTCCTTGAGCAGATTTGATGTTGTATAAACTTAAAAAGTAACCTTGCCTCTCCATCAAATTCACTTGTAGTAGTCCTCCTATAATCTCTAATTCCATTCATCTCTTTCAGAGCATCTTCATAAGAGAAAAAATTAGAGGAAGGTGGAATATTACCCTAATAATCAGCATAGACACCTTCATGAGGAATCACCAAGAACTCAGCCCATTCTTTATAAGAAAAGGTTATCACCTTTCCCTTCACCAATGAATTCAGCCTTGCTTCCTCAGCTCCATTCAAATATATCTTCAAATATCGATAAAACTCATGTACTAGATGGGGATAATAAGGTCTTTCATTGTTTGAGAACTAGCTCATCCACCCTTGAGATTCAAGTACCCTCAACAAAAATGAATTACTTGATAGAAGCCACTCAACAGACACTTCTTTCTCACCTATAACCACTTGGTTTTCCAAGCTTGGTTTTTCAGTCCCACTAGACTCACCCTTCTAATGCTTAGAAGATGGAGATTTTCTCAACTCTTCCATCGCACTCTTGGTCCTTTCCATTTTGAGGTTTTGGATTCTAAAGGAGTTTAGAGGATGAGGGTCGAGAGATAGAGTGACAAAGGGTAGAAGGTTTTACAGTAGAGAGAATGTGAAATTTCGAAGTGGATTGAATTAGATTTATCATTTAGGGATCGTAAAAACATAAAGCATAAAATTTAAACTTGGAAAAAAGAACACAAAATAGCATCGTTTTATTTAAAATGGACATAATTATAAAAGATTCCTTAAATACATTGGTTTCATAGAATCATTTTTACATGATTGATTTCAATTGATCAGTTTCACATAGATCGGTTTCATGGATTGGTTTCATGAGATCGGTTACAAGAGATCGGTTTCATGGATCATTTTCAAGAGATCGGTTTCATGGATCGGTTTCAAGAGATCGACTTCATGGATCAGTTTCAAGAGATCTTCTTCATGGATCGGTTTCAAGAGATTGGCTTCATGGATCAATTTCAAGATATCGGCATCATGGATTATTTTCAAGATATTTTCTTCATGGATTGGTTTCAAGAGATTGGTTTCATGGATTAGTTTTAAGGGATCGGCTTCATGGATCGATTTCAAGAGATCGGCTTCATGGATTGGTTTCAAGAGATCACCTTCATGGATCAGTTTCAAGAGATCGGATTCATGGATTGGTTTGACATGACTTTAGATATTTATCATTCCTAGTTCGTGTCTAATGTAGTTCATTCTCTTAGAGTTTAAGGGTTTAGTGAATATATCAACAAGCTGATGCTCAGTCCCAATAAACTCAAAATTTATATCACCTTTTTGATAATGATCTCTCAAAAAGTGATGTCTTACATCAATATGCTTTGTTCTAGAATAAGAAATTGGATTCTTAGAAATGTTAATAGCACTTGTGTTGTCATATTTTATGGGGATATGTATGAATTGAAATCCATGGTCTAATAAGGTGTGTTTCATCCACAAAATTTGTGCACAACAACTACCAGCAATAATGTATTCTTCTTCAGCAGATGATGATACAACTAAATTTTTCTTTTTACTACACCATGATATTAGAGACTTTCCCAAAAAGTGACATGTTCTAGAGGTACTCTTTCTATCTAATTTACATCCACCAAATTCAGCATCTAAATAACTAACTAAATCAAAAGGATGTCCTTTAAGATAAAACAATCCTAAATTAGGTGTATACTTGAGGTATTCGAAAATTCTTTTAACAGTATTTAAATGTGACTATTTTGGGTTTGCTTGAAATCTTGCACACATACACACACTAAACATAATATCTATCCTACTAGTAGTTAAGTACAGAAAACTCTCAATTATTTCTCTATAAGTAGTTTGATCAACTGATTTTCCATTTTCATCAAGATATAACTTATATGTAGAACTCATAGGGGTTACACTACACTTAATTCTATCAAAACCATATCTTTTAAAAAGATCTTTATTATACTTACTTTGATTTAAAATAACACTTTCTTTATTTTGAAATATTTTAAATCCAGTAAAATATTTAAGTTCACCCATCAAACTCATTTCAAACTTGCTTTGCATTATTTTTGAAAAATCATTACATAAAGAATTTTTAGAAGATCCAAAGATAATATCATCTACATATATTTGAGCTATTAAAACTTCTTTTGAAATTATTTTTATAAATAAAGTAGGATCTTCATGTCCTTTTTTAAAGCCTTTAGAAATGAGAAAATTACTCAACCTTTCATACCAAGCTCTTGGAGCTTGTTTAAAACTATATAAAGCTTTAGATAATTTGAACACTTGATTTGTAAAATTTGGATTTGTAAAACATGGGAGTTGTTCAACAAAAGCATCCTCAATTATATAACCATTTAATAATTCAATTTTGACATCCATTTGGTAAAGTTTAAAATCCAAGTGTGCTGCATAGGCAAGTAAGATCCTAATTGCTTCAAGTCTAGCTACTGGTGCAAAGGTCTCTTCATAATCAATTCCCTCTTCTTGATTATATCCTTGTGCAACCAATCTAGATTTGTTTCTAACTATATTCTCATCTTCATGTACTTTATTTCTAAACACCCATTTGGTTCCTATGGTTAAAGTATCCTTTGGTCTATCTACAAGTTTCCAAACTTTATTTCTTTCAAACTGATTAAGTTATTCTTGCATGGACATTACCCAAAATTCATCATTGATTACATTATTGATATTTTTAGGTTCCAGTTGTGACAAGAAGGCTTGATGTTCAACCTGGTTTTTCAAGGAATCTCTAGTTTGTGTTCCTCTATATAAATCTCCAACAACAACATCTAGGGGATTATTTTTAAGGGTCCTAGTTGGTCTAGAAAAGGTAGGACTTGATATTTTAGGTTGGTCAAGTTGATTTGGTTCATTACGGTTAGGATCTGGAGAATTTCCAAAACTGGAAGTTTTCACAGATTCCTTCACATTATGATTTTAGGTTTTATCATTAATGTTCAGATTGTACATATCCTCTTCAATATTTTCTAGTGAAGTCTTGGGCTCATGAGAATCTGTTTCATCAAACCTAATATGTAAAGATTCTTCTACACACTTTGTTTTCTTATTAAAGACTCTATAGGCTTTTCTTGATTCCACAACTCATAAGGAGTTTTCTTAAGGATGGTTCTGATTAAGACTCTATTTATTATGTAACAAGTTGTATTAATATCTTCATCCTAGAAAGAAATGGGTAGTTCATATTCATTAAGCATAGTTCGAAAAATTTCTTGTAGGGTTCTATTTCTTCTTTCTACCACACCATTCTGTTAAGGTGTCCTAGGAGTAGAGAAATTATGACTTTAGCCATTTTGTGAGAAAAAAGCTTCAAAATCTTTATTCTCAAACTCACAGCCATGATCAATTCTTAAGTATTCAATCTTAAGTCCACTAAGATTTTCTATAGTCCTAGCATACTTGGTAAAGTGAGAACAAGCTTCAATCTTATGAGCTATGAAAAAGGTCTAGGTGTACCTAGAGAAATCATCTACAAGAACACAAACATAGTGATTTCCATTGAGACTCGAAACTCTAGATGGTCCAAACAAATCCATGTGAACCAAATAAAGAGGTTGAGAAGTAGTTACTTATTTCTTTGGTTTGAAAGAGATTTTATATTGCTTTCCTTTTTGATAAGGATTACACACCTTATTGTCTGGAAACTCTAATTTGGGTAGGTCTTTAACTAAACCTTTTCTAGTTAACTTCTTAAGAGAGTGTATGTTGCATTTTCCTAGTCTTCTATGCCAGAGCCAAGACTCTCTGTGAAAGGCATTTAGACAAGAGACATTCTGTGAGGCTAGTGTGTCTAGATTTATAGCATATACATTATCATTTCTAAAAGCAGTAAATACAATGTTATTCTTGGCATAAAAAACATGGCATGAATATTTTTTGAATTTCACATTAAATCCATCATCACACAGTTGAGATATGCTGAGTAGGTTATAATTTAATTTGTCAACATACAATACTTTAGAAATTGAAATAGAGTTAGGGTTACCAATCTGGCCTAGGCTGATGATTTCTCCTTTACCATTTTCACCAAATGTGACATGTCCTCCATAAATCTTGATAAGACTTTTAAAGCATGAATAATACCCTTTCATATGTCTTTAATAACCACTATCCAAGTACCATAGCTTTTTACAGGAGCTTCTTAGTTAGTTTTCCTAAAAAACAGTTCATCCAAGAAACGACTTTGGTACCCATATTTGTTTGGGTCCACATACATTAGTGATATAAGCTTTAGAAACCCACAATTGTCTTATGGGATTCCTATATGAAGAATATAGAGTGTTTGAAAAATAAACTCTATTTGGTCCTGAATAATTGGATGCAGTAAAAGAATTCTTGGAACTGGAACTTGCAACAAAATTCTGGTTTTTGAAAAAAGTATCTGATTTTCCAAATTTGGTTACAAAATGTGATTTGAATAAATTCCTTTGACCTGGTTTATATCCTATCCCAGAAGTATACTTAGGAGCTATTTTTTTACCAATAATTTTAGTAAGAGTATTTTTTTCATTGGTAAACTTTTCTAGGTCTTTCTTTAATTGCTCATTATACATTTTTAACTCATTATTCTCCTTGAGAAGTTGATCATTTTTTTCTTTTTCAGTTGTAAGTTCATATTTAAAAGTCACAGTAAGAGAATATTGTTTCTTAAATATTTATACTTATCTTTAAACTCGTTACATGTTTCTTATAACATGTTACAATATTCGATTAATTCATCATTTTTCATATTCTCATACTCACTTTCAGAATAATAATAATTATGTATAGGAGAGTCTAAGGTTACGTCAATTGTGTTTTTCATAAAACACATATTATCCATATCATCTTTATTATTTTGAGAAGAATAAGATTCACTAGAGCTATCCTCTGAGGCACTCTAGGTGGCCTTCATTTCTTTCTTATACTTTTTATCCTTATTTTCATACTTCTTCTTGTATTTCATCTTTGGACAATCAGCCTTGAAATTTCCTTTCCTTTTACATTCATAGAAAATTATCTCTTCTAATTTATCATTTCTCTTCCAATACTTTTTCCAATTACCTTTGTTATTATACTTTCCTTCGTACTTGGGATTTTTGAAAAACTTATTTTTCCTATAAAATTTCTTGAATCTTCTAGCCAGCTGGGCAATTTCTTCATCACTATCTGAATCTGATTCTTCACTACTGGAGCTTTCAACAGCTGCTGGAACTTTCTCCCTATCTTTAATTTTAGATTTAGTATTCTTGAAGGCTACAGACTTTCATTTTGGTTCATACTCTTCTTGATTTACCTTCAATTCCTCTCCATGCATCATTAATTTCCCAATAAAATCTTTCACTAGCATCTTATCAATATAGAATTATTCCCTAATAGACACATATGTCCCACACATTCATTATGGTTAGCATCATAGAATCCTCATAATCTACTCTTTGGATGTTACTTCTCTTCCTAAAGAAATAATGGTATTCACAATTTCATTTAACCTGAGATACATATCAGAAATAGACTCATTAGGATTCATTATAAAGTTTTCATATTTAATAGTATAAGTATTTAATCTCATTTCTTTAACATTATATGTTCCCTCATGAGAAATAGATAGAGTGTCCCAAATCTCATGTGCAGTTTTACAAGTAGAGATACGGTTAAACTCTTCGTCTCCTAGTGCACAGTACAGAGCATTCATTATTTTACAGTTATTTTTATAGGCAGTCTTGGTAGGTTCATCCCAAGTGTTTCTATCAGTTTCATGAATTGCATATTTACTTTCAATAGTAGTCTAGATTTCAAATCCCATGCTTTCTAGATATATTTTCATTTTAAGCTTCCACTGAGCATAGTTGGTTCCATTAAAGAAAGGTGGTCTATTCGTAGAAGCCCCTTATAATCTATTATCCATGATCCAGATTGTAAAATAATTTCAAAGAGATAAAAATTTAGAAATAACAAAAATTTTGAGATCTTTGAAAAACAACTATAATCACAGTTGACAAGATTTGAAAACTGACAATAATTTTAAACCCTCTGATACCAAATGTTGGTCGGAGTAGATCACTCAAGTGGGGGGGTGAATTGAGTATCTATAAAAATTTCTGTTAAAATTGGTTCTTTAAAAGAATATCCCCCAATTAAAATATAATCAAAGTTGGTTTGTATTGAATTTATAAAAGTCCTGAATGTTCAATTAATTTCTCAGAAGATTGATTAGTTATCAGTTTTACCAATCTAAAGATTAGTCAAACTTTTGAAACTAATATAATGATTCAAAACAGATATAAACACTTTCTAAACTAACTATAAAAGTTAAATTTATCTTAATGTGAAATTAATTAAATATAGATCAGATTAAAACAAAAAACAAACTACACAGTGGATAAAAACAAGGGGTTCAGTCTCAAGCTGAGACTTAGTCCTCTCCACTTGGTGATCACCTACCACCAAGCAGTTTATATTAACAAACTTTTAATCCACACCCTAGATCGGGGTACACAATAGTACATAGGTTTGTCTAGGTCACACTTGACCTCTACCACAATTATTCATGGGAAAAATAATAAATATATCACATATGATCTCTTCCACTATTCTACATGGGGTATAAGAGTAAAAAGATATTGAGTGTGAGGATATTTTAGTATCCTACAGTTATTCTCAGAAGATAGTGTGTGAAACAAACATATGCATACACTGCTCAAAAAGTAAACACAATATCGCAACATAGTTATAGAATAAGAATAAAGTTTATAAATCTCTGTGTGTTGTGCAGTAAAGATTTGGACTCAATGGATGTAGAGAAAATGATATTTGAGTCATCTTCTAGAAGTTGGCTTCAGAACAGAGTATCACAGTCTCTATTATCTAGATTACAGGTGTGAAAAGGTTCAGCTCTTCAATGTCAGGATGTTCAGCGATCTTCAGTAGGTTGTTGCTTGTAATATTAAACTTCTTGTGTACTTAAGCTTTAAGTTCTTATATTTTCAATATCATTCACATTTGCACAGTCTGCCTATCTTTTTCTCACAGGTTCATAGAATGTATTTAAGGTAGATTTTGTAATCCTTTTATACTTCAAGGTATAGTAGGAATAAAGATCTCCCCACGTGAATGTACCTCATACTGTCTATGGATAATCCTACAGACAACATTAAATAATGTCAGAAACATTAATTTGTATAAATATGACCGTTAGAAATTAATTTTAATTAATAAATTTGAAACATTTATTTATGACTATCAGTGAGTCATAAGTATCGGTGAGTCATTTTCATCAGTCTGTCATCATCGGTCTACCAGTATCGGTCTGTCAGCATTGGTCTGTCAGCATTGGTCTGCCACCATCAGTCTGTCAGCATCGGTCTGCCAGCATCGGTCTGTCAAACATCGTTGTGTCGAACATCAGTGTGTCGAACATCAGTGTGTCAAATATCATTGTGTTGAACATCAGTGTGTTGAATATCGGTATTTCGAACATCGGTGTGTCTAACATCGGTGTGTCGAACATCCGTGTGTCAAACATTGGTGTGTCGAACATCGGTGTGTCGAACATCAGTGTGTTGAACGAACTATGGGTGCCAGGGACTCTGAGAAACTTATGAAGTGTATGTATTACACAGGACATTACTAGATTAAGTGACATAAAAAATACATGTAAATATACACTTGTAAACATATTGAAGCATAAGAAAAATAGTTTATTGACTTATGGAAATATATTCTACTATATGACATAATTGATTTACTTAGAGATATTAGATTGCATGAAATAATAGAATTTTTATAATTAAATTATTTATGATTATGAAAACTAATATAGCATATATGTTTCAATAGTTTACTTAATGAAATGAAGTTTATAATTGAAATTTACTTATATGGAAGACAACTAAAAAATCAATACATTGTGCTCATCACCCTTTATAAATTCAATGATGTCCTTTTTAAATATATTTAATGTATAATATCTACCATGAATATTATTAGTCATCAGAAGAGTATAATAACTATTTAATATAAAATAAATATATGTTTACTATGTTATCCCATAAAGATCCTAAGGAGTATCAGAAGGTGTTGGTTTTTAAAATTTTCCTTTTCTTTGTAATAATTCCTTCAATATTATATACTTCTATATAAAGTAAGTTTAAAAAAATTATAAGTAATTTTAATTTAATACTAAATAAAAAATGAAAAAAATGAATATTGCATATTTCAACTAATGAAAAAGACTAGTTGGATAGAGTAAAAAATGACTAATACTCTATCTAACTATTGTCACCTCCTCAATATGAAGCTACACTAGATTAGTTGGATAAATAATATCATTTACCGCTACTCTTACTGGACCTGATTACATAAATTGGTGATGTACATAATCTCCCAGATTATGTGTAATTCTGTATACTATAATATGCACATGGGGATCCCTAATATATGACTCACAATACATGGTTGAGCTAGAATGAGGAGGTGGAGAATTTGGGTATGCAGGTTTTGTATGTCTCATAAATTCCACAAAACTTATCATGTACATATGATTTAATTCTATCATCTATCAACTCATTCAACTAGTGTAGCTTATCCTTTAAAGAAGTTATGTTTCTCTTTTATTTCACCACCATCAATTTTTTACTAGGGAATCCAAAAAAAATTATAATACCAATACCCTTCTTATATCCTCTAACATGACTTGGGTATTCTAGTCTCCCTAAAGTAGTTATAATAATGTCCATCCTACCCTTAGGGATAAAGGTATCATGTGTTTCTTTCTCTTGAATAAAGTCTTGAAATAATATTTTCAAATTTTATATTAGTGGGATGAATTTACAAAATATTAATATTATAGAAAAATATTAATTAATTACTTACAATCTTATCGATTACTTGTTTTGTTGGATCAGTAATAAACTTCCCATTTTTTATAATCCTTTCCATTTTCCCATTTTTATGATGAGGGGGGATATGGAGGGTTGTATTGAGCCTCTTCAGAGTCACTACTTGACTTAGATATTAATTCATTAAATATTTTGACAAATCATTTTATCTACTAATAAAAGATACCCTCTATGTGACAATGTATATGGGTATAAATTATGGGACTTTATCTCTTAGCAAGCTCTCATAGAGGCCTATTACATAAGAATAAATGAATAATTTATCAAGTTATTAAAATAAATTTAAAAAATAAATTTTATAAACAATAATCACATACAATAAATGTTTCCTCCCACCAACTGGTGACAAACTTCTCACATGTATTTGTATCTATAAAATTATACTTAGGGTGTGGATCTTGGTTTTGTTTACTTATAAAAATATAATATGAAGTCAAATTTGTCTTAAAATATCTCCATATGATTGTCGTAAAGGATATACACTTTTTATAAATTCCTTTCATCTCTTGAAAGTCATATATTATCTGTAATTGAATATATTAAATATTATTCATATAAAATGTATAATATTTAAACAATTGTAAAACTAAATAAATATGTTTAGAAAATTTACTGTTAAGGACTCCCATAACTGATCTTTCACCAACTAGTTTATTCTCCTCTAATCAGGGAATAAAATGTTTTTCCTAAAACAACTATGAATAGACAAGTAACTCCAAAACTTCTTAAGATGATGGCCAACTAGGTTTTCATTATCATCAAACTCAATTATAAAAATTTTCACATCATGTGAATGTGAAAGTTTTTGTAAACATGTAATCTCACACCAACCAATTTTAGGTATCATCATATCTAGAGATTAAGAATTGTTGCACACAATTTCAAGAAATATAAGTTCAGTTTTATTAAATAATTTAATTATTATAGATATATTTTTATAAAGAAACATGCATACCTCATTTCCCATGTCTTTGTTCCCATTATTTATAAATATGTATCCTACTTCAATGAAATTTTTCATGCCTATAATTGATTAAAATTAAATATTTAATATAAATAAAAAAGTTATTTTTCATAATAGAAAGTAATATACTGAATGTTAGACTTTTCAATCAAAAAAATGTGTAACTAAAACTAATGAATATAAAAATTAACAAAAAAATGATATAAATGATCATCATCTAAAAATGTGTAATTTTATATACATATATTTTAATATAAATAAATAAATTTTATAAGTAAAAAAATGTGATTTTTCAAATTCGGAATAAAAGTTTAAAAATTCTATTGAATAAAAGTGTATACCTGAAAACAAAGAATATAAATAAAATAGTCACAACAAAAAGATGAAGGCAAAATTTTTCAACCAAAAAATGATACTTGTATCTAATGAATATAACAATTATTACAAAAATGGAAGGAATTCTCAACATATATATATTTAAATATATCAAATTTTAAAAAATAAGTTTTTTATATATGTAAGTTTCACCAAAAAAATAGATATTTTCCTGATTAACTAGGAGATTAATAGATTGTTTTCTCATATCCCTTCTACATGGTCATTTAAAGTTTCATAGACTATGTCAACATCACATTCATTGTTATCCATAGGTAATCGTGTAATAGATGAAGAAATATCAAATAAGTCTTCGATTTCATCAACATTCTCATCATCCAAATGATTTTTTTCTTTAAAAATGATGGTCCATTAATCTTTTAATGGGTCAATAACAAAAAATATTTTTTTGAATGCATGACCATGATAGATGATTCCTCTTTACAACTAAATATTTTCAAATCAACAAGTGTAAATTCATACTCATCATGGTTCAAAAAACTATTACTGTTAACCCAATTACGCTTAAACACTAGTACTTGAAATTTAGTATAATAAATCTCTCATATATCATTAATAATTCAAAAATATGTTGTTGATAAAAATGTTGAATTTTTATCTTTGGAACCTGAAAACCGCAATGCTTCAGCGAGGACCGTTACTCCACTATTTGGAACGGTATTCTTGTCGTCCTGATTTTTTGTGTAAAATTTGTAACCATAAATTTCAAAACCGGTCCTTGTGATCAGATTAACTCTTGGTATTCCTACTAATCATTTAAATTTTTCTAATTCAGATAAATTGGTGTTTAATTTCTCTTAAAACCATGAAACATATGTATTTTTACGTTCATTCATCAACCACTTTTCATTTACTTTTGAATATCATACCTTTAATATAGTAATATGTGATGATATATATGGTTGAACCTAACATATATTATTCAAAATGTATAAATGTGAATGTATCATTACATCACATGGAATTAAATTTACCTTTAAGTTATGGATCCCTTTACCTTCACCATCAACTATAAAATATCGAGATATAGGGAGACCAACATGCTTCACTTTGTACAAATAATCATTACATCACTCAATTACCTCTTCTGATATATATTTTTGAACAATAGAGGCCTCTAGTATATGCAGATTTTTAACATATACCTTTAAAATTTTCATATATCTTTCAAAAGGATGCATCCAATGTAAATAAATAGGTCCACATATTCTTATTTATCACACCAAATGAATCACCAGATAAACCATTATATCAAAAAATGATGGTGTAAAATACATTTCTAATTGATAAAGTATGAGGATAACTTTATTCTCCAACACATATAACATATTTTGATCTATGACTTTACTGTAAATGGAATTTAAAAAGTAACACATCTTGATGATGGACTTTATGATAGGTATCAACAATATTTCATTCAATATAATTAGTATCTTTTTTTTCATCAATACATGAGAGTCATAATATTTTATACGTATTAACTTTAAATCCTTCAATGACACTAAATTTTTCACATTTTAAGAAAACACACTATGTAATTTGATACCATGTGAACATTGATAAAAAATCATATTCTCACTTTTTCTTAATGTGTGGCAAGCCGAAGGTAAATATTTTTAGCTTCCTTTCATAGTGGAAGATAATTCCAAAACATATTCTCATAGTTATTAAGTTCAGTTTTGCTTGAACCGTATAGAAAAAATGTAAATTATCAATGTTATTTCTCATTAACGGAGTTTTAAAACATCACTAATTCATTTAATGACATTTCTAAAAAACATTGTTAAATGAAACCTCATTTATTAGTTTCTTCCACCCATGAAGGCACCTTCCTTCTTGGTCAGCTCATACTGTGATGCCTCTGGGAATCGAAACAATAACCTACATCCAAGAAAATGGACCAGCTACCAACTAACCTAGTTAATATTTATTTATAATAATATATTATCCTATATTTATACATATATGATAGTATATATATGTGTTTATATACATGTTTATATTATATATGTGTGTGTGTTTATATTTAATATATATATATATATATGTTTATATACATATATATGTGTTTATGTGTTTATATGTGTGTGTGTGTTTGTGTGTGTGTTTATATGTTTATATATATGTGTGTGCATTTATATGTGTTTATATATATGTTTGTGTGTGTGTGTGTGTGTGTGTTTATATGAGTGTGTGTGTGTGTTTATATGAGTGTGTGTGTTTATATATGTGTATGTATGTGTTTATATGTGTGAGTGTGTGTGTGTGTTTATATATAAATACATATATATATATATATGTGTGTGTGTGTGTGTTTATATATATATATATCTGTTTATATATGTGTGTGTGGTTATTTGCTTATATATATGTGTGTGGTTATATGTTTATATACATGTGTGTGTGTGTTTATATATATGTGTTTATATATGTTTATATATATTTTTGTGTGTTTATATGTTAATGTGTGTGTGTGTGTGTTTATATATATATATATATATATATATCTGTGTGTGTGCGCGTAAATATATGTGTGTATATATACATATGTATAATTATAATTATAATTTCTTACTTATATATATATATAAATTAATAGAATTATAATTATATATATATATATAATTAGCCACGTTTTAAAACACTGTTAAAAATGTCACTAAAATAGCCATGTTTTCTTAAAAACGTGGCTAAATTTAAAATATATGTGTTTTTATATATAAATATTTGTATGTATATATATATATTTATATATTTATATATTTATATATTTATATATTTATATATTTATATATTTATATATTTATATATTTATATATTTATATATTTATATATTTATATATTTATATATTTATATATTTATATATTTATATATTTATATATTTATATATTTATATATTTATATATTTATATATTTATATATTTATATATTTATATATTTATATATTTATATATTTATATATTTATATATTTATATATTTATATATTTATATATTTATATATTTATATATTTATATATTTATATATTTATATGTCTGTGTTTATATATATTAATATATATCTAAATTTATATTTACATCGATGTGGGGAAATGAGTTATATTACTAATAAAAACATGCAACACACAAATGAAAAAAATAACTCAATGAGGCTCGAACTTGAGACCTCGTCGAGACCCACAGGGGTGGCTACCATTAATCTTCAACCTAAGGGATGTGTGTGTGTGTGTGCATGTGTGTGTGTTTATATATATATAAATATTATGATATTTAAATATATGTTAATATATTTGTATATAAATATAAACTTTTATATAAAACTATAATTTTAAAATTTTATTTATATATATATTTGTGTAAATTAATAGAATTATACTTATATAAAATTAACAATGTTTTAAAATTGTGGTAAAAATGTCAATAATTTAGACACATTTAAAAATGTGGCTATTTTTAAATTTAGGGACATTTTCTGAAAAACCTAGCTAAATTAGTGACATTTTTTGAAAACATGGTTAAATTGGTGATGTTTTCTAAAAAGTGTCACTAAAAACGTCACTAAATTCTAGTTTTTTTTCAGTGAAAACCCATCTTTACTCTTTCCTTTTATGTTTAAAAAAGTTCCATTAAAATTTTCACATATTTTTTTCTCAACATGCATAACTTCAATGTTGTGTTTTACCTATGAAAGTTTCCAATATTGTAGATTGAATAAAATGGACCATTTCTTCTATGTATTTTTTTATGGCCATAACTTCCTTTCTTTCAAAATGTAACAATGGTCCTTTTCACCTTGTCGTGATATTCTTTAGCTAACAATGGTTATGGGAAAAATCATACTCTTGTACTCTGTTAAATGCCTTTTTTTAATTTTCAATAAGGGTGATCCATTCATAAAAATCTATGATTTCCCATATACACTATCTTTCTTTTATTCTGAAATTGATGGTATAAAGTCCCCTCTTCATAAATTGTATAAGATTTATGTCCCTTAACACTATATCTATATAATTTTATGCTGGATTTAGTGGCCTTGAACTAGTTGTCTTTGTACTTTCTATAACTATTATATTTTGGATTTGAATATTAATTAATTTATTATCACATCCTAATCATTCTTCTATGTAATATTGTATGTGATAATATCCTAGAATACCTATCATGTCCAAATTACATAGGAGTTCCCTACTATGATGGGATACAATTGATTCTATGATAGTATACATTAAACCTATGTTCTATGGATGGATGATATCATCTAAAGGGACAAAAATGATACAGAATATTAGGGGCAGGAGGCTCATAAGATATTGAGACACCGTCTCCTAGTATTCACCCTTGATAATCTCTAAGAAGGGAGGTTTTAAGAAGATACCTACTAATTTTATTTCAACATGTTTCATGTGTCATTAGATATTCTTATCTATAGTCGTGTGTAATGATTATTTGAATCTATGATTATTATTAATTTCTATCATGACTCGTGTATTTAGATGTATTTCATAAAACATGATTATGATCATTCATGGTGAAGTTGGATACATTGGGTTAATTATGAGTGACAAAGAATTAATGAATAATTTGATAGAGGATTTGTCCCTTCCATTATAAGTGAATATCTCTGGCCCTTTGATGGAGTTTGAACAATCTAATAATTCTATGTCCATAGAATTACATATTGACATTTTCGTTTCTAAAAATTCAAAGAAAGATAGTCAAGTATATAGGTTGATGACACAAGTTATGAATCTTGTTTGGCATGAGATATTGTGAAAAAAATATTATATTACATGGTAATCATTTGTAGGAGGTCAATTGTCTTTATGAAATTAACTATTTTCTCTATGGGTGTTTTTTCATGTTGTTAGATGTTAACATTAGACTTTATTAAACTTAGCCTAATACTATTGAGAAAGGACCTAGAGGGTCACACACTTAGTGTGTCCAAGAACCTTAGCTAAATTCTATATGTGTTTAACAAGTTTATTATAGTATTATTCTTAGGTCAAAAGAATAATATTTAATTGGTTTATTGGTTGATCGTAAGTATTTATTTATTAGTGTATAATGTAGTGAAATTTATTTATTTAAATAAATAGTTGTTATAAAAGGTATAGTAAATAATGGGAAGTATGGTTAGACTGAGTAATGATCCAGTGAGAATGGAATATTATTTGAAAAAATATTAATTTATTCAAATGATAATAATATATATTTAATTTTCAATTTATGTTCATGTCAAGTAAATGATAATAATATTATTATTATTCAAACATGGGATTCACTGGTTATTAAGAGAATATTAAAGGGGATCTGTGAAAATATTATTTTAACTCTAGCTTTATAAATATCTAAATATAGAACACTCAAAACATGAATTTCTATTTAAAAAGAAAATTTTTGTGCACAACATTTGGAACTGAAAATAATTGTCTTATCCCAAATATATTCTCAAGAACACTCCAAGTTCTGTGAGCATTGGTGATCCTCCTCCTCCCTCTCCATCTATGATATAACTAAGAGAATCCAATATGCCTCATTGGGATTCTATGGCACGATCAACAATGAATGATGGAAGGTGTAGGGATATCCACACTAGTATTCAAAGAACCCTAAGTAACGTTTAGAGTTTCTTGGTACACATGTGGATCACAACTAAAGGGAATCTTCCCTTGATTCCTCAATCACGATGATGATTCAACAAGAAGGTTTAACTGAATTTGATAATAAATAAATAATTATAAGATGAGCTAATTCTTGACCTATCTAAATTAATTATGAATTATATGTGAGATCATGTCTTCATGGATTTATAGAATGAATTCTATCCATTTATTAGGACAAATCTGAAGAAGTTGATGGAAATTTTTGTTGGGAACCACCTGATAGACTTCTGCACCACCCTGAAACCTTCAAGTAGTATTATAGGGGTCACATGTATAATTTATAATTATTTATTTTCATTGATCATTTCATGAATTTTTTATAAGATTCATTTCTGATTTATTCGTTCTTTAGTCAGATTATCATTTATTAGAAGCATTCACCTTCATGTAACAAAGAACGTGTTAAGGATCAATGAAGAACGAGTCGACAGAATCCATCAAGAGGTGTCGGAGTTCTGGCCGGTTGACATTGATTACACATTGTGTAATCAAGTTCACCAAATTTGAATGGGTTGTATGGTATACTAATTGATACACAAAGTTTACACATAATGTATTTATTACACATCATGTGTTTTGTAGCAATTTACATGGCTTATTAGGTTACACAGTATGTAACTGGTGTACACACCATGTATTCTATGCATTTTCTCAGTGTAAATCATGGATTCCACATGGTTAAAGACATGTCATGTATTTATTAAACAATACATGAGACAGACAGACAAACAACATGGTAATTAATGCACATGATGAGGTGGGCGTGTAATTAATACATATGCAGTGTATTTAATACTTATGATGTGGTGGTCATGTAGTTAATACACATGTGTTGCATTTAATACAAATGATGTGGCGGTCATTAAATTAATTCACATGCATTGTAGAATATGTGGTGTGAAATTAATTCACACATGATGTAAAAATTAATTAAGATGAGGTGTATTTAATTCACACACATTTTAATTAATTAATTCTTAAATAGTTTAATTATTTTACATGTTGTGTAATTAATTAACATGTGGTGTGTTTAATTCACACACATTGTAATTAATTAATTATCATATTATGTAATTAATTTACATGTTGTGTATTATTAATACACGCATGGGGTGTTTAACACATGAAGTGTAATTAATTAATTTACATAGAAATATAATTTTTTTTACATTATACCAGTCTACATGCTATGTGGAATTGGTTTAAAGAATATTGAATGCCCAATTAATTATGTATTATATTAAGAAATAAATTTTGTGTTGGCTCCAAGTACACATCATATACTTATTAAAAGGCACATGAGCCTCAGCCCAGTTGGTAAGGTCTCTCTAAGTGCATCTATGAGACCCAGGTTCAAAACCAGGCAGAGGAATAATTTTGGGGGGCACTGTAGCAGTACTGTAGCATGCACTATAGCAGTATTGTAGCAAGTACTGTAGCAGGCACTGTAGCAGTTACTATAGCAGCACCATAGCAGGTACTATTCGGTACTGTAGCAGTTGAAACTATTCACCTTGGGCCACCGGTTTGGGCTTGGAGTCCTTAAGGCCTTCGGGCCACCCAAGGCCTTTGGGTTAGTAAGGCTTTCGAGCCACCTCATGGCCTTTGTGCCACATCAAGGCCATCAGGGCCACCTGATTTGTAGTTGCACAGACAGATTCTACAAGGAACCACTCCAGAGGAGGAAAGAGTCGGGCACATCCACTAGAGCAGGGCTAAACGGACTTTGTAAGAATGAGAGGGTATAGAATTTTCCATCAGTACTGCACCTGTTCACCCCTTCACATGGACATGCTAGCCGAACAGTCATTCAAAGGTGGAGACCTGATCACGATGCAGATGTTGGGGAGGAACAGTTTCAAGTAATTATAGTTTGTACGATTTCCTTAAGACCTACGGGTCATGTAATGTCTCCAAGCCTACGATCAATGTAATTCCTAAGCCTACAGGCCTTGTAAGGGTTCCCCTCATCCCTTGAAAGGGGGTTATCAGAAAATCAATAAAAAAAAGAAGGCATTTGGGCCATTCAGTCATATACTTATTAAAAGTAGTTGGACTTCCATGATAGTTAGAATAGACTTTTAAGATAATGAGTTAATTAATTAAATGGATTAATTAAATTAATTTGATCACGTTTTATCTTCTTTTTTTTTTGAAAACCCTAAGACATGAATTGGTCACCCAATTCATACCCCTAGAAATTTATTAAAAAGGTAAAAGTTGAAAGTACGGACACGAGGTGTAACAACCTTATACCATCAAGGGATTGAGAGAAATACAAGTTGAGAGGCACAAAAAACATCTGAAAGTTCACATTACAACGAACCTATCTATAAAAACCATTCCAACTTCCAATCGGGTCATCTTCTTTATGGTCGAGGAGTAATTGGAAATGTGGCCTCTCATCACTACACTTAAATTTCATTTTAGTGCCACTGCCTCTAGGCTGAGTTGGCTTTTTCATAGTTTAAGGGATACCAGTAAATAATCTTTTTCATATCTATATTTTCTGTCTGCAAGCAATACATGACATCTTTATCTTAATAAAATAATGAATTGAAATGAATGTGTGATAGTGTGAAAATATAGGTTCATTTTATGTGTGAATGATCATGATCTTAGACCAACCTATGTATGGATAGTATATTTTAATTTAATTTAGTTGCATGGATTTTAGATTTTTTATTATTAAATTAAAATTACATTTTTTACATAATCCCCTTCTATATTATGTATGGGAATGTGTGCCTACAATTTCTTTTATGTAAACCCCATAACTAATTCTTGGGTTCCCCTCATCTATGTGTGAGTAATAGTGCATGTAATGGATGGGGATTTTAGGAAAGTAGAGGTCGAGATCAGGTGAAACTATGCCAGGAGTTACATGGGTGTACTTATGGAATGCTACAACTCGAATTAGGAGCATTTCAAGGAGTTTTTTCCCAACGGTTATAGTTGCTTTATCATTAACTAGATAAACCAAATATTAGATAAATATCATGATCATACCACTTTATTTATTTATTTCATTCACTTTCATGGTTAATTATTTATTTAGAATGTATGGTGATCACATTAAATAATTGAATTAACAAGCATGTAAAATGGATTTAAATAAACTGAATTATGAGTAAAATTTTATCTACACATTATTAACCACATAGTAAAATCCAATTAATATTAACAATATTTTTATTTGATAAAATGGTCTAAAATTTATGCATAGGAAAAAAATATCTCAATTAAAATATTAAGTTAGTATAGCCTTCCATTACTTGATTTAGAATAAAAATAATAGTTTTAATTTCTTAAAAAAACCTCATTGGGATGATTTAAACTAACAGTGGGTTCTAAATAAAGTTTTGGTTTTAATTAACCACATTTATATCAGGTTGAATAGCCCTCATTAGGCTTGGTATAAATATGGTGTCAAGTTCTGAGGAAATACAAGTCTAAAATTTTAGGAATGGTGAGTCCACTCAATAGATCCAGGTGTTTCAAGTCAAAAGTTGGTAAAGACCTACCTACCTAAATACCTTCAAGTAGCTTGACCAACCCTAGTTGGGATTATGAGAAGGGAAATATGGATCTTTTCCAATAAATTATCCATGAAATAGGATAATCTGAATTTGATGGTGAGGACTATTAGGACTTGATAAAATAGTGGTATACTAATAAATAAATTTAGTTTTCATTAATTGTAATTAAGAAAAGTATTAAATATCTACTTTATTCATTATAGAAAATGGAAACTAATACGTTTTTAATGCCATCACCATGATCCATACTAGATAATAATAACCTTCTCATTAGCATGAATTTCTAGGAATAGTACATGCACGTATGCATTATACTATTCCAAGAGTGGAAATTATATGTTCTAGAATCCTCATTTCCTAAGGCTCCTAGTAAGGAGGCTTGTGAGGAGGAACATCCTCACTATGAAAAACACTTAAATGATGCACTATATGTCCAATGTTTGGTGTTATTTACCATTTCTAGGGAGATTCAGCAGCTTCACAAGGAAATAGATCAGTATAGCATGTTTTCTCATCTCTATCAGGTGAATGAGAGATAAGAGATATATGATATCTACAAAGAATTATTCACATGAAATATTAGAGAATCGATGATAGTTCGGCCTCAAGTGGTCAAGATGATTGACTACATAGATTGATTGGACATCTTAAGATTTATGATACTAGATGAGTTTCACACATATATCATATTATCTTGACTACCTTATAGTTTCTATAGTTTTATTGTAAATTATAATATATGAAATAATGATAAGTCACTCCAAGAACTCCTCACTCTAGTTTTTCAAGTCGATAAGGACATGAAGCATGAAAAACCTATGATCCTTATGATGAATAAGAATAAGTGCAAGGGAAAGGGTCATGATAATTGATCCAAGTTAAAATATCTTCAGTATCACTCTTCCAAGGATAAAAAGTTTCAATGAAAATAAAAGTAAGAAAATGCTATTTGATTTTCATAAGGGAAGAAAGGACACTGAAAGTAGAATTGTAATTAATTGAAGAAGAATAAAACCATTTCATCTACTTCTAGTCTATTATACATTGTATATATTTCAAGTCTTGGGTATTAAATATAATAATATGTTCACACATATATATTAAATACAATAACTAGGGAAAAATTATAGGAGATAAGGTGAATTTGCCTATAATTTTATAAAATATTTTTCTTACATAAATGGTGAGAAGTTCCCAACTTCAGATTGCCAAGAATGGATTGGTTAGAGTTTGTATTAAGTGTTACTAAAAAAATATCTCGGTGTTTATTTAGACATAAGGATATGTAATTTATTTTGTGAGATGAATTTTTGTGGTACTTCATACTTAATTATTTTTTCATTAAACTCTTGAATCATATATATCCATGGTGGTGAGTAATGAATATAAATATAATACTCTTACCAAGTTGTGGCAAGATAATTATTTGTCTAGTGAAGTTAAATGATATACCTAGAATAAGTTTTAGTATATAACAATTTAAAACACTTGGTATACTAAAAAACTTACTTAATGGACAAAGAAGCCTTTAAAATTAAAGGTAATTTGAAAAATCTTCTAGAATGAGTTTAGAAATGCATGGAACTATTCTAAGGAGAATCTATAGGTGAATTAATTTACTTCATGAGATTCTTTATAGGGTTATATATGAAAATGAATATACTTGGTAAAAGATATTGGATTTAAGGTAACTTTCAAGACCGATAGAAGATACAACTTTTCCAAAGTAACTCGTTAGATTATACCTTTAACCATATTTTTAATTGGTCATTTAAAAGTTTGAGTAGTAATAACTCACATTACTATATAATTGATGGTGGTATGAGGTAGATTAATGAAGTGCCTTATATATATTACATTTATTTAATAATTTCTTTAAGACATAACAAAATTTATTAATGGATATCATATAAAGAATTCATATGATGTGAATCTATTTAGATCACAACCTAAAGGTGTTTGATGAGAATCATTTGTTAAGATGTCCTTAACTTAAAATTTATATCAAAGGATACAAAATGTGCATCTCAGTTAATTATAATATACCCACTTAGTATATTAACACCCCTAATATAGAAAGTTATTAATCATACCAACTATATTTCTATGAGGGAGCATAATGACATACCTATCATAGGGTGGTGAAAAAGCTACAAATTATTTTCCTAAAGAAGTACAGTAACTAACCATAGTCGTCTCACTTGAGGATCTTTGTAGTCAATCACACACTATTACCAATTAACTTATTATATTTTTTTATTATTTTATTAAAATAAGGGGAAATGGGGATTTGAAAAATCAATGAAAAAAAGTAAACATGCATATGCAGATGCAAACAGAATGAATGCAGGTTATATAAGAAAGGAAATTGAGAGATTCATCCATAGAGAACCTTTATTGTCTTATTTTATATCTACTTAATGAACATGCTCCACCATATGTGTGAACATATTTTTCTACCCTGGTTTTGAATATATAGTGCACTCAACGATCTCTAAGTACACCACACATTCACCTCCTCAATCAAGGGAGAATGTTTGTAGAAGAATAATTTAACCCTTAGATAACCACAATAAGGATTAAACTCACCACAAATCATCATTTTTTTTATTAGCAACATAAATCATTAATGACAAAGATCATCAGAAGTACATGTGAAAATACATGAAGGGAAATTGTCCAGCCAGAGCTGGTTGGTATTGAATGGGCCTGAGGCTGCAAGCTGATGGGCTGTGTTGTTCCCTTCCCTTTTGGTAAAGGAGAAGGTGCATAATGAGAAGCATTGGAAAAGTGAGAGAATTCTTCTGATGATGATTCCAAATGACTGGAGCCCACCATCATTGTGGTTAATAGCATCGATTATGATAAGGTAGTCAAACTCAATAATGATATCACCCCATCCACATTCCAAGGAGAGCATCATACCGGAAAGGATGGTCATGGCCTCAACAATTGTAGGTTCCCAGAATGTCTGATGTGGTTCATATTTTGCAGCAAGGATTTCCCCCAGATGATTTCGGGCTAGGAGGTCAAGGGCAACAAGCCCATCCTTTGGAAGAGACGCATCCACATTAATCATAAGAATACCTTCCATTGGGGGATTCCAATGAGAGGGATATGAGGGGGTAACACCTGGCATATAATGCCCATTGTGGTCTTTCCAGCCCTCAATCCATGTAAAGACCTGTAAATTTCAAGGAAATTTTTTTTTTCTTAATTTTCTTTGGAATTTTACAAGAGCGCAGTCTCTGACGGCACCTGATTCCGAGGCCCGGTGTGCCCGGAATCATTTTCCGAAGTTTGGCTCGGGTACGTTCAGTGAACGGACGAGCGGGTTTTTCTAACTTTTGAACCGGTGCCTAGAATCGAATTCTGAGGGCACCGATGAAATCGCAGCGCCGGTATTCACTTAGAAACGCCTCTTCCGGAGTTGCATTTGCTCGGGTGTGGTTTTTAATTTTTGGGCTTAAAGTTAAGAAATAAAATAATTTTACGACAACTTTATTTTATTTCACTTAAGCCACTTGGAAGCCACTTGAAGCCACTTAAAAGCGGCTTAAACTGAGTTGAACTGGATAGGGTACTATCCAGAAATATCCTACCCTCTTGGTAGGATATTTGTGAGGTGGGGCCCGCACGAGCCCCACCGTTTCTTTCCGCTAAGTAACGCACCCGCGAAAACCCGTCATTATGAAAGTCAACTGACGCGTTTTCTTAAATTCTTAACAGACCATTTAATTGGGCGGTTTATTTCGTGAATTAAATGAGCTGTTACTTTCGTTGAATTAATACAACGAATTGATGGTTCGTTACTTACCCTTTTTCATTTGTTGGCGTAATAATAAAATAAGACCAACATGTCTTTTTGGAGGATTACACGTTGAGAGGCTTGACAGAATCCTTGAGCCTTAATCCTCCTTCACGAAGAACGCGAAGAACGCCGACCTCCGACGAAGAACGCCGAACCCGTGGAAGTCGACAACGCGACGTCGTGTTCCGCGACGCCGACATTTCCTTCCTGCAACGTTCTTCTGTGACGTCTCTTCCTCCGCAACGAATCTTCGATCAGCTGCTTGAGGTAAGAGTCTCGGGTTTTTTTTTTAATCTCCTTTGTGGTTTTTACCAAAACATGGATTTAATTATAATTAAATTAAATCTGTTGTTTCTTGGTCCGTTCAGTTCGCCGACTCAACGCCGGATTCCGCGACGACGCGACCCCCCTTCCGCGACGAACAAATCTGTGAAGAACGTGCGTTCGACGACGACTACGAGGTAGGGATTTTATTTTTGGAAATGCCCTTATTTCTCGTGTTGTTTCCGTTCAAAAATGGAGAACCCGATTCATAAAAATTTTTATTTCATTAAAAATTGTTTTTGGATATGTATTCATGTGTTGAATGTATTTCTCCCGTTGTTTATCTCTAACGCGGAGGGTGCGGTCCGAACGAACACAGCCTGACAACCCTCCGTCGTTCTTCGTTGTTGCGCGGATTTGAAAGGCGACGACGGAACATGCCGCAACGGAAGTTTGATGGTTCCGCAGTGAAGAGCGAGTCCCGGGAGGAGGAGCAGCGCAGACGGGAACAGAATCGGACCACCGGAGCAACTCCGGTGGCCCGCAGAAGCCGCCGGCTGCGTGGGTCGCCGGCAGCCGGGAGCGGCGGCGCCCCGGCGCGCCGCCGGACAAGGCCGCCGCGGTAGAAGCCGCGTCCGGTTGTCCAGAGCGACACCCCGCGGGTGCCGCAGGTGCCGCGGGGTTGTCACGCGGGGGCGGCGGCTCCCCCCCGCGTCGCTCGGCTGTCCAGGGCGACACCCCGCAGGTGCCGCGGGGGTGTCACGCGGGGGCGGCGGCTCCCCCCTGCGTCGCTCGGCCGCTCGGCCGAGCTGAGCTGGGCTGGCCGAGCCAGGCCACGCCCTGGCCGGGCTGGACTGGGTCCGACCGGGTCGGACCGGGTCGACCCGGTTCGGCCGACCCAGGGGGGGTCGGGCCGGCTCGGCCCGGGCCCGGACCCCCCATCTTCAGACCATTTTCGGTCAAATGCCTGTATCTTGAGCTACGGGCCTCCAAACGACTCGTCGTCAGCGGAAAGGCGATCCTTGGATCGAGACGGTCGTTTCGGTATATCGCACTCAAGGTTTCGGAGTACTTTGAGTTCGGCCGGGTTGGTTCGTACACGAAACCAACCGGGCCTTCGGAGCAGAAACGCTCATATCTTGAGCTACGGACGTCCGATTGACGTGCCGTCAGCTTTGTTTAATTCCTCTAAGTGAGACGGATCTTTTGGCTCACTCCGACCGAGGTTTGGATGCAGGTGGAGTATGGTCGGGTTGGTTTTGTCTTAAAAACCAACCGGGCCCGTGGGATGAAAAAGCCAATATCTCTCAGGCCGGGCGTCCGATTGACGCGTCGTCTGCGACGTTGAGTTCCTTTTGACGATACGGAACTTTTGGATACATCAACTTCGGACTTTGTGTCAGTTGATGTATCAGCCTCTCGGCTCGTGGAGCGGACCCTCCCGAACGAGCTTGCTGTGTGCGGGAACCCTAGAGCTGGCTGCGACTGCTACTTCGACAGCGACGACCGTGCAGAGATCCTCAGTGGACTGCGACGACGACTGTGCAGAGATCCTCAGTGGACTGCGACGACTACAGCACTCAGCGATCCCACGTGGATCAGTGCTACAGGTCCTGTGTGGGCCCGATCCTGTGTGGGTCCGATCCTGTGTGGGTCAGCGCTCAGCGGTTCTGTGTGAGCCAGCGCCTACAGGTCCTGTGTGGGCCCGATCCTGTGTGGGTCTTTGCGGAGGTTAGTTACCTATCGATCCTTTGTGGGTCCGATGACTTAGATGGATCAGTGATCATCTTTATCATCATCTGAAGAAGTATACCTGTGTGAGCTGAATCATGTGTTACTCTCCTTTGTGGATTGTGTTGAGCTATCCTGTGTGGATTTACTGTTTACTCTCCTTTGTGGATTGTGTTGAGCTATCCTGTGTGGATTTACTGTTTACTCTCCTTTGTGGATTGTGTTGAGCTATCCTATGTGGGTTACTGTTTACTCTCCTTTGTGGATTGTGTTGTGCTATCCTGTGTGGGTATACGTTTTTGCTTTCCTGTGTGGACTGGGTTGTGCTTGGGCTCGGACGTTGGAGCCGAACGGGAATTGATGACTTAGGTATATGTATGGGCATATACCTAATCTGTGTCAGATGTTACTTCGTGATTGTATCTTTCCTTTGTGGTTTATCCTTTGTGGATTTCGGGAGACCTTCGGGGGTCTCGGGGTCCCTACTGAGTAGCTTATACTCACCCCTGCATGGGCTATGCCCGCACTTCGTTGTGTTGGTTGCAGACGACGGACAGCGCTGATCGTGGTGGAGGCGTGCGGAGCAGGACGGTACCTGGAGGTGGACCACTGGGCGGGACGTACTCGGAGCGGTCAGGTGGACCCGAGGAGCAGTGGAGGCTATCTGTACCCACCCTTCAGGTGGGACTTCCAGAGGACGGCTCGATGCTACGGCTTTTCCTTTCAGTTTCTGTTTTTCCTTTCAGTTGTACTTTACAGTTGGACTTGTATTTCAGGCCCCTTTTACTTTCAGCACAGCTTGTACAGTTTTTACTTAGTGTTTACTTTTCCGCTTGCTTACTCTGTGGTGCTTATTTACTTTTCAAAGGCAATGCCTTCCCTTTTGTTGGGATTTACGCCTTGGTGCTAGTCGCCAGCCTCTGGCCTATGGAAGGCGGGCTTGGGGTAGTCACGGCACGGGCCCCGAGGACGGGTCGTGACAAATTAGTATCAGAGGTGGTCAGTTCTACCGCAGACTCTGATCTTTCTTCTATGTGAAGAAATAGTGTTTAGCGTATTGAGTGTGGTAATCAGTCCAGGGAGTCCAGTGTTGGTGCGGCGGCCGACGTATCCGTACACCAAGACCCTGACTTCTGATTTCCAACTTAATGCACGAAAACATTGATTGCATGTGTGTTTCAAGTTTTCTTTGTGATTACTTGTGTCAGCTCACCAGGTATACTGTTCTGACCGTGGCGCACTTGTTTCCTTTTTAGGATGGCCCCACGACGGCAGCCAGCTAGGGTTCTGAGAGTAGAGCGCGACGACAGCCTACCGAGCGATGAGGCCTCAGTACAGGGCCCGTTCAAAGCGGAGGCACCAGTGGTACCTTTACCCGCCGAGCCCCCGATGCTTCCAGCACCGACCGCAGACGATGCACGACGCCTCGGAGCTCTGCACGAGTTCCAGCGCCAGCGACCACCCAGGTTCCGTGGGGAGACGGACCCCCAGGCAGTCGAGGACTGGCTGGAGGCGGTCGTCCGAGTTTTCAGGCTAGTGAGGACACCAGCAGACCTCATGGTGATCCTCACGGTGAGCCTACTACACGCAGCAGTAGGACGATGGTAGAGCCTGATGCTCCAGGTGCACGATGAGGCCTCCCTCATCTGGACGGACTTCGAGAGCCTATTCCGCTCAGAGCTCGTCCCGGCCACCCTCCGTGCGGTGCGCATTCAGGAGCTTCTTCAGCTGCGGTAGGGCAGCTTGACGGTCGTCCAGTACGCGGCGAGGTTCACCGACCTTTCTCGCTACTCGACAGACATGGTACGGGACCCCTTCTTCCGGGCCCGGACCTTCGAGCAGGGATGAGACACGAGATCAGGGCATCGCTGATCTCCCTCAGCATCCCGACCCAGGCAGCAGTACTGGAGAGAGACCTTCTGATCGAGAGCTTTCTGGATGAGTCCATAGTGAGACCTACCGCAGGGCGGCAGGTAGCAGAGTCTTCGGCAGCTGGTAGCCGGCGGATGACTCAGGGTTCCAGGAAGACCAGACCTTCCGTCAGACGACCTCGAGACACTAGCTCGGCAGTGTGGGGCACACAGCGCGGAGCCAGTCTTCTGAGAGGCAGGCAGTGCTACGCGTGCGGCGGGCAGGGCCACATGGCTCGTGACTGCCCGAACTGTCGTACCGAGGTGCAGCAGACGGTGGAGGTGCCACTCAGGCAGAGGCAGAGGGTCAACCGTGGCGGTCCGCAGGGAGGAGGCGGATGAGGCAGAGGAGCTGGCCGAGCAACAGGTGGTGGGCGATGCTTTGAGGCTCTGCCACCACCACCACCAGGAGGTCCGCCCCGACCACAGGGAGCTAGCGGGCAGAGACAGGCACAACTCCAGGCAGTGGAGGCCTACGACCACGGCACGCCAGAGATTATTCGAGGTACGATCTGTGTCTATTCCACCCTTGCTGCATTTCTTATAGACACAGGAGCGAGTCACTCTTTCATAGCCACTGCCCTTGTTCGGAGCTCGGAGATTCCGACAGAGCCGTTGGCTCGATCCTTACGGCTAGAGACTCCTACGGGAGTAGACTCGACGATTACGCACTGGTGCTGGCAGTGTGAGCTTACTCTAGGAGGCAAGAGCTTCGGCTGGGATCTTCTTGTAGCGGCGTCGAGGCCTTATAACGTCATCTTGGGCATGGGTTGGTTATCTACGGTCCATGCACAGATTGACTACATTAGGCGCAAGGTGCGATGTGTGTGCACCGACGGGAGCAGGTTCAGCTTCACCGGCGAGAAGGGAGCCTTCGCAGCACAGGATGGACTCACACAGAAGAGAGGGCAGCCCATCACTCATCAGTTGGCAAGCCTCATCCTTGGAGCAGTTGACGTGTGGAGTCCTAGTTTTCCTGCAGTGGTGGATCAGTATGCGGACGTCTTCCCCGATGACGTTCCAGGGCTACCTCCTCACAGAGAGGTAGACTTTTATATTGATATGTACCCCGAGACAGCCCCGATATCCACTCCAGCATATCGGATGGCCCCCGCCGAGCTTAGAGAGCTACGGGTACAGTTGGAGGACTTGCAGGGCAAGGGGTTCATCTGACCCAGTGTTTCACCCTGGGCTTCCCCGATTTTGTTCGCCAAGAAGGCGGATGGGAGCTTGCGACTGTGTGTCGATTATCATCACCTGAACCAGGTGACAGTGAGGAACAAGTATCCGCTACCCAGGATTGATGATCTCTTCGACCAGCTCAAGGGACCACGGTGGTTCTCGAAGATAGACCTCAGGTCAGGCTATCATCAGCTCAGAGTTCGAGATGAGGATGTGCAGAAGACGGCCTTCAGGTGTCGGTATGGCCACTATGAGTTCTTGGTTATGCCTTTCGGCGTAACCAATGCTCCAGCAGTGTTCATGAGCCTCATGAACAGGATCTTCCAGCCATACCTCGATCGATTTGTCGTGGTCTTCATCGATGACATCTTGGTGTACTCGACCACTAAGGAGGAGCACGCCTACCACTTACGGGTTGTACTAGACACACTCCGAGAGCACCAAATTTATGGAAACCTCTCGAAGTGCCAGTTCTGGTTACGTGAGGTCCACTTCTTGGGGCACTTCATTTCTGAGGCGGGAGTTGCAGTGGATCCCGCGAAGATCGAGGCAGTGCTAGCTTGGGAGCCACCCAGGAGAGTGACAGAGGTGCGGAGTTTCTTGGGTCTAGCCGGATACTATCAGAGATTCGTGCCGGACTTCTCCAGAGTTGCGGTGCCACTCTCAGCGTTGACGAAGAAGGGGAATCCTTCGTGTAGTCAGACAGATGTCAGCAGAGCTTCCAGGAGCTGAGGCAGAGATTGACCAGCGCACCTATCCTAAGGTTTCCTGAGGAGGGAGTTGGATACGTAGTCTACTGCGATACATCAGGGACCGGGCTCGGGTGTGTCCTGATGCAGGAGCGGGCTGTGATTGCCTATGGATCACATCAGTTGAGGCTGCATGAGCAGAACTACGCTACCCATGACCTGGAGTTAGCAGTAGTGGTCTTCGCTCTGAAGACATGGAGGCACTATCTGATGGGCGAGCGCTTTACAGTCTTTTCTGACCACCAGAGTCTCAGGTACATCTTCTCTCAGAAGGAACTGAACCTTAGACAGTGGCGATGGATCGAGTTCCTCTAGGACTATGACTTTGAGATAGTCTATACTTCTGGGAAGGGGAACGTAGTAGCCGATGCCCTCAGCAGGAGGACGGGCATCCAGCTACTTGAGGAGGCGACAGAGCAGCTCGCCGCTTTGCAGATATCCTTCGTGGATAGAGACGGAGCAGCCTTCCTTCAGTATCTCATAGTCACCCCTCCACTACTGCAGCGGGTCAGAGAGGCACAGCGTGGGGACGCTTACTGTGAGACGCGACGTGCACATATATCCTCGGGACAGGCACCTGATAGTTTCTCCCTTGGGGCAGAGCACGACGTCCTTTTCAGAGGACGTACCTTGGTACCAGTCGCTTTACGAGAGGAGGTGCTGAGAGAGTTTCACACTTCTCCTCTAGCGGTACATCCTGGAGTGGCGAAGATGTACCAGGACCTCAGACGACAGCACTGGTGGCCAGGCATGAAGAAGGTTGTGGCAGAGTTCGTTTCACGGTGCCTCACCTGCCAGTAGGTGAAGGCAGAGCATCAGGTACCAGCAGGCTTGGTACATCCCTCGGAGGTCCCAGAGTGGAAGTGGGACGAGATATCTATGGACTTCGTGACTGGACTTCCACGCACTTCCAGAGGTCATGACTCCATTTGGGTGATTTTTGACCGACTCACCAAGTCGGCACACTTCTTACCCATCCGAGAGCAGGGCTCAGTGGAGAGCTTGGGGCGTCTCTACGTTCAGGAGATTGTACGGCTTCACGGTGTTCCATCGACTATCGTCTCCGATCGGGATGCTCGTTTTACTTCCCGGCTTTGGAAGGGATTGCAGGAGGCGTTCGGAACGCGGCTACGTCTGAGCACCACCTTTCACCCTCAGACGGATGGTCAGATGGAGAGGACCATTCAGACTCTCGAGGACATGCTCCGCACATGTGTCCTCGACTTTGGTCGCAGCCAGGAGGACCACCTACCCTTGGTGGAGTTAGCGTACAACAACAAATACCACTCCACCATCGGGATGGCACCATACGAGGCGTTGTATGGAAGAACTTGCAGGTCTCCTTTGTGCTGGACAGACCCTGGGGAGTCAGCACTCGTGGGACCAGAGATGGTCCGGGCCACGACAGAGAAGGTCCAGGTCATCCAGGAGCGGATGAGGACAGCTCAGAGCCGGCAGAAGTCATATGCTGACAGGAGGCGGAGGCCACTAGAGTTCGAGGATGGCGACCACATCTTCTTGTGTGTCTCACCTCGACGTGGTTTGCGGAGATTTGGCCGAGGCGGAAAGTTGTCTCCACGCTTCATCGGACCTTTCCAGGTCCTCAGAAGGATTGGCGAGGTGACTTATCGCCTGGCTCTACCACCTCAGTTGCACCGGGTGCATGACGTCTTTCACGTATCTCAGCTGAGGAGATACGTGCACGACCCGATGCACATCATTGACCATGGGGATCTAGACGTGGATGATGGGGTGACTTTTGCGGAGGTCCCAGTGGAGATCAAGGATCGACAGGAGCGGGTCCTACGTGGGCGATTGATTCCTCTTGTGCGCATCATATGGTAGCACGGAAACCTCCAGGAGAGCACTTGGGAGCGGGAGGCTCAGATGCATGCTCAGTACCCACATTTGTTTCCCTAGTTTATGATGTATCTTTACGGGGACGTAAAACCCTGAGGTGGGAGTAATGTAAAGACCCGTAAATTTCAAGGAAATTTTTTTTTCTTAATTTTCTTTGGAATTTTACAAGAGCGTAGTCTCTGACGGCACCTGATTCTGAGGCCCGGTGTGCCCGGAATCATTTTCTGAAGTTTGGCTCGGGTACGTTCAGTGAACGGACAAGCGGGTTTTTCTAACTTTTGAACCAGTGCCCGGAATCGAATTTTCAGGGCACCAATGAAATTGCAGCGCCGGTATTCACTTAGAAACGCCTCTTCCGGAGTTGCGTTTTCTCGGGTGTGGTTTTTAATTTTTGGGCTTAAAGTTAAGAAATAAAATAATTTTACGAAAACTTTATTTTATTTCACTTAAGCCACTTGGAAGCCACTTGAAGCCACTTAAAAGCGGCTTAAACTGAGTTGAACCGGATAGGGTACTATCCAGAAATATCCTACCCTCTTGGTAGGATATTTGTGAGGTGGGGCCCGCACGAGCCCCGCCGTTTCTTTCCGCTAAGTAACGCACCCGCGAAAACCCGTCATTATGAAAGTCAACTGACGTGTTTTCTTAAATTCTTAACAGACCATTTAATTGGGCGGTTTATTTCGTGAATTAAATGAGCTGTTACTTTCGTTGAATTAATACAACGAATTGATGGGTCGTTACTTACCCTTTTTCGTTTGTTGGCGTAATAATAAAATAAGACCAACATGTCTTTTTGGAGGATTACACGTTGAGAGGCTTGACAGAATCCTTGAGCCTTCATCCTCCTTCGCGAAGAACGCGAAGAACGCGAAGAACGCCGACCTCCGACGAAGAACGCCGAACCCGTGGAAGTCGACGACGCGACGCCGTGTTCCGCGACGCTGATGTTTCCTTCCTGCAACGTTCTTCTGCGACGTCTCTTCCTCCGCAACGAATCTTCGATCAGCTGCTTGAGGTAAGAGTCTCGGTTTTTCTTTTTAATCTCCTTTGTGGTTTTTACCAAAACACGGATTTAATTATAATTAAATTAAATCTGTTGTTTCTTGGTCCGTTGAGTTTGCTGACTCAACGCCGGATTCCGCGACGACGCGACCCCCCTTCCGCGACGAACAAATCCGCGAAGAACGTGCGTTCGACGACGACTACGAGGTAGGGATTTTATTTTTAGAAATGCCCTTATTTCCCGTGTTGTTTCCGTTCAAAAATGGAGAACCCGATTCATAAACAATTTTATTTCATTAAAAATTGTTTTCGGATATGTATTCATGTGTTGAATGTATTTCTCCCGTTGTTTATCTCTAACGCGGAGGGTGCGGGCCGAACGAACACGGCCCGACAACCCTCCGTCGTTCTTCGTTGTTGCGCGGATTTGACAGGCGACGACGGAACGTGCCACAACGGAAGTTTGATGGTTCCGCAGTGAAGAGCGAGTCCCGGGAGGAGTAGCGGTGCAGACGGGAACAGAATCGGACCAACGGAGCGACTCCGGTGGCCCGCGGAAGCCGCCGGCGGTGTGGGTCACCGGCGCGGCGGCGCCGGCAGCCGGGAGCAGCGGCGCCCCGGCGCGCCGCCGGACAAGGCCGCCGCGGCAGAAGCCACGTCCGGATGTCCAGAGCGACACCCAGCGGGTGCCGCGGGGTTGTCACGCGGGGGCGGCGGCTCCCCCCCGCGTCGCTCGGCTGTTCAGGGCAACACCCCGTGGGTGCCGCGGGGGTGTCACGCGGGGGCGGCGGCTCCCCCCCGCGTCGCTCGGCCGCTCGGCCGGTCCGACCGGCCGGGCCGCGCCCTATCCGGGCCGGACCGGGTCGGACCGGGTCGACCCGGTTCGGCCGACCCAGGGGGGGTCGGGCCGGTTCGGCCCGGGCCCGGACCCCCCGTCTTCGGACCATTTTTGGTCAAATGCCCATATCTTGAGCTATGGGCCTCCAAACAACTCGCCGTCAGCGGCAACGCGATCCTTGGATCGAGACGGTCGTTTTGGTATATCGCACTCAAGGTTTCGGAGTACTTTGAGTTCGTCCAAGTTGGTTCGTACACGAAACCAACCGGGCCTTCGGAGCGGAAACGCTCATATCTTGAGCTACAGACGTCCGATTGACGTGCCGTCAGCTTTGTTGAATTCCTCTAAGTGAGATGGATCTTTTGGCTCACTCCGCCCGAGGTTTGGATTCAAGTGGAGTACGGTCGGGTTGGTTTTTCCTTAAAAACCAACCGTGCTTCTGGGACGAAAAAGCCAATATCTCTCAGACCGGGCGTCCGATTGACGCGCCGTCTGCGACGTTGAGTTCCTGTTGACGATACGGAACTTTTGGATACATCAACTTCGGACTTTGTGTCAGTTGATGTATCAGCCTCTCGGCTCGTGGAGCGGACCCTCCCGAACGAGCTTGCTGTGTGCGGGAACCCTAGAGCTGGCTGCGACTGCTACTTCGACAGCGACGACCGTGCAGAGATCCTCAGTGGACTGCGACGACGACTGTGCGGAGATCCTCAGTGGACTGCGACGACTACAGCACTCAGTGATCCTACGTGGATCAGTGTTACAGGTCCTGTGTGGGCCCGATCCTGTGTGGGTCTGATCCTGTGTGGGTCAGCGCTCAGCGGTTCTGTGTGAGGCAGCGCCTACAGGTCCTGTGTGGGCCTGATCCTGTGTGGGTATTTGCGGGGGTTAGTTACCTATCGATCCTTTGTGGGTCCGACGACTTAGATGGATCAGTGATCATCTTTATCGTCATCCGAAGAAGTATACCTGTGTGAGCTGAATCCTGTGTTACTCTCCTTTGTGGATTGTGTTGAGCTATCCTGTGTGGATTTACTGTTTACTCTCCTTTGTGGATTGTGTTGAGCTATCCTGTGTGGATTTACTTTTTACTCTCCTTTGTGGATTGTGTTGAGCTATCCTATGTGGGTTACTGTTTACTCTCCTTTGTGGATTGTGTTGTGCTATCCTGTGTGGGTATACGTTTTTTCTTTCCTGTGTGGACTGGGTTGTGCTTGGGCTCGGACGTTGGAGCCGAACGGGAATTGATGACTTAGGTATATGTATGGGCATATACCTAAGCCGTGTCAGATGTTACTTCGTGATTGTATCTTTCCTTTGTGGTTTATCCTTTGTGGATTTCGGGAGACCTTCGGGGGTCTCGGGGTCCCTACTGAGTAGCTTATACTCACCCCTGCAAGGGCTATGCCAGCACTTCGTTGTGTTGGTTGCAGACGACGGACAGCGCTAATCGTGGTGGAGGCGTGCAGAGCAGGACGGTACCTGGAGGTGGACCACTGGGCGGAACGTACTCGGAGCGGTCAGGTGGACCCGAGGAGCAGTGGAGGCTATCTGTACCCACCCTTCAGGTGGGAATTCCAGAGGACGGCTCGACACTGCGGCTTTTCCTTTTAGTTGCTGTTTTTCCTTTCAGTTGTACTTTACAGTTGGGCTTGTATTTCCGGCCCCTTTTACTTTCAGCACAGCTTGTACAGTTTTTACTTAGTGTTTACTTTTCCGCTTGCTTACTCTGTGGTGCTTGTTTAATTTTCAAAGGCAATGCCTTCCCTTTTGTTGGGATTTATGCCTTGGTGCTAGTCGCCAGCCTCTGGCCTGTGGAAGGCGGGCTTGGGGTAGTCACGGCACGGGCCCCGAGGACGGGTCGTGACAATCCAAGAAGTGGCCGGTTCAATCCAGAATTTGGGGGGTTTCTGAGATTGATGAAAAATAGCATCGTTATGCCGGAGCCAAATAATCCAGGCCAAAGTGAAAAGTGATCTTGAAGAAGTCGAGGATAGAGTGGAGCACCAATGCATTAGAAGATCGGGAAGGTCAGAGGCCAAAGCCAGTGAAGCGGCAGAAGCCGGGGCCCATTTATTCCAAATTTCTTTAGCTCCCGGGCAGTGAATGATGGTGTGCAAAGGAGTTTATGGAATGTTCGGGCAGAAAGGGAAAAAAGGAGTACTGGCCATATGTTGGTAAGCGAGAAGTCTCATGGTTGGGAGAGTACCTGTGCAAACCTGCCACCAAAATTGGCGTATTTTAGTGGGAGCGTTGAGCGTCCAAATCGATTTCAATGGCCCCTCATCTCGGCCGACTGAGTGGTTTCCAAGAGAAAGTCTGTAGCTGGATCTCACCATGTATTCACCCGAGATGTCATTGATCTGGAAAAGATGGTCGGGGCCTGTGTCAGGGACCCGGGGAATGCTTAGGATAATTAGTTGATCCCTTTCGTTAAACCAATCAAGCATCTTTTCCAAACACCACCCCTGTCCCTGGTCGGAAAGGAGGCAGCTGACAGTAGTGTCTTCAAGACCTGGTTGGACAGGGGATGTAGCCCACATACCTTCCTTATCGATCAGCCAGGGATCAATCCAGATATTGACAGATTAGCCAGACCCAATCCTCTAGCCCAGTCCTTTTTCCAAAAGCTTTTGATCCCCCCAAATGCTTCTCTAGAGGAAGCTAGGATAGGGACCAAGAGAGGAAGCCTGGAAGTCCATGTGGGGAAAGTAATTATCTCAGAGAACCCATGCACATAGAGATGATGGACGGTTAATAATTCGCCATCCTTGCTTGGACAAAAGTGCATCATTGAAGAGAAGAAGATTCTAGAATCACATCCCTCCCTCTGATTTGGGTTTGCAAAGTTTCTCCCAGGCCATCCAGTGGGGTCGATTCCTTCCATCATTCTTCCCCCACCAGAGATTGGTAGTGCGTGTGTGGATCTGGTTGACGATGATTGCCTGGAGCTTAAACAGGGAGATAAATTAGTTGGGGATAGACTGGATGACAGCTTTGATGAGGGTCTCTTTGCCAGCTTTACAAATTCTTTTTGGGGACCAACCTAGAATTTTTTCTCGATCCTATCCACTAGAGATGAAAACATTTCTTTTTTGGATCATCCAATCACCATGGGTATCCCAACATACTTCTAATGTTTTACAACCATATGGATGCCAGCTAATGCATAGAGTTCATCCCTCTTAGAAAGAGGCACCCCTGCACTGAATGATATTTCAGATTTTCCATGATTGATTGACTGGCTAGACGCCCTCTCATACTAATGGATCACTTGGATGATCACTCGACATTCATTAATTGTTGCTCTAGAAAAAAGGAGGCAGTCATCGGTGAAGAAAAGATACAACAATGGTGGGCTAGCATGGTAGACCTTTACCTCATGAATAGATTTAGAGGATGCAGCCCTGGAAATGAGATTAGAAAACATGTCAGCCACCAGAATTAAGAGAAAAGGGGAGAGGGGATCTCCCTGGCGAAGTCCTCGGGATGGGGAGAATCCTCTGGTGAGCTCCCCATTAACCTTGACTTTGAAGGATATGGTCGAGATGTAGTCCATGACCATATCTGTCCATTTAGCGCAAAAACCCATTTTCAGCATAACGACTCTAAGGAAGTGTCATTCCACTCTATCGTAGGCCTTGGTCATATCCAATTTCTAGGTCATGGTTCCTCTTTTGGTGGTGGAGCGTGATTTCATAGAATGGAACACTTCATGGGTCACAATCGCATTATCAGTGATCAATCTCTTTGCCACAAAAGCGCTCTGATTTTCAGAGATAATATCAGGTAGCCAAGGTCGTAGCTAATTGACAAGGATCTTTGAGAAGATCTTGTAAGAGACATTGCAAAGGTTGATAGGTCTAAAATCAGGAATCTCTAGAGGTTTATTAACTTTGGGGATGAGGACGGGGACAGTTTCATTGATGGCAACAATGCTAGTATTCCCAGCCCAGATATTTTTTATCATATTGCATATGTCGGGACCAATAATGTGCCAGTATTGTTTAAAAAATAGGGCATGGAAGTCATCCGGTCCCGGGGCCTTAGTGGGATGTAGATGTTTCAGAGACAGACATATCTCGTCATCTGTCACATCTTTGGTGAGTTACCTATTGATATCATCGGTGATCACAGGTCTGATACAATCTTCCACCTCAGCAGACACGAAAGGGGTTCCTGCAGAGAAGATGTTCTGGAAATTGTATGTCAAGGCCTCATGGATACCATTGGTGCCAGAAAAATTTCTTCCATCGGGTTGTGAGATGCAAGTAATAGAGTTTTTCTGATTCCTAGCTGATGCTTTCTGGTGAAAAAACTGGGTATTAGCATCCCCTTCTTTAATGTGGTTATCCCGCGCCCGCATAGCCCAGAAACTTTCCTTGACACGCAGGTCCACGTCCATCTCTCTTTTTGTGGCTCCAATCTTCGAGAGATTGCAATTGGATGTGGGCTGTTTGAGGAGGTTGTTCAGTCTCCTTTCAAGGACACCACAGTGCTAGTCGGGGTGGCGGAATTTCTTATTGCTCCGAGACCTCAGATCAGATGCGACCTGTTGGATATTGAAGCTAACATCCACAAGAGTGCATTTCCAGCTTGATTGGATCACCTCTTCATATTCCTGGTCTTTTGACCAGAAGATCTCAAATCTGAAGGGTCTGTAGAGTTGTCTATTTCGTTCACCTTGCGTACAATCAATGAGAATTGGGCAGTGGTCCGAATAGTTAAGGACCATGTGGCCGATATGAAACATGATAAACAAATTAATTCAATCAGTAGAACCCAAAAATCTATCAAGATGCTCAGCAATGCGGGAGCCTTCAGTATTACTACAGAACCATGTAAATGGATTACCTGTGTACCCCAGATCGACCAGGTCCGCCCTAGAGACCGCGTCCTTGAAGTTTGAAATCGAAGCTGAGGGTCGGATGATTCTGCCCATATTTTCCTTACGGAACATAATCTCATTGAAATCTCCTCTGAAGAGAATAGGGCTTGGTAAGTCATGTTGCTGCTTGCATAGAAGATCCTATGACTTCACCTTATCATTATGGGATGGCCAGCCATAGAATCCCACAAAAGTCCAGGGTGGGTGAAAGTCTGTTTGAATAGTCGCTGCCACATGGTGCGAGGAGAAGGACAAAATTTTGACGTCGATATTGTCCTTCAAAGGAGACAGAGGCCCCCAGAATGGCCTTTTCTGGACACCGAGAAGTAGCCTTGGAAGTCGCACTTTAGAGAAATATCATTAGTGTCCTTGTTTTCCAGTATGGTTTCGGACAGGAAAACCATATCAGGGCAACTTTGAGCGCAATTGCGCTGTAACATGTGAACCGTTCATGGGTTTCCAAGCCCACGACAATTCTAACATAAAAAATCATTGCTCTAGGTGGGGCTAGGTCTCACCCGCCGCCGCCTTTGGTTCCTCCGGAATTGTTTCTCCACTTGTCGTTTTCCATCTTTTGGTGGGATTCCTCCCTGATTGGCATGTTTCATTTTGTCTTTTCCTGACCCCGGGTTTAGGGTCTTCTGTGTGACAATCACTTTCTCCTCGTTTCACCCTTTTCCACATTCGACGGGTAATTGGGCCCAGTATTGGAGTTCTCGTCATTCCATGGGCCTCCATTGTTAGAATGCCTGTTGCGGTCGATTGTGGGTCAGGTTCCGGATCTGGTGGTTCGATGTGCATCGGCATTGGCTTTGAGCAATGTCTTGGTGGTTCTTTTTTCTTTGTCACAACCTTGTGGATGTTTGAGTATTGTCCTTCAAGTGGATAGGATGAACTCCAGCTTCTTTCTGAGTAGGAGAGCCAACATTAGGGAATTCCAATGGTCCAAGCATTAGGGCCTTTTCAGGTATGGGTTCCGCCTAACTGGTATGTGCCAACGTGAGACGGTCACGGTCCTTTTTTTCCGTCTCAAGGATGAAAGCATATTTATTTGTTTTGGCATGGAGCCAAGGGCCATATTGTAGGATGATGTTACCTGGTCCACTATTATGTTTTGTGGTGCACCTTCTTTCCAGATGGCCAAGGTAACCATAAAAAAAGCAGAATATTGGGAGTTTCTCGAACTCGAATGACATCCAAGTGTTGGCATCTTCAATTTTCAGGAACATTCCCCTCATCAGGGGCTCTAACACTTCAATTTCCACCTTGATCCGAACCTAGGAGCCCCATTGTATTGGGTCTGAGCAATCCTAGTCAAGAAAGTGACCTAAACTGTCCCCAATTTCTCTCGTGATTCATTCCATTCTTACATGGAAGGGGATTCCTTTAATTCGTATCCAGAAGAGGGAGCGGGTCAAATTCACCCACTGGATATCGTCCCCCCCTTTGTATTCTTCCATGAGGAGGAGTTTATTATCGAAGGACCACGGTCTGCCATGCAAGATTTTGTCTCTATCTCTCTCATTAAAGATCTCAAAGATGAAGAGATTGATCCCCGCTTCCCGAAAAATCACTCCTGCATCAAGTTTCCAGATGTTCTGTAGAGTGTTTTTGAGAGCCCCTGATTTACCGATATGTTTTCCACAAACTTTCCCACAACGAGTAGAGACATGCGTTTTTCCAAGAGTGTGTCTTCGTTTCTCCGTGACTCGATCGCCGCCTTTTCTTTTTTCCATCAGGGAAGACCTCTTCCATTTATTTACTAAGTCCACATCCATAGATCAAATCCTAAAAGTTGAATTCTCTATCCTCCTTAAAGACTGGCTCCCTGGAAATCCCCATGGACCTGGAACACCTTACTTAGGAACTAGGTTAAAGCTCCGGAAACGCACATTCCAACCTCACTTGAGTCAAGGCCCGGTCCAACTAGGAAGTCCTTGGACCAGATACCTCTTCGCGGCCCCCTTACGTGGTCCACTCAACTGAGACAGGCACCACGGCCTTCGCGATCTTCACTGCCCCATAAGTGGTTGCACCCAAGAAACCCACCTCGCGGCGCACACCAGTCTTTGCGGAGAAACACCCCACGGAAGAACCTTCGTGGCTTCACAACATGATTGATGCATCGTGAAGGCACATCATGAATCAGACATTTTGCGACGACCACTTCACGATCTCTCAACGCGTCAAATCTTCACGGAAGGTGCTTCGCGAATTAAACCACTTCGCGGCAGAAACTTCACAAAATCGTGAATACAGCTTACCGCCCACAGGTCATCGTCGGTCTTCACAGTGCACATCAAGTCTTCATGGAGCAACACCCCACAGCAGAAACTTCGTAGCTAAACAACACGACTGAGGCTTCACGAAGGCACTTCGTGGATCAGACACGTCGCGGCAGCCACTTTTCGATCTCTCAATGCGGTGAATCTTTGCAGAAGGTGCTTCGCGAATCAAACCACTTTGCGGTAGAAACTTCGCAAAAACGTGGAATCGGAATACTGCCCACAGGTCACCGCCTATCTTCATGAAGCAGGTGAGAAAGGCGATTAGGGTAAATATTTCCTTAAACTCATGTGTTTTACCTGAGACTATGAACGCTCGGATCAATATGCTGAATGGTGATTTGTGATTAGGGTTATGTTTTCCTCAAAATCTGGGGTATATCTCGAGACTAAGAGCGCTCGGATCTGTATTACTGGTGGAGTTTGAGATTTTTGAGATCTGGAACTTCCCTCCCTAACATAGATTTGGCACCGACAAATGATGGTGGCGATGGAAATTACTTCAAGAACCCAGGGGAGGCTATAACTGCACCTGAAGGCGAATTCGAGTAGAAGATGAAGCCCGAATCCCTCCGAAACACAGAAAATGGGGTCCAGGAACAGGCGGAGAAGAAAAGGAGGAAAAATGAACAAATTTTCCTCACCGCGGAGGGCTCGGGGAGTGGCACAGAAATGGGGAAAATGAACCACTGACTGAATCTGAAGAAAGAACGGTGAACCGCAGAACTAAAGCGGGGTGCACGGAGGGAGATAGAGCCGCCGTGAACCGATCAGACAAGAAAACTCAAAACCTAGGAAGCCCTAGGAGAGAACGCTCTCAAGCGGGAGAGATGATGTTTAGCAATACATTAATAGTCACCTAGTCACAAATCATCCTTAGATTAACATAATGCAAACAAAAATCATAAACTTGGGTTCAACGTAAAATTACTCCCCTAGGGTATTACTCGAGTTAGTTACTCATAAACATGAGTATAAGAGATTATGGTGGAGAGAGAGAGAGAGATACGAATAAATAAACACTTAAATTAAAAATATGCATAAGAGTTACATGGAAAAGAAAACCTAAAAAACTATTTCAAAAAAAGAACTAATATGGAAGCCTCCTCCCAATTTAGATTCTCTCGAATGTGGTATAGTGGTACTTTATTTATAGGCAAAGGAATCCCTTATGTATCCTTATTTTCCTCAAAATCCTATATCCACTATATCATTTCTCCTTTTATTTGAATCAAACAACTCTATTCGTTATCCTATGAGAGAGGGTGGGTATTTTCCATATCTCTTCTTAAAAATCTCTATTCAATCCAACCCTTAAAACTTTTATTTTCATAGCTTGGATTATCACCCATATTTTATCTATCTTTAGATATACCATATCCGGCATGCATAGACATCGGTTTGTAAATGGTTATCCTCATATCTCTATTCCAAATCTATGAACTCCCAAACCACGGTTTATATGTAAGAGCTATGGTCATTACCACTAGCTATTTTATCATCCTTACTCAAGTATGGATCACTTTCAACCATAGGGTTCCCGTTCAAGGGTGTAGCTTAAGTCATATCCTCAATATTCATAATTTCATGTAGCACATCAACCATGACAAGGACCATGACTTGGCACATGTATCTCATGGTGTTTCTGTTTTCATTTTCTTATCAGTATCTCCCTATTCACCATGCCCAAGCAACACTATAGCGTATTAGAATTTTCAAACCCATTTTTCATCAGCCACACTTGACACCATGAATTACTCCTTGTGTCAGTCTGTGTTTTGATCTTAGAAGCTTCATGTGCCACATGGATTATCTCAACCTGGTGAAGTGGTGGTCGTTTAATCCAATAACTCATTAAGGGGTTCATCTTTTCTAGACTGGATTTCATGGTGGTTGTTCGAGCTCACAGATGGAATCCATAGTGATCCAACGACTCATAGTGACTCATTATCTTGAAATTGAGCTTCCCCAATGGATTCTATATCATTTTCTAGCATCTATTAGTGGTGTTCTAATGATCTAAAAGATGACAGACGAATGTTGAAATGTCTGAGCAGAGGCACGCATGCCCAAGGTGAAACATCACTTTTCTAATTAATGATGACCAGTGAAGAAAATTTGAGAGTCCTACATTGGTTTTGACTTCAGGAATGTGGATTTATATCATACTTGATGCTCTTTCCTTGGATAAGAAGCCTGTGTTGGGGATGGGCTCCCACATACACTTCACTCACATCTCATAGGTCCGTGCAGACATGAATGGGCCCAACAAACCTTGGCCCGCCCTATGCACGGGCTCTGTGCTCCTCTTGGATATCCTGTGCGTTGACCTGCACCTTTACAAATATTTGTTTCTATCCCATTGGTCTCCTCACCTTTTCCTAGTAGTAAAGGGCTATTTTTCCCTAAATATAATAAAAATACTTTGTCAAAATTTTCCTAATATAGCACAAATATATCTTAAGTAAAAAAAGGACTTCAAATTTGTTTCTTTTAATTTTATTTTCACAAAAAAATATTTAAAATATAAATACCCACAAAATGTATATGAAATTAATATATGGTCATTAAATATTAAAAATCAAAACATTTTATTATTACTTTTTCATGTGAAAATTATGAGCAAAAAATACTCCCACACTTGAACTAATGCTTGTAATCTAGCATTAAATCTCAACATAGGATCTCAAAGAGAACTCATGCTACCAATATTTAAATTTCAAATTGATAAAATCAAAAAATTATTAATGGGGAAATAAAAATTCAAGTTTCACATAAAATACCAATTTAATGTTACAACTTTCAAAGAAACCAATCAACCCAAGTATTTGTCTTTATCCCATTGTAAATTGGTGAATCTTCTCCTTTCATTCATTCATATATCATAATCAATTATTATTAATCATATCAAGTAATGATATGCCTCAATTTAATTTTATTTCACTTTTTACTCAATATTGACAAAATTAAAGTAGAGTTATGCTCATGCCATGAGTATATGTTCCTCCCACGGTCTTGAAAAGGACCTAAATTATCCACTTTTTAAAGACAAAAATCACATTAAATAATTAGGACTTTGAAATTGAGGTTCAAATTACACTGAGGATTAAGTTAGGTAGGTGTTGATGTTAAAAACATTAAAAGATCAAAAGGGAGGTTAAGAATATTAATAATAATGCATGATATTTAAAATTAAATCTCTATAAAAAATTTCCTTATCAAAGGTACTACCCCTACTTCCCAAAAACTCAAAGTAAATCTCATGAAAAATGTAAGAATAATTAAAGATGTGCACCCTATTTAATGTTTTCTATTATTTTTTACTTTTTTTCCTTTTCAACTAATTTTTCATTGTTTTTTACTTTTTCAAAAGGTGTGAATTAAATAAATCTAAAATCCACCACCTAACCCCATATGATAAAATCATTGGTCTGTCAATGGTGGGTTTTTATTCTCCAAGTCAAAACCCATTCTATTTTTTTCATTTTTTCAACTACATTTTCATTTTTTTAAGAGGAGAAACAATAAAATACAATAAATAGATATACATGAACCTTTCCCAATAGCCAAAATATCACCCCCCATACTTATTCCTTTCAATGTAATGCATCCCTTATACCATGGATTCCCTTACCTAGACACTTCAACTTTAAAATATCATACAAAATGCATATAGTAGGGTGGGAAACGGAAATATTGGCTTGTAATGTGGCTCATTACTAATAAGTTCATTAATGGATTTTATGGGACAAATAAGGATTAATATAAAAGGTGGTTTCAAGTGTGAGGTCTAAATCAATAAAAATGTCTCAATCATATTAATTGTGACTTTGTACAATCATAACTTTGAAAAGTTATAATGAAAGTTCTAGTAAGTATCATGCCCCAAGATCTCTCAAGAAATATGCTTAATATCCTCTTAGGAATGGGAAACATATATAATTGGACAATAACTCATGGAATGAAATAATAATAACAAATCAATCCATATAAATTTCAGAGAATTCAAAGTATGAAAATGGTAAGAAAATTTCATTTACATGAATCAACCAATTCCATTAAATCATGATTCATCAAACTAACATATATGATTCACTCTAATAATTTAATTTCTCATTTTAATAATTCAATCTCATTATCATTGAAATTTAAAACATGGAATCATGGGATTACTAGTAAACTTATGTCTCCTAGATTAGTCAAGTAAAGAAGAAAGTCTAAGTGTGTGCATGAAAATTATCTTTTAATTCTCAAAATAGTTTTTAAGATAAAATGAGGGAAGCCAAAAATAAATAATGAATTTAAAATTGAACTCACCTTTCCCATGAAGTGCCTTCCTACTCTCTTCTTTAATCTGCTCTAAGTACTACCTTATTCCATCATCATCATGGGCCTATAAAATAAAAATCACTCATAAAAACACAAGGTCTACTGTAAAGTAAGATAAAAAAGAATGAGGTGGATTTGGACACATCCTAATATATTCCTAAAACTAATTCCTAAGAAATAAATTGAAAAATAAAGTACTATAAAGCTAAAAAAATAAAATAAAAGAAGGATAAATCTTAGTTTGAACATCAAGTGGGCCTTAGGTTTTGACAACCTCAATATGGGTGGTACTAGCTATTATATGAAGTCATATGGTGGGTGTAGTTTCATTGATTTAAACCACCAATACTTCTTCTTTCCAGATTGAATTACATAATTTTTTTTGAGGACCCTGTGGATAGAGTAAACTAAGTCAATCCCCTTAGCAATAAGGTGAAATTTTCATGGTGAGGGTATGAGAAAACATGAATCCTCTTTTGTGGTTTCTTCTTGAACAACCTATTCTCTAATTTCCAAATATTACTCAAGGTATACTACATAAAAAGGGTAATATAAGGAAAAATAAATGTGTAAATATATTTTCAGAGGGCATGATGAATCAAAATCAAAATCTACCCATTTAATGTAAGCAACTTGTGTCTCAGTTTCCTCATGTAAATCCACTTGGATCTCCTAATACAATCCCTATAATACGTTTTCAACATATTTAGGGAGCTTCATGTGTTCCTCATCATGTGAAACTTATTTTTCAAAATCTTCCATCAAGGAATAATATTAGTTTGCAGATTCTGAAAATTCAAAGTAATGAGAGGTGATACTAAATTCAGTTTCAATAAAATTATATGAGAATAAGTTTGAGAATAGATAATACCCCTATATTGTTTTGGATTTAATTTATTCTTCATTGGAAAACCCTCTTTGAGTTGAGTGGTAGTATATGGAGGTAGGTAGTCAGGCTCCTCCAATATTTCTTCTAACTCCACTACTTGGGTGTTTTTTTATTCTTTCAAAGCTAGATAGAGATACAAAGGTGTTAATTATTATTCTTTAAATATGTGGAGATCGGGTTGTATTTCATATTCACTCTAAAATTCATTAAAATCTTATTGATCTCTAATATATAAATCAATGATAAAATCTTCTTAATGAATCACCTTCTATAAAATTTAAGATAGGTGGAATGGATATTCATGTATTTTTTTCCTCCTTAGGTTCTTCAATTTAAAAAATGAGTGGGGTAATCTGTTTCACTCATGGTTATGATTCTTACTCCAGTTGATGACCATGAGCAACTTGTTCCATTTGGATATTCATCTCATGTGTCTTCTCTCTAATCCATTGAATCTATTCATTTATATTGTTTTCAACCCCTTATTCTTGTTATTTCACCGGTGGAATTTCTTCAAAAAAATTGTGGGGAAACAAGTAAGTATCTTTCTGTATCTCAACCATTTCTTGATAAAATTTTGGGAATTAATCCTAGATTTCAATTAATTATCAATCCAATAATTCCAATACTAGATATTTGAGGGTATATTTAATGTCATGGATGTGCTCCTTGAATTCCTTCTCCATAACAATTTAGCTTCGACCTCCCTTGATTTATTTAGTAAAGAAAGAAGCATTATATCTTGTAGACCAGGGTTAGTAATATAGGTTTTTGATTTCTTTATAAAAATAAAGACCACTATTTAAAAAATTTGAAAATAAATAGCGAGAAAAAGACTGATTGAATCCCTTGAAATAGGGCCAAGTTTTTAACACGCTCATCATAGGCGGTTCAAAAGCTACAAATTAATTTCCTAATGCATCACAGCGGATGACCAGGGTTGTCTCACTTGAGAAAACTTATAGTCAATTATGCACTATTCATAATTCACTTATTATATTTTTGTGTTTTTATTATTTTATGTAAATAAAGGGAAAATATGGGTTTGGAAAATCAATGAAAAACTAAAAATTAAACATACAGATGTAGATGCAACCAAATGAATGTAGGTTAGAGAATAAAGAAAATTATCTCGAGAGATTCATCCATAGAGAACCTTCATTTTCTTATTTTATATCTACTTAATTAACCTGCTCCATTTTATGTATTAAAACGTTTTTTTACCCAAGTGGTGAATATACAACACATTCAATGATTGATAACTACACTGCACATCCATATCCTCAATCGAGGGATAATGGTTATAGAAGAATAATTTAACCCTTATATAACCACAATGAGGATTAAAATAACCACAAATCATCCTCATATTAACCTAAAGAAAATGAAAATCATATATGAGATTCAACACTGGATTACTCCCCCAAGATATTCCTCATGTTAGTTACTCATAATCATGAGTATAAGAGATCATGATGGAAAGTGAGTGAGAGATAGATACTAATATAAAAAAACTTAAATTAAAAATATGAATAAGATTTACATGGAAAAGAAAACCTAAAAATACTGAAGTAGAAAAGAACTAAGATGGAAGCCTCCTCCCGATTGAGATCCTCTTGAATGTGGTGCATAATCCCTTTATATATAGGTAAAGGAACCCATTATATCTCTTTAACTATCCACAAACTCCTATATCTTCTATATAATTTCTCCTTTGATTTGAATCGACCAAATCCATTCAATATCCTTTGTGAGAGGGTGGGTCAAAACCATATCTCTCCTTGAAAATATTCATTTGAACCAACCCTTATTTATCACCCATATTTTATCTATATTTAAATATATCATATCATGCATGCATGGAAATCAGTTTGGTTGTGGGTATCCTCATATCGCTATTATAAATCTTTGAAATCCCTAACCATTGCTTAGATATAGGAGCTATAGTCATTTCCACTATTTTTTTTTACCATCCTCACCTAAGTATGGCTTACTATCGACCATGAGGTTCCCAGCCACAGTCATAGCATAAGTCATTTCCTCAATATTCTTTATTGTATGCAGCACATCAACCATGACAAGGACTATGGTTTGGAACATAGATCTCATGTAATTTCGATTTTTTTCCTCATAAATCTCTCCTTATTCACCATTACCAATAAACATTACAGAATAACATAATTTCCGAACTTGTTTTTCATCAACCAAACTCAACACTGAGACTTACTCCCAGTTTCGGTGGGTATTTCAGTATTGAGGCCTCCCTGTGCCACATATCTTAGATCAATATGGCAGTGTAGGGGTCATCTCATCCAAGAAATCATGCAAGGATTCATTTTTTCTAGATTGTACTTCACATTTGTTATCTGGGATCTCAGATTACATCCATGGTGATCCCAAGACTTGTAATAACTCATTATCTCAATCCTGAACTTCCCCAGTAGCTTCCATGGCATTATAAAGTGTCTAGTATTGGTGGTATAATGAGCTCGATGTTGGTAGGTGGTAGTGGAAATGTCCGAGCGAAGTCACACGTGTCTGAGGAGAGACATCAGCATTCCAATTAATGATGAATAGTGAAGTGTATTTGAGATTCCTATATCAGTTGTGACTTCAGGAATGAGGTTTTATAACATACTATATAATCCTTCATCATATCAAAATCCTACTTTAGGGATGGGCTCCTATATACACTTCACTCACATCTCACGGGCCCATGCCGACACACAAAGGCCCAGTGGGCCCTGTGATCCTTTTGGCTCTCCTATGCACTGACCCAAACCTTTAGACATATGTGTGCTGGTCTTTTTGGTATCCTTCTCTTATCCTAGTGGTAAACGCCTATTTTTACCTCAATACAATAAAAATACTTTGACAAAATTTTCCTAATATATCACAAATAATTCTTAAGTAAAAAAGGAATTCAAATTCATTTCTTGTAATTTTCTTTTTCCAAATTGTTATTTAAAATATAAATACCCACAAAATGAATATTAAATTAATATATGGGAATTAAATATTACAAATCAATACATATTATTATTATTATTTCGTGTAAAATTTTTGAACATCACACATCTCTTTTGAGATAGTGGTATAAGGCTATATTTTTAGGAATTCTAGGCCCTGAATGCACATATATTAGTATGGGAATAATATACTCCACAAGAGTCAATTAGAGGAATTTTTCTAGTGACACATATTGTATAAGAAAGATAAAACATTACGAATTTATATTCTCCAAGCTGAGTAATATATTATTCTTGGAGAATAATGATTCCTACAAGAAGCAATAAGTTGAAACAATATATGGTCGATAAGTTTTTATGAATTTTAAAATGGATTCCATGTACCAAAATACACTTCTATATTTGGTGTTTGATGTAAATCCATAATTTTTATTCAATAAGAAACTATACATGGATGGTACAAGTCAGTACCAATAAGTCTTGATTAGTTGGATCAGGTCATCATGCCTAAGTTTCATTTAAATTTTACTTATCATAACTTTATGGTCATTTTATTGGGAATTTGTTGTCAATGCCATTTTACCATGGAGTAAACCTTATGTATAATGCCTATATGACTTGAACGAGAGGATAGAGGATTCAAATAAGTAATACATGTTACTAGGATCTATTTATAGGTCGTAATAATCATAATGATCATGGTATATTTGTTTGGAACAAATGGTTTCTAAGTGTCAAAAGGTTAGGGGGAGAACTACTGTTTTCAAGATATATGTGTTTTATAACATATTGAAAATACATGATTGGTCCTATAATTAATTAATACTAAGGTGAATTTATCCAAAAATGAATTAAGTTGAAACCCAAGTTCTAAAGAACGTGATTTACTAGTATTGACCAATGGGGTTGCTTAATACAACTCTTATACACAACTTGAAACTATATCAGGAATATATAATGGAACAATTCACTAAAAAAATTCTATTATCGAATGGTATTTGTGATGGATAGACTATTTATTCCTAAGATTACTTTGGAAATCTATTTTTCATAACATGGAGTTTACTTATCCTTGATATTGCTTATGTATAAAGAAAAATTGGGGAATATCAAAGGAGATCAGGTGAACTATATATGGTGTTGTTCAAAACTATTATATGTTCTTGAGAAAGAAAAAAATTATGAGTTCCTGGTAAATGTATAAATCAAAATACTAGTTTTGAGGGGATATAAGACTAGTCATCTTTTAGATCAAGTCTGATTTAGTATCGTAGTAAGGATAAGGTAATATGCAAGTAAAGAATATTATATCAAGTAATGGCCATATATAAATATAGTGGGTAAATTTAAGCTTCTAATAAAGATAAAGAAGAAGTAAAGTGATGACCTATTTAAATCTTGTTTCATACTATTTTTTGGGTTTTTTCATAATAATAAAACATAGATTGTGTTGTTAATCAAGATGTAAGGCTTTGATAAGAGAATGAAAAGATAGATACTCAGGGATGTCATATTTTTTAGGGATTTTCCCATAGGTATGAGGTCAAGATACATAGACCAGCCATAGGGAATTATGGAAGTACCATCAAGTACCATGTAAAATGTGGTAGGCCCCGCACCTAAATCCTTTACTCAACATAAGTATGTTTATCATGTGAAGCTAATAGGAGGTTTAATAGTTGGATCTAGTGAAAGTGGTAGTTTTTTGGAGCTGGTGCCCTGGAACCATCTATATTTTTACTTTCAATTACTATTATATTCATTCTTTGAATATTAATTAGTTTCTTATCATATTCTAATCACTATTATGTGTGACGGTGTATGTGATAATGTCCTAGGATACTTATCACGCTGAAAGTATATTCTAGTTTCTTTTTATGATGAGATACTAAGATCCCGTGATAATATAACTTAAACCTATATTTTGTGGTTGGATGATATCTTTTGAGGGGACATAAATGATGCAGACTATCGAGGGTGGGAGGTTTATAATACATTGGGCCACCATATCATTGTGTTCTCCCTTGATAATATCCAAGAAGGTGGGTTGTGAGAACATATCTTCTAATATAAATTCCACATGTTTTATGTGTTATTGGATATTCATATCTATAGATGTGTGTAATAATACTTTGACTCTAATATTTTTATTAATGTTTCTCACAACTCACATACTTAGATGTATTTTATAAATAGTGATGTTGATCATCCACATTGAAGATGGATAAATTGGGTGTGTCACAAGTGGAATTGAATTAATAAATAATATGAGAGAGGATTTTTCCCTTCTTTTGTAAGTGAATATATCAGGACCTTTTATAAAGACCTCAACCCTAGTAGCTCAGAGCCAATGGTTATTTTATTATATTGGTGCTAGATACAAGCGATCACATACCAAAGGAATGAATAGTTTAGTGGTCTTGGAAAACTAGATACATACTTAAATTTTATATTACATTTGAAAACATAAAAGACATCATAGTGTTTTCTTTGAGAACACTATTATTCAGAAGGCTTCAGGCCCAGTGGAATCATTGGATCAAGAATACCCAAATAAGATTTTTGTTGTAATCAATGATTAATCTGATATTATATGATGATAAATGTTGTGATCAATAGAATTAAATCAAATAATATTGATTATAGAAAATTTTTAGAACCAAATCACAAAATCATCACATATTATTTATTATTAATTTAGGAAATTAAATAATTAGCTTCAGAGGAATTATTTATTTATCGATGGATATGTCAACATGTCTAGGACATACCAACATTATTTTGTGGGAATCAAGAATATATTCCCTTTAGTGGTGATCCACACATGTTTCATGAACCCCCAAACATTACCGTATGAATATCTGGGTGTTAGCCTACAAGATCCTAATGCTTGTGTCAATTGACTTTGATTACCCTGAGAATCACTTCATGTAAGGGTTTTCTTCAATATTTATAAACTTGAGAGTGGTGGTGGAGGGGGATATCTCTCCATTCTTGAGAGCGTCCTTGGAGAAGGAGATCTATAGGGATTTGAGAGGATTCTCTATGGATCTCATATTGCACAACCAAATGAATTGACTCTTTTAAGAAAATGATATAATTGGGTTTATATAATACTCGGGCTAGAAACCAATAATTGTATAATTTCCCTTGTTATTTATTTAATATTTCTAGAACCTAATGTCCATAATATTATTATTATTATATTTTTTTCATGCATAAAGCTAGAAAACTAAAGTAAATATTATTTATTTAAATAATATTCAATATATATTATTTATCATTGGACCAACAAACTCGGTCTATCATTCCTCCATAATATTTATCGGGCCTTGAAAAATGACCATTTATTAATAAATAAATATCACTTAATTTTTCACTAATAAATAAATAAATATTATATTCACTAAATATAAAATAAATATTCATTAAATATTTTTCTTACATAATATTCTCTTAAATTACTAGTGATAGAATATATGTGATTATGCATGCATGAATGATTATCAAACCACGTGCGAGAATAATATTTATTCAAATTGTTAAATAATAAAAAAATATTATTATTTAACTAAATTTCGGGATACACTTAGTATGTAACCCTTTAGTCCACTTTCTTAGTGGAATTATGTGAAGCAGCTCAAAGTTAAAGGTTTTCATCTAGAAACACACTAAGGCATCCATAGAGAATGAATTTAATGTCGCAATGACATAAAACCTCATACGAATGTAGGATCGAATGTAAAGATGAGATGCTAAAATACAAGAGGGGGGTGAATTGTATTCTATAAAAATCCCTAATGAAATTTTTGCATAATCAAAATTCAAAACACCTCTAAGATCTAATAACTTGCTTGATTCCGGAAAAGTGATTCCGGAAATGAAAATTTACAAAAGTTTACAACAAATGAGATTCTAACTTAAAGCGTATAGAATCCTATATAATTAGAGTACAAGTATAAGGAAGTATAAGAAGATTATACTTTCCTTAACGATACAAATGTAGCAGAAAACAAAATAGAAATACTACAAGTAACAAGTAGTAACTCTTTTAACCCAAAGAGAAGGGTATCCAAAAACCTTGGATAAAGGTTCCTTGATTTATACTTTCAAGAAAGTCTATCTTACCCACAGCAGGGTAAGCCCTCGATACGAAGATCAGAGTCTTTCTTGATATCCCTAAAAGCCCTCAACTTCATGGTATTTGGTACCACTTTCTTCCTAAGCAAGGAAGCCCTCAACTTCAAGGTAGTCGGCACCTCTGTCTTCCTATCCTCGGAAGTCCTCGATTGTACACAGCAACAATCGGAGTCGCACGAAGAAATTATGATAAATCAAAGTTTAAAAAAGTCATTCAAACTTTCTGCATGAATCATGAGAGTTTATGAGATCCTCTCTCTCTAGAAATCACATCAACAGCATGTAAGTAAGTTCAGTAAAAAGTTGTGAGCTCCTTCAAAGGAGCTCCTATTTATAGGCACGGTTCCAACAGTCGTCTCCCTCCTCCAAAGGTCATATTTTCCCTAGAATTTAGGAGGGACCTGTACATGTGTCACTCAAACAATGGTTAGTTAGTAACTGAATGAACGACATCATTTTCTAACAAAACAGGTGTAAGAAAAAATATGGTTACATAACTAAAATCCAATATTCAGAATGTAAGAAAATGAAAGTTTGGAGTCTAACCAAAATTGAATTCGGAGTCTACAATACAAGGATATTTGGATTCTCTTTTCTAGGAATTTAGAACCTGAATTATATAGAATTCTAGAGTCTGAATTTCAAGGAAATTCGGTGTTTGGATTCACAAGAATTTGGAACCAGAACTTTCAAAGTTTGGAGTCAGAGTTCATGAGAATTAGGAGTCAGAACTCATAAGAGTTTGGAGTCTGTATTCAGAGAACTCGGAGTCAAAACTCAAAAAATTTCGTAACCAGAATTCGTAATCAGAATTCGGAGTCAGAACTCAGAAGAGTTCGTAACCAGAATTTGTAATCAGAATTCAGAGTTAGAACTCATAAGAGTTCGTAACCAGAATTCGTAATCAGAATTCGGAGTCAGAACTCAGAAGAGTTCATAACCAGAATTCGTAATAAGAATTCGGAGTCAGAACTCAGAAGAGTTCATAACCAGAATCCGTAATCATAATTCGGAGTCAGAACTCAGAAGAGTTCATAACCAAAATTCATAATCAGAATTAGGAGTCAGAACTCAGAAGACTTCATATCCAGAATTCTGAGAATTCGGATCCTAAAACAGAATGATTCATATCTAGGTATTTATAGGATTCCGAGGTTTTAGTTTTCAAACCGAATTTTACACTTAGAAAAATTATGATATGAACAATGAAAACATGGTAAAGATAAATTTCCTTGGGGAAGTAAATTTTCTTTATAGAAGCAAAACACAGGGTAAAAAGACATTTGCCTTGAGATAAGGTGTTTGTTATTTTCAAAACGAGAAGAAATTGTAAATTCATAAGGAAAGCCTTAATGACTTAAAAATATCCCCCACGTATGAAGGAATGGAAAAGTCATATGGAAAACCTTATTGACTCAACAACGAATTCTTACTGAGTAATATAATCCCTTTATCGTGATATCTCTAATCAAGCAGGATGCATGTTGATGCCATAAACCTATGTGCTTGATGTCTCTTTCTTTGAATTTTTGGAAATTTAACTTGCCTATAGAACACCATGGAAATTTATTTATTTAGGCTATATAATTTCCATCAAAGGGCCTAAGATATCAACTTTCATTAAATAATATAAGGGACAAATCCTTTTTATCATTATTCATTAATGAAACATTACTCGTGATGCACCCAAAGTATCCTACCACACTACGGAAATATATCATCATGGTTTTCATCAATACATTAAAGTACGTGACTTATAATACTCATTAATAATAATATTAAAGTATAAGGATTGATACACACATTCGTAGATAGGAACATCTAATGATACATATAAATATGGATTTCTTACTAGAAGGTCTCATTCTCATAATATACAACATTAGATATTACTAAGGTTGTACACCTTGAATATGTGCCTCAAAGTCATATGAATCTCCATCCCTGATATCTTATGTCATTTGTGTCCCTGAAATGATATCATCATGCTATAGAACGTATATTTAAGAATAATATCATGGAACTTCTAGGTTCTTATCATAGTAGAGAACTCTTATAACCTTTTAGTGTGATAGATACTCTTATAACATTATCACATGTTATATAACATAGAAGAACAATAATGATGTGATTAGGATTTTATTAATATTCAACACAATGAATACAAGTTGTCCTAAAGTACATAGAAGTTATTTCTAGGTAACCAACTGAAAAAAAAATCCCACTTGCACTAGATCCAACTAATAATAACCCTTAATCCTCTAGATCTCACATGATTCTCATTCTTCTACTGAGATAGGCATTTAGTCAATGGGTTCATCACATTTTCTTCCATGGAAACTCTGATTACTGCAAATTCACCTCTCTAAGAAAAATCCCTCAAGATGTGATACTTTCAGAGTATGTGCTTTGTCTATTGGTGTGACCTTGGCTCCTTTTTAGGAGTCACTATTGTAGTATTATCACAATACAATGTGATAGGGTCTTTATTACTAGGTACCACATCAAGATCCTAGAAAAATTTATGTATCCAAATGGATTCTTTAGCTACGTCATAATTCACTATATACTCATAATCTATTTTAGAATCAGTGACAACTGGATGAATTAAACTCTTCCAGCACACAACTCCCATGTTAAGATATAAAACATATCGTGACTATGAATTTTGATCATTTTGATCTATCTAAAAACTAGAATCAGTGTAACCCCTACCTGACTAGCTCCTCACCTCCATAGAGAAAATCCTAAAAGTTGAATTCACTATCCTCCTTAAAGACTGGCTCCCTGGAAATCCCCACGGCCCTGGAACACCTTACTTAGGAACTGGGTTAAAGCTCCGAAAATTCCCTGTGCACTAGGCCTACCCAGTCCAACCTCACTTGAGTCAAGGCCCGGTCCAACTAGGAAGTCCCTGGATTGGATACCTCTTCGTGGCCCCCTTACGTGGTCAACTCAACTGAGATAGGCACCACGGCCTTCGTGATCTTCACTTCCCCATAAGTGGTCACGCCCAATAAACCCGCCTATCGACGAACACCAGTCTTTGCAGAGCAACACCCCCCCTCCCCGACAGAACCTTCACGGCTTCACAACGCGACTGATGCATCGCAAAGGAACATCATGAATCATAAATTTTGCGATGACCACTTCATGATCTCTCAACGCGTCAAATCTTCACAGAAGGTGCTTCACGAATCAAACCACTTCACGGTGGAAACTTCGCAAAATCGTGAATACGATTTACCACCCATAGGTCACCGCTGGTCTTCACAGCGCACACCGGGTCTTTGCGGAGCAACACCCCATAGCAGAAACTTCGCGGCTAAACAACACGGCCGAGGCTTCACGAAGTCACTTCGTGGATCAGACACATCGCGGCGGCCACTTCGCGATCTCTCAATGCGGTGAATCTTTGCAGAAGGTGCTTCGCGAATCAAACCACTTCATGGTGGAAACTTCGCAAAAACGTGGAATCGGCACACCGCCCACAGTTCACCGCCTGTCTTCACGAAGCAGGTAAGAAATTCAATTAGGGTAAATATTTCCTCAAACTCAGGTGTTTGACTCGAGACTATGAACGCTCGGATCAATATGTTGAATGGTGATTTGTGATTAGGGTTATGTTTTTCTCAAAATCTGGTGTATGTCTCGAGAATAAGAGTGCTTGGATCTGTATTGCTGATGGATTTTGAGATTTTTGAGATCTAGAACTGCCCTCCCTATCATAAATCTGGCACCGACAAAGGATGAAGGCGACGAAAATGACTTCAAGACCCCAGGGGAGGCTATAACTGTACTTGAAGGCGAATTCGAGTAGAAGATGAAGCCCGACTCCCTCAAAAACACAGAAAATGGGGTTCGAGAACAGACAAAGAAGAATAGGAGGAAAAAGGAACAAAGTTTCCTCACCGTAGAGGGGTCGGTGAGTGGCACAGAAATGGGGAAAATGAACCACTGACACCGAATCTGAAGAAAGAACGGTGAACCGCAGAACTGAAGTGGGGTGCACGGAGGGAGACGGAGCCGCCATGAACCGACCAGACAAGAAAACTCAAAACCTAGGAAGCCCTAGGAGAGAATGCTCTCAAGCGGGAGAGACTATGTTTAGAAATACATGAATAGTCACCTAGTCACTAATCATCCTTAGATTAACATAATGAAAACAAAAATCATAAACTTGGGTTCAACGTAAAATTACTCCCCTAGGGTATTACTCGAGTTAGTTACTCAAAACATGAGTATAAGAGATTATGGTGGAGAGATAGAGAGATAAGAATAAAGAAACACTTAAATTAAAAATATGCATAAGAGTTACATGGAAAATAAAACCTAAAAAACTATTGCAAAAAAACAACTAATATGGAAGCCTCCTCCCAATTTAGATTCTCTCAAATGTGCTATAGTGGTACTTTATTTATAGGCAAAGGAATCCCTTGTGTATCCTTATTTTCCTCAAACTCCTATATCCACTATATCCTTTCTCATTTTATTTGAATCAAAAAACTCCATTAATTATCCTAGGAGAGAGGGTGGGTATTTTCCATATCTCTTCTTAAAAATCTCTATTCAATCCAACCCTTAAAACTTTTATTTTCATAGCTTGGCTTATCACCCATATTTTATCTATCTTTAGATATGCCATTTCCTGCATGCATAGACATCGGTTTGTAAATGGTTATCCTCATATCTCTATTCCAAATATATGAACTCCCAAACCACGATTTATATGTAAGAGCTATGGTCATTTCCACTAGCTATTTTATCATCCTTACTCAAGTATGGATCACTTTCAACCATAGGGTTCCCGTTCAAGGGTGTATCTTAAGTCATATCCTCAATCTTCTTCATTGCATGTAGCACATCAACCATGAAAAGGACCATGACTTGGCACATGGATATCATGGTGTTTCTATTTTAATTTTCTTATCAATATCTCCCTATTCACCATGCCCAACCAGCACTATAGCGTATTAGAATTTTCAAACCCATTTTTCATTAGCCACACTTGACACCACGAATTACTCCCTGTGTCAGTGTGTGTTTCGATCTCAGAACCTCCATGTGCCACATGGATTATCTCAACATGGTGAAGTGGTGGTCATTTCATCCAATAACTCATGAAGGGGTTCATCTTTTCTAGACTGGATTTCATGGTGGTCGTTCGAGCTCTCAAATGGCATCCATAGTGATCCAAGGACTCATAGTGACTCATTATCTTGAAATTGAGCTTCCCCAATGGATTCTATAGCATTTTATAGCATCTAGTAGTGGTGGTCTAGTGATCTAAAAGATGACAGATGAATGTAGAAATGTCTGAGCAAAGGCACGCATATCCAAGGTTAAACATCACTTTTCTAATTAATGATGACCAGTAAAGAAAATTTGAGAGTCCTACATTGGTTTTGACTTCAATAATGTGGATTTATATCATACTTGATGCTCCTTCCTTGGATAAGAATCCTGTGTTGGGGATGGGCTCCCACATACACTTCACTCACATCTCATAGGTCCGTGCAGACATTAATGGGCCCAACAAACCTTGTCCCGCCCTATGCACGGGCTTTATGATCCTCCTGGATATCCTGTGTGTTGACCTGCACCTTTAAAAATATTTGTGTCTAACCCATTGCTCTCCTCACCTTTTCCTATTAGTAAAGGCCTATTTTATCCTAAATACAATAAAAATACTTTGTCAAAATTTTCCTAATATTGCACAAATATATCTTAAGTAAAAAAAGGACTTCAAATTTGTTTATTTTAATTTTATTTTCACAAAAAAAATATTTAAAATATAAATACCCACAAAATGTATATGAAATTAATATATGGTCATTAAATATTAAAAATAAAAACAATTTATTATTAATTTTTCATGTGAAAATTATGAGCATAAAATACTACCACACTTGAACTCATGCTTATACTCAAGCATTGAATCTCAACATAGGATCTCAAAGAGAACTCATGCTACCAATATTTAAATTTCAAATTGATAAAATCAAAAAATTATTAATGGGGAAATAAAAATTCAAGTTTCACATAAAATACCAATTTAATGTTACAGATTTCAAAGAAACCAATCAACCCAAGTATTTTTCTATATCCCATTATAAATTGGTGGATCTTCTCCTTTTATTCATTCATATATCATAATCAATTATTATTAAGCATATCAAGTCGTGATATGCCTCAATTTAATTTTCTTTCACTTGTTACTCAATATTGACAAAATTAAAGTAGAGTTATGCTCATGCCATGAGTATATGTTCCTCCCATGTTCTTGAAAAGGACCTAAATTATACACTTTTTAAAGACAAAAATCACAATAAATAATTAGGACTTTGAAATTGAGGTTCAAATGACACTGAGGATTAAGGTAGGTAGGTTTTGATGTTAAAAACATTAAAAGATCAAAAGGCGGGTTAAGAATATTAATAATAATGCATGATATTTAAAATTAAATCTCTATAAAAATTTTCCTTATCAAAGGGACTACCCCTACTTCTCAAAAACTCAAAGTAAATGTCATGAAAAATGTAAGAATAATTAAAGATGTGCACCCTATTTAATTTTTTCTATTATTTTTTAATTTTTATACTTTTCAAATAATTTTTCATATTTTTTTTACTTTTTCAAAAGGTGTGCATGAAATAAATCTAAAATCCACTGCCTAACCCCATATGATAAAATCATTGGTCTGTCAATGGTGGGTTTTTATTCTCCAAGTCAAAACCCATTCTATTTTTTTCATTTTTTCAACTACTTTTTCATTTTTTTAAGAGGAGAAATAATAAAATTCAATAAATAGATATACATGAACCTTTCCCAATATCCAAAAGATCACCCCCCATACTTATTCCTTTCAATGTAATGCATACCTTCTACCATGGATTCCCTTACCTAGACACTTAAACTTTAAAATATAATACAAAATGAATATAGTAGGGTGGGAAAGGGAAATATTGGCCTGTAATGTGGCTCATTCCTAATAAGTTCATTAATGGATTTTATGGGACAAAGAAGGATTAATATAAAAGGTGGTTTCAAGTGTGAGGTTTAAATCAATAAAAATGTCTCAATCATATTGATTGTGACTTTGTACAATCATAACATTGATAAGTTATAATGAAAGTTCTAGTAAGTATCATGCCCCAAGATCTCTCTAGAAATATGCTTAATATCCTCTTAGGAATGGGAAACATATATAATTAGACAATAACTCATGGAATGAAATACCAATAACAAATCAATCCATATGAATTTCAGAGAATTCAAAGTATAAAAATGGTAGGGAAATTTAATTTACATGAATCAACCAATTCCATCAAATCATGATTCATCAAACTAACATATATGCTTCACTCTAATCATCTAATTTCTAATTTTACTAATTCAATATCATTATCATTGAAAATTAAAACTTGGGATCATGGGATTACTAGTAAACTTATGTCTCCTAGATTAGTCAAGTAAAGAAGAAAGTCTAAGTGTGTGCATGAAAATTATCTTTTAATTCTCAAAATAGTTTTTAAGACAAAATGAGGGAAGCCAAAAATAAATAATGAATTTAAAATTGAACTCACCTTTCCCATGAAGTGCCTTTCTACTCTCTTCTTTAATCTGCTCTAGGTACTACCTTATTCCATCATCATCATGGACCTATAAAATAAAAATCACTCATAAAAAAACAAGGTCTATTGTAAAGTAAGATAAAAAAGAATTATGTGGATTGGGACACATCCTAATATATTCCTAAAAATAATTCCTAAGAAATAAATTGATAACTAAAGTACTATAAATCTAAAAAAATAAAATAAAAGAAGGATAAATCTTGGTTTGAACACCAAGTGGGCCTTAGGTTTTGACTACCTCGATATGGGTGGTACTAGCTGTTATATGAAGTCTTATGGTAGGTGTAGTTTCATTGATTTAAACCACCAATACTTCTTATTTCCAGATTGAATTACTTAATTTTTTTTGAGGACCCTATGGATAGAGTAAACTAAGTCAATCCCCTTAGCAATAAGGTGCAATTTTCATGGTCAGGGAATGAGAAAACATGAATCCTCTTTTGTGATTGCTTCTTGAACAACCTATTCTCTAATTTCCAAAGATTTCTCAAGGTATACTACATCAAAAGGGTAATATAAGGGAAAATAAATGTGTAAATATATTTGAGGAGGGAATGATGAATCAAAATCAAAATCTACCCATTTAATGTAATCAACTTGTGTCTCAGTTTCCTCATGTAAAGCCACTTGGATCTCCTAATACAATCCCTATAATATGTTTTCAACATATTTAGGGATATTCATGTGTTCCTCATCATGTGAAACTTATTTTTCAAAATCTTCCTTCAAGGAATAATATTAGTTTGCAGATTCTGAAAATTCAAAGCAATGAGAGGTGATACTAAATTCAGTTTCAATAAAATTATATGATAATAAGTTTAAGAATAGATTTTATCCCTATATTGTTTTTGATTTAATTTATTCTTCATTGAAAAAATTCCTCTTTGAGTTTAGTGGTAGTAGATGGAGGTAGGTAGTCAGGCTCCTCCAATATTTCTTCTAACTCCACTACTTGGGTGTTTTTTTATTCTTTCAAAGCTAGATAGAGATACAAAGGTGTTAATTATTATTCTTTAAAGATGTGGAGATCAGGTTGTATTTCATATTCACTCTAAAATTCATTCAAATCTTATTTATCTCTAATATATACATCAATGATAAAATCTTCTTAATTAATCACCTTCAATAAAAGTTAATATAGGTGGAATGGATATTCATGTATTTTCTTTTTTGCTTCCTTAGGTTCTTCAATTTAAAAAATGAGTGGGGTAATCTATTTCACTCATGGTTATGATTCTTACTTCAGTTGATGATCATGAGAAACTTGTTCCATTTGGATATTCATCTCATGTGTCTTCTCTCCAATCCATTGTATCTATTAATTTATATTGTTTTCAACCCCTTATTTTTGTTATTTCACTGGTGGAATTTCTTCAAAAAAAATTTGGGGAAACAAGTAACTATCTTTCTGTATCTCAACCATTTCTTGATAAAATTTTGGGAAGTACTCCTAGATTTCAATTAATTATCAATCCAATAATTCCAATACTAGATATTTGAGGGTATCTTTAATGTCATGGATGAGCTCCTTGAATTCCTTCTCCATAAAAATTCAGCTTCGACCTCCCTTGATTTATTTAGTAAAGAAAAAAGCATCATATCTTGTAGACCAGGGTGAGTAATATTGGCTTTTGGTTTCTTTATAAAAATAAAGACCACTATTTAAAATTTTTGAAAATAAATAGTGAGCAAAAGACTGATTGAATCCCTGGAAATAGGGCCAAGTTTTTAACATGCTCATCATAGGGCGGTTCAAAAGCTACAAATTAATTTCCTAATGCATCACAGTGGCTGACCAGGGTTGTCTCACTTGAGAAAATTTATAGTCAATTATGCACTATTCATAATTCACTTATTATATTTTTGTGTTTTTATTATTTTATGAAAATAAAGGGAAAATATGGGTTTGGAAAATCAATGAAAAACTAAAAATTAAACATACAAATGTAGATGCAACCAAAATGAATGTAGGTTAGAGAATAAAGAAAATTACCCTGAGAGATTCATCCATAGAGAACATTCATTGTATTATTTTATATCTACTTAATTAACCTGCTCCATCTTATGTATTAACACCTTTTTTACCCAAGTGGTGAATATACAACACATTCAATGATTAATAACTACATTGCACATCCATCTCCTCAATCGAGGGATAATGGTTATAGAAGAATAATTTAACCCTTATATAACCCCAATGAGGATTAAAATAACCACAAATCATCCTCATATTAACCTAAAGAAAATGAAAATCATATACATGGTTCAACACTGGATTACTCCCCTAAGATATTCCTCATGTTAGTTTCTCATAATCATGAGTATAAGATATCATGATGGAATGTGAGTGAGAGAGAGAGACTAATAGAAAAAAACTTAAATTAAAAATATTAATAAGATTTACATGGAAAAGAAAACCTAAAAATACTGAAGTAGAAAAGAACTAAGATGGAAGCCTCCTCCCGATTGAGATCCTCTTGAATGTGGTGCATAAGCCCTTTATATATCGGTAAATGAACCCCTTATATCTCTTTAACTTTCCAAAAACTCCTATATCTTCTATATAATTTCTACTTTGATTTTAATTGACCAAATCCATTCAATATCCTATGAAAGAGGGTGGGTCAAAACCCTATCTCTCCTTGAAAATATTCATTTGAACCAACCCTTATTTATCACCCATATTTTATCTATCTTTAAATATATCATATCATGCATGCAAGAAAATCAGTTTGGTTGTTGGTATCCTCATATCTCTATTATAAATCTTTGAACTCCCTAACCATTTCTTAGATATAGGAGCTATGGTCATTTCCACTATTTTTTTACCATCCTTACCTAAGTATGGATTACTATCGACCATGAGGTTCCCAGCCACAGTCATAGCATAAGTCATTTCCTCAATATTATTTATTGTATGCAGCGCATAAACCATGATAAGGGCCATGGTTTGGAACATAGATCTCATGTAATTTTGATTTTTTTTCCTCATAAATCTCTCATTATTCACCATTCCCAATAAACATTACAGAATAACATAATTTCCAAACTTGTTTTTCATCAACTAAACTCATCACTGAGACTTACTCCCAGTTTCAGTGGGTATTTCAGTATTGGGGCCACCCTATGCCACATATTGCACAACCAAATGAATTGACTCTTTTAGGAAAATGATATAATTGGGTTTATATAATACTCGGGCTAGAAACCAATAATTGTACAAGTTCCCTAGTTATTTATTTAATATTTTCAGAACCTAATGTCCATAATAATAATATTATTATATATTTTTTCATGCATAAAGCTAGAAAACTAAACTAAATATTATTTATTTAAATAATATTAAATATATATTATTTCTCATTGGACCAACAAACTCGATCTGTCATTCCTCCATAATATTTATCGGGCCTTGAAAAATGACCATTTACTTAATAAATAAATATCACTGAATTATTCACTAATAAATAAATAAATATTATATTCACTAAATATAAAATAAATATTCATTAAATATTTTTCTTACATAATATTATCTTAAATTACTAGTGACAGAATATATATTATTGTGCATGCATGAATGATTATCAAACCATATGCGAGAATAATATTTATTCAAATTGTTAAATAATAAAAAAAATATTATGTAACTAAGGTTCTTGATACACTTATTATGTTACCCTTTAGTCCACTTTCTCAGTAGAATTATGTGAAGCAACTCAAAGTTAAATGTTTGTATCTAGAAACACACTAAGTCATCCATAGAGAATGAATTTAATGTCGTAATGACATAAAACCTCATACGAATGTAGAATCGAATATATAAAGATGAGATTCTCAAATACAAGAGGGGGGTGAATTGTATTCTTTAAAAATCCCTAATGAAATTTTTTCATAATCAAAATTCAAAACACCTCTAAGCTCTAATAACTTTCTTGATTCCGGAAAAGTGATTCCGAAAATGAAACTTAACAAAAGTTTACAACAACTAAGATTCTACCTTAAAGTGTATAGAATCCTATATAATCAGAGTACAAGTCTAAGGAAGTATAAGAAGATTATACTTTCCTTAACGATAAAAATGCAGCAGAAAACAAAATAGAAATACTACAAGTTACAATTAATAACTCTTTTAACACAAAGAGAAGGGTATCCAACAACCTTGGATAAAGGTTCCTTGATTTATACTTTCAAGAAATTCTATCTTACCCACACCAGGGTAAGCCCTTGATATGAATATTGGAGTGTATCCTGCTATCCCTACAAGCCCTCAACTTCAAGGTAGTTGGTACCTCTGTCTTCCTCAGCAAAGAAGCCCTCAAATTCAAGGTAGTCGGCACCTCTGTCTTCCTATCCCCGGAAGCCCTCGATTGTACACAGCAACAATCGGAGTCGCACGAAGCAATTATTCTAAAGAAAAGTTTTAAAAAGCCTCTCAAAATTTCTGCACGAATCATGAGAGTTTATGAGAGTCCATCTCTCTAGAAATCACATCAACATCATGTAAGTAAGTTCAGTCAAAAGTTGTGAGATCTTTCAAATGAGATCCTATTTATAGGCACGGTTCCAACGGTCGGCTCCCTCCTCCAATGGTCATATTTTTCCTTGAATTTCAGAGGGACCTATACATGTGTCACTCAAACAATGGTTAGTTAGTAACTGAATGCACGACATCATTTTATAACAAAACAGGTGTAAGAAAAAATATGGTTACATAACTAAAATCCAATATTCAGAATGTAAAAAAATGAAAGTTCAGAGTCTAACCAAAATTGAATTCGGAGTCTACAATATAAGGATATTTGGATTCTGTTTTCTAGGAATTCAGAACCTAAATTCTGTAGAATTCTAGAGTCTGAATTTCAAGGAAATTTTGAGTTTGGATTCATAAGAATTCTGAACCAGAACTTTCAAAGTTCGGAGTCAGAGTTCATGAGAATTCGAGTCAGAACTCATAAGAGTTCAGATTCTGTATTCAGAGAACTCGGAGTCAGAACTCAAAAAAGTTCGTAACCATAATTTATAATCAGAATTCGGAGTCAGAACTCAGAAGAGTTCATAACCAGAATTTGTAATCAGAATTCGGAGTCAGAACTCAAAAGAGTTCGTAACCAAAATTCGTAATCAAAATTCGGAGTCAGAACTCAGAAGAGTTCATAACCAAAATTCATAATTAGAATTCAGAGCCAGAACTCAGAAGATTTCATAACCAGAATTCGTAATCATAATTTGTAGTTAGAACTTAGAAGATTTCGTAACCATAATTCATAATTAGAATTCAGAGTCAGAACTCATAAGAGTTCATATCTTGAATTCTGAGAATTCGGATCCTAAAACAGAATGCTTCATATCTAGGTATTTATAGGATTCTGAGGTTTTGGTTTTCAAACTGAATTTTACACTTAGAAAAATTATGATATGAACAATGAAAGCATGGTAAAGATAAATTTCCTTGGGGAAGGAAATTTTCCTTATAGAAGAAAAACATAGGGTCAAAAGACATTTTCCTTGAGATAAGGTGTTTGTGATTTTCAAAATAAGAAGAAATGGTAAAGTCATAAGGAAAGCCTTAATGACTTAACAATCTCCCCCATATATGAAGGAATGGAAAATTCATAAGGAAAACCTTTTTAACTCAACAAATAATACTTACTGAGTAATATAATCCCTTTATCGTGATATCTCTAATCAATCAAGATGCATTCTGATGCCATAAACCTATGTGCTTGATGTCTCTTTCTTTGAATTTTTGGAAATTGAACTTTCCTATAGAACATCATGGACATGTATTTATTTAGGCTATATAATTTCCATAAAAGGGCCTAAGATATCAAATTTAATTAAATAATATGAGGGACAAATCCTTTTTATCATTATTCATTAATGAAACATTACTCGTGATGCACCCAAAGTATCCTACCACACTACGAAAATATATCATCATGTTTTTCATCAATACATCAAAGTACGTGACTTATAATACTCATTAATAATAATATTAAAGTATAAGGATCGATACACACATTCCTAGATAGAAACATCTAATGATACATATAAATATGGATTTCCTACTTGAAGGTCTCATTCTCATAATATACAACATTAGATATTACTAAGGGTGTACACCATGAATATGTGCCTCAAAGTCATATGAATCTCCACCCCTGATATCTTGTGTCATTTGTGTCCCTCAAATGATATCACCAGACTATAGAACGTATATTTAAGAATAATATCATGGAACTTCTAGGTTCTTATCATAGTAGAGAACTGTTATAACCTTTCAGTGTTATAGATACTCTTAGAACATTATCACATGTTATATAACATAGAAGAACAATAATGATGTGATTAGGATTTTATTAATATTCAACACAATTCATACAAGTTGTCATAAAGTACATAGAAGTTAGTTCTAGGTAAACAAATGGAAAAAAAAATCCCACTTGCACTTGATCCAACTAATAATAACCCTTAATCCTCTATATCTCACATGATTCTCATTCTTCTGCTGAAATAGGCATTTAGTCAATGGGTTCATCAAATTTTCTTCCATGTAAACTCTGATTACTGCAAATTTACCCCTCTAAGAAAAATCCCTCAAGATGTGATACTTTTAGAGTATGTGCTTTGTCTATTGGTGTGACCTTGGCTCTTTTTCAGGAGTCACTATTGTAGTATTATCACAATAAAATGTGATAGGGTCTTTATTACTACGTACCACATCAAGATCCTAGAAAAATTTATGTACCCAAATGGATTATTTAGCTACATCATAAGTCACTATATACTCATAATATGTTGTAGAATCAGTGACAACTAGATGAATTAAACTCTTCCAGCATATTACTCCCATGTTAAGATATAAAACATATCGTGACTATGAATTTTGATCATTTTGATCTGTCTAAAAACTAGCATCAGTGTAACCCCTACGTGACTAGCTCCTCATCTCCTCCACACACTGGGAATATATCCTTAGTTATTCTTAGATACTTAAGTATATCCTTAATAATAGACCAATGTTATTCTATTAGATCATATTTATATCTTACAAGCATTCTCAATGCATAGGAAATATAAATTCTAGTACATAACATGGCATACATGATTGATCATATCACTGAATCATATGGGATCTCACTCATTCTATCTTTCTCTTATTATTTATAAGAACACATTTTCTTTAAAAATGTATACCATGTTACACTGAAACTAATCCCCTTTTATATTTTTACTTGCTAAATATTTTTCATATCTGGTCAAGATATGTACCTTGATTTAGTCTAATAAACCTCTTGGATCTATCATAAATGATCTTGATCCCTATAATGTAGGATGATTCACATAAGTCCTTCATAGAGAAACATTCGTTTAACCAATCCTTAATAGACAGTAATATTGGTATATCATTTCCAATAAGTAATTTTTCATCAACATATACTACTAGGATAAAAAACTCATTCCCACTAAATCAATTTAAAACACATGGTTCGCATTCATTCTTAATGAAACCAAAATCTTTTATAGCTTAACCAAATTAAATTTTCCATGACTTGGATGATTTCTTTAATCCATAAATGAATCTTTTTAGTTTTCAAATCTGTTTCTCATTAATTGGAGTAAAAAAATATTATGATTGTATCATCATGAAGGTTCTCATTAAGGAAATAAGTTTTGACGTCCATCTACCAAATTTCATATTCATGGTAAGCTACTATAGTAAGTAAAATCCTAATGGATTTAAACTTTGAAATTGGAGAAAAGTTTTCATCATAGTCAATGTCTTGATGTTATTTAAACCCTTTAGTAACTAGTATTGCTTTATAGGTTTTTAATTTACCTTCTATGTATAGTTTTCTCTTAAACACAAATTTACACCTGGTGGGATTTACATCAACTAGTAGATTAACCAAAACCCAAACATGGATATGATACATGGAATTCATCACAAAATTCATATATTCTTGTCATATTGTACCTTCTAATCTCTCCATTTCCTCTTTATAGGAGATAGGTTAATAATTGTCAACCAATAATGATTCAACTTCTTTGGTGACTAGAAAACCATATCTCTCTATTTCTACTGCCTCTCTATTGGTCCTACACAATACTTGTGTTTTCGGAACTACTTCTTCTACGGGGACCTATAAAATCTATTCTTGTACTAAATTTTATATATCTTGAGCATCAACTTCATTAAATTCAATCTTTCTCCCACTATCCTTTTTAATGATGTACTCCCTCTTAAGAAATAGTGCATGTTTGCTGATAGTCACTTTCTTTTCTGAGGGGTTTTATAGGTAGTATCCATTTTTTTCCTTATTATTCCCTATAAAGATACATTTTATTCATCTAGGTTCTATTTTGTTTCTAAATAAGGCCTTAACCAATTCCATATAACCCCACAAATATGTATGTGATAAAACGGGTTTCTTTTCGCTCCATAAATCGAAGGGAATTTTGTTTGTCACTTTATTTAGTACTCGGTTTAATGTGTATGTCAAAGTTTATAATGAATATCCCTAAAAGGATAATGAAATATCTATATGACTCATCATCGACCTTACCATGTCTAGAAAGGTGTGGTTCCTCCTTTCAATAATACCATTCCACTTTCATGTGTAAGGTGGAGTGAGTTGAGAAACAATCCCAAAGTCCTATAAAAATTTGATAAACTCTTGTTTAAGAAATTCACCACCTTGATCTAATCGAATCTTCTTTATATTATTTATAAGTTGATTTTATACTTAATTATTGAATTTTTTAAATTTATCAAATGAATAAAGCTTATACATCATCAATTTTACATATCCATATCTTCTCAATTCATTAGTAAAAGTTATGAAGTAAGAACACCCACTTATAGCTTCTATAAGAAATGGTCCACATACATCAATGTGTACCAATCCTAGAAGCTATGTGTCTCTTTCATCATTCCCACCGAATGGTGGTTTGGTCATTTTTTCTTATAAACTAGCATGATATATATTAAATGGTTTAAGCTCAAAAGAGTATAAATATCCATCTTGATAGAGATTTTTTAAACACTTCTCATTTACATGACTAAGATGATGATGTCATAGTTGGTTGTTATATGATTCATGTGAGCATGTTTTGTTACCAACTAATAATACTTGGTATTCGTAATTTAATATATAATGAATGTTATTTAAATGTGTCATAAAATAACATATGTTGTCTTTATAAAATTATATATTGTATTTATAAAAGAAAAAACTTTTATTTCCAAATTTGAAAATAAAACCATTTGTATCTTGGCAGGGTGAAAAATTATGTTCTTGGTAAAAGTTGGTAAATAATATCAATCCTTCAAAACTAATACCATTCCTTTTTAAAATGAAATTTGGTAGTCTCTAATGTATAGATAATCCATCCTATCACCATTGGAAGCACACTTATCCACCTCTCCTCTAGAAATATTTCAAAATTTATTTGGTTCCAACATTTGGATATAGATGTGAGAACCAAAAGATGTATTTAACACCCAATGTGTAGATATTGAAAGATTACACTTTAACTTCTCTTTACTTATAGGTGTGTTTCCTCTTCTAGTGGCCTTGCTTTCCATATGAAAAACCTAATGCTTCTTTTTCCTTACCCTGTAGGTTCCGGGTGTAGTGGAAGTGTGCGATGGATGGTGCCCAACTTTGCTTTTTTGCATGATAGATAACTAATCCAAGATCAATATTATGTTTAATCATCATGATAAATAGAATTGAATCAAATATAGACAACATTAATAATGTCATAACTAAGAGAGAGGAGATAAACACATATTGTTTATAATTAATTTAATTAGATAAAGAATTACCTCTAAGGAATTATTTCTTCATTGATGAATCTGGAGACATATCTATGGTGCACTGTCATTGTTTTATAGAAACTAAGTGTATATTTCCTCTAGTGGTGATCCACATGTGTTCTAGGAATCTTCAGATGTCACTGAAGGATTCCTTAAGTGCTAGTTTGTAAGATCCTTGTGCTTGAGTCGTCTACCTTGATCGCCTCGAGAATCGCTTCCAAAGCGTTCTCCTTGATCTGGTGAAGGAGGATTGCTCACCATTCTTGGGAGTATTCTTGGCAAAGAGATGTTTCTAGGCTTGAGAGGATACTCCAAGATTCATTGTGCAGAATTGAATTAAATCTTAAGAAAATAACATAATTGGATATTTATATTTCTAGGGTTAGAATAAAATATTGGTACAATGGGACAGATCTCAATAATCTGAATGTTCCAGGAAGTCGGCAAGAGGATCCCTCCTCTAGTGATGACCCCCCTGGTTCTCCTGGTAACATGCAAAAATCACCACAACGAGGTAACTCAGTTAAATTTCCGCATGATTTTTCTGATAATAGTAATATTACTGACTGTGTGAACTCTAATATGACTGTTAAGATCACAAACTCTATTTATGACATACACATCAAGGATAACAACAAAAATGTACTTACTGAAACTCTCATTGATGTTAATGACTCTACTGCTAAAACTCTTATCACTGTCCCTGAAAAATATAGTATGATTGATCAGGTTGTAAATCCTATTTCAAGCATGCAGATTGGCACAAATATCAACACTACTTCTATGGTTTTAAACTCTGATTTGCATGATCCTGATTATGCTGATAATAGTATTATTACTACCTATGTGAATTCTAATATGTCTTCCATAATCACAAACTCTGTTGCTGACATGCACATCAATGAGAACCACAACAATGTCCCTACTGAAAATCTCACTGATGTTAATGATTCTGCTACTAAAACTCTTACCACTGTCCATGGAAAATCTAATATGATTGAACAGGCTGTAAATCATGTTTCAAGCATGAAGATTGGTAAAAATGTCAACTCTTCTTCTATTGTATTAAGCTCTGATTTGCATACTCCTGACTCCCTTTCTTCTGATAAATCTAAGCCCTCCCCTAAACACAAATCTGCTCTGGACTCTACTGGAGCTCTAAAACCTCATGCTGATCCTGCTGGAAAATCAGATCCAGAACACTCTCAGATTTGTTCTTCTCAACCTGTAACTCATGCTGCTACTGTTTCGGTTCATTTGACTGAGCCTTCTAAGATTAACTCCTCAATTTCCAATATCAAATCAACTGAGAACAAATCAGAATCTACTTCCCCCCCTCTTATTAGAAGATCTAAGAGGAAGAAGAATTCTGAGAAGTCCAAAAAAGGGGCTCTAACCCAAAACATAGGTAACAATGAATCTCCTATTTTGGAACTGCCAAGGAATTGCCAACAATGACACCTCCATGACACTTAGGAGGCTTTTAAACACTCATAAACCTCAGCTATTTTCCATCTCTAAACCCAAGGTCAACTTCAATTCTAATTTTATGAGACTTGGATCTCTTCATTACAACTTTTTAGGATCCTGCAAAAATGGTCCTTCGACGGACTCTATGTGGATATTCTATCACTCCTCCCTTCAAAACATCAATGTTTTAAAAACTGCTGATCAACATTTCACTTGTGATTTTATCTGGAATGATCAGCACATCTATTGTATGATGGTCTATGCAAATAATAGGTATCAACAAAGAAGAAATCTTTGGCAAGACCTTCTTGACATGGCTAACACAATTCAAGATCCGTGGGTGATTATTGGTGACTTCAATTCTATTATTAGTCCCACTGAAAAAATTGGACCCTCTCATCTCTCTATATCCACAAGAGAATTTAGATCTGCTATTGATGACTGCAATCTCTCTGAAGTTAACCTTACTGAGGCGAAATACACTTGGTATAGAAGGCATTATAACAAAACTGTTGCCAGTAAGCTTGACAAGGCCTTTGTTAAAATGAAGGCCCTGGACATCTGGGATAATGTCTCTTGTATAACGCTTCCCAAACTTAACTCTGACCATCATCCCATATTACTCAGCTCCCTTTCTAATGAACGTATAACTCCCCTTCCTTTTAAATTCAATAATGCTTGGTCTCTAGACCTTGACTGTGTCAACTTGATTAATAACACTTGGAATTATATGAGCCATCTTCATGACTCTTTTGCCTGTATCTTCAAAATGAAAATTTTAAAACAAGCTCTCAAAGGTTGGTGTAAAACCAAGACCTTACAATTGGATTCTGACATCACCTCTCTTGAAGACGAACTCAATCAAATCCAAACTCGTAGTTCCAACTCTGATTTTACCCTTGACCCTCAACTGGAGGTCAATACAGCTCTTAAGCTTAACACCTTACTCACCTTTAAAGATAAAATCTGGAAACAAATGTTTAAGACCAAATGGCTGGCTGATGGAGATAGAAATACTAAGTTCAATAACTCTCTTCAAAGAACCAGAAAAGCCAATCGTCCACTCACTAAACTTATTCACAATGATTTGATCATTGACTCTGAAGAGGCCATCTTGGATCATGTTGTCTCATACTTTAATGACATTTTCAATGGCCCCGAGAGAAACATTGATCTCGATCCTAATATTATTCCCTTAATGGTGGATGAGAAAGACAATGACTCTCTCTTAGCTATTCCTTTAGAGCATGAAATTAAAGACAATGTCTTTAGTTTAAAACTTGATAGTGCTCCTGGACCGGATGGATTTAACAATGGTTTCTATCAAAATCACTAGGACACTCTTCGTTCAGATGTTTGTAATATGATTAGGTCTTTTTTCACTCACGGATCCCTCCCTTAGGGTATCAATGCTCAATTCCTCACCTTAATTCCCAAGGTTGAAAATGCTTCTGAAATTCATCATTTTAGACCAATTGCTCTTATCAATACCCTATACAAGATCATTACTAAAATCATTGCCAATATATTGGCTCCGATTTTCAACAAAATTGTTTCATGGAATCAGTTTGGCTTCATCAAAAACAGATCCATCCAAGACTGCATTTATCTTGCCTCAGAATGTACCAACATCCTAAATAAAAATAATAGAGGGGGTTGTGTGGCCATCAAGCTTGATATTAAAAAATCCTTTGATACCATTGATTGGGGTTTTATATTTAGAGTCATGAAAAATTTTGGTTTTCATGAGACTTTTATCAAGAGAATAAAGACCTTATTTCAATCTGCTATCATTTCCATATTAATAAATGGCACCCCTCGTGGTTTTTTCAAATGTTCTAAAGGTGTTAGACAGGGCGATCCTCTTTCGGCCATTCTATTTGTTATTGTGGAAGACTACTTTAGTAGACTCATTCATAATCTGGTTGATCAAAATAAACTTAAACCCATTCAAGCCGCTAGAAACCTTATTGTCCCCACTCACCTCCTCTATGCTGATGATATTATTTTGTTTCTAAAGGGAGATCAAAGAAATATTCAATGTCTTAAACAAACTATCTCTCATTATGAGAACATTTCTGGACAAACTATTTCCTGGAACAAATCTCATATTTTCTTTGGAAAAAATTTCCCTGTTAGAAGGAAATCCATTATCACTATTAACCTTGGAATTAAAGAAGGTTTTTTTCCCTTCATGTACTTGGGCGTCCCGATTTTCTGGGGACGTCCTAAATCATCTTATTTCTCTAATATCACTGATCAAATCATTAATCAACTCTCTACTTGGAAGGGGAAATCCCTTTCCATGGCTGGTAGAATTTGTCTTGTCAAATCTACCATTGTCTCTAAGTTGATCTACTCACTCATGATTTATAAATGGCCCATAGGAACTTTCAAGAAAATCAATACCTTTATAAAAAATTTCATCTGGACGGGAAATATCTTTGAAAGGAAACTTGTCACCATCCCATGGAAGACCTGTTGTAAACCTCTTGATAATGGAGGCATTGGCATCAAAATTTTAAATTTGTTCAATGATTCCCTGCAAGAGATATTCACTTGGCGTCTTATTAATAGTAACTCCAAAGCCTCTGAATTTTTAAAACATAGATTCTTAAATAAACTTTTAAAAGGAAATCTTAATTTTATCAACTCCTCAATATGTCCCTCTATTAGAATTTCTTATCAGAAGATTATGGCTAACTCTAGATGGATGGTCAGCGCTGACTCCAACATTAATTTCTGGTGTGACGACTGGATAGGTAATCCTTTAATTTCTATTATGACTCCTAATAACACTCCTATAAACACCACCCACACAATTAAAGATGTTATGCAACTTTATAGGCATGATCTCCCCAATGGAATTGATCAAATCATTGAAAATTATACCTTCTCCATTTCTGGGGACTTCCTTGTTTGGGAACCTGCTCCCAATGGCATACTTGACTCAAAAAACTTCTACATGCACAACTTCTCTGACAATGAACCTAATTATAAATGGGTGAGTACCTTAAATAAGACTTGGATAAAACCCTCCAGGTTCACCCTTATTTGGCGTATTGCTCACAATATATTTCCCACTGAAAATCGTCTTCAAGCCTTTGGCATTCAACTTTGCTCAAAATGTCATTTATGTAATCAGCACAGAGAATATTCTGATCATCTTTTCTTGTCTTGTGCTACGGCCACAGCTTTATGGAACTACATTTTTGAGCTTTTTAATTGTTCATGGTCCTTATCTGACCCGATTTGTTTACTTTTGAAGAAATGTACTAAATACGAAGCCTCTCAGCAAGTCAAAAAAAATTTCTTGCAGCTGTGGATGAACTCCTATATGAAATCTGGTATGTAAGAAACGATCTTATCCATAATAATCACTCTTTCAGTCTCAATGCAGGAAAAGCTCGAATTCTCATTGCGATACATGAAGCTGCATCAATTCAAAAAGATTGTTGCAGCAATCATATTGGAGACTTTGAGATCCTCAGATGTATCCATGTCCCGGGTATTTTCCCGAAGATCAAGAAACCCTTTGAAGTATTCTGGAAACCTCTGATGCTGGGTTGGATTAAAGTGAATGTCGACGACGCCTCAAAAGGAAATCCTGGACCTGCCAGTTGTGGGTCCATTTTCATAGATTGTGATAACCATTGCCGTGGTTTCTTTTACGGTGGGTGTGAGATTGCCTCTTCCATTGAAGCGGAGATTCTTGGAGTCATACATGCTGTTGATTTTGTGCTGCAAAGAGGTTGGCGTAAACTGTGGATTGAAAGTGATTCTACCACCATTGTTCTAGCCATTTGGAACAGAGTTATTCAACTCGCCTGGCCGCTTACTACGCGTTGGATGAACTGCTTGAATTCACTTCAGGAGATCGACTACATTGCTACACATGTCTTCCGTGAAGCAAATGATGTTGCTGATGCCCTTGCCAACAAAGGTGTCCACCAGAACATGACTTGGATGGATGCGCTGCCATCTGATTTTCTTCACCTCTTTGAAAGAGATTGTAAAAAAATCTCATCCTTTCGTCTCATGTAAACTTTTGTTTCTTTAATTAATAAATGGTGTTTCAGACTTTTAAAAAAAAATATTGGTACAAGTTCCCTTATTATTTATTTAATACTATAAAAAAACCCATGTAAACTAATAATAGTAATATTATTATTTCTCAACATGTAATGAACTTGCGAATTATAATTAAATATTATTTAATTAAATAATATTCAATATTATCATTTATTACTGGACCATTAAACCCGTTCCTCCATTCCTTCACAATAATTATCAGGCCTTGAATAATGTCTATTTATTTATTAAATAAATATCACTACATTATTCTACAATAAATAAATAAATATTATACTCATTAAATAACAATTAAATATTTATTAAATATTTCTCTCACAATATATTCTCTTGAATAACTAGTGACGGAATAAATGCGCTCAAGAATACATGAATAATTATTAAACCACGTACATGAATAATATTAATTCAACATTTTAAATAATAAATAATAATATATTATGCAACTGAGATTCTAGATACACTTAGTGTGTGACCGTCTAGGCCTCTTTCTTAGTGGAATTAAGCGAAGCAGTCTAAATTCCAAGGTTAGCATCTAACAACATGCCAAGTCACCCATAGAGAAAGAAGTTAATTTCACAACTACATTTCACCTCATATGAATGCTTACTATGTAGTAAAATCCCTTTATCATAATATCTCAAATCGAGTGGTTTTCATGCCAGTTCCATCAACCTATATTTTCGATATCTCTTTCTTTGACTTTCTAGAAATAGAACTTGCCTATAGATCACCATAGTCATGGATTTATTTAGGCTATATCATTTCTATCAAAGGGACTGAGATATAAACTTACATTAAATAATAGAAGGGGAAATACTTTCTTTCATTATTCATTAATGCAATATTACTCATGATGCACACAACATATCCTACCTCACTCGCAAACATTTGTCGTCATGATTTTCATCAATAAATATAATTGTGTAACTCATAATACTCATTAATAATAATCGTAAATTCTAAGGACCAATAAACATGTTCGTAGATAGGAAAATTCAATGACACATAGAAATGCGGATTTCCTACTGGTGGATCTTGTTCTCATAATATCCATATTGGATATTACTAAGGGCTTACACCATGAGAAGGTGTCTCAAGGTCCTATGAGTCTCCGCCCCTGATAGTCGGTATCATTTTCATCCCTCAAATGATATTGTCTGGCTATAGAACATATATATTCTAGAATAGTGATGTATCACTTCTAGGGTCTCATCATAGCGGGTAACTGCTATGAACTTCTAGTGCGACAGCTACTCTTAGGACATTATCACATACTATATTATGCAGAAGAAAAACCATGATGTGATAAGGAGTTTATTAATATTCAAAACCATTAATACTAGTTTATCATAAAGTAAAAATAAGTTGGTTCTAGGGAACTAACTCTAACAAACTCCCACTTTCACTAGAGCCAACTACTAACAACCTTCAGTCCACTAGCTCTCACATGATACTCATGCTTCTACTGAGATAGGACTTTAATCAATGGGTTTGCCACGTTCTCTTATATGGGTACTCTTCTTACTAAAAATTTAAGAGGTGATACTTCTAGGGTATATGTTTTGTCTGTTGGTGTGTCCTTGGATCTTTTTCAAGAGCCACCACTATAGTATTATCACAATACAATGTGATAGGGTCATTACATTTAAGTACCACATAAAGCTCTTGGACAAAGTTCTAAATCCAAATGGCTTCTTGGAAACATTAGAAGATACTATATACTCAGACTCCACTGTAGAATCTGTGACAACTAATTGATTTGAACTATTCCATCTCATAGCTCCTCCATTGAGACAAAAAATATATCCTAGTTTCAACTCCAGATCATTCTGATCTGTCTAAAAACCAACATCAGTATAACCCCTGATAACTATCTCCTCGTCTCCTCCATACACAAGGAACATATACTTAGTTTTTCTCATATACTTAAGTATATCCTTAATAGTGGTCCAATTTTTTTCTCTTATATCTTCTTAATATCTTACTACCATGCTCAAAGCATAGGAAACATCAAGTCTAGTACATAACATGGCATACATGATTGATCCTATCACTAAAGTGTATGGGATATTACTCATTATATATTTCTCTTGTTGTTTCTATGGACAAATTTTCTTAGAAATATGTAAACCATGTGACACTGGAACCAATTCCCTTTTGGATCATTCAATACTAAATCTATTTAGCATCTGGTCAATATATGTACTTTTATTTAGTCCAAGTAACCTCTTGGATCTATCATGAATGATATTGATCCCTATAATATAGGTTATTTCACCTAAGTCCTTTATAGAGAAATACTTGTTTAACTAGTCCTTAACTAATTGTAATATCGGTATGTCATTTCCAATGAGTAATATGTTATCAACATATACTAATAGTATAATGAACGCATTCCCATTAAACATTTTGTAAACACATAACTCACATTTGTTCTTAATGAAACCAAATTCTTTTATTACTTCATCGAATCAAATGTTCCATGACCTCAATGATTGCTTCAATCCATAAATATATATCTACAACTTTCAAATCCTTTTGGCATCACCTAGAGTCACAAACCATTCTAGTTTTTTCATATAGACTTCTTCCTAAAGGTTCTCGTTAAGGAATTCAGTTTTTACATCCATCTACCAAATCTCATAATAATGGTAATTTATTATAGAAAGTTTGATTATAATGGACTTAAACATGGAAATTGGTGAAAATGTTTCATCATAGTCAATTATTTGATGTTTTTTAAAAACTTTATCCATTATCCTTACTTTATAGGTAATTTACCTTCCATGTCCAGTTTCCTCTTGAATACCCATTTCTATCGAATAGTATTTACATCAACTGGCACATCGACCATAACCAAAGAATATTTCCAATACATGGAATCTATATCAAAATTCATGGATTCTTTCCATCTTGAAGCATTTGAGCTCTCTACTACCTCCTTGTAGAATATAGGTTCATCATTGTAAACCTATAATGAATCACCATCTTTAGTGAATATAAAATAATATCTCTCTAGTTCTCTTACCTATATTACACTTCTATATAGTACTTGTGTTTCAGGAACTACTTATTCCATGGGGACTTGTGGAATATGTTCCTATACCAACTCTTGTGTATCTTAAGCATCAACTTCATCGAAGTCAATTTTTCTCCCACTATCCTTTTTAAGGATGTGATCCCTCTTAAAAAATATGACATGTCTAGCGACAATCACTTTCTTATATGAGGGGTTGTATAGTTAGTATCCCTTTGTTTCCTTGGGATACCCTATGAAGATACACTTTATAACCTAGGATGCTAGTTTGTTGCCTGATAAGTCCTTAAAAATTTCCTCACAACCTCGTACATATGTATTCAAAAAAATGGGTTTCTTTACACTCCATAACTCAAAGAGAATTCAATTTTATGCTTTAGTTCGTACTCAGTTTAATGTGTATGTTGAGGTTTTTAATGAAAATCTCCAAAAAGATAATGGAAGATATGCATGACTCATCATCAACCTTACCATGTCTAATAATGCACGGTTCCTCCTTTCACTAACATCATTCTACTATGGTGTATAAGGTGGAGTGAGTTGATATATAATCTCAAACTCTTGTAAAAATTCGATGAACTCTTGGTTAAGATATTCACCACCTCAATATAATTGAAGCTTCTTTATCTTCTTACCAAGATTATTCTCTATTTCAATCTTAAATTCCTTGAATTTCTAAAAGGAATCAGACTTATACCTCATTAAGTAGATATATCCATATCTACTCAAGTCATTAGTAAAAGTTATGAAGTAATAATATCCACCTCTAGCTTCTACTATAAATGGTCCACACACATCAGTGTGTACCAATCCTAGAAGTTTTGTGGACCTTTCACCATGTTCACCGAATGGTGGTTTAGTTATTTTTTCTTTTAAACAAGTGTGACATATTTCAAGTGGTTTTAGATTAGAAGAGTCTAAATAACCATATTGATAGATATTTGTCAAACACTTCTTGTTTACATGACCAGGATAGTGATGCCATAATTGGGTGTTATATGAGTAGTGTGAAAATTATTTGTTATCAATTACTAACACTTGGATTTCATAATATAATACATAAATACCATTATTTAAATGTGTAATACCATAACATATGTTTTCCTTATAAAATAAACAACTTTTATTTCCAAATTTAAAAATAAAACCATTTGTATCTAAATATAACATAGAAATTATGTTCTTGGTAAATGTAGGTACATAATAACAATCTCTTAAAACCAAAATCATTCTCATTGGCAATGAAATGTGGTAGTTACCAATGGCTAGGGTAGCTAGCCTCACTCCATTGGCATCTCTCAGATCCACCTCTCTGTCAATATTTTGAAATCTACTTGGATCCCGCATTTGGATATAGATGTGATCACCATAAGCTATATCTAATATTCAATGTGTAGAAATAGAAATATTGCACTCTATAAAGAACGCACCTTTAGTTTTCCCTTGAATCTTGGTGCAGTTCCTTTTCTAGTGGCCTGACTTGCCACATGAAAAACATATCTCCTCTTTCCTTTCCCTACCTATGGATCTTATTCCTTTTGTTAGGATGGTGCTTGAGAGATTTAGATTGTTTAGAAGTCTTGGGACCCTTTACCTTATCCTTCCTCTTCTTATTCACCATAAGGACTACATGTTTTAAAATGGCCCATGTCATTATCCACTTGGTTAATCAAGGCCAAAACTTCTAAAAGTATCTTCTCATTATTTCTCATATTATAGTTAACAATAAAATTTTAGAAGGCCTTGGGTGGTGATGAAAGTATGAGATATGTACACAACTCATCTGGGAATTTAATCCCTTAGATGTTCAGGTGTTCAATGTAGATGATAAGATTGACTACATGAGGCCCAGCTACCATAGACTCTCCAAGCTTAGTTGTGAACAAATCATTATAGATCTTGTACCTCTCTCGTCTTTCCTTCTCTTGATAGAGACCCTGAAGGTGAGGCATCATGATATAAGCATCCATAACCTTATGTTGCTTTAAAATATCATTGGACATGTATGATAGCATGAAGAACTGAACATCTGTAGAATCATTCAGATATTTCTCATAGAGAGATAGTTCTTCATTACTTTCCTCATTTCTAGGTGAAACTAGTAAAGGTTCTTCTAGCACAAAAAATTTCCTTTCACAACAAAGGATGACATGTAGGCGCCTTTTCCACTCTTGTAAATTTTTACCAGTGAGAAGGTTTTCCTTCTCAATTATGGATCGTAATGATATGTTTGATGTCATTTTATTGTTGTTTCTAAAAAATAAGATAATCATAATTTTAGTAATTTATCTGATAAAATTTAGACAAATAAATATATATATATATATATTTATTAGTCTCTCAGTATTTTATTGAAACCTAATATCCCTCACCATTGGATTCAAAATATCATATTTCTTAGACATTTAAGAAGCAAGGATCCATATTCCCCTTCTCATTACCCCAACTTTGGTTGGTCTAGAAACTCAAATGGTTTTAGGTAGGCATTCCAAATGAAAACTGCATTAACCCACAGTTCCTTGATCTTCTAAGTGGACCCCCCGATACTAAAATCGTTAATTTATATTTCCTCAACATTTGCCTCTCAGTTACACTAAGTCTTTCTTTGGAAGTCAACCCTTGATCTCAAAAAATTTAATTCAACCAAAAACCTCAAGTTAGAATTCCCTAATAATTGAAATCACCCCAACGTTGGTTGGACAAGCACTTTGAACTATGGTTCAATTATAACTGAAGTAATGGAAGGTTATACCGACTTAATATTTTATTAAGGGATTTTATCCTTTTATATATAAATTTATAGTATTTATTTTTATCACATTCTTGTTAATATTAAGTGGGATTAATTAAGTGATTAACCATGTCTTAGATAATATTTACGCATAATCCAGTTGATTTTAGTTCCATCTTTCATTCTTGTTAATTCATTAATTATGTGATTGTGATAATACATCCATAATGAAATAACCATGTAACTGATAGAAAAAGAAATAAAGGGTATTATCATGAGCTTATAATAATGTTTGGTTTATCTAGTGGTTTATAAGATAATCATTGACCTAGGGGAGAAACACCTTGAACCAATTTAGGTTCATGTTTACAGCTTTCCACCTATCCACTTTTGTATCTCTTTGGATTGGTTTTGCCTCGGATCCATACTCTAACCGCTTCCACTAGCTTGGGAGATCCATCCATTACATATTCCTTTTACTCACACACAAGTGAGGGGGAAAAGGGGTTTATATAAAAGAAATTGTGGCCATTAAGGCCCTATATAATAATGAAGAGATAAGGCCCGCAGTTCAAAAATTTAATTTAATAATAAATTAAATGAAACCAATCACAAACAAAAGGTATGGACTAGCTCATGACCATCCATTAGCATGCAACGAATTACGCATTTAATAAAAGTAGCATTCAATTCTTAATCCATCTTATTTAAGATAAATCGTGCTCAAATCGATTAATTATTATCTTTAATTAATCCATCCTTTTATCTTAATTCTTATCCGAATTTCCTTGATATTCTCATCCACTATAATTTTAAACAAATTAAATAAATTCATTTAAAATTAACTTGTACATAAATGTACCTTAGAGGCAACATGGTGAATACATGTCCAAATCTTCCTAACATGTATTATACTTGTTCATTCTTTGTGACATATATAATACACGACTTATCACGTACTTTCATGACATGCACTTCACAGATGATTACATGGATTACATGATTTTTCATCCATGTGTTATACTTAAATACACATAGAGGAAAAATTATTAATACGACTCATACATGATCTTTATATTTGAACATTATATAGATATTAATTAAACATTTGAATATTTATGTATATTAAAATATATCACATGGTGTGTTCTATCTTTACAACCACATGCAAGTACATGTCTTAAGGTTTATATTGTATAATAAATAAATTTTAAATCTTCATAACTAGTAAAAGTACACAGCGTGTAGATATGATCTACAAGGAATGTACACCCTTCACCGTCTATATGAGGTACATTCCTAGGGACTAGGTGTGTAAAACATACCTCAGGAAATTTGGAGTACATGGCATGTCCAATTTTCCACATGTCGTGTTGACTCTGTGTTACACGGTCACCAGTCAGGTAGGTTGTGTATGGAATACACAACCTGTATGTGACTCAAAGGGACTACACATCGTGTATCTGGGCTACACAACATGTACTCTAGCTGATTGTGTGTCAGTTTTTCTAGTTCAACATGCAGTGAAAGGATTAACTACACCATGTATCATCAATGCACACGATTTGAGTAATTACTGAATTAAATCCCGGTGCATTGACCATGAGTACATGGTGTGTAATTCTGAGTACACGGTGTGTAATTTCGAGTACATAGTTTGTACCCCTATATTATCCAACTAGATTCCTTGGATCCTCTGTATGAGTTCCTAGATTTTATTTTAATCATAAAATTAAACGTCTTGATTAGATCTATTCGAAGCATAGGAGGGAAAATAGATCTTCCAATTCAGATTAAAAGAATGATCAAACTTGAATTGAAAAACTAAATTACAAATGCGTAAATTCCCAATGATTTTTTTTAAATAATTATAAAAAATTATGTGTTTTCTCTTATATCACTTATAGTTTCTGGGCGCAGTGGAAGCGTGCGATGGGTGGTGCCTAACATTGCTTGTTTTCATGATCGATGATCAATCCAAGATTTATACAATGTTTAATCACTGTGATCAATGGAATTGAATCAAATATAGAAAACATTAATAATGTTGGAATTGAAAGAGAGGATATCAACACATATTGTTTATAATTAATTTAATTAGATAAATAATTAACTCTAAGGAATTATTTCTTCATTGATAAATCTGGTGATAGATCAGCAGTGCACCATCATTTCATTATAGAAACCAAGTGTATATTTTCTCTAGCGGTGATCCACATGTGTTCCAGGAATCTCCAAACATCATCGAAGGATTCTCCAGGTGCTAGCATAGAATATCCTTGCACTTGCATCATCCGCCTTGATCACCTTGAGAATCACTTCTAAAGCATTCTCCTTGATCCAGTGGAGGAGGATTTCTTGCCTTTCTTAGGAGTTTTCTTGGATAAGGGAGCTCTCTAGGCTTGAGAGGATCCTCCAAGATTTGTTGTGCACCACTGAATTAAGTCTTAAGAAAATAAAATAATTGGGTATTTATATTGATAGGATTAAAATAAAATAATTGCACAAGTACCCTTATTATTTATTTAATCCAAGAAAAAAGTCACGTCAAATAATAATAGTAATATTATTATTTATCGACATGCACTGAACTTATGAATTATAATTAAATATTATTTTATATTATCATTTCTCATCGGACCATTAAACTCGGTCATCCATTCCACCAAAATATTTATCGAGACTTAAATAATGTCTATTTATTTATTAAAAAAATATCACTACATTATTAGCCAATAAATAAATAAATATTATATTCACTAAATAGAAAATAAATATTGATTAAATATTCCACTCACAATATATTCTCTCAAATAACTAGAGATGGAATAAATGTGATCAAGCATATATGAATAATTATTCAACTATGTACAGAAATAATATTTTTTCAACCTATTAAATAATAATTGATAATATATTATTTAACTAAGATTCTAGATACACTTAGTGTGTGACCCATTAGGCCTCTTTCTTAGTGGGATTTGGTGAAGTAGCCTAAAGTCCAAGGTTAGTGTCTAGAAACATTCCAAGGCACCCAAAGAGAAATAATTTAATGTCACAATGACATGTCACCTTATACGAATTCTTACTATGTAATATAATCCCTTTATCACAATATTTCAAATTGAGTAGGTTTTATGCTAATGCCATTAACCTATATGCTCGATATCTCTTTATTTGACTTTTCAGAAATAGAAATTTCCTATAGATAACCATGGCCATGGATTTATTTAGGCTATATCATTTCCATCAAAGGGCCTGAGATATAAAATTCTATTAAAGAACAGAAGAGAAAAAATCCTTTCTCGGATTATTTATTAATGAAATATTACTCATGACACATCCAACATATCCTACCTCACCATGAACATCCATCTTCACGTTTTTCATCAATACATCCAAGTACACAACTCATAATACCCATTAATAATAATCTAAAAGTCTAAGTACCAATATATATGTCCACATATAAGAACATCCAATGACACTGTCATAACCCCCTCCCTTCAAAGATACCCCTTCTGGGCTGGAAATGAAGGGAGATAATGACCCTCGAGACCCACCTCCAGTAGGCCTCGGTTTAACGACCAACACTAAGGGTCCAAAGATCTCACAATATGGGAGACATTACCCTTTATAAGGAAACAAGATCGGGTGATAGGATATATCAACCAAAACAACTCCAAGACATATTATAAAATAAATCCAAACCATCCCACAATGCATGTATAAATCAAAACATATATATATAAATTTCTCAAAATAAAATCCCAAAAGAAATAAAATCTAAGACAACAACACAACAACAACTCCAAAGGTCCGAACTAGGAATGTCCAGCATGGTCCGAACTAGGAATTTTCTATGGGAAGGTCTCATTCTCATAATATCCATACTAGATATTAGCAAGGGCATACACCATAAGAAGGTTCCTCAATGTCATATAAGTCTCCACCCCTGATAGCTTGTATCATTTGTGTCCCTAAAATGATATTGTCCGACTATAAAACATATATATTCAAGAATAGTGTTGTATCACTTCCAGGTTCTCATTATAGTAGGGAATTGTTATGACCTTTTAGTGAGACAGTTACTCTTAGGACATTATCACATACTATGTTACATAGAAGAACAAACATGATGTGATAAGAAGTTTATTAATATTCAAAACAATGAATACAAGTTTATCATAAAGTGAAAATAAATTCATTATAGGGCACCAAATCCAACATAACCAGCCTCTAGATCTTCCTCTTCTTGTAAGGATGGTGCTCGAGAGATTTAGACTTATTATGAGTCTTGGGACCCTTTTCCCTATTTTTCCTTTTCTTGTTCAGTATAAGGACTATGGGTTTTTCACACCCCATTTCCTTGTTCACTTGGAAAATAAAAAGTAATCAGTTTTGAAAGACTCTTATCATTATTTCTCATGTTATAATTAACAATAAAATTAGATAAATACTTGGGTGGTGAGAAAAGTAAGAGATATATGCATAACTCATCTAGAAATTTAATCCCTAATATGTCTAAGTCCTCAATGTAGCCAATAAGATTTATTACATGAGGCCTAGTTGGCATCAAATATCTAATATTAGTTATAAACAATGCATTGGAGATATTTTATCTCTCTTTTCTCACCTTCTCTTTATAGAGATCCTAAAGGTGAGACATATTGCTACACTCATCCATGTCCTCATGTTGATCTAGAAGCTCATTATTCATAGATAATAACATGAAACATTTAACATGAGTAGAATCCTTAAAATGTTTCTCATGGAGATAAACCTCTTCCTCACTAGCCTCTTTATTAGGCACTTCAGGAATAGGTTCTTCCAGCACATACAATTTCCTTTCATGGCATAGGATAACATGTAAGTGCCTTTGCCACTATTGGAAATTTGTGTCACTAAGAAGGTAATCCTACCCAATTATGGATCATAGTTCTATGTTTGAAGTCATGTTTTATTTTTGTTTCTACAAATAAGATGAGAAGAGTTTTAGTACTTTATTAGGTAAATTTTAGAAAATAAATAAATATTATATTTATTAATCTTATACTATTTTATTGAAACCCAATATCCCACACCATTAGCTTCTAAATATCCTATTTATTGGACAATTTTTTGGAAAGTATCCATATCCTCCTTTTCATCACCTTGACTTTAGTCGGTCAAGTAATTTGAAGGGTTTTAGGTGGGTATTTCAAATTCCAACTCTATTTACTCATAGTTCTTTAATCTATTGAGTGGACTCCCCAATCCAGAAATCCTTAAATTGGATTTCCTCAACCTTTTCCTCATAGTTACACCAAGTACTACTTTGGAAGTCAACCCTTAATGTGAACTAAGTTAAGTCAACCCAAAAAATCAAGTTATAATTCCCTGATAATTGAAATCACACCAATTTTGGTTGGTCAAGCACTTTGAACTATGGTTCAATTTTAACTAAAGTAGTGAAAGGCTATACCAACATAATATATATAATTGATGGATTTTATATTTATCCATAAATTTTTAATTATTATCTTTATTACATGCATGTTAATATTAAGTGGATTTAGTCAAGTAGTTAATCATGTCTTAGATAATATTTAAGCATAAGAAATCTTATTTTAGTTATATCTTGTATGATTACTAATTCATTAATTCATGTGATCATGAAAAAACATCCATAATGAAATAACCATGAAATTTGATAGAAATAAAATAATAAAGTGGTATAATCATGAGCTTTTACTAATGGTTAGTTTTTCTAGCGGATGATAAACTAACAGTTGGAAAAGGGGAAAACATCTTGAACCATTTATGGTTTGTGTTATAGATTTCCACCTATCCACCTATTTATCTCTCTTAGATTGGTTTCACCTAGGCTTGAAACTTGAACCACATCAACTATCTTGGGATCTCCATCCATTACATATGATTTTACTCACTTGTAGGTGAAGGGAACCAAGGGATTGGTTAAGGGGTTTATATAAGAGAAACCATGGACACATAGGCCCTTACATAATTAGAGGAGGAATTAAGTGCATGATAAAATTTTAATTTAATAATAAATTAAAAGGAACCAATCACATACAAAGTTCTGATTTATGCTCATGATCATCTATATACATGCAATGAATTACTCATTTAATAAAATTAGCATTTTATTCTAATAATTCTTATTTAAAATAAATCATGCTAGAATAAATTAATTATCTTATTTGATTAATCAATTCCTTTATCTTAATTATTATCCAAATTTTCTTGATATTATCATCCATAATAATTTTAAAAAAATTAAATAAATTTATTTAAAATTAACTATGTATAAAAATGCACCTTGGAGGCAACACGAGGAGTACCCATCTGAACTACCCATGCAACATGTATTATATTTATATATTGTTTACTCATACAAAATATAATATACATGACTTATCATGTAATGTCACGGAATGTACTATCAAATTAATGAACACATGGAACACATGGTATTTATGTAGAATGTAATATTTTGATGTGTGTAGAGTAATAACTATATTATGACTTATACGCAATATGTAGTTCTAAAAATTACACAAAAAATTAATTAGACATTTAATATATATAAAACCAATCACATGGAATGTACTATCAACTTAATTACCACATGAAAAACATGTTGACAAGGTTTGAACCATATAATAAATGAATTTTCAATTCTTCATAATTTAGTAAAAATACACAGTGTGTACATTCCAGCCACACGTTATGTATTATTCTCACTATCTATCCATGGAACACACCTAGGGACTTAGTGTGTAATCATTCCAAGGAAAATATTGGAATACACAACATGTATATGGGTTACATGGTGTGTGATCTTCGAGTTACATGGTCACTAGTGTAACGAACCTTCTTTTCACAAAGGTATGGATCATTTTTTTCTAATACATTTCCTTCTTTTAATCTTGGTAAAAATGAAATATGACCTAATGAAGGTATCAAGATTGTTTGTGGATTTTTCTTAGCCTAGAGTTTGGGGAAATGGGTAAAAAGGGTAGGTCACACAGTTACCACATGGATAGTACTAATCGTGTGGGGTAACTATGTGAGGCACTTTTTGAGTAGTGGGAGTCACATGATTTGTCTTTAACCATGTGACCCAAGGAACATGACCATATGGGCCATCTGTAGTTTTTTTTATAGTCTTTTTTCATGGTTTGTGCATGATTATGGAAATAGTGCGCCTTAACCATGCGGGATTTCTATTTGGACAATGGAATTAGCACGGTTTGCACGCGGTTTGGCCAAACTGTGTGGCCAAACCGTAAACCCCTATTTTTGAGGGTGAAATATCCAAAATTACCTTAATGAACATTAAAACCAAATTTTATTTCTTCCTCCTTCCATTCTAGAGGACGGCTCCTCCCTTCTCTCTCATGGGTTCCTCCTCAATCCTATTCTATGAATATTTATATCTCATAGATTCAGACTCCAAATCAAGTTCAATCAAAAGTGTAGGATATTTATTGGTAAGATATCTATTCCCATTGCTTCCTATATAAGTTTATCTTCAGATATATTGTTCTATTTTGGTGTGAGCTCATTCTCCATGTTTTCAGGGTGTTAGACAGTTTCTTGGATTTATTTAATTCTACTTCGATTTAATGGTCTCCATCAGATGAGGAGTAATAAACGACCCTAAGGTAGGTGTTATAGTTTTTTTCCTTGAAAAGAGAGTTATTTTCATATTCACATTGGTGTACCACACACCGACCTTTGTCGTGTGTTTCCCTAAGATGAGTTATTTTATTCTAAATTGATATATGTGCCTCCTTGTTAGGTGATTTGAGCATATAGACCTAAATTATGGACACCCCTTGGGTGTACCGGCTAGAAATAACCTTTATAATCAATTGATTAAATGAATGTAACACTTCCTAAGTTTTTGAATTGGTTTGAAATTGGAATTGTCCTTTGTTTTACAAATTTTTATTTAACCAAAGCATCTTCTATATTCTTGTCTTCACTTATAAATGTAATTTCCCCTTATAGGTAATTTACCAATTGATAATAGTACCTCCTAAGTTCTTTGTTGAACCTTGTAATTTAATTTCCATGCCTTGATTAATTAAATAGAATGTATTAAACTAAATGGATTGTTTCATGATGGGTTGCCTTTCTTAATGAATTAAATAGACTAAATTATTAAGTATTAATGGGTGGAAAGTCCATGTCAATCATTTCATACTTGTTTATATGGATTATATGAAATGTAATGCTCTTTGTTATATTAGGTATTAATGAGTATAAAGCATGAGAGGTGATACCTCGTGGCTATTATTATTATTATGATGCCAATGATATTGGCTGTGGAATGATGGTTAAGGGGATTATTGAGCATGATGATTCACTATCCCTCACATCGGGTGTTGAGCATGATGTATCACACCATTGATACTATTTGTATGGTGGGAATGATAAACCATGTCCCTTGATTCGAGGGTTGACATGATGACTCACCCACCATCTTGATTGACGAGCATGACGTCTCGTACATTACATGACATGCATGATAGATCCTATCACAGAAACGTATGAGATCTTACGCATTACCTATTTTTTCTCATGTTTGAGGAAACATTTTCCTAGAAATATTTATACCATGTGACACTGAAACCAATCCTTTCTTGGATTTTTTCATACTGAACCTCTTCATTATCTGGTCAATATATGTACCTTGTCTTAGTTTGAGCAGCCTCCTAAGATCTATCACGCATGATATTGATCCCTAAAATATAGACTGCTTCACCTAAGTCCTTCATAGAGAGACACTTTCTCAACCATGCCTTAACAACCTCCTATAAGACTGGTATATTATTTCCAATTAATAATATGTCATCAATATATACTACTATGAAAACAATTGTACTACCACTAAACCACTTGTAAACACATGAACACATTCATTTTTAATTAAACAAAATCTTTTATGACTTAATTTAATCGAATGTTCAATGACCTAGATGTTTTCTTTAATTCATAAATGGAAATCTATAACTTGCATACCTTTTTGGCATTTTCTAGAGTCATAAACCCTTTTTCTTTTGTCGTCCTATTTAAGGTTCCCATTAAGGAAAACGGTTTTGACATTCATTTTTCAAATCTCATAGTCATGGTAATCTATTATGAAAATCAAGATTCTGATGGATTTAAACATGGAAACTAAATAAAAGGTTTCCTCGTTGTCAATGCCTTGACGTTGTATAAACCCTTTAAATACTATACACACTTTATAGCTATTTACTTTACCTTCCATGTTCAGTTTTTTCTTAAATATCTATTTACACCCATCATGTTTTACATAAAATGACAGTTCGATTAGAATCCAAACTTGTTTTTGATACATGAAATCCATATCAGAATTCATGACTTCTTACCATATTATAGATTATGAGCTCTCTACTCCCTCCTTTCAAGGGATAGAATCATCATTGTCAACCAATAATGTGACACCATCATTAGTGACCTGAAAACCATCTCTCTCATTATCTTATCTCCCTTGTGATCCTATGCAGTAATCGTGTTTTAGGAACATATTTCACTAATACTTGTGGAATCAGTTCCTATACCAACTCTTGTGTATCCTGTGCATCAACTTCATTGAAGCCAATATTTCTCCCATTATCCTCCTTGAGGATGTTCTTCCTCTCAAGAAAAGCAGTCTTCCTTATAAAAATTACTTTTTTTCTGAAGGGTTGTATAGGTAGTATCCTATTATTTCTTTAGGATATCCTTTAAAGATACACTTCGAGCCTCAGGGTGTTAGTTTGTTTCTTGACCTTTCTTTAACAAAAACCTCACAACCCCATGAACAAACATGTGACAAAATGGGTCTCTTTCCACTCCATAACTCAAAGGGAATATCATTTGTCACTTTATTTGGTACTCGATTTAGTAAGTATTATTCTGTTTGTAATGAATATCCTCAAAAGGATGATGGAAGAATTGTATGACTCATCATCAACCTTATCATGTCTAATAAGGTATGGTTCCTCCTTTCACCATCATCATTCCACTGTGGCATATAAGGTGAAGTGAGTTGAGATAAAATCTCATACTCATAGAATGTCGATAAAGTTTTGGTTAAGATATTCACTAGCTTGATTTGATCGAAGGTTTTTATCTTGTTACCAAACTGATTCTCAAATTTATTCTTGGGCTCTTTAAACTTCTCAAAGGATTCATCCTTGTACCTCATTAAGTAGATATGACCATATCTACACAAGTCGTCGGTAAAAGTAATAAAGTATGAGGATCCACCTCTAGCCTCTACTTCAAAAAGGTCCACACATGTCAGTTTTTACCAAATATAGAAGCTTTTTGGTTCTTTCATATTGACCATCGAATGGTGGTTAGGTCATCTTTCTTTATAAACAAGTGTGATATCTTTCAAGTGGATTAAGATCAAAAGAGTCTAAGTGACCATCTTGATATAGTTTTTACGAACACTTCTCATTTACATGACCAAGATGGTGATAACATAACTGAGTGTTATATGAGTCATGCATATTTGTTTCGTTATCTATTGCCAATTTTGGTTTTCATAATTTAATAAATAGACCATTATTCCATTTTTTCATACCATAACATATGCTATCTTTATAAAAGTAGCAACTTTTATTTAAAAAGATGAAAACAAATCCATCCATATATAAACAAGAAACAAAAATAATATTCTTGATAACATTAGACACATAATAAAGGTTCTTTAAAACTAGAATCAATCCTTTCGTTAATGTGAGATGGTAGTATCCAATGGCTAGAGCACCCAACCTCACTCTATTTGTAGCCCATAAATCCACCTCATCCCTGGTAATCTTCTGAAACCTACTTGGTTTCTATATTTGAATAAAAATGTGAGCACCACATGTAGTATCAAAAGCCTAGCTTGTAGATATAGAAAGGTTACACGCGATAACAAATGAACATGAAGTTTCCCCTTGCTTCTTTGGCTGGGTGAAATTTCTCCTCCAATGACCATGTTTTCCACATGGAAATCACACAGCATCATGGTCTTTTCCTTGCCTTTGGATCTTCTTCTTCTTGGAGGGACGACACTCCAGAGCCTTAGACTTTGAATGAGTCTTCAACCCATTTTCTTTGTTCTTATTCTTATTATTAATCATAAGGACAGTGGGTTTTTCATGTCTCATTTCTTTATCAACTTGGATAATAATATTAAGAAGTTCTGAGAAACACTGACAGGGAACTATAAAAGTTCGGACTTTGGAGACAGTGGTACTATAGCTTCACAGACTTCTAGCCACTGGTCACTGTCACAACTTGTATTTGGGTTATCGTAACATTGTAGCTGTTAGAGTAGGGGGTGATCCTTCCACTTGGAAGGTTTATAAAAGAAGGAAGAATCCTATAGGTGGGTCTTAAGTGGTTTCTTAGATAGTCATGTTATAGGCTTTCGTGTTACTGTCTAACTGAATATAAGGGAATGGGGGGCCCACTTGGGTGTATTTTTTGAGTTCGGTTTTGTTTTTGTGGCTGTTTTCCTGGGTAGAAGAGTAGTAGGGGCCTCCCAAGTCTCTTTCTTTGTTTTATTTCTTCCATTCTTTCTATTATGTTAAGCTTGTAAGTTATATGATTCTGAAATACATGTAAGTGATGCATAGTTTCACTTAATTCTCCCTTGATTTTACTGCATTCCTGCTAAGATATTGTATCATTTTAGTCTGATCTTCCGGATTCAATTAAAAATCCATCTCGTACGCATCCTTGGTCTCCTTTGAGAAATGGAACACATCTCATCTTAGTGTTTGTTCTATTTTCATTTTTGTCTAAATGAAGGAATTATAGAAACTCAACTACAAACACATATGGAGGCTCTAGAACAGAGGTTGGAGAAAGATGAGTCCTCTCATGATCAGCGTCTAGATAAAATGGAGCTGTTAGTGTCAATCCTAGTATCTGCAGTTAGGGTCTTCTAGTAGGAGATTTCTGTTTTGAAGGAACTGCTATGATCTATGTCTAGTATTGTGTAGTAGTTAGAGAAGTTGTCGGTTCATAATGACATCATGTATTCTAGTCTGAATTTTCCAAATCGTGATCAACTATTACAAGTGCAGGGATATGAGGAATTGGCTGAAGGTATGCAAGGGACATGGTATTTAGTATATGAGGGTTCTTATCCGATGTTGGCAGTTCGGAGAGTGGAACTCCCTATTTTCAATAGACAGGATCCTCAAGGATGGATTAATAGAGTAGAATTATATTTTAAGATCAACCACACTCCCGAGCAGGCCAAGATTACTTTGGGTCAAGTTATCATGGAAGGGGTGGCCATACATTAGTTTACGGTGTTATAAGAGGTACATCCACAACAAACCTAGCATCAATTTAAATCGGAAATTATGGAACACTTTAGTGGATTAGAGGTCCAAAATATTTATGAGGAGTTACCTGCAATTAAACAGCAAGGATCAGTTCAAGAATATATTGAACGCTTTGAATTCATAGTATCTTTAATTCCTCTACAACTTTAGTCTCAATACATGGGATAGTTTCTTCATGGATTGCGGGAGGAGGTACAAAGCTGGGTATGTATCCATAATCTATAAAATTTCCTATAAGTAATGTGGGTGGCCCGATATGTGGAGATGGACCTTGGTAAGGGGATAAGTCCATAGTCTCATGTTCCATTTCCACGTTGGTCTGGTAGTAGGGATTGAATGTAGACGTCCAGGGGTTTTGTTTCCTATTAGACAAAACCTTCCACTCCACTAGAAAGAAGGAAAGGGGAGTTAACAATTATTCCTAATAGGTAGGTGTCTTGAATTGCTCTGAAAGTAGGGAAAGGAGTTATCCAACGGTCAAATCAGGAGTGGGAAGACTGCAGGAAGAGAGGATAGTTTTTTTGGTGTGGGAAACCTTATACCCCTATGCATAGGTGTTCTAACCCTAAAATTAGGGTGTTAATTTTGGGTTAATATGATGAAGGGATTGAATCTACATTTCCAAAAGAAGAGGAGAAAGTATTGGCTAAAACTGAGATGGAAGGCTATGAGGATGAATGTAAATTTGTTGACTTACAAGGTTGGGGAATTTTGTATAGTTCTAGGAAGTTTGTAGGAGACTCCACCATGTTGATGAAGGTGGAGGGCACTATTAAAGGGATTTCAATTTTGATTCTTCTTGATAGTGGTGCTTTGTACAATTTTATTAGTCATAAATTGGTTGGGATATTAGGATTTCAAACTGACAATGCTTTAAAAATGAAAGTGAAGCTTGGAGATGGGCATAAAACTGAAACTATGGGAGTATGTCAGTGTATCTCCTTGATTATTAGGGTATATAAGTGTGCCATTTCATCTCATTTTTTGGATATCAGGGGGATGGATTTGATTTTGGGAGTATCATGGTTGCATACATTGGGGGATGTGTGTATTAACTGGGAGACTATGGTGATGAATTTTGTGGTAGAAAAGCATAATTTTACTTTTATGGGAACCCAAAATTCTAATCAGGATATTTCCTCTATAGACCAGTGGGTTTGAGGACAGTATGGTAGCCAAACACTTTTTCAAATGACTGGTGGAAAAAATAGTAGTGGGGGTCACCAACTGACTGTACAGCAGGACTGTGAGTTATAGCAGATGCCTGGTTGCTATACTTTGGTCTTTGATGAACCAAAAGGTTTTCCAGTACAGTGGAAATGTGAACATGCAATCAACCTTTACTCGGGATAAGGGATGATTTCAGTTTGGTCGTATAGGTACCCCCATTTTTAAAAGGGTGATATAGAAATATAGGTTTGGGATATGTTAGATAATTGCATTGTATGACCAAGTTTTAGCACCAATTCAATTCTGGTATTGTTGGATAAAAAAAAGATGAGGCATGGCAACTGTGTGTTGACTACCATGCGTTAAATAAGGTGACTATACAGGATAAACCTCCCATTCTAGTGGTTGATGAGTTACTTGATGAATTGCATGCAGTAACTTTATTTTCCAAGTTGGATCTTCGAGATGGATATCATCAAATTTGTATGCTGGAAAGGGATGTGGAAAAACTTTTTTCTAACTCATAGCAGTCATTATGAGTATTTATTGATTTCATCCAGACTAATGAATTCTCCTACTTTTCAAGCAACTATGATTGAGTTGTTTCATTATTTACTTCGACATTATGTCCTGATTTTTTTTATGATATTCCTGTATATAGAAGGTATTGGTCATCACACATGCAGCATGTGTCACATGTGATACACTTGGGGCATATTATATCTGTTAGGGGTGTTTCTATGGATCCTAGAAAAGTACAAGCTATGATCGACTGGACAATTCCAAATATAGTGAAAGTAGTCTGGGGTTTCCTTGGTATTACTAGTTATTATCAGTAATGTATTCATGGTTATGGTAAGATATTTATCCCTCTTACAATTCTTACTCATAAGAATGGATTTATTTAGACAACTAAGGCCCTCCATGCCTTCAATCGTTTTAAACAGCTAATTCTTGAAGCTCCAGTTTTGGATTTACCCGACTTTTACAAATATTTTGAAATTGAGTGTGATACTTTAGGGGGGGAATAGGTGTTGTTCTTATACAGGAAAAATGACCTGTCACTTATTTCAGCACTGCATTGTCAGATCATCAATTGTCCAAATCAGTTTATGATAAGGAAATTATGGCTCTTTTCCTTTCCATTAAACATTAATATCCATACCTTTTAGGTTGTCCATTTTTTGTTTTTTTCAATCATAATAGTTTAAAGTATTTTTTACAGCAGTGTATTACAATTGTGTATCAACAATGCTAGATCGCAAAATTATTAGGCTATCATTTTGAAATCTGTTATAAACTAGGAAAACAAAACTCTGCATTGGATGCTTTGTCCAGATTAGACAAAGTAGAACTGTCCCTCAATCTCTTAGAGACTCATTAGTTTGGGAGGAAGGTCTAGATATCACTAATGGAGTTCCTTCTAATCCCTATTTGGAAAAAAAACAGTTCACTACAGGATGGACAACCATCTATCTCTGGTTTTTTCCTCCAACAAGGAGTGTTATATTATCATGGTCGCTTATTTATTCTATATTATTCTCCTTATATTCCCATTTTATTAGCAGAGTTTCATTCCTATCCTCAAGGGGGTCACAAAGGTTTTGTTTTTACTTACTGTAATTTGGATAGCAACTTGTATTAGGTTGGGATGAAACAAGTGGTACAGGAATATGTACAGCAGTGTGAAGTTTGCTAGTGGTTTAAATACTCTACTTTATCTCCTTCATGTTTACTTTATCCATTTGAAATTACTATAGAAATATGGTCTGATATATCCATTTATTTCATTTCTGGACTTCCAAAATCCAAGGGGTATGATGTAATGTTGGTGGGGGTTGACCGTTTGTCCAAATATGCTCACTTTTTTCTCCTTAAACATCCATATACAGCTTGGTTAGTTGCTGAATTATTTCTCTGAGAGGTCATCTGTATTCATGGAATTCTATCATCTATCATTAGTGACCACAACCCACTCTTTCTTAGTAATTTTTGGACAAAATTGTTTCAAATTTATGGTACTACTCTCAGAATTAGTTCTGCTTACCACCCACAAATAGATTGTCAAACGTAGGTATTTAACCATTGTCTGGATACTTATATATGGTGTTTTGTGGGGGATCAGCCTCACACATGGACTTTTTGGATTCCATAGGCCTAATGAAGCTATAATACTACCTAGAATAGCTCTATTAAAGCTACTCCATTTGAGATAGTTTATGGGTGAAAACCACCAACCATTCTTGGTTTGTTTCCCACTGAAATTCGAGTTCCTGTAGTTGCCTTAGCCTTGGGAGATCGGTATGAGACTCTTCACCAACTTCAGTAACATTTGGCTATCTCCTAGGATTATATAAAATTTGTTTCTGATAAAAATCGATGAAATGTTGTTTTCCAGGTTGGATATTGTGTTTACTTAAAGTTGTGTCCCCATCGACGACACACTATTGCTTCCCGTGTCCATCAGAAACTTGTGGCCCGATTTTATGGCTCGTTCACTATTTTAGAGCATATTATACTGGTTTCTTATTGAATGGATTTAACTGTAGCTACACGAGTGCATCCAATTATCCACGTCTCTCCACTAATGAAAGAAGTGGGTATGCATCAGGTCCACTCTTACCTTCTTCTTGGGTTGGACAGTGACACCGCTCCTTCTCTGGAGCCTTTGTTAGTGATATCTCACTGTTTATTTACAAAGGAAGGTGTGGTTCATCCCTAATAGTTGATTCAGTGGACTGGTGGAACTATGGATGATGCAACTTGATAGGATGAGTTTTCACTCCACAACCAATTTCCATATTTCAGTATTGGGGACAAGAATGATTTCCAAGGGGGTGCTAGTGTCAAAGTAGGGGGTGATCCTACCACCTGGAAGTCTATACCAGAAGGAAGAATCCTGCAGGTGGGTCTTAAGTGGTTTCTTATACAATCATATGGAAAGATATCACGTGACTATCTAACTGAATATAAGGGAACATGGGGTCCAATCGGGGGTAGTTTTTGAGTTCAGTTTTGTTTTGGTGGCTGTTAACTTAGGCGGGAGAGCTGGAGGGGCCTCCTGAGTCTCTTTTGGTGTTTTATTTATTCCAATATTTCTCTTTTGTTAAGCCTATAAGTTATCTAATTTTGAAATACATGGAAGTGATGCATAGTTTCACTTAATTATCCCTTGAGTTTGCTGAATTCCTGGTAAGAGATTGTATTAGTAACGATGTGGACTTACACCCACCATTCATTGTAGGAGTTAAAACTTTCTGTGTGGTTGGTGACACAGTACTTCAACTTATTTATTAATTAATTTTGGGCTCGGTTCTCTGTGTATGAAACTATAATATCTCCCTGTTGTATTTTTTCTCCCGAATCATAGTGAATTTCTTCCTCTTCATGGATGTAGATAATATTCCCAAACCACATAAATCGTTGTATTCGTGTTCTTATTTATTTTGTTACTGTCTTTTCTTATTCTACAAACCTATTCTGTCACCATGACTCCCAATGTTTATGCAATATTTTTTGGGTAGTGAGGACAGAATGAGATTCATGTGGCAGTTTATCAGGGATCTTAAAACTGAAGATGTCCAAACGCTCGATGTGGCCAGTCATCTTGACAACATGTGCCCCAAATGGTGTCGACTCTCCAAGCTTGCATGTGAATAGTGCATTAGAGATCGCATATCTCTTTGATCTCTCCTTCTCTTGATATAGAGATACCTCTTCCTCACTAGCCTCTTTGGCACGTGACTTAGGCAGTGGGTTTTCTGGTATGTATAATTTCTGGTTGTGGCGTAGTATAACACCCATGTGCTTATATCATTCTTGAAAATTTATACCGGTGAGAAGTTTATCCTTCTCAAGTATGAATCATAGTGATATTGTAGATGTTGTTTGATTTTTCATTTGTACATTTTAAGAGGAAATAATTATTACTTTTTTTATTACAAAAATAGATTAATGAATTTAAAATTAATTAAATTCTTATTAATCTCTCACTGTTTTTTGCAACCTAACAACCCTCACCATTAGTTTCAAAATATATTGTCGCTTAGATATTCTAGTGTCAATTATCTATATTCTCTTTTCATAACTCATACTTGGGTCTAAAAATCTATTTGAAGGTTTTTAGGTAGGTGTAACTTTCCAACTACATTAACTCGTGGTTCCTTGATTTGTTGATTGAACTTTGCAATCCTGAAATTCTATTTTAATATTTCTTCAACCATTGCCTCTTAGTTACACCAAGTGTTTCTTGGGTTTTCAACCCTTATATGTAAAATAAGTTAAGTCAACCCAAAATTTCAAGCTAAAATTTCCAAGATAATTAAAATCACCCCAACTTAGGTTGGTCAAGTACTTTGAATTATGCAGTTGATTCTAACTTATGTAGTGGAAGACTAGGTTGATTTAGTATTTTAATTGATGGATTTTTTATCCTTATGCATAAAGCTCATTTTAGCCTTTTACATGCTTTGTTAATACTATATGTGTATTTTACTTAAGTGATTAACCATGTCTGATAAAATATTTACCCATAATCTGATTATATTTTATTCCATCTTAGATGATTGTTAATTCATTTTTAGGTGATCGCACAACATTTACAAACATAAATAATTATCCATGCAACTGATAGAAATAAAATATAAATTTTATGATCATGAGATTCTCTAATTATTAGTTTATCTAAAGGTTGATAAACTAACTTTTAACCCTAGGGGAAAACACACCTTAAACTGTAACTTGGTTTGTGTTGTAAAATTCCACCTTTTCTCATATGTATCACCTTGATTAGTTTCACCTCAGCTCCTTGACTCAGACCATCTCCTCTTTCTTGGGATCTCTATCCTTACATAAGTTTTTACTCACATGTAGGTAATGGGATCCAATGGATTGGATAAAGGGGGTTTGCATAAAAGAAATCACAAGCACACAAACCTTTATATAATAAATAGGGGATGACTCACATACCATTAATAATAATTTAGCTAAAATAAATTAAAAGAAAATGATCACATACATTGGATGGTCTAATTTAATGATCATCCTCACATCAAGAAATGTGCATACATTTTCAATCTTGTTATTAATTATTTTGATTCATTCTTTAATTAAGATAATACATCTCAAATTAATTAAATTAATTAAATTTATCTTAATTCCATCCAACCATCCTTCACTCACCATCATCTATAATTTTAAACAAGATTTATTTCATTGAAAATCAATATAGTACACAAGTGTACTTGGAGGCAACCTTGTGCATTCATCAAAATTTTAACATAGAAATTAATTTAATATATAATTATTAATCCTATGATATGGCGTGTATTGTCTAATGAACAATGCATGGAACACATAATCAATAGGTTTCACTATACATTTATTTCTTCTTTATGTGAAAATTTGAGAACACTTCTTGTTGCAGACTACATGGTGTGTACAAAAGTACATGGCATGTATTCGTCTTCTGCCATGTTTTCATCACATGCCCTGGGTTTGGCAGCATTGCCTATCGTGGTCGTTTTTTAGGTACATGGAATTTACTAGAAATACATGGCTTATAACCTCAGAGTTTCCTGAAATGTCTTTCCCCATGTCATGTATCTTATTCACAACTCGCTGAGACTTATCATGTTCTTGTCCACGACAAGACATGAACTACACGGCGTGTAATCTACTTACACGACGTGCAGTTCTACATGTCGTGTGTCAGTCAGTCTAGATCCACATTCTGATATTCTTTTATTGGATCTCAAATCTGATTGGATCACATCTATCAGTCTTTTTCATGTGAAACGCACATGAAGACAAAAGTACATGACATGTATACTAGAAGTACATGTAGTGTACTCTGGTTTTTCCCAGGCAGAACCTTTGGTGCCTCTAGGTGGTTTGAATTGATTGCTTCTTCATTATTAACTGATTATTGGTTATGTTATCGAGAATGAAGAAAGATAAAGATGACGATGTCAAATATTAAAACAAATCATTAAGTAAAAGAAAACATAAAAATGTGAAATCAATCAATGAATAATAAATAATTATAAATTAAACATGTGACCACTCTGATAGCACTTGTAGGTTCCGGGCACAGGGGAAGAATCCTTTTCAGGTATGACCAACTCGACTTTTAGTCACAAATCACGTGTAATCGTTGCTTTATATGATCAAAAGGTTATGTCCAATGAAAATAGTAGATTACTAACTAAATTAAAACATCGAAACCATGAGTGAATGATCTTCACATGTAATTTATAATTAACTTATAAGCATATACAGAATTACCTTAACTCATAATTATCTCTTATTTGATGATTGGTGGATTAGATCTTGTATCACCATCGTTTTGTTGCAATATCTAAGTGCAAAATCCCTCTAGCGATGATTCACACGTGCACCAATCTCTGAATGATGCCATAGAATCGTCGAGTGCTAGTACAACCGATCCTGATCGCTTGCATTTTTCATGGTTGATCATAACAGAATTATTCTTGATAAAGGAAATCTTTATAGTCTCTCATTGGCTAGAGAAAGGATGGAATAAGATCACTCTATATATCTTGATCTCTCTCTAGGGTTTGAGATTCCCACTCTATCCGTTGTGCACACCAATTTTTTTTTAATAAAGAGATATAATTAGATATTTATTTTGGCAGATTTAGGGTTGAAAAATCACATACAATCCCTTTACTAATTCTATAATTCTTAATTGACCCCATGTCCAATAATAATAAAATATATATTTTTATTAAATGTTTGACATGTGCAACGCATAAAAAGTATAAATAAATATAATTTATACCATTTCCAATCAAACCATTAAACTCAGTCTTCTTTCCCTCATCCACATTTACCGATCCTTGAATAATGACTATTTAATAAATAAATATCGCTACATTATTCATCGATAAATATAATAAATATTATTTTCTTCAAACTTGTAGACAAATATTTATTATTATTATTATTTAACCCACTTATTCTTTCAAATAAGTTGTGATTAAATTATGAAAATCAACCAAACCCAGATAAATATTATTTATTCCAACTTGTTAAATTCAATACTAGAATTTAACTGAGACTATAGATCCACTTATCATGTCACCCTCTAGGATTCTTTCTTAGTTTCATTTGGTATAGCCACCTAAATTCCAAAGTTAGTATCTAACACATCAAGACATCTATAGAGAAAAAACAATTAATGTCACAATGACATCCAACCTCCCACAAACATTTATTGTGTAATATAATCCTTTTATCACAATATTTCTAATCAAGCAAGTTGCATGTCGATGCCATCAACTTATATGTTCGATGTCTATTTCTTTGATTTTTTGGAAATTAACTCGTCCACCAAACTCGATGATAATGGATTTATGCAGGCAATTTTGATTCACATCAAAGGGTTTGAGATGTCAACTTTTGTTTAGAATCATAAGGGGTAAATCCTTTCTCACATTATCCATTAATTTAATATCACTCATGATGCACCCAATGCATTTTACTTCGCTTCGAACATATATCATCACGGTTTTCATCAATAAATGAAAGTACATAAGTCATGATATCCATTAATGATAATTTTAAAATCTAAGGATTGCTACACATGTCTGCAAATAGGAACATACAATGAAATATGGAAATGTAGATTTCCTATTAATGAGTCTATTCACATAACTTCCTATCTTAGATATTATCAAGGGTGAACACACCTTGAGAAGAAGTTTCATTGTCTTATGATCCTCTAACCCCTATATCCTATATTGTCTGCATCCCATCAGACAATATCTTTTTCCCATAGAACAAGATTCAAGAATAATGTCGTGATACCTCAAGGTTCTTATCATAGTGGGGAACTTCCATGACCTTTCAGCATGACATATATTCGAAGGACATTATCATATACAAATATTATATAGAAGAATAATCATGATGTAATAAGCTACACTCAGAAATGACAAATCATCTATTTCCCTACCGTTTTGGTGGAATCAAGTCTATGGACAACATCTGAATCACAGAGTAGTGTAGTGTACCATTTTCCATTAGATAGTATGAAGACCTCATGAGTCATGATGCAGTGGAGATGGATTTCTTCCAACTTATGCTGATTAATCCATGAAAATTTGATGTTGACGCCCATCACAATAGACACCCAACACCATGGAAATAAACCGAAGAAGTGTCAGGAGTCGTTTCAACTCCTTTCAGACTCGAGGTAAAGTCCTTTCCAAGTGGGGGTTGTTGGGCAGAGAAAGAAAGGAAGTGATGGAAAGAGGGGGGTGAATTGCCTTTTAAAAAATGATTAACAATTTAAAATCAAAGTGAAAGTGCAGTGGAAATAAAGAGGCAAGACACAAGAATTGATAACGGAGTTCGGCCTAAAACCCGGCCTACGTCTCCGCTCCCAACTCAACCGTTGAGAGATTCACTACCGCTTGCTTTTCAATGGTTGTAGCAAGAAACCCACTAGCCTTTTTACAGGTGAAGGCTAGCTCACCTATTACAGCTTGCTTTTTAATGGTTTGAGCAAGAAACCCACTAGCCTTTTTACGGGTGAAGGCTAGCTCACCTTTGACTCAATCCTTTTAAAAGGAAAGGCTTGACTAACCTCTTCACACCTTAAAGGTGGTGTGAAAACCCAAATGAAGAGAGGAATGAAAGAGATGGGGGTTTGTAGGCACAAACCCAATTTGATGCTCAAAATGAATAAAACAAGAAAAACCGTATTTGGAGAAGCCTTGGGCGCCAATGGATGATTGGAGTTGAAGACGTGCACTCTCAAGCTTCTTTGGTGATGCTCCTTGGATGTGGAATTGGATTGGAGCAGTTGGGGTTCCTTGGAGGAAGTCCGCAGGAGGTTCGTCAAATGATGTAAAATGTGTCTGTTGGCTTCACAATTGTTCCGACAATGTTCCTTGGGCTTCCGGGGCTTCAAGGTCCTTTATTTATAGAGGGGGAACCCTCATATGGCCGTTGGAGGCCTTTGGAGCCGTTGGAAAGGGCTTCGGAGCCGTTGGGAGGCAAGTGGACCAGCCTGGTCAAAGGCCCAACGGCTAGTTTGACTGCCTCCACCGGCTGACCGGTACAGGGCCACTGGCTGGCCGGTGCCTTGGAGATGGGTGGATGTTTCTGTCCAGGCGCCACCGGCTGACCGGTGGTGAGGCCACCGGTTGGCCGGTGGCAAGACAGTAGCTTGCCATTCTGTCTGGGCTCCACCGGCTGGCCGGTGCCGAGGCCACCGGTTGGCCGGTGCTCTGGACAGTGAGGAGACTCTCTGCCCAGGCACTACCGGCTGGCCGGTGCTGAGCCACCGGTTGGCCGGTGAACATGAAAACAGTGCACTTTGCTCTTTTCTTGGCTTCAGCTTGCTTGGACCAATTCCTTGGTAACCTGAAATGATTCCTATCATCCAAAAACACTTGAAAGAGGATTAGATAAACAAGAGGGTGATTGTGATCATGAAAATTAAACCATGAGGGGTACGAGAGGTACAACAATCTCCCCCTATTTTGATGATCACAATCACCAAAAAAAACAATGTAAAAATGAAATGAAAGGCATGCTTTGAAAGATAAACTTGAAAAGAAGCAATGCTTTAGATAAGGATTTCTCCCCCAATCAACCAAGAATTTCTCCCCCTTTGTGATTATCAAAATAGCACGGGGCATAAAACTTGATTGAGGGAAACATTTGAAAAACAAGACAGAGATTTTAAACGAATTGAAATTTTTGAAATTTGAATTGAAAGTTTTGAATCGAAATTTGAATTGAAAGTTTTGAATCAAAAAATTGAATAACAAGTGTTGAAATTGAAAGTTTGAATCGAAAATTTTGAAATTGAAATCAAAAGGGCTTAAACGATCCTAACTCCCCCTAAATAAAAACAACAAATCACCGGGGAGAGGTTTTTGAAACCGAGACAAATTTTGGCCCGGAGAGACTCGCTAGAAGGGATTTTTCAATCCACACTTGTCTAGTGGCGGGTCTTCTCCTAAAAAATTCATCATTTAAGAAAATAGTTTTGGGCCTTCCATACCGGGCATTTTTGCAATTGCACTCATAAATTAAGTGCCCGGGTTTTTTACAATAATTGCAAAATTTATATTCGGAGCTCCCCCTTACAAAAATAGTAGGTGCATGGGAAGAGGAAGCTTGCTTGGAATAGCCAAGCCCTTCGGTGGTTCGGGATATGCGTTGGGAACCAAGAAAATTGTTCAAATTTTGTTCACCTTGGATGAACTTGGCAAGGGATTCCCTTAAATCTTTGATGGTTGAATTCAAAGAATCAACATCGGGAAGGTTTTGGATTTTGAGGGTCAACTCTTCCTTCTCTTTGAGAAGTTGTTCTTTCTCGAAAGAGAGTTTTTTGAAATTCTTTTTTAAAGAAAAAAATTTGGAAGAAAGTTCGTGAAAACCTTCCTCCAATTGATCTCTAGCATGTTGGAGATCCTCGTAGGACAAATGATTTAAAGAATTTGAAGAACTAGAGGAAGAGGAGTCGGAAGATGTTACCTCGTGAAATGCCATTAGGCATTTGTTACCGTTGTCTCTCGAGGAGGAGGAGGAGGAGGAAGTGGAGCTATCACTCTAAGTGGCCTTGAATGCCTTCCTCTTTTCCTTTTGCTTGGACTTTTTCTTATTGAGTGGGAAATCGGGCTTGTAATGGCCTTTCTCGCCACACCCATAACATTTTACCTTGGGCTCGGATTTTTCATTGGGTTGAGCCTTGCGGGATTTCTTCTTCTTGTGCTTCTTCATAAACTTGTGCATTTTGCGGGCAAGGTTCTCCATTTCGAAATCGCCGCTTGAAGAGGAAGATGATGAGGAGGAGGAGCTTTCTTCTTGTTGAACCTTGAAGGCGATGTTCTTTGGGATTTTGATCGGTTTGCCTTCTTTTTCAGCTTGCCTCCTCATGGTAATCTCATAAGTCATGAGGGATCCGATGAGTTCTTCGACCGGCATGTTTTTGATGTCCTTTGCTTCTTGGATTGCCGTGACTTTCGGTGCCCATGTGCTTGGTAAGATCCAAAGGATCTTCTTGACTATTGTCTCTGCAGAAACATCATCACCAAGGGACTTTCTCCCATTGCAAACATCAGTAAAACGAGTAAACATATCAGTAATATTTTCAGATGGATGCATGGTAAAAGACTCAAAATCTTGACGATACATGTCCAATCGAGTGTCCTTGACTTTGTTGGTCCCCTCATGGGTAACCTCCAAAAGTTTCCAGATTTCGTGTGAGGAGGAGCATGTGGAAACTCGATTGAATTCATTACGATCAAGGCCGCAATAAAGAGCGTTCATGGCTTTGCCATCAAGCTCGAAATTTTTAATATCGTCTTGAGTCCATTTGGATTCATCGGGAGTAGATAAAGAATAACCATGCATGACAATTTTATAAATGGGATAACCTATACTTCTAAGAAATGTGGTCATGCGGGTTTTCCAATAATTATAGTCGGTTCCATCAAAAAATGGAGCACGACCCAAAGAAAAGCCTTCGGGGGAGAAAGAGGTTGAATCCATCAAAAATGGATCTTGAATTTGAAACCGGTTAAGGTATTACTCAAATTTTCCTCTGATACCAATTGTTGGGCGGAGAAAGAAAGGAAGTGATGGCAAGAGGGGGGGTGAATTGCCTTTTAAAAAATGATTAACAATTTAAAATCAAAGTGAAAGTGCAGCGGAAATAAAGAGGCAAGACACAAGAATTGATAACGGAGTTCGGCCTAAAACCCGGCCTACGTCTCCGCTCCCAACTCAACCGTTGAGAGATTCACTACCGCTTGCTTTTCAATGGTTGTAGCAAGAAACCCACTAGCCTTTTTACAGGTGAAGTCTATCTCACCTATTACAGCTTGCTTTTTAATGGTTTGAGCAAGAAACCCACTAGCCTTTTTACGGGTGAAGGCTAGCTCACCTTTGACTCAAGCCTTTTAAAAGGAAAGGCTTGACTAACCTCTTCACACCTTAAAGGTGGTGTGAAAACCCAAATGAAGAGAGGAATGAAAGAGATGGGGGTTTGTAGGCACAAACCCAATTTGATGCTCAAAATGAATAAAACAAGAAAAACCGTATTTGGAGAAGCCTTGGGCGCCAATGGATGATTGGAGTTGAAGACGTGCACTCCCAAGCTTCTTTGGTGATGCTCCTTGGATGTGGAATTGGATTGGAGAAGTTGGGGTTCCTTGGAGGAAGTCCACCGGAGGTTCGTCAAATGATGTAAAATGTGTCAGTTGGCTTCACAATTGTTCCGACAATGTTCCTTGGGCTTCCGGGGCTTCAAGGTCCTTTATTTATAGAGGGGGAACCCTCATATGGACGTTGGAGGCCTTTGGAGCCGTTAGAAAGGGCTTCAGAGCCGTTGGGAGGCAAGTGGACCAGCCTGGTCAAAGGCCCAACGGCTAGTTTGACTGCCTCCACCGGCTGACCGGTACAGGGCCACCGGCTGGCCGGTGCCTTGGAGATGGGTGGATGTTTCTGTCCAGGCGCCACCGGCTGACCGGTGGTGAGGCCACCGGTTGGCCGGTGGCAAGACAGTAGCTTGCCATTCTGTCTGGGCTCCACTGGCTGGCCGGTGCCGAGGCCACCGGTTGGCCGGTGCTCTGGACAGTGAGGAGACTCTCTGCCCAGGCACTACCGGCTGGCCGGTGCTGAGCCACCGGTTGGCCGGTGAACATGAAAACAGTGCACTTTGCTCTTTTCTTAGCTTCAGCTTGCTTGTCCCAATTCCTTGGTAACCTGAAATGATTCCTATCATCCAAAAACACTTGAAAGAGGATTAGATAAACAAGAGGGTGATTGTGATCATGAAAATTAAACCACGAGGGGTACGAGAGGTACAACAGGGGTGACTAGAACACTGATTTGGGACCCTTCCTACAGCTATTTTAGGTGAGATCCATTTCAACCCCTTTCAGACTTGAGGTCAAGTCCTTTCCAAGATTTGGAGCCCTTCCTACAGCTAGTGTAGCACCCATATGGCCTTTAAGTCTTATTTATTTTGTTTAATTATTGTTTTTTTTTCTTAAATTAAGATATTTTTAAGGGAATATTAGTCTTTTAATATTTTTAGGTTTTTATCCTTATAAATAGGCTGTCATGAGTCATTTTCAATATGCTTTTTCCTTATTAATCAAATTCTTGAGTGTTCTCTCCATTTGTGGGTGTTCTACCCTTTCTCCTTTCCGCAAGGACTCGATATCTCCGCTGAGCTATGTGAAAATATGTATGAATTGATTAGTGATTTGAAATTGAAGAGTAGGGAAAACCAATAAAACCAATTAGGTATTTAGGTTAACTTTCTAAACATTCTTTTTCTTCAAAACAAATTCTTTTTTTATTTTTTTTATTTTCTAAAAATACTTTTTAGTTTATATAATCAATACCATTTTCTAAAATATTTTTGAAAAAAAAAATGGCATGGGGATTTTAATCAAATTACACTAGAATTTAATATGTTGCAATCACTATATAACATTTTGCACAATATCTGAAATTGATTGATGTCATTTTTCTCTGCAGTGAAAGGAGTACTGTAACACAAATTATTAATTACTGAAAATATCCCTACTTAAAAATTGATTCTCAAAATCCCACATCTATTTTTAATTAACATAGAATGTTTTCATTGTAATGTTGTGATTTGGTTTTTGGTATGGGCATTCCATACAAAAGCAGAGTGTGAAGAATATGGTGTGAGAATATGCCATACAAATCCTATTTTCAAGGAAATGTATTAATATACCAATCTTCACCTTTTGATATATATATCGGTTTGTGAAATTTTCTCCACTTGATTAAAAGCTTCTGGGAGCTAGTGTAAAGTAGCTGCTCTACCTCACGTGGGAGTAATCCCATATTTTCTTAATTTTTTTTTAAAATAAGCAGCAACATCTAGTATTTTTTTTAATTGCATCTAGTTAGGTGTTTTATAGAGTTTTGTATCAATTCTAGGGTTTGGGTTAATTGTATTTTAATAAAAATTTGGCATTTTTTCCTTCATTTTTTTAATAGGTATTTTAATTATTTTTGGGGAAGAATGAAGGATTTTAGAATTGTTGGGGTAATTTTTTATACAACCTAATATTCTAGAAATGTCTTTGTAATGGTATGTTAGGGAATGCTATTTTGAATAATCCCCATATGTGGAAATGTGATTGTGTGAAATACATTGTTTTCATCAAGTTTCATGCAAAATTGGGTCGAAGTTCATGGGTCTCACTGGAAAATCTCATACCTTTTACTTTCCTAGCTTGATTCTTTTAACCCATTTTTTAAATGGTCCTAAATGGGATTTTTGTTATAGGTCTGTGTCTATACAGATTCATTTGTATGGATATGGGCTTATATTAATCTCAATTATCTCTCAAATTGATGGGTGCATGCAAAAGGTTGAATGTTTCTTATACATGTCAACTGCAAGAAATTTGGATTTTTTATGGTAAATTTTGGTTAAATTTGATGAATCAATTCTTCTTACCTTTAATTGTGATGATTAAACATGTTTAGTGTATTAAAAAACATGGTAGAATTGGGCAAAAAAATATTTTTACCTTCAATTGAGATGATTAAACATGTTAATATAATGAAAAAAATACTAATTTTAGAATTTAAATTATAGGTGTATGATGGATTATGTTTAGAGGATCAGAATTAAATTTCACTAGTAATTGTATTGTGTGGTTTGGTAGAATGTTTTCCAGACATTTTTTCAAAAAATGAAAGATGTTGAGCATAGGGCTAACAATGGGCATACGCCGACCGCTAGTCGACTCTAACTGATATGATTAGGCAGGGGTTAACCAGTTTTTCATAGATTTTAAGCCTGATTAATATTATGGTAGGGGTTGTAGTCTTAGGGTATCCAAGAATGATTAATTGATAATTAATTAATTATTAATTATATATTCTTAATTAATAATAATTCTATAATAATATATATATGTTTTATTTTGTCACCTATTAGGTATATAAATGAATTTTAATCTGAAATCTTATTAAATTATTTATTATTAGTTCAATAATTGTTCTTTTTTTAATGAATTATTAAATTATAAAATATAATTATTTTATTTGATATAAATTCATTTTAAATTCATAAATGGTTTTTTTCAAATTATAAAGGGTAGAGTTAGTAGTACATTTATAAAATAAATGGGTTTTAAACATGTTTGAGTTTTGTAAAATTAAATCTTTTAGGGTTTGTGAATTACAAGTTTCAAAGGTTACATATTGCTATCCTTCTATTCAAAATTTTGAAATGTAGAAACATTAAAGGGGTGAGAAATCAGTTTCCTAAAAATTTTATTGATGAAATAGAATTTCCCTCATTATAGGACAAATGTTTTACAAGATTCACCATTTAATGTGAGTGACGAGTCCCTAGTGCATTATTAGTGTTACTCCACACAAATTATCAAGGTGAAACTTGTTGTTCCCACTAGGGATGATACCTCAGGGGTGAATTAGATCATTTAAATTTAAAATTACTTGCTCCAAAAAATTTCCCCATGATAAGTAACAATTTAACTTGGTCTATATTCATTCAGAAACATTGAAGGATAATACTCTGATGTATTTATATAACAAAATTCACTTACCACACTTACATAAGATTTTTAGAAAGTCCACTATCACTTATAGTTTACAACAACTCACAAGTTTGAAGTTCATCATTATTTTTCACAAGAATGACTCATTGTCGAAATAAGTGAATACTTTGATCCACACAAATCAAAATTGAATAGTACACTAACATTAGTGTGATAATAAGTTCCATATTTATCATGTTGATGATCTAATTATACTTTGGATTAATGTGTCAATGGAAAAAAATCTCCCCTACTTTCTGATAAATGTTTTTCTAGAATCCCCTTTCCCAGCCTTCCTATTTTTTATCCTCACACAAAGAACTACGGGATCAACCACCATGTGGTTTTGATTTTTGGTGGTTGATAATCTCATAAATACTCCAGTAATCATAACTTAAACTCCTTCCTTTTTCTTCAACTTGTGGGATGAAACAACTATGTAAATCGTACACCATAATGTGGTTTTTAGTTCTTCAAACTAAACTCTTTCAAACTTCATCTAAACACTGTGACACTTCCTATGATTTATTCTCTAGAAAAATTTAATTATTTTAGAGGATTTTTTAAAAAAATTGGATTTATTGCTTATAACCTCTCCCCTTTTGGGTTTACCGACAAATCACTTCTTTAAAAAATCTATTATCTCAGCCTTATTTGCAAGACATCCCATGTATCATCGGCATCTTCTTCACAATGCATTCAATAATTTATAAATCATCCACTCTATGTCCACATGATTCGTAATCATTGTGAGAAACAAAAGTTAAATTAAAATTATATTTCATGAACCTATTCACACCCTTATAATCTTATTTAAGGTTTTCTCCCCCTAATAAAACATTTATGTTCTCTCCCCTAAGGCATCACCTCCTTTAAGGTAATCTCCCCCTTTAGAAGAACCCCTTGAGTATTTCTCCCCTACAAAGAACTTGAGCATCTCTCTTCCTTTTTCAATGAATCCAAATATCACTTCTTCAAGGTGGTTACAAGGAATCAATATCTCAGTGAACCAATTTTTTAGATAACCATACATTGTTATAAGTCACTTGTTGATTGAAATCACTTGTTTAAAACCTTAATATGATAAAAACCCTTAGGGGAGTGACGGTCCTTCTCCAAACCTTCAATTGGATTAAGATGGTTGAACTGTAAGAGTCAACTGATGTTTTTCAAAACTCTCCTTGGGTCACACCCTTGTCATAATACATGCAACTTGGTCTTTTATTGACACACACTCCAATCTCACAATTCCTTGCCCAACTTTATCCTTGATAAAGTGAAAGTTTTTCTCTTTATGTGTCGTTCATGAATGATGAATGATGTGACTATTGTGATCTGACCAAAAATAATATTAAAACTTGAGAAATATAGAGTTAGTGTTGACTCATGGTGTCTCTCTAGGAGGCACCCAACAATTAGAAGAGTGGATTTTTTTTTGTTTTAAGCCTTTTATATTAACAAATTTAAGTGATAATGATGGATCAATTTGAGAGTGTGAGTGTAAAACTAATTGAAAAACACACGTGGGTTAAATGAGGGGATATGGATAATCCTTTGAGATCCTCCCAACCATCCTTTTACAATCTATTGAATGATAAATATCTCCCTTGATTTCACTTAATAAGTGGATAGTGGACACGATACACTTAACTTTCCCATTGATTTGGTTTAATAATAACACATTGGAAACAAAATGTGTCATTGCTAAAACCCTACCTCTATAGTTGAGTACCCTCAATTGGGATATCAAATGAGAACCAATAATAAAAGGGAGAATCCAAAAATTGAACACTACAGGCAATCCTTAAACACTTCCACCTTAATTCACACTCACCGCCCCTCATAATTGGGAAACAAAAGGAGAAGAAACAATAAAGATCATAAGAATTCTATAATGGGAGGGGAATATGCTCCTTAGATCTGGCCACTCAAAGTGGTTAGATGTAAGGGTCTGAATTTACCCAAACCATTTCCTTTTTCATTTCTCAAGTGTTTATAGTTGAGAGAAGTTTTTATACAGTTTTGAAAGTAATTCTGTATTTTTGAGTTTTTGTCTAATTTTTTCCTAATTTTAAGATGAATCTTGCATATTTCCTTAGTCATGGAAATTAAACTTAAGTATTTCCTTTGTTGTGAAATGACCCTTCCATATTGACCCTACCTCTTATAAAATACCCTTATGTGTTGGTGATTTTTCTAAATTTTCAAACGTAAAAGTAATATTTTCATATGTAAAAGTAAATTTGAAAAAAAAACTTAGAGAAATAGATAAAGTACAGAATATCCCTATAATACGTAAAAGTAAAATATAGAAATATAAGAGTCTTTCCATTTATTAGGTTTCAATATGTAAGAGTCATTTTTGGAGCGTAATTATTCCCCATAGTGAATTTCCTCATTTCCCCCTATTTTCTTGAATCATATTTTACAATTTATAATACCATTATCAATCATAAAAACTATTGGGATTATGAAGTTTCTTCAATTTTCCATAAGTTTATTTACTGTAAGGAGTAACCCCGATAAAATAACTTCAGACTTGTCAAGGCAGCGACAAAATAATCTTTAACACACAAGCATAAATTTTCTAGAAGTTTGTGAACTTCCAATGATGAATTATAAACTGAAAATTTCCTTGGATTGTGTCTGTAAACAGTCCACCAACTATGGTGATTGAGTTGGTGGAAGCCTCTGAAAAAAGGTGGAGTTTACGGATGGATGATAAAAAATATAGGATGGTGGACAACCTGATTGACTAGAAAATTACCTCGATAAGATATAGGTGGGAACAATTACTAATCGGTATGGCATGATGAATCAAAGTGTAACACTGACTCCATAAAATTAATTTTTTTAATCCTTTTTAATTATAATAATATCAAGGTTTGGAAGCATTCACCCATGGAAATAGGATGAAAGTATGAACTATGTAAATCTTATGTTTCCTCCTTTTCATTGTCTCCTTGAATGTTTGTTTGTGTATTGTTTCAAATATGTGTAAAGTGTGACTTAGTAGTGGTGATTAGGTTGCAATTGACTTCCTAGTTTTGATGGATGATTCCATAGTGCAGAACCATCGACATGTCTGATCTTCTAGATAATGTGAGTTTGATCATCTGTTTATTGTACAAGGTTCCACTTCCCAACAATTGGTATCAAAGCATTGGTTAGTCACACTGTACAACTTATGTAGCTTTTCTAATTTTTCTCAGAGTCATTTTGATTTTATGTGGGTATACTATCATTAAGAGATATGATAATAGAATAAGGAAAGGTTCATATCTGTCAGTTTGATGAAACCAACAATGGATTTTAGCGAATGTAGATATAATATTATATCATCCATAAGGATCTCTAAATTCCATTAAGTAGAGAGAAATCTGAAAAGATGGTGAAAGGAGAGTGGGATAATATGGGAAGAAAAGCATTAGGATTGGTGAGGATAACATTGACATGAAATGTGGCCTTCAACATTTGGGAGAAGAAGACCACATCTAAGAATATGGTGTCTCTGAAGGACATGTACAAAAAACTGATGACATTAAACATGGTGTTTTTAATTTGAAGTCTATTTAACTTGAGGTTATCGGAAGGAAGGTCAGTGACATATCTTGTGAATGACTTAAACATGACTAAAATCCAACTCAAAGTAGTGAAAGTTACTTTCATAGATTATGTATAGGAAATCCTGCTATTATCATCTTTACCAGAATCATGGAATGACATGGTTACTATGTTAAGATACTTCTATAGAAAGACCAATCCAATGTTTAAAGATTTCTAGAATTTGATCCTCAGTGAGGAGCTCTAGAGAATGAGGTTAAACACCTTCCACCTATGTGTTGAATACTAAAGGAATGGGGCTCTCACCTTAGAGAAGTAATCCTCAATGTCCAAAAGATAAGTCTAGAGATAAAATCTATGGAAAGTTGATTGGTCCAAGACTCACATGATGGCATTATGGAAAGCACATACTATAACACCCCATTACCCGTTTTAGGAAATTTTTTATCCTTATTTTGATCATCCTTTAATTAAATCTTATTTTGGATCATTTCTGGGGTCTTTGAAAAAATTTGGAAGTTTTTGGGGTTGTGCACATGTGACATCCCAAACCCAGTTCACTCATAAGTAACCAAACTTGGTCGGTCACAAGGCCTTAAGCGAAACTCCCTATATACTAGAGGTGACCAACTAGTAGCAAGGATCCATGGTGATACTATAGAGAGACTATACCCTCATGATCATAGTATCAAAATAGTGAGATAACAAATAAATAGAATAAGTATAATAAATATGAAAAAAAGAAATAAAAGTAAATCATCTAGAAAATACTAATACATTAATCTAAAAGTATAACCATATAAAAAATGATGTGTATGTTATAAATCTATAAAAAATGAAGTAATACACACTTACAAGTATATCAAAATGGACACAAGACCAAAAAGGGTTGTTCAATAGAATCATGAGCCAATGCTCAGTCCCACACTCCCTAGCTCCCATGCTATAATTAATCAAGCATCCAAGACTGGGCACTTTCCCTTGTCCCTACCTACATCCATGAAGTATGTCCAGGTACCAAATTGTATCTCGAATAGGGTGTGAGATATACTCAGTATTCCACCACTAACGGTGTCTATAACTATCTATCTTGAGAATATAATATGAGAATTGTATATATATAATGATGGTAAATCAGTAAATGTAATCTGTAAAGGGTTGCCTTTGGTTCCTAAAGGAAACTAGGCTGACACTACCTGCTTCGACCTGTGTTGGGAAACCTCGGAAGTGATGTCACTATGAATATATACATATATGTATATGTATGTTTTTAGATATATGAACTATATACACAATTATTCTTATATCCATATATATATATACGTAGTACTGTCCAAGAATCGAGGCATAACTCAAGAATCCAGGTCTAGTCACTAGATTCTCAAAAAGTAGAAGGGGATGCCATGCCTGAGTATCATACATCATAAGGGTCTCCATGACCAAGTATCATAGGTATATTGGATTCCATGCCTAAGTATCACATCAATAGGGATTCCATGCCTGAGTATCACAAGTGTATAGGATTCCATACTCGAGCATCACATCAGTAGGGACACCATACCTGAGTATCATAATTGTATGGGACACCATGCCCAAGTATCATATCAGTAGGGATGCCATGTGCATGGCACATTATTCTTGAGTATAGTATCAATAAATGGTCAAATAGGATTTAGTATGATCCAATAATGGTTTATAATTCATTAGTGTTCCACTTTAACAAGGGAGTAACCATTGTTTATATAGAATCATGTGATGTGGTTATACCACTCACTTCCCATTTAACTCATTATAGTTATTACATATAGGAGTCAAGCCAAAACAACTTATAAGATAGTTGGATCACATAAAAATTTATAATATCAAGGGGAAATTCCATAGGCACACCTTAAGGGGAGATATTAGTTGATAGGGACGTATTCCAACATGAAAAAGAAGGAATAAGGTAATTTCTATCAAGGATAACTAATTAATTAAGAGAAAAAGTGTATTTTTATGGAAACACAAAAAGGATTCATTGCACGACAACACGACACATAATATAAAGAAATAAGACTTTAGGGAAAATTACTATACCACCTAACTTATAGTGGTAGAGGAGTACTCATCTAGTATCGGCTCCAGATTTGGCCTAGAACGGGAGAAATCGGAAAACTATACAAACGTCCAAAAAATAGGGTATATTATCTTGCACCAAAATAGCATTGAAGAAGGTGAGATAAACCAATAACATAGGACAATAGGTCAAAGATATTACTGACACACTTCCAATGTGATGAATGATGGTCCGATCGAAGTCTGTATGAGGGAGGACCAAAGGAACATATGTGGGAGATGAATAGGGAGCTCTCCTATGTGCCACTGTTGTGAAGAAAGAGGAGGGTTTAAAAAAGGAAAGGTTTTTCACCTTTAAAAAAATCCATGAAATATTCACAACATGAATATAATTCACATTATGAATTATTCAGGTTCCTCCCCCCTCTAAGAAAAACCAATTCACATCGTGTACGGCGTCTGGCCAGACCATTTCATGTTATGAATTGAATTCAAATCATGAATTTAATTCACATCATAAACTGAATTGACATAGTGAATTTGTTATGCAGCCAAGATCTAGAGACTTTCTACCCTCTTCTAAAAATTAAACTGACCGTCTAAAGGCCCATTTTTTTGGTCTAATCCAAAAATACAAACTTAATGAGGGTTTACTAAAATTTATTGGATCCATACCTCATAGAAAAACTGGGATCTTATAGTCTTCCACCCTTAAAAAATCTTGTCCTGAGTTTCTCTTCCAAGGGTGGTAAATATTTTCCTGAGAACAAATCTGACTACTGAGAATGTATATTGGCCTCTCTCTCCTAATTCTCGTCCTTTACATAGCCATGCTTCTATAGCACCCATACTATAGGAACTAAATTTCCTTGGAGAGATTTTGTGCTCTGATCAACAATGTGAATAGGGTGCTCCTCAAAAGAAGCATCAACATCCTGATCCACCTCATCACGATGTAAGACATGATATGGGTATGAGTAGTAGTGTTGTGACTAAGAAATGAAGAAGATTTTGTGTATAGATCTGTATCTCTCAGGGAGTTCTATCCAATAATTTACTAGTCTGACCCTCTCTAAAACCTCAAAAGGTCCAATGAAATGAGTTGAAATATTAACTTTCTACCTAAACTGTCAATGCCTCAGTCTATTTGATAAACACAAGAAAACCTAATCCCTGAATTCAAATTCCAGAGGCCATCGATGAAAATCAGCATCATATTTCTTTCTAGAATGATCTGAAAATATACACTTCCTAATAAGCTATACCTTCTCCGAAGTGTCCTAAATGAGATGAGGTCTCAGTAGCATTGTCTCTGCTACCTCTAACTAGCACAGTGGTGAACAACACGATGTACCATATAGAGCTTCATAAGGATCGATCTGTATAATACTCTAGAGTCTGTTATTATTGGAAAACTCAACAAGAGGTATATGTTTCTCCCAATAGCCTATAAAATCAAGGACACATGCTCTGAGCATGTCCTCTAGTACCTGTATCATCTATTCTGACTAGTCATCAGTCTGTGGGTGAAAGGATATTCTCAAAAGTACCTATTTTCCAAGATCCTTCTGTAACTCCTGCTAGAACCTTTATGTAAAATGTGCATCCCTATCTGAAATGCTATCCCTTAGGAATAATCCCTCAGGGTAAGAGAACTACCTCCACTTCACTCTATCCAGAAGTGATGAGGTTACCACTAAGTCCATAAGTAAAGGATACTTTTGACTCTCTATAACCTCCAAATGCATCTTAGAATAAAGATACATCAACCTCCATTCATCATTGGATTCCTAAATAGATTTCATCGAGTCTTCTAGTTCAGAGCATCAACAACTAAATTTCCCTTCCTAGGTGTATAGACAAGATCAAAGTCGAAGGACTGAAGGTATCTGACCCACCTTTTCTATCTAAGGTTCAAATCACATGGTGTAAAGATATATTTGAAACTTTTGTGGTTTGTAAACACCAAAAACAACTCTACCAACAAGTAATTCCTCCAATAACACAAGGCATGAACAAAATATACTAGCTCGAGATCATGTATAGGGTAATTCCTATCATGAAGCCTCAACTGATGAGACCGGTACACAACAACTTGATCCTCCTAAATTATAACTATTCCCAACCCAATACCTAATGCATCAAAAAATACCCTATAGACTCTTCCCAACTCTATAAGAATTTGGATTGATGTTGAATTAAATATTCCTTTTATCTTCTAAAAGGCATTATTACATGCTTCAGACCAAAAGATATTCACACCCTTTTTATTCAAGACAGTAAGAGGCACTAAAAGGCATGAAAATACCTATATAAATCACCTAAAATAGCCATCTATCCCCAAGAAACTCCATATGTAAAATTCATTCTTGGGATGCATCCAAGAAACAACAGTGCTCACCTTCTCTAGGTTAACTGATACTCTTTTCTCTGAGATAATGTGACTCAAAAATTGAACTTTATTGATCTAAAAATTGCATTTAGTGAGCTTAGAATACATCTGGTTCTCTCTTAGTGTATACAATATGACCTCAAGATGTTTGACATGACTTTGTAGAGCATGTGAATGCACCAAGGTATCAACCACGAAAACCCCCACAAACAAATCCGGATATGGGTGGAAAACCAAATTCATCAAGTCCATAAAGATTCCAAACTCGTTCATGAGACCAAATGACATTACTAGATACTCATATAAACCGTTCCAACTTCAGAAATTTGTACATCGTATATCTGAAGGTCTTACTTATACCTGATGGTAGGCTGACCTTAAATCAATCTTTGATAAAATCCTTTCTCCTTAGATTTGGTTGAAGAGGTTATCAATATGAGGCAGTGGATATTGGTTCTTAATCATAATATAGTTCAATTGACAGTAATCTATGTAAATTATGAGGGTACCATCCACCTTCTTGGTGAAAAGTATAGGTTAACCCCATGGTTAAGTGTTGGGTTGTATAAAACCCTTATCCTCAAAAACCTCTAATTGCCTCTCGAGCTCCCAAAACTCAGTAGTATCAAACCTAAAGGAGGAATGGATATTGGTGCAACTCCTTAGAACTAACTCAATAGAAAAATATACCTATATCTCTTAAGATTTAGTCCATAAATGTTTTCAGAAAATAGGTCTTTGAGGAGATCAACTACCTACAGAATATTAGTTTTAAGCACTCCCTGATTTTCTATAAAAAGGCTAACAATATGGATTGTCAGTTCGCTCAATCCACAATTCTCTAGTATATATTGTCTTGCCTAAAAATCCCATTCATCCTTAAGTATATAACTACTACCCTCTAGTTATGTAAAGGACACCCTTTGATGATAGAAATCCACATATTAATAGTAAGGAACCAACCGGTCCATCCTGATAATGATGTCGAAATCAATCATCTCAAGGAAGAAGATGTTCCATAGAAAATGATGGTATCCTATCTTAAGGGGGAACTCCTTACACCAGCGTTCACTCTCTAAATGTATACCCAAAGGAGTTTCAAGGATAATCACCCCACCAAAGTACTGAATTTCAAGTCCAAGACTTCCCATGATTACCAAATATATGAATGAATGTGAAGAACCAATGTTGAATAAGGTAGAAACTAAAGTAGAGGTTACTATAATAGTACCTAGAACTATAGATAAACCAACAATTTTCTCCTCTAGAAAAGGATGCACTACATAGATATGGCCAGATCCAAATCCCTAAGATACAACCTGACTGCCCTGAGTAGGTCCACCATGCTAGCACTATATATTTGAAGCCTGGATACCTCATCCATGAACACCTATTTTTCCTAAACAACCAATAGTACTATATCTACTTGCCTAGTGAGGTGGTACTGATCCTTCTTCTAAAAGTGGAGCTAATATGGATCCTCTCCCACTAGGCATAGAAGGGAAGGTTTTACAAAAATTCTGAATATTCCCCAACCTATCGCAACCACAACACTCAATGGGGTCTTTAGGACACTAGGGATTCTTTTCATACTGGTGAAAAATCATGTAACTATCGATGTGAGTCATATGGCTACCGCTACCCCCACGTTCAGTCTCAAATAGATGTTTTCAGACACTATTTGAACCACTTCCTTGTATCAGTTCTGAACCTCCCTATACCACTCCATCAACTTCCCTGAGGTTCATCTTGGTGATGAGGGCATAATTTACTATTTCAAAAATGGTGGTCAACTGAAATAAATTCACCTGGGATCAGATGGCATATACAAGCCCATCCTCAAAACATCTCATTGTCTCCAATGTGTCATCAACCATAGTCAATGTAAAGAAATGGAGCTCCATGAACCAAGAATAATAATCCATCACAGACATAGTACCCTATTTTAGATGCATAAACTCTCTAGCTAGACTCGCTCTTTACATTTAAGGAAATAAATAATCATAGAAGACTGTCTAAAAGCCCACTCGGTCAATACCCTAATAACAATATGCCTGGGTGATAAAATCCCACTATCGCTTGGCATAATCTCAAATCATATATATAGTGAGATTCACCCTCCTCTCAAGAGGTGTCTCAAGGTTCTTGAAGATAGTCAACGTGTCATACAACCATGACTCTGCAACCTGAGTACCACCATCCGCTGAACACATGGTTGGATACTACTATTGATATTCTCACATCAACTCTTCCATAGTAGGGGTAGGCCACATGGATCCCTGTATAGTTTGTTTGAGCCTCAATAATCCCTCCCAAAATTAGGCATAAACACCCAACTCGGGTATAACAAGGGGTGATGCTGGTGGAATTACCAGTGTGTTAGGTCCCATTATCTCGAGAGCATGGTCATTTCCAACTTCCTGGTGCTCATCCCAAGGTTGTTGTGACAGTATATATCCACAATTTCCAAAAAAACACCTCATAACAAGAATTAGTAATGACATAAGCCATGATTATAAGAATATAATAGTTACAATACCTCTTGTATCAAAGTCACACACCTACTCCTAATGCTAGGTCTGGGTGATGTATAGATCATAATAAATGAAAAAGACACTTCCTACTACCCACTACTGATGTTGGGGAAGGGTTAAGTTCTCTGCTATAAGTTAGGGGTCCCAGTATACAGAGTGTCAATTGCAATTTATAGAGGGAAACACCTTTTGAGTTGAAATTGGAATCCACAATAATTAAAATTAATTTAAGTTCATACTCATTTATATAAAAAATATTTATAAATGGTTTAATTATACAGATCACCATTTCTGATTTATAAATACCTATACAGTATATAAATTGAAATATTCCATCCATTTTAATCACAATCATAAACATGTTCTAGCCCATGTGACCAATGGCCCATGACTCAACATTCCATAATTGACTACTTAAGGTTTCTGTTTAAAACTATGTAGGAAAACACTGTTAGGTTGATGTAGGCACTTTAATTAATTGATTGTGTTTCTAATTTCCCTATAAGAAATGTTAGAAAAATTAAATATATATTAAAGTCAAGACATTCATAGAAACCACATGCAATAAAAGCAATGAGACACACCTATATAGCATGAAATAATGCATGAAATTTGAATCCCTATGTGCCTATGATGATGCACAAGTCAACAATTACTTTTCATACTAGGTTAAGGGTAAAATGTAATCCACAATCATAATATTAATAAACATCACATATCATGTGTGTCACCCAATGGTGAAATAAAAACAATTATAATGAGGAGAATCCAAAAATAGAAACTCCAATCCCTGGTAATTTGGCTTTACTCTGACATGGGTTAGATACTCCCAGGCACAGTCACATGACTAAGTCCCAACATGTCCTAATATCCTTTATACCATCCCAAAAATAATAATGCAAAGAAAAGAAATCCTTTGATATTAATTTGTGACCTCCCATACCCAGTTAACTCATAAGTAACAAAACCTGGTCTGTCATAAGACCTCAAGCGCGCCTCCTCGTATGCTAGAGGATGCTAACTAGAAGTGAGAGTCCATGGTGGTACTGTGGGGATACTATACCCTCATGATCAGAGTAGCACAATAGTGAGATAAAAAATAAATAGTGGAATCATAATAAATATGAATATATCAGTAGAAGTAAATCATATAGACTATACTAATATATCAATACAAAATTGGAAACATAAACAAAATAAAATGGATCTATACAAAATGTATTCATACACACATACAAGTATATAAAAATGGAAAAAACACCAAAAAGGAATATCAAATAGCATAAAAATATAAGGATTAGTCTCATGATCCTAAGATCTCATGCTATAATCAATTAAGCATCCAAGACCGGATGAATTCCCTTATCCCTACTTGCATTCATGAAGTCTGTCTAGGTACCGAACAGAAACCTGAACAGGGTATGCTATATACTCAATAGGCCACCAACAATGGTGACTATAACTATCTAGCTAGTGAATATAATATGATCAGTGTGAAGATACGATAATGGTAAAGTAGTAAATTTAAACTATAAAGGTTTAGATCTAGTTTCTAAAGGACACTAGGCTGACACTACCTGTTTTGGCTCATGCCGAGAATCGTCTGAACATATTTCACCATGAATATATACATATATGTATATGAATGTGTGTATATATATAAACTATATATGTAATGACATTTATATCCATATATATAGATATTTAGTGCTAGCTAGGACTTGAGGCATAACTCAGGCATCTAGGTCTAGTCACTAGAGTCTCACAAAGTAGCAGGGGATTCCATGCCTGAGTATCATACATCATAAGGTTAGCCATGCCCAAGTATCATAGGTATATGGAATTCCATGCCTCAGTATCACATCAGTAGGGATTCTATGCCTGAGTATCACAAGTGTATGGGATTCCATTCTTGAGTATCAATTCCATAGGTATTCCATGCGCAAGTATCATAAGTGTATGGGATGCCATGCCTAAGTATCACATCAGTAGGGATGTCATGTCTGAGTATCACAATTCTATGGGATATCGTGCCTGGGTATAGTATTAATAAGTGTTAAAATAGTCTTTAGTATTATCCAATACATGGTTTATAATTCATTATTATTCCACATTAATAATAGAATAACCATTGTTTATATAGAATCACATGATGTGGTTATACCACTCACTTACCGTATAAATAATTCTAGTTATTACATTTAGGATTCAAGAAAAAAACACATAGAAGATGGTTTGGTCATTAGAGTCTGGATAAGGAAGGACCAAAGGAACTTGGGTGGGAGGTGAATTGGGAGCTCTCTTATACACCACTGTTGTGTGAAAAGAGGAGGGTTTCAAAAAAAAGAAGGGTTTTTCCCTTTAAAAAAATAGTCCATTATATATTCATGACATGAATATAATTCAAATCTTGAATTCCTTAGGGTTCCCCCCTTTGTAAAAAACCAATTCACGTTATGTATGGGGTTTGGCCAAACAATTTCACATCATGAATTGAATTCACGTCATGAATTTTTTCTACAGCCAGGATCCAACCCCCTGCCACCCTCTTCCCCAAAGAAAATTGACCAGCCTAAAGGCATGATTTTTGGGTCTAATCCAAAAAGATAAACTTAATCCGACCTTAGTAAAATTTAAATGGTCCATACATCATAGAAAAAGTTGTGATATTATATCACGGTTAATGCATGGTTAGGGAAAACCATGTGGTTTGGCCCAAAAAACCATGCATCCTGTTTAGTAGTACTGGAGGGAGGCACACTATTGGCACATGATTATCCCAAACCATGCAGCCTACCCTTCAGACCGTGCGACCTTGGATAGTAAAGGTTGCATGATTGGTGCACGGTTTATCTAACCGTGTGGCCAAACCATGCTCCTTTTTTAGAATCCCGGTGAGGGGGCACAGTTAAGAGCACAATTAGTACTAATTGTGTGTCTTAACCCAGTAAACCATGCGAAAAAGTTTTTAATCCCCCTAAAAATTATAATTTAAATCCCAAACCCCCATTATTAGTCCTAAATAACTCCCATTCAACCCTAATCCAATCCTTTGGCGTTTTGAGGCTCTCAAGAGGCAAATTGGGTCATTCAGCCTCTCTTTTTCTCATATCGAAGTTATATTATATGCGTTTGATCTCTCTCCGATAAGTTATTTCTCCTTGATTTGGAATTCCCCTTTCCTCTCTACTCTCCTCCATTGAGAATGATGAATCCTCGTGTTATTGGTGGATCTAAACCTTGATTTAATTAATTTTAATTCTAAAGATTCCTCTTTGATCTTCCTCATATTTGATTCTCTATCTGTGACTCCCATTTCATGTGATTGATTATTTGACTGTGTGATTAAAGGTAGGAAGTTCCGTAAAGATTTTACAAATAGTTGAAACCTTTATTTCATACTTCAATTAAAATGAATTTTTAATTTTTTTTCTAATTCTTGAATTGTGACTATTTTGATGATTGATTTCAAAGGCATGAGATTTGTGAAATAAAAACTATTTTCAAAGGCATTGAAAATATGTTATGGTTTTTTTAGAAAATATGTCTTGAAATGAAAAGTGATTTGATGTTGATATTTGAGAAAATATATTTAAATGAAAGATTATTTTTAAAGGCATAAATTTGATAAAAAACATATGTTTTGGTTTTAGAAATTGAAATGGCATGCTCAAACTTGATATTGTGAAATTGAACTATGAATGATGATTTGATTTGAATTGAATTGATTTTACCTTAATTGGGTGATTGAAATAACATGTGGGCCTTGGTAGTTAGTGAGTTATTGGGATAAGAAAGCAAGGAATTTGGCTCCCCGGAAATGGATTGATAATGAAAACTATGACTAAACTGAGTTTGGAATGATTTACCTTGATAAGGTATTGATTGATTATCTCAATAGATTAAGCCCTAGGGATGTGTGTACAAATTTTTAGCCATGATGACTAACTAAGTAGTGAAAGGATGCAATATCTATAAACTAACATATATCAGGGATTATAAAAATGTTGATTAGTTTTTATTTGACTATTATATGCTTGTGATTATAGGATTGTTTTATTCATTCCCTCCTATATATTGAAAATTTTCAATTAAACCTTTTCTTGATATACCCACCATATATTCCTATTGTGAAGGCATATTTGATTTAAAATTTGAAATTATTTTTCATGCCTTATATTTATTTAAATTAAAGCATAAATGGTTTATTTTTATTAGAACTACTTATGGAATACTTGGTGAGATCCTATTGTGTTGTTTATCTCACACCCTACCTTTGCCTTCATGAATTTGTAAATTTTGTTATACCAAGTCTAGGAAAAAGGAAAGCTCAACTTAGAGGTGGAATATGTGCTTGAGCATGAGACCTTAGGTGATGGAGGTGACTGGTGGAGTTTTGATCCATTTATTACATGGAGATTATAAGTCTAGTGTTGATGGATTCTATGTCATCTTTTGGATGATGTTTTACCTTGGGATGTTTATATGACTACCTGATGGTACTTTTATCCTTAAGGAGTGTTTGGAATACAAACTATTTAATATTTTATCATCCATCGTTCTATATGGTTAGTTGGTTCTTATGGTAAAATCATTCCCCTTGACCATTGAAATGATGCCAGACACTAGTCACCAACCCATGGGGATTAGGAATTCCCTTCAGGTTATATCAAAGCCAACTTGGGTATTAGTGTACTAGGGTATCCAGGTTGTTTCATAAAAAATTGGTATCAAAGGTGAAGGGTTATAATACTTCATTGATGTTGGTATGTAATTGGGATGTCCTGATATGTAGGAGGTGGGATTATTTGGGCTTTGGGTGTAATGAAAAGTGGGTTCATAGCCAACTCTCATCATAGAGAGCTTTAAGTCGCCATGGGTGTTTGGGAAAAGCGTCTTTGAGGAATAAATTAACTTGATTATAGCCTTTTTCCAAGAAAGATATGAGTATTTTAAAATACTTTAGATTTGAGTTCTATCTGATGGAATTGATATTCATCTATCTCTTTATTGATTTGATGATCTGAGTAACATTGCTGACATATTTTTCTTACCTGTTGATGTTATATAGTACCATACCCCCAAGAAGATGTTTGAATATACCTCGAGAGGGAGCTACTAATGAAACATGATAATCAAACCCTCTAGTTGATCAAAATCTTTTTGAGATAGTGGTGCATACTTTACAAGCTCTTGGATAGGTAACTGCACCTATCCTTGTTCAGACTTTGGTAGTGGAACCTCAAAGGGAAGAAACTAGAGATCATTATTTGGATTTTCTTCTGTAAAAAACACCAGATTTTTAAGACTCGAATGATCCTCAAGAGGCTGAGTATTTCTTAAAAAAAATTATTTGATTTTTGAGTTCTTAGAAACACCAGACTCAATAAATATGAAATGTTCTACCTTCAATCTTGAGGGGCCTAGTAGGAGGTAACAGGATTTCATGGTTACAATAGAGAAACATGAAGTCTTGGAGTGGAAATACTTTAAAGATCTTTTCAAATAGTAATTCTATCAAGATTCAATGGTTATGTAATATTCTATGGAATTTATTAGCCATTAACAAGTTTAAAGAACCATGAATTAGTATGTGAACCACTTTGCTTTTCTTGTTCAGTTTTCTCCTGAGGTAGTGATGAATGAGAAGCTGAAGGCTTGAATATTTGAGATTGGTCTTTGATATAATATTCAATCCCATTTTTTCATGTTGAATATCACTTTTTATGTGGATTTTATAGATAGAGAATTGATGGATGATCTTGACTTGGATAGTAAGTCATGGTTGAGGGGAGTTCCTCTTACTCCCAATGTCAGTTCTATTAGTTATTTTAAAGGAAGGATGAAATGTGATGAGTCTAATGGTGGATCATGATAACAAGAATCATCCAGAACTTATGAAGTTTCTGGTAGAGGCCTTTTGAATTTCTTCTAGTATAGAAATGTTGGGCATTCTAAATGAGTTTATACTGAGGTACCAAAGATATATGGTTTTTGCGGTCATTAATGCCATCTATAGAAGTTATGTCATGTATTTTATTCCCCACATAGTGGTATGGGATCATCAGAACCTAAAGGAACTATGTTATAAAAATATTATTTAAGAACTAAGGGGTTCCAACATTAGGCATACAAAACAAAGCTTCTACATATAGTGGAAGAGTCTCTAGGGGAAGCTAATGCAGGTCCAGCGATAATGAGAGGCACCATCACTATAACTCTATCTTTATTGACTATCTTATTTGATACTAGTGCATCTCATTCATTCATATAGACTTGTGTTGTGAATTTTCTAAACCTTCATACAGAGCTTATGTATTTTGTGATAGATATTGATATGCTGCTTGGAATGCAGAGTGAACGTCTCCAATTCCCTTATTGTTTCTTTTCTTTATCAGAGATCGAGATCACCTAGTATTTTTTGGTTCTCGATATAAAACCTATGGATTTCATTCTTGGGATGTATTGGCTAATTTCCCATAAGTACTGAATTAACTGTTATCTTCGGTCGGTTTCCTTTACTGCCTCTAATGGGGTGTGTCATGTTTTCTAGGGAGAGTGTGACTTGAGATCAAGTATGGTTGTACCACCTCTACTAGAATTGGGTAGGGTGATATTTGTGTTTACTTTTTATTTGGAGAAAGAATCTTTGAGTGGTTATCTTACTCTAGTGGTCGTTGAGTTTCTTGATGTGTTTCCATCTGAATTCTCTAGATTTTCACCAATGAGAGAGGTAGAGTTTTCTATTGACTTGTTAATAGGTACCCAACCCATATTTATCCATTATTACTATATGGAACTAGATGAACCAAAATATTTAAAGTCATAGTTGGATGATTTTTTGGATAAAGGATTTATACATCAGAGTGTGTCACCTTGAGCGGTGCCTTTTCTTTTTACAAAGAATGTCAATGGGACACTTCACCTTTGCGTTGATTATTGAAAACTCAATCAATTTATGGAAAATAACAAGTATCTATCACCTTTGATTGATGAATTATTTTCCCAGTTAAAATGGGTGGAGTGGTTCTTGAAGATTGATCTTCAGTTTGGTTTCCACCAATTGAGAATCAAATAATTTGACATCCTAAAGATTGCCTCCAAGAGTAGGTATGGCTATTATGAGTACCTTATTATACATTTTAGTCTAACAAATGCTCTTGTAGTTTTTATGGAATTTATGAATAGAATATTCCATGAGTATATAGATTCATCTATAGTGGTTCTTGTGAATGAAATCTTGGTTTACTCTAAAATCAAGGAGGACCATGTGCATCATCTAAGAGTAGTCCTAGAAATTTTAATAGATCAATGACTCTATTCCAAGATATTGAAATGTGACTTATGGATTTGGAAAGTGAAGTTATTGGGAAACATGTTCTTATAACATGTTATCTCAATCGATCTTGAGAAGTTGAATACTATTATGACATGGTAACAACCATGAAATGTTTTTGATATTTAGAGAATCTTGGTTTTAGTGGGATATTACCATTGGTTTATAAAAAAAATCTTGAAACTGGATTCTTCAATGACCTCCCTCATTCAAAAAGGAGTAAAGTTATTGTGGGATTCAAAATGTAAGAATTATTTTGATGAGTATAAGTTCCTTTTGACTTTTTCCTCTATGTTGACTCTTCCATAGGTAGGGTAGGGCTATTTGGTCTTTTGTGATGCATCATGATCGGGTTTGGGTTGCGTTCTCATGCATAGTGATAACATAGTGGACTATGGTTTCCAAAAGCTTATGCCAAACGTGAATAAATATACTAATCATGATCTTGAACTCAAAACCATGATTCATGCTATGAATATTTGTAGGAACTACCTTTTTGGGGAAAGTTTTATTTTTTATTCTGATCACAAAATCCCGAGTTATGTATTTTCTAAAAAATATTTGAATCTCCTCCAGAGATAATGGGTGTAGTACCTAAAATATTTTTTACTTTGAGATTGTTTACACCCATGGTAAGGGTAATGTCATCACTGATTATTTGAGTAGGAAACTTCTAACCCAGGCTGTGAAATCATCATCAGAAGAGTGGAATCTGATGGATCTCTTTGCCTGTATACATTTGGGAGTTTAGAAGGTTGAGCTTGAAATTGTTCTAGAAAGCGTTAATTTGACCTACTCTCTTATTAAGATGATTCTTCAGGATTATAAGCTCGGTGATGAGTTTTGTGGCATTAGAGACTCTCTTTTTAGTGGGGAGAAAACCAGTGAGTGGTCATTATCTTTTGAGGGTATCCTATATTTCTGAAACTGGTATGTCATGCCATTTCCTATGAGAAAATAAATAATGGGGTATTTACATAATTCCAAATGGGAAGTTCACCCAAGAACCATGAATATTTTCTATGACATGAAACAAAAAAAATTGGCTGCTAGGTATGAGATAATACATTACTGATTTTGTTTCTCATTGTTATACCTATTAGTAGGTCAGGCCAGGCACCAGAAACCTTCAAGTTTGCTTCAACCCCTTCTTGTGCTGACTTGGAAGTTAGAGGAGATTTCAATGAATTTTATGGTTGGGTTGTTGTGTACCCCTTTATGGAATAATGAAATATGGTTTGTGATCAATTTTTTTGACCAAATCAACTTACTTCATCCCCATATGTGATACAGCTAAAGTTTAGGACTTGGGAAGTCTGTATGTGTAAAAGATCATCAGATTGAATGGGGTTACATATGTTATAGTTTCTAATAGAGATCCTTATTTCAATTCTCATTTTTGGAGAGGCCTCTAGGAGATAATGAGATCTCAGTTTAGTTTGAGCATGACATATCATCTACAGATGTATGGCTAGACAGAATGAGAAATAAAGATTCTTAAAGATGTGATTTTTTCTTGCATTCTCAATTTTGATGGATCTTGATATATCCACTTGATACTGGTTTAGTTTTCCTATAAAAATAGTTACCAATATTGAGACATCAACTTGGCTTGTAATTTGGATCATTCCTAATAATTTCATTCATGGATTTTATGGGATAAATAAGTATGGATATAAAAGGTGGTTTCAAGTGTGAGTTCTAAATTAATAAAAATTTCTAAATCATATTAACTGTGACTTTGTACAATCATAACTTTGAAAAGTTATAATTAAATTTATAGTAAGTAGAATGTCCCAATATATCTCAAGAAATATGCTTAAGATCCTCTTAGGAATGGGAAACATATATAATTGGACAATCACTCATGGCAGGAAATAACAATAAAAAATCAATCCATATGAATTTTAGAAAATTCAAAGTATGAAAATGGTAGAGAAATTTCATCTACATGAATCAACCAATTCCCTCAAATCATGATTCATCAAAATAACACATATTCTTCACTCTAATCATTTAATTTCTCATTTTACTCATTTAATCTCATTATCATTGAAAATTAAAACATGGAATCATGGGATTACTAATAAACTTTTGTCTCCTGGATTAGTCAAGTAAAGAAGAAAGTATAAGTGTGCGCATGAAAATTCTCTTTTAATTCTCAAAATAGATTTTTAAACAAAATGATAGAATCCAAAAATAAATAATGATTTTAAAATTTAGCTCCCCTTTTCCACGTGAAGTGATTTTCTAATCTCTTCTTTAATCTACTCTAGGTACTACCTTATTCCATCATCATCATGGACCTATAAAATAAAATCACTCATAAAAACACAAAGTCCATTTTAAAGTAAGATAAAAAAAGAATTAGGTGAATTGGGACACATATTAATATATTCCTAAAACTTATTCCTAATAAATAAATTGAAAACTAAAGTACCATAAAGAAAAAAAATAAAATAAAAGAAGGATAAATCTTGGCTTGAACCCCAACTGTGCCTTGGGTTTTGACTGCCTCAATAGGGGAAGTACTAGATTTTATCTAAAGTCCTATGGTGGGTGTAGTTTCATTGATTTAAACCACCAATACTTCTTCTTTAAATATTTAATTACTTATTTTTTGTTGATGACCCTATGGATTTAGTACACTAATTAAATCCCCTTATAAATAAGTTTAAATTTTCATAGTGAGGGTATGAGAAAACATGAATCCTCTTTTTTGGTTGCTTCTTGCACAACTTATTCTCTAATTTCTAATGATTACTCAAGGTATACTACATCAAAAGGGTAATTGAAGGGAAAATCAAAGTGTAAATCTTGAGAAGGGCATGATGAATCAAAATCAAAATCTACCCATTTAATGTAAGCAACTTGTGTCTCTGTTTCCTCAAGTAAAGCCGCTTGGATCTCCTTATGCAATCCCTCTAATAAATTTTCAATGTATTTAGGGAGATTCATTTGTTACTCATCATGTGAAACATATTTTTCATCATATTCCTTTAAGGAATAATATTAGTTAGCCGATTATGAAAATTCAAAGCAAGGAGATGTGATACTCAATTTAGTTTCAATAAAATTATATGAGAATAAGTTTGAGATTATATTATATCCCTGTATTGGTTCGACTTCAATTTATTTTTCATTATAAAAACCCTATTGGAGTTGAGTGGTAGTAAATGGAGGTAGGTAGTTAGGCTCCTTCAATATTTCTTTGAGCTCCAATACTTGGGTGTTTTCTTCTTATTCCAAATCTAGATAAATATACAAAGGTGTTTATTCTTATTCTTTAAATATGTGTAGATCATGTTGTATTTCATATTCACTCTAAAATTCATTCAAATATTATTGATATCTAATATATACATCAATGATAAAATATTCTTAATGAATCACCTCTTATAATAGTTGAGATAGGTGAAATGGATATTCATGTTTTTCCCTTTTGGCCTCCTTAGGTTCTTCAATTTAAAAAATGAGTGGGGTAATCTCTTTCACCAATGGTTCTTATTCTTACTTAATTTGTTGATCATGATCTAATTTTTCCATTTGGATATTCATCTCATGTATCTTATCTTAAATCCATTTCAACTGGTAATTTATATTGTTTTCAACCCCTTATTCTTGTTATTTCACCTATGGAATTTATTCAAAAAAATTAAGGGGAAACAAGGAAGTATCTTTTTGTATCTCAACCATTTCTTGATAAAATTTTGAGAATTACTCATATATTTCAATTAATTCCCAATCCAATCATTCCTATATGAGGTATTTGAGGGGATCTTTATTATCATTGATGATCTCCGTAAATTCCTCCTCTATAATAATTTGGCTTCGACCTCCCCTAATCTATTTAGTAAATAAAGCAACATCATATTCTATAGAGCAAGGTTAGTAAGATATTTTTTATTTTTTTATAAAAAAAAAGAAAACTATTTAAAAAATTTGAAAAGAAATATTCAGGAAAATAATACTTGAATCCCTATAAATGGTTCCAAGTTTTGACACGCTCATCATAGGGCGGTTCAAAAGATACAAATTAATTTCCTAATGCAGCACAGTGGATAACCAAGGTTATCTCACTTAAGGAGATTTACAGCCAATTATGCACTATTCATAATTCACTTATTATATTTTTGTGTTTTTATTATTTTATGAAAACAAAAACAATAGTGGTTTGGAAAAGAAATGAAAAACTAAAAATTAAACATACATATGTAGATTCAACCATAATGAATGCAGGTTAGAGAAGAAAGAAAATTATCCTGAGAGATTCATCCATAGAGAACCTTCATTGTCTTATTTTATATCTACTTAATGAACATTCTCCATCTTATGTATTAACACATTTTCTACCAAAGTGGTGAATATAAAACACATTCAATGATTGATAAGTACACTACACATTCATATCCTTAATCGAGGGATAATGGTTATAGAAGAATAAGTTAACCCTTAGATAACCACAATGAGGATTACACTCACCAAAAATCATCCTCATATTAACCTAAAGAAAATGAAAATCATATACATGGGTTCAACATTAGATCACTCCCCCAGGATATTCCTCAGGTTAGTTACTCATAATCATGAGTATAAGAGATCACAATGGAAAGTGAGTGAGAGAGAGAGACTAATAGAAAAACTATTAAATTAAAAATATTCATAAGAGTTACATGGAAATTAAAACCTAAAAAGACTGAAGTAGAAAAGAAATAAGATGAAAACATCCTCCTGATTGAGATCCTCTTGAATGTGGTTCATAATCCCTTTATTTATAGGAAAAGGAACCCCTTATATCTCTTTATATTTCCTCAAACTCCTCTATCTTCTATATAATTTCTCCTTTGATTTGAATAAACCAAATCCATTCATTATCCTATGATAGAGGGTGGGTCTCAACTATATCTCTCCTTGAAAATATTTATTTGAACAAACCCTTATTTATCACCCATATTTTATCTATCTTTAAATATATCATATCATGCATGCATGGAAATCAACTTGGTTGTGGGTATCCTCGTATCTCTATTAGAAATCTTTGAAATCCCCCACCATGGCTTATATGTAGGATCTATGGTCATTTACACTATTCATTTTACCCTCCTTACCTAAGTGTGGATTATTATTGACCATGAGGTTCCTAGCCACAGTCATAGCATAAGTCATTTCATCAATATTCTTTATTGTATACAACACATATACCATGACGAGGACCATGGATTGGCACATAGATCTCATGGAATTTTGATTTTTGTTTCCTCATCAATCTCTCCTGGTTAACCATTCCCAAGAAACATTATGTCATAACATAATTTCCAAACCCGTTTTTCATCAACCACACTCAACACTGAGACTTACTCCCCATTTCAATGGGTATTTCAGTCTTAGGACCTCCCTGTGCCACACAACTTAGATCAATATGGCGGTGTAGGGGTCATTTCATCCAATAAATCATACAAGGGTTCATATTTTCTATATTGTCTTTCATATTGGTTATCTAAGATCTCATATTACATCTATGGTGATCCTAGGACTCGTAATAACTCATTATATCAAGCCTGGACTTCCCCAGTGGCTTCCATGGAATTTTACAGTGTCTAGTATTGGTGGTCTAGTGAGCTCTAAGGTGGTAGGTGGTAGTGGAAATGTCTGAGCTAATTCACACGTGTTTGAGTTGAGACATCACCATTCCAATTAATGATGAATAATGAAGTGTATTTGAGATTCCTATATCAGTTGTGACTTCGAAAATGCAGTTTTATATCATTCTCTATACTCCTTCATCATCTCAAAATCCTACTATAGGGATGGGCTCCCCTATACACTTCACTCTTATCTCACGGGCCTATACCGGCACACATAGGCCCAGTGGGCCTTGGCCCACCCTATGCATGGGCCTCGTTCTCCTCTTAGCTCTCCTATGCCCTGACCCATGCCTTTAGACATATGTGTGCTAGTCTTGTTGGTATCCTTCTCTTGGACTAGTGGTAAAGGCCTATTTTTACCTCAATACAATAAAAATACTTTGACAAAATTTTCCTAATATAGCATAAATAATTATTAAGTAAAAAGGAATTCAAATTCATTTCTTCTAATTTTCTTTTTCCAAATTGTTATTTAATTTATAAATACCCACAAAATTAATATTCAATTAATATATGGGAATTAAATATTACAAATCAATACATATTATTATTATTATTATTTCCTGTAAAATTTATGATTGTCACACATCTCTTTTGAGATAGTGGGAGCAAGATAGATTTTTAGGAAGTCTAGGCCCCAAAGGAACATATGTTAAAGTGGGAATAATAGACTCCACAAGAGTCAGTTAGAGGGATTTTTCTAGTGACAAATATTGTATAAGAAAGATAAAACCTTATGGATTTATATTTTCCAAGCTGAGTGATATATTATTCTTTGAGAATAATGATTCCTACAAGAAGCAATAAGTTGAAACAATATATGATTGATAAGTTTTTATGAATTTTAAAATGGATTCCATGTACCAAAATAAACTTATGTATTTGGTGGTTGATGTAAATACATAACTGGTATTCAATAAGAAACTATACATGGATTGTACAAGTCAGTACCAATAAGTCTTGATTAATTGGACCAGGTTGGTCGGTCGGAATGGCCCGAAGGCCTTCATTTTTTTATTATTTTAATAATCCACCTTTCAAGGGGTGAGGTGGAACCCTTACAAGGCTCGAAGGCTTAGAGACAATTACATGACCTATAGGTCTTAGAGGAATCACTCAAACAGACAGCTTGGAACTGGTCCTCCCTAGCATATGTCATGATATCAGCACTCCACCTTCACGGGGATGGTCGACTAGCTATCCTATGAAAAGATGCACAGGCCTAGTACCGATGGAAAATCTATACCCTCTTGTTATTCCAATTCTGGTTATCTCTGCTCCAGTGAATACGCCTATCCTGAATCCTCCTCTAAAGCTTTTTCCCCTGTAGTCTGAATGGTACATCTTTATTTCATGTGGTCCTAAGGCCTTGGGGTGTCCCAAAGGCCTTAAGGTGGCCCAAAGGCCTTGAGAATCAACTAGCACGAAGGCCTTGGGTGGCCCAAAATCTTTGAAGGATCCGAGGACCAAACCGGTGGCCTAAAGGCTCAGATGAGTGAATAGTTCAGACTGCTATAGTACCTACTACAGTGTATTCTACATTACCCCCCAGAAATATGCTTCCACTCAGATTTGATCTTGGGTCTCTTCGATGCACCTACCAAGCCCTCACCAATCGGGCTGAGGCTCATGTGCAATTGGACCAGGTAATCATGCCTAAATTCCATTTAAATTTTACTTATCATAAATTCAAGGTCATTTTATTTGGAATTTGTTTTCAATGCCATTTTTCCTTGGAGGAAACCTTATGTATGATGTCTATATGACTTGACAAAAATGATAGGTGACTTCAGAGGATTCAAATAAGTAATACATGTTACCAGGATATATTTATAGGTTATAGTAAGCATAATGATCACAGTATATTTGTTTGGAGCAAATGGTTTCCAGGTGTCAAAAGGTTAGTGGGAGAACTACTATTTTCAAGATATATATGTTTTATAACATATTAAAAATATGTGATTGGTCCTATAATTAATTAAGACTGAGGTTAATTTCTCCAAAAATAAATTAAGTGGAAACCCAAGTTCTAAGGAACATAATTTACTAATATCGATCAAAGGGGATTCTTAATACAAGTCTTGTACACAAGTTGACACTGTATCAGGAATATATGATGGAAAAATTCACTAAAATTGTTTCCATTATAGCATGGTATTTGTGATTTATAGAATATTTATTCCTAAGAGTACTTTGGAAATCTATTTTTCATACCATGCAGTGTACCTAGCCTTGATATTTCTTATGCATAAAGAAAAACAGGGGAATATCAAAGGATACCAGGTGAACTATATATGCTAGTGTTCAAAACTATCATATGTGCTTGAGAAAGAAAAACTTGATGAGTTCCTAGTAAATTTATAAATGAGAATATTATTTTTGAGGGGATATAAGACTATTTTTCTTTTTAGATCAAGTTTAATTTATTATCGTAGTAAGGCTAAGATAATATGAAAGTAAATAATATTATATCTAGTAATGTCCATATCTATATATAGTGGGTACATTTCGTCTTTTTATAAAGCTTAACAAGAAGTAAAGTGATGACCCATTACAATCTTGTTTCATACCATTTTTGGGGTTTTTTCATAATAATAAAACTTTTATTGTGTTGTTAATTGAGAGTTAAGGCTTTGACAAGGGATCTCAAAGGTGGATACTCAGGGATATCATCTTTTTGAGGGATTTTCCCATAGGTATGAGGTCAAGATACAAAGACCTTCCATAGATAATTATGGAAGTACCATCAAGTACCATGTAAAATGTGGTAGGCCTAGCACCTAAATCCTTTACTCAACATAAGTATGTTTATCATGTTAATATAATAGGAGGGTTAACTGTTGGATCTAGTTAAACTGGGAGTTTTTTGGAGTTTATACCCTGGAACCATCTATCTTTTTACTTTCAATTACTACTATATTTATTTTTTGAATATTAATTATTTTCTTATCACATTATAATAATTCTTATGTGTGATAGTGTATGTGATAATGTCCTGGGATACTCATCGCGTAGAAAGCACATAATAGTTCCTTTCTATGATGATATAATTAAGATGCCATGATAGTATACCTTAAACCTATATTTTGTGGGTGGATAACATCTTTTTAAGGGACACAGATGATGCATAATATCAGGGGTGGAAGGCTCATAATACAGTGAGACATCATCTCATTGTATTCTCCCTTGATAATCTCTAATAATGGGGGTTGCGAGAATAGATCTGCTAATAGGAATTCCATGTGTTTCATGTGTCATTGGATATTCATATCTATAGATGCGTGTAATAATCCTTTGACTCTAATATTTTTATTAATGTTTCTCACAACTCGCATACTTAGATGTATTTCATAAATAGTGATGATGATCATTCACATTGAAGATGGATACATTGGGTGTGTCACAAGTGGTATTACATTAATGAATAATATGAGAGAGGATTTTTCCCTTCTTTTTTAAGTGAATATATCAGGACCTTTTATAAAGACCCCAACCCTAGTAGCTCAGAGCCGGTGGTTATTTTATTACATTGGTACTATATACAAGCGATCACATACCAAAGGACCGAATAGTTTATTTGTCTTGGAAAACTAGATACATACTTAAATTTGATATTACATTTGAAAACATAAAATACATCATAGTGTTTTCTTTGAGAACACTATCATTCTGAAGGTTTCATGCCTAGTGGAAGCATTGGATAAAGCATGCCCAACTCGGATTTTTTTTGTAATCAATGATTAATCTGATATTTATATGATGATAAATGTTGTGATCAATGGAATTAAATCAAAGAATATTGGCGATATAAAATGTTGGAACTAAAGAACAAAATCATCACATATTATTTATTATTAATTTAAGTAATTAAATAATTAGCTTGAAAGGAATTATTTATTTATTAGTGGATTTTTCAACATGTCTAGGACATACCGACATTATGTTGTGAGGATCAAGAATATATTCCCTTCAATGGTGATCCACAAGTGTTTCATGAACCTCAAAACATCACTGTAGGAATATCTAGGTGTTATCATGAACGATCCTAATGCTTGCGTCAATTGACTTTGATTACCCTGAGAATCAATTCATGGAAGGGTTATCTTCAATCTCTATAAACTTGAGAGTGGTGGTGGAGGGGGATATCTCTCCATTCTTGAGAGCGTCCTTGGAGAAGGATATCTACATGTATTTGAGAGGATTCTCTATGGATCTAATTTTGTACAACCAAATGAATTGACTCTTAAGAAAATGATATAATTGGGTTTATATAATACTAGGGTTAGAAACTAATAATTGTACAAGTTCACTTTTTTATTTCTTTAATCTTTGTAGAACCTCATATATATAATAATAATATTTTTTTGTCATGTATAAAGCTAGAAAACTAAATTAAATATTATTTATTTAAATAATATTCAATATATATTATTTCTCATTACACCAAAAAACTCAGTATGTCATTCCTCCATAATATTTATCGAGCCTTGAATAATGATTATCTATTTAATAAATAAATATCACTGAATTATTCACCAATAAATAAATAAATATTATATTCACTAAATAGAAAATAAATATTCATTAAATATTTTTCTCATATAATATTCTCTCAAATAACTAGTGGTATAATATATGTGATTGTGCATACATGAATTATTATCAAACCATGTGCGAGAATAATATTTATTCAACTTGTTAAATAAAAAATATTATTTAACTAAGGGTTTGGATACACTTAGTATGTTACCCACTACTCCTCTTTCTCAGTGGAATTATGTGAATCAGCTCAAAGTTAAAGGTTAGAATCTAAAAACATGTTAAGGAATCCATAGAGAAGGAAGTTAATGTCACAATTACATAAAACCACATATGAATGCTTACTGAGTAATATAATCCCTTTATTGTGATATCTCTAATCAAGCAGGATGTATGCTGATTCCATAAACCTATGTGCTTGATGTATCTTTATTTGAATTTTTGTAAATTAAACTTGCCTATAGAACACCGTGGACATGTATTTATTTAGGCTATATAATTTCCATTAAAGGGACTAAGATAACAACTTTCATTAAAGAACGTTAGGGAAAAATCCTTTTTATCATTATTCATTAATGAAATATTACTCCTGACGCACCCAAAGTATCATACCTCACTACAGACATATATCATCATGGTTTTCATCGATACATCAAAGTACGTGACTTATAAAACTCATTAATAATAATATTAAAGTATAAGGATCGATACACACATCTATAGATAGGAATATATAATGATACATATAAATATGGATTTCCTACTCACATGTCTCATTCTCATAATATCCTACATTTGATATTATTAAGGTTGTAAAACATGAATATGTGCCTCAAAGTCATATGAGTCTCTACCCCTAATATATTGTGTCATTTGTGTCCCTCAAATGATTTCATCAAGCTATAAAACGTATATTTAAGAATACTATCATGGAACTTCTCAGTTCTTGTCATAGTAGAGAACTGTTATAACTTTTCAGTGCGACAGATACTATTATGACATTATCACATTTTATATTACATATAAGAATAATCATGATTTGATTAGGATTTTATTAATATTCAGTACAATGAATACATTTTGTCATAAATTACATAGAATTTATTTCTAGGGAACCAACTCCAATAGACTCCCACTTGCACTAGAGCCAACTAATAATAACCATTAATCCATTAGTTATCACATGATTCTCATTATTCTACTGAGATAGGAATTTAGCCAAAGGTTTTATCACGTTTTATTCCATGGAAACTATACTTACTGCAGCTTCACCCCTCTAAGAAAAATCCCTCAAGATGTGATACTTTCAAATTATGTTCTTTGTCTATTGGTGTGAACTTAGCTCTTTTTCAAGATTCACTATTGTCATACTATCAAAATAAAATGTGATAGGGTCTTTATTTCTAGGTACCACATCAAGATCCTAGAAAAAGTTATGTATCCAAATGGATTCTTTAGTTGTGTCATAAGTCACTATATACTCAGAATCTATTGTAGAATAATCATCAACTGGATGAATTGAACTCTTCCAGTTCATAACTCCTCTTTTGAGATAGAAAACATATCATGACTATGAATTTATATCATTTTGATATGCCTAAAAACTAGTATCAGTGTAACCCCTAGTGACTAGATCCTCATCTCCTCTATATATTGGGAACATGTCCTTAGTTCTTCTTATATACTTAGGATATACTTAACAATAGACCAATGTTATTCTCTTGGATCAGCTTGATATATTCCTAACATTCTCAATTCATAGTAAATATCAATTATAGTATATAACATGACATACATGATTGATCATATCACTATATCATATGGGATATTACTCATTATCTATTTCTCTTATTATGTCTAAGAACACATTTTCTTTGAAAATGTATATCATGTGACACTAGAAATAATCATTTATTATATTATTCCATACTAAATATTGTTCATGTCTAGTCAAGATATATACCTTGACTTAGTTTAAGAAACCTCTTTGATCTATCACGGATGATCTTGATCCCTAGAATGTAGGCAGATTTGCCTAAGTCCTTTATAGAGAAATTTTTTTTAACCAGTCCTTAACAGATAGTAATATTGGTATATCATTTCCAATAAGTAATATTTCATAAACATATACTACTAGGATAGTAAACGCATTCCCACTAAATCACTTTAAAACACATGGTTTGCATTCATTCTTAATGAAACCAAAATCTTTTATGGCTTAATCGAATTGAATGTTCCATGACTTGGATGATTTATTTAATCCATAAATGGATCTTTTTTTAGTTTTCAAATCCTTTTGGCATCAATTGGATTCAAAAACTCTTATGTTTTTATCATCTTGAAGGTTCTCATTAAGTAAATATGTTTTTACTTCCATCTACCAAATTTCATATTCATCGTAAGCTGCTATAGTAAGTAAAATTCTAATGGATTTAAACACTGAAACTAGATAATGTTTTTATTCATAGTCAATGTATTTATGTTGTTTAAACCCTTTAGTCATTAGTCTTTCTTTATAGGTATTTACTTTACCTTATATGTCCAGTTTTCTCTTAAACACAAATTTACACCTGGTAAGATTTACATCAATTGGTGGATCAACCAAAACCCAAACATGGTTTTGATACATGGAATCCATCTCAGAATTCATGGATTATTTTCATATTTCACCTTCTAATATCTCTATTTCCTATTTATAGGAGATAGTTTAATCATTGTCAACCAATAATGATTCACCTTCTTCGGAGATTAGAAAACGGTATCTCTCTATTTCTCTTACCTCTCTATTGATCATACACAATACTTGTGTTTTAGGAACTACTTATTCCATGGGGACCTGTATAATCTATTCTTGTACCAAATCTTATGTATCTTGAGAATCAACTTCATCAATGTCAATCATTCTCCCACTATCATTTTTGACGATGTGCCCCCTCTTAAGAAATATATATTGTTTGGTGATAGTCACTTTCTTTTCTGAAGGGTTTTATAGGTAGAATCCATTTGTTTTCTTAGGATTCCCTATAAAGATACATTTTATTCATCTGGGTGATATTTTGTTTCTAGATAAGTCCTTAACAAATTCTATAAAACCCCATAAATGTGTATGTGAAAAAACAGGTTTCTTTCCACTCTATAGCTCAAAGGAAATTTTTGTTTGTCACTTTAGTTAGTACTCGGTTTAATGTGCATGTCACAGTTTATAATGAATATCCCTAAAAAGATAATGAAATATCTATATGGATCATCATAAACTTTACCATTTCTAGCAAGGTGTGGTTCCTCCTTTCAATAATACAATTCCACTTTCATGTTTAAGTTGGAGTGAGTTGAGAAAGAATCCCAAAATCCTGTAAAAAAATTATAAAATCTTGTTTAAGAAATTCACCACCTTGATCCGATCGAAGCTTCTTTATATTATTTCTAAGTTGATTATCTACTTAATTATTGAATTCTTTGAATTTATCAAAGGAATAAAGTCTATACCTCATTAATTATACATATCCATATCTTCTCAAGTCATCAGTAAAAGTTGTGAAGTAAGAACTCCCACCTATAGCTTTTACGGTAAATGGTCCACATACATCAATGTGCACCAGTCCTAGAATCTATGTGGCCCTTTCACCATTCCCATCGAATGGTGGTTTGGTTATTTTTCCTTGTAAACTAGAATGACATCTATTAAATGGTTTTAGCTCAAAAGAGTCTAAATATTCATCTTGATAGAGCTTTGTCAAACACTTCTCATTTACATGAATAAGATGATGATTTCATAGTTGGTTGTTATATGAGTCATGTGGAAATGTTTTTTTATCAACTGAAAAAACTTGGTATCATAATTTAATATATAAATAACACTATTTAAATGTTTCATACTATAACATATGTTGTCTTTATAAAATAAACAACTTTTATTTCCAAATTTTAAAATAAAACCATCTTTATTTAGGCAGGGTGAAAATTTTATGTTCTTGGTAAAAGTTGGTAAATAATATCAATCCTTCAAAACCAATATCATTCCTATTGAAAATTAAATGTGTTAGTCTCCAATGTATAGATAATCTATCCTCTCACCATTGTAATCACACAAATCCACCTCTCCTATGGCAATCTTTTGAAATTTAATTGGTTCCTGCATTTGGATACAGATGTGAGCACCAAAAGCTGTATTTAACACACAATATGTAGATATTGAAAGATTACACACAATAATTAATGCACCTTTAAATTATTCTTACTTCTAGGTGTGGTTCCTCTTCTGTGGCCTTTCTTGCCACATGAAAAACATACTACTTTTTACTTACCCTATAGGTTTCGAGTGCAGTGTAAGCATGCGATGGGTGGTGACCAACTTTGATTTTTACCATGATCAATGACTAATACAAGATATATATGATGTTTAATCTTCATGATAAATGGAATTTAATCAAATATAGACAAAATTAATAACACTAAAACCGAGAGAGGAGATAAACACATATTATTTATAATTAATTTAATTAGATAAAGAATTGCCTCTAAGGAATTCTTTCTTTGTTGATGAATCTGGAGATATATCTATAGATAACTGTCATTGATTTGTATAAATGAAGTGTATATTTCTTCTAGAGTTGATCCACACATGTTCCAGGAATCTTCATATGTCGTCGAAGGAGTCCCCGGGTGCTAGCATGAAAGATCTTTGTGCTTGAGTCATCCACCTTGATTGCCTTGAGAATCGCTTCCAAAACGTTCTCTTTGATCCAGTGGAGGAGGATTGCTTTCCATTTTTTGGAACATTCTTGGAAAAGGGATCTCTCTAGGCTTGAGAGGATCCTCCAAGATTCTTTGTGCACAATTGAATTAAGTCTTTAGAAAATAACATAATTGTGTATTTATTTTTCTAGGGTTAAAATAAAATATTTGTACAAGTGCCCTTATTATTTATTTAATCCTATAAAAACCCATGTAAAATAATAATACTAATATTATTATTTCTCAACATGTGTTGAACTTGAGAATTATAATTAAATAGTATTTAATTAAATAATATTCAATATTATAATTTATTACTGGACCATTAAACTGAGTCCAGAATTCCTCCACAATAATTATTGGTCCTTAAATAATATAAATTTATTTATTAAATAAATATCACTACATTATTCTCCAATAAATAAATAAATATTTTATTCACTAAATAAAAACTAAATATTTATTAAATATTTTGATCACAATATATTCTCTCGAATAACTAGTGACGGAATAAATGCAATCAAGAATACATGAATAATTATTAAACCACATACAGGAATAATATTTATTCAACCTATTAAATAATAAATAATAATATATTATTTAATTGAGATTTTGGATACACTTAGTGTGTGTCCCTCTTGGCCTCTTTCTCAGTGGAATTAAGTGAAGCAGCCTAAAGTCCAAGGCTAGCATCTAAAAACACACCAAGGCACCCAAAGAGAAAGAAGTTAATGTCACAACTACATGTCACACCATATGAATGCTTACTTTGTAATATACTCACTTTATCATAATTTCTCAAATCGAGCAGCTTGCATGCCAGTTCCATCAACCTATATGCTCGATATCTCTTTCTTTGACTTTCTAGAAATAGAACTTGCCTATAGATCACCATGGCCATGGATTTATTTTGGCTATATCATTTCCATAAAATGGAATGAGATATAAAATTACATTAAATAATATAAGGGAAAAATCCTTTCTTGCATTATTCATTGATGAAATATTACTCATGACACACCCAACATATCCTACCTTGCTCAAAAACATCTATCATCATGGTTTCGTCAATAAATATAAGTTTATGACTCATAATACTCATTAATAATAATATTAAAGTCTAAGGACCAATACACGTGTCTGCAGATAGAAAAATTCAATGACACATAGAAATTTGGATTTCCTACTGGTGGGTCTCGTTCTCATAATATCCATACTAGATATTACCAAGGGATTACACCATGAGAAGGTGCCTCAAAGATCTATGAGTCTCTACCCCTGATAGTCTGTATCATTTGTGTCCCTCAAATGATATTGTCCAGAAATAGAACATATATATTCAAGAATAATGTTGTATCACTTCCAGGGTCTCATCATATCGGGGAACTACTATGACCTTTTAGTGCAACAACTACTCTTAGGACATTGTCACATATTATGTTACACAGAAGAACAATCATGATTTGATAAGAAGTTTATTAATATTCAAAACCATGAATACAAGTTTATCATAAAGTACAAATAAGTCGGTTCTAAGGCACTAACTCTAACAAACTACTACTTTCACTAGAGCCAACTAATAACAAACCTCAGTCCACTATCTCTCACATGATACTCATGTATCTCCTAAGATAGGACTTTAGTCAAGGGGTTTGCCATGTTCTCTTACATAGGTACTCTTCTTACTGTAACTTCACCCCTCTGATAAAAATTCCTTAAGAAGTGATACTTTCAGAGTATATGTTTTGTCTGTTGGTGTGTCCTTGGCTCTTTTGCAAGAGACACCATTATAGTATTATCACAATACAATGTGATAGGGTCTTTACTTCTAGGTACCACATCAAGATCCTAGATAAATTTTTAAATCCAAATAGATTCTTAGCAACATCATAAGGTGATATATACTTAGACTCAACTATAAAATCATCCACAACCGGCTGTTTTAAACTCTTCTAACTCATAGCTCCTCTATTGAGAAAAAAACATATCCTAGTTGTGACTCCAGGTCATTCTGATCTATCAAAAAACTAACATCAGTATAACCCCTGATGACTAGCTCCTCGTCTCCTCCATACACCGAGAATATATCCTTAGTTCTTCTCAAATACTTAAGGATAGCCTTAAAATTATTCCAATTTTTTTCTCCTGGATCTTATTTATATCTTACTACCATGCTCAATGCATAGGCAAAATCAAGTATAGTACATAACATGGCATACATGATTGATCTTATCACCGAAGTGTATGAGATATTACTCATTATATCTTTCTCTTATTGTTTCTAGGGACACATTTTCTTAGAAATATGTAAACCATGTGACATTGGAACCAATCCCCTCTTGGATCATTCCATACTAAATCCCTTTAGTATCTGGTCAATATATGTACTTTGACTTAGTCCAAGCAGCCTATTGGATCTATTATGAATGATATTGATCCCTAGAATATAGGCTTATCCGCCTAAGTCCTTCATGGAGAAACACTTGTTTAACTAGTCCTTAACTGATATTAATACCTATATGTCATTTCTAATGAGTAATATGTCATAAACATATACTACTAAGATAATTACCACATTCCCATTAAACCTTTTGTAAACACAGAGTTCACATTCATTCTTAAGGAAACCAAATTCTTTTATTGCTTCATCGAATCAAATGTTCTATGACCTCGATGCTTTCTTCAATCCATAAATAGATATATGCAACTTGAAAATACTTTTTTCATCACCTATAGTCACAAACCCTTCTAATTGTGTCATATAGACATCTTTCTAAAGGTTCTTGTTAAGGAATTTAGTTTTTACATTCATCTACTAAATCTCATAGTCATGGTAATTAGTTATAGAAAGTATGATTTTGATGGATTTAAACATGGAAACTGGTGAAAAGGTTTCATAATAGTCATTTCCTTAATGCTATTTAAAAACATTATCCATTATCCTTGCTTTATAGGTACTTACTTTACCTTCCATGTCTATTTTCCTATTGAATACCCACTTTCATCCAAGAGGCTTTACATCAACTGGCACATCAATCATAACCCAGACTTAGTTCTGATACATGGAATCAATCTCAAAATTCATGGATTCTTACCATCTTGTAGATTCTAAGCTCTTTATTGCCTCCTTGTAGGAGAGAGTTTCATCATTATCAACCAATAATTAATCCCCATCTTTGGTGACTAGAAAATCATATCTCTCTAGTTCTCTTAACTCTATTACACTCCTATATGGTGCTTGTGTTTCAGGAACTACTTATTCCATGGGGACTCATGGAATGTGTTCTTATACCAACTCTTGTGTTTCTTGAGCATCAAATTCATCAAAGTCATTTTTTCTACCACAATCCTTTTTTAGGATGTGCTCCCTCTCAATAAAGATGACATGTCTGGCGAAAGTCACTTTCTTATCTAATGGGTTTTATAGGTAGTATCCCTTTGTTTCCTTGGGATACCCTATAATGATACACTTCATGCCCTGGGATGCTAGTTTGTTACCTTAGAAGGCCTTAACAAATTCCTTGAAACCCCATACATGTGTATTCAACAAAATGGGTTTCTTTCCACTCCATAACTCGAAGGGAATTCAATTTTATGCTTTAGTTGGTACTCAATTTAATGTGTATGCTGCAGTTTGTAATGAATATCCCCAAAAAGATAATGGGATATTTTCATGACTCATCATCAACCTTACCATGTCTAAAAATTTATGGTTCCTACTTTCACTTACACCATTCTACTATGGTGTATAAGGTGGAGTGAGTTGAGATAGAATAACAAACTCCTATAAAAATTCTATGAACTCTTGGTTAAGATATTCACCACCTCAATCCGATTGAAGATCCTTTATCTACTTATCAATATGATTCTATACTTCATTCTTAAATTCCTTTAATTTCTTAAATTACTTAGACTTATACCTCATTAAGTAGATATATCCATATTCACTCAAGTCATTAGTAAAAGTTATGAAGTAATGATATCCACCTCTAGCTTCTACTATAAATGGTCCACACACATCAGTGTGTACCAATTCTAGAAGTTTTGTGGTCCTTTCACCATGTCCACCGAATAGTGGTTTAGTTATTTTTCCTTATAAACAAGTGTGTCATATTTCAAGTGATTTTAGCTTAGAAGAGTCTAAATAACCATCTTGATAGAGATTTGTCAAACACTTCTCGTTTACATGACCAAGACGGTGATGCCACAACTGGGTGTTATATGAGTCATGTGAACATGATTTGTTATCAATTACTAACACTTGGATTTCATAATTTAATAAATAAAGACCATTATTTAAATCTTCCATACCATAACATATGTTGTCCTTATAAAATAAACAAATTTTATTTCCAAATTTAAAAATAAACCCATCTGTATCTAAACATGTCACGGAAATATATTCTTGGTAACACTAGGTATATAATAATAATCTCTTGAAACCAAAATCCTTCTCATTGGAAATGAAATGTGGTAGTTACGAATGGCTAGGGTAGCCAACCTCACTCCATTGGCATCAATCAGATCCACCTCTCCTCTGGAAATCTTTTGAAATCTACTCAGTTCCTGCATTTGGATATAGATGTGATCACCATATGCTATATCTAATATTAAATGTGAAGAAATGGAAAGATTTCACTCTATAAAGAATGCACCTTTAGATTCCCCTTGCCTCTAGGTGTAGTTACCCTTCCAGTGGCCTAACTTGCCACATGAAAAACATACAGCCTCTCTTTCCTTGCCCTGCCTCTAGATATTCTTCCTTTTTTTAGGATGGTGCTTGAGAGATTTATATTGTTTATAAGTCTTGGGCCCCTTTACCTTGTCCTTACTCTTCTTATTCACCATAAGAACTATGGTTTTTTCATGCCCCATGTCATTATCCACTTGGTGAATCAAGGTCAGAACTTCTAAAAGACTCTTCTCACTATTGATCATATTATAATTAACAATAAAATTGGAGAAGGTTTTGGGAAGTGATGAAAGTATGATATATGTATGAAACTCCTCTAAGAATTTAATCCCTTAGATGTTCAAGTGTTCAATGTAGCTGATAATCTTGACTACATGAGGCCCAGCTGGTGTAGACTCTCCAAGCATAGTTGTGAAAAAGCATTAGATATCCCATACCTCTATTGTCTCTCCTTCTCTTGATAGAGACCTGAAGGTGAGACATCATTCTACAGTCATCCATATACTCATGTTTCTTCAAAATATCATTATACATGTATGATATCATGAAGCACTGAACATCTATAGCATCATTCAGATATTTCTCATAGAGAGATAGTTCTTTATCACTTTCCTTATTTCCAGGTTCAACTGGTAAAGGTTCTTCCAGCACACACAATTTCTTTTCATGGAAATAGATGACACGTAGGCGCATTTTCCACTCTTGTAAATTTTTACCAGTGATAATGTTTTGCTTATAAATTATGGATTGCAATGATATGTTTTATTTTATTTTATTTTTGTTTCTATAAAATAAGATAAGCATAATTTTAGTACTTTATCTGATAAAATTTAGACAAATAAATAAATATTATATTTATTAGTCTCTCACTATTTTATTAAAACCCAATAGTCCTCACCATTGGCTTCAGAATATTCTATTGTTTAGACATTCAAGTGGTGAGGATCTATATTCCCCTTCTCATTACCCCAACTTTGGTTGGTCAAAAACTAGAATGTTTTTAGGTAGGCATTCCAAATTCCAACTGCATTAACCCACAATTCCTTGATCTGATAAGTGGACTCCCCAATCCTAAAATCATTCATTTACATTTCCTTAACCTTTTCCTCTTAGTTACACCAAGTCTTGATTTGGTAGTCAACCCTTGATGTCAACTAAGTTAATTCAACCCAAAACCTCAAGTTAGAATTCTCCGATAATTGAAATCACCCCAACTTTGACTGGACAAGCACTTTTAACTATGGTTCGATTCTAACCGAAGTAATGGAAGGATATAATAAATTAATATTTTATTAAGGAATTTTATCTTTTTATGCATAAATTTCTAATATTTATCTTTAACACATGCTCGTTAATATTAAGTGGGATTACTTAAGTGATTAACCATGTCTTAGATAATATTTTGCGCATAATCCAGTTGATTTTAGTTTCATCTTTCATTCTTGTTAATTCATTAATTATGTGATCATGATAATACATACATAATGAAATAACCATGTAACTGATAGAAAAAAATAAAGGGTATGATCATGAGCTTATACTAATGGTTGGTTTATCTAGTGGTTGATAAACTAATCATTGACCTAGGGGAGAAACACCTTGAACCAATTGAGGTTCATGTTTATAGCTTTCTACCTATCCATTTTTGTATATCCTTGGATTGGTTTCGCCTCAGATCCATGCTTAAACTTCTTCCACCAGCTTGGGAGCTCCATCTATTACATATGTCTTTTACTCATACGCAGGTGAGGGGAAATGGGGTTTATATAAAAGAAACCATGGGCACACAGGCCCTATATAATAATGAGGAGATAAGGCATGCAATTAAACAATTTAATTTAATAATAAATTAAATCAAACCCATCAAAAACAAAATTTCTGGTCTATCTCATGATCATCCATTAGCATGCAATGAATTACGCATTTAATAAAACTAGAATTCAATTTTAATCGTTCCTATTTAAGATAAATCGTGCTCGAATCGATTAATTGTTATCTTTAATTAATCAATCCTTTTATCTTAATTCTTATCTAAATTTCCTTGAGATTTTCATCCATTATAATTTTAAACAAATTAAATAAATTCATTTAAAATTAATTTTGTAAAAAAATGTACCTTAGAGGTAACACGGTGAATACCAGTCCAAATCTTCCCAACATGTATTATACTTATATACATGTTTATTATTTGTGACATATAGCATACACGACTTATCACGTACTTTCATGACATGTACTCCACAGATGATTACACGAATTACATGATTTTCTAGCCACGTGTTATGCTTAAATGAATGTAGAGTAACAACTAGTAATACGACTCATACATGATCTGTAGATCTGAACATTATACAGATATTAATTAAACATTTAAATATTTATGTATATTAAAACATATCACAAGGTGTTTCATATCTTTAAAACCACAGGCAAGTACATGTCTTAAGGTTTATACTCTATAATAAATAAATTTTAAATATGCATAACTGGTAAAAGTACACGGTGTGTAGATCTGATCTGCATGGAATGTAAACCCTTCACCATCTATACGAGGTACACGCCTAGGGAATAGGTGTGTAAAACATACCTTGGAAAATTTGGAGTACATGGAGTGTCCAATGGTCCACATTCCATGTTGACTATGTGTTACACAGTCACCAGTCAAGTAGGATGTGTATGGAATACACAACCTGTATGTGACTCAAAGGGACTACACACCGTGTATGTGGGATACACAGCATGTACTCCAGCTGATAATGTGCAAGTCTATCTAGTTCAACATGCGGTGTAATAATTGACTACACCGTGTGTCATCAATGCACATGGTTTTAGTAATTACCGAATTAACTCCTGGTGCATTGACCATGAGTACATAGTGTGTAATTCTAAGTACACAGTGTGTACCCCTGTGTTATCCAACAAGAATCTTTGGCTCCTTCAGATTAGTTCCTAGATTTTATTTTAATCTGATGTTATCATGACTTATTATATACTCCCTTTACTGATTTTATATGAAATGTGCATAATTTGTGTGAAATGTTAATGTTTTAATATTAAGTATAATTTTTGAGTATTTTTAGAAGTAGTTCAATTGAGTCAGTTTACTGTTTTAATAATAACTATCACTATACTGATAAAAATTGTGTGGTTATTATTTTTTAGTATTCTACTTTAAATATAAAACATTTCATTAGAAGGGATCATGGTCCAATTCTGCCATTTGAAGGATCACATTTACCACATAAGATGACCTACAGAATCTGTGAACAAACTGGACTATCCTTGAATATTGATTTACTAGGCTCAATCCATAAGTCCAAAAACATTACCTCTCCACCATAATTTGGGGGACACTACATTTCATCTTGGATAAAAATTTAAAGTCCCAAATCCAAGTACAAGGGGCCCAAATGAAGCTTTGAAGTCCAGCCCACCATTCTGTCCTAGAAATAAAATCAGTATAGTATTCATGACATATCTCATGATTTAAGAATCAAATCAATCTGATATTTTTCAGTGTGAAATAGGAGATATATACGGCCTACTTTGTTGAATAATTCATTCGGATTTGAATGCATATTTCTATTCCAAAATCCATTCACATTTTGGCCATCGAAAAAGCATGGATAGAAATGGACAGTTTACCTTTGTTTAATAAAACCGCCATAACTTTGGATACACTTGTCCAAATGACTCCAAATTTTGACAGTAGTCAGAAAACTTTATTATCTACAACTTTGAAGAATAGTATATTTGGAGATTCGGATTTAGTAATAGCCAACTTGGCGATGCAACTGGAAGGACAGATTAGGAATGAAAACAGTCCACTCCTTGGGCTATAAATACTCTCCCCTTCTCTCCTTGAGAGGGGTTGGCATTTCAGAAGAGAGGAGAACATATTGGCACGAACAAGGTCTTTATAAAGGATTGTTAGGATCTTCTATACTCAAGTTTTCTCTTGAGATACCTTTCCTCCTCTCTTTGTTTTCACTTACTTTCGTGTTCTTCGTTTTTTGTAATTTTGTAAGTCCTTTCGTTTGTAATTCTGTTTTAATGAAAGTTTCTTCTTCAATATCTCTTATTCTAATCCGAATTCTATAGTTTAATATTTATTTTATTAAAATATTTTAAATTCAGTAGAATCTCCTTCCCTTCTTTTGCTTCCTCATTCAATTGAAAATCCATTTTTAATTATCATCATTGTTCGTGTGTGTGTGTGTTCGACACAAAAATATTTTCTAATCCTTTTCTTTTTCTTCTATTCTTAATTTATCATCATAATTATTATAAAAATAATATTAAAAACCAAAATGGATGAGTAATTATATCATTGGGGTGAGTTATAATTTAGGGATGTTAATTGATTGAGAGTATTTGCTCGATGTGTATTCGTTAATTTAACATTGTGTATGTTGGACTTAATATGTCATGGATTAATGACATATTTTGTTTAGCATGTGGTTTATATGGATTATTGGAACCACAAATACACTACCATAAACATGCACTGATTGAGATTAGAACCCTAAGTTAATTTAAGGCTTGGATTAAAGCCTTAACACTTGGGAATTCAAATCAACGTCAACTTGTGACATGGGTGTTAATTTAAATGCAATATAAAGCAAAGCTCAAGGATATCACAAGCTTAACTAAACTAATGATGAACTCACCCAAATCATTATCAATTTTTTAAATCAATCATAATCAATTAGTCATTTCAATTAAGCTCTGCAAACAAACCCTCAATCCGAATACAATCAACTAAAAACAAATGACTATTTCAAAGTATCATCGCCGAGGATTCGACCCGAGTGCTGCTATACACATTAGCAGAGCACCGGAACCTTGACCGGTCGATAGGCGACAATCGTCCGTGTGTTTCAAATGGAACCGTTGTTGGGTATGGTGCTTTAAGTAGTCATTAGTTTCTGGTTATTGTCAAAAAAAACAAAATTTTAAAAAAAAAATGAAAAAAAATCACAAAGAAAAACCCGTCTTCTCATAAAAATCATAAACTAAAAAAAAATACAAAGAAAAACTTGTCTTCCTCTTTCTTCCAAAATCTCTCTGAATGCCCCGTAGCCTTACAAACAATCCCTCAGATTTGTTTGACCCTGAAATTGAGTGAACACTTCTCCAACTTATGAGGAACATAAGAGATAATCAAATAATTCAAGAACCAGTCCTTGTCCAACCAGTTGAATTAGATATGGCCAATCCTAGGGAACAAACACTTAAAGAACTTGTTGCCCCTGATATGAATTACCAACCTATTGGTATTCAATATCCAAATATAGATTCTGACTTTGAACTCAAATCGGGTTTGATTCATCTTCTCCCTCATTTCCATGGGCTAGCCGGTGAGGATCCACATCTTCACCTTAAATAGTTTTAAGTAGTGTGCTCTTCCATGAAGCCTCAAGGGGTTTCTGAAGAACAAATCAAACTCAGAGCATTCCTTTTCTCCCTAGATGACACTACAAAGTCATGTCTCTACTACCTTCCTCCTGGTTTCATAACCACATGGAATGACATGAAGCGACTCTTCTTAGAGAAATTCTTTCCTGCTTCTCGTACTGCTTCTATCCGAAAGGAAATAAGTGGTATCCGTCAATTCCCAAGTGAATCACTCCATGAATACTGGGAGAGGTTCAAAAAGCTTGTGGAAACCTTCCCACATCAACAAATTCCTGACCAACTCTTGATCCAATACTTTTATGAGGGGTTATTGGCTATGGAGAGAACCCTCATAGATGCCGCAAGTGGCGGTTCTCTTGTTAATAAAACTCCTGTAGCTGCAAGAGATCTCATAAGTGACATGGCTGCAAACACACAACAATTCCATACTTGAGCACATTTTCATGTCAAACAAGCCCAAGATAATCAATCAATTGAGCCGAACAAGATGACCGAGTGGATGAGTGAACTTATAGGTCTTGTGCGACAGCTAGCTGTGGCTACCAAATCCCCAACCTCATCTTCTCTGCAATCAATGTTTCCTGGACCAATCAAAAACTGTGGAATTTGAAACTCTCCATCTCATCCAAATAACACTTTTCCATAACTTCAAGAGGATCAATCTGATTCATCTGAACCAATGGAGCTCAATGCAGCATATGCTCAGCAGAACACCAATCCTAAACTATCAGGTCAGTTTGTTAGAAAATTCAACCAACCTCACTCTGAGCCCTTCTCCTCTAACTTTAACCAAGGATTGAGGTATGGTATTCCCGTATCTCATCCCCCTCAATTCCCTCCTCAAAACCCAAACCAGTTTCAATATAGTCAAGGTGTTGGTAACTTCCAACAACCTTATCCTTTTGTCCCTCAACCTCAAAGGATCAATCCTCCTATTCCTCCTCCTGGATTCCACTATCCTAGTGAGCCTTCCCAATTTCCAAACCAATTCAATCATTTCCCAAGAACCAAAATCAAGGCAATCTCAATCCGGGACAAGCCTCTTCTTCCAAGCAACCATGGGAAAGTGTTGTTGAAGATCTCGCCTCCTTCACCCATTCTAGTCTTAAGAACATTGAAACTCAAATAGGTCAACTTGAATCCCACCTGAGCTAGCAACAACAATCAAATTCTTCCCAACTCCTAACTCAACCATTACCCAACCCCAAGGGTAATGTAAGTGCAATTGCACTTAGATCAGGAAAGATAATTTCTATTCCTTAAGATAAATCCCCAAACCATCCTTTGAATGTTGACCTAGAAAACGAAAATAAAAAGAAACTTAAAAAGGAACCTGAATCCATTCCCTCACCTCCTTCTATTCCACTTAGGAATCCAATTCCTTTTCCTCAAGATGTTTCTAAACCAAGGAAGTCCTTTGAACCTGATCCTGAAATGCTCGACATGTTTCGACATGTTGAAGTCAACATTCCCCTCTTAGATGCCATAAAACAAATTCCTAAGTATGAAAAGTTTCTCAAGGAGTTGTGTACCCACAAGAGGAAACTTAGGACCATAGAAAATATTTCCACCCAGCAGTCTATTCCCATAAAGTGCAAGGATCCAGGGACCTTTACGGTCCCATGCCAAATTGGATGTTCGAACTTTGATGATGCACTCATAGACCTAGGAGCCTCAATTAATGTCATGCCCAAATCTATATTCTCCAACCTTGTTCTAGGTCCCTTACATCCAACAGGTGTTGTCATTCAGTTAGCCAATCGAAGCACAGCTAGTCCTGAGGGAATAATTGAGGATGTCCTTGTCTGAGTTAATGATCTTATCTTCCCTGCTGATTTCTATGTTCTTGACATGGAAGGTGAGACGAACTCTTCTCGATCTCCCCTAATTCTAGGAATACCATTCCTCATGACTGCGAGAACCAAGATTGATGTCCATTCAGGAATCTTATCCATGGAATTCGTTGACCAACTGGTCAAGTTCAACATTTTCCAAGCCATGCGATACCCATCTGAGGATCACTCTGCATTCTCAATCCATGCTTCTGAGGACACTTCTAAGAGTCAATCGAACCCCAATCCACCATGTTCTTCATGTTCTAATGATAAAGGATCTTGTGAAATCTGCACCATGATTAACAAAGTCATAAATGGTGAATTTGATGTGGACCTCTCATTCATAGACTCCATCAATCTAGAGGAACTTGAAAACTCTCTTGAATCCCAAATCAACTCTGATCTCTACTGCTCCACCTTGGACAGTATTAAGGAAAATGAATCTGAAGCAACTGAAGTCCCTGAATCCATTCTAGAGATGTCTAAACCACAAATGAGAGATGATACTGATCTAAAACCTCTTCCTGAACACCTGAAATATGCATTCCTCTTCCATGATCACTCATATCCTATCATTATCTCTACCACACTTATTGAAACCGAGGAGTCCAAACTTGTTCAAGTGTTATAGGAAAACAAAAAGGACTTAGGTTGGACCCTAGATGACATACCAAGAATCAACCCTACCCTTTGCATGCATCACATCCATCTTGAAGAATCATCCAAACCAATTAGACAACCACAAAGAAGACTCAATCCACTCATCCTTGAGGTAGTTAGGGAAGAGATCGCTAAGCTTCTTCAAGCTGGTATTATATACCCAATTTATGATAGTGAATGGGTTAGTCCAATTCAGTTTGTACCAAATAAGGGTGGGATAATTGTTGTCACAAATGAACATGGGGAGGTAGTCACAACTCGAGTGAAGAACAAATGGCGTGTATGCATCGATTATCAAAAATTGAATGCTGAAACATGAAAAGATCACTACCCTCTTCCATTCCTTGATCAAATGCTAGAAATATTAGATGTAAAGTCACACTATTTCTTTCTTTATGGATACACCGGCTATTTTCAAATCCCAATCTCACCTCAAAACCAAGAAAAGACTACTTTCACATGCCCCTTTGGAACATATGCATATAAAAGAATGCCTTTTGGACTTTTCAATGCTCCTGCAACATTCCAGAGGTGTATGATGAGTATCTTTTCTGAATTCATTGAACATTGCATGGAAGTCTTCATGGATGACTTCACCATTTATGGTGATTCATTTGAATCTTGTTTGAATTCACTCTCTCTTGTCCTCCAAAAGTGTGTCAAGTGTAACCTTGTGTTAAATTTTGAAAAATGTCACTTCATGGTTGAAAATGGGATTGTTCTAGGGCACATAGTTTTAAAAGATGGTATTGAAGCCGATCCTGCCAAAATTGAAGTGATCCAATCACTTCCTCCACCCACTTCTGTTCGAGACATCCATTCATTTCTTGGTCATACTGGTTTCTATCAGTGATTCATCCATAAATTCAGTAAAATTTCCCTCCCACTAACTCATTTGCTCCAAAATGATGTCACTTTACATTTTGATGAGGTTTGCAAGAGAGCCTTCATTGAACTCAAAACTGCTCTTACATCTGCCCCGATAATCCAACCCCCTAATTGGTCATTACCCTTTGAGTTGATGTGTGATGCTTCTGATAGAGCTGTTGGGGATGTTCTTGGTCAAAGAAGAGAAATAATTCCTCATGTCATCTATTATGCCTCAAAAACATTAGATGAAACTCAATCTCACTACACTGTGACTGAAAAGGAACTTCTAGCAGTGGTTTTTGCCTTAGATAAATTCCGGCCCTATCTCTTAGGTTCCAAAATCATAATCTTCATAGACCATTTTGCTATAAAGTTCTTACTCAAGAAAAGTGATTCCAAACCGAGGCTAATAAGATGTATCCTAATGCTCCAAGAGTTTGACCTTGAAATAAAAGATATACCAGGAAAAGAAAACCCTGTTGCTGATCACTTGAGTAGAATTTCTAATTCTTCTCAATCTGAAATCATCGATCCTAAATTCCCCACTAAGCACCTTTCATCTCTCACTCCAAAAATACCATGGTATGCCCCAATTGTAAATTACTTGGTTTCTGGTTTTTTTCCTAAAAAGTTTTCAAAAGAACAAAAAATGAAGTTGAAAAGTGATTCAAAATACTATTTTTGGGAAGAAAATAAACTTTGGAAAACTGGGGCTGACATGGTAATAAGGAGATGTGTCGATGAAAATTAACATTCTTCCATATTAGAATTCTGTCACTCACTTCCCGGAGGTGGACACTTTGGACCACAAAGGACCTCCCGAAAGGTCCTAGACTCTGGATTCTTCTGGCCTTCACTCTTCAAGGACTCACATGAGTTTTGTCAATCATGTACCACTTGCCAAAAGTTCAGCACAATCTCCAAAAGAAATGAAATTCATCAAAATCCCTTAATCTTTTGTGAAATCTTTGATGTTTGGGGCATCGATTTCATGGGACCATTTCCCCCTTCCAATGGATTCTCATACATTTTTCTTGTGGTCGATTATGTTTCAAGGTGGGTTGAGGCCAAACCCACTAGGAAGGATGATGCTCATACTGTTAGTGAGTTCCTAAAGACCCACATCTTCCAAATATTTGGCACACCACGTGCCTTGATCAGTGACTTAGGAACCCATTTTTGTAATAGAACCATGGAAGCTCTTCTGAAAAAGAATGGGTTTGTACATAAAACTTCAACTACATATCACCCTCAAACAAATGGCATGGCTGAACTCTCTAATAGAGAAGTGAAAAGGGTACTTGAGAGAATTGTTAAGCCCACCAGAAAAGACTGGCCTGAGAGACTTGGTGAAGCCCTTTGGGCTTATCGAACTGCCTATAAAACACCCATTGGGATGTCTCCTTTTAGGCTAGTTTTTGGTAAAGCGTGTCACTTACCAGTTGAAATCCAACATAAGTCTTTTTGGGCTGTGAAAACCTGTAATTTTGATTGTGAAAAATTGGGTGAAGAAAGATTATTGCAATTGGATGAACTGGAGGAGCTTTGACTTGAATCCTATGAGAATTCCAATCTGTACAAAGAGAAGGCTAAGGTACTCCATGACAAACACATCCTGAGAAAGGTATTTCATGAAGGTGAAAAGGTAATGCTCTTAAATTCTCAATTTCGTCTTCACCCAGGTAATCTTAATTCTCGTTGGGAAGGTCCTTTTATTATCACTAATGTTTAGCCATTTGGTGCAGTGCAAGTCCAAGACCCCTCCTCAAAAAGGACATTTACGGTAAATGGACATCGGTTGAAACATCACCATGAGAGGACATGTAATCATGGAACAACATCAACTTCCATCAGATCCACAGTAGACCCACCACTTGATGGAGATGGAAACCCACCAAATCCAAACCAAGGGGAACCTCTTTCCCTTTGACTCTTCTTCACCCTCTCTCCCTATCTCTTTCTTTCTTCTTCTTCCTCTCTCTTTCATTTTTTTACCACTTTCTTCATCAAACCCTTTCTTTTTATCTTTCTTGTGTGGGTGTGTATTTTTTTTAAAAAAACCATAAAAACTGAAAAAAAAAACCAAAACAAACACAATTACTTAAAAAAATACAAAAAAAAGAGTCATGCTTACTCACCATCGAGTTTTGAAATTTTGTCCAACCATTTTGGGGATTTAACAGACATGGTTTCATCTCAAAAAATTTTGTGTTTTCATCATGACTTTGGATAAAGAATTTTGTGTCAAAATTAACAAATTTTGAATGCTCAATTTTTTATTTGGAAAATGATTTTCCCAAACCATGAGGAACAACATTTTCATTCATGCCAAGGCCACCTATGGCCATCTTTTCAAAATGTTTGTTTTCACCCCCATTTGTGAGTCTTGAGTTTGTGGACCTTCGAGCCGAATTTCCTACTTTAGTGTGCAATAATATGATAGAGGCATTTTCTGAACTACATAAGAATTATAATAGCCAAATATCCTCCCATTAACCATGCATTAATCCTCCTTTTGAAAGCCCCTTCAAGCCCATGAAAAACTTTTCTTTGATATCCACATTACAATCCCAATACATTTTCCCACCCAATATCAACATGGATTTTTATTGCATAATTTTTCGAAATTTAAGTGTGGGGGGGATGGATTTCATTTTGGGTACCCTTTGTTGATTTCACCATGTTATCATATGCTTGAGGGAAATCATCCATTTCAGTGTGGGGGAGAGTTTGTCATTAAGTGTGTTTTGGGTAATGTAATGAACTTCCATTTATGTAATTTTGTAAATGTTATTGACAAGTGTTCAAAAAAATGATGAAAAAAAACAAAAAAAAATCAAAAAAAATGATGAAAAAATGGGTTGTGTATTGGGTAGGTCAAAAACCACTCTTCCTCAACCTTTGATCTTGTTATAACTATTACAACTAGTGTCATGAGGAGATCAATCATGGGTTGGGTTATGAGTGTGAGATCTTTTCCAAGTTCAACTTTCGAAAAAAAAAGAAAAAAAAGGAACACTTACATTATATTCTTTTTGGGAGAAGTTTTGTGTTTTGTAAATATTTCATCTTCTCATTAACTTCATATTTTCTTCCTCTATTGTGTCTTTCTTCACATAATAATTCCCTTATAAATATGTGTTTTCATTTCCTTCCATGTTTTATTTCAAAAAAATGTGCATTGATTTTTCTGTGTTGGTGTTTTACCCCTCTTCTTCTCTCTTGGACATTATATTACTACCATCCCATAGCCACAGAATAATCCCTTAAAAATACCTCTTGATTCTTGTGCACTTTGGATAGGGATTGTAAGCTGGGAGCTCTTTTCAAACTCTATGATTTTCACTTTTGGTTGGTGAAAGAGTGAACCTCCACAAATGAATTTTATCATCTTGAGAAGTGTGAGTTTTGAGTGTCCACATTTTCCATTTCTAAATTTGATCATGAAAAAATGAATTATTTTTGGAACATTGTTTCTGTAACAACTTGTGGTGGAATTCAAAATGGATGAGTGAAATAGTCTAAACCTCCCCTGATTGAAGAAAACAAAATTTTAATATTTGTTGGTGAGTGAAAAAGATTTTGTCATGTTTTTATATTTTTTGCACATGAGGACATACACAAAACTAAGTGTGGGGTATTTGATGTTATCATGACTTATTATATACTCCCTTTACTGATTTTATATGAAATGGGCATAATTTGTGTGAAATATTAATGTTTTAATATTAAGTATAATTTTTGAGTATTTTTAGAAGTAGTCCAATTGAGTCAGTTTACTGTTTTAATAATAACTATCACTATAATGATCCAAATTGTGTGGTTCTTGTTTTGTAGGATTCTACTTTAAATATATAACATTTCATTAGAATGGATCATGGGCCAATTCTGCCATTTGAAGGATCACATTTACCACACAAGATGACCTACAGAATCTGTGAACAAACTGGACTAGCCATGAAGATTGATTTACTGGACTCAATCCAGAAGTCCAAAAACATTAACTCTCCACCATAATTCGGAGTCCACTACATTTCATCTTGAATAAAAATTTCAGGGCCAAATTCCAAGTACAAGGGGCCCAAATAAAGCTTTTAAGTCCAGCCCACCATTCTGGCCGAGAAATAAAATTATTATAGTATTCATGACATATCTCATTATGTAAGCATCAAATCGAGCTGATATTTTTCAGTGTGAAATAGGAGATATAGGAGGCCGATTTTGTTTAATAAGTCATTCAGATTTGAAGGCATATTTCTGTTCCAAAATCCATTCACTTTGTGGCCATCGAAAAAACGTGGATAGAAATGGACAGTTTACCTTTGTTTAATAAAACCATCATAAATTTGGATCCACTTTTCCAAATGCCTCCAAATTTTGAAAGTAGTCGGAAAAATTTATTATATAAAACTTTGAAGAAGGGGATATTTGGAGATTCGTATGTCTGAATAGCCAACTTGGCGATGCAAGTGGAAGGACAGATTGGGAATGAAAACAGTCCACTCCTTGGGCTATAAATACTCTCCCCTTCTCTCCTTGAGAGGGGTTGGCATTTTAGAAGAGAGGAGAACATATTGGAACGACTAAGGCCTTTACAAAGGCTTGGGAGGATCTTAAATACTTAAGTTTTTACTTTAGAGACCTTTCCTCCTCTCTTTGTTTTCACTTACTTTCGTGTTCTTCGTTTTTTGTAATTTTGTAAGTCCTTTCGTTTGTAATTCTGTTTTAATGAAAGTTTCTTCTTCAATATCTCTTATTATCATACACCTTATGTAGTTTAATATTTATGTTATTAAAATAGTTTAAATTCAGTTTAATCCCCTTCCCTTATTTTTATTCCTCATTCAATCGAAAATCCGTTTTTAATTATCATCATTGTTCGTGTGTGTGTGTGTTCGACGCAAAAATATTTTCTAATCCCTTTCTTTTTATTCTATTCTTAATTTATCATCATAATTATTATAACCAGAATATTAAAAACCAAAATTTCTGAGTAAATATATCATTGGGATGAGTTATAATTTAGGGATGTTAAGTGATTGAGAGTATTTTCTCGATGTGTATTCGTTAATTTAACATTGTGTATGTTGGACTTAATATGTCATGGATTAATGACATATTTTGTTTAGCATGTGGTTTCCATGGATTATTGGAACCACAAATACACTACCATAAACATTTACTGATTGAGATTAGAACCCTAAGTTAATTTAAGGCTTGGATTAAAGCCTTAACACTTGGGAATTCAAATCAACGTCAACTTGTGACATGGGTGTTAATTTAAATGCAATATAAAGCAAAGCTCAAGGATATCACAAGCTTAACTAACCTAATGATGAACTCACCCCAATCATTATCAATTTGTTAAATCAGTCATAATCAATTAGTCATTTCAATTAAGCTCTGCAAAAAAACCCCCAATCAGAATACAATCAACTAAAAACAAACGACTATTTCAAAGTATCATCGCCGAGGATTCGACCCGAGTGCTGCTATACACATTAGCAGAGAACCGAAACCTTGATCAGTCGATAGGTGAAAATCATCCGTGTATTTCATAATCATAAAATTAAATGTCTCGATTAGATATACGAGAAACGAAGGAGGAAAAATAGATCTCACAATTCAGATTAAAATAATGATCAAACTTGAATTGAAAAACAAAATTACAAATGCGTAAATCACCAATGATTTTTTTTTAAATAATTATAAACAATTATGTGTCTGCTCTGATACCACTTGTAGGTTATGGGCATAGCGGAAGCATGCGATTGGTGGTGCCTAACTTTGATTTTTTCCATTATCGATGATCAATCCAAGATCTATATGATGTTTAACCACTGTGATCAATAGAATTGAATCAAAGGTATACAACATTAATAATGTTGGAACCGAGAGAGAAGAGATCAACACATATTGTTTATAATTAATTTAATTAGATAAAGAATTACCTTTAAGGAATTATTTCTTAGTTGATGAATCTGGTGATAGATCAATAGTGCACCATCATTGTGTTGTATAAACCAAGTGTAGATTTTCTCTAGTGGTGATCCATACATGTTCCAGGAATCTCCAGACATTGTCGAAGGATTCTCCGGGTTCTAGCATAGAAGATCCTTATGCTTGAATCATCTACCTTGATCACCTTGAGAATCACTTCCATAGAATTCTCCTTGATCCAGTGGAGGAGTATTTCTCACTGTTCTTGGGAGTTTTCATGGAGAAGGGAGCTCTCTAGGCTTGAGAGGATCCTCCAAGATTCATCGTGAACCACTGAATTAAGTCTTAAGAAAATAAAATAATTGGGTATTTATATTGATAGGGTTAAATAAAATAATTGCAAAAGTGCCCTTATTATTTATTTAATCTTAGAAAAACCTCGTGTCAAATAATAATAGTAATATTAATATTTATCAACATGTGGTGAACTTATGAATTTTAATTAAATATTAATTAATTAAATAATATTCAATATTATCATTTCTCACCGAACCATTAAACTTGGTCTTCCATTCCTCCAAAATATTTATTAGGCCTTAAATAATTTCTATTTATTTATTAAATAAATATCGCTACATTATTCTCCAATAAATAAATAAATATTATATTCACTAAATAGAAAATAAATATTTATTAAATATTCCACTCACAATATATTCTCTCAAATAACTAGTGATTGAATAAATTTGATCAAGCATACATGAATAATTATTAAACCATGTACGGGAATAATATTTATTCAACTAGTTAAATAATAATTAATAATATATTATTTAACTGAGATTCTAGATACACTTAGTGTGTGGCCCTTTAGGCCTCTTTCTTAGTGGGATTTGGTGAAACAGCCTAAAGTCCAAGGTTAGTGTCTAGAAACACACCAAGTAACCCATAGAAAAATAAGTTAATGTCACAAAGACATGTCACATCATATGAATACTTACTATGTAATATAATCTCTTTATCAAAATATCTCAAATCGAGTAGGTTTCATGCCAATGTCATCAACCTATATGCTCGATATTTATTTCATTGAATTTCCAGAAATAGAACTTGCCTATAGATCACCATGGCCATGGATTTATTTAGGATATATCATTTCCATCAAAGGGCCTGATATATAAACTTCTATTAAAGAATGGAAGGTTAAAATCCTTTCTCACATTATTTATTAATGAAATATTACCCATGATGCACCCAACATATCCTACCTCATCGTGAACATACATCGTCGTGTTTTTCATCAATACATCCAAGTGCACGACTCATAATACCTATTAATAATAATCTTAAAGTATAAGTACCAATACACACATCCACAAATAGGAACATCCAATGACACTATCATGACCCCCTCCCTCCAAAGATACCCCTTCTGGGCTGGCAATGAAGTAAGGGAGATAATGACCCCCAAGTCCCACCTCCAGTAGGACTCGGGTTAGCAACCAACACCAAGGGTACAACGATCTCAAAATATGGGAGACATTACCCTTTATAAGGAAACAAGATTGGGATATAGGATATATCAACCAAAAAAACTCCAAGACATATTGTAAAATAAATCCACACCATCCCACAATGCATGTATAAATCAGAACAAATATATATAAAAGTCTTAAAATAAAATCTCAAAAGAAATAAAATCTAAGAAAACGACACAACAACATCTTCAAAGGTATAAACTAGGAATGTCCATCACATTCTGAACTATGAATTTCCTACTAGAGGTTATCATTCTTATAATATCCATACTAGATATTAGCAAGGGAATACACCATGAGAAGGTGCCTTAAAGTCCTCTGAGTCTCCACCCTTGATAGCCTATATCATTTGTGTCCCTAAAATGATATCGTCCAGCTATAAAACATATATATTCAAGAATAGTGTTGTAGCACTTCTGGGTTCTCATCATAGCGGAGAATTTTTATGACCTTTTCGTACGAAAGTTACTATTGGGACATTATCACACACTATGTTACACATAAGAACAAACATGATGTGACAAGGAGTTTATTAATATTCAAAACCATAAATACAAGTTTATCATAAAGTAAAAATAAGTTGGTTCTAGGGCACAAAATCTAACATACCCTGCCTCTGGATCTTCCTCTTCTTGAAGGATGGTGCTCAAGAGATTTAGACTTGTTATGAGTCTTGGGACCCTTTTCCCTATTTTTCCTTTTCTTATTCAGTATAAGTACTATGGGTTTGTCACACCCCATTTTATTGTTCACTTGGAAAATAAAAGTAAGGAGTTTTTAAAGACTCTTCTCATTATTACTCATGTTATAATTAACTATAAAATTGGAGAAAGAGTTGGGTGGTGAGGAAAGTAAGAGTTCTATGCATAACTCATCTAGAAATTTAATCCCTAAGATGTTTAAGTCCTCAATGTAGCCAATAATATTTACTACATGAGTCCTAGTTGGCATCAAATATCTAAGATTAGTTATAAAAAATCATTTTAGATCTTATATCTCTCTTATCTCACCTTCTCTTTATAGATATGCTAAAGGTGAGACATCATGCTACACTCATCCATGTCCTCATGTTTCTCTAGAAGCTCATTAGTCATGGATAATAGCATGAAACATTGAACATAATTATCATCATTAAAATGTTTCTTATGGATATACAACTCTTCCTTTCTATCCTCTATACTAGGAACTTCAAGAATAGGTTCTTCCAGAACATACAATTTCTTTTCATAGCATAGGATAACATGTAAGCACCTTTTCCACTATTGGAAATTTGTGTTAATGAGAAGGTAATCCTTCCCAATTATGGATCATAGTGATATGTTTGAAGTCATGTTTTATTTTTTTTTCTACAAATAAGATGATCATAGTTTTAGTACTTTATCAGATAAAATTTTGATAAATAAATAAATATTATATTTATTAATCTTATACTATTTTATTGAAACCCAATATCTTTCACTATTGGATTAAAAATATCCTATTTCTTGGACATTATAGTGGAAAGGATCCATATCCTCCTTTTCATCACCCTGACTTTAGCCGATCAAGAAATTTTAAGGGTTTATGTAGGTATTTCAAATGCCAACTCTATTTACTCAAAGTTACTTGATCTGTTGAGTGGACACCCCAATCCTGAAATCCTTAAATTGTATTTCCTAAACCTTTTCTTATTAGTTACACCAAGTCCAACTTTGGAAGTCAACCCTTAATATGAACTAAGTTAATTCAACCCAAAACATCAAGTTATAATTCCCCAATAATTGAAATCATCCCAAATTTGGTTGGTTAAGCACTTTGAACGACGGTTCAATTTTAACTGAAGTAGTGAAAGGTTATACCAACATAATATATATAATTGAGGGATTTTATATTTATACATAAAATTTTCATTATTATCTTTATTACATGCATGTTAATATTAAGTGGATTTACTCAAGTGGTTAATCATGTCTTAGATAATGTTTAAGCGTAAGAAACTTTATTTTAGTTATATCTTGTATAATTGTTAATTCATTAATTCTTGTGATCATGAAAAAACATACATAATGAAATAACCATGTTGTTGTTTGGAGAAGGACACTCAAGAGGGGGGTTAATTGTGTTCCTATAAAAATTTCTGTTAAAAATTTTTAATTAAAAGATTCACCCAATTAAAATTAAAAAAGGCCAATTAATCAAGTTAATAAGATTATAAGATTTTGACTATTCAAACAACTTCTCAAAAGATTGATTAATTATTAGTAGTATCAATATGAGATATTGATACAACTTTTGAAACTATTCTAATAAGGAAAAACAATTATAACTACTATCCAAGACTAACTATCAAAGTAAAATTTAGTTTTCTGAAATATAAATTAAAATAGAGAAAGTCTAAATTGAAATACACAGTGGATAAAACAAGTGGTTTAGTCTCAAGACAAGACATAATCCACTCCACTTGGTGATCACCTTCCACAAAGCAGTTTATATTAATAAACTTGATCTACACCCTGGATTGGGGTAAACAATAGTACATAGAACTATCCAGGTCACATGACCTATTCTACTCTTCTTTGTGGGAGTAAATTACCAGGTCACACAAGGACCTCTTCCACACTTATTTGTGGGAGTAAACAGATGTAAGAATATGTGACTGGAAGGATATCTTGTATCCTTCAGTTTAATGCAGGAGACAGTGTGTTTTAATACAGACACACACACTGCTCTAAAGCTAATAAAAACAGTACAAAATAGAGAAAAGATGATGAGAGAGGATTATAAATTCTCTGAGTGTTTCTCTATTCAGCTCTGGACTTTTAGGATGAAGCAGATACAAATATCAATTCCTCTTGTGAAAACCATATTATCATGAGTCTCATGTTCTAGTTTACAGTTCAATGTGATGTCTTTTGTAGCTATTTTTCTTATTAGGGTTGTCATGTTGAGAATGTTTGAGGTTCTGATCTATAGCAATTCAACCATCTGAAACTCAAGAGTTCTTCGCGTGTTCTTCAAAGTATGGATGTTCGTCTATCTTTCATGCAGTTCCCTTTTTAAAACTCTCACTCTCCTGCTCTGAGTCTTGTGATTTTATTTTTAATTCGGGGTGTATGTTTTGGATCTGAGAGGAAGCATGATTTCCACACCTCGTACCTTGTACTATTAGGTGACATGTCTACAAAGAAACATTAATTATGTTAGTGCCATTAAAGGACTCAAATATGACCATTAGAAATCACATTTAAATTTAAATTGAAAAATATAGAAAGTAAGGAACGGTGTCACAATATGTCTTGGAATGGTGTCACTGGAAAAGGTGTCTTATCCTTTTCCTTTGATCGGTGAGATAGTCACGGTGCCACAGTTTCATTGAGATCAGAAATCGGTAGTACAAATGCGGTGTTAGGATCACAGTGTCTCGGGTAATGGTGTATAATCCTTTGTCAAAATTTAAATGGTGTCTTGATGATAGTATCAAGGAACCAGTTTCATAGACTTTGTGAGATCTGAGACTAGTTACGGTGTCTGAGTCATAGTGTCTAAGTCACAGTGTCGACGTTACAGTGTCAAGGTTACGATGTCAGGGACTTTTCCAAAATCTAGAACCGGTGGCAGACTTATGGTTTCTCAGACTTAGCTGAATATCTGTAAAATTGTCTTAAGAATTAATATTCACAGAATTAATTAGAATTAAGCATTAGTATAATAAAACATTATAGAACAAGATCAAACATAGTTTAAGATTCAAACATGATTTATAAGATTCTGAATTAGGATCTTGAGAAAGTTTATACCGTGAGTTGTAAGAATTAAATTACAAGGAAACCAATAATCTATAAAAATTATTTGTGATACATTAAAAAAGGTTAATGTGATTTATGATCATTAAAACATTATTAAAACATGATGATTACAACAATCTCTCCCTTTTTGATGATCACAAATCATGGGATTTAAATGCCTTGTCTTGTTCTCTCCCTTTTTGGATTATCAAAAAGAATATAAGAAAAAGAAAATAAACATGGAATGAAGGTATATAAGAAATTAAAAAAAATAGTTCTCATTGTATTGGATATAAATATAGAGGTCATTACAATCATGAGGAAAAATAAAAAACATCCCTATCAAAATACATTCTTCAATTCTCTTCAGCAGCAGTAGTCTTATCTTTTCCCTTGGAAGAAACATCAAAAGGGGCCACAGGAGCAGAACTAGAGGTTGGAGAAGGGATAGAGCCTATTGTGAGAGAAGTAAGAGGTACTCCTTCAAAAACAAAAGGTTATAGAGTTGGTTTGGTGGAATACCAATTCAAGTATTAGTCAATGATAACAGGTCTGGTCTGGCTCAGAGCTTGAGATACAGACATAGAGGCAGAAGCAATGGCAGTAGATGAGGAAGGGGTTGATCCAGGCTGCAAAGGGGTAGTAGTAGGATCCACAATGGAATTACTTTGCACATGAATATAAGGCTTTAACAATTTAATGAAACCAGTAATGATCTCACCACCATACTGCATTGCCTTGGAAAAATCATCTTTGTTCTCCATGAACTTTTCCAACAGAGGAGTGAAATCTTTAAGCTTTTGAACTTGAGTCTTTAAGTCTTGAGTGACAGGAGGAATTTTTAAATTCTATACAAGGTACTTGAAATGATTTGTCAGATCATTCTTAGAGTAAATTCTATTAAAGTAGAAATCCACTTTCTTAGTAATTTCTTCTTGAGTATCATTGGAAATATTTGAATGAATCCTCACTAAATCAAGTACTCGATCTCTATTCTTGATGACAGAAGATAAAATTTCCTTATCAACACCACTTAATACTGACTAAAGTTATTCTTTGACAATAGTTCTGATCAAATCATTTTCTATAGGTTGATATCACTATCTAGAGGCATTTGAAGCTGTAACGAATGAAGTGAGAGACTTAAGATGATTTAGAACTTTTTGTAAACATCCCTTATACTCATCAGTCTACTTATTAAGGAAAACAACAAGCTCGCACATTTCATTTACTATCTTGATATTTTTCTCTGCCACTTTTTCATATATTGAAGTCAAAATTGGTTGAATCGTAGATACAACTTTTTGTAGAATCTGGTCACTAACATCCACAATAGGATGAGCAGTGGGAGCTTGTCCAGTTTGCAACACTTTTTGTCTATCTTCAACCATATATCTGAGAGACTCCACCTCATCACTCAACTATTTATTCTCAATCCAAAATTCTTGTATTTCATGAAGCATTTTCAGTTGAATTTTCCATATGATTTTCTCTAACAGAAAGGCAGTATCTCTTTCACTGAGATTTGTCACAGGAGTAGGTTTTGATTTCATGATATTTTCAAATCCAGCTAACAAGGTATATCCAAAAAAAAATAGATCACTATGACTCACAGAATCAGAATATTCTTGTGTAGGTTCAGTAACAAGAGCTGAAATAGGTTCAGGCTCCTTAGCAGATATTACTTCTAGAGAAGAAACTAGTTTCAATTGAAACATAGTGGAAATATCTATGCCTTTAACCAATGCCTCTTGGGTATTGACCACATCAAATTATCTAGAAAACTTATACCAGGTATCTATAGTGATTTGATCAATAGGATTGGTAACTTGAACACTTTCTAAACTGGGGTGATGCTCCCCCTCAACAGGTGCATCTCTTATGGGACTAAGAGATTCAGTCTATTGACCCATTTCCAAATTTTCATCTCTAACAGGCTCACCCATATCTTTTCTAGCTAATAGAGAGGCATGTTACATTTTTTCTTCAGCAGATAGGATTACTTTAGGTTCATCTTTTTCTTTTTATTATTCCCCAACAGCATCCTCGTCCTCAATAGTAGGCTCTTCTTCTTCTAAATTCTCCTCAGGAACAGCTTGTTCCTCTATGCTAGCAGGAGATTCTTGTTCAGAAACCGGTATATCTTTTTCAACTACATCTTGTGGAACAGGTAGGCCATTGTCTTATTTTTCTAAGACTATTCCTTCCTTAGGTAAAACAACTGCATCTCCTACTTCTTCATCTGAATAAACAACAACTTCATCCAGTTATAAACTAGGGTCAGATTTTTTCTTAGGTCTTGAAGGATTCTCAAATAGATTAAAATTTTCATACAATCTTTCATTGTCCTCTACCCAAGACTTTTTCCAAGGATTCCAACTTATTTTTATCCTTCTAATTTTATCCTTCGAGATACAAAACCCATAATCTTCAATAACTTCTTCATTCTATCCAACTACTCCTTTGGAAGACAATATTGCAGAGATTAATCTTGAATAAAACAAAGAGGTATATTTCGAAGTTTTCTTGATCAATTCACACATGTGAAGTATAATATACTTACATAGATTAATCTTGTACCCATTTTTTATAAGATATATCAAGAATACATCTTGATACTTAAGAGTAGAAAAATATCATTTCCTTGGACAAATAAGATGTAAGAACCCGGGTTTTTAGAACGGGTCAAAATTCCGACCCTGTTTGAATTTTTGACTTATTCCTGAGAAAACTGGAGAAAATGGAAAGTTTCTGGAAATTTACAGACTACACGTCATGTACTTTTAAGTACAATCCATGTATATGTTAGGTGAGTGTCGGTTTTGTTCTCACCGAGTACATGCCTTGTGATGACCGTGTAGAAATTTCTTACTACATAGCGTGTAGTTATCGACATGCCATGTACCCTGGACTGTGTAGAGGCCATACATGGCATGTGGGCCTGTTGATCGGGTAGAATCATTTAACCAAGTACACATTGTGTCTTCCTTGGACACTCCGTGTAACCTAGCCGTATATGAGAGATATACATGACGTGTGGGTAAGTCGGCGAGGAAGAGAAGAAAAACTAAGTACATGCCGTGTATCCCTAGGTACACACTGTGTACTCATGTTGGCAGGTTCTGGAAAGTAAGTCGGTGAAATATCAGCCGTTTTATGAAAAGTAAAATGATACACGCTGTGTATTTTAATTTTTTTTTTGCTAAAACAGGCAGTATCCTCGTATTGAGGTAGAACCTCAATATTTCGGTGGGATTGAGCGGGGAGAGCCAGCTAGAAATTCATTTATCTCCCAGTTCTTCATCCAATGTCAGTTTTGAACACTGATTGATCTGTTGGAACCCCCTCAGTAAGGCCTTGATTCCTCTTGAGTCGATCTTCTTGATTTCTGTTCTAGAATGAGTTATTGGGGTTTGAGCGGTTTTGGTTCTTTTGTATATCTACCACGTTTTATACCTAATTGGAGGCTGTTATTGGAGGAGTATCATTGTATGAGTCTCAGGTAGGTGGTTCATACCTCTTTTTGTGTTTTTGTGTTCATTTGGGTGGTGCGGCATTTAGCGAGTTTTCGGGTATTTTGAGCAGGACCTATTTTATCTTCTATTACATATTGAATTGATTTTTGACCTACAGGATGCCTTTGGGTATGCCCTGCTACCATTTTTGCTTGAGCAAGGTCTAGCAAGGGGTCGTTGTTCATCGGGGCATTTTGGCCAGGGGATGCCAAAATGGTTATATTTGAATTATATTGTTTTAAACTGTTGAATTTAGTTATTAAACCTTGATACAAATTGTTAGAGGCCTTAAGGACCTCTGTGCTAGTATGGAACAGTGCTTGCTTAGTAAAATTCAACTGTTTAGATTTTTTTTTGATTATGTGTTTTGTGTAAATGTGTATATATGTAATTGCTAAATTTCATATGTTGGAACCTTTGGGTTGTGTTGGGAATGGCCTGGATATTCTTGAGTGATGCTGATCACAGGTTGGGCTTGGACCGGGTTACGTTGGGTGGTTTTGACCACAGGATTGGGTGCCATGGGCGTCGGTTGAGGTAGGATGACTGTCAGGTTGGGCATGTCTTGGGTTACTGGGATGGCAAGGCCATCAAACTTGAGCGGCATGGTCATAGGGACACGAGGTGTCAGAGGTGTTGTGGATTGGGTACTATTTTGGTGATTACCGCTCACCTGGAAACTTTGAGTAGTGTGCACATAGAGAGACTCCGTGATGAGGTTGTTTTGACCACTTGTGTGGGTAGAGGGCCCCATTAGTTGCGGTTTATGTACTTTTGATTTGGGGTGCTTGTCGTAGAAAGACACATGGAAGGTGAGGAGCCTTCAGGGGATATCATTGTGGCTATCGGGTTAGGGGAAGAGGCTCTCCGTTATTTGAGGGCAGACATTGTTGTGCCTCTGGGTACGTTTTTTTAGGGTAGACATCATTGTCCCTCCAGTTACATTATTTGAGGGCAGACATCGTTGTCCCTCTGGTTACTTATTGAGGACAGGCATCGTTGTTCCTCCGAGTTACTGTTTCTCGGGCGTGCCTTCAAGATGTTGGTACTTGAGACACACGGTGTCAGTGGGCACATGGTGTCGGGTTACATGACAGATATTTCGGCATTGGCTGAAGCAGGTGACACTCCATGGTGGCTGCTGAGCACCAGTGGAGTTTGTTTTTATTTGTGAATTGTTCTGTTTACTGATTTCCTTACAAATTCACGACTACTTAAACACTTATATTAGGTATGCACCGTTGGGTGGTATCCTACTGAGATTTGTCTCACACCCTGCACGGGCCCTTCGAGACACGTGCAGAATTTATGGATTTACGTGTAGGAAAGAGGCCAACTTCAGGAGCTGGGTTGCATTAGTTATTGCATGGAGATGGTATAGACCTTGAGGTCTTGCCTAGATGAAGTTATTCTATTTTTCTTACCTCCTGTATCAGCATTCTTATTTGTAGCTACAATTGGTTAGCCATTGGCGCCCTTTATATTTAGATATGTATGACCTGCTTTGGATGCATGTTTTGTTGCTCAGTAGTGGTTACAAGTGATTATCATGCTATTGTGTTTATTTCCGCTGCTGTTGTTTATATTTATTGCTTCCGCTATTTATTGATAATGAATGTGCTTCCATTCTGCGGGCCTGGTTTGAGTCTACTATGTCATTTATTCCGCTGCATCTTTATTGTTATACTTAGATTAGTACCATTGTAATTATCCTCCGAGAGGGTATAGCCTCCCCACTATACCTATAAGACCCTCGCTCCTAGTCAGAAGCCTTTGGAATTCGGGGAGGTGCACCTAAGGTAGTAGCACCCGACCCGTTTAGCACTATTCAGGTGGTTGTTCGGGTCTGGGTCATTACAAAGTGGTATCAGAGGAGTTCTTGATAGGGATTTAGTAGCAGCGTTTTACTGGCTACTAATGAGATTGAGTCTTCTCTTTTATTTTTGCTGGTTTTACTATTTGGGATATGGTATATTGGAGATAGGTTATTACTAGAATTGGGTTTCTAGCTTGTGCTTGGGTGCTTGTAGCCCTAGGTACAAGGGATGGACCAAGTTGCCATGGGTGGGATTTATTGTTTGATTTTTTCTCAGATTACAGTTTGCATGATTTCCACCTCAGTGGCTCACTTGGTGTGTGATGTTATTGATTGTGATATGTAACCCTCAACCCGGTGCGGTAAGGGAGAATTGGACCTTGGCCCGGTATGGAAAGGCTAGTTTTCTTGGCTTTTGATAGGCACATTGTAGGGTATTTCAATTTCATAACTGCATGTATGCTTTTTGAAGTGATAATGTCATGTGAATAATATAAATTTCCATGATTTGTATGATTTGAAATGTGAATGGGTGAAATTTCTGATAGAATTTCTTGTTGTTGAAATGTGTATTCCATGCTTTATATTTTTGTAGAATTGCATGTGATAGGGTATTTGAGTCTGGTAGTCGTATTAGCAGGCAGGTACTATCGGTTGAGGTGATTTTTATCACCAGGATTGGACGAATCGGTCATCGGTTTGAGGCAATGTGGGTTGTCGGGATGGGCATGGCCCCATGTACTTTTGATACTTGGCTTTATTGAGGGTGGGTAAGGAGGCCATGAGGCTAGGATGTCATGGGCATGGGTTGTGGTGGGGGAGAGTAAGGGTAGTAGTTATGCACTACCTTTTACTGCTTTCCTAATCTGCGTTGAATATATATTGTTATATATATATGAGTTGTCTGAACATTTATGGTATTCAGTGGGTTCCTCCTATACATCTCGATGGAGCGTCAGGAAAGTGAGGATATAGTGTCGCAGGTGCAGGATCAGGTTCAAGATCCGGTGCAAGTAGAGCAGGAGCCACAGGTACAGGCTCAGGGACAAGATCAGGTTCAGGATCCAGTACAGCCAGGACAGCAGCCAAGTTTAGCAGTGTTTGGACCATGGCTCAACGAGCAGCTCCAAGCTAGCCTGGTATGTGTCTTGCAGGGGATCAATAGAGGCGCGCAGGGTACAGATCCATCTTTGGCATATCTGACGTGGGAGTTCCAGTCGTAGCACCCGCCGCTTTTTCAGGGTGAGGGTGGTCCGCAGGTGTCTGAGAACTAGATAGAGAGCATGAAGATGATCTTCGAGCAGCTCGAGACGCCTCTAGGGTGGAGGTTCAAGCTGGTGACATACATTTTGCAGGGACCGGCAAAGCGTTGGTGGGATGTGCAGGTTCGGGCTTGTAGGCATGATGGACTGGAATGGAAGGACTTTGAGGATAGGTTCTTTGAGCACTTTTACCCAGAGACACTGAGAGCAGAGAGAGCTTAGGAGTTCTTGAGTATTCAGGAAGGAGACATTCCCATCATGGACTATGCAGATACTTTCACTGAGTTGTCTTGCTTTGCACCTGGTATGGTAAGCAATGACGTAGCTAGGGTGAGGCACTTCAAGGATGGCTTACGAAATGCCATTTGGGTCTAGGTGAATATCTTTAGGCTGGGTTCTTTTTCAGAGGTAGTGAATCAGGCACTCATAGCGGAGGGAAACCATAGGGATAGGCCTTAGGTTGGCTGGACGACGGCTTCAAGTGAGGGTTCGAACAGCAGGAAGTGAGGATGGGATGAATTTCAGCAAGGCAGTCAGGCCAAGGACTTATCTAGACCACCTTGTATCAGTTCTTCAGTGGTTTTCTTTTAGTGTGGACAGCCAGGGCATGTTCAGACTCAGTGGGATAGGCCTCCAAAGGAGTGTTGAGCAAGTGGACAGGTCAGGCACCTTGAGAGGTTTTGCAGGTAGCCTTCTCAGAAAGCTGGCAGGCAGGGACCAGGATAGACGGTGGCATCTGGAGTTGGTTTAGGTTTGGTACCAGGAGAGGGTATTCGAGGTTCATCTGCATGTGGAGGATGTGACAGAGAAAGCGGGATCTGGTTGAGGGGTCAATGGTCGGTGGCTGGAGCAGCACCGCAGGGAGGTAAGGCATCAGGCAGTCATACTTTAGGTCAGGTGCACGCTGTGGAGCTGCCAGAGGCTGAGCAGGATAGTGAGCCGATGATGGTTAGAGGTACACCATGGGTGTGTCCATGATTTTCCATGTTTCCTTTTGGCATGACCTATAGAGGCATGTTCATTTTGAGTGCATGAGATGTACAGAATCTATGTTTACTAACTAGATGCTAGTCAGTGGGATTGGCACCATATCAGGTGAGTGATATATTTATATATATATATTAGATGCATAGTATCAAGGGAATCGAGGATGCAGGTTACTTGAGGTGCCTTGGGCATCAGGGCATCGAGGATACAGGTTACTTGAGGTGCCTTGGGCATCGGGGCATCGATGATGTAGGTTACTTGAGGTGATAGGCACCAGGACCTCATAGAGGCAGACACCGATGCGGTGCGAGATATGTTGGGTGTCGGGAATGACATAGGAGCACTAATGAGGCACATGGGTGACGATGCGTCATGGAAGGACTATGCATCCGAAAAAACATGTTAGTGAACCTTTGTTTGTTTTGAGTTTTGTTAGGTTGAGACCGAGTTAGGAAACTCCTAAGGTGGGGAGCCCCCTTGAGGATTTTAGCAAGGACCTTTGAGATCGGGGAAGTCTGGGTTACCTTGAGTAGGATGGTATGTTCATTGCTATCTCTGGGTTTCATTTGATATCTTGGGGATGAGCTATATTAAGGTGGGGAGATTTTAAGAACCCAGGTTTTTAGAATGGGTCAAAATCCCGACCCTGTTTGAATTTTTGAATTATTCCTGAGAAAACTGGAGAAAATGGGCAGTTTCTGGAAATTTCCAGACTACACGCCATGTACTTTTAAGTACACACCGTGTATATGTTAGGCAAGTTTCGGTCGTGTGCTCACCGAGTACATGCCTTGTGATAACCGTGTAGAAATTTCTTACTACACGGCATGTAGTTATCGACACGTCGTGTACCCTTGACCATGTGGAGGCCATACATGGCATGTGGGCCTATTGACTAGGTAGAATCATTTAACCAAGTACACATCGTGTCTTCCTTGGACATGCTGTGTAATCTAGCTGTGTATGAGGGATATACATGGCACGTCGGTAAGTCGTTGAGGAAGAGAATAAAAACTAAGTACACGCCATGTAGCCCTAAGTACACATCGTGTACTCATGTCAGAAGGTTCTGGAAAGTAAGTCAGTGAAATATCAGTTGTTTCATGAACAGTAAAATGATACACGTCGTGTACTTAAAGTACACACCGTGTATTTTAATTTTTTTTTTCTAAAATGGGTAGTAGCCTTATATTGAGGCAGAACCTCAATATTTTGGTAGGATTGAGCGGGGAGAGCCATCCAGAACTTCATTTCTCTCCCGGTTCTTCGTCTGATGTTAGTTTCGAACATTGATTGATCCGTTGGAACCCCCTCGGTAAGGCATTGATTCCTCTTGATCCGTTCTTCTTGATTTTTTTTCTAGAATGGGTTATTGGGGTTTGAGAAGTTCTGTTTCTTTTATAGATCTACCATGTTTTATACCTAATTGGAGGCTGTTATCATAGGAGTAGAATCGTACGAGTCTCAGGTAGGTGTTGCATACCTCTTTTTGTGTTTTCGTGGTCATTTGGGTGGCACGGCCTTCAGCACATTTTTGGGTATTTTGAGCGGGACCCATTTTATCTTCTATTACATATTGAATTGATTTTTTACCTACGGGATGTCTTTAGGTATGCCCTATTACCAGTTTTGCTTGAGCGGGGCCGGGAAAGGGGTCGTTGCTCATCAGGTCATTTTGGACGAGGGATGCCGAAATGGTTATATTTGAATTATATTATTTTAAACTGTTGAGTTTAGTTATTAAACCTTGATACAAATTGTTAGAGGCATTAAGGACCTCTGTGCTAGTATGGAATAGCGCTTGCTTAGTGCAATTCAACTATTTATATTGTTTTTCCTGATTATGTGTTTTGTTTAAATGTGTATATATGTAATTGCTGAATTTCATATGATGGAACCTTTGGGTTGTTTTGGGCATGGTCCAAATATTCTTGAGTGATGATGATCACAGGTTGGGCTTGCTCGGGTTACGTTGGGTGGTTTTGACCATGGTATTGGGCATCATGGGTGTCGGTTGAGGCAGGATGACTGTCAACTTGGGAATGGCTTGGGTTATTGGGATGGAAAGGCCATCAAACTTGAGAGGCATGGTCGCAGGGACACGAGGTGTCAGATGTGTTGTGGCTTGGGTACTATTTTGGTGATTACCGCTCACCCAGAAACTTTGAGTAGTGTGAACACACAGAGACTCCGTGATGAGGTGGTTTTGACCACTCGTGTGGGTAGAGGCCCCCGTTAGTTGCGGTTTAGGTACTTTTGGTTTGGGGGTGCTTTTCGTAGGAAGCCACATGGAAGGTCAGGAGCCTTCAGGGGATAGCATTGAGGAAATCAGGTTGGGGGCAGAGGCTCGCCGTTATTTGAGGGCAGACATCGTTGTCCCTCCGGGTACTTTTTTTGAGGGCAGACATCGTTGTCCCTCTGGTTACATTATTTGAGGGTAGACATTGTTGTCCCTCCAATTACTTATTGAGGATAGGAATCGTTGTTCCTCTGGGTTACTGTTTCTCGGGTGTGCCTTTGGGACGTTGGTACTTGAGACACGCGGTGTCAGGGGGCACATGGTGTCGGGTTACATGACAGAGATTCCGGCATTGGCCGAAGCAGGTGACACTTCATGGTGGATGCTGAGTACCAGTGGAGTTTGTGTTTATATGTGCATTGTTTTGTTTACTGCTTTCCTTACAAATGCATGACTACCTAAACACTTATATTAGGTATGCACCGTTGGGTGGTATCCTACTAAGATTCATCTCACACCCTGCACGGGCCCTTCGGGATGCGTGCAGACTTTATGGATTTACGTGCAGGAAAGAGGTCAGCTTCAGGAGCTGGGTTGCATTAGTTATTCCATGGAGATGGTATGGACCTTGAGGTCTTTCCTAGCTAGAGTTATTCTATTTTTCTCACTTCCTGTATCAGCATGCTTTCTTGTAGCTACAGTTGGTTATCTATTGGCACCCTTTATATTTAGATATGTATGACCTTCTTTGGATGCATGTTTTGTTTCTCAGTAGTGGTTATAAGTGATTAGCATGCTGTTGTGTTTATTTCCGTTGTTGTTGTTTATATTTATTGTTTCTTCTGTTTATTGATATTGAATGTGCTTCCATTCTGTGGGTCTAGTTTGAGTCTGCTGGGTCATTTATTCTGCTACATATTTATTGTTATACTTGGACCAGTACCATTGTAATTATCCTCTGAGAGGGTATAGCCTCCCCACTATACCTATAAGACCCTCGCTGCTAATCGGCAGCCTTTGGAATTCAGGGAGGTGCGCCTAAGGTAGTAGCACCCGACCCATTTAGCACTGTTTGGGTGGTTGTTCAGGTCCGGGTCGTTATCCATTTGATGTGTCAGCGAGGATGTTGGGCCCTTCTTGGGGGTGGGTTATGGAAATCCCACATCGAAGGAGGAGGAGCACGAAGCACCCCTTTATAAGTTGGTGTGGATACCTCTCCCATCATGAGGCCTTTTTCTAGGGGGTGCCTGAGGGCCAGAACCCATGGAAAAACAAAACCGTGCAGGCTAGGCCCAAGGCGGACAATATCATGATAATGGGATAGATTGGTCCATTACATAAGATTTTGGATAAACTTAAATAGAAACCTTATCTCACCATCCAACTCAGCAGCAATTGCCCTTTGTTTCTTCTTATTTCCATTCAAACTTCCTAGGACATCTTCTAAGATAAAAACATTAATAGGAGGAGGTGGAACTCTTTTTTAATCCTGAAATATTCCTTCATGGGGTATCTCTAGGAAGCCATCCCATAAAATCAAACAAAAAGTACACCTTTGACCATTAATCCAACTTCTTACTACAAATTCATCTTTAGTATTTAATGAAAGCTGAACATACTGATAAAACTGAGAAATAAGTTTTGGATAAATCGTCCTTTTCTCTTTTGTGAACCAGTTCATCCATCCCTTCTATTACAGTACTTTCTAAACGAGTGACTTACTTGTCAACAACCACTTCGGACAGACTTCCTTTTCTAGTACTATTGTTCTATCAGCAAGACCCGGATTCAGCGGTCCCTCAGGCATTATTCTTGGTGCCTTTTTCACTTTCTTTTGAGATCTTCTCTTCTCAGGAGTTGATGAATACGAGCACTTCATTCTGAGCATTCAACGAGGCTTCGAGAAAGGTGAAAATCTAAAAGAGAACAAACGGTTTGAGAGATAAGGGTTTCAGTTTCGAGAGAAGAGAGCTCTGGTGAATATAGGAGTGAAAGATATTGAGTTTTTATCATTTAGGGATTTCAAACATCATAAATTCAAAAACACGACATAAAAATAATAAAATAATCAATACAGTGATATGGGAGATAAAATTCTAAAAATAGAAATCGAATTCATTACGGTGAGACTGGAACAGGTTGTCACGGTGTCATCATTATGGTGTGACTTCAAACAGTGCGATCATATTATTGAAATACCAAGCATGAGACCGTAACCGAGAGACAATAACTATGAGACCGTAAACATGAGATAGTAATTCCAAGATAGTAACTGTGAAACTGTAAATCATGAAACCATAAACTATGAAATATTAAGTGTGAGATAGTAAATTCGATACTGTAAAATTTTTACTTAAGACTTATCATTCCTAATTCATGTATGATGTAATTTATCCTTTCATAATTTAATGGTTTAGTGAATATATCAGCAATCTGATGTTCAGTGCCAATGAATTCCAAAGTGATATCTCCTTTTTGATAATTATCTCTCAAAAATTGATGCCTTACATCAATATGCTTTTTCCTAGAGTGTGAAATAGGATTCTTTGAAATGTTAATAGCAATTGTATTTTCACAATTTATAGGTACATATCTAAATTGATATCTATATTCTAGTAATGTGTGCTTCATCAATAAAATTTGTGCACAACAACTACTAGAAGCTATGTATTCATCCTTAGAAGTAGATAATGCAACAGAATTTTGTTTCTTACTACACCATGAAACCAAAGACTTTCCCAAAAGGTGACATGTCCCAAAGGTTCTCTTTCTATAAAACTTGAAACCACTAAAATTAGCATCAGAATAACTCACAATATCAAATGATTTTCCTTTAGGGTAAAACAAACCTAAATTGATAGTATGTTTGAGGTATTTGAAAATTCTTTTAACAGAATTTAAGTGAGATTATTTGGGATTAGATTGAAAATAGGCACACATACACACACTAAACATTATATTTGGCCTACTAGCAGTCAAGTAGAGAAAACTTCCAGTCATTCCTCTGTAAGTGGTTTGATCAATAGATTTCCCATCTTCATCAAGATCCAACTTACAAGTAGTACTCATTAGAGTGTCACTAATTTTAGTGATGTCCAATCCAAAATGTTTTAGAATATATTTAGTATATTTACTTTGATTTAAAATGATACCTTCCTTATTTTGAAATATTTGAAATCCAATAAAGAACTTTAGTTCACCTGTCAAACTCATTTCAAATTCATTTTACATCATATTTGAAAACTCAATACATAAATAATTTCTTAAAGATCCAAAAATAATATCATATACGTAAATTTGAACAACTAAAACATCTTTAGAAATTCATTTTATAAAAAGATTAGGATCAACTATACCTTTTGTAAAACCTTTGGAAATAAGAAAACTACTTAATCTATTATACCAAACTCTTGGAGATTATTTTAAACCATATAAATATTTTATTAATTTGAAAACATGATTTGGAAAATGAGGGTTTGTAAAACTAGGGGTTGTTCAACAAAAACATCCTCAACTATATACCCGTTTAAGAATTCACTTTTAACATCCATTTGATAAAGTTTGAAATTAAGATGTGCTGCAAAATCAAGCAAGATCCTAATGGATTCAAGTCTAGCTATGGGTGAAAAGGTTTATTCATAGTTGATGTCTTATTCTTGGATATAACCTTGTCCAATAAATCTAGATTTATTTCTAATAATATTACTAGATTCATCCACTTTGTTCTTAAACACCCACTTAGTGCCTATGGTCAAGGTGTCTTTGGGTCTATCCAAAAGTTTCCAAACTTTATTTCTTTAAAATTGATTAAGTTTTTCTTGCATAGACATCACCCAAAATTCATAATTAGTAGCATCATTGGTGTTTTTAGGTTCAAGTTGTGACAAGAAATATTGATGTTCAACATGATTTCTAAGAGAAGCTCTAGTTTGTGTCCCTTTATCTAAATCTCCTACAATGGCATCTAAAGGATGGTTCTTGAGGGTTCTAGTTGGTCTAGAAAGGGAGGGGCTAGTAATTTTAGGTTTATATATAGGTTTAGGTTCATCTTTTCCAGATTCTAAAAAATTTCTAAATCTGTTTGATTTAACAGATTACTTGCTAAGAGGATTATATGATCTTTCATTTATGTCCATATTTGACATATCATCTTCAAGATTTTCTAGGGAGGTCTTAGGTTCATGTGGATCTGTTTCATCTTGACATGTACAAATTATTCCACACATTTTTTTATTTTGTTAAAGACTCTATAGGATTTACTAGAGATTGAATAAACTAAAAACAATGCATTCATCAATTTTGGATGAAAACTTATCAAGATTATCCTTGGTATTAAGAATATAGACTTTGCAACCAAAAACTTTGAAGCAACTAACTATTGGAATTTGAGGTATTTATGACAGGTTTTTTGTGATGGGATCCCGTCGCAAATGAGCTTTTGTGATAGGGGCCTGTCGCAAATAGCTCGTTGCAGAAAATGGAATCGCAAATAGTTCTCTGTTTATATATATATAAACTTGTTGCAACAAACCCGTCGTAAAAAAATATTTACAGTGGTCCTGTTTGCCCGTTGTAAATAGTTATTTAAAAAAATATATAAACTATTTACAATGGAAACCTGTCGCAAAAGGTCTCATCGCAAATACTTAATAAAATAAAATATATATATATTCAATAAAATTATAATAAATTAATATTAGAAAATAATAATAATATTAATACTATTAATATAAATAATATAATATTATATAATAATAATACTAATATTAATAATATAAAAAATATATTATTATAATATTAATAATAAAATAATACTAATAATATAATACTGTTATTATTATTATTGTTATTTATGAAAAAATAATATTAATACTATTAAAAAAATATAAAAAATATAAAATATTAAAATTCTCAATATTCTCAAAAAATATAAAAAAATAATAAATTATTATTATTATTAGTAAAATAAACAAACATTAAAAATAATAATAAATAATAAAATATTAAAATATTAAAAATAAAAAAAATGCAATATTCGCACAAATATAAAAGATAGAAACTGTAAATAGTTAATATTACAATAGATTTTGAATTTAAATGTTTTTAACATGAAAAAAATCACTGGGGTGGTCTTCTAGAGGAGATGGAGGAGCTGGAAGAGATGGTGGATGAAACTTCATCCCTAAACTACGAGTAAGATGGCGCATGTACTCTATTTGCTTGTGCTACTGCTGCTACCATCGAAGCATCTTCTCCTTGTACTACTGTTGTTGTCGTCGATGCTCCTCCTCATGCTTCTGCTGGTGTTGTCGCATCTACTTCTGCTCCTTACGCAAACTCTCTATAAGCTCGCTCTAAGCTCGCAGCTGCTCCTGATACTGTGAGCTAGAAGATTATGTCTCTCCACGATCTCCTCTTGATCTGGGCACCGACATTGTAGCAGTACCAAAATACGTCTCAGGAGTCAATCGAGAGCTGATACCAACTACTTGGCCCTTCTCAAAGGCATACTGGGTCACCTGCATCCACGTCGCCTCATCAAAATTATGGGCACTAGTCCAGTCAGCCGTATCAGCCTAACTCTCAGCCTGTGTCTGAGAGGTCATGACCTCATATGACTCCTTCAGTTCTAATTTGAAATTAAAATAGTGAAAATATTTTAGTTAATTTTCAAACTGAAAAAGAAATAATACCGACCACAATCTGACGTTGGTGATCACCTCTAATCTCTCCAGTGGCTGGATCACTGTACATCCTCTGATAAACCTCGTACTCTATAATATTGGGTTTCTCGACTACCTATATGAATATAAAATAAACAGTTTATATTTAAAGTTATATAAAATATTTAAAAAAAAAGTACTTACTATATTCTCTCTATGTGTACTGAATGTACGGCTACCAACTCGATGTGTCACCTCCTATCTCCCCCGGTTCTGTCAGCTCAATGAAGATATCTTCTAAAATCCACCACCCAAACAGTGTGAACATAATCTATCCCAAACATGATATGAAATGTAATCTTGTCGGGGGGCTCTACACAACTCATCAAATACTGCCACTCTTGCTTTCTTCATGGTCTTCCTTCTCAAATTGTGCAAAAACTGACGGAAATGGTCACATATAGACACCTCACATGCCGTGTGGATAGTGTCACGCACGCTATCATCGATAGGATACCATAAAGCCTAAAAATTATTTATAATATCAAGTTATTAATGAAAAAAAATTCAAAATAAATATTATTTATTTACATACCAACCAATGATCGAACATGACAAACTACACATCAATAGGAATTTGTTCCTATGTGATCCATGGCTGAGAAAAATAATTGTGCAAGATAGCGCTCTCCGGTCCAATAGCTAAATGCGCAAAACTATTAAAAAAATAATCAAACATTTAGTATATAAATAAATTAATGAAAGCTAACTAAAATATACATGTTACCATACCTCTGCATGCGTGGATCAAATCCAAGACGTGGACGTTGCTCAGGGATAGGGTTAGGAATTATCTATCACGCAAGACTGTGCCCCCTTCATGTACCCCCTAAACCGCCAATAGGCTGAGGGTCAAATGATCCCAAATCCTCCTCATCCAAAGCTAGGTCACCCGCCTGCAACTGACGAAATAGATCATTGTCCATTTGAAACACAAAATGATTGCTGTTAGAAAATAGTTGAAAATAACTGTTATATATAGATATATATTAGTTATTATTATAACTAGAATTTAACTGTGTCAATATTCACCTTCATCGTCATCTTCATATCTGATGATGTCGATGTCTTCATATTCCTCCTCGGCATCATCAATATCTATATGAGTTTTGGTTTCATCATCTCTTATCATTTAAAATTCATTTGTAACATCATTAACATCATTGTCACCATCGACCCTTAATTGTGGAGTGTCATCATCGATATTCATGTCTCTTTGTGAAAAATATGGATTTTGAGTAGTCTCTTGAAAAATTTCAATTCCTTGCACTTTAGTGAAACCACATTCACTTTGAGTAAAATGATTTTCTTGAAATTTGATTTTTATTGTGCTCCACCAATCAATCAGGTCTCTTTAAGTAGCACAGTACTTTTCATAATAAATTTGATGTGTCTGTTGAGCTAGTAAAAATTGTTCATTTACTACAAGAAGACTTTTATATTTAATATAAACATTTCTATGAGTTGGATGAACATGAAAGCCTCTCTTAACATCCAACCACTGACATTTAAACGTCATTATGTAATTTTATCCTAGATAACACAGTTTAATAATTTCATCCATCATGTCGTAAAAGTCAACTTTAGTTTCTCTATGATGAGATCCTTTCAAGAAAACTCCATTGTTCATTGTTTTTTTTTTATTCCCCATATTCATGTGTATTAAATCAAAAACCATTCACCACATATGATTTATAATATTTAACCATTTTGGATGGTGGGTTACTCAATATACACAGTCGCTTATCAATTTTATCAGCATGTTGAGACACCTAAAAATTTATAAAATAATTATCAATATAATAAATAATAAACTGAATTGATATATTAAACCATCAATAATTTATGTTACTAGTTTTTGAAACCATTGATAAAAAAGATTGGCATTCTTCAAGAGCAGTTGCTGTAATTTTTGGAATCTGTTACTTGATATGATTATCATATAACCTACAAATAAAATAAGATTATTTATTGTAACATAAATTATAGAATAAGTGATAGAAGCACTCACAAAACAAATGATGTCATTTCTTCACAGTTAAGCAGAACATATGTATGAGCTCTGTGATGTTCATCATCTGAAAGCCATCATTCATAAACTCCATTGAATCCAAGCTCTAGCTGATTAAAAACTGATAATTGATTTCCCATTTCATCATCAACATTCCCCTTGTTCTGTCTCATGTGGGGTTTTTTAGGGATATTCTGATTCAAAATAATGAGAGTATAAAAAAAGCAATTTCCTCTTGCAAATAAGCTTCAGTAATTGAGCCTTCAACTGATGTTTTGTTGCGTACTTTTTTCTTCAATTTCTGCATGCATATATCAAATGGGTACATCCATCGAAACTATACCAGACCTCCACATTTTTCTTCATGTGGAAAATGTAATATCAAATGTTCTATTGAGTCAAAGAAATCTGATGGAAATATTTTTTCCAGTTTATATATAATTACAACAACATCTTCTTCCAGTTTTCTTAGTCCATCATAATCTGTTGTCACCGCAAAAATGTATTAGAAAAAATATGATATGTTTGTTATTGAATCCCAAATCAAATACTTCAAAAAACCTCTTGATCAAATCGGCATAAGTATTTCCATTATAACATGACAATCATAACTTTTTAATCTGGTAATATGATCATTCCTAACACGTCTGCCCAAATTGGAAGCATATCCATCTTGAAGTCTCAAATATTCATTCCACTAACAAAATAATAAGTGAATCTCTTTAGAAAGTGTATAAGTTACTTTTGGATTTATTAACCTCTGTGATCTGACATTTTCAAACAGTTCAAGTTCTGGTCGCCTATAAATTTGGGTAAGATCTAATAGTTCCTTTACATTATCTTTGGTCCTACCTAAGTGTATCCAAAACTGTATGAAATAAATTATAAAAATAGTTCTTCTCAATATGAATGACATCCAACATATGGCGGACCAATAAATCAGACCAATATGGCATGTCCTAAAAAATACTCTGTTTTATCCAATTGTGTTCTTTCCCAAAGCCATGAATTTTCTGTTGGTTTATTGTTGGTTCAAATGTGATGGGAGGTAATGAAAATACAACTGATTTTAACTCTGTATCTGAGATCATTTTTGGAGGTCCATCCATTTCAATTGTGCCTTTTCTGAAATGAAATTTGTTCTTCCGAAAAGGATGATCGGTTGGAAGAAATCTGCGATGACAGTCAAAATAGAAATGTTTTTTTCCATTGACGAGCATAAATACTTTGTTGTCTCCCATATAGTAGGGAAATGATTTCATACCATGTGTACTCCAGCCAAATAACATGTCATATGTTGGGAAGTCACTAATTATCTGTATCAATGCAACTTTTAGTAGGAAATTTTGTTTCACAGCAACATCATATGTACAAACACCCTTACTCCATAATGAATTTAACTCATCAATCAGTGGTTTCAAATAAACATCAATATTCTTTTTCAGATGTCCTGGGATTAATAAGGTCAAAAATATATAAGGCTCCTTTATCAGCATCCATGGAGGTAAATTGTACAGAGTTATAAAGACAGGACAACAAGAATAATAACTACCATAAGAACCAAATGGATAAAAACTGTCAGTAGAAAGACTCAATCACACGTTCTGGGATTTTAAAGCAAAAAACAGATGCACTCGGTCAAAATTTTTCTATAAATCACCATCAGATGGATGATTCAAGATTTTACTGGTTGAAATCTTGGTTTTGTGTCATGATATCATTGTCATTATGTTTTGAGACATAAATAAACGTTATAACCTGGGTGTAAGTGGGAAATGTCTCAACTGTTTTATAGGAATCGATCCAGACTTCCCTGGTTGAGCTTCTTTATACCTTGATTGTCCACATGTGGGACAAATATCCAACGAATCATTTTTATCAGAATATAAGATGCAATCATTTGAACATGATTACTATTTATTGCTAGTTTTTACTATGTATTGCTAATTATTACTATTTATTTCTAATTATTACTATTTATTGCTAATTATCACTATTTATTTCTAATTATCACTAATTATTACTAATTATTACTAATTATTTCTAATTATTACTAATTATTGCTAATTATTACTATTTATTGCTAATTATTACTACTTATTGTTAATTATTACTATTTATTTCTAATTATTACTATTTATTGCTAATTATTACTATTTATTTCTAATTATTACTATTTATTGTTAATTATTACTATTTATTTCTAATTATTACTATTTATTACTAATTATTACTAATTATTGCCAATTATTGCTAATTATTACTAATTATTGCTAATTATTAGTAATTATTGCTAATTATTACTAATTATTGCTAATTATTGCTAATTATTACTAATTATTTCTAATTATTACTAATTATTACTAATTATTACTAATTATTTCTAATTAATACTAATTATTTCTAATTACTACTAATTATTTCTAATTAATACTAATTATTGCTAATTAATACTAATTATCGCTAATTTTTGCTAATTAATACTATTTATTGCTAATTACTACTAATTATTCTTAATTAATACTAATTACTACTAATTAATAGTAATTAATAATAATTATTACTAATTATTACTAATTAATAATAATTATTACTAATTACTACTAATTAATACTAATTATTAGTATTTATTACTAATTATTAGTATTTATTACTAATTATTAGTATTTATTACTAATTATTAGTATTTATTACTAATTATTACTATTTTTTACTATTTTTTACTAATTATTACTATTTTTTACTAATTATTATTATTTATTACTAATTATTACTATTTTTTACTAATTATTACTATTTTTACTAATTATTACTATTTTTTACTAATTATTACTATTTTTTACTAATTATTACTATTTATTAGTAATTACCACTATTTATTACTAATTAAGACTACTTATTACTATTTATTACTAATTATTACTAATTATTACTATTTATTACTATTTATTACTAATTAATACTATTTATTACTAATTAATACTACTTATTATTAATTAAAACTATTTATTACTAATTAATACTAATTATTACTAATTATTACTAATTATTACTAATTATTACTGATTATTAATATTTATTACTAATTATTAGTATTTTTTCTATTTTTTACTAATTATTACTATTTTTTACTAATTATTACTATTTTTTACAAATTATTGCTATTTTTTCCTAATTATTACTATTTATTTCTAATTATTATTATTTATTGCTAATTATTACTATTTATTGCTAATTATTCCTATTTATTGTTAATTATTACTATTTATTGCTAATTATTACTATTTATTGCTAATTATTACTATTTATTGCTAATTATTAGTAATTATTGCTAATTGTTAGTAATTATTGCTAATTATTAGTAATTATTGCCAATTATTAGTAATTATTGCCAATTATTAGTAATTATTGCCAATTATTAGTAATTATTGCTAATAATTACTAATTATTAGTAATTGTTACTATTTATTACTATTTATTACTATTTATTACTATTTATTGCTCATTAATACTATTTATTACTAATTATTACTATTTATTACTATTTATTACTATTTATTACTATTTATTACTATTTATTGCTTATTAATACTATTTATTACTAATTAATACTAATTATTACTAATTATTTCTAATTATTTCTAATTATTACTAATTATTAATATTTATTACTAATTATTACTAATTATTAGTATTTATTACTAATTATTAGTATTTATTACTAATTATTAGTATTTATTACTAATTATTAGTATTTATTACTAATTATTAGTATTTTTTACTATTTTTTACTAATTATTACTATTTATTCCTAATTATTACTAATTATCGCTAATTATTACTAATTAGCTTTAATTACCATTAATTACTGCTAATTACCGCTACTAATTACTAATTACCACTAATTATTTATATTCATTACTAATCATTGTTAATAATTCCTAATTCCCAGTAATTATTAATAATTAGCATTAATAATTTTAATTTATTACTACAAATAAATACTGATAATAAAACAATCTAAATCTAATTTAATTACAACTAATTAAAAATAATTAAAATTAATATAAAAAATGAAATAAATATTAAATTAAATAAAACATAAATACCTTTAAACTTGATCTCTTATAGGTGTAGACGACTTCAAAATCTCTTCGTAAAAAAATTAACTCGGATAAATTTTAACTCTAAAATTAGAGTTTAGAGAGAGAGAGAAAGTAGGAATAGAGAGGAAGAATGAAAAAAACAAATGGGGGTATATATAGGTTAGATTATTTGTGATGAGATTATTTGCGACGGGACTCCCGTCGTAAATACCTTCGGCCGCATTAATTACTGTCGGCGATTAAATGGGTATTCGTGATGAGACCCGTCGCAAATAGTGACCTGCCGACACACTATTTACGGTAGGGGCATATCCCATCGTAAATAGTATTTACCGTCGCCGGGTATTTGCGACGGGGAGCCACCCCCCGTCGCAAATACCCTTCCCGCAGTTTGGCACGCAAACTACGCCAAACCTTTTGCGACGAGTTGATGTCCCCGTCGCAAATAGTCTTTTCGACGGACTATTTGTGACGGGATCTATTCCCGTCACAAATAACCCATCGCAAAAGGTCGTTTTTCCCTTAGTGACTAACTTTTGGTTTTCTATTGTTCCACAACTCATAAGGAGTCTTCTTAAGGATATGTCTAATTAAGACTCTATTAATTATGTAGCAAGTTGTATTCACACCCTCAGCCCAAAAGTAAACAGGTAGGTCATACTCATTAAGCATTGTTCAAGCTATCTCTTGTATGGTTCTATTCCTTTTTTCCACAACTCCATTTTTTTTAGGTGTCCTAGGGGCAGAGAAGTTATGACTATAGCCATTGTGTGAGCAAAAAGATTCAAAGTCTTGATTTTCAAACTCATGACCATGATCACTCCTTAAGGATTTTATTCTAAGTCCACTTAGATTTTCCATTATTTTAGCATACTTGGTGAAGTAAGTACATGTTTCACTTTTGTGAGCTAAGAAATAAGTCCAAGTATACCTAGAATAGTCATCCACAAGAACATAAACAAAGTGTTTCCCATTTAAACTAGAAACTCGAGATGGTCCAAACAAGTCCATGTGAACCAACTCTTAAGGTTGAGAAGTCGAAACTTCTTTCTTTGATTTGAAAGATATCTTGTGTTGTTTACCCTTTTGGCAAGGATTGCAGATTTTATCATTTGGAAACTCAAGTTTGGGTAGGTCTTTGACTAAGCTTTTTCTAGTAAGCTTCCTAAGGGAGTGTATATTGCAGTGTTTTAGTCTTCTATGCCAAAGCCAAGACTCTTTGGGAAAGGCACTTAAATAAGAAACATTTTGAGAAATTAAAGAATCTAAGTTAACAACATAAACATTTTCATTTCTAAAAGCAGAAAATATTAGTTCATTTTTAGATTTGAAAACATTACAAGCATCATTTTCAAATTTAACATGAAGTCCATGATCAAATAATTGTGAAATACTAAGCAAATTATATTTCAATCCATCAAGAAAAAGTACTTTAGAAATTAAAACTGGGTTAGAGTTACCAATCTGGCCTAAGCCAATTATTTTTCCTTTAGCATTGTCACCAAAGGTGACATGCCCACTATCGATCTTGATTAGGTTCTTAAATCTTGAATAATCTCCTATCACGTGTCTTGAACATCCATTTTCCACGTACCATAAGCTTTTACAGGAGCTCTTCAGACAAATTTCCTACAAAATAATCAAACAAAAACATATTTTGGTGCCTAGACTTGTTTGGGTCTAGTGACATCAGTAATCAGTGATTTAGGAACCCACATTTGCTTCATAGGTTTCCCATAAGAATTATATAATATATTTTAAAAATAAACTCTATTTGGTTTAGAAGAACTAGAGGTAGTAAAAGATTGTCCAGAACTGGAACAAGCAGCAGAATTTTCATTTTTGGGTAGAAAAACAGATTTTCCAGATTTAGTTATAAACTTGGTTTTGGTAAGATTTATTTTCCCATACTAATATCAAATACCATAAGTGTATTTAAGAGCTATTTTTTTACCAATCATTTGAGTTAGAGTATTTTTCTCCATTGGTAAACTTTTCTAGATCTTTATTCAATTGCTTATTAGACATTTTTAAGTCATTGTTTTCTTTGAGCAGTTGAGCATTCTTTTCATTTTCAGTAGTAAGTTCAGACTTAATAGTCACAGTAAGAGCATGTTGTTTCTTTAAAGATTTATATTTATCTTTTAGTTCATTGCATGTCTCTTCCATCATGTTATAGTATTCAAATAGTTCATTACTAGTCATATTTTTAGAATCACTTTCATTTCCAGAATAGTATGAATTGTGTGCAGAAGAATCTAAGGTTACCTCAGATGTGTTTGTCATAAAACACATATCTTCCATGTCATATTTCTCATCATGAGATGATGTTGATTCACTGGAGCTATCCTTTGAGGCACTCCAGGTGGCCTTCATAACTTTCTTATACTTCTTGTCTTTGTTTTCATACTTCTTTTTTTATTTTTATTTTGAGCAGTCATCTTTGGCATGTCCTCTCCTCTTACATTTATAGCAGACAATCTCCTCTAAGTTGTCATTTCTTTTCCAGTCCTTTTTTTAGTTTCCCTTGTTATCATATCTTTCTTTATAATTGGGATTCCTGAATAAATTCTTCTTCCTATATAATTTCTTGAATCTTATGGCTATATGGGCCATCTCTTCATCACTATCTAAGGTTAATTCATCATTATTAGAGCTTTCAACCTATTTTATCACCTTCTCTTTTTCCTTGTTCTTAGAGGTAATAATCTTGAATGTTATAGATTTCCTCTTAGGTTCATCTTCTTCTTCCTTGTTGACTTTCAACTCTTCTTCATACATCATCAGTTTTCCAATGAGTTCTTTGAAAGGTAATTTGTTGATGTCACATGATTCTCTAATGGAGAAATAATTTCCTCTCCATCTATCAGGTAAGCATCTTAGAATCCTCATAATTTGTTCTTTGGCAGTAACATCTCTTCCCAGAGAGATCATAGTGTTCATAATTTCATTAAACCTGAGATACATGTTAGAAATAGGCTCATCATGCTTCATTTTAATGTTATCATATTTAATAGTATATGTGTTAAGTATCATTTCCTTAACACTAGAGGTTCCTTCATGTGAAACAGACAAAGTACCCAAAATTTCATGGGTTGTTTTACATGCGGAAATTATGTTAAATTCTTCATCTCCTAAAGAATAGTATAAGGCATTTATGGATTTGCAATTATTGTTACAATAAGTCTTAATTGGGTCATCCCAAGTGGTTCTATCAGTTTTAGGAATATTATATTCATCTACAATTGAAGACCAAATCTCAAAACCCATACTTTCTAAGTGCATTTTAATTTTAATTTTCCATTATGCATAATTTGTTCCATTAAAGAATGGAGTTATGTTGGTATAATCACCTTCCAATCTATTATCTATAATTTAGAGATTACAGTTTATAATTTTTGTTTTAGAGAACTAAAAATTTAGAACTAATAGAAATTTTAAGATCTTTAAAACGCAACTAAAATCACAGTTGAAAAATATTTTAAACAGATTAACAATTTAAACTTTTAAAAATAAGGATTTTAAAAATTCCTTTGATACCAAATTTTGGTCATAGTAGGACACTCAAGAGGGGGTGAATTGAGTTCCTATAAAAATTTCTATTAAAAAGTTTTACTTAAAAGATTCACCCAATTAAAATTAAAATAGGTCAGTTAATCAAGGTAAAAAGATTATAAGATTTTAACTATTCAAAGAGTTTCTCAGAAGATTGATTAATTATCAGTAGTATCAATATGAGATATTGATACAACTTTTGAAACTATTCTAATAAGGAAAAACAATTATAATTACTATCCAAGACTAACTATCAAAGTAAAATTTAGTTTTCTGAAATATAAATTAAAACAGATAAAGACTAAATAGAAACATAGTGGATAAAACAAGTGGTTCAGTCTCAAGATGAGACCTAATCCACTCCACTTGGTGATCACCTGCCACCAAGAAGTTTATATTAATAAAATCAATTCACACCCTAGATCGGGGTAAATAACAGTACACATGACTGTCCAGGTCACATGACCTCTTCCACTGTTCTTTGTGGGCATAAACTAACATGTCATACAAGGACCTCTTCCACACTTATCTGTGGGATTAAATAGATGTAAGAATATGTGAGTGCAAGTATATCTTGTATCCTTCATTTTAATGCAAGATACAGTGTGTGTTTTAATATAGACACACACACTACTCAAAAGATAATAAAAATAGTACACAATAGAGTAAAGATGATGAGAGAGGATCAGAAATTATATGAGTTCTTCTCTATGCATCTCTGGACATGTAGGATGAAGCATATTCAAATATTGAGTCCTCTTGTGAAAAACAGAGTATCACGAGTCTCATGTTCTAGTTTCTAGTTCGATGTGATTTCTTTTGTAGCTCTTGTTCTTATTAGGGTTGTTGCGCTGATAATGTTTGAGATTCTGATCTACAGTAGTTCAACCATCTGAAACTCAAGATTTCTTTGTGTGTTCTTCAGAGTATGGATGTTCTTCTAGCTTTCATGCAGTTCTCTTTTCAAAAATCTCACTCTCCTTCTGTTCTGAGTCTCATGCTTTTATTTTCAATTCGAGGTGCATGTGTTGGAGATGATAGGAAGCATGATTTCCACATCTCATACCTCATACTATCAAGTGACATGTCTATAAAGAAACATTAATTATTTCAGCACCATTAAATAACTCAAATATGACCATTAGAAATAACATTTAAATTTAAATTTAAAGAGACAGAAAGTAAGGAATGGTGTCACAGTATTTCTTGGAACGGTGTCACTAGAAATGGTGTCTTCTCTTTTTCCTTTGAGTAGTGAGATAGTCACGATGCCATAGTTTCATTGAGATCAGGAACCGATAGCACATATGTAGTGTCAGGATCACAGTGTCTTAGGTAACGGTGTCTAGTCCTTTTTCAAAACTTTGAATGGTGTCTTGGTGATGGTAGAAAGGAACCGGTGTCATAGAATTTGTGAGATCTAAGGCTGGTTACAGTGTTTGAGTCACAGTGTCTAAGTCATGGTGTCAGAGTTGCGGTTCCAGGGTTATGGTGTCAGGGTTACGATGTCAGTGTTATGGTGTCAGGGTTACGGTGGTAGGGACTTTTCCAAAATCCAGAACCGGTGGCAGAATTACAGTTTCTCAGACTTAGCTGAATATCTGTAAAACTATCTTAAGAAGTAATATTCATAGAATGAATTGGATTTAATCATTAGTATAATAAAACATTATAGAACAAGATCAAACATATTTTACAAGATTCAAACATGATTTATAAGATTCTGAATCAAGATCTTGTGAAAGTTTATACAATGAGTTGTAAGAATTAAAACACAAGGAAACCAACAATCTCAAAACATGATTTGTGATATATTAAACATGTTTAACATGCTTTTTGATCATTAAAACGTGATTAAAACATGAGGATTCCAACACATGCAATTTGAAAGAAATAAAATAATAAAGTGGTATAATCATGAGCTTTTACTAATGGTCAATTTTTCTAGTGGATGATAAACTAACTATTGGATAAGGGGAAAATAACTTGAACCATTTATGGTTCATGTTACAGATTTCCACCTATCCACCTATTTATCTCTATTGTATTGGTTTCACCTAGGCTCCAAACTTTAACTGTATCCACTATCTTGGGAGATTCATCCATTACATATGCTTTTACTCACTCGTAGGTGAGGGGAAACAAAGGATCGGTTAAGGGGTTTATATAAAAGAAACCATGGACATGTAAGCCCTTACATAATGAGATGAGGGATGAAGTGCATGCTAAAAATTTAATTTAATAATAAATTAAAAGGAACCAATCACATAAAAAGGTCTGATCTATACTCATGATCATCTATATACATGCAATGAATTATGTATTTAATAAAATTAGCATTTGATTCTAATAATTCTTATTTAAGATAAATCATGCTAGAATAAATTAATTATATTATTTAATTAATCAATTCTTTTATCTTAATTCTTATTCAAATTTTCTTAATATTCTCATCCATAATAATTTTAAACAAATTAAATAAATTTATTTAAAATTAACTATGTATAAAAATGTACCTTGGAGGTAACACAGTGAGTACCCATCTGAACTACCCAACATTTATTATATTTTTATGTTGTTTACTCATATAGTATATAATATACATGACTTATCATGTAATTTCACTGCATGTACTATCAAATTAATGAACACATTGAACACATGTTATTTACGTAGCATGTAATATTTTGATGTGTGTAGAGTAATAACTGTATTATTACTTATACACAATATGTAGTTCTAAACATTACGTATAAAATTAATTAGATATTTAATATATATAAACTCAATCACATGGCATGTACTATCAACTTAATTACCACATGAAACACATGCTAATAAGGTTTGAACCATATAATAAATGAATTTTCAATTCTACATAATTTAGTAAAAATACACAGTGTGTACATTCAAGCCAAACGTCATGTATTATTCTCACTATATATCCATGGAACACACCTAAGGACTCAGTGTGTAACCATTACATGGAAAATATTGGAATACATGGCATGTATATGGATCATTTGTTTTTCAATACATTTCCTTCGTTTAATCTTGGTAAACATGCATTGTGACCTAAGGAAGGTACCAAGATCATTTGGGGATTTTTCATAGCCCATAGTTCTGTAAAATGGGTAAAAAGGGTAGGTCACACAGTTACCACACTGAAACGGGTGCGTTTTCATTTTATTTTTTGTGATCATTATGATTTATGTGAGATCCTCAGACCTTTCTAGGGCTCAGATCGTCGGCAACGACATGTTCTGTCATCTTGTCGATGAAAATTTTTAAAATCCCAGGCCCACCAGCTTCCGCTGTGGGCCCCAGAACCTAACAGTGGTATCAGAGGGATCATGTAAATTTTTTGATCCAAATAAAATTAATTTGCATAAAATTAGGTAGAGGGTTCAAAGACGGTCTCAATGGTTCAAACTGCGCGTCGATTCGATGCCAAATGACCAAGTTATTGTCAGTTTAATTTTTCAGATTGGATAGAATATGCGGTTTGATCTCGGGTTCTAATTTTTATTCCATCTTACTGAACCAATTAAATTTCAATTGGTTCATCTGAAATAAATTTAATTGGGAAAATTATAAATTTTATAGTTTAGTAATTTGCATAATATTTTTTTATAATTATAATAATATTTATTTTATTATTATAATAATATAATAATAATAAATTATTATTTCATTATAATAATTTTATTATTATTATATTAAAAGGCTATAGAGTAGCCTTTTTGAAAATTTGGGTGTGGAGGAGACTTGACTCATAAAAATAAAAAATTATAAGGGGTGGAAGAGACTTAAAATAAGTCTTAAAGTAAAAAAATAAAAAAAACAAAGAGGGGAGGGGTTGACGCCTAAACGAGTAAAGAAAGAAAAAAGGGAATTTTAGGGGTCCATGTGGGACCCCGACCTTCTCTCTCGACCCTCCTCGGTGGCGCAGCAGAAGACACGCAGGCCCCCCGCGCAGCAGCCAACCTTTTTTCCTTACTGCATCCAGCCGCCACAGATAGGAGGACCCAACCGCCCGCGATGCCCTTCGGTAGGGTAGTCACTGCAACGTAGGAGCCCACCGCGCAGCACCTACCTCCTTCGGTCTACCTTCGAGACACCTCTATGCTTCAGGTCGGGCGCTTCCCCTAGCCGCGGCCACCCTCCCCACTAGCGCTGGCCAGCAACCTCATCCGCAACGACCAGGTGCTGCACCGACCGAAGTCCCGACATCTAACTCTTGTTGAGGCTTCCTCCCACTCCTTACGTTGGACCATGCAGCACGTCGCTCTACTGTATTCCGCCTGGTTCTGCTCCATATCGTCGCGTGACCTCAGCAAGCCTCCGTCTGTTGTTCACCTCATGGAACCCCGTCGTCGATCCGCCTATGTAGTGTACAAGGCCTCCGCCACCCTAAGGTTGTCCTGCCTCCCGAAGCGTCGCTACCCTCTGAGCCTGATAGTACTTCGACCACCCTTGGCTACCCCGGCTGCCCTTGCCGGCCCGCTGAGCCGCCTCCTCAGGAACCCTGTAGCAAGACCCGGTCTCACCTCCCGGCTACGGCACGTCCTGCTGTTGTTCGGCCTTCCCCAGAACCCCCCACCCCCCCCCACCCCACCCCACCCGTTGTCTGGCTCCTCCACTCTCAGCCGGACAACGCATCTTCGGCCTCGCCGCTAGCAGCATATCATCAGCCGGTGTCTACCTCGGCGTGACCTTGTGAAACCATGGCCCGAACCGAGGGAGTTAACTCACCCAAAAATGCCTAGCCAAGGCCTCAGGTGGGTCTTCCTAATCCAGAATGGGTTTGGGCGAACCCGCCTGGCCCAGAAAACCAAGAACAGGTTTGGCCCGACCCGTTACGGGTGTGCGCGGGTCCGGCGCAACCTACAACGGGTCATAGCGAGTGTTTTGGGTTTGAAGTTAATTTCAATTAATATAATTAATTAATTTAATTACAAAATTAAATTAAATTAATTAATACATTAATTGTGGTTGAAAATAAATAAAAATTTAATACCTGGATAAAAATAATTCAATTTAATTATTAAATTGAATTAAGTTAAATTAATTTAATTTTGTTATTAAAATTAAATTAATTAGAGGATTGATAATTAATTAAATTATTTGAATTATTAAATACATTTAATTTAATTTAAATAACCCTCGTACTTAATTAATGCATTTTAATTTTATCGTGCTTTATTTTACCCGCATTCTGGTCTTGAGCACCGACCCGTGTATGTCGCATTTATTTAATTAATTATTTTAACTGCGTGCAATGATTGTAATTAATTAAATAGATGGTCTGCGTATTATCTTTCTTTTTCGGTTAAAATGTATAAGGGTCTGCGCACCCAATTTTTTTATCCGATGTACATTTATCCCACTGGTTCCTCTTGCCTGCGCGCGAGTATTATTGCACTTCAGACGAAGACGGTGAGTGGCGTGGACCTCGCCAAGATGAGGTGGTGCACGATGGTGCAAGACAAAATGTGGATTCCACCAAGATGAGGTGGTACTCCAAGACGCGACGTCGACCCTGCCAAGACATGGCGATACTCCAGAAGACCAGCGGACATACATAACAGGGCAAGCTGCATCAAGAGTCAAGCATTCGACTCAGGTACGATGCTCTTAGGTTGTTTAGATGCTCAAAACCAATCAAGTAGCAGTTAACCTTTATGCATTTATTTATTATTTTATGCATTTTAGAACAGTGGTAAAATACATAAAATAATAGATAATAAAATGCATAAAAAATTGGCGTGTGTTTTTTCTATTAAAGTTCAGTTGTGAGCACGACAATAAAGATGAACAGGTTTAATAGAAGTGGATCACATTCGTCAAGAGAAACCAATAAAACCCTCAAAGAAAATATTAAGTCACAACTGCCTTCCATCATTCAAGTTTGAACAAAACCTAGTGTTCGAGGTGCTGGTCATTCCATAGCTGAGGGTGCCTCTTACTACTAGGAGTTATTATTAGGATGATGGGTTGACTTAACTAAAATTGTAGCAAATAAATAGTCATAGCTAGCTTGTTTTAATTTTAGAGGCAAGTGTTGAGTAAATCAGTAATGATTTTTGAAGCTGATACTTCACTCAACGGATCAAGGAACCACGAGTTAATGCGGTTGGACAGCCAAAATCCTACCTTGGACCCTCTGAGTAGTGGCGTAGCCATAGCTTGTAGAATATGAGGGTGGTTCAGGGATCCTTGTCACTAGAATACTCAAGAGTATTCTGATTATAGTATAGAGGGTTCCTAGAATTCAAAAAATTAGTGGGAGACATTTAATGATTAAATAATTAGTAATGTCACATTTGGTAATCAATATTAAAAGTACAATCTGCTAAAGTTTATTTGTAGAGAATACCACAATTAAACTGCGATAAGTATTAGAATAAGTTAATGTCTAAACTAAGCACAAATTTCCAAAGTGTAGTATAGGTGCTCACACACATTACTACGATATCGTAAATTTAAGGTGCTTGTGTCCCAACCTGTTAAGCCACCTCAGCAAGCGAGGGTGTAAAAATTCTTACAGGAGACTCATGAATCAAGCATATGATGGTTCTATCATAATACTATCATCAAAGTCTGATGTTAGTTTTGGTTTCTACATCATGACATAGATGATTTTACATGTTGTCTCATCTCTAAGATCCTTTCTAGGAGAAAGCGAAGCAAGATTTGAATGTGATGGTCGCACTTGGTTTGTGTAAAGTGAAAGACAGTTCACAATCTTTCATGTCATCCCATTCTTATACCTTTTACACCCAATTACTCTAGTTTCATTTAAGTGTATAAACGAACGGTATAAAGTAAGCGCTTCATTACCTTTAAGGTAAAATTCTCCATGTGATAATAATATTAAAGGCAGCACAACCTTTTGTTCTTATGGTGAATAAATTGAATGACAAGGCGAAAAGGCCTATGGAAAGTTACGCTAAAGGCACCTTTGTCGTGTCCTTCAAAGAAAAGTGGATGATTACTTAACCAGGGGTTATTTTCATCACATATTATAAATAAATTTATGGAAGTTTAAAAATGCAATAGACTGAAATACTAGAAGAAAGTACTTGCTTCTCATTCAGTTAATATTCATCAAATAAAAGTATTGTTTTCTCACATACTTCATGGGTATTAAAATAAAATATTTTTTTCACATATATGTATTGAAATACAGTAAGTAAGTAGGTAAACATTACTATGAGTAAGGTGTCTTCTCTAAGCAGTTGAGAAAGGGTGATTCCTAATTCAGTGGTGAGAAACACATAACTTCTAATTGCTAAGTGATTGATTGAAGTTGAACAAGTTGATGAGTATAACCAAAACATTTATCTCATGTTTCCATTTGGTCATAATGAGACATTATTCCAAGTTTTTGGAATGAATGTTGTTTCTGGTGACATATTCAACAAATAGTTTAGATATACTTGAATCAAAGGCAATACATAATGAATATAAAATTTAAGACCTTCCCAGTTGTGGAAATATAGTTCTTTGTCAAGTAAAACTAAAAGTGGATGTCAATAATATACCCAGTATGGTATTTAGGCTCGGTACATCTAAACACCTTTGGTATTATTGACATCCTTAGTTTAGACAAAGAAACCTTTATAAATAAAGGTATTCCACAAAGCTTTCGAGGTTAGTTCAACAAGAGAGTATGAACTATTCCAAAGAAAGCAATAGATAAAGATACTTAGTAATATTCCTTTAAGTTATTAAGGAATTTAATAGTGAAGTATATGTTTTTTTGGAAGATATGAGTTGCTTCAGATTGGCATGCCGAAGAATATCTTGACCAAACATTCATCGATCATGATAATATAGCATGGAGTAATTCCTAAATGCATGTTACCTTATCTACATCACCATATTGATGTTCATAAGGAGGATCGATGATGAAGTTTTACATGTTAACATTGATCAAAAAAATGTAGCATGAATCAATTTTTAAATGCACATTTTATACATCAAAGTTATGATGTAAGTAATATCAATGTTACAACCTGTAGTAACTTCCATTATATTTCAAAATGTGCTTTGAAAATAACGGTGTAAAACCATAACCATGCCAACTAAAATGATAAATGGATATCATACGAGTCATAGTATGATGGAAAATCTATTATGTCATAGGACATATTTAGATGAAAAGTTGTTAGTATTTAAACAAACATGCATCAAGTTAAACACGTTGTGCATCTAAGGTAATTATCCTAATAGTTTCTTAGGATATTACCTAAATCTCAAAGATAGAAAAGATGTGGTCAAGTGATAGACTACATTTATATATAAGGGTGTACATATCTATTAGAGATAGTGGAAGCTGAATTGACTTGGGTTTAGTTAATGATCAAGATGCACAAATGGTTGTCATAGGAACAAGTTTCACAAGTTCATGTGGAAGAGGCATGTTTCAGTGACACATATAACATAGGAAGAATGAAACCATGGTGATGGTTTTATATTCACCATGGTCAGTGATATATTATTCATTAAGAATAATAATTCCTACAAGTAAGCAGTATATGGTAATAAGCTAAGATTGACAAGATCAATTAAAATTCAATAATGGATTCCATGTATCAAATTTAAAAGGGGGTTATAAATTGAATATTGCAGTGGGTATTAAAACAAGATGATACATGGATGGTACAAGCATGGCATCAATAAGTCTTGATTGGTTATACCAACTCAGTACGCCTAAATTCATTAGAATTTTACTTGTCATATCTAACTTCTAAGATAATTCTATTGGTTATTGGATGTCAAGATCATCTTTCGTGGAAGGTGTCTATATGACACAACCAGAAAGAGATGATGACATCATATGATGCCAATAAGGGTTGAAAGTTACTGAAATCCAATTTTGGATTAAAGTAAGAAACAAGATCTTAGAGCATTCATTATAAATGAATCTTTGCCTTGTGTCTAACAAAGGTTAGTGGGAGAAAAAAAGTTTTCCAAGTGAAATATATTCAGCAACATATGGAAAACAGATCTTGGTCTTACTGTTAGATAAGACCAGGTTAAAAGTAATTCTTTAATAATTGACTTAAAGTAGCAACCTGTGTTCTAGGGAATAGGATCTACTGAGATAGATCTAATGGTTTCTTGGACTTAGTCAATCGTACTTAAAGTGACATTGTATTTAAAAATACAAGATGCAATAATTCAAGTTTAGAATTGTTGCCAATGTTACATGGATTAATCTCTCCAGGTTAACATGTTCGGAGCATGGGGAGAGATTAATGTTGTGAATTGAGTTCCATATGCTTCAGCGATGGATCAATCACATATACCATGATATGAACAATAATTGATATTTCCAGGATATACTTTATAGTAGCAAATATCAATTATTTCTAGGAGCACTACAAGTGATGCAGTCAGAACTATCATCTTGTACATCGACAAGTACAAGTGATCGGTACCTGGTATATGGGGAAGAAGGTATACTAGTTTTTTATGGGAAACAAACTAGTAATCCTTAGATAAATTTTATTTAGTATCACAGTTAGGCAAAGGTGATGAATAAAATCTAGTGGTAGCCATACCTACAAATACTGAGTACGTTGCAGCTTTTAAGGCAGCTAAGAAGCAGTTATCAATCACAATGATTTGTTCCAGTTCTTGGATTCTCACCTAGTGAGAAAATTATTATCATAATGTAAATTATGATATTCATACTAGCTAAGTTGTCAAGTTATGACAATAGAAAAAAGAAATATACTCAGGGATACCTTATCTTGATAATTTTTACCCAAAGAGATGAGGTCGCATACAGCAGATATGCCTCACGGCAAAAATGTGGTAGGCCCAGCAGTTAAATCCATTACTCAGCAGAAGCATGATCTTTATCATGTGAGTAGCTAACAAGTTTGGTTAGAAAGTTGGATCTAGTGCAAGTGGGAGTGTTGAAATATGTAAGAACCTGGTTTTTTTTAGAAAGACTTTGGAATATTCTTGATGATATTCCAGAGCAGCGCCTTCAGACGGCGTGCGATTCCGAGCCTCGGAGTGGCCGGAATTAAATTTTCAGTGCGTTCACACTGGGAACATCAAATAAATAGAATAAATCCTAAACGGAGTTCCGGATCAGATATCCGAGTGTACGGATGGGTCCGGAATAGGGTGTTTACCCTAGGAATGACATAAAACTTGTCGGCGCGGGATGTTTGGACCCCTTCGCCCGCTTCTGGAACGTTAAACGGATTAATTAATTAATTAATTAATCCGTTTAATGGTGAAACTCTAGTATCTCTTAAACAGTTGCTCGGATCGGGAAACCGAGAGCACCGTTGAGTTTGGAGCGTGTCGTTTACCCTAAGAGGGGTATAAGTTTCGCGGGCGCGAGCCGTTTGTGAAAAATGGCCCCAGTGATGTTTTCGTAATTTAGCGGCTTCAGACGTTAAATTTTATAACTTTTGAATGGGGTCTCGAATTAAAATTATGAGACCGTCGTTGTGCTCGGGAGGTGGTGTTTACCCTAAGGGAGGCTTAACCGCGACCCTGTCGGGAGTTCGGGTTCGGGCCGACGGGCGGGTGGTTAAGCGTTTTCTATTTAAACGCTTAACACACCCACCTCCCTCTTCTCTTTCCCCTTCCCCCCTGGAAGCCCCTCCTCTCCCTCTCCTCCTCCACCTCCGGCGAGGCGGCTCCGGCGAGGCAGCTCCGGCAAGGCGACGGCGCGGCGGCGGATCGCCCGTGAAGCTTCGGGCAACGCCCCTGCAGGTAGGATCTTGTTTAACGTTTCGTTTTAATCCCCGAACCTACTTTGATTCCAATTTGATGCGTTGAATTGTTGCTTAAACGTAGAGAAAATACAATGAACGCGTAGTATATTTTATCCCCTTTCCAACGCTTGTCTCGGATTTGAAATCCGAGTTCGGAGAAGCCCGCAGGGGTTCGCCGAAGGTTGTGGGAATTAGGGGTTTTTGGGGTGTTTTCCGGCGGGTTCCGGCGGCGGCAGGGGCTTCGGCTGGTGGCGGCGGCGTCCTCAGGCGGGTGGTGTGGCTCAGGCTCGTCGGCTTCAGGCGGTGGCCCCGGCGGCGTGGGAGGCTTTTGGCGGGCGACGTGGCAGTAGGCCAGTCCGTGGCGGCGGGCTTCGGTCGGGCAGCGTCGGCGTAGCGCGAAGGAGGAGGGGCACGGGGTGCGCAACCCCGTGCGGCGCGACCGCGACCCGCGTGTCACGGGTCGCTGCGGAAAGGGGGAGACCGGCATTGACGGCTGGTCGGTGGCAACAGGCCGCGGACACCTGGCCGCGGCGGCTTGAACCGGACCCGCGGCCGGGCCGCGGGCCGGCTGTGGGCGGACCGGAGGGTCCGGCCCAAGGGAGTGCCCCTTTGAATTTCTGACGCCCGTAGCTTTCGTTATGGGCGTCCGTTTTGCGCGTCGTCAGTGGCAGCACGGACCTTGCGTCGAGGGGAATGTTTTGAAATGGTTTTGGGAATTTTTAATTCCCGAAACGATAGGCCTCGGAGGCGCGACACGTCTTTAAGTGGACGAGCATTTTTCCCGAGATCCTTGTTTTGGGCGGCGCGGACGCATCCGACGTCCGTTTTGAGCGCCGTCAGCGGCGTTGTGACCCTGGAACTGAGGCGGAGGTTTCTAGGCAGTTTTGGGCGTTGAGGCCAAAGTTGAGGCGCGGGCCCCACGGCCCGTCCTTTGAGTTGCCTGCACCTTTTAGCTACTTTTTCCTCGGACGTCCGTTCGGGGCGTGCGAGTAGTCGATGTTGGGTGTTTTTCCAAGGGCATCTCATTGGCGCAGTCTGCCCGCTGTAATTCCGCACGATGGTGCGGGCCCCGCGAGGGCTGTTTTGGGAGTTGATGGTGATTTCTAGCTTTATCACCGGGCGACCGTTTTGGACAAGTGAATAGTACATCTCGTGTACTTTTTTGAGAGGATCACAATGGTGCGATCTGTTCGTTGAGTTTCGGGACCGGGATGCGGGTTCCACGAAGCACCGCTCTTGTGCGGTGCGCCGGAATGCACCTTTTTCTCCGGATATCCGTTGCACTCATGTGAGTAGTGCTTTTGACGTGTTTTCCCGAGGGGATCGTAATGGTGCGACGCGCCTGACTGTTTTTGGGGCCGAGGCTCGGGATCACAGGACGCGGTTTCGGGCGTGATGTGGTATTGGTGACTTTTTCGTCGAATATCCGTTGGAGGTGAGTAAGTAGTCGATCTCGCGAGTTTTTCCGCGAGGATTACAATGGTGTGATCCGCTTGATTGTGCGGAGCCTCTTGCACGATCTTGTTAAAAGTGGAAGCATGGAAGGTGCTCTAGTGGTGGTTCGCCCTACCTTGTTTGTAGCGGACCCTTGGCGTGTGATCGCGCACTCTTGGGAGAGCGATAAATGATTCACAAGATGTGTTTGGCCATGCCTGGGCCTTTGAGGTGGAGTTGTTACGTCACGCCTTCGCATTGATGCTGGGTGTTGTGTGCACGATAGCCTTTGGGCTAGAACGAGGTATACTCTGGGAGTATACGGGAGCGCTTGGAGGTACGTGTGGTTTGTACCTGAGACTGTTTGTGCGCTTGGTTGGGTTTTGACTTGGGGCCACACATCGTGTGGGCCCCAAGTGCGTGCCATGTTCTACTACGCGTACTAGGACCTCTCGCGGCGTAGAGGGTCCCTCTGTGCTCGTTTGTTTGACTAGCAGGGTGGAGTTTTTTCCCTGGCTCTGTGCCCGTTTGTTTGACCAGCAGGGTTGAGTGGTCTCCCCCTGGTTTCGTTCTCGATGGATCGGCCGGTAGCGGTGCTGGTGACACCCAGTGATGGAACAGGCGCTGGATCCCCTTTGGGTGAGGTGTGCTGGAGTTGGGTGGTCGCGCGAGACTCACTCCGTGTTCAGTTGGCCAGTGTTGTACCCTCCAGTAGAGATGGCCAGAGTAGTTCTTAGTTTTACCCTCCAGCGGGGCTGGGCAGTGGGTTACTCATCGACTTCTTCAGGTTTACCCTCCAGTAGGGCTGGGCAGTGGGTTTCTTGCTGACTTCTTAGGGTCTACCCTTCAGCAGAGACTGGGCAGTGGGTCACCCGACGCACTCAGGGTCTACCCTCCAGCAGAGACTGGGTAGTGGGTCACCCGACGACCTCCTAGGGTCTACCCTCCAGCAGGGCTGGGCAGTGGGTCGCTCGTCGTCTAGTTCCAGGTCTACCCTCCAGTAAGGCTGGGCAGTGGGTCGTCTGTCGACTTATTCCAGGTCTACCCTCCAACGGGGTTGGGCAGTGGGTTACCTGATGCTGTATTAAGGTCTACCCTCCAGTGGGGCTGGGCAGTGGGTCTCTGGATGATGCATTATGGTTTACCCTCCAGTGGGGCTGGGCAGTGGGTCGCCTGACGGTGTATTATGGTTTACCCTCTAGCGGGGCTGGGCAGTGGGTCGCCTGATGATGTATTATGGTTTACCCTCCAGCAGGGCTGGGCAGTGGGTCACCCGATATCATATTATGAATTACCCTCCAGTAGGGCTGGGCAGTGGGACACCTGTTGGCATTCCAGGCTCAGTCCTTTCTACTAGGCTAGCCTGTGTCTTTCCTCCGTGATTACCAGAGCGGGACCCCTGGTTACGGGTCAGTGTTGTGACGACCTTGACTTTGAGGAGACCTCTCGACTACAAGGTAGTGATGAGGTGTGGTTTGAATTTCCCTATAACTCTCAAGTACGAGGGGCTCTTTCCCCACCGAGACGCATTTTTGTGACGTGATCTAAAACCATGCGGGCGAGTCAGTGCCGCCCAAAGCGGATAGTGTCGAGGTGCAGTGATTGAGCCCCTTGGATTGCGGTTCGGGGCAGACGTGCGGGATGCTGGGCATCGATGGTGTTTTCTTCTGGGACTGTAGGCGACTCATTTTTCTTGGGCTGAGCTTCGGGATGGGGATCCCCTTACGACGTTGTTCGAGTTTCTTATTGAGCATACCATTATGTATATACCTTTTTTCAGTACCCACTTCTTGGGTTTGGTTACTCTCCTTCCAGGAGGGGCGAAGACGCGTGGGGTATGCCACGTGCTTTCCGTGTCTAGCTTCTTGTGGTCGGATGAGTCTACTCTCCTGCTATAGGTAGAAAAGACTCGACGGGAAGTTCATCTTCTCACCGTTTCCAGCTCCTTGTGCCTGGACGAGTCTACTTTTTTTCTCTTGTTGGGTTGAGCTGGACTCTTTACTGTACTCTTTACTTCACTTTCGGTTGTAATCCTTTACTTTTCCTGTTCGCTTTACTGCTCACCCTTCGGTACCTCCTTTGTTTCTCCCTCGAGCCTTCGGGGTATCCTACTGAGTATTTTTATACTCACCCCTGCTTGGGCTTTGTCCGCACTTGGTGTGCCCTTGCAGACGACGGACAGGTGGAGCGTGACTTCAGTAGAGCATAGGAGCTTGGGAGCTTGGACCGCGTGCGGTGGTCATGGCCGGGTTCGAGGTGGGAGATCCGTCGGCTATTTCTTTTGTTTACCTGTTGCCGGGTTGTGGCACCTTTTCTGGTTGGGCGTGTTTTTTCCCCTTTTTCCTTTACAGCACTGTACTTTGTACTGTTAGAGGTCGATGCACATTGTGCTTTATTTATAGCAGTTTTCCTTTACTTATCCTTTTTACTCTGCACTTTTGCATTGAGTGTACTGCGTATGTGTGTACAGGTACTTAGGCAAAGGCCTCCCCGAGTTATTGTGCCTTCGGCACTGGTTGCCAGCCCTTGGCCTATGGAGGCGGGCCTGGGGTAGTTGCGGCTCGAGCCCAGGTAGGGTCGGGTCGTGACAAAGTGGTATCAGAGGTGGTTCGTTCCTTGGGACTTTGTTCGGACGTCCCTAAAATAAAAGGAATTGGTTGGGATTTAGGGAAACAATGTTAATGTGACTCGAGAGCGGCTCTCAGGCCAGGGAGTCCAGTGATGGTGCGGCGGCCGACATATCCATTCACCATGACCTTGATAACCCGCTTGTCGACTCGGCATGCTGATACACTTGTTGCAGGGAAAAAAAATTTGTGCATCACATAGGATTGAGTCTTTGATTGTCCTTCTTGAGTCAGCTCCCCATCGTTGCTATTGGTATATACATATATGCTCATCTGACCGGGGCACTCCTTGATAATTTTCAGGATGTCTCCGCGAGGACAGCCATCCAGGATACCAGCTTTGGTTCGTGACGAAGACCCTGTGAGCTACGAGGCCACAGTCCAGGACCCATCATGCGAGCCCCCTTTCTCCAGGTGGGCCGGTGGCAGCACCCCCACCTGTTGAGCAGCAGGCAGTTTCAGCAGAGCAGGCTGAGCTTGAGCGCAGGTTGAGCGCGCTCTGTGAGTTCCAGCGGCAGAGACCGCTGAGGTTCAGTGGTGAGCCAGACCCTCAGGCAGCAGAGGTTTGGCTGAAGGCAGTGGTTCACCTTTTCAAGCTTGTGCAGATGCCGACAGATCAGAGAGTGGCTTTGGAATCCACCCTTTTTCATGGATTAGCTCAGCATTGGTGGAGTCTGGTGACTTAGTTTCTTGACGAGTCATCACTTTCGTGGGATGACTTTCAGTTTTTGTTTCGTGAGGAGTTTTTTCCCTCCTGCTTGTGCTCCGTTCGGATTCAGGAGCTCATGCAGTTACAGTAGGGAGGGATGATGGTGGACGAGTACGCGGCTATTTTTGCAGACCGTGCACGCTTTTACCTGGACTTGGTCCATGACGACAACCTCCGAGCACGGAAGTTTGAGCAGGGTCTCCACCGAGAGATTCGTGTTATCATAGTACCCTTGGGAATTTCCACATACGCTAGGGTGCTAGAGCAGGTGCTGGTGACAGAGGGTTTCCTGTCATGTTTTGCGGTTGGTAGTGGAAGTGGGCGCGACGGAGCCGGGACGTCTTCCGTAGCTAGCAGGCGCCGGAGGACAGGACCTTGATGCAGGTGGCCATCCCACTGCTGGTTTCGGAGACGTGGTCATATACCACTGTGGCGAAAAGGCGCAGGGCCTCAGCCGAGGATGCCCTTCCGTGAGTGGATCCCGGGCCATGGTCGTATACCACAGTGGCGCCGGAGGGCACCAGGGTATCCTAGAGAGTGTCGTTGTTATGCTTGTGATGAGCGAGGTCACTTGGCACGAGATTTCCCAACCCGAGTTGCTGGGAGCTTCGGGCAGGCAGCAGGTGCACCACCACGGCAGATGCAACACCGTGATCGGAGTAGTACCCAGAGAGGTGGTGCTAGTAGAGGAGCGGGAGGAGCTAGTAGTGGGGGATGACTTTACAAGATCTCCCCATCACCACTAGGTGGTCTACGTCAGGCTCCGGGAGCTGACGGTTGGGACCACAGACAGCCGCGAGCTTTGGATGTCTACAATCCTGTAGGGCATGGGATGGTGAGAGGTACCCCCTTGAGACTCTTCTACTTCTTGTAGTAGAATTGATAGACTCTGTGTGTGAAATGTTTTCCTCCCTGCTCCTTGCTTGAGGTGTTACCAGGGTGACGCAGGGCGTCGGGTGTAACCCTGTGTTGGTAAGGAAAAAGGCGTGAGACCTTTTCCTTTAGTCGATGGTGTTGACTCCTTCGCTTCCGAGCATGTAAGAGAGTCTTGGTTGAGAGACATCGACTGTGAAATCTTGCGTGACCGGATATCCTTGGGTGCTTCAACATATGGATATTCTGAAGGAGGTAATCACCAGGACTTGTCTCATGCCCGAGCGGTGATTCCTGTCGCGGCGTGCGACGTAGAGGTTTGACCTGGGAGGTGAGCTACCCCGAGGGCCTTCGGGCCATTTGAGACCGTGCAAAGGGATGGTGAGGTTTTCTACTGCCTTGCCCTAACCCCAAAGTCTAGAGTGGGTGCACGACATCGGCAAGGGTCGACCTAGCCTAAACAGATCAATCTTTTGGTCTGTGTGCGGTGACGCAGAGCTGTGTGTGGGTTCTTCTGGGTATGAGGAAGCCAGGTGTGAGCATAATACCATGTGTTTCTCCCTAGTTTTGATTTTCTGGGACAAAAATATTGAAGGAGGGAATGATGTAAGAACCCGGTTTTTGCTGAGAAAGACTTTGGAATATTCTTGATGATATTCCAGAGCAGCGCCTTCAGACGGCGTGCGATTCCGAGACCCGGAGTGGCCGGAATTAAATTTTCAGTGCGTTCACACTGAGAACGCCAAATAAATGTAATAACTCCTAAAAGGAGTTTCAGATCATAGATCCGAGTGTACGGATGGGTCCGGAATAGGGTTTTTACCCTAGGAATGACATAAAACTTGTCGGCGCGGGATATTTGGACCCCTCGCCCGCTTCTGGAACGTTAAACGGATTAATTAATTAATTAATTAATCCGTTTAATGGCGAAACGCTAGTATCTCTTAAATGGTGGCTCGGATCGGGAAACCGAGAGCATCGTTGAGTTCGAAGCGTGCCTTTTACCCTAGGAGGGGTATAATTTTCGCGGGTGCGAGCCGTTTGTGAAAAATGGCCCCAGGGGCGTTTTCGTAATTTAACGGCTTCGAACGTTAAATTTTATAACTTTTGAACGCGGTCTCGGATTAAAATTCCGAGACAGTTGTTTTGCTCGATAGGTGGTGTTTACCCTAAGGGAGGCTTAACCGCGACCCCGTCGGGAGTTCGGGTTCGGGCCGACGGGCGGGTAGTTAAGCGTTTTCTATTTAAACGCTTAACACACCCACCTCCCTCTTCTCCTTCCCCTTCCCCCCTGGCAGCCCCTCCTCTCCCTCTCCTCCTCCACCTCCGGTGAGGCGGCTCTGACGAGGCATCTTCGGCAAGGTGATGGCGCGGCGGCGGATTGCCCGTGAAGCTTCGGGCAACGCCCCTGCAGGTAGGATCTTGTTTAACGTTTCGTTTTAATCCCCGAACCTACTTTGATTCCAATTTGATGTGTTGAATTGCTGCTTAAACGTCGAGAGAATCCAATGAACGCCTATTATATTTTATCCCCTTTCCAACGCTTTTCTCAGATTTGAAATCCGAGTTCAGAGAAGCCCACAGGGGTTCGCCGAAGGTTGCGGGAATTAGGGGTTTTGGGGGTGTTTTCCGGCGGGTTCCGGCGGCGGCGGCGGCGTCCTCAGGCGGGTGGCGCGGCTCGGGCTCGTCGGCTTCAAGCAATGTCCCCGGCGGCGCGGGCGGCTTTTGGCGGGCGATGCGGCGGCAGGCCGGTCCGTGGCGGCGGGCTTCGGTCGGGCGGCGCCGGCGTAGCGCGAAGGAGGAGGGGCACGGGGTGCGCGACCCCGTGCGGCGCGACCGCAACCCACGTGTCGCGGGTCGCTGTGGAAAGGGGGAGACCGGCCTTGAAGGCCGGTCGGTGGAAACAGGCCGTGGCCACCTGGCCGCAGCGGCTTCAACCGGACCCGCGGCCGGGCCGCGGGCCGGCTGTGTGCGGACCGGCCGATCCGGGCCGGTCCGACCCAAGGGAGTGCCCCTTTGAATTTCTGACGCCCGTATCTTTCGCTACGGGCGTCCGTTTTGCGCGCCGTCAGCGGCAGCGCGGACCTTGCATCGAGGGGAATGTTTTGAGGTGGTTTCGGGAATTTTTAATTCACAAAACGATAGGCCTCAGAGGCGCGACGCGTCTTTAAGTGGACGAGCGTTTTTCCCGAGATCCTTGTTTTGGGCGGCGCGGACGCATTCGACGTCCGTTTTGAGCGTTGTCAGCGGCGTTGTGACCCTGGAACTGAGGCAGAGGTTTCCAGGCTGTTCCAGGCATTGAGTCCAAAGTTGAGGCGTGGGCCCCACGGCCCGTCCTTTTAGCTTCATGCAGCTTTTAGCGACTTTTTCCTCGGACGTCCGTTCGGGGCGTGCGAGTAGTCGATGTTGGGTGTTTTTCCGAGGGCATCGTGTTGGCGCAGTCTGCCCGCTGTAATTCCGCACGATGGTGTGGGCCCCACGAGGGCCGTTTCGGGAGTTGACGGTGATTTCTAGCTTTATCATCGGGCGACCGTTTTGGACAAGTGAATAGTTCATCTCGTGTACTTTTTCCAGAGGATCGCAACGGTGCGATCCGTTCGTTGAGTTTCGGGACTGGGATGCGGGTTCCACGAAGCACCGCTCATGTGCGGTGCACCAGAATGCACCTTTCTCTCTGGATATCTGTTGCACTCATGTGAGTAGTGCTTTTGACCTGTTTTCCCGAGGGGATCGAAATGGTGCGACGCGCCCGACTGTTTTCGGGGCTGAGGCTCGGGATCACGGGACGCAGTTTCGGGCGTGATGCGGTATTGGTGACTTTTTCGTCGGATATCCGTTGGAGGCGAGTAAGTAGTCGATCTCACGAGTTTTTCCACAAGGATTACAATGGTGTGATCCGCTTGGTTGTGCGGAGCCTCTTGCGCGATCTTCATAAAAGTGGAAGCATGGAAGGTGCTTTAGTGGTGGTTCGCCCTACCTTGTTTGTAGCGGACCCTTGGCGTGTGATGGCGCACTCTTGGGAGAGCGGTAAATGATTCACAATATGTGGTTGGCCGTGCCTGGGCATTTGAGTTGGAGTTGTTACGTCACGCCTTCACATTGACGCTAGGTGTTGTGTGCACGATAGCCTTTGGGCTAGAACGAGGTATACTCTGGGAGTATACGGGAGCGCTTGGAGGTACGCGTGGTTTGTACCTGAGACTGTTTGTGCGCTTGGTTGGGGTTTGACTTGGGGTCACACGTCGTGTGGGCCCCAAGTGCGTGTCGTGTTCTGCTTCTCGTATTTGGACCTCTCGCGGCGTAGAGGGTCCCTCTGTGCTCGTTTGTTTGACTAACAGGGTGGAATTTTTCCCCTAGCTCTGTGCCCATTTGTTTGACCAGCAGGGTTGAGTGGTCTTCCCCTGGTTTCGTTCTCGATGGATCGGTCGGTAGCGGTGCTGGTGACACCCAGTGATGGAACAGGTGTTGAACCCCCTTTGGGTGAGTTGTGCTGGAGTTGGGTGGTCGCGCGAGACCCACTCCGTGTTTGGTTGGCCAGTGTTGTACCCTCCAATAGAGATGGCAAGAGGAGTTCTGAGTTTTACCCTCCAGTGGGGCTGGGCAGTGGGTTACTCATCGACTTCTTCGGGTTTACCCTCCAGCAGGGCTTGGCAGTGGGTTGCTTGCTGAGTTCTTAGGGTCTACCCTTTAGCAGAGACTGGGTAGTGGGTCACCCGACGCACTCAGGGTCTACCCTCCAGCAGAGACTGGGCAGTGGGTCACCCGATGACCTCTTAGGGTCTACCCTCCAGCAGGGCTGGGCAGTGGGTCGCCCGTCGTCTAGTTCCAGGTCTACCCTCCAGCAAGGCTGGGCAGTGGGTCTCCTGTCGACTTATTCCAGGTCTACCCTCCAACGGTGCTGGGCAGTGGGTCGCCTGATGATGTATTAAGGTCTACCCTTCAGCAGGGCTGGGTAGTGGGTCGCCGGATGATGCATTATGGTTTACCCTCCAGCGGGGCTGGGCAGTGGGTCGCCTGACGATGTATTATGGTTTACCCTCCAGTGGGGCTGGGCAGTGGGTCGCCTGACGATGTATTATGGTTTAACCTCCAGCAGGGTTGGGCAGTGGGTCACCCGATATCATATTATGAATTACCCTCCAGTAGGGCTGAGCAGTGGGACACCTGTTGGCATTCCAGGCTCAGTCCTTTCTACTAGGCTAGCATGTGGCTTTCCTCCGTGATTACTGGAGCGGGACCCCTGGTTACGGGTCAGTGTTGTGACGACCTTGACTTTGAGGATACCTCTCGACTTCAGGGTAGTGACGAGGTGTGGTTTGACTTTCCCTAGAACTCTCAAGTACGAGGGGCGCTTTTCCCACCGAGATGCGTTTTTGTGACGCGATCTAAAATCGTGCGGGCGAGTCAGTGCCGCCCAAAGCGGATAGTGTCGAGGTGCAGTGATTGAGCCCCTCGGCTTGCGGTTCGGGGCAGACGTGCGGGATGCTGGGCATCGATGGTGTTTTCTTCTGGGACTGTAGGCGACTCATTTTTCTTGGGCTGAGATTCGGGACAGGGATCCCCTTACGACGTTGTTTGGGTTTCTTGTTGAGCATACCGTTATGTATATACCTTGTTTCAGTACCCACTTCTTGGGTTTGGTTACTCTCCTTCCAGGAGGGGCGAAGACACGTGGGGTATGCCACGTGCTTTCCGTGTCTAGCTTCTCGTGGTTGGATGAGTCTACTCTCCTGCTATAGGTAGCAAAGACTCGACGGGAAGTTCATCTTCTCACCGTTTCCAGCTCCTTGTGCCTGGACGAGTCTACTTCCTTTCTCTTGTTGGGTTGAGCTGGACTCTTTACTACACTCTTTACTTCACTTTCGGTTGTACTCCTTTACTTTTCCTGTTCGCTCTACTTCTCACCCTTCGGTACCTCCTTTGTTGCTCCCTCGAGCCTTCGGGGTATCCTACTGAGTATTTTTATACTCACCCCTGCTTGGGCTTTGCCCGCACTTGGTGTGCCCTTGCAGATGACGGACAGGTGGAGCGTGACTTGAGTGGAGCGTATGAACTTGGGAGCTTGGACCGCGTGCGGTGGTCGTGGCCGGGTTCCAGGTGGGAGACCCGTCAGCCGTTTCTTTTGTTTACCTATTGCCGGGTTGTGGCACCTTTTCTGGTTGGGCGCATGTTTTGCTCCTTTTTCCTTTACAGGACTGTACTTTGTACTGTTAGAGGTCGATGCACATTGTGGTTTATTTATAGCAGTTTCCCTTTACTTCTCCTTTTTACTCTACACTTTTGCATTGAGTGTGTTGTGTGTGTGTGTACAGGTACTTAGGCAAAGGCCTCCCCGAGTTATTGTGCCTTCGGCGCTGGTCGCCAGCCCCTGGCCTATGGAGGCGGGCCTGGGGTAGTTGCGGCTTGAGCCCGGGTCGGGTCGGGTCGTGACAAAATAGTGGGTGCCCTAGACCCAACTATGGAGTACTTTTGGTTACCATATCATGTATACAGTTAGTTATACATGATGTTATATTACCATTATAGTGTAGAATTTTCTATGTCCACTATTATAATGGTAATGTATAAACGTTAATTGTCATGTCGAGAGTTTATAGTAGATCTGAGGCTAATGAGAACCTCGAGATACAATGACATTGGTCTTAAATATATGTTCTATAGTCTAGAAACATATTACTGAATGGACATTATAGATGTTTGACTATCAGGTGTTGGGGGATCATAATCATTGATACTTCTTCTCACGAAGTTCACACTTGGTGATCTCTAGTAATGAGATCATGAGGACAGACCTACCAATAGGAACACCACGTGTTTTGGGTGTCATTGGTTATTCTTATCTACGTACATGAGTATTGGTCTCCTAACTTGAGACCATTACCAATGCGTACTATTTGATTATGTACTTTGATGCAAGATGAAAATCGTGGCAATGAAGTCATGGTGAGGTAGTTTGTATTGGGTGCATTGTTGGTGGTATGACATTGGTTGAATGGTCAAAAAAGGATTTGTCACTTCCAAGTTTAGAAAGTTTTATATCTCGGGCCTGGTTGATTAGGATGGTGCTGCCTTCATAAGCATTTGGCCCAAGTAGTACAAAGGTAAATCCATCCGGTAAGATCAACAAATAATAAAGTAAGAAAATAACGATGACACAAGAGTGTGTCCTGATTTATGAGATATTTAATGACAAAGAGATTATAGTACACAATTAGTGTTCGTAGGATGATAGTCATTGCTATGACTATCCTTGTCTCTTTAGGGGTCATGATGGGTTGCTAGACTCTGCTCTTGGTCTATGTATTTTATTCACTGCTATCGAGATAAGGGCCTAGAGGGTCACACACAATAGCGTATTCAAGAATCCTCTCTATTCAATTGAATATGTATATGGACATAGTGGTCCCCGCCATGGGCTCTAAGTGTTGTATAAGTTATCAATCATCGATGAATTAAATAAATTCATTATTATTCAAGATATGAATAATTGGGATTGAATTTATTTAATGTATTTACAATTTTAGTAAATACGAGAAAAATATTAATTGAACGAATATTATTTTAATATTCAAGGTTCGTTTAATATTAAGATGGATAGCGAGTCGAGTTAAATGACTCAGTTTTATCACATAATATATTTTATATATATTACACGTATGTGATAAAATAATAAATAATATTGGTGCAGTTTAGTTTATAAAAATTATTTATTTAGTGGACGTTGAAATAAACATGGGCCAGGGAACCCAACCGAGTATTTTGGAATTCCACTATAAATAAGAGAGGAGGCTCTCTCCCTTGGTGTGCAATTCACTATTCACTCATTTCATGGAGTGAAATCTAGATCCTCTCTCTCCTCCCGCTCTCTAGAGAGAGAAGCTCTCGATCAATGGAGTTTAGATCAAGATCTTGTTCAATCATCAAAGTCATCTCAATGTGGTGATCGTCGGGACATCGAAAGCATCATCGGATCACCGCGTTAGCACCCAGAATTCGACGATCGACATTCTAGTAGATTTTTTTGAGTATGTGTGGATGATATAGAGGGATCCTTCTTTGGATCCTTCCAGTGACGATCGCCATCAACTAGTTGCAGTCGACCACAACTTCAGATTTAAAACGGGTATGTTTTCATTTTAGTTTTGTGCTCCTTATGATTTACGCGAGATCCTCAGACCTTTCTGGGGCTTGGATCATCGGTGATGACAAGTTCCGCCATCCTACCGATGAAAATTTTTAAAATCCTCGGACCACCGGCTTCCGTTGCGGGCCCCAAAACCTAACACTCATCAAGAGGGGAACTACTGTGACCATTCAGTGTGAGAACTACTTTTAGGACATCATCACATGTTATGTTACACAGAATAATAATCATGATGTGATAAGTAGTTTATTAATATTAAAAACAATTAATACTTATTGTCTTAAGGTATATAGAAGTTGGCTCTAAAGCAAAAAATCCAATAGAATCCTACTTGTAATAGAGCCAACTGTGAATAACCTTCATTCTATTAGCTCTCACATAATGATTATGCTTCTATTGAGATAAGACTTTAGTCAAGGGGTTCACCACATTTTATTTTGTGAAAACTCTGCTTACTAAAAATTCACCCCTATAAGAAAAATACCTCAAGAGGTGATACTTTCAGAGTATGTGCTTTGTTTGTTGGAGTGACCTTGGATCTTTTTCAAGAGACACTGTTACAGTATTATCACAGTACAATGTGATAGGATCTTTACTATTAGGTACCACATCAAGCTCTAGGAAAAAAATTTGTATCCAAATGGATTATTTGGCGGCATCATAAGTCATTATATTCTTGAACTCCATTGTAGAATTGGTGATAATTGGATGCTTTGAACTATTCTAGCCCACATCTCTTTTATTGAGATAGAAAAAATATTCTGACTATGACTTTGGATCATTTTGATCTACTTGAAAACAATCATCAATATAACTCGTGGTGACTAGCTCCATGTCTCCTCCATACACCAAGAACAGATCCTTGGTTCTTCTTGAAGGACCCCGGGACACCCTGAGAGGGGAGGGGTGAATCAGGGTGGCAACTTTTTCTTTTTAAAGTTGTGGATCTTGTTCCCACGTTGGTAGGAACTACTTAAACTTGTATGATGAATATGATCAGCAATTAAGCATTCACATGCAGAGACAGATGACACAGCTATTTTTACTTGGTTCACCACTAAGGGCTACGTCCAAGGAGTATACGCCGACAGGTTGCCGGTCGTACCTAAATCCACTATGCTTCACTAGCTGCGGATACAAATGTTCGGGTACAGACACTCTGTCCCAGGCTCACTGCCTTTACAATTGTTTAGGGATAGCTCACTGCGTCCCTCGGGTCACTCCCGTTGACTCCCCCTGGCTCACTGCCATTGGTGAAGTCTCACTCAGTTTATAGACGTGAAGGTCTCTTCAATAGATATGCATTGAAGTCTTTGTCTCCTGTTCAGCATGAGACTTTTCTTGCATCAGAGTCCTGAGTTGATTCTCTTTTGAAATCAATCTTCTACTTCAGTGCAATACCTGAATGCACTAAATCTCCTTCTCTTCCTTCAATTCCCAATTCTGACACCTGAGTGTATCGATATATTTCTCTCTCTGTGCAGATCAGATTTTGGTTGCACGATCGTTCTTCTTCTCTTCGCAAAGCAGATTTGAGAGTGCTAAGCACCTGTCAAAAAGCCTGCGGGACCCCCAAATTTTCCGCGCACCCTTCCCGGGGGCTTGCGCGTAAAATTAAAACCTTGCGCGTAAAAATAACTTTTGTCGCGTAAAAGGCTTTTCGCGCTACTCTGCTTTTTCGCGCAAAACTTCCCTTTTTCGCGCAACGCCCTCTTTTTCGCGCAACCCTCTGTACCTTAATTTTTCCGCGCGCCGGAGCTCAGGATTTGTCTAAGTGTCGAGCCTATCTAAATGAGAGGGGTTCACCTCATATTTATAGACGTTTTTGATCCTGCGCGTAAAACCCCAATTCTTGCGCGTAAAACTGTCTCTCAGTTCTTCGAATTACGCGCATCTTCCTTTTAATCTCGCGCAACACCTTGGTTTTTCGCGCATCTTATTACTTCTCTATTTATCATCATTTAGAACATGAATCCTCTCGTGCGCGTAAAACTTCAAACCCACATTTCGCGCACATCCAACTTTACGCGCAGCAGTTCGATTTTTCCGCGCACATGGTGCGAACATCTCTGATTTTTCGCGCGCCTCTTGCCTTTGCCGATTTTCTGTATTTCCGATTCGATGCGCTGATTGCACGAAAAATTCACCCAGCTATTCTGCGCACAAAATTTTTCACGCACATTCCCATTTTTCCGCGCACAGCTCTGGTTTTGCGCGTAGCCCATGCCTTTACCATTTTTCAACATTCTGATTCTGAAACATTATTTGCGCGAAAAACTATTTCGCGCATCCCGCTGTTTTCCGCGCCCAACTTAAGTATTTCACGCAAGCCTCTTATATTTCGCGCACCACTTCCTCTTTGCGCGCACTGCCTTTTGCAGACAATCTATGTCTTCAATTTCCGATTTTGAGGCCCAAAAATTTGGCAAACACTGGGAAACAACGCCACCTTGTATCTGCTCTTTTTGCACCGCCACCAGCTCATCCATTCCTCTGTCGAAGTTCTTGAATCAAATATAGATCGTTGACCACAACTCTTGAACTCGACATGTCACCATGAAATCTCCTTTTGTTAACAAATTTGTATGTCGTTTGTATGCTTTGTCAACAAGCATGATCACCGCAACACTTCTTCCTGGTGATCTGTATCATTCAACAACTCTTCTGCTTTTATCACAAACTCCTCTGTGATGTGCATGGCTATCTCAAAATTCCAATCCTTGCATGGCCATTGTCTTCTTCATCAACCGTCATGATCAACTTCATACAACCCATGTGATTCAATTCATCAAGAAGTCTCTTGCATGATTCTCATGCAATCATGAGTAATTGCATGGTCATCATCAACGCCCACTGTTGTTATGCCATAAGGAGGAATTGCATGGTCTTCATCCAAAAAACCCCATTCTTCTTTAATCATCCTCGGATGGATTACACCTCACATTCTTCATTGTTGTAAACAATGTATCACCTTTGACACATGTTCTTTGAACTTAATATCAGCACAACAATCATCTGAATCACCACTCCTCTACTTCATCGGAGTATTTCATGATCACCTTCATTTTGATCTGCATTGACAACTATTGACAACAAATACAACCTTATACACAAAGTGGTTCCAAGACTTCTCATATGCATAATGATATCATTAATAGTAGACCAATGTTGTTCTCCCAGATCGTCTTGATATCTACCTATAATGATCAATGCATAGGCAACCTCAATTCTGCTGTATAACATGACATACATGATTGATGATATTACTAAAGCATGTGGGATCTTACTCATTCTCCCTTTCCCATATTGTGTATGAGGACACATTTTCTTATAAATATGTAAACTATGTGACACGGGAACCAATCCCCTATTGGATTGGTACATACTAAATCTATCTAGTTTCTGGTCAATATGTGATTCTCGCTCAAATTTACCCGAGAGAAGAAGGTAGGACGGTCCTTGTAGTTTAGCTTGGGTTGTCGAATCCTCAGAGACCTAAGAAGTAACCTATAGACGCGTACATTTTATGGACTATTTTTGGCTATGAAGTGGCCAACTTTGGTTGATTTTAGATGGGTTTAAAGGAAATCTAAGAGACTTAAGTGAATTCAATTTAAAATAATGAGTTGATCCTAGGTTATCGCTCGGGGTGGATTGGACGTTTTTCCTTTTCAATGATTTCAATTTCTTATATTTGAGATGGGTTCATTTAAGGAGATAAAACAACATCATCACTTACTGTTTTAATGCCTACAACCTTTAATACTAATCACCTATACACTTGAAGGATAAAAGTTTTGAGCACTTCAAGGTAAAGGTTTGTATTAGCACTTGAAGCGTGTGTCCTTAAATTCAACAAGGATGATGGAGTTTAAAAATCATCAAATAAAAATATCAATTAAAGAAGTGATTATACATTAATGAGGTGATAAATAACATCCAATACAGACCCTTTATACTCCCTTGGATCAACCCAAAAGTGGGTTATCCCTCCATTGATTATATGGTTTCAATGGAAGTGGAAAGTAGACTCATGAGGGAAGAAATGGAGAAGTAAAAAAACACAATAAAATAACAATCACTCCACCGTTGTGTGATAATCTCACAAGGTTTGGTATGAACAAGTTCACACCTTGAACAAATGGTATCAAAGTGATAAGGAGAAGAACAGAATAATAATAGAAGAAGAACTTTTATTAAGAAACAAGGATGAATTAAAACAACTTACATGTGGAAGAAAAATTTGAGACAACAAAACCGCAGCATAACATTACAATGAAATAAATCTCAAAATATTATCAAAATACTCCATCACCATTGCCTTAAATAGGCATTTTGGAAGCCTTGCGTCGAGCCTCCAATAGTAGAAAGCATCCCACTTGATTATGGTAGGCCTAGGGTGGTGGAAAGCTTGTGGAACTTGGACTTTTCCACATTTGACCCGAGGTGGAAGACAACTTTCATCCACCGAACAGACGTGCTTGGAAGACCTTCTAGATGGCCTAATTAGAGTGGGGAATAGAAGAAGAAAATGGATCCCCGAATGTCTCATAACTTCCTGTAAAATGTGGGCCCATTTGGAGATGTATATTCGGAGATATGATTAGATTAGTAGGTTGTTTTTCTGGGCCGTAGAATCTGGCCCAGAATTTTATCTCTAAATTGGGACGCCTAAATGACCACAATGGAGGCCTAATTAGCACTGGATCATGAAGAATTATTTGTTCCTATATATTTATTCTATCCTCCCACAAAATTTTGGCTTCATTGGGTTCATAATGTGGGTCCCAAAGTCTCATCAGTGGGCCGGTGTCCAATCTGACTTCTCCAGAATTGTTTCCTTTCATCACAAAATATCCCCATCTTCGTTCATGAATTATTCATTGATCCCTGAATCAAACATGTTCATATTTAAGTGTAGATCAATTCCACAAAATATAAAATTAAAATATTTATAATTATATTCCTTAAAATAAGATGAATCATTGGGTACTTTAAATGATATTCAAAAATGTACCACATAATAGTGCCTTTTAAGAAGGAATTACAATCATAATGTGAAATGATGTTCAAAGTATAAAATGCACTAAAATGGTGTTTATTAATAATAAATCACATTAATATTAAATATATTAATAATAAATATTATCCTCATTTAGTGGCTAATTGCACCCCTCCAACTTGAGTTTTGCTAGTCCCGAGCAAAATGTATCTCAACAGTATGAAATTCAAATTCCCTTTTCCAAAAAAAAATTTAATACACAATGATCACCAAAAAAAAACTTATACCAAAAAATCATGAAACCCATCAAAATATTTTAATACAAGATATTTTCATAAGAATATCCCAATCCCAAGACCATTCCTTTGTTCAAATTCATTGCCATATTTCATCCAATATCAATTTCAATTAAGTATGAGGATGGTTGTGCATCACAATAGACATGGGGGTTCATCTTTATTCAAGGGGGAAATGACGAAAGCACTAGGTGGAATCACATTTCAATATTAAGATGAGTATTATATTTTTTTTGTTTTTTGTTTTTTGCAATTTTTCCATGGTAATTGAAATTGCACTCAAAAGATTCAACCCTGTATCGAGACTTTGCCGATGACTCCCAAGCTCAAAGACCTTAGGGCACCAAGTGAAGCCCACATACTCGGGCATCATCTTGATTTTAACTCAGTAAAAAACAAATTCAAATTACTAAAAATAGAGATAAAATTACTAACTTTGGGCCAGACAACTATGGAGTCACGATCCCCAAGTGCCGAAAGCCACGCATTAGGTCATTTCATTTTTCTACGTGCAAATTTATTATTATTTATTATTTTTTTTATTTTTTTTTATTGAATACTCATACTAAAACTAAAAATGATCACCAAACCTATGCTATTTATTTGGGGGACCCCATGAACTCAAACTAATACCCCACTATCCAGAAGGACATGAATTGTGATCTTTTTTTTATTGGATGAAAATATAAACGATGAAATATCACATTGGACAGCCACAGTTCCAAAATCTATGCTCATGAAATTATACAAGGATTAAAATCATAATCAGGGAATGCTAAATTATTTGATATTCAGTTTCAAAGTTTTCAATGTGTATTACCATGTTCCAAAGTTAAAGAAGTTTTTCTTCCATTTACACTTTTTTTTTCAAATCATTCATTTTTTTGACACAAAAGGAATTTTTTATTTTATCTCCCCCCAACTTAAAATAACATTGTCCCCAGTGTTTAAAGAAAAGAAAATTTAGAAGGGGGTATAGGTAGATAATTAAATTTCAAAAAGGAAATTGAAAATGAGGATCATGGAATGAAGTCACCTGGTGGTTGAAGTTGAAATTCTTACCGCTCCAATTTAGTCCTTTGATATCCATGTCGCTTACAGAGTTCCCTAGTGGAAAAAGGAAAACAAACAAACAAAACAAAATAGTATATATATATAAGTAAAATATAAGTATATATATAAAATAAAATAAAATGATGATACATTTTCTTCTTTTTAAATTTTTGGGTAAGGTATTACTCAAGGATCACACCACATGACACGGATGAATATGGTTGCTCCCCTTTTGTACCATCCATACTCATAATAGAAGAACAGGTCAAAAGTCTATTTTTTTATTTTTTTATTTTTATTTTTTTTATTTTAAAATATCAAAATGATTAATTAATCTTATTTGAAAATAAATATGATTCAGAAAGATTAGAAACATGAAAACCACGGGTTGCCTTCGTATAATGCTTTTGTTTAACGTCGTTAGCCCGACATGGATCCTAAATCTATCATTTTTTCCCTGGTTCATAGATTGGCTCAATTAACTCAACCTCTATTTCCTGATTATTGAATAATACAATGAATGGTTTTAAACCTTTTACCATTTTCATTGAAAATGTAACCACTTGTGGGATCTTGAATCTCTACTGCCCCATGGGGGTACACATGATGCACTATGAAAGGACCTGACCATCTAGACCTTAACTTCCCGGGTGTAAATGAAGTTTTGAAACTATACAAGAGCACAAGTTTTCCCGGTTCAAAAATGTTTGACCTTGATATTCCTAGATTCATAGGCTTGACTCTAGCTTTATTGATCCTTGAATTTTCATAAGCCTCCATCCTTAGTTACTCCAGTTCATTGAGATCTAATTTCCTTTTTGTTCCGGCCAATGAGAGGTCATAATACATTTTCTTAATTGCCCAAAAGGGTCTTATGCTCAATTTCAACAGGTAAATGGCATGCTTTTCCATAAACCAACCTATATGGGGACATTCCTAAAATGGTTTTATATGCGGCTCGATAGGCCTAAAGAGCATCTAAGAGTTTCTTAGACCAATCTTCCTAGAGGGGTTGACAGTTTTTTCAAGAATTTTCTTAATCTCCCTATTCGTTAACTCAGCTTGACCATTGGGTTTGAGGATGGTATGTAGTGGACACTTTATGAGAAATACCATACTTAGACATGAGTGAAGAGAATGGGTGGTTGCAGAAATGGGTTCCTTGATCACTGGTTATAGCCTAGGAATTCCAAATTGAGAAAATATGTTCTCTTTCAGAAATAGAATCACAACTTGATGATCATTGGACTTAGTGGGAATGGCCTCAACCCATTTTGAGACATAATAAACAGCTAAGAGTATGTAGAGGTATCCCCTAGAGTTTTGAAATGGACCCATGAAATCAATTCCCCAACAGTCAAAGATTTCAACCACTAATATGGGAGTGAGTGGCATTTGATTCCTTTTTGTGATGGACCCTACTTGTTGACACCTAGGACAGCTTTGAAAAAATGTGTAGGAGTCCCTTGAGAGGGTGGGCTAGAAGAGACCACATTGAAGAATCTTAGCAGATGTTTTATTAGAGGAAAAGTGACCTCCACATGCCTCACTATGACAGAATTTAAGGATGGACTCTTGTTCAGATTCTGGAACACACCTCCTAATGACTTGGTCAGGGTAGAACTTATAGAGGTATGGATCATCAAACACATAGTGTCTAACATCATAAAGGAATTTCCTTCGAGCTTGAGTCCCTAAGAATTTTGGAATGACTCCTGTAACTAAGAAATTGGCTATGTCAGCATACCAAGGGCAGTCACTCACAGAGTACAGGTGTTCATCAGGAACTGAATCAGACACAGAAAGGTGATTTGAGTTATCTTTGAATTCCATCCTAGAGAGGTGATCGGCTATAACATTTTCAACACCCTTTTTATCCTTGATTATGAGGTCAAATTCTTGTAAGAGAAGGACCCACCTAATCAGTCTAGCCTTAGCATCTTGTTTTTGGAAAAGGTATTTTAGTGCAGAATGGTCAGTGAACACAGTGATGGGGGATCCTAATAGGTAGGACCTAAACTTCTCTAAGTAAAACACAATAGCAAGAAACTCCTTTTCAGTGGTGGTGTAGTTGATTTGGCATCATTTAAGGATTTTCTTGCATAAGCAATGACATAAGGATTTTTATCATAACGTTTTCCCTAACACAGCTCTTACAGCAAAGTCACTGGCATCACACATAAGTTCGAAAGGAAGGTTCCAATTTGAAGATTTCATAATGGGAGTAGAGGTGAGAGAGGATTTTTAGGGTTGAGAATGATCCCTCGCAGATTTCTGTCCAAACAAATGGAGCATCCTTTACTAAGAGAGCATAAAGGGGACGGGATATTGAACTAAAGTCCTTGATGAATCTTCTATAGAAACCAGCATTTCCTAAGAAAGACCTCACTTCCTTGACAGTTTTGGGTGATGGAAGGTGACGAAATGATGTCAACCTTGGCTTTATCAACTTCAATCCCCCTACCTGAGACCAGATGGACTAGAACTAGTCCCTATTTAACCATGAAATGGAATTTTTCCCAGTTTAGGACCGGATTCTTTTCTTCACACCTTGAAAAGACTCTCTCTGCATTCCTCAGACATCCCTCAAAAGTATCCCCAAACACAGAGAAGTCATCCATGAAGACCTCTAGAAATCCCCTACCATGTATAAGAATATTCCCATCATGCACCGTTGGAAGGTTCCAGGGGCATTGCATAACCCGAAGGGCATGCGTTTGAAAGAAAAGGTGTCGAATGGACATGTGAATGTAGTCTTCCCTTGATCCTCTAGGGAGACCTCAATTGATTATACCCCGAGTAACCATCTAAGAAACAGTAGAAGGCATGACCTGCCACTCTATCAAGGACTTGGTCAATGAATGGTAAGGGAAATAGTCCTTCTTGGTGAATGAGTTTAGCTTCCTATAGTCAATGCAGACCCTCCATCCACTACTCACCCTTGTTGGAAGAATCTCTCCATCCTCATGGTTATCACTGTGATTCCAGCCTTTTTTGGAACCACTTGGATTGGGCTCACCCATTCACTCTCACTATGGGATTAGATGATACCAGCTTTTAACAATTTTAGAAGTTCCTTCCTCACTACTTCCATGAGATTAGGATTGAGTCACCATTGAGGTTGATGACGTGGCTTTGAATCAGATTCCAGAATAATCCTATGAGTCCCAATAAGTGGGCTAATCCCGGGAATATCAGACAGGGTCCAACCAATGGATTTCTTATGTTTCCTAAGGACTTCTAGAAGCATCCTCTCATGATTGGCTTCAAGAGAAGAAGAAATGACAATAGGATGTGTTTGATTGTCCCTAGGAAAGCATACTTGAGTGTAGCAGGAAGTTCCTTCAATTCAAGCTCAGGTCGGTTCAAAATTTCAGCAAAATATTGGGGACATTGGATCAAGATCAATTTTGTTTCCTAAAGTTTTAGATAGGATTTATTCCCCACATGTAGAAGTTTCAGCTACTAGATTGTCTGATCAGATTTAGTGAAGGAAGTTGAAGTGGTCTTTATGAAATTGGTTTCTTGAAATGTTTCACTGATTGTTGACCTAAGACTTCATCATAAGAGCAATTTGAAAATGATTCAAGCCAAGGAGATAAACTTCCTTCATATGAACAAAGGAAATCAATTTCATCTTGACTTAAACATTCATCAAATATTCCTTGATGTTCTATGGATTCATTATCAATGCTTCCTATCATGTTTACTTCATGAATGTCCTCATCATCCCCTATTTGTGAGATTTCATTATAGATGTTCAAGTCTAGACTCATGTTCCCAAAGGTGATGGTCATGTTCCCATTTCAGACTCAGATAACAGAGTTGATTGTTACAAGGAAGGGACGACCAAGGATAATTGGGGTTTGTTCCTTATTTCCTAAGTTTGGATGGTTGTCAAGGACAATGAAGTCAGCAGGGTAGATGAAGTTTTCAACCTTTACCAGAACGTCCTTTAAAATCCCCTTTGGAACCCTAATGCTACGATCAGCAAGTTTACGTGTGACAGATATGGGTTGGAGTTCTTCTAGGCCTAACTGGAAGTACACGGCATAGGGGATGATATTGACACTAGAACCTAGATCACACAAGGCCTTGACAACTTTTCTTTCTCTTTGTTCAACATTGATGTAAGGGCAACCTGGGTCTTTCAACTTAGGAGGAATAGTCCCTTGAATGGTGGTACTCGCATTAGCAGCCAAAAGGACTTGGTTTTTATGTGAAAATTTTCTTTTAAAAGTGCACAAGTCCTTAAGGTACTTTGAGTAGGTAGTTATGGTTTGGATGGCATCAAGAAGAGGAATGTTCAACTTGACTTGTGAGAATATTTCCCTCAATGTTTCACTCAATTCAGGCTTAGTTTTCCCCCTTATGCGTTGAGGAAATGGTGCAGGTTGTGGGGTTGTTTTTTGAAGAGTTGTTTCTTTGACAATGTTATCATGTTTTTTAGTTTGATCATTTGGTTAATTTGAATTTTCATCCAAGTTTGAATCTTCAGGTGGGTTTTGAATTAGTTGTTCAGGTTTATCAATTGATTTCCCACTTCTTAAAACAGTCACGACCTTTAGTTGTTCATGAGTTGTTTGAGTGAAACTTGACTCTCCCCTTGAAGTTGAGGATGGCACCACCTGAGTAGGCATGGGTGCCTTTCCAGTTTTGATGGTTTAAAGTTCTTGTTTTAGGGAAGATACTTCTGAGTTCATCCTTTCTATTTGTTTGCATAGTTGTTCTAGTAGGCTTTTTGGAACAGTTTGGGTTAGTGCTTGAGAAGATTGGTTTATCCCGGGGAATATTTTGGAGGTGGGATGGTTTGTTGAAAATGGACTGGTGGTTGTTGTTATTGGATGGGTTGGGTTTGGAACTGGTTATGGGTTTGGTAGTTCTGATGGGGGTAAGGATTTTGTCCCTGTGGTTGGCTAGGTTGTTGGTTATCTTTCCAGCGGAAGCCTGGGTGGTCATTATACCTTGGGTTGAAGTTGTTTTGGTATTGCGGCTTTTGAAAGTTCAAAGCATTTACTTCCACTAGGGGTCCTCCTAAAAGGACATCCTTGATGGATAGAATGGTTGGGCAGTTGTCTGTCTTATGGTCATGTTTGTCACAAATTGTGCAAATAGGGTCAATAGTTTGGATTTCATGGACTTTCCTAAGGTCTATCTCTTCAATCTTCCTAGAGAGTGCTGCAAGTTTATCCCTAAGGATTTGCTCTTCTCTAAGTGTATGAATTCCAGTAGTTCTTTGTGTCTTTACAGAATAAGGTGAAGTTCCCCATGTTTGGTTTTGTTCAAAAAGGCTTTCTAGATACTCATAAGCATCATTTGGGGCTTTGTTTTTAAAGGTTCCATTACACATCATGTCAATGAATTGTTTGTTCCCTGGACCCAACCCTTCATATAAAATTCTCACTTGTTCAGGAATAGAAAAACCATGGTGTGGAACCATGTTTAGAGTGTCTTTGAACCTCTCCCATGTTTCATAGAATGACTCTCCCTCTTTTTCAAAAAAGTTTTGGATGCTATTTTTAAGTGAAATTGTTTTGTGGTGGGGAAAGTATTTTTTGTAGAATTCTCTTTGTAGTTGGTCCCAAGATTTTATGGATGATGGTCTCAAATTGTTTAGCCAATTTTTAGATCGATCCTTTAAATAAAAAGTAAATAGCCTCATCTTAGCTAATTCTAGTTGATGTGGGGGACACATGGTTTCTACAATGTCATTGAACTCCTTAATGTGAAGGTAGGGCATCTCGGACTCCATTCCATGGAATGTGGGAAGGTGGTTTAGGACATGGGGTTTAAAAACGTAGTTGGAATCTCCTAAGAAATTGTGTCTAATGAATGATGGGGCATTAGTCCAGGAAGGTGTGAAGTAGTCATTCATGGTTTGATCAAATGCATTCCCCAAGTTTGGGGCTGCCTCATTTGGGTTTCCATTTGGGTTTCCACCCGGGTTTATGAGTTGGTTTCTTTGAATACATTCCATTGAAATGGCTCAATTTTGGACTCTAGAGTATTAGGAAGATTAGGATCTAATGGAATGAGTTCCCTTGGTGTATTTGACTCCCCAACCCCAGGACTATCCACCCTAACTAGATGGTTTGATTGATCACGGGTGTAGGTGGACATGCGCCAAAATAAAAAAAACGAGAAAGGGAAAAGATAAGAGAATTTGGGATGAGAATATAATGGGTGTTTAGATGACTTACTTGGGTCCCCGGCAACGGCGCCAAAATTTGATTCTCGCTCAAATTTACCCCAGAGAAAAAGGTAGGACGGTCCCTTATAGTTTATCTTGGGTTGTCGAATCCTCAGAGGCCTAAGAATTAACCTATAAACACGTACATTCTATGGACTGTTTTTTGCTATGAAGTGGCCAACTTGGGTTGATTTAGATGGGTTTAAAGGAACTCTAAGAGACTTAAGTGAATTCAATTTAAAAGAATGAGTTGATCCTAGGTTATCGCTCGGGATGGATTGGACGTATTTCCTTTTCAATGATTTAAATTTCTTATATTTGATATGGGTTCATTTAAGGAGATAAAACAACATCATCACTTACTGGTTTAATGTCTACACCCTTTAATACTAATCACCTATACACTTGAAGGATCAAAGTTTTGAGCACTTGATTAGGCACTAAATGAGGATAATATTAATTTTTAATATATATAATATTAATGTGATTTATTATTAATAAACACCATTTTATTGCATTTTACACTTTGAGCATCATTTCACATTATGATTGTAATTCCTTCTTAAAATGCACTATTATGTGGTACATTTTTTAACATCATTTAAAGTACCCAATGATTCATATGATTTTAAGGAATCTAATTATACATATTTTAATTTGATATTTTGTGGAATTGATCTACACTTAAATATGAACATGTTTTATTCAGTGATCAATGGATAATTCATGGAAGAAGATGGGGATATTTTGTGATGAAAGGAAACAATTCCTGGAGAAGTCAGATTGGACACTAGCCCACTGATGAGACTGTGGGACCCACATTACGAACCCAATGAAAACCAAATTTTGTGGGAGGATATAAGAAATATATATTAACAAATAATTATTCAGGAGCCAGTAATAATTCGGCCTCCATTATGGTCATTTAGGCGGACCAATTTAGAGAAAAAATTCTGGGCCAGATTCTGCGGCCTAGAAAAATAGACCACTAATCTAATCATATCTCCGAATATAAAACTCCCAATGGGCCAAAATTTTACAGGATGTTAGGAGACATCCGGGGATCCATTTGTTTATTCTATGGTCCACTCTAATTAGGCCATCTAGAAGGTCTTACAAGCACGTCTATTCGGTGGATGAAAGATGGCTTCCACCTCGGGTCAAATGTGGAAAAGTACAAGTTCCACAAGCTTTCCACACACTAGGCCTACCATAATCAAGTGGGATCCTTTCTACTATTGGAGACTCAACCCAAGGCTTCTAAAATGCCTATTTAAGGCAGTGGTGGTGGATTAGTTTGATAATATTTGAGCTTTCTTTCATTGTAATGTTATGTTGCGGTTTTGTTGTCTCAAATTTTTCTTCCACATGTAAGTTGTTTTAATTAATCCTTGTTTCTTAATAAAAGTTATTCTTCTCTTATTATTCTGTTTCTTCTCCTTATCACTTTGATACCGTTGGTTAAAGGTGTGAACTTTTTCATACCAAACCTTGTGAGATTATCACACAACGGTGGAGTGATTGTTATTTTATTGTGTTTTTTTTACTTCTTCATTTCTTCCCTCATGAGTCTACTTTATGCTTCCATTGAAACCATAGAATCAATGGAGGGGATAATCCACTTATGGGTTATCCAAGGGAGTATCAAGGGGCTGTATTTGATGTTATTTATCACCTCATTAATGTATAATCACTTCTTTAATTGAGATTTTTATTTGATGATTTTAAACTCCATTGTCCTTGTTGAATTTAAGGCCACACGCTTCAAGTGCTAATACGAGCCTTTATCTTGAAGTGCTAAAAACTTTGATCCTTTAATTGTATAGGTGATTAGTATTAAAGGGTTTAGGCATTAAACCAGTAAGTGATGATGTTGTTTTATCTCCTTAAATGAACTCATCTCAAATATAAGAAATTGAAATCATTGAAAAGGAAATACGTCCAATCCACCCCAAGCGATAACCTAGGATCAACTCATTCTTTTAAATTGAATTCACTTAATTCTCTTAGAGTTAATTTAAACCCATCTAAAATCAACCCAAGTTGGCCACTTCATAGCCAAAAACAGTCCATAGAATGTATGTGTCTATAGGTTACTTCTTAGGTTTTTGAGGATTTGAAAACCCAAGCTAAACTACAAGGACCGTCCTACCTTCTTCTCTTGGGTAAATTTGAGTGAGAATCAGCACTTCAAGGTAAAGTTTCCTATTAGCACTTGAAGCGTGTGGCCTTAAATTCAACAAGGACGATGGAGTTTAAAAATCACCAAATAAAAATCTCAATTAAAGAAGTGATTATACATTAATGAGGTGATAAATAACATCCAATACAGCCACTTGCTACTCCTTTGGATCAACCCATAAGTGGTTTATCCCTCCATTTATTCTATGGTTTCAATGGAAGCATAAAGTAGACTCATGAGGGAAGAAATGGAGAAGTAAAAAAACACAATAAAATAACAATCACTCCACCGTTGTGTGATAATCTCACAAGGTTTGGTATGAAAAAGTTCACACCTTGAACCAACGGTATCAAAGTGATAAGGAGAAGAACAGAATAATAAGAGAAGAAGAACTTTTATTAAGAAATAAGGATGAATTAAAACAACTTACATGTGGAAGAAAAATTTGAGACAACAAAACCGCAGTATAATATTACAATGAAAGAAAGCTCAAAAGATTATAAAACTACTCCACTAACACTGCCTTAAATAGGCATTTTGGATGCCTTGGGTCCAGAATCCAACAGTATAAATCATCCCACTTGATTATGGTAGGCCTAGGGTGGTGGAAAGCTTGTGGAACTTGGACTTTTCCACATTTGACCCGATGTGGAAGCCATCTTTCATCCACCGAACAGACGCACTTGTAAGACCTTCTATATGGCCAAATCAGAGTGGGACATAGAAAAATAAAATTGAGCTCCAGATTTCTCCTAACCGCCTATTAAATTTGGGTCCATTTGGAGTTGTATATTTGGATATGTGATTATATTAGTGGGCTATTTTTCTGGGCCGTAGAATCTGGCCCAGAATTTTATCTCTAAATTGGTCCGCCTAAATGACTATAATGGAGGCCGAATTAGCACTGGATCCTGAATAATTATTTGTTTCTATATATGTCTTCTAGCCTCACACAAAATTTGGGCTTCATTGGGTTCATAATGTAGATCCCACGGTCTCATCAGTGGGCTGGTGTCCAATCTGACTTCTCCAGAATTGTTTCCTTTCATCGCAAAATATCTCCATCTTCTTCCATGAATTCTCCATTGATCCCTGAATCAAACATGTTCATATTTAAGTGTAGATAAATTCCACAAAATATAAAATTAAAATATTTATAATTAGATTCCTTAGAATCAGATGAATCATTGGGTACTTTAAATGATGTTCAAAAATGTACCACATAATAGTGCGTTTTAAGAAGGAATTACAATCATAATGTGAAATGATGTTAAAAGTGTAAAATGCACTAAAATGGTGTTTATTAATAATAAAGAAAATTAATATTATATATATTAACAATTAATATTAGCCTCATTTAGTGGATAATCAATATATGTACCTTGACTTAGTCTAAGAAACCTCTTGGATCTATCACGGATGATCTTGACCCCTAGAATGTAGGTTGTTTCACCTAAGTCCTTCATAGAGAAACATTTGTTTAACCAGTCCTTAACATACTGTAAAACTAGTATTTCATTTCCAATAAGTAATATTTCATCAACATATAATAATAGGATAGTGACCACAATCCCACCAAAATGCTTGTAAATACAAGGCTCACATTCGTTCTTAATGCAACCAAAATCTTTTATAGCTTCATCAAATCGAATGTTCCATGACCTAGATGCTTGCTTCAATCCATAAATAGATCTATGTAATTTTAAAATCCTTTTTTCATCACCTAAAGTCACAAACCCTTCTATTTGTGTCATATATGCATCTCTATGAAGGTTTCCATTAAGGAATTTATTTTTATGTCCATCTACCAAATTTCATAGTCATGGTCAATTGTTATAGTAAGTAAAATTTTGATGGATTTAAACATGGAAAATGGATAAAATGGTTTTTCATAGTCAATTACTTGATGTTTTTTAAACCCTTTATCCTATAGCCTTATATTATAGGTATTTAATTTACCTTACATGTACATTTTTCTCTTAAACACACATTAAAAACCCAATAGACTTTACATCAACTAGCGGATCAACTAGAACCCAAACTTGGTTCCAATACATTGAATCCATTTCATAATTCATGGATTATTGTCATCTTATAGCTTATGATCTCTCTATTACCTCTTTATAGGATATAGTTTCATCATTTTCAACCAATAACGATTCACTGTCTTTAGTGACTAGAAAATCATATCTCATTGGTTCTCTTACATCTCTAGTGATCCTACATACTAATTGTATTTTAGGAACTACTTCTTCCATAGGGACCTGTGGAATTTGTTCTTATACCAACTCTTATGTATCTTAAGTATCAAATTCATCTAATTAAATCTTTCTCCCACTATCCATTTTGAGGATATTCTCCCTCTCAATAAAGACAGCTTGTTTGGTGATAGTCACTTTCTTATTTGAGGGGTTGTATAGGTAGAATCCCTGTGTTTCCTTAGATTACCCTATAAAGACACACTTTATTTTTTAGGTTGTTAGTTTATTTCCTAATAATTCCTTAAAAAATACATCACAACCCCATACATTTGTATGTGATAAAATGGGTTTCTTTTCACTCCATAGATTGAAGAGAATTTCTTTTATTGCTTTAGTTGTTACTCAGTTTAATGTGTATACTGCAGTTTGTAAAGAAAATACCCAAAAGGATAATGGAATATCTACATGAATCTTCATCAACCATACCATGTCTAGAAAGGTGTGGTTCCTCCTTTCACTAACATCATTCCCCTATGGTGTGTAAGGTGAGTGAGTTATTAAATAATCTAAAACTCCCGTAAAAATTTGATAGGATCTTAGTTAATATATTCACCACCTCAATCCAATAAAAGCTTATTTATCTTATTTCCAAGTTGATTCTCTACTTCATTATTTAATTATTTGAATTTCTCAAAGGAATCATACATATACCTCATCAATTAGACATATCCATATCTACTCAAGTCGTTAATAAAAGTTATGAATTATGAATACCCACCTCTAGCTTCTATTAAAAATGGTCCACATATATCAGTTTGTACCAATATTAGAAGCTCTATATCCCTTTCACCATACCCATCGAATGGTGGTTTAGTCATTTTTCCTTGTAAACAAGCATGAAATCTATCAAGTGGTTTTAGCTTAAAAGAGTCTAAATATACATATTGATAGAGCTTTATCAAACACTTCTCATTTACATGACCAAGATGGTGATTTCATATTTGGGTGTTGTATGAGTCATGTGAACATGATTTGTTATCAATTTCTAATACTTTGTATTCATAATTTAATATATAAAGTATTTTATTTAAATGTTTCATGTTATAACATATGTTGTCTTTATAAAAGAAATAATTTTTATTTCCAATTTTTAAAATAAAACCATTTGTATCTAGGAAAGAAACATAAATTATGTTCTTAGTAATAGTTTTTATATGATATAAATCCTTTAAAACCAATATCATTCATGTTTTCAACAAAAGGTGGTAGTCTCTAATGTTTAGAGTAGCCAGCCTCTCACCATTGGCAGCACACAAATCCACCTCTCCTCTGTAAATATTTTGGAATCTACTTGGTTCCTACATTTGGATATAGATGTGATCATAAAAGTTGTATCTAATACCCAATGTATATATATTGAAAGATTACACTTAATAATGAATGAAATTTTAGCTTCCCCTTGCTTCTGGGTGTGGTTCCACTTCTAGTAGCCTTACTTGCCACATGAAAAACATAATGTTTCCTTTTCCTTACTATGCCTTTGGATATTCCTCTTCTTGGAAGGACAGTGCTTGAGATCTTTATACTTATTATGAGTCTTGGTCCCCTTTACCTTATTCTTTATTTTCTTATTCAACATAAGGATTGTGGGTTCGTTATACCTCACGTCCTTATCCACTTGGAAAATTAAAGTAAGAAGTTCCAAAAGACTCTTCTCATTATTTCTCATATTATAATTAATAATAAAACTATAGAAGGACTTGGATAGTGAGGAAAGTATTATATCTATACATAAATAATCTGGGAATTTAATCCCTAAGATGTTTAAGTGATCAATGTATCCAATAAGCTTGACTACATGAGGCCTAGCTGGCACCAAATCTCCTAGATTAGTTGTAAAAAAAGCATTTGAGATCTCATATATCTCTTGATTCACCTTCTATTGATAGAGATCCTGAAGTTGAGATATCATGTTATACAAATCCATGTCCTCATGTTGCTTCAGAATCTCGCTGGTCATGGATAATATCATGAAACATTGAACATCAGTAGTATCACTCAAATGTATCTCATATAAAGAAAACTCTTCCTCACTATCCTATTTACCAGGCACTTTAGGAATAGGTTCTTCTATCACATAAAATCTCATTTCCTAGAGTAGGATAACATGTAAGTGCCTTTTCCAATCTTAGAAATTTGTATCAGTGAGAATGTTATCCTTCTCGAGTATGGATCATTGTTATATATTTGAAGTCGTGTTTTATTATCATTTCTATAAATAAGATGAGAAAAGTTTTAGTATTTTATCTGATAAAATTTTAACAAATAAATAAATATTATATTTATTAATCTTCCACTATTTTATTGAAACCCAATAACCCTAACTATTGGATTTGGAATATCCCGTTTCTTGTACATTTTAGTGTCAAGGATCCATATTCCCTTTCTCATCACCCTGAATTTGGCTAGTCAAGAAATTTGAAGGGTTTTAGGTAGGTATTCCAAATTTCAACTGCATTAACTCACAGTTCCTTGGTCTATTGAGTGGACTCCCTAGTCCTAAAATCCTTTAATTTGATTTCTTAAACCTTTTCCTCTTAGTTACACCAAGTCCTACTTTGGAAGTCAACCCTTGATGTGAACTAAGTTAATTCAACCCAAAACTTCAAGTTAGAATTCCCAAATAATTTAAAGCACCCCAACATTGGTTGGTTAAGCACTTTGAACTATGGCTCAATTTTAACTTAATTAGTGAAAGGTTAGATTGACTTAATATATATAATTGCGATATTTTATCTTTATGTGTAAATTTCCAATTATTATCTTTATTACATGCTTATTAATATTAAGTGTATTTACTCAAGTGATTAATCATATCTTAGATAATGTTTACATATAAGAAAGTTTATTTTAGTTCTATATTGTATGCTTGTTAATTCATTAATCCGTGTGATCACGACAAAACATTCATAATGAAATTACCATGCAACTTGATAGAAATAAAATTATAAAATGGTATGATCATGAGCTTTTACTAATGGTTAGTTTATCTAGTGAATGATAAACTGACAATCAGACTAGGGGAAAACACCTTGAACCATTTATGATTCATGTTGCAGCTTTCCACCTATCCACCTATATATCTCTCTTAGATTGGTTTCACCTCGGCTCAAAACTTGAACCAACACCACTAGCTTGGGAGCTCCATTCATTACATATGCTTTTACTCACTCACAGGTTAGGGGAACTAAAGGATTGGTTAAGGGGTTTACATAAAAGAACCCATGGGAATGTATACCCTTACATAATGAGAGGAGGGGTGATATGCATGCCAACAATTTAATTTAATAATAAATTAAAATAAACTAATCACATACAAAGGTCTGGTCTATTCTCATGATCATCCATATATATGCAATGAATTATGGATATTTAATTAATCAATTCATTTATCTTAATTCTCATCTGAATTTTCTTGAGATTCTCATCCATAATAATTTTAAACAAATTAAATAAATTTATTTAAAATTAACTATGTATAAAAATGTACCTTGTAGGAAACACGGTGAGTAATCGTCTGAATTAACTAGTGTGTATTATATTCGGATACTGTTTACTCACACAGTATCTAATATACACGACTTATCACATAATTTCATGGTGTGTTCTATCAACTTAATGACCACACATAATACATGGTATTTACGTAGCATGTAATATTTTGTTCTATGTAGAGTAATAACTATATTATGACTTATACATGATATGTAGTTTCAAAAATTATTTAGAAAATTAATTAGACATTTAATATATATATATATATATATATAATCCATCATATGGTTTATGTTATATGTTTTGTGAGCATTGGTGATCTTCCTCCTCCCTCTCCAGTTGTGAGATAACCAAGAGAATCTAACAGGACTCATTGGGATTATAAGGCATGGTCAACAATGAATAACATAAGTCATATGAACATTCACACGAGCATCTAGAGAACTCTACAATGACGTTCAGAGTTTCTTAGTACACGTATAGGTCACCGCTGAAGGGAACCAACTCTTCACTCCTCAATCGCAATGATGGTTTGACAAAAAGGGCCAACTTCATTTGATAATGAATAAAAAATTACAAGGTGAGGTAATTCTTAGACTGTCTAAATTAATTATAAATTACATGTGAGATCGTGTCTTCATGGGTTCTGGGAATGCATTTCTATCTACTTCTAAGGAGAAATCTGAAGAAGTTAATGAAATTTTTTTGTTGGGAACCACCCAACATGCTTCTGCTGCACCTAGAATCTTAAGTTTCCATATGTATGAAATTCTTTTATAATGAACATTATTATAACATGCAAAAGAAAACACTTTTTATTTTATGCATAAAATACTATAACACCTATCACCCATAGAAATTTCAAATCATCAATCAATGGTGATAAATAAACATCAATATAATTTTCAGACTATTTTGGTCCATAAATCATCAAGCTCTTCATTATATATTTTCTCTTCATAAATATCTATGGGGTAAAGTTGTAGAAAAATAACATAACAGACCACAAACTATGTTTGATATTGAGGCTCTGATATAAATTCATTCCATATATGCATAGTTCCATTCTAAGATTTATAACTTTATTTCCAAAATAATAAAATTTCTGAACAAATCTCTTCCATTATAGTTAATCAATAGGGTGTTTTAGGTTTCCTATATAGATACGCTCATCTATATGTCATCTTATCATGTTTGCATCATTTGAATTCTCAAATAGATACTTTGAATAAGGAATTATTGGAAAATAACATATTATTTTGATGTGGGTGTCTATTCCTTAGAATAAACCATAGTTAGATTTGTTATCAATTTTATATCATGATTGTAACATCCCAATATTTTAAAAGGAAACACTATGTTAGATAGCGTACAAAATACGCCACAACGAGCTTAAATGAACAACAAAATATTATTATTTAATATGGAAGTTATTGCCTAGCTGTTATATTGAAGGTTATGAATAGGACTAAATATATTATGTTTACACATGTTTATAATTTTTTTTGAAATTCATTCAATTTATTTTATAGGCATGAGATAAGAAAAAATCCAATTTTACGCATAAAAGATGTATTTTTCTAAAAAGGCGTTTTTGTCACCTTTTAATGGAATATTTGTTTTAAAACTAAATTTTGAAACTTTTATAACTTTTATTTTAAAATTAAACTTCATTTTTTAAATTAGAATATCAAATTTTACTTTGGTTGAGTTTTTGGTATTTTTCTGATATGTTTCGTTTTTTATGAATAATGAAAGTTACTGCATTTTAATTGAAAACTGGCTTTTTATCAAAATAATTTATAATGGTAAATTATATTTTAAATTATTTATAAAGAAAAAATAGATAAATTGTATATATATTAATCCAATTTAGGTTATTTTAATTATTTTCATATTAAATTTGGATATAAAAACATTTCAAACTTTTGAACATTTTCATTTTAAAAACTCGTTTTATCGCCTCGTCTATGGGACTAATTTTAAATTAATTTTCGACACTTATGTTTTTGAATTTTGAAAAATTTATTCCATATTTTTAATCATAAGTTAAAAATTTAGTAAATAGATCCCTTTTTTTGGATAATATGAATAGTAAACTTAGTAATTTTTATTAACACGGTTAAGGGTAAATCGTATAGTTAAGGGAAAAAATAATATAATAAATATTAGAAAATTACTTTAACACTTGTCTCAATTTTATTGTATGATTATTTTTAGACCAAAAACATCCATGGGAATAATTTATGACATATTGGGTCCACTTGGATGACTTTAAGCCCCGTATGGTATTTTATTTAAGAAAAGTCAAACATGTCACACTAATGTTTTTAATAAGTATACCATTTTTAATATGTGGTCATATAGAATATATCTTTAACAATAAATAGTATTTGGAAATATAAAATGTTTATCTTCATCATGGTAATTTATTTTTAATTTTTAGGAAATAAATAATTACCTTAAAGAATTTCACAACGATGATGAAATAATTGTTTAATTAATGGAAATGTCAAATAAATGATATTAAAAATATTAAAATAATATAATTTTATATAATTAATGTCATAAAAAAAATTATATATTAATTTGAAATGTTAGTTATTTTTTAGAATATTTGTTTTGAATTTATCTTATTGTATTGATTTTTGTAAAAGTCAAAGTAATGAATAGTGTCAAAATTGACATTAATAATATTTTAAAATAAATAATATATTATTAAATGATATAAAATTCCTAAAAAACTTATATTAATACAAATTATTTTTATAAGGTTTAAAATATCATTATTTATCTATTTATGAGTCATTTGGAATTTTATAGTAACTATATTAACCCTCAAAGAGTAAAATTTCATGTTATCATGATAAGAGTTAAAAATGTTAAACAAGGGTTTAAACCAAAAGATAAGAATTAAAAAAATATTCAAAACACGTATAATTTTTATTATATGAGATTATTTAGATCTAAAATAACCCTATATTCTAAATAAATCAGTTTTTATTCATTTTAAATAGAAAATTAATTTATATTAATTTAATATTTTGAGAAATCCCAAGAGTTCCCCTCCTCTCTCTTATAAAAGGGCACTTATTCTTATCTTTTATTCATACTTAAAAACCTATTCGGATCATCCAATATCTACCCAAATACCTTCATATAATCCTTCCCTACATTATATTGCTCTTATTTTAGGCATAACACCATTCTTAGTGGTCTTGAGGTGTTAAGAAACGAAGGATTTCTAAATAAGATGTATAGTTTTTATCTGCATGTCTTTGTTTTGTTTCTTCTTCTACATACATAAAATCCTATTAAACCATTATAAAATAATAAATACAATATTTTACATATAATTAGATTTTATTATGTCTGTTTTATGACCCATATCCATTTCCTTTTCCATCAAATGGGAAAAGAATCCATCGTTCGTGTGTACGACAGACTACCACCTCGTGAATCGATGTAATTTGTTTTCCACCACCGTATCTCAAGAATGGTTATAATTATGGAATTGAGGTTTATATATGATATTCATAAAATATTTATCATTATTAAAATATAATATACCATTTATGTTCTTCAACTTTCTATGCATAGAAAAATGATAACATTGTTCGTGCGTACATGTGAATTATTACCTCCACGAAATGATGCGATTTGTTTTTCATCACCACATCACATGAATGATATATATAAATATATATATAAGAATATTTAAATTATTAATATGATATTGATGACATTATTATCATTCTGTAAATATAAAACAATACTTACCTTATTTGCATAATGATCGTTGAAAAATGGAAATGTTACTCATGCGTATGTACGGTCTATTGTCTCCATGATTGTAACATGGTTAATTTTTCATAACCATATTTAATGGATGGATTTAAAAGTATAATTTATTTATAAAAATTATAATTATTTCATTATTATTATTTCATAGATTATGGGCCAATGACTACTTTGACTATATACATCATACCAAAGTCATTTTGGACTCAAGAACCGAATATCGTCCAAACGTCCGATGTGAACTTAAATAATTAAGTAATTTTCATAACATGGTAATAAGAGATATAAAAGGAATAATAAACATGAAAAAATTTCTCAATAAATTATAAATTAACCTAATTTTATTATTCATGAATATAAATAATGTACATTACGAGTTGGACTCAATGTAAGGGACTTCGTCTTAATTTTTATTTGTTGATATATATTGTTGATGTTATGCACCTATATTCTTTTTTGAGGTATATATAACTCCTCATTAACATGTAATATCATGAATTTATTTATTCTCATGATATTTAAAGTTTTTTAAATGTTTTTATTTCATGTGTAATACGATTCGACTGATTACAAAGTAATAAGGGATTTCTTAACTCAATTTCCATTCATTGAGTTAAACTTATACTCAATCGATCATGTCATGCTAATATTATGAGTGAAAATAATTTTGATTTATCTTATGTTGTATTTAAAATTTATTTATATGGATTTAAAGTGGATACACATAATTGATTCATTTTATTAAAACTCATTTCAATGATATGATCTTTATAAGGGGCTTTATTTTAAAAATATTCTTTTAAAGTTTCTTTTTACAAAAGTCAAAAGGAATGTTTTTTAACACATATTGTAAATCCATGAACCCGCAATTACGGATTCAGTACTAAAAGATGCTATGTATGTTTTTGTATAATATATAACTGAAAAATACACATTACATTATACAAATGAGGACCTTTTCTGATCTAGGTTCTGGAGAATTAGACAACAACTTACATATATTGAATCGGAGTTTACAAAAATGAATAGCTAATATAAATAACTAGATTCATCTATATTATCACCTTAAATACCCTTTTAACTTCTAATTATTCCCATGAAAAACTTTTTAAAAACTTGGTACGAGAAAAATAACTCAGTAAGGGATATAAAAGGAAGAAAAGAAAACATTAGTCCATGAATACTTGTAACGTATGAAATCATTTTCAAAAGACATACTTGTCACCCATATATACTTAATTTGTGAAACATGATATTTCCACAAGATCCACAAAAAACATAATAACATAAATATAACCATAAAGTTATCTTGGTTCATTAATTATATAATCTTGTAACCCTCTTGGCTACCTTATAATTTTTAACCCTAATGGTTACCTTACAATTTGTGTAACCATCGCAGTTACACTTGGAGTAACCAGAAAGCCTACCTCTAACATACACATACCCAATTAATTTTAGGGAGATATAGTTCCCACAATTAATAATAAATAATTCCCAAGAACCATAACATAATCATACAACATGAATAATTGCATAAAAACATTGCTTTTGAATTTTGTAAAACAGAAATTTAAAAGAGGATTTTTTTTAAAAAAAATCCCCTTAGAAATATTATATAATTAAATTGAGACTTAATAGAGTGGATTAAATATGTATAAAAACTATAAATTCACATAATTAAACATAATATAAACAAAAATCATCACACAAAAAATTTTAATACCACATAAATAACGAAGTAGGAGGTTAACCCAAAGAATGGAAACCGGGTTAAGAATTACCGTACATCGGGTTTGTATTGCTTAAAACTCATTTAAAAATCCTGTATAATGGTTAAAATAGTGTTATTAATATCTTAAATAAACATACTGATATTTATAATACCTTATTTGGTCATTTCATTACATCATTTCACCCTTTAATTGTTTTTATTTTGTTCCTTGCATTGTTTTGGGTGCGTTCTTTACATGGTTCCCATGATCGGATCATGATAGATATTCTTTTCGATTGGAGGTGAAAATCCAGAATTGTAATTTAATGGTATTTAAATATTTATATAACCATTATCATTTTGAATCCTGACATGAGGATGATTCATAAGTTAAAACGTTATTGATATTTGTTTAGGTCATTTTGGTGATTCTTCGATCATAAAGAACTCATTTGTTTTATAAATTAATAACATGTGTATAAAATGATTCAATAATATTATATAAGATATAATACATAAATTTTAATCTGGTTAAACCATAAAAATGGTTTTGTGACCAGTCTTGAAGAAATTAAATGAAATTGAAATCACATCGTCCATGATGTCGGTAAATCGACACATCACGGACAGTGTTTTAATTTCTTGAATGAGTGGGAGAGGAGAAGAATATTGATGATTAATTTTCCATGAACATGAGAAAATCCATAATATACAATATTATGGATCTTTCATGCTTATTATATAAGAGTATGGGAAGAGAGTATAAGAAAATGAAATGAAATGAAAGGAAAACACATGAAAATGAAAGGAGGTTGTTACTCCTTTATCTCTTCTCCATGAGATCCTCCTTAAGGCCTTTGGTTTTGGCCTTTTGATGAGACCAGTGGCTATAGGACATGTGGAAGAGCCTTGGGAGGAGTATTGGGCAGAACTTAGGTAAGGCACAAGGCTTTATAGGTGTGGGGGGAAGAGGGGAATGAGGGTGGTATTTATAGTGGATGAGAGGAGGCATTTTTCATTATTTTAATCATTATTATAATATTTTTGCTCAAGAATATGAATAATATTAATTCATGTGACCCAAAATAGTAATAATGGAATGTTATTTTGAACCAAGTGTTCTTACATCACTTATGATGTCATAAATAGTGTATTTTACTAATAATTTGAATATACGGTATTTTACCGTATTTCACAGTTCATCAAAAATTCAAGAATTTCATAAAAATCCCAAAAATTCACCCTAACCATTTATTTACATGTGGAATTAAAAAATGAACTCCATTATTGTATGGGTTTTATGATAATGATGTCCGAAGAAACCTATATGAGTTTTCAATGTTGACTTGTGAGTTTTCATGAAAATCATTAATTTCAAAAGGTAAGCTAAATATCATTTGATTTAAAACAATTATTATTCCCTTTTAGGGTAAAAATTTATGTTTTTAAGAAAAGACTTTTTTATGGGTTTTCATGTTTCTCACTGGACTAATGGTTTTCTTCTTTTTATGTCTTTTACTGAGCTTTTTGTGCTCGTTCCAAGTTTCAAAATGTTTTTCACAGGGTTAAAGAATGAATAAGGACAAGGATAAGTTCAAGATGACTATTATAAAGATTTGTCATGAAAATAAACCATGTTTTATTTTAAAATGGTTTCCATTGGTAGAAAAATGGATACTGAGTATAAGTGTCCACTTGTAATGTATAGATTTACTATGTAAGAGTTTGTACCAATTCTCTAAAACTTTAAACCTAAAAGATATTTGGGAAATGATTGTGATTTCTAGTTTTAAAATAACTAGAATATGTATTGTTTAAGGTCGGTTCCTTATAATGATGTCCCGCAATTAGGACATTCTGATAAACTTTCATATTCCTTCATATAAAGCACACAGTAATTAGGGTAAGCATGTATTTTTTATACCTCAATTTCATTGGACATAATATTTCTTTTGTCACATTATTGGAATGTGGAAGCTCGTTGCCTTTGGAAGTAACTCTTTTAAAAATTCAAGCAATTTAGTGAAACCTTTATCACTTCAACCATTTCTTTCCTTCAAGTTGGTAACACTGTTGATACCACTGTAAATTTAGTGCAACCTGAGAACATTATTTTCTCAACATCTTCATACAATCATTCAATACTTGTTTTTTTCAATGGTTTCAACACCTACATCATAAATTAATTCTTCAAGATGATCCTCTATCTCACATCAAATGTCTTCATCATCATTGAATCTTGACTTGTTTGTTATTTCACCGTATTAGATCCAGCGTGTGTCATTATGATTAAAACCACAATAGATCAGATGGCCTTTGATTTATTTGTATCTTAATTTTCACATGTTCAAACAATTCATGCATGGACGAAAAATCAGATCTTTGTTTTTAAGATTTCATCTAGAAGATTCCAATAAATTATCAACCCATTTCTCATATACACCACTAGTTCTTCCTTCATTTATCCAATTAAGATCCATTGATTTCCTAAAATCAAAATATAATAGATGAATATATTAAAACATGGAAACATATAAACATATATATAAACAGATAAATTTAAAACATAAAAACATATAAATATTTAAACATGCATAAATTTATAACAATCAATTTATAATTGAAAAATATTTTATAAACAGAAAATAATTGATAATAATAAGAAAATATAACAACAAATATAATTTATAACAATTTACAATTGAAATGAATTTTTAAATAAAAACAATTTTAAACACAAAAAAAATTATAACAATAAAAAAATATATAAAAATGAACAATTATAAATACAAACAAATACAACTGCAAACAAATTATACCTATGATTTACAATCACAAAGAATTTATATTCATAAAGAAATTATAATCTAAAACTACTTATAATCTAACAAATAATTTACAAACACTAACAAATAATTAATAAATTCATACAAATAATGAATAAAAATTTAACTTACAGAGTTCAAAGATTTGGGTTGAAGATTTGAAACAACTTGTGCTAAAGTAGCGATCAATGTAGTATAAATTGGAAGTAGTGAAAGTGGTGCAACGACAATGGTGGTACTCAAAGGAAACAACTGAAATGCACTTTTAAGGGGTTGAATGAAGCTAAGGGGGGTGGAAGCAAGCTGAATGAACCAAGAGATTGGAGAAACGATTCAAAAATATGTCAAAAATTGATCAATTGAAGAGGTCCGAGCACGAGAGAACACAGTCGAAAATGATCGATTAATGTTTCAATAATAAGATAATCAAAAGAATAAGGAGGAATCACATGTTTTAATTTTTTAAAAAGTAAATCAGAATAGTTTTTAATCTTGATTACTACATGAACAATTTCAAAACCCCGACATGGAATATATTTTTTCTACTCGTGAAATTATTATCCCAACTTTATTAAAACTTGATTAACTTCCATCCAATTCATGCTTTATTAAATCAATAAATGCACATGTTCCCATTTTCATTTCAATTATAGGTGTTAACGGGTCAGGGCGGGTCGGTTCATGGGGCGGATCATGCGGGGTATGATTTTATTTGGTGTCTGACCCGGTCCACAAAGAATACAGGCTTAAAAAATAAAATTGTGACCCTATCCATGTGGGGACCACATACTAAAAGGTCGTCCCATGGGTTTAAGGAAAATAATATATAAATATATTTTTTTGTTTGGCGAACCATGATGAAGTGGACCGGGAAAATAAAAATGTTTAAGATTGAATGAAAATATTTAGTTTTCAATTAAAAATAACTTTAAAAACAACAAAAACCATTTGAAAAATTATATATTTGATGATTTATGGGATTAATATCATCTCAAGTGGGTCAGTTAACCTGACTATCCAAACCAATTTACAGAGAATGGTACTCATGGGCCTCTCGTTAACCCTGCTACTAATATTTATAATATTTATTACATATATATATAATAATAATTATTATTTATTATATAAATTTATATAATACATATAATATATTTATTACATATACATATAATATGTATTATTTATTATATGTACATAGGAAAATTTCCAATTAAAATTTCCACTGAAAATTTCTTGTGTAAATTTTTACAGGAAATTTCATATGGAAATTTCCACAAAAAAATTACACTTCAAATTTGTACTTAAAATTACTATGAAAATATATTAATACATAAATAAAAAATGTAAATATTCACTAAAAAATTGTATTTCAAATTCACACAGAAAAACTTTTAATGAAAACTTCCACTGAAAAAATAATTTGAATCTCCACTTAAATTTACAGTGCAAAATTCCACTCAACTTTTATTATAATTATACTAAAAATTTAATTAAAAATTTATAAAATAAATACATGATTAAATTTTAAGTTTAAATATATTAACACGTAATTTAATAATTTAATTTTTCACTAACAATTTGAACTGCAATTTTTATATGAAAATTTTCAGTGCAAACTTTCGCAATAAATTTTCATTGCAGATTTTCACTGAAAAAATTTAGTTCAGTTTTTCACTTAAAATTAAAACATAGATGTAACACCTCAGAATGATAAAGGGTTAAATAACTAAATGATATGACTCATGTCAACAATGTGCACCTTCCTTTTCGGGAACCTACCTGATTAGAACTCCATAGTTAAGCGTGCTTGGCCTGGAGTAGTGATCAGGATGAGTGACCTTCTGGAAAGTTTATTAGGGTGTGTGTGAGTGAGGATAAAGCATACTATAAAGGAAATGTATTGGCCTATGAGGACAGTCATTAGTCAGATGACCCGTTCAGACATGTGGGTGGGCCCTAGGCTGGGGACCACGTGTCTGCAGGGCAACTGGTGGTACCTAGTGGGCCAGGACCCGATGGCCATGTTAAGTCGAGGTGTTTCTGCTGTCACTGGGACCCAGTTGTTATAATAGATATATTAAAACATAAATAAAAAAATTAAAATTTCAACAATTAAAATTAAAATACAAATATATTAATAAATATATAAAAAATGTAAATTTTAACTAGAAATTTTTATTGAAAATTTTTACAAAAAACTTTTAGTGTAGATTTCCACTATAAAAGTTTAGTTCAAATTTCATCTTGAATTTTTCATGAAAATTTCCATTTGATTTTTATTATAATTACAATGAAAATTTGATTAACAGAATTCTAAAATAAATAAATTCTCAAATTTTTAGTACAAATATATTAACATATGAATAATGTAACTTTGCACTGAAAATTTGAACCATAAATTTCTTATGGAATTTTCAGTGCGGACTGCCACTGGAAATTCTCAGTGAAAATTACCACCAGAAAGCCACAGTTCAATTTTTCACTTAAAATTACAATATATATACATTAAAACAAAACTGAAAAATATAAATTTTCACTGTAAAAATAATTTAAAATTTGTATTAGAAAATGTTTCTTAAACTTTCACTATAAATGTCCACTTATAAAGTTTCATCATAAATTTACATTGAAAATTTACACCTGAAACTCTCAGTGAAAATTTCCATTGGAAAATTGTAGTAAAAATTTCCATTTAAATGTATAGTGTAAATCATCAAATTATATTTTCTATACACTGAAATTTTACTATTATCAGTGTAAATCTGTATTCAAAATTTATACTAAAATTTTACACTGAAAATTTTTACTAGAGACATGATTATCAAAATTTTAAAATAAATACACGTTAAGATCAATGAAAATATATTAATACATAATATTATTATTTATTTATTATTAATTTTTATTATTTATATTTGTCCTATTTATTATTTTTGTTTAAGTTACTTTTAAAAACTCATATTAATATATATATTTTTTATTAAAATGAAATAATGGATGTTATTTTTTTTAATTATATGATGCTATCAAAAATTATTAAAATAAAAAACTTATGTTAACATGTATTCTATTTTAAAATAAAAATCTAGATATTATTTTATATTTTAAAATTCTATAAAAATACATAAATATTAATATATAAAAAATTATAATAATAAAATTAAAATACATAAATCAAAACATCGGTAAAACATTGTATTAAAAACAAAGGGGTAGTCTTGTACATCCATTTTTAAAACTATTACATTGATGTTTTAATACATTAATCCTATCTATTAATCCAGTGCCATGGTCCAATAAACGTACGAGTCATCCATCCCGTGGCTATTCTGACTATCTGGTTCAACATGAGACGATATTTTTTTTAACTTATGTATGGTTGTATTAAACTTGAACTATTTTTTCTCCACACTCATATTAATTTATTGTATTACATTATTTATTCTATTTTTCAAAAATAACTTTTTTGAATACTGATTATGATTGCGGGTCAAACAGGACCTGCAGACACCCAACAGGCTAGTCCACACGGTCTACAGATTTTTCGTGTTGGATAAAATACGATTAGAATTTGTACAGGTCTAAATATTAAAATCCCTAATCCAGATAAATCCACGGGCTAACGAATTGACCCACGATCTTGCAGATTTTTTGAGAGGTGTAATTTCAATCCACGTGTAATTTTCTCATAAAATCCTAAATCCCAATAAATCTCATAATTTCACCATTGTCATATCCACATCATCTAATTAATTATCAAACTCACCTACACGCATCGATTAACATGTTCATCACTCACACACCACTAATACAAATTTTAATAAATGACATTATATATAAATTGCATCATATAAATTTAAATTCATGATACAAATTTTAATATGTTCATCACCCATACACGTGTTTACATCTAAACATACCCCACGCACATAATTAAATGAAATCATATATAAATTTGTGATCTAAATTATAATTTTCAATAATTACCATTATAAAAAAAATTAAATCAAACAAATTTAGTAATTTCAAAAATCAAAAATCAAAAATAAAATCTACTTTATATACTAATTTTGGCTTTTCAATAGCCATGTGTCAAAACTTTGTTCTTCCATGTCATTTCTTCCACACACGTCGCTCCTCCATATCTCCACGTCGCGCCACCCCATGGTATCTCAATTCTCTGCCTCCCTCTCCTACTCTTGCCAAGATTGTCACGGGTCTTGACCTAGAGTTCCCTCAAACACCTGCCTCTGTCATCCTCCCTCTCCTTGTCTACCACCCATTTGTAGCCCTCTATCTCTGACTTGATTCTTCACCTGGATTCCACTAGAGTCACTGTGTTTTTCCGTTACCAGGTCACAGTCGGGATTAAGCTCTTCACGGCCTAGGGTTCCCACAAAATCCCCACACTGGCGTCATCCTCCTCCTGGCTTTCTTGTAGTCTATCGTGCTCGCATTTTGTATTCCTCCTTCTCCCAGTTTCAACATACCTCTCCATCGTGTTCAATCTCGCACTCGGATTTCCATTCGCAGTTTCTCCAGGTGATTCCCTTTATACCGAACCGTGCTGTGTGAGGCTGTTTCTCCACAAGCATCCTTCCATTCCTTCCAATCACGACAATTCCCTTCATAACTGCTTCAAACCGTTGTTGGTCCTTCCCTTAGACCCCCTACTACTTGCAATTTCAGGCAGGTATTCAAGGGATTGTTGGGTTTTCAATTTCAACCAAAGTCACCTCCCCTTCTCTGTATTCTTCCTGCATCTCGTATTCCCTCCCACATCATCTTTGCACTTCATGTATGAACTTAACTACATACTAAAAAACCTAAATCCTTGCAACTGCATTTCTGGTATCATTTCATTTCTGTAACACTTCGGGTTCATTTTCTGTTGTATGAATTTTCTTTTACCCTTTGAATAAAATAAACTTCTACTATAGTTTGTTGTAGGATTTTCCTTGTAAATTATTTCAATTTCATTTTGGTTTAGCATGTTGATATCCGACTGTAGATTTAGTTGTTTAAAATTACATTACATGTTTGGAAAAAATAAACCTCTATTGTGGTCTATTGTTGGAATTGCCTTGAAACTTATTTCGACTTAATTTTGGTTATGCATGTGGATATCCAAATGCATATTTGGTTGTCTGATATTAAATTTATTGAATGAAAAAAAAACATCTATTGTGGTATGTTGTAGCCTATTAGATATTTTCCTTAATAATGTAAATTTCATTCACTTTTATGTCCTCTGTGCATTATATGATCTCATTGCACACCTTGACTATTAGCTGTAAATAAAAAACAAGCAAACATGAATTGTTCGTCAAACTTTAGAGATGCAAGGTTGCAACGGATGATACTTATAAAGTAACGACATGCAGTTTGTGAGTTCTCTATTAAGTTCCATTGGAAATGTTTTATTTACTATCCTTTGTTTAGTAGTTTCATTCATTACACTTTTCACATGATCAGTGTCGAAAACTACTAGAAACAATTCAATATCATCTACCAACCAGTTTGGCACTCCATCAAGTGAACCAGTATCAATAGGTGACATCACATGTGAAGTAACACGTATGCCATTATAATCTTTATGTATCAATGGTTAGTTCCATTTTCATTAAGAAGTGGCATCTTTGTGATGTTTCAAAGTGCATTTCAGACTAACCAAAATCAGGCATACTAAACTAATTTTTTGACAATGCCCGAATAGTTGTTTTCTCAGTCAAATACAAACATGTATTTCCCATCAAAATCTACGGATGCAAGGGTACAATGTAGACTGCTGATGAAGGAACGACATAAAGTTGGTGAGTTTTATAATACTGTCACTTTAAATTGTTGAAGTTATTTACATTCTTTTATTGTCTATATTAATTTAAATTTCCACAATATCAGTGGAGACATCTACTAGAAATTATTATGTGGCATCTGGTAGTCTTTTTGGAACTCCAAACACTGAACCTCTACCAAAAAATACATTCAAAACTGGAGTCACATGCATGTCATTGTCATCTCTATGTAATAATGGTTAGTTCCATTTAAATTTACATGTATAAACTATTAAACTACACACTATATTTCACACTAACACAAATTATTACTAATTAAATGATTCTATTTCGATAGTGCCATAACCATATGCACCTCAGTTAACATTGTCTGTTGGATCTAACAAATGAAAACAATGACTGGGTGGCTTGACACATTCTCCTCTACCTTCCTGTAAGTATCATAACTATTATATTTCATGCACATATTGTATGTCATACAACATTTATATTCCCCTTATAACATTTCAGTCATCACTTGGCATAGATTTAATGGCTGAAGAAAATACTCTATCAGATTCATCACCTGTTACCTCAACACAGTAAGAACAGCTACTGTTTCTACACATTACCATTCCTATTATTCTAGATCCATTTCTTATGCTTCCCTATACAAACAGATGTTGCTTAACTCCTTCTGCTAAAGGGAACTACAATACATTATCGTGTGCAGGTCTGTTGTACACTATAATATAACGCACACACATAAATATACCATTGTACATTTGGTAGAGTAGTGATTTGTTTTCAATAACTACTTTCAAGTTATGGAAAAAAATCATTTCTTTGAGAATACATCAACATGAATTGGAAATGAATGCAGGTAATTTGTTGTAAAATTGTGGAGTTAACCTCCCTTTCGTCCAATATATGAATGCAGGTAATTTGTTTTCACTATTGACTACACTGTGTATTGTTTTTTATGCACTAAAAAAATATGACACATATGATTATAATGATTTTATCCTTGAATAAAAATTAATTTCATCATTTCCCATGAATACATTCAGATCTTCAAAACATATATCAACGACAATGACTTCTTTTCAACCTATAGAGATCAAGATCTGCAAAAAAGGTGTAATATCCTCATTTCATGAAAAAAAATTCCTTCATTTCAAGATTAAATATTACCAGTTTTAATGAGAGATTTGTAAACATACTATAGGCCATGTTTTTAATAGTGATTAATGCACAGGTGTATAATAGTCAGAGATATTTTAATTATGTTTGAGCATGGGAATAGTATATAAGGTAAGTCATGTAATGATATATACTAAATAAGTGAAAATCTCATGAATGTCTCATTTTCAAGAAATTTATAATTAAGGCCTTTGGATAATATCGTTCATCATGAATTACGTAGTCTACTAAGCTTGTGGAAAATGATGCATTTTCATCAACTGTTGGTTTATGTAAACATGTTTCATGATTAGAGAAATATAAGATGGAAAAAATGTGTTTTTACTGTATTATACTATTTAGATTTGTTTTGATGGATGATACCATGACTACAATACCTAGTAATAATCCTATAATTGGATTGTTTAGGTATTCTTGTGGCCATAACTACATATATATATATGGTACGTAATGTTCAAATTTCCTAAGAAATTAAATCAAGATGGTGTTACAATATATTGTTTATAAACTCCTATTTCATCATTTTTTGATTATTCTGATTGATAAAATAAAATTTTATTGATAATAAATGATATAATTTCCTCACATAGTGGTAACTATGTCCATTTATGGAATATTTGGGATTATATCATTTATTTGAAAATTTGATGAAAATTCCAGTTTTACCCTTTAAAAATTCAATGTAGTATTTCGAACATAAATAATTTTATTTAAATTATTTGAATTTAATATTTTTTAAATGTGTTCCTAACATAATTTTATGAAACTTTCATTTAGGACATTGGAGCTAAATCATGCATCGGGTTGGTGCAAATGGGTCATGAAGTCAAAGTTGGGCTGGACTCACCGGATTGGATATGGGTTCTATATTTGGGTCATAACTTCTTCATCCGTGATTAGATTATGCCCAAATTTTTAGAGGTTATCTAGGACTCATTTTCTCACGAATAATCCTTCTGGAAGGATAGCTGATTCACACGTTTTAGTGGTCAAATGTGCGGTTCAAGTTGGAATAAAATATTTGGCCGAGATTCCCCATTCACACTTGAAACCACTTTGAACCCACCACTCTATAAATTGGTGTTTTCCTCATTTAGTGGGGTTAGAACATGAATTAGGATATTTAAGAAAGAGTATAATTTGTTTCACCCAAATTCTCCAACCATTGTAAGAGGGGTAGCTCTTAAATCAAGGATCCCCTCATCGAAGCCTTCTTCTCTTCTTCATGTTGTAATGTTTTCATTTGTGAAATAAACTTCTTTGTTCTTATTTTATTTCTTCTCTTTTATTTTTTTTGTTCAATTATATTCTTCTTTACTCATCCTATTTGGTTTGTAATCAATAGTGGATATGATATTGGATTCTACCCTTTCAATCCTTTGCTAATGCAAAACGTCTCTATGATGACCACACCGCTCATGGAAGAATAGTTCTCTTAGTGATCAATCTATCTTCTACCCTATTCATTTAATTATTTTAAATCATTGAGATAATATAATTAACTTAACATGATACATGAATTTAGCTTTTAAATTATAAGAAACTAAGCAAGAAATTGAACAGTTAACACAAAAACACGCGAGGTCAAGTATTGTGTAATTGTGAGAGCGCAAACTTAATCGATAAAACAAGACCACATGGGATAAATTTGAAGAGTTAAAATATAATAAATAAGATAAATTTATCCTCATTTTTTATAATGTACATGTGTCTTAATTTACCATTGACCATAATCTAGATTTAGAACATTAATCAAAGCAGGGTGTCGTGATTGAATGTTTCAAAGCTAGCCTATAGTTTAATTCACTTCATCTTTATGGTAAAGTTAATTCTAGAAGGGTTCGGGGGTTAAAAAGTTAGGGGATCATAATTAAGTGGATGTTAATTTAGATTATAATGATAAATAATTGAGTGAAGAGGTAGAGTTAGATCGATTATGCCTTTTAAAATATTTTCTAAAAAAATATCTTCTTGTTGCGTAGAATTTCATTTCAAAATTAAAAACAAAAAAATGCAATATTCTTCCAGAAAACTTATTCTAGTTTTATAAATGATAAGAAAAACCCTCATACTTTAAATTAGTGTTTTTATTCTCTTTTATTTTATTTTTAGAATACCTTTAAGAAGTTGTTTTAATTTACTTCCTCCTTTGAGAGATGACCATGGTCAGCCACTCTGGTGCACCTAAGTAACCCAAAACTGAACATCATTTGAAAGCGCCCATGACAGTGCCTTTTAAATTGGCATAGTTTCTAAGGAGGTAAGTAATTATTTCAACCAGTTAAAGGTATTTATTTTATTTTACATTTTATTCTCTTTTTCTCTTCTTTCTTTCTTCTTTACCCAATCTGATTTTCTTTCTTTCTTCTTCTTCTTCTATTTTCTTCTTCTTCTTTTTAGACCATCGACTCAAACTTCTCATTTTTAGTTTACTATGGTCCACTTTCCTTCTCTTAATTTTTATTTGATTTATGACATGAACTGATCCTAAAGATCTCTTATATCTTGACCCTGATATTAAACGTAGCCTTCGAGCTTGAATCAGACATTCTCAATCTACAAGAAGTTTCAACATTCAACTAGTTGGAGAATTCCTCCAATCTCAAAACATTGAAATTAGAATCAATTCAAATTTAACCATAAAACAAGAACCAATAGCTGAAAATAATGGAAATGAACTTAATAGAACCATTCGAGAATTGGATGCACCTGATATTAATTATCAAACAAATTGCATTGCATACCCAAATCTTGAATCGGACTTTGAACTGAAATCTAGATTAATTCACCTTCTTCAAAAATTTCATGGCTTCTCTAGTGAGGGTCCTAAACACCTTAAAGAATTTAATGTGTTTTTCTCAACCTTAAAACCAAGAAATGTTTCTGAAGATCAAATCAAACTAAGTGCATTCTCATTTTCACTTGATGGAGCTGAAAAAGACTGGATGTATTATTTACAACCTGAAGATGTATCTTGTTGGAACGATTTGAAACGCCTTTTCTTGTAGATATTTTTTCCAGCATCAAGGACCACTTCCATTCTTAATAAGATCTTTGGGATCAAGAAAGTACAAGGGGGTCAATTTATAAGTATTGGGAGTGATTCAAGAAGTTGTGTGCAAGATGCCCACATCACCAAATCAGTGAGTAACTCCTCATCCAATACTTCTACGAAGGACTCACACCTATGGAGAGAATAATGGTGGATGTCGCGACTAGAGGAGCATTGGTGGACAAGACACCAGTAGTTGCACATGCATTGATCGACAAGATGGCACAAAACTCCCAATAATTTGGTGATTGAGGTACACCACATGTTAGAGGAGTACAACAAGTAAGACCTTCCTCTCTTGAAAATAATTTGATTGATACTAATTTGGAAGAATTGACCAGTATAGTAAGGCAGATTTCTTTGGCACAAAAGACATCTCAACCCCCTCCTTCAAGGCCTTGTGGCATTTTCACTGAGACAAGCCACTCAACTGACTGTTTCCCCCAACTACAAGAAACAGAATATTGTGCAGCAGTGTTTCTTGGGAGACCATATCAACAACAACAACAACAACCATATCCCTAAAATAAGCTTGATTCCTTTGCTACAATATACAACCAAGGGTGTAAGGATCAATCAGACATGAGGTATGGCTCTGGACAACAACAAAGGCCCCCCTTTCAACAAAACTTCCAGCAGCATCCACCTTACTGATAGGGTTTCCAACAACCCCAAAGGTGATTTGAATCTCAAACATCAACAAGTCAAAAACAAGGGAATCCAAAAACCAAGTTATATTATAACACTGATGATCTTTTGAAACAAATTGTTATTAATCAACAGAATGAGTTGAAGAGTCAAGGTTCGGAGCTGAGGGAGTTAACGACTCAAATGAGTTAGATTGCCACTGCCCTCCATGAATTAGTAAGTAAGAATTCTAGAAATATACCTTCCCATCTTACTCAAAATACGAAGGGGAATGTCAGTGTCATCACATTGAGAAGTGGGAAGCAAACAATTGATATATCTGCACCTATCATTCCACCAGGATTCACCTCAACTCCAGAAAATCCCCATTCAAAACCAGCTGATGAGAAACCCAAGGAGAAAGATAAAGGTAAGAAAAAGATTAATGATGTTCCTCCTAAACTCCTTACCTTTCCAAACAGGGTTGTAAAAACCAAGAAGATAGCTTAAGAGGCGATTCAAAAAGAAGTTTTGGATACATTCAAGCATGTGGAGATCAACATACCTCTACTTGAAGCCATCAAGAAAATCCCAAGGTATGCAAAATTCTTAAAGGAAATTTGTAACAATCGAAGAGGGATCAAGGGAAATGAGAGGATAAATCTTGGAAGGAATGTGTCAGCACTCATTACACCAACTCTAGCAATTCCAACAAATTGTAAGGATCCAGGGACATTCACTATCCCATGCACCATAGGGGAGTTGCACTTTTCTGATGCTCTTTGTGATTTGGGAGCTTCCATAAATGTGATGCCTCGCTCTGTATTCTCTTCTTTGTAGGTCGGTGAGTTGAAACCGACGAGGGTAGTGGTGCAGTTGGCAAATAGAGCTACGACATATCCAGTGGGAGTCCTTGAGGATGTACTTGTCCGAGTAAGAGACATGATCTTTCCAGCAGATTTCTACATGCTTAACATGGATGATGATCATGTAAGTTCTCATACTCCCATTATCTTAGGTATACCCTTCCTCAAAACTGTAAAAAATAATCATAAATGTTAATTAGGGTACACTTTCCATGGAATTTTGGGATGAAGTTGTGATATTTAATGTTATGGATTCCATAAAGTACCCCTCAAAGGACCATTCTGCTTTTTTTATCTCCCATTTTGAACCACCAAGTAAAAACCCCATGGATTTTGATTGTCCTATGATTAGGAAGATTATGAGTATTGGTTCTAGTTTTATTTCTAAGAGTACTTCCACACCTATTTAGAATGCACAAGACTCTTTTAGATTTGATTTTGAAATAGAATCATATTCTAATCTTGATCATTTGAAATCAAATTGTGACATGGCTATTGAGTATGCTGATGGATTTGATGTTTTATTCTCTTCTTGTGATGATTTCTATTCTGATATTGATGCTATTTGTACACATATTTTAGTTCCTTCAATGTCTCCATCCATACACCACCACCCTTCATTGGAGCTCAAGACATTGCTACCAAATCTCAAATACTCATACTTGTTGAGTGGAGAGATATTACCTAATATAATTGCTAATAATATTCCTTTTGAATATGAAGAAAAACTTTTGAATATTTTGAGGGAAAACATTGAGGTAATCAGGTGGACCTTGGCTAACATATCAGGTATTAGCCCCTCTATTTTCATGCATAGGATTCTTTTGGAGGATGGGGCTAAACCAATGAGGCAGCCACAAAGGAGACTCAATCCAACCCTTTTGTAAGTTGTTAAAAAATAGGTTAAAAATTTTCTCGAGGCAGGTATAATTTATCCCATTTCATATTCTCAGTGGGTGAGTCCTATTCAGGTTGTGCCTAAGAAAAGTGGTGTTACAGTTGTTAAAAATGAGAAATATGAGCTAGTTACAATGAGGGTGCAAAACAGTTGGTGTGTGTGTATTGATTATAAGAAACTAAATTAGTCCACTCGTAAAGACCATTTCCCCCTCCCATTTATTGATCAGATGCTTGAGTGACTAGCTAGGAAAACACACTACTATTTCTTGGATGGATTTTCTGGATATTTTCATGTTCCTATTGCTTCGTAGGATCAGGATAAGACAACATTCACTTGTACATTCGATACTTTTTCCTACCGAAGGATGCCATTTGGACTTTGCAACGCCCCAGGTACCTTCCAGAGATGTATGGTGAGTATTTTTTCTGATTTTATTGAGACCTTCATGGAGGTATTTATGGATGATTTTACAGTTTATGGATCCTCATTTGATTAATGTCTAAGTAGTTTGGGAAAGGTGTTGAATCGTTGTATTGAGAATAATATGGTCTTGAACTTTGAAAAGTTTCATTTCATGGTTAATCATGGCATTGTCTTAGGGCATGTCATGTCAAAACATGGGATAGAGGTCGATAGATCTAAGATAGACATTATTTAATCCTTACCCTATCCTTCATGTGTATGTGATTTTAGATCTTTCCTAGGGAATGCAGGATTTTATCAGTGATTCATCAAAGAGTTTAGTAAGGTTGCTCTTCCTATGTTGCAATTACTTCAAAAGGATTCTGATTTTATGTTTGATGATTCTTGTAGTAATTCCTTTAATGAGCTAAAACAATGTCTTACCACTCCACCTGTCATAAAACCCCCATGGTAGGAGATTCCTTTTGAGCTTATGTGTGACGCCTCCAACTTCTTGGTTGGAGCTGTCTTATCGTAGAGGGTGGAGGGATGTTCACATGTGAATGCCTATGAATAGAGGACACTTTATTCAGCCCAATAAAACTAAACAACCACAAAAAAAGAAGTTTCTTGCTGTTATATTTGCTTTAGATAAATTTTGTTTATATTTATTGGGCTCTAAAGTAGTTGTTTTTTCTGACCATGCAGCTCTGAGGTACCTATTGAAGAAGTCAGATGCAAAGCCCAGGATAATCTGATGGATGCTCCTTCTTCAGGAATTTGACATTAAGATAAAGGACAAGAAGGGGTTGGAAAATCTAGTGGTGGACCACATGAGTAGGCTTACTCACACACTAGAGGATGAAACCTTGGACCAGGTACCACTTCGGGACACTTTCCCCAATGAGAATCTTTATTCCATCTTAGGTACACATCCTTGGTATGCTGATTTAGTGAACTACCTTGTTGCATATAAAATTCCTGCAAATTTAAAAAACATCAAGTCCAAAAGTTAAAGAGTGAGTCAAGATTTTATGTTTGGGATGATCCCTACTTATGGCGCATGTGTAGTGATCAAGTTATTAGGAGGTGTGTTCTTGATTATGAGTTTGAGTCTATTCTGTAATTTTGTCATACACTTTCTTATGGTGGACACTTTGGACCCCAACAAACAACTAGGAAAGTTTTAGACTCTGGATTATATTGTCCTAGATTATTCCATGATTCCTATGTGTTTTGTAAGCCATTCTCTTGTTGCTGACACATTGGGAACATTTCTAGGAGACATGAGATGGACCTACAACCCATACTATTCTGTGAGATTTTTGATGTATGGGGCATCGATTTTATGGGTCCTTTTCCTAGTTCATTTGGTTTTTTTTTATATTTTGGTTACTGTTTATTATGTGAGCAAATGGGTGGAGGTTAAGGCCACTAGGACTGATGATTCTCATGTTGTTGTGGACTTTGTCAAAGGACAGATTTTTTGCAGGTTTGGAGTACTGAAGGCCATCATCAGTGAACAAGGTGTAAGAGTTGGTGTCCTAGAACCAATTGGTTTTACTTTTATTGCATGTATATTTAATTTATTATTACATATTGTTCATTGTTCTGCGTGATTATGATATAATAATGTCTTAGAGTATTTGTTGCATTGATAAGGTCATGGCACTTCCCCACTATGATGAGAACCTTGAAATGTTATAACAATATTCTTAAATATAGTTTTGCAGTTGGATGACATGCTATGATGGGACACATAGTATGCAGACCGTCATGTGCGAGTACTCGTAAGCAGATGAGACTTCCTCTCATGAAGTTCGCACTTGGTAATCTCCAAGATAGGAGATTATGAGAACAGACCCGCTGGTAGGAATTCCGCATGTTTTGGTTTCATCAGATATTTCTATCTGCAAGTATGTGTAATGATCCTTAGACTTTAAGATTATCATTAATACATGTCATGACTTACACACTTTGATTTACTGACAAAAACTGTCACGAAGACAGTTAGCGGGAAGTAGGGTACGTTGGGTGCGTCATGAGTGGCATGTTATTAATGGATAAGTCGGGGAAGGATTTGTCTCTTATATTTATGGAAGTTGATATCTCAACCCTTTGATTGAAATAGAACCGTCGCATGAAATTCCATGGCCATGGTGTAACGACGAGTTTATTTCAGGTAGTCAAAGAACGACGTATCAAGCATAAAAGTTGATGACACAGTCATGAAACCTGTTTGATGAGATATTACGACAAAGGGATTATATTATATAGTGAGCGTTCATATGTGGATGTCGTTGTTGCGACTTTAAGTTCTTTTTGTTGGGTGTCTTGACCCGTTTCTAGACAGTACTCTTAGATTTTAGGCAAGTCCGCCTAATGCCAACGAGAAAGAATCTTATAGGGTCACACACTAAGTGTTTTTGGTGGTTTTAGTTAAATTCTATTTGAATTTAATTAATGAAATAAATATTATTATCAAGACCGTGGAATAATTTTATTCAAGTTAAAATGATCGCATAAATTAAATAAAATATATTTATTTATTTTATTGAACATTTAATAAATATTTATTTACTGGTTTATAAATAAAATATTTATTTAAGAGAATAATTTATTTATTTATTTATTCAGGTGTTCAATAAATGGAAGTGGAGTTTGAGCAGACCAAGGTTGTTCTGGTAGTAAAATAATTATTTGCAAGATGGTAAATAATTATTTAACTAGTTGGCACAAATTAAAATAACGCTTCTATTATTTTGTGACGCTGAATTTTATTTATAATTCCGTTTTGCGCAAGTTAGCGCACTATAAATAATGACACGGTATTATTATTAAATGCATGGGTTTTCTCTAAGTTCATGAATGTATTTAATTGTTGTTATGCAATTAAATATTGTAACTAAAATTCCATGTATATAAATAGGCAAGTACGCCTATTGTGTCATAAACTACACCACACGCCTGGTGAATTGAAAATTGTTGAGCCAAACAATTTCTCTCTCGAATCCTCTTCTCTCCCCTCTTAAGAACGAGAGACGTTCTCCAAGGCTGAAGAACAGGCGATCAAGAACGACTGACACAAGACACTTGATTTGCCGTGCTAGTACCCGAAGAACGAGCAGTGTCAATTGGAGTCCATCGGAGCACGTGTGGATCACCGCTAGAGGGATTCTAGTTTAGATCCTTACAAGCGCAACGAGATAATCTGGAAGGTTCATTCCAGACGATCGACATCATCAACGAAGAAAAATACCAAAGATACAGGTATTTTTTTCTTTATGAAATTAATTAAATTAATTATAAACATGATGTGCAAGATCCTCTCTAAGGTTTCGGGCCTCTTTCTTCTTTATCTAAATCTTTGATTATATTCCGTAGAGACTGGCGTTCATCGTCGTATTGATCCCGGAATAATCATTGATCATGGTAAAAATCAAAGTTGGGTATCGTCCCAACCACACTTCTATTGCACCCGGAACCTTCACAAGGGACACACTTTTGCAATCGGAATTTGGATTCCTTGCTTCGGAAGTATGGGGTGACACACAAAACGTTAACACCATACCACCCTCAAACAAATGGCGAGGCTGAGGTTTCAAATGGGGAGTTGAAACAAATTTTGGAGAAAATTGTGCAACTGAATAGGAAAGATTAGAGAAAGCAATTGGATGATGCGCTCTGGGCTTATAGGACAACATACAAGACACTCATTGGTATGTCCCCATTTCGAATTGTTTTTGGGAAAGTGTGTCATCTCCCTGTGGAAGTTGAGCATCGGGCTTATTGGGCTATAAAGAAATGCAACATGGATTTGACACAAGCTGGAATCCAAAGGAAGTTCATAATTCAAGAGCTTGAGGAGATTCGATTGTCTTAATATGAGAACTCAAGGCTCTACAAGGAAAGATCAAAAGTAGCTCATGATAGAATGATCCAACAAAGGGAGTTTCATGTTGGAGAGAAAGTCCTTCTCTACAGTTCACGACTAAAGCTAATGCCTAGTAAGTTGTGTTCTAGGTGGTTAGGTCCTTATGTTGTGACTAATTTTTTTCCTTATGGTGTAGTGGAGATCAAACAAGAGTACACTGGAAGGATCTTTACAGTCAATGGGCAACGTTTGAAGAGATACATTGAGGGAATTCCTACCGATGCAAAGGATTTCATCACACTACATGACCCCATCATCACTTGAGCATATGAGGTTGTTCCTAACCCTTTCACTTTTTTATTCTTTGTCCTATTTAAAATTGTACATTTCATGTGCATATATCATCTCATGGGTTCACATTGAGGATAATGCAACATTTTAAGTGTGGGGGAGGTAACCTTTTATTTTAGTAATTTCAATTGTTTTCTTATTTTTCAATGATTTTAAAAAAAGTGTGTGTGTTTTCAAATTTTGTGTGTTTATTTTTCAATTTTTTGTGTTTTTTTGAAACTTTTGAGCTAAAATGATTCTCATCACCATTTTGAAACTCATATCAATATGTGAAACAATTTATCCCATGAAACTAAGCTTAAATGAATGCTCAAAATAACTTTGTTTCAAGTTCAAATCTTTAGTAATTTCATGAAAAGTACTCTGAATTTTGAATCCCATGACACATCTCACTATCTTTATATTTGAAATCAATTTCATGTGAGTATTCTGAACCATTCTTTTCATATTCTTCACATTTACCTCACTTCTTGAGATAACCAAACCATGCTTGATTTAACCAGAATTTGATTTATTCCTATCAAAACTTGAGGGTTTGAGGTACTTATGTTTAAATGATTGAGGAATTTGTTTGGTATTAAAGCCCCTATTTTAAATAATCCTTTTTTATAATGGACTACCTTCAACATTTAATCCTTCTAGACCTTAGAATCCATGAATAGCCTGTTAGGTTATCCACATTACAAGCTGATTTTCCCTATTCAACCAACTCTTGAAGTGAAATTGCATAATCTAGTTGAACTTAAGTGTGGGGGAAGTTGTCTTGTGTTGTGCTACCATATTCTGTGATACTTTGGGTGGAAAATTAAATTATTAATAGATGTGTTTGTTGCTGAATAAAAACATTATATTGAAATTTGTGCCTTTTTTGGAGCTTTCATGCTAAGTGAAGTTGTGCTTTTCTAGAGCTTCTAATAGAGGAAGAAATTGTGCCTATCAGGAGCTTTCAAGATAATCATGTCTGAGAAGATTGACATTTTTGCTTCCGAAATATTGACATTTTTGCTTCAAAAAGAGTCAAGCCCCCCTCATTCAGCCTCAAAAAAATTCACATTTTAATCCTACCAACTGAAAGCCACAGAACAACCCTGAAAAGTCCTCATGATAAAAATATGTCCTTGACTCATATCAGGTGGTGATGCAGGAATTTATCAAGCCTATGGTAACCCTTTTATGAGTTTGGATGACAAATACATTTCTAAAAAATTGGCATTTGTGTGATAAGAGAAAATTCAAGTGAGGTAAGTGTTTTATGCATGAGAGGATAAATGAAGTAGAAATATATTGAATGATATAAATGGAGAACTTGAAATAATGGTTTTTTATGAGGCATGATATCTTTTGTTTATTGGTTTAGAATTTTTGGATCTCAAATATATGTGTTTTAAATTTTTTTTGATTTGATATTGATGTTTACTTGTCATAATTTTTCAGAATATGTGATATGAGGTTTTGCCCAAGAGTGCAAAATGGTAAGTATGGGGGAGTTGATAAAACACAATTTTATTAAATATTTTATTGATAATAAATGATATAATTTCCTCACATTGTGTTAATTATGTTCATTTATGAAATATTTGGGATTAGATCATTCATTTGAAAATTTGATGAAAATTCCATTTTTACCCTTTAAAATTTCACTATAGTATTTCGAATATAAATAATTTTATTTGAATTATTTGAACTTAATATTTTGTAAATGTATTCCTGACATAATTTTATACAACTTTCATTTAGGACATTAAATCTAAATCATGCATTTGGTTGGTGAAAATGGGTCATGAAGTCAAAGTTGGGTTGGACTCGCTAGATTGGACATGAGTTCTGTATTTAGGCCATAACTTCTTCATCCGTGCTTGGATTAGGCCCAAATTTTTATAGGAGATATAGAACTCATTTTTGAACGAATAATCCTACTTAAAGGATAGCTGATTCAGCGTTTTGGTGGTCAAATGGGTGGTGCAATTTGAAATTAAATATTTGGCTGAGATTCCTCATTCACACTTGAAACCACTTTGAACCTAGCCTCCCCACCACTCTATAAATTGGTTTTTTCCTCATTTGGTGGGGTTGGAACGTGAATTAGTAGATTTAAGGCAGATTATAATTGGTTTTATCCAAATTATCCAACCATTGTAAGAGTGGTAGCTCTTGAAGCAAGGATCCCCTCATCGAAACCTTATTCTCTTCTTCATGTTGTAATGTTTTCATTTGTGTAATAAACTTCTTTGTTCTTATTTTATTTCTTATCTTTTCTTATGTTTTGTTCAATTATATTCTTATTTACTCATCCTATTTGGTCTGGAATCAATAGTGAAGATGATATTGAGTTCTACCCTTTCAATCCTTTGCTAATGCAAAATGTCTCCACGATGACCACACCGCCCATGGAAGAGTAGTTATCTTAGTGATCGATCTATCTTATACCTTCTTCATTTAATTATTTTAAATCATTGAGATACTATAATTCACTTAACATGATCCATGAATTGAGTTTTTAAATTATAAGAAACTGAGTAAGCAATTGAACAATTGACACAAAAACACGCGAGGTCAGGTATTGTGTAAATTGTGAGAGCGCAAACTTAATCGTTAAAAAAAGAGCACGTGAGATAAATTTTTAGAGTTCAAATATAATACCTAAGCTCAATTCATCCTTATTTTCCAGAATGGACATGTGCCTTAATTTATCACTGACCATAAGATAGATTTAGAACATTAATCAAAACAGGGTGTCGCGATTGCATGTTTCAAAGCTAGCCTAGGGTTTAATTCACTTCATCTTTGTGGTAAAGTTAATTCTCACAGGGTTCAGGGGTTAACAAGTTAGGGGATCATAATTAAGTGGATGTTAATTTAGATTATAATGATAAATAATTGAGTGAAGAGGTAGAGTTATATCAATTACGTCTTTTAAAATATTTTCTAAAAAAACATCTTCTTGTTACGTCGAATTTCATTTCAAAATTAAAAACAAAAAAATACAAACTTCTTCCAGTAAAATTATTCTAGTTTTATAAATGATAAAAAACTCACATCCTTTCAAGTAGTGTTTTTATTCTCTTTTATTTTATTTTTAGAATACCTTTAAGAAGTTGTTTTAATTTACTTCCTCCTTTGAGAGACGACCTTGGTCAGCCACTCTGCTGCACCTAAGTAACTCGAAGCCGAACATCATTTGAAAGTGCCCACGACAGCGCCTTTCACTGATGATTTAAAATTCCATAACACTATTATAAATCTTTGATTTCATAAAAATTAGTAGTGGATGTAATGGAAAAAATAGTTACATTGATTTTGTATTCAATGAATTTTTTAATTTAGTTGATTGACATTTATCTCCTTTTTTTGTATCTTTTTGGAAAAAAAATGTTTAACTGGCTCTCTTTATAGCATACCTCAGTTGTTGAACACCTTTTTCTAGGTGAAACAGTTTCATCCGTCTTCCCCCCTACGTGTTAATAATGACATAATGTCTATTAACTCTAATTTTTATGGCACACTTTGTTTATGAGATTCATTGTGAATTTTATCTTTTTCCTTAATCCATTTCAGAGAATGGATGATGATAAACTCTATTGGAGAGTTCTTCACGATGAGAAGCTTGCAAGGTTGAGGGAAAATCTTGAGCTGAGTACAGAACATCTCATGAAAGGTTGTCTGAATTACAATGTTACAGATTTGGCACTTGCGCACGAACACATGCAACCAGACACACATGCTAAAAGATATATTTATAGGGAAGGCTAAGATTGGGGCATTGACCGATGATTGTAGAGGAAAACACGGGTTCCTTGACTCTGCTCTATCATCGGTACTGTAAGAATTGTCCAAAATAGCAGTTTCTATGTTTTTATTTACCCTATTTTCAGTTTACTGTAATGATATTGTTTTGTTTTATCAGTTTTCTAATTGCAGTTGGAAAGGAATCATGTTGAAAAACTAGAAAAGCTTTATCATCGTGTTATTTACAATTAGAGTTTAAATCATGTGAGATGTTTTATTTGTATCTATCCTTTTCCTATATATAGTTCTATGACAGTTATACTCCATATCATTGAGTGTTGTTTTGCTTTTTTTTCACATGAAAGCTTATATTTTTATCCTCTACATTATACCTTCATTTTCAGGTTTCTAATTGAAACAGAAACCCGTCTTTATATGATTATATGTTTTCTTTCTTTTGGGTTCCAATCTGCGGAAAATCAATGGAGATGGTTACATCTTCCACATGGGTTGTGTTTGGGATTTTGATAGGTGTTTCCTCAACACTATTCATTCTTGAATTGGTACATGCATCCATGCTCTATCTTTTATCTTTAACTTGATTTTCATTATGATGAATGCTCTTTTGCAGTAGATGAACTCTCAGTCAACCGGATATCTTTAAACTATTCCATTCTTGACACACCCACAGGTTGTTACCAAAATATTTAACACCCCCCATAGATAATTCCACGCATTGTTAATTTTCTTTTGATAAGGTGTGAGTTTTGATTGTTGTATTTAACTTAATTATAAAAAAATTTGTTTTTGGTTTGTCTCTTAAATTGAAAAATATATTTCTATTTTTTTATCAACAGTTGCAATGTTACATATTTTTGTATTAATGGAGTTCTTATTTATAGATAACAGAACATGTGTTCTTTTGTAGTTTTTTCAGTTGATATACAGAATATGTATTATGTTTTGATTTTTTTTGTTTCAAAAGAAAATTTGAATTGTAACTATTCAGTAGTAGTTTAGGTCTAGAAATACGTTAATTGTATGGCAAATTGATGGTCATGTGGGCATGGATGTGATTGAATACAATATGAAAACTCAAGACAATAACTTATGTGTTTCACTAAATTGGTGGCAATGAAATGATACCCAAATAAATTTTTTAACATTTTTCATTTGCTCATTGCAATTCAACGTGTTTTGGACTGATTTTTGGATTGTGGTTGTAGGTTTGTAGCAGGATGTCTGGTAAATTCAGCAAGCATGGGCTGGTTAAACCCAAATCAACTATACGAAGACTTGATGCCCCGATAAGAATGTTTGATGAAATGGACGAGGATGCCCCGGAGAAGAAGACAAAACAGTTGGATGGACCATGCGATATGAATGTGATCGTGCAATACTTGATTCCAATACAATGTAATAATCCTATAATCACTCCCCTATATTGATGTTCCAAAATCAATCATGTTTTGAAAAACATACGATATGACAACTCCTAGGAATGGGTCAAAAAACACACCTTAAGGGCACTAAACTGGTATGTTTTATGTTATAATTTGTTTTGTATTACAGTGACTTGTCAATGTGTATTTTTTGACTGTTTTTTGGGTATCCTAATTATTGTAATGGACTTTTTAATAGGTTGCATTACCTTACCTGGATCAGGTATGCAACCGAATTAGTTAAGGGCACAATACAAAAAACTCATTTATGTTCAGACTGATTGACAACTCACTGTAAGAGGTGGTGGCTGATTGACAATTTTTGTTCAGATTGGCTGACAATTTCTATTCAGACTGATTGACAATTTCTCTTATTTGGGATGTCTGAACAGAACTGAGACATGTATGTTTCCCTATGGTGGTTACAAGGGTTCCAAATTTGACAGTTAAGTTGATTTTGAAACATGTATGTTTCCCTTTGGTGATTGACAAGGGTTCCAAATCTGTTTCAAGATGTTCCCTTTAGTGGTTACAAGGGTTCCTGATTTTACAGTTATGTTGCTAAAACATGTCTTTTTTTTTGTTATATTCTGATTTGTATTACAGTGATTTGTCGATCATTTTTTTAATGCTTTTTGGGTATCCAGTTTACTCTAATGGGCTTTTATTTTACCTACTGTCAAACTTCTCATTTCCCTTTTCCTCCTCTCCCTTTGGATGCTTCTCTTTTGTATTATATTTCTAGTGTTCTCATTATATGGAATTAGATTTTTATCTAAATTTTCTTGCCTACATCAAATCCCAATTAATCCCATATTACCTTCAATTGCATTGCAGCCAAAAAAAACTATTAGATAATGTATTTTATTTCTTGTCTTGATGGTTACAATTATGTTTTACTGATCAGGAACCAATTTCTTCAGGGGGGTTGGAGAGGATAAACTCATAGTATGCAGCTTTTTCATTATGAGTTGGTTCCTACTGATGATCAGGTATACAGTTCCTTCAATCGTCCTCTTTATGAATCCACTGGAACATTTTGACCATTTTTCCTTCATTGTGAATTTTATGATGACCTGTCATGGAGTTTTATTTTTATCCTCTTCTTATAGGAACCTATGTTGGGTGATGACAATAATACCTTCACGACTGATGTTTCCAATTTGTCTCAGAGTCAGTAAATTCCTAACCTTATCATGGTTACTGTACCTGTGAGATTTTTCTATATTTGGAAGGCTCGGATGTAAATCTTCTTTGATGGTTAGTATATGATTTTTTTGGGAAATCATGCACGTATTCGTAGCTGTTCAAACCAGATTTTGTAGTTGTTCATACCTACCGGTTTATGTTATTGTAGTTGTTCATACCTACTCATTTCTACTATAATGACGATGTATCCTAATTTTAGAGCAGTGTATCAATTTTTGATTGATAGATTTTTTTATGAGGCTTGATTCGGTTACTTGCATTCACCACCATGTTCATAAAGAATGTCTTCATTCGTACCTCCTCATGGTATGAAATTGAAATCACTGCAACACTTTCTATCATAAACAATGTTACTGGCATAGGAACACGTGATGTTTTATCATCTATTTAAACTTGCTAAAATTTTCATATTCATTTTGAACAATCATGCTATTGATAGGTACAAAACATGTGGTCATTGGAATGTGTTTTGTTTTCTCTTCAATATTTATCATGCATTAAGCAAGGTAATGTTTCCTCTCATTGCAGAACCATGCTTTACAAGCAGGGATGATGACAATGATATAGTAAGGAAATTTTTGGTTTATAGAAAAAGTATGTACTACTATATGTGTTTACATATTCTATATGCAGTTATTATGTATACAACTTCGACTTTTTATAGAAATGTGATATTAATTCTCTTGCTACATCAAGATTCAATCTATCTTCAACTAATTTTTTTATTCAATTTCATGTTGTTTGGTCTACTAAAGTGGTTGGCGACTCTCTGTTGAAGCCGCTTAGCATGGGTGAATGAATCCACTCAGGGAACAAAAATCTTGCTGCCCCTTTGCATACCTAGGAAAGGTCTCTATTCAATCATTATTTTAAAAACAACAACCTAGGACTGTTGACATTTAGTGAAGAAACAACCAGATTCAATTTGACTTCATCTATTTTTTTTAAATTCAAATTCATGTTGTCAAGTATTATAAAGTGGCTTTCAACTCTTTGTCTTCATCTATGTATTTTATTCAACTGCATCTTTTGTTTCATCTTTGTCCATGATCTCTGCGCCCCTCATTCCATATTGTTCCATATACACGATGAATAGTTCACTCAGTTTTCCTTTTTCCCGAACACCCCACTCATTCAATTTATTATTATTTCATTTATTTTCACATTTCACATTTTTATTATTACAACCACCGCCTTATTTTTGATTTATCTTTTACTTTTTATTTCAATGCCAGCATTACAGTTATTGTGATCGAAATTGAAAATGAATTCAAATCTTTTTCCTCAAAATTTAAAAATTCATATACTTTTACTATATATATTTTCATTATCAACTATTTGAATGGTGTATTCGTATTCAATGCACTCCCATTCCATTATCATAAATTAATTAAAATTTATTCAACAATACTATTTATTATCAATTTTTATTGATATTAATATCTTATTAAAAGAAAAATCAGTAATTGAATATACAACGCAATAGCACGAGCGATTACTAATTTTAATAATTTATTGATTTTAAAATAAAAGTCTATTCACGTCAATGATAATGTTATATTTGAGGACTCCATTTTATGACAAGGCAGGCGAACCGGAGACGTGGCGCAATGCAACTGGTTGGCTCTGAAAATACGGCGAATGTACACGTCGCAGTCGATCGTCGCCCCATCCGTGCTGTTGTGTCGACCAGCTAGATCCACCTGTGCGTGATGCCGTCCAGACGACGTCACCTGCCGACGGAGCGGAGGATCGGAGGGGCAACGACAGGCGGGGCCGGAGGCGAACACGGAGCGAATTCAGCGTGCGGCGTCGCCTTGTCTGATTCCCAAGAGAGTGGGGCGAGGATGCTTACTGCGACGACGAGATTTTGCCTCTTCGATTCACTCGGTCTTTGAGATGTTAGGAAACGCTACCGCACCCACCCATCCGCGTCCTTGTGCGTTGAATCGACGCTTTCGCTTGTGAACAACGTCGATTCCGTCGTTGCCTTCATTGCGTTTCCCAGAGCACACCTGAGGGCATGCCCGCCCTCCCTGGACCCTTTCCCGGATTTCGGCTGCGGATACACAATCCATAGCCTTGATCTCTGCAAGCCGCTTTGCTCTTCATGGACCTCGCAACTGGTCGCCCAGCCGTGGTCATCGACAATGGCACCGGGTAGCCCGATTCCCAAAATCCACTGACATCCTTTTTTTTTTAGTTGATTGTGCTGGGGTTGCCTAAATGTTTGTTTTCGTTGTGGTGGTGCAGATATACGAAGATGGGGTTCGCGGGTAACGTCGAGCCGTGTTTCATTGTTCCGACAGTTGTAGCAGTTAACGAGTCATTTTTGAACCAGCCAAGAAGCTCCAAGGGTAATTGGCTGGCCCAGCACAGCGCTGGAGTGATGGCGGATCTTGATTTTTACATTGGAGAGGAAGCTATAGCTAGATCTAGATCCAGTAGTACCTATAATCTTAGCCAGCCAATTCGTCACGGCCAGGTGGACAATTGGGATGCGATGGAGCGGTTCTGGCAGCAGTGCATCTTCAATTATTTGCGCTGTGATCCAGAAGATCATTACTTTCTTCTGACGGAGAGCCCGCTTACTGCCCCGGAGAATCGGGAGTACACCGGTGAAATCATGTTCGAGACCTTCAATGTTCCTGGACTCTACATCGCAGTGCAGCCAGTGCTTGCTCTCGCTGCTGGATACACGACGTCGAAGGTTAGCATTGAAGCCTGCGGCCTATTAATGCTTTCACTGATATGCAATTTCTCTAAATCGAAGTTACGTTTTACGTGCATGTAGAAATTAAAAACTCTTAGCCGCTACTGCTGTCTGTCTGATCCTCCCATTGATCTCTCTCTCGAGACACTGATTGATGCATCTCTACCGAGCGAGCTGGAAACTGCCTTTATCACATTCTACCATTTTGTATTGAATTGATGGAGCTCTATTTTTCCCCCTTTCTGACTATCATATTCTATCCTTTTGTATTGAATGGAGGGCTCTCTATTTCCCCCTCTTCTGTTTTTGCCGACCCTTGCTTGCATTAAACTAGAACATTGATGATTTAAACTTTTCACAGTGCTGCCTATCTCTTGGCTAGAAGTTCTGCCTTTTGCTGGCTTCTGCAAAATGTTGCAGCATTTAGGTTGTGATTGATTGAAAAATAATTATATCATTTATCGCTTATGATAGGTTATTTGAAAAAAAATGAGTAATATTTTTTCCCTCTCTGAAAAAACATCTACACTTCATTTTTTTTTTAAGAAAACAGCTTAAATAATTAACATAAAATATACTTATTTAGTAAGTAATTTGAAAACACTTATGCTGTGTTTTGAGAGTTTTTATGGGATGAAATTGAATGTTCATCAATGGAATGTAATGGAATTGAACGGTGTATGATAACATTGATTTAAATGTTCCATTGTTTGAAAGTTTCATGATGAAATGAAATGTCCGGACCCTGCCATTGTTTAATTATTTATACAATAAATGCAATAGATTATTTTTTTTATTTATAATTTTCAAAATTATCATCCTAAGTGGTAGCTACTTTTTTTTTAATATTTTTTAAATATTATAATGATTTATTATCTGCCCATGTCATTGCCGACCCTCTGCTTTGGAGAGTCTGAAAAGAGGGGTTTAGGAGGACAAGATATGACTCACCCCCTCCTAAAAAATTCTCCCAAATGATGGGGTTCTATCTCAAGCCACCTTATTTCATTCCATGTTACTCAAAAATAAACTCCCAAACACACCCTTGTCTGGAAAACACTTGTTATAAGTGGTCAGTATAGGAAATTCTTTTTTGTTAAGGGTCATCAAAAGGGACCTACCTCCGGACAGATCTATTATGATATGTGTTGTTGATCAATTTGTTTTGACACATTTCTAAAGCTGCCAAAAAACTTACTAAGGTTATATTGAATATATCAGAATTCGAGTAGTAGTTTCATTTTTTCAACAACGTTGAATTTGGTTGTAATTATGGTGTATTTTTTTTGTCTAACCTAGTTTTTTTTTTTAAATTTCTCAATGTAGTTTTTTCATTCACTTTCTTCCTTGAGGGGGGGTGGGGGAGGTGAAGACTAATTGAGGCATGTAATTTCCTGCCTTTTTAGATTAACCTACAGTTTTCTTTAGTGTGAGATGACAGGTGTTGTAGTAGATGTTGGAGATGGAGCTACTCATGTTGTACCTGTTGCAGATGGCTATGTCATTGGGAGCAGCATTAAGTCAATTCCTATTTCCGGGAAAGATGTTACTCTTTTTGTTCAGCAGCTCATGCGGGTATGTTTGAATTAGATTCAACATTCTCAACTTTGTTTCCTGGGTCCTGCTTGCCACTGTTTGAGCATCAGCGCCATTATTTGGGTAATGAAGTGCAATATTTAGAATTTTATTTGCCAGTCCGGGTTCTGGTTTTTAGAAATTTCATGGGTTCTTTTAGTCTACAACTGCTACACTGTTGAAAGTGTAAAGCTCTGCAGGTTTGATTTGCTTTTGCCTTATCAATTTAATGTATTTCTCTTTAGATGCACTGCTTAGGTAATCCATACACTCGATTAGCCTAGGCCAAAATATTTATCAGTTACACTCGATTAGCCTAGGCCTAAAGATTTGTCAGGGTTATTTTGGCATGATTGATTATGAGCGTTGGAGGTTCGGTTTTGGGTATAAATCAAGCCCAGCCAAACCAAACCAGCTGGTTCAAGCAAAATTAGCACCTGATTGTTTTTATTTTACGAAGTCGGTTTAGTTCAATTTTTGGACGGTTAGGTTTAGATTAGTTTGGGTAAAGCTAGATAATATTTTTTATTAATTGATTTTTATTAAAAGACGAATATATTTCTTAGAAGCTGACATATTTGAAACTCTTTTGCCAAAAAATCGATTCTTCACTGAACATTCACGCATGATAATGATCTAGATCCATTTAACATTCTTACGAAGAAATATCCACAGTGAAGTTCCATTTATCCTATGATTTTTATAAGGCGCAGGAGTTATATTTCGTCACATCCTAGCCACTAAATATAATGAAATATAATTCATTCTTAATCAAAATCTAGAAGTTTGTGCTTGTGAAATTACACCCCCCAAAAAAAAAAACAAAAAACAAAAGCATGCAATAATTTAGAGATAAGCAGCCAAATCGATTTCATTCTTAATATAAGGACTCGACCTTAAACAATCCGTAAATTGCATCTTTAGACAAGAATTCATTTTCTTGCATTCCCAAAAATATTTTAGGTTTAGAGTTTCAGTGAATTAAGTCATCACCTTCAAAGTGGACATTTCCACTAAGTACTCATTTTTTCCACAATACAAAAATTTTAAGATATAACAAGTTTTTTTTTCATGATATATCTTCACAATTTTTATCTTGACCTTATCCTTGTTCTTACTCATCCTTAAAAAAGACATAAAAAGAAAGAAAAAGACCCGTTAGTACATGAATATTTGTAAAATTTTTTCGTTTTCAAAATAAACTTTGAATTCAAAATAAACATTTTCTTACCCAAGAAATCAAGTTCTCTGCTCAAAATTTTTCATAAAAATCTTAAAAGGCAAAATAAAACTTATAAATGTTTCTTTGCAATCATGAAAAACTCATGAAAACCTTTTCAAAAAGTTATACATTTTACCCTTAGAAGTAACATAAACTTCCTTTTAAACTTAAGCTCATTAGGTCACCTTGTGAAATCATAAAATTTCCGTAAAAACCCACAACAAGAATAGATAAATCATGTAGGTAAACTTGAGACATCATTTTCTTATCACTCTTACAATCACTATTACAAATAGAATAATCTACCCGTTAAATTCCAATAATCTTTTAGGAGAAACATATTACTGGTTAATTCCATCCCTCAGAGAGCTACATCGAGCTCATTCGTCATAATGAGCTATATCGGGCTCACCCGTCATCATGAGCTATATCGGGCTCACCCGTCATCATAAACAATGTCCAAAAACCATAACATAATCATAACATATGAAAGTTTCCATTTCCATCAGCATACTTATAAAAATATTCCTTGCACCCATAAGAAAAACATTTCGGGATATCGAAATATCCATTCCATTTAAAACCCTTTTGAAAATACGCAGAACAAAGGGAAAAAAAGTTTCTTTGAAGAAAACATAAAAGCTTGTAAATGAACCCAAACACAAAATAACGGTTACGATGACGGGAAAAATCGTTGACGCCGTATATGTTAAAATAAATCATTCCTTTTGTCTTTTTGTCAAAACGTTCCGTATAAAATGCATAAAAATATTCCTTCTGAAAACTTTTGAAAGAAAGTCAAAAGTAACATAAAATGTCCTTTATAATTCATTTATCTTCATATAAATACATCCATAAGATAATTTTAAGAATATGGACATGGAAAATAAAATTTAGAAAATAAATCTTTAGAACATTTAAAACGAGGTTTTTAAGGTAAAATGTCCCTTACGTTAAGTCCGTCTTGTTACGCACGTTCATTATCTCCTCTTCTTCGGACAACCTCTTCAGGTTTATTCCTAAAGACTTCCTAGGTTTGTTTTTTGATCAAACCAAGGGCTTTAAGATGTGTAGAGAGGCGGAGTTTGACCGAACAAAAAAACTCTTGAAGTGCGGAGAGGAGGGGATAGGAGGTGTTTTTTTATAAGTGGAGTAGATGACACACTTGAATTTTTAAAAAGATTAAAATATATTTATGTCTTACTCAACCCAAATGACTCCAAAATGGACCATTTTCGAAGATGAGATGAGATAAGGTCGGAATATGGCCGATCAATAGGATTTAGACAAGTTTTAGGTCATTTTAACTCTTATCTCTTTATTTTAACCCCTGTAAACCCGTTTTAACCTTAACCGTGTTAACAAATTTTTACTGTTTTTTCTATTCATTATGACTAAAAATTATGTTGATCTTATTTCCTAATATTAATTATGTCGATTCGAAATATGAAATCTATTTTATTAAATTCAATTCACAGAAGTGGCAGAATTTAATTTAAAATTAAACCCGCAAAACGCGACGAAAAACATTTAAAAAAAATGCATTTTAAGTATAAAAATGTTTTTATACCAAATTCAAGTATAATGTTGATTCCAATAACAATTATTGAATTATGTTTAATTAAAAAGAACTAATGAAATTTTAAAACATATCTAAAATAGAATGCGACTTTGCAAATACTAAAAGAAAATACAGTTTTCAATAAAAATCAGTATTTTTCACTATTCATTGAAAAATCAAACTTTTCAGAAAATCCATCCTATCTTAATTTTGATGCACTTAATTCAAAAATGAAGTTCATTTTATCAAATTAAAATTCCATTATTTGGAAATTAGGCTTTTATATAAAACCATATAATACGAAAACCCAATTTGATTAGAAATAAAGTTTTTTCCTTTTAATTGAAAAATTACCTAATATTCTTATAATGAATATAACTATATAAAATCTAATCAATGAATAATAATAAGACATGAAAATGATTTATCTTAACGTTACCTGGTTACATTCTCCCCCCTTTTTGAAATCGCGTTCTCGCAATTTTATTCATCACATAAACAAGTAAAGATATATTTTTCTTCATAGCATTTTCTGATTTTCATATTGTTTTTTCAATCATATGGTTTTTTTCACAAAATCTTAACTCGATGAATCACTTTATTCGAAACACTTGTTCTTCGCGGTCAAGAATTTGTACTGATTGTTCATCATAAGAAAAGTTTTCTTGCAACTGGACTACTTTAGGGCTCAAAACATGAGATGCATTCGACACATATTTTCTTGACAACGAAACATGAAATATGTCATGTACCTGAGATAAACTCGAAGGTAAGACCACTTGGTAAGCAACCGATCCGATCTTTTCCAAAATTTCATATGGTCCAATGAGTTGTGGACTCAACTTTTCCTTTTTACCAAAACACATAACATTCTTCCATGAAGATACTTTAAGAAAAACATGATCTCCACCTCGAATGAAAGACCTTTCCTCTTGTTATCTGCATAACTTTTCTGCCTACTCTGAGCCGTCCTCAGGTGCTGCTGAATCATCTTCACCTTTTCAACCATTTCTTCTATCAATTCTGTCCCAACAACTTTTTTTCCCAACTTCATCCCAACAAGCTGGAGTTTGACACTGTTTTCCATATAATGGCTCAAAAGGTGTCATATGTATACTGAAATGAAAATTGTTATTATAAGAAAACTCCACCAAAGTCAGATGTTGATTCAAACTTCCTTGATAATTCATTGAACAAGCTTGAAACATATTCTCCAAAGTCTGAATCGTGCGCTCTGACTATCCATCAGATTGAAGATGAAAGGCTGTACTGAATTTAATTCAGTACTCAATGACTTTTGAAGTCTTTTTCAGAAATTAGAGGTGAATCTGAGATCACGATCAGATACAATGTGATGAGGACTCTGTAATCTAATTATCTCTTTAAGATAAAGTCGATAAAGTTGATTCGGAGACATATTATCCTGAATGAGAAAAAATAAGCATATTTAGTAAATTGATCAACAATTATCCAAATCATATTATTATCTCGAGATGTCTTTGGTAATCCCACCATGAAATCCATGGATATATTCTTCCATTTTTTTGGCAAAGGTTGAAACATCCCTTTTGTAATTGTTGTTTGACTCGAACCTGTTGATAAGTCAAACATTTCATAGTAAAATCAACAATATCTTTCTTCATTCATTCCCACCAGAAATGTTCCCGAAGGTCTCTATACATTTTTTTGTTGCCATTAAAATTGAAAATGGAGAGCTATGTGTCTCACTTAACAGTTCTTTCTTTAACTGGGGGTCACATGAAGCACATAACCTTTTTCTGAATCCCAGAATGCTTTCTTTGTCAATATTAAATTCAGACAACAACATTCATCAAATCATTAATTGAATGATTATGTTCCAGGCGTAGCATAGTTAATGATGTATTATCTTTCCGATTTAAAGTATCAACTACTCTCTTCGCCTTTCCTGGATGGTTAAGAATTGTACAATCGTAATCTTTTATCAATTCCAGCCGTCTCATGTTCAACTCTTTCTTAGTGAATATATATCTCAAGCTTTTATGATCAATATATATTTCACACTTTACTCCATATAAATGATATCTTCCAATTTTTAAAACAAACACTACAACTGCTAGTTCTAGTTTATATGTAGGATAATTTTGCTTACGAGGTTTTAATTGACGTGAAACATAGGCAACTACCTGATCATTTTGTATCAAAACACAACCTAGTTCCTTCAACGAAACATCGCTTTAGATAAAAAAGTCACCATTTCTGGATGACAGGGTCAAAACCGGAGCATTCACTAATCTTTTTTTTCAATTTCTGGATACATTCATCGTATTCCTTTATCCAGATGAACCTAACTCGTTTTTGTGTTAATTTGGTTAGTGGGTTAGAATACCGTGCAAAGTTTTCAACAAACCGCCGATAATAGCCTGTTAATTTAAGAAAACTACAAATCTCAGTAACATTTGTAGGTCTTGTCCTGTCATCAACCAATTTAGTTTTAGCAGGATCAACAGTTATGCCATCTTTATTTACAATATGTTCAAGGAATGAAATTTGGTGTAACAAAAAACCACATTTACTAAATTTTTCATTTAACTTATTTTCTTTCACGGTTTTCAAAATAATCCTTAGATGTTTTTCATGATCATCATGACTTTTAGAATAAATCAAAATGTCATCAATAAAAACAACCACAAACTTATCCAAATATTTATGGAAAACTCTATTCATAAGATCTATGAATACAACTGAAACATTTGTCAACCCAAAAGGCGTAATCACAAACTTATAATGCCCATACGTAGTACGAAACATCGTCTTAGGGATGTGATAGTCTATACCTGGCCACAATCGGCTAAGCTGGGCATGATAAATATATATGTCCCAGCTTGAGGGGGAGTGTTGAGAGTATTAGATGTTTTTAATATTTGAATCCCACATTGGTGTGAGTAATGTGCTGTACTCATTTTCTCATCTATAAATTAAGCACCCTACCTCGTTGTGAGGTTTGAGTTTCCATTCTAACAAATATCTTCTAAAGCTCCATGTTGAATTTCAGCTCATTTGGATCGACCATTTATGTGATACGAGCCGATCTTCAAAAGTATCCAGATCTGTGCACAGATTTGGATTAGTGTAGAAAAAGTTATGGTCGGAATACAGAAATAAATTAAAATAGTTAAAATCTAAAATTAGTTTTTTTTGCAATTAAGCTCAAAATGTTACTAAAACCATAAAATGTGACAATTGCCCTTAAAATAACACTTTAGTGTGATTAAAAACATTGAAATTAAAAGTAAAATAATTGAAAATATTTGCTCTTTCAATTTCCTCACACTTTGCACTTTTGAGCAATCATCTAATGTTAATCCCCAAAGCATAATACAACACAACTCAATAATCATATTAAAGAAAATATCATGCACCATACATGGGTAAAAATTCCCCAACTCCTAAAAAATCATAAAAATCCATTCAGTCTAATGTTAATCCCCAAGTGCATGTTGTACCTACATTCCCGGAAAAATATTTCTCTCTTCATTCAAGATTTTTTTGTGTGAAGTTTTTCTCATTCTCAAGAACATTTGTGATCTTCATAAGCTTGCTATCATCCTAGTATCTTCACTTCACAGAGTCACAAATGTGTCAATCATGAGGCATTTTGCATGAGTTTTTCTGAGGTTGAGGGTTGATATGTTTTAAATGGAAAAACATCAGAGACATAATGTTGAGGGTAATGCTCTAAAGTGAAATAAATGCATGAAAATAATTTTGATCAAGAATGACGTGCTCGTAAATCTGCTCGAAAATAAATCACCTCTTAACACCTCTTTATTTTATTGCGAAGTTCACACTTGGAATTTCAGCATTAATGATAAATTTATTTCATCTTTTCCCCAATTTGTAGCATTGTTTCAGCTTGAATTCAGATCTGTATTTCACTCCAAAATCATGTTTTTTGAGGAAAAGAGAGGCAACCTTTGATCTATTAGTATTGGTGAACATCCAACCCATATTTGTAATGATGGCCACCCATCCATCTTTCCATCATGAAATTTCTTCTAGCAAAGCAAAAGTAAACATGGCAACACTTTTTTTTTTATTTCTGCTCGAATAGATTTTTCAGCAAAGCAAAATACAGCTCATATTCTCTTTCTCCCACACTTGAGTTCAACAATAATCATGTATTTAAGTTTTAGAGCATGTTGGTAAGAGATAAATGATTTGTAATGTGGCTGCCTAACAAGGTATTTAATGGCTACTAGGGGCTTAATAAAGACCAAATGGAAAGGAAGACCAAATTTAGATGTAAAAAGGGCTTTCAAAATGGTGCCTCAATCATATTTGAAGAAAAATAGCAAGTTTTAGATCACAAACATGTCTCAAGACTTTCAAGAAAAAAAGAAATGTAAAGAAGATGTCAAAATGTTTAGAAACCTCTCAGGTTGGGCGTTGTTAGAGATTAGGTTGTGTTAAGTCCTACATCAGACTTGACGTATCATGTAATCTCTATTATTCATTATAAAATAACCCCAAGATCTCCATTAGAGAGGTACTTTGGGTATTGGTCACCACTCTTATACTTTAACATGGTATCAGACCTTAACCCACCCTCTCCCTCTCTCCCTTATTTTTTGACTCTCGGGCGGAGCCCCCCTACCGAGCCATGTACCATGTGTACACTCCTAGGACATCTGGTGATTGTACATGTCATGGGACCCATCTACATTCTATGTAGTATCGCATGGCTTCACAATCTATGTCCAGTCAAGGACACACCCAGGTGTTAAGACGAGGTTAGACGCCATGTGACCCCTAGTACATGCCGTGTACTTTTCCCAAAACCCTTCAACCTAACATCTCTTTCTTCAAGACTCAAATTTTGGCCTGTGAATATATTATCCTAAGTGTTTTTCTACATTGAACATGTTGGTGGTCTTTGTTTCGGTAACTGAGTTACAACATGAGGTGTTGTGAGTGAGACTCTTCTTCGGTGATGCTTTTCCGTGATGATGATTAGGTGTGATCATCAGAGTGTTATCGAGTTCAGTATTCCCATGTCTCTATCATGGGTGTGGTTCCCCCATATCCTTTATATTGGTAGAGGCAGTACTCCCCCAAATTACATAGGTCACGGTTCCTTTATCTGTGGAGTGGAATCCTCGTCATTGAGATCTGGTGGTGATCACTGTAGCAGAGCTGACCGACCGACACCGACAAGGCACTGTAGCAGCGCGGACTTTTGGAGTCAACAGTACTGTAGCTCCTTGGACTTCCAGCCGCTGCCACTGTAGCATTTTTTTTTTGACTCGGGTGGCAACCTTTCAGTGTAGCGAGCAGACTTCCTGTGCGGTTGGTGAAACAGTGGATCATCTTCCTCCTTTTGTAGCCCATTTCGGGCTAGAGTTTTGTGTGTGATTGAGAACTCTGAAACTCCCTGTAAAAAATTGTGCTCCTGAATCGTAGTGAAATTCTGCATCTCCGTGGATGTAAAGATTATTCCCGAACCAGGTAAATTTTTGTGTTCTCGTTCTTTTTTTTTCTCATTTTACTCTTCTGTGATCTGTTTTTTGTTTCTTTGCTCCCGACGTTTTTCGCAACAACTGGTATCAGAGGTTGAGTTCGGGATTCTCCAATGATGGCTATGGAAGAAGGCAAGGTGAAGATCGATCACTTCGATGAAACTGACTTCAGTTACTGGAGGATGCAGATCGATGATTATCTTTATCAAAAAAAGATACACTTGCTGTTTCTGGGTTTGAAGCCAACGGACATGGAGCAGTCAGAGTGAGAGCTGTTGGATCGGCAGATTCTGGGTGTTGTGCGTCTTACGTTGGCAAAAAACGTGGCGTTCAACATCAGAGAGGAGAAGATGACGATTGGATTGATGAAAGCTCTCGCGAATATGTACAAGAAGCCTTCTGCGGCAAACAAAGTACACCTGATGCGACGATTGTTCAACCTGAAAATGGTTGAAGGGAGAATTGTTGCAGATCACATCAATGAATTGAACACCATCATAAGCCAGCTGACATCAGCAACCTTTGATCTTTGTGACGAGGTATGTGCGCTGGTCTTACTATCTTCATTACCTGATAGTTAAGCAACTGCAACAGCTGTGAGCAACACTTCGGGGAATACGTTGAAGGAAGATGAAGATATGCACAACGAAACAATCGTAGAGGACGATCAAAGTCAAGAGGAAAGAGCAGCGACAAAGCAAAGAGGATAGGTCCTATCTGCTGGATTTGCGGGAAGAAAGGACATGTCAAGAAGGAGTGCAGAGATAAACGAAAGGAGTCTGAAACCAGTGGAGCAAACACGATGGCTGAAGGAATTGATGTTGTGTTGCTGCTTAGCGTGGATAGCCCTATGGAGTCTTGGATTTTAGACTCAGGGGCGTCTTTCCATTCCACGTCGGAGAATGGTTTTCTAAACAATTTTGTTTCCGAAAATTTTGGCAAGGTACATCTTGGTGATGATGAGCCCTTGCAGATGGGGAAAGGAAATACACGGATCAAGACCAACAGTGGGAGTTTGCTGGTTCTGGAAAATGTGAGGTATATCCCTAGTTTAAGAAGAAATGTCATTTCTGTTGGGTAACTTGATGATGCAGGCTTCAATACCATGTTTACTGGTGGTGCCTGGAAGGTTAACAAGGGAGCTATGTTCATAGCTCGGGGAGCGAAAAATGACACTCTGTACAACATGACAGAGACTTGCATGAACATGGTAGCATCAATAAATGCTATCGGGGATTTTTAACTGTGGCACTACAGGCTAGGCTACATGAGTGAGAAGGGGATGAAGGTGCTGTCAATAAAAGAGTTATTACCAGAGCTGAAGTTGGTGGAAGTTGGTTTATGTGAAGATTGCATCCTCGGAAAGCAGAAGAATGTATCATTTGCAAAAGGAGGCAGAACACCAAAGGATGAGAAGTCGGACCGGGTGCACACTGATGTTTGGGGGCTTGTACCAGTACATTCCCTTGGAGGGTCACAATATTATGTGATATTTATTGACGACTCAACAAGGAATGTATGAGTTTACTTTCTGAAAAGAAAATCTGATGTGTTTAAGATGTTTTAGAAGTGGAAGGTCATGATGGAGAATGAGTCAGGAGCAAAGTTGAAATGCTTGAGGTCTAACAATGGTGGAGAGTAACGCAGTTAAGAGTTCAGAGAATTCCGTTCCGATAATGGAATTCGATGGGAGTAGACTATTCTAGGAACACCACAGGAGAATGGTGTAGCTGAAAGGATGAATAGGACACGGAATGAACGTGTCAGGAGCATGAGGCTGTATTCAGGATTACCCAAGACCTTCTGGGCTGATCCAGTGAACATGGCATTACATCTCATTAACAGAAGTCCATCTATACCATTGAGAGAATGTCTACCCGAGGAGCTCTGGTCTGGTAAGGAGGTAAGACTCACATTTACAAGTCTTTGGTTGTTTGGCATAAGTACACGTTGATGCTGATGCAAGGGGCAAACTTGATGCTAAGTCCAAAAGATGTTTCTTTATTGGCTATGGTGTCGAGGAGTTTGGTTATCGCTTTTGGGATGGTCTCAACAAGATGGTTATCAGGAGTCAGAATGTGATATTCAATGAAGGTGTCATGTACAAGGATCGCTATGGTGCCGAAGATGAAAATGATAACAAAGAATCAGAGTGCAAAGAGAAAGTGGAGCTTGAAGGTGTACCTGAGCTTGAGACATCGAAATCGGTGGAACCTACTACTCCAGTGGAGTTGAGGAGATCAACAAGGGTGAGAAGGTTTGTGCAGAGGTATTCACCATCTTTACATTATCTGTTATTGACTGACGGTGGAGAACCAAAATGTTTTGAAGAGACAATGCAGTTGAAAGAGTCGAGCAAGTGAGAGTTGGCTATGAAGGAGGAGATTTCCTCATTGCATGATAACAACACCTGGGAGTTGACACCTCTGCCAAGAGGAAAGAAAACATTGTAGAATAAATGGGTGTACCGGGTCAAGGAAGAACATGATGACAAGGGGAGGTTCAAGGCAAGACTGGTGGTTTGGCTTCTAACAGAAGAAGGGAGTGGATTTCACTGAAATATTCTCACCAGTAGTAAGGCTTACCACCATCCGGGTGGTTCTCAGCATTGTGGCATTAGAAGACTTGCATTTTGAGCAGCTTGATGTCAAGACTGCTTTCCTTCATGGAGATCTGGAGGAGGACATCTACATGCAGCATCGAGAGGGATATGTTGAGTATGGGAAGGAAGACCTGGTGTGCAAACTCCAGAAGAGCTTATATGGATTGAAGGCCCAGATAGTGGAACAAAAAGTTTGATTCATTTGTCTAAAAATGAATATAAACGATGTGGCCTGAATCATTGTTGCTACATCAAGTCCTTTGGTGATGGATATATTATATTACTTCTGTATGTGAATGACATGCTCATTACATGATCATGTATGAAGAGGATTGATGAGTTGAAAGGGCAGTTGGCTGAGGAGTTTGAAATGAAGGATCTTGGAGAAGTTAACAAGATTTTGGGGATGAAGATCAAGAGAGACCGTACGGCTGGAAACTTAATGTTATCACAGACTGACTACATTGAGAAGGTTATGAGAAGATTCAGTATGTTGGAAGCAAAGACAATCTTTATTCCCCTGACGAACCGTTTCAAACTCTCAAAGGAGCAATCACTGAAGACGACAAAAGAGGTTGAGTACATGACAATGGTTCCATACGCATCAGCTGTTGGAAGCCTGATGTATGCCATGGTTCACACTCGACCTGACATCGCTCATGCAGTGGGAGTTGTGAGCAGATACATGGCTAACCCTGGAAAGCAACACTGGGAAGCTGTGAAGTGGATACCGAGGTATTTGAAGGGCAATAAGGAGGTATCTTTGTGCTTTGGGAAATAAAATTCATTGGAGGGGTATGTGGATGCTGACCTTGGAGGTGACGCTGACAGCAGGAGTATCACAAGTTATGTATTTACATGCTGAGGAACTGCAGTAAGCTGAATATCACAATTGCAGAAGGTGGTGACTTTATCCACCATAGAGGTAAAATACATTGCTGTACCAGAACCTGGGAAGGAGATGGTTTGGATGAAGAACTTCTTGCATGAGTTGGGAAGAAAGCGAGAGGAGAATGTATTGGACTGTGACAGTTAAGAGTGTTGTACATCTTGCAAAGAACCCAGTGTTTCATGACCAGAGAGAGCACATTCTGTTGAAGTATCATTTCATCAGAGGTTTGATACATGATGAGTTGCTAACATTGCAGAAGATTTGCGGATTAGGTTCCAAGTGGGAGATTGTTGGTTTGGTGTAGTTCGATTCGTTTTGGATGATGTTTGAGCCGAATGCTTGCGGCTTTTGGAGTCAACAGTACTGTAGTAGCGCAGACTTTGGAGTCAACAATACTGTAGCTCTTTGGACTTCCAGGCGCCGACCACTGTAGCACTTTTGACTTGTGTGACCACCTTTCACTGTAGCGAGCAGACTTCCTGTGCTGTTGGTGGAACAGTGGATCGTCTTCCTCCTTCTGTAGTCCATTTCGGACTAGGGCTTTGTGTGTGATTGAGAACTCTGAAACTCTCTGTAAAAAATTATGCTTTCGAATCATAGTGAAATTCTACTTCTTCGTGGACGTAGAGATTATTCCCGAACCACGTAAATCTTTGTATTGTTGTTCTTTTTTTCCCTTTCACTCTTCTGTGATGTTTTTTGCTTCTTTGCTCCTGATGTTTTCCACAACACGCCCCTCCTGTGCGACGCCCCCCCTCCCGGCGACCCCCCTGCCTGGCGCGACGATCCTCTGCGCCCCCCTGTGCGCGTGACGACCCCCTGCGCACCCCCTATGCGGTGCGACGCCCCCTTGCGGCACCACCCCATGCGCGATGACCCCCTGCGACCCCCCTATGCTCAACGACCCCCTGCGGCCCCTTGCCCCCCAGCGCGCAACGACCCTTCTGGCCCCCTCTGCGCCCCTACGCGACACCCACACAAATGTGTGGCGCTACACCTCCCACGCCAGCACTGCTGCACCCCAGCGTCGCTGCGACGACCCCCCCCCCCCCATGTGCGATGAAACCTCTGCAACGGACCCCTTACGGGCGATGACCCCCCAAATTGTGCACCCACGCCCCGACGCCATCCATGTTGCTCTTTTCTCAATAACATAATTAATACCTGGATGGTCCAGCCGTGCAATTTTAACACCTATACTCTATCAACTGTGCACCTTCAGCACCTTGTCACCTTGCATTTTCAACACACTCTATGACATCATTAAGCGCCACTATTGCCCATAGCAATACTCTAGCAGCGTCTCTCTCCCAACAGTGCACCTCATGCTTTGGTTATATTTCAGGAGCATTCGACGACTCAGGTGCTTGGTATTAGACGACTTTAGGGTGGTGTGTGTGCTTGACTCGGCCCCAACTCTCGTGTGTCCTGCCACTTATGATCATGCCCTCCAGCTTCACTATCGCTTTGGTCATCCACTCGCCCCCATTCTTCAAAAACTTTTTTCAGCATTAGGATCTCTTCTTCATTTTGAATGTGTCATGTCACCACACAAAATATCACCGGGTCACCTATGTTCCCTGAGCAGTTTTCGGAGCATTCACTCTTTATTTGGTACACTGTTATCTGGGGGCCCGGTCCTAGCCCATCTAAACCGAGTTATCGATATTTTGTTACTTTCATCGACGATTTTTCACGGATGACTTAGGTCTATTTGTTGAAAAATCGTTCTGAAATCTTTACCATGTTCCGCTCTTATTATCAAGAAATCACCACCCGTTTTTTCGCAAACTTCACTGCTTTCGTTCTGACAATGGTCGTGAATATTTATCTGGACCCTTCTAGTCTTTTCTTAATGACCATGACATTATCCCTCAGACCTCTTGTCCTGATACACCTCAATAAAACGGTGTTGCTGAACGAAAGAACCGCTGTCTGTTAGAAATTGCTCGGACACTTTTTCAAAAAAAAGTTCTAACCACTTTTTGGGGCGATGCCATTCTCACACCCACTTATCTTATCAACAGACTTCCCTCGTCTGTTCTTCATGGAGAGACACCCTTCCATTCATTATTTCCAACACCCCTTCATTCCCTAGCCCACCACATTTTTGGCTGTGTGTGTTATGTTTGAGACATTCACCACTCGGTTACCAAGTTTGATGCATGTGCTCTAAAATGCATCTTTCTTGGCTATTCCCGCACCCAACGCGGATATTGATGCTTTTCTCCATATTTGCGTCGATATGTTGTCTTAACCGTTTCCTTTATCGAATCATTAGTTCTTTCTATTCCCGAGTTCCCACCACCATCTACTTTTCTTTATTTCGAAATTATTTTGCCATATTCTCTCGATACACCACCACCCCTATCTCTTCCTAGTGATATTGTTGGATAGCGTTGCCTTTGCACTTCGCAAAGGCTAATGCTTTTGTCAGTCTTATTAGGGATTATCTGTGTCCACCTCCTGAGTTATTGAGACACTGATTGATTACTCGACACTGCGCACTGTTGTCGAGGCCATATCTCATCCCGATTGGTTACATGCTATGCAAGATGAACTTCATGCTCTGGACGTCAACAATACTTGGGATCTTGTCTCTCTTCCTTCGGGTAAGCAGGTGGTCGGGTGCAAATGGATCTATACAGTACGCGTCAATGCTGAGGACTCTTAATCGTCTCAAGGCTCGCCTTGTTGCCGAAGGTTATGTACAGACATATAGAGTTGATTATTTTGACTCATTTTCTCTAGTGGCAAAGATGGTCTCGATTCGCCTACTTATCTCCCTTGCTGCCTCCTCTCACTAGCCTCTCCATCAGTTGGATGTTAAAAATGTCTTTCTTTATGATTTTCTTAATGAAGAAGTTTATATGGAGCAACCATCCAAATTTGTTGCTCAGGGGGAGTCCTCCAAAGTTTGCGATCTTCGTTTATCGTTGTATGGACTCAAGCAGTCGCCACGCGGATGGTTTGACCGTCTTTGTACAGTTATGTTTAGCTTTGGCATGTGCCAAAGCATAAAAGATTCCTCTGTTTTTTATCATTAATCTGCTGCAGGAAGCATTCTTTTGGTGGTCTGTGGATGACATTGTTATTACTGGTAGTAATGTTGCTGGCATTGATCGACTCAAATCTTTTATTCATCAAAATTTTCAGAAAAAAGATTTGGATCCACTGCGATATTTCTTTGGAATTGAAGTCTTTAGATGTAACAAAGAAAATTTTCTATTTCAGAGAAAGTACGTTCTTGATGTATTACAGGCGATTGACATGACTCGTGCGAACTCAGTTGACTCACCCCTTGAACCTGGAGAAAGGTTACATTCTGATAGTGAGATGTTTTCATCACCTGACAGATATAGACGACTTGTTGGGAAGCTTAACCACTTGACGATGACTCGACCCGATATTGCTTGTGTGGTTAGCAAAGTGAGTCAATTTATGGAATCTCCAACAAAAACGTAGTGGGAGGCTGTTCTTCGCATTATTAGATATGTGAAAAAAGAACCAGGTTTAGGTCTTCTATATTCTGATCATGGGCATACCGTTATTGAGTCATTTTGTGATGCAGATTGTGATGGATGTCTCTCTTCTAGGAGATCTACGTTTGGTTTTGTAGTTTTTGTTGGAACAAATTTGATCTCATGGTGAAACAAAAAGCAAACAGTTATCTCCTGCTCAAGTGCATAGTCAGAGTATCATGCCATGACATATGTGACTGCAGAGATTATTTGGGCACAACAAATTCTTCACGAGATTGGGTATACGACCAAGAAACCAACACATATCTGGTGTGACAATCAAGTTGCTATCAAGATTGCCACAAATCCAGTCTTTCATGAGCGGACAAAGCATATTGAAGTTGCATGTCATTTCATTCAGGAAAACTTAAGAAGAAGATCGCGTTCGGCCACGTTCACACCTCTGATCAACTTGCCGATGTTCTCACAAAAGGAGTGCCTGGACCACGAGTTCAATTTTTGTGTAACAAGCTGAGCATGATAAATATATATGTCCCACCTTGAGGGGGAGTGTTGTGGTTTGTTTTTGTTTTATTATGTATTCAAGCTAGGAACACTTAGCTTGAGGGGGGATGTTGAGATTAGGCTGTGTCAAGTCCCACATCGGACTTGATGTATCTCTATTATTCATTATAAAATAGCCCCAAGGCTTCCCTTAGAGAGGTATCTTGGGTATAGGTCACCACTCTTATACTTTAAGAGACATGATTTTCAATTTGGACTTATTAGTGCACATGAGTTTCACAATCAATCAAGCTTCATCAAATGAAAAGATCAGAAATCAAGAAACAAAATCCATTCAGTAATCATTTAAATCCTCAAACATTCAAATCGAGTAATGTGCCATAAATATTAAGATGGTCTGAATTTTCCAAAGTATTCGATTCAGGTCGAGAATCATAAAAACACACCAAAATAATGAAAAAGGAAAACATGAAAAATTCAGAACGAAAAATAAAATGGAAGCACTCTCAAAATTCTTAAAAACAGATTGACATCCCCCCACACTTATTCCATTTACTACCCTCTTTTGAGTTCAAATTAGATCAAGAAATATTTGCATATAGAATTTTAATTGGGCAACAAATAAAATAAAGAAAAGTAAAGACATGATTTATTTTTTTGTAGTAGTCTTGACTTAAGTTCCTAGCTACTACCACTTTAAAACTACAGGAAAGAAAGGAACAAAACATAAGAAAGGAAAAAAACATAACATAATAAAAGTAAATAAAAATAAAGAGAACGAGGAAAGAAAAGGGATAAATCTTGATTTAGACCCCCAAGCGGGTGCTAGGTTTTTACCGCCTCTAGTCAGACAGTTGCCGTGGATTATCTCCCAATCAGAAGGTGGGTGTGGTTTTTTTGAGATGAACCACCACATGTGACTTTCTTAGTATCTATGAGTATACACTAATATTTGGGAACCCCAAAGAATATAAGAAAATTCTCAACCCTCAAGAAAGAAGAAATAGAGAATTTGAGGTCCAGAGTGGAAGAAAAAAGAAGATAGAGGTGCTCCTTGTTGACTTTCATGGTGTCTTCCATATGGCAGATTATTTGTTTTAAAGGAGGCAGTCACACCACATGTGACTTTTCTAGCTCTTCTTTGATCAACACACTTGAGTGACCTCTTCCTTGAAATCCAAGGCCTGCTCCATTTGCGACGTGTTAGAAATTTTAGAAAAAGAGAAGTGAGAAAACAATTGAGCTTGAATAAGATAAAAACATCAAGAATCAATGAAGAAATATTCCCTTTCATGTAAGTCAACATAGAAATTGATCTCTTCAATGGCAGGACCATTGACAACTCAATCTCAACAGGTGTATCTTCATCATCGTCTTCCAAAGCAAGAGAGAGGTAGATAGGTGCTGATTTTTCATTATCAGAGATGAAAGAATCACATATCTTTTTAGCTTCTACAAAATTTGATCAATACTCGTCCAAATTATTTTGATCTCCTACAATTGCAGCAACTTGCATGTGCTCTTCAGGCACCTCCTCAAGCAATGATTGAGTGTATTAATTCCTTTATTAGCTCATTTTCAACCGCCTCAGGTTCTTCTTTAACCTAAAAAATTATTGGTGAAATCTTTTCCACTATTCGTTCTGGTTCTGGTTTAGGTAGGTTCGGGTTGCTCCAACAATACTCAAATATATTCTTTTGCCCTTTCAGCTTCGCTTTTTAGTTTTTGTATGTCTTCTTTAAGTTCTTGCTTATGAGATTTTAGATCATTTTGAATTTTTCTTGCACCTATGATTAGTCAGTCCATATATAATAATTTGAATTGAAATACATCATGAACAAAAAAGATTTTTTTAGTTTTTGAAATTTATGATTTTTTATGTTTTTTTTATGAAAAACGGTGCGCGTAAGTGTCGTGCCTCCCCAGAAATGACATCAAATTGATGCGCGAGAATTTGTCGCGGATTCTCGGTCAATAGTTTATTTACCTAAGCATGCAATATAGTGCACACCCATAGTCAGTCTAGAGGAGGTAGCTCACACAACATCAAATTTCTATTGTCACTTTATATTTTAACTAATATAAAACTAAATAAAGATTATGAGTTTGAAAGATGCATGAAATATTAATATATATCTATATATATATAAATGCAATGCAGACAAAAGGAATGATGTTAGGCAGAAAAAAAATCCTCACAGGAGATTACCCGGAACAAGCCTTCACGTCTCTTTATTAGTTCCAAATCAACTTAATGAACATGTTCCATCGTATGCTTGAACATCTGCTTCTGCCCATGTTGTGAATATACAATGTACTTTATTAGTTCCAAATCAACTTAATGAACATGTTCCATCGTATGCATGAACATCTGTTTCTGCCCATGTTGTGAATATATGGTGTACTCAACGATTGTCGAAAGACCGCACATCCACCTTCTGGATCGAGGGAGAATATTGTAGAAGAGAAAGTTAAGTCTCGGGTGGAAAGTGGAGACATAAAAGCGCCTTGCCCACTCAGATTCCCCTCGGCCCAATTCTAAGAAAATAAGAAACATTAAGAATGAATTTGCAATGACTTAGGTTCAACACTGGAATCCTCCCCCAGGAACTTCCTCGGGTTAGTTACCCATGAATGTATTAGAGTTCACAGTGGAGTAGAATGGAGCGGAAACACAAAATATAAAAATAAGACAATGAGAGGCAGAATAAGACTAATATATATTAAAAATGTATAATGCTATTACAATAGAAAAGAAACTACAAAACTACAAAAAATGGCCAAAAAAAGTTACCAACCCTTGAGAAAAGTGAGGAGATACATTTTTATAGGCAAAAGGGGTGAAAAATTTCTCCATAATTCTCCTCCGAAAGTTTACGTGCGATAGCCCCATTTAATGATCGAATTTGGGAAAAGTTCCTTTTTGAAAGTTTGTTCCATCATGTCTCCTATGTCGGCCCACGGAATTTCAACTTCATTGGCCACGCGTGGAGAGAATTATAGCCAATTTACTTCAGAAATTTATTCTGCCTAGACACACTTTTCGTATTCCCAAAATCCGATTTCCCATGTATTTATGGCCTTGAAAGATAGAGAATTAGGCGTTGCGACCTTTATGAAAAATGTTAATTCATATCTTCTAAAGCTCCATGTCAAATTTCATCTCATTTGGATTGGCCATTTATGAGATATGGGCCCATCTTCAAAAGTATCGAGATCCGTACATAGATTTTGAGACCTGACTTGTGAGCTGGTTTTAGGTTTTCAAATGATGGATTGAGCTTTGGGTCTAGAAGAATGAAATGAAGTTCAACGAACATAGAAACCTACAAACGAGGAATTTTTCAATTTGGATTAGTGTATAAAAAGTTATGTTTGAAATGCAGTTAAAATCCAAAATTAAGCTATTTTTGCAATTAAGTTCAAAATGGTACTGAAACTTTAAAAATGCGACAATTGTTCTTAAAAGAACACTTTGGTGGGATTAAAATCATTGAAATTAAAAGTAAAATAATTGAAAATATTTGCTCTGTCAGTCATCGATATGAGACAACAAATACTTAATTCTTAACAACGATGTTATTCAATCCTCTATAATCAATGCAAAGGCTCATGGAACCATCTTTCTTTTTAACAAATAAAATAAGAGCACCCCATGCTGAAGTGTTAGAACGAATGAAACCTTTATCAAGCAATTCTTATAATTGCTTTTTCAGTTTCAGAAGTTCTACTTAGCCATTCGATACAAAGGTTTTGATATTGGCTTAACATCAGATATTAAGTTAATAGTAAATTCAACTTCCTAATCAGATATAATACCGAACAACTCATCAGGGAAAATATCGAGATATTCTTTTACTATATGCAAATCATTAATCTGAACAATTCCTTTATTTTCAACAATATGAGTAAGATAACTTTCATTTCTTTCTTTTAGCGGTTTCTCAGCTTCTTGATATGTTATCAAATGTATGAATTGATTCTTATATACAAACGGAAACTCATTTCGGAAAATAACTTCTTTGGCTCTGCAATCTATCTTAGCATGATAAACCGAATGTCAATCCATACCTAGAATAACATCAAATTCTAAAATGGAAAAGACAATAAGGTTTGCAGGGAAAACCCTTCCCCACAAATGATAGCAGGAAGCCAAGTGTTTTTACCAAAAGTCCTGACTTCATTTCTTGAGGTGAAATTTTCATTTTGCCTGCAAATTTCTCCGAAATGAAACAATGTGTATACCCCGAATCAAACAAGATATGAGCATAATCTAAATAAACAAGTAATGTACCTGTTACAACTTCATTCGATGACCCAACATCTGCTGAAGTAGTTGCAACTTCTGTTTATAGTTTCGCTGCTTCTCGTTATTCGTGCTATTCTTCAGACATATATCCACATAATGACCCATCTCATTATATTTAAAACACCTTACTGTCTGCTTATCAAAATTGGTCTTACCACTGCTAAGATCTTTTTCTTTGCAATCACGAGCCATATGTCCAAACTTACCACATCGGAAGCACTTTCCAGATTTCATAATACGTTCTCCATGGTGTTTTTTACCACAATTATCACAAACTGAAAACTTGATTTTCTCACCTTTAGATTTATTTGATGGATTCTTCCCATTCGACTGTTGCCTGGATCTCTTTTCTGCTTGGTGTCGTACGACACATGATTATCAACAACCTCCATTTCCACTTTCTCAGCATAGTGAACAAGTTTTTCATAACTTTTAAATTCGTGAGAGTAATGCTCTTCTGTATCTTGACTTTAATCTAGAGTAAAACCGATTAATTTTACTATCAACATCCCAGATACAATTTGATGCGTACCTTGCCAATCGGGTGAAGTTTGTTTCATACGCACTGAATCTTTCTCCTTTTGCCCATCCTAAGCCGAACAACCTTAGAAAAATACTTCTCAAGGAAAAGATTCTTAAACGTATCTCATTTCATGACGTCAATTTCTTTTCTTTTTCTAGTATTCTTAACCATTGACCACCATTAATTGACTTTACATTCAAAATGATAAATAAAATGAGTTACCTTTTGGTGCTCCGAACAACCCATGATTTCAAATATCTTTTCTAGGGTATTCCATTCCCCAGCTGCCACTGGGTCAGAAGATCTACTAAATGCTGGAGGGTGCTGTGTCATAAAATGCTTAACTATCGACATGTTCCTCTATGGTATATCCAGTTGCTCTCTAGCATGGATGCCATCACCATTTATAGTCTAGTGTCAACTGAGCCATCACAACAACAAACTACTCTGTTCTAATTTCAACCATTCCGGGTTGTTGATTTGGAAGGATATTGTTCTCTCGATGCTTTCCCATTTCAGCTTTCCTGTTTCCTCTATGGAAAACCATTATGAACGGACGTAGTTTAGATGAAGCAACATGGTAATATTCAAATGTTATATCATGATAACCATAAATTAGAAAACCATAAATTAGAATCGTTTAAGGGTATTTTCTTCCATTATCCCAACCTCTAAAATTATCTAAACCTTTGCTTTAATACCAACTATAAGGACCAAACTTTAAACAATTCGTAAATTGTATCTTTAGACAAGAATTCATTTTCTTTTCATAACCCTTACATAAATAAATATTACATCTTAAAGTGGACACTTCCACTCAGTATCCTTTTTTTCCACAATTCAAAACTTTTAAGACATAACTAGTTTTCTTTTCATTACATATCTTCACAATTTTCATCTTGAGTTCATCTTTGTCCCTACTTATCTTTAAAACCCTATGAAAAACATTTTGAAAATGTGGGATGATCTTGAGCTCATCCTTGTCCCTATTCATTCTTAAAACCTCGTGAAAAACAATTGAAAATGTGGGATGAACACAAAATGCCCAGTAAGAGACATAAAAGAAAGAAATAAATCAGTTAGTCCATGAATGCTCATAAAAATTTGTTTTTTCAAAATAAACATTGAGTTTAAAATAAACATTTTCTTATTCAAGAAATCTACTTCTTTGCCCAAAGCTTTTTATAAAAAAATTCACAAGAAATCTGGCAAAATAAAATTTATAATGATTTCTTTGCAATCATGAAAAACTCATGAAAACATTTTTTAAAAGTTATACATTTCACCCTTAAGAAGTGCATAAACTTCCCTTTAAACTTAAGCTCATTAGGTTACCTTGTGAGATCATAAGATTTCCTTAAAAACCCATAACAAGCATGGATTAATCATGTAGGTAACTTGAGACATCATTTTCATATCACTCTCACACTCACTCTTACAAATGGAATAACCTACCTGTTAAATTCCAATAACCTCTTAGGAGAAACATATAACCGGCTAACTCCGTCCCTTTATTCAATGCATTGGAGAGCTATATTGAGCTCACCTGTCATCATGAGCTATATCAGGCTCACTCGTCGTCATGATCTATATCTGGCTTACCCGTCATCATAAACAATCAAAAATCATAACATAATCATAACACATGAAAACTTGCATTTCCATCATCATACTTAAAAAAACATTCCTTACACCCATAAGAAAAACATTTCTGGATATCGAAATATCCATTCCATTTAAAAGCTTTTTTGAAATACCCAGAACAAAGGAAATGAGAGTTCTTCTTTAAAGAAAACATGAAAGCTTGTAAAGGAAGAATCGTTGATGCTATATATATTAAAATAGATCATTCATTTTTTCTTTTTTGTCAAAACGTTCTGTATAAAATACGTAAAAATATTCATTTGGAAAAATTTTGAATGAAAGTCAAGTGACATAAAATGTCCTTTATAATTCATTTATGTACATTTAAATACATCCATAAAATAATCTTAAGAATATGGAAATGAAAGAAAAAATTTCAGAAAATAAATCTTTAAAACATTTAGAACGAGTTTTTTAAGGTAAAGTGTCCCTTATCTCAAATATGACTCGTCACGTACGTTCTTTATCTCTTCTTCAGACAATCTCTTTAGGTTTATACATAAAGTCTTCCTAGTTTAGTTTTCTGATCAAACCAAGGTCTTTAGGACATTCAGAGGGATGTTAGGAAGAGTTTTGGGGTGGGCTTGACCGAATCAAAAGACTCTTGAAATACGGAGAGGAGAGGAGAGGAGAGAGATTGTTATTTTATAAGTGAGGCATATGTCACATTTGGAATTTTTAAAAAGATTAAAATATATTAATGTCTTAAACCAAATGACTCCAAAATGGATCATTTCTGAAGATGAGATAGGGTCGAAATATGGCCGGTCAATAGGATTTATGCAACTTTTTAAGTCATTTTAATCCTTATCTCTTTAGTTTAACCTTCGGTAAACCCTTTTTAATTTTAACATTGGTAACAAATTTTTACCGTTTTTGTCTTCAAATTACCTGGATTGTTACACTTTAGAATTCAAAGAAAAAACAAAGAAATAAAATATGTCCAGCCATTAACTAAAAAAATAATGGTTATACCACTTATAATTTATTATAAGCAATTTGAAGAAAATAAGCCGTGTTAGTTTTATTTTTGAAGAAACTCTTATGCTTAATTTTTTAAATAAAATCACTTAAATAAGTGATAATAATTAACCAAATAAATATAATTTAGATACAAAATTAATATTTACGTAAATCAACATCTTTGAAAAGCATTGTGATAAAATTGTCACGTGGCTCTATTTTCTCAATTAATTCTATTTCTCTTCAATATCACTTAATGGGGTTGATCTGGTGTTGTCAAAAGCGCGCTGCGCAATAGAGAGCAAAGGTCACATGGGGATGCGGCGCGAGTCGCGGCGAGAGGCGTGCGCCTCTCGAAACTAAGACGCATCTCATGACTTAAATATGCACGATTTTCAACAATATTTTAAATTAAAAAAAACTTAAATTCAATAAAAAATATTACAAATTAAAATATTTACTAATAGTTTCTAACTAAACCATTATCAAATAATCAATCATTGAGAGCCTTAACATCAAAATCATCACCAATGAATGTTTCATCATCACTACTCCACCCTTCATTTGACTCTTATGCCTCTCAATCTTCCTCTTCAATATCATTCTATTCAACTAACTCGTGCATGTTTTGTACTGCGAAATTTGGAAGAGTGGAAGTTTTTAAGTTTGATTTCGATATAAAAGTATATTTAGGCTCTTCAACCCCAACGACAGCATCATACGCACCCGATGTTAAACCTTTAGCACCCTCATCATTAAATACAAAGTCATTATTAACATCCTCATCCTCATCCTCTTCGACCCTCCCAATAAACCATTCATTGGTATCATCAATTTCTGAGTGTAATGGGATCAATGGTGTTATGGATTTGAAACCGATGCTTCAATGCACGCTTATATTTGATGTAGACCAAATCATTTAGTTTTTGTTGAGACGGTCTATTCCTCTTTTTGCTATGAAGGTGCAATATGATTCAATTGTAAATGTTATAAAGTTTATAATAATAAATAAAATGCATTTAGAAATGAAACTCACATGCTCGAACATGTTCCAGTTTCTCTCACATCCCGATGTGCTACATGTGAGATTAAGAGTCTTCAAAGCAAATTTTTGCAAATTTGGGTTGAAGATCCAAACATAGACCACCATTCATCACTAGCCTTATTGTTCCGAAGTCTAATTGCCAATGAATTTGCAAATAGATCCTCAGCCTCCTTGTACAAAGTAATTTCATCCATGATTTTTTCTTGAATCTCAAGGCTGGAACCAGCTTTTGAATGGATTTAATTAATCCATCTTGTACTTCAAAATCCAATTGGATATTGAGTTTGAATAACAAAATTTGGGATTCAAGAAATACCCCGCAACATACAAAGGTTGATGAAGTTGAATCTCCCACCTACGATCAATAATAGTAAAAATTTCTTTGTACTTCTCTTAATCGAAAACTTTGTACTACTCTTAATCAAAAAAGCCCTCATGATTGCCTCTAGCCCTATCCATGCCTTCATAAATGTGTCCCATTGGCGCCCTTTTCTTTCCATCAACCAATCTAAGCACTTTTACAATTGGATTGGTCACTTTAAGACAACACAAAATAGAAGTCCAAAACGATGACATCAATATGATTTTGGAAACTTGTTTCCTTTGCACCTCTTTGACCCACTTGCTTCTTGCCCATCCATCCGATGTGAACATTTTCCTCAAATTCTCCTTCTGCTTATGAATACTTGCCGTTTTTTCCTGTGAATTCTCCTATCATATTCAACACCCCGGACGAGTAATATATGACAAGATCTTAAAAGAAGCTGCTCATTTCAATGTTTGCATGCTAATGTTAAGTTTTCCAACATCCTCCAATATCAAATCCAAACAATGGGCTGCACATGAAGTCTAATAAAGATTTGGATAATTAACCTCAAATATTTTCCCTAAAAATAGGATTTGAAAAGAATAAGAAACAAACATAAATAAAAATTTTAATATGCATAATGTATGTATAAACTTAAACACCAATAAGGTGGATAAATATAATACCCGCTACAACATTTGAAGAGGCGCTATCAGTGACAACCTGAACCACGTTTTTTGGGCCAATATGGTGCACCAATTTGCTTAGCAATTCAAATATTGTCTCCATTTTTGCAAAATGATAAAGCATCGATTGAATCAACAAACATAGTCCCTTTGCGACAATTCACCAAGATATTGATCAATGTCCTTTGCCTTTTGTTTGTCCAACCATCAGACATAATTGTGCAACCATTTTTTACCCAATCTTGTTCATGTTCTTCCATTATTGTCTTTGTATGCCCCATTTTCTTATTTAACAGGCGAACTTTCACCTCGTGATGGCTTGGTGACTTCATTCTTGGATCAAATTGCCCAATTGCTTCAATCATGGAATGAAATATCATATTTCACAGTATTGAAAGCTATTCTCACATCATACATCCATCTTGCAATTTTTGTACATGCTCTCTCACATTTCTTTTTTGTGCTCTTCAGTTTTGTATGCATCTATGACCGTTTTGTTTTTCTTTCTTACCATGAACAATTTCTTCCAGGTCATACGTGAAATAGGTATCCATTGGTCCAATATTACGGGGTGACTTAACTAATGGCTTTGGAAGTATGTTTCGCTGATTCTTATCTTCATTTTTTTTCATATTTTGTCTTATCTCCTCCTCACGTGATCCAAACATTTTTTTACAAGCGGTAGAGTTTTTTATCCTCCAACCAAGTGTTGTTTCATACGACTAATACCTTCTCTTTTTGTTTCTAAACAAAAACTGCATGTTATTGAATCTCTGTCACTAGAATTCCCTTGATAAGCATACTTCTAAGTCGGGTCTTTCCTTGCACTACTTGGAGGCGCACTAGTTGGTGTTTCAGAATGATTATCACTCATAATTTCACTGCTAGGTGGGTGTTGTAGTTGATGTTGATGGAAATAGAGAGGAAAATGGAGGAAAACAAATGAAAATGAGACAAGAATAGAAGAAAACTAAAACAAATGTTGAATAATAAGAGAAAGGAATAGAAATAACCTTTGGCTGTAGAGGAATCAATGAGAGAAGATGAAAGTCAGGGAGGAAGAGAGCTAGTGTTACGCGTCGCCAGATGCTGCTGCCGCCCAGTGCGTTTTTTGTTACTCCAATGTGCTATGTATTTTTGGGGCTATGTTGTCTATTTTTTGAGTCAAGTTATTCTTTTTTTATTAATTCATTTAATGTTATATTTAATGGTGATGACAACCCACTCCCCTATGGCCGCCCCTTTTTGAGAAAGTAGCCCCCTATTTCCACCCCCTACCGCCCCGATTTCCTTCCCTATCGCCGCCACTTTTTAGAAAGGAGCCCCCGATTTTTTTAGGGGTGCACCTTTACGGCGCCTGGCGCCTTAGTACCTCCTATGATGGCGTGCGAGGCGTGCGCCTTTGGCACGCCTTGGTGAGGTCGCAACGCCTCACGAATGACGAGGCGCTCCAGGTGCGCCTCGCAGCGCCTCTTGCCAAGGCGTGTCGAGGCGCGCGCCTTTGACAACACTGAGTTGACCAAAGCCAATCAAGTGTGCAAATAAGAATATGCACTACCACTAAATGAGCTTCTACAATCATTTATTGTACGCCCCTCTTTTACTAAAATTAGCTTTAGACGCCACACATGCATGATCTATGCAACCCTATCCATTCATCCAACAATCAGATGCTGAATTTGTTGCTTATTTTTCTCTATTTTCCATCAATCAGAGGTCCACTTCTGATTGATTCTCACTACTATCATTTCCATTCATAACCTAACCCAACTTGATTGCAAATGAATCCTTTTCATTCTCTTTGTTGGAAGCTTTCTTGGCTTTGGACTAAGCACTATTTGAACTTTTATTCATGCTATAAAGACTTTCAACATTCCTACATTTTGATATGTGGGTCTTTCTCCCTTGTAAAATATCTAGCCATGCCTTCATTGTAGGTTTTTTTAGAACTTTCACAAACTTCAACTTGTATCTAGGATCAAGCACCACTGTCACAATGATCATCATGTATTTTTTTTAAAATCACTCTAATTTTTGTCATGCTTCATTTTCATTTTCATAGTCATGGAACTAAGTAAACGATCATCACTTTCACAAGTAATGTTTTTCACTAACAAGAAAAACTCATGAAAATTTTTAGATGATATTACAAACAACGTGCCAACGGTTTTTTTTAGTGACGTTATAAAATATTTTCTATAACTTCACAAAACCTGTGCATTATCTCAACCTTCAATTGTGGGGAAAACTACCTTATTGTTTTTTTCTCTTTTAACCTCTTGAATACCTTTCAAAATTTTATGGCAATTTCAAGCATGATATAGATCGAGGTTTGTTTAGTTGGACAGTCTAATTCCACAATTTCATTTTCTTGAATTCTTGTTTTGTTTTGCACGAGATTTAAATTTTTGGAATCGGGCAGGTGAAACGTGAATAGATCAAACTGCATTTTTAATTCTTTTTAGAGACCCTTGAATGTCTTTTAACCCATTATTGACAACTAAATTCTCGACACATGCACAAAATCTAACATGCACGTATTCTTCTTTCATTATGCATCCATTCTAATAAATTATTCTATATCTCACATATGCCCGCTACGCACGAACTGCCCTCCCGTTCCAACAACTTCCGGTGCCGTCTCCCTCCCGATCCAGAAACTGCTGCGACGTCCCACGCCGCCGCCTCCTCCTACGGCAGGACCCGCTCCCGCGACAACATCTCCCTGCGCGCACCAACCCCTGCAGTGCTCTCCTCCGGCCGTCCCGGCGACGACGAACCACCCTCAGCCTCCCTGTCCTGGTGTGATCAACCCCGCCGCGTCTCCCGACTCGTCTCCAACGGGCCTCACACCCTTTTGATCTGGTTCATTCAGACGTGTGGGATTCCTGTACCATCCCGAGTCATTTGGGGTATAAGTATTATATATCTTTCATTGATGATTTTTCGCGAATGACTTGGCTATACCTCCTTCGAGAACGCTCTGAAGTGTTTTCCACCTTCCATACATTTTACAATGAAATTCATAACCAATTTTCAATCTCTGTTAAATGTCTCCGCTCCGACAATGAGCGTGAATATCTCTCCACTCCCTTTTGGCAGTTCCTCCAAACGAAAGGTATCATTCATCATACCTCCTGTCCTAATACACCCCAGCAAAATGGGGTGGCCGAGCGGTAACACAGACATATTCTGGAGACTGCTCGTGCCCTCCTCTTTCACCGCCAGGTGCCTCTTTTTTTTTTTTGGGGCGATGCCATCCTCACTGCTACCTATCTTATAAACCGCCTTTCTTCTTCTATCCTTCAGGGTGAGACTTCTTTTCGGGCTTTGTTCTCCTCTCTCCCTCCTCACTCTCTTCCACTTCGGATGTTCGGATTCAGATGCCTCTGTTATGTTCGTGACACTCGTCCTAGTCTCTCCAAACTCTCTCCCAAATCCCTTCGGTGCATCTTCCTTGGCTATTCCCGCACTCAGCGCGGATATCGTTGCTTTTCACCGGACCTACGGAGGTACGTCATCTCTGCTAACGTTTCATTTGTTGAGAGCTCTCCGTTCTCCCTTCCCTCTCCTCATCCTGATTCTGCCATTGATGATTGTCTTCCTATTATCATCCACCCTCCTCCGGTGCCCCCCTGCTGCTGACACCCATTTTGGTAGGGTCTACTACTCACGTCGTCCATCAACTGTATCCCCCGCCCTGGCCAATGACACTGTTGTCCCCGCTTCGTCCGATGCTCCTGCCCCGACACCATACGACTTGCCCATTGCCCTCCGGAAAGGTACTCGCTCTTGTCAGAGTACTCCTCTATTTGTATCTTCATACAGGAGTCTGTCAGCTCTGGAGATAGTATCTATTCCTCACACAGTTGGTGATGCCAAATCTTACCCGGGATGGCAAGCAGCAATGCGGGTTGAGTTGCAGGCTCTGGAAGAAAACCACACTTGTGATCTTGTCCCTTTTTCAGCAGGCAAACAGAGAGTTGGCAGCAAATGGATTTACACCGTCAGGCTGAATCCCGATGACACTCTTCATCGACTTAAAGCCCGCCTTGTGGCAAAGGGATTCACACAGACTTACGGTGTTGACTATTTTGACACCTTCTCTCCGGTTGCCAAAATGGCATCCGTTCGGTTATTCATCTCTCTGGCACCTTATCATCATTGACCTCTTCATTAATTGAATGTCAAGAATGCCTTCCTCCATGGATTTCTTAAAGAAGAAGTTTATCTGCAACAGCCCTCTGGATTTTGTGCCTCCGACACCGAGTCTCAAGTCTGTCGACTCCGCCACTCTCTTTACGGCCTCAAGCAGTCTCCTTGTGCTTGGTTCGGCCGCTTCAGCATTGTCGTCACCGACTTTGGGCTCTCTCGCAGCATGAAGGACCACACTGTGTTCTACAGGACGACCTCTGCTGGTTCCATCCTGTTGGTCGTTTATGTGGATGATATTATCATCACCGGCAACAACTCTGCTGGTATCACCCGCCTCAAGGGGCACCTTCACCAGCACTTCCACACTAAGGATCTCGGTCCTCTCACATACTTCTTAGGCATTGAGGTATCCTATTCTCCGGACACCATCTCCCTCTGTCAACGGAAATATGCGTTGGATATTCTGCGGGATGCTGGGCTGACACAAGCCACTGCTGTGGACACTCCTCTGGAATCTGGGGAACGGTCTCTTTATGCCTCCTCAGAACCATATTCACACCCAGAGCGGTACCGTCGACTGGTGGGCAAACTCAATTATCTCACCATGACTCACCCCGACATTGCCTGCGTTGTTGGCAAAGTGAGCCAATTTATGGAGCATCCGACCACCTCTCATTGAGATGTTGTCCTCCGCATCGCCAAATACGTCAAGCGAGACCCTGCCCGTGGTCTTCGCTACTCCCAGTATACTCATCTGCAGATTGAGGCCTTTTGTGATGCTGATTATGCCGGTTGCCTTGCTACTCGGAGATCTACTTCTGGGTTTGCCGTCTTCTTGGCAGACAACCTCATCTCCTGGCGCAGCAAGAAACAGACGGTCGTCTATCGCTCCAGTGCGGAATCTGAATACCGTGCCATAGCCACCGTCACAACGGAGATCATTTGGCTTCGACATCTCCTCCAGGAGTTTGGCTTTCCTCCACAGAAATTTGCTCACATCTGGTGTGACAATCAGACAACCACCAAGATTGCTTCGAATCCCGTCTTCCATGAACGCACAAAACATATTGAGGTGGACTGCTACTTTCTTCGCTACTACCTGGAGCATGATCAAGTCCGCTTTAGCCACATCCCAACGGCAGATCAGCTTGCCGACATCTTCACCAAAGGTCTCCCAGGGGCTCGCCTAGCCTCGTTCAGTTCCAAGCTGGGCATCCACAGCATCTGCGTCCCAGCTTGAGGGGGAGTGTGTCTGGTCTTGTATGATTTCATCTTTCTTTTTTGTGGGACTCGTTGTCCAAGCCGGGCATGTCCAGCTTGAGGGGGAGTGTTAAACCCTATTTTTATTATTCTGGGTATTTCTGAGTCCCACATCGGAATACTCCTGTATATATTTTGTATCATCAATCTATAAAAGTAGGCCTCCGCCTCACCTTGAGGCAATGGGGATTTCCTATTATACACTTTAAAAATGTCATTTGGTAAAACATCGTCAACTATAATAGTAAAAATCCTATCAATCCCCCTTCACAGCAAACATTTTTCTCTCATTTCTTCTATAGCCTCAATTTTATGATCAACTATTTGGCAAAATTTTAAAATTCTTTAATGCAATTTCCGTTCATCATCAATGAAATTTCCAGTAAGACGTACTCATGTTTTGTTCAAATACCCGACTGTTTGTGATCTGACACTTTGATGATCCCTAGAAAATGTATTCACTTTCTTTTTTTAGATAAATAAATATTTTAACAATTTTTTATTCTTGTAATACATTATGGGAGAGGAAATAGTGTTGGTACAATACTCATAAAATATGGGTATCCCTCTCTCCCAACAAATTTAGAAGGCACTCATCAGCAATTTTCATTCTTGCAAGTGGTTACCTACAAGATTTAAAGCCATGATTTATCCCCTTCATCCCTTCATGCAAGTACAACAACCCTCTCCATCCTCTGTTCTTTTTTGTTGAAAAAGAAGGCAGTCTTTTTTAAATCTCTACTTCCAATAATAAATTTTTCACATATTGATTCTAAGTGTATTTCTGTTACGGTTCTTTCTTTTCAGCGAGTTTACTTGCAAGGGAAGAAAAAGGATACGAATATAAAAGTTGGAGTTAGTATAGTATGTTTGTGTTAGAAGTGTTTATGTTTTATTAATTGTTATTTCCTACTGTTGTCCTGGCAATGGGTAGTTATTTTTTTGTTGCAACTGCTGTTTGTAATTGCTCTTTGTAACTGCTGTGTGTAACTGCTGTGTGTGTATATATATGCGGAGATAAATAGAAAAGGACAGGCTGTTTCTGTCCAGAATTACTCCGGTTATTTGATAATCAAGAGTTCGTTGGGTTCTCTCTTAATTGAGCCCGAATTTAATTGCGAACATAGGTAGAAGTAGAAGAAATACCTGATCTTATACCAAGTTGGTATCAGAGCCGGTGTGCATGGAAGAAATCAAGCAACTTCAACATCAGTTTGAAGCCTTCATGGCTATGTACAAGGATGATCGAGCACAGATGGAAACCATGTTCCAGAAATCGGCAGATCTGTCGAAGGAGGTGACACTCCAAAAGGGAAAGAGCGTGGAGCAGGAGGGGACAGACAACGTGGGTGGATCTGATAAAAGCTCCAGCATGTCTGGAAGCTGAGAGAAAGGGTGATGTTCCCTCAAATGGTGCGATTGAACACTTGGAATTCGTTTGATAATCATGAGGCTCCTGCTGCTGGCTCTTGAAGGATCTGCTGCTGGGTTCCTCCCCCTGTGGAGGTCCTAAAAATTAACTGGGGCACTGGGTTGCAGAATGATTTGTTCGGGATTCCTCTGGATCCATTGTTGCTGCTGGTCATCGGTCTTTCTCTGCCAAGTGGTGTCCCGCAGTTGCTGAAGCTCAGGCGATTCTGTTTGGGCTTAGTTTCGCCTTGGAGAGTGGGTGGAGCTCTGTCATTGTGGAGTCTGACTGCCAGATCATGATCAACTCCTTATGCTCGCCGGATATCGGTTTGCAATCTTTTGGCTCGTTGGTTGGGAAGATTATGTTGGATTGGTGTTGCCCGATCCGGTTGGGCCGAATGCTTGTGGCCCGCAACTGTACACACAGACGATGTTTTCATTTTCTATAGAAAAAAAAAATTTATTTATTGATTTGTCTTTTTAGAATCATAATAATTTAATAAAAATAATATTTATTCATTAAATACCTTTTTTTAAGCCTCCATGTATTTCCATAATTAGAAATAAAACATGTCGTTCATGGACGTGGTTGTCCGTACGTAACGTAAACGATGTTTTCATTTTTCTATGGAAGGGGAGGTGTAGATAATGGTTATTACATAAATATATTTTTTATTATAATAATAATAATGAACTAATTATATTATAATGGTTAAAATACATTTAAAAGTATTTATAAGAATAAGAAATGGAATAATGATTATATAAGAGAAAATACTTACGTAAAAGAATTTGATTTCTTCTTTGAAACCTTCAGGTTTTAGAAGTGATTTGGGAAATATATAGATAATATAATGTCAATAAAATGGTAGAGGATTATTTGGGAAGATAATTAGGCATATTATAGTGGGTAATAATAAATTTTTGGTGTGTCTTTGAAGGGGTAGTGGGGGATCATTTTTTAAGTCAAGGGAATAACATTTTTTTAAATATTTATATATTCATATTAAAGGCATGCCATTTTCAATGGAAATTGGATAATAAGGTGGAAAATAATGGAAATATGGTATTTATTGGTGGATTAACCTATTATCCACAAAAATAAAGGATAAATTTTGTAGATATTTATACATTTTCTCCTTAATTCAAATTTTTACCATAATTTACTTTTACCATGAAAACTATTTTTTGCCCTCATTAAAAAAATTTTATGACCAAAAATAAAACAAAAATTATTTGTTAAGTTAGATATTATAAGTGTAAATATGAAAATATTTTTATTCTATTAAATTTTAGAAAGTGATAAAAATTTATTTGATAATAATAATTTTATAATGTATAAAAATAGTTTTTTTTTGGAAAAATATTATTTAGGTTCCAAAATGTCAATTATAATTTTCTAAATTAAATTTAATAATTTAAATATATAATTTCACTTATTAAATAATATTTTATTAGGTAATTTATTTTTTAAATTTTTATTCCATTGGTATATCCTAATGATATAATAAAAGTATTGGTAATTTATTTTTATTCCATTGGTATATCCCAATTTTTCGGCACTGTAGCAATGCTGACCACTGTAGCGGAGCTGACCGATCGACACCGACAGGCTCTGTAGCGGTCCGGACTTTGGGGTCAACAGTACTGTAGCGCTTTTGACTTCCAGCCGGCAAACACTGTAGCACTTTTGACAAAGTGAGCCGCCGATCACTGTTGCAACGCGGACTACTATTCAGAACAGTAGACCGTCTTCTTCATATGTAGCCCATTTTCGGGCTAGGGTTTCTGATTGAAATCCTCTGTAATTTGCTGCTCCTGATTAGTGAAATTCTACCTCTCCCGTGGACGTAGGGATTTTTCCCGAACCACGTAAATCGCCGTGTTCATTGTTGTTTTTCCTTTCTTTCGTTTTCTCATTTTCTGTCGTTGTGTCTCCCGACGATTCCGCAACAGATTAGATGCCTCATCCTCTTTCGATGCCTGCTCCTTTTCTTTCATTTTGTGGGAAGGTAATTGTGTTGCCCGCCATTTGGCATCCCGGGCTATCTCTGGGGGTTTGCAGTTTTGGACTTCGGTCTTTCTGAACTGGCTTATTTTCTTTGTATTGACGGATGCTCATTCTATTTAAGTCACTCCTTTAAAAAAAAAGATGCAATGGAATGGAAGACCCGATTGGATAGGTAAATAGTTGTGCGCATTTCTTTAAACACCATAAAACACTCGAGAGTGAGAAATTGGAGATTGTTGCATATCATCTTGAGGGTGATGCCCAAATTTGGTTTGTGAAACTGGAACGAGATAGGCCAGGTTTAGGTTGGAAGGGATTTAAAGATCTTTGTCATGCCCGATTGGGTCCACCACTACGAGACAATCCCCTTGGGGAGTTGGCCAAATTAAGTAAAAAAGGAACGGTAGAGGAGTATCTAAATTTTTTTATGCAAATTTCTGCACAAACCATATCCCTTACTCCGGATCAAGAAGTTGCCTTGTTTTTGAGTGGACTGAAGGAGTATATTGCTTTAAATGTTGGAATCTTGAAACCTAAAGATCTAACATCAACAATTGACTTAGCATGGGTTTTTGAGAGGAAGGCGCTTGCTGTGAAGGAAGAATTTGATTTGGGAAAAGGGAAGCTTAGTGTTGTAATGCCCGTGATGAAACCACCTTTTATCAAACAAATGTTTGAGTAAAGTGGAGATGGAAGATAGGAGGAAAAAGGGACTTTGATTCAACTGCGATGAGCCGTTAGCTGCAAGAGGCTATTTTGGTTGGAGAAGAAGTTGGGGGGGGTAGTACTGGGGAGGAAGTGGATGCTGATGAAACCCAGGAACAAGATATGGGAATATCTCTTCAAGCAATGGGAGGACGCAAACATGATGACTCAAAGATGCCCAGCATTTGCGTTTGAGGTCAAGCGCCTTTTGGAAAGGGGGATTAATGTTATGGTTTTTCATTTTCAGTGAGTTTATTCGCGAAAGAAGAAAAAAGATATGAATATAAAAATTGGAGTTAGTGTAGTATGTGCGTGTTATAAGTGTTTTGTGTTTTATTAATTGTTATTTCCTACTGTTGCCTTGGCAGTGGGTAGTTATTTTTTTTGTTTCAACTGTCTGTGACTGCACTTTGTAACTGCTGTGGGTAGTTATTTTTTTGTTTCAACTGTTAGTGACTACACTTTGTAACTACTGTCTCTGCTGTGTGCAACTGTTGTGTGCAACTGCTGTGTCTTTTTGTAATTGCTGTGTCTTTTAGTAACTGCTGTGTCTGCATATATATGTGGAAATAAATAGAAAAGGACAGGCTGTTTTTGTCCAGAGATTACTCTGGTTATTTGGTAATGAAGAGATTGTTGGGTTCTCTCTTAATTGAGCCTGAATTCAACTGCAAACATAGGTTGAAGTGGCAGAAATACCCGATCCTGTACCAGTTTCCATGTTAGAGGTTCAATTTATACTTTTTATGGCATGCACAATCCATCTCACTCAAATTACACTCAGGCATAGGTTACTCAGGATCACAACCTTCTATTAATGTGAAATGGTTCCTCACCCTGGACTCAGGTTTACTATTAGTATTTGAGTCTTTTTGTTTCCTTTTCTCTCTCTCTTCTCCGCTCTCTTTCTCTTTATCCTTCCTTTCTCCCTTCCCTTTACTTGAAATGTTTGATTGTAGATTTGAAGTAGGTGGAGCATATGCATAAATGGTAACAACATTGGTAATTAAATTTGACATGTTTTTTTAGATTGCTCATCATAAATGACATCAAGTCTACATATCCTTCTCTATGTATAGATACGACAAAAAAATAATCACGTGACCAATGATAATACCATAAAAAAATTAAACCCAAGATAACATTGGGAAAAAATGTCACTCATATTGAAAGTAGATTCCGTGCAATAAAATAATTATGTTACAAAATGTCCTTTATATATTTAGCGATTATAAAATCCGCATGAGCAAAAATAATTTAGATGATATGTTCTATAATTTATTAATCATGCTACTAAGTAAGGAACAAGTGGTCCTTTGCTATCTATTTAGCTTAATCAGATGGTCCTGATCCATGTGCGTTTTATATAACTTAGTCAACTCTTTCCTTTCTTTTCTACTGAAAATATTCATCTCTTTGATTTCTCTTCAGTTCTACCAACCAGTTGCACTAGTTTGACTATATAGTTGTTTTGAATGAAAACCCATACCGTGAATCTCATCTCACCAACACAAAATACAATCGTGTCTACCAGTTGATTGTACTTGGTTTTGGATTACAATAGTGCAACCCAAAATAAGAATAAAGGATGAAGTGGAAAAATTTAGGGAAAACTGAAAGGGTGAGCCTGTGCCAAGCAGAATGTGTGACCATGAATCAGAATGATGCTCACACAGTCTGAAATTCATAAAGATAAGGGTGAGCCTGTGCCAAGCAGAATGTGTGACCATGAATCAGAATGATGCTCACACAGTCTGAAATTCATAGAGATAAGGGTCTGGTTGACAACACATGCTGAAAACTACTTATAGCACTTATCACTTATGATAAGGGCTTTTGTATAAGTGTTTCCAGATTGCTTATTGAGAAAGTGCTTTTTCTTCCACTATCTCAGTGGTTTTCTTCTGCAATTTAAGTGGAAGTGTTTTTCCAGAAACAGAATGATTGAAGTATTTATCGTAAGTGATAAGTGCTTCGGTTTTCAATAAGTGCTGTAAAGCATGCTCTAAACCAATGTTTCACGTGCAGTAAGCCTGATGAGAATTTGAAGAATGATGACTTGCAGCGATGGTTTTGGAACTGAAGATGAAGGCTACATGCTTCTAGAAAAACTGAGAATTTAAAACAACATTTGGCCAAGGCTTTTGAATCTGGTGTGCATTAGAAAGATGGAAGAGAAAGAAGGGAGTTCTGATTGCCTGTCAGTTGGGCTTTGTTATGTGTGAGAATAAATTTTTAACCGAACCTTGACCACATTGATTGTTTTTTTCAAGATTAAAACCAAACCCATAGATTTCAATTCCGATCAATTTCTTTGGGTTTGGTTTGGATCAATTCTGGTTGATGGGTTTAGATATCTTTTGAACACCCTTGTCATTGATGTAGTTGTTTCTCAAAGGACACAATTTGGGACACCTTTTTTCCATATGACCTAAACATTTCCTCAGTGTTCACAATTCAAATTCACTCTCCACTACCAAATCTGTTTTAATTGCTGGCTTGCTTCTGTGTGCTGTTTCATGAGATTTCCACAATGCATTTTTTATTAAGTTTTATACCTCAACTCTCTCCCATTGCGTTTGTGCAGTTAACCCATGCTGTTTCATTCTGTGTTAACTGTGCAATGTCTTTGTGCACAAAAATGCTTTCAGCTAATTTGGGTCAATGCCTCTTTGGTAAAGGGCTAACTAATGTGATTGTCTTTTATGAACTGCCTTAGTTCTTTTATGCTTTTGTTTTTTTTCACTCATTTTGTTATTATGTTGCCCAGTTTGTAGTTTATTAATTATGATATGCACACTTTGTTGGTTTTCATATTCGGGTTGTTACAATCTGAAACCTGGGATTTTTAATTTACTCGTTGTATGCTGTTTTTTTTTTACTTCAATAATGCTTGGTTATGTTTGGATTATTTTTAATAGGGACCGTTTTTTTTTTAATTTATTGCATATATTTGTTTTGTTATTCATGTTTGTTCGCAATTTTGACATTCCTTCATATAGGAAAGAGGGGAGCATGTCCCACCGGAGGACTCCTTCGAAGTTGCTAGGAAAGTAAAGGAAACATATTGCTATACTAGTTCCGATATTGTCAAGGTACAATTGCCAGCTTGAGAAACATAGATTAAGTGAATTTTTTGGCAGACATGGAATTTTATATTATTTCTTCAAATCTATGACTAGATATCTCAAGAATCCGTGTTATCCTTTTTTAGCATTTGCAATGGTATGAAATTGTCATGATTTGTGGCAGGAGTTCAACAAGCATGATAAAGAGCCTAATAAGTACATTAAACAGTGGAGGGGTATCAAGCCTAAAACAGGGGCACCTTACTCTTGTGATATCGGCTATGAACGATTTCTTGGTCCCGAGGTTTGTTCTGAGCTTTTATAAGGGTTCTTGTTTATCTTAAATTGCTTAATGATAAGCGCATGCACTTGAATTGATAAGCACTTTCCAACAAACTCCACTCAACAAGCGTTGGATAAATTGTTGTGGTTGGTATTCATCCATGTGTTTATTCTATTGAGTCGTGAGTATGTATAGAACATACATGGTTGAGGCATCAAAATTAACACCCAAGGGTTTATTTAGGGGCAATCCTTAGAAACTAGATGACACCAATCTCTCGTAACCATACTCGCTTGGGTTAGTTTGAGTTTAATGATTTATTAGTATGAAGTTTGGACAATCTCCTTGTTAAAGGGTGTGTTTGGTCCCATGTTGGACTTAAGCACTGTATTATCATTATTATTCTCTATAAACACCAAGTTCTCCCTTAGGAGGTTATCTTCGGTATTTGGTTACCACAGGCTCCCAAACCCTAACCCTTCCTCCACTCTTCCCTCTTTAGAGAAACCATATCCATTTCCCCTCGAAGGGGCCGGCGACTCCCTCGCCAAACGATCCTATTCTTCTGCTGCTGTCCCTTATCCAGCCGCGGCGACTCCCTGGCCAATTGATCGTCTACCATCTCCCTACGCATGCCCTTCCCTTTTGCATCGCCCTCCTTACGCACGCCTCCCCCCTTCGCATCGTCCTCCCTGCCCACACCCCTCCCCTTCTGCGTTGCCCTCCCTGCTACGTTGACCAGCTGACACGCGCTACTCCACCCTGATTAGGTCAGCGTGACCCGACCCCTTGTTGCTACGTCCCCAAAATGCGCGCCACCCCCGTTGACGACTTCCTGCTGTGCAACTCCACCATGCTTGGTCTTTTAAGGCGCATGACCGACCGTCTGCTCCAAGTCATGACTAACTATACTGCTCCTCTACGACACCTACCTCTCTCCCTCTGCGCGCGCGCCACCCAGCGCCCTCTCGTCCGCTGTTGACCACACCAGCCTCTCTCCACGTTGTGCTGCTGCACGACCACCGCACCTCCTTCTGCCAAATGACTTGGCACCTCTTGTCGCCTTCTCACCTTTGACATGCATGCTTCGTCGTTGGATCTGGGTGTCTAGCCCCCTCTTCCGCCCATTCGATGTCACCCCTTTTGTCATCTCGTCGCACCATTGTGTTTTATTCCTTCATGTCATGTGATCAGTTGTTCCTATCAGACATTTGATTAGTGTCTCGTTGCGTGATGTTCCTGCACGCCTAGATGCTCTTTACTCGACTGTTCCTACCGAGGCACAATTCGACTCGTCCTGCCGGTGTATTCTATTTCCAGCTATTCCTGCTGGTTCCGCATGACGGACGCTGTTTCTCGGTTGACATGTCTTTTTTAACAGTATCATTCATCTACTTCATCTTAAGGGGGAGTTGTGATGACGAATTATCTGTTCTTATGTTTAGTCTTGTTATGTAATCAAGCTTGAGTTGCATTGTTGTCAATATGAAGAAAGTCAATGTGCGCTAAAGGAGAATGGAGTGGCTATCATTGAACATGCAAAGGAGCAAGCGGCTTATGTTGGCAAAGGCAAGTGAAGAGGCTGCCCGTGCAATGTGCGGGTAACAAAGTTGGAAGAGTCGGCTGCCGAATGTTGTGACGATTGTTGAGCTGACCCTCATGTCAAGCGGAAGTATTTTCTACAACATTTACAAAGGTGATGAGAAGCTGGATGCTGTGTACAGCTTGTGAGCTGTTTTTCAAAGAAGAAAAAATTAGCCTAAAATGGACGATTGAAGTGTTGAAGAATGGAGGAACCATCCAAAGGCTATTGAGGTTTAAAGCTGCTGAAATCAGTGAGAAAGTACCTTGGATGAAGTTTTGAGAAGTTTGGAGAATCCCTGAAAACATTGGAAGAGGTTCTGAATTCATCTGGAGAATTCTGGACTTTGGTGATTAATGCTGAAAATTGGCCAAGTCTGGAAATCGGACGACTTTGAACAAATTGTATGACTTCTGAATGATTTCGTATGACTTTGCATATTTTGTAAGAGACTTCAGAGGCAGATCGTATGACCTCAAGTCATTTCGTATGACTTCACGCCATTTTGTAAGACTTCAAAGATTCCGTAAGACTTCCAAAGCCTTAAAAAATGAAGATAGCTGCTTTGTAAGACTTCGAAGTCTTACGAAAGGTGTTCTATCGAAAACTGTAAGACTTCTGAAAGTCATACGAAATGAACTTCTGCCGCAGCGTATGACTTCCTCGGAGCAGCGTATGACTTCAGACTTGGAATTTTTTTAGAAATCTGGAAAATTCCAGAATCAATTATCTGGAGTGGAAGATTAATTGTGATGCTGCCAAAACCATTCAATCATGTTCAACAAATCATGAAGCTACTTCCAAGCCTGAGAATCTGATCTTCAAGGCGAGGGAGAAGAAGATCAAAGTATGGAAGAACTTCTGCTAAGTTAAACATGCTGAAATGCTTTCATTGCGTTTTCAAGAATAACGCAGATGAAAATCTGTCGATGTGAGTGCTGATCTTCAAGGAATGAAATATCACAAACTTTGTTGTGATTCAAACTGTGGATGAAGAGGTGAAGACTGAGTTGCTATCTGCAGTGTACAGGTTCAAGTGGAATCTGTACAGGTTTTCATAGGAAGCTCTCACACTGCAAAGAAAGACTTCCACGCTGCAAAAAATGTTGTGTTGTATGATCTTCATATGACCGGGAAGATTGAAGTGCGGATTGTGTGAATTATTTTAGAGAAGAAGGCATCTCGAGCCTGCTGCAGAAATCTGGAGATATATTCAGCCGAAAGGAAGAATGAGAAAGCAAGAAGAAGAAAGATATTTTTGTAATAACCTTTGAGTTGAAAAGGGAAGATATTAAGATATGGAAATCGTGGGAAGCTGTCCCACCACACGAAAGAGTTGGTGTGTAGTGCACTACAAATCGTGGGAACCCAAATATGGTTATTATTTAACGATGCTTTTCGACTGGAAACAAGAAAGTCTTCTGAGTATTCCATTTATGGATATTTAAAATGTAAGGAGAAATTAAAGGCAACCATATGAGAAAGTGAGAATATCGAGGAAGAAGAAAGTAGAGAAGATAGAGGTTTGCTGCTGCGGGTGATGAGTGTGCGACTGAGTAAACTGAGAGAACCAGACCTCTCGAGGAAGATGTAGAGTTGCCGAGACTGTGCTGAAGAGTTACAACCTGGTGTTTTGAAGTTCTGTGGAAGCCGACCTGAGTTATGTTGGTCAAGTTCAGTGTTGAAGCAGTGAGAAAGTGGAATAAAAAGAAGTTCTGAGAAAGGCCGACATACATGCAAGTCTACAGAATACTCAGAGGCTGTTGAAGTCCTTAAAGATTGAGTGTGAGAAGCCAGTGAACTGGTTTAGAAGAACTGAGAACTGAGCAGGAAAACAGAGACCAAGTTGCAAGTAGTTTTCTTGAAGATTGTTGGAGTCTGTATCCCACATCGGACTTGTGGTCTGATGTGGAGTTTATCATTCATTATAAAAGAATGCCTCCGCTTCACTTTGAGGTAAGGAGGCAAAGTGGGTTTCCTCATTCTACATGGTATCAGAGGGTTTTCTAACCCGATCCCTCCCTCCCATCTAGGGCTTTCCGACGTAAAGTCCCCCGCGGGGGGCGGCGGCCTCGGTGGCCATAGGTTTGTTTTTTTGCCGCCGCCCCTCCGCCTCGTGTCCCTCCTGCCCTAAGCGGCTCTTCATCCTGGCGGCTCTCCCTCCTGGCGACCCTCTCTCCGAATTCCCGGCTCAACCAGGCCCCATCCCCGGCGCCTCTTGCCCGGTGCGGCTCCCCTGCGCCTTCCCTCCCGGCGCACGCTCCTCCTGCGCACAAGCCCTCCCGGTGCCGGCTCCTTCCCTGTGTTTTTTTTTTTTCGCGGCAGCCCGCGGCTCGCCCTGCCGGCGATCCCTTCCCGGCGGATTTCCCATCCTGGCGGCTCTGTCCGGCGACTCTCCAACGCCGCTCCCCGTCGCGGCTTCCTCCTGTGCGCGCAGCACGGCCCGACGCCAGGCGGCTTCCTCCTCCCGCGCGACTTCCGGCGCGGCTCCCCCCCTTCGCGCGATGGCTTCTCGGCGGCTCCCTCTGTCAAATCCGGACGGATCTGGCCGGATCCACTCCCTGCACGCAACATCTCTCAGATCTGGCCAAATCCGGCCAGATCCGGCGATCTCCGGCCAGATCCAGGCTGATCCTTCCAGATCTGGGCAGTTCCGGACTGTTCCGGCCAGATCCGTCCTCGTGCACCTCCGCTGCAATCCCGCTGCAACGTCGCCTCCCTATTCAGCCGGTCTCCCCACCCTGCCGGCGCCTCCGACAGCCGGCCTCCTCCGGCTTCCAGCGCCGCCCCCCGACCTCCTGCTCCCTCGCCGGCCTCCTCCTGCTCTTCTCTTCCGGCAGCCAGCCGGCTCCTGTTTCTCCCTGCGGCTGCCCAACTTCAGTTTCGGCTCTCCGGCACCTCCTGCGGCATCCCCGCCTCGCCGGCATCTCCCGACGACTCCCGACAGCCGCATCTCTGTCCGCCGGCACGTCCATTCGCTGGCGCAGCAGCTCGACCACCTAGGATTTGGGCCCGTTGGCGCCGCCAGCCCCGCAACAATTCTGCGGAATCCCCGCCTCCCGTCGCCGGCCCCGCAAATGCGGTTTTCCCGGTGCTAGTTTGGATTTCCCGACGTTTCATCGACCGGCCCCACTAGTGCGGCATTCCTGGCGCTCCGTCCATCGGCCCGGTTTGAGTGGTTCATCTATTGCGTCCGCGACATCATCCATCCATCATCCTGCGGAGGAGCTTTGATCGTGAGGGGGAGCAGCAGCCTTTTGCAGCTTTCTTTTTTTATTTCGTCTGTTTTGTAATCAAGCTGGGTCTGTCCAGCTTGAGGGGGAGTGTTAGCGTCTGTTTTGTTGCTTTCTTTTCATTATATGTCCAAGCTAGGTACACCTAGCTTGAGGGGGAGTGTTGGAGTCTGTATCCCACATCGGACTTGTGGTCCGATGTGGAGTTTATCATTCATTATAAAAGAATGCCTCCGCCTCACTTTGAGGTAAGGAGGCAAAGGGGGTTCCTCTCATTTTATCCTTCTACAAAGATCAACAGACATTTGAAGACTCTTTTTGAGCATGCGAATCAACTTTGTGGGCGCAGAGACATCTCTGGACAGGTTGTGATCTAATTCAAGGAAGGCGGAAGTTGCAAGACCAGCCGAGAGACTGAAGACTGAGATCCAGTTTAAAGATTCCTTCACTTGTGTAATATAGTGGAGACTTTGTCCACATGCGTAATATTGTGAACTCATCACCTGTGTAATATGGTGAGGGAGTAGGTTAGGATAACAGCAACTCACTTCCATTGTAATTGATAACAAGTTAATAGTGGAAAATCTGTGGATCGAGATAATAATTGCCCGCAGCAAGGAGTAGACTCAAATTGAGACCGAACATTGTAAAAATACCACATGCCATCATTACTGCCTTGCTTGCATGTGGTGCGTGTGGGTGAGTGAACAAAAGAAGATTCAGTTGAGTCTTAACCGACTGCAGAGGTTCAAAAGACCAAGGGAGATTTAAAGTATAGAAGAAGATTTGGTATTTGGTAAAAAGTTGATCACTCGTGATTCACCCCCCTCTTAGGTGTCTACACCGGTCCACTGAGACTCTCAATTGGTATCAAAACATAGATTCCATCTGATTTGATCTGTCGTTCCATCCCAACTTAAATAGGAGCACAAAATTTTATATCTGATTGGTTTTGAAATTTTCTTGCCCAGTTGTTTTTAGACCATCTCGAACCCATAGGGCTAAAATGGAGTAATTTTACTTCAAAATGAAGTATCTACAATAAAATCTTTTCCAACCCTCTACTTCATTTTCTGTGCTAAACCATATATTATAATTAAAAAATGTGTTTTTTTATTTTTTAAAATTCATATCTAAATTGATATATGGGCAGAAATAAAAAAAAAACAAGAAGTGGTTTGGCGCAACTACAATGCAACTCATATTTGCCGCTGCACTGTAACAGAACTCCATTTTGATGCAGAAATTTGCGCTAAAATAGCGTTTCCCGCCGTTTTACCGTTGGGTTGGAGATGGTCTTATAAGATTTCATGAAGTGCATATTTGAAATGTTTGAAGAAGGGCCTCAGATGGAAAATTTAGATTCCATTATTGTCAGAACAGATTTGGAAGTGTCTGCCAAGGCTTTACAATACAGGAAGAAAAAGGAGGTCAGAAAGCAGAGAAGGAGTTCAAGAATGACAAATGAATCACCACTTGCTGAGGTTGTTCAGAGTGGTAAGCATATTTTTAAATCTGTTGAAGTTACCTCAAGTGAATCTTGCACTAGCTGTGAGGAAGCTTAATTCAACGAGTCACTCAGTGACTTCTATTCCGAAATTAAAGACTACATGAAGAAAGTCCCCATTGAGGTAGTCACATACACATTTGCTTATATCAAAGGACTTCATGATGAAAAGTCACAGCTAGTGAAAGAAGCTGATGCAATGAAGGATGCATTAACTATGAAAGTAAGTTGTTGCAACACTTTCCCAATGCTAGTGAACGTCAAAGAAGAAACTGTCGCCCTTTGCAATGAAAGATTTTCTCAAGCTGGCGAAGAATTGCAAAGAGCTTCATGTGAGAAAAAAGTGTTTGAATATATTGTTAAAAAAGTGATCCATGCTTTCGAAAAATTGCATGAAGTATCCATGAATGTTAAGGATGCTCAACTGGAGTGAAGACTAAGAAAATAAAAGAGTTTGACAACTCTTTATTTGAGAGAAGCCAAATGCACGAGGATCAGATGAAGAAGTTGAACAGAGAACGTGAAGATAGGATGAAAGCTCTTGAAGATCAGAAATACTCTCAATATGAAATGTTTAGAGCTGGAGGTCAAATTGAGAAACATGGAAAGTACCCAAGCAGAATCTTCACAATCTGTTGGAGAAAGAAAAGACGCTGCCACAAGTGGTTCTAAAAAGAGTCTCGCAACAAAGAATACTCTTGTGGCAAAAAGTGCCGAAAATCATCTCAAGGACATCCCACAACCAGCTCCTACAAAGAGGCAATCCACTATCTAGTTAAATTATTTAGTACTGAATCTGTTTTTTCTGGAAGTGCAGGACAAAATTTAAATTTTGCACAAATGTGGAATAAGAAAAACGCCAATAAATTCACCACATCATCAAGGGTGAATTTAGACCTGTCCAAGAAAAGCATTTCCCCAAATCAAGCCCAAAACAGTGGAGAAACTACTCAAAAACAGCAAACATACCATGCTGGGCCCCCCTACTGCGCCCCTTCTGTGCGACGCCCCCCCTATCGGTCCTCCCTGTCCGGCGCGATGCCCCCCCGTGCACCCTGTTCGGCGCAACGCCCCCCTGTGCACCATGTTCGGCGCGATTGCCCCCTTTGCACCCCCGTGCGGCACGACGACCCTCGCCGCACCCCCTCCCATTGCACCTCCCTCCCACAACGTCGACTTTATTCTCGCCTCTTCCAGCTTGCGCGACCCTTGAGCGACGCACCCCTTCTCCTGCGCGACGGATCCAGCAGCGCTGACCCCCTTCTCCTGCGCGACGGATCCAGCAGCGCTGACCCCCTCTGCATCGACTCCCTGCGAGCCGACTTCCTAGCGGCGGCTCCTGCCGAAAAATGGTGAGAGGATCGTCTGACCCGCAGTATGCAACGTCGACGACGACACGACCAGGCAACGCGGCTCCTCGTGGCTTAGCTGCTGCGACCGCCGGAATGCGCCGCAGTAGAATCGGTGCCTCCTCAACCGGCAACAGCGCCTTAAGTGTCAGTGGCGGAGGCGGAGCCGCCAGCAACAATATGCTTCGATTCTACACCGACGACTCCCTTGTGCCGAAGATCAACCCCACCGCCGTCCTCATCGTGAGCGTCTGCTTCATCGGGTTTGTCCTACCCCAATCGCACCTCTCACACGACGACAGTCGTGGGCGACACAACGCGGGCAGAGGAATACCTCCGGTTCGAGCATCGGGCCGGAGGCCTTCCACGACTTGGGGCGTGCGACAGTTGGCGCAGTTATTCACAACCTAAAAAAAAACAATAATAAAAAAAAGAAGAAAAATACAGTGGGTCGGTACATGGGGCTGCTGCCTCCTCAAACTTCCTCGTCAACGCTTGGATCACCGTCGAGCTGTCCGGATCACCGTTGGACTTTTTCATCACTGCTCGGATTACCGTCGGGCCGCCTAGATCAACGTCGGGCTTCCTCGTCACTGCTCGGATCACCGTCGAGCTTCTTTGATGTTTTGTTTTTCTGTTTTTTTTTTTGTATTTGTATTTCAAGTTGAACATGTCCAGCTTGAGGGGGAGTGTCAGAGATGTTTATTTTTCGTTTTCTTATGTATCCAAGGTTGGTTCATCTAACTTGAGGGGGAGTGTTAGAGGTTAAGTTGAGTAAAGTCCCACACCAGACTTGGATGTTTTGTTATCTTTATTATTCATTATAAATAGACTCTAAGACCTCTTTTAGAGAGACATCTTGGGTATTGGGTCACCACTCTTATCATTTAACAATGTGGATAGAATAGAAGGCTTGAAGACAGCGGGAGCAAAATTGAAACAACCTATTGGAAGAAGACAGGTTGCACTAAAAAAGAATAATCTTTAAGGAACAGATTTGAACACCTTGAAAACTTCTGTGATTTTTGGAACAATTTTGGCCAGTGTTATGAAGAGTGTTGGTATGTACCAGCCCAACACATCTCTCATGCTAATTGTTGGACCCGGTTATGTGTATGAGTCCCACATTGGTTTGCTCTATCTTGTATTTATTTTTCTTTATCTATAAATAAAGGGCTCCACCTCTCATTGAGGCAAGGAGTACCGTTTTGCATGGTATCAAGGGTGGTGTAACCTCTTTCCTCCCTGTGCGACGATCCCCTCCCTCCATGCGCGACAAACCCCTCCCTCCTTTCACCCTCTGTGTCGCCCCTCCCTGCGCGTCGGCCTCCCTTGAGCGTCTCCACCTCCCTTTGTCGCGACCACCGCGCCTCGCCGCCCTTCTCCACGCGCAAGCCCTTGCCGCCTCTCGCTCTGACCATGACCTCATCGCTCCTTCCAGGCGCGCCCCGCCGCCCCTGATGGCGTCCACCTTCCTAGGCGCGCCCTGCCGCCCTTGATGACGTCGACCCTCCCAGCGCATGTCCCCTAACAACCGCCCTCTCCTGTCGCGCCGTCTTCTTGCGTGATCCTGTCACGTGACGACTATTCTGATCTGTGGTCCCTGTTGCGCACACTTATGCGCTGACTGCGGCTGTGCACACCTATTTGGCCAGTGCCCCCAAGCAGCACCGCCACCCGCCCCATCCCTCGACGACGCAGCTCCTGACGCGACGCTTGTTCCCACGTGCCCCTGGTCAACGAATCTGGTTCAGCCTCTCCAGGCTTTGGATGTGTCTAACCACCCCCATTCTACCTCCCCTCTACCGTTGTCTCATCGCACTGTTGATGCACTCTGGCTGTTCCTGCCGAACATTCGATTAATGTCTCGCCGCGTGCTGTTCCTGCATGCCTTGATATTTTCAAGACATTTTACCATGAAATTTGCACTCAGTTCTCCAAGCCTATTAAATGTCTCCGCTCGGACAATGATTGAGAATATTTATCTTCTTCCCTTCAACAGTTTCTCAAAGATCACGGTGTCCATCAAACATCCTACACTAATACCCCTTAGCATAATGGTTTGACCGAGCGTAAACATCGTCATATTCTGGAAACTGCCACCTATCTTATCAATCGTCTTCCGTCTTCTATTCTTCAGGGGGAGAGTTCGTTTCGGGTTCTGTTCCCCTCTCTTCATCCCCACCCTCTTCCACTTCGCGCACTGTTGATGCACTCTGGCTGTTCCTGCCGAACATTCGATTAATGTCTCGCCGCGTGCTGTTCCTGCATGCCTTGATATTTTCAAGACATTTTACCATGAAATTTGCACTCAGTTCTCCAAGCCTATTAAATGTCTCCGCTCGGACAATGATTGAGAATATTTATCTTCTTCCCTTCAACAGTTTCTCAAAGATCACGGTGTCCATCAAACATCCTACACTAATACCCCTTAGCATAATGGTTTGACCGAGCGTAAACATCGTCATATTCTGGAAACTGTTGCGGAATCACCGGGAGACAGAACGACAGAAAATGAGAAAACGAAAGAAAGAAAAGCAACAATGAACACGACGATTTACGTGGTTCGGGAAAAATCCCTACGTCCACGGGAGAGGCAGAATTTCACTATGATTCGGGAGCACAGAAATTACAGAGGATTTCCAACATCAAACCCTAGCCCGAAATGGGCTATAAAACAAATGGAGAAGACGATCACTATTCGAAAAAGTGGTCCGCGTCGCTACAGTGAACGGCGGCTGGCTTTGTCAAAAGCGCTACAGTAAAGTTGACCCCGAAGTACGCACCGCTACAGTGTCTGTCGGTGTCGGTCGGCCCCCGGACCCCCGGAGCAGGGGCGCGTTGCCCCCTGCAACCCCCAACGAGCTCACCGCGGAGCTCGACCCGCGAAAGTTGCGGGCCACAAGCATTCGGCCCAACCGGATCGGGCAACACCAATCCAACAGAAACTGCCACCTATCTTATTAATCGTCTTTTGTCTTCTATTCTTCAGGGGGAGAGTTCGTTTCGGGTTCTGTTCCCCTCTCTTCATCCCCACCCTCTTCCACTTCGCGTGTTTGGGTGTCTCTCTAAATTTTTCTCAAAGACCCTCCATTGCATTTTTTTGGGCTACTCTCGTACCCAGTGCGGCTAGCATTGTTTCTCTCCTGACTTGGGACATTATATCATCTCCGCTAATGTTTCTTTCATCGAGATATCTCCATTCTCATCCTCTCTACTCTTTCCCCACCTTGATACCATCATTGATGACTGTCTTCCTCTCACTATCCACCTATCTCTGCCTCTGTTGCCCCGATTTGATGATCGCCGCTTTGGCTCGGTCTACTCTTGTCGTCCATCGAACATGCCCCCTGCCCAGATCGAGGACACCATTTCCCCGACTTCGTTCTTTGCTCCTACTACGGGCAAATGACTTGTCAATCGCATTAAGGAAAGGTACTCGCTTTTTTTAGAATAATCTAATGTATGATGAATTCCAAGCGTTGGATGACAATCACACTTGAGATCCGATCCCCCTTCCGGTAGATAAACAGGTTGTTGGCAACAAATGGATTTATACAGTTCGGCTCAATGCTGATGATACTCTTTATTGCCTTAAAGCCCGCTTGGTGGCCAAAGGCTTTGCTCAGACATATGGTGTTTACTATTTCGACATCTTTTCTCCGATTGCTAAAATGATCTCTGTTCGATTATCTATTTCTTTTGCAGTTGTTTATCATTAGCCTCTTCATCAACTTGATTTCAAGAATGTCTTCCTGCATGGTTTTCTTGATGAGAAAGTTTATCTACAACAACCTCCTGGATTCATTGCTTCAGGGGCCGGTTCTCACGTTTGCCAGCTTCGTCGGTCTCTTTATGAACTCAAGCAGTCTCCTTGTGCTTGGTTTGACCGATTTTGCATCATCATCATTACGTTTGATCTATCACCGAGTATGAAAGATCATATTGTTTTTTATTGACAAATGTCCTCTAGTTGCATCCTGTTGATTGTGTACGTTGATGATATCATTATTACTGGTAGCGACTCTCCTGACAATGACCATCTCAAGGCTTATCTACAACAGCAGTTTTACATCAAAAAGACTTGGGTCCTTTGAAATATTTTCTTGGCGTTGAAGTATCTCGTTCTCCAACCGACATCTTTCTTTCACAGCGGAAATATGCGTTGGTCATCTTACAGAGTACTGGCTTGTCTCAGACAACCGTCGTCGATGCTCTTGATTCCACTGACCCATATTTTCATCCAAACAGGTATCGTCGTCTTGTGGGAAAACTCAATTATCTAACTGTGGCTCGTCCAGATATTGCCCGCGTTGTCAGTAAGGTCAGTCAATTCATGGACCATCTGACGAAATCTCAATGGGACGCTGCACTTCGCATTGTCAAATACATTAAGAAAGACCCTGCTCGCGGTCTTCGATATTCTTTTGAACATTGATGCCTTCTTTGATGCTGACTATGTTGGCCGCTTATCTACCCGAAAGTCTACTTTTGGGTTTGCGGTTTTCCTGACTGGTAACTTAATCTTCCGGCGAAGCAAGAAACAAATTGTCATCTCTAGATCTGGTGCTGAGTCTGAATACCGTGTGATGGTCACGGTCACTACCGGAATTCCTTGGCTTTGTCACATTATTCATGAAATTGGTTTTTCACCCAGACTCCTGCTCATATTTGGTGTGATAATCAGGCGGCCACAAAGATTGCTTCTAATCTAGTATTCCATGAACGCATTAAGCATATTGAAACTGACTGTCACTTCATTCGCCATCACCTTGAGCAAAAACATCACCTTCAGCTACATTCCAATTGCTAATCAGCTTGCTGACATCATCACTAATGGCTTGTCGGGAGTTCGATTGGATTCTCCATGCACCAAGTTGGACATCCACAACATCAACAACCCAGCTTGAGGGTGTGTGTGTTTAGTCTTTGTTTAGTCTTCTTTCTTTGTTTTTTGTTGGGGGACTCTTTTTCCGAGCTATACTTATTCTAACTTGAGGGGGAGTGTTGGACTCAGTTATGTGTATGAGTCCCACATTGGTTTGATGTATCCTGTATTCCTTCTTCTCTATCTATAAATAAAGGGCTCCACCTCTCATTGAGGTAAGAAGTACTGTTCTACACTAATGAAAGGAGAAGGCCACAACAATAGGTCAAGAAACAAAGAAAAGATGAAAGAAGTAAGTCAGCTTTGGGAGATAAATATGTGAAGAAGGTTGTTGAACAAGCTTCTCCCAAGAAGTCATTGAAGAAAGGTGATTGGGGGTGTCAAACCTATTGGGAGAAGATGCTTCCACTGTGGCAAGAGAGACCACATCATGACTGTGAATGTCCAAGTGAAAGGGAGCACGTTGGAATCCAAAAGAGAATCCATCCAAGAGTGGGATAGTAGGATTGGGTTAGTGGTTGACACTCCTTGTGAGTAAGTTAAGAAGCTGCCCAAAAAGGGCAAGTTAAAAGTTGATGAAGGTGTGTGCGTAAGGTGGATGAAGGCAAGCCACATTGCTAATAAGTGTATGACATGACTACCCCAACAAGAAGAATTGTTAAAAGCTAAAAAAAAAGCAACAATGACTTCCACCATCAAGAAAGATGCTCCGAAGGAGTCAACACACCAAAAGAAATCTGAGCATGTGAATAAAGAGCGCCTAATTATATGTCCTGACCAGTTGGAAAAGGCCAAAAAAGTGGATGAAAACATGGGGAGAAGTTGAGTTTGTTAAATTTAAGAGTTAGTTTGAGACCTTCCTTTGGAGTTGTGATATCAATACAATTTTCCCTCTGCGTTTTTTGTCAATAAGGGGGAGACAGAAGTTGCATTGACTTTGAAAATGAGTAGTATTGACAACTAATCCAAATAGGGAGATTGAAGTACCCTTGGATTTGGAGAAGTTTGATTTGTATTTGTTGTCAATATGAAGGTCAGTGTGTGCTAAAGGAGAATGGAGTGGATGCCATTGAACATGAAAAGGAGCAAGTGACTGATGTTTACAAAGGCAAGTGATGATTGTTGAGATGACCCTCATGTCAAAGAGTTGGCTGCTGAATATGCAACCCATCACATGTTACGATTGTTGAGCTGACCCTCATGTCAAAGATGTTGCAATAGTAGGTGCCCTAAACCCAACTTAAACTGTACTTTTGATTACCATATCATGTATACAGTTAGATATACATGATTTATTCTTACCATTTTAGTAGACATTTCTGTGTCCACTATTACATGGTAATGTCCATAGATTAATTGTCGTATCAAAATGTTATAGCAGATCCCATACTATAATGAGAACCATAAGATACCATGATATTAATCTTAAACAAATGTCCTATAGTCTAGATACATCATACTAACTGGACACAGTTGATGTTTGACTATCAGGTGCTGGAGACTCATAAGCATTGAGACTTCTTCTCATTAAGTTTGCACTTGGTGATCTCTAGTAGTGAGATTATGAGGACAGACTCGCTAATAAGATCACCACATGTTTCAGGTGTCATTGGTTCCTATCTAAGGACCTGTGTATTGGTCTCCTGATTTGAAATCATTACCAGTGTGTGTCATTTGATTGCGTATTTTGATGCAATACAAAAACCATGATAATGAAATTATGACAAGGTAGCTTGTGTTGGGTGCGTCATTGGTGGCATGATATTGGTTGAATGGTCAAAAAATGATTTGTCGCTTCCAAATTAAGAAAACAATATATTTCAGGCATGATTGATTAGGATGATACTACCTTCATAAGTCTTCAGGCAAAGCAGTCGAAAGGTAAATCCATCCAATTAGATCAACAAATAATAAAGGAAAAGGGCGATGACACAAGTGTGCGTCTTGCTTTGAGATATCTAAAGACAAAGAGATTATAGTACACAATACGTGTTCGTAGGTCGGCTGTCGTTGCCATGACAATCCTTATCTCTTTAGAGGCCTTGATGAGTTCCTAGACTTCACTCTTTGTTTGTGGATATCATTCACTGCTATCGAGATAAAGGTCTCGAGGTTCACACACAATAGTGTATTCAAGAATTCGCCTTATTCAGCTGAAAATATATATTGGACATGGTGGGCCCCACAACGGGGTCCGAGTGTTGTCCAAGTTTTCGATCATCAAAGAAATCAATAAATTCATATTATTGAAGTTAAGAATAATTGATATTGAATTAATTTATTAAAAATATTTACATGTTAAGTAAATAGAGGAATAATATTAATCGAACGAATTTTATTTTAATATTCCAGATTCGTTTAATATTAGCGGGAATGAAGAGTCGAGTTAAATGACTCAGTTTTATCACGTAATATATTTAATATATATTATAAATTATAAATAATATTTATGCCACCGTTTAGTTCATCATAATTATTATCTAGTAGATGTTAAATTTCTGGAGGTCGGGGAACCCTACTAGTTGTTTTGAATATCCACTATAAATAGAGAGAGACTCTTGTACAATGTCGACTATTCATTCATTTTGAATGAGAGCCTCTCTCCTCTCTCGCTTTCTAGAGAGAGTCTCTCTCTGAATGACGATCCAAGAATGCTCATCGAAGGCAGAGGATCGCGGTGATCGTTGGAACGTCGAAGACATCGTCGGATCACCGTGCTAGCACCCAGAATTCGATGATCGATGCTCTTACGGATTTTTAAAGCGCGTGCGGACGATCTAGAGGAGTTCAGCTTTATATTCTTCGTGCAACGATCGCCGGCGACAAACATATGTCGACCGCCGCTTCAGATATGAAAAAAGTTTGTTTTCAATTTACGTTTTTGTGCTCTGTTTAATTTACGCGAGATGCTCGGACCGTATTGGGACTCGGAAAATTGGAGATGACAAGTTCCGTCGCTCCGACGATGAAAATTTTAAAATCTCCGGCCTACAGGCTTCCGCTGCGACCCCGGTACCTTCAAAAGACAAGTACCAAGGTGTTGAGAAGTTGGCTGCTGTGTATAGCTTTTTCAAAGAAGAAAAAGCTAGCCTAAAATTGACGATTGAAGTGTTGAAGAATGGAAGAACCATCCAAAGGCTTTAAAGCTGCTGAAATCAGTGAGAAAATACCTTGAATGACGTTTTGTGAAGTTTGGAGAAGCCCTGAAAACATTGAGAGAGGTTCTGAATTCATTTTGAGAATTCTGGACTTTGGTGATTAAAGCTGAAAATTGGGCAAGTCTGGAAATCGAACGACTTTGAACAAATCATATGACTTCTGAAGGATTTTGCATGACTTTTCATATTTCGTAAGACTTCAGAGGCAGATCGTATGACTTCATGTCATTTTGTAAGACTTCAGAGATTCCATAAGATTACCAAAGTCTTACGAAATGAAGATAACTGCTTCTCAAGACTTAAAAGTTTTACGAAATGTGTTCTATTGAAAACTGTACGACTTCTGAGTAAGGGTGTATGACTTTGTGACTTTGTATGACTTCAAAGTCATATGAAATGAACTTCTGCTGCAACGTATGACTTGGAGCAGCGTATGACTTCAAAAAATTTCAGAAATTTGGAAAATTCCAGAATCGATTACCTTAAGTGGAAGATTAATTGTGATGATGCCAAAACCATTCAATCATGTTAAAAAAATCATGAAGCTACTTCTAGCCATGATCCAAGCCTGAGAATCTGATCTTCAAGCTGAGGGGGAAGAAGAGCAAAGTATGGAAGAACTTCTGCTATATTAAATGTGCTGTAATGATTTCATTGGGTTTTTAAGAATAATGCAGATGAAAATCTGTCAATGAAAGGCGATCTTCAAGGAATGAAATATCACAAACTTTGTTGTGATTCAAGCTGTGGATGAAGAGGTCAAGGCTGAGTTGCTATCTGCAGTGTATGGGTTCAAGTGGAATCCATACAGGTTTTCGCAGGAAGCCCTCACGTTGCAAAGAGAGTGCCATGCCGCAAGAAATGTTGTGCTGTATGATCTTCATACGACCGGGGAGATTGACATGCGGATTGTGTGAAGTATTTTTGAGAAGAAGGCATCTCGAGCCTGCTGTAAAAATCTTGAGATATATTTGGCCGAGAGGAAGAGTGAGAAAGCAAGAAGGGTATTTTTTGTAATACCCTTTGAGTTGAAAAAGGAAGATATTGAGATATTGAAATTGTGGGAAGCTGTCCCATGTAAAAGAGTTGGTGAGTAGTGCACGACAAATCGTGGGAACCCAAATATGGTTATTTTCTAACATTGGTTTTCGAGGAAGTAGAGCTGCCGAGACTGTGCTGGAGAGTTACAACCTGCCGTGTTTTGAAGAAGAAGAAAAGAAAGAGAAGAAAGAGATGAGGAATCCGACCTGAATTCTGCCGGTCAGACATACATGCAAGTCTTCTGAATATTCAGAGGCTGTCGAAGTCCTTAAAGATTGTGTGTGAGAAGCCAGTGAACATGTTCAGAAGAACTGAGAACTGAGCAGGAAAACAGAGACTAAGTTGCAAGTGGGTTTCTTGAAGTCCAGCCGACATTTGGACTATGTTTGAGGAAATAGATTAGCTTTGTGGGTGTAGAGACATCCTTGGACATATTGTGATCTACTTCAAGGAGGAAGTTGCAAGACCAGTCAAGAGACTGAAGACTGCTAGATGCAGTATAAAGATCCCTTCACTTGCGTAATATAGTGGAGGCTTTGTTCACATGCGTAATATTGTGAACTCCTCACTTGTGTAATATGGTGAGAGAGTGGGTTAGGGTAACAACAACCCACTTCCATTGTAATTGATAACAAAATTAGTGGAAAATCTTTGGACCTAGATAATAATCGCCTGCAGCAAGGAGTGGACTCATATTGAGACGGAACCTTGTAAAAATTCCGCGTGTCATCATTACTGCCTTACTTGATTGCATGTGGTGTATGTGGGTTGGGTGAACAAAAGAAGATCCAGTCAAGTCTTAACCGACCACGGAGGTTCAAAAGACCAAAGGAGATTATAAGTATTCGAAGAAGTTTTGGTATTTGGTAAAAACTTGACTACACCCGATTCACCCCCTCTCAGGTGTGTTTGCACCGGTCCACTGAGACTCTCAAATATGTATCCAAGTTAGGGAAATCTAGTTTGAGGGGGAGTGTATTCGAGTCCCACATTGGACTTAAGTATTGTATTATCATTATTATTCTCTATAAATAAACACCAAGACCTCTCGTAGGAGGATATCTTGGGTATTGGGTCACCGCTCCTCCATTCTAACACTCCTATTTATATAAAAGTACGTTGTTCAACTTCAGTTGTGACTACACTTTATTGCTATGATGGCTGATTGTTTTTGTTAGAATGTCCAACATGTTATAATTTGCAAAATGGGGATGGGAAGCCATGGCTTTGCAATTCATTAGTATTGTTTTTGTTAGAATGTTCAACATGTTTTAATTTGCGAAATGGGAATGGGAAGCCATGGCTTTGCCATTCATTAGTAACCAAGTTTTATTATATTTGGGGAGCAACATGAATCAGATGACCATTTTTTAAGGAAGATGGAGTAGCAGTGAACAAATTTGGTGAAACACATAGGCTAGATCTGGAATCATAGAACTGATACAAAGCTTTGCAAAATGTGATTTAATTTTATGCATGACACACAATAGTAGCTTGCATGAAGGGGTTAAATAGCGAAAGTTTTTATGTAGTTATATCTTCTCATAATTCCTTGTTGCTGATTTTCAGCATATAAAATCTCTTTACACAGGTCTTCTTCAACCCTGAGATCTACTCGACTGAGTTCAGTACACCTTTACCCTCTGTAATAGACAAGTGTATCCAGTCTGCACCAATCGACACAAGAAGGGCTTTGTATAAGGTAAGTTTTGTAAGGGCATAATAATGATTCAGTTCTCACATCTTTAATTTTGTGCTGTTTTCATTATCTGCTAAATTTTCTTTGACTGCTACTGCTAGTTTTTTTCTGGAAAAATTATGTTTTCTGAATCCATTTTCTGTGAATCAGAACACTGTATTGTGGACAAAAAATAGACTAATAAAAACATTTAGGGGAAATGTTGAACCTGCATTTATAATTGCATTGTGGCTATGTTTGGTAGAGAACAATAATGGTTAGGTAAAATGAATGAGAAGTGGAAAATTGGTTTCTAATGTTTGGTATGAGCCATTTTCAATTTACCGTTGATCAAAATTTCATTATTTGAGTCAAACTCTTCTCTTTTCCCTTTCTCTATATGTAATTTAGTCTCAATCTCAGAATATTGTGTTGTCTGGAGGCTCAACAATGTTCAAAGACTTCCATAGAAGGCTGCAACGGGATATAAAGAAAATTGTGGATGCTCGGGTTTTAGCATCTGATTCTCGGCTTGATGGGAAAATGAAAGTAAGATTATAATTGTTGTTTGGAAGAGTTGTGTTCAATCTTTTTGTTGAATCGATCACTGAAAGCTTGATTTTGTATTAATTTCTTAATCAAGTCACATCCTGTGGAGGTCAATGTAGTCAGCCATCCTATCCAGAGGTTTGCAGTTTGGTTTGGAGGTTCTGTCCTTGCTTCAACTCCTGAATTTTTTACGGTATGTAGGTTAACTTTCCAAACAAGCTTTTTCTTCAAAACTAATTTTTTTTTGTCTAAAAATATGTTTTAGTTTATATAATCAATCCCATTTTCTAAAATATTTTTGAAAAACAATAACAAAAACATTTGGCATGGGGATTTTAATCAAATTGCACTGGAATTTAATATGGTGCAATCACTATGTAACATTTTGCACAACATCTGCAATTGATGTCATTTTTCTCTGCAGTGCAAGGAAGATTGCAACGCAAATTATTAATTACTGAAAATATCCTTACTTAAAAAATTTATTCTCAAACCCCCACATCTATTTTTACTTAACGTAGTATTTTTGCACTGTAATGTTGTGCTTTGGTTTTTGGTACAGGCATGCCATACAAAAGCAGAGTACGAAGAATATGGTGCGAGCATATGCCGTACAAATCCTGTTTTCAAGGGAATGTATTAACATACCGACATTTTCTCCACTTGATTAAAAGCTTCCGGGAGCTGGTGTAAAGTTGCTGCTCTGCCTCGTGTGGGAGTAATCCCCTCTTTTTTTTTTTTTTTTTAAATAGGCAGTAGCAGCTAGTATTTTTTTTTTTCTTTTCAATTGCAGCTAGTTAGGTGTTTTACGGAGTTGTGTAGCAATTCTAGGGTTGGGGTTAATTGGATTGTAATAAAAAGTTGGCATCTTTTTCCCATCATTTTTTGAATAGGTACCTTGATTCGTTTTGGGGCGGAATGAAGGATTTTAGAATTGTTGGGGTAATTTTGTATGCGGCCTAAGCTTATGGCAAGGGCTTTGTAATGGTATGTCAGGGCATGCTGTTTTGAATAATCTCCATATGTGGAAATGTGATTGTGTGAAATACATTGTTTTTGCAAAAGGTTGATCTCCATATGGATGTGGGTTTGTATTAATCTCCATATGGATGTTTTTAATTCTAAGGTTAATTTCCATATGCGGAAATGTAAGAAATTTGGATTTTGTATGGTAAATTTTGGTTAAATTTGATGAATCAATTCTTCTTACCTTTAATCGTAAAATTGGGTGAAACAATTCTTCTTACCTTCAATTGAGATGATTAAACATGTCTAGTGTATTGAAAAACAGTACTGATTTTAGAATTTAAATTATAGGTGTATGATGGATTATGTTTAGAGGATCAGAATTGAATTTCACTAGCAACTGTATTGTGTGGTTTGGTGGAAGGTTTTTCAGACATATTTTCAAAAAAGAAAAGTATGTTGAGCGTAGGGATATCAATGGGCATACGTCGACCGCTAGTTGATTCTACTTGATCTGATTAGGGAAGGGTTAACCGTTTTTTCATAGAGTTGAAGACTGATTAATATTATGGGTAGGGTGAGCTACGGCTGCGGCTTCATCCAAGTGACAGGCAGAGTTATTTCCCGGTCGGGGTGTTTGCTCGGATCTGCGACGGAGAGAGCAGCTGTTTACTTTGGGATCTCCCACTTTTACCAGGGATTGGTCTTCTTTTGGCTGCTTCAGGGATTTTCGAGTCCCCTGGTGTTGGGTGTCGTTCAACGGACCTTCGACGATTTGAAATTTGTGTGAATCTGCGAGGTCCTGTGACGTTTGGCGACCTTCGGATCCAGAACCGCATTCTGCGACTGGCAGTGGGGCTGTTCGCGACGGAAGACTTGACCGGTGACTCCAGTGGTTCGCAGAGGGGAGGATACGCACAACACACATCGTGTGTAGGTGCCCGAAGGAGGGGGTTCGTGAAGGAGGGGGTCCGTGAAGGAGGGGGTGTGCGGAGGGGGTCTGCGGAGGAAGTTATCGCGTTGGAAGGGTTCGCGTAGGCAGGGTTTGCGAAGGATTCGGGAATGAGGGTGTGTAAAGAACTTCACGGGTGTTGGTGCGCGGTGGAGGGGAGGGGAGGCCGTGCAGTGGAGGGGAGGATTTGTGCAAGGTGTCCTCAAAGGAAGGGGCGCTAGAAAGGGTGCATGAAGAGTATCGTGGGCAAAGTGCACCGCATACACAGTGATTCGTTTGCGTGGGGGTGCATTCGTGCAGCGTGTGGTCAGTGTAAGGGTGAGTAATGCAAGGGCGCAAAGTGGGGAGTGTTTTTTTGCACAGGTCTCAATTCGCGTTGGAGTGGAATGCGAAAGGATACTAGAAGGATACGTAGCAATGGAACCAGACCTGTTGGATAAATGGCAGAACCTTTCACCGACAAATAAGGAGAAAGTGATAATTGCCACACGAAAAGACGAAGATGCGTTCCTTGCACGGCGTATGGGTCTACTGATTGTTGGAAAATGCTTGGCAAAAAGAACTTTCAACCACGACCCCCTTAAAAATACACTACAGAACATCTAGAAATTGGAGGATGAGGTCATCATAAGAGAAGTGGGGGAGAGCCTCCTTATCTTTGAATTTTTTAATAAGAGAGATAAAAAAGGTCCTCAAAGGAAGGTCATGGTCCTTCGATAACCAAATCATTATCATGGAAAATTTAAAAGGCGGGGAAGATATCCAAAATATCCCATTGACCCACTCGCCTTTCTGGATACGAATTAAAGGAATACCGTTTCATGGTAGAATTGAACGAGTTATGTGTGAAATTGGAGAATACATTTTTGAAATGAGATCAATCTGATCCAATTCACTGGGGACCCATGGTTCGGATCAGAGCACTTGTCGATGTGGCATAACCACTTATGATGGGACTCTTCTTGTCAGAGGATGAGTCTAATGCTTGGATATCCTTCGAATTTGAAAAGCTCCCAATTTTTTGCTTCTTTTGTGGGTGTCTTGGACATCTAGATAAGGACTGTGGATCGAAGTATGATGATCAAGGCAATGTCATTTTGCAATATGGCTCTTGGCTTCGTGCAAGAACAGCTCGAGCAACCTTTGTCCCTGAGATGGAAAAACAAAAGGACCGAGATAGTCTAGCGAAGGCGCTCATGAAGCAGTCGAAACCAGTTCACAATAACATGCTTGGGCCACCGGAGTTTCCTACTAGCAACCCAGAGGATCAGCGAGCGAAAGAAGTTATACTTGGCAGCGTTGTGGCCGTGACCGACTTGGGGGATAAACAGGTAGTTAAGGCGAAGGACCTAACTCTTTACTCAACCTGGGTCTCTGCTTGTATGAAGGAGTCTTCCCCACCACATCTTGGGGTCGTCACCCCAATGTAAAGAACCACCAGACGCAGGTGCGGGATGGGAGGAATCTAGACAGGAACCCCTTGTACATGATGTAGCACCAGAGCTGACTGCCTAGGACGAAGAAGACATGGTTGGTTTAACGTTGTCAGGCATTAAAAAACCCCAGACGTGGAAAAGGGTCACTAGAGGAGATCGAGAGGGCGTACCAAGTAGTACAAAGCCAGGTGACCACAGACAAAGCTGGGAGGTAGGGACAATGCACGAGAACCTCCCAAAGAGGTGGAAAGCGGCAGGTGACAGACAGTTTCTCAAATTTATGGAGGCGGAGGCGGGCGTGACTCAGCCCCGCCTGGAGCAATGAAAATATTATGCTGGAACTGTCGGGGACTTGGCAACCCCTGAACGGTTCAGTCGCTCCATTATTGGAGTACAAAATACCGCCCTGATATAGTTTTTATATCCGAAACTATGTTGAATTGCAAGGATGCTGGTCTCCTTGGTTCGAAGATCGGTTTTAAGAACATCTTCCCTGTTGGAAGACAGGGACACTCTAATGGTCTATGCCTCTTGTGGAAAGAGGACCTTGGTGTTCAGGTGACTAATTTCTCAGGTATTCACATTGTCGTAACTATTACCGCCCCAGGATCTTCGCTATGGTCCTTTGTGGGATTCTATGGCTGGCCTGGACAACATGATAAAAACAAATCTTGGGACTTGTTGCGTCATGTGCAATCCTCTCTCTCGGGCCCACTTCTGGTTGGGGGTGACTTTAACGAGATCCACTTTCATCATGAAAAAGAAGAGGGTCGTTGGTGTAGTGGTGATGCTATGGAAGAATTTAGAAATTCTCTTGTGCTGAATTCCCTCCACGACCTTGGGTTCTCGGGCGCCCCATTCACTTGGTATAGAGGGAGATCGATGGAGAATTGTATTGCTGAAAGGTTGGATAGATTTGTGGGCACCGATGATTGGAAATCCCTCTTCCATGCTTTCTCGGTGGTTCACCTTCCCATGGTCTCTTCTGACCACTATCCAATCATGTTATCAATGACCTCTCATGGGGAAGTGAGGAGACCTTTGCGGGCTTTTTGTTTTGAAAGTATGTGGCTCCAAGACAGTAATTGTGAGAGGGTGGTTCAGTCAGCTTGGTAGGGACCAAACCGGTCCATTATATCCAATATCCAAAGTACTGCCTCTTGTTTACTGGAGTGGAATTTGGTTAGATTTGGGGATTTTGACAGACGTATTAATGGTGCAGAAAATCGATTGAAGAAGCTACACTCTTTACCTTGTTGTAACGCTATACTCAGGGATATCACATTTACAAAAAAGAACCTTAACGCATCTTTGAGGGAGAAGGAGAGCTTTTGGTTTATGCGAGCAACATAATCCCATTTGAAGGAGGGTGACTAGAATACCCACTTTTTTCACCAAAGAGCCTCGACTAGGAAAAGGAAAAACCACATATCTCAACTCGAAGATCAAGCTGGGAGAGTTGTTTATGACATCAATGATATCCAATCCATTATCCTGAACTTTTTTAGCAACCTCTATAAAGCGGAAAGCATTGACACTCCTTCGAGCTTGACTAGTTGCATTCCACAAATGGTCACAGAAGATATGAACCGTAAGTTGGAGAGAGATATCTCTCAGAAGGAAGTGCTAGAGGCTCTTCACCTTATTCACTCCACCAAGGCCCCGAGGCCTGATGGGTTTCATGCACTATTCTTTAAACGTTTTTGGCACATCGTTGGACCAGATGTGGTTGCCCTGATGAAGGATTTGTGGGATGGAAGAGTCTCTCTTGATCCCTTGAATGAAACCCTCATTACCCTCATCCCTAAGACCCATTGCCCTTAGAAAATCACGGAATTCCTACCTATCAGTTTATGCAACGTTGTTTACAAAATCATTTCCAAAATCTTGGTGGCGTGGCTCCGGGATTGTCTCCCGCGGCTTGTCTCTGAAAACCAGAGTTCTTTCGTTCCAAAGAGATCCACTACTGATAATTCAGCTATTGCTTTGGAACATTTTCACTCTATAAAAACTCGCTCATCATCCAAAAAGGTGTCATGGCAATGAAATTAGATATGTCGAAAGCTTACGACAGAATTGAATGGTTGTTTCTTGAACTAGTTCTCTCCAAATTGGGCTTCAGAATGAAATGGATCTCTAATATCATGAACTGTGTTATGACTGTCACCTTCCAAATTAATATTAATGGGGCCCACTCCGAAAGCTTTAAACCCTCAAGAGGTCTGCGGCAAGGGGACCCTCTCTCGCCTTATCTCTTTATTTTGATGGCTGATGTTTTTTCTCATATTCTCTTGAAAGCGGAGGAGCAAGGGATGATCCATGGTGCGAAGGTATATAGAAATGCCCCCCATAACCCACCTCTTCTTTGCAAATGATAGTCTCCTCTTTGCTCGTGCTACCCTGCAAGAAAGTGGTCAAGTGATGAAAATCATTAATACGTATGAAATGGCTTCTGGACAACGTATTAATCCTTTGAAATCAGAATTATCTTTTAGTAAAGGTGTTTTACATGCAAAAAGGGAGGAACTACAATGGATGTGTGGATTTCTACTGGTGAAAAAACATCTTAAATTTCTTGGCCTTCCGACCTTTGTCGGAAGATCAAAGAAACAAGTGTTCACGTCAATTATGGAGAGAGTGGACAATTTGATTTGCTTATGACCGAGTAGGAAGATCTCCAAGGCAGGAAAGGAAGTTCTTGTAAATTCTATGGCTCAAGCAATCCCCTCTTATGCTATGTCCCTTTTCAAGTTTCCTGAAACTCTTGTCGATTAGATCCATTCCTGGTTGGCCAAATTCTGGTGGGGCTCACATGAGGGTAAACATAACACCCATTGGATGTCCTGGGAAAAACCGTGTGTTTCAAAATTTCATGGAGGTCTCAGGTTTAGGAATCTCAAATGGTTTAATGAGGCGATTCTGGTCAAACAAGGATGGAACCTTATCACAAACCCAAACACCCTGTTCACAAAAGTGTTGCGGGCCAAATATTTTCCCCGCTCTAATTTTTTGCATGCCCAGATGGGGATGAGGCCGAGTTTTTTGTGGAGAAGCATTTGGGGCGCGAAATCTCTACTTGATTTAGGCTGTGTGTGGAGAATTTCTGATGGTAATTATGTGAGTGTTTGGAATGATCCGTGGATGATAAATGACATCAACCTTAAAGTATCCTCGATTGCTGCCCCTAGCTTTGAAAACTCCAAGGTGTGAGACCTGATCAACGATTCCCTTGATGATTGGGATAGGGGAAAAATATCCAGCTGGTTTAATGATGTCGATCACACTCTTATTATGAGAATTTCTATCACACTAGGTATGGGGAAGGATCAAATTTTTTGGACTGGGGAAGCATCCAGGGAGTTCTCAATCCATCCAGGCTACAAAATACGGGTTCATGACTTGGCCCAAGTCACCCCTGATAATTGTTGGAAGAGACTCTGGTCGATCTCCCCCCCCCAAGGTGAATTTTTTTTGGCGGCAAGTCTACTCTGGTGTTCTTCCTACCCGTGATCTTTTGGTGAGATGGTGAGATGTCACCCGGTTGATGATGACAATTTTCCTCTATGTCTCCAAGATGTGGAATCTCCTCTGCATGCAATTATTTTCTGCCATGTGGTGGAAGGGGTGTGAAAGGAATGAGAAACAGACTTTAAAAAGTTATTTGATCCATCTATTGGGTTTATTCAAAACTTTATTAAATGGGTGTCTTCGTTTGAACTAGGGGTGATGGGGGTGATTTTCACAATTTCTTGGCTGGTGTGGACTCGAAGGAATGAAATCATTTTTCACAATAAGGTATCCCAAGATCGTATTTGGGTCGAGAGGGATTTGGAATGGATGAATTTCTGGACGACGAAGGATGTTGTGCCCCCTATGGGCAGTCATCGGTAGGCTCCTCCCTATTGGGTCCCCCCTCCAGAAGGTTTTTTCAAAATTAATACGGATGCAACCTTCTCTTCTCCCCCCAGGGTTGGAATCAGATTCATCGCCCATGAAAGTGATGGTCAGGTCATGGAAGCTCATTGTAGGGCTCTTGATGCCACCTAAAGCCCTGTTGTAGCAGAGGCATATTCCATCCTCCATGAGATATCTCTCGCTCGCTCAAAAGGATGGATCAATGTGGTGGTGGAATTTGACTACTTGGAAGTGATTAATGATTTATCAAAGGAGGAGGATTCCCAAATGTATGGCCTTATTTTGAGAATGATCTGGTCCTTGACCGATTACTTTGTTGAATGAAAATTTTCTTTCATTAAGCGTAGGGGCAATCGAGAGGCACATCGTTTAGCTTTTTTTAGGAAATCATGGGGTGACCATTGTTTGGCAGACTCTTTCCCCGAGTGGATCTGTAGATCTGGTGTGACTGATCAGTAATTTATATGTTCTGTTTTGGTTAAAAAATGGATTTTAAACTGAAATATTATTAAATTATTTATTATTAGTTCATTAATTTTTCTTTTTTTAATGAATTATTAAATTATTAAATATAATTATTTTATTTGATATAAATTCATTTTAAATTCATAAATGATTTTTTTTCAAATTATAAAGGGTAGAGTTAGTAGTACATTTATAAAATAAATGGGTTTTAAACATGTTTGAGTTTTGTAAAATTAAATCTTTTAGGGTTTGCGCATTACAAGTTTCAAAGGTTACATATTGCTATCCTTGTGTTCAAAATTTTGAAATGGAGAAACATTAAAGGGGTGAGAAATCAGTGTCCTAAAATTTTTATTGATGAAATCAAATTGCCCTCATTGCAGGACAAATGTTTTACAAGATTCACCATTTAATGCGAGTGACTAGTCCCTGGTGCATTATGAGTGTTACTCCACACAACTTATCAAGGTGAAACTTTTTGGTCCCACTAGGGATGATCCTCAGGGGTGAATTAGAGCATTTAAATTTAAAATTACTTGCTCCAACAATTTTTCCCATGATAAGTAACAATTTTACTTGGTCTATCTGTATTAGGCTACATTGAAGGAGAATAATCCGATGTATTTATATAAAAAAATTCACTTACCACACTTACACAAACTTTAGAGCAAGTACACTGTCCCTTATAGTTTACAAAAACTCACAAGTTGGAAGTTCATCATTCTTTTTCACAAGAATGACTTGTTGTCAAAACAAGTGGATACTTTGATCCACACAAATCAAAATTGAAAAGTACACTTATGTTAGCATGATAATAAGTTCCATCTTCATCATGTTGATGATCTACTTCTCCTTTGGCTTGATGTGTCAATGAAAAAAAATTCTCCCTTGCTTTCCAATGAATGTTTTTCTAGAATCCCCTCTCCCAGCCTTCCCATTTTTTAACCTCACGTAAAGAACAAAGGGATCAACCACCAAGTGGTTTTGAGTTGTGGTGGCTGATAAGCTCATCAAAACTTCTCCAGTAATCATAACTTAAACTCACACATTTTTCTTCAACTTGTGGGATGAAACAACAATTTAAATCTTACACTATAATATGGTTTTTGGTTCTTCAAACTAAACTCTTTCAAACTTCCTCCAAACACCGTGACAATTCATATGATTGATTCTCTAGTAAAATTTAAGTATTTTAGAGGATTTTCAAAAAAAAAGTTGTATTTTTTGCTAACAATATCTCCCCTTTTGGGTTTACCAACAACTCACTTCTTAAAAAAAATTCTATTATATCAGCCTTCTTTGGAATACATCCCCTATATCATTGACATCTTCTTCACAATGCATTCAATAATTCACAAATCATCCACTCTATGCCCACATGCGTCATACTCATTGTGAGAAACAAAAGTTAAATGAAAAGTATATTTCATGAACCTCTTCACATCCTTAGAATCTTCTTTAAGGCCTTCTCCCCCTGATAAAACATTTATGTTCTCTCCCCTAAGGCATCACCTCCTTTAAGGTAATCTACCCCTTTAGGAGAACCCCTTGAGTATTTATCCCTTACAAAGAACTTGGGAATCTCTCATCCTTTGTCAATGAATCCAAAGATCACTTCTTCAAGGGGGTTTCAAGGAATCAATATCTCAATGAATCAATTTTTGAGATAACCATACACTGTTATAAGTCACTTTTTGATTGAAATCACTTGTTGAAAACCTTAATATGACAAAAAACCTTAGGGGAGTGACGATACTTCTCCAAACCTTCAATTGGATTGAGACGGTTGAACTGTAAGAGTCAACTGATGTTTTTCAAAACTCTCCTTGGGTCACGCCCTTATCATAATACACGCAACCTGGTCTTGTATTGATACACAATGCAATCTCACAATTCCTTTCCCAACTTTCTCCTTGATAAAGTGATAGTTTATTTCTCCATGTCTCATTCTTGAATGATGTATGATGTGACTACCATGATCTAACCAAAAATAATATTAAAACTTGAGAAATATAGTGTTAGTGTTGACTCACGGTGTCTCTCGAGGAGGCACCCAACAATTGGAATTTCTTAAAGAGTGGGAAATTTTTGTTTTTTGTTTTAAGCCTTTTATATTAACAAATTTAAGTGATAATGATGGATCAATTTGAGCATGTGAGTGTAAAACTAACTGAAAAACACATGTGGATAAAATGAGGGGATATGGATAGTCTGTTGAGATCCTCCCAACCGTCCTTTTACAATCCATCGAATGATAAATCTCTCCCTTGATTTCACTTAATAAGTGGATAGTGGGAACGATACACTTACCTTTCCCATTGATTTGGTTTAATAATAACACATTGAAAACACAATGTTTCATCACTCAAACCCTCCCTCTATAGCTGAGTACCCTCAATTGGGAGATCAAATGAGAACCAACAATGAAAGGGAGAAGCCAAAAATTACACACTACAGGTAAGCATTAAACACCACCACCTTAATTCACACTCACTGCCCCTCATAATTGGGAAACAAAAGGAGAAGAAACAATAAAGATCATAAGAATTCCAGAATGGGAGGGGAATATACTCCTTAGATCTGGCCACTCAAAGTGGTTAGATGTAAGGGTATGAATTTAACCAAACCATTTCCTTTTTCATTTCCTGAGTGTTTATGGTCAAGAGAAGTTTTTATAAAGTTCTGGAAGTAATTCTATATTTTTGAGTTTTTGTCTAATTTTTGCCTAAGTTTAAGATGAACCTTACATATTTCCTTGGTCATGGAAATTAACCTTAAGTATTTCCTTTGTTGTGAAATGAACCTTCCATATTGACCCTACCTCTTAGGAAATACCCTTATGTATTGACGAGTTTTCTAAATTTTCAAACATAAAAGTAATATTTTCATATGTAAAAGTAACTTTGAAAAAAAACTTGGAGAAATCAATAAAGTACAGAATCTCCCTGTAATACGTAAAAGTAAAATATAGAAATATAAGAGTTTCCATTTATTGGATTTCAATACATAAGAGTCATTTGTTGGAGCGTAAGTATTCCCCCGAGTGAATTTCCTCATTTCCCCAATTTTCCTGAATCATATTTTACAATTGATAATACCAATATCAATCATAAAAACTATTGGGATTATGAAGTTTCTTCAAGTCACTAGAATTTTATTTACTGGAAGGAGTAACCTCGATAAAATAACTTCAGGCTTTCCAAGGCAGTGACAATAAAATCTTTAACACAAAAGCTTCAGTTTTCTAGAAGTTGGTGAACTTCCAATGATGTTTTACAAACTTTCCAGTTTGTTGGATTGTGGCTGTAAACAATCCACCAACTGAGGCAATTGAGTTGGTGGAAGCCTTTAAAGAAAGGTGGAGTCTATGGACGACTGATAAAAAATATAGGATAGCGGTGCAACCCGTTTGGCTAGAAAATTACCTCGATAAGATAGATGTGGGACCAATTAATAATAAGTATGGAACGATGAATCAAAGTGAAACACTGATTCCATAACATTGTTGTCTGTAATCCTTTTTAATTATAATAATATAAAATTTCGGAAGCATTCTTCCATGGACATAGGATGAAAGTCCAAACTATGTAAATATTATGTGTCCTCCTTTTCATTGTATCATTTAATGATAGTTTGTGAGTTGTTTCAAATATGTGTAAAGTGTGGCTTAGTAGCAGTGATTAGGGTGCAATTGACTTTCTAGTTTTGATGGATGATCCTATAGCACAGAACCATCGACATGTCTGATCTTCCAGAGAATGTGAGTTCGATCATCCGTTGATTGTACAAGGTTCCACTTCCCAACAATTGGTTTCAAAGAATTGGTTGGTCACACTCTAAAAATTATGTAGCTTTTCTCATTTTAATCAGAGTCATTTTTATTTCATTTGGGTATACTATCATTAGGAGACATGATAATAGAAGAAGGAAAGGTTCATATCAGTTAGTTTGATGAAAACAACAATGGATTTTGGTGGATGAAGATAGAAGATTATCTCATCCAAAAGGATCTCTAACTTCCATTAGGTGGAGAGAAATCTGAAAAGATGGTGAAAGGAGAGTGGGATAAGATGGGAAGAAAATCATTAGGATTGGTGAGGATAACATTAACATGAAATGTGGCCTTCAACATTTGGTAGAAGAATACCACATCTAAGCAGATGGTGGCTCTGAAGGACATGTACAAAAAACAGATGACATTAAACATGGTGTTTTTAATGTGAAGGATATTTAACTTGAGATTATCAGAAGGGAGGTCAGTGACAGATCTTGTGAATGACTTAAACATGACTAAAATCCAACTTAAAGTAGTGAAAGTTACTTTCACAGATGATGTATGGGAAATCCTGCTATTATCATCTTTACTAGAATCATGGAATGACATGTTTACTATGGTAAGATACTTCTATAGAAAGACTGATTCGGTTTTTAAAGACGTCTAGAATTTGATCCTCAATGAGGAGCTCTAGAGAAAGAGGTTAAACACCTTCCACCAATGTGCTGAATGCTGACGGAAGGGGGTGATCACCTCAGATAAGGAATCCTCAATATCTATAAGATAAGTCTAGAGAGAAAAGCTATGGAAAGTCGATTGGTCCAAGACTCACATGATGGCATTGTGGAAAGCGCAAACTATAACACCCCGTTACCCGTTTCAGGTACTTTTTAACCCTTATTTTGAAAATCCTTTAATTGAATCTTATTTCAGATCATTTTTGGGGACTTTTGGAAAATTTTAGAAGTTTTTAGGTTTGTGCACGTGTAATGTCCCAGACCCAGTTCACTCATAAGTAACCAAACTCGGTCGGTAACAAGGCCTCAAGCAAACCTCCCTATATACCGGAGGCTAACAACTAGTAGTGAGGGTACATAGTGATACTGAGGAGATCCTATATCCTCATGATCATAGTAGAACAACAGTGAGATAATGAATAAATAGCGAAAGCATAATAAATATGAATAAAGCAATAAAAATAAATCATCCAGACAATACTAATAAATTAATCCAAAAGTGGAACTATATACAAAAAATGATGAGTATATCATATATCTATACAAAATAAATTAATACACACTTACAAGTATATCAAAATGGACACAAGACCAAAAGGGTTATCCAATATAATCATGATCCAATGCTTGGTCCCACACTCCCAAGATCCCATGATATAATTAATCAAGCATCCAAGACCGAGCACTTTCCCTTGTCCCTACCTGCATCCATGAAGTCTGTCTGGGTACCAAATGGTGGCCTGAAAAGGGTGTGAGATATCACTACTGTAAATCTGACTTTTCCCAACGCTTCTATACCAACGGTTTGTAAAAACCGTTGGTATAGGTCCTTTTTTCCAACGGTTTGGCCAAATCGTTGGGAAATCCCACTTTGTGGCCACCTTTCCCAATGGTTTTGGAAAACCATTGGGAAAGGGTATGGATTTCCCAACGGTTTGGACAAACCGTTGGGAAAATTCCACTTTGTGGCCACCTTTCCCAATGGTTTGTCCAAACCGTTGGGATAGGTATACCCTTTCCCAACGGTTTTGGAAAACCGTTGGGAAAAGTCCACTTTGTGGACACCTTTCCCAACGGTTTGTCCAAACCGTTGGGAAAGGGTATACCTATCCCAACGGTTTGGCCAAACCATTGGGAAAGGTCCCCTAGAAATCAACCTCCAACCCAGAATGAATTCCAGAATCAAGAACTATACCAACGGTTTTGACAACCGTTGGTATAGGTCTTGAGAATTTTTATCATATCTTCTTACCGAGAACATTATATAAATCAAAATTTAAAATAATTATGAAAATAAATATATATATTTATGTAATTATGTTCACAAAAGTCATGTTAGGTTAGTGGTTAAGTCATTCAATGATAAACTAGGGGTCCTGGGATCAAATCCCAGCGAATGTTTTTTTTTGAAATACATATACCAACAGTTGCATAATCGTTGGTATAGATTTTTATATTACTTATACCAACAGTTTTCACAAAACCATTGGTATAGACCTATCCCAATGGCTTACTTGCCAATGGTTCTCCAAACCATTGGTATAGGCTATACCAACGGTTTTGAGGCCTATACCAACGGTTCCAAACCGTTGGTATATGTTAGTTTTCCAGTAGTGTATACTCAGTAGGCCACCACCACCGGTGTCTATAACTATATATAATGTGCATATAATATGATCATTGTGAAGATATAATGATGGTAAAGCAGTAAATGTAATCTATAAAGGGTTTCCTTTGGTTCCTAAATTAAACTAGGCTGACACTACCTACTTCGGCCTATGCCAGGAAACCTATGAATAAATGTCACCATGAATATATACATATATGTATATGTATGTTTTTAGATATTTGAAATATATACACAATGATGTTTATATCCATATATATAGATACGTAATGCTATCCAGGAATCGAGGCATAACTCTGGAATCCAGGTCTAGTCACTAGATTCTCAAAAAGTAGAAGGGGATTCCATGCTCGAGTATCATACATCATAAGGGTCTCCATGCTCAAGTATCATAGGTATATGGGACACCATGCCCAAGTATCAAATAAATAGGGATTCCATGCCTGATTATCACAAGTATATAGGATTCCATGCCCGAGAATCACATCAGTAGGGACACCATGCCCAAGTATCACAAGTGTATGGGACACCATGACCAAGTATCACATCAGTAGGGAGTCCACGTGCATGGGACATCGTTCTTGAGTATAGTATCATTAAATGGTCAAATAGGCTTTAGTTTGATCCAATACATGGTTTATAATTCATTATTGTTCTCCTTTAATAAGGGTGTAACCATTATTTATATAGAATCATGAGATGTGGTTGTATCAATCACTTCCCATTTAACTCAGTATAGTTATTTCATCTAAGAGTCAAGCTATAAAAAACTTATAAGATGATTTTATCACATAAGAATATATAATATCAAGGTTAAATTCCATAGGCACACCTTAAGGGGTGGTATTAGTTAATAGGGACCTATTCCAACATGAAAAAGAAGGAACAAGGTCATTTCTATCAAGGATAACTAATTAATTAAGGGAATGTGTATTTTTATGGCAACACACAAAGGATTCGGTGTGCGGAAACACGACACATAATATAAAGCAACAAGACTTTAGGGATAATTACTAGACCACCTAACTTATAGTGGTAGAGTAGTACTCATCTAGTATTGAATAAGGTGAGATAAACCAAGAAAAGAGGATAATAGATCAAAGCTCTTACTGACACACTTCCAATGTGATGAATGATGGTTCAATCGAAGTCTGTATGAGGGAGTACCAAAGGAACCTAGGTGGGAGATGAAGTGGGAGTTCTCTCATGCGCCACTGCTGTGCGAAAAGAGGAGGGTTTAAAAAAAGTAAAGGTTATGCACCTTTAAAAAAAGGACATGACATATTCACGACATGAATATAATTCACATTGTGAATTCCTCAGGTTCCCCCCACCCTCCAAGAAAAACCAACTCACATTGTGTATGAGGTCTGGACAGACCATTTCACATTGTGAATTGAATTCAAATCGTGAATTGAATTCCCGTCATGAATTGAATTCACATAGTGAATTTTTTATGCATCCAAGCTCTAACCCCTTGCTACCCTCTTCTAAAAAGTAAATTTACTGTCTAAAGGCCTAGTTTTAAGGTCTAATCCAAAAAGAAAAACTTAATGAGGGTTTACTAAAATTTAAAGGATCCATACCTCATAGAAAAACCAGGATCTTATAGTCTTCCACCCTTAAAAAATATTGTCCCGAGTTTCTCTTCCAAGGGTGGTAAAGATTTTCCTGAGAAAAAATATGACTATTAAGAATGTATATCATCCTCTCTCTCTCAAGTATCATCCTTTACATAGCACTCATACTATAGGAACTAAATGTCCTTGGAGAGACTTTGTGCTCTGGTCAATAATGCGAATAGGATGTTCCTCAAAAGAAGCATCAACGTCCTGCTCCACCTCATCAGGATAGAAAACATGAGATGGGTATGAGTAGTAATGGTGTGACTAAGAAATGCAGAAGATTTCGTGCATAGATCTGAATCTCTCAGGGAGTTCTATCCAATAAGCTACTAGTTTGACCCTCTCTAAAACCTCAAAAGGTCCAATGAAACGAGGTGAAATCTTACCTTTATTACTAAACCATAGATTCCCCAGTATATTTGATATACACAAGAAAAACTGATCCCTGAATTTGAATTCTGGAGGCCATCAATGACAATCAGCATAACATTTCTTTCTAGAATGATCTAAAAACATACGCTTCCTAATAATCTATACCTACTCCAAAGTCTCCTAAATGAGATGAGGTCTCAATAGAACTGCCTCTGCTACCTCTAACTAGCATAGTGGTGAATGAAATGACATACCATATAGATCCTCATAAGTATACATCTGTATAATTCTCTAGAATATGATATTATAGGCAAACTCAACAAGAGGTATATGTTTCTCCTAAGAGCCTCTAAAATCAAGGACACATGCCCTGAGCATATCCTCTAGTACCTGTATCATCTGTTCTGACTAGTCGTTAGTCTGTGGGTGAAAGGATATTCTCAGAAGTACCTATTTTATAAGAGCCTTCTATAACTCCTAGAACCTCGATGTAAAATGAGCATCCCTATCTGAAACGCTCTCCCTTAGGACTAATCCCTAAAGATTATAGAACTACCTCCACTTCACTCTATCCATAAGTGATGAGGTTATTGCTAAGTCCATAAGGAAATGATACTTGTGACTCTCTAGAACCTCCAAATGCATCTTAGAAAGAAGATCCATAAACCACCATTCATCACTGGCTTCCAGAATAAATTTCATCCGAGTCTTCCGGTTCAGAGCATCAACAACTATATTTCCCTTCCCAGGTTTACAGACATGCTCAAAGTCGAAGGACTGAAGGTATTATACCCACCTTCTCTGTCTGAGGTTCAAATCACACTGTGTAAAGATATTTTTGAAACTTTTGTGGTTCGTAAACACCCAAAACCACTCTATCAACAAGTAATGACTCTAATAACACAAGGCATGAACGAAATATACTAGCTCAAGATCACGCGTAGGGTAATTCCTATCATGAAACCTCAAATGATGAGACCGGTACACAACAACTTGATCCTCATACATTAGAACTGTTCCCAACCCAATACCCGATGCATAAAAAAACCATACAACCTATTCTCAACTCTGGAAGAATTCAGATCGATGTTGAATTCAATCTTACTTTAATCTCCTAAAATGCCTTCTTACACGCTTTAGACCAAAAGATATTCACACCCTTTTTATTCAATCCAATAAGAGGCACAAAAAGGCATGATAAGCCCTATATAAAGCACCTCTAATAGCCATATATCCCCAAGAAACTTCATATGTCAATTTAATTCTTGGGATTCTTCCAAGAAACAACAGTTCTCACCTTCTCTAGGTTAACTGATACTCCTATGTTTGAGATAATGTGACTCAAAAAGTGAACTTTATCAATCCAAAGGTTGCATTTAGTGAGCTTAGCATATAACTTGTTCTATCTTAGTGTATAAAATACGATCTCAAGATTTTTGACATGATCATGTCGAGCATGTGAATACACCAAGATATCATCCATGAAAACTACGACAAACAAATCCAGATATGGGTGGAAAACCCAATTCATCAAGGCCATAAAGACTACAAGCTCATTCGTGAGACCGAACGACATGACCAGATACTCATATAAATCGTACCAGCTTCAGAAATTTGTACATGGTATATCTGAAGGTATTACTTATACCTGATGGTAGGTTGACCTCAAATAAATCTTTGAGAAAATCCTTGCTCCTTAGAGTTGGATGAAGAGGTTGTCGATATGAGGCAGTGGATACTGGTTCTTAACCATAAGTTGGTTCAACTGATGGAAATCCATGTAAATTATGAGGGTACCATCCACCTTCTTGGTGAAAAGGACAAGTGAACCCCATGGTTAAGTATTGGGTAATATAAAACCCTTAGACTCAAAATTCTCTAGCTTCCTCTCAAGCTCCCAGAACTCAGTAGTAGCAAACCTAAAGGTGGAATGGATATCAATGCAACTACTAGAACTAACTCAATAGAAAAATATACCTCTTTCTATTAAGAGGTATTCCATAATTTTTTAGTAAATATGTCTCTAAAACAATCAACTACCTGTGGAAAATTAGTTTGAAGCACTCCCTGATCATCTATAAAAAGGCTAACAATCTAGATTTCCAGTTTGCTCAGTCCAAAATGCTCTAGTATAGCTTGTCTTTCCTGAATATACCATTCATCCTTAAGTATATAACTACTACCCTCTAGTGATGTAAAGGACATCCTTTGATGATAGAAATCCACATAAGCATAGTAAGGAACCAACCGGTCCATCCTGATAATGATGTTGAAATCAATCATCTCAAGGAAGAAGAGGTTCCATAGAAAATGATGGTCGCCTATCTTAAGGGGGAACTCCTTGTACCAGTGCACACTCTCTAAACGTATACCCAAAATAGTGTCAAGGGTCATCACCCCACCAAAAGTACCAAATTTCAAGTCCAAGACTTCCCATGATTACCACATATATGAATGAATGCAAAGCACCAATGTCGAATAAGGTAGAAACTAAAGTAGAGTTTACTATAATAGTTTCTAGAACTGCAGATGGCCCAATGATTTTCTCCTCTGAAAAGGGATTAAATGCATAAATATGGACTAATCCACATCCCTAAGATACAACATGACCACCCTGAGTAGGTTCTCCCTACTGGCACTATATATTTGAAGCCTGGATACCTCATCCATGGTCATGTCTTTTTTCCTGAACAACCAGTATTACTCCAGCTACCTACCTGGTGAGGTGGTATTGATCCTTCTTTTGAAGGTGGAGCTGATATGGATCCTCTCCCACTAAACATAGATGATAAGGTTTTACAAAAACGCTGAATATTCCCCAACCTACCACAATCGCAACACTCAACGGGGTCTTTAGGACATTGGGGATTCTTTTCGTATTGGTGAAAACCCATGTAACTATCATTGGGTGTCATCTGGCTACTGCTGCCCCTGCGTGCAGTCTCAAAGCAATGTTTTCAGCCTCTATTTGAACCACTTCCTTGTATCAGTTCTGAACCTCCCTAGACCACTCCATAAACTTCCCTTAGGTTCCTCTTGGTGATGAGGGCCTAATTTACTATTTCAGAAATGGTGGTCAACCGAAATAAATTTACCTGAGATCAGATGGCGTATATAATCCCATCCTCAAAACATCTCACTATCTCCAACGTGTCACCAACCAGAGTTGATGTAAAGAATTGGAGCTCCATGAACCAAGAATAATAGTCCATCACAGTCATAGTACCCTATTTTAGATGCATAAAATCTCTATCTCAACTTGTTCTATGTATCTACAGAAAGAAATATCCATAGAAGACTGTCTAAAATCCCACTCGAGATATACCCTGATAACAATATGCCTGGGTGATAACATCCCACCATTTCTTGGTAGAATATAAAATAATATATTTAGTGAGATTCAACCTCCTCTCAGTAGGTGTCTCACAGTGCTTGAAGATAGTCAACATGTCATACAACCATGAATCTGCAGCCTGAGGACCACCATCCACCGAACAAGTGGCTAGATACTATTGTTTAAATTCTCACGTCAACTCTTCCATAGTAGGGGTAGTCCAGAGGGATCCCTACATGGTCTTCTTGAGCCTCAATAATCCCTCCCAAAACTGGGCATCAACACCTAACTCAGGTATAATAAGGGGTGCCGCAGGTGGCATTACTGGTGTGTTAGGTCACATTATCTTGGGAGCATGGTCATCGCCACCTTCCTGATGCTCGACCCAAGGCCGTTGTAGTGGAATAGCTCCACAATTTCCAAACACACACCTCATAACAAGATTTAGTAACGACATGATCCACAATTATAAGAACATAATAGGTACAATACCTCTCTATATAAAAGTAGCACCCCTATGCCAGCTCCTAAAGCCAGGTTTGGGTGATGTACATATCATAATAAATGAAAAATACATTTTCTACAGCCCACTACTAATGTTGGGGAAGGTTCAAGTTCTCTGCTATAAGTCAGGAGTCCCGATATACAAACTTTCAATTGCAAGTTATATAGGGAAACACCTTTTAAGTTGAAATTGGAATCCCCATTTAATGATGACCATTTCATGTAAGAACCTAGTTTTTTCTGCGAAAGACTTTGTAATATTCTTTATGTTATTCTAGAGCAGCGCCTTCAGACGGCGTGCGATTCCGAGCCCCGGTGTGGCCGGAATTATATTTTCAGTGCGTTCACACTGGAAATGCCAAATAAATGTGATAAATCCTAAACGGTGATCCGGATCAGAGATCTGAGTGTACGGATGGGTCCAGAATGGGGTTTTTACCCTAGGAACGACATAAAACATGTCGGCGCGGGATGTTTGGACCCCTCGCTCGCTTTCGAAACGTTAAACAGATAAATTAATTAATTAATTTATTCGTTTAATGGTGAAACTCAAGTATCTCTTAAACGGTGGCTCGGATCGGAAAACCAAGGGCACCGTTGAGTCCGGAACGTTCCGTTTACCCTAGGAGGGGTGTAAGTTTTGCGGGCGCGGCCCGTCTGTGAAAAATGGCCCCAGGGGCGTTTTCGTAATTTGGTGGCCTCGGGCGCGGTTGTTGCAACTTTTGAATGGGGCCTCAGATTAAAATTATGAGACCGCCGTTGCGCTCGGAGCATGGTTTTTAGCCTAGGGGAGGCTTAATCCCGACTTCGTCGGGAGTTCGGGTACGGGGCCGCGGGAGGGTGTTTAAGTTAATTAATTAATTTAATTAACCTAACCCCCCCTCTTCACTCTCATTTCCCCCTCCCCTGGTGAGCTCCTCTCCTCCTTCCTCATTCTCCAAGACAGCAATGACGGATCAGAGGCAGTTTTGGCCGCGGCAGATCTCGGATCGAGCATAGAAGCGTCGGCGTTCCGCCCGCAGGTAGGCGGATTTGAGTTTTACACCCCTTTCCCCGATTAATTTCCATTTATGCTCAAACGCGCCCTTAGATCATCGAACGAAGCCCATAATTGCGTAGATACCATCCTGAGATTTCTGGAATGCTATTCGGATCAAAATTTCGACCACCGGATCATTTTAGGTTGTCCTCTGAAGTTTTCCGGCCACGAGGCCGGATTCCGGCGGTCGGCAAGGAGGTACGGCGGACGACGGCCCCATTGCGGACGACGACGCGGCAATAGGCGTGTCAGAAGGATGGCCGGCCATCCGGCCGGGCGGGCGGCACCTCGCCGGTGCGGGACGGCATCGGCGGACCAGCCGAGGGCGCCAACGAGGAGGACGATCAGGGTCGCAGGCGCGCGACCCCGCGGGGAGACCGGGACCTGCCGATGGTGGGTCTCCGCGCGGACACGACTGGCCGTGTCGGCCGGTCGGTGGAGGAGCCCGCGCAGGTGCGCCGGCCTCACGGGAGGTGGCGGGCCAAGGTGCGGTGGCCCACGGGTCCGGCTGGACCAAACCCAGTGGTTGGGCCGCGGATCAGCGCGCCGGCCGGAGCGGGCCGGCCCGAGCAGGGTGGACCGGCCGGACCGGGCCGTTCCGGCCCAGGGGTTATCCCCCTTAGAATTTTGGACGCACGTATTTTGAGCTACGGGCGTCCGTTTTACCCGCCATCTGCGGCGGCGTAGACCTGACGTCGAGGCAGACTTTATGAGGTGGTTTCGGGAGTTGTAACTTCCGAGACGAGAGGCTCGGGGGCACGACACATGCGTAAAGCAGCTTAGCGGGCTTCCTAGGAATTCTTGTTTTGAGCGGCGCGGACACGTCTGACGTCCGTTTTATGCGCCGTCAGTGGCGTTGAGACCCTGGCATCGTGGCGAAGCTTTCCAGGGTGGTTTCGGGCGTTGAATCCAAAGTCGAGGTGTGGGCCCCACAACCCGTCTTTGAGCTGCGAGAAGCGTTTAGCGACTTTCTCACAGGGCGTCCGTTCAGGGCGTGCGAGCAGTCGATTCTGGATGTTTTTCCGAGGGGATTGCAATGATGCAATCCGTCCGATCTAATTCGGCACGATGGTGCGGGGCCCACGAGGGCCATTTGGGTGTCGACGGTGGTTTTCCATCTTTATCACCGGGCGACCATTTTGGACAAGGGAATAGTGCATCTTGTGTGATTTTTCGAGAGGACCACAACGGTGCGATCCATTCATTGTGTTTCGGGACCGGGTTGTGGGTCACATGAAGCACTGCTCATGTGCGGTGCGCCAGAATGCATCTTTTTCTCCGGATATCTGTTTCACTCAAGTAAGCAGTCAATTTGACGTGCTTTTTCGAGAGCATTGCGATGGCGCAGTTCGCCCGAACTTTTTCGGGGATGTGGTGTGGGTCCCACCCAACCTGGCTACGGTGAATAGTACCTTTTTTACCGGGTGTTCATTTTGGGCGATTGAGTAGTCAATCTCGGGTGTTTTTCCGAGGGGATCGCAGTGGTGTGCTCCGTTTGTTCAGTTTCGGGATTTGGGGGGGGGGCACATAGGTTGGTATGGCGAATAGTACCTTTTTCACCGGTTGACTGTTTCGGGCAAGTAAGTAGTCCATCTCACGTGTTTTTCCGCAAGGATTACAACAGTGTAATCTGTTTAGGTGATCAGAGCCTCTTACACGATCTTATTAAATGTGGAAATGTGACGGTGCCCTGGTGGCGGTTCTTCTACCGTGTTTGTAGCGGACCCTTGGCGTGTGATTGCGTGCACTCCCATGTGAGTGATGTAAATTCTTGATGAGATGTGGTTGGCTATTCCTCAGCCGTTGAGGTGGAAGGTTGGAGTTGTTACGTTATTCCTTCGCGTTAACGTTGGGTGCCGTGTGCACGATAACATTTGGGCTGGAACGTGGTATACTCTGGGAGTATACGGGAACACTTGGAGGTACTTATGGTTGTTTGTACTTGAGGATGTTTGTGCTCTTGGTTGGGGTTGACTTGGGGCCACACGTCGTGTGGGCCCCATGTGCGTGCCGTGTTCTGCTTTGCGTACCTTTGACCTCTCGCGGCATAGAGGGTCCTCCTGTTCACGATGGTTTAGATCAGCAGGGTTGAGTGGTTTCCCCTGGTTTTGTTCTGGAGTTGGGTGGTTGCACGATACCCACTCTCTGTTCGGTTGGCCAGTGTTGTACCCTCCAGTAGAGATGGCCAGAGCAGTTCTGGGTTTACCCTCCAGTAGAGACTGGGCAGCGGGTCGCTCATCGACTTCTTCGAGTTTACCCTTCAGTAGAGACTGGGTAGTGGGTTTCCCACTGACTTCTAGGATTTACTATCCAGCAGAGACTGGGCAGTGGGTCACCCGAAGACTCTCAAGGGTCTACCCTCCAGTAGGGCTGGGTAGTGGGTTGCTTGTCATCTTGATTCAGGTCTACCCTCCAGCAGGACTGGGTAGTGGGTCGCCTGTCGACTAATTCGGGGTTTACCCTCTAGTAGGGCTGGGCAGTGGGTCACCCGTCAACTTCTTCCAGGTCTACCCTCCAGAAGGGCTGGGTAGTGGGTCGCCTGTCGGCTTACTCCACATCTACCCTCCAGCAGGCCTGGGCAGTGGGTCACCTGATGATGTATTAGGGTTTACCCTCCAGCAGGGCTGGGTAGTGGGTCACCCGTCGACTTCTTACAGGTCTACCCTCCAGCAGGGCTGGGCAGTAGGTCGCCTGTCGGCTTACTCCAGGTCTACCCTCCAGTAGGCCTAGGCTGTGGGTCACCTGATGATGTATTAGGATTTACCCTCCATCAGGGCTGTGCAGTGGGTCACCCGATATCTTATTAGGGTTTACCCTCCAGCAGGGCTGGGCAGTGGGTCACCCGATATCATATTATGAATTACCCTCCAGTAGGGCTGGGCAGTGGGACACCCATTGACATTCCAGACTCAGTCCTTTCTACTAGGCTAGTCTGTGGCTTTCCTCCGTGATTACCGGAGTAGGACCCTTGGTTTTACAGGTTAGTGATGGAACAACCTTGACTTTGAGGTGTTCTCTCGACTGGGTGACAGAGTCGAGGTGTGGTTTGACTTTCCCCAGAACTCTCAAGTACAAGAGGTGCTTTCCCCACCGAGACGAGTCCTTGGGACGTGACCTAAAACCGTGTGGGCGAGTCAGTGCCGCCCAAAGCGGATAGTGTCGAGGTGCGGTGATTTGAGCCCCTTGACTTGCAGTTCGGGGCATACGTGCGGGATGCTGGGAATCGATGGTGTTTACTTCTGGGACTGTTGACTACTCACTTTCTTGAGATAAGCTACGGGATAGAGATCCCCTTACGATCTTGTTCGGGCTTCTTGTTTGAGCATATGGTTACGTATATACCTTGTTCCAGTACCCACTTCTTGGGTTTTGGATTACTCTCCTTCCAGGAGAGGTGAAGACGTGCGGGGTATGCCACGTGCTTTCCGTGTCTAGCTTCTCGTGGTTGGACGAGTCTACTCTCCTGCTATAGGTAGCGAAGACTCGACGAGAAGTTCATATTCTCACCATTTCCAGCTCCTTGTGTCTGGACGAGTCTACCTTATTTTCTCTTGTTGGGTTGAGCTGGACTCTTTACTGCTGTACTCCTTACTGCACTCTCGGTTACACTCCTTTACTTTTCTTGTTCGATCTACTGATCACCCTTCGGTACCTCCTTTGTTGCTCCCTCGAACCTTCGGGGCATCCTACTGAGTATTTTTAAACTCACCCCTGCTTGGGATTTGCCCGCACTTGCTGCGCCCTTGCAGATGACGTACAGGTTGGTTGTTACGTACGAGGAGATTAGGAGCCGGGAGCTTGGACCGCGTGCAGTGGTCGTGGTCGGGTTTCAGGTGTGGGACCCTCCCAGCTGTTTACTGTTGTTTTACCTGTTGCCGGGTTGTGGCACTTTTTGGTTGGGCGCGTGTTTTGCCCCTTTTATTTTCAGTTACCTTCATCTTGTACTTTGTACTATTTAGAGGTCGATGCACATCTGTGGTTTATATATATATAGTAGTTGTTCTTTTACTCTTCTTGTCCTTTCTTTTACTCTGCACTTTTTCATTGAGTGTGCTGTGTGTACATGTACTCAGGCAAAGGCCTCCCCGAGTTGTTTAGCCTTCGGCGCTTGTCACCAGCCCTTGGCCTATAGAGGCGGGCTTGGTGTATTTACGGCTCGAGCCCAGGTAGGGTCGGGACATGACAAAGTGGTATCCGAGGTAGTTCGTTTCTTGGGACGCTGTTCGGATGTCCCTAAAATAAAAGGAATTGGTTGGGATTTAGGGCAACAATGTTAACGTGTCTCGAGAGCGGCTCTCAATCTAGGGAGTCCAGTGATGGTGCGACGACCGACGTATCCATTCACCAGGACCTTGATAACCCACTTGTCGACTCAGCATGCTGAGACACTCGTTGCAAGGAAATTGGTTTGTGCATCACATAGGATTGAGTCTTTGACTGTCCTTCTTGAGTCAGCTCCCCATCATTGTTATTGGTATATACATATATACTCATCTGACCACGCCACTCCTTTATAATATTCAGGATGTCTCAGCGAAGATAGCCAGCTAGGATACCAGGTTTGGTTCGTGACGACGACCCTGTGAGCTACGAGGCCACAGTCCAGGACCCACCATGCGGGCCCCTTTCTCCGGGTGGGCTGGTAGCAGCACCCCCACCTGTTGAGCAGCAGAAAACTTCAGTAGAGCAGGCTGATCTTGAGCTCAGGTTGAGCGTGCTCCGTGAGTTCCAGTGGCAGAGACCGCTGAGGTTCAGTGGTGAGCCAGACCCTCAGGCAGTAGAGGTTTGGCTAAATACAGTGGTTCGCCTTTTCAGGCTTGTGCAGACGCCAACAGATCAGAGAGTGGATTTAGAAGCCAACCTTTTTCGTGGAGCAGCCTAGCATTGGTGGAGTCTGGTGACTCAGTTCCTTGACGAGTCGTCACTTTCGTGGGGAAACTTTCAGTTGTTGTTTCGTGACAAGTTTTTCCCCTCCTGCTTGCGCTCCGTTAGGATTGAGGAGCTCCTGCAGTTTCAGCAGGAGGGATGACGGTGGCCGAGTACGCGGCTAGTTTCACAGACCGTGCACACTTTCACCCAAACTTGGTCCATGACGACAACATCCGAGCATGTAAGTTTGAGCAGGGTCTCCGCCGAGAGATTCGTACTGTTATAGTACCCTTGGGAATTTCCACATATGCTGGGGTTCTAGAGCAGGCGCTGGTGACAGAGAGTTTCCTTTCGCGTTCTAGAGTTGGTGGTGGCAGTAGACATGTTGAAGCCGAGATGTCTGCCGTAGCTAGCAGGTGTCGGCAAGAAGAACCTTGACGCATGTGTCTTTCTGACAACCGAACCCAGGGGCGTTCTCGTACACCACAGTGGCACCAGAGGGCACCAGTGCAGCCCGAAGAGAGTCGGTGCTATGCTTGCGATGGGCGATGTCACCTGGCACGGGACTGCCCAACCAGGCATGCAGAGAGATTCGGGCAGACATCAGGTGCACCACCACACAAAGGCAGCGTCGTGATCAGAGTATTGCTCTGAGAGGTGGTGCTAGAAGAGGAGCAGGAGGAGTTGGAAGTGGGGGACGGATTTACGAGGTCTTCCCATCACCACTAGGCGGTCCACGACAGGATCCGGGAGCTGACAGTTGGGACCGCGGACAACCACAAGCTTTGGATGTCTACGATCCTACAGAGCATGAGGTGATAAGAGGTACGCTCTACAGATCTTCTACTTCTTGTAGTAGAATTGTTAGACTCTGTGTGTGGAATGCTTTCCTCCCTGCTCCTTGCTTGAGGTGTTACCAGGGTGGCGCGGGGGCATCGGTGTTACCCTGTGTTAGTATGATAAAAGCATGGGACCTTTTTCTTTAGTCGATGGTGTCGGATCCATCGCTCTCTGAGCGTGTAAGAGAGTCTTGGTGTGAGACATTGACTGTGAAATCTTATGTGACCAGATATCCTTGGGAATTTCACCATATGGATATTCTGAAGGAGGGAATCACCGAGCCTTGTTCCAGGTGTGGGCGGTGATTCCAGTTGCGGCGTGCGACGTAGAGGTTTGGTTGGGACGTGAGCTACCCTCGTGGTCCTTCATACCATTTGAGACTGTGCAAAGGGATGGAGAGGTTCCCTACCCGCCTTTCCCTAACCCCAAAGTCTGGAGTGGGTACACGACGTCTCCCGCGTTGTTTACCTGAAGAGATGTGTTCGTGCTCCTATGCATGTCCATCGGAAAAGGGAAGACCTCACGTGAACAGATAAAATCCTCTAGTCTATGTGCAGTGACGCGGAGCTGTGCAAGAGTTCTTCTGGGTACGGGAGAGCCAGGTGCGGGCTTGGTACCCTAAGTTGTTCCCTGGTTTTGCTTTTCGGGGACAAAAATATCGAAGGAGGGAATGATGTAAGAACCCAGTTTTTGCTGCGAAAGACTTTGGAATATTCTTGATGTTATTCCAAGAGTAGCTCCTTTAGATGGCGGTGCGATTCCGAGCCCCGGTGTGGCCGGAATTAAATTTTCAGTGCATTCACACTGGAAACACAAAATAAATGTGATAACTCCTAAATAGTGATCCATATCAAAGATATGAGTGTACGGATGGGTCCGTAATGGGGTTTTTACCCTAGTAATGACATAAAACATGGTCGGCCCGAGATGTTTGGACCCCTCACTCACTTTTCGTAACGTTAAACGGATAAATAAAATAAATAAATTTATTCATTTAATGGTGAAACTCAAGTATCTCTTAAACGGTAGATTGTATTGGAAAACCGAGGGAACCGTTGAGTCCGGAATGTGCCGTTTACCCCTAGGATGGGTGTAAGTTTTGCGGGCGCGGCCTGTCTGTGAAAAATGGCCCTAGGGGCGTTTTTGTAATTTGGCAGCCTCGGGCGCGGTTGTTGCAACTTTTGAATTGGGCCTCGGATTAAAATTCTTAGATATCCGTTGCGCTCGGAGCGTGGTTTTTAGCCTAGGGGAGGCTTAATCCAGACTTCGTCGGGAGTTCGGGTACGGGGCCGCGGGAGGGTGTTTAAGTTAATTAGTTTATTTAATAAACCTGACACCCCCTCTCTTCACTCTCATTTCCCCCTCCCCTGGCCAGCTCCTCTCCTCCTTCCTCCTTCTCCAAGACGACAACGATGGATCAGAGGCCAGTTTTGGCCGCAACGGAGCTCGGATCGAGCATAGAAGCGTCGGCGTTCCGCCCGCAGGTAGGCGGATTTGAGTTTTACACCCCTTTCCCCGCTTAATTTCCATTTATGCTCAAACGCACCATTGGATCGTCGAACGAAGCCCATAATTGCGTAGATCCCATCCTGAGCTTTCGGAATGCTATCCAGATCAAATTTCGACCACTGGATCGTTTCCGGTGGTCCTCTGAAGTTTTCCGGCCATGAGGCCGGATTCTGGCGGTCGGCAAGGAGGTCCGGCGGACGGCGACCCCATGGCGGACGACGGCGCGACAGTTAGGCGCGGCGGAAAGATGGCCGGCACCTCACCGGTGCGGGACGGCGTTGGGGGACCAACCGATGGCACCGGTGAGGGGGACGATCGGGGTCGCAGGCGCGCGACCCCGCAGGGAGACCGGGGACCCGCCGATGGCGGGTCTCCGCGTGGACGCGACCGGCCGTGTCAGCCGGTAGGTGGAGGAGCCCGCGCAGGCGCGCGGGCCTCACGAGAGGCGGCGGGCTGCGGTACGGTGGCCCGCGGGTCCGGCTGGACTGGGTCCAGCGGCGGCCCGCGATCAGCGGGCCGACCGGAGCGGGCCGGTCCGAGCAGGGTGGACCGACCGGACCGGGCCGGTCCGGCCCAGGGTTATCCCCCTTAGAATTTTGGACGCTCGTATTTTGAGCTACGGGCGTCCGTTTTGCGTGCCGTCTGCGGCGGCGTGGACCTGATGTCGAGGTGGACTTTATTAGGTTGTTTTGGGAGTTGTAACTTCTGAGACGAGAGGATCGGGGGCACGACACGTGCGTAAAGCAGCTTAGCGGGTTTCCTGGGAATTCTTGTTTTGAGCGGCGTGGACACGTCCTACGTCCATTTTATGCGCCGTCAGTGACGTTGAGACCCTGGAGCCGGGGTGAAGCTTTCCAGGGTGGTTTTGGGCGTTGAAGCTGGAGTTGAGGCTTGGGCCCCATGACCCGTCTTTGAGCTGCGAGCAACGTTTAAAGACTTTCTCACCGGGCGTCCGTTCAGGGCGTGCGAGCAGTCAATTCTGGATGTTTTTCCGAGGGGATTGCAATGGTGCAATCCGCCCGCTCTAATTCGGCACGATGGTGCGGGGCCCATGAGGGCCGTTTGAGCGTCGACGGTGATTTTCCATATTTATCATCGGGCGACCATTTTAGACAAGTGAATAGTCCATCTTGTGTGCTTTTTTGAGAGGATCACAACAGTGCGATCCGTTCGTTGTGTTTCGGGACCGGGTTGTAGGTCCCACGAAGCACCCCTCGTGTGTGGTGCGCCGGAATGTATCTTTTTCTCCGGATATCTGTTGCACTCAAGTAAGCAGTCAATTTGACGTGCTTTTCCAAGAGCATTGCGATGGCGCAGTTCACCCGACCTTTTTCGGGGACGTGGTGTGGGTCCCACCTGACCTGGCTACGGTGAATAGTACCTTTTTCATCGGGTTTTTATTTTGGGTGATTGAGTAGTCAATCCTGGGTGTTTTTCTGAGGGGATCGCAGTGGTATGCTCCGTTTGTTCAGTTTTGGGATTTTGGGGTGGGCCCCACACGGGTTGGTACGGTGAATAGTACCTTTTTCACTGGTTGACTGTTTCGGGTGAGTAAGTAGTCCATCTCGTGTGTTTTTCTGCAAGCATTACAACAATGTAATCTGTTCAGGCGAGCGGAGCCTCTTATGCGATCTTATTAAATGTGGAAATGTGAAGGTGCCCTGGTGGCGGTTCTTCTACCGTGTTTGTAGCGGACCCTTGGCATGCGATCGCGTGCACTCCCATGTGAGTGATGTAAATGCTTGACGAGATGTGGTTGGTTGTGCCTCAGCCGTTAAGGTGGCAGGTTGGAGTTGTTACGTTACGCCTTCGCGTTAAAGTTGGGTGCCATGTGCATGATAGCCTTTGTGATGGAACGTGGTATACTCTGGGAGTATACGAGAACGCTTGGAGGTACTTGTGGTTGTTTGTACCCGAGGATGTTTGTGCGCTTGGTTGGGGTTGACTTTGGGCCACACGTCATGTGGGCCCCATGTGCGTTCCGTGTTCTGCTTTGCGTACCTTTGACCTCTCGCGACATAGAGGGTCCTCTTATTCACGATGGTTTAGATCAGCAGGGTTGAGTGATTTCCCCTGGTTTTGTTCTGGAGTTGGGTAGTTGCACGATACCCACTCCGTGTTCGGTTGGCCAGTGTTGTACCCTCCAGTAGAGATGGCCAGATCAGTTCTGGGTTTACCCTCTAGTAGAGACTGGGCAGCGGATCGCTCATCGACTTCTTCGGGTTTACCCTCCAGTAGAGACTGAGCAGTGGGTTGCCCCTTGACTTCTAGGGTTTACCCTACAGCAGAGACTGGGTAGTGGGTCACTCGACGACTCTCGAGGGTCTACCCTCCAACAGGGCTGGGTAGTGAGTTGCTCATCGTCTTGATTCAGGTCTACCCTCCAGCAGGACTGGGCAGTGAGTCACCTGTCGACTTGTTCGGGGTTTACCCTCCAGCAGGGCTGGGCAGTGGGTCACCCGTCGACTTCTTCTAGGTCTACCCTCTAGCAGGGCTGGGCAGTGGGTTGCCTGTTGGATTACTCCAGGTCTACCCTCCACCAGGCCTGGGCAGTGGGTCACCTGATGATGTATTAGGGTTTACCCTCCAGCAGGGCTGGGCAGTGGGTCACCCGATATCTTATTAGGGTTTACCCTCCAACAGGGCTGGGCAGTGGGTCACCTGTCGACTTCTTCCAGGTCTACCCTCCAGCAGGGCTGGGTAGTGGGTCGCCTGTCGGCTTACTCTAGGTCTACCCTCCAGTAGGCCTGGGCAGTGGGTCACCTGATGATGTATTAGGGTTTACCCTCCAGCAGGGATGGGTAGTGGGTCACCCGATATCATATTATGAATTACCCTCCAGCAGGGCTGGGCAGTGGGACACCCGTTGACATTCCAGACTTAGTCCTTTCTACTAGGCTAGTGTGTGGCTTTCCTCCGTGATTACAGGAGCGGGACCCTTGATTGTACGGGTCAGTGATGGAACGACCTTGACTTTGAGGTGTTCTCTCGACTGGGTGACAGAGTCGAGGTGTGGTTTGACTTTCCCCAGAACTCTCAAGTACGAGGGGAACTTTCCCCACTGAGACGCGTGCTTGGGACGTGACCTAAAACCATTCGGGCAAGTCAGTGCCGCCCAAAGCGGATAGTGTCGAGGTGCGGTGATTTGAGCCCCTTGACTTTCAGTTCAGGGCAGACGTGTGGGATGCTGGGCATCGATGGTGTTTACTTTCGGGACTGTTGGCTACTCACTTTCTTAGGTTGAGCTACAGGATGAATATCCCCTTACGATCTTGTTTGGGCTTCTTGTTTGAGCATATGGTTACGTATATACCTTGTTCCGGTACCCAGTTCTTGGGTTTTGGATTACTCTCCTTTCAGGAGAGGCGAAGACGCGTGAGGTATGCCACATGCTTTCTGTGTCTAGCTTCTCATGGTTGGATGAGTCTACTCTCCTGCTATAGGTAGCGAAGACTCGATGAGAATTTCATCTTCTCACTGTTTCCAGCTCCTTGTGTCTGGACGAGTCTACCTTCTTTTCTCTTGTTGGGTTGAGTTGGACTCTTTACTACTGTACTCCTTACTGCACTCTCGGTTTCACTCCTTTACTTTTCCTATTCAATCTACTGCTCACCCTTCGGTACCTCCTTTGTTGCTCCCTCAAGCCTTTGGGGTATCCTATTGAGTATTTTTATACTCACCCCTGCTTGGGCTTTGCCTGCACTTGGTGTGCCCTTGCAGATGATGGATAGGTTGGTCATGACGTCCAAGGAGCTTAGGAGCCGGGAGCTTGGACCGCGTGCAGTGGTCGTTGTTGGGTTCCAGGTGTGGGACCCTCACAGCTGTTTACTGTTGTTTTACCTGTTGCCGGGTTGTGACACTTTTTGGTTGGGCGCGTGTTTTGCCCCTTTTCTTTTCAGTTACCTTCAGCTTGTACTTTTTACTGTTTAGAGGTCAATGCACATCTGTGATTTATATATATATAGCAGTTGTTCTTTTACTCTACTTTTCCTTTCTTTTACTCTGCACTTTTTCATTGAGTGTGCTGCGTGTGTGTGTGCGGGTACTGAGGCAAAGGCCTCCCCGAGTTGTTTAGCCTTCGACGCTTGTCACCAGCCCTTGGCCTGTGGAGGCGGGCTTGGGGTAGTTGCAGCTCGAGCCCGGGTAGGGTCAGGTCGTGACATTTCATTTCAGAATTTAAATTCATTTAAGTTCATACTCATTTATATAAAAATATTTTTAAATGTTTGAATTATACAGATCACCATTTCCAATTTATAAAGGCCTATACACTATATAAATTGAAATATTCCATCCATTTTAATCACAACCATAAACAAATTCCAGCCCATGTGACCAATGGCCCATGACTCAACATGCCACAATTGACTACTTAAGGTGTCTGTATAAAACTATGTCGGAAAACACTATTAGGTTGATGTAGTCACTTTAAGTAACTGATTATGTTTCTAATTTCCCTATAAGAAATGTTAGAACAATTCTATATATATAAAAGTCAAGACACTCATAGAAACCACATGCAATAAAATCAATGAGACACACCTATATAGCATGAAACAATGCATGAAATGTGAATCCCTATGTGCCTATAATGATGCACGAGTCAACAATTCCTTTTCATACCGGTTCAAGGGTAAAATGGAATCTACAATCATAATATTAATAAAAATCACATATCATGTGTGTCACCCAATGGTGAAATCAAAACAATTATAGTGAGAAGAATCCAAAAATAGCAATTCCCATCCTTGGTAATTTGGATTTACTCTGTACATGGGTAAGCTAATTCTAGGCACAGTCACATAACTAAGTTCCAACATGTCATAAAATCCTTTATACCATCCCAAAAATAATAATGCAAAGAAAAGAAATCATTTGATACTAATTTGTGACGTCCTAGAACTTGTTCACTCATAAGTAATAGAACCTGGTCGGTCATAAGACCTCAAGCACGCCTCCTTTTATGCCAAAGGCTGTTGACTAGTAGTGAGAGTCCATGATGGTACTGTTGGGTTACTATACCCTCATGATCAGCGTGGAACAATAGCGAGATAAAAATAAACAGTGGAATCATAATAAAGATGAATAAATCATCATAAGTAAATCATTCAAACTGTACTAATATATCAATCCAAAAGTGGAACCATAAACAATATGATGAGTATATCATGGAGATATAAAAAATTAAGTCATACACACATACATGTATATAAAAATGGAAAAAATACCAAAAAGTACTATCTAATAGCATCACAAGCTAAGGATTAGTCCCATGATCCTAAGATCCCATGCTATAATCAATTAAGAATCCAAGACTGGATGCTTTCCCTTATCTCTACTTGCATCCATGAAGTCTGTCCAGGTACCGAACGGAAACCCAAAAAGGGTGTGATATATACTCAATAGGCCACCACCAATGGTGTCTATAACTATCTATCCAGTGCATATAATATGAGCAGTGTGAATATATGATAATGTTAAATTAGTAAATGTAAACTATAAAGGGTCGGATCTAGTTTCTAAAGGATACCATGCCAACACTACCTGATTTAGCTCATGCCGAGAAACCTCTGAACATATTTCACCATGAACATATACATATATGTATATGCATGTATTTATATATAAAAACTATATATGTAATGATGTTTATATCCATATATATAGATATTTAGTTCTATCTAGGCCTCAATGCATAACTCAGGCATCTAGATCTAGTCACTAGAGTCTCACAAAGTAGCAGGGGATTCCATGCCTGAGTATCATACATCATAAGGGTTACCATGCCCAAGTATCATAGGTATATAGAATTCCATGCCTGAGTATCATATCATTAGAGATTCCATGCTTGAGTATCACAAGTGTATGAGACGCCACTCCTGAGTATTACTTTCATAGGGATTCCATGCACAAGTATCATAAGTGTATGGGATGCCATGCCTGAGTATCACATCAGTAGGGATGTCATGTTTGAGTATCACAATTATATGGGATATTGTGCCTGAGTATAGTATTAATAAGTATTCAAATAGTATTTAGTATGATCCAATACATGGTTTATAATTCATTAGTGTTCCACATTAATAAGGGTGTAGCCATTTTTTATATAGAATCACATAACGTGGTTGTACCACTCATTTTCCATTTAAATCATTCTGGTTATTACATTTATGATTCAAGACAAAAATAATTAGAAGATGTTTTGGTTATTATAGTTTGGATAAGTAAAAACCAAAGGAACCTAGGTGGTAGATGAAGTGGAAGCTCTCTGGTGTGCCACTATTGTGTGAAAAGAGGAGGGTTTCAAAAAAAAAGGGTTCTACCCCTTAAAAAAATAGTCCATGATATATTCATGACATGAATATAATTCATGTCTTAAATTCCCTGGGTTTCCCCACTTTGGGGAAAACCAATTCATGTTATGTATGGGGGTTTTCTATAATATTTCACATTCTGAATTGAATTCACGTCATGAATTTATTCTGCAGCCAGGCTCCACCCCATGCCACCCTCTTCCCCAAAGAAAATTGACCGGCCTAAAGGAATGATTTTTGGGTCTAATCCAAAAATATAAACTTAATGAGGCCTTACCAAAATTTAAAGGATCCATACCTCATATAAAAATTTGGGATCTTATATCATGGTTGACACATGGTTAGGGAAAACCATGCGGTTTGGCCCAAAAAACTGTGCATCCTGTTTAGTAGTATTGGAGGGTGGCACACTATTGGCACATGATTAGCCCAAACCATGAATCTTAACCTTCAGATCGTGCGACCTTGGACATTAAAGGTTGCATGATTGATGCACAATTGATCTAACTATGTGGCTAAACCATGCACCTTTTCTAGAATCCCAGTGAGGGTGAACAGTTAGGCGCATAATTAGTACTAATCGTGTGTATTAACCCAGTAAACCATGAGAACAAGTTTTTAATCCCCCAAAAATTATAATTTAAATCCCAAAACCCTTATATTAGTCCTAAACACCTCCCATTCAATCCTAATCCAATCCTTTGTCATTTTGAGGCTCTAAAGAGGCAAATTGGGTCATTCAACCTCTCTTTTTCTCAGATCAAAGTTCTATTGGATGTGTTTGATCTCTCTTAGATAAGTGATTTCTCATTGATTTGGAATTTCCCTTTCCTCTCTACTCTCCTCCATTGAGAGTGATTAATACTCATGTTATTGGTGGATTTAAATCTTTATTTAATTAATTTTAATTCTAAAGATTCCTCTTTGATCTTCCTCATCTTTGATTCTCCATCAGTGACTCCCATTTTGGGTGATTAGTTATTTGAATGTGTGATTAAAGGTAGGTGGTTCCGTAAAGATTTTAAAAATAGTTGAAACCTCAATTTTGTACTTCAATTAAAATGAATTTTTAATTGTTTTATAATCCTTGAATTGTGATGATTTTGATGATTTATTTCAAAGGCATGATATTTGTGAAATAAAAACTATTTTCAAAGGCATTGAAAATATGTTGTGGTTTTTTGAGAAAATATGTATTGAAATAAAAATTTATTTGATGTTGAAACTTGAGAAAACATCTTTAAATGAAATATTATTTTGAAAGGCATAAATTTGATGAAAAACCTATGTTTTGGTTTTAGAAATTGAAATGGCATGCTCAAAATCAATATTGAGAAATTGAACAATGAATAATGATTTGATTTGAATTAAATTGATTTTACCTTGACTGGATGATTGAAAGAACATGTGGGCCTAGGTTAGTTGGTGATTGGGATAAGAAATCTAGGAATTTGGCTCCCTAGAAATGGATTGATGATGAAAACTACGACTAAACTGAGTTTGGAATGATTTCCCTTGATAAGGTGTTGATTGATTATACCAATGAATTGAGCCCTAGGGACGTGTGCACAGATTTTGAGTCATGATGATTAACTAAGTAGTGAAAAGATCCTATATCTAGAAACTAACTTATATCAGGGATTATAAAAATGTTTCTTAGTTTTTATTTGACTATTATATGCTTGTGATTATAAGATTGTTTTATTCATGCCCTCCTATATATTGAAAATGTTCATTTAAACCTATTCTTGATATACCCTCCATCTATTCCTATTGTGAAGGAATGTTTGATTTAAAATGTGAAATGATTTTCCATACCTTATATTTATTTAAATTTAAGCATAAATGGTTTATTTGTATTGGAAATACTTATGGAATACCTGGTGAGATCCTGCTGTGCTGTTTATCTCACACCCTACCTTTTCCTTCAGGAATTTTTAGATTTTGTTATACCAAGTCCATGAAAAGGGAAATCTCTACTCAGAGGTGGAATATATGCTTGATCATGAGACCTTGGGTGATGGAGGTGACCGGTGGAGCTGTCATCCATTTGTTACATGGAGATTCTGAGTCGAGTCTTGATGGATGTTATGTCATCTTTTGGATGATGTTTTACCTTGGTATGTTTATATAACTACTTGATGGTACTTTTATCCTTGAGGAGTTTTTGGAATAACAACTATTTAATGTTTTATCATCCACTTTTCTATATGGTTGGTTGGTTCTTATGGTAAAATCGTTACCCTTGACCATTGAAATGATGACAGACACTAGTCACCAACCCATGGGGATTGTGAATGCCCTTTGGGTTATATCAGAGCTGACGTGGGTATCAGTGTAGTATCTAGGTTGTTTCATGAAAAAGTGGTATCAAAGGTGAAGGTTTATAATACTTCCTTGATGTTGGTATGCAATTGGGATGTCCTGATAGGAAGGAGGTAGGATTATTTGGACTTTGGGGGTAGTTACAAGTGGGTTCCTCACCACCTCTCATCATAGTGAGCTTTAAGTCACCATGTGTGTTTGGGAAAAGCCTCTTTTAGGAATAAATTAACTTGATTTTAGCCTTTTTCCAAACATGATATGAGTTTTTTAAAATCCTTTAAACTTTATTTATATCTGATGGAATTGATATTCATATATCTCTTGATTGATTTGATGATCAGAGTAACCTTGCTGATGTATTTTGTGTTGCCTGTTGATGTTATGTAGTACCATACCCCCAAGAAGATGTTTGAATAGAACTCAAGAGGGAGCTGCTAATGAACCATGATAAAAGAACCCTCCAGTTGATAAAAATATTTTTTATATAGTGGTGCATACTGTACAAGATCTTAGATAGGTAACTGCACCTATCACCATTTAGACTTTGGTAGTGGAACCTCAAAGGGAAGAAACTAGAGATCATGCTCAAAAGTTTCTTCTATAGAAACCACCATATTAGCAAGACTCGAATGATCCTTAAGAGGCTGAGGATTTGTTGAAAAATATTCAGTTGGTTTTTGAGTTCTTAGAAACACGAGACTCAATAAATATGAAACGTGCTACCTTCAAGCTTGAGGGGCCTAGCAGGTGGTAATGGGATTTGATGGTTACAAAAAAGAAACATGAAGTTTTGGATTGGAAATACTTTACATATCTTTTGAAAGAGTATTTCTATCAATATTTAATGGTTATGAAAAATTCTATGGAATTTATTATCCTTCAACAAGTTTAAATAACCATGAATTAGTATGTGAACCACTTTTCTTTGCTTGTTCAGTTTTCTCCCGAGGTAGTGACGAATGAGAAGTTAAAGGCCTAAATATTTGAGATTGGTCTTTGATATGATATTCAATATCATGTTTTCATGTTTAATATCAATTTTTATGTGGGTGTCCTGGATAGAGCATTGGTGGATGATCTTGACTTGGATGGAAAGTCATGGTTAAGGGGAGTTCCTCTTACTCCCAATGGCAGTTATATTAGTCACTTTAAAGGAAAGATAAAATGTGATGAGTCTCATGCTGGATCATGATAACAGGAATCATCTATACCTTATGAAGTGTTTGGTAGATTCCTTTTGAATTTCTTCTAGTATATAAAGGCTACGAATTCAAAATGAGTTTGTACTAAGGTACCAAAGATATATGGTTTGTGTGGTCGTTCATGCCATCTGCAGAAGTTTTGTCATGTATTTTCTTACCCACATAGTGGTACGGGCTCATCATCACCTAAAGTAACTATGTTTCAATAATATTATTTAATAACTAAGGGGTTCCAACCTTAGGAATACGAAACAAAGCTTCTTCATGTAGTGGAAGAGTCTCTAGGGGAAGCTAATGCAGGTCCAGCGATAATGAGAGGCACCATAACCATAACTTTATCTTTACTGACTACCTTATTTGATACTAGTACATCTCATTCATTATTATAGACTTGTGTTGTGAATTTTCTAAACCTTCTTATAGAGCATATTTATTTTGTGATAGATATTGATATGCCTCTTGGAATAAAGAGTGAATGTCACCAGTTCCCTTCTTGTTTCTTTTCTTTATCAGAGATCAAGATCACCTAGGATTTTTTGGTTCTCAATATGAAACCTCTGGACTTCATTATTGGTATGGATTGGCTAATTTCCCATAAGGACTGAATTAACTATTATATTTGGTAGGTTTACTTTACTATCTCTCATGGGGTTTGTCATGTTTTCTAGGGAGAGTGGGACTTGAGATTTAATAGGGTTGGATCACCTCTCCTAGAGTTAGGCAGTGTGATATTTGGTTTTACTTTTGATCTAGAGAAATAATCTTTGAGTGTTTATCTTCCTACAATGTTCGTTGAGTTTCTTGATGTGTTTCCATCTAAATTCTCTATATTTCCACTAGTGAGAGAGGTAGAGTTTTCTATTGACTTGGTAATAGGTACCTGACCCATATTTATCCATTGTTACTGTATGTAACTAGATGAACCAAAAGAGTTAAATTCTTAGCTAGATGATTTTTTGGATAAAGGATTTATACACCCAAGCGTGTCACCTTGAGCGGTGCCTATTCTTTTTACAAATAATTTCAATGGGATGCTTCACCTTTCCGTTGATTACTAAAAACTCAATCAAGTTATGGTAAAGAAAAAGTATCTATCACCTTGTATTGATGAATTATTTTCCCAGTTAAAAGGGGTGGAGTGTTTCTTGAAGATTGATCTTCGTTTTGGTTTCCACCAATTAAGAATCAAATAATTTAACATCCTAACGACTGTAACACCCTGACCCCAGTTACCCAAAGTCGGTGTATTATTGTGTAACATTGGCATGATCACAAAAGATCAAGTCTCGAAAGACCGATTAGTTTAGTAGCCTTGGAAACACTAGATACATTCATAAGTCTTACATTACATCATAAAGTAAAACAAAACTACAACAACATCTTGTATTCATATCCCCTCATACTATCCCTACATGTCATTCATAATATACTTCATCACATCCTGGAAAAATTAAAACATTGAAAGGGGTGATCTCAGATGCTCAGTAAGGATAACAATACAGCGGAAACTTTTACAAATAAACACAAACATTTAAGGAAATGTATAACTAAAACAAAATACTTTTAAACTTGAACTTCAGCATAATATGGAAAAAATAAAATGAAATAATTCCATTTACTTATTCACATGGATATTCTACTAGTCGAATAATCACATGCAATATTAATAACCACTTTCATAATGGTGGAATGCATAATGCCAGACTATCATAACCACGTAGCCAAGGCCTCATGCCAAGACTACAAATAAGATTTTGTCAAGGCCTCATGCCAAGACACTAGTTTGTCTCATGAGACCTACCGATGCATCGAGGATTTATAGTGGTCTCCACCCGCCACTTATTAAGTCCAATGCATTCCTCATATGAACAGGTTTAAACATATCATAAACTATAACATAATCGTATCACATAAAACATGTATAAAGGAAACATAAAATTTCCACATTTCAATCACAAGATATCAATACAACACATTGATATAATAAAAAACACTTTAAAAACCATTTTCAATAAAAAAATAAAATAAAATTAAAACTTCGTATTTATTTTTCATTTAAAAAAAGTTATGGCTTGTAGAGGAAGCCGAAACTCAAATAATGGTCATGGCGGCGGAGAAGTCATTGTCGCCGCATACGTACGACAAGAAAAACATTCCTTTTTTTCATTTAGTAAAATTCTTTGTATAAAAAGATTCCTTTTGAATAAACGTAAAAGTCAAAGGGGTTTATACACCGTATAAAAGAAAAGTTGTGTATAAAACAAAATATGCCTCAATGAAAGGAGATTGAGACGAAGTCCCTTACAAAGATCATTTTTTAAATAAAATAGACCTATTATGTTTATTCACTATAAGTACACGAAAAGGAAGTATAATTACAAGATAGGACATAATAATATCATGACATAATTTGAAAGTAGGAGATTAACCCAAAGAACGGAAATTAGGTTAAGAAGTTCCCTTACCTTGTGTCCGACTTGACTCGACCGTTCTTTAACCTCCTGAATAATAAACTAGATTTATTTATAATTTCTTAAGAACCTTTTTCAAGTTTATTATTCCTTTTATATCACTTATTACCATGTTATGAACGTTATGTAATTATTTAAGTTAATAACGGTCGTTTTGTCGATCTTTGGTACTTGAGTCAAAAATGAACTTCTTATAATCACAAGTTGTTAATGTGGTAAAATATCCATTACATCCAGAATTATATTCATGATGTATATATTATATATATCATATATATCCAGTATATATATGAATTTTTAATATTACATAACATTTAGAGGTAAGAAATGAAATGCACCGTTCATGGAGACGATAAGTCGTACGTACGCATGAACGCTACTTTCATTTCTATTTCATATTTAATGGAATGAAATCATAAGGATATAATTTTATATTATAATTCCAGTATAATATAATATATAATATCATTTAATCCATCCTTTATACATCCCACATATGGCATTAACGATTCAAATCACTTTGAGGGGGCGGTAGTCCACACTTCCTCAAATGAAATTATCGCATTTTCACAACATGCAAAGCATAAAGATACGTTTTAAATGTAAAATACAGAATCATATAGAGGAAATAAATATAATATATATCATAAATAAATATAGTGCCATAATAATTTCCACCATGAGAGGTGTTAGGAGAAGATAGAACAATCATCGTTTCGTGAGGCAGTAATTCGCCATCCACGGAAACAGTATGTTCTTTAACCATTATACGGAGGTGTGTGTAAGTGTAGCTTGAATACTTATCATAAAAATATCCTAGTATATTTAATATACTGGTTTTTTTACAAAATATATGAATAAAAAGAGTTTAATGGGTTGGAGAAGCAAAATAATACAAAAGAACATAAGAGAAGACATTACCTTAAAATTGGGTAACTCTTTTTGATTTGAGACAAAGGCTTCCTTGGAAAGAATTCTGCCCAAAGTGAGGATTATAGGAGTAAGATAGGGAAGTTGAGAGAGTATTTTGGCAGAGTTTGTTCGAGCCAAATGGCTTTGATGGTGTGAATAAGGTGGTAGAGGTGGGGGCCTTTTATAATAGGAGAGGAGGGGCACTCTTGGAAAGTAATGAAATGTTACATTATTATGAAGTGCTTTTCGGATTTCAAAGGTCCCAAAATTATATATTTAGAGGATAAGGTGATAAGTGTTCTAAATCTACCCATACAATTGGTTTTTTACAAGTGTAAGTCTTATATTTTACATTATCTTTTCATTTTATTAAAATCGTTAATTAATGAGGTAATCGCTGCATCATCATTGTGTCATGAAAAATTTAATTTATTTAATGTCTAAAAATTATAAAAAAATTACCATGATGTAGGAAATATTTTTATATTTCCAATTAATATTTATAGTAAAAAAGTTAAATTATATAACCCCATGTAATAATTGTTTTAGTAAAACAACACATGTTTGTGACAATTTTATTTTTACTTTAAATAAAAAGTTATTAATGTCATTTTCTTAACCAAGTGGCTCCATGGGGTCTCTAAGTTGACCTATGGATTTTCTTGGTCGGCCATGACTCATCCAATAAGGGTAGGAAAAGTTTCAAGATATTTTAATATTTTTATAATATCATTTTTACCTTAAATTTCACTAATTACCTTTAATCGTGATTAATAAAACTTAAAAGTTACTATTCACCAAAAAATTGTTTTAATCCCATTGAACCACATTTTTCTTCCTAATGAAAACCATGTATTTAGGATTTTTGAAAATAAAATCACAGAAGTGGTAATGTTTCATTTACACGAAAAATTAGTTTTTAAACTATCACTTAGTGGTTTCACTATTCATCAAAAATTGAAGTTTTTCAGAAAAATACCAAAAATTCACCCTAAGATATATTTGATATTCCTAATTCAAAAATGATTTCTATTTTAAAAAATTAAAAACATATAAGTTGGTTTAATTAATTTAATAATTAATTCTCGCTGTCACAACAAATAACGTGTTTTTAAGAAGCAATATATATCTAAAGATTGATAATTGTTTATGTCCAATTTCAAAGTGAAATTAATTATAATGACCACCATTGGATAAAATGGTAAAAATATATTATAATTATACTTTAAAACCACTCAATAGTATAATTTATTACTATAAATTATTTTTATTAAAAAAGTTGTTTTTAAGTATTTTCTCTATTCATAGAAAATCGGAAGTTCTCAGAAAATTACAAAAAATTCAACTTAGGATAATTTTGATATTACGAATAGAAAAATGAAGTCCATTTTAAAATATAAAATTTATATAATTTCAAAAAGTGGGTATTACTATTCATAACTGCTACTTTGATTGGTCGCGGTGTGTTAGAATCTCGAACTTGCGTACAATGCAAGCTATTGCATTATTGAAAGAGAAGCGTATCGTGAAAGCTTGGGGTGTTACAAAGACTACCTCTAAGAGTAGGTATAGACATTACGAGTATCTTATTATACATCTTAGTCTAATCAATGATCCTGTAGTTTTTATTGAATTGATGAATAGGATATTCCATGAGTATCTATATTCATCTATAGTGGTTCTTGTGAATGAAATTTTGGTTTACTCTAAAATCAAGGAGGACCATGTGCATCATCTAAGAGTAGCCCTAGAAATTTTATAGATCAATGACTCTATTCCAAGCTATTGAAATGAGACTTATGGATTTGGGAAGTTAAGTTATTGGGACATGTGGTATTAGAACATGTTATCTCAATCAATCTTGAGAAGGTGAAGACTATTATGACATGGTAACAACCATGAAATGTTTTTTATATTTGGAGAATCTTGGGTTTAGTGGGATATTACCATTGGTTTCTAAGAAATATCTTGAAACTGGCTTCTTCAATGACCTCCCTCATTTAAAAAGGAGTAAAGTTACTGTGGGATTCAAAATGTAAGAATTATTTTGATAAGTAGAAGTGCCTTTTGAATTTTTACTATGCGTTGAATCTTCCATAGGTAGGGCAGGGATATGTGGTATTTTATGATGCATCAGGTTCGGGTTTGGGTTGCGTTCTCATGCAGAGTGATCACATAGTGGCCTATGGTTCCCAAAAGATTAGGCCAAACATGAATAACTATCCTACTCATGATCTTGAAATCACAACTGTGATACATGCTATTAAGAGTTAAAGGCACTACCTTTTTGGGGAAAGTTTTACCATTTATTCTGATCATAAAATCCCGAGTTATATATTTTCTCAAAAAGATTTGAATCTCCACTAGAGACAGTGGATGGAGTACCTACAATCTTTTTTACTTTGAAATTGTTTACACCCATGGTAAGGGGAATGTCATTGCTAATTCTTTAAGAAGGAAAATTTTAACCCAGGCCATGAAATCATCATCAAAAGAGTGGAATCTGATAGATCTCTTTGCTGTATACATTTGGGAGTCTAGGAGGTTGAGATTGAAATTGTTCTAGAAAACACTCATTTGACCTCCTCTCTTATCGAGATGATTCTTTAGGAGCATCAGCTCGATGATGAGTTTTGTGGCATTATGGACTCTCTTTATAGTGGGGAGAAAACCAGTGAGTGGTCATTATCTTTTTAGGGTATCCTATATTTCTGAAATCGGTATGTCATACCTTTTTCTATGAGAAGATATATAATGGGGTATTTACATAATTCCTAATGGGAAGTTCACCCTAGCACCATGAATATGTTTTATGACAAGAAACAAAAAAATTGGCTGCTAGGTATGAGATGATACATTGCTAATTTTTTTTATCATTGTTATACCTATCACCAGGTCAGGTCGAGCACCATAAACCTTCAGGTTTGCTTCAACCCCTTCTTGTGCTGACTTGGAAGTTAGATGATATTTCAATGAATTTCATGGTTGGGTTGCTATGTACCCCTTAAGGGAATAATGAAATATGGTTTGTGATCGATTGTTTGACCAAATCATCTCAATTCATCCCCGTATGTGATACAGATAAAGTTGAGGACTTGGGAGCCTGTATGTGTAGGAGATCATCAGATTGAATGGGGTTACATATGTTATATTTTCTGATGGAGATACTCATTTAAATTCTCATTATTGGAGAGGTCTCTAGGAGGCAATGCGATATCATTTTAGTTTGAGCATGACATATCATCTACAGATAGATGGCTAGATAGAATGAGCAATAAATATTCTTGAAGATATGATTTGTTCTTGCATTCTCAATTTCGGTGGATCTTGAGATATCTACTTGAGACTGGTTGAGTTTTCCTATAAAAATAGTTACCAATCTTCAGATATCCACTTGGATTGTAATGTGTTTCATTCCTAATAAGTTCATTCGTGGATTTTATGGGATAACAAAGGATTAATATAAAAGGTGGTTTCAAGTGTGAGGTCTAAATCAATAAAAATGTCTTAATCATATTAATTGTGACTTTGTACAATCATAACTTTGACAAGTTCTAATGAAAGTTATAGTGAGTAGCATGACCCAAGATCTCTCAAGAAATATGATTAAGATTCTCTCAGGAATAGGAAACATATATAATTAGACAATCAATCATGGCATGAAATAACAATAAAAAATTAATCCATATGAATTTCAGAAAATTCAAATTATGAAAATGGTAGGGAAACTTCATTTACATGAATCAACCAGTTCCCTCAAATCATGATTCATAAAACTAACACATATTCTCCACTCTAATCATTTAATTTCTCATTTTACTCATTCAATCTCATTATAATTGAAAATTAAAACATGGAATCATGGGATTACTAATAAACTTGTGTCTCCAATATTAGTCAAGTAAAGAAGAAATTCTAAGTGTGCACATGAAAATTCTCTTTTAATTCTCAAAATATATTTTCAAACAAAATGAGAGAATCCAAAAATATATAATGAATTTAAAATTGAACTCCCCTTTTCCACATGAAGTGTTTTCGTACTCTCTTCTTTAAGCTACTCTAGTTACTACCTTATTCCATCACCATCATGGAACTATAACATAAAATCACTCATAAAAAAACAAGGTCCATTGTAAAGTAAGATAAAAAAGATTGAGGTGGATTGGGCCACATCCTAATATATTCCTAAAACTATTTCCTAATAAATAAATTTAAAACAAAATTAATATAAAGTAAAAAAAGGATAAATATTGGATTGAACCCCAAGTGGGACTTGGGTTTTGAATGCCTCAATATGGGTGATACCATGTGTTATCTGAAGTCCTATGGTGGGTGTAGTTTCATTGATTTAAACCAACAATACTTCTTCTTTACAAATTGAATTAATTTTTTTGAGGACCCTATGGATAGAGTACACTAAGTAAATCCCCTTAGCAATAAGGTGCAATTTTCATGGTGAGATTATAAGAAAACATGGATCCTATTTTTTGGTTGATTCTTGCACAACCTATTCTCTAATTTCCAATGATTACTCAAGGTATACTACATCAAAATGGTAATCGAAAATAAAATAAAAGTGTAAATCTATTTGAGGAGGGAATGATGAATCAAAATCAAAATATACCCATTTAATGTAAGAAACTTGTGTCTGAGTTTCCTTAGGTAAAGCCACTTGGATCTCCTTATGAAATCCCTATAATAAATGTTCAACATATTTAGGGAGATTTATGTGTTCCTAATCATGTGAAAATTATTTTTCATCATCTTACTTCAAGGAATAATATTAGTTAGTTGATTCAGAAAATTCAAATCAATGAGTGGTGACACTCAATTCAAATTCAATAAAATTATATGAGAATAAGTTTGAGATTATATTATATCCCTATATTTGTTCGGATTAAATTTATTATTCATTGAAAAAACCCTCTTGGATTTGAGTGGTAGTAAATGGAGGTAGGTAGTCTGACTCCTCCAATATTTCTTCAAACTCAAATACTTGGGTGTTTTCTTCTTCTTCCAAAGCTATATAGAGATGAAAAGGTGTTAATTATTATTCTTTAAAGATGTGGAGATCATGTTGTATTTAATATTCACTCTAAAATTCATTCAAATCTTATTGATATCTAATATATACATTAGTGATAAAATATTCTTAATGAATCACCTCCTATAATAGTTAAGATAGGTGGAACGGATATTCATGTATTTCCTTTTTGGCCTCCTTAGGTTCTTAAATTTAAAAAATGAGTGGGGTAGTCTCTTTCATTAATGGTTCTAATTCTTACTCCTGTTGTTGATCATGAGATAATTGTTCCATTTGGATATTCATCTCATGTATCTTCTCTTCAATCCAGTGCAAATGGTTATTTTTATTGTTGTCAACCCCTTATTCTTGTCATTTCACCTGTGGAATTTCTTCAAAAAATGGGAGGGGGGGACAAGGAAGTATCTTTTGTATCTCGGCCATTTCTTGATAAAAATTTGGGAATTACTAGTAGATTTATTTTAATTCCCAATCCAATCATTCCAATACTAGGTATTTTAGGGGATATTTAATGTCATGGATGAGCTCCTTGAATTCCTCCTCTATAACAATACAGCTTCCACCACCCCTAATCTTTTTAGTAAAGAAAGTAGCATCATATTATATAGAACAGGGTGAGTAAGATATATTTTTTTTATTTTTTTATAAAAATAAATACAACTATTTAATTTTTTTGAAAAGAAATTGTGAGAAAAGACTACTTTAATCCCTAGAAACGGGGCCAAGTTTTAACATGCTCATCATAGGGCGGTTCAAAAGATACAAATTAATTTCTTAATGCAGCACAGTGGCTGACCAGGGTTGTCTCAATTGAGGAGATTTACAGTCAATTATACACTATTCATAATTCACTTATTATATTTTTGTGTTTTTATTATTTTATGAAAAAAAGGAAAAATAGGGGTTTGTAAAAGCAATGAAAAACTAAAAATTAAACATACAGATGTAGATGCAACCAGAATGAATGCATGTTAGAGAAGAAAGAAAATTATCCTAAGAGATTAATCCATAGAGAACCTTCATTGTCTTATTTTATATCTACTTAATGAACATGCTCCATATTATGTATTAACACCCTTTTCTACCCAAGTGGTGGATATACAAAACATTCAATGATTGATAAGTACACTGCACATCCATCTCCTCAATCAAGGGATAATGGTTATAGAAGAATAATTTAACCCTTAGAAAACCACAATGAGGATTACACTCACCACAAATCATACTCATATTAGCCTAAAGAAAATGAAAATCATATACTTGGGTTCAACACTAGATTACTCCTCCAGGATATTCTTCAGGTTAGTTACTCATAATCATGAGTATAAGAGATCATGATGGAAAATGATTGAGAGAGAGAGAGACTAATAGAAAAACACTTAAATTAAAAATATGCATAAGAGTAACATAGAAATGAAAACCTAAAAAGACTGAAGTAGAAAAGAACTAATATGGCAGCCTCCTCCCAATTGAGATCATCTTGAATGTGGCGCATAACCCCTTTATTTATAGGAAAATGAACCCCTTATATCTCTTTATCTTTCGTCAAAATTCTCTATCTTCTATATAATTTCTCCTTTGATTTGAATCGACCAAATCCATTCATTATATGATGAGAGAGGGTGGGTCTCAACCATATCTCTCCTTGAAAATATTCATTTGAACCAACCCTTATTTATCACCCATATTTTATCTATCTTTAAATATATCATATCATGCATGCATGGAAATCAAATTGGTTGTGGGTATCCTCATATCTCTATTATAAATTTTTGAACTCCCTAACCACGACTTATATGTAGGAGTTATGGTCATTTCCACCATTTTTTTACCATCCTTACCTAAGTATGGCTCACTATCGACCAGGAGGTTCCTAGCTATAGTCATAGAATAAGTCATTTCCCCAATCTTCTTTATTGTATGCAACACATAAACCATGATTAGGACCATGGATTGGCACATATATCTCATGGAATTTTGATTTTTGTTTCCTCATAAATCTCTCATTGTTCACCATTCCCAAGAAACATTATGGTATAACAGAATTTTCAAACTTATTTTTCATCAACCACACTCAACACTGAGACTTACTCCCTATTTCGGTGGGTATTTCAGTCTTGATACCTCCTTTTTCCACACATATTAGATCAATATGGAAGTGTAGGGGCTGTTTCATCCAAGAAATCATACAAGGGTCCATATTTTTCAGATTATATTTCACATTGGTTATCTGAGATCTCAGATTACATCCATGTAGATCCTCAGACTTGTAATAACTCATTATCTCAACCCTGAACTTCCCAAGTGTCTTCCATGTCATTTTACAGTGTCTATTATTGGTGGTCTATTAAGATCGAAGGTGGTAGGTGGTAGTGGAAATGTCCGAGTGAAGTCACAAGTGTCTAAGGCTAGACATCGTCGTTCCAATTAATGATGAATAGTGAAGTGTATTTGAGATTCCTATATGAGTTGTGACTTCATAAATGTGGTTTTATATCATAATCTATACTACTTCATCAGATCAAAAGCCTACTGCAGGGATGGGATCTCATATACACTTCACTCGCATCTCACAGGCCCATGTTGACACACACAGTCTTAGTGGGCCTTGGCCCACCCTATGTGCGGGGCCCATGCTCCTCTTGGCTCTCCTATGCTCTGACCCATGCCTTTAGACATATGTGTGTTGGTCTTGTTGGTATCCTTCTCTTGTCCTAGTGGTAAAGGCATATTTTTACCTCAATACATTAAAAATACTTTGACAAAATTTTCCTAATATAGCAGAAATAATTCTTAAGTAAAAAGGAATTCAAATTCATTTCTTCTAATTTTATTTTTCCAAATCGTTATTTAAAATATAAATACCCACAAAATGAATATTCAATTAATATATGGAAATTAAATATTACAATTAATAACTATTATTATTATTATTTAATGTAAAATTTATGATCATCACACATCTCTTTTGAGATAGTGGGAGCAGGCTAGATTTTTAGGAATTCTAGGCCCCAAATGCCCATATGTTAGCATGGGAATAATAGACTCTACAAGAGTTAGTTATAGAAATTGTTCTAGTGAAACATATTGTATAAGAAAGATAAAACCTTATGGATATATATTCTCCAAGATGAGTGATATATTATTCTTGGAGAATAATGATTCCTACAAGAAGCAATAAGTTGTAACAATATATGATTGATAAGTTTTTATGAATTCTAAAATGGATTCCATATACCAAAATACACTTCTATATTTGGTGGTTAATGTAAATCCATAATTGGTATTCAATAAGAAACTATACATGGATGGTACAAGTCAATACCAATAAGGCTTGATTATTTGTACTAGGTCATCATGCCTAAATTTTATTTAAATTTTACTTATCATAACTTCATGGTAATTTTATTGGGAATTTATTGTCAATGCCATTTTTCCTTGGAGGAAACCTTATGTATGATTTCTATATGACTTTTCCAAAAGGATACGTGACTTTAGAGGAATAAAATAAGTAATACATGTTACCAAGATCTATTTATAGTTCGTAATAAGCATAATGATCATAGTATATTCATTTGGAACGAATGGTTTCCAGGTGTCAAAAGGTTAGTGGGAGCACTAATTTTTTCAATATATATATGTTTTATAACATATTGAAAATATATTATTGGTCCAATAATTAATTAATACTAAGTTTAATTTATCCAAAAATGAATTAAGTGGAAACCCAAGTTCTAAGGAACATGATTTACTAGTATTTATCAAAGGGGTTGCTTAATACAAATCTTGCACACAAGTTGACACCATATCAAGAATATATGATGGAAAAATTCACTAAAATTGTTTCCATTGTCACATGATATTTGTGATTTATAGTCTATTTATTCCTAAGAGTACTTTGGAAATCTATTTTTCATACCATGGAGTGTAATTAGCCTTGATATTGATTATTCATAAAGAAAAACATGGGAATATAAAAAGACACTAGGTGAACTATATATGTTGGGGTTCAAAACTATCAGATGTGCTTGAGAAAGAAAAACTTGATGAGTTCCTGGTAAATGTATAAATGAAAATACTATTTTTGAGAGGATATAAGACTAGAATTCTTTTAGATCAAGTTTGATTTAGTATCGTAGTAAGGCTAAGGTAATATGCAAGTAAATAATATTATATCTAGTAATGTACATATCTATATATAGTGGGTACATTTTGGATTCTGATAAAGCTTAAGAATAAGTAAAGTGATGACCCATTACAATCTTGTTTCATACCATTTTTTGGGTTTTTTCATAATAATAAAACTTTGATTGTGTTGTTAATCGAGATGTAAGGCTTTGACAAGGGAGCGCAAAGGTGGATACTCAAGGATATCATCTTTTTGAGGGATTTTCCCATAGGTATGAGGTCGAGATACACATACCAACCATAGGTAATTATGGAAGTACCATCAAGAACCATGTAAAATGTGATAGGCCCAACAACTAAATTCTTTACTCAACATAAGCATGTTTATCATGTGAAGCTAACAGGAGGGTTAACAGTTGTATCTAGTTAAAGTGGGAGTTTTTTGGAGTTGGTGACCTGAAACCATTTATATTTTTTACTTTAAATTATTTTTATATTCATTTGGTGAATATTAATTAGTTTCTTATCACATTCAAACCATTCTTATGTGTGAAAATGTATGTGATAATGTCCTATGATACTTGTCACATCGAAAGTACATAGAAGTTCCTTGATATGATTAGATACTTAAGATGCCATAATAGTATAACTTAAACCTATATTTTGTGGCTGGATGACATCTTTTGAAGGGGCATTGATGATGCAGACTATCGGGGGTGGGAGGCTCATAATACATTTAGACACCATCTCATTGTGTTCGCCCTTGATAATCTCCAAGAAGGGGGGCTGTGATAACATATCCACTAATAGAAATTCCACATGTTTCATGTGTAATTGTATATTCATATTTATATATGTGTGTAATAATACTTTGACTCTAATATTTTTATTAATGTTTCTCACAACTCACATACTTAGATATATTTCATAAATAGTGACGATGATCGTTCACATTAAAGATGGGTACATTGGGTGTGTCACAAGTGGCATTTCATTAATGAATTATATGAGAGAGAATTTTCCCTTCTTTTGTAAGTGAATATCTCATGACCTTTTATAAAGACCCCAACCCTAGTAGCTTAGAGCCGATGGTTATTTTATTATATTAGTACTAGATACAAGAGATCACATACCAACATACCGAATAGTATAGTGGTCTTAGAAAACTATATACATACTTAAATTTGATATTACATTTGAAAACATAAAATAAATCATAGTGTTTTCTTTGAGAACACTATTATTCTGAAGGTTTCAGGCCCAATGAAAGCGTTGGATTAAGCATTCCCAACTCAAATTTTTGTTGTAATCAATGATTAATATGATATTTACATGATGATAAATTTTGTGATCAATGTAATTAAATAAAAGGATATTGATGATAGAAAATGTTGGTACCAAATCACAAAATCATCACATATTATTTATTATTAATTTAAGCAATAAAATAATTATCTTGAGAGGAATTATTTCTTTATTCATGGATCTGTTAACATGTCTAGGACATAACAACATTATATTGTGGGAATCAAGAATATATTCCCTTCAGCAGTGATCCAAACGTGTTTCATGAACCTCCAAACATCACCATAGTAATATCTAGGTGTTAGTATGAAAGATCCTAATGCTTGTGTCAATTTACTTTGATTACCCTGAGAATCACTTCATGGAAGGGTTATATTCAATCTCTATAAAATTGAGAGTGGTGGTGGAGGGGGATATCTTTCCATTATTGAAAGCGTTCTTGGAGAGGGAGATATATAAGTATTTGAGAGGATTATCTATGGATCTCATTTTTCACAACCAAATGAATTGACTCTTTTAAGAAAATGATATAATTGGGTTTATATAATACTAGGGTTAGAAACCAATAATTGTACAAGTTCCCCTTGTTATTTCTTTAATCTTTCTAGAACCTCATGTATATAATAATATTATTATTTTTTTCATGCGTAAAGCTAGAAAACTAAATTAAATATTATTTATTTAAATAATATTCAATATATATTATTTCTCATCGGACCAACAAACTCATTTTGTCATTCCTATATAATATTTATCGGTCCTTGAATAATGAATATTTATTTAATAAATAAATATCACTGAATTATTCAATAATAAATAAATAAATATTATATTCACTAAATAGAAAATAAATATTCATTAAATATTTTTCTCACATAATATTCTCCCAAATAACCAGTGACATAGTATATGTGATTGTGCATACATGAATTATTATCAAAACATGCGCAAGAATAATATTTATTCAACTTATTAAATAAAAAAATATTATTATCTAACTAAGGTTCTGGATACACTTAGTATGTTACCCTCTAGTCCTCTTTCTCAGTGGAATTATGTAAAGCAGCTCAAAGTCAAAGGTTTGCATCTAGAAACACGCTAATACATCCATAGAGAAGGATGTTAACGTCAAAATGACATAAAAGCTCATAATAATGCTTACTGAGTAATATAATCCCTTTATCGTGATATCTCTAATCAAACAGGATGCATACTGATGCCATAAACCTATGTGATTGATGTATCTTTCTTTGAATTTTTGGAAATTGAACTTTCCTGTAGAACACCATGGCCATGTATTTATTTAGGCTATATAATTTCCTTAAAAGGGCCTAAGATATCAACTTTAATTAAAGAAAATAAGGGAATTTTTTTTATCATTATTCATTAATGAAATATTACTCGTGACGCACCCAAAGCATTCTACCTCACTGCAGACATATATCATCATGGTTTTCATCAATACATAAAAGTACGTGACTTATAATACTCATTAATAATAATATTAAAGTATAAGGATCAATACACACATCTGTCGATAGGAACACATAATGATACATATAAATATGGATTTTCTACTCGTATCTCTCATTCTCATAATATCCTACATTAGATATTACTAATGGTGTACACCATGAATATGTGCCTCAAAGTCATACGAGTCTCCATTCCTGATATCTTGTTTCATTTGTGTCCCTCAAATGATTTCATCCGATGTGGCCCTTGCAGATCGGAGACCACATCCTTTGACTTGGTGTCGGTGCGACGTGTTGTGGCATCCTCTGACTTTTTTTTCTTAGGGATATTGCGACTCAGATCAGTGAAGGATGAGCCTTCGGATTCTACTCAAATCAACACAAGACTTGTGAGGTGTGGGATCTTCCAGCATCATCTACAAAGGTTAGGATTCAGATTTTCCTCGGCTCAGTGTAGGTCATGCTTTCAGACCCTTGGCTTGGCGCTGGCTTTGCATGGTTATGGCTTTAGTTTCCCTGATCATCATCTTGAAGGATCTTAGCGCGGTTCTACTGCGTCTCATTGGTGTCATCAGATTGGTGTCGGCCTTAGAGTAGCTCAGAGTGGGGATGGAACTTGGTTATCTTCTAGTTTTCTTGTAGTCCTTCTATAGGTTTAGTTTTGGTGCTTTCTTTGTTATTTTCTATTTGCATTGGAATTGTGTTTTTGTTGAAGTGGTGGTTCTCTTGGAATGGTGACTCTATTGGAATGTTGTGTGATGGGTGTGGCCATCACTCCCTAGATTTTCTTCTCATCTGTGGCCTACTTGTGTTGGAATATGATGAGGGTTTGTTTTCAGTTCTGATTGGAGAGGATTCATGCCCCAAGTGGCGTTTCTTGTCCAGAACAGCCCAAACCCCCTCATTAGAAATGTTCCTTTGGTGTGATGTTGAGCCATCAATCCCAGGTGATGATGACTTGGCTTTGCATTCCCTGTATTGTCTTCCGGACGTTTCAGTGACTACAATGGTGGCACGAGTCTTGTGGTGTGTGATGGGGTTCGTCATGTCATGATGGTGGCTCTCCTTTGAATGGTGAAAGGGTTTGAGAAGCTTTGTTTTGTGACCTTTCTAATGATCCCAATGGTGGGAAGATAGTGCAGCTAAATTGACCACATGGGATAGGCCCTAAAGGAGGATTCAGAGCAGGCGGTTAATCTTTGAAAAACTTTATGGATTTGGTTGTTTGAGAGGGTATGGATTTTTCCATCAGATCGGGCTTGTGCTTTGACACAGGACACTTGCTTACTGAACCGCCTTGCAATGATGGAGAGCTTCATCATGTTTAAATGTTGGGGAAGAAGATCTCCATGCTTTCAGTCTAGTTTTATTTTCTTGTCTTTCGGGTGTGATTTGTATTATGTCCATGATGTTTATGCGGGTTTCCCCCTTTTTCCCTTAAAAGGGGGTTTATCAAAATAATAAAAAATTTGATTGCCTTCGAGCTATTGGATGGATTAATATTCAACACAATGAATACGGGTTGTCATAAAGTACACCAAAGTTAGTTATAGGGAACCAAATCCAATAGACTCCCACTTTCACTAGAGCCAATTAATAATAACCTTTAATCTATTATCTCTCAAATGATGCTCATGATTCTACTGATATAGGAATTTAGTCAAGGGTTTCATCACGTTTTCTTCTATAGAAACTCTGCTTACTATAACTTCATCCCTTTAATAAAAATCCCTCAAGATGTGATACTTTTAGAGTATATGCTTTGTCAATTGGTGTGACCTTGGATCCTTTTCAAGAGTAACTATTGCAGTATTATCACAATATAATGTGATATGGTATTTATTTCTATGTACCACATCAAGATACTATAAAAATTTATGTATCCAAATGAATTATTTAGTTGTGTCATAAGTCACTATATAATCAGAATCTATTGTAGAATCAATGACAACTAGATTAATTGAACTCTTCGAGCTCACAAATCCTCTGTTGAGAAAGAAAAAATATAATGACTATTAATTTAGATCATTTTAATATGTATAAAAACTAGCATTAGTGTAACCCCTAGTTACTAGCTCCTCATCTTCTCTATATAATGGGAACACATCCTTAGTTCTTATCAGATACTTAAGGATATCCTTAACAATAGACCAGTGTTATTCTCTTGGATCAAATTAATATCTTCCTAACATTATCAATGCATAAGAAATATTAATTCTAGTACATAACATGGCATACATGATTGATCATATAACTGAATCATATGGAATCTTACTCATTCTCTCTTTCTCTTATTGTGTCTAAGAACACATTTTCTTTGAAAATGTATACCATGTGACACTGGAACTAATTCCCTATTGAATTTTTCTATACTAAATATTTTTTTATCTGGTCAAGATATGAACCTTGACTTAGTCTAAGAAACCTCTTGGATCTATCAAGAATGATCTTGATCCCTAGAATATAGGCTAATTCACCTAAGTCCTTCATAAAGAAACATTTTTTTAAATAGTCCTTAACAGACAGTAATATTGGTATATAATTTCCAATAAGTAATATGTCATTAACATATACTACTAGGATAAAAACACATTCCCACTAAATCACTTTAAAACACATGGTTCACATTCATTATTAACAAAACCAAAATATTTTATAGCTTAATTGAATTGAATGTTCCACGAATTGGATGATTTATTTAATACATAAATGTATCTTTGTAGTTTTATAATCCGTTTGGCATCAATTGGAGTAAAATTATTCTGGTTGTATCATCCTAAAGGTTCTCATTAAGGAAATATGTTTTGATTTACATCTACCAAATTTCATATTTATGGTAAGCTGCTATAGTAAGTAAAATTCTAATGGATTTAATCATTGAAACTGGAGAAAAGGTTTCATCATAGTCAATGTCTTGACATTGTTTAAACCCTTTATTCACTAATCTTTCTTTATAGGTATTTACTTTACCTTCTATGTCCAATTTTCTCTTAAACACAAATTTACACCTAGTAAGATTTACATTAACTGGTGGATCAACTAAAACCCAAACATGGTTTTGATATATGGAATCCATCTAAGAATTTATGAATTCTTGTCATATTTTACCTTCTAATATCTCTATTTAATCTTTATAGGAGATAGGTTAATCATTTTCAACCAATAATGATTCACCTTCTTCAGTGACTAGAAAACCATATCTCTCTATTTCTCTTACCTCTTTATTGATCCTACACAATACTTGTGTTTTAGGAACAACTTATTCCATGAGGACCTGTAGAATCTATTCTGGTACTAACTCTTATGTATCTTGAGCATCAACTTAATCAAATTCAATCTTTCTCCCACTATCATTTTTAATGATGTGCTCCCTCTTAAGAAATACAACTTGTTTGGTGATAGTCACTTTCTTTTTGAGGGGGTTTATAGGTAGTATCTATTTTTTTCCTTATGATTCCCTATAAAGATACATTTTATTCATCTGGGAGATATTTTGTTTCCTGATAAGGCCTTAATAAATTTCATAAAACCCCATAAATGTGCATGTGACAAAACGGGTTTCTTTCCACTCCATAGGTCGAAGGAAATTTTGTTTGTCACTTTAGTTAGTACTCGGTTTAATGTGCATGTCATAGTTTATAATGAATATCTCTAAAAGGATAATGAAATATCTATATGAATCATCATAAAACTTACCATATATATCAAGGTATGGTTACTCCTTTCAATAATACCATTCCACTTTTATGTGTAAGGTGGAGTGAGTTGAGAAATAATCCCAAACTCCTATAAAAATTTGATAAACTCTTGTTTAAGAAATTCACCACCTTGATCCGATCAAAGCTTCTTTATATTATCTCTAAGTTGATTATCTACTTAATTCTTGAATTCTTTGAATTTATCAAAGGAATAAAGCTTATACCTCATTAATTATACATATCCATATCTTCTCAAGCCATCAGTAAAAGTTATGAAGTAAGAACACCAATTATAGATTCTACTGGAAATGGTCCACATACATCAATGTGTACTAATCCTAGAAGCTATGTGGCCCCTTCACCATTCCCACTAAATGGTGGTTTGGTCATTTTGCCTTGTAAACTATAATGACATCTATTAAATGGTTTTAGCTCAAAAGAGTCTAAATATCCATCTTGATAGAGCTTTATCAAACACTTCTCATTTACATGACTAAGATGACGATGTCATAGTTAGTTGTTATATGAGTCATGTGAACATGTTTTGTTATCAACCTACAATACTTGGTATTCATAATTTAATATATAAATAATGTTATTTAAATGTTTCATACTATAAAATATGTTGTCTTTATAAAAGAAATAACTTTTATTTTTAAATTTGAAAATAAAACCATTTGTATCTAGCCTGGGTGCAAAAATTATGTTCTTGGTAAAAGTTGGTAAATAATAGAAATAATTAAAAATCAGTATTATTCCTATTAAAAATGAAAGGTGATAGTATCCAATGTATATATAAGCCATCCTCTCACCATTGGAAGTACACAAATCCACCTCTCCTTTGGAAATCTTTCAAAATTTACTTGGTTCCTGTATTTGAATACAGATGTGAGCACCAAAAGCTGTATATAACACCAAATATGTAGATATTTAAAGATTACACTCAATAATGAATGCACCTTTAAATTATCCTTACTTATAGGGGTGGTTCCTCTTCTATTTTCTTTGCTTTCCACATGAAACACATAATGCTTCTTTTTTCCTTACACTGTAGGTTCTGGGTGCAGTGGAAGCGTGCGATGGGCGATGCCCAACTTTAATTTTTGCCATGATCAATGACTAATACAAGATCTATATGATGTTTAATTTCCATGATCAATATAATTGAATCAAATATATACAACATTAATATTTATGAAACCAATAGATAGGATATCAACACATATTTTTTATAATTAATTTAATTAGATACATAATTACCTCTAAGGAATTATTTCTTCATTGATGAATATAGCGATATATCTATGGTGAACTGTCGTTGTGTTATAGAAACGAAGTGTATATTTCCTCTAGAGGTGATCCAAATGTGTTCTAAGAATCCTCAGATGTCACCAAATGAGTCCTTGGGTGCTAGTACAAAAGATCCTTGTGTTTGAGTCGTCCACCTTGATCACCTCGAGAATCACTTACAAAGTGTTCTTCTTGATCCGGTGGAGGAGGATTGCTCTCCATTCTTGGGAGAATTATTGGAAAATGGATATCTCTAGTCTTGATAGGATCCTCCATAATTCTTTGTGTATAATTGAATTAAGTCTTGAGAAAATAACATAATTGGGTATTTATATTGTTAGGGTTAAAATAATTTATTTGTATACGTTCCCTTATTATTTATTTTATCCTAGAAAAAACCCATGTAAACTAATAATATTAATATTATTATTTCTCAACATGTTTTTAAATTGAGAATTATAATTAAATATTATTTAATTAAATAACATTCAATATTATCATTTATTACTGGACCATTAAACTCGGTCCTCCATTCCTCCAAAATAATTACCAGGCCTTGAATAATGTCTATTTATTTATTAAATAAATATCACTATATTATTCTCCAATAAATAAATAAATATTATATTCATTAATAATAAATAAATATATATTAAATATTTCTCTCACAATATATTCTCTCAAATAACTAGTGACAAAATAAATGTGATCAAGAAGACATGAATAATTATTAAAACACATATAGGAATAATATTTATTCAACCTGTTAAATAATAAGTAATAATATATTATTTAACTAAGATTCTAGATACACTTAGTGTGTGACCCTCTAGGCCTCTTTCTTAGTGGCATTAAGCGAAGCAGCCTAAAGTCCAAGGTTAGCATCTAACAAAATGCCAAGGCACCCATAGATAAATAAGTTAATGTCACAACTACATGACACCTCATACAAACTCTTACTATATAATATAATACCTTGATCACAATATCTCAAATCGAGCGGCTTGCATGCCAATGCCATCAACCTATATGCTCGATATCTCTTTCTTTAAATTTTTATAAATAGAAATTGCCTATAGATCACCATGGCCATGGATTTATTTAGGATATATAATTTTTATCAAAGGGCATGAGATATAAACTTACATTAAATAATAAAATAGGAAAATAATTTCTTTCCTTATTCATTAATGCAATATTACTCATAACACACCCAACATATCCTACCTCCCTTACGAACATCTATCATCATGGTTTTTCGTCAAGAAATATAAGTGTGCGACTCATAATACTCATTAATATTAATCTTAAAGTCTAAGGACCAATACACATGTCCGTAGATAGGAAAATTCAATGACACATAAAAATGTGGATTTCCTACTAATGGGTCTCATTATCATAATATCCATACTGGATATTACTAAGGACTTAAACTAAGAGAAGGTGCCTCAAAGTCCTATGAGTCTCCACCCCTGATATTCTACATCATTTGAATCTATAAAATAATATCTTCTAACTATAGAACATATATATTCAAGAATATTTTTGTAGCACTTCGAGGGTCTCATCATAGCAAGGAACTGCTATGACCTTTTAGTGCGACAACTACTCTTAGGACATTATCACATACTATGTTACACAAAATAACAATCATGATGTGAAAATTAGTTTATTAATATTAAAAACCATGAATACAAGTTTATCATAAAGTAAAACAAGTTGGTTCGAGGGCACTAACTTTAACAAACTCCCACTTTCACTAGATCCAACTAATAACAACCTTCATTCCACTGGATCTCACATGATACTCATGCTTCTACTAAGATAGACCTTTAGTCAAGGGGTCTGCCATGTTCTCTTATATGGGTACTCTTCTTATTGCAACTTCACCCCTCTGATAGAAATCCCTTAAGAGGTGATACTTCTGGAGTATATGTTTTGTCTGTTGGTGTATCCTTGGCTCTTTTTCAAGAGCTACCACTGTAGTATTATCACAATACAATGTGATAAGGTATTTACTTCTAGGTACCACATCAATCTCATAGACAAATTTCCAAATCCAAATAGATTCTTGGAAACATAAGAAGATTCTATATACTTGGACTCTACTATAGAATCAGTGATAACTGGTTTCTTTGAACTCTTCCAACTCATAGCTCCTCCTTTGAGACATAAAACATATCCTAGTTGCAAATCCAAATAATTATGATCTGTCTAAAAACCAACATCAGTATAACCCCTAATGACCAGCTCCTCATCTCCTCCATACACTAGGAACATATCCTTAGTTCTTCTTAGATTCTTAAGGATAGCCTTAACAGTAGTCCAATGTTGTTCTCTTGGATCTTCTTGATATCTGACTACCATGCTCAATGTATAGGCAACATCAAGTCTAGTACATAACATGGAATACATGATTGATCCTATGACCGAAGTTTATGGGATATTACTCATTATATCTTTCTCTTATTGTGTCTATGGACATATTTTCTTAGAAAGATATAAACCATGTGACACTAGAACCAATCCCCTCTTGGATCATTCCATTCTAAATCCTTTTATAATCTAGTCAATATATGTACTTTGACTTAGTCCAAGTAGCCTCTTGGATCTATCACGAATGATCTTGATACCTAGAATATAGGTTGCTTCTCCTAATTCCTTCATGGAGAAACATTTGTTTAACTAGTCCTTAACTGATTGTAAGACCGGTATGTCATTTCCAATGAGTAACATGTCATAAAAATATACTACTATGATAATGAAAACATTCCCATTAAACCTTTTGTAAACACACATCTCACATTAATTCATAATGAAACCAAATTTTTTTATTGATTCATTGAATCAAATGTTCCATGACCTTGGTACTTGATTTAATCCATAAATAGATAAATGTAACTTGAAAATCCTTTTAGAATAACCTAGAGTCACAAACTCTTCTAGTTGTGTCATAGAGAAATCTTTCTAAAGGTTCTCGTTAAGGAATGCAGTTTTTACATCCATCTACCAAATCTCACAGTCATGGTAATTTTTTATATCAAGTATTATTCTGATATATTTAAACATGGAAACTAGTGAAAAGGTTTCATCATAGTCAATTACTTGACGCTGTTTAAAAACGTTATCCACTATCCTTGCTTTATAGGTACTTAATTTACCTTATATTTCTAGTTTCCTCTTGAATCCCCATTTGCATCCAACATGATTTACATCAACTGACACATTGACCATAACCCAAACTTAGTTTTATTACATGGAATCTATCTAAAAATTCATGGCTTCTTTCTATCTTACAGCTTCTGAGCTCTCTACTGCCTCCTTGTAGGAGAGAGGTTCATCATTTTCAACCAATAATGAATCACCATCTTCAGTGACTAGAAAATAATATCTTTCTAGTTCTCTTACATCTATTACACTCCTATACAGTACCTGTGTTTTGGGAATTACTTATTCCATGGGGACTTGTGGAATATGTTCCTATACCAACTCTTGTGTATCTTGAGCATCAACTTCGTCGAAGTAAATTTTTCTCCCACAATCCTTTTTTAGGATGTGATCCCTCTCAATAAATATGACATGTCTGGCGATAATCACTTTCTTATCTGAGGGATTTTATAGATAGTATCCCTTTGTTTCCTTGGTATACCCAATAAAGATCCACTTCATGCCCCGGGATGCTAGTTTTTTGCCTGAGAAGGCCTTAACAAATGTCTTGAAACCCCATACATGTGTATTCGACAAAATGGGTTTCTTTTCACTCCATAAATCAAAGGTAATTAAATTTTATGCTTTAGTTGGTACTCGGTTTAATGTGTATGATGTATTTTGTAATTAATATCCCCAAAAAGATAATAAAAGATCTGCATGGCTCATCATCAACCTTACCATGTCTAACAAGGTACATTTCCTACTTTTATTAAAAAAATTCTAATATGGTGTATAAGGTGAAGTGAGTTGATATAGAATCTCAAACTCCTATAAAAATTCGATGAACTCTTGGTTAAGATATTCACCACATCAATCCGATTGAAGCTTATTTAACTTATTACCAAGATGATTCTCTACTTCATTCTTGAATTCCTTAAATTTCTAAAAGGAATTAGACTTATACCTCATTAAGTAGATATATCCATATCTACTAAATTCATTAGTAAAAGTTATGAATAAGAATATCTACCTCTAGCTTATACTATAAATGGTCCACACACATCATTGTGTACCAATACTAGAAGTTTTGTGGCCCTTTCACTATGTCCACTGAATGGTTATTTGGTTATTTTTCCTTGTAAACAAGTGTGACATCTTTCAAGTGGTTTTATATTAGAAGAGTCTAAATAACCATCTTGATAGAGATTTTTTAAACACTTCTTGTTTACATGACCAAGATGGTGATGCCACAACTGGGTGTTATATGAGTCACACAAACATGATTCGTTATCAATTACTAACACTTGGATTTCATAATTTAATACATAAAGACCATTATTTAAATGTTTCATACCGTAACATATGTTGTCCTTATAAAATAAATAACTTTTATTTCCAAATTTAAAAATAAACCCATCTATATCTAAAAATGACACAGAAATCATGTTCTAGGTAACTATAGGTATATAATAAAAATCTCTTAAAACCAAAATCATTCTCATTAGAAATTAAATGTCGTAGTTACCAATGGCTAGGGTATACAGCCTCACTCCATTGGAATCTCTTAGATCCACCTCTCCTTTGGAAATCTTTTAAAATCTACTTGGTTCCTGCATTTGGATATAGATGTGATCACCATAAGTTGTATCTAATATGAAATGTATAGAAATGGAAATATTTAACTCTATAAAGAACACACCTTTAGCTTCCCCATGTCTCTAGGTGCAATTCCTATTCCAATGGATTGACTTTTCACATGAAAAACATACCACCTCTCTTTCATTTCCCTACCTCTGAATCTTCTTCCTTTTGTTAGGATAGTGCTTGAGAGCTTTAGATTGTTTATAAGTATTGGGACCCTTTACCTTGTCCTTCCTCTTCTTATTCACCATAAGGACTGAAAGTTTTTCATGCCCCATGTCATTATCCACTTGGTGAATCAAGGTCAGAACTTCTGAAAGAATATTCTCACTATTGATTATATTATAATTAACATTAAAATTGGAGAAGTTATTGGGAAGTGATGAAAGTATGAGATATATATGCAACTCATCTGGGAATTTAATCCCTTAGATGTTAAGTAATTCAATGTAGATAATAATCTTGACTACATGAGTCCCATATGGCATAGAATCTCCAAGATTAGTTGTGAACAAAGCATTAAATATCTCGTACCTCTCTTATCTCACCTTCTCTTGATAGATACCCCAAGGGTGATACATCATGCTATAGACATCCATATCCTCATGTTGCTTCAAAATATCATTGGACATGTATGATAGAATGAATTATTGAACATTTTTAGCATCATTATGATGCTTCTCATAGAGATATAGTTCTTCATCACTTTCCTCATTTCTAGGTGAAACTGGTAAAGGTTCTTCCAGCACACACAATTTCCTTTCATGGAAAAGGATGAAACGTATGTGCCTTTTCCACTTTTATAAATTTTTACCAGTGAGAAGGTTTTCCTTCTCAATTATGGATCATAATTATATGTTTTATGTCATTTTATTTTTTTTTCTACAAAATAAGATAAGCATAATTTTAGTACTTTATCTGATAAAATATAAACAAATAAAAAAATATGTTGTTCGGAGCAGAGTACTCAAGAGAGGGGTGAATTAAGTATCTATAAAAATTTCTATTTGAAAAGTTTTCTTAAAAGGTTCCCCAATAAAAATAAATACAACACAGTTAATTAAGGTAATATGGTTATGAAAGTTTGACTGTTTAAATAACTTCTCAGAAGATTGATTAATTATTAGTAATCTCAATATCAATTATTGATATTACTTTTGAAGCTATTCTAATAAGTAAAAACAATTATAAATTCTGTCCAAAATTAACTATCAAAGTAAATCTAGTGATTTATGAATTATACAATAAAATAGAGAAAACTAAATTAAACAACACAATAGATATAAAACAAGTGGTTAAGTCTCAATCTGAGACTTAATCCACTCCACTTGGTGATCACCTTCCACCAAGTAGTTTATATTAATAAACTTGATCCACACCCCGAATCTGTGTAAACAACATTGCACAGGACTATCTAGGTCACATGACCTCTTCCACAGTTCTTTGTGGGTATAAACTACCGGGTCACACAGGAACATCTTCCACACTTATCCATGGGAGTAAAAAAGTGTTAAAAGATATGAGAGGAAGGATATCTTGTATCCTTCAGTTTAGTACAGGAGACAGTGTGTGTTTTAATACAGGAAAACACACACTACTCGAAAGTGAAAAACAATACACAATAGAGAAAAGATAATGAGATAAGGTTAGAAGTGCTTTGAGTGTTATTCTATGCAACTCTAGAATTCTAGGATGAAGCAGATGCAAGTATCGAGTCCTCTTGTGAGAAACAGAGTATCAAAAGTCTGGTGATATGGTTTCTAGTTATATTTGGATCATGTTCTTAATAGAGTTTGTATTTTGAAGATGTTCTTGACTCTGGTCTATGGTATCCCAGCTTTTGGATTCATGAATACTTCATGTGTTCTTCAGATATATCTTATTTCATGTTCTAGTTCTTTTCTCAAGAATGTTCGCACTTTTGCTGATCTACCACAATTTGTTTTAGGGCCACAATTTTCTTTTTATTCTTAGAGTGCATGTGTTGGAGTCTAAATGATGAATGTATTATGTACCTCATACCTTGTACTATCAGGTGACATGTCTACAAAGAAATATTTATTATGTCAATGAATTTAAAAGACTCAAATATGACTATTAGAAATTAAATTGAAAATGAAAAAATAGATTAAATAACGGTGTCACAGTCTTTTTGGAAATAGTGTCACTTGGAAATAGTGTCACTATGAAATGGTGTCTTCTTCGTTTCCTTTGAGCTGTGATACAATTATGATGGCATAGTTTTATAGATATCAGGAACCGATAACACATATGTGGTGTTAGGATCACAGTGTCTGGTCCTTTTCCAAACTTTGAACGGTGACTTAGCAAGGAAATGGTGTCAAAGACTTCAACAGATCTAAAAATGGTTATAGTGTCTGGTCACGGTGTCTGGTCATGGTGTCTGGTCACGGTGTCTGGTCACGGTGTCTGGTCATGGTATCTGGGTCATGGTTTCTAGGTCACAGTGTTTGGGTCATGGTGTCTGGTCATAGTGTCTAGTCACGGTGTCTAGGTCACAGTGTTTGGTCACGGTGTCTGGTCATGGTGTCTAATCATGGTGTCTGGTCCCAATGTCTGGGTACTTTTCTAGAAAACCAGAACTGGTGGTAGACTCATGGTTTCTCAGACTTATCCAAATATTTGTATATATACTTCAGCAGTAATATTCATAGAATGAGTTAGACTTAATCATTCATAAAAGAAATTCATTATAAAACAAATTAAATATAGTTTTCAAAAATAAGTCATGATTTATTGGAATCAAGATCATGAGAAAATTTATTTAAATCATAAATAAATCAACCATCTTTACACATGACTGGAAACAAGTTAAACAAGATTTGCTGGATGTATAGGATTTGTGATCATTAAAACATGATTAAAACAGGAGGAGTCCAACAATATCCCCCTTTTTGATGATAAAAAATCATATGAGTGAGATATCTGTTCTTAGTGTATGTTTCTCTCCCCCGTTTTGGATTATCAAAAAGAGTACAAAGGGAAATAAGAGAATACACAATAATAGGTCACAATACATTAGATGGAGAAAGATGTGTCATTACAAACAGTAGGCAACAAAAATAAAAAAATATCCCTATCCAAAGATAGTGTTCATTGTTCTTCAGTATTGGATGTCTTCTCTTTTCCCTTGGCATCAACATCAGGATAAGCCACAGGAGCAGAGGTTGAAGTTGAAGAAGGGAGTGAACCAATGGTCAGAGAAGGAAGAGGGATTCCTTCAAAAATAGAAGGGGCCAAGGTAGGTTTGGTGGAAGCCCAAGGCAATTGTTGGTCAATGATAATAGTTCTGATCTAACTCAGAGCCTGAGAGACAGACATAGAGGTAGAGGAAAAGGCGATGAATGAGGAAGGAGGAAAACCAAGCCTCAAGGGTGCAGCTATAGAAGCCACAATAGCAGTGCTATGCACATGAAGATAATGCCTCAATAACTTGATGAAGTCAGCAATAATCTCACCACCATACCACATCGCTTTCTCAAAGTCATCTTTTTTTCTCCATAAACTTATCCAACAAAGGAGTGAAATCTTTCAACTTTTGAACTTGAGTTTTGAAAGTTTGAGTGACAGGAGGGATTTTCAGATTCTCTGCAAGGTACTTGAAATATTTTGTCATATCATGCTTAGAGAAAATCCTATTGAAGTAGAAATCCACCTTCTTAGTAATTTCTTCCTGAGCATCATTTTCAATCTTGGAATTAATTATTACCAAATCATGAACTCTGTCACTATTCTTAACAACCACAGATAGAGACTCTTTGTCAAAGCCACTTATCACTGATTGAAGTTCTTCCTTAACAACCGTTCTGAGCAGATCACTGTTAAAGGAGGGTTGAGATGACTGTTCAGAGGTACTAGAAGCTGTAACAACTGAAGTAAGGGACTTTAGTTGATTTAGAACTTTATGTAGACATCCCTTATACTCATTAGTCAATTTTTTGAGACCAATAACAAGTTCATGCATTTCTTGAACTATTTTATTATTTCTTTTAGCCACCTTGTCAGCTAAGGAAGTTAGGTTAGGTTGAATTAGAGAGACAACTTCCTATGGAATCTGACCACTAACATCCTCAATAGGATGAGAAATAGGATCTGGTCTTGATTTAAAAACTCTCTTTATATATTCAACCATAGATCTGAGAGACTTCACTTTAGCACTCAGCTGTTTGTTCTCAATTCTGACCTCTTGAATTTAATGAAGCATTTTTAGCTGAATCTTCCATATGATCTTTTCTAAAAATAGGGAAACATATCTTTCACTTAGGTTTTTATAGGATCAGGTTGAGTTTTCATGAGATTTTCAACTCCATCCAATAAAGTAGCTCCAAATTCTTTCAAATAATCCTTACTCACTAAGGTATAAGGTTCTTATGAAGGTTTAAGAACAGAAGCTGAGACATTCTCAGGTTCCTTTGAAGAGATAACTTCAAGAGAATAGACCAGTTTCAATTGAAACACAATAGACAGATCTATACCTTTAATTGAGGCTTCTTGGGAATCATTCATATAAAAGTATCTAGAGAATTTATACTATGTATCCACAGTGCTTTGATCAATTGGATTATGAATTTCAACACTTTTCCAGATTAGGGTGTTGCTTCCCCTCAACAAGTGAATCTCTCACAGAACTAAGAGATTTAGTTCTTTGATCTATTTCCAAAATTTCATCCCTAATAGCTTCACCCATGTCTTTTCTATCCAACTAGAAGGCTTTCTCCATTCTTTCCTCAGTAGATGGGATAATCTCAGGAAAAACTTGTACCTATAAGTGTTTCTAAAAAACTGCTTCTTTCTCAAGAGAAAGATCTTCTTATATATAATCATCCAGAATATCCTTTTCCTTTACATTAACAACAGACTCTTCTCTATAAAAAGGTTCTTCTTCCAAATCAAAATTTCTTTTAGGAACAGGTACTTCCTTCTCAACTATGACTTGGGGAACAAGTCTACTATCTCCCTTATCCAGGAAAATTTCCTCTATAAGTGCAACAACCTCTTATTCTTACTCCTCAATAGGATAGTCAACAATTTCATCTAGTTATAAACTAGGATCAGAAATGTTCTTAGGTATTGAAGAATGCTCAACCGAGTTGAACTTTTCATAAACCCTATCATTATCCTCCACCCATGATTTTCTCCACAGATTCCAATTGATTTTCATCCTTTTGACTGTAACCTTTGAGATAAAAAATTCATAGTCCTTAATGAATTATTCATCCAATACAACTCACCCTTTAGCATGAAGCATAACAAAGATTAACCTTAAGTAGAACAGGGAGGTTGACTTTGAGTTTGTATTTATCAACTCACACATATGAAGTATAACATACTTACATAGGTTAATCTTGTGTTCATTATTCATAAGATGTATCAAAAATACATCCTAATACTTGAGTGTAGAAAAATATTCTTTTCTTAGACTAATCAGATTCTGAACAAACTTAAACAATAATCTGGTTTCACCATCTAGCTCAACAACAATAGTTATTCTCTTTGTTTTATTTCCAGTCAAGCTTCCCAAGGATTCTTTTAAAACAAAGATCTCACTTGGAGGAGGAGGACCTCTCTGGTAGCCCTCAAAAATTCCCTCATGAGGTATCCTTAGGCAAGAATCCCATAACCTTGAAGAAAAGGTACATCTTTGTCCATTGATCCAGCTTCTCACAACAAAACCATCTACTGTATCAAATGAGAATTGAACGAACTGATAAAACTGAGCAACTAGATTTGGGTAAACCTTCCTTGTATCCTTTGTGAACTAATCCAGCCATCCCTACTCTTTCAATACTTTCAACACTAGAGACTTACTTGACAACAACCACTTAGGGTAGATTTCCTTTTCAGGTACCACTATTCTGTCAACAAGGTTTGGATTCAGAGGACCTTCAGGTGCTATCTTTGGTGCTATTTTCATTTTCTTTTGAGATCTATGCTTCTCAAGAGTCAAAGAATATGGTAACTTCATCTTGGGCATTCAACGAAGGTTCGAGAGAGAGAGAGAGAAATGAAGGGTTGAAGGAGGGCTTATGGTTTGAGAGAATAGAGATAGGGTGAAGAAAAGAGTGAAACCTCTTTCATTTTTATCATTTAGGGATATCAAGCGTCGCAAATTCAAAAGTGTGAGAAAGTAAAAGAATAAAATAATCAATCACAGGGATACAGGTTATAATATGTAAATAAAACAAAAAAGTGTCTTTACGGTGATACCAGAATAGACTTTCATGGTGAGACCATAATAGGTTTTCATGGTGAGACCGTAACAAGTTGTCACGGTGTCATCTCTACTATGTGACTTCAAAACGATGAGACCATATTGTTTGAAATAGTATGTTTCAGACAGTAACTGAGATATAGTAATTGTGAGATCGTAAACATGAAACAACAAATTTTAAGATAGTAAACTATAGAACTTTAAGAGTTAGAAAGTAATCTTAAGACAATGACTTGTGAAACTGTTAACTGTGAAACAATAAGTTGTGAAACAGTACAATTACTACTTAAGATTTATAATTCCCAATTCATGTATGATGTAATCTATTCTTTCAGAATTTAATGTTTTTGTGAATATATCAGCGAGATGATATTCAGTTCCAATGAATTCCAAAGTGATATCACCTTTTTGATAATGGCCTCTCAAAAAGTGATGTCTTACATCAATATATTTTTTCCTAGAGTGTGAAACATGTTTTTTTGAGATGTTAATAGCACTTTTATTGTCATAATTTATAGGTACATTCCATAATTTATATTCATAATATAGTAATGTGTGTTTCATCCACAAAATTTGTGCACAAAAACTACCAGAAACCATGTACTCAGCTTTGGTAGTATATAATGCAACAGAGTTTTGTTTCTTACTACACCATGATACTAGTGACTTGCCTAAAAAGTGACGTATTCTAAAGGTGGTTTTTCTATCTAACTTACAACCACCGAAATCAACATCATAACAACTAACTAACTCAAATGATTTTCCTATGGGATATAACAGTCCTAGATTGGGTGTATGTTTGAGGTATTTGAAAATCCTTTTAACAACATTTAAATGAGATTCCTTAGAGTTTTCTTGAAAATTATCACGCATACATACACTAAACATAATGTCAGGTCGGCTAGCAGTTAAGTAGAGTAAGCTTTCAATCATTCCTCTATAAGTGGTTTGATCAACAGATTTTTCATCTTCATCAAGATCCAACTTACAAGTAGTACTCATTAGAGTGTCACTAATTTTAGTTCTATCCAATACAAAACGTTTTAGAAGATCTCTAGTATATTTTATTTGATTTAAAATAATACCATCATTATTTTGAAAGATTTTAAATCCAAGAAAGAATTTTAGTTCACCCATTAAACTCATTTCAAATTCATTTTGCATCATTTTAGAAGATTCAATAAATAAATAATTTGTTGAATATACAAAGATAATATCATCTATATAAATTTGAACTACTAAAACATCATTGTAAATTCATTTTATAAAAAGGGTAGGATCAACTATACCTTTTGTAAAACCTTTTGAAATAAGAAAAGTACTTAATCTATCATACCAAGCTCTTGGAGCTTATTTTAAACCATATAAATCTTTTGATAATTTAAAAACATGATTTGGAAAGTGAGGATTTGTAAAACCAGGGGGTTTCTTAACAATGAAATCCTCAACTATATACCCATTTAGAAATGCACTCTTAACATACATTTGATATAGTTTGAAATTCAGATGTGTATTATAAGCAAGTAGGATTCTGATGGCTTCAAGTCTAGCTACTGGTGAAAAGGTATCTTCATAGTCAATTCCATCTTCTTGACTATAGCCTTGTGTAACCAATCTAGAATTATTTATAACTATGTTACCAGATTCATCTACCTTATTTCTAAACACCCACTTAGTGTCTATAGTAAATGTGTCTTTGGGTCCGTAATTTTTTTTCCAAACTTTGTTCCTTTAAAACTGATTAAGTTCTTCTTGCATATCTGTCACCCAAAACTCATCATTGATAGCATCATTAATGTTTTTAGGTTCAAGTTGTGATAGGAAGACTTGATGTTCAACCTGATTTCTAATAGAAGCTCTAGTTTGAGTTCCTTTATCTAAATCTCCAACAACAACATCTAAAGGATGGTTCTTAAGGGTTATAACAACTCTATAAAAATAAGGACTAGTGATTTCAGGTTCTTCAACAGGTTCGGGTTCATTATGACTTGAATCTGAAGAATTTTCATAACTAGAAGTTTTCACAGATTTATTTATAGGATGGTTAAAGGATTTTGAATTGATGTCCAGATTTGACACATCACCCTCCAAGTTCTCTAGAGTGGTATTAGACTCATGTGGATCTGTCTCATCAAACTTGACATGGAAATATTCTTCCACACATTTAGTTCTTTTGTTAAACACTCTATAGGATTTACTAGAGATTGAATATCCTAGAAAGATTCCTCCATCACTCTTGGATGAAATTTTTTCAATATTTTCCTTAGTATTAAGGATATAGACTTTGCAACCAAAAACTTTGAAGTAGATTACTTTGGGTTTTCTATTGTTCCATAACTCATATGGAGTTATTTTAAGGATGGGTCTAATCAACACTCTATTAATAATATAGCATGTTGTATTTACAACTTTATCCCAAAAATAAATAGGTAATTTATATTAACTAAGCATGGTTCTTGAAATCTCTTGCATGTTTCTATTTCTTCTTTCTACAACTCCATTTTATTGAGGTGTTCTAAGGGCATAGAAATTATGACTATAGCCATTTTGTGAGAAAAAGGATTAAAACTCTTGATTTTCAAACTCACAGCCATGATCACCTTTTAAGGATTTAATTATAAGTTCACTAATATTTTCTATAGTTTTAGCATATTTGATGAAATGAGAGTAGGCTTCTCTTTTGTGAGCCAAAAAGAAAGTCCAAGTATATCTAGAAAATCCATATACAAGAACATAAACATAGTGCTTCCCATTTAAATTAGAAACTCTAGATGTTCCAAACAAATCCATGTTAACCAATTCGAGTGGTTGATAAGTTGACAATTCTTTCTTTGGTTTGAAGGAAATTTTGTGTTGCTTTCCCTTTTGACAAGGATTACACACTTTATCATTTGGAAACTCGAGTTTGGGTAGATCTTTGACTAATATTTTTCTAGTTAGGTTTCTAAGGGAGTGAATATTATAGTGTCCTAGTCTTCTATTCCAAAGCCAAGAATCTTTGTGAAATACACTTAAACATGAAAACTTTTGAGAAACTAAATACTCTAAGTTAACAGAGTATACATTTTCATTTCTCAATACAGAAAACACTAATTTATTTTTAGAATTAAAAACATTGAAAGCATCATTTTCAAATTTAACATGAAATCCATCATCACATAGTTGTAAAATACTAAGTAGATTATATTTCAATCCATCAACAAAAAGTACTTTGGAAATTAAAACTGAGTTAGAGTTACCGATTTATCTAAGAACAATGATTTTTCCTTTGGCATTGTCACCAAATGTGACATGTCCACCATCAATTTTTATTAAGTTCTTGAAGCATGAAATAAAAACAGACTTTGGTACCCATATTTGTTTGGGTCCAGTAATATTAGTGACTAGTGATTTGGGAACCAAATATACCTCATAGGTTTCTTATAAGCATTATGTAAAGTGCTTGAAAAATAAACTCTATTTGATCCAGAAAAGCTTGAAATAGTAGAGAGTGCATCATAATTTGAACTAGCTTAATGTTTTCCAGAACTAGAAGTAAAGATGTATATCCTAGACTTAGAAGCAAAATTGGTTTTTCCAAAATTTCTTTTACCAGTTTGATAGCCAATACTAGTAGTATATTTAGGAGTAATCTATTTACATAGAATTTGTACCAAACTATCTTTACCATTAGTAAACCTTTCAAGGTCCTTTTTCAATTGCTAATTATATAGATTTAGTTCATTTTTTTCTTTGAGTAATTGAACATTTTTCTCTCTTTCTTCAGTAAGTTTAGATTTAATAGTTGAGGTAAGAGCATACTGTTTCTTTAAAGACTTGTATTTATCTTTTAGTTAATTACATGTATTTTCAAGCATATTACAGTACTCAAACATTTCTTCTTTAGACATATTATCATAATCACTTTAATCTCCAGAATAATAGGAATTGTGTACAGAAGATTCAAGTGTTACCTCAGACGTGTTTGTCATAAAACACATATAGGCTTTGCTATCCTATTCATAATTTGAAGATTTTGAGTCACTTAAACTGTCCTCAGAATAACTCCACATTGCTTTAATTACCTTTTTATAATTTCTATGTTTTTCCTCATATTTATTTTTGTACTTGAGCTTGGGACAGTCAGCCTTTACATGTCCCTTTTTATTACATTCATAGCATACTATCTCATCAGAATTTTCACTCATTTTCCAATATTTCTTCCAGTTTCCTTTTTGATCAATCTTCCTTTGAAGTTAGGCTTTCTGAAAAATTTCTTCTTCTTGTAAAATCTATTAAAACTTATGTCTAATTGAGATATATCCTCATCACTTTCAGGTGATTATTGTTCACTACTAGAACTTTCTATAGAGACTTCCAATTTCGATTTTTCTTTGTGTTTAGTGGTGGTGGTCTTAAATGCAACGGATTTTCTTTTGGGTTCATCCTCATATTCCTTGTTTACTTTCAGATCCTCTTCATACATCATTAGTTTCTCAATGAGTTCTTTTATAGGTAACTTACTGATATCACATGACTCTCTAATAGATACATAGGTTCCTCTCCATCTATTAGGTAGGCATTTGATAATCCTCATGATTTGTTCTTTGGCAGTAAATTCTCTTCCAAGAGAAATCATTGTGTTAACAATTTCATTGAAACTGAGATACATGTTAGAAATAGGCTCATTGGGTTTCATTTTAAAGTTATCATATTTAATAGTATAAGTATTAAGTCTCATTTATTTCACACTAGAAGTTCCTTCATGTGAAATAGACAAAGTATCCCAAATTTCATGGGCAGTTTTATATGCAGAAATTCTGTTAAATTCCTCATCTTCTAAAGAGAAATATAAAGAATTCATGTCTTTGCAATTGTTATTGTAGGCAGTCTTGGTTGGGTCATCCCAAGTGATTCTATCAGTAGTAGGAATTTTATACTCATCTATAATTGAAGAAAAAATTTCAAAACCCATACTTTCTAAATTCATTTTTATTTTAATTTTCCATTGGGAATAATTAGTTCTATTAAAGAATGGCAGTCTATTTGTTACAGCACCTTCCAGTCTATTATCTATAATAAAGAAATACTTTGAAAGAGCTATAAATTTATAATTAATAGAAATTTACAGATCTTTAAAGTAAAACTAAAATCACAGTTGAATAGTTTCAAAAATAGAGTCTTAATAGGAATAAAAAACTCATTTGATACCAAATGTTGGTCAGAGTAGAGTACTCAAGAGGGGGGTAAATTGAGTATCTATAAAATTTTCTGTTCGAAAATTTTTCTTAAAAGGTTCCCCAATAAAAATAAATACAACCTAGTTAATCAAGGTAACATAGTTACTGAATTTTGACTATTCAAATAACTTCTAAGAAGATTCATTAATTCTCAGTAATATCAATATCAGTTATTGATATTACTTTTGAAGCTATTCTAATAAGGCAAAACAATTATAACTTCTGTCCAAGATTAACTATCAAAGTAAATCTAGTGATTTATGAATTATACACTAAAGTAGAGAAAACTAAATTAAACAACACAGAGGATATAAAACAAGTGGTTCAGTCTCAAGTCGAGACCTAATCCACTCCACTTGGTGATCACCTGACACCAAGAAGTTTATATTAATAAACTTGATCCACACCCTGGATCGGGGTAAACAACAGTGCATAGGACTGTCCTGGTCACATGACATATTCTATAGTTCTTCATGGGTATAAAATACCAGGTCACACAGGGTCCTCTTTCACACTTATCTATTAGAGTAAACTAGTGTAAAAAGATATGCGAGGAAGGATATCTCGTATCCTTCAGTTTAGTATAGGATACAATGTGTGTTTTAATACAGACACACACACACAGTTCTCAAAAGCAAAAAACAATACACAACAGAGCAAAGATGATGAGATAAGTTTAGAAGTGCTCTGAGTGTTATTCTATGCATCTCTGGACTTCTAGGATGAATCAAATGCAAGTATCGATTCCACTTTTGAGAAACAGAGTATCACAAGTCTGGTGCTCTGGTTTCCAGTTAGATCTGGCTCATGTTATTAATAGAGTTTGTATTGTGAAGATGTTCTTGACCCTGATCTATGGCATCCCAGCTTTTGGATTTGTGAATGCTTTGTGTGTTCTTTAGATTTATCTTGTTGCATGTGTCGGTTCTTTTCTCAAGAATTCTCTTGCTTATGCTGCTCTACCACACTTTGTTTTAGGGCCATTATTTTCTTTTTATTCTTGGATTTCATGTGTTGGAGTTGGTAGGATGCATGTATTCTGAACCTCATACCTCATACCATCAGGTGAAATGTCTAAAAATAAATATTAATTATGTCAATTCATTTAAAAGACTCAAATATGACTGTTAGAAATTAAATTGAAAATGACAAAATAGATTAAATAACAGTGTCACAGTCTGTTTGGAAATGGTGTCACTTGGAAATGGTGTCAACATGAAATGGTGTCTTCTTCTTTTCCTTTGAGCGGTGAGACAGTTATGATGGCATAGTTATATAGAGATCATAAACCGATAGCACATATACGATGTTAGGATCATAGTGTCTGGTCCTTTTCCAAACTTTGAACGATGTCTTAGCAAGGAACCGGTGTCACAGACTTCAATAGATCTGAAAATGGTTATGGTGTCTGGTCACGGTGTCTGGTCACGGTTTTTGTTCATGGTGTCTGGGTTATGGTGTTTGGGTCACGGTGTCGGGGTCACGGTGTCTGGTCATGGTGTCTGGTAATGGTGGCTGGTCACGGTGTCTGGGTCCTTTGCCAGAAAACCAGAACCAGTGGCAGACTCACAGTTTCTCAGACTTATCCAAATATCTGTATATAGACTTAATCAGTAATATTCACAGAATGAATTAGAATTAATCATTCATAAAAGAAATTCATTATAAAAAAATTAAATATAGTTTTCAAAAATTAGTCATGATTTATAGGAATCAAGTTCGTGAGAAAATTTATTTAAAGCATAAAGAAACCAACCATCTTTACACATGAATGGAAACAAGTTAAACAAGATTTGAAGGATGTATAGGATTTTTGATCATTAAAACATGATTAAAACAGGAGGATTCCAAAAAAATATTGTATTTACTAGTCTCTCACTATTTTATTGAAACCTAATATCCCTCACCATTGGCTTCAAAATATCCTGTTTCTTATACATTCAAGTGAAAATGATCCATATTCCCCTTCTCATTACCCCAAATTTGGTTGGTCAAGAAACTCAAATGGTTTTATGTATGCATTCCAAATTCCAACTGCATTAACCCATAGTTCCTTGATCTGCTAAGTGGACTCCCCATCCTAAAATCATTAATTTAGATTTCCTCAAACTTTGTCTCTTAGTTACACCAAGTCTTGCTTTGGAAGTAAACCCTTGATGTTAACTAAGTTAGTTCAACCCAAAACCTCAAGTTAAAATTCCCCAATAATTTAAAGCACCAAAAATTTGGCTGGGCAAGAACTTTGAACTATGGTTTTATTATAACTGAAGTAATGGAAGGATATACCAACTTAATATTTTATTAAGGAATTTTATCCTTTTATGCATATATTTCCAATATTTATCTTCATCGCATGTTTGTTAATATTAAGTGGGATTACTTAAGTGATTAACCATGTCTTAGATAATACTTACGTATAATCCATTTGATTTTAGTTCCATCTTTCATTCTTGTTAATTCATAATACATCCCTAATGAAATAACCATGTAATTTATAGAAAAAAATAAAGGCTATGATCATGAGCTTATACTAATGGTTGTTTTATCTAGTAGTTGATAAACTAATCATTGACCTCAGGGAGAAACACCTTGAACCAATTGAGGTTCATGTTTACAGCTTTCCACCCATCCAATTTTTTATCTCCTTGGATTGGTTTCGCCTCGGCTCCATACTTGAACCACTTCCACCATCTTAGGAGCTCCATCCATTACATATTTCTTTTACTCACATACAGGTGAGGGGGAAAAGGGGTTTATATAAAAGAAACCATGAGCACATAGGCCCTACATAATAATGAGGAGATAAGGCACACATTTCAAAAATTTAATTTAATAATAAATTAAATTAAACCAATCACAAATAAAAGGTCTGGTCTAGCTCATGATCATCCATTAACATGCAATGAATTACACATTTAATAAAACTAGCATTCAATTCTTAATTGTTATTATTTAAAATAAATCATGTTCGAATTGATTAATTATTATCTTTAATTAATCAATCCTTTTATATTAATTCTTATCTAAATTTCCTTGATATTCTCATCCATTATAATTTTAAACAAATTAAATAAATTTATTTAAAATTAACATTGTACATAAATGTACCTTAGAGGCAATATGGTGAATACCTATCCAAATCTTCCCAACTTGTATTATACTTGTATACTTGTTTATTCTTTGTGACATATAGCATACATGACTTATCATGTACTTTCATGACATGTACTTCACATATGATTACACGAATAACATGATTTTTCAGCCGTGTGTTATGCTTAAATGCACATAGAGTAACAACTAGTAATATGAATCATACATGATCTACATATCTGAACATTATATAGATATTAATTAAACAATTAAATATTTATGTATATTAAAACATATCACATGGTGTGTTCTATCTTTAAAACCACATGCAAGTACATGTCTTAAGGTTTATACTGTATAATAAATAAATTTTAAATATTCATAACTGGTAAAAGTACACGGCCTGCAGATCTGATCTACACGGCATGTACACCCTTCACCATCTATCTAGGGTACACACCTAGGGACTAGGTGTGTCAAACATACCTTAGAAAATTTGGAGTATACGATATGTCCAATGGGCCGCATGTCGTGTTGACTCCATGTTACACTCTCACCAGTCAGGTAGGTTTTGTATGGAATACATGACCTGTATGTGACTCAAAGGGACTAAACACCATGTATGTGGGATATACAGCATGTACTCTAGATGATCGTGCACCAGTCTGTCCAGTTCAACATGCAGTGTAAGAATTAACTACACGGTGTGTCATCAATGCACATAGTTTGAGTAATTACCAAATTAACTCCTAATACATTGACCACAAGTACAAAATGTGTAATTCCAAGTACACAGTGTGTACCCCTATGTTATCCAACCAGAATCCTTGAATCCTCTAGATGACTTCCGAGATTTTATTTTAATCATAATATTAAATGTCTCGATTAGATCTATGATAAACGAAGAAGGGAAAATAAATCTCATAATTCATATTAAAATAATGATCAAACTTGAATTGAAAAACAAAATTACAAATGCATAAATCAATAATTATTTTTTTAAATAATTATAAAAAATTATGTGTCCTCTCTGATACCACTTGTAGGTTCTGGGAGCAGTGAAAGCGTGTGATGGGCGGTGCCTAAATTTGCTTGTTTCAATGATATATGATCAATCCAAGATCTATATGATGTTTAATCACTATGATCAATGGAATTGAATCAAATATAGACAACATTAATAATGTTGGAACCGAGAGAGAGGAGATAAATACATACTGTTTATACTTAATTTAATTAGATAAAGAATTACCTCTAAGGAAATCTTTCTTCATTGATGAATCCAGTGATAGATCAGTAGTGCACCATCATTGCATTGTAGAAACTAAGTTTAGATTTTCTATAGTAGTGATCCACACATGTTCTAGGAATCTCTTGACATCGTTGATGGATTATAAAAGTGCTAGCATAGAAGATCCTTGTGCTTGCATCATCCACCTTGATCACCTTGATAATCACTTCCAAAGTGTTCTCCTTGATCCAGTAGAGGAGGATTTCTCGCCGTTCTTGGGAGTTTTCTTAGAGAAGGGAGCTCTATAGGCTTGAGAGTATCCTCTAAGATTCGTTGTGCACAACTGAATTAAGTGTTAATAAAATAACATAATTGGGTATTTATATCGATAGGGTTAAAATAAAATAATTGCACAAGTGCCCTTATTATTTATTTAATCCTAGAAAAACCTCACGTCAAATAATAATAGTAATATTATTATTTATAGACATGCGCTCAACTTACAAAATATAATTAAATATTATTTAATTAAATAATATTCAATATTATCATTTCTCACCGGACCATTAAACTCAGTCTTCCATTCCTCCAAAATATTTATCGGGACTTAAATAATGTCTATTTATTTATTGAATAAATATCACTACATTATTTGCCAATAAATAAATAAATATTATATTTACTAAATATAAAATAAATATTTATTAAATATTCCACTAACAATATATTCTCTCAAATAACTAGTGATGGAATAAATGCGATCAAGCATACATGAATAATTATTATACCACATATGGGAATAATATTTATTCAACCTATTAAATAATAATTAATAATATATTATTTAACTGAGATTCTAGATACACTTAGTGTGTGACCCTCTAGGCCTCTTTCCTAGTGTGATTTTGTGAAGCAGCCTAAAGTCCAAGGTTAACGTCTAGAAACACGCCAAAGAATCCATAGAGAAAGAATTTAATGTCATAATGACATGTCACCACATACAAATGCTTATTGTGTAATATAATACCTTTATCACAATATCTCAAATCGAGTAGGTTTCATGCCTATATCATCAACCTATATGCTTGATATCTCTTTATATAACTTTCTAGAAATATAACTTGCCTATAGATCACCATAGCCATGGATTTATTTTGGCTATATCATTTCCATCAAAGGGCCTGAGATATAAACTTCTATTAAATAACTAAAGGGAGAAATCCTTTCTTGCATTATTTATTAATGCAATATTACCCATGACACACCCAACATATCTTACCTCACCGTGAACATACATCATCACGTTTTTCATCAATACATCCAAGTGCATGACTCATAATACTCATTAATAATAATATTAAAGTCTAAGTACCAATACACACATCCATAGATAGGAACATCCAATGACACTTTCGCGATCCCATCCCTCCAAAGATACCCCTTCTGGGCTGGCAATGAAGGAAGGGAGATAATGACCCCCGAGTTCTGCCTTCAGTAGGTCTCAGGTTAGTGAACAGCACCAAGGGTACAAAGATCTCACAGTGTGGGAGACATTACCCTTTATAATTAAACAAGATCAGGATATAGGATATATCAACCAAAACAACTCCAAGACATATTATAAAATAAATCGAAACTATCCCACAATGCATGTATAAATCAAAATAGATATATATAAAAGTCTCAAAATAAAAGACCAAAAGAAATAAAAGCTAAGGCGGCGACACAACAATAACTCCAAAGTTCCGAACTAGGAATGTCCAGCATGGTCTAAACTAGGAATTTCTTACTAGCGGGTCTCATTCTCATAATATCCATACTGGATATTAACAAGGGAATACACCATGAGAAGGTGCCTCACAGTCCTATGAGTCTCCACCCCTGATAGCTTATATCATTTGTGTCCCTCAAATGATATCGTCTAGATATAGAACATATATATTCAAGAATAGTGTTGTAGAACTTCTGGGTTCTCATTATAGTGGGGAATTGTTCTGACCTTTTAGTGCGACAATTACTCTTAGAACATTATCACATACTATGTTACACAAAAGAACAAACATGATGTGATAAAGATATTATTAATATTCAAAACCATGAATATAATTTTATCATAAAGTAAAAATAATTTGGTTCTACGACACCAACTCTAACATACCCTACCTTTGGATCTTCCTCTTCTTGGAAGGATGGTGCTCGAGATATTTAGACTTATGATGAGTCTTGGGACCTTTTCCCCTAATTTTCCTTTTCTTATTCAGTATAAGGACTATGATTTTATCACACCCCATTTCCTTGTTCACTTGGAAAATATAAGTAAGAAGTTATAGAATACAATTCTCATTATTGATCATGTTATAATTAACAATAAAATTGGATAAATACTTGGGTGGTGAGGAGAGTAAGAGATATATGCATAACTCATCTAGAAATTTAATCCCTAAGATGTATAAGTCCTCAATGTAGCCAATAAGAATTACTACATGAGGCCTAGTTGGCATCAAATCTCTAAGATTAGTTATAAACAAAGCATTGGAGATCTTATATCTCTCTTGTCTCACCTTCTCTTTATAGAGATCCTAAAGGATATACATCATGTTACACTCATCCATGTCCTTATGTTGATCTAGAAGCTCATTAGTCATGGATAATATCATGAAACATTGAACATCATTAGCATCATTAAAATTTTTCTTATGGAGATATAACTCTTCCTCACTATCCTCTTTACTAAGAACTTCAGGAATATGTTCTTCCAGCACATAAAATTTCCTTTCATGGCATAGGATAACATGTAAGCACCTTTTTCACTATTGGAAATTTGTGTCAATGAGAAGGTAATCCTTCCCAATTATGGATCAGAGTGATATGTTTTAAGTCTTGTTTTATTTTTGTTTCTACAAATAAGATGAACATAGTTTGAGTACTTTATCAGATAAAATTTTGACAAATAAATAAATATTATATTTATTAATCTTATACTATTTTATTGAAACCCAATATCCCACACCATTGGATTTGAAATATCCCTTTTCTTGGAAATTCTAGTGGAAAGGATCCATATACTCCTTTTTCATCACCCTGGCTTTATCCGTTCAAGACATTTGAAGGGTTTTAGGTAAGTATTACAAATGCAAACTCTATTTACTCATAGTTCCTTGATCTATTTAGTGGACTCCCCAATCCTAAAATCCTTAAATTGGATTTCCTCAACCTTTTCCTCTTAGTTACACCAAGTCCTACTTTGGAAGTCAACCCTTAATGTGAAATAAGTTAATTCAACCCAAAACATCATGTTATAATTCCACGATAATTGAAATCACCCCAACTTTGGTTGGTCAAGCACTTTGAACTATGGTTCAATTTTAACTTAAGTAGTGAAAGTATATACCAAAATAATATATATAATTATGGGATTTTATATTTATACATAAAATTTTAATTATTATCTTTATTACATGCTTTATAATATTAATTTTATTTACTTAAGTGGTTAATCATGTCTTAGATAATGTTTGAGCATAAGAAAATTTATTTTAGTTATATATCGTTTGCTTGTTAATTCATTAATTCATGTGATCATGAAAAAACATCCATAATGAAATAACCATGAAATTTGATAGAAATAAAATAATGAAGTTTTATAATCATGAGCTTTTACTAATGGTTAGTTTTTCTAGAAGATGATAAACTAACATTTGGACAAGGGAAAAACACCTCAAACCATTTATGGTTTGTGTTACAGCTTTCCACCTATCCACCTATTTATATCTCTTGTATTGGTTTCACCTAGGCTCCAAAATTTAACCGCATCCACTATCTTGGGAGCTCCATCCATTACATATGATTTTACTCACTCGTAGGTGAGGTGAACCAAAGGATTGGTTAAGGGGGTTATATAAAAGAAACCATGGACACGTAGGCCCTTATATAATGAGGGGAGGGATGAAGTGAATGGAAAAAATTTAATTTAATAATAAATTAAAAGAAACCAATCACATAAAAATGTCTGATCTATGCTCATGATCATCCATATACATTCAATGAATTAGACATTTAATAAAATTAGCATTTGATTCTAATCATCCTTATTTAAGATAAATCACGCTATAATAAATTAATTATATTCTTTAATTAATCAATTATTTTATCTCAATTATTATCCAAATTTTCTTAATATTCTCATCCATAATAATTTTAAACAAATTAAATAAATTTATTTAAAATTAACTATGTATAAAAATTTACCTTGGAGGCAACACAGTGAGTAACCGTCTGAACTACCCAACATGTATTATATTTGTATATTGTTTACTCATATAGTATATAATATACATGAGATATCATGTAATGTCACAACATGTACTATTAACTTAATGAACACATGGAACACATGGTATTTACGTAGCATGTAATATTTTGATGTGTGTAGAGTAATAAATGTATTATGACTTATACACAATATGCAGCTCTAAACATTACGTAGAAAATTAATTATAAATTTAATATATATAAAACCAATCACATGGAATGTACTATCAACTTAATTACCACATTAAACACATACTGAAAAGGTTTTAACCATATAATAAATGAATTTTCAATTTTGTATAATTTTTTTAAAAATACACGGTGTGTATATTCCAGCCACACGTCATGTATTATTCTCACTATCTATCCATGGAACACACCTAGGGACTCAGTGTATAATCATTACATGGAAAATATTGGAATACAAAACATGTATATGGGCTATATGGTGTGTGATCTTTGAGTTACGCAGTCACTAGTGTAACGACCAATCTTTTCATGAAGGTATGGATCATTTTTTTCAATACATTTGTTTCGTTTAATCTTGTTAAACATGAACTATAACCTAAGGAAGGTACCAAGATTGTTCAGGGATTTTTTTTAGTGCATGGTTCAAGAAAATGAGTAAAAAGGATAGGTCACATAGTTACCACACAGATAGTACTAACCATGTGGGGTAACTATGTGAGGCACTTTTTGAGTAGTGGGAGTCACATGATTTGTATGCAACCATGTGACCCAATGCACATACCTGTGCGGTCCATCTGTAATTTTTTTACAATCTTTTTGCATGGTTTGTGCACGATTATGGAAACAGTGCACCTTAACCATGCAGGATATCTATTTGAACAATAAACTTAGCATGGTTTGCACACGGTTTGGCCAAACTGTGCGGTCAAACCGCACACCCCTAGTTTTGAGGGTGAAATATCCAAAATTATCTTAATGAATCTTAAAACCTAATTTTCTTTCTTCCTACTTCCATTCTAGTGGATGGCTCCTCCCTTCTCTCTCATGGGATACTCCTCAAGCCTATTCTAGGCATCTTTATATCTCTTAGATTTGGACTCCAAATCAAGATCCATCAAAAGTGTTGGATAGTTATTGGTAATATATCTATTCCACTTACTTCTTATCTAAGTTAATCTTCATATCTATTGTGATATTTTGGTTTGATATCATTATCCATGTTTTTAGGGTGTTAGACCATTTATTGGATTTCTTCTAATCTACTTAGAATCTATGGTCTCTATAATACGAGGAGTAATCAATGACCCTAAGGTAGGTGGTCCAGTTTTTTTCCTCGAAAAGAGAGTTATTTTCATAGTCGCATTGTTGTACCACACACCAACCTTTGTCGCGTGTTTACCTAAGATGAGTTATTTTATTCTAAATTGATATATATACCTTGTTATACTCTTGTTGAGCCTCATTTGGTGATTTGAGGGTATAGACCTCAATTATGGACACCCCTTGGGTTTACCATCTTGAAACGACCTTTATAATTAATTTATTAAATGAGAGTAACACCTCCTAAGTGTTTGAATTGGGTTGAAATTGGAATTGTGATTTGTTATAAATTTTTTTATTTAAACAAATCACCTTATAAGTTATTGGCTTCACTTATAAATGGAATTTACCCTTGTAGGTAATTTCCCAATTGATAATAGTGCCTCCTAAGTGCTTTGTTGAACTATATAATTGAATTTTCATGCCTTGATTAATTAAATAGATTGTATTAAACTGAATGGATTTCTTCATGATGGGTTTCCTTTCTTAATGAATTAAATAGACTAAATGATTAAGTATTAATGGGTGGAAATGCCATGCCAATCATTTCATGCTTGTTTATATGGCATATATGAAATGTAATTACCTTTTTTATATTAGGTCTTAATGAGTATAAAGCATGAGAGGTGATACCTCATGACTATTATTATTATTATTATTATTCCAATGATATTGGCTATGGAATGATGGTTAAGGAAATTATTGAGCACGAAAATTCACTGTCCCTCACATCAGCTGTTGAGCATGATGTATCACACCATTGATACTATTTGGATGGTGGGAATGATACACCATGTCCATTGCTTCGGGTGTTGACATGATGAATCATCCACCATCTTGAGTGATGAGCATTCCGTCTCACATTCATCATGAGATATAGGGCCAGTACCCTCTACTTAAGCTTATAGGCTTGTTTAGGCTGGTTATGGATGACCGAGTTATGTCCTGGTCCATATAAAACCTAGTATCTATGTATATGGCTGCTTATGTACTCATGTACCCAATGCATATAAGTGGATACAATATATAACTATAATATGTATATATTAATATTATATACATATGGTTATTGATCATATCATCATCCTGATTTGATCCGAAGCAGGTAGAGCCATCGGGAGTCTTATAGGAACTTGAACAGGCTATTGTTTATTTATTACCATAATTGATTATTATTAATTTATACCTGCATATTATTATTGTTATGCACACTGCTTGGATTACTTCTAGACATCATTGGTGGTGGTCTATTGGGATTTTATCTCACACCATACTCGAGCCGCCTTTGGTACCTGAGTAGATTACTTTCCTATAGGTATGGATAAGAAAAATTACCCAAATATAGATTCTTGATATGATTTACTTATAGTTGGTTCATAGGATCATAGGATTGAGAATATTCTTGAGATGATAGTAGATCATCCTTTTGTCTTTTTGTAGTTTTTTTATATCATGTTGTATATGTTTGTCCCATGTTTCCCTTTTGTATATCAGCATTCCATGAATCGTGTATATGAAATTGCCTAGTGTCTTTTTATTATTATCTAGTTTTTTAGTTATTTACACTTTTGTAGTTTATTATTATATTTGTTTTATGTGTTGCTGCTATGGAAGGTTACTGGTCTAGTTATTTAGTGTATGTTTATATTATGCTTTCAGTGTTGTTTGTTGTTTATTATTTCCATTGTGCCACCCTAATATGAGGGAATAGTCTCCCCACTGTACCACCTTTACACCCTCACTGCTAGTCGGAAGCCTCTGGCATATGGGGAGGCACACTTGAGGCCATGTGACCCATTGGCTAGAGGTCCCAGTTGAGTGGATTTCAGATCGGGATATTACAACCAATCATATAGGCTGTGTAAGAAAATAAATGAACCATATATGACTAAAGGGATACACATTATGTATGGATGTTTCACGGTGTGTACTCTAGCTAACCGTTCACCAGGCCAACACAATCAAAACATAGTGTGTAATTAAATTCACTCCATGTAATAAATGCACATCACTTGAATTAATTCTGAATTAATTCTTATTGCATTGAACACAAGTATACGACATGTATCAGTGGGATACACGACATATACTCTGGTGTTATCCATCCAAATTCCTCAACACCACCAGATGAGTTCTTAGAATGTATTTCATTTAAAAAATTAATCAATTTGATTATATTTTTGAGAAACTAATATTAATAAATAAAATCACATGATTTGTATTAAAGAAAAATTAATCTAAAATTGAAAACTGATAAAAAATGCATAAATAAATAAACAAAATAAAACCACATATAAACACTTACTATGTAATATAATCTATTTATTATGATATTTCTAATCAAGCAAGTTACATGTCGGTGCCATCAACCTATGTGATCAGTGTCTCTTTCTTTTACTTTTTAGAAATCAAACTTTCCTATAGGAAACCATGACCATGGATTTATTTAGGCTATATCATTTCCATTAAAGGGCCTGAGATATCAACTTCTATTAAAGAATAGAAGGGAAAAATAATTTCTTGAATTATTCATTAATGAAATATTACCCATGACATACTCAATGTATCCTACCTCACCATGAACATATATCATCACAATTTTCATCAATACATAAAAGTTCTCAAATTATAATATTCATTATTAATGATATTAAAGTATAAGGATCAACACACACATCCATGGATAGGAATATCCAATTACACAAATAAATATGGATTTTCTATTGGCATATCTCATTCTCATAATATCCTACACTAGATATTACTAAGGGTGTACACCATGAGAAGGTGACTCAAAGTCCTATGAGTCTTCACCCCTAATATATTGTATCATTTGTGTCCCTAAAATTATTTCATATGGATATTAAACACATATTTAAGGATACTATTGTGGCACTTATGGGTTCTCATCATAGCGGGGAACTACCATGACCATTCAGTGTGAAAATCACTTTTAGGACATCATCACATGTTATATTACACAAAATAATAATCATGATGTGATAAGTAGTTTATTAATATTCAAAAAAATGAATACATATTTTCTTATGGTATACAAAAGTTGGTTCTAAAGAACAAACTCCAATATACTCCCAATTGCATGATATCCAACTGCTAATAACCTTTAGTCTAATAGCTCTCACATAATTCTTATGCTTCTACTGAGATAGGACTTTAGTCAAGGGGTTCACCACATTTTCTTTCGTGAAAACTCTACTTATTAAAACTTCGCCCCTATAAGAAAAATACCTCAAGAGGTGATACTTTAGAAGTATGCGCTTTTTTGTTGGAGCGAACTTGTATATTTTTCAAGAGATGTTGTTATATTATTATCACAATACAATGTGATAGTGTCTTTACTATTAGGTACTACATCAAGATCCTAGATTTTTTTATACAAATAGATTCTTTGGCAGCATCATAACTCATTATATGATCTAATTCAATTGTAGAATTGGAGACAAATAGCTACTTTGAACTCTTCTATATCACATCTCCTTTATTGAGACAAAAAAATATTCTGACTATGACTTTAGATCATTTTGATCTGCCTAAAAACAAGCATCAATATAACCCCTAGTGACTAGCTCCATATCTGCTCCCTACATTAGGAACATATCCTTGGTTCTTCTCATATGCATAAGGATATCATTAATAGTAGACTGATTTTGTTCTCCAATATCAGCTTGATATCTACCTATAATGATCATTGCATAGGCAACATCAAGTATGGTGTATAACATGTAATACATGATTGAAAATATTATTTAAGCATGTGGGATATTCCTCATTCTCTCTTTCCCCCATTGTGTATGAGGACACATTTTCTTATAAAGATGTAAATCATGTGACACAGGAACCAATCCCCTATTGGATTTTTCCATACTAAATCTATTTAGTTTCTGGTTAATATATGTACCATGACTTGGTACAAAAAACCTCTTGGATCTATCACGAATGATCTTAACCCCTAGAATGTAGGCTGCTTCACCTAAGTCCTTCATGGAGAAACATTTGTTTAACCTATCCTTAACAGACTGTAAGACTGGTATTTCATTTCCAATAAGTAATATGTCATCAACATATGATACTAGGATAATGACCACATTCCCACTAAACTACTCGTAAATAAAAGTCTCACATTCATTCTTAATGAAACAAAATTCTTTTATAGCTTCATCGAATCGAATGTTCCATGACCTAGATGCTTGATTCAATCCATAAATGGATCTATGTAATTTTAAAATTCTTTTGTCATAACCTAGAGTCAAAAACCCTTCTAGTTGTTCCATATAGACATCTTTATAAAGGTTCCCATTAAGTAAGTTGTTTTGATGTCCATCTACCAAATTTCATAGTCATTGTCAACTGCTATAGTAGGTAAAATTTTGATGGATTTAAACATGGAAAATGGAAAAAAGGGTCTTTCATATTCAATGCCTTGATGTTTTTAAACCATTTATCCACTAGCCTTATATTATAGGTATTTAATTTACCTCACATGTACATTTTTCTCTTAAACACCCATTTGCACCCAACAAACTTGACATCAACTAGCGGATAAACCATAACCCAAACTTGGTTCTAATACATGGAATTCATTTCAAAATTCATGGATTATTGTCATCTTGTAGCTTATGATATATTTATTTCCTCTTTGTAGGATATAGTTTCATCATTTTTAACCAATAATGATTCACTATCTTCAGTGTCTAGAAAATCATATCTCTCTGGTTCTCTTTCATCTATAATGATCCTACATGATACTTTTATTTTAGGAACTACTTATTCCACATGGACCTATGGAATTTGTTATTATACCAACTCTTGTGTATCTTAAGTATCAAATTCATCAAAGTCAATCTTTCTCCCACTATCCTTTTTGAGGATATCCCCCCCCTCAAGAAAGACAGCCTGTTTGGTGATAGTCACTTTTTTTATCTGAGGGGTTGTATAGGTTTAATCCCTTTATTTCCTTAGAATACCCTATAAAGATACACTTTATTCCTCAGGGTGTTATTTTATTACCTGAGAAGGCTTTAAAAAATACATAATAACCCCATACATGTGTATATGATAAAATGGGTTTCTTTTCACTCCATAGATTGAAGGGAATTTATTTTATTTCTTTAGTTGTTACTCAGTTTAATGTGTATGTTGCAGTTTGTAATGAAAATAACCAAAAGGATAATGGAAGATATACATGAATCTTCATCAATATTAACATTTCTAGCAAGGTGTGGTTTCTCCTTTCACTAACACCATTCCCCTATGGTGTGTAAGGTGGAGTGAGTTAATAAAGAATCCCAAACTCCTGTAAAAATTTGATAGAAGATATTCACCACCTCAATCTGATCAAAGATTCTTTATATTATTTCCAAATTAATTCTCAACTTCATTATTGAATTCTTTAAATTTATCAAAGGACTTAGACTTATACCTCATCAATTAGACATATCCATATCTACTCAAGTATTTAATAAAAGTTATTAATTAAGAATACCCACCTCTAGCTTCTACTAAAAATGTACCACATATATCAGTTTGTACTAATCATAGAAGATCTATAGCCCTTTCACCATACCCATAAAATGGAATTTTAGTCATTTTTCCTTGTAAACAATCATGACATCAATCAAGTGGTTTTATCTTAAAAGAGTCTAAATATCCATCTTTATAGAGCTTCATCAAACACATCTCATTTACATGACCAAGATGGTGATGTCATAGTTGGGTATTGTATGAGTCATGTGAACATGATTTGTTATCAATTTATAATACTTGGTATTCATAATTTAATATATAAATTATGTTATTCATTCATGTTGAAAAAAAATGTGGTAGTCTCTAATGTCTAGAGTAGCCAGCCTCACACCATTGGAAGCACACAAATCCACCTATCCTCTGGCAATCTTTTGTAATCTACTTGGTTCCTACATTTGGATATAAATGTGAGCATAAAAAGTTGTATCTAATACCCAATGTGTAGATATTGAAAGATTACACTTAATAATGAATGAAATTTTATCTTCCCCTTTCTTATGGGTGTGGTTCCACTTCTAGTGGCCTTTATTTCCACATAAAAAACATACTGTTTAATTTTCATTGCCCTTCCTTTGGATCTCCCTCTTATTAGAAGGATGGTGCTTGAGATCTTTAGACCTATTATGATTATTGGTCCCCTTTATCTTATTCTTTATTTTCTTATACACCATAAATATTGTGGGTTTGTCACACCCTATGTCCTTATCCACTTGAAAAATCAAAGTAAGAAGTTACAAAAGGATCTTCTCATTATTTCTCATGTTATAATTAACAATAAAACTATAGAAGTACTTGGTTAGTGAGGAAATTATTATATCTATAGATAAATAATCTAGGAATTTAATCCATAATATTTTTAAGTTCTTAATATATCAAATAAGATTGACTAGATGAGGCCTAGTTGGCACTAAATCTCTTAGCTTAGTTGTAAAAAAAGAATTTGATATATAATTTGTCTCTTGATTCACCTTCTCTTGATAGAGATCCTGAATTTGAGACATCATGTTATACACATCCATGTCCACATGTTTCTTCAGAATCTCACTGGTCATGGATAATAGCATGAAACATTGAACATTAGTAGCATCACTCAAATGATTCTCATATAAAGACAACTCTTCCTCACTAGTCTCTTTACCAGGAACTTTAGGAATAGGTTCTTCTAGAACATACAATTTCATTTCCTAGAGTAGGATAACATGTAAGCATTTTTTACACTCTTAGAAATTTGTATCGGTGATAATGTTGTCTTTATCAAGTATGGATCATTGTGATATGTTTGAAGTAAAGTTTTATTGTCATTTCTATAAACAAGATGAGAAGAGTTTTAGTATTTTATATAATAAAATTTTAACAAATAAATAAATACTATATTTATTAATTTTACACTATTTTATTGAAACCCAATAACCCTCACTATTGGATTTGGAATATCCTATTTCTTGTACATTCTAGTGGAAAGGATCTATATTCCCCTTATCATTACCCTGACTTTGGCTGGTCAAGAAATTTGAAGGGTTTTAGGTAGGTATTTCAAATTTTAACTGCATTAACTCATAGTTCCTTGATCAGTTGAGTGGACTCCCCAATCCTAAAATCCTTGAATTTTATTTCTTATAACTTTGCCTCTTAGTTACACCAAGTATTGCATTGGAATTAAACCCTTGATGTGAACTAAGTTAATTCAACCCAAAACTTCAAGTTAGAATTCCCAAATAATTGAAATCACCCCAACTTTGGTTGGTCAAGCACTTTTAACTATGGATCAATTTTAACTTAATTAGTGAAAGGTTATATCAACTTAATATATATAATTGTGGTATTTTATATTTATCTGTAAATTTCCAATTATTATCTTTATTACATGCTTGTTAATATTAAGTGGATTTACTCAAGTGATTAATCATATTTTAGATAATGTTTATATATAAGAGAGTTTATTTTAGTTATATATTTCATTCTTGTTAATTCATTAATTCACGTGATCGCGATAAAACATCCATAATGAAATTACTATAAAACTTGATAGAAATAAAATTATAAAATTTTGATTAGGGGGGGCGATGAGACTTTTTGGCTTGATCCTGATTTGATTTTTGTTTCCTTTTGACTTTTGGATCTCTGTTTGGCCGTGTTCCCTGTTTGTTTGATGTTCTACATCTATCTCTGTAATGGGTTCCTCCTTCCCTTCAAAAGGAGTCTCTTTCTTTCAATAAACGGGGGCTTTCCCCCTTTAACTTTAAAAAAAATTATAAAGTGATATGATCATGGGATTTTACTAATGGTTAGTTTATCTAGTCAATGATAAACTGACTATCGGACTAGGGAAAAACACCTTGAACCATTTATGGTTCGTGTTGCAGCTTTCCAGCTATCCAACTATATATCTCTCTTGGATTGGTTTTACCTCGACTCAAAACTTGAACCACCACCAATAACTTGGGAAATCAATCCATTATATATGTTTTTACTCACTCACAAGTTAGGGGAACCAAAGGATTGGTTAAGGGGTTTACATAAAAGAAATCACGAGAATGTATGCCCTTACACAATGAGAGGAGGGATGACACGCATGCCAAAAATTTAATTTAATAATAAATTAAAATAAACTAATCACATACAAAGGCCTGGTCTATGTTCATGATCATCTGTATACATGTAATGAATTATAAAAATTTAATTAATCAATTCATTTATCTTAATTCTTATCTTAATTTTCTTGAGATTCCCATCCATCATAATTGTAAACAAATTAAATAAATTTATTTTAAATTAACTATGTATAAAAATGTACCTTGAAGGCAACATGGTGAGTACCCATTTGAATTACCCAGTGTGTATTATATTTAGATACTGTTTACTCATGAAGTATATAATATACATGACTTATCATATAATTTCATGGTGTGTGATATCAACTTAATGACCACACATAATACATGGTATTTATGTACCATGTAATATTTTGTTCTATGTAGAGTAATAACTATATTATGACTTATACATGATATGTAGTTTCAAACATTACATAGAAAATTAATTAAACATTTAATATATATATATATATATATATATATAATCCATCATACGGTGTGTGCCATCAACTTAATGAACACATACAACACATGTTGATAAGGTTTGAATTGTATAATAAATTAATTTTTAATTCTGCATAATTTGGTAAAAATACACTGCATGTACATTCCAGCCACATGTTATGTGTTATTATCACTGTCTATTTGCAACACATGCATAGGGTCTCGGCATGTTACCGTTCCATGGAAAATATTGGAATGAAAAGTATGTACATGGGCTACATGGTGTGTGATCTATGAGTTACATGGTCACCATTCATGTAGGTTGTGTAAGAAAATATGAAGTCCATCTACAACTAAAGGACTACAAATCATGTATATATGGACATTATACAGTGTGTACTCCAGCTGATCATTCACCGGTCTTTCCCAATCAACACACGATGTGAAATTAAATTCACCATGTGTAATATATGCACATGGATTGAATTAATTCCGAATTAATTCTTGGTGCATTAAACACAAGTACATGGTGTGTACCAACATGATACATGGAATGTACTCTGGTGCTATCAGGCTAGATTCCTTGGCACCACCAGATGAGTTCTTTGAATGTATTTCATTCATAAAATTAATAGATTTGATTATATTTGTAAGAAACAAAGAGGAAGAAATCAGATCTCATGATTAATATTAAATAATGATTAAATTAAAATTGAAAACTAATAAAAAATGCATAAATCAATCAATGGTCTTTAAATAATTATAAATAATTATGTAACCATTCTGATACCACTTGAAGATTCCAGGCGGAGTAGAAGTGTCGAATCGGGCATGCCCAACTCGGATTTTTGTCGTAATCAATGATTAATATGAGATTTACATGATAATAAATGTCATGATAAACAAAATTAAATAAAAGAATATTTATGAGAGAAAACACCAAAACCAAATCATGGGATCATCGCATGTTGTTTATAATTAATTTAAGCAATTAAAGAATTATCTTTTGAGAAATTCATTCTTTATTGATGGATCTAACAATGCATCTACCATCCTCAATCCATATTTTTATTTTCTAATGACACTTTTATGGGTAAGTGTGAAACAAAAACAGATCCAACTAGTGAAAAGTCCAACCAAGTAAACCAAAACCCACTGCTAGAGTCCCACCCACAAGAAAATTCAAAATTCAAATGACCGCTAATGATCAAACATTTCCAAATTAAAAATTAGAACTCCATAATCCTATCTTGGTCCACGAGCCATGAAACGTTGTGTGATCCCTAGATTGGCACACCTTGTCACCTCACAACCCCATTTTCGCTTCATGCCAATCATCGCTTTATGCCAAATCACCAGCAAGCCCTTCAACCAGAGTCTGTCATCGCCGTCATACAAAATTCTTTGTCTCCACCATTAACCGAGTCTCGATACCAGTCATTGGCATCAAAAGACCATAACACCATTGCCCCACCTTCACCATCAGTGTCAACACCAGCGACCAACACCAAACAATGAAACCAGAAACCCAAAGTGATTATGCAGTGTCAAGAGCACCGAATGTTGCCAAACCACACTTCCCAGAACCTCAAACCTTCCACTGCTCTAAATCTGACTGGAAGAGGCACCAAGGAACTCAAGGTCAGAGCAGGGTTGGGCGGTTGGGGAATCCGAGCGACGCCAGTGAGGAGAAGAATCTAGAAGAAGGCATAACAAAAGCAGGCCAATATCGGGAGCCCTTGGGAACCCCTCAACCATCAGAACACATGACCAAAAACCCATTTGAACCAAAGCTCCAAATCCAACCTCATCATGAGACCACCGTCAATGTCACCGATGATGTCCAACCCCACTAGATCCAGAGATGTAGCATGAACCACCATCACCAAAAAACAATTTCAACCATCGTCGTCAACACCGAATCAACCACTATCTCAGAAAAACCATCCTCAACATAACATAAAAAATATCGGTGTGTCACTATCAAAGACCACTGATGGAATTCACTACAACCAGAAGAAAACATACCCAAAACCAGTCATAAATAGATCACATAAACTCACCAACAAAGAGCCATTGCCAACCCAGAGCATCACCAACATTGAAGAGCACGCGACTAGAATAGTAACAGCCACCAAACCACACATCCCAGAACCTCGTAGTTACTACCACTCTAGATCCGACATAGATAGGAGTTGTGGAACATGAGGTCAGAGTAGGGATGAGTGGTCAAGAACTCCAAGCGACGACATCAATGAAGATGGTAAAGACTTGGGTGGTGCCTTGAAATTCATCGACCACTGACCACAAATCCCAAAACCCCTTTGTTACCCCCGCTCTGTTTCCGACTTGGAGAGGTGTCAAGGAACAAGGGGTTAGAGAAGGGGAATGAGCAACCAAGGGCTTCAACAACACATGACCATCGCCGGAACCAAGGCATGGGGTTCTAGCACAATAGATCCTAATGCCTTCATTGTTTATCTTTGATCGCCCTAAGAATCATTTTATGGAAGGGTTCTCTTCAATCTCTCTAGACTTGAGAGTGGTGATGGAGGATGATTGATCTCCATTCTTGAGAGAGTTCTTGGAGAGGAAGATCTCTAAGGATTTAAGAGGATTTTATCTAGATATTTTTGTGCACATCCAAATTAATTGGTTCTTTTAAGAAAATAATATAATTAGGTTTATATACTACTATGGTTATAAATCAATAATTTCACAAGTTCCCTTTATTATTTCTTTAAAACCTATGGAACCTCGTTTCTTTAATAATAATAATAATATTTTTATTTCTTGACATGAACAAAGCTAACAAGTTAAATTTAATATTATTTATTTAAATAATATTAAATATATATTATTTCTCACTAGATCAACAAACTCAGTTCTTCATTCATCTGCAATATTTATCAGACCTTAAATAATGATTATTTATTTAATAAATAACTATCATTTCATTATTCACTAATAAATATCCATTAAATGTTCTGCTCACATAATATTCTCTCGAATAACTAGTGACAGAATATATGCGATCAAACATACATGAATGGTTATTAAACCACTTGAAGGAATAGTATTTATTCAACTTGTTAAATAATAAAAAATATTATTATTTAACTAAGGTTCTGGATACACTTAGTATGTGACCCTCTAGAATTATTTCTTAGTGACATTAGGTGAAGCGGCCCAAAGTCCAAGGTTAGTATCTAACAATACACCAAGGCACCCATAGATAAAGAAGTTAATTTCATAGTGACATAAAACCACATATAGACAATTACTATATAATATAATCTCTTTATTTTGATATCTCTAATCAAACAGGTTGCATGCTGGTGTCATCAACCTATGTGCTCGATTTATTTTTCTTTTACTTTTTGAAAATTGAACTTGCCTATAGGACACTATGACTGTGGATTTATTTAGGCAATATCATTTCCATCAATGTGCCTGAGATATCAACTTATGTTAAAATATAGAAGGGAAAAACCCTTTCTCGTATGATTTATTAAAGAAATATTATTCGTGATGCACCCAATATATCCTACCTCATCATGAATGTATATCATCATGGTTTTCATCAATACATCAAATTACGTGACTTATAATACTCATTAATAACAATCTTAAAGTCCAAGGATCAATATAAACATTCTCGAATAGAAATATCCAATGTCACATGTAAATATGGATTTCCTACTGGCAGGTCACGTTCTCATAATATCATATATTGGATATTACAAAGGGAATACACCATGAGACAGTTCCTCAAATTCTTATGAGTCCCCACCCCTAATAGCTTATATCATTTGTGTCCCTAAAATGATTTCATCTGACTATAAAACATATATTTAAGAATATTGTTGTGGAACTTCTGGGTTCTCATCATAGTGGGGAATTGTTATGAACTTTTAGGGTAACAACTACTCTCTATACATTATCACATACTATGTTATGCAGAATGACAATTATGATGTGATAAGGATTTTATTAATATTCAAAACAATGAATACATGTTATCAAAAAGTATATAGAAGTTGGTTCTAGGGCACCAAATACAACATATTACCTCTAGAATATTCCTATATATCAATAATAATACACTTCTTGGAATATTAGTGAAAATAAACATAATAAAGGGGTGAGATCAGATGCTCAATAAGGGTATGTATACAATAGAATCTAACATGGAATAAATAAGTCATGAATAATATGACAAGAATAAATAATGGTCAAATAATGTAATATAAATAATTTCATAAGACTAAAACATATCCATGGATATAATAACTACTCAAATAATCACATGGACATCAATAAATGATTTTATAATGACGGAGTTCATAATTTTGGACATCTTAAACTTACCGTTGATGTCTTGTGCCAAAACATCTACATAAATGGGTAAGGCCTCGACCAAATACCCAACATGTTTTGTCTCATGAGACCTACCGATGAATCTAAGGGATATATAATTTTTTCCCCACCCATAACTTAATAAGTATAATGCATTAATCATATGAATAATCAATACAACTTAATCAATATGCCTTAAAAATAAATAATTGTCGGTATTGGAAGATTTAGCATACAGAATGTCAATACATTCCCCAATCAAACTAATCATAAACCATACATAGAAATATAGTTCATGGTATCATTATAATATATAATAAACATAAAATTCAATAAATTATGTTTACATGGATTAAAATACTCTAAAAATATCATAGGAAAATTTCTTGAGGAAAATACCATTTTTACTTTGAAACCACATATTTAAAATCTAAAAAAAATCCCAAATATGAAGGGAAAAATTTATTTTTAAGGAACCTTTGATAATTATAGAGTAATATTAAAAGTATTGGGTGTTCATGATGGTGAGAAATTCCATTCATGTCATATACATTAAAATAAATATTTTTTTCACATATTCCGTAAAAAGTTAAAAGTACCTCATTCAAAAAATGATAAGAAGATTCCTTTTAAACCATTTTATAAAAGGAAAAAACACGAGTAAAAAATTATTTAATAAATCCTTATATAATATTAAAAATATTATTTAAAACATTTTAAGGAAAATATGGACATGGAATAAAAATATTCCTGATCGAATAGAAAGACAATGTCAGTTTTCCTTAAAATCATTATTTTAGTATCTTGAGCAAAGGAAGACTTGTAATTTATAGAAATAGCCATTGGAGAATAAAATATATTTGTTTTGAGATATAAATATCAAAAAATTCCCCAATTGGATACTTAAACATAAATAATCCTGAATAATAATGAGATTGTGAAATAAACCCTTACCCCAAGTCTAGCTTCCTTCATATGTGTTCGAACCTCCTATATAATAAATGTAGATTTATTATAAATATATTCTAGAACCATAATTATATATATAATAACACATATTATTTACTTATAACCTTTTATCAACTTTTTATTAACAATTATTTATTAAAATAATTGTTCTGGGTGATAATTACTTCATTTTTCATGTATGTTTTGGTTTGGTAGTTTTGGTCCTTATGCTTTGATCATTATTCCATCATCTAAAGAATATTAATAATGATATAAATATAATATATATTAATTATTTATATAAACATATACATATATATATATATATATTTATAATCCATAAAAGGCAGATATAGAGAAATAAATTACACAATTCATGGAGACGACAGGTTATACATACACATGAACGTTGTTTTATCTTTTTGATATATGGAAAAAATAAAGGTAAATTATAATTAAACTTTCCAAAATCATTATTATATTATATATATCATTTATATTTATTAAATTTATCCTTATTACCATCCATGTAAAGTATAAATGAAAAACGAATCACATTGCTTTGTGAAGGTGGTAGTCCACACATACACACAAGTGACATTATTGTTTTTCAATTTGATGGAAAAGAGGATGAATAATGGTGGTTTCATAATCATAAAAAAAATTTAAGTGTATTAAGGATATTTAATTTATTATTTTATGATGAATAAAATAGATTTAGAGAGGTAAAATAAAAAGTAAAAAAAGATTTGATCATTTAAGGTGATTACCTCTTCTTTGAAAGAACTTCTTTAGATCACCTCTTAATAACCATAAGGTTGGTATTTTGGGAAGACTGTCACCTCTAAAACATATATATAGATGTTTGGGATGTATTGTTTTAGATTTTGGTTGACCTATATGGCTCAAATTTGTGTGAAGAAAAGAGTGAATATAACGTCCATTTATAGGGGAGGGAAATGACACACTTGGAATTACAAAAAAGTTTAAAATATAATTAAGTCATTTTCAATAAAAATGCTTCCAAATGGATATATATTCAAATAAAAATATTCTAAGGTCAAAATATCATTAGACAGTGAAGTTTATATAGGATTCAGTTTCATTTTAAACCTCATCTTTTGGTGTAACCCCTTGGTTAACCAATTTTAATCTTAACTGTGGTAATGACATTTTAATATTAAAGGGTTATAAGTTTACATATAAGGTAAAAAATATCTCATAAATGACTAAGGGATGAAATATTAAACCATTTCTCATCATAATTTTCCTATTCCAAAAAATTAACGATTTTTAAATAATTTAATAAAATATTTTTATCATAAAATACAATTAATTTTATTTTAAGAACTATTCACATAATTTAACATTGAAAACAACATGACAACAATGGAATTTGAATATAAACCATTTAAAAATCTCTAATATGTTATTCATTTCTATAAAATTTTTGGATCATAATAATTCGTCCAAAATTTATTACTTTTAATATTTTTAAAATCATTTATTTTATTTTTTATATTAATTGAATAAATAAAATATTGGCATTTCATAATCATTTAAGATAGTTATTTAATCACTAAAAATTAGAAATAAATTTCCATGATAAAAAAATAATTTATATTTCAAATAAATATTTATAACTGAACTTTTCCTCTTTTTATCCTTATATAAAAAAATTAAAGATATTAAATTAAGGAGAGCGATGTTTTATATTTATTCATTCCTTAAATTAATATGAAGATCATGATCAAATAAAAATGGCACTAATTGGGAATATATTTGAGACTTGGATGGACATGATTGAACTACACCCATCTAATAGGATAAAGGTAAGTGTTTGGCTGATTTTGAGACCTTATGTCATGGTTTTAACCATATTTTACCTAATTTACCCTTGCCGAGGTGACAAAAATTTATCAGAGTTACTATTCATAATGAACAAAAATAAAAAGGATCTATTTTCAAAATTTTAATATCCTAATTCCAAATATGGTATCCATTTTTTGAGATTCAATCTCTAGAAGTTTTAGAAAATAATTTTAATATAATTGTGTAGAACGCAAAGAAAGACGATTTTTAGAAGAAAAAAATTAAGCATAAAAATGGATTTATTCTTAAAATATTTGATTGAATATGAAATATATATACATTTCATTAAAATAATTTACCAATAGTGATTAATTAATATAAAAACACATTAGGCACCTAAAAATAGTTTTTTAGAAAAACATCTCTTTTACTTTTAAATGATTTTTATTTTCATTTATAATTAATTAATAAAAAATGATTTAATTTTATACATGTGTAAAACAAACATTTTTCATAATTTAGTTATTCCTATTCATACCCATCAATCTAATGGCTAGGAGGTAACTATTAAATAAGAATATTTTTCTAGTATATAATGGTTCGTTTAAACTCGGTGTTGTGTGTAAAGCAAACTATCAAAGAAATAAAATTCATTTATGGAGAATCATATCATAAAATATCATGGTGTTACACCTTTGATATAGTTTGAATAACTTAATAATTTAATGTTTATGGAAATAATATCAGTAGGTTCATTTTCAAAAAGTCAAAAAAGAGAGTCAAACATATAGGTTGATGACACAAGCTATGCAACATGCTTAATCTATGATATTGTGAGAAAAAGAATACATTACACTGTAAGAGTTTGTGGGAGGTTGAATTTAATTATGACATTAACTCTTTTTTCTATGATTTTTGTGGTGTGTTGTTAGATGCTAACCATGGAATTTATGCGGTTTAGCCTAATACCACTGATAAATGGGCTTAAAGGGTCACGCGCTAAGTGTATCAAAGAACCACAATTAACTTCTATATGAGTTTAACAAGTAGATTAGAATATTATTCTTAGGTCTAAAGAATAATATTTAATCATGTTTATTGGTTGATTGTAAGTATTTATTTATTGGTATATAATGCAATGAAAGTTATTTATTTAAATATATATTCATTATACAAGGTCTGGTAAATAATGAGGAGGAGGATCAGACTGAATAACGGTTCAGTGATGATGTAATTTTATTTGAATAAATATTAATTTATTCAAAAAATAATAATTTTTATTTAGTTTTTAGGTTATGTTCATGTCAAGAAAATAATAAAAATATTATATTATTATTATTATTTAGACATGGAGTATGATAGGGATTAAGAGAATATTAAATGGGATTTGTGTAAATAATATTTTAATCCTAACTCTATACATACCTTAATATATAATTATCTAAAATGTTAATTTTCATTTGAAAAGAAAATTATTGTGCACAACATTTGGATCTTCGAAGAATTATCTCAGCTCAGAGATATTCTCAAGAATTCTCTATGTTTCATGAGCATTGGCTATCTTCCTCCTCTCTCTCCGGCTGTGAAAGAACCAAGTGAATCCAATAGGCCTTATTGGGATTATAAGGCGTGGTCAATAATGAATGACATAAGGCATATGAACATTCACACTAGCATCTAGAGAACTCTATGATGACGTCTCAAGTTTCTTAGTACATGTATAGATCATCACTGAAGGGAACCAACTCTTCAGTCCTCAATCTCAATGATGGTTCGACAAAAAGGGTCAACCACATTCAAAAATGAATAAAAAATTATAAGGTGAGGTAATTCTTATCCTGTCTAAATTAATTATAAATTACATGTGAGATCACGTCTTCATGGATTCTGGGAAAACATTTCTATCTAGTTATGAGGAGAAATCTAAAGAAGTTAATGAAAAGTTTTTGTCGGGAACCAGCTGACATGCTTCCGATACACCTGGAATCTTAAGTTTCTATATACATGAAAGTTGTTTATAATGAAAATTATTATAACATGCAAATAAAAAACTCTTTATTGTATATATAAAATACTATAACACCTATCACCCATATAAATTTCAAATAATCAAACAATGGCGATAAATAAACATCAATATCATTTTCAAACTATTTTGGTCCATAAATCATCAAGATCATCATTATATATTTTCTCTTCATACATATTTGTGGGGACAAGTTGTAGAAAGCTAACATAACATACCACATACTATGTTTTCTATTTAGGCTCTAATATAAATTAATTCCATCTATGCATAGTTTCATTCCAAGATTTATAACTTCATTTCCAAAATCACAAAATTTGTGAATAAATCTCTTCCATTATAGTTAATCAGCAAGGTGGTGTAGGTTTCCATTATAGATACGCTCATCTATATGTCATCTTTTCATGTTTTCATCATTTAAATTTGCAAATAGATGCTTCGAATAAGAAATTATTGGAAAATACCATATTGTTTTGATGGGGGGTGTCTATTTTGGAGAATGAACCATAGTTGGATTTCTTATCAATTTTATATCATGATTGTAACATCCCAAGATTTTAAAAGGAAACACTATGTTAGATAGCATACAAAATATGACACATTGAGCTTAAACAAACAATTAAATATTATTATTTAATATGGAGGTTATCGCCTAATTATTATATTGAAGGGTATGAATAGTACTAACTATATTATGTTTACACGTGTTTATAATTTTTTTGAGATTCATTAAATAGATTTTATAGTCAAGAGATATGAAAAGAATCCAATTTCACGCATAAAAAATGCATTTTTCTAAAAAGTCATTTTTGTCACCTTTTAATGGCATACTTGTTTTAAAAATAAATTTTGAAAATTTTATAAATTTTATTTTAAAAAATAAACTTCATTTTTTAAATTTTAATATTAGAATTTAAATTGGTTGAGTTTTTGGTATTTTTCTGATATGTTTCATTTTTTGATGAATAGTGAAAGTTACTGCATTTTAATTGAAAAATGACTTTTTATTGAAATAATTTATAATGGTAAATTATATTTTAAATTATTTTTAAAGTAAAAATAGATAAATTCTATATCTATTAATCCAATGTAGGTTATTGGAATCATTTTCATATTAAATTTGTATATAAAAACATTTCGAACTTTTGAACATTAACATTTTAAAAACTTGCTTTCTCATCCCGACTATGGGATTAATTTTAAATTAATTTTAGACACTTCAATGTTTTGAATTTTGAAAAATTGATTCCATATTTTTAATTACAAGGTAAAAATTTAGTAAATAGATCCCTTTTATTTTTGGATAATATGAATAGTAAACTTAGTAATTTTTATTCACATGATTAAGGGTAAATCAGATAGTTAAAGGTAAAAATAATATTATAAATATTAGAAAATTAATTTAACACTTGTATAAATTTTATCGTTTGATTATGTTTCAACAAAAATATCCATGGGAATAATTTATGATATATTGGAGGCACTTGGATGACTTTAAGCCTCATATGATATTTTATTTAAGAAAAGTCAAACATGTCACACTAATGTTTTTAATAATTATAACATTTTTAATATGTAGTCATCTAGAATATATCTTTAACCATAAATAGTATTTGGAAATATAAAATATTTATCTTCATCATGGTAATTTTTTTTAATTTTTAGGGAATAAATAATTACCTTAAAGGCTTACACAACATTGATGAAATAATTTTTTAAATAATGGAAATATCAAATAAATGATATTAAAAATATTAAAATAATATGATTTTAGATAATTAATGTCATAAAAAAATTTATATATTAATTTTACATTTTAGTTATATTTTATAAGATTTGGTTTTAATTTATCTTATTCTATTGTTTTTTTGTAAAATTCAAAGTAATGAATAATGTCAAAATTGACATTAATTATATTTTAAAATAAATAATATATTATTAAATGATATAAAATTCCTAAAAGAATTATATTCATCCAAATTATTGTTATAAGGTTTAAAATAACATCAATTATTTATTTATGAGTCATTTTTCATTTTATAGTAACTATATTAACCCTCAAATAGTAAAAATTCATGATTCGATAAGAGTTAAAGGGGGTTAAATAAGGGTTAAAACCAAAAGATATGAATTAAAAAAATACTAAAAACATGTATACTTTTTATTATATGAGAGGATTTAGATCTAAAATAACCCTATATTCTAAATAAATCAATTTTTATCTATTTGAAATACAAAATTAATTTATATTAATTTAATATTTTGAGAAATTCCAAGAGTGCCCCTCCTCTCTCTTACAAAAGGGCACTTCTTCTTCTCTTTTATTCACACTTCAAAACCTATTATGATCATCCAATATATACCCAAATAACTTCATATATTCCTTCCCCACATTCTATAGCTCTTATTTTAGGCATAACAACATTCTTAGTGGCCTTAAGGTGTTAAGCAATGAAGGATTTCTAAAGAAGATGTATAGTTTTTATCTGCATGTCTTGGTTTTGTTTCTTCTTCCACATCCATAAAATCCTATTAAAAAATTATAAAATAATAAATCCAATATTTTACATATACTTAGATGTTATTATTTCTATTTTATAACCCATATCCATTTCCTTTTCCATCAAATGGGAAAAGAATCCATCGTTTGTGTGTACGACAAACTACCACCTTGTGAACCTACGTAATTTGTTTTCCACAACCGTCTCTAAAGAATGGTTATAATGATGGAATTTAGGTTTATGTATTATATTCATGAAATATTTATCATTATTAAAATATAATATATCATTTATGTTCTTAAATTTCCATGCATAGAAAAATGATAACATTGTTCGGGCGTACGTGTAAATTATCACCTCCACGAAACAATGCGATTTGTTTTTCATCACCACATCCCATGAATGATATATATATATGAATATTTAAATTATTAATATTATATTAATTATATTATTATCATTTTTTAAAGATAAAAAAATACTTAGCTTCTTTTCATAATGATCGTTGAAAAATGGAAATGTTACTCATGCGTATGTACGGTCTACTGTCTGCATGATTGTAACATAGTTCATTTTTCATAACCATATTTAATGGATGGATTTAAAAGTATAATTTATTTATAAAAATTATAATTATGTCATTATTATTATTTTTAATTTTATGGTCCAATGACTACTTTGATTATAGACATCATACCAAAGTCATTTTGGACTCAAGAACCAAATATCGTCCAAATGTCTGATGTGAAATTAAATAATTGAGTAATTTTCATGACATGGTAATAAGTGATATAAAAGGAATAATAAACATGAAAAAAATTATGAATTAATTATAAATTAACCTAATTTTATTATTCATGAAGATAAAGAATGTACGTGACGAGTCAAACTCAATGTAAGGGACTTCGTCTCAATTTTCATTCGTTAAGGAATATTATTGATGTTATACACCTATATTATATTATGAGGTATATATAACTCCCCATTGACATGTAATATCATGAATATATTTATTCTCATGATATTTAAAGTTTTTTTAAATTTTTTCTTTCATGTGGCATACGATTCGAATGATTACAACGTAATAAGGGATTTATTAAATCAATTTCCATTCATTGGGTTAAACTTATACTTAACCGATCATGTCATGATAATATTATGTGTGAAAATAATTTTTATTTATCTTATATTGTATTTAAACTTGATTTATATGGATTTATAGTGGATACACATAATCTATTCATTTGATTAATACTCTTTCAATGATATGATCTTTATAAGGGGAATTCTTTTAAAAAACTTCTTTTAAAGTTTCTTTTTAAAAAAGTAAAAAGGAATGTTTTTTTACACATATGACATGAACATAATTTCCTAATTTCATGATGATTTAATATTTCAATGTTTCCTTTATAAGTTTTATAGTTCTTTTCAAACAAAATTCTTTCAATATTAAGTGTGCAATTTTTATATTTTAAAAGTGATTTAAAAAAAGTTTTTTCAATATCTAGAAGTGTTTTACACATGGGTTTACAATATTTTTCAAGGGTTTTATTCATGATATGGTTCTTGGATATTATTTAAAAAGGGTTGATCCCCATTATAGATCACGGGTGATCCCCTTATAGTTTTTAGTGTGCCCATATAGAGCTCCAATGAATTGAATAATGGTTTTATTCTCCAGAGAATTATATTGCAAGTCAACCGTATGGTTATTCCAATTTTTAGGGATTTTGTAAGAGTTTTATTGTAACGATGTCCCAAGGAATATACATGATTTTTCAATTATGACTTATGAGTTTTCATGAAAATCCTTAACTTCAAAAGGTAAGATAAATATCATGTGATTTAAAACAATGATTATTCCCATTTAGGGTAAAAATATATGTTTTTAAGAAAATGATTTTTATGGGTTTTCATGTTTTTCACTGGACTAACAGTTTTTTATGTCTCTTACTGAGCTTTTTGTGCTCATTAATTTTTTTAAAATGTTCTTCATAGGGTTAAATAATGAATAAGGAAAATGATAAGGTCAAGATGAATATTGTAAAGATTTATCATGAAAAAAAACCATGTTTTGTTTTAAAAGGGTTTTCTTTGGTGGAAAATGGACACTTAGTATAAGTTTCCACTTGTAATGTATTGATATATTATGTAAGAGTTTTTACCAATTCTATAAAACACTAAACCTTGTTAGGTACACTAGGATAGATACCCTGATAAGGGGGGGGGGTGAATTAGGGTATGACAGATTAAAACAAATGCCCCTTTTGATCTTTTTTCATTGTTTGAAAAAACTATCTTCTCTCTCCTTCCCATTGTAGAGTATGAACAAATATTAAAGCATGCATAAGACAAAAAAAATTACTTGGTTCACCCTCACTAGGCTACATCCAAGGAGCATACACTGACGATGTGATGATGTACCAAATATACTATAAGTGCATTGTTGTTTACAAGTTCGAAGCAGACTCATTGTCCCTCCTGGTTTACAACCACTCACAATTTGAAAGATCACTGTTCTCTCAACTGAAGTGTTTTCACTTCTTTTTCAGAAGATCCACTCAAAATTTAAAGACCTATAGGTACCTTCATTAACTCTAATGAATGCATCCTCCACTGTATGTAGATGCTCTATTGATGTCCCACTTTCATCCACAAACAAATATCTCTTTTCCACTAAACTCTGTGCAATACCTCTTGACCGCTTTTCTCAAATCTTAATGCCTTTGTGAATCCCCTATTTCACAAATCACAAATTGGACTTCGCGAATCACCTTTTACAAAGCTCAAAATAGCCTTCGTGAAGTACCTCTTTTCATGAAGCTCAAACTCGCCTTCACGAAGCTTAAAAATTTTGGTTTGCTTTTTAGGTACTTTGTGAAATCCTTACTTTCTCGATGCTCAGAACATTTAGTTGGCTTATATCAATCTTGAATGACTTTGTATACAAAATTTGTGAAGCTCCTTTGCAAACTTGGAGACTTATAATTTTCATTGAGTCTCTATTCTCTTCCAATTTTTATGTAACAAGCTGAACATGATGAATATATATGTCCCAAATTGAGGGGGAGTGTTGAGAGTATTATATGTTTTTAATATTTGAATCCCACATTAGTGTAATTAATACACTGTACTCATTTTATCATCTATAAGTTAAGCACCCTACCTCATTGTGAGGTACAAGCTTCCATTCCAACAAATATCTTCTAAAGCTCCATGTTGAATTTCAGCTCATTTGGATCGACCATTTATGTGATACAAGCCCATCTTCAAAAGTATCTAGATCTGTGCACAGATTTGGATTAGTGTAGAAAAAGTTATAGCTGGAATAAAGAAATAAATTAAAAAAATTAAAATCCAAAATTAGGTTTTCTTCAATTGAGCTCAAAATGTTACTAAAACCATAAAATACGACAATTTTCCTTAAAATAACACTTTAGTGTGATTAAAAACATTGAAATTAAAAGTAAAATAATTTAAAATATTTGCTCTGCCAATTTCCCCACACTTAAACATTAAACTCTTGAGCAATCATATAATACTAAGGTCAAAAAAAAACTTCCCAAAGCATAATACAACACAACTCAATTATCATATTAAAGAAAATATCATGCATCCTACATGGATAAGAATTCCCTAACTCCTCAAAAATCATAAAAATACATCCAATCTCATGTTAATCCCTACGTGCATGTTGTACCTACCTCCCTAGAAAAATATTTCTCTCTTCATTTAAGAATTTTGTGTGTGAAGTTTTTCTCATTATCAAGAAAATTTGTGATCTTCATAGGCTTTCTATCATCCTAGTATCTCCACTTCACAGAGTAAAAAATGTGTCACTCATGAGGCCTTTTTCATGAGTTTTTTTGAGGTTGAGGGTTGATAGGTTTTAAATGTAAAAACAAAAGAGGCAGAATGTTGAGGGTTATGATCTAAAGTGAAGTAAATGCATGAATTTTTTTTCTCAAGAATGGCATGATCTTAAATAAGATTAAAAATAAATAAACTCTTAACAACTCTTTATTTTATTGCGAAGTTCACACTAATAATTTCATCATTAATGATAAATTTATTTCATCTTTTCCCTAATTTGTAGCATTGTTTCATCTTGAATTCAGATATGTATTTCTCTTCAGAATCATGTTTTTTTAGGAAAAAAGAGAAGAAACCTTTGATATTCAAGTATTGGTGAAAATACAACCCATATTTGTAATGATATTTTGGGCCACCCATCCATATTTAAATCATGAAACTTCTTCCACCAAAGCAATAGTAAACATGGAAACACTTTTTTTCATTTCAGCTCAAATAGATTTTTCAGCAAAGAAAAATACAAATCATATTCTCTCTCCCCCACACTTGAGTTCAAAAATAATCATGTATTTAAGTTTTAGAGTAGGTTGGTAAGGGATAAATGACTTATAATGTGGCTTCCTAATAAGGTATTTAATGGATACTATGGGATTAATAAAGACTAGATAAAAAGAAAGACCAAATTTAGAGTTCAATGTAAAAAGGGCTTTCAAAATGGTGCCTCAATCATACTTTTCAAATTTCACGAACTCTAAAATTTTTGAAAAATAGAAAAATAGAAAGTTTGAGATGACAAAAATGTATCAAGACTTTCAAGAAAAAAAGAAATGTAAAGAAGATGTTAGAAAGTTTAGAAACCTCTCAGGTTGGGCATTATTAGAGATTTGGTTGTTTCATGTCCTACATCGGACTTAAAGTATCATGTAATATCTATTATTCATTATAAAATAACCCAAATACCTCTATTAGAGAGGTAATTTGGGTATTGGTCACCACTATTATACTTTAACATGGTATCAGACCCTAACCCACCCTCTCCCTCTCTCCCTTATTGACTCTTGGGAAAATCCCCCCTGCTGAGCCATATACCATGTGTACACACCTAGGACATCAGGTGATCGTACATGTCATGTTACCCATATAAATTCCATGTAGTATCACATGTATTCAAAATCTATGTTCAGTCAAGGACACACCTAGGTGTTAAGATGAGGTTAGACGCCAGGTGACCCCTAGTACATGTTGTGTACTTTTCCCAAAACCCTTGAACCTAATATATCTCTTTCTTCAAGACTCAAATTTTGTCCTATGAATGTATTATCATAAGTTTTTTTCTACATTGAACATGTTGTTGGTATTTTTCTCAGTAACTGAGATACAACATGAGGTGTTTTGAGTGAGACTCTTCTTCGGTGATGCTTTTCTAGTGACGATGATTAGGTGTGATCATCAGAGTGTTATCAGGTTCAGTAATCACATGTCTCTATCATGGGTGTGGTTACACCATATCCTTTATATTGGTAGAGGTAGTACTCTACCAAATTACATATTCCAGGGTTCCTTTATCTGTTGAGTGGAATCCCCATCATTGAGATCTGGTGGTGACCATTGTAGCAGAGCAGACCGACCGACACCGACAAGGCACTGTAGTAGCATATACTTTGGATTCAACAGTACTATAGCTCCTTGGACTTCTAGTTTCCGCCACTGTAGTATTTTTTAACTCAGGTGGCCACTTTTAACTGTAGCGAGCAGACTTACTGTGCGTTTGGTGAAATAGTGGACCGTCTTCCTCCTTTTGTAGCCCATTTCGGGCTAGGGTTTTGTGTGTGATTGAGAACTCTGAAACTCCCTGTAAAAAATTGTGCTCCTGAATCATAGTGAAATTCTGCCTCTCCATGGATGTAAAGATTATTCTCGAACCACTTAAATTTTTGTGTTCTCGTTCTTTTTTTCTCCTTTTACTCTTCTGTGATCTATTTTTTGCTTCTTTTCTCCCAACGTTTTCTACAACAACTGGTATCAGAGGTTGAGTTTGGGATTCTCCAACGATGTATATAAAAGAAGAAAATTTAAAGATTGATCACTTCAATGAAACTGAATTCAGTTACTGGAGGATGAATATCAATGATTATATTTATCAAAAAAAATATACACTTTCCGTTTCAAGGTCTGAAGCCAATAGACATAGAGTAGTCAGAGTGGGAGCTGTTGGATCAGAAGATTCTAGTTGTTGTGCACCTTAAGTTGGCTAAAAATGTGGCATTCAAAATCAAAGAGAATAATATGATGATTGGAATGATGAAAGCTCTCGTGAATATGTACGAGAAGCCTTCTGCGGAAAACAAAGTACACTTGATGTGAGGATTACTCAACCTGAAAATGGTTGAAGGGAGAATTGTTGCAGATCACATCAATGAATTAAATACCATAATAAGTCAGACAGCGTCGGTGACCTTTGATATTGGTGATGAGGTATGTGCACTGGTATTACTATCTTCATTACCAGATAGTTGGGAAGCAACTATAACAGTTGTGAGCAGTACTTCGAGGAATACGTTTAATCTTAAAGATGTATGAGACCTGATCCTCAGTGAGGATAAACGAAGAAGATAATTAGGCAGATTCTTTGGTTCTGCTCTGAACGTTGAAGGAAGAGGAAGGTATGCACATCGAGACAATCATAAAGGACGACCAAAGTCAAGAGGAAAGATAAACTACAAGTCAAAGGGGATAGGTCCTACCTACTATATTTGTGGGAATAAAGGACATGTCAAGAAAGAGTGCAGAGATAAATGGAAGGTTCCTGAAACCAGTGGAGAAAACATGATGGCTTAAGTAACTGATGATATGTTGATTCTTAGCATGGATAACCCTATGAAGTCTTGAATTTTAGACTCAGGTGCATCTTTCCATTTCACATCGGAGAAGGGTTTCCTAAACAATATTGTTTCCAGAAATTTTGGCAAGGTACATCTTGGTGATGATGATCCCTTGTAGATGGGGAAAGAAGATGCCCGAATCAAGACCAACAATAAGAGTTTGCTGGTTCTGGAAAACATGAGGTATATCCTTGGTTGAAAAATAATTCTCATTTCTATTGGGTAACTTGATAATTCATGCTTTAGTACCATGTTTACTAGTGGTTCCTGGAAGGTTACCAAGGGAGCTATGTTCATATCTCGGGGAGAAAAAAATGGCACTCTCTACAATATGACAGAGACTTGCATGAACATGGTAGAATTAGTAAATGCTATTAGGGATTTTCAACTGTTGATCTACAAGCCATGCTACATGAGTGATAAGGGGATGAAGGTGCTGGTAATAAAAGGGTTGCTACCAAATCTGAATTCGGCGGAAGTTGGTTTATGTGAATATTGCATTATTGGAAAGCAGAATAAGGTATCATTTGCAAAAGGAGGCATAACACCAAAGGATGGGAAGTTAGACCGAGTTCACACTTATGTTTGGGGGATTACACCGGTACATTCCCTTGGAGGGTCACAATATTATGTGATATTTATTGATGAATCAACAATGAAGGTATTAGTTTACTTTCTAAAAAGAAAATATGATGTGTTTAATATGTTTCAGAAGTGGAAGGTCATGATGGAGAATGAGTCAGGAGCAAGCTGAAATGCTTGAGGTCTGAAAATGGTAGAGAGTACGGTAGTTAGGAGTTCAGAGAATTCTGTTATGATAATAGAATTTGGTGGGATAATACTATTCCAGGAACACCACTGAAGAATGGTATAGCTGAAAGGATGAATAGGATACTGAATGAACATTCTAGGAGCATGAAATTTCATTTAGGATTACCCAAGACCTTCTGGGCTGATGCAGTGAATATGGAAGCATATCTCATTAACATAATTCCATCTATACCAAAGGGAGAATGTCTACCCAAGGATCTCTGGTCTGGTAAGGAGGTAAGACTCTCACATTTATGAGTATTTGGTTGTGTGGAATATATACATGTTGATGATGACGCAAGGTACAAGATTGATGCTAAGTCCAAAAGATGTTTCTTTATTGGATATGGTGCTGAGGAGTTTGGTTATCACTTTTGGGATGGTTTAAACAAGATGGTTATCAGGAGTCAGAATGTGACATTCAATAAAGGTTTCATGTACACAGATCTCTATGCATCCAAATATGAAAATGGGAACAAAGAATCATAGTGAAAAGAGAAAGTGGATCTTGAAGGTGTACCTGAGCTTGAGACATTGGAACCTATAGAACCTACTACTCCATTGGAGTTGAGGAGATTAAAAAGGGTGAGAAGGTTTGTGAAGAGGTATTCACCATCTTTACATTATCTGTTATTGACTGATGGTGTATAACCAGAATGTTTTGAAGAGGAAATGAAGTTAAAATAGTCAATAAAGTGAGATTTGTCTATGAATGAGGATATTTCCTCGTTGCAAGATAACAAGACTTGGGAGTTGACACCTCTACCAAGAGTAAAGAAAGCATTACAGAACAAATGGGTGTATTGGGTCAAGGAAGAACATGATGTAAAGAGGAGGTTCAAGGCAAGGTTGGTGGTGAAATGATTCCAACAGAAGGAGGGAGTGGATTTCACTGAAATACTGTCACCACTAGTGAATCTTACCACCATCCAGGTGGTTCTTATCATTATGGCATCATAAGACTTGAATCTTGAGCAACTTGATTTCAAGAATGATTTCCTTCTTGGAGATATAGAGGAAGAAATCTACATGAAACATCCATAGGGATATGTTGAGTCTGGGAAGGAAGACCTTGTGTGAAAACTCAATAAGAGATTATATGGATTGAATTAGGCACCCAGATAGTGGAACAATTTTTTTTGATTCATTTATGTCTAGAACTGAATATAAATGATGTGGCATGAATAAATGTTTCTACATTAAGTCCTTTGGTAATGAATATATTATATTGATTCTGTATGTAGATGACATGATCATTACAGGATCATGTATGCAAAGGATTGATGAGTTGAAGGGGCAGTTAGATGAGGAATTCGAAATGAAGGATCTTGGAGAAGCTAACAAGATTTTGGAGATGAAGATCAAGAGAGACAGTGCGGCTGGAACCCTATTGTTATCATAGGTTGACTGCATTGGAAAGGTTCTGAGATGATTCAGTATGCTGGAAGAAAAGACAATCTTTATTCCCCTAATAGGAAGTTTCAAACTCTCAAAGGATAAATCACCAGAGATGGAAGAAGAGGTTGGGAACATGACAAAGGTTCCATACACATCAGCTATTGGAAGCCTGATGTATACCATGGTATGCACTCGACCTGACATCACTCATGTAGTGGGAGTTGTGAGCAGGTACATGGATAACCCTGGAAATAAACACTAGGAAGTTGTAAAGTGGATAATGATCTATTTTAAGGGGAAAAAGTTGGTATCTCCGTGCTTTGGTAAATTAAATTCATTGGAGGGGTATGTGGATTCTGACCTTGGAGATGATGTTGACAGTAGGAGGAGTACCACAAGTTATTTATTTGCATGTGGAGGAACTATAGTAACTGAATATCACAATTGGAGAAGGTTGTGACTTTATCCACCATAGTGGAAAAATACATTCTTGTAACAGAACCTGGGAAGGAGATTGTTTGGATGAATAACTTCTTGTATGAGTTAGGAAGAAAGTGAGAGGATAATGTATTGCAATGTGATATTCATAGTGTTATACATCTTGAAAAGAACCCAGTGTTTCATACCTAGAAGAAGCATATTCTGTTAAAGTATCATTTCATCAGAGGTTTGATACATGATGGGTTGCTAACATTGTAGAATATTTGTGGAACCAACAATCTAACATACATGTTGATGAAGCAGATGGTAATACATAAGTTGAGGCACTACTATAGCTCTATTGATTCCCACTAATGAATGGAGGATGAGAGGAAGAATAAGGGAGGAAAAAATGGGAGAACAAAGAAAAAAAGCGAGTATTTCATGAATCGTCAGCTTGAAATTGAATTTTTGAATGGAAATAACATCGCTGGTAAGTGGAGAAGAGGAATAAATCAGATTAAGTAAAATTTTTTAGTCAGTGACATCGAAGCAGGACAATGTAGAGGATCAGGCTCCAATTGGGAGATTGTTGGTTTGGTGTAGTCCGATTTTTTTTGGATGATGTTTGAGCTGAATGCTTGCGGCCTTTGGAGTCAATAGTACTGTAGTGGTGTGGACTTTTAAGTCAATAGTATTATAGCTCCTTGGACTTCTAGAAGCTATCCAATGTATCACTTTTGACTTGGGTGACCACCTTTCACTATAGGGAGTGGACTTCCCGTATGTTTAGTAGAACAATGGACTGTCTTCCTCCTTTTGTAGTCCATTTCAGACTAGGGTTTTGTGTGTGATTGAGAACTCTGAAACTCCCGGTAATTTTCTTTCTCACGAATCATAGTAACATTCTACCTCTCCATGGATGTAGGTATTATTTCCAAACCATGTAAATCTTTGTATTCTTGTTATTTTTTCCCTTTCACTCTTCTGTGATCTATTTTTCACTTATTTTCTCCCAACTTTTTTCACAACATGACCCTCCTATGCGATTCCCCCTCTCAGTGGCCCCCTTGCCCAGCGCGATGGTCCTCTACAACCTCCCTGTGCGCGTGAAGACCCCCTACACACCCACTGTGCAGTATGACTCCCCCATGTATCACCACCACATGCACGACGACCCCCTGCGACCTCCCCTGCTCAACGAACCCCTGAATCCCCTTTCCCCCAGCACGTGACGACCCTTCTACCCCCCTCTCTATGCCCATGCATGACACTCACACTATCATGTGATGCCACACCTCCAACACCAGCACCCCTACGCACCAACATCGCTACAACACCCCCCCCCATGTGCGACAAAACCCCTGAAACGGACCCCTTACTGGCGATGACCCCCCAAATTGCACACCCATGCCCCGACACCATCCATGTTTCTCTTTTATCAATAACCTAATTAATACATGGATGGCCAAGACATGAAATTTCAACACCTATACTCTAACAACTATGCACCTTCAGCACCTTGTCACCTTGCATTTTCAACACACTCTATGACATCATTAAGCGCCACTATTTCCCATAGAAATACTTCAACAGTATGTCTCTCCCAACAGTGCACCTCATGGGTTATTGACTCTGGTGCCTCAGATCACATCACTAGAGATGCATGTATTATTCAGTCCTATAGAGCAACCTCATCTGTAGGTAATATTACTGTGGTCGATGGTCAGACAATGTAGATTACAGACTATAGAAGTTGTACAATTACGCCTGGATTGACACTATCCGATGTTTCCTTTATTCCTCATTGTCCCTTTAATTTACTATCAATTAGTAAACTAATAGTTGACTTACAGTGTCAAACCATCTTCTCACCTTCTTTGGTTATATTTTAGGATCATTCGATGACTCAAGTTCTTGGTACTGGATGACTTTAGGGTGGTGTGTATGTGCTTGAATCGGCCCCAAATCTCATCTGTCCTTCCACCTATGATCATGCCCTCCATATTTACTATCGCTTTGGTCATCCACCATCCCCCATTCTTCAAAAACATTTTCCAGTATTGGGATCTCTTCTTCATTTTGAGTGTGAGTCATGTCACCATGAAAAATATTACCGAGTCACCTATGTTCCTTGAGTAGTTCCCTGAGCAGTTCCCTGTGCATCCAATCCTTTTCATTTGGTACACTGTTATCTGGGGGCCTGGTCCTATCCCATCTAAACTGGGTTATCAATATTTTGTTACTTTAATTGATTATTTTTCACAGATTACTTGGGTCTATTTTTTGAAAAATCATTTTGAAATATTTATCGTGTTTCGTTCTTATTGTCAATAAATCACCACCTGGATTTTCGCTAAACTTCACTGCTTTCATTCTGAAAATGGTCGTGAATATTTATCTGTACCCTTCTAGTCTTTTCTCAATGACCATGGCATTATACCTCAAACCTCTTGTCCTGAAACACCTCAATAAAATGGTGTTTATGAACGAAAGAACCACCATATGTTAGAAATTAATCGGAATTTTTTTTTTCAGAAAATGGTTCCAACCACTTTTTGGGGAGATGCCATTCTCACACCCACTTATCTTACCAACAGACTTCCCTTGTCTGTTCTTCAGGAGGATACACTATTCCATTCATTATTTCTAATAACAGTCCTTCATTCCCTAGCCCACCACATTTTTTTTTTGTGTTTTATGTTTGAGACATTCACCCCTAGGATACCAAGTTTGATGCATGCGCTCTAAAATGCATATTTCTTGGATATTACCACACCCAACATAGATATCGATGCTTTTCCCCATATTTGTGTTGCTATGTTGTCTCAACCATTTCATTTTTCAAATCATTAGTTCTTTCTATTCTTGAGTTCCCACCACCATCTACTTTTCCTTATTCTGAAATTATTTTTCCATATTCTCTTGATACACCACCACACCTATCTCTTCCTAGTGATATTGTTGGATAGAGTTGCCTTTTTCATTTATCAAAGGCTCATTCTCCTGTCAGTCTTATCAGGTATTATCTATGTCTACCTCCCGAGTTATTGAGACACTGACTGATTACTCAAAACTGTGCACTATTGTCAAAGCCATATCTCATACCGGTTGGTTACATTCTATACAAGATGAACATCAGGCTCTGAACTTTGTTCCAAGATTTTATAAGGGTTCTTGTTTATCTTAAATTTCTTAATGATAAGTGCATGCACTTGAATTGATAAGTACTTTCCAAAAAAATCCACTCAACAAGAGTTGGATAAATTATTGTGGTCCGTATTCATCTATGTGTTTATTATATTAAGTACTGAGTATGTATATAACATACATGGTTGAGGCATCAAAATTAACACCCAAACACAAGGGTTTATTTAGGATAAATCCTAAGAAACTAGATGACACCAATCTCTTGTAACCATACTTGCTTGGGTTAGTTTGAGTTTAATGATTTATTAGTATGAAGTCTGGAAAATCTCCTTGTTAAAGGGTGCGTTTGGTCCCATGTCGGACTTAAGTATTGTATTATCATTATTATTCTATATAAACACCAAGTTCTCACCTCGGAGCTTATCTTGGGTATTTCGTTACCATAGGCTCCCAAACCCTAACCCTTTATCCACTCCTCCCTCTTAGAGAAACCATATCCATTTCCCCTCGAAGGGGCCAATGATTCCCTCGCTAAATGACCCTATTCTTATGTAGTTTACCCTCATCTAGCCACGGAGGCTCCCTGGACAACTAATCATCCACCATCTCCCTATGCATGCCCTTCCCTTTTTCATATCCCTCCTTGCGCATGCCTTCCCACTCCGCATCGTCCTCCCTGTGCACACCCCTCCCCTTCTTCTTTTCCCTCCCTACTATGTTGACCAGTTGACGCACACTACTCCACCCTGATGAGGTCGGTGTGAGCTGACCCCCTATTGCTATGTCCCCAAAATGTGTGCCACCCCTCATTGATGACTTCCTGTTGTGTAGCACCACCATGCCCAGTTTTTTAAGGCGCATGACCAACCATATGCTCTAAGTCACGACCAGTTATACTGCTCCTCTACGACACCTACCTCTCTCCCTCTGCGAGTGTGCCACCCAGCACCCTCTCATCCACTGTCGACCACACCAGCCTCTCTCTATGTTGTAATATTTCACGACCACCACACCTCATTATGAAAAATGACCTAGAACATCTTGTCACCTTCTCACCTTTGAATTGAATGATTTGTCATTGGATCTGGGTGTCTATCCCCCTCTTCCTCTCATCCAACGTCACCCCTTTTGTCATCTTGTCACACCACTGTGTTTTATTCCTTCATGTCAAGTGATCCAGTTGTTCCTATAAAAATATAGAGATATATTCAGCCAGAATGAAGAATGAGAAAGCAAGAATAAGAAAGATATTTTTGTAATAACCTTTTAGTTGAAAAGGGAAGATATTAAGATATGGAAATCATGGGAAGCTGTCCCACATGAAAGAGTTGGTGATTAGTGCGCTACAAATCATGGGAACCCAAATATGGTTATTTTTAACGATTCTTTTCAAATTTAAACAAGAAAGTCTTCTGAGTATTAAATTTATGGATATTTAAAATGTAAGGAGAAATTAAAGGAAACCGTATGAGAAAGTTAGAATATTGAGGAAGAAGAAAGTAGAGAAGATAGAGGTTTGATGTTGTGGGTGATGAGTGTGTGACTGAGTAAACTAAGAGAACCAGACCTCTCGAGGAATATGTAGAGTTTCTGAGACTATGCTGAAGAGTTACAACCTGATTTATTTTGAAGAAGTTCTGTGGAAGCTAACCTAAGTTATGTGTTTGGGAGAATCCTGATTTTGGGCCAAAAATTGCTTACTAAAAATTTGTGATAAACCCAATGAAATATGGAAGCGATATAAGAGGAATAAAGAAATCAGCACGCATGATTTTTTAACATGGAAAAACCCTCCCATGCAGAGGATTAAAATACCATAGGTCAATTCCCAAAAATCCACTATGAATTAGAGAATACAAGAATCCAAGTAATTCCCAAACATGAATTACAAATGAGAGAGTGTAGAAAACCTGTGTGAAAACCACACCTTGATACGCCTCTGCCATCTCTCTAATAAAAATCCCACTGACAACATGTATCAGAAGTTCAATCTGTGATAAAATGTCACCCTTCTATCGACGAAACGTCACTACCTCATAGATCTTCACCTGAACATGTGTCATCATCTCCCCAAATTTTGACACCTGAATGATCTCACCATCATGATGTACCACCGATCTTTAATTAGGACACACCGCCTGATCACTACTATCAGGAAGACTTTCGATACGTGGCCCCAATCATTAATCACGTCACCACTGCTCTGCACCTGTAAAACTCTAACGTGCCACACATGCTACCGCTGACGCGACATTCCACTTCTTTTTCTTGGTGGAATGAATCTTGAGATACCTTCCAAGAACATCACCACACATACAAGATAATTGTGTTGTCTTCATCGTGTCACATGAGACACTGCAAACACGTCAACCCCTTCTTGGGTCTCCCTTTCCAGCTACATCTTGTTAGCATACCCCCTTTAAAATATGTTGTTGCATCCTTTTTATATTGACACCAAGTCCACAATCACCAATTAACATAGTCAACATCTATTATTCCATCCATTAATATTGATAATTAAATGTTAGGTCCACAAGGATGAATACCCTGAGAGGGGGGGTGAATCAGGGTATGACTAATTTAAAATTAAAGCCTGTTCTGATCTTGTTTTGCTGTTACGCAAAACACTCTTCTCTCTTTTCCTGTTGCATAATATAAACAGAAAGTAAAGCAAGCACAGGACACAACAATTTTACTTGGTTCACCGCTAAGGGCTACGTCCAAGGAGAATATGCCGACAGGTTGCCGGTCGTACCAAATTCCACTATACTTCACTAGTTGTGGATACAACGGTTCAGGCTAGATCACTTCTATGCCCATGATAACTGCCTTTACAAAGTTTAGGGTCAGCTCACTGCTTTCCCAAGGGTCACTCCCTGTTTCTCTCTCTCTGGCTCACTACCGGTGGAGAGGATCACCTTCTTCCTCTTCCTAAGGTCACTGCTCTAGAAGGGAATCCACTCACAGTTTATAGACCTGTAGGTCTCTTCATTTGCATGAAGTAATGAATCCTTAACTGTAGATAGATGCTCTGTTAAAGTCCAACTTTCATCCACTGATGAATATCCCTTTACCCCTGAACCACTAGGCAATTCAGTTTGGAAACACCTTTGCAAAGCACCCCACTTTGCAAGGCTTCCAATTTCACAAAGCTCAAACAAGCCTTCGCGAAGCTCCTGCCTCTTCGCGAAGCTCTCTCGCGAAGATCTCGCGAGAAGAACTCCCGCGAAGCTCAACTCGTTGAAAAGCAACTTCTCTCACGAAGCTCACTGATCCAACGCGGAGCACACACCTTTCGCGGAGCTAGAATAGCCGCCGTGAAGCTCCCCTTTTCGCGAAGCACACTGCCTTCGCGAACCACCTCTGCGAACTAAGAGCAATGGATTTTCTCTGAAAAGTCTCTCTACTTCTCTCGAGGGGGTCGGCCTCTATTTATAGGCGATTCCACCGAATCTCGTCCCTTCTGCGCGAAGTCAACGCCACGTCATCTCAAATCGCAAAGCTCCAAAGTTTTCGACAGAATTCTATCCAAATCGCGAAGCTCCATGGTAATTTTCCGTTCGCAAAGCTTGACGTAGTCGCGGAGAATCACCGTCAACATACCTTCACGACTTCGCCGCGAAGCTCCCTCGCAAAGCCCTTCACCGCCGCGATGCGCTTCAACTCTTCCGTTCGCGAAGCTTTGATGTAATCGCGAAGCATCACCGCCTGCATTCTTCTGGTCTTCGTGATTTCCAAACCATGAATCCTATCTTCGCGAAATTCATGCCTTTTCCATATTAAATTATGATCTTCATGGAAATACTATTTTCGCGATGCTCACCAACCTCCAAATTTTGGACCCCAAAAATTTGGCAAACAATGGGAAACGACGCCACCTTGTACTGCTCTTTTGTACCGCCTCCAGATCGTCCTTTCCTTTGTCATCGTTCTTTGTTAACAAGGATTGTCAACAACTTCTTGGGAACTCGAAAAATATCTATGAAAACCTTCTTTTTCAACAAACACAATCAACCCAAAAAATACTTCAATGTTACCTTGAGGGATTTTTTCCCAACATTAAATATCCATTAATGTTGGTAGAAAATCCTTAATTAATGGTGATATAAATTTATTCATTAATAATTTTACTCTCTCATCAATAAATGTGATGAATCCCTCTATTAATAATTTTCCTCTCTCATCAATAAATGTGATGAATACCAACAATCTCCCCCTTCATCACATTAATGAATGGAACCATCCAACAAACCTAGTTGGAAAAAATAGGTCATTATTACACCAACCATCATCATCTGTAGAAAATATGACATCATCACTACTACAAAAAATGGGCAAGGGCAGCGCCACCTTATATCAGCGCTAAGAAAAAACTGCTGATAAAGAAACCCTTTATCAGCGCTAAAAAAGTTCTAATAAAAAGACCCTTTATCAGCGCTAGAAAAGCATTGATAAAGATTCCCTTTATCAGCTCTAAAATGTTAGCACTGATAAAGGAAGGATTTATCAGCTCTTTTTTAGCGCTGATAAAGAGGACCATTATCAGCGCTAAAAAAAGCACTGATAAAGGATACCTTTATCAGCGCTAATATTTTAGCACTGATTAAACCGTAGTCCATTTTTTTATAAAGTCGGTCACACAGTGCCCTCTTTTCATCACGACCTAAATCTCTCGTGGTACTGGAAACCTGAGACTCCCTTCCACTTCCCGCTGAGCTTCACGTTTCCGGACCTCCGCTGCCCTCAAGCTTCTTGTTGCCGGACCTCCGCCGCCCGCTAAGCTTCGTGTTTCCGTACCTCCGCTGACCTCGAGTTTCACTTTTCCGGACCTCCACCGCCCGCTGAGCTTCGAGTTTCCATACCTCCACCGTCCTCGAGCTTCGCGTTGTCGGTCCTCCACCGCCCGATGAGCTTCGCGTGCCGGACCTCCACCGCCCTTCGAGCTTCTCTTTGCACGGTCTGAAAAATATATGAACCCCTTTGTAGTGTCTTATCATAGGATGAATGGTTTATTTTGATTTTGGGATTCTACTATTGATGATTGTGATGAATACTTTGCTTTATGTTTGGTAGTTGGTACATGGGAGACCTTAAATTTGTGAGTAATCAAATGGGTTCTACTCTAGTTAGCCTTGAGGTGATCACTTTAGTCTATTTTTGATGTCCCCAAGAGGCCTCGTTTATATTGATTGTCTGGTCACATAACTAGGTGGTGTTCCATGAGTGAGTCAATTTCCATTAGAACCTATATGTCATATATCATCCTATGTTTATCCAATTAAAATTAGTTTCTTTCCCATAATTATTTTAATGGATGATTTTGTGATTATGATTTACTCCCATTGATTACCTTTATTATTTAATTTTTCTACAGTTTAGTTTTTATCTAACCTTTATTATTTATTTTTTATTTTATCATTACTCCATTATTCTAGAATTTTATATTAGTATTGTTTTTTTACATCACCTTTTAGTTTTATTTTTATTATATACAGTTGAAATTAGTTAAATTCCATCATGACATTAAAAGGTTTATTATTATTTTGTTTATCTGTTTCAACCTTTACCTTCCAGTTGTATGATTTATTTTTTCTGCTATTACCATTTCTCTGATATTTATTATTATTATTTATTAAAACTATATTGTCACTCTATACTAGGAGGGTATAGTCTCAACATTAAATTCTTTACAACCTAGATTCTATTTGGAAACCTATGGCATACTGGGAGGCCCACTTGAGGTCTAGTAACCAACCTAAGTTGTCTATGTGAGATATTATCTAATCAGGGGACATTGCGAAGTGGTATTATAGGATCGGGTTATTTTTCTTTTCTAAGGATACTATGATGTGTTGGGACTTGGTAATGATCTTGTTCATGGTAGTAGCTAACCCACATGTGGAGGAAAATCTAAGTACCTAAGGATGTGATTATTTTTCATGATGTTTCCTTATTAAGGTTGATGTTATTTCACCTTTGATGATTGAAATGTTGTGTGATGTTGTTATTTTTTGATATTTATACTCATGTCCTGGTATGGTGTGAGATGAGTATGAATGCATCATGATAGAAAAATAGTGGTATATCGGACATGAATTTTTCATGATAGGCACATGTTTATTTCACTAGATTCCTCCTAGGTATCATCGATTCCCTTAGATCCAACACCATGTCACCATAAAGTAAGGAATAAAGGACAACATTTTTCTTTAAGGACAACACCACCCGGTTCTGATGCATTTCTAGGTCATCCAATGCTTGCACCCTATTTTCTTCGAGGGGTTCCCCCCTTCTTTCCATAATCCTATCTAAGTGACTTTGTATGGAAGTGCACTTATATGGAATGATGCCCAGACCACCAAGATTTCTAGCCTTGCCACCCCTACCTCCATCTCTGTCCTCCCTCGCTAAGGTTACTGACTGCTTCTCTATAGTGGCCAGGCCCCTTCCTAGCAGTGTTTGTTCTGTCTCCCTTGGCTCTGAGCCTGTCATCCAGCTCCAAATACTTATTGATCTAGAGATAACTCCCTCACCATCCCCCAAGTTTCATTACCCATCCTTCCCCTACCCCTTTTGGATCCTCATATCCCACTCATATGAAGCTTACCAACCATAAGGGATTATGAACATGTTCAAAATCAAGGGACCTCAATGCGAGATCATCCTCCCACTTCAATAAGGCTATTAGCTCTAGATCCAATGCCATAGCCCTGTCCTACCCATCATTATTATCTTCATATGTAATTATCATGGTCTTAGTGCCCATGTTAAATCGGACTTCTTCACTATAGAAATAAAAATCATAATGTCATTGATGTTGTTGTCAAATAACACAAAAAACCCTATAATAATCATATAATTCTCTTGGAAGATTAAGTTTCATGGATTTCTACACTCTGACCCCTCCAATAGACACAAATGGGTATTTTGGCATAATAAATATGTTGTTGAGAATGTTCAAGATTGCAATCAATTCATCACTACCAAGGTGCGTGTTTGACCCTTCCTCCTCAGGAACCTTCACCACCTGGGACTACTGTCGTATATGGGCTCTTTTAGAGTATTCTGATAGATGAAATGATACCTTGGGTTTATTGGATTATTAACACTAGTTTGAGATTTATGTGTGACTATATACTTATTATATTTTCTTATTATTTCTTACACACCACCACTTGAGTCGAGTAACTTGATTGAAATCCATATTGGTACTTTGGTTCTGATGTGGATATGGTTTTTTATGTGTTTGTGACATGTGTATGTGTAGATATATGGGTATTTAGACATGATGATATTGAATGTAGGGCAGAGACCTAGGAGTGGTAGATGTATCATTCTTGATTATTCTTGTGTTTGGTCTGGGGTGATTTGAGGAAACTATAATGAATCTAAAGTAATTATATTTAATGAAGATGAATAAATACTAATGGTTAGGCTCTATTAATCTCTATTTTTATAAGTAAGTGGTTCTCTTCTATTGTATTTTGAAGTCTTGTTTTGTGTACTTGAACCATAAATACTAATATTTGAGATTCAAATATTATGAAGATGAATAAAGATTGGATGGATGCTAATCGTTTGACAATAGAGTACGAGAGCAGAGTGAAAGAGTTCATCAAGTTTGTAAAGGATCACACAAAGGATCCTTCTCAAATCCTTTTTCCATGTTTACATTGTTTTTATTCTAGACTACTTACTCCATAGGAGTTGGAAGAACATTTGATATGTCATAGAATAGATCAGAGTTATAAATATTGGAATAAACACGGAGAAAAAGAAAATGTAGCTACTGGATGGGATAAAACTGTGTTTTATGGTTTATCAGATATGAATACAAATATGGATAATAAAGAAGACCGTATTGAGGATGTGATTACAAATGTCAATAATGATGAAGATCGTATTGAGGAAATGACAAAGACAATTGAAGATGAAATCCGTGATTGACCAAAATTGTTTGAGAAATTAAAGAGTTGTGCAAAGACGCCATTGTATGCTGGTTGCACTAAGTATAGAACATTGTCAGCTGTACTGAAGTTGTATAAATTGAAAACAGGAAACAGATGGAGTGATTTCAGTTTTACGGAACTACTTGATCTCTTGAATGACATGCTCCCGGAATATAATGAGCTCCCAAGCCGGACATATGAAGCTAGACGAATGCTACGCTCGATGGGTATGATTTATGAAAGAATACATGTATTCCCAAAAGACTGTATATTGTTTCTCAAGGAAAAAAAATCACTTACAGAATGCCCAAAGTGTGGTTCTTCTCGATACAAGAAAGATAAATCCAATCCTACAAAAGTTGTATGGTACTTTCCAATCATTCCAAGGTTTAGGCATCTATATGGAAGTGAAGAAACTGCAAGACAATTATCGTGGCATGCAGATAAAAGAAATAAAGATGGGAAATTATGTCATCCAGCCGACTCTCCTCAATGGAAGAAAATTGATCATGAGTATCCTAAATTTGGAAAAGATCCAAGAAACCTTCGTCTTGAGTTATCTATAGATGTAGTGAATCCTTTTGTTTTTCAAACCAAAACTCATAGTACATGGCCTGTTATGTTGGTAAAGTATAACTTTCCACCCTGGTTATGCATGAAGTGGAAATTCATCATGTTATCTATGCTTATATCAAGACCAAAACAACCAGGTAACGATATTGATGTTTATCTGGCTCCTTTGATCAAGGATTTGAAGTTATTGTGGGATTCAGGTGTTATGTTGTATGATGCTTATAAAAGTGAATACTTCACATTGAGATAGATGTTGTATGAGACAATAAATGATTTCCCTGCTTATGGAAATTTGTCAGGCTATAGCATTAAAGTAACTCAAGGGTGTCCCATGTGAGAAGAAGATACATAATCAATTAGGTTGAAACATTCATTAAAATATGTGTTTCTAGGACATCATAGATTTCTACCTCGTCGGTGTAAGTACCAATCTTGGACGACATCATTCAATGGAAGTTCAGAACAACACGCAACACCATCTCTACTAACAGGTGATCAGCTGTTTGAGAAAGTAAAAGATCTGAACACTATTTTTGGTAAACCATTTTCGAAAAACCTTACGAAAATCGGTTGGAAAAAGCGATCGGTTTTTTTGAATTACCATACTGGAATTGTTTGCATGTCAGACATTTTATTGATGTTATCCATGTGGAAAAAATGTATGTGACAATGTTATCAGAAATTTGCTAAATGCCCCTGGCAAAAAAAATATGGAATTAAGACAAGGTTGGACATGGTTGACATGGGAATATGAGAAGTGTTGGCTCCCGTGAAGGGTGAAAATTGAATGTTTCTTCCTCCAGCTGCTTATACTCTTTCTAGGGAGGAGATATATCAGTTTTGAAACTTCTTCAATGATGTAAAGGTTCTAGAGGGGTATTCATCAAATATCAAGAACATTGTGTCAATGAATGATTTGAAGTTAAAAGGTTTGAAATCACATGATTGCCATGTTTTTATGCAAGATCTAATTCCTATAGATTTACGTTGCATTTTTCCCAAGAATGTTCGTCATACGTTAACAAAACTTTGTTTTTTTCAAAGCTATATGTAGCAAAATTTTAGACCCAGTGAAATTCCCAGCTATGGAAAAAGAAATTTTCATCATATTATGTGAATTAGAAATGTTCTTCCCGCCAACATTCTTTGATATGATGGCTCATTTTATGATTCAATTGGAGAGAGAGATTCAACTTTGTGGTCCTGTGCACTATAGATGGATGTATCATGTTGAACGGTATATGAATATTTTGAAAGGGTATGTCAAAAATCGAAGTCGGCCAGAGGGTTGTATAGTGGAGCGATATATTGTTGAGGAAGCCATTGAATTTTGTACCGAATACCTATCTGATGTGGAAAGTATTGGTCTCCCAAAATCTCATCACACTGGACGCATTGAGGGTGAGGGAATTTCTGGAAGAGAAGTTGTGACAATCAGTATTACAGATCAGGAGCAGGCCCATCTTTATGTTTTTCATAACAGTTGGTAGGTTTCTCTATATATTAAAACTCAAAAAGAAATTCTTAGGTAGTTGAATCCATCAAGGTCTGAAAAATGGTTATCAAATACACATAATCACCAGTTTATAGGATGGTTTCCGGACCATATTTTTAAGCAGTTGGATGAAAATCCGAATTCAATTTCAGAATGACTTCGATGGCTAGCCGCTAGACCAAGTGTGTATGTATTATCTTACAGTGGTTATGTAATTAATGGTTATACATTCTATACAAATGAACATGATGAAGATAGTACCATGAAAAATAGTGGAGTTACACTAGTGGATGAAGTGATGTATGTTTCTGGTAGTAAGGACAGAAATCCAATTTATGCAAATATGTAATACTTTGGCATTATCAAACTAATATGGGAGTTGGATTATACGACATTCCAATTGCCGATTTTTCAATTCAAATGGGATGATAACAATAGTGGTGTTAAAATAGATGAATGGGGATGTGTGAAAGTTGATTTTAGTAAAGAAGGGTACAAAGACGAACAATTTATAATGGCATCACAAGCGGTACAAGTTTTTTATGTTCCAGATCCTACAAACCTAAAGTGGTCGATTGTTCTGTTATCGTCCAAAACTACTGAAGGTTCCGCTGAAAATTCAGTGGAGGATGATCCTTTCAGTGGTACATCTTAATCATTTCGGAGCGGTCCCAATGTAGATGATGTTTTGTATGTTAGAGGAGACCACAATGACGGGATTTGGATAATCGATAGAGGTGTCAAATCCCTTCAACCTTTGAAAAAAATAAAGAGAGTTCAATAAACAGGTTAAATTTTGTTTGTAATATAGATATTGTTATCTCATGTTATTATCTTATAGTTACTGAATTTATGTAATCTAAATTAACTATTCAACCACTTTTGCAAATAATGGCTTCTGCACATTCTGGTGCTCCTAATCTTGAGGCTGAACAAGTCTCTCAAGCTGCTGCTGCTGCGGCTGCTGCTGCTCCTGCTGCGGCTCTTGTTTCTCCTGCTGCTCCTGCTGCGCCTCTTGTTGCTCTTGCTGCTCCTCCTACTGCGGCTGCTACTGCTCCTGCTGTTGCGGCTCCTGCTACTCCTAGTGTTGAGGTCCAACAACCATCAGCACATACCGTTGATACCATTTCAGATGAACATATAGATTATGTTGATATCGACGAAATGGTTAGGAATGAAGGACCAACATCATAGAAAACACAGGTGCGTCATAGTTTGATGGTGTTAGCCAAAGTTCTTACAGCGAAAAGCAAAGGCATCAAATTTGAATTCAGATGGAATGCACGGTGCCAACATGTGAATCCCAACAAGGATATGTTTAGCAGCTACATTGGAGTTTTCACTCGGCAACGCATGCCGATTGACATAGATTCATGGAACCATGTTGTGTTCGGGTTGAAGGCTGTGATCTGGGAAGAAATTATGGTAACATTATGAATTTATTTATTTAATTTACTAGCAAATAAAATAATGAAACAATGTCTTACTCTTCTCAATCTCAAGCAGAGTACATTTATAGAAGACGATTAACACAAAGATTATGTACTAAGGCTTGCAGGAATAATTCATCAAGGTTTTCACACTATTTTAACAAGATGTCACCTAAAATATTCCAAACGTAAAATAAACCCACACCCACCCATTGTCTACGCTCACCTGATATCCCAAGAAGCATGGGATGCATTTACTGGTTGCTGTGGGGATAAGAAGTTTCAGGTAAATTGTGGGTGATAATACATTATTTTAGGATACCTATATTCATCACTTTGATTGTCAATATTTCATTTATGAAACAGAAACTCTGTACTGAAAATAAGGAACATGCATCAAAACCAACATACCCCTATCGTAAAGCAAGGATGAGGTATGCTTCATTAGAAAAGAAAATGGTACGTATTTTAAATTTACATTAATATTGTTAGGTGCAAATAAACAACATCATAATTATCTTTCTATGTTTATATGTAGATTGATGAGTCTAAAACCAAATAAACTTCCATCCCACGTCATGTGCTATGGAAGGAGGCACGTGTGAATAAGGAAGTGAAGTTAGTATATGAGAACACACAAAAAGTGTGGGAAATATGTGTAAGTATGAAACGATGATAAAAAGATTTTTTTTTAAATTTATATTAAATAAAAATAATTAGTTATTTTCCTATATCCGATAGTCACAGGAATCAGCTAATCCTGTAGTGGATACAGATCTATTATCGACGACTTTGAAGCAGCCAAAAAAATACGATCGTGTTAGAGGTGCGGGGTTTGGAGTGACACCCCGAATATATTTTGAGAAGAAGAAAAAAACAGATGATACAGATGAAAAATTGGAACAAATGAGCAAAAAAATAGCAACCCTTGAAGAACGATTGCAATGGATAGGAGAGTTGCTAGAAAATTTTATGGGTGGGAAGCAAAGGGAAGACACAACTCAGGAACAACCAGCGCGTGAACATCCCGCCCCACGCCCCACCAGCTTTGAGGAAAGCCATTCCCCTCAAAGAACTATCTTAGCTATATATTCTAATAATTATTACCATGAAATGTAAATCAGACAAAAACTGATAATTTCTATGTACTGATCTTTTATAGGGTGATAATGATTGTGATTTATATCTGTCAACACCCACCTATCACCTTGTAGCGAGGGCTACATTGTTCAATATCCCAGATGCCATGCTGCATAATAGACTACTTCCAAAAGATCATCTGAAAGTGATGATTACTGTAGCTCATGAGCCAAGTACAAAGCTACCTATTCCACTTGATGACGATGATATTCATATGGTCTAAAAGGCTATTGGGACATTTATTTCATGGCCATCACAACTTGTAAGAGTACATGCAGACAAAGAGGTATTTATTTCCTTTTTTTTCAAGCTAAACCTTTAACAATTAATGAAAAAAGGGTCTGAACCAATTATTGTTGTTATAGATAGAGAAAGGGAAGGGGGTGACAAAAGTCAGCTCAAAACCATCTAAAGGATCGACCAACTGATCCCAAGGAGCTACTGAAATCACAATAACACCACATGTTCTCTATCCACATTTACTAGCACTGAAGACTCATGTGGATATGAAGCTAAAAGATGGTAATAGTCATATAGTGGTTTTCTAAGAGAATATATATGGAGAGGAAAGTAAAGATTTCGTTGCTTCTGAAAATGTAAATGAGATCCTTGAAAACGGTTGGCTAGGCATCACAGTTGTAAATATATATATGAGGTATGTTTCCATGAATTGATTTTCTAAAAGCTGATCTAATGTGAAAATTATGACTAAATTAATTTTATATTGTTGATAAACGCATTTATGAAAAACAGTTGAAGGAATTTTCCCATGATCCAAGATTTGGACTCGTTAGTACTCATACCACATCAACACACCAAACAAAATTAGAGCCATCAAAAAGGGATGCAATAATGAACGTCTTGCTGAAAACATTTGAAAGCAAGATTATAGACGACAGACTCTTCCTAATGCCAACCATGCAGGGGTAAAACTCTACGATTAAAGCACATCAATTATATTTTCACTTATTTTATTACTTATTCCTTTTTGTGTTTTTAGGAAACATTAGTTTCTAATTGCGGTGAACTTGGATACTCCAAATATTTATTTTCTGGATTTAAAGCAAGGATATCCATCAAACCGACCACACATGATGGAGTTTGTGAATCTGTAAGACACTATATCTTACGTTTTAGGTCTAAAAATCAAGTAATATAATTTATATTATCTTTTATTGAGGATTCTGTTATGATAGGGTGGTTTATCATTATCATCTAAAAAAGGAATGAGGACAGGGGCTAAACATAAGGAGGTGAGCAAGTACTATGTCTGGAAAAATATCAGGGTATATATAATAAAATTTCACTATCCAAACAAATATCAACACAAGTTACATATTCTTCTAATGATCAATTTTTTACAGTGTCCAAAAAAACAAACGATAATGATTTCAGTTATTATGTTTGTAAATTTATAAAGGAGATCATTTTTCATCAACAAACTAACATCCCTAAAGAGGTATTTTCAAAAACAACTACTAGTTCATTTAATTTATTTATTAATTCTTTATTTTTATATTTTGTAGTAATACTATGAATGCCGAAAAGTATCATACTCATAAGAAGATATAGATGTGTTCAGAAATGATTGGGCCGCATACCTGATGACAGATTGTACATAAATAACATGAAGATCTTACTTGGGGATGTGTATAATTGGTGGTCATTTTTGAGAGGGGTTTAGGGGATCAAAAGATGAAACATTGTTGTATGTAAATGTTCGTAGGAATATTTTAATTGTTATTAAATAAAAAATCCTTTCTCCAATGAGTAAATTTCCTATTTTAATTGATTATGTGTACCAAAAACATGCAAGAATGATGAACCACTCAAAAGGTTTCTCTTTGGTTTAAAATGGACACAATTTTAAGTGAAAAACAACAACTGACCTATGGAAATCTGACCAAACACATTAGTATTGTGTTTATCTTTTATAAGAATTATTCATGGGTCATTTTTGACATGTACGAGTCAACCCCGCCTCAATACGAGGCACGGTATGGCCGGTACCACTCAAAGGGTCCCTCTTTTGTTAAAAATGGACACAATTTTAAGTGAAAACAACAACTGAACTACGAAAATCTGACCAAACACATTCAGATTGTGTTGATCCTTTAGGAGAATGATTCACAGGTCCTTTGTGACATGTAAGAGTCAACCCTGCCTCAATCCGAGGCACAGTGTGGCTGGTACCACTCAAAGGGTCTCTATTTTGTTTAAAATGGACACAATTTTAAGTGAAAACAACAATTGACCTACGGAAATCTGACCAAATGAATTCGGATTGTGTTGATACTTTAGGATAATTATAAAAGAGTCCTTTTTGATGTGTATGAGTCATCCCCACCTCAATCCGAGGCATGGTGTGGCTGCTATCACTCAAAGGGTCTCTCTTTGGTTTAAAATGGACACAATTTTAAGTGAAAACAACAACTGACCTACGGAAATCCATCCAAACGTGCTCGTATTGTCTTTATCCTTTAGTATAATGATCCAAGAGTCCTTTTTGATGTGTATGAGTCAACACCACCTCAATCTGAGGCATGGCGTGGCCGGTACCACACAAAGGGTCTCTATTTTGATTAAAATGGACACAATTTTAAGTGAAAACAACAAATGACCTACAGAAATCCAAAAAAACGAATTCTGATTGTGTTTATAATTTAGGATAATGATACACGGGTCCTTCGTGATGTGTATTAGTCAACCCCATCTCAATCCGAGACACGGTGTGGCCGGTATCACTCAAAGGGTCTCTATTTTGTTTAAAATGGACACAATTTTAATTGAAAACAACAAATGACGTACGGAAATCCAACAAAATCCATTAGGATTGTGTTGATCCTTTAAGAGAATGATCAAAAGGTCCTTTTTGACATGTATGAGTCATTAGCGCCTCAATCCAAGGCATGGTGTGGCCGCTATCACTCAAAGGGCCTCTCTTTGGTTTAAAATGGACACAATTTAAGTGAAAACAAAAACTGACCTATGGGAATCTGACCAAATGCATTATAATTGACTTTATCTTTTAGTATAATAATATATGGGTCCTTGGTGACATTTATGAGTCAACCCTGCGTCAATACGAGGCACGGTGTGGCCGGTACCACTCAAAGGGTCCCTCTTTTGTTTAAAATGGACACAATTTTAAGTGAAAACAACAACTGACCTACGAAAATTTGACCAAACGCATTAGGATTATGTTGATATTTTAGGATAATGATCCACGGGTCCTTTTTGTCATTTATGAGTCATCCCCACCTCAATCCGAGGCACGGTGTGGCTGCTATCACTCAATGGGTCTCTCTTTGGTTTAAAATGGACACAATTTTAAGTGAAAACAACAAATGACCTATGGAAATCCAGCCAAAAGCATTCATATTGTGTTGATATTTTATGAGAACTATCCATGGGTCATTTTTGAGTTGTAATAGTCAACCGTGCATCAATCTGAGGCACGGTGTGGCCGGTACCACTCAAAGGGTCCCTCTTTTGTTTAAAATAGACACAATTTTAAGTGAAAACAACAACTGACCTATGAAAATCTGACCAAACGCATTTTTATTGTGTTCATACTTTAGTATAAAGATCCATGGGTCCTTTTTGATGTGTGAAAGTCATCCCCACCTCAATACAAGGCACGGTGTGGCCGCTATCACTCAAAGGGTCTCTCTTTGGTTTAAATGGACACAATTTTAAGTGAAAACAACAACTGACCTACAGAAATCTAACCAAATGCATTAGGATTGTGTTTATCTTTTATAATAATGATCCATGGGTCCTTTGTGACATTTAAGAGCCAACCCCACCTCAATCTGAGGCATGGTGTGGCCGGTACCACTCAAAGGGTCCCTCTTTTGTTTAAAATGGACACAATTTTAAGTGAAAACAACAACTGACCTACAGAAATATAACCAAACACATTAGGATTTCATTTATCTTTTAGGATAACGATCCATGGGTCCTTGGTGACATGTAAAAGTCAACCCCGACTCAATCCGAGTCACGGTGTGGCCGGTACCACTCAAAGGGTCCCTCTTTTGTTTAAAATGGACACAATTTTAAGTGAAAACAACAACTGACCTACGGAAATCTGACCAAACGCATTCAAATTGTGTTGATACTTAAGTATAATGATCCACGGGTCCTTTTTGACGTGTAAGAGTCTTTCCCGCCTCAATTAGAGGCACAGTGTGGCCGCTAGCACTCAAAGGGCCACTCTTTGGTTTAAAATGTACACAATTTTAAGTGAAAACAACAACTGACCTACAGAAATCCCACCAAACGCATTCTGATTGTCTTGATATTTTATAAGAACGATCCATGGGTCCTTTTTGAAATTTAAGAGTCAACCCCGCCTCAATCCGAGGCATGGTGTGGCCGATACCACTCAAAGGGTCCCTCTTTTGTTTAAAATGGACACAATTTTAAGTGAAAACAACAACTGACCTACGAAAATCCAACCAAACGCATTAGGATTATGTTTATCCTTTATGAGAACAATCCAAGGGTATTTTATGATATGTATGAATCATCCCTTCCTCAATCCGAGGTACAATGTGGCCGCTATCACTCAAAGGGCCTCTCTTTGATTTAAAATGGACACAATTTTAAGTGAAAACAACAAATGACCTACGAAAATCTGACCAAACGAATTAAAATTATGTTTATCCTTTAGTAGAACAATACAAGGGTCATTTTTGACATTATTAATCAACACCTCCTCAATCCGATGCACGGTGTGACCGCTATCACTCAAAGGGTCTCTCTTTGGTTTAAAATGGACAAAATTTTAATTGAAAACAACAACTGACCTACGGAAATCCGACCAAACACATTAGGATTGCATTGATATTTTAAGAGAATGATAAATTGGTCCTTTTTTATATCTAAGAGTCAACCCCACCTCAATCCGAGGCACGGTGTGGCTGGTTCCACTCAAAGGGTCCCTCTTTTGTTTAAAATAGACACAATTTTAAGTGAAAACAACAATTGACCTACGAAAATCTGACCAAACACATTCGGATTGTGTTGATCCTTTATTAGAATGATCCAAGGTTACTTTTTAACATGTATGAGTCATCACCGCCTAAATTAGAGTCATGGTGTGGCCTCTATCACTCAAAGGGTCTCTCTTTGGTTTAAAATGGACACAATTTTAAGTGAAAACAACAACTAACCTACGAAAATATGACCAAATACATTAGGATTGTGTTAATATTTTATAATAACAATACATGGGTTCTTTGTGACATTTAAAAGTCAACCCTACCTCAATACAAGGCACAGTGTGGCCAGTACCACTCAAAGGGTCCCTCTTTTGTTTAAAATGGACACAATTTTAAGTGAAAATAACAACTAACCTACGGAAATCTGACCAAACGCATTAGGATTGTGTTTATCCTTTAGTATAATGATCCACGAGTCCTTTTTGAAGTTTATGAGTCATACCCGCCTCAATCCGAGGTACGGTGTGGCCGCTATCACTCAAAGGGTCTCTCTTTGGTTTAAAATGGACATAATTTTAAGTGAAAACAACAACTGACCTATGGAAATCTGACCAAACGCATTAGGATTATCTTGATATTTTATAATAACGATCCATGGGTCCTTTGTTATGTGTATGAGTCAACTCCACCTCAATTTGAGTCACGGTGTGGCCGATACCACTCAAAGGGTCCCTCTTTTGTTTAAAATGGACACAATTTTAAGTGAAAACAACAACTAACCTACAGAAATCTGACCAAACACATTCAGATTGTGTTAATAATTTAAGATAACGATCCAAGGTTCATTTTTGACGTGTATGAGTCATCCCCTCCTCAATCTGAGGCACGGTGTGGCCGCTATCACTCAAAGGGTCTCTCTTTGGTTTAAAATGGACACAATTTTAAGTGAAAACAATAACTAACCTACGGAAATCCAACCAAACGCATTCGGATTGTCTTTATATTTTATAATAACGATCCATGGGTCCTTGGTGACATGTAAGAGTCAACCCCATCTTAATCCGAGGCACGGTGTGGCCGGTATCACTCAAAGGGTCTCTATTTTGTTTAAAATGGACACAATTTTAAGTGAAAACAACAACTGACTTACAGAAATCTGACCAAACGCATTAGGATTATGTTGATCCTTTAGTAGAATGATCCACGGGTCCTTGGGGATGTGTATGAGTCAACCCCGCCTCAATCTGAGGCACGGTGTGGCCGGTATCACTCAAAGAGTCTCTATTTTGTTTAAAATGGATACAATTTTAATTGAAAACAACAACTGACCTATATAAATACTTTAGGAGAACAATCCACGGGTCCTTTTTGATGTGTACGAATCAACCCCACCTCAATCCGAGGCACGATGTGACCGCTATCACTCAAAGGGTCTCTCTTTTGTTTTAAATAGACACAATCTTAATTGAAAACAACAATTTACCTATGAAAATCTGACCAAACGCATTCGGATTACCTTGATCTTTTAGGAGAACGATCCACAGGTCCTTTGTGATGTGTACGAGTCAACCCCACCAACCCCCTAGACCTCCCCCACCCCCCTGGACACCAACCCATCCCCTGGACACCCCCACCCCTCTGGACACCCCACCCCCTATAAGGCCCCCCCGACACGCTGGACACCAGCCCACCCCCTGGAAAGCCCCCCAGGACACCCCCATCCCCCTGGACACCCCCTACCCACCCTTGGACAGCCACCCCAAACCCTTGAACATCCCCCAACCCCCTGAATTCTGAATTGAATTCTTTATGTACTTCATCAAATTATGAATTATGTGTTAATGGTGTATGGGTATACTTGGTCTAATTAGATTATGATTTATGTGTTAATTTTTTATGGGTATACTTGCTCTAATTAGCTTATTGTGACACTGAATTTTTTTGCAGGTGTTCGGGTGTGCTGCTGCAGATTTTTTCGTAGCAGCAGACAGGGCATTTATCAGCGCTTTTTTTAGCGCTAATAAATAGAGCTTTTATCAGCGCTAAAAAAGTACTGATAAACTACACCTTTATCAGTGCTAAAGAAGTGCTGGTAAAGGATCAGTTTATCAGTTCTAATGAAGCGCTGATAAAACACGCATTTATCAGCGCTCTTTTAGTGCTGATAAAGGGTTGTTTTATTAGTTCTTTTTTAGCACTGATAAAGTACCCCTTTATCAGCACTCAGTAAGCGCTGATAAAGGGTACCCCCCTTTATCAGTGCCGAGATTTATAGTGATTTTTTAGCACTGATAAAGCCTGTTTTGAGCACTGATAAATACCGTTTTTGTAGTAGTGCATCCTTTTGCACTTCTGATAAAAAAATATCAACTCTCCCTGCAAAAAGAAAACTAAACGTTGAAATATTTGTCACATTTGTATCTGCACCGTCCTTCTTAACAAGAATAGAACAAAAAACATCTGGCTCCCCCATAATAGTGATTACCACATAATCTGGAGCACCTGTAGGAATAAACTGCCTCCTGCTCAACATCATATGAGCGGACATGTGTATCACCTCTCTCAATCTAGTTTAATTTCCAAACCTTATTCTGCTTTGGATACTCATCAATGATCCTCTATGAAACTTCCATAATTCTAAAAAAAAATTACAGGCACAAACCAACCTCCTCTAATACCAATTTTTGGGGAGAATCCCGATTTCAGGCCGAAAATTTCTTGCCAAATTTTTTTGAGAAACCCAAAGAAATATGGAAGCAATATAAGCAGAATAAAGAAATCAACACGCATGATTTTTTAACGTGGAAAAACCCTCCCATGCGGAGGATTAAAAAACCATGGGGTAATTCCCAAAAATCCACTATGAATTAGAGAATACAAGAATCCAAGTAATGCTTGAACTTGAATTACAAATGAGAGAGCATAAAAAACCTATGTGAAAACCTCACCCTGATATGCCTCTACCATCTCTCTGATAAACATCCCGATGACACCATGTATCGTAAGATCAATGTATGACAAAAAATCACCCTTCTATCGACGAAACGTCACTACCTCAGAGATCTTCACCCAAACACGCGTCAACCTCACACCACCTTGTGACACCAAAATGATCTCTCCATCATGATGTACCACCAATCTTCAATTGGGACACACCACCTAATCACCACTATCAGGAAGACTTTCAATACATGGACCCAATCATTAATTGTGTTGTCGCTGCTTCATACCTGTTAAACGCCGACGTGTCGCACATGCTACTGCTGACGTGACAGTCCCCTTCTTGATCTCGGTGAACTACATCTTGAACTCCCTACCAAGAACATAGACACACATACAATATAATTGCATTGTCTTCGTTGTGTCACACGAGCCACCGCAAACACTGCAACCACTTCCCGGGTCTCCCTTGCCGGCCACATCTTTCTGGCACCCCCCTTCAAAATATGTTGCCACATCCTCTTTATATAGACACCAAGTCCATAATCACCAATTAATGCAGTCAACATCCATTATTCCATCCATTAATATTGAGAATTAAATATCCATTAATGTTGGGAGAAAATCATCAATTAATGGTGATATAAATCTCTCTATTAATAATTTTCATCTCTCATCAATAAATGAGATGAATCCCTCCATGAATAATTTTCCTCTATCATTAATAAATGTGATGAATCCCAACATTATGTTGGTCAAGTTCAGCATCTAAGCAGTGAGAAATTGGAATAAAAAGAAGTTATGAGAAATTCCGGCATACATGAAATTCTACAAAATACTCAGAGGCTATTGAAGTCCGTAAAGATTGAGTGTGAGAAGCTAGTGAACTGGTTTAGAAGAACTGAGAACTAAGCAGGAATAAAGAGACCAAGTTGCAAGTGGTTTTCTTGAAGATCAACATACATTTGAAGACTATTTTTGAGCATGTGAATCAACTTTTTGGGCACAAAGACATCTCTAGATAGGTTATGATCTAATTCAAGGAAAGTGGAAGTTACAAGACCAGTCGAGAGATTGAATATTGATATCCAGTTTAAAGATTCCTTCACTTGCGTAATATAGTGGAGACTTTGTCCACATGCGTAATTTTGTGAACTCCTCACCTATGTAATATGGTGAGGGAGTAGGTTAGGCTAAAAATAACTCACTTCCATCGTAATTTATAACAATTTTATAGTGTAAAAATCTGTGGATCCAGATAATAATTTCCCACAGCAAGGAGTAAACTCACATTGAGACCGAACAGTGTAAAAATACCACATGCCATCATTACTTCCTTGCTTGCATGTGGTGTGTGTGGGTTAGTGAACAAAATAAGATCCAGTTGAGTCTTAACCTACTTCAGAGGTTCAAAAGACCAAAGGAGATTTGAAGTATAGAAGAATATTTGGTATTTGGTAAAAAATTTATCACTCGTGATTCACCCCCCTCTTAGGTGTCTACACCGGTCCACTGAGATTATCAATTGGTATCAAAACATAAATTCCATCTGATTTGATTTTTTGTTCCATCACAACTTCAATAGTATCAGAAAGTTTTATCTCTGATTGGTTTTGAAATTTTCTTACCTGGTTGTTTTTAGACCATCTCAAACCCATAACACTAAAATGGAGTAATTCTACTTCAAAATGAAGTATCTATAGTAAAATCCTTTCCAACCGTCTACTTCATTTTCTATTCTAAACCATATATTATAATTAAAAAATGTGTTTTTTTATTTTTTAAAATTCACATCTAAATTGATATATAGGAAGAAATAAAAAACCCAAAAATTGGTTTGGTGCAACTAAAATGCAACACATATTTGACACTGCACTGTAACACAACTCCATTTTGATGAAGAAATTTGTGCTAAAATAGAATTTACCGCCATTTTACCATTGGGTTGTATATGGTATTATAATATTTCATGAAGTGCACATTTGAAATGTTTGAAGAAGGGCCGCAGATGAAAAAATTAGATTCCATCCTTGTCAGAACAGATTTGGAAGTGTCTGCCAAGGCTTTACAATACAGGAAGAAAAAGGAGATCAGAAAGCAGGGAAAGAGTTCGAGAATGACAAATGAATCACCACATTCTGAGGTTTTCAAAGTGGTAATCATATTTCTAAATCTGTTGAAGTTACCTCAAGTGAATCTTGCACTAGATGTGAGGAAGCTTAATTCAACGAGCCACTCAGTGACTTCTATTCCGAAATTAAATACTACATGAAGAAAGTCCCCATTGAGGTAGTCACATACACATTTTATTATATAAAAGGACTTCATGATGAAAATTCACAGCTAGAGAAAGAATTTGATGCAATGAAGGATGCATTAACTATGAAAGTAAGTTGTTGCAACACTTTCACAATGCTAGTGAACGTCAAAGAAGAAACTGTCACTCTTTGTAATGAAAGATTTTATCAAGATGATGATGAATTTCAAAGAGCTTCATGTGAGAAAAAAGTGTTTGAATATGTTGTTAAAGACGTGATCAATGCTTTCGAAAAATTGCATGAAGTATCCATGAATGTTAAGGATGATCAATTGGAAGTGAAGACTAAGAAAATAAAAGAGTTTGAAAACTCTTTATTTGAGAGAATCCAAATTCACGAGGATCAAATAAAGAAGTTGAAAAAATAACGTGAAGATAGGATGAAAGCTCTTGAAGATCATAAATACTCTCAATATGAAATGTTTAGAGCTAGAGTTCAAATTGAGAAATATGGAAAGTACCTAAGAAGAATATTCACAATCTGTTGGAGAAAGAAAAGATGCTTCCAAAAGTGGTTCTAAAAAGAGTCTTGCAACAAAGAATACTCTTACTGGTGGAAAAAAGTGCTGAAAACCATCTCAAGGAAATCCTACAACCAGGTCCTACAAAGAGGCAATCCACTGTCTTGTTAAATTATTAGTACTGAATCTGTTTTTTCTGAAATTGCAGTACAAAATTTAAATTTTGCACAAATGTGGGATAAAAAAAATACAGATAAATCCACCACATCATCAAGGGTGAATTTAGACCTATCCAAGAAAATAAGATCCCCAAATCAAGACCAAAACATTGGAGAAACTACTCAAAAATAGCAAACATACCATGCTGGGAAAACTGCACCTAAGGTGAAAAGAAATAGATTTATCGGAAGATGCTGGTGCTGTTGGAAGTTTAGGAATAGAACAATTGATTGGTGGTATAACATGTCAGTTTGTGTGTTAGTGGTTAAGTTGAGTTAAGTCCCACATCGGACTTGGGTGTTTTGTTATCTTTATTATTCAATATAAATAGACTCCAATGCCTCCCTTAGAGATGTATCTTGGGTATTGGGTCACCACTCATATCATTTAACATGGTATCAGAGTAGGTATAACCCAAACCCTCCCTGTCTCGTTTCTCTCCTCTTTGACTTGGGTTTCACCCTAAGATTTCCTCTCTAAGAAGGGTGGCGGCCCACCATGGCCAGCAGACCCTCAGTTTCTGCCATCTCCCCTTACCCACAATTACCTTTAGCGTCGGCCCTCCCAGCGCAATGGCTCCCAGCTAGTCTATGCTTCATCTCCATCATGCCACCTCCCGTTCGACAAAACCTCCACGCCTCAGTCCCTACACGACATTCAACGACGAACCCTTCTGCCTATGCGCTCTTGTGAGACCCCTGCTGTGTGCATTGCAACTCCTCCCTAACTACCTCTCTCTCTCTCTCTCTCTCGGGTGGACCCCTCCGTTGTGCCCCTTCTATGTGACGCTCCCCCTATCGGTCCTCCTTGTCCGGCACGATTCCCCCTACGCACCCTGTTCGGCACGACTGCCCCTTGTGCACCCCTGTGTGACACGATGACCCTCACCGAACCCCCTACCATTGCACCTCCCTCCCATAGCACCAACTCAATTCCCATAAACCCTTCCAGCTTGCGCAACCCCTGATCGATGCACCCCTTCTCCTGCGTGACGGATCTAGCAGCGCTGAACCCCTTTGCACCGACTCCCTGCGAGACAACTTCCTAGCGGCGGATCCTGCCGAAAAAATGGCTAGAGGATCATCCAACCCACAGTATGCAACATCGACGATGACACGACCAGGAAACATGGCTCCTTGTGTCTCAACTTCTAAGACCGCCGGAATGCGCCATAAGAGAATCAGTGCCTCCTTAACCGGAAACAACACCTTAAGTGCCAGTGGCATAGGCGGATCCGCCAGCGATAATATTCTTTGATTCGACACCGACGACTTGGGATGAAGATCAAACCCACCACCATCCTCATCATGAGAATCTACTTAATTGGATTTTCCCAACCCCAATTGGTACATGGGGATGCTACCTCCTCGGACTTCCTTGTCAATGCTCGGATCACCATCGAGCTGTCTGAATCACTATTATACTTCTTCATTACTGTTGGGATTACCGTCGAGACGCCTAGATCAACGTCAAGCTTCCTCGTCATCACTCATATCACCATAAAGCTTCTTTGATGTTTTGTTTTTATTTTATTTGTTTTTTTGTATTTGTATTTCAAGTTGGACATGTCCAGCTTGAGGGGGAGTGTTAGAGATGTTTATTTTTTGTTTTCTTATGTATCCAAGGTTGGTAAACCTATATTGAGGGGGAGTGTTAGAGGTTAGTTGAGTAAAGTCCCACATCAAACTTGGGTGTTTTGTTATCTTTATTATTCATTATAAATAGACTCAAAGGCCTCCATTAAAGATTCATCTTGGGTATTGGGTCACCACTATTATCATTTAACAATGTGGATAGAATGGAAGGCTTATAGATAGGGGGAAAAATTGAAATAACCAATTGGAAGAAGAAAGGTTGCACTAAAAAAGAATAATCTATCCTTAAGGAACAGTTTTGAACACCTTGAAAACTTATGTGATTTTTGAAACAATTTTTTCTACTGTTATGAAGAGTGTTGGTATGTACCGACCAAACACATCTCTTATGCTAATTGTTGGACCTGGTTATGTGTATGAGTCCCACATTGGTTTTATCTATCTTTTATTTATTTTTCTCTATCTATAAATAAAGGGATCCACCTATCATTGAGGAAAGGAGTACTATTCTGCATGGTATCAAAGATGGTGTAACCCCTTCCCTCCCTATGCGACGATCCCCTCCCTCCCTATGCAACAATCCCCTCCCTCCCTTCACCCTCTGCGTCACCCCTACCTATGTGTCAGCCTCCCTTGAGTGTCACCACATTCCTTTGTCCAGACCACCGTGCCTCATCGCCCTTATCCACGCGCAATCCCTAGCTACCTATCACTCTGACTGCGACCTCATCACTCCTCCCAAGCCCACCCCGCCGCCCTGCCACCCCTGATAGCGTCCACCTTCCTAGGCATGCCCTACCACCCCTCATGATGTCGAACCTCCCTACGCATGTCCCCTAACGACCTCCATATCCTATCATGTTGTCTTCTTGTATGATCCTTCCACACAATGAATATTTTGATCTGTGATCCCAATTGCACAGACCTATGTGTTGACTGTGGCTACACACACCTATTTGGCTAGTTCCCCTAAGCAGCGTCTCCACCCGCCCCATACCTTGATGACATAGCTCCTGACACGATGCTTGTTCCCACATTCCCCTGGTCAATGAATCTAGTTCAACCTCTCTAGGATTTGGATGTTTCTAACGACCCCCATCCTACCTACCCTCTATCGTTGTATCATCACACTGTTGATTCATTCCAGCTGTTCCTGCCGGACATTCGATTAATGTTTTTCCGCGTGCTGTTCTTGCATGACTTGATGCTACTGATATGACTATTCCTGCCGAGACATTATTTGGCTATCCCTACCAGTAACTTGCTGTACAGACTTGATTTCCTATTTCCATCTATTCCTTTTTTGATTCCTCCTTATCCATCCCTATTCGATTTAGTGGTTTATTGTAGCCTCTTCCCCATATCCCTCCTGACATGGAATAATCCTCACCGCTATACAATATCCATTACAACTTGAAACTCTATGGGAATCTCATCAGGTTGCTTTTCCACCTGTCTCTTCTTTGATCTTCATTGATCTGATTGATAGTCCTACTACTTGTGTTTCTCACCGACTGACTACTTAGATGCTTGATTCTGCTGCTTTTGATCATCTCATAAGTGATGTAGGTATGCTTACTACCTATTGTTTGTATACTAGTGACACTATAATTACTGTTACTGATAGATCTAGAATCCCTATTATGGGATTTGACACATGCTCCTTGAATTATTCTATTCTCCTGACTTCAGTGGATTATGTTCCCCACAGTACTTTTAATATTCTCTCCATCAGTAATCTCACAAAGGTCTTTAATTGTGTTGCTATTTTTACATCATTTGGTGTTGTTGTTCAGGAGCAGTTGACGAATTGGGATCTTGGTAGAGGTCATCTTAGTGATGAAGTGTTCATGTTTGATACCCCAACATCCCTTTCTCATGCCCTTGACTTACATTTTCACCATGTTCATCAACTGACTTCAGTCTTACATAATCTTTTCCCCCATTTTAGTTCATACCTTTCCTTCCATTTTGAATACTATACATTTTCTAAACATCATCAGGCGTCTTATGTTACTCAATTGGTAATGCAAGTGGCTAACACTTTTAACTTAGTTTATTCTGATGTATGGGGTCCCTGTAGGGACTTCAATTAGTTAGGGTACTATCATTATGTATCCTTTATTGATGAATTCTCTCAGATTACATGAATATATCTCCTTCATGATCATTCTGAGATGTGTGATTTTTCAAGACATTTTACCATGAAATTCGCACTCAGTTATACAAGCCTATTAAATGTCTCCACTCGAACAATAATTGAGAATATTTATCTTCTTCTCTTCAACAGTTTCTCAAAGATCACAGTGTCCATAAAACATACTACACCAATACCTCTTAGCAGAATGGTTTGTCCGAGCATAAACATCGTCATATTCTGGAAACTGTTTGGGCCTTATTATTTTACATATAGGCACCTCTTCCTTTTTTTGGGGATGCCATTCTTATTTACACCTATCTTATCAATCATATTTTTTCTTCTATTCTTCAAGGGGAGAATTTGTTTCGGGCTCTGTTCCCCTCTCTTCATCCCTATCCTCTTTCACTTTTCATGTTTGGGTGTCTATGTTTTGTTCATGACACTCATCCCCATCTCTCTAAATTTTTCCCAAAAGCTCTCCATTTCTTCTTTTTGGGCTACTCTTGTACCCAGTGCGGCTACTCTCATACCCAGTGCAGCTACCATTGTTTATCTCCTGTCTTGGGATGTTATATCATCTTTGCTAATGTTTCTTTCATCGAGAGATCTCCATTACCATCATCTCCACCCTTCCCCACCTTGATACCATCATCGATGACTGTCTTCCTATCATTATCCACCTATCTATGCCTCTTCTATCCTGATCTGATGATCGTCGCTTTGGATCGGTCTACTCTCATCATCCATCGAACATGCCCCCTACCGAGATTGAGGACACCATTTCCCCAACTTCAACCTTTTCTCCTACTACGGGAACAAATTAATTTACAATCGCATTACAGAAAGTTACTCACTTTTTACAGAATAATCCAATGTAGGATGAATTGCATGTGTTGGATGACAATCAAAATTGAGATCTGATCACCCTTCCGTTAGATAAATATATTGTTGGAAGCAAATGGATTTTTAGAGTTTGTCTCAATTCTGATGATACTCTTTATTTCCTTAAAGCCCGCTTAGTGGCCAAAGGCTTTTCTCATACATATGGCATTGACTATTTCAATACCTTTTCTCCGGTTGCTAAAATGATCTATGTTTGATTATCTATTTATTTTGTAGTTGTTTATCATTGGCCTCTTCATCAACTTGATGTCAAGAATGCCTTCCTGTATGGGTTTCTTGACAAGGAAGTATATCTACAACAACCTCCTGGATTCATTACTTCAGGGGCGGTTCTCATGTTTTCCAGCTTTGTCGGTCTCTTTATGAACTCAAGAAGTCTCCTCGTGCTTGGTTTGGCCGATCTTTCAACATCATCACTATGTTTGATCTATCTCCGAGTATGAAAGATCATATTGTTTTTTATTAACAAACATCCTCTAGTTTCATCATGTTGATTGTGTACGTTGATGATATCATTATTACTGGTAGAGACTCTCCTGAAAATGACCATCTCAAGGATTATCTATAACAATAATTTCACATCAAAGACTTAGGTCCTTTGAAATATTTTTTTGGAATTGAAGTATCTCGCTCTCTAGCCGACATCTTTTTTTCAGAGCAGAAATATGTGTTTGTCATCTTATAGAGTATTGGCTTGTCTCAGACAACCACCATCAATGCTCTTGATACCATTAACCCATATTTTCATCCAAACATGCAGTACCACAAAATAGGGAAAGGGAAGCACTGCCCTTTATCAGCGCTAAGCAGAAAGTGCTGATAAAGGGGTGATACTTTATCAGCACTGATAAAAGTTTTTATTATTAATTTCTATAAAATTATTATATTTATATTAAAAAATAATGTTTATTTTTATACATTAAATAAAAAACAAATGTTTATAATTAATATATATTTTTTAATAATTAAAAAAAATATATATAATGTTTTAATTGAAAAAATTATTTCTAAGATTATAATTATATATATATATATATAATTAAATAATTATAAGATTATAATAAATTACATTAAATAATAAATATATTTATTAGATTTATTAGATTTATTAGATTTATTGGATTAATTCATTATATTTATTATATTTGTTATATTTAATATTTTTAATATATATATATTATTTATAAATATTTAATACTTTTTAATATATATATATTTAAAATTAAATTTATTGAATATATATGTGTTTTCAAATGAATTTGGTCAATGAAAAAAAGTACTGATAGAATAAGTATTTATCAGCGCTATAATTTTAGCGCAGATAAATAGGTATTTTATCATCTCTTTTTGAGCGCTGATAAAGATAGGCCTTTATCAGTGCTAAAAAAATGCTGATAAATGGGTTCTTTATTAGTGTTTTTATTTTAGCGATGATAAAACATACCTTTATCCACACTTTTAACTAGCGCTGATAAAGGTTACAACATTTTTTTATAAATGAACCCTAAAGGCCCCTCCTCCCTCGCAACCGTTAAAGCCTTCGCAGAAGCTGAAACCCGCATTATCGACCTCTCCTACGCTGTGACCCCTACTCCTCCTCCTCCTCCTCCTCCTCTGCCACCGATTCCTTTTCCTCCTCCTCCGCTGCAACCATCCTCCTTCTCCTCTACCTCTGCTGCCTTCTCCTCCTCTTCCGCTGCGACCCCTCCTCTGCTACGACCCTACTCCTCCTCTACCACCACTGCCTCCTCCTCCTACTCCTCATCCTCTAGTAACTGACTCTTCCTCCTCTACCACGGCCAGCACCACCTCCTCCTCCACCTCCTCCTCCTCCTCTTCCTTATGCGGTCCCCTTGTCCACATGTCCTGATCTGGTGCGCCCACCTCATCCGACGACCGTCCCGACAACCTCCTCTACAGCGTACATATTCCCCCGGTGAGTCTCTTATGTAATGAATTTTTACTCTTCTGCATTAGAAAGACATTTTGTGTGCAGAGTTAGGTCTAATGGTCCCTATAGTGGTATTGGTACATGTTATCAATTACTAATAGCCTGTGTTGAAACTGTATGAATGGGATTATGAACAATCATGTTGTAAGGGTCATGGGTGGAGGTTTCTTTGAGGAAAGAATTATGGTAATCACATGGAAAGGGTCTTTATATGTATTGTTAATTGGGGTAGAGTGATAGTGATATGAACTTTATTGGTAAATACCATGCATTTACTAGAGATTTGGCTATCCTGAGTTGTGAGCCTTTGTGGTAGTACTATATAGTGTGATTGGGGGGATGAATTGGTGGGTACTAGTGATGGAATAACCAGTTGGTAGGTTTTTGTGTGATATATATCAAGTATTATTTTAAATATTATATCATGTTGAGTACATGGTTTGTATTGATTATCCCACAAAAAATATTTATCATGGCTATATAAAATTGTGACATCTCCCTTATAACCCTTATAGGTACAATACATGGAAAGGAGGTGATTTTGATGTTAGTATAAATGATAATGTGGATTCCTAATGACCTTAAGGGTAGGGAAATCCACACATGGGGTGGTTTAGGTTGGTAAATAAATATGAATAAAGATATTTCTTGTTGATATATTGTTACCTATAGGTCTTGGGATCATTATGATATATTTTTTTAACTATAGGATATGCTAATGATGGATACGTTTAGTGAGGCTACTTAGGATGGGTCACATATGAGCTTCTTATATAATAGCCTCGTGCTCGATGTTAGGTATCAATCATTGGCTAGTTAAGATCTAGGATGAGGCTTATCTTCCATGATTGTTCATTATATCTTAATCATTGTTATATATCTATGATTAGGATGAGGCCTAGATACCTTGGGATTTCAATGTAGACATACTACACCAAGGTGAACATTATTTAAATTTTTTTAATGTTTATGTTTGGATATACATCATGGGTTATATGCGATTTTACACAAGACATAAATTATTTTAGTGGTTCGGATTGTGTTGAAGGATAGCTATGTTATACCCTCCCTAGGATATTCTTTATGTATGTTCATTTAGCCAAGGTATCTGACTTACATTGGTAGTCCTTCTCAGGTAGTAAGTTGGCTCTTTTATGACCTTCTCATGATCCACTTCTAGTATATATTATTATCCATGTGGAATACCTTGTATTAGTGATTTAGATTGTGTTAGAGGTTATATTGGTTATTCCTCTTTAGGTCCTACTTTATGTATGTGAGTTTATCCATGGGACCCACCATATGTTAATGGTTTGGATCATGTGGGAGGTTGGCTATGTTATACCCTCTGTACTGTTTTTTGGGGGTGGATGTTATTCCATTAGGCATATAGTCAAATCAAAATTCATGATCAAGATTTAATAGTTCTTCCTAATAGAGGAGTATTGCAGTGTATACATTATGGTAATTCAACAATGTGACATCATAGGGTGCACTATGCAATAGACCCTTAGACTACACCATAATGTACCCTATTCTTGAAATGAAAATAGATTTTTTAGTCTTTTTAATGAGGTTACCCTATTCCTTATTAGCCACTCGACCCCATCACCCAAACCCCTCTTCTCAATAATTTTTCCCTCTCATAATTCACTCTTTAGGATCTCTAATGGTCATTTCATAGTGGAAAACCCACCCCCTCCCTGGATAGCCCACCCCCTCTCCCACACCCCTGCAGCCCCCCACCTGAACAACCCCCACCCCACCCCACTTGGGAAGCCCCCCCCCCTCCATGGGTAGCCCACACCCCCCTCCCCCACACCCCTGCAACCCCCTACCCCCTGGACATCCCACCCCCCTCCTTGGACAGCCCACACCCCCCTCCCCCACACCCCTGCAGCCCCCAACCCCTCCTGTAGCCCCCGGACAACCCAAATGTTCCTCTGGGGTTCTCTGTAATGGTGCAACCATTACAAATCGGTAAGTGGTGACTAATTTATATATTTTTCCTCCATTTATTTTGGTTTTTTTTTCATTCTGTTTCGCTGCAATCTTGATTCTAGTCTCTCATTTGGGTTCTCATCCTTAAAAGTGAAATGTTTTGAAAGATTTTAAGTCAATTTACACCTCTTTAAGGTGTGTGTTTCAATGAAATTATTTCATTTTGAATTAAATGTTTGTTATTTCATTGTAAATTGATTTTTATTGAATGTATGGATATATGTAATGATTTGAAAGAATATAAATTTTTATCTTTTGAATTTCATTTTTGAAACTGATTTTTTGTTTGTAAAAATTTATTAAATACCATTGAGACCTTTTGAAATTAATTTAATGGTGTGTGATATATTTTGATCAGATTTCATTATTCATGGAGTGAAAAATATTTTTTAAACAGAAAATTGATTTAATGTGAGGTGTTGAACTTGACATGTTTTAAAAAGTTTTTTCTAATGAGTTTGAAACATTTGATTGAAATGAGTGTGTGGTTTTCCCCTTGAGATAATGAATTAATTGACATTTGAAAATTTGTTTTATGGAAAATGAATGCATTGGGAAAGGTTAATGATTTGAAAGATGAAGATTAATGTTTTTTGTGGCGGCTTTGAAATGTTCTAAATTTTATGTGAGATTTATATCAATTTATAAAGAATTTTTTAAGTCATATTTTATAAAAAGTAAAAGCACTTGGGATTCTGAACCACATTTTAGTATTAAATACCTATTTGGAACATTTTTTTAAATGGTTGGTTGTGAAAAAACATGTTAATTATGACATTGAGTTGTTTACCCATTGTGTGGGTTTTTTGGATAGGTATAGCATATGAGTTCTCATTTTATGTTTTCTTTTCAGTTGGAAATCTCCTCTACCGCACACCTATCGTATGCCGTGAACGTACCTCTGCCGCACACTGAATGACACCTTCATAGTGAGTTTTCTCCTCTTACTCATTGGTTTCCTCTTTCTCACATGTTATAACTATTTGATATTGATGGTTATGTTATAAAATGTATGGGCTAAACACCCCACTGAAAATCATTGCCACTGGTGGTCCTTGTTTGCGCACTAAATGAATTCCATGTTGGTTGGTTCCTATTGAATATTTGAATATAAAATTTATAAATTTATGTATACTTGACTAATGAATGAATTCCCTAGGATGATAAAACTTCTGTGATAACCCCTGAATTAACAAACAGAATTTAATAAGGGATGATTTGTAAAATCTGAAATTGTGTTTGTTTGGTTTGTATGGTGTTGCGATTGTGAGCATGATTGTGTGTTTGTATGTTGTTTTAGTTTATGGCATGATTGACATGCCCTTTGTTTTCCAAGTTGTAGTTCCTCCACCATTGAATATCAATCTAAACTTTACCCATTTAAATGGAATCACCACTTTGTTACTAGTGCAATTACATTGAATCTTATAAAACCACTTAACTAGAGTAATCTATGAGACACTTTATGGACACCCTATTCAAATAACCATAACAACACATGTAATGAATTCTTCCACCTACAAGAACTCTATTGAAAATAATACCGTCTATTAGTTTAGTACCATAGTTCTTGACTCGAGACATTATGTTTCTAGAGAAGCACTAAAAAACTAGTTTGCAACAATTCATATAGATAATACGTGGGATACTAAAACATTCTAGTGAAAGGGATTCTCATAGCTAGTTCCATTGATCATGTGATTGGGAAGATGGGTGTGATCTACTTTGGTCCTGAGTAATGCATGGAGAGGTAAGGGTATTGTTTACCATAACTAGTTCAATTGATTATAGTTGGATAATGACTCTAATTGAACATCTTTTGTGTAATTATTTTGATAAATATTAATATTACCATATCAAAAAGAATGAATATGAATAAATAATGGATGAATGCCAATCGGTAGACAAAAGAGTATGAAGATGGTGTGAAAGAGTATCAAGTTTGAAAAAGATCATGCATATGACCCTTCTAAAATCCTTTGTATGTGTTTATGTTGTTGTTATTCAAGAAAAATTAGTCCATAGGAGTTGGAAGAACACCTGATCTATCATGGAATAGATTGAAGTTATACATGTTGGAATAAACATGGGGAAAAATGAATGTAGGTAGTGGCTGGGAAAGCACTGCATTTTATGGATCATCTGATATGATTACATGCGTGAACAATAAAGATGATCATACAGAGGGTGTGATTAAAAATGTGAATGATGATGAATATAATATTAATGAAATGACAAGAACAGTTGAAGATGAACTTCGTGATTGCCCAAAATTGTTTGAGAAGTTAAAGAGTTGTGAAAAGATGCCATTGTATGATGGTTGAACTAAATATACAGCATTGTCATCCGTACTGAAGCTCTATAATTTGAAAGCATTAAACGGGTGGAGTGACGCCAGTTTTACAGAACTACTTTATCTCTTGAATGACATGATCTGAGAAGATAATGAGCTCTTGATCTGAACATATGATGCCAAATGAATGCTACGCTCGATGGGTATGATCTCTGAAAGAATACACGCCTGCCCAAATGACTGTATATTGTTTCACAAGGACCAAAAATGACTTAAAGAATTCCCAAAATGTGGTGCTTCTTGATACAAGAAAGATGAATCCAGTCCTATGAAAGTTGTATGGTACTTTCCAATCATTCCAAGGTTTAGGTGTCTATATAGAAGTGAGGAGACTGCAGGACAATTGACATGGCATGAAAATACAAGAATTAAATATGGGAAACTACATCACCTGAAAAACTCTCCTTATTGGAAGAGAATTGATCATGAGTATCCTGAATTTGGAAATGAGATGAGAAACCTTTGTCTTGCGTTATCTACAGATGGAGTGAATCCTTTTGGTTTTCAAAGCAGCAGTCACAGTACATGGCCAGTTATGTTGGTAAATTATAACTTACCACTGTGGTTATGCATGAAACGAAAATACATCATGATATCTATTCTTATATCAGGACCAAAACAATCAGATATTGATATTGATGTTTATTTGGCTCCATTGATTGAGGATTTGAAATTATTGTAGGATTAAGGTGTTATGTTGTATGATGTTTACAAAAATGAAGATTTCACATTGATAGCCATGTTGTATGGGATGATAAATGACTTTCCTGCTTATGGAAATTTGTTAGGATATAGAATTAAAGTAACTCAAGGGTGTCCCATTTGCGAACAAGGTACACAATCAATTAGGTTGAAACATTCATCAAAAACCGTGTTTCTAGGACATCATAGATTTCTACCCCGACGACATAAGTACTGATCTTGGACGACATCATTCGATGAAAGTTCAAAAGAATGTACAACACTGTCTCCACTAACAGGTGATCAATTGTTTGAGAAAGTAAAAGATTTGGACAATAATTTTGGTAAACTATTTTTGAAAAACTTTACAAAAACCGGTTGGAAAAATATATCAGTTTTTGTTTGAATTACCATATTAGAATTGTCTATATGTCAGAAATTTTCTTGATGTTATGCATGTTGAAAAAAATGTATGTGATAGTGTAATCAACACGTTGCTAAGTTCACCTGGAAAAACAAAGGATGAAATTAAGGCTAGATTGGACATGGTTGATATGGGAATATGATAAGAGTTGACACCAGTGAAGGGTGAAAAATGAACATTTCTTCCTCCTGCTGCTTACACTCTTTCCAGGCAGGAGAGATATCAGTTTTTCAACTTCTTTAATGACGTAATGGTTCTAGAGGGGTATTCATCAAATATCAAGAACATCATGTCAATGAGTGATTTAAAGTTAAAGTGTCTAAAATCACATGACTGCCATGTTTTGATGCAAGATCTAATTCCTATAGATTTACGTTGCATTTTTTCCAAGAATTTCCACCATACATTAATGAAGCTTTGTTTTCTCTTCAAATCTATATGCATCAAAGTTATAAACACAGCGAAATTTCCAAATATGGAAAGATAAATTGCCATTATATTACGTGAATTGTAAATGTTCTTCCCGCTGACATTCTTTGATATGATGGTTCATTTGATGGTTTATTTAGTGAGAGAGATTAGACTATGTGGTCCTGTACATTATAGATGGATGTACCCCATTGAACAGTATACGAAGATTTTGAAAGGGTATGTCAAAAATCAAATTTATCCATAGGGTTGTATTGCGGAGTGATATATTGTTAAGGAAGGCATTGAATTCTGTACTGAACACATGTCTGGTGTAGAAAACATTGTCCTATTGAAATCTCGTCACATTGAGTGGATTGAGGGTGAAGGAATTTCTAGAATAGAGGTTGTCATAATCAATATTACAGATCAGGAGGAGGCCCAAATTTACGTTTTTCATAACATTTTCAACGTTGACCCATATGTTCAAACCCAAAAATAAATTCTTAGGAATTTGAATCCATCTAGGGATGAAAATGGATATCAGATACACATAATCGATAGTTTATAGGATGGTTTCGGGACCATATTTTTGAGAAGTTAGATGAAAATCTAGACTCAATTTCAGAATGACTTCGATGGCTAGCCGAAGGACCAAGTGTATATGTATTATCTTACAATTCTATGTAGTTAATGGTTATACATTATATACTAATGAACATGATGAAGGCAATAACATGCAGAATAGTGGGGTTACACTTGTCGTTGAAGTGATGCATGTTTCTGGTGATAAGGATAGAAATCCAATTTATGTGAATATGTCATACTTTGGCATCATCAAACAAATATGGGAGTTAGATTATACAAAATTCCAAGTGCCGATTTTCAATGCAAGTGGGTTGATAATAGGAGTGCTATTAAGATAGATGAATTGGGATTCGTGAAAGTTGATTTTAGTAAGGAAGGGGAGAAAGATGAACTGTTTATAATAGAATCACAGGAATTACAAGTATTTTATGTTCCAGATCCCACAAACCAAAACAAGTCAATTGTTCTATTTTCGACAAAAACAACTGAAGGGTCAGATGAAAGTTCAACAGAGGATGAACCTTTCATTGAGACTTCACAATCATTTCACAGTGGTCCCAATGTAGACATCATTTTGTATGTCATAGGAGACCACAATGAAGGGATTTACATAGTCGATAGAGGGGTCAAATCTCTTTAGCCTTAAAAAAAGAGAGTTCAATAATCAGGTTATTTTATTATTATAATATACATTGTGTTACATTACGTTATTATCTATTTGTTGATGCTTTTATGTAATCTAAATTAAATGTTAAACCACTTCTGCAGATAATTACTTCTATACCTACTGATGCGCCCAATCCCAAGGCACAAGAGGTCTCTCAACCTACTGTTTCTGGTCCCAGTGCAGAGCAACAACAAGTTTCTCAACCTGTTGCTGCTGGTCCCAGTGCTGAGGTACAAAAGGTTTCTTAACCTATTTCTGCTGGTCCCAGTGCCGATTCTAGCACTCCGGAGGAACATAATGATGATGCTTCTGAGGAAATGGTAGGAAATGAAACCCCAACGGCGTAAAAAAAAACAAGAGCACTGTAGTTTGACAGTGTTAGCCAAAATCCTTAAGGAAAAAGCAAAAGGAATCAAATTTTAGGTGGTATGGAATAAGCGAGGACAATGTGTTAACCCCAAAAAATCCATATTTAGTAGCTACATTGGAATCGTCACTCGGTAATGCGTGCCAATTGATTTATAGTCGTGTCACCATGTTTTCACCGAGCTTAAGACACTTATGTGGGAAGGGATTACAATAACATTATGATATTATTTATTTAATTTATTAATATAAAATAAAATACTAAAACATTGACTTACTCTTCATCATCCATTGCAGAGTGCATTTATAGTATATTTCTCACACAAGGAATATGTATAAAGAGTTGCAGGAATGATTCATAGAGGCTTCTACACAATTATAATGAAATATCATCTTAAAGATGCTGAAGGGAAAATCAATCCTCACCCACCTCCTCTTTATGAACACATGATATTCCAAGGAGCATGGGATGCATCTAATAGCTATCATGTGGAGAAGACTTTTCAGGTACATTGTGTCTAGTAATACTTTGTTTGACGTTGCTTGTATTCATCACTTTGATTGATAATTTTTTATTTATGAAACAACAATTGAGTGTTGAAAATAAAGAAAGGGAATCAAAACTAGTGTACCCCTACCATAAATCAAGGATGGGGTACACTTCACTTGAGAAAAAATTGGTACATATTTTAAATCTAATGTAATACTTTTATGTGACATAAAACAACACCATAACCATGTTCCTCTATTTATATGTAGACTAATGAATCAAAATTGAAATCCACTTCCATCCCACACCATGTGATATGGAAGGAGGCTCGTGTAAATAAAGAGGTGATACTAATAAATTAAAACACACAAAAAGTGTGGGAAAAATGTGTAAGTATAACATAATATAAATTTGATTTTATTTAAATCGCTATTACATAACAATGACTACTTATTTTCCTATATTTTATATCTGTTAAACTCACATGAATCAACAACACCCACACTAGATGCAAAAATACTTTCAACGGTCTTGAAGCAACTAGAATAGTATAGTCGCGTCAGAGGTGTGGGTTTTGGGGTGACACCCCGAACATATTTTCATAAAGAAAAACAAGCGGATGATCAAACTAAGGAAATGAAAAAGATTATATATACAATATCTATGTTTCAAAAAGAATTACAATATCCGAGAGAGATAATAGAAAGTTTTATGGGGGGCAAAGAGAAGAAACAACTCAATAACAACCCATGCGTGAAGATCCCGCCCACTCCCTACCAGCTTTGAGGTGAGCCATTCCCTTAAAAAACCTAACATAGATGAGTTAATAAATGTTATAATAATTGTTTATGTGAAATTTGAATCACATAGACACTGATTCCTTTCCTGTACTAATAATCCAAAGGGTGAAAATGACTGTGATTTATATCTATCAACTCCCACCTATCGCCTTGTAGTGAGAGTTACAGTGTTCAATATGCAGAATGACAGACTATACAATAGAAAACTTTCAACAGATCATGTCATCGTGTCAATTAACGTAGCTAATGAGCCGATCACTGAGCTACCTGTACCAAATGACGATGAAGACATTCATACGACCGAAAAAGTCGTTGGAACATTCATCGCATAACTGTAAATTCTTGTAAAAAACATGTCGACAAGTAGGTATTCATTTCCAATTTATTTTTCAAGATGAACCTTTAAAATTTAATGAAAAAAGGTCTGAAATGATGAATGCTATTACAAAATGACAAAGAGAAGGGGGTGAAACTAAATACTTCCCCAAAACTATCTCAAGGATCAACCAACCGATTGAAAGGATCTACTAAGAGCACCTTCACCCCACCTATTCTATATCCACATCTAATATCATTGCAGGCTCATGTGGATACAAAGTTGATAGATAGAAATACTCACATATTTTATTTTGAAAAAAATATATATAGAGAGGAAATATCAGATTTCATTAGTACTGAAAATGTAAATTAAATCCTCAAGTATGAATGGCTAGGCACCTCAGTTGTAAATGTATACATGAGGTATGTTTTCATGACTTGATTTTACAAAAGCTGATATACTATGATAATTATGACTAAATACATTTCATATTTTTCACAGGCGTATATATGAAAAACAATTGAATGGATTTCCTTGTGAAAAAGAATTTGGACTCGTTAGTCCTCATGTCACCTCTACAGAACAAAAAAATAGAATTCAAGAAAGTGGGTGAAATACATTATGTTTTATATCCTTAGGTTATGAAGAATGGTTTTATAAATGATTTGTCTTTCTAATAAATCATAACTTAATGAGAGACTCTTATGAACTAGTTCTTTATGTTTTTATGTTTCCAAAATCACTAGACCTAAAATATTATGGCATGGATCATTTATATTCTGTATTTTGGTCATTTATGAAGTTGTTTCTACTAATGTAGTGTGTTGGAATAATATTGGTTGTGAAACACTCACAAATTTAATAACAAAACTTAGGATTCTTCACTACTAGTGGTTAACTACCGCTTAGCATAAAATCTAATTTGAACTTCTGATCTAGGGTCCCCTTGATGCTCTCATCTGACACCATCTCAATGATAATATCATAGATATGGTGTCCCATGAGAGCATCATGGGGATGCCGGATCAGAAGTTTAGATTAGATTTATGCTATCAGTAGTTAACCAACAATATTAAATTGCACAAAGAATCATTAGTTTTGTTATTAGCTTTTATATGGACAAAATAAACCCTTTGGAAATATGTAAAGGTAATGTTATGATATAATATGTCTATTTTAATGAAAAATTATATAATGAAATGTTGACTAGATTTTAATTATTACTTGTAGTGTTTGTTTATTTTAGAAGATTTATGTCCATGTTACATGCCTTTGCAGGAAGAGCAATGATGTTGTGTCTGCTCAATCATAGAGGTAATCTTGATGTTTTCATAGTAAGATCATTGTCCATATAATTAATGAATTATTTCATATTTATGTTTAATTTATTTCTTTTATGTAAGGAATATTAATCTACTCATATGTGATATCAATGTATGAAATGTTTAGGTCATTATAGTTGGTATTAGAGTAACTGGTCCTTTGACCATGTCCCTAAAATCATAATGGTCAACAATATCTCAAGTCTCGAGAGCCATGACCTTGTCCTGATGACTTTATCACCTCAAATCCCAATGACCAAGTCACCTCAACATGGTGATCATCATCACTTCAAGTATTTGATCCAAACCCCACCTGACAAACCACATTGCCTTAATCCAGATGATCAACACCCACCTCAATCCTAAGGCCAATCCTATTACATTCCAATGGAATCGAGTAACCAATATAACAATTCTAATTAATTCAAATTTACAATTGGCCTAAACTTTCTAAGTTATTCCAAAACTCTTACCTGACTTAAGCAATCTTAGTGGAGCAAGATCATGCCCATATGCATCTCATATAATCATTAGAACAATTTAAGAAGAATTTATTTAATTAATTAGGTTCTCATTCGAACAACCTACACAGTGTATATGAGAACACCCCCAAAACACTCACAAAATGAAGGAGAAAGCTAGAAACCACCTACCTTGTACTAGTACGTGCTCACTAATTTGATATTGTCCTCAAAATTGATAAGAATTGGAAGAAAATGGTGTTTTAGATGAATGCCCTGAAAATAGGAAAAAAGGGATTGCATGGATTTACTACTCCATATAATGAGATAAATAGTAAAGAGAAGCTAGAATAAACCCGTATAATAAAATCCCACATCTCATAAATTGCTCAAATAAACCCGCATCATATATACATATGCATGACCATCAAAATCTGGGTGCCTATGCACCTCATATAGAGCCTGCATCACATCAATGCCTAGATGCATACACACCTCACATACAAATCTGCATCACTTTGATTCCCACATAAATCTTGATGCCAACACACCTCATATATATATATATATATATATATATATAAATCTTACATCATAATTGGTGGCAACCTAGTAATAAGTGCCTAGTTAGTCCAAAAACAATACTCGTGAACCACATGCACCAAAACCGGACAAATCCAAAATGAAAGAAAAGTGTGGTCACACCCACGACGTACCAATAACTATCATTAGATCACCGTCCTAATTTGACCCTAACAACTTGATAGTGTGCTTCTGGTCTGATGCCTGACTACCTAAGTTTTGGCCTCCCTACGGAGCTCCACCCGCCACTTGCCACTGATCCCACTACTGGGTCCTGCTATCTTTTACAAGACCTCTATGTGTAGTTAAATCCCAATTAACTACTCCTAGTACTACCCTCAGTCTAACCTTAGATCCCAGAGTCTGACCTATTCCCTGGCTCCCACCTGTCCGATAAGGATTCCTACAGAACCTCTTCAAATGGATCATCTGGTCGCACACATGACACTCCTTCAAAACCTGATCACATTAGGCCGTAATTGATGCCATATGATCTTCCACCTTATTCCCTTTGCACCACGTATGCTTCACCCGAGTATTTGAGAGAATACTCTTGATTTTCGTGATGCAGTATGAGATGGACCAAGGGGTATGGAAAGTGCCTTACAGCGAGTTGAGGAGAATGAGGGAGTCCGTTTCAGCTTCAGCAATGAGAAATCCCCCCTTCCAGTAGAGGGAAAGGCTTAAATATAGGGCGATGGATTTCACCTGGATGAAGGTACCCTTTCCCAAGAAAACAAAGAAGGTGAACACAAAGGATCCCCTGACATCACGGACCACCCCACCTCCCTTAATGATCCCCTCAGAATAGGATCCATCCATGTTGAGCTTCAAATCATAGGAAGGGATATTCCACTAGAGATAATTTCCATGAGGGACATCAGTTGGGAGACCGTGGACAAGCAGTTTTAGAAACTGGAGCGAGAGAGCATCGTTCCACCCCTTAATGTATCTGATCAGATCGAGAAGAAGGAAATAGATGTGGGAAATGATGGTCCACCCTGAGGAGACGATCCCTTAATATCGCGCTTTGTTCCACGCTTTCAAAATACACCACACACCTACATGAAAAATGACATCCATGGATGTTCATTCCACCCCCTTATCACCCGAACCCTGAAGCCAGTAGATGATGAAAGGCGCATCATTTGGATCACGATTGTGCATAATAGTAAACGCACCAAAGGCATTCCAGACCTCTTGGGCACATACCCCTCATAGAAAATATGCTCCATACTTTCCTCTTTATGATCGTTGCAGCACGAGCAATGGGAAATAGTCAGGATACCACATTTTTTTATATTGTTGTCCATGGAAAGGGCACCATTCCTCAGCCTCCACATAAGAAAGTTGAATTTCAGAGGGATGATCTTGAGCCATATAATATTGTTCCATTTACCATGTTGGGATGGGGGAATGAGGATGCTGTGACCGACTTTAGAAGAGAAGGATCCCGATCGATCTCATTGTAACCCCATTGGAACCACATGTTTGGGTTGGCTGAGTAGAATGCCACCAAAACAGGCTAATTAAGAAAACACTATTTAGATTCTTTACTGACAATTTAAATAGTCTAACCCCTAAATCCATGTTCCCAATGAAAATCATAATAAATAATACATCATATGATCCTAAGTTCCTATCATGATGAGTAATCAAACCTCCCATGCCATACTAGGCCAAGAGTCAAAATTCACATAATATTTAAATATCACACCCAAGTGTGCCACATGAGGTTGAAATCAAATCAACTGTAAAAGTGAAAAGTAGAACATCAATTTACTGTTGTTGTAAACTTAGTCCGTCCCCTGTGCATGGGGATGAAAGCACCCAAACATAAGATCTGTACTCAGTCCTGACATACTCAAAAGAACAAGTGACATACTCAAAACTAATCAAACACATTCAAATTGTTTTAATATTTTAAAACAATAATCTACGACTCATTTGTGACATGTAGGAATCAACCCCACCTCAATACGACACATTGTGTGACCAGTATAACTCCAAATGTGTCCTTTTTATTAAAAATTGACATTTTATTAATGTATTATTTGATATTAATGTTTAATTTACTTAATTATTGTATTACTAACATAATATTTGTTTTCTTATATAAGTGGAATTTTTTTCTTGAGTTTGGATGCTTTTTTCGGTAACTAATACCATAGATGACAATTTTTGAGAGGGGATCACAGATGCAAAAAGGATGAAACATTAATATTTTTAACTGTTTGCTGGATAATTGTAATCATAACCATATAAAACATTGTTTTAAATGTATATAGCAATGTTTTTTTGTATTTATTATGTCAAGTAAATGTATATAGTATTTTAGAAACTCTTTTGTGACACTGTTTTTTTCTTCTATGTTTTGTTTGTATAGGTGTTGTTTTGTGCAGCTATTTTGTGTGCAAGTGTCATTTTGTGCTATTTTGTGTAGGTGTTGTGTAGGTGATGGGCATGCTGTTAAATAAACAACACATCACAGGAAACTTGGAATTTATCAGTGCAAATTAAGCATTGATAAATTGGGCCTTTATCAGCACTCAAAATGGTGCTGATAAAGGTTCCCCTTTATCAACACTCAAAATAGGGCTGATAGTTGGGCCTTTATCAGTGCTCAAAATAGCGTTGATAAAGGTCACCCTTTATAAGTGCTTTTTAGCACTATTAAAGGGGACCCCATTTATCTTCATCGCGATTAACAATGCTTTTATAGCACTGTTAAAGGTGGTTTCTAGCACTTTTAAAATCCATATTTGTAGTAGTGATATATTGTCATCTTATGGGAAAACTCAATTATCTAACTGTGGCTCATCCGGATATTGCTCTCATTGTCAAAAAGGTCAGTCAATTCATGGACCATTTGATGAAATCTCAATGGGACACTGCACTTCGCATTGTAAAATACATTAAGAAAGACCTTTCTCACGGTCTTTGATATTCCTCTGAACATTGAGGCATTATTTGATGCTGACTATGTTGGCCACTTATATACCTAAAAGTCTACTTTTGGGTTTGCGGTTTTTGTGACTAGTAACTTAATCTCCTAACGAAGCAAGAAACAAACTGTCATATCTAGATCCGGTGCTAAGTCTGAATACCTTGTGATTGTCACAGTCACTAATGAAATTCTTTGGCTTCGTCACATTATTCATGAAATTGGTTTTTCACCCCAGACTCCTGCTCATATTTGGTGTGATAATCAGGCAGCCACAAATATTGATTCTAATCCAATATTCCATGGACACATTAAGCATATTTAAATTTACTGACACTTTATTCTCCATAACCTTGAGAAAAAACATCACCATTAGTTACATTCCAATTGTTAATCAGCTTTCCGGCATCATCACCAAAGGCTTTCCAGAAGCTCTATTGGATTCTCTATGAACCAAGTTGTACATCCACACCATTAATGACCCAGCTTGAGGGGGATCCTGTTTAGTATTTGTTTAGTCTTCTCTCTTTGTTTTTTTGGGGACTTTTTTTGAGCTATACCTATTCTAGCTTGAGGGGGAGTGTTGGACCCAGTTATGTGTATGAGTCCCACATTGGTTTTCTATATCCTTTATTACTTATTCTCTATCTATAAATAAAGGGATCCACATCTCATTGAGGTAAGGAGTACTATTCTACACTAATTAAAGGATAAGGCCACAAAAATAGGTTAAGAAACAAAGATTAGATGAAAGAAGTAAGTCTTCCTTGTGAGATAAATCAGTGAAGAAGGTTGTTGAACAAGCTTCTCCCAAGAAGTCAATTAAGAAAGGTGATTGGGAGTGTCAAACCTATTGGGAGAAGATACTTCCACTATGGAAAGAGAGACCACATCATGAACATGAATGTCCAAGTGAAAGAGAACAAGTTAGAATCCATCCAAGAGAGGGATAGTAGTATTGAGTTAGTGGTTGACACTCCTTGTGAGTAAGTTGAGAAGCTTCCCAAAAAGTGAAAGTTAAAAGTTAATGAAGGTGTGTGTGTAAGGTGGATGAAGGAAAACCACATTGTTAATAAGTGTATGACATGAATACCACAATAAGAAGAATTGCTAAAGCTAAAAAGAAAGCAACAATGACTTCCACCATCAAGAAAGATGTTGTGAAGGAGTCAACACACCAAAAGAAATCTGAGCATGTGAATAAAGATCACATAATTATTTGTCCAGAACAGTTGGAAAATTCCAAGAAAGTGGATGAAAATATGGGGAGAAGCTAATTTTGTTAAATTTAAATGAGTTAGTTTGAGACCTTCCTTTGGAGTTGTGATAACAATATAATTTTCCCTCTATATTGTTTGTTAATAAGGGGGATACATAAGTTGCATTTACTTTAAAAATGAGTAGTATTGACAACTAATCCAAATAGGGAGATTGAAGTACCCTTATATTTAGAGAAGTTTGAGTTATATTTGTTTTCAATATGAAGGTCAATGTGTGCTAAAAGAGAATGGAGTGGCCTCCATTGAACATGAAAATAATCAAGTGACTTATGTTTACAAAGGAAAGTGATGATTGTTGAGATGACCCTCATGTCAAAGAGTTGGCTACTGAATATGCAACCCATCACATGTTATGATTGTTGAGATGAACCTGATGTAAAAGATGTTGCAATAGTGGGTGCCCTATACCCAAATTAAAAAATAATTTTGATTACCATATCGTGTATACAGTTAGATATACATGATTTATTCTTACAATTTTAGTGTAGACATTTTTGTGTCTACTATTAAATGGTAATGTCCATAGATTAATTATCGTATCAAAATGTTATAGAAGATCCCATACTATAATGAGAACCTCAAGATACTATGATATTGATCTTAAACAAAGGTCATATGGTCTATATATATCATACTAACCGGACAGAGTTGATGTTTGACTATCAGGTGCTGGGGGCTCATAAGCATTGAGAATTCTTCTCATTAAGTTCGCACTTGGTGATCTCTAGTAGTAAGGTTATGAGGACTGACTCGCCAATAAGATAACCACATGTTTTAGGTGTCATTGGTTCCTATTTAAGGACGCGTGTATTAGTCTCCTAACTTTAAATCATTAAAAATGTGTGTCATTTGATCGCATACTTTGATACAAGGCAAAAACCATGATAATGAAATCATGACAAGGTAACTTGTGTTGGGTGCTTCATTGTTGGTATGACATTGGTCGAATGGTCAAAAAATGATTTGTCACTTATAAGTTAAGAAATAAATATATCTCAGGCCTAGTTGATTAGGATGATACTACCTTTATAAGTATTTTTCCAAAATATTGTAAGGTAAATACAACCAGTTATATCAAAAAATAATAATGTAAAAGGGCGATGTAACGAACCAAACTTTCATTAATGGAAATTCCTCTTGATCTAATTAAATGTATCATTATTTAAAATGTTTATATAAAATGTGAACTTCATTGGTTTTATGTTTTTGGATTTTAAAATACCATTAAGGATTGTGACTGTTGCTAATATAGCCATTGAACAATGATCACATGATTAGTATAAATATAAGGATTTAACAAATCCAATTTACTCAGACAAAGGAAGCGCTGACCACATCTAGTAGACTTTCCCCATATGAAGCCCATTTTTCGGAGCTCAAAAAGGAGGTGGTGTCATTGGGATTTTCTCTTGAACAATCACAAGCTGAGCTTGAATATGTTAAGCTTGATCGGAACCGCCTACGGGAGAAGTTGAAGTTAATAGAGATTACCACTGAGCGATGTTGTCCGAGCCACCCCAAGAGTCGGTCACCATCACACACCTTAACCTTCGGTCTTATGCAGGTGTTATAAGGGGTTATGTAACAAGACCCTAGCACTATAACTATGTACATTATTTTTTTATAAATAATGTGCATTCATTTTATTATTGTTACTTTGTAAATAGTTTTTAAAGCACAAATAGTATTTTTAGTTAATATTCAAATAAGAAATCTATTTTGATGAATTTTTGAATTTTTGAATTAAATAATATTTTAATAAAATATTATTATTATTATTAAATTAATTTTTATTAAATATAAATTATCGTATAATTTTATGAATGCAATTGTAATTTTTATTAAGGTTTGAAAGGAATTTTTATCAAAACCCGTGATTTTTTGATAAATGTCCGTTTTTTTAAAGTAAAAAATTCACATATTTAGAAAATTATTTAGATAAAATGAATATTATTTTTGGAATCAGGATGTCTAAATTATCCAATGGTGAATTTTTCATAATTTTCTTAGATAGTTGAATTTTTGGGTAAAAATTAAATACCATTTAAACATATAATGTGATTTATGACATCATAATGACCCAATAGTGATGTAATAAAATAATATAAATGATATTTTAGGCCAATATATGTTTTACCATTAAAATAATGTGATTTTAGGTTTGTTTTATTTATTTTACAAAACTTTAGTGGACCCTCCCAGAGTTATAAAACATTTTCACTTTTTAAATGAATTTCCTTGAGAGTGTGACTCACCTCCACATAAGCACCATAAATATTTTAAGAAGTTCTGACATTGGCCTTATAAAATATATTTTTTCACTCCCATTTGGAAAAAACCATGGGAAAAACCATGGGATGGTTTGTAGTATAGATTAGTTTAATGTGTGGTGACCTAAACCTAAATATTAAAGAATTCCCTCTCCTTTCCTATATAAACCCACCCAATCTCCCAGTTCCTCTTCACTCAAAGCATTTGGAGTTTGACCAAACCTTGACCTCCTCTCTGTATAATCCTCCCAAGGTTCCCCAATCTCTCAAGAAGCCTCTCTCAAGCCTCTCTCAAGCCTTTGGGATCACACTTAAAAGTAAGGGATTCCTACCTTTCTCTTTTTATCAAAGTTTCTAAAATTGTTATGCCCTTTTATTTTCAATTAAAAATGTTGGGGTATGATTTAGTACCTTCCCCATACTACCCTATTTATGTTTGGATGATGGTATAACCCTTTATCTCTCATTAATACCTCCCAAGTACACCCGTTACCATGCCGAAATTCTGTGAGTGATTTCTCTCTCCTCTTTTACATCCAAGTAATTCTTTTGTATTATGCATCTAAATTCCATTAAATTTGTTGGGACATGTATCTATATAACCCTATTACTGTCCATTTAATGTATATATGATGAGACACCCTTTTATATCTCATTAACAATTTTCATGAATCCTTATGTCACGTCGTTATGCTGCCGGAATTGCACCAGGTTTTTCCAAGCCAAAATAATTGTGTAGTGAATACCATAACCATGTCTCTATAAAGGGTATTAAACTTTATAAACATATACATATTGAATGGTACTTTCATGTATTTATTTTATATTACTTAATCATGGAATAACTTATGATGTTGATTGATTCCATGATCCATGTGGCACACTTATGCATGAAATGAAATGTTTAAGAAGGGTGTGCCCTGATAGCGCTCGAATGCATTGGGTAAAGTATAGTATCATGATACGTAATTGAAATGGGTGTTGAATCATGATAATTCAAGTGAAACGAGGTTTTACTCATGCTTCATGTGCAATGAGGGTTTACTTGTCCTCCATGTTCAATGAGCCTTGGATCATGCTAATTCCATGTTAAGTGTTGTTGCCACATTCCCATGTTATGATTATCATGCTTTATCATGCCTTTATGTTAATATTTCTCTTTTCCACCATTTATATGCCTATTTTATAACATGTATTGTATTCCTCATGTTATTCCATGTTTATTCCATTACTGGGATTTATAGATCACCCTTTTCTTATTCATGTCCTCAAGTTATCCCATGCAATGCTAAGTACAAGGGAATGTAGTGGTCATGTAAAGGAAGTTTTCGATAAAGATGTCGTGTGTTTTATGTTCTAAGCTGTTATGTAATGTTCTTAATCCCCAAAGACACTATACCTATTGATCTTCTATGTTTTATCAAGTGAATATTTTATGTAATAAATCCGGTTTAAGTGTGTAATAAAAAGCAGGGTTGTTATAGTTGGTATTAGAGGATAGGTTTAGTTATTTTTGGGATTAGGATTAGAAAACCCTAGTGAAGGCTTAGATACCAGAATAATTATAATAAATTATCTCTATGTTTTGGTGATTATTGATTAAGTGTTTTATCAAGCAAATACATCCCTTTCTGGATACGATCAGGTAGAGGCGGCTCTGGAACAGATGTATCCTAGGGGTAAAACCTGAAAACACTGCTTTGAGCTAGACTCGATTGGGAACTGGTGCACTACAATAGGCCTTGCTGCACTCTTGGTTATGACACTCCGGAAGGATATGCTTTGGTAAATTCACAATCTTAGTATGAACCATTATTAAGGGAAAAAATGACCCTAAGAATATATGTTGGAAAGTAGATCATGGATAACATATATTAAAGCCTATATATTCATAAGTTATGGAAATAAAAGTAATGTATATGTCATACATTTTGTCTTTGGATTACCCTTTATGTGTTACCCCTAACTTTCCTTTTATTCCATCTAATGGTTGGTAATAGGAGGAATTGGGATAACAACTGATGTGAATATCAATGTGATGATTGTTCTAATGAGATGCCCAATCTGATGGGAGTAGGAATCATGAACTTTGTCACGCTTATCTCTCAGTTAACTCAAGATTTTAATAGAAACATGGGTAAAGAGGAACGTTCAACCCCCCTAAGAAAGAACAAGTTGCTATCTAGATCTTCATGAGACAAATGCCTCCTACTTTTAATGGATCATTTGATCCCTCAATCACCGAACAATGGATCAACTCCATTGAAAAGATCTTCTACATCCTTCAATATTCTGTCAAAGCATGTGAGAAAAACTTCAAAAGGCTTGCACGATACACATTCGGATTTTTTGTTACCCCCGAATGCAAGGTTGAACACTTATTTGGTGGGCTAAAACCTAGCCTATGGAAAGCGCTAGCGATCCATGACTTCGACAGCTATGAGGAAATTCTCTGATGTTCCCTCAAAGTTGAAATGGAGATCAGGGAATCTCAGGGGTATCAAGGGGATAAGAAGCGTAAGATGGACTTCAATGCTGGTGTCCTGATGGATAAATTAAATAGTGTTAAGAAGATCCAACACCCCACTTTCCAAAGGTGCAGAAAGAATCACCCCAGAAATTGCCTGAAGGGGGTGAGGAAATGCTTTAGGTGTAGAAGAGAAGGGCACCTGGCTATTAAATGTTGGCAAGAAAAAACCGCGGCTGTGACAGAGGAGAGTAACGCTCCATTCGAATCTTAGCACATTGTTCATTTCTTCAACTACAAAGAACCAGGGCACTTTTCAAATTAGTTCCCTAAGCCAAGGGTTTTCGGAGGCAACCAACAACCCTTTAGGCAGTAAAGGTGATCTTTTTCCATCACTACCACCAAAGTTAACCTTGAAAATGAAGTGGTGACAGGTACGCTAGTTATTCATTCAAGAATAGTGAATGTAATTTTTGATTTTGGTTCTATGCATTCTTTTATATCCAGAAAGTTTAGTAGAATAATCCCAACACCACCAAAAATCATGGAAGTAAAGATGTCAATGAGTATGACAAATGGGGAAATCATTGCATCCCATGAATATAACTCCTCCCCTGTCATAATATGTGGACTGGAATTCCCAAAAAACCTTTTCATACTCCCTATGGTGGAATTTGATGCAATTATCAGCATGGATTGTCTTTCCTTATATAGATCCAACATAAATTTTCATGAGAGGGAAATCACTCTCCATATGGATAATCGAACTCCGATTCTATACAAGTGCAAGGAGGAAGATGAATCTTCTTTAGCTCCATCATCTCAAGCATAGATATTACTACCCTATGAGCATGCGTATCTGGCTCATATGATTGAGTCCAAGGAAACAACCATCCTTGAATACATGCCTATTGTGAGGGAATTTGATGAAGTGTTTCCCGAGGAATTGCCTAGTATTCCTCCTAGAAGAGATGTTGAATTCTCAATTGACCTTATACCTGGGGATTTGCCAATATCCAAGAATCTGTATAGAATGGATATTGTGGAGCTTAAGGAGCTTAAGAAAAAACTACATGAGAATCTGGAAAAAGGGTTTATACGCCCAAGTGCTTCACCCTGGGGTGCACTAGTCCTCTTCATCAAGAAGAAGGATGGGTCAATGCATATTTGCATCGATTATCGTGAGCTTAACAAAATCACGATAAAGAACAATTATTCTCTCCCTAGAATTTATGACTTCTTCGATCAGCTGTGTGGAGCACAATAATTCTTCAAGGTGGATTTTTGGTCAGGATATTATCAAGTAAGGGGGAAGAAGGAAGATATCCCCAATACTGCTTTTCGTACAAGATACGAGCACTATGAATTCATAGTAATGCCTTTCATACTCACCAATGCTCTAGAAATATTTATGAACTTGATGAATAGAGTCTTTATAGATTACCTTGAAAAATTTGTGGTAGTATTTATAGATGATATTCTAATATACTCCAAAACTAAGGAGGATCATGAGGAGCATCTAAGAACTGTACTAGAGACCTTTCAAAAGGAGAAGCTCTATGAAAAGTATAGCAAGTGTGAGTTATGGTTTAAGGAGGCATCATTCTTATGCCATATCATCACAAGTAATGAGACATCTATGGATCCCTCCAAGACAACTACAATAGAGGGATGGTCGAGGCCAACATCGGTAACAAATATCTGTAGTTTTTTGGGATTAGCTGGATATTATCGACGATTTGTGAAAAATTTCTCATTATTTTCCAACCCTCTTACCAATTTGACTCAGATGGGAGTAAATTTTTCTTCGAGTGATGAATGCAAAGAAATATTCACAGATTTGAAAAGAAGGCTTATCACTGCACCTGTGCTCACTTTACCCACAAGTGGATAACCTTTTGTGGTATTTAGTGATGCTTCGAAGAAGGGCCTAGGATGTGTGTTGATGCAAAATGACAGTCATTGCCTATGTTTCAAGGTAATTGAAAGTTCATGAGTAGAATTATCCAACATATGATTTGGAGTTGGTTGCAGTGATCTTCGCTTTAAAAATTTGGCAGCATTATATCTTTGGGGAGAAGTGTGAAATATATACGGACCACAAAAGCCTCAAGTATATATTCACATAGAAAGAGTTGAACATGCACCAACGAAGATGGTTAAATATGATCAAAGACTATTATTACTCAATCCATTACCACCCTATGAAAGTGAACAATGTGGCAGATTCTCTAAGTAGAAAGGACCCAACAATTCTATCAGTGATGAGAATCAAGAAGGATCCAATCTCCTTATATTTGATGAAGATGGACATGGGAATCATAAATAAGGGAACATCATCAATCCTTTCACAAATTATTTCTCAACCGTCCCTTTTGGAAAAAATAAAGGATGCTCAAAGAAAGAATGCAGAAATTCTGAAAAGGGTGGAAGCTATCAGAAATGGAAAATCCTCAGAGTTCGTGGTTGACAAGGATGAAATTGTGAGATTTGGGTCATGATTATGTGTACCATCTGATCTAGAGATAAAGAAGGAGCTTCTGGATGACTCATATAGATCAACCTTCTCTATTAACCCGGGGAGTACAAAGATGTATCGAGATCTCCGAGAGAACTTTTGGTGGGATAATATGTAGAAGGAGATCACTGAATTTACATCAAACTATCTGGTGTGTCAGAAAGTGAAGGTAGAGAGGCAGAAGTCTAAGTGGATGATGCAACCATTACCCATACCAGCATAGAAATGGGATAACATCACTATGGACTTTGTCACTGAACTTCCAAATACATCCAAAGGAAACAATGCAATATGGGTTGTTGTGGATCAGCTTACCAAGTCTGCACACTTTATTGATATTTGGGAGGATTTCTCACTGGATCAAATGGCATAGATATATATCAGGGAAGTGGTAAGGCTTATTGGAGTACCACTATCTATTATATCCAATAGAGATCTAAGATTCACCTCTAAGTTTTGGAAGAGTCTTCAATATACTCTGGATACTGAACTAAACTTCAGTACGACCTATCATCTCAAACCGATGGCCAATACGAGCAGACTATCCAAACACTTGAGGACATGTTGAGAGCTTGCTAAATGAACTTCAAAGGAGGATGATACCAACATCTTCCACTGGTTGAATTCTCTTATAATAACAGTTTCCACTCGAGCATCCAAATGGAACCATATGAAGCCCTTTATGGGAAAAGGTGCAGAACACCAACGTGTTGGGATGAAGTTAGTGAGTGTAAGCTGCTAGGACCAGAAATGGTCGAAGAGATGGTAGAGAAAGTGAAAACCATTCAGTAGCATATCAAGGCAGCCTAGAGTCGACAGAATATTTATGTAGATAACCATCGACGAGACCTTGAGTTTAAAGTTAGAGATATGATATTTCTATGCATATATCCATGGAATAAGGTCATGAGGTTTGGAAATAAAGGGAATTTAAGTCCTAGGTACATCAGCCCCTTATAGATTCTTGATTATGTCAGGGTTGTGGCCTATTGACTAGCACTTCCACCTACCATGGCCAAAGTACATGATGTCTTTCATGTATCCATCTTAAGGAAGTATATACCAGAACCTTCACATGTAATCTCTTCAAAGGTAGTACAGCTAGAGGATTATCTTTCTTACGAGGAGAAACCAATGAAGATCTTAGATCGTAGAGAGAAAGTTCTACGAAATAAGACAATTCCACTCGTCAAGGTGTTGTGGCGAAACCACAAGTTTGAAGAAGTGATGTGGGAATCAGAGGAAGTAATGAAGCAGATTTACCCACATCTGTTTTAGTGTGGGAAAATGAAATTTCGAGGGTGAAATTTCTTAAGGGGGGAAGATTGTAACGACCCAAAATTTCATTAATAGAAATTCCTCTTGATATAATTAAATGTCTCATTATGTAAAATGTTTATATAAAATGTGAAATTCATTGGTTTTATATTTTTATATTTTAAAATACCGTTAAGGATTGTGACCATTTCTAATATATTCGTTGAGCAGTGATCACATGATTAGTATAAATATAGGGCTTTAACAAATCCAATTTATTCAGACAAAGGAAGCGATGACCTCATCTGGTAGACTTGCCCCATATGAAGCCCATTTGTCAGAGCTCAGAAAGGAGGTGACGTCATTGGGTTTCTCTCTTGACCAATCCCAAGCCAAACTTGAATATGTTAAGCTTGAGTAGAACCGCCTATGGGAGAAGTGGAAGTTAATAGAGATTAACACGTGAGCGATGTTATCCAAGCCACACCAAAAGTTTGTCACCATCTCACACCTTACCCTTCAGTCTTATGCGGGTGTTATAAGGGGTTATGAAACAAGAACCTAGCACTATGATGATGTACATTATTTTTGTATAAAGAATGTGCATTCATTTTATTATTGTTACTTTGTAAATAGTTTTTAAAGAACAAATAGTATTTTTAGTTAATATTCAACTAAGAAATCTATTTTGATGAATTAATGAATTTTTAAATTAAATAATGTTTTAATAAAATAATAATAATATTATTAAATTAATTATTATTAAATATTAATTATTTTATAATTTTATGAATGCAATTGTAATTTTTATTAAGGTTTGAAAGCTATTTTTATCAAAACCCATGATTTTTTGATAAATGTAGGTTTTTATTTTAAAATTAAAATTTCACATATTTAGAAAATTATTTAGATAAAATGAATATTATTTTTGGAATCAAGATGTCTAAATTATCCAACGGTGATTTTTTCATAATTTTCTAAGACAGTCGAATTTTTGGGTAAAAAATAAATACCGTTTAAATATATAATGTGTTTTATGACATCATAATGACCCAATAGTGATGTAATAAAATAATATAAATTATATTTTAGGCCAACATATGTTTTAACATTAAAATAATGTGATTTTAGGTTTGTTTGGTTTATTTTAAAAAACTTTAGTGGACCCTCAAGAGTTATAAAACATTTTCACTTTTTAAATGAATTTCCTTGAGAGTGAGACTCACCTCCACATAAGCACCCTAAATATTTTAAGAATTTAATCCATTTAACTTATAAAATATTGTTTTTTATTCCCATTTGGAAAAAAACATGGGCAAAAACCATGGGCTAGTTTGTGGTATTGATTAGTTTAATGTGTGGTGACCCAAACCTAAATATTAAAGGATTCCCTCTCCTTTCCTATATAAACCCACCCAAGGTCCCACTTCCTCTTCAATAAAATCCTTTGGAGTTATACCAACCCCTTCCCTCCTCTCTCTATAATCCCCCAAGGTTCTCCAAGCTCCCAAGAAGCCTCTCCTAAGCCTCTCCCAAGCCTTTGGGATCATACTTCCAAGTAAGGGATTCCCACCTTTCTCTTTTTATCAAAGTTTCTTAATATTGTTATGAATTTTTATTTTCAATTAAAAATGTTGGGGTATGATTTATCACCTTCCCCATAATTCCCTATTTATATTTTGATTATGGGAGACCCCTTTATCTCTCATTAATGCCTCCCATGTACACCCGTTACCATGCCAAAATTCCGTGAGGGGTTTCTCTCTCCTCTTTTACATCCAAGTAATTATTTTGTATTATGAATCTAAATTCCATTAAGTTTGTTATTACATGTATATATATGACCCCCTTACTTTCCATTTCGTGTATATATGATGAGACACCATTTTCTCTCTCATAAACCATTTTCATGAATCCTTATGTCACGCCGTTATGCTGCCGAAATTGCACCGCGTTTTTCCAAGCCAAGATCATTATGTAGTGAATACCATACCCATGTATATATCAAGGTTATTCACCTTTATAAACATATACATATTGAATGTTACTTTCATGTATTTATTCCACATTACTTAATCATGGAATAACTTATGATGTTGATTGATTCCATGATCTATGTGGCACACTTATGCATGAAATGAAATTTTTAAGAAGGGTGTGCCCTGATAGTGCTCCAATGAATTGGGAAAATTATAGTATCATGATACTTCATGTGCAATGGGTGTTGACTCATGATAATTCAAGCGCAACGAGGTTTTACTCATGCTTCATGTTCAATGAGGGTTTACTCATGCTCCATGTGCAATGAGCCTTGGCTCATGCTAATTCCATGTTAAGTGTTGTTGCCACATTTCCATGTTATGATTATCATGTTTTATCATGCCTTTATGTTCATGTTTCTCTTGTGATCCATTGATATGCTTGTTGTATAACATGTATTGTATTCTTCATGTTATTTCATGTTTATTCCCTTACTGGGCTTTATAGCTCACCCTTTTCTTATGCATGTCCTCAAGTTATCCTATGCAATGCTAAGTAAGAAGGAATGTAGTGGTCATGTAAAGGAAGTTTTCAATAAAGATGTTTTGTGTTTTATGTTCTAAGATGTTATTTAATGTTCCTAATCCCCAAATAAACTATACCTCTCAATCTTCTATGTTGTATCAAGTGAAGATTTTATGTAATAAATAAGGTTTAAGTGTGTAATAAAAAACAGGGTTGTTATAGGCGATGACACAAGTGTGTGTTCTGCTTTATGAGATATCAAAAGACAAAGAGATTATAGTACATAGTACGTGTTCGTAGGTTGGTTGTCATTTCTATGACAATACTTATCTATTTAGAGGGCTTGATGGGTTTCTAGACTTTTCTCTTGGTTTGTGGATATCGTTCACTACTATCGAGATAAAGATCTAGAGGTTTACACACAATAGCGTATTAAAAAATCAGCCCTATTTATCTGAATAGGTATATTGGACATGGTGGGACCCACCACAGAGTCCGAGTGGTGTCCAAGATATCGATCACCAAATAAATCAATAAATTCGTATTATTCAAGTTATGAATAATTAATATTGAATTTATTTATTAAAAATATTTACATGTTAAGTAAATTTGAGGAATAATATTAATCGAACGAATATTATTTTAATATTCCAGATTCGTTTAATATTAGCGGGAATGAAGAGTCAAGTTAAATGAATCAGTTTTATCACATAATATATTTAATATAAATTATAAATTATAAAGAATATTTATCCTTCTATTTAGTTCATCATAATTATTATCTAGTAGATGTTAAATTTTTGGGGGTCAGGGAACCCTTCTAGTTGTTTTGAATATCCACTATAAATAGAGAGACTCTTGCACAATGTCGACTATTCATTAATTTTGAATGAGAGACTCTATACCCTCTCGCTTTCTAGAGAGAGTCTGTCTCTGTGTGACGATCCAATAATTCTCATCGAAGATAGAGGATCGCGGTGATCGTCAGAATGTCGAAGGCATTGTTAGATCACCGTGCTAGCACCCAGAATTCGACGATCGACACTCCTACGGATTTTTAAAGTGCATGCAGATGATCTAGAGGATTTAGGATTTATATCCTTCATGAAATGATCATCGACAAAAAACATACGTCGAACACTGCTTCAGATATGAAAAAGGTTTGTTTTCAATTTATGCTTTTGTGGTCTATTTAATTTACGCGAGATGCTCGAATCGTATCAGGACTCGGAAAGTTGGAGATGACAAGTTTCGTTGCTCTGATGATGAAATTTTTTAAAATCTACATCCCATAATCTTCCACTGCAAACCTGATAGCTTCAAAAGTCAATTACCAATGATGCAGAAGTACTCTCTATAACATTTACAAAGGTTTTGAGAAGTTGGCTGCTGTGTATAGCTTGTGAGCTGTTTTTCAAAGAAGAAAAAGATATCCTAAAATTGAAGATTGAAGTGTTGAAGAATAGAAGAACCATACAAAGGATTTAAAGCTACTAAAATTAGTGAGTAAATACCTTGAATTATGTTTTGAGAAGTTTGGAGAATCCCTAAAAGCATTGAAAGAGGTTCTGAATTCATTTTGAGAATTCTGGACTTTGGTGATTAAAGATGAAAATTGGCCAAGTCTGGAAGTCGAATGACTTTGAACAAATCATATGACTTCTGAAGGATTTTGAATTAATTTTGATATTTTGTAAGACTTCATAGGAAGATCATGTCATTTTGTAAGACTTCCGAGATTCCATAAGATTACCAAAGTCTTACGAAATGAAGATAATTGCTTCTTAAGACTTCAAAGTCTTAAAAAATATGTTCTATTGAAAACTGTATGACTTATGAGTAAGGGAGTATAAATTTGTGACTTTGTATGACTTCAAAGTCATATGAAATTAAATTCTACTACAATTTATGACTTTTATCAGTGTATGAATTCAAAAAAAATCAGAAATCTGGAAAATTACAGAATCGATTACCTGAAGTTGAAGATTAATTGTGATGATTCCAAAACCATTCAATCATGTTAAAAAAATCATGAAGATACTTATAGTCATGATCCAAGCCCGAGAATATGATCTTCAAGCTGAGGGGGGAGAAGAGAAAAGTGTGGAAGAACTTCCGCTAAATTAAATGCGTTGTAACGATTTCATTGGGTTTTTAAGAATAATGCAGATGAAAATATATCAATGAAAGGCGATCGTCAAGGAATGAAATATCACAAACTTTTTTGTGATTCAAGATATAGATGAAGAGTTCAAGGTTGAGTTTCTATCTGCAGTGTATGGGTTCAAATGGAATCCATACAGGTTTTCGTAGGAAGCCCGCATGTTGCAAAGAGAGTGTCATGCCACAAAGAGGATCGCTGATACGTGCATGGAGTAGAATAAGGTTTAGAAATTAAAGCAGGTTGAGAGAAGTGATACACATGTATACTCATGGTATGTTGAGAAGGGGGAGAAGTTTATTCCTATAGGTGCTCTAGATTATATAGTAATCACTATTATGGGGGAGTCAGATGTTTCAGGTTCTAGTTTTGTTCAGAAGGATGGTGCAGATACAAATGTGATGAAGATTTCGGCATTTGGTTTTCTTTTTTCATGGGGAGGTGATATTTTTTATCAGAAGTGAAAAGGACGTCATCATATTTTCTGTAGATGATGATGGTTGGTGTGATACCGACCTTTTTTTTCAACTGGGTTTTTTGGATGGTTTTATTCATTAATGTGATAAAGGGGGAGATTGTTGGGATTCATCACATTTATTAACGAGAGAGGAAAATTATTATTGGAGAGATTTATATCACCATTAATTGAGGATTTTCTCCCAACATTAATGGATATTAATTGTCAATATTAATGGATGGAATAATGGATGTGGACTGCATTAATTGGTGATTATGGACTTAGTGTCTTTATAAAGTGGATGCGACAACATATTTTGAAGGGGTGTGCCAGCAAGATATAGCCAACAAGGGAGAAACAGGAAGGGGTTTCCCTGTTTGCGGTGGCTCGTGTGACATGATGAAGAAGACACAATTATCTTGTATGTGTAGCGATATTCTTGGCAGGGAGTTCAAGATGAAGTCCACCGAGAGTAAGAAGGGGGTTGTCGCGTCAGCGGTAGCATGTGTGGCACGTAGGCGTTTAACAGGTGAGGAGAAGCGGTGAAAAAACTGATGATCTTAGCCATGTATCGAAATACTTCCTGATAGTAGTGATTAGGTGGCATGTCCCGATTAAATATCGACTATATATCATGATGGTGAGATCATTCGGGTGTCACAAGGTGGTGTGAGGCTGACGCATGTTCGGGTGAAGATCTCCGAGGTAGGGACATTTCATCCACAGAAGGGAGAAATTTTTTCACAGATTGATCTTCTAATACATGGCGTAAATGGGATGTTTTTCAGAGAGAAGGCATAGGCGTATCGGGGTGTGGTTTTTGCATAGGTTTTCTATGCTCTCTCATTTTTAATTCAAGTTCGTGCATTACTTGGATTCTTGTATTCTCTGATTCATAGTGGATATTTTTGGGAATTTCCCCATGGTTTTTTAATCCTCCGCATGAGAGAGGTTTTCCACATTAAAAAATCTTGTGTGTTGATTTATTTATTCTACTTATATCGCTTCCATATTTCGACGATTTTATCATGATATTTTTGTCAAAGCAATTTTTAGCGCAGAATCAGGATTCTCCCCAACAACCCTCACGTTTCAAAGAGAGTTCCATGCCACAAAAAATGTTGTGCTGTATGATCTTCATAGGACTGGGGAGATTGACATGCGGATTGTGTGAAGTATTTTTGAGAATAATTCATCTTGAGCCTGCTGTAAAAATATTGAGATTTATTTGGCTGAGAGGAAGAGTGAGAAAGCAAGAAGGGTATTTTTTGTAATACCCTTTGAGTTGAAAAAGGAATATATTGAGATATTGAAGTTGTGGGAAGTTATCCCATGTGAAATAGTTGGTGATTAGTGCACGAAAAATTGTGGGAAACAAAAAATTGTTATTTTATAACAATGATTTTTGAGGAAGAAGTAGATTTTTCGAGACTGTGCTGGAGAGTTACAACCTACTATGTTTTGAAGAATAAGAAAAGAAAGAGAATAACTAAGAACTAAGCATTTAATAGGTTCAAAAGAACTGATAACTGATCAGGAAAATAGAGACCAAGTTGCAAGTGGGTTTCTTGAAGACCAACCAACATTTGAAGACTATGTTTGAGGAAATAGACTAGATTCGTGGGTGTAGAGACATTCCTGGACATATTATGATATACTTCAAGGAGGAAGTTACAAGACCAGTCAAGAGACTGAAGACTGCTAGATGGAGTATAAAGATCCTTTCACTTGCGTAATATAGTGGAGGCTTTGTTGACATGCATAATATTGCGAACTCCTCACTTGTGTAATATGGTGAGAGAGTGGGTTAGGGTAACAACAACCCACTTCCATTGTAATTGATAAAAAAATTAGTGGAAAATATTTGGACCTAGATAATAATCACCTACAGCAAGGATTGGACTCACATTGAGACGAAACCTTGTAAAAATACCACATTTCATCATTACTTCCTTACTTGATTGCATGTGGTGTATGTGGGTTGGGTGAACAAAAGAAGATCCAGTCGAGTCTTAATTGACCATTGAGGTTCAAAAGATCAAAGGAGATTATAAGTATTCGAAGAAGTTTTGGTATTTGGTAAAAATTTGACTACACCCGATTCACCCCCTCTCAGGTGTGTTTGCACTGGTCCACTGAGACTCTCAAATATGTATCCAAGTTAGGGAAACCTAGTTTAAGGGGGAGTGTTTAGTCAAGTCCCACATTGGACTTAAGTATTGTATTATCATTATTATTCTCTATAAATAAACACCAAGACCTCACTTAGGAGGATATCTTGGGTATTGGGTCACCGCTCCTCAATTCTAACACTCCTAATTTATATAAAATTACATTGTTTAACATTAGTTGTGACTACAATTTATTTCTATGATGGCTGATTGTTTTTGTTAGAATGTCTAACATGTTATAATTTGAAAAATGGGTATGGGAAGCCATGGCTTTGCAATTCATTAGTATTGTTTTTTTAGAATGTTCAACGTGTTTTAATTTGTGAAATGGGAATGGGAAGCCACGGATTTTCCATTAATTAGTAACCAAGTTTTATTATATTTGGGTAGAAACATGAATCAGATGACCATTTTTTAAAGAAGATGGAGCAGCAATGAACAAATTTGGTGAAATGCATAGGCTGGATCTGGAATCATAGAACTGATACAATGCTTTGAAAAATGTGATTTAAATTTATGCATGACACACAATATGCATGATGCACAATAGTATCTTGCATGAAGGGGTTAAATAGAGAAAGTTTTTATGTAGTTATATTTTCTCATAATTCCTTGTTGCTGATTTTCAGTATATAAAATCTCTTTACACAGGTCTTCTTCAACCCTGAGATCTACTTGACTGAGTTCAGTACACCCTTACCCTCTGTAATATACAAGTGTATCCAGTCTACACCAATCAAAAAAAGAAGGGATTTGTATAAGGTAAGTTTTATAAGGGAATTATAATGATTCATTTCTCACATCTTTAATTTTGTGTTGTTTTCTTTATCTGCTATTTTTTTTGACTGCTACTGCTAGTGTTTTTTTTGGAAAAATTATGTTTTTTGAATCCATATTATATGAATAAGAACATTTTATTATGGACAAAAAATAGAATAATAAAAACATTCAAGGGAAATGTTGAACCTGCATTAATAATTGCTTTGTGGGTATGTTTGGAAGAGAACAATAATGGTTAGGTAAAATGAACGAGAAGTGGGAAATTGGTTTCTAATGTTTGGTATGAACCATTTTCTATTTACCATTGATCAAAATTTCATTATTTGAGTCAAACTATTCTCTTTTACCTTTATTTTTTCTCATTACTATCTCATACCAAATGGGGATTATATATAATGTAGTCTCAATTTTATAATATTGTGTTGTCTGGAGGCTCAAAAATGTTCAAAGACTTCCATAGAAGGCTGCAACGGGATATAAAGAAGATTGTGGATGATCGGGTTTTAGCATCCGATTCTTGACTTGATGGGAAAATGAAAGTAAGATTATAATTGTTGTTTGAAAGAGTTGTGTTCAATATTTTTGCCGAATCGATCACTGAAAGCCTGATTTTGTATTCATTTCTTAATCAAGTCACATTCTATAGAGGTCAATGCAGTCAGCCATCCTATCCAGAGGTTTACAGTTTTGTTTAGAGGCTCTGTCCTTACTCCAACTCATGATTTTTTATGGTATTTTGTTTATTTTTTCTCTCTAAAACATTACATTAATCATCATGCACGCTTGTCATATTTGTTGACTACTCTTAATTAGATTTTTTTTCCAAAATAGGATTAGGTGATGCGTAGTGTTTTTTTTGTTAATAAAATTTTATGATGTTATTTTCAGAATTGACAGTTTTATTTCAGTGGTAGGACAGTAAAATGTGCATTTGATGCACATGGACTTGCTTGATAGTTCCATTGTTCTAATTAAGTCCCCCTCAATTTTTAAAATTTTCACCTTTCATTAATTTTATGGTGATTTCTTTTTTTGTTCCATCACGAATCCATAATCAAGGAAACCATGGAATCCTATAGGGGGCCGGCGATGGTGGAGAGCTCGCTTGCAATGGTGCTTCCCCTTATGTTCTAACGACAATGGTCGTCGGGCCGGTCCCTCCCCCTATGGTGGGGGAGGGACCCTCACCGTCCTACGAGGGAGATCCTTCTGTTTTCTTCTCCCCCTTTTCCAACCCCGACTCCCCCCTTTCTCTGATTTCACTTTGCCCTGAAGTTCCAGATCTGTTTGATGGATGCGCTCATCTTCCGATTTCGTTTTTAGAGCTCAATGAAGCCTCTTATCTTTTGAATCTAACGTTTATTACTCATTTCAAGCAGCACCACCCTTTGGTGGATTCTTTCGACAGACATATCTTCGGATTCTGGGGTTTACAAGATTGAGCAATGATGGGTATTCTTGAAAATAGATATATCATGGTTTGGTTCACATCAGAGAATTACTTGGTCAAGGCCTGATCCAGGGCCCCCCGCAACTACAATGGATTGTGGTTCTACTTATTCAGGTGGACTTATGAATTTCACATGAAGCATGATACCCCAACCATGGTGATCTGGGTTAGTTTCCCTGAAATCCCTTTTCTGTTTCAAAATCTTTGAATTCTTCGTATGTTAGGGAATCTTGTGGGTAGGTATCTACGTTCTGACAGAAGGAATAAATCGGTTTTCCACCCTTTCCTTCCCCGAATTTGCATGGAAGTTAATGTTTCAATAAGGTTGGCCGAATATGTTTGGATTAAAGTCAGGGAAGAGTTACGCCGCAAATAACTTGTGTTTTTTGAGTCATGGGATGATTTTTGATCGTCATGTAAGAAATTGGGTCACTCAATAATAGTTTGTAGGTGTGAGAGGAAGAACATCCCTTGGCAGATGGTCGTGGATTCATGCGGCAGTGGTAAAGGCTTGGTGTCTGGTTCTGATGAAGGTCCGACGAAACAAATTTTGGCTATTCCTATGGATCAAAGTAAGGTGGAGTTTGTTCATAGTGGATCACATGAGGGTGACCTGAAGATGGAAAACATTTTTAAACACTTGAGGAATGATTTGGATGATCCCAAGTTGGTTGTGCAGGTTCCTTTGGCTGCAGTGGTCACTAGGGAGGTGAGTGATGTTGGTGCATTTATTTCTTTCCCCTGCAATTCATCTTCGGGCTCCTATGAAGGGGATATGCAACATGGAAATGGACTTAACCTTGAAGTTGGGGTGTAGTTGACAAGAGTGGGAGGCTCTAGAGGTTTTCATACCCAGGAGAAAACAATTAAATGTGTTGAAGGGTGGGTGGATGCTAAGGAGGGGTCCAAACCAAGAAGGACCATGTCTTGTTTAAACTCGAGAAATAGCTTTGATGGCTTGGGAGCAAAAGTATGGGCAAAGAGCTCCAACTTCTCAGGGGCAGAGTTGTAACACCCCTGGAAAAGTGAGACTTAAAAGGCTAAATGTTACTACCCATGTCAACAAGGTGCACCTTTATTTTCGGGATCCTACTTGATTAGAACTCCACAGTTAAGCGTGCTTTACCTGGAGTAGTAATCAGGATGAGTGACCTTCTGGGAAGTTTCCCAGGGTGTGTGTGAGTGAGGACAAAACACACTGAAAGAACATGTGTTGGCCTGTGGGGACAGTCATTAGTCTGATAAGCAACCCTAGTGAGTAATAGCCTATGGTGTACTAGGAAAGCAACCAAGGTATTAAAGGAGACCTATGGGGTCAGATGACAAGGTTCATGGCCCGGGGAGGCGGGTCGTGACAAGAGTTGAGGGGGGAGTTAAGGTCAAGTCTTGGATTATAGTACAATTGAAGGGCACGGTAGAGGTCTTCACAACCCAAGGAGGAAGAATGGGCAGAGAGGAAACATGGATTGAGGGAGTTGTATCACGAGCAAGAGTAAGATATGTAAGGGGTGTAAATATTATTCATACCTTCCTAAACCAATAGAGACTACATCGACCAAGAAAGTTGGGTCTAAGGTGATGGAATGTGATCCTTCTGAGAAAGAGCAGGTGAAGAATAGTAGCTTGAACTTGCTGAGTGGAAATGCAATGGTTGAAGGAGGCTACAAATGTTGATGCACCAATGGAGGCTACAAATGTTGATGCACTAATGGAGCTTATGGATGAAACACTGTTGTGGAAACGTCGGGAGTTTCAATGACAAAAACGAAGGAAAACAGAAGAGTAAAAGGGGAAAAAAGGAACAAAGGACACAACGATTTACGTGGTTCAATAATAATCCCTATATCTATGGAGAGGTAGAATATTCACTATAACTGGGAGCACAATTACAGAGTTTTTCAGGTAAGAAACCCTAGCCCGAAATGGGCTAAATATGGAGAAGATGATCCACTATTCCAAACAGGAAGTCCACGTCGCTACAGTGAAAGGTGACCACCTTTGTCAACAGTGCTACAATAGCTATCGACTGGAAGTCAAAAGCACAACAGTAAAGTTGAATCCAAAGTCCGCACTGCAACAGTTGCGGGCCACAAGCATTCGGCCCAACCGGATTGGGCTACACTAATCCAAAAATCTCCCACTTGGAGCCAGATCCACTACACTGCCATGCTTCGATTCAACTGACAAAGACAACTTACTTAATCTGAGTTCTTCCTCTTCTTCACTCACCAGTGGCATGCTTTCCATTCACAACTTCAATTTTCAACCTGACAATTCATGAAATAAAAAATGTTTTCCTCTTGCGCTCCCAACACGTTCTTCGTTATTTTGCCTCTCATCCTCCATTCATCAGTGGAGACCAATAGAGGCATAATAGTGCCTCAACTTATGTATCACCATATGATTTGTCAACTTTTCTACCGGATTGTTGGTTCCACAAATCTTATGCAATGTCATCAACTCATCCTATATCAAACCTCTGATGAAATGGTACTTCAAATGAATGTGCTTCATTCAGGCATGAAACATTGGGTTCTTTGCAAGATTTATAACACTCTGACTGTCACAGTGTAATACATTCTCCTCTCGCTTTCTTCCCAATTAATCCAAGAAGTTCTTCAGTCAAACTATCTCTTTCCCAGCTTCTGTTACAATAATGTATTTTTCCTCTACGGTGGATAAAGGCACCACCTTCTACAATTGTGATATCTAACTTACTATAGTTTCTCCATAGGTAAAAACATAACCCGTGGTACTCCTCTTTCTATCGACGTTGCCTACAAGGTCAACATCCACATACCCCTGCAATGAATTTTCTTTCCCAAAGCACAGATATACCTCCTTGCTGCCCTTCAAATAACTCAGTATCCACTTCACAACTTCCCAATGTTTCTTTCTTGGGTTATCCATAAACCTACTCACAACTCCCACTACATGAGCGATGTCAGGTCGAGTACATACCATGGAATATATCAGGCTTCCAACAGCTGATGTGTATGGAAATTTTTACATGTACTACACCTCTTCTTCTATATTCGGTGATTACTCCTTTGATAGTTTGAAATGGCTCACTAGGGGAATAAATACTTCCTTTGCTTCCAGCATACTGAATCTTCTCAGAACCTTTCCAGTGTAATTAGTTTGTGATATCATCAATGTTCCAGCTGTACGACCTCTCTTGATCTTCATCCCCAGAATCTTGCCAGCTTATCCAAGATCTTTCATCTCAAACTCCTCAGCCAACTGCCCTTTCAGTTCATTAATCCTCTGCATACATGATCCTTCAATGATCATGTCATCCACATACATAATCAATATAATATATTCATCACCAAAGGATTTTATGTAGCAACATTGATCCATGCCACATATTTTGTATTCATTTTTAGAAATAAATGAATCAAACTTTTTGTTCCACTGCCTGGGTGTCTGCTTCAATCCATATAATCTCTTTTGGAGTTTGCGCACCAGGTATTCCTTCCCAGACTCTACATATCCCTCTGGCTACTTCATGTAGATGTCCCCCTCTAAATCTCCATGAAGGAAAGCCATCTTGACATAAAGCTACTCAAGATGCAAGTCTTCTGATGTCACAATGCTGAGAAATACTCGGATGGTGGTAAGCTTCACTACCAGTGAGAATATTTCAGTGAAATCCACTCCCTCCTTCTGTTGGAAACCTTTCACCACCAGTTTGGCCTTTAACCTCCTCTTTCCATCATGTTCTTCCTTGAACCGGTAGACCCACTTGTTCTACAATGATTTCTTTCCTGTTGGAAGTGGTGTCATCTCCCAAGTTTTGTTATCATACAATGATGAAATATCCTCCTTCATAGCCATCTCCCACTTGCTCGACTCCTTCAGTTTCATTGCCTCTTCAAAGCATTCTGGTTCTCCACCATCAATCAATAATAGATAATGCGGGGATGGTGAATACATTTGCATAGGACTTCTCACCCTTGTTTATCTCCTCAACTCCACTGAAGTTGTCGGTTCCACTAGTTCAGATCTCTCATGCTCAGATACACCTTCAAGCTCTACTTGATCTTTTCACTCTGATTCAATGTTACCATTTTCATCTTCAGTTACATGAAAATCCTTGTACATGACACTTTCATTGAATACCACGTTCTGGCTCCTGATGACCATCTTCTTGAGATCATCCCAAAAGTGGTAACCAAACTCATAAGCACCATATCCAATAAAGAAACATGTCTTAGACTTAGCATCAATCTTGTCCCTTGAGTTAGCATCAATGTGTACATAATTCAAACTTCCAAAGACTCGTAAATGTGAGAGTTTTACCTCCTTAACAGACTGAAACGTGCCTCTCGTGGGGTGTGACAAAAACAAATAAAAACTAAGTTAAAATGTATCAAAGTGGGTAACCTAAGTTTTCTCTAGAGAGGAGTGCACAACAATTACGTTTGTCACTTAAATTAAATAAAGAAGAAGAGGTTCTTTTTGAAAGATGTTTGAGTTCAAAAATAAAGAAAGCAATTGAAAAGAAAGGTTGAACACTAATGGATGAAGAGAGTGATGGGGTCACGGTAGGATCACCTTTTGTAATGTCATCATAGTCACAAATATCATCTTACATCTCTTCCTTTTGAATGAAAAATGAAAGACTCCTCGATCGAGTTATCTATCACCCTTGGTTAAAGAAGAAAATATAACTCACTCCTATGTGCATGGAAGTTCATAAACAATTCCTAAAAACTAAGGCAAGTCCCGATCGGGAATTTTTTCTCCTTAGAACTCTAGAAAAAGTCTAATAGTTCCACACACGTGCCAACGATCGTTAGACACTCACCACTTAACACAATCTGCTCGATCGAGACAAATTGCACTAGGCGGAGGGAGATTAAAAGTCTTTAATCAAAGCTATTAAAAATGAATAAAACAAACTCAAAACACGATCGAATTAAGATAATTGGGAAACATTGAGAATATATGTCTTTAAAAAGAAAGATAAGGTTTTACATTTAAGCACAAAACTCTGACATTACAAAAGATAAACTCCCTCTTCCCCGATCACTCAAAGGTTTTACCCCTCCATGTGAAGGGTATTAGATTTGAAATGGGAAGAAGAGAGAATAATAAAACTAAGTAAAAAGAAAATAGAAAATACAAATAACGTCAAGAACTCAATCCTCCAGCACAACACTTCATTCACCTTCTTCAACCCCTTTGAATGGAAGTGAATACTCTTATTTATAGGCTTGGGGAGTAGAAAATTTCCCTCCAAAATTACTCTTCCGAACGTTTGAGTCCGGTTGGCATAGTAAATGACAGACTTTGGGAATTGGTCCTTCTTGAAAGTTGTTACCCTATATCTCTTATATCGACCCACAAAAGTTTAGCCTTATTGGTCCTCTTATGAAGGAGATATAGCCAAATGACTCAGGATATTTAATTATGTCCAGGTGACTCTTCGTATTCCAAAACACCGAGTTCCAACGCATTAATGACCTTGAAAATGAAAGAATCAGACGTGGAAATATTAATTAAAGTTTTTCCTATGTATTTCCTATATCTCCATGTAAAATTTAAGCTCCAATGGTTTTACCATTAATGAGATATGGGCCCCACAATAAAATTATGCAGTTCTGTACACAGTTTTCGAGGCCTGACTTGTGAGCTGAATTTGAGCTTCCAAATGATGGATTGAGCTTTGGGTCCAGAATGATAAAATGAATCCCACGAGCATATAAATCCTAAAAAAGTAATCATACAATTTGGATCAAAAATATAAAATATATTCCCGAAATACAGAAGCTCCACAAAACTGCTAAATTTCCAGAATTAACCAATTTCCACAATTAAGCCCATAATTCACCAAAATACTAAAATGATACAAATTAGATAAAATTGATTAATTGGAAGGGGTTAAATCATTGAAAAACATATAAAAAATTATGAAAATATTATCTCTATCAATTCCCCCACACATAGCACTTGGACTCCCAAACAAGTCAAAATCAAAATCAAATCAAACCAAATTCGAAACACATGCCATTTAGATCCACCAATTCCACACCAAGAAATAAAAGTTATCATGCCTAATCAATAACCATTATTCCAAATTCTCAAATCAGATCATTCAATATTTTTCCTCTTTATTTCTCCTCCCATGCACACAATACACCTACCTCACATTAATTTTCTCTCATCTCACAAATATCACTTTTCAACAAAGTTTTTTCTCATCCAAAGAAATGCAAGGGTCACCATAGGTTTTAAAAACTCTTAATTCTCCACCTAATGTGAGTCAAGGACATCTTTTTATCATGAGGACTTTTCAATGTTGTTCTGTGGCTTTTGGTTGGTAGGATTTTTTTGTGAAAAATTCTGAGGCTGAATGAGGAAGGCTTGGCTCTTTTTGAAGCAAAATTGCACAATTCTAATTTTCAGTCAAGTATGGTATCCTCCTCACTCCACTTAGTATAAATTCAGATCCATCATTATGAAATATCAAGAAATGTTTAAACAGATCAGCATTTCTGTAGCAAAAATTTCAATCTTCTTAAGCACGATTTTCTTGAAAGCTCCAGAAAAGGCACAACTTTCTTCCTCCATTAGAAGCTCCAGAAAGGCACAACTTCTTTTATCACGAAAGCTCCAGAAAAGGCACAACTTTCAACATAATGATTTTTCATCAGCACACACATCTCTTCAGCATTTTAGTTTCCACCCAAAGTTTCACCAAATGAGGTACCACAACACAAGACAGCTTCCCCAAAATTTAAGTTCAACTAGATCATGCAATTCCACTTCAAAAGCAGGTTGGAAAGGTAAAATTGGCTTGTAATGTGGCTAACCTAACAGGCTGTTCATGGATTCTATGGGTTATAAGGATTAATTTACAAGGTAGGATAGAATGAAAGGGATTATCTTGAAAAGAGGGCTTTCAAACCAAAGAAACGCCTCAATCATTTAAAGCACATGTACCCCAAACCCTCAAGTTTCGAAAGGAATGAATCAAATTTTGGTTAAGACAAGCATGGTATGGTTCTCTCAAGAAGTGAGGTGAATGAAAAGAATACACAATAATGGTTCAGAAGCCTCATAGGAAAGTGATTTCAAAGATAAAGACAGTGATATGTGGCATGAGATTCAAAAACCTGAGTACTTTTCATGAAATTCCCAAAGAATTGAACTTGAAACAAAATCATTTTCAGCACTCATTTAAGCTCAGTTTCATGGAATAAATTGGTTCACTCAATGACATGGGTTTCAAAAATAGCAATGATAATCATTTCAGCTCAAAATTTTCAAAAACACACAAAAAATTGAAAAATAAACACACAAAAATTTGAAACACACACAATTTTTTTTTGAAAAACAAACACAAAATGAAAATCCTAAACTACCAAGGTTCCCTACCCAACACTTAAATGATGTGGTGTCCTAAATGAATTCAAGTGGATTTAACATGTATGCAGATTTTAGAATGAATCACACCAGCAAAAAAGTGTAAAGGAGAGGTACAACCTGACTTATTGGTAGTGCAACATTGATTTAAGCTCCTAAGTGTTGCACACTAAAAACCTACAAGAAAAAGAACAAAATAAAACATAAGAAATTTATTAAAAAAAATGAAAATAGGAATAGGATGAGAAAAGAAGGATAGAACTTGCTTTAATCCCCCAAGTGGGCTCTGGGTTTTGACTTCCTCTAGATGGGTAGTTTCAGTTGGTTATCCCCAATCTGAAGGTGGGTTGAGTTTCTTTATGATGAACCAAAAAAACTTCTTCTTCATATCACGTGCTTCATCCTTTTTGTTGAGGACACCATGGGTATAGTACACCAAATCCACCCCTATTACAATAAGATACAATTTTCTTGGTGGGGGTATGACAAAGAATGAGTTTTCATATTTCTTGGTTTCCAATTTCACATCCACCTCTTCATTATCCAATTATTTCTGAAGGTATTTGCATCATTGAAAAAATCAAAGGGAATGTTAGAGTTTAATTCTATTTGAACAAAGTTAAAGCATGAAGAATGAATATTGAATTCTTCCCTTTCAAAGTAAGCATCTTTCATCACTTTTTCCTTAGCTAAATCCACTTGGATTCCCTCTTGAACTCCCTCTAATAAATTATCAACATGTTTAGGGAGCTCCAACTATTCCTCTTTAAGCGCATCTTCCTTTTCTTCCTTGTCTGCCAACACAATACATGATTTGTCCGAATCTGAAAATTTCAAGCAAGGGGAGGTGATACTCAATTCAGATTCAATAAAATTAGAATATAATGAGTTCAAGAAAAGATCATCTCCCTGAGGTTTCTCAGCTTCATTTTCTTCTTCAGTGGGAAGTTTCTCTTGAAGTAGAGTGGTAGCAGATGAAGGAGGGTAGTCAGGCTCCTCAACATTCTCTTAAAATTCAAACACGTTGGTGGTGTATTCCTTCAATGATGATGTATATTCTACATTATGAAGAACTTGGGGATCAAGTAGTTCTTCACACTCCTTCCAGAACTCATCCAGATCTTGTTGATCTCCTGTACTTATTGGTTCTTCAACATCAAGGATGAGTGGGGAATACACTTCCACCAATGGATCAGGTTTAGGTTTTGGTTGAGGTTCTTGATCCAATGTAACCTTCTCTAAGGACTTCAATATTTGATAATCAATGTTGACTTGATTCACCATGTCCATCAGTTCTTGAAGAGAGATAGCTATGACATGGACATTCATCATTTGCTTGGCCAAAATAGTGAGTTCATCGTGCTTTTGAAAGAGGGATTCCTCGTAATTATGAACCATTTGTCCCTGAAACTGCGAGTAATCAATCCAAGAATAATAATTACAGTTGGAATACATCATATATTTTTTTAGATTTTTTTTAAAGTAAAATAAATGAAAATATTTACAAAATGTTAGAATTAGATTGTTGGCACAACCTACCCGGCAAAGACGCCAAGTTTTGACACGTGCCTGTCGTGGGGTGTGACAAAAACAAATAAAACCTAAGTTAAAATGTAGAAAAGTGGGTAACCTAAGTTGTATCCAGATAGGAGTGCACAACAATTATGTTTGACACTTAAATTAAAGAAAGAAGAAGAGGTTCTTTTGGAAAGATGTTTGAGTTCAAAAATAAAGAAAGAAATTGAAAAGAAAGGTTGAACACTAATGGATGAAGAGAGTGATGGGGTCAGGGTAGGATCACCTTTTGTAATGTCATCATAGTCACAAAGATCATCTTACATCTCTTCCTTTTGAATGACAAATGAAAGACTCCTCAATCGAGTTATCTATCACCCTTGGTTAAAGAAGAAAATAGAACTCACTCCTATGTGCATGGAAGTTCATAAACAATTCCTAAAAAACTAAGGCAAGTCCCGATCGGGAATTGTTTCTCCTTATAACTCTAGAAAAAGTATAATATTTCCACACACATTCCAACGATCATTAGACACTCACCACTTAACACAATCTGCTTGATCGAGACAAATTGCACTCGGCGGAGGGAGATTAAAAGTCTTTAACCAAAGCTATTAAAAATGAATACACCAAACTCAAAACACGATCGCATTAAGAGAATTGGGAAATACTAAGAATAGATGTCATTAAAAAGAAAGATAAGGTTTTACATTTAAGCACAAAACTCCGACATTACAAAAGATAAACCCCCCCTTCCCTGATCACTCAAAGGTTTTACCCCTCCATGTGAAGGGTATTAGATTTGAAAGGGGAAGAAGAGAGAATAATCAAACTAAGTAAAAAGAAAATAGAAAATACAAATAACTTAAATAACTCAATCCTCCAGCACATCCCATCTTGCACCTTCTTCAACCCCTTTGAATGGAAGTGAATACTCTTATTTATAGGCTTGGGGAGTAGAAAATTTCCCTCCAAAATTACTCCCCCGAAAGTTTGAGTCCGGTTGGCATAGTAAATGACAGAATTGGGGAATTGGTACTTATTGAAAGTTGTTCCCCTTGATATCTTCTATCGACCCAAAAAATATGAACCTTATTTGTCCACGTATGAAGGAGATATGGCCACACTACTAAAGATATTTAATTCTGTCCAGGTGACTCTTCGTATTCCAAAACACCAAGTTCCAACGCATTAATGACCATGAAAATGAAAGAATCAGACGCGGTCAGCTTAATGAAAGTTGTTCCTTTGTATTTACTATAGCTCAATGTAAAATTTAAGCTCAAATGGTTCGACCATTAATGAGATATGGGCCCCACAATAAAATTATGCAGTTCAGTACACAGTTTTCGAGGCCTGACTTGTGAGATGAATTTGAGCTTCCAAATGATGGATTGAGCTTTGGGTCCAGAATGATAAAATGAATCCCACGAGCATATAAATCCTAAAAAAGTAATCATACAATTTGGATCAAAAATATAAAAGATATTCCCGAAATAAAAAAGCTCCACAAAACTGCTAAATTTCCAGAATTAACCAATTTCCACAATTAAGCCCATAATTCACCAAAATACTAAAATGATACAAATCAGCTCAAATTGATTAATTGGAAGGGATTAAATCATTGAAACACATATGAAAAATTATGAAAATATTATCTCTATCACATACCAAAGATCCTCAGGTAGACATTCTCCCATTGACACAAATGGACTCCTATTGATCAAATATGCTTCCATGTTCACTGCATCAGCCCAGAAGGTTTTGGGAAACCCCGGGTGTAACCTCATACTTGTGGAACGTTCATTAAATGTCCTATTCATCCTCGCTTCCACACCATTCTGTTTCGGTGTACCTGAAATTGTATTCTCCCACCGAATTCCATTATCAGAACATAATTCTCTAAACTCCTAACTGCCATATTCTCCACCGTTGTCAGACCTCAAACATTTCAGCTTAGCTCCTGAATCATTCTCTTCCACAACCTTCCACTTTTGAAACATATTAAACACATAAGATTTACTTTTCAGAAAGTAAACTCATACCTTCCTTGTTGAGTTGTAGATGAATGTCACATAGTATTGTGACCCTCTGAGGGAATATACTGGTGCAGTCCCCCAAACATCAGTGTGCACCAGTTCTAACTTCCCAGCCTTTGGCGTTATGCCTCCTTTTTCAAAAGACACATTATGATTTAGGAAGATACAATCTTCCCATAGGACAACTTCCACTGATTTCAGCTCCGGTAGCAGCCCTTATGTTTCCAACACCTTCATCCCCTTCTCACTCATGTGGCCTAGCCTGTTGTGCCATAGTTGTGAATATCCTACAACTTTGAGTGATGTAGCCATGTCCGTGAAAGTTTCTATCATGTTGTATAGGGTACCATTATTTTCTCCCTGTGCTATGACCATAACTCCTTTGAAGATTTTCCATGCACCACCAGTGAACGTGGTACTCAACCCTGCATAATCAAGATGTCAAACAGAAATGAGATTTCTTCTTAAACTAGGGATGTACCTCATGATTTCCAGAACCAGCAAACTCCCACTGTTGGTCTTGATCCGTGCATCTTTTTTCCCCATAATCTACAAGGGCTCATCATCAGCAAGATGTACCTTGTCGAAATTTCTAGAAACATAATTTTTCAGGAAACCCTTCTCCGATGTAGAATGGAAAGATGCCCCAGAGTCTAAAATCCAAGACTCAATTGGGCTATCCACACTACACAGAAACACCTCATCAGTTCCTTCAACCGCCGTGTTTCATCCACTGGTTTCAGGTCCTTTTTTTTTCTTTGTACTCCTTCCTGAAATGTACTTTATTCCTACAAGTCCAGTAGGTAGGACCAGCCCCCTTTGATTTTTATCGGATTTTCCCTCTTGACCTTGATCTCTCTCTACGATTGTCTCATTGTGGCTACCTTCTTATTCCTTCAACGTTCAGAGAAGAACCAGAGAATCTACCTGATTCTCTTCTTCTCACATCCTCACTAAGGATTAAGTCCCATATATCTTTCAGAACGAGTTTGGGATTCCCCGAGGTACTGCTCACAGCTATTACAGTTGCTTCCCAACTATCAGGTAAAGAGGGAAATAAGACCAGTGCACATACCTCATCACCAAGATCAATTTTAATCGATGTCAGCTGACTTATGATGGTGTTGAATTCATTTATGTGGTCTGCAAAAATTCTCCCTTCATCCATTTTCTGGTTGAAGAATTGTCGCATCAAGTGCACCTTATTTTCTGCAGAAGGCTTCTTGTACATATTCGCGAGAGATTTCATCAGATCCACCATCATATTCTCCTATATAATGTTGAACACCACATTTTTTTGTCAACATAAGGCGCACAATGCCCAGTACCTTCTGATCCACCAGCTCCCACTCCGACTGCTCCATGTCCGTTGGCTTCAGTACCAGAAGTGGTAAGTGAATCTTTTTTTGATAAAGATAATCCTCAATCTACATCGTCTAGAAACTAAAGTCAGCTCCATCTAAGCGATCTATCTTCACTTTGCCTTCATCTATAGCCATAGTTGGAGAAATCCAAACTCAACCTTTGATACCAATTGTTGCAGAAATGCCTGGAGGTTCAGCGATAAAAACGACAAAAAACAGAAGAGTAAAAGGGGAAAAAAGAACAAAGGACACAACGATTTACATGGTTCAGGAATAATATCTACATCCACGGAGAGGCAGAATATTCACTATAATTGGGAGCATAATTACAGAGTTTTTTCAGGTAATAAACCCTATCCTGAAATGGGCTATGTATGGAGAAGATGATCCACTATTCCGAACAGGAAGTTCGCATCGCTACAGTGAAAGGCGACCACCTTTGTCAAAAGTGCTAAAGTGGCTGCCGGCTGGAAGTCAAAAGTAAAACAGTAAATTTGAATCCAAATTTCACACTGAGACAGTTGCAGGCCACAAGAATTTGTCTCAATCGGATCAGGCTACACCAATCCAACACACACAATGGGCAGTAGGTGAGGAGGTAGGAGAAAATTCTTGGGAACTTCTCCTACACTGAGAGGAATAAATGTTGGAGGAGGCATTGATTATTCATGCTTCTGATGAGGATGCAGAAAATATGGAAGAGAGAACAATTCTAGTGGACACAAATAAAGAGTAGAGTGATTGGATAAACAAGAAATATCTAATTTTTATAAGAGGCTTCAACGAAAAGAAGACAACCGTCGAGGAATTCATCCAATCTTGAGACAAGATGGTTTATATCTTTGAAGATATTATCAAAGATGAACTGGAAAAAAAGGTAACTTATTTCTTCTAGAAATTATATAGGGATATTACTTCAAATAGGTTCAAGTTTTCTTTTAATAATTTTTCAATCTCATAATCCATTTGATGTTTCTCTTGTTGGAACTTGCGAGGTTTCCCACTTCTTCCACAAAATTGATTTTATTATAAAAATCTAATTTTTAGTTAGTCACCATGAATAATAATTTATTCTCCAAAATACTCTTAAACTAAATTTTTTAATATATCTTCTATAATTAATAAAGGTCATTTGCAAGAAAATGAAATTAAATGCACTATTTCTTATATTTTGGATTGGACCACTAAAACACCCCACCTTTTTCTTATATTTTTTTTGACATGATGTAATGATTGTAATTGGGATACCAATTTTGAAGAGTCTAAAATCTTTGATTTCTCTAAGAATGTTGCATTTATTTATGGGAAAATTACTTTTGTTCCTAGTTTAGGATATTTGTAACGGTGGATGTTTTGGGTTTTAGCCTAATAGCTCACCTGTTTTCATTTGTAATCAGATTTTTCCATATTAATGAAATTTTTGAGAGTGTTATATCCATTTTTGGCGTTATAATCCTATTTATCTTTAGTTTCTTGTGAGTTTGTTCCTCGTTTGCCGCTATTTGATTGCGTCTGTCACATTTATGATCCTAACCTTTCTGGGATTTGGTGACTATGAATCCTTTTGCTCGCGCACCAGTCACGATGTCCCATCCTATATACTTAGATGTACCTCTACCAGTAACGTCCCACCACCCTTCTATGCTCGGCTCATCATCCTCCCACCAGGGCAGCTGAAGCACCGACCATCTCTGTGAAAAAAAAACAAAAAAATAAAAAGAAAAGGGGAATTTTAAATCTTTGTATATCTTCCAATGGTGTCACAATATTTGCACTAGGATTTTCACTCTAGCCGTGTGGAAACTCTCATAGATTCTATAAATATCATCATAATTTGTAATCAGGGATATGCGACTGGGACTTATTTGACGATCACCCATTATATTCATGTTCCTTCGGCACAAGCGTGAGTTCTCGCACAGGCCCAGGATCCGTGTGCGTCACTCTCTTCATGCACCCAGAGATTGTTCACCTGAACTCCTTGAGTTGTTCTCTCTACTAGTGATGCGCACCTTGAGCGTTGTGCACTAGACCCTCTAGCGCACACCTAGCCCTCACACTCACGCTTGCCTCGCAGGTTCACCGTGCACAAGTTCTCCACGTGTGACACCCTTTGCGTGTGACCCTCTCCCTACACGTTCGCCCTTTGATACCCCAAACCAACACACCTTGTAGCCAAGTCATAGATAATAGGAATCCAAAACAGCACATAAAAAAGAGATAAAAAGAAATAAAAAAGAAGAAAAGCCCAGTCCCAGGTCAAATCCAAGTCGCGCGTAACTAACTCCGCGCGTGTCGACGCAACCGACCTCGTGTACTGTTTGAGAATCTCTCTGTCGTCTCCTTATACTTTAATCTGGGGATATCATGGAAAAAAATAATGAAATTAAGGAATTATCTATCTTGAATCATTCCATGTAAATAGTTTTGGAGCACCTTTGGTCACAACAATACTTTTAGGAACAACTCCACCAACAGCAAAATTAAGCACAAGACTAGCCCAAAGCATTGTTGGAGGCACTGCGAGACCTTCATGTAGCTCTTGTACCACAACCTCGCTGACTGAATGTCCTTGTGATGATGAACCCCATGATGTTCCTCAAATGCCCATTGCAATTCATGAAGAAATTGGCTAGCTATTTCAAGCTCTACTGGTTTTGAGGGAGGACGATTTGGACTCCCGGGACGACTTCGTCGAACCTGTAGGTTTTGGGCGAGTGAAAACATCATTTGCTAGTATGACCAACTTGGATTTTATTCATTAATCACGTGTAATTGTTTCTTTACATATCAAAAGGTCATGTCCAATGAAAAAAGTAGATTACTTGACTTGATTAAAATGTCAGAACCATGGGTGAATGGTCTTCATATTTAATTTATAATTAATTTATAAGCTGATATACTATTACTTTAACTCATAATTTTCTCTTCGTTGATGACCGGTAGAATAGTTCTTTTTACACCGTCGTTGCGTTGCATAATTCCTTTAGTGGCGATCCACATGTGCACCAAAATTTCTGAACGACGCCGTAGAATCACTAGGTGCTAGCACGACCGATCTTGATCGCTTGCGTTCATGGTTGACCGCAACAAAATTCTTCTCAATAGAGGAAGAATTCTTGATGTTCTCTCATTGGATTCAGAGAGGATGGGATGAGATCACTCCAGATCTCTTGATATATCTCTAGGTCTTAAGGGAGTTTCACTCTATCTGTTGTGAATACCAATTGTGTTTTAGGAAAGAGATGTAATTAGATATTTATTTTGATAGGTTTGTGGTTGGAAAATCGCACACAAACACTTTCCCAATTCCATAATTCTTAATTGACCCTGTGTCCAAGAATAATAATAATATTATTATTATTAACTTTTTGATATGTGAAATGCATAAAAAATATAAAATAAAATATCATTTATAACATTTCCAACCGGACCATTAAACTCGGTACGCTTTCCCTCATTTACATTTTATGATACTTGAATAATGACTATTTAATAAATAAATACCACTACATTATTAATCGATTAATATAATAAATATTATATTCGTTAAACTTGCAATAAAATATTTATTATTATTATTCAACTCACTTATTCTTTCAAATAACTTGTAATTAAATTATGATGATCAACCAAACCTAAATAAATATTATTAATTCTAACTTGTTAAATTCAATACTAGAATGTAACTGAGACTGTGGATACACTTAGTGTGTGACCCTCTAGGAATCTTCCTTAGTGAAATTAGGAATAACCGTTTAATGTCCATGGTTATCATCTAACAAAATGCCAAGACATCCATAGAGAAAAAAGTTAACGTCTTTTCAACGTCCAACCTCCTATTGACATTTACCATGTAATACAATCCCTTTAACATGATATCTCTAGTCAAATAGGTTGTCTGCTGGTGCCATCAACCTATATGATCAATGTCTCTTTTTTGACTTTTTGGAAATGAACTCGCCCACCAAGCATCATGACCATGGATTTATGCAGGCAATTCCATTATCATTAAAGGGTTTGAGATATCAAATTTCTTCTAGGGATAAACGTGATAAATTCTTTCTTGCATTATCCATTAATGAAATATCATTTGTGACACACCCAATGCATCCTACTTTACCAAAAACATATTTCCTCATGGTTTTCTTCAATAAATAAATGTATGTGAGTCATGATATCCATTAATGATAATCTTAAAGTCTAAGGATCGGTACACACGTCCTCAAATAGGAAAATCAATGACACATGACAATATGGATTTCCCATTAACGGGTTTGTTCTCATAACCTCCTATCTTGGAGATTTCCAAAGGTGAACACTATGAGGATGCGTCTCAATGTCTTATGATACTCCTACCCCTAATAGCATGTATTTTTTGTGTCCTATAAGATAATATCATCTGGTTATAGAACATGGTTCAAGAATAATTTCGTGACACCTCTAGGTTCTCATCACAGTTTCTCATCATAGAGGGGAACTTCTATAACTTTCCAGCGCACCATATATTTTGAAAAAATTATCACAAACAAATATTATACATAAGAATAATCATGATGTGATAAAAAAACTTCTTTAATAAGAAAAACATTTAATCAAGTACTAAACAAGTTGGTTCTAGGGAACCAATTTCAACAAACTCCCACTTGCATTAGAGCCAACTAAGAATGGCTTTCAGTCCACTAGTTCTCACATGATACTCATTATTCTACTGAGATAAAGCTTTCATTAAGGGTTCTGCCACATTTTCCTCTATGGATGCTCTGCTCATTGCAACTTTACCTCCTGAAGAAAAATCCCTCAATATATGAAACTTATGATGTTATTTGTCCTTTGGAGTGACCTTGGATCTTTGAAGAGCCACCGCTGTAGTGTTATCATGGAAAATGGTGATATAATCTTTACTTCTAGGTACCACATAGAGCTCTTTGATAAAGTTGTGAATCCAAACTGCTTCCTTGGCTGCATGGGAAGTCGCAATATACCTGGACTCTGTTGTAGAATTGTCGCGGCTTTCTCCTTTGAACTCTTCCAGCACACAGCTCCGTTGAGGAAAAAGACATATATAGACTGCGACTTCAGATCATTCTGATCTATCTGAAAACTAGAATCTGTAAAACCCCTGATGACTAGTTCTTCATCTCCTTCATACACTAGGAATATATCCTTAACACACCTCAGGTACTCAAGGATTTCCTTAACAACAGTCCAATGTTGTTAACTTGGATCTTCTTGATATCTGTTTACCATGATCAAAGCATAGACAACATCAAGCGTCATACATTAAATGAAATGCATGATAGATCCTATCGTATAAACGTATGAGATCTTACACATTATCTCTTTTTTCTCGTGTTTGAGGACACATTTTTCTAGAAATATGTATACCATGTGACACTGAAACCAATCATTTCTTGGATTTTTCCATACTGAACCTTTTTAGTATCTGGCCAATATATGTACCTTGAATTAGTTCGAGTAGCCTCTTAAGGTCTATCACACATGATCTTGATCCCTAAAATATAGACTACTTCACTTAAGTCCTTCATGGAAAGACACTTGCTCAACCATGCCTTAATAACCTCTTGTAAGATTGGTATATTATTTCCAATTAATAACATGTCATCAACATATACTACTATAAAAATAATTGTACTACCACTAAACCACTTGTAAACACATTAAACTAAATTCCTTTATGACTTCATTGAATCGAATGTTTAATGATCAGGATGTTTTCTTTAATTCATAAATGGATCTCTGCAACTTACATACCTTTTTGGAATTTTTTTGGAGTCATAAACCCTTTTGGTTTGTCATCCTCTTGAAGATTCCCATTAAGAAAATTTTTTTTGACATTCATTTTCCAAAACTCATAGTCATGGTAAGCTACTATGGAAATCAAGATTATGATGTATTTAAACACGTAAACTGAAGAAAAGTTTTCATTATTGTAAATGACTTGACGTTGTTTAAACCCTTTGACCACTAGCCACACTTTATAGCTATTTACTTTACCTTCCATGTTCAATTTTGTCTTAAATATCCATTTACACCCATTATGTTTTACATCAACTGACAGTTAGATCAGAACCCAGACTTGGTTTTGATAAATGAAATCCATCTCAGAATTCATGACTTCTTGACACCTTGCGGCTTATGAGTTCTCTAATGCCTCCTTGTAGGGGAGATAATTATCATTGTCAACCAATAATGCAGCACCATCATCAGTGACCTAAAAACCATCTCTCATTCTCTTATCTCCCTTTTTCTCCTATGCAATACTCGGGTTTCAGGAACATCTTTCACTGAGACTTGTGAAATCGGTTCCTGTACCAACTCTTGTGTATCTTGTGCATAAACTTTATCGAAGTCAATCTTTCTCCCACTATCCTCCTTGAGGATGTGATTACTCTCAAGAAAAAAGTCTTCCTTACAACAATTACTTTTTTTTTCTGAAGGGTTGTATAGGTGGTATCCTCTTGTTTCTTTGGGATATCTTATAAAGATACACTTGGAGCCTTGGGGTGCTAGTTTGTTTCTTGAGCTAGCCTTAACAAACGCCTCACAAACCCATGCATGAACATGTGACAAAATGGGTTTCTTTCCACTCCATAACTCAAAGGGAATATCGCTTGTCACTTTAGTTGGTACTCGATTTAGTAAGTATTATGCCGTTTGTAATGCAGATCCTCAAAAGGATAATGGAAGACTTGTATGACTCATCATCAACCTTACCATGTCCAATAAGGTACAGTTTCTCATTTCACCAACACCATTCCACTATGACGTATAAGGTGAAGCGAGTTGAGAAAAAATACCATATTTATAGAAAGTCGATAAAGTTTTGGTTAAGATATTCACCAGCTTGATCAAATCTGAGTTTTTTTTATCTTCTTACCAAAATGATTCTCAGCCTCATTCTTGGGTTCTTTGAAATTATCAAATTATTCAGACTTGTACCTCATTAAGTATATATAACCATACCTACTCAAGTCGTCAGTAAAAGTAATAAAGTATGAGGATCCACCTCTAGCCTCTACTTGAAATGGTTCACCCACATCAGTGTGTACCAAACCAAATCCAGAAGCTCTGTGGTGCTTTCACATTGACCATCGAATGATGGTTTGGTCATCTTTATTTGTAAACAAGCGTGATATCTTTCAAGTGGATTAAGCTCAAAAGAGTCTAAGTGACCATCTTGATAAAGTTTTTCCGAATGATTCTCATTTACATGACGAAGATGGTGATGACATAACTGAGTGTTATATGAGTCGTGCATATTTGTTTCGTTATCTATTTCCAATTTTGGTTTTCATAATTTTATATAAATATACCATTATTTGATTGTTTCATACCATAACATATGACATCTTTATAAAATTTGTAACTTTTATTCCCAACGATTAAAAAAAATCCATCCATATCTAAACAAGAAATAAAAAAAATGTTCTTGATAACACTAGATGCATAATAATAGTTCTTTAAAACCAAAATCAATCCTGTTGGTAATGTGAGATGGTATTATCCAATGGATAGAGCACCCAACCTCGCTCCATTGGTATCTCATAGATCCACCTCAGCTCTTGTAATCTTCTGAAACATACTTGGTTCTTATATTTGGATACAAATGTGAGCACCACATGCGGTATCTAAAGTCTGACTTGTAGATATAGAAAGGTTTCACTTGAAAATGAATGCACCTAAAGCTTCCCCTTGCTTCTTTGGATGGGTTCAATTCCTCTTCCTGTGACCTTGTTTGCCACATAGAAAACATACAACATATTATTCCTTTCCTTACCTCTGGATCTTCTTCTTCTTGGAGGGATGGCGCTCCAGAGCCTTAGACTTTGAATGAGTTTTCAGCCCGTTTTCTTTGTTCCTCTTATTCTTATTCACTGTAAGGACATTGGTTTTTTCATGCCTCATGTCTTTATCAACTTTCCGAATAAGATTAGGAAGTTACAATAGTGTATTCCCGCTATTTCTCATATTATAATTCACAATAAAACTGGAGAAGTTTTTGTTGGGTTTGTGTAGCTTGATCCTCTTTGGATGATGTTGTGCCAAATGCTTACGGCCTATACTAAACACCATTCCACAACTCCACAGGTCGAGCTCCATGGTGAGATCGTTGGGGGTTGCAGGGGGCAACACATCCCTGCTCTGGGGTTCCAAGGGCCGAAGGTCTCTGACTCAAATTTTGGGGCACTACAGCAACTCTGAACGACTGTAGCAGAGTTGACCGAACGACACCGAAATGGAACTGTAGAAGTACAGACTTTGGAGACAGCGGTACTGTAGTTTCACAGACTTCCAGCTGCCAGCCACTATTACAAATTGGATTTGGGTGGTTGTGACATTGTCGCTATTAGAGCAGGGGGTGATCCTACCACTTGGAAGGTCGATACCAGAAGGAAGAATCCTGCAGGTGGGTCTTAAGTGGTTTCTTAGATAGTCATGTGACTTGATTTCACGTGACTATCTGGGGGGGGGGGGGGGTCCAGTTGGGGTGTAGTTTTTGAGTTCGGTTTTGTTTTTTTGGCTATCAGCCTGGGCGGGAGAGCAGGAGGGGCCTCCCGAATCTCTTTCAGTGTTTTCTTTCTTCCAGTATTTCTCTTTTGTTAAGACTATAAGTTCTCTGATTCTAAAATACATGGAAATTCTGTATAGTTTCACTCTCCCCTGAGTTTTCTGCATTCCTGGTTAGAGATCGTATCATTTTGGTCCGATATTCCAGATTCAATTAAAATTCCATCTCGTGCACACCCTCGATCTCCTTTGAGAAACTAAATGCATCTCATCTTAGTGTTTGTTCCATTTTTGTTTTTATATAAACGAAGGAATTATTGAAACTAGACTAAAAACACATATGGAGGATATGAAATAGAGGCTGGAGCAAGTTGAGTCCTCTCACGATCAGCATTTGGAAAAAGTGGAGCTGTCGGTATCAGGCCTAGCATCTACGGTTGGGGTCTTCCAGCAGGATATTTATGGTTTGAAGGAACTGCAGTGATCTATGGCTAGTATTGTGAAATGGTTAGAGAAGTTGTCGGTTTATGATGACGTCATATATTCCTATCCAAATTTTCCAAATCGCGATCAGCTTTTACAAAAGCAGGGTTGTGCAGAATCAGCTAAAGGTACGCAAGGGATGAGGGATTTGGAAGATGAGGGTTCCTAATGGATGTTGGTAGTTTGTAGAGTGGAACTCCCTATTTTTGATGGACAAGATCCTCGAGTATGGCTTAATAGAGCTGAATTATATTTTAAGATCAACCACACTCCCGAGCATGCCAAGATTTCTTTGGCTCACGTTAGCATGGAAGGGGTGGCCGTACATTGGTTTATGGTGTTAGAAGAGGTACATCCACAACTGACCTGGAAACAATTTAAATCAGAAATTGTGGAATGCTTTAGTGTATTAGAGGTGAAAAATCCTTATGAGGAGTTAGCTGCAATTCAACATTAAGGATCAGTTCAAGAATATATTGAACACTTTGAATTCTTGGTGTCTTTAATTCCTCGACAGTCGGAGTCTCAATACGTGGGATATTTTTTGTATGGATTACGAGAGGAGGTACAAAACTGGGTATGCATCCATAATCTGGAAACCCACCTACAAGTAATGCAGGTGGCATGACATGTGGAGATGGAACTTGGTAAGGGGATAGGGTCGCAGTCTCACATTCTATGTCCACACTGGTATGACAATAGGGATTGGATGCAGACGTCCAAGGGTTTTGTTTCCTAGAAGACAAACCCTTCCACTCCACTTGAAAGAAGGGGAAGGGATTTAAAAATTATGGCTAATAGGGAGGTGTCTCGAATTGCTCTGAAAGGAGGGAAATGAGTTATGAAACTATCAAATCAGGAGTGGGAAGACTGTAGGAAGATAGGATTATGTTTCTGGTGTGGGAAAATTTATACCCCTATGCATAGGTGTTCTGATCCTAAAATGAGGGTGTTAATTTTGGGTGAAGATGATGAGGGGATTGAAGCTACGTTTCCAAAAGAAGAGGATAAAGTGATGGATGAAATTGATATGGAAGGCCATGAGGCTGAATATAAATTTGTTGACTTATAAGGTTGGGGATTTTTTTATAGTTCCAGGAAGTGTGAAGGCGACTCCACCATGTCAATGAAGGTGGATGGAATCATTAAAAGAATTTAAATTTTGATTCTTCTTGATAGTGGGGCTTCCCACAATTTTATTAGTCCTAAATTGGTTAGGATATTGGGACTGCAAATTGAAAACCCTTTAAAATTTAAAGTGAAGCTTGGAGATGGGCTTAAAACTGGAACTATGGGAGTGTGTCAGTGTATCTCCTTGATTATTGGGGTATATAAGTGTACCATTGTAGTTTGTGTTTTGGATATCAGGGGGCTGGATTTGATTTTGGGAGTAGCATGGTTGCGTTCCTTAGGGGATGTATGTATTAATTGGGAGACCATGGTGATGAAAGTTTTGGTATACAAGCATCATTTTACTTTGATGGGAACCCAAAATGCTAATCAGGCTATTTCTTCCTTAGACTAGTGGGTTCGAGGACAGTCTGGTAGCCAAACACTTTGTCAAATGACTGGTGGAAAAAACAGTAGCAGGGGTCACCAACTAACTGTATAGCGTGATAGTGAGTTGCAACAGATGCTTGGTTTCTATACTTCGGTCTTTGATAAACCAAAAGGTTTTCCAGTATAGTGGCAGCGTGAACATGCAATCAACCTTTACCTAGGGCAAGGGCTGATTTCAGTTCGTCCATATAGGTACCCCTATTTTCAAAAATATTAAATAGAAATATATGTTCAGGATATGTTAGACAGTGGCATTGTACGACCAAGTTTTAGCGCCTATTCAAGTCCGGTATTGTTGGTTAAAAAAAGATGAGTCATGGTGGTTGTTTGTTGACTACTGTGCATTAAATAAGGCGACTATACCGGATAAATTTCCCATTCTGATGGTTGATGAGTTACTCGGAGAATTGCATGCAGAAACATTCTTTTCCAAATTGGATGTTCGAGCTAGATATCATCAAATTTGTATGCTGGAAAGGGATGTGGAAAAAACTGTTTTTCAAACTCATAATATCCATTACAAGTATTTATTGATGCCATTAAGTCTAATTAATTCTCCAACTTTTCAAGAAACTATGAATGAGTTGTTTAATTATTTACTTTGACATTATGTCCTGATTTATTTTGATGATATTCTTGTATATAGAAGGGATTGGTCATCACACATGCATCATGTGTCACATGTGTTTCACATTCTACAAGAAAATATTTATTTTCCAACAAGAAAAAATGATGTTTTGGAAAGTGGCAGATAGAATACCTGGGGAATATTATATCTATTGGGGGAGTTTCTATGGATCCCGTAAAAGTACAAGTTATGCTCATCTGGCCAATTCCAACAATAGTAAAATTAGTCTAGGGTTTCCTTGGTCTTACTAGTTATTATCGGAAATTTATTCATGGTTATGGTAAGATATCTCACCCTCTTACGAGTCTTCCCCGTAAGAATGGATTTACTTGGACAACTGAGGCCCTCCATGCCTTCAATCATTTGAAACATCTAATGACTGAAGCTCCAGTTTTAGATTTACCCAGCTTTTCCCAATCTTTTTAACTTGAGTGTGATGCTTTGGGGGGGATAGGTGTTGTTCTTATGAAGAAAAAACAACCTATTGCTTATTTCAAAACTGCATTGTCAGATCGTCAATTGGACAAATCAGTTTATGAAAAGGAAATTATGGATCTTGGACCAGTTTCTTATCGACTAGATTTATCGGTAGCTACACGAGTGCATCCAATTTTCCACATCTCTCAATTAAAGAAAGAAGTGGGTACGCAGAAGGTCCAATCTTCCCTACCGCTTAGGTTGGAAAATGATACTAATCCTACTCTAGAGTCTTTGGTAGTGCTATCTCACTGTTTATTTACAAAGGAAGGCATGGTTCATCCATAATATTTGATTCAGTGGACTGGTGGAACCATGGATGATGCAACTTTGGAGGATGAGTTTTCCCTTTGCAACCAATTTCCATCTTTCAGTCTTAGGGACAAGACTGATTTCTAAGGGGGTTCTAGTGTTAGAGAAGGGGGTGATCCTTCCACTTGGAAGGTCTATAATAGAAGTAAGAATCCTGTAGGTGGGTATTAAGTGGTTTCTTAGATAGTCATGTGACAGGCTATCATATGACAATCTAACTGAATATAAGGGAACGAGGGGGTCCAGTCGGGGGTAGTTCTCGAGTTCAGTTTTTTTTGTGGTTGTTAGCTTGGGTGAGAGAGAAGGAGGGGCCTCCCGAGTCTCTTTCGGTGTTTTCTTTATTCCAGTATTTCTCTTCTGTTAATCCTTTAAGTTATTTGATTATGAAATACATGGAAGTTCCACATAGTTTCACTTAACTCTCCCTTGAGTTTGCTGCATTCCTAGTAAGATATTGTAATAGTAGCAATGTGGACTTCCACCCACCATTCATTATAGCAGTGCAGACTTTCTGTGTGGTTGGTGACACATTAATTTATCTTATTTATTAATTCATTTTGGTCTAGAGTTTTTGTGTTTGAAACTATGATATCTCCCTGTTGTATTTGTGTTACCGAATCATTGTGATTTTTTTACCTCTTTGTGGATGTAGAGAATATTCCCAAAACATGTAAATTGATGTGTTCATGTTCTTATTTCTTTTTTACTGTATTTTCTTATTCTACAAACATGTTTTGTCGCTGCAACTCCCAGCATTTCCACAACAGTTTTTGGGTAGTGAGGACATAATGAGATCCGTGCGGCAGCTCATCATGGATCTTAAAACCCGAGATATCCAAATGCTCAGTGTAGCCAATCATCTTGACTACATGTGCCCCAACTGGTGAAAACTCTCCAATATTGCATGTGAATAGTGAATTAGAGATCTCATATCTATTTGATCTCTTCTTCTCTTGATATAGAGATACCTCTTCCTCACTAGCCTCTTTGGCAAGCGACTGAGGCAGTGGGTTTTCTAGCACGTATAATTTCTATTTGTGGTGTAGTATAACACTCATACGCCTATATCATTCTTGTAAATTTGTGCTGGTGAGAAGTTTATCCTTATCTAGTATGAATCATAGTGATATTGTCGATGTCGTTTGATTTTTCATTTCTACATTTTAAGAGCAAATAATTATTACTTGTTTTGATTACAAAAATAGATTAATGAATTTAAAATTAATTAAATTCTTATTAATCTCTCACTTTTTTTTAAAACCAAACAACCCTCACCATTAGTTTCAAAATATCTTGTCACTTAGATATTCTAGTGTAAATGATCCATATTCTCTTTTTATAACTCAGACTTGAGTCTGAAAAATCTATTTGAAGGTTTTTAGGTAGGTGTAACTTACCAACTACATTAACTCATGGTTCTTTGATCTGTTGAGTGAACTCCACAATCCTAAAATTCTATTTTAAGATTTCATCAACCATTACCTCTTAGTTATACCAAGTTCTGCTTGGGCTGTCAACCCTTAGATGTAAAATAAGTTAAGTCAACCCAAAATTTCAAGCTAAAATTTCCAAGATAATTGAAATCACCCCAACTTATCTTGGTCAAGTAATTTGAATTATGAGGTTGATTCTAACTTAAGTAGCTGAAGACTAATTCATTTTAATATTTTAATTGATGGATTTTTTATCCTTATGCATAAAACTCATTTTATCCTTTTACATGCTTTGTTAATACTATACGTGGATTTTACTTAAATGATTAACCATGTCCGATAAAATATTTTTCCATAATATGATTATATTTTATTCTAGCTTACATGCTTGTTAATTCATTTGTTAGGTGATCATGCAATATTTACAAACATAAATAATTAGCCATGCAACTGATTGAAATAAAATATAAATGGTATGATCATGAGATTCTCTAATGATTAGTTTATCTAGCGGTTGATAAACTAACTTTATACCCTAGGGGAAAACACACCTTGAACTATAACTTGGTTCATGTTGTAGAATTCCACCTTTTCTCCTATGTATCGCCTTGATTGGTTTCACATCAGCTCCTTGACTCAGACTGTCTCCTCTTGCTTGGGAGCTCCATCCTTACATAAGTTGTTACTCACACGTAGGTGAGGGGATCCAATGGATTGGATAAAGGGGTTTTCATAAAAGAAATCATGATCATGCAAACATTTATATAATAAGGAGGGGATGACTCACAAACCATCAATAATAATTTAACCAAAATAAATTAAAAGAAACCAATCACATACATGGGATGATCTAATCTCATGATCGCACATCAAGAAACATGCATATATTTTTAATCTTGTTATTAATTATTTTGATTCATTCTTTAATTAAGATAATGCATCTCAAATTAATCAAATTAATGAAATTTATCTTAATTCCATCCAACCATCCTTAACTCACTATCATCTATAATTTCAAACAAAATTGTTTTCATTTAAAATCAATGTAGCACAAAAGTGTACTTGGAGGCAACTTGCGTTCATCAAAATTTTAACATAGAAATTAATTTAATATATAATTGTTAATCCTTTGATATGGCATGTACTTTCAAATGAATGACACGTGGAACACATAATCAATAGGTTTAACTATATGTTTATTTCTTCTTTTTGTGAAAATTTGAGAACACTTCCGGTTGCAGACTACATGGTGTGTACAAAAGTACATGGCATGTACTCATCTTTTGCCCCTGTTTGCATCACATGCCTTGGGTTTGGCCACGTTTTCTACCATGGTTGTGCTTGAGGTACACGACGTGTACTGGGAATACACAGCTTGTAAACTCAAAGTTTCCCAACATGTCTTTCCCCATGTCGTGTATCCTATTCATGGGTCGCTGAGACTTATCGTGTTCTCAGACATGAGAAGACATGAACTACATGATGTGTAATCTACTTACACAGTGCACAGTTATACATGTCGTGTGTCGGTCAGTCTGGGCCCACACGCCGATCTGCTTTTGTCGGATCTCAAATCTGATTGGATAAGATCTATCTGTCTTTGTCATGTGATATGAACGTGAAAACAAAAGTACACGACATGTATACTAGAAGTACACACAGTGTACTCTGGTTTTGCCTAGGAAAAACCTTTGGTGCCTCCAGATGGTGTGAATCAAATTCTTCTTCGTTATTAATTGATTATTGGTTATGTTATCGAGAAAGAAGAAAGATAAAGATGGTGATGTTGAATATTAAAACGAATCATTAAGTAAAAGAAAATGTAAAAACATGCAATCAATCAATGAATAATAAATAATTATAAATTAAACATGTGACTACTCTGATAGAACTTGTAGGTTCTGGGAATAGTGGAAACGTCCTTTGCTGATATGACTAACTCGACTTTTACTCGCGAATCACATGTAATTATTTCTTTACATGATCAAAAGGTAATGTACAACAAAAATAGTAGATTACTAACTAGATTAAAACGTCTAAACCGTGAGTGAATGATCTTCACATGTAATTTATAATTAATTCATAAGAAGATATAGAATTAACTTAACTCATAATTCTCTCTTAATTGATGAGTGGTGGAATAGATCTTGTCGCACCATCATTGCATTGTAGGATCTTAGTGCAAAATCCCTCTAGCGATTATTCACACGTGCACCAATATCTGAATGATGCCATAGAATCATCGAGTGTTAGCACAACCGATCCTGATCGCTTGCGTTTTTTGTGGTTGATCATAGCAGAATTATTCTCAATAGAGGAACTTTTTATGGTCTCTCATTGTCTTGAGAGAGGAGGGAAGAATAGCACTCTAGATATCTTGATATCTCTTTAGGGATTGAGAGTTCCACTCTACCCATTGTGCACACCAATTGTGTTTTAGGAAAGAGATATAATTAGATATTTATTTTGGCAGATTTAGGGTTGAAAATTCACATACAAGCCCTTTACCAATTCTATAATTATTAATTGACCCCATATCCAATAATAATAATATAGATATTTTTATTAAATGCTTGACATGTGCAACATATAAAAAAATATAAATAAATATCATTTATACCATTTCCAATCAAACCATTAAACTCAATCTGCTTTTCCTCATCCACATTTACCAATCCTTGAATAATGACTATTTAATAAATAAATATTGCTACATTATTCATTGATAAATATAATAAATATTATTTTATTTAAACTTGCAGACAAATATTTATTATTATTATTATTTAACCCAATTATTTCAAATAATTTGTGATTAAATTATTAAAATCAACCAAACCTGAATAAATATTATTTATTCCAACTTGTTAAATTCAATACTAGAATTTAACTGAGACTGCGAATCCACTTAGCGTGTCACCCTCTAGGCTTATTTCTTAGTTCCATTAGTTATAACCGCCTAAAGTCCAAAGTTAGCATCTAACACGTCAAGACATCAATAGAGAAAAAAATCAATGTCGCAATGACATCTAACCTCCCATGAATGTTTACTATGTAATATAATCATTTTATCATGATATTTATAATCAATCAAGTTGCATGACGATGCCATCAACCTATATGTTTGATATCTCTTTCTTTGATTTTTTGGAAATGAACTTGTCCACCAAACACGATGGAAATGGATTTATACAAGCAGTTTTCATTCCCATCAAAGGGTTTGAGATATCAATTTCTATTTAGAATCATAAGGGGTAAATATTTTCTTGCATTATCTATTAATGTAATATCAATTGTGACGTGCCCAACACATTTTACTTCACTTCAAACATATGTCGTCACGGTTTTCATCAATAGATGAAAGTACGTAAGTCATGATATCCATTAATGATAATTTTAGAATCTAATGATTACTACACATGTTCGTAAATAGGAACATACAATGACTCATGGAAATGTAGAATTCCTATTAACAGGTATGTTCTTATAACCACATATCTTAGAGATTATCAAGGGTGAACCCACATTGAGAAGGTGTTTCATTGTCTTATGAGTCTCCAACCCCTATATCCTATATTTTCTTTGTTCCATCAGACAATATCTTCTTCCCATAGAACAATATTCAAGAATAATGTTGTGATACCTCTAGGTTCTCATTATAGTGGGGAACTGCCATGACCTTTTAGAGTGACATGTATTATAAGGACATTATCATATGTAAATATTATACATAATAATAATCATGATGTAATAAGCTACATTCAGAGATGACAAGTTACACTCAGAGATGACAAAGCATAAATTGCCCTGCCGTTTTGGGGGAATCAAGTACATGGGAATCACATAGTAGTGCAGCATACCATTTTCCATTGGAAAATATGAATACCTCGTGATTCAAGATGCGGTGGATATAGAGTTATTCCAACTTATGATGAGGAAACCATGACAATTTTATGTTGACGCCCGTCACAATAGACACCCAACACCATGGAAATAAACTGAAGAAGAGGCGAGAGCCATTTCAACCCCTTTCCGACTCGAAGTCGAGTCCTTTCCAAGTAGGGGTGACTACAACACTAATTTGGACCCTTTCCTACAACTAGCGTTGGAGGGATCTATTTCAACCCCTTTCAGACTTGAGGTCGAGTCCTTCCAAGATTTGGATCCCTTCCTACAGCTAGTGTAGTGCCAATATGGCTTTTAAGTATTTTTTTTAATTACTGTTTTTTTCTCAACTTAAGATATTTTTAAGGGAATGTTAGTATTATTTTTTTTAGGGTTTTAGCCTTATAAATAGGCCGTCACAAGTCATTTGTAATATTCTTTTTCCATATTAATCAAATTATTGAGTGATCTCTCCATTTGTGGGTGTTTTACTCTTTCTCCTTTGCAAAAGGACTTGATATCTCTGCTGAACTACATCAAAATGTGTATAAATTTATTAGTTATTTGAAATTGAAGTGTGGTGGAAACCAATAAAACCAATTAGGTATGTAGGTTAACTTTCCAAACAATCTTTTTCTTCAAAACGAATTCTTTTATTTTTTTATTTTCTAAAAATATGTTTTAGTTTATATAATCAATCCCATTTTCTAAAATATTTTTGAAAAAAAAAACAAAAACATTTGACATGGAGATTTTAATAATATTGCACTGGAATTTAATATGTTGCAATCACTATACAACATTTTGCACAAAATCTAAAATTGATTGATGTCATTTTTCTCTATAGTGCAAGGAAGATTGCAACACAAATTATAAATTACTGAAAATATCCCTACTTAAAAATTGATTCTAAAACTCCCACATATATTTTTACTTAATGTAGCATTTTTTCACTATAATGTTGTGCTTTGGTTTTTGGTACAAGCATGCCATACAAAAGCAGAGTACGAAGAATATGGTGCAACCATATGCCGTACAAATCCTATTTTCAAGGGAATGTATTAAGACACCGATCCACACCTTCCAGTTATATATATATATATCGGTTTGATACATTTTATCCACTTGATTAAAAGCTTACGGGAGTTGGTGTAAAGTAGTTTCTCTGCCTCGCATGGGAGTAATCCCCTCTTTTTTTAATTTCTTTTAAAAAAAATAGGCAATAGCATCTAGTATTTTTTTCTTTTTAATTGAATCCAGTTAGGTGTTTTACATAGTTGTTTAGCAATTATAGGGTTGGGGTTAACTGGATTGTAATAAAAAGTTGGCATCTTTTCCCCTTCATTTTTTTAATAGGTAGCTTTATTCTTTTTGGGGCGGAATGAAGGATTTTAGAATTGTTGGGGTAATTTTGTATGAAACCTAAGCTTCTGTAAATGGATTTATAATGGTATGTTAGGGCATGATATTTTGAATAATCCCCATATGTGGAAATGTGATTGTGTGAAATGCATTTTTTCATCGAGTTTCATGCAAAAATGGGTCAAAGTCCATGGGCCTCACTGGAAAATATAGTACCTTTTACTATCCTGGATTGATTTTTTTCCTATTTTTGAAATGGGCCTAAATGGGTTTTTAAGGCCTGTGTCTGTGCAGGTTTGTTTGTATGGATATGGGATTTTATTAATCTCAAGCATCTCTCAAATTGATGGGTGCATGCAAAAGGTTAAATGTTTATTATACATGTCAACTGCAATAAATTTGGATTTTGTATGGTAGTTTTTGGTTAAATTTGATGAATCAATTCTTCTTACCTTTAATTATGATGATTAAACTTGTTTAGTGTATTGAAAAACATGGTAAAATTGGGTGAAAAAATTCTTCTTACCTTCAATTGAGATGATTAAACATGTTAATATAATGAAAAATAGTACTGATTTTAAAATTTAAATTATACTTGTGTGATGGATTATATTTAGAGGATTAGAATTGAATTTCACTAGAAATTGTGTTGTGTGGTTTGGTGGAAGGTTTTTCAGACTTTCTTTCAAAAAATAAAAGTATATTGAGCGTAGGGATAATAATGGGCATATGCCGACTGCTAGTCGACTCTACTCAATCTGATTAGGTAGGGGTTAACCAATTTTTCATAGAGTTGAAACCCGATTAATATTATGGTCGGGCTCATTCATAGGGTATCCAGGCATGATTAATTGATAACTAATTATTTGTTAATTATATATTCTTAATTAATAGTAATTTGATAAGAATATATATCCATTTTATTTTGTCACATATTAGGTATATAAATGAATTTTAAACTGAAATCTTATTAAATTATTTGTTATTAGTTCATTAATTGTTCTTTTTAATGAATTATTAAATTATAAAATATAATTATTTTATTTGATATAAATTCATTTTAAATTCATAAATGATTTTTTTTTCAAATTATAAAGGGTAGAGTTAGTAGTAAATTTATAAAATAAATGGGTTTTAAACTTGTTAGTTTTGTAAAATTAAAATTTTTAGGGTTCGCACATTACAAGTTTCAAAGGTTACATATTGCTATCCTTGTGTTCAAAATTTTGAAATGGAGAAACATTAATGGGGTGAGAAATCAGTGACCTAAAATTTTTATCGATGAAATAGAATTTCCCTCATTGCAGAACAAATTTTTTACAAGATCCACCATTTAATACGAGTGACTAGTCCTTGGTGCATTATGAGTGTTACTCCACACAACTTATCAAGGTGAAACTTGTTGGTCACATCAGGGATGATACCTTGGGGGTGAATTAGAGTATTTCAAAATTATTTTCTCCAAAAATTTGTCCTGTGATAAGTAACAATTTTACTTGGTCTATTTGTATTAGACTACTTTGAAGGAGAATATGCTATTGTATTTATATAACAAAATTCACTTACCACACTTACACAAGCTTTAGAGTAAGTCCACTATCCCTTGTAGTTTACAACAACTCACAAGTTGGAAGTTCATCATTTTTTTTCACAACAATGACTCCTTGTAAAAACTAGTGAATACTTTGATCCACACAAATCAAAAATTGAAGAGTACACTCACGTTATTGTGATAATAAGTTCCATATTCATCATGTTGATGATCTAATTCTCCTTTGGCTTGATGTGTCAATGAAAAACAATTCTCCCCTACTTTATGATGAATGTTTTTCTAGAATCTCCTCTCCCAACCTTCCCATTTTTTAAACTCTTACAAAGAACTATGGGATCAACCACCATGTCGTTTTGAGTTATGGTGGCCGATAATCTCATCAAAGCTTCTCCAGTAATCATAACTTAAAATCCTGCATTTTTCTTCAACTTGTGGGATGAAACAATGATGTAAATATTACACCATAATGTGGTTTTTAGTTCTTCAAACTAAACTCTTTCAAAATTCATCCAAACACTGTGACACTTCATATGATTGATTCTCTAGTAAAATTTAAGTATTTTAGAGGATTTTCAAAAAAAAACTTGGATTTTTTTCTAACAATATCTCCCCTTTTGGGTTTACCGACAACTCACTTCTTAAAAAAATTCTATTATCTCATCCTTCCTTGGAAGAAAACCCCTGTATCATCGACATCTTCTTCACAATGCATTCAATAATTCAAAAATCATCCACTCTATTCCCACATGAATCATACACATTGTGAGAAAAAAAAGTTAAATTAAAAGTATATTTCATGAACCTCTTCACATCTTTAAAATCTTCTTTAAGGCCTTCTCCCCCTGATAAAACATTTATGTTCTCTCCCCTAAGGAATCACCTCCTTTAAGGTAATCTCCCCCTTTAGGAGAACCCCTTGAGTATTTCTACCCTACAAAGAACTTGAGCATCTCTCATCCATTGTCAATGAATCCAAAGATCAACTCTTCAAGGTATTTGGAAGGAATACATATCTCCATGAATCAATTTTTGAGATAACCATACATTTTTATAAGTCACTCGTTGATTGACATCACTTGTTGAAAACATTAATAGGAAAAAAACCCTTAGGGGAGTGACGATCCTTCTCCAAACCTTTAATTGGATTGAGACGGTTGAACTGTAAGAGTCAAATGATGTTTTTCAAAACTATCCTTGGGTCATGCCCTTATCATAATACAAGCAACTTGGTCTTGTATTGACACACAATCCAATCTCAGAATTCCATGCCCAAATTTCTCCTTGATAAAGTGACAATTTATCTCTCCATGTATCGCTCTTGAATGATGCATGATGTGACTATCATGATCTGACCGAAAATAACATTAAAACTTAAGAAATATAGTGTTAGTGTTGACTTGTGGTGTCTCTCGAGGAGGCACCCAACAATTGGAATTTATTAAAGAGTGGGAATTTTTTTTAAGTCTTTTATATTAACAAATTTAAGTGAGAATGATAGATCAATTTGAGCATGTGAGTGAAAAACTAACTGAAAAACACATGTGGATTAAATGAGGGGATATGGACGGTCCTTCTAGATCCTCCCAACCATCCTTTTACAATATATCGAATGATAAATCTCTCCCTCGATTTTAATCCATAAGTGGATAGTGGACACGATACACTTACCTTTCCCATTGATTTGGTTTAATAATAACACATTGCAAACACAATGTGTCATAACTCAAACCCTCCCTTTATAGATGAGTACCCTCAATTGTGAAATCAAATGAGAACCAACAATGAAAGGGATAATGTAACACCCCAGGTTTTATAAACTGGTCCAAGTAAACAATGTTGTGCTCTTTTTTGATGTCTCTTGTTTTATTTTATTTTATGGTTTGTGTGCTGATAAAGAATTCGAGTGGAAATCAAACATGAAGAATACGATAAACTGTTATATATTTAAAAGATACATTACAACAAGACCCGTCTAATTGAAAGTACCTTGCACAAGACCTAACACGGCCACAACAAGACTACAAAGAACCACAACACGGGCAATCAGATAGTCGTCGTCTTCAGGGTCCATCCGTGTGAAAAGTATAACCGCCAGAATCACCGCGCACGCACTCAGCACCAGAGGTATGAGGAGATCCATCCGCCAAGGGTCCGGTGTTTTGAAAATATAAAACATCCTACCCCTTTCTTTTATAATGGACCTTTAAGGGAATATGACCGTTTTTTTGACCGTTAGATTCCAATGGATAAAGTGCATCATTTTATAAATTTTTTTTCTTTATAACACTTTTATAATATTATGGTATTTCATTTTTTTAATACAAAATATTAGAATTATATCTTCAAGTATTAAAAATAAAATATTATTTTTGCAAATGAATCTATTTTGATCATGATGATATTTATATGATGGAAAACTTGGTATTTTTTTTAAAATGTGTCGAACATCAAGTCTACAACGGTATCAGCAATAATTGAAAAAAATGTATCTTTTTGGATCTCTAAAGCTATGTGTTTTGAATTAGAGAAAAAACTACAGGTCTTTTAAACATAATTTTATAAATAAACAAGTGAATTAAGTTATAAATTGGATTTTAATGGTTATAAGATCATAGTAGTTATAAAAGTGTGGTATTAAAAATATATCTTTTTTTTAAAAAAATAATAGTTATATCAAATAGTATCATTTGTTTACTTAAACTAAAATGGGATTTTTGGATTTGAAAATTATGAGTTAAAAGTACTGATTATGTTTTATACAAAATCAAATTATAATGTTCTGGTTATATATGTATATATATTAAAAAAAAACTTGAAATAGTAAAATGTCTAATTTTAACGTTTATTAAAACTGTTTTTTTTATAAAAAAACATGCAACCCAGGCCATCCCGACCCCGCATGGACCTTCTCCATCCGATTTCGCCTCAACCGTTCGATCTCGCCACGGTCAATCCCGACCATTGATATGTTTTAAAACACTCATTTCTTTTCATCATCCGATCATGCCAAGGTCAGATCTCATCCGTTGTTTTTTTCTTTCTTCCTCTGCGTCTTCTTCTACCTCGCGCCAGGGACCCGCAAACCAGACTTGGTTTGCCCAAGACGCCTCCTCTCCACTTCTCACATTGACCTCGCACACCCCCATCTACTAGGGCGCTATACCTTTGTCTCCTCTACACCGGGCTAACCCTTGGGTCGAGCCACCTAGTTGCGCTGAAAACCTCTACATAAACCTCACCCCTGCTACATGAAACTCCGGGCGGTTTCTCCTCCTCCTCCTCTCCCCTAAATTCTCAGCAATCCAGCGAGCATACCCATGTCTCGAGCTTCATCCTCAAGCGAGGTAAGGGTGTTTTGGTGTTTTTTATGGTTTGAGATAAAACGTTACATATTCTCGGTATATATATATATATATATATACGTATATACATATCCAATTTATTGTTATACGCACATATTCACCATGCAAACCCCTCGGTTTGAGAAGAGTACTCTACTCTAAGGGTGTTTTCATGTTGTATGAAACCTATACTATATACCCACAATATATACAGAATATATATATATGTATATACAACTCATACTCTTCGGTTTTGAACAATTTTCAAGGGGTGTTTCCTTCGTGATATAAAAAGGGAAATCAATTTTAAGTTAGTTTTAATGATCCTATTTTACAAACCTAAAACTCAAGTTTAAGTGTATAGTGTTTTTATGGTTTTGAATATATATATATATATATACATATGTATATACATCACTCAAACCCATTTTTTTAGGGTATCCAAGATTATTCAGTATTTTTATACTAAGAATTATACTTTTGAAAAGGGTTTTTTAAAATCAATTCCTAACAGGTTGGATTTTATGTAAGCCATATATATTTATATAACTATATTTTTATTTAAGGTAATATGTTGGAATGGAAATCAGTTTTGATGTTTAAGAGATTAATAATTATCTTTGAAAAATATTTTTAATGCGAACTTGGTTTTTGGTTTAAGTACAATTATGTTATGGTTAAAAACAAAGCTTTTACAAGTTTACGTATTTATAGTTTCATGAACATTTAAACCCCCATGTGGTTTTGAATTTCAAACTGAATAAATGATAAGTAGTTAGAGGTATTAAGATTTTAATTGTACCATGTTTAATTTATGAGGAAACCTTTATATATATAATTTGTGTATATATATCCTTATGTATGTATTTTTAAGATTAATATCTGAAAACCCTAGTTTCAAGAAGTGGTTATGCATGTAGAATTTTAGTACTTGCCTATGCTGTTTTATATTTCTGCATCTAAGGGTACACCAATGAACTTGATTAATGTCGCCCTTGAAATGATTTGTGTTTTTTTCAAAAGGATATGCCCTTGCCTGTTTTAAACTTGCATTAAAAGGATATGGATTTAAGGGTTATGTTAATATGTAGAAATCCTCTATTATTTTAATACCAAACTTGCCGTAATGATTTTTAGTGAGCAGAGTGTAAATGAAAATTCTATGACCAGTGAAGAATAATAATTAATGATAGATATTATTTTTAAAGTGGTTTATTTCCAAGTGTCGGAATTTTAAGGATTGCAAGGGTTTATTATTTTTATACCAAGCATGCCACAATAATTATTAGTGGATGGGGATTTGTTGCAAGTACTGTGACCTGTGAAGTACAATAGTTAATGAAAAGTAGTTCTTTTCCATGCACTGGAATTTTAGAAACTCATCATTTAATACCCCTTGGGATCAAGTCTCACACATTCATCATCTTATGTGCTTAAATAATTGTTCTATGCACATAGTATGCTTGCTTAACTGTGCCTGCTTTTATTCCATATTTTCCATTTTATCTGTCGTAACATGTATTTGTAATACAATTATATAATTGTTGCCTTATTCATATTGTTCATGCATATGACTCAACATGATAATAAACTAAGAACTAAAACTACCCAAAGTGGTATGGGACACCTTGGGTAATGAGAAATGAAAATGGTATTACCCAAAGTGGTATGGGACACCTTGGGTAATATGAAATGAAAATTAAATATTCAAAGTGGTATGGGACACCTTGAATATCTGACCCTATCAACATGTGAGAAATGTATGGGACTACCCGGAATGGGGTCCGGTAAGAAGAAAACCCTCCAGGTTGGGGACTGGTTAAAGTAAGCCCTCCGGGTTGGAGACCGGTAAAAGTAATCTCCTCGATGCATCGATAGTTCTCGAGACAGTCAGATTGGGTTTTTACCCTTAGGTCATGGAACAAGGCCTTGACACAGAGACCATGAGTCCTTCAGCATACATTTCTTTGTTTATGACCAACCTGGTGATTATTCTGATTAGAGGAATAACCTTGGTTATAGAACCTTACCTATGAGTATCAGATAAAAAAAACACAAGACATATGATATGGCAATGTTGATGCATGACCAATTTCTTTTCCAGAACTTCATTTCAAATGTTGTATTTCAATTAACATGTCATAATGTGCATATTTTGTGTAGATGATGCGCTTGTGCGCGACTCTGATGACATTTTCATCTTGTTGTTCATACACACTTTTCTTGTTTATGGACACTTTACTTCATACAACCCATGCCTTTTTATTATTATGCTTATCTTGTTTACTAAGTGGGTTACCGCTAAGTGTTATAGTGCATAAGTATGAAGTACTTTAACTCTGATGTATCAACCTTTGTTTAGACTTGAAGTTTTTCTTTTAAGAAAACTTTCTAAGTGTGGAAAAGTATTTTTTTTTAACGTAGTATTCAAAAGCTGTATTTAAGTATTTTCAAAAACCCCTTACTGAGTATTTCAATGCTCACCCTATGTTTTATGTTAAATTTTTACAGGGTGATAGAGCCTTTCCAAGACTTGGATGTTTGTTCTTAGCTCAGAAATAAAGAAGCAAAGCTGTTGTCTCTGATTCTCCAGGATCTAAACCAGAAAGTTCCTCCTGATGGGTTATGATGTGTGACTTATTTGTTTCATTTGTATGAAATAAATTGCACATCGTAACTGAAGCACCGACACCTGGCTACCAGGGTCGGGGCGTCATAGTTGGTATCAGAGGAATGGTTTAGGCAACCTTGGAAAATTAGGACAACACAAAAACATTAATAATGTTTTACTAAGTAGGGTTTGTTCTTAAACTTCTCAGATGGCAAGACAGCGAACCACGCCTAGACTCTTGACTCTCCATACAGAAATCATAGAGACTATTGTAGCAAAATCCTGCTCAACATGTTACCAACCTTTTGTTAACTTACGACTCACGTGCAAAACCCTCTATGAAATATCAAAAAGCTCGAATGTCCTTTGAATCTTCCGAGGGTCAGAAGTTGTGTATAACCTAATGGCTAGTGCGCTATTTGAGAATTATAAAAATAAAGGAAAGTACTATGAGGGACTTTTCCAGTGTTTCACCATGAAAAATAAATGGTTGGCCTTCCCGGAATTTGGAGAAGCTGCCAAGCAGTTGGACTTCCGTGCAGTCTTTATGTACCAAATCCTATGCTTCAGCATGCTTGGGGAGCTCTGCGATTTTGGATATTTCCTAGAATCCTTCAATTATGAAATGGTTCGAGAGATCTTTAGGAACCAAATCCAAGCGGATGTCGCGAAGCTTGATGTCACTCGTTCCCATCTCTGGAAAACCACCTGTATCAAACGGGATCTTGGCTTCAACCACGATCCACTTTGCCAAAAATGTATTTGGGAAGAGGAGACCCACAGGCTCTGTTCAGCCCTGGGGATTGAGTTGAATAGTAACTTCTTCCATGGGCCTTGGAGGTAAAGGGACATCACCAAGGGTGTCAGAGAAGCTGTGTGAGTAAGTCAGTGTATGTACGCCGATCGAATTTCGGGGACACAATTCTTTTAAGAGGGGGATAATGTAACGCCCCAGGTTTTATAAACTGGTCCAAGTAAACAATGTTGTGCTCTTTTTTGATGTCTCTTGTTTTATTTTATTTTATGGTTTGTGTGCTGATAAAGAATTCGAGTGGAAATCAAACATGAAGAATACGATAAACTGTTATATATTTAAAAGATACATTACAACAAGACCCGTCTAATTGAAAGTACCATGCACAAGACCAAACACGGCCACAACAAGACTACAAAGAACCACAACACGGGCAATCAGATAGTCGTCGTCTTCAGGGTCTATCAGTGCGAAAAGTATAACCGCCAGAATCACCGCGCACGCACTCAGCACCAGAGGTATGAGGAGAGCCATCCGCCAAGGGTCCGGTGTTTTGAAAATATAAAACATCCTACCCCTTGCTTTTATAATGGACCTTTAAGGGAATATGACCGTTTTTTTGACCGTTGGATTCCAATGGATAAAGTGCATCATTTTATAAATTTTTTGTCTTTATAACGCTTTTATAATATTATGGTATTTCATTTTGTTTAATACAAAATATTAGAATTATATCTTCAAGTATTAAAAATAAAATATTATTTTTGCAAATGAATCTATTTTGATCATGATGATATTTATATGATGGAAAACTTGGTATTTTTTTTAAAATGTGTCGAACATCAAGTCTACAGCGGTATCAGCAATAATTGAAAAAAATGTATCTTTTCAGATCTCTAAAGCTATGTGTTTTGAATTAGAGAAAAAACTACAGGTCTTTTAAACATAATTTTATAAATAAACAAGTGAATTAAGTTATAAATTTGATTTTAATGGTCATAAGATCATAGTAGTTATAAAAGTGTGATATTAAAAATATATCTTTTAAAAAAATAATAATAGTTATATCAAATAGTATCATTTGTTTACTTAAACTAAAATGGGATTTTTGGATTTGAAAATTATGAGTTAAAAGTACTCATTATGTTTTATACAAAATCAAATTATAATGTTCTGGTTATATATGTATATATATTAAAAAAAACTTGAAATAGTAAAATGTCTAATTTTAACGTTTATTAAAACTGTTTTTTTTATAAAAAAAACATGCAACCCAGGCCATCCCGACCCCGCATGGACCTTCTCCATCCGATTTCGCCTCGACCGTTCGATCTCGCCACGGTCAATCCCGGCCATTGATATGTTTTAAAACACTCATTTCTTTTCATCCGTCCGATCATGCCAAGGTCGGATATCATCCGTTGTTTTTTCTCTTTCTTCCTCCGCGTCTTCTTCTACCTCGCACCAGGGACCCGCGAACTAGACTTGGTTTGCCCGAGACACCTCCTCTCCACTGCTCACGTTGACCTCGCACACCCCCACCTACTAGGGCGTTGTACCTTTGTCTCCTCTACACTGGGCTAACCCTTGGGTCGAGCCACCTAGTTGCGCTGAAAACCTCTACATAAACCTCACCCCTGCTACATGAAACTCCGGGCGGTTTCTCCTCCTCCTCCTCTCCCCTAAATTCCCAGCAATCCAGCGAGCATACCCATGTCTCGAGCTTCATCCTCAAGCGAGGTAAGGGTGTTTTGGTGTTTTTTACAGTTTGAGATAAAACGTTACATATTCTCGGTATATATATATATATACGTATACACATATCCAATTTATTGTTATACGCACATATTCACCATGCAAACCCCTCGGTTTGAGAAGACTACTCTACTCTAAGGGTGTTTTCATGTTGTATGAAACCTATACTATATACCCACAATATATACAGAATATATATATATGTATATACAACTCATACTCTTCGGTTTTGAACAATTTTCAAGGGGTGTTTCCTTCGTGATATAAAAAGGGAAATCACTTTTAAGTTAGTTTTAATGATCCTATTTTACAAACCTAAAACTCAAGTTTAAGTGTATAGTGTTTTTATGGTTTTGAATATATATATATATACATATGTATATACATCACTCAAACCCATTTTTTTTAGGGTATCCAAGATTATTCAGTATTTTTACACTAAGAATTATACTTTTGAAAAGGGTTTTTTAAAATCAATTCCCAACAGGTTGGATTTTATGTAAGCCATATATATTTATATAACTATATTTTTATGTAAGGTAATATGTTGGAATGGAAATCAGTTTTGATGTTTAAGAGATGAATAATTATCTTTGAATTTTTTTTAATGCGAACTTGGTTTTTGGTTTAAGTACAATTATGTTGTGGTTAAAAACAAAGCTTTTACAAGTTTACGTATTTATAGTTTCATGAACATTTAAACCCCCATGTGGTTTTGAATTTCAAACTGAATAAATGATAAGTAGTTAGAGGTATTAAGATTTTAATTGTACCATGTTTAATTTATGAGGAAACCTTTATATATATAATTTGTGTATATATATCCTTATGTATGTATTTTTAAGATTAATATCTGAAAACCCTAGTTTCAAGAAGTGGTTATGCATGTAGAATTTTAGTACTTGCCTATGCTGTTTTATATTTCTACATCTAAGGGTACACCAATGAACTTGATTAATGTCGCCCTTGAAATGATTTGTGTTTTTTTCAAAAGGATATGCCCTTGCATATTTTAAACTTTCATTAAAAGGATATAGATTTAAGGGTTATGTTAATATGTAGAAATCCTCTATTATTTTTATACCAAACTTGCTGTAATGATTTTTAGTGAGCAGATTGTAACTGCAAATTCTATGACCAGTGAAGAATAATAATTAATGACAGATATTATTTTTAAAGTGGTTTATTTCCAAGTGTCAGAATTTTAAGGATTGCAAGTGTTTATTATTTTTATACCAAGCATGCCGCAGTAATTATTAGTGGATGGGGATTTGTTGCAAGTACTGTGACCTATGAAGTACAATAGTTAATGCCAAGTAGTTCTTTTCCATGCACTGGAATTTTAGAAACTCATCATTTAATACCCCTTGGGATCAAGTCTCACACATTCATCATCTTATGTGCTTAAATAATTGTTCTATGCACATAGTATGCTTGCTTAACCGTGCCTGCTTTTATTCCATATTTTCCATTTTATCTTCCGTAACATGTATTTGTAATCCAATTATATAATTGTTTCCTTATTCATATTGTTCATGCATATGACTCAACATGATAATAAACTAAGAACTAAAACTACCCAAAGTGGTATGGGACACCTTGGGTAATGAGAAATGAAAATGGTATTACCCAAAGTGGTATGGGACACCTTGGGTAATATGAAATGAAAATTAAATATTCAAAGTGGTATGGGACACCTTGAGTATCTGACCCTATCAACATGTGAGAAATGTATGGGACTACCTGGAATGGGGTCCGGTAAGAAGAAACCCCTCCAAGTTGGGGACTGGTTAAAGTAAGCCCTCCGGGTTGGAGACCGGTAAAAGTAAGCTCCTCGATGCATCGATAGTTCTCGAGACAGTCAGATTGGGTTTTTACCCTTAGGTCATGGAACAAGGCCTTGACACAGAGACCATGAGTCCTTCAGCATACATTTCTTTGTTTATGACCAACCTGGTGATTATTCCGATTAGAGGAATAACCTTGGTTATAGAACCTTACCTATGAGTATCAGATAAAAAAAGAAACACAAGACATATGATATGGCAATGTTGATGCATGAACAATTTCTTTTCCAGAACTTCATTTCAAATATTGTATTTCAATTAACATGTCATAATGTTCATATTTTGTGTAGATGATGCGCTTGTGCGCGACTCTGATGACATTTTCATCTTGTTGTTCATACACACTTTTCTTGTTTATGGACACTTTACTTCACGCAACCCATGCCTTTTTATTATTATTCTTATCTTGTTTACTAAGTGGGTTACCGCTAAGTGTTCTAGTGCATAAGTATGAAGTACTTTAACTCTGATGTATCAACCTTTGTTTAGACTTGAAGTTTTTCTTTTAAGAAAACTTTCTAAGTGTGAAAAAGTATTTTTTTTCAACGTAGTATTCAAAAGCTGTATTTAAGTATTTTCAAAAACCCCTTACTGAGTATTTCAATGCTATCCCTATGTTTTATGTTAAATTTTTACAGGGTGATAGAGCCTTTCCAAGACTTGGATGTTTGTTCTTAGCTCAGAAATAAAGAAGCAAAGTTGTTGTCTCTGATTCTCCAGGATCTAAACCAGAAAGTTCCTCCTGATGGGTTATGACGTGTGACTTATTTGTTTCATTTGTATGAAATAAATTGCACACCGTAACCGAAGCACCGACACCGGGCTACCGGGGTCGGGGCGTCATAGTTGGTATCAGAGGAATGGTTTAGGCAACCTTGGAAAATTAGGACAACACAAAAACATTAATAATGTTTTACTAAGTAGGGTTTGTTCTTAAACTTCTCAGATGGCAGGATAGAAAACCACGCCTAGACTCTTGACTCTCCCTACAGAAATCATAGAGACTATTGTAGCAAAATCCTTCTCAACATGTTACCAACCTTTTGTTAACTTACAACTCATGTGCAAAACCCTCTATGAAATATCGAAAAGCTCGAATGTCCTTCGAATCTTCCGAGGGTCAGAAGTTGTGTATAACCTAATGGCTAGTGCGCTGTTTGAGAATTATAAAAAGAAAGGAAAGTACTATGACGGACTTTTCCTGTGTTTCACCATGAACAATAAATGGTTGGACTTCCCAGCATTTGGAGAAGCTGCCAAGCAGTTGGACTTCCGCGCAGTCTTTATGTACCAAATCCTGTGCTTCAGCATGCTTGGGGAGCTCTGCGATTTTGGATCTTTCCTAGAATCCTTCAATTACGAAATGGTTCGAGAGATCTTTAGGAACCAAATCCAAGAGGATGTCGCGAAGCTGGATGTCACTCGTTCCCATCTCTGGAAAACCACCTGTATCAAACGGGAGCTTGGCTTCAACCACGATCCACTTTTCCAAAAATGTATTTGGGAAGAGGAGACCCACAAGCTCTGTTCAGCCCTGGGGATTGAGTTGAATAGTAACTTCTTCCATGGGCCTTGGAGGTAAAGGGACATCACCAAGGGTGTCAGAGAAGCTGTGTGAGTAAGTCAGTGTATGTACGCTGATCGAATTGCGGGGACGCAATTCTTTTATGAGGGGGATAATGTAACGCCCCAAGTTTTATAAACTGGTCCAAGTAAACAATGTTGTGCTCTTTTTTGATGTCTCTTGTTTTATTTTATGGTTTGTGTGATGATAAAGAATTCGAGTGGAAATCAAACATGAAGAATACAATAAACTATTATATATTTAAAAGATACATTACAACAAGACCCGTCTAATTGAAATTACCCTGCACAAGACCTAACACGACCACAACAAGACTACAAAGAACCACAAAACAGGCAATCAGATAGTCGTCATCTTCAGGGTCCATCAGTGTGAAAAGTATAACCGCCATAATCACCGTGCATGCACTCAGCAGCAGAGGTATGAGGAGAGCCATCCGCCAAGGGTCCGATGTTTTGAAAATATAAAACATCCTACCCCTTTCTTTTATAATGGACCTTTAAGGGAATATGACCGTTTTTTTTGACCGTTGGATTCCAATGGATAAAGTGCATCATTTTATAAAATTTTTGTCTTTATAATGCTTTTATAATATTATGGTATTTCATTTTTTTTAATACAAAATATTAGAATTATATCTTCAAGTATTAAAAATAAAATATTATTTTTGAAAATGAATCTATTTTGATCATGATGATATTTATATGATGGAAAACTTGGTATTTTTTTTAAAATGTGTCGAACATCAAGTCTACAGCGGTATCAGCAATAATTGAAAAAAATGTATCTTTTCGGATCTCTAAAGCTATGTGTTTTGAATTAGAGAAAAAACTACAGGTCTTTTAAACATAATTTTATAAATAAACAAGTGAATTAAGTTATAAATTGGATTTTAATGGTTATAAGATCATAGTAGTTATAAAAGTGTGGTATTAAAAATATATCTTTTAAAAAAAAATTGTTATATCAAATAGTATCATTTGCTTACTTAAACTAAAATGGGATTTTTGGATTTGAAAATTATGAGTTAAAAGTACTCATTATGTTTTATACAAAATCAAATTATAATGTTCTTGTTATATATGCATATATATTAAAAAAAACTTGAAATAGTAAAATGTCTAATTTTAACATTTATTAAAACTGTTTTTTTTTATAAAAAAAACATGCAACCCAGGCCATCCCGACCCCGCATGGACCTTCTCCATCCGATTTCGCCTCGACCGTTCGATCTCACCATGGTCAATCCCGGCCATTGATATGTTTTAAAACACTCCTTTCTTTTCATCCGTCCGATCATGCGAAGGTCGGATCTCATCCGTTGTTTTTTTCTTTCTTCCTCCGCGTCTTCTTCTACCTCGCGCTAGGGACCCGCGAACCAGACTTGGTTTGCCCGAGACGCCTCCTCTCCACTGCTCACGTTGACCTCACACACCCCCACCTACTAGGGCGCTGTACCTTCGTCTCCTCTACACCGGGTTAACCCTTGGGTCGAGCCACTTAGTTGCGCTGAAAACCTCTACATAAACCTCACCCCTGCTACATGAAACTCCGGGCGGTTTCTCCTCCTCCTCCTCTCCCCTAAATTCCCTGCAATCCAGCGAGCATACCCATGTCTCGAGCTTCATCCTCAAGCGTGGTAAGGGTGTTTTGGTGTTTTTTACGGTTTGAGATAAAATGTTACATATTCTCGGTATATATATATATATATATATATATATATACGTATATACATATCCAATTTATTGTTATACGCACATATTCACCATGCAAACCCCTCGGTTTGAGAAGAGTACTCTACTCTAAGGGTGTTTTCATGTTGTATGAAACCTATACTATATACCCACAATATATACAGAATATATATATATATGTATATACAACTCATACTCTTCGGTTTTGAACAATTTTCAAGGGGTGTTTCCTTCGTGATATAAAAAGGGAAATCACTGTTATGTTAGTTTTAATGATCCTATTTTACAAACCTAAAACTCAAGTTTAAGTGTATAGTGTTTTTATGGTTTTGAATATATATATATATATACATATGTATATACATCACTGAAACCCATTTTTTTTAGGGTATCCAAGATTATTCATTATTTTAATACTAAGAATTATACTTTTGAAAAGGGTTTTTTAAAATCAATTCCTAACAGGTTGGATTTTATGTAAGCCATATATATTTATATAACTATATTTTTATGTAAGGTAATATGTTGGAATGGAAATCAGTTTTGATGTTTAAGAGATGAATAATTATCTTTGAAAAATATTTTTAATGCGAACTTGGTTTTTGGTTTAAGTACAATTATGTTGTGGTTAAAAACAAAGCTTTTACAAGTTTACGTATTTATAGTTTCATGAACATTTAAACCCCCATGTGGTTTTGAATTTCAAACTGAATAAATGATAAGTAGTTAGAGGTATTAAGATTTTAATTGTACCATGTTTAATTTATGAGGAAACCTTTATATATATAATTTGTGTATATATATCCTTATGTATGTATTTTTAAGATTAATATCTGAAAACCCTAGTTTCAAGAAGTGGTTATGAATGTAGAATTTTAGTACTTGCCTATGCTGTTTTATATTTCTGCATCTAAGGGTACACCAATGAACTTGATTAATGTCTCCCTTGAAATGATTTGTGGTTTTTTCAAAAGGATATGCTCTTTCCTGTTTTAAACTTGCATTAAAAGGATATGGATTTAAGGGTTATGTTAATATGTAGAAATCCTCTATTATTTTTATACCAAACTTGCTGCAATGATTTTTAGTGAGCAGAGTGTAACTACAAATTCTATGACCAGTGAAGAATAATAATTAATGACAGATATTATTTTTAAAGTGGTTTATTTCCAAGTGTCGGAATTTTAAGGATTGCAAGTGTTTATTATTTTTATACCAAGCATGCCGCAGTAATTATTAGTGGATGGGGATTTGTTGCAAGTACTGTGACCTGTGAAGTGCAATAGTTAATGCCAAGTAGTTCTTTTCCATGCACAAGAATTTTAGAAACTCATCATTTAATACCCCTTGGGATCAAGTCTCACACATTCATCATCTTATGTGCTTAAATAATTGTTCTATGCACATAGTATGCTTGCTTAACCGTGCCTGCTTTTATTCCATATTTTCCATTTTATCTTCCGTAACATGTATTTGTAATACAATTATATAATTGTTGCCTTATTAATATTTTTCATGCATATGACTCAACATGATAATAAACTAAGAACTAAAACTACCCAAAGTGGTATGGGACACCTTGGGTAATGAGAAATTAAAATGGTATTACCCAAAGTGGTATGGGACACCTTGGGTAATATGAAATGAAAATTAAATATTCAACGTGGTATGGGACACCTTGAATATCTGACCCTATCAACATGTGAGAAATTTATGGGACTACCCAGAATGAGGTCCAGTAAGAAGAAAACCCTCCAGGTTGGGGACTGGTTAAAGTAAGCCCTCCGGGTTGGAGACCGGTAAAAGTAAGCTCCTCGATGCATCGATAGTTCTCGAGACATTCAGATTAGGTTTTTACCCTTAGGTCATGGCACAAGGCCTTGACACAGAGACCATGAGTCCTTCAGCATACATTTCTTTGTTTATGACCAACCTGGTGATTATTCCGATTAGAGGAATAACCTTGGTTATAGAACCTTACCTATGAGTATCAGATAAAAAAAAAGAAACACAAGACATATGATATGGCAATGTTGATGCATGACCAATTTCTTTTCCAGAACTTCATTTCAAATGTTGTATTTCAATTAACATGTCATAATGTGCATATTTTGTGTAGATGATGCGCTTGTGCGCGACTCTGATGACATTTTCATCTTGTTGTTCATACACACTTTTCTTGTTTATGGACACTTTACTTCGTGCAACCCATGCCTTTTTATTATTATGCTTATATTGTTTACTAAGTGGGTTACCGCTAAGTGTTATAGTGCATAAGTATGAAGTACTTTAACTCTGATGTATCAACCTTTGTTTAGACTTGAAGTTTTTCTTTTAAGAAAACTTTCTAAGTGTGGAAAAGTATTTTTTTTCAACGTAGTATTCAAAAGTTGTATTTAAGTATTTTCAAAAACCCCTTACTGAGTATTTCAATGCTCACCCTATGTTTTATGTTAAATTTTTACAGGGTGATAGAGCCTTTCCAAGACTTGGATGTTTGTTCTTAGCTCAGAAATAAAGAAGCAAAGCTGTTGTCTCTAATTATCCAGGATCTAAACCAGAAAGTTACTCCTGATGGGTTATGATGTGTGACTTATTTGTTTCATTTGTATGAAATAAATTGCACACCGTAACCGAAGCACCGGCACCGGGCTACCGGGGTCGGGGCGTCATAGATAAGCCAAAAATTGCACACTACAGGCAAGCAGTAAATACTACCACCTTAATGCACACTCACTGCCCCTCATAATTGGGAAAAAAGGAGAAGAAATAATAAAGTTCATAAGAATTATAGAATGGGAGGGGAAGATACTCCTTAGATATGGCCACTCAAAGTGGTTATATTTAAGGGTCTGAATTTACCCAAACCATTTCCTTTTTCATTTCCCAAGTGTTTATGGTCGAGAGACGTTTTTATACAGTTTTGGAATTAATTCTGTATTTTTGAGTTTTTGTCTAATTTTTTCCTAAGTTTTAGATGAACCTTACATATTTCCTTGGTCATGGAAATGAACCTTAAGTATTTCCTTTGTTGTGAAATGACCCTTCTATATTGACACTATCTCTTAGGAAATACCCTTACGTATTGGTGATTTTTCTAAATTTTCAAACGTAAAAGTAATATTTTCATATGTAAAAGTAACCTTGAAAAAAAACTTGGAGAAATCAATAAAGTATATAATCTCCCTGTAATACGTAAAATTAAAATATAGAAATATAAGAGTCTTTCCTTTTATTGGATTTCAATACGTAAGAGTCATTTGTTGGAGAGTAATTATTCCCCCAAGTGAATTTCCTCATTTCCTCCTATTTTCTTAAATCATATTTTACAATTGATAATACCATTATCAATCATAAAAACTATTGGGATTATGAAGTTTCTTCAAGTCACCAGAAGTTTATTTATTGGAAGGAGTAACCCTAATAAAATCACTTCAGGCTTGTCAAGGTTGCAACAACATAATCTTTAAAACAAAAGCTTCAGTTTTCTAGAAGTTGGTGAAATTACAATGATGTTTTAAAAACTAACCAGTTTGTTGGATTGTGGATATAAACATTCCACCAACTACGACGATTGAGTTGGTGGAAGCCTCTAAAGAAAGCTGGTGTCTACGGAAGGCTGATAAAAAATATAGGATGGCGGTGTAACCTGTTTGACCATAAAATTACCTCTGTAAGATAAAGGTGGGACCAATTACTAATCAGTATGTCATGATGGATCAAAGTATAACACTAATTTCACAACATTAGTGTTTGTAATCCTTTTTAATTACAATAATATCAATTTTTGGAAGCATTATCCCATGGACATAGGATGAAAGTCCAAACTATGTGTTTCCGACGCTTTCACTGGGGCGCGCACATTCGTCTGTACAAGGATGACGATGCTGTTTGTTGCCCCGCATTCCCGCTTTCCAAAGGCGGGTGACATCCATCAATTATTCTGGGACGTTTTCTCCTTGATCGAAATGGGATGATGGGATGTCGGTTCCTCCTTCCATGGATTCCTCCTCGGAACTTGTCACCTAGTCTGGGTCTCCCTCATAGACTTAAGACGTTGTTCATGAAACTCTTCCCAATGCCATATCTTCATAGATATTGGTTAATTACACTGCTTCTGTAGGGACATTCCAAGGGGTCCGGTCAGGGCTGAAACTTTCGGTTGGGGGAGTAGTCACGTTGTACATCACTGGCGTGTCTGGACGTTGGAACACTAGCGCGTATGAGTTTCTTCCCCTTATTATAGGGATTCTAAAGGGTGCGGAAGCCCAAGGAATCCCACATCGAATGCGGAGAATTATATGCCATAGGAATGTATCTGAGGTTTTCCTCAGCTTCCCATGTTTAACATAGGGTATGCCGCAGGTTTAACGTCTAGTGGAGATAGATCAGGCTGATCGGAATACTGACTAGAGTGGATCAGATGGGTGTGAAACCTAGGGGAAACACCAATGCTAGGGGTAAATTGGAATGATCTCACCGAGATTTGGTGGCCCAGATAAGAATCAAGATGGATGATGGATGGTTAAATGAAGTGGATGGAGAATGGGATGGATTTGACTTGAGGGCGATGGTGATGTTGGGATTGAGCCTTGAAGAGACCTCCTACGTATCCCCGTGGCAGGAAATCAAAGTCCGCGTAGTTCATGAAGGGATGGGACACCTAAGGAGGTGACTCGTATGAAGGGGAACCGGAGGAAGTGGAACCTCCGGGTTGGGGCATGAAATTGGGGTGTGTGCGAAGGACAACGACCCGATGACATGCTGGGACTTACGCGTGATTAGCGGACCGAGAGTTGGTCTGATGCCAGAGGGGAAGACTATAAATGTGGGTCCTAATTGAGGGGACTACAATGACTTACCGTTGGATGGGGTCATAATGGATTACCGCTGGATGGAGTCACAACAACTTACCACTGGATGAGGTCAGAACGGTTTACCGTTGGATGAGGTCGCAACGGTTTACCGCTGGATGGGGTCACAAAGGATTACCGCTGGATGGGGTCACAATGGCTTACCATGGGATGGGGTCACAAAGGCTTACCACCGGATGGGGTCACAACGGCTTACCGCCGGATGGGGTCACAACGGCTTACCACTGGATGGGGGTCACAACGGCTTACTGCTGGATGGGGTCACAACAGCTTACTGCCAGACGGGGTCACAATGGCTTACTTCTGGATGGGGTTGAACCTCATGGAATCTTCCTATGTACCTTTTCTATGAGACAAGGATCAAATACCACATAGTTTGGGATGGTGGATAACATCGTGCAGGACAAAAAGGGGGCATGCAGTTTATCGTCATACGGGACGAAGGTGGTCCGACGTGAAGGGGGAGTCAGAATTTATGGTTGTTGGGATTGAACCTTGAGGAGTATTCCTACGTACCTTACCTTGGCAAGGATCAAAGTTCATGTAGTTCCAGAGTGAGTTGGAAAACTGTCGTGAAGGTGGTCGGGACCAATGGGTGTTGGGCTTGAACCTCGGGGAGGCTTCCTACATACCTTACCTTGACAAGGATCAAAGTCCACGTAGTTCCAAAGGGTGTTTGGTGAACTGACATGAAGATGGTCGGGACCAATGGTTGTTGGGCTTGAACCTCAGGGAGGCTTCCTACGTACCTAGCCTTAGCAAGGACCAAATTCCATGTAGTTCGAGAGTGTGTTTGGTAAACTGACGTGAAGATGGTTGGGACCAATGGTTGTTGGGCTTTAACCTCCAGGAGGCTTCCTACATACCTTGACTTGGCAGGGATCAAAGTCCATGTAGTTCGGGAGTTTGTTTGGTGAACTGACGTGAATATGGTCAGGACCAATGGTTGTTAGGCTTGAACCTCAGGGAGGCTTCCTACGTACCTTGCCTTGGAAAGGATCAAAGTCTACGTAGTTTGGGATGACTGTGGGGCTTACACTTTAGGATACCCAGAGAGGATGTCATGGTCGGTGCTTACTCTAAGCCAATTTGATTCATACTCGGTGTGAGAAACAAGCGGCATCAAAGGACTGACAATCACGTCGCGTAAGGTGTGTCCGTGGGAAGTGGAATGGGGATTACACATGGTTAGCATCCCAAAAGGGAAACATGGGCTTACGTGTGGTTAACAGCCCAGGGTGATGGACATTGGGACTTACTCTAGGGTGGAGGCCCGGGTGGTGAAAAAACCCAATGGGACAGAGATTTGACACCGAGGAAGAGAGGAGGAGCAGGGGTGTTACCTCATGCAAGAAAAGCTAGGGGCTTACACCAAGGTGGTTTCCCTTTCCCCACAGATGGACGCCGTTCCAATAAAGAGGATTTCATTCCATGTGAGGAATGATCTCACTCCTGTGGAGACCAGTGGGCATAGTGAATGTCTAAGACAGAGCAACCCACGTATAATGCATGGGGAGAGGCCACAGTTTAACATCATGTGCTGAGGATGATGGTGCTTTGCAGTTTAACGTCCCGCAGCTCGGACGAGGTGAGTTTTCTCTGCACCCCTAGGACTTACATAACTGATACCTGCCCACCCTTGAGGGAAGGAAGGCATCAACAATGCCGTGGTTAGGGGGTGTTATGGAGCGATCCATTGAGGGGTCCACATTAGCGTGATTATGTAAAGAAGCAATAGTCGTTAGCATGCCTATGCAAAGAAGCATGATGTGAATCAACGCAACGACAAGCATCGCCCAAGGGAACTTGAAATTGCTTTATGCAAACCTAAAGGGCCGAACGGGAAAAGGAGTTGCAGAGCCAAGGGGTTCATAAGTATAATCCTTGTGAAGCTCTGGTGCTCCATGAAGTGGAGAGGCTTCGCAAAGGGGTGTGCTTTTCATAGTGAAGTGGTTTAGTCTAGGCATAGGGCATAGGTGCATATGGAAGGTGCTTCGTGAAGTGGAAAGGCTTTCGAGGAGCAATGCCTTGAAAAACAATGGTGCCTTGCGAAGCATAACACTGTGAAACAATGTGCTTCACGAAGCATAGTGACCACGCCTCAGCATGCGAGTCACATGTGTATGAAAAGTACTTCACGAAGCATAAACACTCTGTGATGACCCGAGTCCCCTTGGGGATCTCCTTCCTTCATGGAGGCCCGTGGGCTCTGTGAAGGGAATCCCTCTTTGAAGAGGGAAAAAATTCATTCAAAGGGGAAGACACTTCGTGATGAATAAGTACCTTGAAAAGCTCATGGTTCACAGAGAAAAAGTTTTCTTCGCAATGTGGGAGCTCAGAAGGCAAAAGGTTATAGGATCCGTCCTTTGGTCTCAAGGGGAGCCTCGTATTTATAGGCAAGAGGCACCGTGAAGTAGAGCTCGTTCAGCGCGAAGACAGAGCTTGCTCCACGGTGGGTTCATGAACATAAAATGTGTTTGCAGATCATCCTGCCTCCTTGCTCCATGGTGGGTTCTGAAACGTCAAAGGGGTTCGCGGAGCATCCCACATCCTTGCTCCGTGGCGGGTTCACGAACATCAAATCGGTTTGTAGAGCATCCTGCCTCTTTGCTCCGTAGTGGGTTTGCAAAGGGGGAGCTCTGCGACGACCGTGGGGCTACAAGGGCTCCACGAGCGGTCTTCATGAGGCAGAGTGGCACACACGGGCTAGCACACCACAAATCTCTCCGCGGATCGGACGCGTCGCGAAGCTCACCGCGAATCGGACGCACTGCAAAGCTCCTGGGGTCCTTGCCTATAAATAGGGGAGTTGAACTATCTTTTTTCCTTTCTCTTCTCCACATTTTTGGCTTGTATCACTCTTGATTCGTGAAGCTCTGCGTACTCTATGATTGCTCTTCGCGAATTGGGCCTTCTGCTTCACAGCGCACAACGAGTCTTTGACTTTGCATCAGTACACTCCGCGAACTGCGTCTGAAGGCTGGGGCAGGACTCCATGAACTTCCTTCATGACTGAGCTCCATGAACTTTCTCCATGAAAGAGATTCACGAACCAAACCCAAAGAATGCCCAAACTTAAAAATTGAATGGCTCACCAAGAGGCTTCTAGGGGGTCCTTGCAGATGCTTCCTGATGGGATGAGATGGCGAATAGCTTGGGTCTAGGGGAGTTGATACAGAGCCTCTTTGACCACAATTATCTGGTAGAGATGCTATCGGAAAGATAGAGGAACTATCCGCTATGTAAGAGGATTCCGATGTATGGATTTGGGCTGAGGGATGATGTCTTTATCCCTGAAGAAAGTAGGGATGAACCAACTTACTGGTTTAGGAGCATGTTGTGCCAGCTCCAGTGGTTCAGGGCGGCTGACAACCATGCTTGGGAGGACTTCACACCTGTTATTGATGATTTCCTGTACAACCATCTGAAAAATGTTGGCAGGAAGGAATTGTAGGCGAAGACATCCCCACCTCTGCACCAGATTATCTTGAAGGCGGCCCTGAGGAACCTGAGGAAGGGATGGTCTGATGAGTGGTATCTACGTCAGGGCGGCAACTTTATAGATGACTGGGCCTAGGCCTAATGGGTAGGTGCCTTCTGTGAAGAGTTTGGGGTAGAGTTGAGGAGAGTGGGCCTGTACGAGGTGGCTTGGGCCTCCCAATTTCATATATACCAACCTAAGCAGCTGATGTCGTAGTTATTGAGCAGGTGTTCATCGAGGATCAATACCTTCTACTTGCACCACAGGGAGGTTGGCATCAACTTATGGGATGTGCACTAGATCTCGAGGGTCCCAATAATGGGGGTGATGTATGATGAATTCCTCCCTATTATGGGTGCGTGGGAGGATCCGGAGAAAATTTCACCATTGGAGATGGCACTGATGAATCTGGTGTTGGGAGAGGACAAAGAAGTAGTGAGAGACGTCCACTCCAGACGGTGGTTCAAACAGTTTCTGAACTTCCTAGAAAATAGAAAGTTTCCGGTGAGGCCTCAGAATTTCCTGAAGGGGGATCAACAGGGCAAAGAGAACTCATACTGGTAGATCTTGGAGGACAGCCAGTGGAAATCCTGGGGGTTTAGTGTCAGCACTGAGCAGCAACCAGTAGTCAGGCTGGCGGCATTCATTGCTGATCTCATTTGTAGTTGGATCCTACCGGTGAGGGATACGAACATGGGCCTATGACCAAACAAATTTATCATGGTGTCCATGTTGGTAACAAGAGGGAGGGTGAACATTGGAATCTTGATGCTCGCTAATATGTACAAGATGTTGTGGCATATCAGTGAGGGGAAGAGGCCACAGAGTATATTTAGGCCGTTCTGCCTCCTGTATGAGTGGATAGCGGTGCATGTTAGGGGGGTCTATGAATATCCAAATCCCATCTCCCCTCCAGGATCGAACTTCCACTCGTCCATTATGAATGTCATGGGGAGCTTTCTGGCCAAACTGACTATGAAAGTGGCACTGAACCGCGTCTGGAAGGTTCAAGAATTCAACTTTCATCCATTCCCGCTGCCAATGGGTGCTTGTACTAATGATGGCCAAGGAACGGAAGAGCACCGATCCTATCTCCTGGCCTTTCGAGGTGGAGTCCTGGTGGCAAGAATAGACCGTGAGCCTCTCTGCGAGCCGTACACCCCACACTGATTCGCCAGAAAATTTCGGTGTATGTAGTGGATGACCCCATAGGTCTATTTAGGGGTGCACCACAAGGAACATCCATGTGTGATGAGGTAGATGTGGCTCATGTTCACACGGGAGGATGGAAAGATGCGGAACGAGCTTCCTCTACCCATGACCATCTTCGGGTTGGTGAAAGAGTATGCCAAAAGCTGGGAGGTGGCCTACTCGGGGGAGATGCTGAAGCAACCAACCATTCGGTCCGGTGATGGTGTGCCTCCCCAACCTCAAGGCTGGGGTCGGAAGGTGGCAAGGACATCTCGCGGTGGCGGGGTTGCCATGGCGGCGAGGCCTGTACCGATTGAGGGGGAGACAGCAGTAGCGGATCCAGCAATGGCAGCAGACCCGATAGTCCTAGAAGAACAGAGTTATCTAGAGGGGAGGCCACTGAGAGGATTCTGTAGAATACCTACCCAGGCTTCGGGGAAGCGGCTGCGCCATATAGACATGTCGGAGAATGCTGCTTTCCCAGAGGCTTGGGACATCTGGGATGTCAACAGGCAATTCCTTGACCCGTCTGAGATGTGGCAACACTTAAACCGTCTTGGGATGGAATTGTCAGGAATTGGTCCTGTCAGGGTCAACTTTACAGTATCCCAGGAGGAGGCGGAGCGATACCTGGCTGAGTTGGAGGATTTTGTCCACTCTTGGGGTGCCCCGCGCCCAATGACAGACTGGGTGAAGGTTTTGTTGGATCGAAATACCCCTCCACAGTTATCAGCTTCCGAACTGAGAGAGATCTTTCCTTTTCCAGAGGACTCGGACGAGTCCTCCTAGGGGGAGGAGGCTGGTATAGGGATCACATTGGAGGAGGGCGAAGTCAGTGATCAAGGCTCAAATCTTGAGGAATTTACAGAGGCCCTTGAGGTAACATCCTAAGACCCTTATTTAGGGTCTGTTTCCATGTCATTTTGAATTACTCACTAATATTTGAACTGTGCAGGAGAACCTCATACACCAAAACCGCTCCCTCCCTACAATAGATGTAGATACATGGCCTTTGGGATCTATGCCCGCTGCTATGGCGATCAGTGCACTTGGTAGGGCCAGGGTGTTGGATTGGTGTTGCCCGATCTGGTTGGGCTAAATGCTTGTGGCCCACAATTGTCGTGGGTCGAGCTTCATGGTGAGCTCGTTAGGGGTTGAAGGGGGAAACACATCTCTGCTCCGGGGGTCAAAGGCCCCGACCCAATTTTTCAGCACTGTAGCATCTCTGACTACTGTAGCAGAGCTGACTGACCGACACTGATAGGCACTGTAGCAGTGTGGTCTTCAGAGTCAACTTTACTGTAGCGCTTTTGACAAAGCCAGCCGCCGTTCACTATAGCGACACAAACTCGCTTTTTGAACAGTGATTGTCTTCTCCATTGTTTTATAGCCCATTTTCAGGCTAGGGTTTTTTACTAAAAAATCCTCTGTAATTTTGTGCTCCTGAATAGTGAAAGTTCTGCCTCTCCTGTGGACGTAGGGATTATTCCCGAACCACGTAAATTGCTGTGTTCTTGTCGCTTTTCTTTATTTCATTTTATCGTTTCTATCGTTGTGTCTCCTAACGATTTCGCAATACAGGGCACTCGAGATGGATCCCCCAGAGTCTTTAGACTTCCCTATAATATACGGAGGGCCACGTCTTGGGGTCCCCACAACAATAGACCAGGAACAAGACTGAGAGTTCGACCTTTGTAAGTCTCTTTCACACAATTCATGACTGCCACTGATTGACCAGGTTAATGACATCTGTGCTCCTATTGGTATGCACAGTTCTTCAAATGGTGTGGGTTGCCTTGGCGAGGTTGGTCGGGAATTCTGGCAGTGCCTTTCCCAGGGGAATGCTGGTGATGGTGGAGGCGGAGGTCCAAACCGACCAAGCAGTGGCATTTCTGATCACTGGTGGGACCATTAGCGGGGTTGAACCTGAAACTATTGAGGTACGATCATATGAAGAGGATCGATTGGACAACCCAAGCCCCACCATACCCGATCAAACACCAGATGTGGACCCTACTAATGAGTTCCTGGGGGCATTCCCTGCATATGAGCCTACCAACCACGCCGACTGGGACGAGATGACCTCTGATGAAGAGGATAGAAAAATAGTTCATCGTCGATCATGGAAGCTGATCAAGTGCTTCATTGATGACACCCCCCAAGTGCAATGACTGGATGAGATGGATAGACTTCATTTTTGGCTGCGTGAACCGTGTGCTGGGGGAGTGGATTCCCAACATCCCCACATGCTCATCCGAGATCTTATGGTGGAGAAGATTCAGGAGTATGACCGTGGACTCGGTGTGGGCTGGCAGCGGAGGAAAGCAGTGAACATCAAGAGGCTCTGGGAGGCTGAAAATGAGGTTTAGCGGCTGCAGGTCCAGGCAGATGAGTACTCAGCCTCCCTCAATGCGCAATCAGAGCTAATATTGTGATTGAAGACCTAGATGGTAGAGGCTGAAGAGCGCATGATGAAAACCTCTGCAGAAATGATCGTCATACGGACTGACGTAGAGCGGGCCCAGATCGTGGCTGATGAATTGAACCCCATCGCTACCGAGGAGGAGCGGGAGCTTAACAGGTGACAACAAATCCTGGATGCCACAAGCCAGAGGGTGGTGGAGCTGCAACACTCTTTTGACGGGGTTAACTCGTCCATGGGAGGGATCGACCCTCAGGTACTATAATTATTACAAACCCTTGAACGTACTTTTCATTCTTTGATTATTTTATGCCAGATGCATGCATGAGTTCCTTTATCTATATTGGTTTATTGCATTCCTGTCATATTCCTAGAGCGTCTAGCGATCAATCCCTAAGCTCACGTGGGTCGGGCCCAGTGTGAGAAACAAGGGATGACCACCTTATTATTCCACCCAAATGTAAGAGTGCAAACCAAGATTCGGGCATCCAAGGGTTTTGAACAAACAATCCGGATTTTTGGGAAGAAAGGGAGAGGCCCGACTGGAGGAAGAGGACCTCAAAATAGTCGAATCATCACTTTCCCAGTGTGCACTAGTGGATGACCAGGGTAACGCCAGGGGCGTTGGAATTAATCCGAACATAGGGGAGTGGAATGTGTGAATCACGATAACCAAAATTCAAAACACTATAGGATGGAATGACAACAAAGAATAACTGTTGACCGTGTTTGAAACATAGTATCCCTATTGCATTATCCTGAAATGGGGATAACAAATGAGGGCCAACCACTGACCATGTTTGAAACACGAGGCCTGACTCGAAATGTCATCCATTTGTCTTCTTGAACATTGGGCCAAGATAGTAGGCGATCCATAGGCCGAGCATCCATATTGTTAGGGGGTTCCCTTAAACATGAAAGAGGACAAGGGTCCGAATAAAGGGCACACAAAGCGTGGATTTGGAGTGATGGGTTGCTCGAATGGAGTCCAATACTCTTGAAATCACGCCACCGTGATAAAGTAACATTAGGTTGGCATATTCTTCCGATCATGGATAAAACATACATCCGAGCAGGACCTCTTTGGAAAGAGATCTAGTGCATCCCATGATTAACATTGGGGCATTCTGAACTTGTTCAGGGTAGACTCACAGTTTAGTGTCATGTGTTGAGGACATATGGACTCGTGTAGTTTAACATCTTACGATAGGACAGAGAGTGAAAGAGAATATCCCAAGAAGGGAGTATGTGGTATGGTAGCTATAAACCCGATGTGAATGAGAACATAAGGAGTCGGAACCACACCACGTATCCCTGAAGAATTTTCTTTAGGTCAAGAGACTAAAAGTGAAAGTTAGGATGGGCCTAAAGCAAAGCAGTCAGGCGTTCTTACGTACCCCATTAGGTTGGGAATCAAGCTACATGTAGTTATGTGGGCTCAGTTTAACATCATGCAGGACGAAGGAAGTCATGCGTGACATGGCTGCGCTAGTACACATCCAACCAGAACTACTAATCCCACGTGAGTCATGCTCGATGTGGGAAACGAGAAGTAGTGAGCGACGTCCCAATGATGCTGACCCGCCTATATAATGCTCCTAGATGCGCGGAGGAGTAAAGTCGAGTATGTTAGAATTCCAATTGAACATAAGAAAGTGGAAATATGTGAATCATGATGCTCGAGATCTGGACCACAATGATGGTGGTGTGACGATAGGGGATAACTGTTGACCATGCTCGAAACACAGCATCTGTTTCACATTAGCTTGGAATGGGGACAAACAAAGGAGGGTCGACCATTGAACATATTCGAAACACGAGACCTGTCGCAAATGTTGTCTGAGGTCCTCAGTGACGTTGGCTCAAGACGGTAGGTAAGCCAATGTGGTATGAGACCAGGCTGTAAAGGGGGTCCTTTCAGACGTGGAAGAGGATGAGGATCCAAATAACGGGCTCACAAATCTTGGACATGGAATGAGGGAATGTCCCTATAAAAATTCCACACTTCAGGCACTGCCACAATGCATATGAGTACAACAAAAAGACGTATCAGATAGAGGGAGTCAAGTCCCCCTCTAAGGACAAGGGTCTTGAGGTTGCACACTTCCCAAATTAATGGTCGTAAGATGGTCCATTAAGGGGAGATTGATTTAATGGACTGGGAATAGGGCGGAAAAGTAGCCAAACCCAACACGTAGTTCCCATAGGGAGATTTTAGTTTAGGTCCATAGAACTTGGACCAGGTTGGGAAAAGACATGGGGGGCACACAGTATGACTATTTCAAAACCTGACGTGAATGAGAACCCATGAGGTACTCACCACACCACATGTCCCCAAAAGGGGTCGGGCCTAGGGGCTGAAAGAGGGAGAATAGGATTTCAGATTCTTAGGTCTGGACCCGAGGACAATATGTCTGGGAGTTCCTACATATCCCATGAGGATGGGAATCAAGCCATACATAGTTTTGGAAGCTGTTGTGAAGTTTAACGTCTTTCAGCAAGGACGTAGAGTGATCTTAGTTTATGGTCATAGAACACAGACCAGAGATGGTAGGGAATTTGGGAGACACATGGTGAGGTAATTATGAAACCCAACATGAATGAGGACCCGGAGTCCAGATCACCATGTGTTCCTTGGGGAGGTTTTAGGTTGAGGGACTGAAAACGAAAGTTAGGCTGGGCCTGAGGCAAAGTGCACGGGCATTCCTACATATCCCATGAGGATGAGAATCAAGCCATACGTAGTTCTGGGAGGTGTCATGGTAATATACCCATGCCATAGATAATAAGGTGATGTGGGTCCGGCCCTTGCACCAAAAGAAGCGACATTTGATAGATATTTTTTTGTCTTTTAGGATGAATGAGTGTTTCTTTGTGAAACGATGGATCTAGGATAGAAAGTCCAGGCATCACCACAAGAATCAAGACGTATGAAGGCATTGACAAATGGCATGGTGTGCGAACGATACCAAACATGATGCCCCTTCGAGTGAGGATATCATGGTGTAGTGCTAATTTTCATCGTGCGACCAGGATGATAATGTCATAGTTTTAGGGGCATGTGATAGGACCAACCATGCACTTTAACATCGTGCGGTATAGATGTAACAGTTTAAAGTCATGTGGGACCCACCATCATAGTTAAAAGTCATATGGATCAGACATATATAGGAGAGATGAGGTTCTAGAGGGAACGTGCACAACGTGATAAAGCATACCCGACATGAATGAGGACGAGGTCCACATCATATCGTGCATGATTCTGAGGAAGAAACCTCAGGCCGAGGGGGCCAGAAAAGGTTAGAGGATATGGGACAGGAGAGGCTAGCTCTCAGTTGAGCTAGACCCGAAGACAAGATGTCCAGGTGTTCCTACATATCCCATGAAGATGGGAATCAAGCCACACATAGTTATTGAAGGTTCCTTTTAACATCGTACAACATACAGTTTAATGTCATGTGTGATAGGAAGTAGGGGGAATAAATCCTAGAAAGGTGCGTATGTGGTGCGGCTATTGAAAACCCGACATGAATGAGAGCATAAGACCACATGCACCATGTCATGTGGTCCTATAAGATTCAGAGCCCAGAAGTCAGAACAAAAGAGATAAATTAGTGGAACTCGAGTTGGACCCAAAGATGAGATGTCTAGGCATTCCTATGTATCCCATGGGAATGGGAATCAAGTCGTACATAGTTCTAAAATAGATCTTAGTTTAAGGTCTTAGAGCTCAGACCATGGAGAGGTAGAATCCTTCCAAGTAGGTGCAGACCTCAATCTAATTCTTAAGCCCACGTGAGTCAAACCCAGTGTGGGAAACAAGGGTGGAAGAGGTTTTTGCAATACCTGAAATGCATGCCAAAGGGAAGTCGGTTCAGAGCCCCGAATGACGCCTTACCATGGCTTTGTCCCCCTAACGTGAAAATGCGCACTAAGGGATAGTGCCAGGAGTGTTGAAATTCTATTTGGACATGATGAGGTGGAAAAATAATGTGAATCATGTAACCAAAATTCAAGGCTTGGAGAGGTTAGCGTGACTATGGAGGATAACTGTTGACCATGTTCGAAACACGACATCTATATTGTGTGGCCTAAAACGGTAACAACAAATGATCATCGACTGCTGACCATATTTGCAATGCGGTACTTGTATCAATTTGTTTTCTGAAACCCTTGAGGATGTTGGTCTTCAATGGTAGGATATCCCTTAGGCCTAGAATCCATGCCATTTGGGGGTCCCTTCGGATGTGAAAGATAATGGAAGCCCAAATGAAGGGGAACACAAAGCCTGAAAAATGGGTGAAAGCATGTCCAGGTAGAATCTGACACTCTAGTTTCTAGACCAGAGCACTCATGGTCCAATTGGTGAATCACCGAAGAGGTCTGAGGGATCCAACTTAAGGGAAACCGACTCAAAGAGATGAGAGCAGGTAAAGGGAGCGAAGGCCACTCAAGAGAGAGAGGTAGGCAGCGTGGTTGTTATAAACCTAATGTGAATGAGGATATAATCCCATACCACACCGTATACCCCTCTTCTAGAAGAAATTGTTCCAAGAGGACAAAATGATAGGGAGGTTTTTAAGAGATGGGGATGGACCCGAAGATGAAATGTCTGGGTTCTCCTACGTATCCCATGAGGATGGGAATCAATCCATACGTATTTCTGGGGGATGTCGTGTAGTTTAACATCTTGCGGCAAGGATGAAGATAGGGGAAAGGTATCTCATCCAGGGATGTGTACGACACAACGAGTAACCCGACGTGAATGAGGGAAAAAGCCTGCACTACATTGTACAACCCTAAGTGAGAACTTGGGCTAGGGGCCCGAGAAGGCCAAGGGGCCAGAGGCTGGGCCACAAATAGAATATCATGGACAACATGCAGTTTAACATCTTGCAGTGAGGATGAAGCTGATCTTAGTTTAGGGTCATAGAGCTCAGACCGTACATGCCTAGTTTAATGTCATATGCATGGGACAGAGAGGGCGAATCATCATGCGTATGGAAGACCACAAACCGACAATGATGATAGAGGACAATTGTTGACCAAATTCGCAACACAGTATCCACCCTTGTGTGACCATAATTCGGGGAAAATAATTGAGCACCGACTATTGACCATGCTTGCAATACGAGACTTGTATCACTTTGCTACCTGCAATCCTTGAGGATGTTAGGCCATAATGGTAGGAGGACCCTTGGGCCGAGCATCCATACCATTCTGGGGCCCTTTTGGATATGGAAGGTGATGGAAACCCAAATGTTGGGGCTCGTGAAGCATGACATGGACTATGTTTGTGGGACAAACAATAAATGAAGTGAGGTATGTCTTAAGGGGATATGTGTGGCATGGAGAAATAGCCCGATGTGAATGAGGACATGAGTCCATACCGCACCACACAATCCTAAATGAGAACTTGGACCAGGGGGCTGAAGGGGTCAAAAAACCTGAGGCTGGGTGTCCCGGACAACTGTAGCCATATGACCACTCATGCGGGCATTTCCTTCATAGCTCCTAAGCCCATGTGAGCAATGCTCAGTGTGGGAAACAAGGAGTAGGATTAGGCTCTCCCCATAACATGAGGGTCCGACAACTGGAATTACACTCCTACTCGAGGCAGGCTGAGATTTGGAGAGATGGTGGGGCAGAATGAACCACTACACTCCATGTTTGAGGCATATGGGGGTGGTGACAACGACAAAGGATAACTATTGACCAGATTTGAAACAAAACATCTATATTGTGTGACTTGAAATGGGAACAAAAAATGAGCATCGACCGCTAACCATATTCACAACGCGGGACTCGTATCTATTTGTTGTCTAAAACCCTTGAGGGTGTTGGCCTGAAATGATAGGAGAGCCCTTAGGCTAAGTATCCTTATCATTTGGGGGATCCTTCTAATGTGAAAGATAATGGGAACCCAAATGATGGGGTGTGTGGAGCATAAATGCACCCGTGCAATTTCAAATAAAGTTAGACAATAGAAGAGATAGAGATCTTCAGGGGAGAGGGATACATGGTATGTTCATGATGAAATTGACGGGAATGAGGGAAAATCCTGCACCACACCATGTGTCTTGTCCCAATGGGAGCTCCCGAAGATTGGGGATGGGCCTCCGGATGAAATTTCCAAGCGGTTCTACGTATCCCATCAGGATGGGAATCAAGACACATGTAGTTCTATAAGGGCCACACATTTTAGCGTCATGCGGTAAGGACGTATGAGGATTAGAAGAACGAAGGAGGGCACATGGTGAAATCATCATAACCCTAACATGGGTGGGGCCAAAGAAGCCTATACGATGCCATGTGGGATCCTCCAAAAGAACTATGCCCAGGAGGGGATAGTCAAAGAGGAAACTGGGGGCTGGACTCAAGACAAGGTTTCTGAGCATTCATACGAATCCCATGAGGATGGGAATCAATCCATACGTAGTTCTTGAGATGTAGTTTGATGTCTTGTAGGACGACACACATTTTGAGGCCATTTAGGACCATACAGTTTAAGGTCATGTAGGACCAGACAGTTTAAGTTCATGTAGGACCGTAATGCAGTTTAGGGTCGTGCGGAACCATGACACAGTTTGGGGTCATGCAGGACCGTACAGTTTAAGGTCATGCAGGACCTTAATTCAGTTTATGGTCATTTGGGACCGTACAATTTAAGGTCATGCAGGACTGTAATGCAGTTTAGGGTCGTGCAGGACTGAATAGTTTAAGTTCATGCAGGACCGTAATGCAGTTTAGGGTCATCCGGGACCATACAATTTAAGGTCATGTAGAACCGTAATGCAGTATAGGGTCGTGCGGGACCATATAGTTTAAGGTCATGAAGGACCGTAATGCAATTTAGGGTCGTGCGGGACCAGACAGTTTAAGGTCATGCAGGACCATAATGTAGTTTAGGGTTTTGTGGGACTGTACAGTTTAAGGTCATGCAGAACCGTAATGCAGTTTAGGGTCGTGCGGGACCGTACAGTTTAAGGTCATGCAGGACCATAATGCAGTTTAGGGTCGTGCGGGACCAGATGGTTCAAGAAAAGTATTTCCTGAGGAACTTGGCATTGGTTGGAGGAATTATACGCTCACCATCCATTGTAACCAGTGAGTATGCGCCATTGGAGTAAACCTTGTGAACAATGTAAGGTCCTTCCCATTTGGGTTCCAACTTAGGTGGTTTCCTGCCAGGTATCATTAGTGCCCTCAGGGCCAATACCAAGCTGCCTTGCAAGGAGTGGAGGTGAACTCTCTTGTTGAAAGCTCTAGCTATCTTGTTCTGGTGCCTTTTCAGATTGTGTAGAGCACGAAGCCTATTCTCATTGAGCACTTCCAACTCATCCAGATGGATTTTGAATACTTTATCTGGTGCTTGATGATCATATACAACTGTGTGAAATGAGGGAAATTGAATCTCGATGGGCAGGATGACCTCCATCCCATACACCAAGGAATATGGGGTCACTTGTGTGGAATTACGAGTTGTCGTCCGGTATGCCCAGAGGGAATTGGGGAGCTTGTCTGGCCAACTCTTCTTATTCTAACCAACCATTTTCTGCAGAATTTTAGAGAGGGTTTTGTTGAACGCCTCGATCTGTCTATTTTATTGTGAATGATAGTGGGAGGTATGGTTAGAACAGATGTTGTACTTAACATACAATTTCTTCAGCTCAGCTGCTCGGAAGTTCATACCGTTATCGGTGAGGACAACGTGAGGGACTCCAAATTGATAAATGATGTTAGATCTCACAATGTCAACAATGGAGCGGGCCTTGACTTCCCTAAGTGGTACTACCTCTGCCCACTTGGAGAAGAAATCCATAGCAGTTAGGATAAACCTGCACTGGCGAGCTGTCACCGGTGGATATGGTCCCACGACATCAAGTCCCCACACTGAAAATGGCCAAGAGTACTTGGTGGAGTGGAGAGGCTCTAGCAGGTGATGCATGAAGTTAGAATGAATTTAGAATGCATGAAATCTCTTGGAGAACTCAATGAAGTCATGGATCATGGAGGGCCAAAAGTAGTCCAGTCCCTGAATTTGGTGGGATAGTTTCAGTCCGGTCTGATGAGCCTCGCAGGAATCGGCGTGAACCTCTTGTATGACCTAAGAAATCTCGACTCCTTGAATGCAACAGAGGAGAACCCCATCAAAATCAAGCTTGTAGAGGATCTTCTCATGTCCAGGGCCGTCCTGGAGGGTGAAAAGCAACGCACGACGTCAGATTCACTCGTGCTCGGCCCGATCATCCAGGAGGTAACCGTTTTGGAGATACTCGACAAATGAGGTTCTCCAATCAAGAGTCACTCCAATCACTACATCCAGGGGACCCGACGGTCCTGACGTAGAGGCTCCGGTGGTAAGGTGACTCACCTGCAGGCCATCATCGTCATCTAGGGTGACAGGAGAAATGAATCTCTGGTGTTCCATGTGGATAATCAGATCATACTGCTCGGGCTCCGCAAGTGATGCAGCTAGGCCGGCCAGGGCATCAGCTCGTCCATTCTGAGATCGGGGGACATGAGTAACTTCTGGAAAAGATGGGAACTGGGACATTAGCTGGAGAGTGCGTTCCAAAAATGGTACGAGATCTAGATTTCTAACGACATAGTCACCATTGATCTGCTTGGTGACTAGTTCAGAGTCCCCTCTCACATGAAAATGGGGCACATCAATCTCGAGAGCCAACTCGAGGTCAGTGATGAGAGCCCGATACTCTGCCTCATTGTTGGTGTAGTCTTCTGACAACAGGAATGAGTATAGAAGAATGGATTGTACCGAGGTAATGAAGATGATACCTAGACCTACTCTGTTGAGCCTAGGGTCATTGAGCCTTCTGCCGGTGGGGCTGCGAGAAGTGCCATTGAAGTGCATTTTCCAGCACGACATGGCTTGGTCAACCAAAAGAATCACTTCATTTGTGAAATTGAGGTCTAGGGACTGGTCCACAGGAGCTGGATGAGTAGCAAGGAAGTCTTCCAATGCTTGCCCCTTAATATCCTTATGAGGGACAAACATGGTATCAAAATATTGGAGAATCACTGCCAACCGAGCTAGATGTCCTATCAACATGGGTCAGTTCAGGATTTACTTCAGTGGGTCTACTTGAGACATCAGTTGTACCTCATGATACTGCAAGTAATGTCGCAACTTATGTACTGCGAATACCAGCGCAAGGCAGCTCTTTTAGATAGGGGAGTATCTGGTCTTCGTATCAAGGAGCATGTGGCTGAGGTATTAAAGGTTATTCTCCATCCCCTCATTGTTCTTTTGGGTGAGAAGGGTGCCGAGAGATCGTTCCAGGGTGGTCACATAAAGGACCAACAGATTTCTGGAGATAGGTGGAATTAATACTGGAGGCTAGAGCAGATACTACTTGATTTCCTCAAACATAGTCTGACATTATTCATCCCATTCATAGAGTGTGCCTTTCTTCATGAGTTGAGAAAAGGGCTTACACTTTCCAGCCAAATTCACGATGAATCAACGTATGTACGATAAGTGGTCTTGAAAGCCTCGAAGTTCTTAAATATTTATCAGAGGAGACATCTGGATAATGGCCTTGATCTTTTATGGGTCGATCTCAATGCCCCTTTATCTGACAACGAAGCTGGGAAACATTCTAGAGGTGACACTGAAGGCACACTTCAATGGGTTCATCTTAACGTGAAGGGAACGGAGGAAGCCGGACACTTTTTCAATTTATTTGAAATGTTCTTGATGCTGGCGAGATTTGACCACCAGATCATCCACATAGAATTCCACCAATGTTCTGAGGATCGAATTAAATATGCAATGCATAGCCCGCTGGTAGTTGGCACCCGCATTCTTTAAACCGAACGACATGACTTGGTAACAGAAAGTACCTTGTGGTGCCCTGAAGGTTGTAGAATCCTCATCCTCAGGTCCATTCAGATTTGGTTATACTCGGAGTACCCATCCATGAAGGAGAGGGCTTGGAACCCAGTTTTATAATTGATCAACAATTCTATCATAGGAAGGGGAAAATCATCCTTTGGATAGTGACAATTGAGATCTCAGAAGTCTATGTAGACTCTGATATGTCTTTTCTTCTTTCTGAATGGAACAATGTTCGCTAGCCATTTGGGGTACTGGAACTCATTAACAAAATTGGATCTGATGAGCTTATCAACTTCTGCCTCGACCAGGGCACTGTGATAACGATGCATCTTTCTGAGAGGCTTCTTGAACTTGCAATGATTTACTGGGAGACCAAGGCGGTGGATGACTACCTGAGGATATAGTCTTGAAATATCATCATAACTCCCAGTGAACACATCACAGTGTTGTTTTAGGAATTCTATGTACTATTGTTGCTCCTCGAGGGGCATGGCGACACTGATCAATGTGGGTCTCAGGTTTGCCTCGCTAACGAGGACCACCTGTACCAACTCGTCGACTGTGGTAGAGACGCTCTCCTCAAAGGAGAGGGGAGCATTCAATAAATCCTCTTCTTCACTTATGGAGGGGGAATACTAGACGGTTGGAGTTGATTCTAAGTTAGCAGATCCCGGCAGGAGGTTGGTACCAGCCTGAGCGGCCGCATACACTACATGGGAGGACTCCTGTTCTGCCTCAACCATAATGATGAAGGCTGTCGATCTGATCCCATCTGGACTTTGGCCCAAGGGGCCACACTTGATGATATCGAAGCAATAGTGGCACGTCGGCTTGAGCTGGTTAATTCCGGCCCAGTGAAACAAGCAAGTATGACATATTGCTGTCTCCATGGGGAGGACATCCTGATATCTTATGGGAGTAGGAGGCTCTGGGATCACCTAAGCCTGATTTTTATAGGAGTACGAGGTGATCTTCCGGCATTGCTTAGGCTTGGGAATGTGTTCCCCCCTCATTCCAGAAACAACAAGGAATTGTACCATGTCTGGGGTCGTGGCCTCCAATCGGTGGATTGGAAAGATGTAGGCGTCATCTAGATCTGTCCACAGGTTGGTCCTAGCCGTGGCATGCTCAACTTTGTTAGCTTGAATCTACTTGTCTTTGATCTTGTAGTAGTCGACATCTAGATAGCGGGCTTCGCAAGAGGCAAAGGGACACACATCACCTTGAAGCACACCCACTCAACCATTAAGAGAGTACTTAAGGCACTGGTGATATGATGAGGGAACCGACACATGTAGGTGAATCCATGGCCTTCCCATCAACGCATTGTAGGTGATGTCCTGAGAGACAACCATACATTCCGTGCTGGAAAGTAGGCCACCGAATTGGATCTTCAAGAAGATCTTGCTGACCGTTGTTTGTTCCGTTATGTCATAAACTTGGATTCTTTGGTTAGTGGGGTTGGATTGGTGTAGCCCGATCCGGTTGGGCTGAATGATTGTTTCCGAAAACTATCGCGGGTTGAGCTAATTGACCGACACTAACATACACTATAACAGTGCGGACTTCGGAGTCAACAGTACTGTAGCACTTTTGACAAAAGTGGTCGTTGTTCACCATAGCAACGCGGAATTAATTTTAGGAACAATTATTGTCTTCTCTATTTTATAGCCCATTTTTGGGCTAGGGTTACCACTGAAAAACCCTCTGTAATTTTGTGATCCCAAAATAGTGAAGTTCTGCCTCTCCCGTGGACGTAGAGATTATTCCCGAACCACGTAAATCATTGTGTTCTTGTTGTTTTATTTATTCTACATTTCCTTTTGTTTTCTCATTTTTTTCATTGTGACTCCCGACAATTTTGCTATAAGAGGGACTTGGATCATCTTCAAACAATCCCAATTTTCACAGTGTCCGAGTCGAGATTAGGTTGATTCCAGAGCTCATGTCGACAAGACAGTGACAAACCTCCACGCAATTGAACTGGCTAGTGATGTACAATGGGAGAATGTGCCCATGTATAGGAAATCCTTCATCTTCTCCAGAAAACGAGATAACGTCCTGACATTCAGCATTCTCGACAACCTCAGCATGAAAGGCTTCTGTGGCTGCTACTTCCGTCTCAAATTGGAGGGGGATTCTTAAAGCCTAAATGAGGCCCTCACACATATCTGACAATAGTAGAAGGGCCTCAAGCATGGAGAACCTTGATGGAATACTAGCAAGATGCTTGATAACATCATACTTTCGTTCCAGGCATGAACTTCTACTTACAGGAGGTCGCTCTATGACAGGAGGTATGGTGGGCCCTGTTGACTGGGCTGGTGGCTGACTGGTACTACGAATATCCCACTGCTCACTAGTAGAAGCCTGTAGAGTGGCTACCGGATGAGGGCTAGATGACTAAGACCAGCCTGTAGCAGGGCGTGGCTGGTCACGACATGGTCGGGGTGGCTTTGCCAGATCCAGCAACATGAACGATGGTGAAGGAAGACCTGATGCCACTAGATGAGAAGGCTATTCATGCTAAGATCTACGCTAAGCGTGTTGCCTGGTTTCGGTAGCATGCACAGCCTGGCTAGAAGTGCTGACTGAGGCACTCTGATGACCCATATATCCACGGCTCCATCGACATCGATGACGACTAGGGACGTTGGGAGGATCCTCTCAGAGCTTCTCATTATCAGGAATCATGTAGGGGTTTACCAGCTCTACGGTATTAACCGAGGCATACACTTGACCATCACTTGAAGAGTCCTCCACTATTGGATGGATTCTGGGAGGAACCGTCATCTCTAGGGTCATGAATTAACTGAGATTACAAGACGACGGTGGAATCGGCGGGGGACTTCTCTTTCCCTTACTCCTCAAGTGTTTGATCTTCTGCGAAGAGGCCGACTGAGATGACAATGTATAAGTGGTGGTTTTAGATTCTGAAGGCTCTGTTCGATTCAGGCACGCCCAGATGACACCATGGGCACGAGCGGCTGTTTTACGAGCCATCCAGTCATCATACTTCTGGGACCCGCGACTGAAAACCTGATTCCACTCACCCTCGCTATCACTGCTGTTGTCTGGCCTCACGAAGATGCATGTCGCCTATGCCAGAGCTGGGCCTAAATGTACTATGTTGTTATTTACCTGGTCTTGAATCCAGTCTTTTAACACATATCACTTCGTGAGAGTGTGCCCCAGGATCCGGTGATAGGGGAAGTAATTAGGGCGATCAGTGAGGTTTGCCTCTTCTGGCCTTCTGCACTCAGGCAAATTTAGAATCCCCTACTCCAAGTCACTGTGGAAGTTACCAGGGACCTGTGCCTCATTGAATGAGTAGGTCCATTTTCTCTTGTCTGGAAAGGGGTCCTTGGAGATTGACCCTGAAGAGGAGCTAGAGGATACTGTCGAGGAGTTGGAGTTTGGTTATCTCTCATGGGCGGTGGCAGCACATTGTGTGGCGTCACCTGACGATTCTGAGGTGGGGGGCCTCTACGAGTCTATGGGGGCAGCTCCACTGGAAAAAACTCTAGTCGCCTAGGGGCCTCTATTTGGGCCACTACGGCAGGCTTGGCTCTGGCGGCCCTTCTCATAGGGATTGTATTAGGCAACATACATGCCTACTTAGCTTGCTTTAAGTCTTCCTATAGGAACTGGGCCTTATCATAGAAGTCTCAAAATACCCCAGGATAATTATGGATGATTAGAGAGGGGAACAGTCCCATCTTGACATTCCCTATCCACATCGTCATCAATTTCTCTTGAGTCAGCAGCATGTCAAGGGAATACGCGAGTCCTTTCCACTGGGAAACAAAGTCGGCAACGCGCTCATCAGGCCTCTGCTTTCACTTGAAGAGGTATGCAATACTCGTCTTCCGAGTGGTGGAACTAAACTGTTAGAGAAATTTCCTACGAAGGTCTTCCCAGTCGGCTACTGATCCGATGGGGAGCTCGCTGTACCAGATAAACACATGCCCTTCCAATTTCTACGCAAAACACTGGAGTTTGGCAGCTTCCTACTATGATGGAGTTCCCAACATGGGGCCACACCTTGAGATAAAGTGGGCCAAGTGCTACGGTGGGTCCCCTATCCTATTGAAAGGGGAAAATATGGGATTCCCAAAACCCAGGGGTGATGGATTATCATCCACACACGCTAGATATGGCTTGCCATTAGGCGGGATTGACACCTGTCGAGTCTCTAAGGCCTTGAGATAGGAGACGAGTGCTGCCATTGGATCATCCAGGTGGGGATTCCTATCTTGACGGGGATCCTTGACCACCATTGTATTGGCAAGTTATTCAACATGATAAGGTGGACCAACGGCTTGTGGAGCGGCTGGTGGAAGGACCCATGCGGCAGCTGGGGGAATCCGAGCTGGGTCCTGAGGATTGTCATGTCATTCAGGAGGATTGGACAAGACATACCACACCCTCTTTCTGTAAGTTCCAACCTCAACCCTGTCTACGTGGGCAGGATGGTCAGGGTTAACTGGAGGCAATTCGCCAAGGGGAAGCTGTGCTTGCCCCTACTGCCTTGGCCTATGATCACAGTAGTCTAGCCGTCACTTCGCAGCACGTTCATCAAGGAGGTCATTGACCACCTTCTTCTGTTCGACGAGTTGCTGACACAATGCGGCTTTTTTGGGGTCATCTTCCACCTTTTGCACTGAGCCAGACGGGTCAGAGGGTTTGGCGACTCCAAGGTGTTCCTTACCCTTGTTGGAATTTCAGTTGAGGACTAGTGCCTCAGTGGGCACAAGAATACCTAGTAGATTCCTCTATTAATGAGTAATCCTTCCTGATGGATCCAGAAAGTGTGAAACTCCCTCAGGGGGGTCCTCTCCAAGAAGCTCTAGCTCATTCTCACCCTCTGGCGGGTCAGCCATGTTAACTGCAACCCTGCCTGGAGGCATATCCTCTATGTCACCTGGAAAATCGGGTTGACTCTAGATAGGAATGAAGAGGAAGGTAGCGTACTACCCCCATCCATCCATTTGTACGTGGGGAGAAGCCTCTTTGATAATCCTGCGGAGTACCCTGAAACTTTGAACGCACCATTGTTGGAGGGCCCTACGGCGACCTGGTGACTCAGGGCACTAGGCCATAGGGAGTGTGGAAAAATCAACCAGACGAAATTGTTTTCCAATTTCCTTGAAATGTTCTTGGATCTTAGGGTAAGCAATTATCTGACGACGAAGACGGAAATGAGTCACCCAGAGAGTTTAACGGAAACAATCTACTTTCTCTTGGGTGAGGGATTCCGGCGCACAAAAATTCGATGCTGCCACTAGCCAAAACATCTCAGGGAAGTGGTCTGCTGCGAGGATATCCCATAATCTCTTGGGATCAGATTCATGGTCTATCCTTTTATTTCCCCACTCGTCAATCGGTGGCGGCTGGGGAACAAGTAGCGGTACCGAAGCAGACTGCTGGGACGGTAGGCTGGCTGGTGGAGAATACAGTGAGTGAGCTGACAAACCGCCGCATCTCGAGCTATCCTATGAAGAGTGTACTAACTTAGCCACCACATCACAATAAGACAGGCTAACTACCATAGTTTCCAACACAGAGACTACAACTACTAGCGGTGGACCACACTGCTGCTCGTCTTCCATTGGTCCCCAAAATAGTTCTTTGTGATCTCTAGTCGAGGTAGAGAGTGCTTTTGGTGATGATGGTGGCGATTGCATGGCCATAGCCTGTGGAGTTACAAAATTTTCATCCTCTTGAATATACCTGCGAAGGGAGGTGGTAATCCAATGGACCTCACATTCTGGAAGTATGAGGCTAATGGGCCTTGTTACTGCCCTGACCCTTGACACAGAGGATCTCGACAAGGGCTCTATTGTTAAGTCGTACTCCACCTCAGAGTCTGATAAGTAAAACGATTTGATCTCAGTCTGAATCCTCTCAGTGTTCTTTTTATGGTGGCGATGACCCACCCTCTTACCCCTGGATAGTTCTTCAGGACAGGGTAGATTTCTGGCATGAGGAGGTCCTTCATCCGTACTGGTTTTGGGGCAGAGAGGATTTCTACCTGAGTAAGCCGGGGTGCAAGGAGCAGCGGGACATATATCAAAGGGGACATGGGGAGGACCTATGTGGGAAGTGTTGGAGCAGGTAGGACGTCCACTAGAGCTGATAAGATCATGATTAGGACCTCCATGCTTGTTTCCCCTGGCGTCATCAGTGCGAGGAAGGTCCTCGTACTGGTCGAGCCAAACACGGGCATGACCTCCATGATGGGTGTTGGTGAAGCAATTCTAGCGTTCACCCCTCTAGTTTCTAAGGCGAGGAGGACTTTATTCAGCTATTGTGAGGACATGGGGAGGCCCCCATGCTAGATATTGACTGGGTGTGAGATGTCCCCAGCCCGGCAGTCTGTGCTAGGAGGAATGACTCCATACCCGATGTAATGAGCACGAGAGAGGATTTCGTGCTGAGTGTCACCATAATGGGGAGGTACCTCATTCTAGATTAGGGTAACATGAGGTGGACCTCCATGCCGATCTTAAAAGTGGGGAAGACCTACGTTTTCTATGGTGGTGGTACGGGTAGGGCCTCCGTACTGGCGGTGGCCACTACTTGCACCGACGGTTGAGAGAGTCGACCCAGCCTACCCATGGGGTAGTTGGGGCCTCGATCTGGGCTGGGTATACAAGTCCCCCTACTCATCATACACAAGGGGTTGATGATATTCATCGGCGGTGGCCCGAGCCATAGTAGTTGCTGACGTTGACGCCCCTCGGTGGGCGTCCTCCTCGGCCTGTTCCCAACGTTGGCGTCAGGTCAACCAGACTGGGGCCAATGGTGTAGGCACATGGATTAATTGCTCCTTGACTGATGGGACCAGATGGAGGAACTGGCACGGCCTTGTGGGATCCCTCCTTGGGGGCCCCTGAAACGGGATCCCGACCGGACTGGTCCATACATCCCCCACCTTGTCGGTATAGGGGAGAGAGTCGTCGAGGCATTCTGGGGAGAGGCTCCCAAAATGATTGTACGTTGGAGTGGGGAGCAGTGGCTCCCTATGCGGCCCTTGGGGGCGGTGGTGGTGATGAGGTGTAGATGTCTCTATATCCTGGAGGGCCATATCCCGTGTCAGGATAATCCCCTCCTCATCGTACCAACGTACGAGGTCATTGATCACCCTACACTGAATGAATTCAGACAGGGAGATGAGGCATGGGCGTCCAACATTTATAGACATGGAGATTGTCGCAAAAGTGGCAGAGACTTGCAAAACTACCACGTTGGCATTGCACCTGCCCCTACGTTGGTGGGCGAGTGGTGATCGAATTCCTACAACAACTTGGTTCCTGAAAAGCAGAGATATTGACCCATTAGTGCTGAAAGGAAAGGAACCGACGACCAGTGCCCCAACACCATTTCGTCTTCCATGGATGGTAAGATATATCCACGCTGACAATGTCATAGATCGGGATGTCCAACATTTTGACTTCCCCAACTTCCGGTGAGTTTCACACCAGGCCCAATATTTGCTTGGCGGGACCCGGCACAAGATATCTGGATCTGGTGACACGCTAATCCACTGATGTCTTGAATGATACTAATCTCTATATTGAGGAGAATACCACTTCACGTAGGGTTCACCATTTCTATTTCTAATGATTTCACTGGGGCACGCCCATCCTTCTGTTCGAGGATGACGATGCTATTTGTTGCCCCGCATTCCCACTTTCCAAAGGCGGGTGGCATCCATCGCTTATTCAGGGATGTTTTATCCTTGATCGAAATAAGATGATGGGATGCCAGTTCTTCCTTCTGTAGATTCCTCCTCAGAACTCGTCACCTCGTCTGGGTCTCCCTTAAAGATTAAGTTGTGGTTTTTGAATCTTATTCCCGGTGCCATATCTTTGCAGATGTCAGTTGATTACACTACTTTCGTCAGGACATTCCATGGGGTCTGGTTAGGGCAGCAACCTTCAGTCGGGGGAGTAGTCACGTTGGACATCACTGGCGTGTCTAGATGCTGGAACACTAGCGCGTATGGGTTTCTTTCCCTTATTATAGGGCTTCTCAAGGGAGTGGAAGCCCGAGGCATCCCACTTCGAATGTGGGGAATTATATGTCATAGGCATGTATCTGAGGTTTTCCTCAGCTTCCCATGTTTAAAACAGGTTATGCCGTAGGTTTAACATCTAGCAGAGATGGATCATGCTGATCGGAATACTGACTAGAGTGGATCAGATGAGTGTGACCCCTAGGGGAAACACTGATGCTAGGGGGTGAATTGTCATGATCTCACCGGGATGTGGTGACCCAGATAAGAATCAAGATGGATGATGGATGGTTAAATTAAGTGGATGGATAATGGGATGGAGTCGACTTGAGGGCGACGATGATGTTGGTATTGAGCCTCGAAGAGACCTCCTACGTATACCCATGACAGGGAATCAAAGTCCACGTAGTTCATGAAGTGATGGGACACCTAAGGAGGTGACCCGTATGAAGGGGACCCGAAGGAAGTGGAACCTCCAGGTTGGGGCATGAAATTGGGGTGCGTGCGAAGGACAACAATCCGATGACATGCTGGGACTTACGCCTGATTATCAGCCCGAGAGTTGGTCTGACACCCGAGGGACAGAACAAAAATGTGGGTCCCAATTGAGGGGACTACAATAGATTACCATTGGATGGGGTCACAATGGATTACCGCTGGATGGGGTCACAAGAGCTTACCGCTGGATGGGGTCACAACAACTTACCGCTGGATGGGGTCACAATGGCTTACACTGGATGGGGTCACAACGACTTACCATGGGATGGGTCACAACGACTTACCACTAGATGGGGTCACAATGGCTTACCACTGGATGGGGTCACAATGACTTACCGCTGGATGGGGTCACAACGGCTTACTGTTAGATGGGGGTCACAACGGCTTACCGCTGGATGGGGTCACAACGGCTTACCGTCGAACGGGGTCACAACGACTTACCACTAGATGGGGTTGAACCTCATGGAATCTTATTACGTACCTTATCTAGGAGATAAGGATCAAACCCCACATAGTTCAGGATGGTGGATGTAGTTTAATGTCATGAAAGACAGAAAGGGGGCATGTAGTTTAACTTCATGCGGGGCGAAGGTGGTCCGACGTGAAGGGGGTCATAATTTATGGTTGTTGGGCTTGAACCTCAGAGAGGCTTCCTACGTACCTTACCTTGGAAAGGATCAAATTCCACAGTTGTCAAACCGACGTGAAGGTGGTCAGGACCAATGGGTGTTGGGCTTGAACCTCTAGAAGGCATCCTATGTACCTTACCTTGGCAAGGATCAAAGTCCATGTAGTTCTAGAGGGTGTTTTTCAAACTGACATGAAGATGGCCGAGACCAATGGTTGTTGGGCTTGAACCTCAGAGAGTCTTCCTACGTACCTTTCCTTGGCAAGGATCAAAGTCCATGTAGTTTGGAAGTGCGTTTGGTGAACCGACGTGAAGATGGTCGGGACCAATGGTTGTTGGGCTTGAACCTCAGGGAGGCTTCCTACATACCTTTCCTTAGCAAGGGATCAAATTCCACGTAGTTTGGGAGTGTGTTTGGTGAACCGACATGAAGATGGTTGGGACCAATGGTTGTTCGGCTTTAACCTTAGGGAGCCCTCCTACGCACCTTGCCTTGGTAAGGATCAAAGTCCACGTAGTTCGGGATGACTGTGAGGCATACACTTTAGGCTGCCCGGAGAGGATGTCATGGTCGATACTTACTCTAAGCCCACGTGAGTCATGCTCAGTGTGATAAACAAAAGGTAGAAAAGGGCTGAAAATTACATCGTGGAAGGTGCGTTTGTGGGAAGTGGAATGGGTCTTACATGTGGTTAGCAGCCTAAAAGGGAAATAGGGGATTACACGTGGTTAACAGCCCAGGGTGATAGAGATTGGGACTTACTCCAGGGTGGAGGCCCGGGTGGTGAAAAAAACAAATGGGAGAGAGATTTGGCACTAAGGAAGAGAGGATGAGCAGGGGTACTACCTCCTGCAAGAAAAGATAGGGGATTACACTAAGGTGGTTTCCCTTTCCCCACAGATGGATGTTGTTCCAATAAAGAGGATTTCATTCTGTGTGAGGAATGATCTCACTCCCGTGGAGACCATTGGGCGTAGAGAATGTCCGAGATGGGGCACCCCGTATATAATGCATGGGGTGAGGCCACAGTTTAATGTCATATGCTGAGGACGATGGTGCTTGGCAGTTTAACATCCTACAGCTCGGATGAGGTGGGTTCGCTCCACACCCCTAGGACTTAAATAACTGATACCCGCCCACCCTTGAGGGAAGGAAGGCATCAACAATGCCCTGGTGAGGGATGTTATGGAGTGATCCATTTAGGGGTCCATGTTAGCGTGGCTATGTGAAGAAGTAATAGTCGTTAGCGTGCTTATGTGAAGAAACATGAGGCAAAGCAACGCAATGGGAAGCATCGCCCAAGGGACCTTGAAATTGCTTCATGAAAACCTGAAGGGCCACACAGGAAAAGGAGTTGCAAAGCCAAGGGGTTTATAGGTAGAAGCCTTGTGAAGCTCCGGTGCTCCATGAAGTGGAGAGGCTTCGTGAAGGGGTGTGCTTTGCGAAGTTAAGTGGTATAGTCTAGGCATAGGTGCATATGGAAGGTGCTTCACGAAGTGGAAAGGCTTTCTCGGAGCAATGCCTCACGAATCAAGGGTGCCTTGCGAAGCATAACACTGTGAAGCAATGTGCTTCGTGAAGCAGAGTGACCACGCCTTAGCGTGCGGGTCACATGTGTACGAAGGGTACTTCGTGAAGCATAAACGCTCCACGACGACCCGAGTCCCATTGGGGATCTCCTTCCATCGTAGAGGCCTGTGGTCTCAGCGAAGGACATCCCTCTTTGAAGAGGGGAGGGATTCATGCAAAGGGGAAGGCACTTCACGATGAAAAAGTACCTTGAAAATCTCATGGTTCGTAGAGCAGAAATTTGCTTTGTGATGTGGGAGCTCAGAAGGAAAAAGGTCGGAGGATACCTAATTTGGGCTCGAGGGGAGCCTAGTATTTATAGGCAAGAGGTGCCGTGAAGCATAGCTTGCTCGATGCAAAGATGGAGCTTGCTCCACATCAGGTTTGAGAACATTAAAGGGGTTTGCGGAGCATCCCACCTCCTTGCTCCACGGTGGGTTCGCAAACGTCAAATGGGTTCATAGAGCATCTCGCCTCCTTGCTCCACGGCAGGTTCACGAATGTCAAATCAGTTCACGGAGCATCCCACCTCTTTTCTCCATGGTGGGTTCACGAAGGGGGATCTCTATACTGGACGTGGGGCTATGGGGGCTCCACGAGTGGTCTTCACAAGGTAGCCCCTAATGTTTTCCCTTTGTTCTTTCTTTTACTTGATTTTGGCATGAACACTATGTAAATATTATGTGTCCTCCTTTTCATTGTCTCCTTGAATGATTTTTTGTGAGTTGTTTCAAATATATGTAAAGTGTGAATTAGTAGCGGTGATTAGGGTGCAATTGACTTCTTAGTTTGGATGGATGATTCCATAGTGCAAAATTGTCAACATGTCTGATCTTCCAAAGAATGTGAGTTTGATCATCTGTTGATTGTACAAGGTTCCACTTACCAAAAATTGGTATCAAAGTATTGGTTGGTCACACTCTATAACTTATGTAGCATTTATCATTTTCCTCAAAGTCATTTTGATTCCATGTGGGTATACTATCCTTAGGAGATATGAAAATAGAAGAAGGAAAGGTTCATATCAGTCAGTTTGATGAACCAAACAATTTATTTTGGTAGATGAAGATAGAAGATTATCTCATCCACAAGGATCTCTAACTTCCATTAGGTGGAGAGAAATTTGAAAAGATAGTGAAAGGAGAGTGGGATAATATGGGAAGAAAAGCATTAGGCTTGGTGAGGATAACATTGAAATAAAATGTGGCCTTCAACATTTGGAAGAAGAAGACCACATCGAAGTAGATAGTGGCTCTAAAGAAAATGTACAAAAAATGATGACATTAAACATGGTGTTTTTAATTAGAAGGCTATTTAACTTGTGGTTATCAGAAGGAAGGCCAGTGAAAGATATTTTGAATTAATTAAACATGACTAAAATCCAACTTAAAGCAGAGAAAGTTACTTTCACAGATGATGTATGAGAAATCCTACTATTATCATATTTACCAGAATCATGGAATGACAAGGTTACTATGATAAGATACTTCTATAGAAAGACTGATCTGGTGTTTGAGGATGTCTAGAATTTGATCCTCAATTAGGAGTTCTAGAGAAGGAGTTTAAACACCATCCACCAGTGTGCTGAATGCTGACAGAAAGGGGCGCTCATCTCAGAGAGGAAATCCTCAACGTTCACAAGATATGTCTAGAGAGAAAAGATATGGAAAGTCGATTGGTCCAGGACTCACATGATGGAATTATAGGATACACAAACTATAACACCCCATTACCCATTTTTGGTACTTTTTGACCCATATTTTGATCATCCTTTAATTGAATCTTATTTCAGATTATTTCTGGGGACTTTTGGAAAATATTGGATGTTTTTAGGGTTGTGCATGTGTAACATCCTAGACCCAGTTCACTCATAAGTAACCAAACTCGGTCGGTCACAAGGCCTCAAGAGAACATCCCTGTATGCCAGGGGATACCAACTAGTAGCGAGGATCCATGGTAATACTGTGGAGAGACTATACCCTCATGATCATAGTAGCACACCAGTGACATAACGAATAAATAACGGAAGCATAATAAAGATGAATAAAACAATAAAAGTAAATCATCTAGACAACACTAATGCATTAGTCCAAAAGTGGAACCATATACAAAATGACGAGTATGTCATATATCTATACAAAATGAAGTAATACACACTTAAAAGTATATCAAAATGGAAACAAGACCAAAAAGGGTTATCCAATAGAATCACAAGACAATGCTCGGTCCCACACTACTAAGATCCCATGCTATAATTAATCAAGCATCCAAGACCAGTCACTTTCCCTTATCCTTACCTGCATCCATGAAGTTTTTCTGGGTACCAAATGGTGGCCCAAACAGGGTGTGAGATACACTCAATAGGCCACAACCAACAATGTCTATAACCATCTATCCCATGCATATAATATGAGCATTGTGAATATATAATGATGGTAAAGAAAAAATGTAATATGAAAAGGGTTGACTCTGGTTCCTAAAGGAAACTAGGCTAACACTACCTACTTCGACCAGTGCTAAGAAACATTTAAACAGATGTCACCATGAATATATACATATATGTATATGTATGTTTTTATATATATGAACTATATACACAATGATGTTTATATCCATATATATATATGGATATGTAGTGCTATCCAAGAATCAAGGCATAACTCAGGAATCTCGGCCTAGTCACTAGATTTTCAAAAAGTAGTAGGGGATGCCATGCTCGAGTATCATAAATCATAAGGGTCTCCATGACCAAGTATCATAGGTATATGGGATGCCATTCCTGAGTATAAAATAAATAGGGATTCCATGCCTGAGTATCACAAGTGTATTGGATTCCATGCCTGAGCATCACATCAATAGGGACACCATGCTCGAGTATCACAAGTGTATGTGACACCATGTCCAAGTATCACATCAGTAGCGATGCCATGTGCATGGGACATCGTTCTTGAGTATAATATCAATAAATTGTCAAATAGGATTTAGTATGAGCCGATACATGGTTTTATAATTCATTAGTGTTCCACTTTAATAAGGGCATAACCATTGTTTATATAGAATCATGTGATGTGGTTGTACCACTCACTTCCCATTTAACTCATTATAGTTATTAAATCTAGGAGTCAATCCAAAAAAACTTATTAGACGGTTTGATCACATAAGTATTTATAATATCAATGGGGAATTCTATAGGCACACCTTAAGGGGAGTTATTAGTTAATAAGGACCTATTCTAACATGAAAAATAAGGAACAAGGTCATTTTTATCAAGGATAATTAATTAATTAAGGGAAAACTGTATTTTTATGGAAACACACAGAGGACTCAGTGTGCGGAAACACAACACATAATATAAAGAAACAATACTTTAGAGATAATTACTAGATCACCTAAATTATAGTGTTAGAGGAGTACTCATCTAGTATCGTCTTCAGATTCGTCCTAGAATGGAAGAAATTGGCAAACTAGAAAAATTCCCTAAAAATAGGGTATATTATCTTGCACCAAAATAGAATTGAAGAAGGTGAGATAAACCAAGAAAATAAGACAACAGATCAAAGATCTTACTAAAACACTTCCAATGTGATGAATGATGGTCTGATCAAAGTCTTTATGAGGGAGGACCAAAGAAACCTAGGTGGGAGGTGAAGAGGGAGCTCTCTTGTGCACCACTATTGTGCGGAAAGAGGAGGGTTTAAAAAAAGGAAAGGTTCTTCACCTTTAAAAAAAGGCCATGACATATTCACGACATGAATATAATTCACATTGTGAATTCCTTAGGTTCTCCCCTCCAAGAAAAACCAATTCACATCGTGTACAGGGTCTTGCCAGACCATTTCACATTGTGAATTGAATTCAAATCATGAATTGAATTCACATCATGAATTGAATTCACATCATGAATTGAATTCACATAGTGAATTTGTTATGCATCCAAGATCTAGACCCTTGCTACCCTCTTCCAAAAAGTAAACTGACCGTCTAAAGGCCCAATTTTCCGGTCTAATCCAAAAATACAAACTTAATGAGGGTTTAATAAAATTTAAAGGATTCATACCTCATAGAAAAAATGGGATCTTATAGTCTTCCACCCTTAAAAAATATCATCCCAAGTTTCTCTTCTAAGGGTAATAAATCTTTTCCTGAGAAAAAATCTGAGTAATGAGAATGTATATCAACCCCTCTCTCCCAAGTCTCATCCTGTACATAGCTATGCTTCCATAGCACCCGTACTATAAGAAATAAATTTCCTTGGAGAGACTTTATGCTCCGATCAAAATTGTGAATAGGGTGCTCTTCAAAAGAAGCATCAGAATCCTTCTCCACCTCATCAGGATGGAAAACATGAGATGGGTATGAGTAGTAATGATGTGAATAAGAAACATAGAAGATGTCATGCATAGATCTATATATCTCAGGGAGTTCTATCCAATAAGATACTAGTTTGACCCTCTCTAAAACCTCAAAATGTCCAATGAAACGAGGTGAAATATTACCTTTCTACCTAAATCGTCAATGCCCCGGTCTATTAAATATACAAAAGAAAAAATGATCCCTAAATTCTAATTCTGGAGGCTATCGATGACAAACAGCATAATCTTTATTTCTAGAATGATTTGAAAACACACACTTCCTAATAATCTATACCTACTCCAAAGTCTCCTGAATGAGATGAGGTCTCAGTAGTGCTGCCTCTTCTACCTCTAACTAGCACAGTGGTTAACGACACGACATGCCATATAGAGAATCATAAGGATCCATCTGTATAATACTTTAGAATCTGTTGTTATAGGAAAACTCAACAAGACATATTTGTTTCTCCCAAGAGCCTTTGAAATCAAGGACATGTGCCCTGAGCATATCCTCTAGTACCTGTATCATCTGTTCTAATTGGTTGTCAGTCTGTGGGTGAAAGGATATTCTTAGAAGTAACTATTTTCCAAGATCCTTCTATAACTCTTACTAAAACCTCGATGTAAAATGAGCATCCCTATCTGAAACACTCTCGCTTAGGATTAATCCCTCAGGGTCAGAGAACTACCTCCACTTCACTCTATCCAGAAGTGATGAGGTTACCACTATGTCTATAAGGAAAGGCTACTTGTGAATCTCTAGAACCTTCAGATGCATCTTAGAAATAAGATCCATCAACTTCCATTCATTACTAGCATCCTGAATAGATTTCATCTAAGTATTTTGGTTTAGAGAATCAACAACTATATTGCCCTTCCCAGGTGTATAGACAAGCCCAAAGTTGAAGGACTGAAGGTATTCGATCCACCTTCTCTGTATAAGGTTCAAATAACACTGTGTAAAGATATATTTGAAAATTTTGTGGTTTGTAAACACCAAAAACCACTCTACCAACATGTAATGCCTCCAAAAACACAAGGCATGAATGAGAGATACTAGCTCAAGATCATGAGTAGGGTAACTCCTATCATACAGTCTCAACTGATGAGACCGGTACACAACAACTCAATCCTCCTACACCAGAAATATTCCCAAACCAATACCTGATGCATAAAAAAATACCGTATAGACTCTTCCCAGCTCTAGAATAATTAGGATCGATGTTGAAGTCAATATTCCTTTCACCTCCTGAACGGCCTTCTTACAAAATTCAGACCAAAAGACCTTCACACCCTTTTTAGTCAAGCCAGTAAGAGGAACTGAAAGGCATGAGAAGCCCTATATAAAGAACATCTAATAGCCATATATCCCCAAGAAACTCCATATGTCAAAGTCATTCTTGGGATGCTTCCAAGAAACAACAGTGCTCACCTTCTCTAGGTTAACTGATACTCCTTTCTCTGAGACAATGTGACTCAAAAAGTGAACTTTATCGATCCAAAAGTTGCATTTAGTGAGTTTAGCATACAGATAGTGCTCTCTCAGTGTATAAAATATGATCTCAAGATGTTTGACATGATCATATAGAGTATGTGAATACACCAAGATATCATCCATGAAAAATACCATAAACAAATCTAGATATGGGTGGAAAACCCGATTCATCAAGTCCATAAAGACTGAAGGATCATTCTTTTCACCTTCTTGGTGAAAAGAACAGGTGAAATCCATGGTGAAGTGTTGGGTCATATAAAACCCTTAGTCTCAAAATCCTCTAGCTGCCTCTCGAGCTCCCAGAACTCAATAGTAGCAAACCCAAAGGAGGAATGGATATCGGTGAAACTCCTAGAACTAACTCAATAGAAAAATATACCTCTCTCTCTTAAGAGTTAGTCCATAAATTTTTTTAGGAAATATGTCTATAAAGCGATAAAATACCTTCATAAAATTAGTTTGAAGAACTCCTTGGTTGTCTATAAAAAGGCTAACAATCTGGATTGTCAGTACGCTCAGTCCACAATGCTCTAGTATAGATTGTATCTCCTGAACATACCATTAATCCTTAAGTATATAACTAATACCCTCTAGTGATGTAAAGGACACCCTTTGATGATAGAAATCCACATATTCATAGTAAGGAACCAACTGGCCCATCCCGATAATGATGTAGAAATCAATCATCCCAAGGAAGAAGAGGTTCCATAGAAAATGATGGCCGCCTATCTTAAAGAGGAACTCCTTACACCAGCGTACACTCTCTAAATTTACACCCATAGGAGTATAAAGGGTCATCACCCCACCAAAGTACCAAATTTGAAGTCCAAGACTTCCCATTATTACATAATGAATGAATGTGAAGCACCAATATTGAATAAGGTAGAAACTAAAGTAGAGGTTACTATAAAGTACCTATAACTATAGATGGCCCAACAGTTTTCTACTCTAGAAAAGGATGTACTGCATAGATATGGCCAGATCCACAGCCCTAAGATACAATCGGACCACCCTGAGCCGGTCCGCCCTGCTGGCACTATATATTTGAAGCCTGAATACCTCATCCATGACCACCAATTTTTCCTGAACAACCAATAGTACTGAAGGTACCTACCTGGTGAGGTGGCACCGATCCTTCTTCTGAAGGTGGAGCTGATGTGGATCCTCTCCCACTAGGCATAGATGGGAAGGTTTTACAAAAATGCTGAAGATTCCCCAACCTACCATAACCAAAACACTCAATGGGGTCTTTAGGACACTGGGGATTCTTTTTTTATACTGGTGAAAAACCATGTAACTATTAGCGGGTGTTATCTAGCTACAGCTTCCCCCATGTGTAGTCTCAAAGCGATGTTTCCAGCCACTATTTGAACCACTTCCCTGTATCGGTTCTGAACCTCCCTAGACTACTCCATCAAATTCCCTCAGGTTACTCTTGTTGATGAGGGCCTAATTTTCTATTTCAGAAATGGTGGTCAGCTGAAATAAATTCACCAGGGATCAGATGACGTATACAAGCCCATCCTCAAAACATCTCACAGTCTCCAATGTGTCACCAACCAGAGTTGATGTAAATAACTAGAGCACTATGAACTAATAAGAATAGTCCATCATAGACATAGTACCCTATTGTAGATTCATAAAATCTCTACATTGGATCGCTCTCTATATCCAAGGAAAGAAATAGTCATAGAAGACTGTATAAAATCCCACTTGGTCCATACCCTGATAATGATATTCCTGGGTGATAACATCCCACCATCACTTGGTAGAATCTCAAATCATATATTTAGTGAGCTTCACCCTCCTCTCAGGAGGTTTTTCAAGGTGCTTGGAGATAGTCAACATGTCATACAACTATGACTCTACAGCCTGAGGACCACCATACCCCGAACACATGGCTAGATACTACTGTTGAAATTCTAACCTCAACTCTTCCGTAGTAGGGGTAGGCCACAGGGATCCCTACATGGTATGTTCGAGCCTCAAGAATCCCTCCAAAAACTATGCATCAACAACCAACTCAGGTATAACAAGGGGTTCCACAGGTAGCATTACCAGTGTGTTAGGTCCCATTATCTCCAGAGCATGGTCATCGCCACCTTCCTGGTGCTCGACCCAAGTCCATTGTGGTAGAATAACTCCAAAATTTCCAAACACACACCTCATAACAAGATTTATTAATGACATAAGCCATTATTATAAGAACAAAACAGGTACAATGCCTCTCTATATCAAAGTCACACCCTCTGCTTGCTCCTAAAGCCAGGTCTGGGTGACATAAAAATCATAAGAAATAAAAAATACACTGCCTACTACCCACTACTGAGGTTAGGGAAGGGTCAAGTTCTCTAATATAAGCTAGGGGTCCTCGTATATAGAGTGTCAATTGCAAGTTATAGAGGGAAACACCTTTTAAGTTGAAATTTGAATCCCCATTTAACAGTGACCATTTCATTTTAGAATTTAAATTCATTTAAGTTCATACTCATTTATACAAAAAATATTTTTAAATGGTTGAATTATATAGATCACCAATTACAATTTATAAAGGCCTATACACTATATAAATTGAAATATTCCATCCATTTTAATCACAACCATAAACACATTCTAGCCCATGTGACTAATAACCCATGACTCAACATGCCATAATTGACTACTTAAGGTGTCTGTATAAAACTATGTAGGAAAACACTGTTAGGTTGATGTAGGCACTTTAAGTAACTGATTATGTTTCTAATTTCCCTATAATAAATTTTAGAACAATTCCATATATATAAAATTCAAGACACTCATAGAAACCACATGAAATAAAAGCAACGAGACATGCCTATATAGCATGAAATAATGCATGAAATGTGAATCCCAATGTTCCTATGATGATGAACGAGTAAAAGATTCCTTTTCATACCAGGTCAAGGGTAAAATGGAATCAAAAATCATAATTTTAATAAACTTCACATATCATGTACATCACCCAATGGTGAAATCAAAACAATTATAATGACATAATAAAAAAATAGAAATTTCTATCCCTGGTAATTTGGCTTTACTCTGTACATGGGTTAGCTACTCCCAGGAATGGTCACATGACTAAGTTACAAAATTTCCTAGTCTCCTTTATACCATCCCAAAAATAATACTAAAAAGAAAAAAAATCATTTGATACTAATTTGTGATGTCCCAAACCTAGTTCACTCATAAGTAACAGAACCTGGTCAGTCATAAGACCTCAAGCGTGCCTCCTTGTACACTAGAGGCTACTGACTAGCAGTGAGAGTCCATGGTGGTACTGTGGGGATACTATAGCCTAATGATTAGATTATCACAATAGTGAGATAAAAAATAAATAGTGTAATAATAATAAAGATGAATAAAGTAGTAGAAGTAAATCATCCAGACCGTACTATACAAAATGAATTCATACACAAATACAGGTATATAAAAATGGAAAAAATACCAAAAAGGACTATCCAATAGCATCACAAGATAAGTATTACTCCCATGATCCTAACATCCCATGATATAATCAATTAATCATCCAAGACCGGATGCTTTCCCTTATCCTTACTTGCATCCATGAAGTCTGTCCAGGTACCGAACAGAAACCCGAACAGGGTGTGATATATACTCAATAGGCCACCACCAACGGTGTCTATAACTATCTAAATAGTGTGTATAATATGATCAGTGTGAATATATCATAATGGTAAAGTAGTAAATGTAAACTAAAAAGGGTCATATCTAGTTTCTAAAGGACACCCGACTAACACTACCTACTTTGGCTCATGCTGAGAAACCTCTGAACATATTTCACCATGAACATATACATATATATATATAGGCATGTATGTATATATATGAACTATATATATGTAATGACGTTTATATCCATATATAAAGATATGTAGTGATATCTATGACTCTAGGCGTAACTAGAGCATCTAGGTCTAGTCACTAGAGTCTCACAAAGTAGAAGGGGATTCCATGCCTGAGTATCATACATCATAAGGGTCACCATACCCAAGTATCACAGGTATATGGAATTCCATGCTTGATTATCACTGTAAAGACCCATAAATTTCAAGGAAATTTTTTTCTTAATTTTCTTTGGAATTTTACAAGAACGCAGTTTCTGACGGCACCTGATTCCAAGGCCCGGTGTTCCCGAAATCATTTTCCGAAGTTTGGCTCGGGTACGTTCAGTAAACGAACGAGTGGGTTTTTTCTAACTTTTGAACCGGTGCTCGGAATCAAATTCCGAGGGCACCGATGGAATCACAGTGCCGGTACTTGCTTAGAAACGCCTCTTCCGGAGTTGCGTTTTCTCGGGTGTGGTTTTTAAATTTTTGGGCTTTAAGTTAAGAAATAAAATAATGTGGTGCGACAAAAATTATTTTATTTTCACTTAAAGCCGCTTAAAGCAACTTAAAGCTGCTTAAGCTGAGTTGAAGCGGATAGGGTGGAACCCAAAATATCCTACCCTCTTGGTAGGATATTTTTTAGGTGGGGCCCGCACGAGCCCCACCGTTTCTTTTCCGCTAAGTAACGCACCCGCGAAAACCCCTATTAAACGAAAGTCAACTGACGCGTTTTCTAAATTCTTAACGCCCCTATTAATTGGGCGGTTAGTTCGTTGCAATTAATTCTATGAATTAATTGTTCCTTACTTATCTTTGTTTTTCAAATTCTTCAGTTGATAATAAAATAAGATGAGGACTTATTTTATTATCTGCTTGTTGTGTTAGACCTTTGGAGAATCTCTAAAGATCTTCATCCTCCTACACGAAGAACGCGAAGAACGTGAAGAACGCCGGCCTCCGACGAAGGGCGACGAAGAACGCCGGACCCTCGGAGATTGACGCCGATGATTCTCCCTCCGCAACGCTTCTTCCGCGATGATCCAAACCTGCGACAATCTTCGATCGACAACAACAAGGTAGGGGATTGCGGTCCTTTTAATTCTTTGTGGATTGTAACATCAACATGGATTTAATTGTTATAATTAAATCTGCATGTTCTTGATCCTCAGAGTTTGTCTGCGCGACGTTGAGTACCACGTGACAGCGACGCCCTTCCGCGACGCGACGATCCTTTTCTTCCGCGACGGTTAATTTCGTGACGAACTCGCGTCCGACGACGACGTTGAGGTAGGGGTTGTTTTGAAAATGATAATAATCCATGTTTGTTTCCCTTCAAGGCATGAACACGGACCAACTAATTAACAAGTTGGTCTGTGGATTATTATTGCGGTTCGGTGTTTATAAAATTGATGGGAAATATTATGGTGTTGCTTCAAACCGCTAACGCGGTGGGTGCGGACCAACGAACAAGTCCGAACCACCGCATTATTTATCATTCTTAGTGTGTGGAACAGCGGACGGCGACAAACGGGTCCGCAAGGGCGATTTAAGGGCCTTGCAGTGAAGGTCGGGTCCCGGGAGACCACTGGCGAAGACCGCTCGTAAAACGGACCACCGGAGTGCGTCCGGTGGTCCGCGGAAACCCACGCCGGCGCGGCAGTGGCGCCCGGCGCGCTGCTGGAAAAACCCGCCACGGCGGCAAGGCGGTTCCGCGGCCGCGTGGAACCGGGAGGCAGGACGCGGCCGGCATGCCGCGTCTGGGTGCTGCGGAGCGGCCCCCGTGCGGGGGCCGCGGTTCCTTCGCTCGGCCGCTCGGCCGAGCCGACCCGCCGGGCCAGGTCGCGCCCAGGCCGGACCGGGCCGGGTCGCACCAAACCGGGTTGGACCTGGTTCGGGCCGACCCAGGGGGGGGGGGGGGGGTCGGGCCGGGTCGGTCTGGGCCCAGACCCCCCGTTTTCGGACTCTTTTGGTTTTTCACCCATATCATGGGCTACAGACCTCCGTTTGACGTACCGTCAGTGGCGATGCGATCCTTGGATTGAGACGGTTGTTTAGGTATATTACACTCAAGGTTTCGGAATATTTTGGGTTCAGCCGGGTTGGTTCGTCCACGAAACCAACCGGGCCCTCGGAGCGGAAACACTCATAACCTGAGCTCCGGACATCCGATTGGCGTGCCGTCGACTTTGATGGATTCCTCTTAGTGAGACGGACCTTTTGGATTACTCCGCTCGAGGTTTGGATGAAGTTGGAGTATGGTCGGGTTGGTTTTGACTTAAAAACCAACCGGGCCCCTGGAACGAAAAAGCCAATAACTTCCAGACCGAGCGTCCGATTGATGCGCCGTCTGTTGCGTTGAGTTCCTGTTAGCGATACAGAACTTTTGGATATAACAACTTCAGACTTTGTGTCAGTTGATGTATCAGCCCCTCAGCTCGTGGAGTGGACCCTCCCGAACGAGCTTGCTGTGTGCGGGAACCCTAGAGCTGGCTGCGTTTGCGACGATGAAGACTGCTGGTCTTGTATCCTATGTGGGTCCCAGCTTAGATGATTCAGTGATGGTCTTGTATCCTATGTGGGTCCCATCATAAATGAATCAATGAAGACTGCTGGTCTTGTATCCTATGTGGGTCCCAGCTTAGATGATTCAGTGCTGGTCTTGTATCCTATGTGGGTCCCAGCATAGATGAATCAATGATGACTGCTGGTCTTGTATCCTATGTGGGTCCCAGCATAGATGAATCAATGAAGACTGTTGGTCTTGTATCCTATGTGGGTCCCAGCTTATATGATTCAGTGATGGTCTTGTATCCTATGTGGGTCCCAGCATAGATGAATCAATGAAGACAACTGGTCTTGTATCTTATGTGGGTCCCAGCTTAGATGATTCAGTATCTATATCTGATCATCTCTTTCACCTTTTCGATGATGTATACCTGTGTGAGCTGAGTCTTGACTTTCAACCCTTATCATCAAGATGATTGGGTTGTGCTTTCCTGTGTGGACTGAGTTGTGCTTTCCTATGTGGACTGAGTTGTGCTTTCCTTTGTGGACTGGGTATGTTTTTCCTGTGTGGACTGGGTTTCACTTGGGCTCGGATGTTGGAGCTGATCTGGGATTGATAACTTAGGTATATGTATGGGCATATACCTAGGTAGTGTTGGATGTTACTTCGTGATTGTATCTTTCCTTTGTGGATTATCCTTTTTAGATTCTGGGAGACCTTCGGGGGTCTCGGGGTCCCTACTGAGTAGCTTATACTCACCCCTGCATGGGTTATGCCCGCACTACGTTGTGTTGGTTGCAGACGACAGACATCATTGATCGTGGTCAAGGTTTGCAGAGCAGGACGGTACCTAGAGGTGGACCATTGGGCGGGGTGTAATCAGAGTGGACGGCTGGACCGAGGAGCTGTGGAGGCTATCTGTACTCACCCTTCAGGTGGGACTTCCAGAGGAGGGGTTGACGTTGCGGCTTTTTCTTTCAGTTGCTGTTTTCCCCTTTCAGTTTTACTTTACAGTTGGGCTTGTATTTCCGGACCCCTTTACTTTCCGCACTTACTGTTGTACCCAGTTTTCTACTAGTGTTTACTTCTTCTGCTTGCTTGCTCTGTGGTGTATTTTTTACTTTACAAAGGCAATGCCTTCCATGTTTACCAGGATTTACGCCTTGGTGCTAGTCGCCAGCCCCTGGCCTATGGAAGGAGGGCTTGGGGTAGTCACGGCACGGGCCCTGAGGACGGGTCATGACAATCACATCAGTAGGGATTCTATGCCTGATTTTCATAAGTGTATGAGATTCCATTCCCGAGTATCACTTCCGTAGGGATGCCATGCACAAGTATCATAAGTGTATGGGATGCCATTCCTAAGTATCACATCAATAGGGATGCCATGTTTGAGTATCAAAATTCTATGGGATATCGTGATGAATTATAGTATTAATAATTGGTCAAATAGTCTTTAGTATGATCTAATACATGGTTTATAATTCATTAGTGTTCCACATTAATAATGTAATAACCATTGTTTATATAGAATCAAATAACACGGTTATACCACTCACTTCCCATTTAACTCATTCTAGTTATTACATTTAAGATTCAAGAAAAAAAACACTTAGAATATGGTTTAGTCATTAGAGTCTGGATAAGGAAGGACCAAATCAACCTAGGTGGGAGATGAAGTGGGAGCTCTCATGTGCCCCACTGTTATGTGAAAAGAGGAGGGTTTCAAAAAAATAAGGGTTCTACCCCTTAAAAAATAGTCCATAATATATTCACAACATGAATATAATTCATGTCTTGAATTCCTTGGGTTTCCCCCCATTGGGAAAAACCAATTCAAGTTATGTATGGGGTTTGTCTAGACTATTTCACACCATGAATTGAATTCACATCATGAATTTGTTCTGCAGCCATGCTCTAACCCCCTGCCACCCTCTTCCCCAAAGAAAATTGACTGGAAAGAAGGCATGATTTTTGGGTCTAATCCAAAAAGATAAACTTAATGAGGACTTACCAAAATTTAAAGGATCCATACCTCATAGAAAAATTTGGGATCTTATATCATGGTTGACACATGGTTAGGGAAAACCATGCGATTTGACCCAAAAAACCATGCATCCTGTTTAGTAGTACTAGAGGGTGGCACACTGTTGGCGCATGATTATCACAAACCGTGCATCCTACCCTTCAGACTGTGCAATCTTGGATAATAAAGGTTGCATGATTAGTGCACAGTTTATCTAACTGTATGGCTAAACCATGCACCTTTTCTAGAATCCCAGTGAGGGTGCACATTTAGGTGTATGATTAGTACCAATCATGTGACTTAACCCAGTAAATCATGAGAACAAGTTTTTAATCCCCTCAAAAATTACAATTTAAATCCCAAACCCCCATTATTAGTCCTAAACACCTCCCATTCAACCCTAATCCAATCATTTGGCGTTTTTAGGCTCTCAAGAGGAAAATTGGGTCAGTCAACCTCTCTTTTTCTCATATCGAAGTTCTATTGGATGTGTTTGATCTCTCTCTGATAAGTGATTTCTCCACAATTTGGAATTTACATTTCCTCTCTACTCTCCTCCATTGAGAGTGATGAATCATCGTGTTATTAGTGGATCTAAACCTTGATTTAATGTATTTTAATTCTAAATTTTCCTCTTTGATCTTCCTCATATTTTATTCTTCATATGTGACTCCCATTTTGGGTGATTGATTGTTTGATTGTGTGATTAAAGGTAGGTGGTTCTATAAATAATTTAAAAATAGTTAAAACCTTGATTTCACGCTTCAATTAAAATGCATTTTTAATTGTTTTCTAATCCTTGAATTATGATGATTTTGATGATTGATTTCAAAGGCATGAGATTTGTGAAATAAAAACTATTTTCAAATGCATTGAAAATATGTTGTGTTTTTTTAGAAAATATGTCTTGAAATGAAAAGTGACTTGATGTTGATATTTGAGAAAACAATGAAAGATTATTTTTAAAGGCATAAATTTGATGAAAAACCTATGTTTTGGTTTTATAAATTGAAATGGAATGCTCAAACTCGATATTGAGAAATTGAACTATGAATAATGATTTGAATTGAATTGAATTGATTTTCCCTTGACTGGATGATTGAAAGAAAATGTGGGCCTAGGTAGTTAGTGGGTGATTGGGATAAGAAAATTAGGACTTTGGCTCCCCAGAAATAAATTGATGATGAAAACTATGACTAAACCGAGTTTGGCATGATTTTCCTTGATATGGTGTTGATTTATTACCCTGATGGATTGAGCCCTAGGGATGTGTGAACAAATTTTTATCCATGATGACTAAGTAGTGCAAGGATACTATATCTATAAACTAACTTATATCAGAGATTATAAAAATGTTGCCTAGTTTTTATTTGACTATTACATTCTTGTGATTATAGGATTATTTTATTCATGCCCTCCTGTATATTGAAAATGTTCATTCAAACCTATTATTGATATACCCTCCATCTAATCCTATTTTGAATGCATGTTTGATTTAAAATGTGAAATGATTTTCCATGCCTTATCTTTATTTAAATTGAAGCATATATGGTTTATTTGTATTGGAACTACTTATGGAATACTTGTTGAGATCCTACTGTGCTGTTTATCTCACACCCTACCTTTGCCTTTAGGAATTTGTATATTTTGTTATACCAAGTCCAGGAAAATGGAAATCTCCACTTAGAGGTGGAATATGTGATTGAGCATGAGACCTTGGGTGATGGAGGTGACCGGTGGAGATGTGACCCATATGTTACATGGAGATTATAAGTCAAGTCTTGATGGATGTTATGTCATATTTTGGATGATGTTTTACCTTGGGATGTTTATATGACTACTTGATGGTACTTTTATCCTTTATGATTGTTTTTAATACCAACTATTTAATGTTTTATCATCCACTATTATATATGTTTGGTTGGTTCTTATGGTAAAATTGATCCCCTTGACCATTTAAATGATGTCATACACTAGTCACCAACCCATGGGGATCGGGAATGCCATTCGGGTTATATCAGATCTGACTTGGGTATCAGTGTACTAGGGTATCCAGGTTGTTTCATGAAAAAGAGGTATCAAAGGTGAAGGTTGAGAATACTTCCTTTATTTCAGTATTAAATTAGGATGTCTTAATAGGTATGAGGTAGTATTATTTGGACGTTGGGGGTAGTTACAAGTGGGTTCCTAGCCAACTCTCATCATAGCGAGCTTTAATTCACCATGGGTGTTTGGGAAAAGCGTCTTTGAGGAATAAATTAACTTGATTCTAGCCTTTTTCCAAACATGATATGAGTTTTTAAAATCCTTTATATTTTAGTTCTATATGATGGAATTGATATTCATCTATCTCTTGATTAATTTGATGATTTGAGTAACCTTGCTGACATATTTTGTGTTTCTTGTTGATGTTATGTAGTACCATATCCCCAAGAAGACATTTGAACAGACCTCAGGATGGAGATGTTGATGAACCATGATAATAAAACCCTCCAATTGATCAAAAATATTTTTGAGATAGTAGTGCGTACTGTACAAACTCTTGGATAGGTAACTGCACCTATCCCAATTTATACTTTGGTAGTGGAACCTCAAAGGGAAGAAATAGAGATCATGCTCAGGAATTTCTTCTCGAGAAACCACTAAATTTCCCAGATTTGAATGATCCTCAAGAGTCTGATTATATGTTGAAAAATATTGAGTTTATTTTTGAGTTCTTAGAAACACCAGACTCAATAAAGATGAAATGTGCTACCTTCAAGCTTGAGGGGACTATAAGGAGGTAATGTGATTTGATGGTTACAACAAAGAAACATGAAGTCTTGGAGTATAAATACTTTAAATATATTTTCAAAGATTATTTCTATCAAGAGTAAATGGTTATGGAAAATTCTATGGAATTTATTAGCCTTCAAAAAATTGAAAGAACCATGACTTAGTATGTGAACCACTCTGCTTTTCTTGTTCAAGTTTATCCTGAGTTAGTGAAGAATGAGAAGCTGAAGGCCTGAATATTTGAGATTGTTCTTTGATATAATATTCGATCCCATGTTTTTATGTTTAATATCACTTTTTATGTGGATGTTCAGGATAGATCATTGATGGATGAGCTTGACTTGGATGGTAAGTCATGGCTGAGGGGGAGTTCCTCTTACTCTTAATGGAAGTTCTATTAGTTACTTTAAAGGAAAGAGGAAACGTGATGGGTCTCATGGTGGATCATGATAATAGGAATCATCCAGACCTTATCAAGTGTCTAGTAGAGGCCTTTTTAATTGATTCTAGTATATAAAGATTGGGCATTCGAAAATGAGTTTGTACTGAGGTACCAAAGATATATGGTTTGTGCGGTTGTTCATGCCATCTATAGAAGTTCTATCATGTATTTTCTTCCCCACATAGTGGTATGGGCTCATCAGCACCTAAAAGAACTATATTTTAATAATATTCTTTAATAACTAAGGGGTTCCAAACTCAGTCATACAAAACAAAGCTTCTTCATGTAGTGGAATATTCTCTAGGGGAAGCTAATGCGGGTCCAGTGATAATGAGAGGCGCCATAACTATAAATTTATCTTTAGTGACTACTTTATTTGATACTAGTGCATCTCATTCATTCATATAGACTTGTGTTGTTAATTTTCTAAACCTTCGTACAAAGCTTATTTCTTTTGTGATAGATATTGCTATGCCGCTCGGAATGAAGAGTAACGTCTCCAATGCCCTTCTTGTTTCTTTTGTTTATCAGAGATCGAGATCACCAAGGATTTTTTGTTTCTTGATTTGAAACCTCTAGATGTTATTCTTGGGATGGATTGGATAATTTTCCATAAGGACTGAATTAACTGTTACCTTTGGTAGGTTTCCTTTACTGCCTCTAATGGGGTGTGTCATGTTTTCTTGGGAGAGTGGGACTTGAGATCGAATAGGGTTGGACCACCTCTCCCAGAGTTGGGTAGAGTGATATTTGTGTTTACTTTTGATCTGGAGAAAGAATCTTTGAGTGGTTATCTTCCTCTAGTGGTTGTTGAGTTTCTTGATGTGTTTCCATTTGAATTCTCTATATTTCTACCAGTGAGAGAGGTATAGCTTTCTATTGAATTGGTAATAGGTACCCAACCTATCTTTATCCATTCTTACTGTATGGAACTAGATGAACTAAAATATTTAAAGTCTTAGTTGGATTATTTGTTGGATAAAGGCTTTATACACCCGAGTGTGTCACCTTGAGTGGTGCATGTTCTTTTTATAAATAATGTTAATGGTAGGATTCACCTTTATGTTGATTACTGATCCTATAGTTTTTATGTCATTGATGAATGGGATATTCCATGAGTATCTAGATTCATCTATGGTGGTTATTGTGAATGAAATCTTGGTTTACTCTAAAATCAAGAAGGACCATGTGCATCATCTAAGAGTATTCCTAGAAATTTTGATAGATCAATGACTCTATTCCAAGCTATTGAAATGTGACTTATGGATTTTGGAAGTGAAGTTCTTGGGACACATGGTCTTAGAACATGTTATCTCAATCAATATTGAGAATGTGAAGACTATTATGACATGTTAACAACCATGAAATGTTTTTGATATTTGGAGCATCTTGGGTTTAGGGGGATATTACAGTTGGTTTATAAAAAATTTCTTGAAATTGGATTCTTCAATGACCTCCCTCATTCAAAAAGGATTAAAGTTATCATGGGATTCAAAATTTAAGAATTATTTTGATGAGTAGAAGTTCCTTTTGAATTTTTCCTTTGTGTTGACTCTTCCATAAGTATGGTAGGGTTATGTGGTATTTTTTGATGCATCAGGTTTGGGTTTGGATTGTGTTCTCATGAAGAGTGATCACATAGTGGCCTATGGTTCCTAAAAGCTTAGGCCAAATGTGAATAACTATCCTACTCATGATCTTTAACTCACAACTGTGATGCATGTTATGAAGAGTTGGAGGCACTACCTTTTTGGGGAAAGTTTTACCATTTATTCCGATCACAAAAGCCCGAGTTATATATTTTCTCCAAAAGATTTGAATCTTCACCAGAGAAAGTGGGTGGAGGACCTACAATACTTTTTTTCCTTTGACATTGTTTACACCCACGGTAAGGGGAAGGTCATCGCTGATTCTTTGAGTAGGAAACTTCTAACCCATGCCATGAAATCATCATCAGAAGAGTGGAATCTGATGGATCTCTTTGCCTGTATACATTTGGGAGTCTAGGAGTTTGATATTGAAATTGTTCTAGAAAGTTTTCATTTGAACTCCTCTCTTATCGAGATGATTATTCAATAACATCAGCTCGATGATGAGTTTTGTGGCATTAGGGACTCTATTTTTTAGTGGGGAGAAAACCAGTGAGTGGTTATTATCTTTTGAGGGTATCCTATATTTCTGAAACTGGTATGCCATGCATTTTCCTATGAGAAAATATATAATGGGGATATTTACATAATTCCCAATGGGAATTTCACCCTAGAACCATGAATATTTTCTATGGCATGAAACAAAAAAATTTGGCTTCTAGGTATGATATAATACATTTCTGATTTTGTTTCTCATTGTTATACCTATCAGCAGGTCAAGCTGAGAACCAAAAACCTTCAAGTTTGATTCAACCCATTATTGTGATGACTTGGAAGTTAGATCAGATTTAAATTAAAGTTGAGGACTTGGGAAGACTTTACGTTTAGGAGATCGTCAGATTGAATGGGGTTACATATGTTATAGTTTTTGATTGAGATCCTCATTTCAATTCTCATTTTTGGAGAGGCCTCTAGGAGGCAATGGGATTTTGTTTTAGTTTGAGCATGACATACCATCTATAGATGGACAACTAGATATAATGAGTAATAAATATTCTTGAAGATATGATTCATTCTTGCATTCTCAAATTTGGTGGATCTTGAGATAGCCACTTGAGACTGGTTGAGTTTTCCTATAACAATAGTTACCAACCATCCATCAGGATGACACCCTTTGGAGATTTTTATGGCCACCAATTAAAATCTCCACTATGTGGATGGATATTGGTGAAACTTCCCTATTTGGACCTAGTTTGGTTCAAGATATGATAAAAAAGATTCAATTGATTCATCATAGAATGGAGATGACTCAAAGCCATTATAAATATTATACTAATCATCACCGATTCCATTTGTAGTTTTCTGTTGCTGACCATGTGTTTTTGAGAGTTTTACCTTAGTTTGGTCACCAATAACTTGAAAAATAGGGAAATCTTGATCTGAGGTATGTTAGACTATTTGAGGTTGTTGAGAAGATTGGAAAGGTGGATTAACGGTTGTCCTTTCCACCTTAGCTGAAATTGATTCAGAACGTGTTTCATGTATCACAACTCAGAAAGTATCTCTTTGACCCATCTCATGTCTTGAGCTAGGGGGACCTCGACGTGGAACCTAATTTATTTATGATTGAGTGGTCAGTTCTGATTGTTGATTATAAGATGAAGGTTCTTTGTGGAAATTCCATACCCTTAGTTTGGGTGTTATGGAAGAATGGTTCTGATTCATATGAGACTTGGGAGTGTGAGAAACTGATGAGAGAGTAGTGTCCTCATCTATTTTATGTGAATTCTTCTTGATAGGATTTATGGGGTCATAAAGTAGTTATGGTGGGGTAATTATAACATTCCATTACCCGCTTTCAAGTACTTTTTAACCCTTATTTTTTCCATCATTTGTTTATATTGTGTTCTGGGTCATATTTGGGGACTTTTGGAAAATTTTGGAAGTTTTTGGGGATGTGCATGGTGGGTACATGGTTAAGGCATGTGGTTAATCCCAACAAATAATGCACTCTATTTAGTGGTTTTGGAGGGAGACAAATAGTTGTCATACGGTTGGCCCAAACCATGAGACTCCCCTCCAAATCGTGCGACCTTGGACAATGAGGATTTCATGGTTGGTGCATGGTTAGTCTAACTATGTGGCCAAATCATGAAACCTTTCTAAAATCCCAGTGGGGGCGCATGGTTAACCAAACCATTAGTACTAACCATGTTTCCTAACCTAGTAAATTGTGTGAATGGGTTATTAATCCCCCAAAAACTTTAATTAAAATCACAAAATCCCCATTATTAATCCCAAAACCTCCCATTTGACCCTAATAAAATCCTTTGGCTTTTGTAGGCTCTCAAGAGGTGAATTGTATCCTTTAACGTATCTTTTTCTTGGATTAAAGTGCCGATGGATGCGTTTTATCTCTCTTCAATAAGTGATTTATCCTTGATTTGGAATTTCACTTTCCTATTTTCTATATTCATTTGAGAGTGATGAATCCTCATGTTATTTTTAGATCTAAACCTTGATTTAATGGATTGTAATTCTAGGGATTCTTGTTTTATCTTCCTTTCTTTTGATTCTTCATCAACAACTCCCATTTCGGGTGATTGATTGCTTGATCGTACGATTAAAGGTTGGTGGTTCTATAAGGTTTTTCCCAATAATTGAAACCTATTGTAATAGTGGGTACCCTAGGACCAACATAGAAAATACTTTTTGATTACCATATCATGTACACAATAAGTTATGCATGATGTACACTTACCATAATAATGTATATATTTTTTCTTCCACTATTTATATGATAATTTCCTTAGATTATGTGTCGTATCAAAAGATTATTGTAGTTCCCAGGCTATAATGAGAACCTCGAGATACTATGAAAAAAATCCTAAATATATATTCTATGGTTTAGATACATCATACTTACTAGGCACAAATGATGTCTGAATATCAGGTGCTGGGACATCATAAGCACTGAGACTTCTTTTCATGAATTTCACACTTGGTGATATCAAGTAGATGAGATCCCGAGGAATGGCATTACAATAGGAACACCACATGTTGCAGGTGGTAGTTCATATCTATGAACATGTGTAATGGTCTCCTAACTTGTGGTTATTATCAGTGTATACTATTTAATCACATACTTTCATGCAAGGAAAAAACCATGACATTTATGTCATGATGAGGTGGCTTGCGTTGGGTGCATCATTGGTGGTCACTAGTGGAAAAAAAATTTAACGCGTCAGAATTTTTCACGTTGGTTATATATAACTTACGTGCAAAGCTTTAATAATCTATATATCACGTCGGTTATAAAATAACCGACCTGATATATCGATCATGATCCCTTTTTTACGTCGATTATTTTATAACCGACGTAAAATATATAGAGATTAGATTTTTTACGTCAGTTATTGTATAACTGACGTGAAAATAAAATATGGTGCACTTTATCACATCAGTTATAAAATAACTAACATGATAAAGGAAGGATCGGCGCTTTACCACGTCGGTTATAAAAAAACCGATGTGATAAAGCTAATCTATGTAATTTATCACATCGGTATAAAGCGACATATATCACGTTGGTTATTTTATAAACGACGTGATAAATTGTTTTCTACATTGGTTATTAAATAACTGATGTTATATACATTAAAAAAATAGTTTACCACATTGGTTATTGAATAACCGACAAGATAAATCTTTTAAATGATTTATCGCACCCTGTATTCAGTCATTCTGTTTTCTTCGATCAGGCGATTTGTGACTCGTCTCTCTCGTGTGGAAAACCTAGAAACGGTTCGTCGAAGTCGTTCCCTCTAGCCTCATTTTTCCAACATCATTCTTCATATTTATTATCATCAGATCTATGATGTTGACTCACAACACTCAATTAATCCTCACACGACTCCTTTTCAATTTTTATTTTTTGCGATGCCCTAAAATAATTTTTTGAGATGTTATTTTTCTTTGTTCTTGCTATCATGGTAAGTTTCATAGTGTTCATCTATACCATGATAAATTATTTTCTGGTAAAATAAACATATAGAAGTGATATCATGCAAGTTTACAATTTTTGTGTGTTCTATCATGTGTGTGTGTGCGTACATGGGGTTTCCAAGGGGGTGGGGGGGGGGGGCTGTGAAAGTGGGTGGGGGTGTACAGGGGGGTTGAGTGAGTTGTCCAGTGGGGTGGGGGTGTTTAAGGGGTGTTAAAGGGTGTGGGGGGTGGTGTCCAGGGGGTGTGGGGCCAGTCCAAGGGGGTTGGGGGTGTCCAAGGGGGTGTGGGGTGGTGTCTAGGGGGTGTGGGGGCTGTCCAAGGGGGTTGGGGGTGTCCGGGGGGGAAGGGGGGGGGGGGGGTGTTGTACAGGGGGTGAGAGGGATATCCAAGGGGATAGGGGTGTCCAGGGGGTGGGGGTGGTGTCCAGGGAGGTGAGTGGGCTGTCCAAGGGGGTAGGGGGTGTCCAGGGTGGGGGGGGGGGGCTGTCGAGAGGGGTGGGGGGCTGTCTAGGGGTTGGGGGGTGTCTAGAGGGTTGGGGGGTGTCTAGGGTGTCCATAGAGGTGGTTGGGTGGTGGTGGTGGGGGGTAGTCCATGGGTGTGTGTGTGGGGTGGGGTGGGGGGGTCCAAGGGGTGGGGGTTTCGAAGGGGGTGGGGGGGGGGGGCTGTCCAAGGGGGTGGGGGATGTCCAAGGGGGTGGGGGCCTATCCAGAGGGTTTGGGGGGTTGTATGGGAGGGAGGGGGGGATGTCCAGAGAGTTGGGGGGTGTCCAAGGGGGTAGTGGGTGGGGGGGGGGGGGTGTCCAAGGGGGTGCGGGGGCTGTCCAAGGGGGTTGGGGGTGTCCAAGGGGGTGGGGGGGGGGGATGATGGTGTCCAGGGGGTGAGGGGGCTGTCCAAGGGGATCGGGGTGTACATGGGTGTGGGGGGGGGGGGGGGGGTCCAGGGAGGTGAGTGGCCTGGCCAAGTGGGTAGGGGGTGTCTAGGGGGTGGGGGGGGGGGGGGGGCTATCTAGAGGGGTGGGGGGCTATCCAGGGGGTGGGGGGCTATTTAGAGGATTGGGGGGTGTCCAGGGTGTCCATGGAGGTGGGGGGGGGGGGTAGTCCAGGGGTGTGTGTGTGTGGGGGGGGGGGGGGGTAGAAGGGGGGGGGGGGGGGCTGTCCAAGGGGGTGGGTGGTGGGAGGGGGGATTTATAAGGGGGTGGGGCCCGATCCAGAGGGTTTGGGGGGTTTTCTGGGGGGGGGGGTGTCCAGAGGGTTCAGGGGTGTCTAGAGGGGTGCCCAAGGGGGTAGGGGGTGGGGGTGGTGTCCGGGAGGGATGGGGATTGTCCAAGGGGGTGGGTGGGGGAGGGGGGGCTATCCCAGGGGGTGGGGGTGTCCGGGGAGTGTCTAAGGGGGTGGGGGGTGGTATCCCGAGGGTGGAGGGGCTATCCAAAGGGGTGGTGGTGTCCAGGGGGTGTCCAACGGGGGGTGGTGTCCAAGGGGGTGGGGGTGTCCAGGGGGTTGGGGGGTGTCCAGGGGGTGTCTAAGGGGGTGGGGGTGGTGTCTAGGGGGGTGGGGGGGGGGGGGGCTGTCCAGAGGTTTCAAATCGTTAGTATCTGTGTAATTTTCAGTAGTGAATGTATACATATTTTAATATTTACACTTCATATTTCTTTTTTACAGAAGGGTGAATTTGGTATCCAGTTGCACCAGGATGTATTCTTTGTGACCCTTAAGAAGAAAGGATCCAAGATGAATTTAAAACTATTATATCTAACTATATTTTCTTTTTAAAATCATTTTAAAGCATATTTTTTTAAATATGCATAGATTTTTTGTATATTTCAAAATTGTTTTACATTCAAATTATGATATTTTTCTTATAAAAATATATTTGTCTTATCTTAAAAAGATGTATAATTTTGATATTTGTTATAGGTAATAATGAGTCAAAGTTGGATTATGGAACATCGAATGAGTAATGAATATGAGGAAGGTGTTGATGCCATTTTGGAATTTTCTAAACAAAATGTTCCAAGTAGTGACATTTTTTTCTGTCCATGCCTAAAATGTTTGAATATGAAGAAGTTGAAAATTAGAGAGATAAAAGATCATCTAATTTGTCATGGTTTTAATATGAGTTACAACCCTTGGATTTGGCATGGTGAAACTGGACAAAATGTCAGATCTACTGATGATGATGATTCACAAGATGGTAACTCCGATGGAATTGAAGAAATGATTCATGATATTGCAGCAGAACAAATTGAGATAGAACCGACAGTTGCACATCTATATGGTGATGCTGAAAAACCATTGTATCCTGGTTGTACAGATTTTACAGCTTTTTCAGTGGTGTTAAGATTGATTAACCTAAAGGCGAAACATGGATGGAGTGACATAAGTTTTACAGAGCTGCTACAATTGATGAAATACATTCTTCCAAAAGATGATGATCTTCCAGATTCACATTATAATGCCAAGAAAATATTATGCCCGATGGGATTGGGATACAAGAAAATAATTTCCTGTCCGAATGACTATATGATATATAGTAAGGAATATGAATTTCTATCAGAGTGTCCTAAATTTGGGACATCATGGTATAAGGTGAAAGAAAAATCACAGGCTGATATAGAGATTACAAAGATCCCTTCCAAGGTATTTTGGTATCTTCCTATAATTCATCGTTTCAAATGTTTATTTGCTAATCCACATCATACAAAAAGGTTAAGATGGCATGATGATGAGAAGATATGTGATGGAAAAATATATCATCCAGATGATTGTCCACAATGGAAGAAAATTGATGAGCAATATCCTACATTTGGAAATGAAATTAGAAATCTCAAACTAGGGTTGTGCACAGATGGAATGAATCCATACCGAACCCTCAGTAGCACACATAGTTCATGGACTGTTTTATTGGTAATTTACAAAATCTCTCCTGAAGTTTGTATGAAGTGAAAATATGTCATGTTAAGTATAATGGTCTCTGGTCTGAAGCAACCCGGAAATGATATTGATGTTTTCTTGTCACCATTTGTTGATGATTTGAAACTTTTATGGGAGGATGGTATTAGGGTGTATGGTTCTTATAAAATGGAATATTTTTAACTGCATACAGTGCTTATGTTCACTATAAATGACTTCCTAGCATATGGAAATTTGCCTAGATACAGTGCTAAAGGGCATAAAGCATGTCCAATTTGGGAACAACATGCTTCATATTGTCAATTTCATCATGAGAGGAAAACAGTGTACATGGGTCATCAAAAGTTTTTTCCTATGGATCACTCTTATAGAAGACTAAAAAAGGTATTCAATGGCTCACAAGAATTTTATATTGATCCAAAAACTTTATCCCCTGATCTATATTTTGAGAGGGTGGAAAACCTTGATGTGACATTGGGAAAGAAACAGAAATCTGGTAATGATAGACATATTTGAAAGAAAAGGTCAATATTTTTTGAGCTACCATATTGGAGGTATCATGAAGTTAAACATAATATTGATGTCATGCATGTGGAGAAGAATATATGTGATAGTTTTATTGGAACATTGTTAGATATTAAAGGAAAGACAAAAGATGGGTTGAATGCAAGATTAGAATTACTATCAATGAGAATACGTTTGGAGTTAGCACCCACTCCTAATGGAAGATGAACATTTCTTCCCCTGGCTTGTCATACATTATCCAAGAGGGAGAAAATTAGATTTTTTCAGTGTCTTCATGATATCAAAGTGCCTCAAGTTTATTCTTCAAATGAATTTTTTTGTCTTATTAAAGGACTTGAAGTTGATAGGTATGAAATCTCATGATTGTCACGTCATTATGCAACAACTTCTATAAGTTTCATTGCATGGAATATTGCCCATCTGTGTCAGAAAGACTATAATGAAGTTGCGTTATTTTTTCAATTCAATTTGTAATAAGGTGATTGATGTGAATGATTTGAAAATTTTGGAAAAGGATGCAATTTTTATACTTTTTCAATTGGAAATGTATTTTCCTCCAACGTTTTTTGATATAATGGTGCATTTAATGATTCATCTGGTTTGAGAAATAAAGCTTTATGGACCTGTATATCTTCGTTGGATGTATCCTTTTGAAAGGTATATGAAAACATTGAAGGGGTATGTTAAGAATCCATATTGACCTGAAGCCTCCATTATTGAAAGTATATTTTTGAGGAGGTTGCGGAGTTTTGTACGAGCTACTTGGCTATGGTGTAGCACATAGGTTTTCCTCCATCTCGCCATGAACACGTTAATAATGAGGGAAAGGGGATTCGTGGCTTGAAATTAAAATCGTTGTCAGCTGAACATATGAAGAAGTTAGAATTATACATCTTGAATAACATAGCTGATGCTCAACCGTATATCACATTGCATATTAATGAGTTGAAACAATGTCATCCAAAGAAGAAAGAAATGTGAATTTTGAATGAGCACAACAATTTTTTTTTGTCATGGTTTAAAAATACCTTGCTTGGTAGATCAGATGTATCAGAGACATTAAAATGAGTAGTGGTTGGTCCATGTTTAAATGTGATAACATGGTCCGATTATGACATTAATGGCTATACATTTCATTAGAAAGCTCAAGACAATAGAAGTGTAGTTCAGAATAGTGGTGTATTGGTGTTTGCAGAAGCAATGCATTTTTTGAGTGCTAAAGACAAAAACCCAATTTCTATATCAAGTTCATATTATGGAGTGATTAAAGAAATATGAGAGGTGATTACTTCAAAATTAAATTTCCTGTTTTTAACTATAAATGGTTTATCGATAACAATAGTGTCAGACATGATGAATTTGGAATGACAGTTATTAATCTGAATAGATTGGAAGACAAGATGATTCTTTTATAATGACAACACATGAAAAACAAATTTTCTATGTAGTATATCAATCAGATATGCAGTGGGATGTTGTTTTACAAGGTAAAAAACAATATTTTGGTGAGGATGAACTTGATGAAAATTCTGATTTATGTGAGATCCCTACTTCCATGGAAAGATTAACATAACATAATGATGAGCATGCTGAAGACATGGTTTGTTCCATAAGGAATGATCATGATGAAGGAATTTGGGGAAACAATCCATTTGTACATTCTTAAAATTATAGGTAACATTTGTTTATTTCTTGTTTAAATTTTTATTATTTTCATGAAATGTTAGATATTGTAAGTTTTTTCTTTATTAAAACATGTATTAAAACAAATAAGTATACATTTTTTTTTAATTTTTTTGGTTTACTTTATCTTATTTACCATCATATAAATTATATATATATTATTTTTGTTCAATGAAAATTACTTTATCATGTTTACCATGTTTACCAAGTTTACCATGTTTACCATCTTTACCATATTTACCATCTTTACCATTGTTTAACATGCTTACCATATTAACCATGTTTACTATTACAAAACTTAGTACAATTTTATATTTTCTGTTTACATTAGTATTGTAATATTTGAATTTTTATATTTGTTAACTAATGTGTGGGGGGTGTACAGGGGTGTGGTGGGGGCTGTCCAGTGGGGTGGGTGGGGGGGGGGGTTCTAGGGGTGTGGGAGGGCTGTCTAGGGGTGTGGAAATGCTTTCCAGGGGTGGGGGTGTCCAGGAGGGTGGGGGGTTGTCCAGGTGTGTGTGGGGGCTGTACAGGGGGTGGGGGGGCTATCCAGGGGGGGGGGGGGGTGTCTAGGGGTGTGGCGGGGGCTGTCCAGTGGGGGGGGGGGGGGGTGGTTGGGTTTTGGTCTGTTTTTGGTCTGGGGGTGTCCAGTGAGGTGAGGGGTGTCCAGGGGTGTGGTGGGGGCTATCCAGTGGGGTGGGAGGGTGGGAGGGTGTCCAAGAGGGTGGGAGGGATGTCCAGGCGAGTGGGGGGATGTCCAGGGGTGTGGGGGGGGGGAGAGTCCAGTGGGGTGGGGTGGGGGGTTCTAGGGGTGTGGGAGGGCTGTCTAGGGGAGTGTCTTCTAGTGGGGTGGGGTGGGGGGTGTCCAGGAGGGGGGGGGGGTTGTCCAGGGGTGTGGGGGTTGTTCCGGGGGTGGGGGCAGTCTAGGGGTGTGGGGGGTGTCAAGGGGTATGGTGGGGGCTGTCCTGTGGGATGGGGGGGGGGGGTTCTAGGGGTGTGGAAGGGCTGTCCAGGGGTGTGAGAGTGATGTCTAGGGGGTGGGGGGTGTCCAGGATGGTGGGGGGGGGGGTGGGGGTTGTCCAGGGGTGTGGAGGGCTGTCCAGGGGGTGGGGGGGCAGACTAGGGGTGGGGGGGGTCTATGGGTTTGGTGGGGGATTTACAGTGGGGTGGGGGGTTCTAGTTGGTTTTTGGTCTGTTTTTGGTCTGGGGGTGTCTAGTGGGGTGGGTTTCCAGGGGTGTGGTGGGGGATGTACAGTGGGGTGGGGGGGGGGGGGGGTTCTGGTCTGTTTTTGGTTGGGTTTTGGTCTGTTTTTGGTCTATTTTAGGTCTTTTGGCATGACATAGTAGTGGTTGATCGGTGGTGGGGGCTGTCTGGTGGGGGGGGGGGGGTTGGTCTGTTTTTGGTAACCTTTTGGTCTATTTTAGGTATTTTAGTAGGGCATAGTAGTGGTTGATCATTTTTATTTAATTTTTTTTACGTCGGTTACGAAATGACCGACGTAAAAAATGCATTGGGATTATTTTTAATGTCGATTATTTGGAAACCGACGTAATAAATTCATGGGAAATGTTTTTTTACGCCGGTTATTTCATAATCGACATAATAAATGGAAATTAATAGTTTTATACGTCGGTTATAAAATAACTGATGTAGTAGATATGTTTTCACGTCGGTTATTATATAACTGACATTGGAAACTGCTTGGCAGACAGGTGTATCACATCGGTTATAAAAATAACTGACATGATAAATGCTTCGAAGGAGTGATTTATGAAGTCGGTTATATAATAACCAACATGAAAGGGTATATAATACACCAGTTATTAAATAAATGATGAAATAAACCTTGACTCCAAAGAATTTTCCACGTCGGTTTTTTATCAAACGATGTGAAAAACACTTCAGATTTGTGTTTTTTACGTCGGTTGTAAAATAACCGACATAAAAAACAATGTTTATAATGTCTCCTGTAATAACGTCAGCCAAAATCTGATGTAAAAAATAAAAAATAACCACTGTGAAAAACGTTTTCTGCACTAGTGGGTATGACATTGATTGAATAATCAAGATTTTTTTTCTTTTGAAAAGAATTAATATCTCAAGCCTAATTGATCAGGATGGAAGTACCTTTACTAAATCCATGGCCATGGTAGAAGAAGGTAAATCTATCCAATTAGGTCAAATAATAATAAAGCGAGGATGATGACATGAAGTGTGCATCCTGATTTATGAGATATCGTGAGAAAAAAATATTATATTATATGGAATGTGCTCATAAGAATGGTTTTCATTTCTATAACCATACCTTATCTCCTTAGGGTACCTGATGGGATGCTATACTCCACTCATGGTATATGAATATTATTCATTGCTATCGAGATAAGGGCCTGGAGGTCCATACACTTAGAATATTCAAAAGTCTTCTCTATTCTGATGAATAGGGGTTTAGGACATGGTGGACCCCATCACTAGGGTCTACGGATGTCTGAGAATATATGATTATCATAAAATAAATAAATTCATATTATTAATGTTTAGAATAATCAGTATTGAATTTATTTATTTAGAGTATTCACATGGTATTAAGTGAATATATAGAAAACATTATACGAAAAAAATATTATTTAATATACAAGGTTTTTTTAATATTTGAGGGAATGATGAGTTGAGTTAATGAATTTATTTAATCCCATAATATATTTATTATATTATAATAAAGTGATAAAAATATAAATGATATTTATGAATCAGTTAATCAGTCATAAAATGTCATTTATATCTTATTTAGTGGGTAATATATATCTGGGGGCCAAGAATATTTTTTTTGGGTATTCAGAATCGCACTATATAAGTGTGGCGAGCCTCTCATTCATGGAACTATTCATCATGATATTTTGAGAGCCTCTATATCCTCTCACCCACTTCCTAGAGAGATAATCTCTTAATCTAAGCAACCATATGGAGATCTTCTTCACGCATGATGATCATTGATATGTCAAAGGTGTTGTTGAATCTCCATGCTAGCACTCAGAATTTGACAAATGAAATTCTTGTAGACTTTTGAAGTGAGTGTGGATGATCTAGAGGAATCCAGATTTTGTTCCTCTAAGCAATTTCCTCCAGTGAAGATCAATTGATAAAAGTAGATTCATATCAAACATGGTAATTGTTCATTTTATTTTTGTGCTTAAAATTCTTCACACAAGATCCTCTATAGTTGTACTAGGATGCGTTTCATAAGAGATGACATAGTTACGTCAATTTCCAATGAAAAAATTTAAATCCCCATCCCATTTGCTTTCACTGTGCACCTCATTACCATCAATTGGTATAAGAGTTATTATGTGAAAGTTTAAGCTAAAAAAAATTAAATTTCTTATAAATTCATGTAGAGGGCATCATAATGGTCCCAAAGCTATAGAAAATGATTCAACCTGATATCGTATGATGAAGTTTCAATCATCTAAAGTTTTAAATCAGATTAAATTATGTGTTTGAGAGTTTAAAAAAAATTAAGAACATATTTATATATATGTTATTTTTACTTGAAACCATATGCAGAAAAGATTTTCAGTGAATTTTAGTATTCTAGCCAGAGATTTAGTGGCCAAAATAGTGTTCTATAGTGATTCAATTCTTCCATAGTTTTTGGAATTAATTTTCTTTTTGTGGAGCCTAAAAATTATAAGCATTTAAAATTTGAATAAAACAAAAATTAATTATGTAAAGAAGGGGGAGGTGTGATTGGAAAACAAAAAATAAAAAAACAAAAAATAATAAAAAAACATAAGGGGGGCAAAGTGGGAGAGACAATAGACCTCCCCTACTAACTATCACTTTTCTTTTTGTGGAGCCTCCTGATGTGCTCAATCCCTGACCAACTTCTCATGGGGTGACATCCCTTTTTTTGGTTAGATCCTTTACGGTGCATGGGTGGGTCACCAATTGGATGAACCTTGGCCCAATTGGGTCGACCCAACCCAAACCGGGCCAGATTACGTCCTGCTCAACCTGTAGGGCCCTTTTTGGATCCAGTGTAGTTCTGAAGGGTTTTCTGGGCTGCCGAGGGATTGGGAAAAATTTATTTTATCAAAAATTAAATTATAAAATTTTGGAAATAAATATTAAATTTATTTGGGTCCAAACGAAAAATATTATTTTGATTAAAATTAGTCAAATTATTTTAATTCATTTAATTCCCTGAACATAAATTTATCATAAATTTAGTTTTTATTTTGCATTTAATTTTCATGCCAACTAATCTTGTGCATCGACCACCCAATTTATGTGTGAAATTTATTTATTTGTTTAATTATTACAATTGTGTGTGATGCATGTAATAATTAAATTTATTTTGACGACCTGCACATTTTCTTTCCTCGATTAATATTTATAAGGGTCTGTATGTTCACGAGTTTTGTATTTCATGTGCATTATGCATCCCCGAGAACCCCCTCGCCTATGCGTGAGTATTTTTGTATTATGAATAGGATGTTATAAGTCACATAACACACCGAGATGAGGTGATATTCCAAACGATATGGTGATACAATGGACCAGGGTGTGAGCTACGATATAAGTCAGATATGACTCATGTATTGTACCCCTAGGGTCCTGGTTGGATATGAAAGTTTACATGAACACATAAAATAATAATCAAAAAATGCATGGATTAAATCAAATTAAGATTTGATGAATGTTTTCTTATTTTTTTTATGTTCAAGTTGTGAGTGATATCACATAGTACGTTTATATAAAATAGAAAAATGATTTCATTCATCAAGAAATAATAAAAACCCTCAAATTAATGTTAAGTCTCAATGTCTTCCATCATTAAAATTTGAACAAAAATGAGTGTACGGGGTGATTGTCAGTCCTAGATGAGGGTGCCTCCCACTACTCATGATTTTTTATGAAAGCGATGGACTAACTTAACTAAATATGGCCATAACTAGCTTGTTTATTTTTTAGTAGTAAAGAATTGAGTAAATCAAGGTTTCAATTATTAGAAGATGAGACTTCACCCAACAATCCAAGGAGCAATGAGTTAATGTGTTTGGACAGTTAGAAACCTACCTTGAAACTCTCTGAGTGGTGGGGTATCTATATATTTGACTATGAGGAGAGTTTTCAAGGATTCTTACCACTATAATACTCTAGTGACTAAGTATTCTGAATCTAGTAGTGAGAGATATTAAGGTTCTATAAAGTAGTGGGAGACATTTAATAATTTAATTAATTGGAAATGTCTAATCGGTAATCATAATAAAGTACTTATCTGCTAATAATTTATTTAATAAAAGAATGAAAAGAATACCAAAAAAACATTGTGATCAATTTTGGACAAAGAACACGTCCTATCCTATACAAATTTCCAATTGTTTCATAGGCACTTACACAAAGTACTACAATATAGAAAATTCTATATACTGTTGTCTCCACTACCCATTAAGACACATCAGGATACGAGGATGATAAAGATTCTTACATGAGACACATGTATATCACATTTTATGTTAACATCATGATGTTATCATCAATGTCCAATGAGTTGTGGATACATCATGAGCATATGGATGGTTATATCATGTTGTCTCATCTCCAAACAATCTTTTAGAAGAAAGTGAAAAAAGATATCAATGAGTTAATGATTACACTGAATACATATAAATTGAAAGATGGATCAAAAACTTTCAATACATCCCTTATATCATTTTCACCCAATTAATCCAATTTCATTTAAGATTAAAAAATGAACAATAAATGGAGAAAACAATTTATTACCTTTTGAGTAATGATCTCCAAGAAAATAATAACCTAAAAAAAGTTTAATATTTATTTCTTATGGTGAAAAAATGAAATACAAGGAGAAAATGATAATAGAAATTGTGATGCCAAAGGCACCTTTGCAATGACCTTCAAAGAACCGAGGAAAGGCATTAAACAAGAGGTTATTTTCATCTCATGTCACACGATATTTCTATGGAAGAATAAAGGTAATGAATTGAAGTTGAAGAAAATAATGGCTTCGACTTAGAGTATATTCATCAATATGTATGTAATGTTTCTATCATACTTCTTGGGTATTAAATATAATATTTCTATCACATATGTGTATTGAAACACAATAACCAAGTAAGAAAATAAATATTACAAGAAGTAAGGTGAATTCTCTAAGCGGCTGAGAAAGGATGCTTCCTAAGTTAATAGTGAGAAGTACACAACTTATAATTCTCAATATCAATGATTATAGTTAAAATTTTATTGAGTATTACCAAAAAAATATATCTCATGTGTCCATTAGGAACAAGGATACATTATTCCATTTTAGGAATGAATGTTGTTTTTGGTGTCTAATACTCAATTAATAGTTTAGTAAATAATTAAATCATTAAAAATAATCAATGAATATAAAATGTAAGACTCTAATACCTAGTTGTGGAAAGATAATTATTTATCCAGTAAAACAAATTAGTTTTCAAGGATATACATAGTATGGTTTTAGACTCCTTGGAGCTAAAGACCTTAGGTATTATTGACACATTTTCTTGTTTAGTTTTGGAAAAAGGAACATTTAGAAATAAAGATAGGGTAAAAATATTTCAGAATTAGTTCATCTAGAGAGTGTGAACTATTAAAAGGTTACTCAAGTGGAAAATATACTTCATAAGATTCCTTTAAGAGTTTTAAGGAATGTAAAATTTAAGTATGAAATATGAATGGTTAAAATATATGAGTTACTTTAGGCCCATGTGATGAAGAATATATTGACCAAGCATTCATTGATTATTATAATGTAGCGTGGAGTACTTCTTAAACACACATTTTTGTATACACATCAAAGCTATAATGTAATCAAGGAGGATCAATGTTGAGTCTTACATGTTAACATTGATCAATAAAATATAGTGTGGATTAATTACTAAATGCATATTTTCTTATACACATCAAATTCATGATGTAAGTAAAAGGAGTATCAATTTTGAGATTCATATACATTGCAGATACTTCCATTATTTTTCAAGACCTGCTTCAAATATAGCGGTGTAATACCATAACCATATACCAAATATAATAAAAATTGGATATCATATGGGTTATAGTATAATATAAATCCATAATTACATAATAACACATGTTTATATGAAAATTGTTTGTTAAGGATGTAAACAAACTTGCATAAAGAAAAACACAATGTGAATCTAAAGTAATTATCCTAGAGGTTTATAAGGATATAACTAAAATCCCTTAGAAAAGTGATAGTCAAGAAATATACTATATTTCTATAAAAGGGTTAAAATCTCTATTTGAGATAGTGGGAGAAATATTGAATTGGATTTAGTAAAAACCAAAGATACACATGTGGTTGGCATATGAACTAATTCCACAAGAGCTTGTGAAAAGGAATGTTCTAGAGACACATACTGTATAGGAAGAATGAAACCACCATGATGGTTTTATATTCACCATGGAAGATGATACAATATTCATTGAGAATAATGAATCCTACTAGTAAGTAGTAAATTGTAATCATCCATGATTGAAAAGTTCAATTAAAATTGAACAACAGACCCCATGTATCAAAGTATAGGTGCTTTGTATTTTGAATGTTTTAAATCTTATTACTACTATGGTATTAAAGAGAAACATTACATGGATGGTACAAGAGTAGTACCAACAAGGCTCAATTGGTTATACCAAGTCATCATTCCTAAATCCATTATAATTTTCTACATTTCATAACTACTTCATATGATCATTATATTGGGTATTTAATATGAAAACCCAATTTCTTGGAAAGAATCTATATAATACTACCAGAATGTTTTGGTGACACCATAAAATTTCAATAAGGGGAGAAAGTTACTAAAATCCAATTTTGGATTGAAGTAGGCATCAAGATCATATAATATTCATTTAGAATGAATTATTTACATGTGATTACAAAAGGTTAGTGTGAGAACCATTATTTTCCATGTAAAATATGTTTAATAACATATGGAAAATATTTTTTTAGTCTTGCAGTTGGTTAAGACTAGAATGGAAGTAACTCTCTCGAGATAGAATTAAAGTAGCAAGGGAATGAGATATACTGAGGTAGATCTAATGGGTTTCTTAGACCTAGTTAAAGTAATATACTGACAAGGTATTGAAAAATACATGTTGAAAAATTTGAGAGAGAATTGTTACCAATGTCACACAACATAAATCTCTCCAAGAATAAATGTATGAGACATGAGAGGAGATTAATATGGTAAGTGGATTTCTATATGATTTTGTGATGGATCAATCACATATGCCATACTATGCAGTAAATGTGATATTGGAAACATATAATTTATGGTAGTAAAATATTAGTTATATCTAGGATAATTCTAGAGAAGTGGTCAGAACTATCCAATTCTACTTGATAGAGTAGAAAAATATGTTATTTGTATTTGGAGAGGAAGGGAAACTAGTTTGAAGGGAAAAAACTAGTATTACTTTAGATCATTATGATCTAATATTGTAGTTAGGATAAGGTAATATTCAAGAGATGATCATTCAAGCCTGTGGTATACATATCTATAACTACCGATTTCATTGCGGATTCGGATGCATCTAAAGAATTAGTGTAAAATATGTAATGATTTGTTCTAATTATTGTAATTGTACCTATTAAGATTTTTTTTATCAAAATATAAATTATGATAATCCTATCACTAGTACTATCCAATATGTCAAGTTTTGATAGTGGAAAAAGGAATATACTTAGGGATATCATCTCTTAAGGACTCTAAAACAAGGATGTGAAGTCACAAATAGTATAGTAAACATGCAGTGAAGATGTGGTAGTCCCAACAACTGAAGCCATAAATCATAAATAACATGATCATATCATGTGGGTGCTAACAAGTATCATTAGTAAGTTGGCACTAGTGCAAAAACACTTTTTAGCGTCGGTTTTTTTTAATTTTTAACGTCGGTTATAAACCAACGTCTTTATAGGCGACGTTAAAAATACAGTTTTCGTGTCGGTTCATAGAAACCGACGCGAAAAATAATTCACTTATGAGCTTCGGCGTCGGTTTTTTATAAAACCGACGCCGAAATATCGGTTTTCCGCGTCGGTTTTTCTAAAAACCGACGCCAAAACTAATTTACATAGGATTTTCGGCGTCGGGTTTTTAAAAAACCGACGCCATAGCAAACTTTCAGCGTCGGTTTTTAAAAAAACCGACGCCGTAAATAATTTTTTTTAAAATATTCGGCGTCGATTTTTAAAATAACCGACGCCGTAAATAATTTTTTTTAAATAAAATACATATATTTTCTCCTCCAAAAAAATCGGAACCCTGAAAAAAAAACGAAGTATACAAAAACAATTAAACAGCTTTAACAGAAGTACTTGAGAAAACTCAAAGTAAAGCAGAATTAAAATACACGTACCTACATGGTGAATTTTCTTAATCTAACCACACTCAGTATCAATCATTGTAAGTTTCCTCCTATAGATAGCACCAATCCTGTCAAAACAGTAATGAAACTAAGGAGATGTGCGTGAAAAAATCAATCCAAGATATTAGTGCAATGAATAAACATTAAATGAAAATGTGTAATTTATTTGAATCATTCATATTTTCACAAAGTAAATTACCAAAATGAAATGTTACGACTCCTGATCAAAATTCCAGGAACACTCAGCCGATGCAACCTCTTCCTCACCTCCCCCACTGAAGATGTTGGGGGTGTCTTTTCACCATAGGATCCCCACCACCCCCAACCTCAGGTTTTTATATTTTCTCTGTATAGACGTGCATTACCCATTAACTATTGTTATTTGTTTAAGTTATTGAATAACAGAGAAATAAGTTTGAGTGCAAAAAATAGGTTAGAAAATTGAAATCAAATGCAGATTGAAGAGACATAAAGAAACATACCTTAAAAATTGACGCCTTCTATTTTATCTTTGTGCAAACCCACTAAGAGCTGTTTCAGGTATTATGTGATATGCTTCTCGGCAATCATTTTCCGATATTTATTTGCATAAAAAATAAAAAGGCCTAGAAGATATTGATGTGCATGAAAGGGAGACAATTTTTAGTGTTTGTGAATGTTATTTATCTATACGAATCTCTATGTTCATGATCCAAGTACCACCCTCCAGATCTGTCACTGTACAGACAAATGATTTTAAGAAATAACAATGAAAAGAAATATAATAACTAATCCTGAATTAAAATACACGTACCTAAAATATACGACATGCTTATTGTTGGTTATTGTTGAAGGATTCATTTGATTATTAGTAGATTCAATAAAACAGTTTTTGCAGAGGCACTTGAGAAAACTCAGTAAAGCAGAATTAAAATACACGTACCTGAAATATATGACATGCTCATTGTTTGTTATTGTTGAAGCATTCATTTGATTATTAGTAGGTTCAAACACCTAATATATCATAAAAGTTAGTTTTTTAAACCCATATATATTATTATTTATAAATATTAGTATATACATACCTCAAATCTTAATCAGACTTAACAAATAGTCCGCAAAAGTAGATTGAATATGGATCATATCAGATTGAGAATATGACTGTGAATCATTGAATACCTACAATAATATTGAATGATATGAAATTAATAAATAGAAGAAAGTGGATGAAAATATATAACAAAATTAATACAAATAACCTTAAGAAAATCCGTAGTTTCCCCAGTTGTGATTATCTCATACATAAATCGTAGAATATAATAACCACATTCAACATGTCCATTTTGACGATGACACTACAGTTATAAAACATTTAACTAATAATGAAACCCAATATATAACAAAAATATAAAAACTAATTACCTGTACTTCCACATATTTGATTTTCGTTGGTTTCTTTTCCTTTGTAAAATGTTTCCATGAACTGCATTTTTTTATATAATAACTAATAAAACTTGTGTAAACAATTAAAATTAAACATAAAAAACTTCTAAAAATAAAAAAACAACTTACCTGTTTAATAATTTGGAAAATGGTTTACGCACTTTTCCTAATAAAGAGCAAAACCAATATAAGGTGCATTCATTTGGGAAAAATACACCTAACATCCAATGCCCCCTATAATACAAAAAGTTCACAATTAATGACATTATAATGATCATGAGTTCAAAATTATGTTGATATTCTTACTTATCAAGAAATGGAAAAAACCAGCACTGAATCTCTGTTTGTGATAATCTCTCGGATATATATTGAACTCTTTCATCATTTTTCACATGTTTGACTTCCAAGGAAATGTACTCTGGATCTATAAAGTTGTAAATGCTTGTAGTTTCATTTTGTAAAAGAATCCTATATAGATACCTAATTTAAAAAGAAAATATAGTTAGTCAATGACATAACAATATTTTATTAAAGAAATAGCAATTCAAACGTCAATTTACTTACATGGAAAACAACTGCACCACATTCAGCCCGATCTCTTCAAAATTAACTAAATTCATGATATCTTCTTTCAATATTCTCAATTTATAATTTCTTCCACATATATCGGACGTCATCCGAAACTCATAGATAAAATTCAAGGAAGAAGAGCACTGAGATAATCTTTTCAACCCAGAAGAAATATCAGAAGTATCTACAGCCGACTGTTTCTGAAGATTTTGCTGCATTTGTACAGTTTCTTTTGCTTTCAGATATTCCTATATAAGTTAAATGTCAGAAAACATTATAAGTAATTTGGAATCATTTCTAATTACTATTTAAAAAAACTCATACCTCATGTGAAATATAACGAAGAAGTGCAGTTGGACAAAGTAAAAAATGGCCCATACATTCCCCAACATTGGTGATCTCCGCTGTAGGAAATGGTAGTAGAGCAGTACGATCTATAATAACAAGTACTGATACTCTAACCTGAACCATCTGCATAGGCTGATGATGTACCGAGTCCCCCAAAAAATACACTTGTCCTAACGCAACAATATGTACATGAGGATCTCCCGCAAACAACTCACAATATAAGGTTCGATCCGATGGAGGAGGTGGAGGCTCAAAGTTAGCAGGTGGGGCAGGGTAGTCAGGGTGAGCAGGCTGAGAAGTCAGAAAAATGAAAAAGGTATATTAGTGTTTAAAATTTATAACATAGAAAAATTGATTAAAAATTAAATAAAATAATATACCTCAAATGGTTGCGCAGACGGGGCAGGGTAAGCAGATGGGGCAGGGTAGTCCGGGTGAGTTGGCTGAGAATGTTGAAAAATGAAAAAGTTATATCAGTGTTTATAATTTATAAAATAGAAAAATTGATGAAATTAAATAATATACCTCGGAAGGCTGCCCAGACGGTGTTGGGTAAGCATATGAGGCAGGATAGTCTGAGTGAGTAGGCTGAGAATGTTGAAAAATGAAAAAGTTATATTGGTGTTTATAATTTATAGAAAAGAAAAATTGTTAACAGTAAATAATATACCTCGGAAGGATGAGCAGACTGTTACTGTCTTGCCAAGTGTTCTAATAAAGCCTTCTGTACTACTGCTTGAATTTGATCACCCATAGACCGTTTCATATCCTTCATCTCTTCTTTTAAGGATTTGATTTCCGGGTCTCTTGGTTGCTTACTCTTACCAAAAACCTTCCGAATACTAACACCCACCTGATATCCTCTAACACGGCCGGGGTGTTCAGCCTTTCCCAAAGCAGTGGCTAGGATATCCATCCTACCCTCGGGGATAAAAGAGCCTTGTGTCTCTTTCTCCTGAAGTTCATCCTGAAATGAAAAATAAAAAATTTATATTAGTGTTTATAAATTATAAAAAAGGAAAATTGTTAACAAAGAATTAATATTTACTTACAATTCTATTAGCCACTTGATGAGCTTCGTCTGTAAGATATTGTTCATTTTTTCTTCTTCTTGCTCGTTTCCATTTCTAATGGCGAGTGGGAGGAGATGGAGGACCATACTGGACCTCTTCTAAACCACTACTTGATCGAGCTCTTAATGCTTCAAATTTTTCTTCAATAATTTTCTGCTCCAAATACGAGTATCCTCCACGTGATAAAGTATGAGGGTATACGTTTTTCAACTGGATCTCCTGATGAGATCTTCTGGAGGCCTGTTACATAAAAATAAACACATAAGTAATAAGGAAAATATAGCATAAATTTTAAAATATAAAACAATTACAATACCTGAAATTTCTCTTCCTGACGACTGTCAACAAATCGCTTCCATGTTTCTTCATCTATATATGGATACTTAAGACATGGGATTTCAAACCTTCTCTTTCCAAAAACATAATCTTTCGTCAGTTTGTTTTTAAAATCTCTCCATCGAACCGCCGCTAAAGAGAGATGTCTTTTCCTAATTTCTTTGGTTTCCTCAAAATTGAATGTCATCTGTAATTGAAAAAATTAAATATGTCATTTAAACTATATAATATTAAAAAAATGAGATAAAATAAATAAATAAATATATTTTACCATCACAGCCTCCCAAAGCTGTTGCTTCGCCGTCCTGTCCACTGACTTCCAATCAGGATATAAAATACTAATCCTACAATGGCTCTGCATCGCTATATAACTGACAAACTGAACTGCATTTGGGCCAACTGCATTATTATTATCATCAAAACGTATGTGTGATTTGTTATCATCACGAGCGAGTGATAGTTTTGGTAAACGTGTAATACCACATTTACCAACTAGAGAACTTGATTTTTGAGTAGTAACTGGAGAAGTCTCCTCCGCCGAGGACGCATCAGTAGTCCTGCAATTTTTTTTATAAATTAACAGTTTTATTTCATTAAATATGTATATTACTGAATATTTAATAATATGTCAAAATAGATATACCTCGGTAACTGCTCCTCTCTATCTGTATTTGACATTGCTACTAGAAAGTGTAATAAAATTTTGGGTACCTGCATATCATTAGAAAACTGAATAATTAGAAACAAGGAAATAAAAAATAAATATGTAAAAATAGAGGCATGCATTTGTAAGTTTTACAAATAGACACAAAATATAAATATTTACCAGAAAAATTAGGAGACTAATTTAGTGTTTTCCCATGTCCCTTCATCATGATCGGTACGTACTGCATGCACTATGTCTGTCTTATATTCATTGTAATCATCTGAAAATTGCATAATAGATGAATAAGGCTCATGTAAATCACTAGCATCATCAGAATCATCATCATCACCCAAATGATATCTTTTCCCTTGCAAAACAACTGACCACTGATCATTCGACGGATCAATGACATAAAATACTTGTTTTTCATGTGTCACCAAGATAAATGGTTCCTCATTGTGATTAAATCTTTTCAAATCAACCAGTTTAAACCCATATTCATCATGTTTCACGCCACTATTACTATCAACCCAATTGCACTTAAATATAGTGACTCGAAATTTAATATAATCAATTTCCCATATGTCTTCAATAACTCCAAAATATGATGTTGATGCAGAAATTGGGTTTTTATCTTTGGAACTCGAAAAATGCACTGCTTCAGCGAATACCATCACACCACTATTCTGAACGGTACTCTTGTCATCCAGGTTTTTTGTGTAAAATGTGTAGCCATTGATATCAAAACCAGACCAAGTGATCACATTAAAAGATGGTCCCCCTGATAACCAATTCAATGTTTCTGATACAGATATATCTGGGGTGACTTTCTCTTTAAACCATGAAACAAATGTCTTCTTATGCTCAATCATCAACCACTTTTCATTTCTTTTCTAATATCATAACTTTAATTCAGAAATATGTGAGGATATATATGGTTGAACCTCATCTGTGTTGTTCAAAATGTATAAATGTTCTTGCATCACTTCATCACGTGGAATGAACTTTACCTTGAATCCTCGAACCCCTCTACCTTCTCTGTCAATTGTCATATGTCGAGATAGAGGGAGACCAATATGCTCCACCTCATTCAAATAATCAGTACAGAACTCAATCACCTCTTCTGATACATATTTTTGAACAATAGAGGCCTCTGGTCGATAAGGATTTTTAACATATCCTTTCAAAATTTTCATATATCTTTCAAAAGGATACATCCATCTTAAATAAACAGGCCCACACATTCTTATCTCACGCACCAAATGAACCAATAGATGAACCATTATATCAAAAAATGTGGGTGGGAAATACATTTCTAGTTGACAAAGAATAAGAGTTGCTTCATTTTCCAACAAATCTAACAAATTTGGATCAAAGACTTTGCTACAAATGGATTTAAAGAAATTACATAACCTGATGATTGTCTTCCTGACAGCTTTCGGTAATATACCACGCACTGCTACTGGTAGAATTTGTTGCATTAACACATGACAATCATGTGATTTCATACCTATTAATTTACAATCCTTCAATGACACAAAATTATTCACATTTGAAGAAAAACCACTGGGTACTTTAATACCATGAAGACACTGACAAAAATTAATCTTTTCAATCTTGCTTAATGTGTGACAAGCCGGAGGTAAATATGTTCTTTTTTCCTTTCACAGCGGGAGCTAACTCCAAACGTATTCGCATTAATATCAAGTCCAATCTAGCATGTAATCCATATTTTGTCTTTCCTTTTATGTCTAACAAAGTTCCAATCAAACTATCACATATGTCTTTCTCAACATGCATAACATCAATGTTATGTTTTATCTCTAAAAATCTCCAATAAGGTAGTTCGAAAAAAATAGACTGCTTCTTCCAGATATGTTTTTGTAAACCAGAACTTTTTCTCTTTCCAAATGTTGAATCAATATCTTTCACTCCGTCATAATATTCTTCAGTTGACAATGGTTGAGGGGGTAGGTTGTATTCTTGTAAACCGTTAAATGCTTTTCTCAATCTACGATAAGGATGATCAATTCACAAAAATCTTCGATGTCCCATGTACACTGTCTTTCTTCCATTCTGCAATTGATAATATGAAGTTTGTTCTTCACAAATTGGACATGCTTTATGTCCCTTAACACTATATACAGATAAGTTTCCATATGCAGGAAAGTCGTTTATAGTGAACATTATCATAGCACGCAAAAGAAAATACTCTTTCTTGTATGCATCGAAAACTGTAACACCTTTCTCCCATAGCAGTTTTAAATCCTCAATCAATGGTGTAAGATACACATCAATATCATTTACCGGTTGTTTTGGTCCAGAAATCATCAAGCTCATCATAACATATTTTTTCTTCATACATAGATGTGGGGACAAGTTGTAAAGTACTAGAAAAACAGGCCATGAACTATGTTGGCTACTGAGGCTCCGATATGGATTCATTCCATCAGTACACAATCCCATTCTGAGATTTCTAACTTCACTTCCAAAATCATGAAATTTTTTATCAAAACTCTTCCACTGTGGTGAATCAGCAGGGTGACGTAAGTTACCATCAGAAATGCGCTCATCTGAATGCCATCTTAACCTTTTTGCATCATTTGAATTTTCAAATAGACGCTTCAAACGAGGAATAATTGGAAGGTACCAAATTTCTTTAGATGGAGTTTTGATTTTGGTACCTAAAAATAAATCAGAATTGAATTATCAGAATTGTTTGAAAAAAATATTGGATGATATCATTGGAAACTAAAAAAATTGATTTTTCATAACGTTACATGACATCACCTAAAAATGAATCTGAGTTGACTTTCTCATCCATCTTATAGCGCGATGTTCCACACGTAGGACAACTTGATAAATGTTCATTTTCTTTCCTATACAGTACACAATAATTGGGGCAAGAATTTATCTTTTTATACCCCAATCCCATTGGGCATAATATTTTCTTCGCCTCATAATTGGAATCTGGAAGCCCATTGCCTTCTGGAAGAAGCTCTTTTAAAAGCTCAAGTAAACTGGAGAAACTTTTATCACTCCACCCATTTTTTTCTTTTAAGTTAACTAATCTCAAAACTGCTGATAACACTGTATATTTACTGCAACCTGGGAATAATGGTTTCTCAGAATCTCCATACAATCGTTCAACAGTTGGTGTTTTTTCGATGGTTTCAACACCTAAATCATGAATTAATTCTTCAATACGATCCTCTGCCTCATTATGAATATCGTCATCAACATTGGATGTTGAATTTTCAGTTCTTTCACCATGCAAGATCCAATGTGTATAATTAAGGCTAAAACCATAACAAATGAGATGATCCTTGATTTCTCTAAAGTTTAACTTTCTCATATTTACACACTTCACACATGGACAGAAAATCAAATCAATATTTTGATTATGCCGTTTAGCAAATTCCAAAAAATTGTCAACTCCTCTTTCATATTCACTAGTAGTTCTTCGTAGATAAATCCAATTATGATCCATTAATACCTGATATCACAATATAATTGATGAATATATTAAAACATAGAAACATTTAAATATCTATGAGATAAATTGTAAACAAAAACATATTCCATAAAAACTATTGATAATCAGATAAAAGACATCAGATATGAAACATGTTTACAAATAGAGTAAACAGTTTATTTTCATATTATATACATGTGTGTTAACGAGATTCTAATTTCATAAAAAATTATAAAGTATCAAAATTTAAAAAATAAGATCAAGAAAGAAAATGATATGTCATTTCAATCAATGATGTAGTTTAAAATAAAATAAATTAATGATTGGTTCTTTGATTATTCTGAGGATATTATTGAACATAATGAAGATAATGTTAATAAAATACTTCTTATTTTTGTGAACATAATAAATTAAAGAGTCAAATACAAAGATAAAATTCCTCAATATTTAAATTTTGGTCGAAATTGACATTTTGCAGTTGAGTCACATGGTAAAATATAAGACATCCAAATAAGTGTATCATTCATACTGGCTCATTTGGTTTATTTATCTCCTAAGGTTATTTATAATATGGTATTACTCCGAATAGTGGGTATAGTCTCCACATTATACGTTTATAAACCTATAATGATGCTTAAGAGCCTCAATTATATTGGGACGCATGCTTGAGTTCATTGGTAATATGACTCATGGCATCAGTTTATGATCCCTCACCACTGACACTTGATGTGGTTTCCCATGATTTTTTTCTATTCTCCCACATAGTTTTTGTAAATTATATGTCATTATCATTTTAGTATATCTTTATATTGATACTAAGACACTTCTATTTATCCATATCTAACAGATCAATTCATTTCAATTCCACATTTAAGTGTATAATCACCATAATCCAATCTATATTATTTTATTATTGAACATATAATACATAATACATATTCTATCAAGGGATTTAGGTGTCATCGGCCCAAAAACAACACCATAAACTATCTTGAGTAACATCAATGATTTTACTTTTTCTAGATTATTTTTTTCTTGCCAATATTCCCTTTTATAAATGAATCACCTACATAAATGTCATCAATTGTGAGTTTGGGAAGGTCTAGAGAACTATTATTACTGGAAATGATTTTTTTATGGTTTTTCAAGAACCAAGATGAGATGCCATCTAACCAGAAACCCAACACAGTCTGGGATATGGCCTGAAGGGCGTTCTTGATCCCCTAAAGCTGGAAACTACTATAGGGAATCAAAAGAATAAAAAAGGAATGATTTATCCCAAAAAACTACCAAGATCAATATCTAAACTGAATACACGGTAGAACTAACAATAATAAACATCAATTAATACATAACTAATCCAAATAAAAAAACTTCAAAATAAAAAAAACGAAAAAAAACTTATGATACACCATGAAATCGTGATCTCCATGTGACCTCTTTGTCACCACCAAACACAACGCCAACATGCTCTAATGGAATATTTAACTATAAATAATAAACTACAAAATATATTAGGTCAACCAATGTTGTTTGGAACAAGTATGATGTGATCATAAATAGCTCAGTAGGTTATCACACCCTATTCAATGCATTTCCTTTCCAAAAAAGTCCAAAAAAGGTTAATATACATATATAAAGTAGGATTTTAATTATTATAAAAAACAAAACAGATATTTCCACAAATTCCCTTTTTTAAAAATCACACATGCATCCTTTCTTTTCAAAAATGGTTTCACAATAAAAATTCATTTTAAAAACAAAACCAAAAATATAATTTATTACTAGATGATCAAATAGTGAATATAATGAATGTAAATGAAACAAATAATATGATATTAACTTGAAGGGATAATGACCAATAAGAAGTATAAATAAATAGAACATACAGATAGATAATAAATGGAATCTCTTAAATATATCTAGAGGAAATCCGTGGAGGCACTCAGTTTGGAATCAAATACCAGTATATAGTGCAAATCCATAGTCAATAACCAGTTTTCTGTTATAAACTATCCAATCTAGTGGCACATCCAAATAATATTCAACCATTTCCATGTATTGACCCACTTATACATTTCAAGTGCAAAAATGGTGTGATAGTAATAGAGAAAGAGGAAGAACGCTTACCAGAAATCATGCAAACGAAAAAAACCTTCAAAAATGTCCGTCCAAGATCGCAAATCAAGTTCGAAGGTCGTCGGGAGTCCGAAGTGCAGCCGCGGAGCTTGATTTCGACGATCGAACAAAATAAGGGTTTCGGCTAAGATCACAAATTAGGTTCCAAGGTAGTCGAATGTCTGAAGGGCCGTAGCGGAGCTTGATTTCAACGATGGAAAAAAACGAGGGTTTCGGGACAGCGGAGCTCGATTTCAATGGTAGAACAAAATGAGGGTTTCAGACCCCGAATAATTTTATAAGAATTTTCGCATCGGTTTTAAGGAAAACCGATGCCGAAAATTTAAAAAAACATTTCGGCATCGGTTTTTAGGAAAACCGACGCGGGAGTTTTAACTTATGGCGTTGGTTTTTAGAAAAACCGACGCCAAATGTTTTTTTAAAAACTATCTTCCGCGTCGGTTTTTAGGAAAACCGACACCGAATGTGTTTTTTCTCCATCGGTTTTCGGCATCGGTTTTCCTCAAAACCGACGCCGAAAATAAAAATAAAAACTTCCGCGTCGGTTTTTTTGAAAACCGACGCGGAAATTTTTTTTAATTATTTTCCGCGTCTGTTATTATAATAACCGACGCGGAAAATATGTTAACTAATATTATTGGCATCAGTTTTCTGCAGAACCGACACCATTAATTCCCCACACATACTATTCGCGTCGGGTTTTAAAAAACCGACGTTATTACGCCGACGCGAAAACCTGTATTTCCACTAGTGTGGATCTAGTAAAAGTGGGAGTGCTGTAATAAGGGGTGCCTTAGTCCCAACATAACCAATACTTTTTTATTACCATATCATGTATACAATGAGTTATACATGATATAAAATTACCATAATAATGTTGATATTTCTACATCCACTATTTATATGGTAATGTACTTATATTATGTGTCATATCAAAAGGTTATAGTAATTCCTAGGCTATAATGAGAACCTAGAGATAATGTGATATTAATATTAAACACATCTTCTATGGTCTCGATACATCATACTGACTGGACAAAGATGATGTCTTAATTTCAATTGTTGGGGGATCATAATCATTGATACTTATTCTTATGAAGTTCTCAATTAGTGATCTTGAGTAGATGAGATCATAAGGACTGACCCGCTAATAAGAACACCACATGTTACAGTGTCATTGGTAGTTTCTATCTATGGACAAATATAATTGTGTCATTACTTGATATTATTATTAGTGTATACTATTTGATCACGTACTTTGATTAAAGGAAAAAAACATGGAATTTATGTTATGGTGAGGTAGCTCGCATTGGGTGCACCATTTGTTGTATGACATTGATTAAATAACCATGACATAATTTTTCACCTTCAAAAGGAATTAATATCTTAGGGATAGTTAGTAAATATGGTAGTACCTTTACTAAATCCATGACTATGGTAGAATAAAGTAAGTCTATCCACTTAGGTCAATGAATAATAAATTGAGTAAGGATGATGACATGAAGCGTGTGTCCTACTTTACGAGATATCATGAGACAAAGAGATTATATTAAATGGAATGCGTTCATAGGAAAGGTTGTCATTTCTATGACTATATCTTATCTCCTTAAGGGATATAATGGGTTTCTATAATTCACTCCTGGTTTGTGAAAAGTATTCACTTCTATCGACTTAAGGGCCTAGAGGGTCACACACTTAGCTTATTCAAAAGTCTACCCAATTCTGATGAATAGGATTTTAGGAAATAGTGGAACCCATCACTGGGGTTTAGGGATGTTTGAGAATATACATCACCATGAAATAAATAAATTTATATTTTCCATGTTTAGAATAATTGGTACTGAATTTATTTATTAAAAGTATTTACAAGTTATTAAGTTAATACATGGAAAATATTATATGTATGAATATTATTTTAATATTCAAGATTTGTTTAATATTTATGGGAATGAAAAGTTGAGTTAATGTCTCTCTTTTATCACATAGTATATTTATCATATTTAAATAAAGTTATAAAATATAAATGATATTTATGACTTATTAAATCATTAATAAGAATTAATTTATAGTTTATTTAGTGGGTAATACATATCCAGGGGATGAGAATCTATTTATGTGTATTTAGATTCACACTATATAATTGAGGAGAGGCTCTCATTCATGGAATTATTCATCATGAAATTTTGAGAACCACTCTATCCTCTCTCCCGATTCCTAGAGAGAGAATATATCAATCCAATCAACTAGTTAGAGATCTTCTTCACTCATGGTGATTGTCAAGACATCGAAGGTGTCATTGAATCTCCATGCTAGCAGCCAGAATTTGACTAATGATGTTCCTATGAACTTTCAAAGAATGTTTGGATGATCTAGATAGATCCAACTTTGGTTCCTTCAAGCAATGATTTTTGGTGATGATCAGTTTATGGACATGGATTTAGATCAAACGAGGTAATTTTTCATTTGTATTTCTATGCTTAAAATTATTCACGTGGGATCCTCGACAATTGTATCAAGATGCGCTTTATCGGAGATGATGTAGTTATGTCAATTTCCAGTGAAAATTTATAAAACCATGGACCATATACTTCAACTGCATTCCCTAGTAACTTTAAAACCTTAATGTATTTCTTGAATTGAAATGTATTTTTAATTGTTTTCTAAACCCTGAATTGTGACAATTTTGATAATTGATTTATAAGGCATGATATTTTTTAAATAATTCTATTTTAAAAGGATTTGAAAATATGTTGTAGTTTTTTGAGAAAATATGGATTGAAATGAAAAGTGATTTGATGAAATGATTTGATATTGATCTTTGAGAATGTGGTTTTAAATTTAATATGATTTTGAAAGGCATGAATTTGATAAAAAATTATGTTTTGGGTTTATAAATTGAAATGGTATATTCATACATGAGATTGGAAAATTGAATTATGAATGATGATTTGATTTTAATTGAATTTATTTTCCCTTGATTGAATGATTGAAAGAACATGTGAGGCTGGGTAGTTAGTGGGTGATTGGGAGAGGTATGATAGGACTCTGACTCCCTAGAAATGGATTGATGATAATAAATCCAACTAAACTAAGTTAGACATGATTTTCCATGATGGGGTGTTGATTGATTATCCCTATGTAATGATCCTTAGGGACATGTGTACACATGTTGAGCCGTGATGATTGAATGAGTAGTGAGAGGATCCTATAGCTAGAAACTAACTTATATCAGGGTTTATGAACATTTTTATTAGTTTTTATTTGACTATTTCCAGTGATTATAGGATTGTTTTACTAATTCCATTATGTATATTGATTTTTTTATTTAAACCTATTTTTGATACACCTTCCATCTCTTCCTGTTTTGAAATCATGTTTGATTCAAAATGTAAAATAATTTCCCATGCCTCATATTTATTTAAATTGAAGCATAAATAGTTTTTTTGTATTGGAATTGCTTATAAAATACTTGGTGAGATCCTCATGGGATGTTTTACTCACACCCAACCTTTTCCTTTGGGTGTTTATAGATCTTGTTATTCCAGGTTCAAGAAAAGGGAAAGCACCACTTGGAAGTGGAAGATGTGATTGAGAATGGGACCTTAGTTGATGGTGGTGACTAGTGGAGCTTTGATTGATATGTTACTCAAATATTAAAAGCTTAGTCTTTATGGATGTTATGTTATATTTTGGATGATGTTTTACTTTGGGATGTTTATTTGACTGATTGATGGTAATTTTTTCATTGAGGAGTGTTTTTCATACTGAATATTTAATGTTTTATCTTCTGCTGTTGTATATAGTTGGTTGGTTCTTGTGAAAAAAAAAACTATTCCTCATGATTGTTGAAATGATTCCAGGTGCTAGTCACCAATCCATGGGTATTGGGAACTCACTTCAGGTTATTATATAGACAACTTGGGTATCAGTGTACTAAGGTATCTAGGTTGGTTCATGATATGGACACCTCCTGAGGGTCAAAACACCCCTTTTATTTTAAATCCTAAACCCCCTATTTTTTCTCTCTTGTTTGACCAACACCCCCAACACACCTCTCATCTTTATACCTCTTTCCTTTTGGAATTTTATCCCTTAAATCTTATCAGAATCAAGCATTGTTTGTCCCTACAATGAACTTGGGGTAAATCTATCCTTCTGTATTTTATATTTTTCAGTTTCTTTCATTTTCTAGAGGTCTCACTCTAGTTACACCAATTTATGCACTATTTCAGGGTTTTTATATGATTCTTTTATTTCTACCATTTTATCTTGAACTAGTGGATGATATTAAATGAGTATGATTCTATGAACTTGAGGTATGTGATCCTTAATCCATCCTTTAAATTATTTCACCTTTTCTTAGTTCATGTGATGTTTAGTTTCACGGACTTATTATGAATTGACCTAAAAATATAATAAATAATTAAAATATATATTTCTTGTGATAAATTCCTTTTTCGTTTATTAGTTTAATTTTGGTGAGTGTTGAGAATATACCTTTGGCCACCATGTGAGGTGATATGGATTTTAACCAAACATTGGATTTAAAGTGGTGGCCTAAAGTGTGTCCTAATTAATATGGTGACCTAATAAATGAATGTAGATGCCTAGGATACTCCTAGTATCTTGTAGTGAAAACTATCATGTATGGAAATGAAATAATTGGTGATGCATATATGCCTTGTATATATTACTTGGGCCTAGATTTTATTCCTGATAACATGGATTCCTTGCACACCTTCCTTGGATATGGATTCTATGCCTGATAACACGACTTCCTTAGATTACCTCCTTAGATCCAATGGTTATTCCTGATACATAGATACCTTGTATATATTACCTGGATCTAGATTCAATGCATTATAATATGGATGCCTAGTATTACCTCCTAGGATTTAGCATTATTCCTAATGATATATTATGTTCAGAGAAATTCAACACTAGCTGAAGCAGGTATGGTCAATTTTGAGTATCAACTTAGAACCCATTGATCGAAAATAGTATACTTACCATGATTTTATTTATTATACACATCAGTATCCAATATTACTCAAACTAGATATGCTTATTGACACCGTTGGTGGTGGCCTACAAAGTTGTACTCACACTTTACTCATGATGCCTTAGGTACTCGAGTAGAATTCATCGTTTCAGGAAAGGCAAAGGGAAAGATCCCTATGACTAAGAGTTGAGCTGACATCTGGCTTGTAGCATGAGACATGGGACCGGTATAGGACTTAGTCCTAGTTTTATGTTTTCAAATTTTTTTATATTTTGGCCATTTTTTTAGATTTTATGTAATCGATCTACTATGGGGGATCTATTTTGTATGCATGACTCAAATAAAATTTATGGCATTCATTATTTTATAGCATGGGATGTGTATGTTATATTTGTAACTTTCTATAATGTCCATTTCCATTGATTATATAATGTATGGTATTTTTATTATTTTCACAATTAATTTACTTTGATAAGTCGGTATATCCACCCCACAATATCACTATAGACCCTCACTACTAATTGGAAGCCACTGGCATATGGGGAGATCCATTTGAGGTTCATTAACACCACCAATCATAAAAAATTCAAGTGTTTGTGATTTGAGGATGTTACAAAGTGGTACTAGAGTGTGTTTTATTTTTAAATTTTTGGGAAATGCAGATAGAATATAGGAAATTATCAAAACTTGGTCTATGTTGGTCTCTTATTAAGGCCATTACCTTGAAAGGGGGGGGGGGTGAATTAGGGAAGCAAAAATTTTAACCCTTAAATACATTGATCATGATCTCGTTCTCTAAATGTGAGGAACACTCCTTTTCTCACCCTTACTTTCACTTGATGAGCGATGAATGCAATAAATGGAACATAGATAATTTTACCCAGTTTACCCAATCTGGGCTAGTATATGGAGAATGAAATAAATAATGTGTCGATGTACCGACACAATAGAGCACACTAATTTATTTGTATTACACAATGGAGTGATCGCACTAACCCTTCGAAATCACTATTCAAAAAAAAAGAGTAAGCTCACTACCTCTCATCACAAATAAGAACTCACTATTACCTCTATGAACACATTGATATTATTCACAAGATTATGATAATAATAATAAACCTAACATCATGTGCCTCTTCAGCACCATATTATGATGTTATAGTGAGATAATGTTCCTATAATCTCCTCCTCCTTACTTCCTCTAAAGAACTTCCAACAACTTAGGATAAACTCTTATTATATTCTAAGAGTCCCTCTTATCCTTTTTTCCTTTCAATACAAGTTAATATTGAATATAAATTTTCTATGATTGTGACAAGTGTCCCATTTGATTAATGGGATCATAATGTACTATAAAAATTGAAATAGACACCTAGAAATCTGATAAATAACTCCCTCTTCCAGTTTATGGTTGAAACTTCCAGCTAACTGAAATTTTCTGGATGTAGTGTGATCTTGGATTCTATAACACAAACAACCATATTCATGCATTTTTTATGGTTTATCATTATAATCTATGACATATAATCAATTTCTATTGTGTGGAAAATAATCTTATAGTATAAAATTCAATTGTTGACTAGATCCACACTTCTTATGCATTAACTCCTCCATTACTCTCCCATGATCTCCCAATACGACCTCCTCTAAATACTTGACTCAATAATCTCTCTTTAGTGTATCCACTTCCACTATATCATGGTCTCCTATAGGATATAAAACACTAATTCAATCTATCTTCTTACATCACTTCTCTATATTTCAATTCAGATTCTGTGGCATGGATTTCTATGACTCTTTATGATGTAAAGTGTAGCTATGAAATGTTCATATTTTATCCAATAGGACTGTGTCATAGCCAATTATCCATGATGTGGAAAATATGAATTTTCCAGTGGAACTAAAACTCATTAAAACTCCTTATGGATGTCCCCAATTCTGTGGTTCATTTGAATATGGAGTGGTCTAAAAATTATGAATCCCACATTAGACTTTTATACAGAAATCCTATGCCATATAAACTAACTTTCCCCAACATAATCTAAAAAATATTCCATGGTACCGATTATTGTCACAAACACTTCACCATGATGATTCCTTTCACTATGGACTACCTTTACACAAATCTATTCCTGCATGCATGGGTGCTCACATGAACACGCTCCTTTCCAACCCGCTCAACTATGTAGTGATTGAGTATAGCCACAAGCTTGTCTGGAGGATTCTCAGGTGCTGGACTTGAGTGGTCTTGGCCATATTTTTGGATCCTTCCAACCTTCATTGTGGTGAAACCATTGATTCTAAAGTGTAGAAAACATTTTAGGTTCCCTATTTAGTCTTCCATCATCTCCTATACGACGTTGATGACTACACTACATCATATAGTTCCCACATTCAATATATTATATGGCACAAAATGGGGTTTGTAGTATGTGGTATTTGTTCTAGATAGATATCTTCTGCAATAGATTCCAAGAACTCTATATAGAGGATATATTAATATGAATCCATAACAATCCTCCAAGAATATATTGAACACATATTCATCATGTCAACAAACACAAACCTACAAAGGGTACGTGAAAACATATATCCCACTTTAGGTTTGTTTTCAATTCCAAACAAATCTAGACAATCCTCCTCTTCACTTTTTTGCATGCTTATAAAGTTTAGAACCAAATAAAAGTAAATAGTTTGTTGATCTTATGCCTTTAAAGTGTGAACCAATGATTAATCAATCATAATCTCTAAGCTCACATGAGTCAACACTCAATGTGAGAAATAAGTGTTAAATTAAATAATTATTATATGATAAAACATCATTACTTGTAAAACTCAAACCATTACTTCCATCACACACCTTCAACCTATATATTTACAAACAAAGCACTATCCACCTAAGTATAAGTTCTCCCCCCTTTTCAAATATATATTCTCCCCCTTTTAAAATGAACCTAAAGATCACTTACTTAAAGATGAAAAAAGAGAGTTATAAATTCTTAACATGAGTAGAGGGAAGAATTCATAATTTCTCTCAAATCAATTCCTATAGGAGAGTTGTGGTACCCTATTCAAGTCCATATAAATGGATGTATTTGGTTGGAATCCAAGATCCAACTGATATTGTTCAAAATCCAGTTTGGGTAAATATTTTTTCATGATATCCGCAACTTGATGTAGTGTTGGCACATGATCTATCTTGATAGCTTGATTCTCCACCTTATCCTTTAAAAAATGATACTTTATTTTGATGTGATTCTACATAGAGTTTTGATTTATATTTTTTCTAATTTTTATATCACTAGAGTTTTCACACATAATTAGAATTGTAGATATCACATCAATGCTAATGTCTTCAAGCTATTGTTGCATCCATATCAACTAAGTAAATTCTTGAGTTTTTGCCATATATTCTATATCTATAATTCTTAAGGATAAGAAATTATACTTATTACATTACCAATAAATTAAAGAGATACCAATGTAGAAGACACCTATTGAAGGATAATTTTGGTCATCCACTGATCCCACCCAATCGACATCCATATAATCCACCAATTGATGTTGTAAGTTTTAGCAAAAATACTGCCCATAATCGACTATTTGGTCGATATATCAAAGTATCCATATCACAAAATATCACACCCACTTTTTCACCTTCACCATCTTTAGAAAATTTCATTCGAGTCTTCACCGAAGCATCCATTGGTTTTAAATATTCCAATTGAAATCATTTAAACACCCCTTGGAATATTTTTTTGGGATATAAATATCCCATCCTTCTTTTAAATCACTTACAACCTAAGGAAAAAATGAAAATTCACTAATTAAAGACATTTTAAATTAATACCTCATTAAATTTGAAAACTTCTTGCATTGAATTTCATTTGAGCCTCTAAAAATGATTTCATCAATATATATATGTACCAAAATTTTCTACCCTTGATACTTTTTTTGTAGAGGTTATGATAAAACCCTCATCTATAATAACTAAGATTCATTAGACACTGATCCAATATTTAAAACTATAATGACCCAGAATTATCATACATAGATATTACATATTTTTATATGAATATTCAATACATTACACAAACACACACCTACAAACCATAATAGTTTAGTGTCTTTGGATACTATACAGACAATTTTATAACTTGGTGAAAGATCTTCAATGTATCCCATATAGATCTTCCCATTAAGTACACTGTATAGACACAACCTACTTAAAACCTTTATTCATAACCTGGGGGAAGTAAATACAAGAAAGAGTGATCTTATATGCTTAGTAAGGGTAAAAAAGGGAGACACGTATGCATAACATGAACATAAGGGTATGAGAACATAAGAATAACAATTTAAATCCACACCCTGCACATTAGAGATAATAATATTGAGTTATGGAAAAAAGATTGGCAATTCATAATAAAATAATCATAAGGGAAATCAAAGAATCATGATCCATGAGAGCATAAAATTAGCAAAAGAAATAGATTTATGGTATAAAAGTAATCATATAAAATAATTTCCATAGTAGTCAAGGCTTATTTTCAAGACTATAATAGTGTAATGGGTTCACTCCCAAGACCATCATAGCAGACAAATTCTCTTACTGAACCGGGTTCACTCCCTATTTCGGTCCTATCTATCTCATAAGATATAAATCTTTACCCAATGAATTGGAGGGAGATATAGGTCCCACCCATCACATAATGAAAATCATATGTATGTGTGATATAATGTAACTAAATATTCAAAATATCATTACCCATGAAATAAAATGGGTTTCATAAAAATTTCATCATAAAATAACTTGTATAAAAGAAATAGGTTTCATAATCATTTCATCATTTAATTATAGAATAACCCATGAAAAGAAGCAAGTTTCATAAGCATTTTATCATGGTATAAACCATAGAAGAGAAATGGGTTTTTTAAATATCATGATATCATAAACATAAAACATTCATAGAAAGAATAAGAATGGTATCCTTGGATCATATCCCCAGTAAAACATAAGTAACATTAAAGGATGTCGTCTTAGATGGAAAATGGTTTTGAAAGATCACATGGAAAATTTATTGAGGAAGATAAATTTTATTTACAAATCAAATTTTAAAAATAAAAAATCATATTTTTTTTTGTAAATCTTTTTCTTTGAAAATAAACTTTAAAACTTATAAAGTAAGATTTAAAAATCATTTAAAACATTACTTGAGGAAAATATCCTTTTCGCTTAGAAAAGTAATTTTTAAAATAAAAAACATTTTCAAAATAATTTTCTTAGAAAATAAATTTGAAAACATATAAAGTAAAATTCAAAGAAAATAATGGTCATGATGGCATGAAATTATTTTCATGTTGTACACATTAAAACAAATATCCCTTTAACATTTTTGGTAAAATGAAAACAAATATTTTTTTAGAAAACACCATGAAGATTACTTTTAGTATTTTTTTGTAAAAATTAAAAAATGGGTAAAAATTTCCTTAATAAATCATTTTTAAAATGTTAAAAACTTTTTTTAAAACATTTTTAGAAAACATGGTTTTGGAAGAAAAAGGGTTCTCGACTGAAGAGAGAAATAAAGATGATTTTTATTAAAAAAATTATGTTGAACTCTTAAGAACATAAAGAGAGGAAAATGAAGGGAAAACATATATTATAATTAAATAAAAAGAGGAGAATAAAATTCATGAGTTTATTTATATATGGATTATAATATTTCATCATCAGAATCATAAACATAAACAACCATGATAAACAGTGATATTGTATTGTAAATCCATTACCCATTTGGTAATATTGTATCGTAAGCCCCATTAAATAATAACATTAAATGAAACTTAAAATATCATGAGAATAAATAAATTCATGATAGTACATGTAAAATTGTCTGTGTATTCACCTCATAAAAGAAAATAGGTGCATAACATAACATATGTCTCAAAGAAGGCAAATTGAGACAAAAATTCCTTACCACTTTGCTAACTTTTGAACCGTAAACCCCATGAAATAGAGATCACAAAAATGTATATTTAAATCCACATAATTTTCAGGATAATAACAATAAAATAAATTTATGTAAAATATATACACCACATAAATAAAATATGTGGTGAATATGGCATGAGTCTCACCGAAGTAAAAAGTGAGATGAAAATCCCTTACCTTAAGTCTTTACTTTCTTCATACACATTCAAATTTTCTGTTTAAAAAATATAAGTTTATTATAAATATATTATATAAACATAATTATATAAATTATACAATATATTATTTAATCATGTCCTTTTATTTCCCATTTATTAACAATTTCTTATTAAAATCAGGTTTTAGGTAATAATTGCTTTGTTTTTCATTTATGTTTTAATTTGTTATTTTTTTTGTCATATTACTTTAATCATGGTTACATAATCTATAGAATAACAATAATGACATAATTATCATATTAATACATCAATTATAATTTAAATACTAATCACGAAATATGGTTTTGAGAAATTAAGTATGTTATGATCATAGAGACAGTTGGTCGTACGTACGCATGAGTAATGTTTCCATTTTTCAATGATTATTATTGAAATGAGGTAAGTGATATATTATATTTATAGAATTATAATAATATCATAAATAACATATTATAATTATACATATCATCTATGTGGTGTGGTGATGAAAATAGATTCACATCGATTCGTGAAGGTGGTAGTCCGCACGCACACAAATGGCATTATCATCTTTCAATAAGTGAAAATGTAAGAAATAAGATGATATGTTATATTTTTATAATGATAAATATGTTATTAATATCATAATTATGTTATTTATATCATATATATTTATTAAATTTATTATTATTTCTTCCATGTAAAGAGTTATTGAAAACGAATCACATCACTTTGTGTGGTGGTAGTCAACCATACACACAAGCGACATTATTGTATCCCCTATGGAATGGAAAGTAAAAATTTATATATGATATAATGACTCTATAATTATAATTATTTATAAATATCATATACATACTTTATATCCATAATCATACCCAACCGTGATAGGTGGTAATGGAAAAATGAATGACATTGGTTCGCGAGGCGGTAGTACGCCGTATACACGAACGATGATTTCATAACCCATTTGATGTAATTGGAGATGGTTTTAGGTCATGAATTTAACATAAAAACATATTATTATATGTAATATACTAAATTTATTATTTCATAATGGTTTAATAAGAATTAAAGGAGGTTTAGGAAGAAATAAAATAAAAACGCACATCGAAGAATGTTACCTCTTCTTTGAGTAACCTTGTTAGGTTTGCACCAATAGCCTTTGTAGGTAGGATTTAGTCCCAAAATAAGAATTATATTATTATATAATGGAATTTTTTATGTTATTTGGTCAGGTATTGGGAAAAAGGGTTTTAAGGTGTGAATAAAAGAGGAAAGGGGGTGGCCTTTTATAAGTGAGGTGGGTGACACATTTGTACTTTTTTGAAAAGAAAAGGTGTACGCACGTTTTCCTAAGGAAAAAGGCTCAAAAATAGATTATTATAAATAATTATAAATTATAGGTTTTAAATATTTCTACATAATATATTTTATAAAAGTTTTCAGGTCATTTTAACCCTTATAATTTTATTTTAACCCCATGGTAAACCCATTTTTACCTTAACTACGGTAAATATTTTTTACTATTTTCAAAAATCATTTTGGTCAAAAATTAAGTTGAACTTATTAGATAATATAAATTATTCTAATTGAAAGTATGTAATACATTTTTAAAAATTTAATTTACATAAATTTAAAATTTTAATTTAAAATTAATCTCACAGATGTGAGGAGAAAACGAGTTTTCAATGAGAAAATATTCAAATGTTCACAAAGTTTTTATATCCAATTTCAATATAAAACTTATTAAAATGAAATAAATTTGATTAATATATATATAATTTAAATTATTTTATTATAAATCCAATTTAAAATTTAATTTAACTTTATAAATAATTTAAATTAAGAGGCATTTTTCAATTAAAATTCATTATTTTTAACTATTTATCAAAAAATTAACCTTTTCAGAAAATTCTCAAAAAGTCATTGTAATATAATTTTGAAATGATGGTTTGAAAAATGAATTTTATTTTTTCAAATATATTTTATAAAAGTGTAAAAACTTAAATTAAAAAAAACCCACCGATGTTACAAAAAAGAAGGTTTTCAAGAAGTGTATTTTTCAATAACAAGATGACTTTATATTAACTTTTTTTCTATTAATAATAAATATATGAATCTTAATTAAAATTTATTTATATATAACATATAGATTTAATTAAAAAAAATTAGTCTTTATGGTTTATTTTAATTTATTAAAATGGATAAACATTATGCACTTTAAAACTATTTTAAGAAAAAACCCGTTTTTTAAACCAAAAAATAAACTTATACTAAAATCCAATATAAAGTTGATTAAAAAGTAATAAAGTTGATTAAATATAAATAAATAATAATTATGTTACTTTAAAACATAATGGAGAATTTAAATCACTTAATTTGTTGAAAATAAATGATAGTTTTATACAAGTCGATATTTTTCACTATTCACTGAAAAATCAATATTTTATAAAAAATCAATATTTCCTAAAAAATTAAAAAATTTCACTATAAGTTAATTTAAATATTTTTATTTCAAAAATTAATTTTATTTTATAAAATAAATTTTCTAAAATATCTATAAATTAATTATAATATTTTCTTATAAAAAACAATAAAATTCATTTATGAAGAAAACATATTTTTGATGAATATAATTACATTAAAAAAATTGATTGATTATTTAAAAATAATTTATAAATAAATTTATATTGAGTAGGAAAATTATATGTACATTTATTATATTAATTAATTATATTCATACCCACCTATTTAACGGTTAGATTATAATAGTCATATTTAAAATAATATTATTTCATGGTTAGTTAAATCTCAGTGTCGTGTTTCATGCATGTTATCAAAGAAACTCGTTATTGAGTGTAATGAAATATATCTAAAAATTTAAATTAATTTTTAAAAAATATTTCATAAAATCTTAGGATGTTACATTCTACCCCCATAAAATGAATTTCTCCCTCGAAATTCATCTCGATCTTGAAAGGTTTAACATTTGAAAATACTTTATAGAAACACACATCACAAAAATGAATAATAAAATTCACCTTAAAAATGGAAATTTAGAAACATAAAGGTTACCTAAAGTAATTCCTAACTGGTTTTCCACATAGAAGAACACATGTGATAAGTGAAGATTTGGACATAGAAGAAAAGTGTAAATAATTATAAAGAGAAATAGAGATCATTGATCACAAGAAAGTGGGTGATCCAAAGATGGTTAAAAACCAAAAAAACCATAAACCAAAGAGGAGTGAAAAAGGTCCTTGATATCATCAAAAATTATGATAATAGGATAAAATTTTATTTTAATATCCCTTTTTCTAAATTTGAAGAATTTTTATGAGAAGATATACTTACTTGATTTCATTATATTTCATAAGAACAATCTCAACCTTTGGTTGTGTTGATCAATTTACACTTCATCTCTTACTCTAAGAAATGAAAGTGAATTTGTTATGCCTAAAGCACTAACAAATCATAAGATCCATAAATACAATGATAATTCATTCAATATATCTTTATTTAACATCACAACAAAATGGTTCACACAGGTTATATAATATACATAAATATTCATACATTTAATTCATACATTAATCTCTAATGCCTCTTCAAAAGTTTGAATTAAACCATTCCATAAATGGTTAACCTTATAACACTTCAAAAATTCAAAATTTATAAATAAGGTTACTAAATCTCTCAAAATAAACTTAACATTAATCCCCCATATATCATAAAGTAGCTCTTGATTTTCATATACCAATCATGTGAATACCTTTATCATGTATTTTATTGAAACATGGTAATAACCTAAATTAAGATAAAAACTAATTAAAAACATACATTATTCCTCATTCATTATATAAAACATATATTATTGGATACATTCCTTAAATCTAAAAATGATTTCAACTCCATACATGATAGCATAAAACACTTTTTCAAAAAATCAATAATCAGTTCCAAGGTTATCATTACTATCCAATTACTTTATTGATATTTAACATATCTTTATCACAACATCATTATCACAACATCTGGGGCATATTAAAGGTTATCTTCCCTTAATCAAAATATCACCTTACAATTAAATCCCTTTTCTAGTCCATCAATACCATTTAATATATTTTTGTAAATCCTTAACAAAAAATTTAGACTAAAAAATCCTTATATATTTCATGATTTATATAACCTAATACTTTAATTAAATAAAAACATGGTTTTGAAAGAAAAAGGGTTCTCGACTAAAGAGAGATATAAAGATGATTTTTCTTAAAAAAACTGTTGAACTCTTAAGAACATAAAGAGAGGAAAATGAAGGGAAAAATATATTATAATTAAATAACAATAGGATAATAAAATTAATGAGTTTATTTATATATGTATCATAATATTTCATCATCAGAATCATAAAAATAGACAATCATGATAAACAATGATATTGTATTATAAATCCATTACCTATTTGCTAATATTGTATCGTAAGCCCCATTAAATAATAACATTAAATGAAACTTAAAATATCCTGAGAATAAATAAATTCATGATATTTCATGTCAAAGTGTCTATGTATTGACCACATAAAATAAAATAGGTGCATAACATAACATATGTCTCAAAGAAGGAAAACTGAGACAAAAATCCCTTACCAATTTGCTAACTTTTGAACCGTAAACCCCATGAAATAGTGATAAGAAAATGGATATTTAAATAAAAATAATTTTCTAGAGAATAATAATAAAATAAATTTATGGAAAATATATACACCACATAAATTAAATAAGTGGTGAATATGGCACGAGTCTCACCGAAGTAAAAAGTGGGACGAAAATTCCTTACCTTAAGTCTTGAATTTCTTCATACACATTCAAAATTTCTTTTTGATAAATATAAGTTTATTATAAATCTATTTGATAAACATAATTATATAAATTATACCATATATTATTTAATAATTTCCTTTTATTACTCATTTATTAACAATTATTTATTAAAATCACGTTTTAGGTAATAACTGCTTTGTTTTTCATGTATGTTTTGATTTTTTATTATTTTGGTCATATTACTTTAATCATGGTTACATAATATCTAGAATAAAAATAATGAAATAATTGTCATATTCATACATAAATTATAATTTTAATACTAATCATGAAAGATGGTTTTGATAAATGAAGTACGTTATGATCATAGAGGCAGTTGGTCGTACATACGCATGAGTAATGATTCCATTTTTCAATGATCATTATGGAAATGAGGTAAGTGATATATTATATTTATAGAACTATAATAATATCATAAATACCATATTATACATATAAATATCATCTATATGGTGTGGTGATAAAAAGAGAATCACATCGATTCGTGAAGGTGGTAGTCCACATGCACATGAACGACATTATCATTTTTCAGTGAGTGAAAATGTAAGAAATAAGATGATATATTATATTTTAATAATGATAAACATGTCATTAATATCATAATTATGTTATTTATATCATAAATATTTATTAACTTTATTATTATTTCTTCCATGTAAAGAGTTATTGAAAATGAATCACATCACTCTGTGAGGCGGTAGTCAACCATACACACAAGCGGCATTATTGTATCCCCTACGGAATGGAAAGTAAAAATGTATATATGATATAATGACTCTATAATTATAATTATGTTATAAGTGTCATATATATACATTATATCCATAATCATACCCATCCGTGATAGGTGGTAATGAAAAAATGAATGACATTGGTTTGCATGGCGGTAGTACGCCGTACACACAAATGATGATTTCGTAACCCATTTAAAGTAATTGGAGATGATTTTAAGTCATGAATTTAACATAAAAAAATCTTATTATATGGAATACACTAAATTTATTATTTCATCATGGTTTAATAAGAATTAAAGTAGGTGTAGAAAGAAATAAAATAAAAATGCTCATTGAAGAATGTTACATTTTCTTCGAGTAACCTCATTAGGTTTGCACCAATAGCCTTTCTAGGTAGGATTTACGCCCAAAATAAAGATTATAGGATGATATGATGGATTTTTGTAAGTTATTTTGTCATTTATTAGAAAAAAAGTGTTTTAAGGTTTGAATAAAAGAGTAAAGGGGGCGACCTTTTATAAGTGAGGTGGGTGGCACACTTGTACTTTTTTGAAAAGAAAAGGTGTACACACGTTTTCCCAAGGGAAAAGACTCAAAAATGGATTATTATAAAGAATTATAAATTATAGGTTTTAAATATTTCCACATAATATATTTTATAAAAGGTTTTAGGTCATTTTAACCCTTATCATTTTATTTTAAACCCATAGTAAACCCTTTTTACCTTAATTGCGGTAAATGATTTTTATTATTTTCACAAATCATTTTGGTCAAATATTAAGTTGAAATTATTAGATAATATAAATCATTATGATTAAAATTATTTAATCCATTTTTAAAAATTTAATTCCCATAAATGTAAAAATTTAATTTAAAATAATCTCACAGATGTGAGGAGAAAACATGTTTTCAAAGAGAAAATATTCAAATGTTCAAAGTTTTTATATCCAATTTCAATATGAAATTTATTAAAATGAAATAAATTTGATTAATAGATATATAATTGAAATTATTTTATTTTAAATACAATTTAAAATATAATTTAACTTTATAAATGATTTAAATGAAGAGGCATTTTTCAATTAAAATTCATTATTTTTAACTATTCATAAAAAAATTAACCTTTCTAGAAAATTCTCATAAATTCACCCTAATATAATTTTGAAATGATGGTTCAAAAATGAATTTTATTTTTTCAAATAAATTTTATAAAAGTGTAAAAAAATAAATTAAAAAAACCCGCCAACGCGACAAAAAAGCGGGTTTTCGAAAAGTGTATTTTTCAATCACAAGATGACTTTATATTAACTATTTTTCTAATAATAATCAATGTATGAATCTTAATTAAAATTTATTTATATATAATATATAAATTTAATAAAAAAATAATCATTATGTATTATTTTCATTAATTAAAATGGATAAACATTATGCACTTTAAAACTGTTTTAAGAAAAACCCCGTTTTTAAACCAAAAAATAAACTTATACTAAAATAAAATATAATGTTGATTAAAAGGTAATAAAGTGTATTAAATATAAATAAAAAATAATTATGTTACTTTAAAACACAATGTTAAATGTAAATAACTTAATTTATTGAAAATAAATGATAGTTTTATACAAGTCGGTATTTTTCACTATTCACTGAAAAATCAATTTTTTTTAAAAAATTCAAAAATTTCGCTATAAGTTAATTTCAATATTTTTATTTCAAAAATTAAGTTCATTTTATCAAATAAATTTTCTAAAATATATATAAATTAATTATAATATTTACTCAGAAAAAAATAAAAAAGATATTTTTGATGAATATAATTACATTACTAAAAATTGATTGATTATTTACAAAGAATTTGTAAATAAATTTATATTTAGTAGGAAAATTATATGTATATTTATTAAATTAATTAATTATATTCATACCCACCTATTTAACAGCTAGGATAAAACAATCATATTTAAAATAATATTATTTCATGGTTAGTTAACTCTCAGTGTCTTGTGTCATGCACGCTATCGAAGAAACTTTTTGTTGAGTGTAATGAAAGATATCTAAAAATTCAAATTAATTTTTAAAAAATATTTCATAAAATCTCAGGACATCACATTCTAACCTCTTAAAAATAATTTCTCTCTCAAAATTCATCTTGATCCTAAAAGGTTTAACATTTGAAAATCCTCTATAGAAACACACATTACCAAAATGAATAATAAAATTCCCCTTAAAAAGGGAAAGTTATAAACATAAAGGTTACCTAAATTAATTCCTAACCAGTTTTCCTTATAAGAGAACACATGTGATAAGTGAATATTTGGACATGGAAGAAAAGTGTAAATAATTATAGAGAGCAATAGAGATCATTGATCATAATAAAGTGGGTGATCCAAAGATGGTTAACGACCACAAAACCATAAACCAAAGAGGAGTGAAAAAGGTCATTGATATCATCAAAAATTATGATAATAGGATAAAATTATATTTTAATATCATTTTTTCTAAAGTTGAATAATTTTTATGAGAAGATCTACTTACTTGATTTCATTCTATTTCATAAGAACAATCTCAACCTTTGGTTGTGACTTGATCAATTTCCACTTCATCTTTTACACCAATAAATGAAAGTGAATTTGTTATTCCTGAAGCAGTAATGGATCATAAGATCCATAAATACAATGAAAATTCATTCCATATATCTTTATTTATCATCACGAAAAATGGTTTTCATAGGTTATATAATATGCATAAATATTTATACAGTTAAGTCATACATTAATCCCTAAAGCCTCTTCCAAAGTTCAACTTAAACCATTCCATAAATGGTTAACCTTATAACCCTTCCAAAATACACAATTTATAAATAAGGTCACTAAATTTCTCAAAATAAACTTAACATTAATTCCCCATATATCATAAAGTATCTCTTGATTTTTACATATCAATCATGTGAATACCTTTATCATGTATTCTATTGAAACATGGTAATGACCTAAATTAAGACAAAAACTAATTAAAAACATACATTCTTCCTCATTCATTATATAAAACATAGATTATTGGATACATTCCTTAAATCTAAAAATTATTTAAACTCCATACATGATAGCTTAAAACAATTTTTCAACAAATAAATAATTAGTTCCAAGTTTGTCATTACTATCAAATTACTTTATTCATATCCAAAATATATTTATCACAACATAATTATCACAACATTTGGGACATATTAAGGGCTATCTTACCTTAATCAAAATATCACTTTACCATTAAATCACTTTTCTTGTCCATCAATACGATTTAATATATTTTTGTAAATCCTTAAAAGAAAACTTATACTGAACAATCCTTGTATATTTCATGATTAATATAACGTAATCCTTGAATTAAAAAACTTAAATACTTCAATAATCTCACTTCCTTCTCAAACCATTAATTATGATTCATTATCTTATTCCTTATTACCTCTTTCCTTTAATATGTCATTTATAGTCTCATCATCATCAATAAAAAAACAATCACTCATACAACCTTGCTAATTATATTCATGAGCTTTACCCTTAAGACATTGATTTACATAATCCCCATACTTTCCACATTTAAAACATTCAACAATTGATGATACCTTAGGGAGACCATTATTCTCATACGTTGTGTGAACCGAACTTTTCATTTTCCTTTGAAATTAGTTAATTTGTGACCTTCTATTCTAAACTCAAAACATATTCTCTTCCCTTTGATACATTTTATTGAGTACTTCTTCCCACATCCTTATTATATAAGAAATTGAATCTTCTTTAGTACATGATCTACACTACCCAAACTCTCAGTGAAATCTATCCTTCTCTTATTTAGTGAGTCCTAGAGTTAGTAAAAGTGAACATTGTTAATTATACATCATGATAAATGATTAGGAATTATCACAATATCCTTTACTCTAGTCATTATCCCATTTTACTTCTCATCGGTAAATTTTCCATCACATTCAATGTTAACCTAGTTTTTTCTGGTTCCCACCATTGACTAAAACCAAAAAGCCTAGTGTGAGAAACACTAATCATAATGGGAAAGAAAATAATCATAAAAATAAATTATAGGATGTCTAAATCATGACACATTATTTTTAATCTATAACATCTTAGGTTTATCCTAGGTTATTCATAGTCATCATATATGTAAATATCTTATGATGGTTTATAAAGAGGTTTTGAATTTAAAATTATATCCCCCAAGAGTTTCAATCCAGGTGTTCAACAAGGTCTACTGTCATACAATAGGTGATGATAGAGTCTAGATCAATTCAGCCTTTTAATAGTTATTACCCCTAGGTACCTCTATGTTAGAGCCACATCCACTTTTAGTATCCAGACATGGATCTAATTTCTTGGAAAGCACTTTCTCTATCCTTTACTAAAATTCTTGGACATTTTCCAATACTTTGAATCATCCTTAGACTTATCCTTAGATACATCCCTAGACATATCCTTAGGAATATCCCTCAGAATCTCACTAAAGTTTTCTTATCCTAGTTTCCAAAGGTTAACTAAAACTATCATCTGATACCAACTATAACAACCTAGGCTTATCATACATAGATATTACATATTTTTAGATGAATATTCAATAAATTACACAAACACATGCCTGGGGATCGTAATAGTTTAGTGTCTTTGAAGACTAGACATACAATCTTTTAATTTGGTGAAATATCTTCAATGTCTCCCATAAAAATATTCACATTAATTTCTCTTCATAGATATACCCTACTTAAAACATTTCCACATAACCTAGAGAAAGGAAACATAAGGAAGGGTGTGATTAGATTCTCAGTAAGTATAAACAAGGGAGGTACACAAGCATAACATGGACATAAGGGTATGCGAACATGAGAATAAAAAATGAAAGCTATACCCTATATATCAAAGATCATAATCTTGAGTCATTGAAAAAATATTGGCAATTTATAAGACAATAATAATAAGGGAAAAAAAGAATCATGAGTCGTGAGAAAATAAAATTGGAATAAGAAATATAACTGTGGAATACACATAAGTATAGAAAATAATTTACATTGTAGTCAAGGATCACTATTAATTATATCATAGTGAAATGGGTTAACTCCCCAAACCATCATAGTATTAAAAGTTCACTCTCAAGACTATCATAGCTGATAAAATCTATTAATGAACCGAGTTCTCTCTCCGTTCTAGTTCCATCTATCTCATTAGATATAAATATTTACTCAATGAATTTGAGGGAGATATAGGTCTCAACCATAACATAATATAAATCATATGTATGTGTGTCACAGATGGTAAAATATTCATCATATCATAACCCATGAAACGAAATGTATTTTATAAACATTTTATCATAACATAACCTGCGGAAAATAAAAAGTATTAATAATTATTTCATCATTTCATCATAGCTTAACCTATGAAAAGAAGTTAGTTTCATAATAATTTTATCATGGTATTACCCATGGAAGAGAAACTAGTTTCTTAAACATAATTACATCATAAAAATAAACCATTAATAGATATAATAAGAATGGTATCATTGGATTTTATCCCCAATAAATCATAAGTAACATCAAAGGATTTCATATTAGATGGAGAATGATTTTGGAAGATCACATGGAACATTTATTGAGGAAGATAAATTTTATTTAAAAATATTTTTTTTAAATAAAGAAATTCATAAAATTTTTTAAAATACTTTTCTTTAAAAATAATCTGTGAAACTTATAAATGAATATTTATAAATAATTTAAAACATTACTTGAGGAAAATACCCTTTATACTTTGAAAAATACTTGGAAAAAACATTTTAAAAAACATTTTATTTTAAAATAACCTTGAAATCCTATAAAGGGAAATTCAAATTAAATAATGGTAATTATGGTAGGAAATTCTGTTTATACCATATATCTTAAAACAAAGATTCCTTTCATGTTTTTGATAAAATCCAAACAAATATTTTGTTTGTAAAAAGACACGAAGATTAATTTCAAAATTTTTTATAAAAAGTTAAACATGGGTAAAAATTTCTTTAATAAATCATTTGAAAAATTTTAAAAACATTTTTGAAAACATTTTTAGAAAATAAGTTTTAGAAGAGAAACGACTCTCGACCAAAGAGAGAAACAAAGATGATTTTTTTTAAAAATATTTTTTTAAACTATTGAGTACATAAAGAGAGGAAAATGAATGGAAAACATGTATTATCATAACATAACTATAGGATAAGAAAATAAATGAGTTTATTGGGAGTTGAATCATAATATTTCATCATCCAAATCATAAACATAAACAATTTCAATAAATGATGAGATTGTATCATAAATCCATTACCCCTTTTGTAACATTAAATTGTAAAAACCATTAAAGAATAAAATTAAGTGAAATTTAAAATATAATGAGAAAAATAAATTCATAATATTACAATTCAAATGGGTTTTACATGTAGATTATAAAATAATATAGGTGAATAACATAACATACGTCTCAAAAAATGAAAATTGAGACAAAAATCCATTACTGATTTAGAAACTTTATAATCATAAACTTCATGAAAGAGATATACTCGAATAGATATTTAAATCCTAATAAATTTCAATATAATAATAAAATAAATTTATGGGTATTATATAAAATACATAAATGAAATAGTTGGTGAATATGGCATGAGTCTCATGAAAGTAAAAAGTGAGATGAAAATCCCTTACCTTAAGTCTCGACTTTATTCGTGAACGTTCGAGCCTACTATAAAATAAATATAAGTTTATTATAAATATATTAAGGAAACATAATTATATATCATACCATATATTATTTACTTATCTCATTTTATTACTTGTTTTTTAAAAATTCATTGTTAAAATCACATTTCGGGTAATAACTCCTTTGTTTTTTTGTGTATGTTTTGATTTGCTTTTTTTTGGTCATCTGAATTTGATCATGGTTCCATAATCTCCAGAATAATAATAATTAAATAACTATCATATTTATACATAAAATTTACTTTTAATACCAATCATTAAATATGGTTTTTAGAAATTAAGTACGTTACGTTCATGGAGATGGTAGGCCATACGTACGCATGAGTAACATTTCCATTTTTCAATGATCATTATAGAAATGATGTAAATAATATAAAAAAATTAAAAAATTATAATAATATCATAAAAAAAATATTATACTTATACATATCATCCATGTTGTGCGGTGATGAAAAAATATTCACATGGCTTTGTGAAGGCGGTAGTTCACACATACCCGAACGACATTATCATCTTTCAGTTAGTTAAAAGGTAAGAAAGAAAATAATATATTATAATTTAATAATGATAAATATGAAATTAATATCATAATTATGTAATTTATATCATATATATTTTTTAAATTTATCCTTATTATTTTCTATTTCTAGCGTTAGTGAAAATGAATCACATCACTTCGTGAGGTGGTAGTTCTCCATACACACAAGCGACGTTATCGTATCCCTTAAGGAATGGAAAGTAAAAAAGTTATATATTATAGAATGATTAAAGAGGTATAATTAAATTATAAATATAATATATATACTTTATTCCATTATCATACCCAATCTTGAGAGGTGGTAATGAAAAAACAAATGACATCGGTTTGCGAGGCAGTAGTTCGAAGTACACACAAATGAGGATTTTGTAACCCATTTGATGGAAGTGGAGATGGTTGTAGGTAATTACCTACACATAAAAACATCTTATTATATTTAATATAATGAGATTATTATTTCATAATGTTTTAACAAGAATTTAAATATATGGAGGAATAAATAAAATAAAAATTCTCATTGAAGAAAATTACCTCTTCTTTGATTAACCTCATTAGGTTTATACCAAAATCCTTCCTAGGATGTATTTATGAAAAAAATAAGGTTTATAGTATTATATAAGGAAATTTGGGAATTTATTTAGGAATTTATTGGTCTAACTAAAAGGTTTTTAAGTTTTTGAGAAGATAGAAAAGTGGATGTCCTTTTATAAGTGAGTTGGGTGGTACACTTGTAATTTTTTGAAAAGAAAAGGTGTACCCACATTTTTATCATACCATAAGGATAAAAAATGAATTATTATATAGAATTAGATATTATATGGTATAAATATTTCTATCCAATATATTTTAGACAAGTTTTTATGTCATTTTAACTCTTATCTTTTTAGTTTAACCCCTGTAAACCCATTTTTACCTTAACCGTGATAAATAATTTTTACCGTTTTCACTATTCATTTTGGACAAAAATTAAGTTGAACTTATTATATAGTATAAATTAGTATTATTAAAAATATTGAATCCATTTTTTTTTAAATTCAATTCATATAACTGGAAAATTTTAATTTAAAATTAATCCCACAGATGCAATGAGAAAGTTGGTTTTCAAACAGGAAATGTTCAAACTTTTACAAAGTTTTATGTCCAATTTCAATATAAAATTGATAAAAATGAAATAAATTGGAATAATAGATATATAATTGGAATAATTTAAATTTATAAACAATTTAAAATATAATTTAACATTATAAATAATTTAAATTAAAAGGAATTTTTCAATTAACATTTAGTATTTTTCACTATTCATTGAAAAATTAACATTTTCAGAAAATAATCAAAAATTTACCCTAAGATAATTTTTACATGATTATTTAAAAAATTAATTTTATTTTTTAAAATACATTTTATAAAAGTGGAAAAAAATAAATTTAAAACAAAACCCACAAACACGTTGAAAAAGTTGGTTTCCGAGGAATGCATTTTTCAAGCACAAGATGATTTTATATTAAATCTACATCTAAAAATAATCATTATATAAATATTAATTAAAATTTATTGATATATAATATATAAATTTAAATTTAAATGTTTCTAATTATGTATTATCTTAATTAATTAAAATGGAGAAACATTATTCATTTTAAAACAATTTTCATAAAACCCCCTTTTTTAAACCCAAAAAGAAACTCATACTAAATTCCTACATAAAGTTAATTAAAAAGTAATAAAGTGAATTAAATATTACTAAATAATAATTAATTTTAATTTAAGATTTATTGGGTAATTTTAATTAATTAATTTATTGAAAATAAATGATAGTTTTATAAAAAATGGTATTTTTTACTATTCATTGAAAAATCAATATTTTATGAAAAATACCAAAATTTGAGGATAATTTAATTTTCATATGATGATTTAAAAAATGAATTTAATTTTTATAAATAAATTTTCTAAAGTATATATAAATTAATTATAATATTTTTTTCATAAAAACAATAAAAATCATTTTTGAAGAAAACATATTTTTGGATGAATATAATTACATTACTAAAAATTGATTGATTATTTAATTTATAAATAAATTTAAATTAAGTAATACATTTATATGTATATTTATTAAAGTAATTATTACTATTCATACCCACCTATTTAACGACTAGATTATAATGGTCATATTTATAGTAATATTATTTCATGGTTCGCTGAAGCTCAGTGTTGCTTGTCATGTAACCTATTAAAGAAACTCATTGTTTCATGCAACGAAAGCTATATAAAAATTTAAATTAATTGGAAAAAAGTATTTCATTAAATATTGGGATGGTATAAGTACTAATCCTGTGGGGCCTATCTCAACCTGAATAACACTTTCTTCAATTGGCACACTTTTCTCACATCATCATCAATAATAAACCTATCTAGTTTATCAATGTAGATTTCCTCTTCAAGGAATCCATTCAAGAACACTGATTTGAAATCTATTTGATATACTTTAAAATATTTTTTCATGATCATTTCTAGAATAATATAATGGTTTTAAGCTAGGACACTGGTGAAAATGTTTTATCCCCATCAATTTCATTTATTTGGGAATAAAATTTTCACATGATACGTGACTTATTCTTTATCACAGTGCCATACTCATTGAGTTTAGTTCTAATTAATTTTTTATTTTTTGTCCTTGAGATAATTTACCAAGTCTTATTTTTCTCAATTTGATTGAGTTCATCATTCATGGATTTAAACCAACTTGCATCTAGAGCACCGTCATCAAAATATTTTTGTTCCACTAGAGATAAAAATAAAGTTTTATGTTAAGCCATCATCCTTTATATTTGAATCAGGGCTATCTAGTTACCCGATATATTGTTATTAGAGATTTTGGATCTACTGGACTACTTACTAGCACTAGCTGTACCTACTTAATTTTCCTCATTATCATAGTTATCATCGGAATTTTCTTTAGCACTTTGAACTCCCCCTAATTCAGACACATCATCATTGATGTCCACCTCACATTCTGGTATGATTCTATGAAAATTCTGATCATTTGAAGTTGAAATATGATCACCAGAATCTGAACTATACTTGTTTTCAGTCATGATCACATCATAAATTTCAACTATTTTTCCCAATAATTTTTTGTAGCATCAATATAACTTTATTTTGGATAGATATCCAGAAATATCCCTTTATCTCTATATGCTTTGAACATTCTATTATTCTCCTTGTTTAGAATGAATCACTAACTTAGAAATACTCAGAACTATTTTAGTATGGGATTCCTTACATCAATATTTCATATGTTTTCTTGTCTTTATTTGTACATAGTAAAACATGAATAGATATTTACACCATAATTAAGACCATTTACTTCCAATATTTATTTGATATGGATTTTTCAATGACTATAATTCAATCCATGTTGTTAACTATATGATTTCTTATTTTAACAACTCTTTTTTTACTGAGGATTTATCACCATAGAAACTTTATATTGAATCCCATGTTTCTATATATAATTCTTCAATGGTTATTTGTGGATTCCATACCATTTTTGGGGAAATGTTTTTGAATTTTCACCCCAAGAATCCTTTCATATTTTCTTAGGTATCGAGTGATGAACTCGTACACTTAAATATTCTGAGTAATTTTCACACACTGAACTTGGAAACAATTTCAGTTACTTCTTTTCTTGGTCTTATATATTTCTGGTTGTGGTTCGGGTTGAGTCCCAGTTAATTTTTTTGAAATTTGTAAGTCTTGGTGGATTTTGGCCTATGCACGTGCACCTCACAGTTAGTGGAAACCGTGCGGTTCAGCCCAGGTACCCATACGATTGGGCCTGATGTTGGACATAAGATACCACATGGTTTGATCATGGTTGGTCAAACTGTGTGGTCTATTCATGTGGCCAGTCCTCCCTTATACATAAGCTAATTCACAATCTGCACACGGTAGGCCAAACCATGTGGGTTGGTCATGCATTCGGTTACTGCTTGGGCACTGGCTACTGCACGATTCGAATACAGTTTGGTTAATCATACAGCCAAACCATATGATCATCCCATAAATTTAAAATGTTTAAAACCCTATTCTAACCTCTCCCCTTTTTAACCCAAAATTAGGTCCCTCCCTTCTTAGTCAAATTTGGCACACGAAGGGGTCCCAAAACCCCTCTTCCCTTGGATCCTCCTCCTCCTCCATGGTTGCATCCTCAAAGATTTATGGTATGTTTTTAGGGTTTTTGGCCTATTTTTCTCCTATCCATCATATAATCTCTCTATTTCTTGGTTTTCATTTGGTAAACCCTCTCTTGACTGAACCCTAGATGTTAGGGTTAATGTGTAGCTCAATTTTATTGATTTCTAGAGTGTTCGGTTTGATCTTCGGGGTGTATTCTTCCTCCTATGAGAGTTACATCACATTCAAACGCCATTGAGGTAGGTATATCAATGATTTACTTTCCAATTCATTCCTTTGATACTTGGTTTTTTTCAAATTAATTAATAAACATGGTTTACATACTTATGATGCTCCTGGTTAGCTTATTATGGTGATTTCATAGTGGTCGAATTTGTTAAAAATGGATTTTGAGGCGATTCACCCTAGAGGCCTATGTATATATGCACTAAAAGAGTTTGATAAAATGTCTATTAATCCTTTAAAGTAAAATTGAATGATTTCAGTGGTGTTTTCACTTTGGTATGTTCTATTAAATTGATTGAACTATGATTTGAGCCTTATTTGTGAAACATTGTGACTTTTATATTTTGATTTGTTGTTTTGATTGGAAATCTTGTGATTTTTCCATGAAAATGGTTTTGGGCGAATACATAGACTCTTGGAATGTTACATTGGGTGTTGGAACATCCATGGGTGCATGAAGTTCACTATTAATTGATTGGATTCCAAAGGATTATGGCATTGAAAATGATACTTTATTTGGGTTTTGGTTTTTCTAAAAAGTTTTCCCGTATTATCTTCTTCCCCTTTTTTATAAAATGGTTCCATGACTCCCAAATGCCATAAAAGTGGTTCTTAAATTTTATTTTAAATTATGGCCCATATATCCCCTTAAGAAATGTTTGGTTTCTAAATGGTATGAGAGGCCATTTTAAACCTTTGGATATTTTATATGTTTCCCTCTTGGCTATTGGAAATAGTGTTGGGAATGAAATTGGTTTTGGAAAGGGCCCATTTTGACTCCCACATTTGAAACAAGTGATTAATAATGGTTTTTAAAATGGTTTAAGTATTTTTTTATATATTGGATTTGATGGAAATGAAGGCCCGATTGGAAACTTATTTCATTTTTGGAAATGAAATGCAATTTTTAAAGTGTAATTGACCGGTTGGAATATTTGAAAGTTTTGAAAAATGTTTGGTAAGACCATGTGACGTGATGGCCCAGTTGGAACTTTAAATAACTCATTGTATGATGGGAACACATATTGGGTATTTCCCTATATGGGTTATCATATAAGTGGTGTCCGTGTTTGGGGTAGGTAAGTGCGACGACAATTATTTAAGGTGATTCACTCATGTAAGGGCCTCCACTTACACATTATACTTTTAACATGGGTTTCTGGGTATCTTTTAGAGGATTGAGTGATGGTTTCTTATCAGACCTTATTAGACAGGTTGGTACCCCATAGATTTACTGAGAGGCTAGGTGGGCTATACCACTGGATTGGTCATTTGAGGGTGGCTAGTTGGTTATAAACTAGGGAGATTCACCATACTCTGACAAGTGGTTCCGAATCGAGTATGTCCAGATATCTCTTTAGGGATGTTTAAGAAATTCACATGATTACTACTTTGTGCTTGTTTATTTCCTATTATATTTTGTTCTCATATGGAGCTATTTATTTATTCACAACATAGCCTAGTATTATTTTATTATGTTTTTGGTTTGGGATTTGTTTTCTAAAATGATACTCTTTGAAAATAAAGGGTGTTATGTTCTATTTTAAAAAGGGTAAAAGATGTTTTTATTTATTAAAATATGAAAATACTAATTTTATATATGTATTTTCAAACTAGTGTTAAGGGACTGTTTTTGGGAAAGTAAAGTTATGGATTCTGTGGTGATTGTCTATTGAGTTATAAAGCTCACACCCTACTTGTACCATTTAGTGTTGGTAAACCTGACCTGTTTTTTAGGTTCAGGTTTATGGTTCAAGTTGGCTCTTGGAGCAGTTCGGTCTTGTGGATGGTGGTGACCAATAGGTCACATGGAGATCTTATTGGCATAGTCTAGTTTTAGTTTTTTATTTAGTTTCTTTTTTGTTTTATTATTCAGTTATGGTTTGTATCTAGACGAGTTTGGTATTTATTAAATTTCTCTTATTATTGTTTTTTCTTCTTATCTAGTCTATTTATTGATCCTAGTTTATTAGGATGAAATTGTTCCCATTTGGATTATTTTTGATTCCCAACACTAGTTTCCACGCCGTGGGGATTGGGAACGCCCTTCGGGCCATGCTGCAGACCGGTTCTGGTGTCAGGTTAGATGAAATCTTGGCCCGGTTCATTAAAAAATGGTATAAAAGGAGGTTATTTTTATTTGGTATATTAGGATTTTCGGGGCTTATAAGGTAGGTTATGGGTTGGTGCCTGATCACCACCACTCATGATGAGACCTGAGTTACCAGGGGTGGTTCGGGAATTGAGTCCTTATCTTGCCTTAGTTTTTTTGGATTGAGGGATGACAATGGAGGCAATTTGATTTCATGTTGTGATATCAAATGGAGTAGTGAACCATGTGAAGTCCAAGTACATGGTTCAAGGTCCTCATACTAGTATCAGTTACTTGGGGAATGCACCACTACCATGTCTCTGGGTTAGGCATGATTACTAGTTCATCATTTCGGTAGTTCGACATGATTTGTTTCTTGTTTTGGTCTTGGTTGGTATGAGTAATACTTTTAAATGAAACTGATTTATGAAAATAAAAATTATATCTTTAAAGTGGTTTTGAAATTAGTAAAATTGGTTTTAAAGGGAAATGTTTTGGATTGATAATTTGGTGATTTCTTGGATTTTGGAAATGAAATGGTGAGAGTAACCCTTAGTGTTACTTATGAGAATTTTTATAGGTGTGTGTGTGTGTGTGGAAATATCATTTTTGAATGTGTGGATTAAAATGGATGAACACATGTATGATGGTTCATGGGATTCCATGGGAGTGTATTTGAGATCAAAGGTCTTGAACTTATTTTTATAAAGTGATTTTGAAAGAGGAAAATGATTTCATAAATTGGTATTTGTTTTAGAAAGTGGGTTTGTTGTGAAAAGTATCCTTGAAATAAGGTGGTTTTGAAAATAAAAATGAAATTGGTTTTTTTAAAAGATGTTTTCTGGTTGTGTTTATATTTTTTTGGATTGTGATCCTTTTGTTTTGGATCGAGAGGTTCTATTTAACTGTGTTTTGGTTGGATGCTAATTTTTGGCTTTGTATTTTGTCATTGATCAAAATATGCCATAATGAAAGGTCCCCAACGTTTCTAGTAATTCATTCCCAATTTATAATTATTCTCAGTTGTTTCCTGTATTTCATGGTGATCGAGGTCCTTTAGAGGCAGTAGAGTGGATTGAGGAAGTAGAACGTGTCTTCAGATTGTTGGGAACTCCTAAAAATGTTAGAGTTCATGCTATTTTGGGTTTGTTTGAAGGTCTTACTTTGGGAAAATCAGAGATGTTTTCCCCATCATCAATTAATGTTGGGATGACATGGGATGTTTTTAAATCCATATTCATATGATGGTTTATACCTTAGGATTTTAAGATGAAGAAAAGGGAAGAGATCATGAGTATTCAGCAAGGCCAGCGGATGGTGAAGGCCTATGTTAGACATTTCAAGGAACTAGTTTCTTTTTCTTCGGATGTGGAATCACAGGATCTACTAGAGGCTTTTCTTTTCATTGGGGGTCTTCATCCAGATATTAAGGAGTGATCCCTCTCCTCCAAGGATCTTAATTTTGAGAAGTTAGTGGATGGGGCATTTTTTGCAGAGTCGGTTCTTAGGGAGTAGTTAGTGGTGGTTGGATCTTATGTAGGTTCCCCATCTAAAGAGAGGTTCATGCTAGAGGAACCTATTTCTGGAAAGTCTTATTCATTGGTTCTGGCTTTTAGTTCATCAGACCGTTCACTTGTGTTATATTTGTGTGTCTGATTTGATTATTTAAAGCCATCTTGTCATAATCCTCTGAAGGTGTATCATAGTTGCAGCTTCCTGGGTCATCTGGAGAAGTTTTGTAGGAGTATTTTCTTGAACAAGAAGTTTTTATTAGATAATGATAGTTCTTGAATATGTGGAAGGATATGCTTCGGTCATCATGGCTCCAACCACATGCCTCTGAGTGAATCTCACACATAGTCAGGAGTCACCATGGGATGTGGAAGACCTTGGCCCAATTTTGTCTCCCATGTTGGGATGGGGACATTTAAAGTTCCTTTGTTCTTGTTTTTATACTGTTTTAAGTTCATATTCAACTGTAAAATCATGATGAAAAGGTTATTTCATGATCTAAGTGGTTTTTTTATTTGATCATGGCTTCTAGAATCATTCATTTTTATTTAAGTGTTTTTAACCCTTGTGTGGCTTGGTTTAGGTTTTAGTTGTGATCATTTGGAGATGTTTATATTTTTTTGGAATTAATAGATGGTATTTTTTGTTTCGGTTTATGTTATTTTCATGAGTTTCCCCTAGTGTTGGTGGTTCATCTTGTGTGGGAGATTTCTAATATGGGTTGGTAATTCCCTTGTCCCAGTGTCTAGGTTTACCAGGTTTCCTTATAGTGGTTTTTTCATTTAATTCTCGGTGGTGTGGATTAGTCTGTGTGGGGAAATTGGATGAGATCTGTGTTGGGAGTTCCCACATGAGACAACTCGGGGAAGAGTGGTTGGGGTTACCGTGCAGGTTCCATCATGTTGGGGGTTTAAATATTTTTTATATTAGGTGAGTTCTTATGGTGGGGAGAACCCCTCATTTTCTCCTCTTATTCTAATGTTGTGGTCTCTTCTTGGTCAATCGAGTGTGACTTGTGGAGTGAGTAGTCACCCTGAGGTTCATGGTTTCTCATGGTTTTACTAGGAATGGATTCAAGTTTTGACTATCTTTTGGATGAGTGAATTTCTAGGGGTAGAAAGTGTTTTTGGTGGGGATAATTGTCACACCCTGACCTTATAAACACTTTCATTTACTTCTTTTTTTTGATCTTGGATCTTTCTAGCTGAATTTCGGGTTGATTCCCGGTTAATTTTTTTGAAGTTTGGAAGTCCAGGTGGATTTTGGACTATTCACAGCTACCACACAGTTAATAAAAACTATACGGTTCATCCCAGGTACCTATGTGGCAGGGTCTAGTGCTGGATAGAAGATACCATACAGTTTGAGCATGATCGGTCAAACCATGCAGTCTAGTCATGCGGTTGGTCCTCTCTTAGGCAGAAGCTACAACACGGTTTGTGTACGATAGAACAAACCGTGCAGGTTGTTCGTGCAGTCGGTTCCTACTTGGATAGTGGATACTGCACAGTTTAGTAAACCATGTAGCCAAACTATGCGATCAGGTCATAACATTAAAAATTTAAAAACCCTATTATACCCTCTCCTATTTTTAAGTCAAAATCAGGTCCATCCCTCCTTATTCGAATTTGGCACACAAAGGGGTCCCAAAACCCCTCTTCCCTTGTATCCTCCTCCTCCATGGTTGCATCCTCAAATATCCAAGGTTTTTTTTATGGGTTTCAACATCCTTTTCCCCTCTTACTCCCCTCCCCTCCCTATTTCTTAGTTTTACTTTGGTAAACCCTCTCTTTTCCAAACCCTAGATGTTAGGGTTAACATGTAGCTCAATTTTCATTATGTTTAGGGTGTGAGGTTTGATCTTTGGGGTGTATTATTCTTCCTCCATGAGTTGCGTCATATTCACACTCCATTGAGGTAGGTGTCTCCACGATTTTCCTTTCTGATGCATTATGTTGATACTTGTGTGTTTTCAAATTAAATTATAAACATGGTTTGTATACTTATGATTCTCTTGGTTATCTTATTATGGTGATTTCATATTTATAGAATTTGTTAAAAATGGGTTTTGAGGTTATTCACCATATATTCTTATGTATATATGCACTAAAGGTATTTGATAAAATATCCATCAATTCTTTAAAGTAAAATTTCATTATTTCAGTGGTGTTTTACCTTGGGTATATTCTATTAAATTTATTTAACTGTGATTTGAGCCTTATGTGTGGAATGGGGTGACTTTTATATTTTGATTTTCTATGTTTATTGGAAAGCTTGTGATGTTTACTTGAAAATAGTTTTTGGTGAATACATGGACTCCTGGATTGTTCCATTGGGAGTTGGCACATCCATGGATGCATAGAGTGCACTCATGGATGGGATTCCAAAGGATTATGTCATTGAAAATGGTACTTTCTTTGGGTTTTAGTTTTTCCAAAAAGGGTTCCCATCTCTCTTCCTCCCCTTTTTTATAAAATGGTTCCATTATTCCCAAATGACATAAAAGTGGTTATTAAATTTTATTTGAAATTATGGACTGTATATATCCTTAAGAAAGGTTTGGTTTCTAAATGGCATGATAGGCCATTTGGAACCTATGGATATTTTACATGTTTTCCTCTTGGTTGTTGGAAATGGTATTGGGAAAGAAATTGGTTTTTGAAAGGGCCCGTTTGGCATCCTACGTGTGAAAGAAGTGATTAAGAATGTTTTTGAAAATGGTTTAAGTATTTTTTTATATATTTGAGTTGATTGAATTAAAGGCTCGGTTGGAACCTTATTTCATTTTTTGGAAATGAAATGTTATTTTTAAAGAGTAATTTCCCAGTTGGCATCTTTTAATGTTTTGAATAATGTTTTGTAAGACCATGTGATGTGATGGATCAGTTGGAACTTTGAGTGACTCATTGTATCATGGGAACACCTATTGGAGATTTCTCTATTTTAGTCATCGTATAGACAGTGTCTATGTTTGGGGTAGGAAAGTTCTGTGAAGGTAGGTAAGGTGAGTCATGCATGCAAGGGCCTCCTACTTACACAATATACTTTTACCATGGGATCCTGTGCATCTTTTAGAGGATTAAGTGATAGTTTCTTATCATTCCCAATTAGATAGGTTGGTACCCCTAGATTTTTTGAGAGGATAGGTGGGTTGCACTATTGGATTGGTTAGTTGAGGGTGAAAAATTGGTTATAGACTAGGGAGCTTCACCATACACCGATAGGTGGTTCCGAACCGAGTATATCTAGGGATCTCTCTAGGGATATTTAGGAAATATCCCTAGTTACTACTTTGTTTTTTCTTATTTATTTCCTATTATATTTTGTTCTCATCGAGCACTATTTATTTATTTTCGGCATAGCCTGGTATTCTTTCCTTAAGTTTTTGGTTTGGGATTTGTTTTCTAAAATGATGGTATCTTTGAAAATAAAGAGTTTTGTCATCTATTTTAAAAAGGGGGAAATATGTGTTTATTTATTAAAATGTGAAAATACTTCTTTTATATTTGTATTTTAAAAATACTATTAAGGGAATGTTTTTAGGAAAGGAAAGGTATGGATTCTATAGTGATTGCCTATTGAGCTGTGAAGCTCACACCCTACTTGAACCATTTGGTGTTAGTAGACCTAATATTTTTTTCAAGTTCAATTTTTTGGTTCGAACTAGATCTTGGAGAAGTTCATTCTTATGGATGGTGGTGACCAAGAGTTAATATAGAGATCTTGTTTGCATAGTACAGTTTTAGTTTTGTATTTGGTTTCTATTTTGTTTTGTTGTTCATTTGTGGTTTGTATCTTGACCAGTTTGGTATTTATTAAATTTCTCATATTACTATTTCTTATTCTGGTCTACTATGTTTATTGATCCTAGTTTATTGGGATGAAATCATTCCCACTTGGATTATTTTTTATTCCCAACACTAGTTTCTAGCCTGTGGGGGTTGGGAATGCCCTTAAGACCATGCCGTGGATTGAGTCGGGTGTTTCATTAGATGAAATACTGGCTTGGTTTATGATATTAATCACCATCAACCAATCTATCTTTCCAAAATCATAAAAAAACATAATAACTTTCTTCCATCAGATTCATTGGGATTGATTATCTTGTAAACATCCACATGAAAAAGCTCCAATACTCTTGATTACTTTTTTTATTCATCTTTAGTGTCTTCCCTACTATTTTCTATTTTTTAAAAGAATAAAATGTACGTGAGTTGTCACATGTGAGTTTGGGAAAGTCACATGCTCCCTTAGTCATCACCAGGTTTTCTAGATATATTTGGCTTAAGTGCCCAAGTCACTTGTGCCATAACTTGTTATCATCCTTTTTATACAACATGCACCAATTTTATTCATCGATAAAATATATATTTCTTTTGGGTCATCATCCATGAAAGAAAAGTGGGTCATCCTTTGATTTAATGGTGAACCCCTTATTTCCAAATCCCACAACATTTCCCGAGTCACATAACTGAATCACACTCAAAAAATTATTTCTAAGTCCTTTTACCAAGAGTATGAATGTCTTCCAAATATCTTTTCCACCAACATTGGCCTTCCCAGAGATAATGATTTTGAGTCCTTCAACATTTTCAATCCCAACCACTCTAACTTTATCATATTTAATTTCGGTGATAAGTTCTTTATTTCTGGTCATATGTGTGGTACATACATTGTCTAGAACCCACAAACCAGACCTGTCTATTTCTCTCAAAGAAACATTATAAACATTTTACTTATCCTACCATTTATTATTTTTCCATGATTGTTGAGGAACTTATTTTGAAGATTGATACTCCTATGGCCATTTAAGTTCAAAAATCCCCCTTTATTCTTGAGAAACTAAAAATATGTTTTTAGTTTTCAGTGTGTTCAATGATGTAACATCTCAAACTGGTTCACTCTATAATAGTAACCAGGATAGTTCACCACAAGACCTCAGATGTTCCCCCCTCTATACCAGAGGCTTCCGACTAGCATTAGGGGATTAGGGTAGTACAATGTAGAGACTATACCTCCTGATCAGAGTTCACAATAATGGATAAGATAACCAAGTATCATATATCGATGATAATCATTAGAGTATACAATAATAAATAAAAATCAACATCTCAAAACAAACTAAAAATGAAATAAGATAAATATAAACATGACCTAACAACTAATGAAATATAGTAAGGGTCTGAAAAACCATTCCATACATAAAATTAACCACCCATTGGGTCGGTTACATAAATATAAAAAATAAAACAACTAAAAAACAAGGATCTATTGCATCGATGAGATGAACCTCATCCATTATCCTAATACCTTAAGAGTTATACTTAATGACCATGCAAAACTCAACCTGGGATTCAGCCTAAACCTATGCTTGAAATAAATATGTGAGAGCTACTCAGGTACCCATGTGTAGTGGAAACCCGAGTAGGGTATGAGTTCAACTTAGTAGGATACCACCAATGATGTATAAAGTAATAACCAATTTGGGAAATAATGTATATAGATAAATAGTTGGATAATATAAAATACATAAATATAAATACATTTTAAAACAATCCTTTATTAATTAACCCCTTATACCTCAGGTTCTAAAGAGACACCCATGCTAACCAAACCTGCTTCGACCAATGCCGGTCATCTGATCCATAAATCATATAGCGATTCATACTTTAAGTAAAATAAGCGGGGTTTACATTAATCACGTAGTTTTTAGTTCCAAAATCATCAACCCAAGATACCCATACCATGTTCAAGTACTATTAGTACATAGAGTTTCAGTCAACATACTAATGAATATAAAATGCCATCAGTTCTTAGAGAATCATTTTGAAACCTAAATTATTATGTATAATATCTGTGGCCTAAAAACCAACCCAAAACCTAAACCATATAGTATACTATCAGTTCCCAGAGAATTAATCAAACAAATAATCCATATAATATACTATCTATACCCAGAGAATCATTCTGGTTCCAAAATCCATATTATATACTAATAATACCCAAAGAATTATTCTGGAACCTAAACCATATAGTATACTACCTGTTCTTGGACCATCGGTCTAAAATTTTTCCTTATTTATCAAGGTCTAATATATTTACCTATAAAAAAACTTTAAAACCAAACATGAACCTTTTAGACCTTTATTATTTACTAAGGTTCTGACAAGCCTTTAACACTATAACCTAGCTTGGAAATCTGATCTCTTTTTATAAAAATAAAATAAAAATCCAAAAACTTTAAAAAATTATGGATATCACAAATCCATTTATAACATTTCAAATCCACACTTAACATGGGTCTTATTTTTTATAATCCAAACAAGTCCAAATCATTTCTTTCTATCAAAACCTTTAAAATATCCATTAATACATTTTCACAAAAAGGGGAAACCACACACTAATTTCAAATCAACTTTTGAAATTAATCTAAAACCAAATTTTTGAAACACTTGGAAGTCAATAACCCATTTTAAAACAACATCCACTTAAAAACATAGTTTTTAACCATTAAAACCTAAAATCAGAAAAAAATAAAATACAAATGACTATGATCATTTCAAAGACTCATAGGAATTTCACAAAAAGCTTAATAAATAAGAAAATTTCGTTTTATCCTCTCAACAGACTATGAAATAATTATTCCAAAGTTATAGCAAAAATCACTTATAACTATTCCATCAATCCAACTTATACGACTATCCAGTTTAATCTCATAGTACACCTATTTTACATTTCAAACCCCACAATTTTTAAGAAAATATACACCCCATGGGAAGATTTAGGTTCAGTCTCATAATCATTAACTAGTATGACGAGATACATGGAATGTCTAAGGTATCAATTTAAATCCCAAAACTATTTTCTTAAACTTGGGAAGCAAAATCACAACACATTTGGGATATCAAATAAACTACATACACATGGTGGTAAATTTATCAAGACTATAGGTAAAGCTCTTAGACCACCTACCTCGTCAATGAAGCCTTACCAAACCTTCCCAAAGCCTATTATATTTTCCAAGGCTTGTCCTAGACTCATCCAAACTCCTTGGAATATAAATGAGATTTCCTAAACTACCCAAGCTCTAAAATCAATCCATGATATAATAAGTTATTAATTATAATAATAATAATAATTAATTAGTAAATTAAATAAAAACTCAGTATAATTCCATAAAACTCACCAGGTCATCACACTATACTAAAATCAAATCCAAACACTCACCAAATACCTACGACATAACCTCGACCATATTCTAAGATAAATCCCATACCAACAGCACCATGAAAAAAATTGATACTAAAATTAAGAAAAAATATTAATTAAATTTATGGTGAAAAATTTCTCCAATGAAATGATGTGAAAAAGTGTGTGAAAGTCAACTTCAGATCCCCTCTACACAATCTGACCAAAATCTCCATGAAAAATGGGAAATTATACAATGCTCTGGGGGAATTTCTAATAAAAACCAAAATTAAAGAACTCTGAAATTAGTGAGGTGGAATAAGGATAGGAGATAAAGCCACCAAAGGTTAAATATTACCTCAAAATGATGAATAAACGAGGGAGAACCATCCAAAATCAAAGGAAGTTGAAGGGGATAAGAGGAGGGAGTTTATGAGGTTCATGCACACAATATATGAGGAGAAAATGGGGGATGGATGCTCAAAAGATCAAGGGGGGGGGGTAAAATGAAAATGTTCCACTTTTTAAAGGGTTAAAGGTTTGTATATAGGGTTCTCCAAACCATGAGACATCTATGTGTAAAACACTATCTAAAACCATTCACCCCTTATGGTTGTGGAACATGATTTAACAGACCATGCGCTAGCCATGTGACATGTCTACAATTCACCGTATAAACTCACATGGTCTCTCCTGACCTAATTTACTATTTCTCCAAGCCATGAACCTATATATTTTGGGCTGCATGGTTAGGGTGTATGGTTATCAATAACCATGTGCTAATCATGCACCATGTCCTGCCTTAATAAAACTTGAAACCTTGGTGGGAAGAACCCCTAGGACACCCCCTAATAACCTTGAACCCTTTAAGGAACTTCATTACAAGTCCAAATTAGGTAATTTTAATGGTTCAAACCCTCAAAATCTTCTACGATTTTTGGTTTATAAATCTACCCATCCACCAAACCAAAAGTTCAAACTCTTCTTAAAATTCCAAGCACCCATATGGGAAAGGGGTTTTACAAATGAGGTTCTTAGCTACTATTTTCCTCCTTTTCAAATCATACAAGTCACATCTCATTATAAACTTGAGGAATTATAGGCCTCATTTTTTCTATAGCCTTTACAAAAAAAATAACCTTTAAACACATAAGAATATGATAGAAAAATTCTTTCTTGGTTTTGGAGTTATTTATCTCTTAATTGTTTTTCAATAGATAATTCTATTGTATATATACCAATTTTCCATAGTAATAACACTTGATTTTGGTGTAATTATCTCATTTCTCACTGCTTGAAAAGCAAGCTTTTGATATTCTCCCAAATTCAATTTCCTTCTAGGAGTTGAAGCCTATGGCCCGATATGAGGTGTAGCTATGTTATATATTTGATTATACTATGGAATATATTTCCCTTTGTTTTTAAAGAACAACATCTTTGGAATGGTAATAATCACTTTAGGAATTTATCTTAGGACTCTTTAGCCTCAATTAAGACTAGTTTCTTTGGGAACACTGATACCATTCCAGGTGTAAGGAGTCTTTCTTATCCCTCAGAGTTTTGCTTCCAAACCATGACTTCTTCTTCAAGTTATTCAATCCTATTGACCTTTTATTTCACTGTATTAGTCAATCCATCAATGATTCATTCTTGTTCTTTCAATTTGAGTTTAAGCTCAACTCCCTTTCCTGTGTTTCTAGAAATTATGGATTTCAGTTGATCAATATCAGATTTTAATTCTAACTTATCTTCCTCATGTTGTTTCATAAATAGATTTGAGTCATGAAAAAATGTATTTTACTTCTTGCTCTTAGCTCTTCACTTTACAAGTTTTTTGATGGATTCCTCAAACTCAACCTGAAGACCAAATATACCAGCATCATTATTTTCTTCAATATCACTATCATCATTTTCTAGTCTATCAACAATGGTAACTAATCAATCTTCACTACGGTCTCTATAACCCTTAACTTCTTCCACGTTAGAATCATCCAAATCTCCATCTTCATGAGGTAACTTATTTTTCCTCTTGAATATTTTTTTCTACGATCCTCTCATACTTTTATCACTTTTAAATTATTTCTTCAAATATTCATCACTTTTATCATCCTATATTTTTTTAAAACACTTAGCAGTGAGATGACCTACCTTTCTAAATCAGAAACATGAAAGTGGAAGCTTTAATTTGAATTTTACTTTTCCCCTCTTAAGGTTAGAGGAAATAAAATCACTATGCCATCAAGCTTACCTTTTTTGGATTTAATTTAATAGAGAGTCTTCATTGCATTAAATGAAACTTCCTATTATTTTTCCTTCAATCTAGACTCATTATCATTATTTATCATTTCACATGTAACAATTGTTTTATGAAGGTTGTCCAATGATATATCCTTTGAATCCTTGTCCTCATGTATAGACACCTTAGCATTAAACCGTGGGGGTAGTATTTTAAATATTTGTTTCATGATCTTGGTATCATAAATATTTTCTCTAAGACCTAACATGTATTCAATAAGAGTATTTAGATGATAAAAAATTCATCAATTATTTTGGTCAAACTCTTCCTTAAGTCATCATATTTATTCCACATCACTTGAAACGTTGTATCTCAATCTTTGGAATTACCTTTATAAATATTCAATATATTTTCCCACATTGCATGATAAGTTTTTCATGACACCACCATGGTGTAGATTGGGTTGGACAAGGCTCCCCCTAATGTGTTGATCAACTTTTCATCCTATTCCAGTTTCTTGTGGTCTCTTTTTGATAAGGCTCCACTTTCCATGTTCACTGTAATACCAAAAATAGATGATGTTTACACTTCCATTACCAATGACATGAAGCAGTGATGCACCCTATTATTCTATAATTGTAAATTATTTCCTTCAAAAATTAGTACGCCTTTGTGATTCACCACCATTACTATTGTCATGATTCTGAGAGATAAAATATCACCTCATAAACCTACCCTTTTATACCACTTGTTATTCTATTATTAAGGGAAATAAATTAGGGGGTAAATTAAGATAACAAAAATTTCAACCTTTTAATCCCTTGATCATGATCCTATTATCTTAATGTGAGAAACAAACCTTTTATATCCCGTAATTTATTTTGATGAGTGATGAAAGAAATAAATGAAACACATAGAATTTTACATGGTTCACCCTAACTCAAATAGTCCAAGGAGAATACAATCAATGATGCTTCAATGCACCAACATAATAGAGTGCAATATTTCATTTGTATTACATAATATATCGGTCTCACTAACCCTTCAAACTCAATATTCAAATAAAATGAGAAAGCTCACTGCCTATCATCATAAATAAAAACTCACTACTCCCTCCATGAAATCCTTGATATTTTTCACAAGATTAGGATAATAAAAATACACCAAACATAGAGTTTCATTCCCCACCCTTTTATGATGTTCCAATGAGATGATGTTCCTATAATATCCTCCTTATTTACTTTAAATAACTTCCATCAACTCTGGAAAAACTCTTATTATCCTCTAAAATCCTCTCCTCTATTTTTTCCTTTCAATCCAATGGTTATGATAAAATATCCATTTTATAGGATTGTTCCAAGTGTCCCATTTAATTAATGGGATCATAATGTACCATAAATACTGAAAGATACACCTTGAAATCTGAGAAATAAATTAGTCTTTCATTTTCTAATTAAAACTACTAGCCGAATGAAACTGCCTAGTTATGGTGTGATCTTGGATTCTATGGTACAAATAACCATTTTCCTGACTTTTCAATGATGAAGCTTTATTAAATATAACATATAATCAAATTATATGGCATGAATAATAATCACATAGTGTAACATTCTATTTTTTGACTAGATACATACTTCTCATGAATTAACTCATCCATTACTCTCCCACAATCTACTGAAATGATCTCCTCTAACTCCTTGACTCACCTGAACTCTATATGGAATAACTAATTTCACTGTGGATTATCCTTCTATAGGATAAAAAATATTAATTCAATTAATCAACCAAAATTACTTCTCCACCTTGCAATTAAAATTCTATGGTGTGGATTCTTGTGACTCTTTATAATGTAAAGAGTCAATACAGTGTGATTATATTTCATCTAACAAGACAATGGCATAGCCAACTATCCATGGCATGGACATTATGAATTTTCTAGTTGGATTGAAAATCATCAAAAATTAATAAAGATGGCCTATAATATATGGTTTATTTTACTACATCATATATTGAAAACTTTGAATCCCACATCAGACTTTCTTCTTGAAAACTACACCATATAAACTACCTTTCACAAATTTCATTTAAAAAAATTATCATAGAACTGACCTGTTCGATGAACACTTCTCCATAATTATTACTTGTTCCATGGACCAACTTAACACAAACTTGTTACTATATGCATGGGTGCTCACATGAACATGATCATTGCAGCCCACTCAGCTATGTGGTGCCTGAGATCGACCAACATCTTGTCTGGAGGCTGCTCCGTTACTACCTTGAGTGAGATTAACCATATTTTTAGATCCTTCCAACCAAAATTATGGCATAACCATTGATTATATGGCATGAATTTTTTTTAGGTTCCCTATGTAGTCTTCCATGATCTCCTCAATGGAATATGTGACTATACCATGATTTAGAGTTCCCAAATTCAACACATTATATAGTGAAAAATAGGGATTGCAATGTGGTGTGTTTCTTCCAGACATATCTATTATTTAACAGATTCCAAGTACTCTATATTGAGTATGGATTAAAATGAATCCATAAAAATATTCTAATCATCACTTGAATCCTTCTTCAACTTTTAAACAAACAAAAATTGTACAAACCTACAAAGGGTTTTTAGTCAACAATGTAGAACATGTGGCTGGGAGTAGCTACCCCATGTATGATGGAAATTTGAAGTTACCTGGGATATGATTACTTTTATTTTATTTTATTTTATGGTTAACCTACTTCACCTAGACCAACACACTTGATTTTAGATTTATAACTTATGTGATTTTATCTCTCAGATACATTTGAATGAGGGAATGTGTTGATGTATATTTTCTAGCACATAGGTTTCACATGTCATTCACATGAATTCATGTGAGTTTTTACTTAACTATGAGACATGTTTCTGTTATTTAAATGGGATGTATAAATTTATATGTAATTTTAACATATAAATTGATTGTGTAATATTATATAACCAATTATTAAAATGGTTAATTTTTTTATTCATGGATACTATTTATATTATTATATGGTGTCTGTTAGATAAAATTTCAATTATAAATTATAATGTGTTTTCCTCTGTAAATTGTAATTGAAATTTCATTTAGCTAAGACTAAGCCTCAACTATAAAACTTATTATTAAATTAGAATGAAAAAAATCTGATGATGTGGATCCTATATATACATGAAATTGATCTCGAGTATTGGTAGATGAGCTAGAGAGAGCATATGGGTTATGAGACCTTATGATATGAGGTGTAAAAAATAGAGGGAGGCTATTACTATTATTTATTTCCTTAATATTTTTTTAAAATTTTGGGGTTGAAGCCTAATTTTATTATTAAATAAAATCAAAGACCTCTTTTGACTGGGTAGAGTAAGACCCATTACATAGCCCGAAGGCCTTGGGGCATGAAAGCCAATTTTTTTCCCAAAGGACCCTCTGGTGAATGGTACTGCTACAATACCCATGCTTCTACAGTACCTGCTACAGTACCACAACAACTACAGTTCCTACTATAGTACCTCAACCACTATAGTGTCACCCCTTATATAGTTCCACCGCTGCTACAGTACTACTACTGTACTTGAGAATAAATCCAAGACATCCTCTAGTAGAGCATGAGGAGGGAAGTGATGATCATGCCCCACTAATAGTAGGGACTGAGCCTCCAATAGCTCCATGTAACACTATAGATGTTCACCTCTTTGAGATCTTGTAGTGGGTTTTACAATCAATGAATATAGGGGATCATTGAGCTACACTTATGATTTTTGATCTAATTAGAGAGTTTTAGATACAAAATACTCTATTATTCATTAGGGAGGGTGGTACCTAGGAAATGATGTTCTATATAGAGTCTATTTAATTGATATTTGACTATCTAGATACAACCCTCAATAGGGGGATGAATATGGATTTTTATATGCAATGAGGCATAACGAAGTAATGGTATGATATCTCATCGCAGACAGACCAACGTGTGGGTTTTTCCTAGAACGACTTCCTTTCAATATTTCTCGATCATTTCTTTCCTATTACCATGGTAGGATGGTACAAATATGATAGTTTTGTAGGGATAACTAGTAGTGTTCTGGTGATAGAGGATTGGAACCGAGATCTGTAGTTAGATTAGGGATGACACTGCATACTGATAGTTGGAGCTCCACCAACCGTTTAGGATGAGATAGAGGATATGGTGCCCAGGGGTAGGGGTAAAAATTCTAGAAGAGTGGTGCTTCATAGGGGACATGGATAAGAGCTCAGGGTCAGTGAAAAGGCTAGTTACATGCTATTCAACCCACTCATACTAACCAGGATGTTGGATACTCTATGGCCTAAGGTATAATATTACACTCTACCACTCTAGAATGTGATATTTTTGATATGGGATCATCACATTCATTCATCTATTCTTAGTTCATGTAAGTATTGGTAATATCTATAGATTATTTATATAGAGTGATGTACATTGAAATACCATTGGAGTGTGATTTGAAGTCATTCACTGTTGTAGAGAATGCACCCTAGTGATTGGTGGCTAAAAATTACTATATGATCTCTTTGTGTTAGAAATGTATGACTTTGATTGGTCCTTATGATATACTTGTTATTAACATATTGAGACCATATTGATTGTTATCATCAACAGTTATAATTTATATATCTCAAGGGTGATAGTTATGTCCATGTTGGGGAATCAGACTTACAAGAAGGTCATGCTAGACCTGACCATCATTAATTGGGAAACATTATAGCCCAATTCACTAGTCTTTTGTTAAATTACGAGGAAATTTATTAGGCAGTCCTTCCCCCAATGGTTAATCAGTCTAGAGATGTTTTTATTGAGGATTTATTAGGGTTTCCACTTGAGAGAGAGGTTAGGTTCACTATTGAGATCATTATAGGTTAAATAATATTTCTATATTAACTTAAAGGATAAATCCTACCAAGATATGTGAGATAAAGGCTTAGTTAGAGGACTTGAAGTCCAATGGGTTCATATAGACGAGTGCATCACTTTGGGGTGCTCTGGTCTTATTTTCAAAAATGGCAGATGACTCTTTGAGGTCATGCATGGACTATCGGAAGTAGAACCAAGTGAAAGTCAAGAGATGATATCAACTCCCATGTATCAATGATTTATTCAATCATATTACAGGATCCCATGTGTTTTTAAGTCTTATTTGAGATTAGGTTATCACTAGATAAGGGTGATACCGTCTTATATACCTCATACTATATTTAGAAGAATTTATGGTCTATATGAGTATTTGGGGATGCTATTCAGTCTAATGAACATGCTAGTGATATTTATAGACTTGATGAATCGAGTCTTCAACCTATAGCTACACATGTTTGTGGTCATTTTTATTGATGATATTCTTATGTACTCTAAGTTTTGGGAGGATCACACATGATATTTATAGATTGTATTGAGAAAACTTTGAGAGCATCGATTATATGCTAAGACCTCAAAGTGAAACTTTTGGTTTATCCAGGTACACTTGTTAGAGAATATTATATCTAAGGATGGTGTATCTGTATAACTTGATATGGTTATAGAATTGGTTTATTAGTAGTGGACCAATAATATTTTTTACATCCACAAATTTTGGGGTTTTCTTGATTATTACTAGAGGTTTATTTAGGAATTATCTCTCTTAACAGTGATGATGATATGTTTGACCAATAAAGGGGTGAAGTTTATTTCGGATGATTCTTGTGAGGGTTCCTTTTAGGATTTGAAAGGGAGACTGACTATAACACCAATATTGACCTTATTTGAGTCATGTAAGTAGTATATCTTGTACTGTCATTCATTAGGGCTTAGTTTGGGAGTAGGCTTGATGCAAGATGATCATGTAGATGCTTATGAGTCTAGGCAGACAAAGACCACATGAGTGGAACTACGCGACACATGATTTAGTGTTAGAAACTGTGGTATATGAGTTGAGATAATGATGAAATTACCAATTGGGTGAGAGGTTCATGGTGTATATAGAATATAAGAGCCTAAGGTACAGATTATCATAGCAGGACCTAGACCTTGAACATTGAATGTGGTGTGAGTATTATATTATTTTGATTTTGAGTTGGAATATAACCTTATAAAGGGTAATGTGTATGTTGATGCGTTGATTTAGAAGATGTAAGATCAGGTGGTATAAGAGTCCGGTAGTGAGTGGTAGTTGGTATCCCTCTTTTCTAAGATGCATCTCAATATTCCAGAGTACCAGGACCAAAAGAACCTTACATCCTTATATATCATTTATTCACATCATAGTAGGTTTAAGAGGATCTATCTATTAGATTTAGATTTTATATTTATGAGAGACTGTATATATAGTGGGGAGAAACTTCCTATCTAGTCTCATAATTCATACAAGATCCTTTATTTCCAAGGTCATGTTGTGATTCCCATGAGGAAAGATGAGAAAATTATTAGGTATTCACACATATCGAGGTGTAAAGTACAACTAAGATTGAATAAGATATATTCAGACATACATATATAGTATTAGTGGATAGGGTTGATGGGAGACATAATAGGTTCTTTCACATTATGCTCTACCAGATAGAAAGTGAAGGACGAACACTAGTTCCTTGTGGTTATTCTATAACGACTACCAATTCTTGAGTGAAAATGGGACAACATGGCAATATATTTTGTGATGGGGTTACCAAGGAAACCTCAAGAAGGGGAGATGCAGTATGGGTGATCATGGATCATCTAACTAAAGTGGCTCATTTTCTACTGATTTGGGATACCTTTTTAGTTAATTAGTTAGGTAAAATTTATGTTCTAGATATAGTGAGCTTACACGAGATCCCTCGAAGTATTTTTTAGACAAGGATTCTTGTTTTATGTTACATTTATTTTAGGTACTATAAAATGATCTTGATATATAGGTGAATTTGAGTATTTCTTATCATCTACAAAAAAATGGATAGTCTTGGAATTTGATTCAGATCTTAGAGGACATACCGATAACATGCATCATGGAATTTGGTGGTTCTTGGAATAACCACTTGACCTTATTAGAGTTATTAAATAACAATATCCTTCAAGCTTCGATACATATAGTACCTTTCAAGGATTTATATTTTAGGCCTTACCATTTACCCTTGTATTGGTTTTTATTGAGACCAAGTTGGATGAAATTGGATATAAAGTTTCTAGAGGTAATAATTTTTATGGAACAAATGTATTTTGTTGTATTTACAAAAATAATATCAACTTTTTAAGGTTTCGAACAATGGTGATTAGAAAAAGTTGGAATCAGATAAAGAGGATTGGAAAAAGTTTTGATAACCAAGTCCATTAGATGTACCAAAATTTATATATATGTTTTGGAATAAAAATCATTATATGAACTTATTATATGATATTTTTTTTGAAATGATGTTTGATAAAGATTATATCAGATATAAAAACATGTTTGTGTGTACAAAAAGATTGGATAAAGTTTTTTATTTTAAAAAATCACATTGGGAGAAGTTTTTTTGTTGGAAGTTTATCTTCAATAGGTTTAAACAAACAATGTTTAAAAAATAAAAATTTAGTAATTATTTACTGTTTTAAAAGTTTACAACATCATGATATATCTCATGATTCAAGCATTTAGTAGAAAGGGGGGAAGCATGTTTAGGTGTACAAATCTCCCATTTCAAAGTTCTATAGAATTCACCAAGAAGACACAATTAGATAGAGTCTTGGATGAGAAAACCAGTTTATAGAGTTTAAAAATTTGATGATGTCTTTAAAGTCTAATAAGTTTTAAAGTTTTAGTTATGAAATTTTGATGCACTTTTGTGAAGTATATCTGAAAGAGGAAATTCATTGAAGTACAAAGGGAGGATGCTGAAGAATGTCATCAGACAAAGTCTTTAGATGAAGTACATCAGAAAAACTCTATATAAAATGTTCAACAGATAAATAAGTATGAATTTATGAAGTTTAAGTTCCTATAAGATGATTAGATGAACTTTTGGTATACATTTCATCAGAAAAACATTGTTTACAAATTACAATTAAGTAGATTTATACAAAGCTAAGGAGAAATTTTGTTGATATTCAAAAGGAGAGTTTCTAAATTTTTTTCATCGGAAAAAGTCCCAATAGAAAAAGTCCATTAGATATACAAATCCATTGGTTGAAGTTTTCTTATGCAAGGAATTAGGTGAAGAAATTTTATGGGAGATGACTTGAAAAATTTTCCTATGAAGTTATTTTTGGATTATCAGATAGGCTCTCACCAGATGGAGAAACTATCTGAAGTTTTATAGAAAAACAATTTCTATATGATTTTTTGTGAAGTGAAGTTATTTATAGAAATTTTCATAAAGATATAAATATGATGATACTGAGCAAGTATTTTAATGTTCCAAATATCATGGGAGAATGATCCGTGATTCTTTCCGAGTTTGAAGGAAGATTGTGAATACTTAAATTTGAAAAAAGTATCAATTAGGGGATTTTAATTTAATATTTTCATTAAGGGGGAAATTAAAATTAAAATTTTATATTTTCTCCTAAACATGACTTTATAAATAGGATGAAATTATAAATAATGGGTGTACTATTCACACATGAAAAAGTGGAAGTGCTGGAGAATTGGTTTTGGATAGAGATACCAGATGAAATTTTAAAATAAGAATTAAAACAGGAAAGTTTCCAACAAAGTGATATATAAGTTGAAGAAGAAGAAGAAGTTTGTTTTAATTATAATTGTTTCAATTAGATATAGCATTTGAACAATGTTTTCACCATAAAAAACATTTATAACAGGTGAAATTGGATGGAAAAAATTGTGAGGAATATTTTACCTGATGAAATTTCTGGGTGAAATTTTTAGACACACTTTCTAGATAGACCTTTAAGATGTGAAAAATAGATATAGTTTTCATAAAATGGTCTATGAATAATTTATTACCTGATATTGGGTAAGAATTTGAAGAAAATTCTTTTTACAAGAAGTGAAAAGTGATGAAGTACAAGCTATTGGATCTTAAGAGTTTATAATGGCTATGGGGGGGGGGGTGAATTATAGCTTAAAAAATTAAACTAAGACAAAACATAAAACCTATTTGCATAAAAATATCGGTCTTATAGTTTGTTCGATGATCAGAGTATTAATATAATATCCAGTAAGTGTATGATATATCATATTTATTATTGGCATCACATACACACTGATAAAACTATTTATTAGAAAGATAATAAAAGAACTAACTTTATAATATTAATTCACAATAGAATTTTTAACATGTAGAAACAAGTAAAACAGAAATATTATAATAGTAAGAATGAATTACAATCTTAATAAATGGAAAATTTACTCTTTCACCTTAATAGTTAAGGAAGTTAGAAATATTGACATAAGATATCCATAGTTTCAATAACTATTATAAAGGTTTATCTTTAATTACTAGGAAATCCCTTGATATGATGATAAAAATGTCTTTATCTTCCAATCCCCTGGAATCCCATGATCTAATAGATTAGATTCATCTCTATTATTATTAAACAAGAAATCCATCTATATAATGATTGAAGTATCTATCTTTCTAGCTTCAGAATCCCTTGATCCAATGGATCAGAATAACCCATATTCCTTACCCCAAAATACCTCGATCTTACCATGATCAGGAACAGTGAATATAACTGAAAAATGTTCTATGTAATTTAAAACCCTCACATAGATTACTTATAACTACAAATCTCTAAATGAATACAATTCTTAAGAACAAGATGTTCATGCAGAGTGATCTTCATATGTGTTGAGTTGAAAATTGCATCATCTCCAAACTCTTAAAATGACCTCCTATTTATAGGAAATCCTTAAATGGTCATATTTATTAGTTGGTTGCAATGTAATAATAAAAATTTCACTTTGACAACTCATAAATATCTGGATCTTGATTCTTGAAATCTAATAATGGACTATACTTCATTGTCCGATGTCGTTTTTTTAGCACCATTACAATGCTATTACAAATTTAATATGATAGGAATAATTCTAAGTACTATGATTATAAACTTTGGATAGTTCAATATACTTCACTATTTATTATAAATTCAATAAAATGAATAAAGGTTAATCTGATGTATCAGTAATATTGTCAGTCCAATGGTCATGAATTTTTTCAGTCTGATAAATAAGATATAAGTCTAACCATTAGTTAGTACAATATTTGGTTCGATGTATTATATTCAACTTCAGTCTGATGGATTAGTTAGAATAATAAAAGTTTATATCTATTTTACATTATAAAAATTTCAATGTTCATTAATAAAATATGTTTTCTCCAAAAACATACTAAAATAGCTGGGATATATAAAGTTAGTAAAATAGAGTTTTAAGAAAGTTTTTGTGATTTCTAAAACTATGGAAAGGAAAAGTAGAAAGTATAATTTTCATCTCAATAATCTCCCTCATTTTGAAAAGAACAAAACACAACACTTAAAAATGAAAGTTAATAACTTTGAAATAATTAAAACCCTTTGAAATTTTAATTAATTTAAAGATATAATTCATATAATTTTTTTCCTTTATCATATTTAAACTCTCCCTATGTTAATACCATATTTTATTCATCATTTCTGATCTGATGGAAAGTATTGATACTTTGGATTCCCCTCCTTAATAAATTTTTTTCCTTATAAATATTTTCCCTTTTCAAATAAAATCTCCCCTAGGAATATTCCTTTCTCTCATAAAAAAACTCCCCCTTAAATAAATTCTTCAAAAATTTCTCCAAAATTTCTCAAAAATTCCCCCCTTTATGATTTTAAAAAATAAATAGGGAAATTATATAACCTCATGAAATGTTATAAAAGTATAACATATGGAAAAATTATATGTGAAATAACTATCCATCTAAGATATAAAATAAATAACATAATACAAAAAAAATTAGAGGACATTCAGATGTATAGTATTTGGATAAAGATTCATTCAATGTAAACATTCATTAAAAATGTTTTGAGTTATATCAAGAGTTCAGATAAAAAATTTAATTAATTATTATATAATTTCTTGATTATTTCCTTAAACCTTTTCACATCTTCATGATCCTTCCCGACTTTACCAATTGATGAATCAAGATTCATAATTCTATCCTCCATGTAACGACCCAAAGTTTCATTAATGGAAAATACCTCTTGATCTTATTAAATGCCTCTTTATATAAAATGTTTTTATAAAATTTCAAATTCATTGGTTTTATGATAAGAATTGTGACCGTTACTTTTATAGCCATTGAACAGTGATCACCTGATTAGTATAAATATAGGGCTTTAACACATTCAATTTTACTTAGACAAAGGAAGCGATGGTCTCATCCAGTAGAATTTCCCCATACAAAGCCCATTTATCGGAGCTCGGAAAAGAAGTGTCATCCTTGGGCTTCAATCTTGACCAAGCCCAAGATGAGCTTCATCATGTCATGATCGAACGGGACCGTCTACGGGAGAAGTGGAAGTTGATAGAAATTACCACTCGAGCGATGTTATCCGAGCCACCCCAAGAGTCTATCACCATCGCACACCTTACCCTTAGGTATTATGCGGCTGTTTTAAGGGGTTATGTAACTAATCTATAGTACTATGTTCATGTACATTATTTTTGTATATAATAATGAATATAATTTCTTGTCATAATTGATAAATTGTAAATAGTTTTTAAAGTACAAATGGTGTTTTTAGTTAATATTTAATTAAGAAAACTATTTTATTAAATTAAGGGATTTTTGAATTAAATAATATTGTAATAAATTATTATTATTATTATTAGATTAATTTTATTATATATAAATTATCACATAATTGTATGAATGCAATTATAATTTTTTATTAAGGTTTGAAAGCCATTTTTGTCAAAACCCATGAATTTTCGATAAATGTCAGTTTTTATTTTAAAAGTGAAAATTAAAATATTTAGAAAATTATTTAGATAAAATAAATGTTATTTTTGGAATCAGGACGTCAAAATTATCCAACGGTGAATTTTTCATAATTTTTTGAGACAGTCAAATTTTTGAGTAAAAATTAAATACTGTTTAAATATATAATGTGTTTTATGACATCATAATAACCAAATAGTGATTTAATCAAATACTATAATCATTATTTTCGGCCAATATATGTTTTAACATTAAAATAATGTGACTTTGGGTTTGTTTGTCTTACTTTTCAAAGCATTAATGGACCCCTCAAGACTTATTAAACACCTTGTCTTTTTAAATTAATTTCCATGGGAGTGTGACTCACCTTCACATAAGCAACCCTAATATTTTAAGAAGTTCTGATCTTGGAATTATAAAATATTATTTTCCTATTCCCTTTTCCAAAAAACCTGGGCAAAAACCATGGGATGGTTTGTAGTTTGGATTAATTTAATATAAGGGGTCCCAAACCTAAATAATAAAGAATTCCCTCACCTTTCCTATATAAACCCACCCAAGATCCCACTTAATACCCACTCAAAGCCTTTGGAGTTCATCAAATCTCTTCCCTACTATCTCTAGAATCCTCCCAAGGTGGCCCAAGCTCCCAAGAAGCCTCTCACAAGCCTCTCCCTAGCCTTTGGAAGCACACTTCCAAGTAAGGGTTTTTCTTCCATTCTCATTTTTGTCCAATTTTCTTTAAGTTGTTTTGCCCTTTTAATTTAAATTATGAATGTTGGATTATGGTTTCTCACTTACCTCATACTTAAATATTTATGTTTGAGTGATGTGAGACCCCTTTATATCTCATTAAATACCTCCCATGTACACCCGTTACTATGCCGAAATTCTGAAAGGAACTTCTCTCTCCTCTTTTACATTCAAGCAATACTTTTGTATAATGAATCTAAATTCCACTACAATTGTTGGGAAATGTATCTATATGACCTCCTTACTTTCCATTACGTTCAAATATGATGAGTAACACCTTTCTCTCTCATCAACCATTTTTATGAATTCTTATGTCATGCCGTTACGCTGCCGAAATCGCACCGATTTTCTAAGCCAATTCATTGTGTAGTGAATACCATGCCCATTTCTTCATCAAGGGTATTCACCTTTATGCACATTTACTGATTTATTGTAAAGTTTCATGTATGAATTACACATTCCTTTATTGTGGAATAAATGATTATGTTTTATGAATCCACGTTTTATGATCCATGTGGCACACTTATGCATGAAATGAAATGTTTAAGAAGGGTGCGCCCTTATAGCGCTCCAATGCATTGGGTAAAGTATAATATCATGATACGTCATGTGAAATGAGTGTTTACTTATGATAATTCAAGTCGAACAAGGGTTTACTCGTGCTTTATGTGAAATGAGGATTTACTCATGCTCTATGTGCAATGAGCCTTGGCTCATGCTAATTCCATGTTAAGTGTTGTTTCCACATTTCGATGTTATGATTATCATGATTTATCATGCCTTTATGTTCATGTTTCTCTTATGCTCTATTGATATGCCTATTGTCTAACATGTATTGTACTCCTCATGTTATTCCATGTGTACTCCCTTACTGGGATTTATAGCTCACCCTTTTCTTATGCATGTCCTCAGGTTATCCCATGCAATGCTAAGTACGAGGGAATGTAGTGGTCATGTAAAGGAAGTTTTCAATAAAGATATTGTATTTCATGTGTTAAGTTTTTATGTAATGATCCTAAGACCCAAATACACTAAACCTATCGATCTTCTTTTTTTGTATCAAGTGAAGTTTTATGTAATAAATCATGTTTAAGTTGTAATAAAAAGCAGGGTTGTCGTACTCCATGACTTTTTTTTATTCCAAATATATGCTTTTAATCTTTCAAACTCCTCAATAATATTCTTATTTTCTTTGTTTATGATGAATAACTAATCTTCACAAGATAAGAGTATGTTATTTTATAATTCCAACATCTAAACCTTTTCTTTCAGAAATCTTAATTCCTTATCCCAATTGTTAGTCATATCTTTGAACTATTCAACAAACTTAACTTTATCTAAAATATCTATTGAAATATTTTCAAAATAATTAACATACTCAAGAGATAGTTTCTTAACTTCAACTAAATGATCCTCATGAATCTTTAAGTCATTATCATTCTGTCTTTACTATCTAACCATTTGATTGAAACTTCTCTTGTGAGCTATTGAATTACATTTGAAGTTTTTGATTTCAGATTCATTTTGGATAACTGTTACATTTAATATCTTCAATGATTCTGATTTTTCATTCAAGGACTTTTAATTTTTTTTGTAATTTGGCCTCAATATTCGAAAGATATGGTTTCAAATCACTTATTCATTTCAAATTTTTTAAAATGTAGTCAATATTATTTTTTTCCTCGGTGGAAGAATAGTTTGATGATTCTGATGGGACTTCTGAAACATGAGGTCTAGAATGACAAATATCTAAATTTTCTACTACTCCATTTTCTATTTTCATAGAAACCTTTTCATATTCTCAACATTTTACAATATCCATTTATTTATCATTTTTATATTTGTTTGATACTTTCATGTGTGAATTTTGTTCTTTAACTTCCTCATTAGAAGATGATTTCACTTCATTAGAAACTTCTATCTCCATATTATTTTCCGAATGAGATGATAACTTAGTAGATTTAGAAGATGATTTTGAAGAAATTACTTATTCCTTTGTTTATTAATTAGTCTTTTTTTCTTCTTATACTTCTTCACATTTTTCTTCCTATTCTTTTTGAATTTCTTATTATAACTACCAAATAGTTGTTATAAACCCTTTACTAACTTTTTTAACTAATTTGGGTTTCTTATTTTCATCATTCTTATCAAATTATATCAGGACCGATTCTATTTTAGTATTTGGAACATGTGATTCTTCATAAATCAATTTTACTTACCGTTATCATCATCTTCTAGAATGGATTAAGGAACTATTGAAGTTTCAAAAAACTCCAAATCGACATATGGAATAGTTTTTTCAGTATGGGTAATGGTTCCAGACCCTGGAATCGATTGTACAACTGATAACGAATAAATAGATAAAATTGGAAATTCTGAAGCATTTTCTACACCCTTCATTAATATTTCAACCATTTTATCCTCTAATAACATTTTCTTCGATTTGTTACTTTTATAAACTTCTTTCAACTCATCTGCCATCCAAATTTCTAGAGCCAAGGCCTCCGCCTTATCTAAACCAAAAACAAGATCAACGGGTTTATTCTAGGACTTATATGCCATAAGATTCTTAAAATCATCATTTTATATTGATTTAGGTTTCTTTAAAACTTTAGGAGGTAAGGATTCAACTTTCCTTTTTCCTTTAACAACTTCCTTCTATGTAGCAGGTTGAGCATTGGACATTGTTTTATATATTCTGTCCACAAAATTATTATTCTTTGAATAAAAAACATTCTTCATTCTCTCCATTATCTCATCACCAATAAGATAAATCTTTCTCCTCATAGGAAAAGTATTATTATTAATTTTAAAAACATTCATTCAATTCATTAAAAACATGTTAATGAAATTTTATACTTTTCACCAAAAAAGCAAAAACAAATTCTTCTTTATCCTCTTTAGAAATAAACTAAACTAAATCATAAAACTCTTTCATAATTTTAGGGTGATACATTTCAAAATCAACTTTTCGGATGCATATTATTTCCAAAACTAAAATATTATAATTTATTTCAATAAATATTCATATTTATCATACCAGGTTTTCTCGATGAGTCTCTCTCTGATAGATTTTCTTTTCAAAAAGTATTTAGTAGTGGCCATCATACCAAGTCCAGTTCCAATGATCAGATTAATGAAAAAGAATTAGAGAGAGAACTAAAACAAGTGTTGAGATTCAGGGGAGAATTCTCTAGAAATAAATGTGGGACACAGTGTGACCTACACTTTTATAGGAATGGGAGGTGATGATTGATCTTCCATAAAATTCAATGGTTCATATTGTAAAATCATTTCTGATTTGATGATCAAGATTCAATAAAATAATTTATTTTAAAATTAATTCTGAACTCTTAATTTTTTTAAAAAAAACTTGTTATCAGATTATAGTATAATCTGATTAGAAAAACTTTTATGTTTGTTTCAAAATAAAGTTTGTAAAACAACAATATGAATAAACTAAAGTAATGAATAAGTGAAAAAACTAGAATAAGAGTAACATTTAGAGTATAAATGTTTTAGTGGTATGAGTAACCTGTTATTATTGGTTTTTGTAAAAGAAATTTATTACAATGAAGTTTATAAAAAAATGTATTTTTAGGATTTTTTTTACAATTTTTAAGTATGAAAAATTTTAAAATAAATTTTTTATTCTGATTTTTTTTGACTCTGAAGAATATTTTTATAAAAAATTGACACTTTAAAGTTTATAAAAATATTAATTTCCAAATATTTATAAATTTTTTGACTCTAAAATAGTTATTATGAAAAATAACTTTTTATAAAATTAAAGTTAGAAAATAAAAATGTTTTAGAAAACTAATGATTTTTGAGAAACAAAAAGTTTATGAAAAAAGTTTTAGAAACACTAAAAAACATATGTACTCCCATTTTTGAGAAGGATTTTATTAATGTAAGGATATTGTTAAATAAGAATTAGATATGAATAATCAGTTGATATTGATCATTCTTAGATTCTGTTTAATATATTAAAATTTACTAGAACTAAGGGGTTTGTAGTTGGACTTTGGCTTAGTGGTAAGAACCCTATAATCCTACATGAAAAATGGGGGTTCAAAACCCATTGGGCACAGGTTACTATAATAGTACTATAGCGGCACTATAGCGGCGATCGAGAACTGTAGCAGCGACGGTACTGTACGGGTACTGTAGCAGGTGGGTTACTATTCATTGAAAGGGCATTGGGCCAAAAATTTGGGTATACGGTCTATATAATGGGATACAAGACCAATGGGCCTTTGGACTATGTAATGGGTCTCCCTCTACCCAGTTAAAAGAGGTCTTTGCTTTGATTTAATAATAAAATGAGGCTTCGGCCCCAACCTTTAATAAAAACTCGAACTAAGGGGTTTAGTAAAAATTTCAGAAAGTTTTTATTGCATTACAATGAATTGTAAAATTATATCTCCTTTTAGTGTGTGATCCTTAAGGAAATGATGTCTTATATATATGTGATTAGAAAATGAATGATGTTTTGGGTTTTTACTTAATGCAATGGAACTTGTGTTATCACATAATATTTGAGTTTTAGTAAAACTCATGCCATAGTCAGTGAGTGTGTGTTTCATCCACACCACTTGAGAAAAACAAATTCTAGCTACCACATATTCATCTTCAATAGTGGAAAGTGATACATAGTGCTGTTTCTTACATTAATAAGAAACTGAAGCTTATCCTAAGAAATGACATGTTCTAGAAGTACTTTTCCTATCCATTCTACATCCACCAAAGTCAGCATCAAAACTTGTTTTGACTTAAAATCATTTCCAGAAGAGTAAAATAAACCTAAATACATAGCTACCTTAAGGTAATGAAAAATTAATTTTAAAAAATTTAAGATAAGGCTCTTTTGTATTGACTTGATATTTAAAACATAACCATACTAAAAAAATTAAATCCAGATTACTAGCCATTAAGTAATGAAAGATTACAATCATACCTCTAAAAGTCTTTTGATCCACTGGTTTCCTAGATTCTTCAAGATCTAAAGTGTTTGAGGTTATGATAGGAGTACTAATACTTTTAGTATTTTCATATCCTAATTTCTTAAGTAGATCTTTTATATACTTATGTTGAGATATAAAAGTTCCCTCTAGTTTTTGTGAAATTTGAAAACCTAAAAAGTATGTTAACTCACCTATCATACTCATTTGAAACTTAGATTTCATAATATTCAAAAAGTAATATGTTAAATACTTTTGAGTTAATCCAAATATAATTTCATCAACATAGATTTGTACAATCATAATATTTTTATTAACATATTTTATCAAAAGAGTTGGATCCGCAGCTCCCTTAACAAAATTATTTTGTAACAAAAATCTAGTTAACTTATCATTATATACTATAGGATATTTTTTAAGTCTATGTAGTTATATATTAAGTTTAAAAACATGTTTTGAATGTTTTTTATTTTAAAAATTAGATGGTTACTCTACAAAAACTTCTTCCTGAACATATCCATTAAGGAAAGCACACTTTACATCCATTTGAAATAGTTTGAAATTTAAGAATGATGAATAAGATATAAGTATAAAAATATCCTAAAGTATAACTACCATAGAATAAGTTTCTTCATAGTCTATGACTTATTGTTAATTATAGCCTTAAAAAAAGTTTATCTTTATTTCTAACTATTATACCATTTTCATCATACTAATTCTGAAAGAACAATTTTACATAAATTATAGAAGTATCTTTAGGATGTTCAAAAAAAGTCAAAACGTGGTTACTCTCAAACTAATTGAGTTCATATTGTATATATTTTATCCAATAATCATAGCCTAAATCCTCATCGGAAGTTTTAAATTCAAACTACAATAAAAATTCTAGATGTTCAATTTCATTTTTCAAATAATTTCTAGTTCTAACTAATTGGTATACATCACCAATGGTATTATCACTAGGATGATTCCTAGGAAACAAATGATTTATTTGATTTTCAAAACTCTATTCTTCAATAATAGGTTAAAAATATTATTTAGGAAAAAATGTACAAATATATTCTTTAATTTTTTTTTCTCCTGAGACGAACTTTCTAACATAGGTTAAAAATTAGTTTTAGAAATAACATCTAAATATGTAGGTTGGGGTTATTTGAAAATAAAAGGATAAATTTCATAAAACATAAAATAAACTATTTCCTCAAATATACTTGTATTTTTATTAAAAACTCTATAAGCCATACCAGTTTTGGAATAACATAAAAATATTCCTTCATTTTACTTTGTTGAAAATTTATGAAAATTATATTTAGTATTTAGAATTAATACTTTACATCCAAAAAATTTGAAGTAATAAAATTTTGGTTTCCTACTAGTAAAAAACTCATAAGAAGTTTTATTAATAAAGTGTCTTATTAAAACTTGATTTATAGTATAATAGGCAGTACTAACTACTCCATCCCAAATTTTTTTAGAAACTGAGTATTCATTCAGCATAGTTCTAGTAATCTCTAAAATAACTCTATTTATTCTTTTTACTACACCATTTTTCTATGGAGTTATAGGTTCTGAAAATTTATGTATAATACCCGTTTTACTACAAAAAGTTTCAAAATTAAAATTTATAAATTCCCTACCATGATCACTATGAATAATTATCAAAGATAGGTTTTTATCAATTTTTTACTCTGGAAATTTTTTTTAAAAAAAATTAAAGCCTTTAAATTTTCTTACTAGAAAATAGACCTAAGTATATCTAGTTTAATCATCAAAGAAAACATATACATAGTATTTTCTTCCAGTACTTCCAGTTTTTATAGGACTAAATAAGTCCATGTGCACTAACTATAAAGAATCACAAGTTGAGGTATCACTAATAGATATAAAACTTGACTTATTTTTCTTATTAAAATGACAAGGATCACACGCTTTAAAAGTATCAATCCTAAGTTCCGGTAGGTCCTTAACCAATATTTTCTTAGTCAACTTAGCTAAATTTATAAGATTACAATGTACTAATCATGTATTCCATAACCAAGATTGATCTTCCATTTCACTAAGGAAAGGTATATCTTTGATTCTAAGGTCTTCTATGTTTAAAGTGTAAAAATTCTCATGCCGATTGGAAGAAAGAATAAACTCATATTTTGAACTTAAATAATACATTTTCCATTCCTGAAGTTCACAAGATAACCCTCATTACATAATTTACTTATTCTTATAAGGTTGTGCTTAAGTCTTAAAAAATAAAACATTTGAAATTAAATATTTTCTAAGAAGAACAATATTACCTATACTGATAATTTATTCTTGATCATTATCTCTTAAAGTAAAATTTCCACCTTTTAAATTTATTATCTTCTTAAAGAAATATTTTTTTCCAGTCATATATTTGGAACAACCACTATCCATGTACCAATTTTTTTTGTTGGTACTTTATTTATTTTCTTGTAAACAAATACATTAGTGTTTTAGAACCCAAACATTCTTGGGTCCAGTATTATCATAAAATAAAATCTTAGGTAACCAAATTTTTCCTACAATACTATATTGAGAAATTGTAATTTATTTTGAAAAATATTCTTTATGAAAACCCAAATATTGATTTTCATTTAAATAAATTTTTTTCTTCCACTGACCACCCCTTTGACATTTAGTGAAAAATAGAACACTCTTTATAAAAAATAATTATAACTAAAAATAGGTTTTTTGTTAGTAAAACCCATTATGAAAATGTCATCACAAGGTCTAATTTTTTTATAAATTTTATCAAAATTTTATTCACTAGAGGTAAACTTAGAAAAACGTTTCTTCAAACTAGAAATTTCATAATTTAGTTTAACAATTAAGTTTTTATCCTCAATAATATTAGTTTTTTAACTATGTTTTACAAATTTAGTTTGTAAACTATTTTTCTCAAAAATAGATTTTGTAAGATCTTTAGAAATATTATCTTTTTCAAAATTAGTTTTATCGGGATCCTTAGAAATATATGATATTTCAGTAGTAAGAGTAGTAAATCTAGAATTTTCTTTCATGAGTTTTTCTTAGGAATTATCATGTTTTTTTTAAATTTTACAATTTTATTTTTCAAGAAGTTTAGAAAACCTAGATACTTCTTCATAACCAGGTAAATTATTATCTTTCTTATATAAGGAAGATTCTTTATCATAATATTTATAGTTTTTCTTATCATTACTATCAAGGTAATTTTAATTTAAAGAAATATTAGTTTGAGATTCAGTAGTATACACCTTATCTATGACACTTTTATTCACATTTGGTATTTCTACAAATAAACCAATATTTTTTATTTGGAATTTTAATTTTTTGAAAAATTATCAGAAGAAACATATCCTCTAATTTCACTCTAAGTTTCATAATATTTCAAACTTTTATTTATTTGGTGTTTATAGTAATTCTTAGAATTCTTATATGAATTTCATTTTTTCTTATACTACTTTTAATCTTAGGAAAATCCAGTCTCATGTGTCCTACATTTTTTCATTCATAACAAATCACTTTAGTAGAATATTTCATTTCACTCTCATCCCTACGAATTTTCTTATATCTATATTGAAAGTATTTTTTCCAATGATCTTATCCATACTTCTTGAAAATATTTCCAATTCATTTCCATTTTTTATGATGAACTAGTATCTAAATCAATAACAAATTTATTCTTCTTAGAATATTTCACAACTTTCTTAGATTATTGAACTTTTTTAGGAAAATTTTATGTAGTTACAAAAGAAACTCCTCCATTTTTATATTTTATATTTTCAACATCCCTTTTCAGTCTCCCATAATATTGTGTAAGGGTACCAATGAGATCATAAATAGTAAGATTTGTAATCCTTATAGTATAATCCAAAGATGTTCTTTTGGATTCCCAATCATTTGGAATGATATAAATAATTTTCTCAAATAAAATATTATCTTAAAGATATTTCTCTCTAAGAAACTATAAAATATTTATAATAGTCATTATCCTTTAGTGCATCTTATAAATTGGATCTCTAGGTAGAAAATCAATGGATTTATCATCATCATGAATCATGGATCTTTTTTTATAACTTTATAACTTAAAAAATGCATTACTTCTAACTTATTCTAAATAATGTTAGCAGATTCACATGAATAAATATAACTATATATATTTTGAGTCATATAAAATAAAAGAGTGTTCCTTACTATATAATTCAGTTTATATTCTAACTTTTCTTGATTTTTAAAGGTAGTAACATAATTATATGAAATATCATAATTACCAGTAATCATTAAAACACTATCCACACTAGTATTAATAAAAAAGTCTTCATTTGATCTCTCCAGTATTCATAATCATCACTATAAAAATATATGGTCTATTTGGATTTAGATTTTATAGGGTTACATTATATAACCCTGCCATATTATAAAAAATAGACACTCTTTTTTACCAAAACACATTAGTTTAATAAAAATTTATAAAAAAATTTATATCAAATCCTAATAACTTTCAGTAGATAAAAAAATTAAAAACATAGTAAGTATAGCAGTAGAACCTCCTATGATAAAAATTGTTAGATCGTAAGAGTTTATGATGGCTACAAGAGGGGGGGGGGGTGAATTCTGGTTTAAAAAATTAAACTAATACAAAACAAAAAACCTACATGTAAAAAATATTAGAATTAAAGTTAATTTGATGATCTAAGTAATAATATCGGATCTAGTAATCATCCAATATACCAGAGTTATTATCAGTTTCATAGACACACATATAAAATAGTTTATTTTAAAGATAAGTAAAGGACTAACTTTCTAATGTAAATGCACAATAGAATATTTAACTTGTAGAAACAAGTAAAACAAAAATATTATAATAGTAATAATGACTTACAAGATTAATAAAAGTTAATTTTAAGCTATAACCTTAAAGTTAAAAAAGTAAAACATCATAAATTAAGATATCCATATATTCAATACATACTGTAAATGTATGTATTTTTTTACCAGGAAATCCCTCGATACGATGATTAGAATGTATCTGTCTTCCAATCCCCTAGAAGCGCTCAATACGATAGATCAAATTCAGCTCTATCTTTCTTAAACAATAAATCTCTCGATTCGATGATCAACATATCTGTCTTCCTATCCTTGGAATCCCTAAATCCAATGGAGTGGATTCACTCATCTTATTATCCATTGAATCCCTTGATCTAACCACGATTAGTCATAGTGAATACAAAAGCATAAATTTATAAGGAATTTACAATCCTCACAAGAATTCCTTAGATCTAAAACTATATGAAAGATTATAAGGCTTCAGAATAATATGTTCACAAAGAGTGATATTCATACGTTCTGAGTTACAAATTAAATCAGCTCCCAACTCTTTAAATTACCTCCTATTTATAGGAATTCCATCAATAGTCATACTTCTAAGTTGGTTGAAATGGCCTCAAATAACTTTCACATTAAAACATCATAAATATATGGATCTTGATTCTTGACAGCTAAGAATGAACTGTACTTCATTGTCTGATGTCCTTTTATTTATAACCAATAAAATTCTATTATGGATTACATCTGATAGAAATAATTATAAATACTATGATTATAAACTTTGGATAGTCTGATAGAATTCATTATTTTTTTTCAATTTGATAAAATGAAAAAAATTTAATATGATGTATCAGTAATATTTTTAGTTTGATGGTCATGAATTTTTTTATCTGATTAATAGGACATAAGTCTAACCATTGGTTAGTATAGTTGTTGGTATGATGTATTAGATTCACCTTCAGTCTGATGGATTGTTTTGAATAATAAAAGTTTATATTCATTTTACATTATAATAATTTCGATGTTCAGTATAAAAAATGTTTTCTAAAAACATATATTGAAACACTTGGGATATATAAAGTGAGTAAAATAGAGTTTTAAGAAATTGTTTGTGATTTTGAAAACTAAGGAAATGAAAAGTAAAAAGTATAACTTTCAACTCAACACAAAAAGCACAATGACAATTTTTTGAGCCTATTGGTGAAGGTTTCTAAATGTTTTTATGAAATATTTGTTACTTTTTTTCTATGTGGAAATCACATGAACTATATTTTTTATAATAGTGAAATAAAATTATAAGGATATTCCATTATTACTGTAACCACATAAAATTATTATTTTCTATTGTACTGTGTGGTATTGGATTATTTCCAAACCTTTCCAAGGATTAGCTACTTTTATTGAGTAGTGATCCTTATAAATTATTATGTTCCCATGGTGGTTCTTGTGAGTTTATTTTTCAATAAAGTTACAACTCTTTAAAATGAGGTGAAGGTTGTTACATAATAAAGAAAAATAAAAGAAAAAGTAAAAGAAAAAGTAAAATAAAGAGAGGACACTAATTCACCCCACCCCCTATCAGTTATAACATAGATCCTACTTGGACCTCTCAAGTGGTATCAGAGGGAAGGTTCACTTTGTTGTCTCTTTGATAAAGTTATAAGAAAAGATAAGTTTCTATGGATGTTTAGAATTTTGTGAACTAAATAGGGATTACAATTTTTTATGTAAACAACTATCATATTTTTAAAGATATAATGTTTCCATATCTTATGTCTCTTGGTTATGAATTTCATGAAGTTTCTACAGATGGATTTTATCCTTGCATTAATAATGTTCCACTTATAGATTTTGATGAGAAGAATTTGGAAAATGATGGATGATCCAGAAATTATATACTATAATCACTCTCTGAAAGGGATTTTATTACAGTTAAAGTAGTTTAAACTATAAAAATAATTTTAGAGAAGTTTAAGAGAATCTATAAAGGAAATATAAAAGTTATGAAATATAAGTTACAAATATGGAGACTGAAGAAAAAAGATATAAAAATGGGTGATTATGAATCTATTGGTGACTTGTTTACAAGGGTTCATTATAGTGTTAAAACCATAAGATGTATTGGTGAGAAGTTTTAAGATTCAATTATAGTTGAAAATAATTTATTAATTATTCCTAATAAGTTTAAGAAGGATTAAACCCACTCAAATAATTCAACTTGAGAAGGTGTGAAAATTGGAAATAGATTCAAACCTTTGGAAACTATTTTTGAATGATTTATATAAACTATAAACCTTAAAAAATTATTTCTTGTTATGTTTCTAACATAAAATATTTTTTATAAAAATTCTCAAAAGTCAGATGTGAAAAAAGATAAAGGGAAGGAAAAATATATTATTATTGAAACTTCTCTCAAAGCTACAAAAGGAGAATGACCCTGGATTTTGGATAGTTATTTACATTCACATATGAAACGATATTTAAAGCTGTTAAAGAATGTGGAATATTTTAAAGAAGGTATATGAATAACTTATAATCAAAGGTGTTGGATCTATTATTATTGGGGAATAAAAGTTAAAATCCAAAAGAGACTTGTTTGTTGATGGGATGAAACAAAATTTATTAAGTGTTTCAAAACTTTGGGATGAAGAAAGTAAAATTATTTTTGGAATATATGTATTTTTTAAATATTTGAAGATGTAAAAGTTTTTATAAAAGGAAAACAAACCAAGGGAAACTTGTTTCAAGTTGGTAGTGAAGTAGGTTCAATCTATCTAATCATTATGGAATAAAATCAATTGTGGAATAAAATGTTGGGACATATGTGTTAGAGTAATATGAGAAAACTAAAAAGAGTGATAATATTAATGATATTCCTTGCATGACTAGAAGAAGATATTTTCATTTCTCCATTTTCTATAAAGGTAATATTAAAAACTTAGTATATAATAAAGATGAAATTCATTCAACTATCCCTTATAGATGATACATTATGATATTTTTGGACCAATGAGTAAAAAATCAACACAAATAAAAAATTACTTTATATATTTCATTTATTAATTTAATCATGTTACAAGAAACATAAATCAGAGGTGATTAAAATGTTTAATAATTTATGGATAAGTCCCGAGAAATAATATGAAAATTCACTGAAGAAGTTATGAACTGATAATTACAGAAAATAAAAAAAGGTGTTCAGAAATTATCTTAAAAAATATGGAATTCTTTATGAGTTTAGTTCACCATACACAACACATAAAAATAATGTTATTGAAATAAGAAACATAATTTTAATGGAAATGAAACAAAAAATATTGTTCAAACATGATACTTCTCATTATTTTTAGTGGCGGGCTGTTAGTACATCAAATTATGTTTAGAATCTATGTTTATATAGGCTGAACTACGATATAAATCCTTATTAAATGTAATTCAATGAAACTCCAAGTTTGAAACACCTAAGGGTTTTTAGAAGTCCCTGCATTTTAAAAATCAAGGGTGGAAATCATATAAAATTTGATCAAAGAATATTTTATGGAATCTTTCTTTGATATCCTCTCAATGTAAGAGGTTAAAAATATTATAACAAATAAATATAAAATATATTCGACTCTTTTGATGTAAAATTTCTTGAAAAATATGATAATAATGTTTTACAAACATATATAGAGATGGAAGATGAGGAATATAATGTGATTATAGTTGAGAAAAGTAAAAAAGTTCCTCAGAGTGAAGATTCTAACTCAGCTATTTTTAGTGATGAGGTAAAACCTTTTACATGTCATCCTAGGATGAGAAATTAGGTTTAAGTTCAAAATATAATTGGTAAAAAACAATAATATGTTCAAACTATAAGAAAATCAAGGTTATTTTCATATACATCCTTATACTCAAAATTTAATCCAAAATATGTTAATAAATCCTATAAGCATCAAGAGTGTATTGATACTATGGATGAAGAGGTATATTAATTTGATAAGAATAATACTTGGGAAATTTTACACAAACCAAATAATAAAAATTTTATTCATACAAAGTGGGTGTTCCAGAATAAGTTGAATGAATATGGTGAAGTAATAAGAAAAAATCATGATTGGTATATAAAGGTTACTCATAAATTAAAGGAATTGTTTTGATGAGACTTTTTCTGTAGTGGAAAGATTAGAAACCATCGGAATATTTCTTGTTATTACTACACAATGAGGTTATAATTTTTTTGAGATGGATGTAAAGTCAACTTTTCTCAATGGAGAACTTGATGAAGAATTTTATATTGAACAACCATGCGGATTCCTGATTGGTAAAGATAAAATTTATGTGTGTAAGTTAAAGAAGGATTTATATGGGTTGAAATGAGCTCTGAGAGTTTAATATTACAAATTTCATACCTACTTAAGAAAGTTAAACATCAAGAAAGTAATAATTGATAATAATCTCTACATAAAATAAAATCAATTGGTTTTCCTCATTGTGATTGTTTATGTTTATGATATTATATGTTTTTGGGAATTATGAATAAACTTGTGAAACTTTTTCTGAGGAGATTAAGAAGTTATTTAAAATGTCCATGCTTAGAGAAATGAAATATTTTCTTGGGTTACAGATCTCACAAAAGTAGAAATATATTTTCTTCTCTCAAGAAAAGTATGCTAAGGAACTTCTAAGAAAGTTTGGTATAAAATATTCAAAATTAGTTTTCACACTTATTTTAATGGGAACCAATTTTTCAAAAGATGTAGAAGGTAAATAAGTTGATCCTAAGTAATTTACAAATATAGTTAGAAGTTTTCTTTATCTGATGACTTAAAAGACATATATCGTATATAATGTTACTTTGTGTGAAAGATTTAAAATTACTCCAAAATAATATCATCTTTTTAAAGGGAAATGAATTATCAGATATATCAAAGGAATAACTAATTTTGGTATAAAATATGATAGCTCAAGAAAGATTAGTTTTTTTGATTATAAAGATATTGATTAGGTAGGAAGTTTTGATGATAATAGATAAACATTTGGTGGAGTTTTATTTTTAGGATAAAGTTGTGTAAGTTGGTTTACAAAGAAGAAAAATTCATTTACTCTTAGTATGACTGAATCTGAGCATGTTTCTACCACTAAAGCTGTAACACAACTTATATGAATGAAAATTATTTGGAAGATTTTTTGGTGGAAGTGAAGTTACCCCTACTCTTGGACTGTGATAATAAAAGTGATATAAATCTCACTAACAATCTTGTGAGAAATTATCGTTCAAATCATATTAATATAAAATACTAGTTTATCAAAGAGCATGTAAATAAGAATGAACTAAAGCTGGAATATGTTCTAATAATAGAGAAAGTTACTGATATATCCACAAAACCATTACTGAAATAAGCCTTTTATAAACTAAGGTTAAACATGGGAGTATAAACTCCCTCTCTTCAAGGATAAGTTATGTGAGTATGTATCCTATCTCATCTTATCTTTGGATAATGTTGTCAAGGGGGATAAAAATGATGTTACATAAATCCATCTATTGGTATGTGCTTAACCTTGTAAGGAAGGAATATATTTTGGGTGAGTTTTTAAAAGGGTTTAGTTGTTATTTCAGCATGTGTGAACTATTTTAATAGTTTATTAAAGTGGATGAAGGAAAATTTTCTTCTATAGAAAAAATTTAAAAGGTTAAAAAGATCAATTATTGAGAAAGTGTGTAAAAATAAGCTTCTTAAGTCAATGATTATAGACAAAATGGTTTTTCTATTCAATAATTCTTGTTTCCTACATCTAGTTCACTCATGTAGTCTTATAATTTTTGGATAAGTGATCCATAGATTGAGTTATAAATTTTCAGTGATTTATGCTTCTTGGTTGAAAATAAAATCCAATCGGGGAGATTATTGGGACCAAGTATGATGAAGGTGGTTATGAAGTTTTTGGATGCAATAAGTTTATTGGAAGAATTTTATTTTGTTATCTTTAAAAAAATCAGCTCACTTTGTTAAGGTTTCCTACAATTGTGATTAGAAAAAGTTAGAATATGATAAAGAGGATCAAACAATGTTTTGATAACCAAGTCCATCATATATACTAAAATTTTTATAGTTTTTTTATATAAACATCATTGGATAAAATTATGATATGACATGAAGTTTTTAAATTAAGTTTAATAAAGAGAAGATCAAGTGTTTGGGTGTAAAAAAATATCGGATGAAGTTTTTGTAACAAAGTACATTGGTAGAAGTTTTTGTGTTGGAAGTTTATCTTTAAGAGTTTTAGACAAAAAATGTCTAGACAACCCAAACTCAGTGATTATTTTATATTCTTAAAGTTTCCAACATCACTAGTTACAAAATATCCCATGATCCAAGCATTTAGTAGGAAGGGAGAGAAATTTTTTAGGGTGTACAAAATTATCATTTTGAAGTTTTGTAGAATTAAACTAATATAAAAAATCATATAGATTCTTGTATAAGGAAAGTAGTTTTTAAATTTTATAATGTTGAAAATTTATTTAAAGTTTAATAAGTTTTGTAGTTGTGGATTTACAAATTTTTGATGCACTTTTGTGAAGTCTATTAGATAGAGGAAAGTAACTGAAGTACAAAGGAAGGATTCTAAATAATTTCATAAAAAAAGTCTTCAGAAAAAGTCCATTAGATAAAATATTTGCACAATGTTCATAAAAAAACATGTATGAAGTTATGAAGTTCCTATAATATGGTTAGATTATTATTTTTTCATATAGTTCATTAGAAAAAAATCATGTGAAAATGTCCATTAAGTAGATTTATACATAGATAAGAAGAAATGTTTTCAATATTCAAAAATGGAGTTACTAAAGTTTTGTCATTAGAAAAAGTCACAATAGACAAAGTAAATCAGATGTATAAAGTAATCAGTTTAAGTTTTATGATGAAAGAAATAAAAATAATAAATTTTTTTTGAGAATACTTCTAAAATGTTCCTACAAAGTTTTTGTTGGATCATCAAATGGACTCTCACAGGATGAAGAAACTATTTGAAGTGTTCTGGACAAACATTTTTTGGATTAAGTTTTGTGAAGTGAAGTAAATTACAAAAAGTATCATATATATATATATAAATTTATGATGCTGATTTAGTATTTAAATATTCTAAATATCATGGGAGAAAGATCTAGGATTCTCATTGAGTTTGAAGGAAGATTTTGAATGTTTGAATTTGAGAAAAGTGTTGAGAATGATATTTGAATTTCAAGTTTTTATTAAGAAGTAAAGTAAAAATCGAATATCACCTTTTATCCCATATATATATATATAAATATGATGAAAGTATAAAGTATGGGTGTACTATTCATGCATGAAAAAGTGGAAGTGCTAGAGAATTGGTTTTAGATAGAGATACCAGAAGAACTTATAAAGAAATAATTTGAGTAGGAAAGTTTCTAAACAAGGAATATATTGGTTGGAAAAGAAGAAGAATAAGTTTGTTTTAATCATAAGTGTTAAAATTAGATGTAATGTAAGAAAAGAGGAATCACTAGAGAAACTTTTATAACTGGTGAAATTGAATAGACAAAAGTGTGAGGAAGGTGTCACTGGATGAACTTTCTGAACATAATTTCCTCATATTTTTTTTGATGGACCTTACAAATGTAAAAAATATATAGAGTTTTCATAACAAAGTCTAAGAAGACATTTTTACCTATTGCTGGGTAAGAAAGTGAAGAAGAAGTTTTTGTAAGAAGTTCAAAAGTGAAGAAGTAAAAATAGTGTAGTGATAACATTCTGATCCTATCAGTGAAGGTTTCTATTTTTCTATGAAATATTTGTTACATTTTTATTTGTGTGTAAAGAAAAAGCACTATAGTTTTGATAATATTGAAACACAAGTGTAATGATATTATCTTATTTCTATAAACAAATAAAATGATTGTTTGCTAGTGCATTTTATGGTGTTGGATTATTTCTAAACCATTCTAAGGACTAGATACTCTTGTTGAGCAGTGAACATTGTAAATTATTATGTTCCCGTGGTGGTGATTTTTGAGTTTATTTTTTAGAAAAGTTATAAATATTTAATAGGATTTTAATTTTATTACATAATAAAGAAAACAAAAAATAAAGAGACCATCGATTCACCCCATCCCACTTTTAGTGATCATAGAGATCCCACTTGGGCCTCTCCATTGTAAGATGCAGAGTTCATGATTTTTGGGCTGAGTCTCATATAGAAAATGTTAGAGTATATTCATTTGATCATGAAGTTCTTGGTTACATCCCATGATATTCATAGGTCATATCACTAATACAAAATAAGCCTTTAATAGTGCTAAAAATATCCTTTATCGGCACTAGAGAAGAAATGACTAACAAAGAAAGATTAAAAGCCCTATTCTTTTATTAGCACTAAAAAAGAACTAATAAAGGGTTCCTTTATCAGTGCTAAAAAAGTGCTGATAAAGGGTTCATTTATTAATGATTTTGGAAGCACTGATAAAGGAAAATATTTATCAGTGCTTTTATTTTATCATTGATAAAGGGTGGTTTTATCATTGCTCCTAAAAGTGCTGATAAAGGAGAATACTCTATTGTTTTGTAATAGAATTCTATAAAACTACAACACTAGTACAATGTGTTTTAATAGCTCACTACAACACTAGAAACACCACATGAAATCAAAAAAATAATGTACCAATAGAGAATTTAAATTAAATAAAATTTACAAAAAAATACAAGAAAAAATATACTATATTATAGACATTTAAAACATTGGTTTATATAATTACATAAGTACAAATTATACATATATTAAAAAACATCAATTTTCCTTTGCCTTTTGATATTGAAATTGACTCATGCTATTTCTGGACAAATCACCCTTGCTCGAGAAAATGAACACACCTATATAAGAAAAAAATTATTATTTTTGTAATAATATAAAGAAATAAATTAATAGAAAGTTTTAATTTTAAACCAAACTTTGAGTCATACCAGGAACACTGTGTATCAGATTGAGTTCCAGTTGATTCTTGCACGTCACATCATTTCTTGTTCATCTTAAAGAATTATCTCTATAAAAATTAAATAAATAATTATAAGATAAAAATAAAAAGGAAATTAATTAATTGATAACATATATAATTATGAGAAAACAATCTAGGATCATTTGATTTGTTTTGGTGATGTGAGGCATGTTTTAAACTAAAATGACATGTACATATTGTAAAGATAAACTTGGTGTCATACCAGTCAAACTATGCATCATATTGAGGTAAAAATGATTCCTAAATGTCACGAATGACTTATGGATCATTTTTCTAAAGTATCAAAACAATATGAATACATTTTCTTAGTTTTGAGTATGTCAGTTGTCTTTTGTACTAAAATGTCAATTTAAATTAAAAACACACACTTTAAGTTATACCGGTCACATCATGTGTCAGTTTGATGTGAGACTAATTACTACACATCAAAAATGTCTTATGAATCATTGTCCTCAATTATCAGGACAATCCAAGTTCATTTGCTTAGTTTTTATTGAGTGACACCTTTTGAACTAAAATGTTAATTTTAAACTGACAACAGACACTTTGAGTCTTACCAGGAACATCATGTATCCGATTTAGGTTTAGCTGATTCCTATATGTCACGAATGAATTATAGATATTTTTTCTAAAGTATCAAAATAATCCAAATGTGTTTGATAAAATTTTATTATGTCAGCTGTATTTTTTACTAAAATTAATGTCAATTTTAAATAAAAAGATGCACTTGGAGTCATACTTGTCGCACCATGCGTCGAATTGAGGTGAGACTGATTCCTACACATCAAAAATGACTTATTTTTTTTCCTAAAGTATTAAAATAATCTAAATTCATTTTCTTGGTTTTGAGTATATCACTTTTTTTTACTAAAATGTCCTTTTAGACTAGAAACATGCACTTTGAGTCATACCAGTCACATAGTGTGTTAGTTTGATGTAATATTGATTCATACACATCAAAAATGACTTATGAACCATTTTTCTAAATTATAAATACAATACAAGTATCATTTCTTGGTTTTCAGTGAGTGGAACTTTTTGAACTAAAATGTCAATTTTAAACTAATAAGAGACACTTTGAGTCATACAAAACACAAAGTGTATCAGATTAAGGTACGAATAATTTATATATGTAAAAAATGACTTATAGATCATTTTATTAAAGTTTCAAAACAATATTAATGTGTTTTCTTGGTTTTGAGTATGCAAGTTGTCTTTTTTACTAAAATTAATGTCAAATTTAAATAAAAAGATGCACTTAGAGTCATACCGATCACACTGTGTGTCATATTGAGGTGAGGACGATTCATACAAATAAAAAGTGACTTATAGATCATTTTAATTAACTATAAAAACAATCCAAATGTGTTTGATTGGTTTTGTGTATGTCACTTGTCTTTTTTACTAAAATGTTATTTTAAACTGGAAACACACACTTTGAGTCATACCGATCAAATCATGTGTCAGGTTGATGTGAGAATTATTTATAAATGTCAAAAATGACTTATAAATCATTTTACTAAATTATGAAGGAAATACAAGCACATTTAATATGTTTTAAGTGAGTGAAACTTTTTGAACTAAAATTTCAATTTTAAAGTGATAACAAACACTTTGAATATTACCAGGAACATCATGTACGAGATTGAGGTGAACCTGATTACTACATGTAAAAAATGAATTATGGATAATTTTACAAAAGTATCAAAATAATACAAATGAATTTTTTCAGTTTTTAGTATGTTAGTTTTCTTTTTTACTAAACTTAATGTCAATTTTAAATAAAAAGATGCACGTGGAGTTATATAAGTCACATTGTGCATCATATTGAGGTGCAGATGATTCCTAAATGTCAAAAATGACTTATAAATTATTTTTAATAAAGTATAAAAATAATCCAAATGCACTTTATTGGTTTTGATTACATCACTTTTCTTTTTTACTAAAATTTAATTTTAAATCAGAAACACACAGTTTGAGTCATACGAGTCACATAGTGTACCTTTTTAACATGAGACTGATTAATAGAAGTCAAAAATTAATTATGGATCATGTTTTTAATTATCAAGACAATATGAGTGTGTTTACTTAGTTTTTATTAAGTGATAATTTTTGAACTAAAACATCAATTTTAAACTGATAACAGACACTTTGTGTATTGGATTGAGGTTCAGATGATTCCAACACATAAAAAATTAATTATGGATTATTTTAAAAAAGTATAAAAACAATATGAATACATTTTCTTGATTTTGAGTATATTAGTTGTCTTTTGTGCTAAAATTAATGTCAATTTTAAATAAAAAGACACACATGGAGTCATAATAGTCACATCATGCACTATATTGAGATAAGTATGATTCCTACGTGTCCCAAATTAATTATGGATAATTTTACCAAAGTATAAAAACAATACAGATGAGTTTTATTGGTTTTGAGTATTTCACATGTCTTTTTTACTAAAATGTAATTTTAAAATGGAAACACACACTTTGAGTAATACCGGTCACATCATGTGTTGGTTTGATGTGAGACTAATTCCTAGACATTAAAAATGACTTATAAATCATTTTCCTAAATTATAACGACAATCTGAGCATGTTTTCTTGGTTTTTATGGAGTGAAACTTTTTAAACTAAAATATAAATTTTAAACTGATAACAGACACTTTGAGTCATACCAGGAACATCGTGTATCAGATTGATATGTGGCTGATTCCTACACATAAAAAATTGATTAAAGATAATTTTACTAAAGTATCAAAATAATATGAACGTGTTTTCTTGGTTTTGAGTATATTGGTTGTCCCTTTTACTAAAATTAATGTCAATTATAAATAAAAATATGGAATTAGAGTCATAATGGTCACATCATGCATTAGATTGAGGTGAAGATGATTTTTACACGTCAAAAATGACTTATGGATTATTGCACTAATGTATTAAAATAATCCAAATGTTTTTTCTTGGTTTTGAGTATGTTAGTTGTATTTTTTACTAAAATTAATGTCAATTTTAAATAAAAATAAGCACTTGGAGTCATACCAGTCACACCGCATGTCAGATTGAGGTGAAGCTAATTACTACACATCCCAAAGTCTCAAAACAATCTCAAATATCAGTTTTAACAAGTTTTCTATTTGATTTATTTGTCAAACTTCCAACACTGCATATTGAGTCAATGTTGTTATCCAAAAAAAGGGTTTTCATCTGAAAATATCAACTCAATATGTAGTGTTGGAAGTTTTACAAATAAAGGAAATGGAAATCATGGTAACATTAGAAAAATAGAACATTTTATCTCTTTTATTTCTTATTGCAGATAGTTTAAAGAAAAATATGAATTTCCAAAATATTTGTGAAAAAAACTAAATAAGTATTAGATAAAAATAATAAGGAAATTAACTTATAAATAATAGATAAAGTGATGAAAAAATTAATTAAATATGTAGTAGGAATTCACCTTTTCATGACTTTTATATAAATTCATGACCTATTTTCTTGTTTTCATTATCTCAGTTGCAAGATCGAAGTCCAATATCTCATGATCATGAGCAGATTCAAAAAAACCACCCCAACTCGAACAAAATAATCCACCTATATAAGAAAATATTTATTATGTGAGTAATACTAAAAGGAAATAAATTAAACATAAATAAGAAACAATACATTAATTCCATGGAAAATGATTTTACTATGAAAACATCAATATTATCTCTATGATTGTGTAGGGAAAGCATCACTGCTCTTCCTATATAGGCAGTAGAAGGAACTTTAAGGAAATTAATAAACCCCAACATTGCATAGGTGAAAAGTTTTTGAGGGAGAATAATTCTAGGGAAGTTTTGGTGTAGAAAGGCATGAAATATGGATAGAAATATTATAAAATAAATTAACTATGAAAATATGACTTCCCAAAAGATCTATAAAAAACTATATAAGTATTATATAAAAATGATAAGAAAATTAACTTATAAATAGTATATAAAATTATGAAAAAATTAATTAAACAAGTAGTATGAATTCACCTTTTCCTGATGGTTGTATAAATTATTGACCCATTTCCTTATTGTCATTATCTCAATTATAGCCTTGAAGTCCAATATCTTCTGAGCATGAGTATCTTTTAACAAACCAACCCGAATTGAATAAAATAATCCACCTATATAAGAAAAAAAATTCTTATGTGAGTAATATTAAAAAAAATAAATTAAACATAAATATAAAACAATACATTAATTCTATGGATACTGATTTTACTGTGAAAACATCAATATTACCTCTGTGATTAAGTATAGGTAGCATCATATCTCTTTCTAAAAAGGAATTGGAAGGATATTGAAGGAAAGTGATAAATTCCAACACTATTGGGGTGAAAAGGTTTTGAGGGAGAAGAAGTCTCTAGAAGTTTTGGTATAAAAATTCATGAAATATGAACCGAAATATTCTAAAATAAATGAACTCAGTAAGGAAGAATGAAAATTAAATCAATATTTCATTATGTAATTTTTCAATAAAATAGAGAAAGAAATTGTTAACATTACCTTTACATCTTCCCAATGGGTTTCCTTCATTATATTCTTTCCTTCTACATTATTGGTAACATCATTGTGTGCAGAATATATTTTCTACATGAGTAGTCAAACATTTAATTTATATTTTGTTAATATAGTAGAGAACAGATAATATTATGAGAAAAAACATAGTATATTAATAAACACTTTTACCTTATCATTGCACTCTCTTTATTTTTTTAAAGGTTTTAGGGATTTTGATCCTCTATTGACAATAGAAATCCGCTCTTTTCAATCCCCTCTAATGTACAAGACATATTCTACATTAGTATTGGTATGAAATGAGTGTGATCTCTCAAAGAAAGGGTCATAATCGATTGAATTTTCATCGGCTGCAAAAAAAATTCATCACCAGTAGGAAAATTGACCAATTATTGTTTGATGGATCTAAGACATAAAATACTTACACTTCTTGTGATTCCATTATGAATAGATCATCATTTTCCCCTTCCACACTAGAATTCACCTTCACAAATCACATTTCATCAACTTTTACTACACTCCTATTATCAAACAATTTACAATGTAAGATAGACACTTGAAATTTTGTATAATCCAACTCATATTTCTATTCAATAATTCTAAAATATGAAATATTTTCATAAATTGGATATATATCCTTGGAACCAGATATGTGCATCACTTTCATCATAAGAATAACACTACTATTTTGAATCGTATTGCAGTCATCATGTTATTTTTTATAGAAAGTATAAGATATTATTACAAAACCAATATAAGATATAATATTTTCATTTAGTCCCCTAAATATCCATCAAATTCATTTGGCAATCGAATTCAAATTTTCAGATAACTCTTTATAAATTTTATCTGAGAAACATCCTATACACTGTTGATTATGATTATTTTATATCCATCCTTCAGCCCTTGATGGATACAAATATTGAATAATTTATTTTTGGGATTCAATTTATGGATCAAAATATTTACTATTATGTAAAATGTAAAGGTGTTCTTGATCCTGCTTTATCAAGGTATTTGTAATAACATATCTTCTAGAAATTCATTCACCCATATGGCATTCACTATTAAGAGACTTTGGAAGACTAATAATGTAAACATATGATAGGTAATCATTATATAATTCAAAAAATTCTTCAAAAATATATCAATCTACAATAAAACCTTTTGGATGTCTTTGATTCTTTACACACCCTTTAAAAATATTCATATACCATTTAATGGGGTATATACATCTATAATGGATTGGGATACATAGTTGAACCTCTATAAATAAGTGAAACATTAGGTGGACCATTTTATAAAAGAATGATGTTGGGAAGAACATCTATAATTCTCATGATATGACTAAAATCTTCTTATTCATCATTGGAAACTTTTTTGGGTCTATAACTTTATATCACATGGCTTTGAAAAATGAGTAGAGTCTAGTTAATGTATGCCGTAAAGTTTTAGGCATAATGCAACTATATCAACCCTTCTCTTTATTAAACATTAATACATGATTTAATTACTTAAATTTACACTTAAGATAACCCAAAATATTGATAAGTCTATTGAATTTTGGAATTAGATACATTACATTACAACTTTAAATGTGAATTACAACATCTTTATTGAAAACTTCATTAACATGCTTGTACTTAAAACTACATTGGATAACCTTGGGAAATAAAAAAGAAAGGGATTATTCATAAAGCCCAGTAAGGGAATAAAAATGTCTTAAAATGTATATAATAATATATTTTATACAAGGCATATCAATGTGTCATAAAGGAACATGAATAATAAGGAATGATATAACATGATAATCATAACATGGGAAATGTGTAAACAACTTAAAACATTTCATTATAAAAATATTTCAAGGGTAAAATGACAAGAATTAATGGTGGAAAAAGTCCCATAAAGGAATCAAGTATATATCTATCCCAAAATGACATATCATGATACTATAAATTACCCAATGCATTGGATAACTATATAATTCCAGGCGCACCTGTCACTTTCATTTCATTCTCATGCTTAAGTGTGCCACATATATAATAAAACATGGATTCATTCACCATCATAATTTATTCCATGATCAAGTAGTATGGGATAAATAAATTTAAGTCCCAAAAAAAGGTACATGTGCATAAAATTGAACTCCCTTGATAGGATATGGCTATGGCATTCACTACACAATTGGTTTGGCATGGAAAATCATAGTGAAAATTTTACAGCATAACAACATCGCTTAGAAATTCATAAAATGGGTTGATGAGAGAGAAATGGGTATATACTAATTTTTACATGAAGTGGAAAGTAATGGGTACATGGAAGGACATATCCAAAAATTTATAATTTGAAAAATAAGGCATATGATAATAAATAATCTTGAACAAAAAGAGAAAGGAAAGGATGATTATGAAATTTCGGCATGGTAATGAGTGTATATGATAAGTATTAATGAGATAAAAGGGGTATATCATCATTTATACATAATAAGGATAGTATGGGGGAGGTTTTAAAACATACCCCATCATTATTAGTTGAAAATATAAGGGCATAACAAGATAAAGAAACTTGGATGAAGATGAGAAAGGAAAGAACCCTTACTTGAATATGTGGCTCAAAAAGATTGAAAAGGGGATTATTGAGTGTTTGGAGTGCCTTGAGAGTATTATAGAGATATGAGGTAAGATTAAGGATGTAATCCAAGTATTTTTAGTGAAGATAAATGGGATCTTGGGTGGGTGTATATAGGAAAAGAGAGGGATTTGTTTAATATTTAGGTTTTGGACTATACAAAATAAAATATTCAAAACCAAAAAAATTACCATGGTTTCTACCAAAGGGGATTGTTTTTTATTATTGTATTAGGTAATGGGATGAAAATATTAAAATAATTCCCTTTCTTATGTGTAGGTGAGTCACACTTTTAAATAAATGAATTTAAAACTCTAAAATATAATAATTGTTTTGGAGGATTCATAAAGGATTAATAAAAATAATAAAATAAAAATAAAATAAAAATATTTAAAGGATAAAACATTTATCTTACCTATTATACCCATTATAGTGTTTTTTACATCATTTGGGGTTATTATGATTCCACAAAACACAAAGTATATTTATATAGTATATAATTTTTACCCGAAAATTTGGCTGTCTCAGAAAATTATGTAAAATTAACGATTGGATAATTTAAACATTATTATTCTAAAAATAATATTTATTTATCTAAATAATTTTCTAAATATGTGAATTTTCACTTTTAAAATAATATTCAACATTTATTGAAAAATGATGAGTTTTTGACAATAACAATTTTTGAACCCTTATAGAAAGTACATTTCAATTCATAAAAATTATATGACCATTTATATTTAATAAAACTTATTTAATGATAATATTTTATTAAAATACAATTTATTTCAAAAAACCATTAATTCATCCAAATAAATCCCTTAGTTGTATTTGAATATTACCCGAAAATACAATTTGTTTTTAATTGAATCAAAATCAAAATCATTTAAAAAGTAAAAATGAAAATAGATTCATTATTATATAAAAAATAAATTTTTATATTATTAAGGTCTTGGTATATATGCATTTATTACACTAGAATACACCCTAAGAGTAAGGTTCATGATAGTGAGACTTTCATGGGACCGTTCAACGAACATGGTTTGGCCCGTGATCTTGATGAGCTTGAACTTCTCCCATAAACAGTTTCGATCATGCTTAAGTTGTTGGATCTCATCTTAGGATTTGTCAAGGGTAAATACCATATATTATATATTCCTTTAAATCTACAATAAATGGGATTCATAGTGCATGATTCTACTGTTTGAGGCTATCACTTTCTTTGTCCGAGTCAATTGGATTTGTTAAAAGCCCTATATTTATACTAATCTTGTGATAACTATTAAATAGCTATATTAATAGTGGTAAAATTATTAATAGTATTATAACCATGGAAGTTAATGTATTTTCTGTAACCATATTACATAATAAGATATTTAATTAAATAAAAAACGGAACTTTATTTCAATTTGGGCATTACAATCACCCCCTCTTAAGAAATTTCACCCTCAAAATTTTCATTCACCACATTAAAAAAGACGAGGGTAACAATGTTACATAACCTCCTCTAGTTCCCACATTTCTTCTTCAAACTTATGGTTTCTCCATGACACTTTGACCAGGTGTATCTGTAGGACTTTTTCTCTACGATCTAATATCTTCACTAGTGTCTCCTAATAGGTAAGATCAATCTTTAATGGTACCACCTGTGGATTGAGTACATGTGAGGGGTCAATTATGTACTTCCTTAAGAGTGATACATGTAATACATTATGAACTCAGGATAGGTTAGGTGGGAGTAAAAGTCGATTGGCCACAACTACAATGCAATCAAGGATCTCAAAGGGTCCGATGTATCTTGGACTAAGCTTTCCCTTCATTACAAATCTCATCACTTTCTTCCATGGAGATATGTGGAGGAAAACCATGTCTCCAATATTAATATCTAGGTATAATATATGATTGTCATCATAAATTTTTTGTCAACTCTGATGATCCTTGACATGCTACTGAATGGTCATAACATTTTACAGTATTTCCTCGAACATTTTAGGAACTAGCAGTTTTTTCCCCATCTTCATCACAACATGCAGGTGTCCTTCACCTCTTCCCATAAAGGTCTTCATAGGGATCCCTTTGGATGCTCGAGTGGAAACTATTTTTGTAAGATAACTCGATTAAAAGAAGATGTTTATCTAATCCTCATTTGAAGTCAATTGAGCATTCTCTAAATATGTTCTCAAGTGTCTGGATAGTTCACTTTGATTGGACATCAATTTGAGGATGATAAGACATGATGAAGTTCAACTCAGTGTTTAGATCATGTTGAAGAATTTTCCAAAACTTGGAGGTGAATCTTAGATCTCAATAATATATAATCAATAGTGGTATTCCATGCATATTAACCACTTCTCTAATGTATATCAATGCATGTAGATCCAGTGAGAATTCCTCTCATATTGTGATGAAGTGTGTAGTATTTGTAAGACGATCCACCATAAACCATACATCTTAATTTTGTCTTTATGTATTTGGAAGATCATTGATATATTCCATGGTGATGTTTTACCATTTCCATGTAGGTATGGGTAATGGTTGCATCATCCCCTTGGATTATTTCCTTTCCTCTTTTACTTTATAAAATACGATACATCTTGATGTTTATTCTGTGATCTTCTTATTCATATTATACCACCAATAGTTTTTTCAGAGATATCAATACATCTTTCTGCTTCCTAGGTGGATGGATAATGTTGAGCTATGTGCATAATCCAATAGATCCTTCTTTAAATTAGTATTTTATGGTACCCATAGTCTAGACCCAAATCTCACAACACCTTCATCATTAACATTGAACTACACGGATTTACCTTTTCTTATAGATTCCACTTTATTTTGAATTCCCACATAAAATCTTTGAGAATACTTTAATCTATCCAAAAGAGACTTTTGATAAATCATTCATGAAAGGATTGATGATGTTCCTTCCTTTATGATTCCCATGTCCATCCTTTCCAAATATAAGAATATTGGATCCTTCATAATTCTCATAAATGATATAATTGATTGTTCCTTTCTACTTAGATCATATGCCACTTTATTATATTTCCTAGGGTGGTAGTGAATTGAGCAGTCATAGTCTTTGATCGGCTCTAACCATCTTCATTAGATCATGTTCATCTCTTTCTATGTGAATATATACTTTAGACTCTTGTGATCCATATATATTTCACACTTCTCCCCAAAGAGATAATACTGGCAAACGTTTAAAGGAAAAATCACTATAGCTAACTCCAAATCATGTGTTGGGTAGTTATTTTCATGAAATTTCTACATCTTTGAATAATAGTTAATGAATTTTTCATTTTTCGTCAATACATAGCCCATTCCCTTCTTCGAAGCATCACTAAATACCACAAAAATCTCTCCACTTGTGGGTAGTGTGAGCCTAGACATAGTGATAAGCCTCCTTTTCAACTCCTTGATGTTTTATTCACATTCATCATTCTAAGAAAACTTTACTCCCTTCATAGTTAGTTTGGTGAGAGGGTTTTAAAATCGCGAGAAATTTCTCATGAATCGGCGATAATACCTAGATAACCCAAGGAAATAACGAATATCTGTCACAAATGTCGGTATTGAACATCCTTCAATTGATTCTATTTTAAAAGGGTCTATAGATATCCCATTTCATGTGATGATATTCCCTAACAAAGAGAATTCCTTCAACTAAAACTAACATTTTCTTTACTTGGCATAAATATTTTCCCTTTTCAAGGTCTTTAGCATAGTACTCAAATGATTCTCATACTCCTCCTTACTTTTGGAGTATATTAGTATATCATCTATAAATACTATATAAATTTATTGAGGTAATCTCTAAAGACTCTATTAATCAAGTCCATAAGGATTTTTGGATCCTTAGTGAGTCCTAATGGAATTAATATGAATTCATAGTGCCCATACCAGGTACGAAAAGTAGTCTTGGGGATGTCCTCCTCATTCACCCTAACTTGATAATATCCGGATCATAGATCCACCTTATAAAAGTATTTTTCTCCACACATATAATCTAATAAGTCATAAATCCATGAAATATGATACCTTTTCTTTATCGTGATCTTGTTTATATCATGATAATCGATGCAAATGCGCATCAACCCATACTTCTTCTTGACGAAGAGGACTGATGCACCCTATAGTGAAGCACTTGGGAATATGAAAACTTTATCTAGATTATTATATAGTTGTTTATTTATCTCCTCAAGTTAAAAAACAACCATTATATATAGAGTATTTGATAAGGGTAATTTCCCAGGTATAATATCTACTAAAAATTCAACATCTCAGCTAAGAGGAAGACCATACAATTCCTCAAGAAACACATCAGTGTATTCCCTCACAATGGGAATGTCTTCAAGGGAGATTCATTCCTTAGACTGAAAAATTTTAGCTAGATATAGTTTCTCCTAGGGAAATAATATCCATTCATGAGATGATGGTGCTAAAGAAGATTCATCCTCCTCCTTGCACTTGTACAGAATCGGGGGTCGATTTGCAATACAGAGAGTGATTTCCTTCTCACGTAAATTAATGTTGGATCTATATAAAAAAGGTAATACATGCCCATTATTTCATTAAATTCCACCAAAGGTGGTATGAAAAGGTTCACTGAGAGTTCATCCCAAAAATTGTGATAGGATATGGGCTATATACTAAGGATATAATAATTTTCCCATTTTTCATCTTCACTGATAACTTCACTTCTATGATTTGTGATGTTTTTTGAATAATTATACTAAAATTTCTTAAAATGAAGAAATTAATAGAACCAAAATAAAAAACTACATTCACTATTATTAAATGAATAACTAGAGTACCTATTACCACCTCATTTTTGGGACCCACTTCGGCATTTGTGATGGAAAAATATCTCCCTTACTACCCTGGAGTTTGTTGGTTGTCTCAAAAAACCCTTGGCTTAGTGCATTCTTTTCAAAATTCAATGGTTCCTTACAGTTTTAGAAATGAATAATATATTGAGGGTTTAATGGAGCATTTCTTTCCTCCAACGTAGTATCCGGTTTTTCCTATCGCAATCGCTGGCTAGGTTCCCTTCCTTCTTATGCCTAAAGCATTTTGTCACCCCCTTTAGGAATTTTTTAGGGTGTTTATTTATGCACCTTTGGAAAACGAGATGTTAAAATTTATTAACACTATTAGATATCTCTATCATACCACAAAAATTTATCTCCACTTTCTGCTTCTTATCTCCATGATACCCCTCAGATTCATCGATCTCCATTTCAACTTTGAGGGCACATCAGACAATTTATTCATAGCTATCAAAGTTAGGGATCACCAAGGCTTTCCATAGGATATGTTTTAGCCCACCAAATAAGCAGCAAAACTTTTACTCATGGGTAAAAAAGCAAGATGTGTATCGTGAAAGACTTGTGAAGTTTTCCTCACATTCCCCAATAGATTCTTCATCTTTTTTTCTTGAGGGAAGGGGAATCCCTTTTCATTTTAAGTCAGAGGGTGTAAGGAAAATATTTATCAATTTTTTTTCTATAAATCCTTCCATCCCATCACCTTGATCTCTTCCTCAGGATTCATATTTTTGATCACTATCCACCACTGATCAGTTCACCTCTTATACGATAAACATCCAAAAGAACCTTATCTTTTTCGTAGCATTGAAGTATGTGGAAGATCTTCTCAATGGAGTTTCTCCATTATTTTGTGATTAAGTGTCACAAATCGAATCTGGTTGCCATAAAATACGACACCCAACCTAGCCCATGGAAAGAATTGAAGGGTGTTCTCAATCCCCACATGCTGGCACAAGTTCCTGGGTATCATAAAATAAAAAATAGTAACGATTTACATGATTTTATAAACATAAAATAACTAAGGAATCTAATAAAACAAATATGTATTTTTCAAACAAAACCATCTTTTAAAAAATTTATGAATTGAATTATACAACATAAAACAATACTCAAAGACAAAAAAAAGGGAAAAAACCAAAGTACATCCCAAGAACCTCCACATGAAGGTGGTACCTCCCTCAAGCCATCTCTACGACACCACATCACAAAGGACAACTAGAAACCTGAACCATTGGAACAAAGCTATACCCAAACCCGCAACAAAAAAAACCATGTATAATCACACCCAAAGGTGTAAGTAGGGTGTGAGGAAAATCCTAGTAGGATAACACCACTAAGAGATTCCATGTGATAAACATTAAAATATGACAAGCATGAAATTTTTCATAACATGAAATGCTATTAACAATTTTCTAAAAAGAAGAAAATTTAAATAAAACAGTTCCAAGTGGGTTATTTTAAAGAATCAACACTTTTAAATAAAATACCCAAGATACATAATTTTTCAAACAATCATACCATATGTTGACGGTAAGAATAAATCTTCCAATGAGAACAAGCAATAGGAAATAATCCCTAGGAACTAGCTCGATGTGGTTCCCAGGTACCTCATATCTCAGTGAAAGTAACCATCACAATATCCATTCTCATGCACACGATACACTAGTAGGGATCATACCCATAAAATAGTGGTCCCCAAACATCATTGTCATCATAGTTTATCTAGTGTTGTCATTGTTAATCTTTTTACAAGAAAAATAGGCCAAACCCCACGGGATCACTAGCTTACTAGTACATGTCCACCCACCTGGATACCCGAGTTTCCCTATTGTGCTCAAACAAGTTCAAAAAGGCATGAAATATAATTTTCAAATGAAAATAACACTTCCACATCACACATTAATCAAAAATACCACATATATATCACACAAGTCACATAATCCACCTTTTCATTCGAATGCATTTTGAAATCATACTCACACCAAAATATCCCACAAAACTTTTCAAATCCCTTTAAAACATCAAAAAATACTTTATTTATTTTCTAAAACCTTTCCAATATAGTCCAAATCACATAACATCCCACAAAAATTTCACATAATACCCTTTTCACCTTGAAATTCATTTTACCATCAAACTCACACGAAATATCCCACAAACATGTTTCGCACCCACATCACAATTTAATAAAATACTTCAACAAATTATAAAACATTCTAAAAATGTTTGACCTCTTAAATCACATATTTACCTTTCAGAAACCCATATTAAGTGAGTACAATCACCAAAACAGTACATGTACATCATTTTCCTACTTTTTTTAACTCACAAAAATCATTTTCAAATTTCATAAAACAAACCCAAGGGGTATAACCATGTTTTGTACAAAAAAACCATTTGAAAACCCTCTTTCAAGGCCAAAATCACACCAATACCACTCAAAAATAGAATTGGAAGCCCTGAAAACATTTATTAGACCAATCTCAAGTGTTATAAAATTACCTCAAATAATACCACAAAATATACACATGAAAAGCACACATTTCCATAAACACTTTCAAGAATTATAACAAGGTTTTACACATAAGACCCATTCAAAAACCCCATTTAGTGGACCACATGACACTAAAGAATTACCAAAATAGAATTGGAATCCAATTTTGACAACTAATAAATCACTTTCTTATTTTATAAAACTATCATAAGAGATATCACATGAGTTACATTTGAAAAACACAAAAATTCAAACAAAAATGTAACTTTAATACTAAATGCTTTACTAATGCTACCAAAAATGGTTTTCAAACCACAAAAAATAGATTAGGAAAATGATAAATTAATAAACCAAGCAAGCTAACACATCAATAATTTCTTACACATGGAATCACCTACCGAAAGTGTCGAAACCCTCAAATCTTGGTGCAAAACTTCAACCACACCACTGCCACAACATGAGGGAGTGAAAACGAACCCTACAACACAATATTTCACAAAAAAGACTCATGTTTAAACCCTAGGTACGAACCCCAACTTCTGTACACTTTAAAACTTCATGAAAGGGTGGAATAAACCCTAAGGAGAAGGAAGAAAATGAAGAGGGAAACACTTACTTGAAGAAATCCTAAAGTTTCCCCACCAAAACCCCCATAAAATATGGGTTCCATAAGAGCTTGAAGGATATTGGAGGCTTCCCATGGCTACTGGAGTCAAATGAGGGAAGAATGGGGTGGATTAAGTTTATTTATGGGTGGGGAAAATTGGAATTTCAAAAATATTTTTAATGACCTGGACCCCTTTCACGGTTTGGTGGCGCAATTTAGTAAACCATGCGGCCTATTCTGGAAACCCAAAACCATGCCATTCTCCTCCAATTTCATAGGGGTCTAAGGGGGAAACCAAGTGGAAAATATAGGCAAAGGATATTGGAGAAAAATTCCCAAAACAAAACACTCTTTTCAACCCAAAACTCATCCAACTCATGGGTACAAACCACCACGTCAAATTTACCCACAAGTGGTGCCACTAGGAGTGTCACAAAACCAACTCCAAAACACCATAACATAATACCATCCCTTTTAAAAAATATAAGTCCAAGTACCGTACAATACCCCCAAGACTAAGGTTATAGATTAAGAACACAGGAGACACCAAAATTTCAAACCCAGAACACCCGAAAACTAAGAGAAAGATAAGAACCAAAAGAGGATTTGAGACAAATCATGGAATTGAATATTTAGGTGTGACAATTATCCCCACCATAAATATTTACACCCCCAAAAACCCACAACAATTCCCAAGAAAAAACCAAACCCAACTGATAAACCAAGATGTACTCCTTTGGCAAGCTTTGCTCTCAAAGGCCAAAACACCTCTAGTAATCAATTAAGGAAGGAATACTCTCACAAACTAAACCTTACTCCAGTTTCCTGAAACGATCAAGAACATTCGGACTTTATCCCAAAAGAAAAATCCTCAAACACTATCTAAACAATACTCAAGATATCAACCTAGATGAACAACAACAACAAATAAGGTTACACTTACCTTTATTTAACTAAACCGATGGGCACTCTCTAATCCCAATGTTTACCCCAGGAAGATGTTGGTAGTTAGATAGCTCTGAATGAGACTACCTACCGCTAAGCCAAGACCAAGGAAAAATCTGAGTTATGAGTATGGGGAGACAAAAATGGGATCCCCACCATAATAGGCACTTAAATTTTCTAAGACAGAATCAGTACAATAACAGGGAGAGGCCCGAATGGACACCTCGGTACAAGGGGTATACTTCCATTAGACTTTCCCAAAAGAGCTCACATGGGACACATAGTGGGTCTCCCCACCATATGAACCAACCATCTCAACCGACCATCACAGTCTGGCATAGAAAGAACCCAAAATTGAAATTTTTTACAAGGGTTTGAATGACCCTAGGATTTCCCCTGACTACGCGCCAGCTTCTCTCTGGGACCTATGGCTGGAGCTAAAATGATCGAGGCATATTTATCCTCGCAGTTAGTTTTTGGAAACACCCTAAATGGAAATTTTCCTTTCAGTTCCATGAAAACCATACCGTGATCCCGTGTGGGTTCCATGAGACATAACACACTCCAAAACCACCTTACCAAAACTTGACATTTCACTAAAACAAGGGATTATAAGATGCATACAAATCACACCTTGCTTCTTTGGATGATAAAAAATATAAGTAAATGGAACATATAAACACATTCCTTTAAAATATAGGATTTTGATGATTTTCCAATGGAGACATACTCCCAACAGAACAGAGACTCTCAGAGGATTTCATGACCTTCAACTTTACAATAAAATGAGGACACAACATCACAAGGAGTCACCAAACATGACCATTGCGACTAATAGAAACAATACATTGAGGGGGACCTTATACAACATCCCCAAACATCAAAAAATTCCAGAAAGTGGCCATAATATCCTCTCATAACTATATTTTCCACACTGGTGGTTTAACGTAAAACCCTACTTTGAAGAGACTACGAAGGAGCCATATGACCTCTTCGAAACCATCCAGATAATCATCCACAATAACAACCCTAGACCACTTCCACCTTTGATAAATCAGATAACTTAAGAAACTAAGGTCTATTTCAACCTTCAATGAGAGCTCTCCCACTACAAGAGGATCCACAAAACCAATAAAGGAGAAGGTGTAAACTAAATCTCCAAAGCTCTAGAAAAAGATTCCTTATATTGATCAACCAAAGGATCTTCAAACAATAAAACAATCTGGGATGCACTTCAGCTTTGCTCTAACCCTTAATTGGGGCATACCTTATCAAATGAGAGAACCCAAGGGCCCAAAAAAACTAGTCCATTGGTCAAGAAATACCACAAAATGGATCCAGAAACATAAAGGTATCCACCGTAAAGGCATCCCGAAACATTTCTTAGGAGAGACCACTAACCGGTCCTTCAACCCAGCTTACCGACTAAACACAAACCCAAAAAACTATTCAAACAAGATGGGTTCTTATACTCAAAAACATCTTACAACAAAAGCATTTCCAAAAGCACATAATACACACCATCCTGAACCATTCATCAAGACATCAAGTTTTCCTTTAAAAACATTTCGTTGAAAAAAAACGGTTTAGCAGTTTGCGCATCCACCAATGGTACCCCATGGGCCTCACACATGCATGTTTCTGTGCCACACTGATAACCCTCCTCATATCCATCCCATAAATCATCCATTTGTGCCATTAATCATCCATCATACCATATAACCCTATGCATGTGGTTTCTCATGGAAATACCAAAGGTTAAAACAAAAATTCTTTCCACTTTTTAAAACCAAAACAGTCAACCAATACTTTCTTTTTATCAAGACCGCTAACCATGAAATCAAAATCCCAGTTTAAATTTTACAAAACTTTTTAGAAAGACACAACTATTCAGATAAGAACTCACTTTCAAGTCATTCACATAAATTTCAAAACATATCATCCCATTAAAACACCTTTCATTATCTTATAAAACTCTTTTGGAAACACTTTTTCAAAACCAACTTTAACATAATTTCCTTCTTTCAAAAGAGGTGTAATCAAACCATTTTCCATTTCAAAACAATTCTGAAAATTCAGTTCCACCATTTCAAAAATCAAACCCTTCCCTCTTTATTAGAATATAATTTCAAAAAAACTTTATGCTTCTTAAAACTGGGTCATTTTTTCTTTAAAACCAAACTTCCAAGATCCTGAAACTAAAGGACACATGACAATTCGAGAGAAAACTAGTTTTAGTGGGTGACTTGGACATTTGTTTGGCAGCCATACTCTAATCACTTCACCATCATAGAGAGTGTTCTAGGTAAATATCCCTATCTCCACATAGCTTGTCAGGCCCTATTAGATTACTGAGACTATTAAACCAACTCTATTTTCATTTCCCCTAGTCATCATAAAAACAAGAAAACCAAAGGAATCAGATAAATACTGACTTTACCTAGAAACATGAATCCATTCATGTGGTGTGCCAGCCATGAACATTACCCATAACCAGAATGTCATGTCCCGACAATCCTAGCTCCACACTATCCTGATTGTTCCCCAAATAACATGACCCAAAGAGTTAACTTGAAACTCCTTTGATACCATTTTGTCACGAACCAAATATGGTCTCCATCAAATCCGACACCTGACCCAGCCCGTGGAAAGTCCCAAATGGAATTAACAATCCCCATGAGTTGGAACAAGTTCTCAGGTATCATAAAATAAAAATGGAAATGATTAATTCGAGTTCATAAATATAAAATAACTAACGAATCCAATAAAACAAATCATGATTTTTTTTAAAAAAACCATCTTTTAAAAAATTTTAGAATTGAATTATAGAAATTTGAACAATACTAAAAGAATAAAAAAGGGAAAAAACCCAAATAAAATACAAAGAACCTCCACATGGAAAGAGGAACCTCCCTCAATCCATATCCACAACACCGCCTCACAAAGGACCGCTAGAATCCCAAACCATTGGAACAAAAGATGTACCCAAACCTACGGCAAAAATAACCAAGTCTACTTACACACAAAGGTGTAAGTAGGGTGTGATTAAAATACCATTAGGATACCACAACTAATATATTCCATGTGATAAACATTCAAAGACGACAAGCATGCAAGTTTCCATAACATGAAATGCTAGTAACAATTTTCTAAAAAGTTGAAACTTTAAATAAAACAGTTTCAAGTGGGATATTTTAAAGAATCCAAACTTTTAAATAAAATATCCAAGATACTGATTTTTTCATTCAATCATACCGTATTTTGACGGTAAGCATAAATAATCCAATGAGCACAAGAAATGGGAAATAACCCCTAGACACTAGCTCGCTGTGGGTCCTAGGTACCTCGTATCTCAGTGAAAGTAACCATCACAATATCCATTCTCGTGCACACAAGCCACTAGTATGGATCATACCCATAACATAGTGGATCCCCAATATCATTATAACCATATTTTAGTTAGTTTTTTCATCGTTAATCTTGCTATGTGAAACTGAGGCCAAACCCCATAGGATCACTAGCAAACTAGTACATGTCGACCCATCTAGATTCCCGAGTTTCCCACTTGTGCTCAAACAAGTTCAAAAAGCCATGAAATATAATTTTCACATGAAAATAACTCTTCCACATCACACATTCACCAAACAACCCACATGTATATCACACAATTCACATAATCCATCTTTTCATTCAAATTCATTTTGAAATCATACTCACACCAAAATATCCCACAACACTTTTCAAACCCCTTTAACACATCAAAAAACCCTTTAATTTTTTTTATAAAACCTTTAAAAAATAATACAAATCACATAAAATCTCTCAAAAATTTCACATAATACCCTTTTCACCTTCAAATTTATTTTATCATCAAACTCACATGAAAAAACCCCCAAACATGTTTCGCACCCACATCACAATTTAATAAATCACTTCAGCAATTTATAAAACATTCTAAAAATGTTTGACATATTAAATCAAATATTTACATTTAAAAAATCCATATTAAGTGAATACAATAACCAAAATAGTACATTTTCATCATTTTCCCACTTTGTTTAACACACTAAATCATTTTTAATTTTCATAAAACAAACCCAAGGGATATAACCATATTTTGTACACAAAATCCATTTCAAAACCCTCTTTCAATAAAAAAATCACACCAATACCACTCCAAAGAATAATTGTAAGACATTGAAACATTTATTATACCACTCGCAAGTGTTATAAAATTACCTCAAATAATACCACAAAAGATACACAAGAAAAGTACACAATTCCATAAACACTTTCAAGAAGTATAACAAGGTTTTACACATAAAACCCTTTTAAAAACCCCATTTATAGGTCCACATGAAACTAAAGAAATACCAAAACAGAATTGGAAACCCCTTTCAACAACTACTAAATCAATTTCATATTTTATAAAACTACCAAAAAAGATATCACATGAGTTACATTTTGAAAAACACACAACTTCAAACAAAAATGTAACTTTAATAATAAATGCATTACTAATGTTACAAAAAATGGGTTTCACAACACAAAAAATAGATTAGGAACATGATAAATTAATAAAACAAGAAATATAACTCATCAATAATTGCTTACACATGTAATAACCTACCTAAAGTGTTGAAATCCTCAAATCATGGTGCAAAAATTTAACTGCACCACTACCGCACCATGTGGGAGTGAAAACGAACCCTAAAACACAAGATTTCACCAAAAAGACTCAAGGTTACACCCTAGGTACAAACCCTAACTTATGGACACTTTATAACTTCATGAAAGGGTGGAATAAACCCTATGGAGAAGGAAGAAAATGAAGAGAGAAACACTTACTTGAAGAAATCTTGAAGTTTCCCCACAAAAAACCCCATCAAATATGGGTTCCATAAGAGCTTGAGGGAGTTTGGAGGCATCCCATGGATACTGGGGTCGAATGGGGGAAGAATGGGGTGGATTAGGTTTATTTATGGGTGGGAAAAATTAGAATTTCAAATATATTTTTAATGACCTGGACCCCTTTCATGGTTTGGCGGCACGGTTTAGTAAACCATGTGGCCAAACCATGCAGCCTATTTTGGACACCCAAAACCATTCCATTATACTCCAATTTCATGGAGGTACAAGGGGGAAACCAAGAAGGAAAGATAGTCCAAGTATATGGGAGACAAAATCCCAAACAAAAACACTCTTTTCAACCGAAAAACCATCCAACTCATCGATACAAACCACCTCAAAATCTTTCCCCATAAGTGGTGCCACTAGGAGTGTCACAAAACAAACTCCAAAACACCAAAACATAATACCATCCCTTTGAAAAACATATAAGTATAAGTATGATACAATACACCCAAGAATAAGTTCATAGATCAAGAACATAGGAGACATAAAATACTGAAACCCGAAACACCTGGAAACGAAGAGAAAGCTAAGAACCAAAAGAGGATTTCAGACAAAGTATGGAATTGAATATCCGAGTGTGATATTAAGGGATCAGATGAACCATTGAAAGGAGGAGGTATTTGATGCATAAATATCTATATTATATATTTTCCTATATTAGTGTGGATTTTATTCTTCTTCTAGTATAGGTTTATATTTAGAACTTAATTCAGTTGAAAGAGTATTGTCATGAAGTGTGCGATTCCTACTCCCATCGGGTCGGGCATCTCATTGGGCCAGTCATCGCATTTCTCTTAACATTGATTGATTAACTAATTATTCATATTTATGGAAATTTTATAGAATAAAATTGAAATAAAAAAAGTGGGTACAACCTTGAAAGAATCACATGACGTAAGGAATAAAAGTACATTAAATCGCAAGCTCGAGGACTTGAACCCACCACATGCCCCTCACCCCCCAAAACCTTAATACCCCACCATAAACGATGGGGAATAAAAGTAAAATTAAGTATGAGTATATTAAATATTTAAACACATAAATGGTAATTTAATGATATTAAAGGGATAACTTATAACTTACATGTATTTCCTTAACTTATGGATTTTTAGGCTTCAGTCTTTATTATCCACAATCTATTTCCTAACATATATTCTTCTTTTAATTTTTTATACCTTAATAATTGTTTTTAATGAGATTATGAATTATCAATGAATATACCATGGGAGTGTCAAACTAGGTGCATAGTAAGGATTGTTGCCGTCTACCAGGTTACCCCGAGTCAGGCCCAGAACAACTTATCATAGTTGTTACTCTTAGGTACATCTATGCCAGGACTACATCCACTTGTAGTATCCAGACAAGGATGTATTTTATTGATAAAACAATTACTCTATACTAAAAAAAATTTAGGGATATTTTCTTATACTTAGTCTTATACCTAAGTCTTTCACTAGAGTTTTCTACTCTTAATCCCAAAACAACTAAAATTTTCCTCTAATACCAACTATAAAAACCCTTCTCTTTAGTACAAATTAATAAATGATTTAATTACATAAAATTACACTTAATACAACTTTAATGATAAAAATGTATAGTGTATTTGGAAATTAGGCACATTTCATTAAAAATATAAACATGAATTACAATATCTTTATTGAAAAATTATTTAACATGCTTGAGCTTAAAACTGCATTGGATAACACAGGGAAATACATAATAAAGGGGTGATCCATAAAGTACAATAAGGGAATAAACATGTAATAACATGGAGATAATAATACATTTTATACAAGAAATATCAATTAGGCATAAAAGAAAATGAATAATAAGGCATGATATAGCATGATAATCATAACATGGGAAATATGGAAATAACTTAAAACACTGGATCATAAATATATGTCAAGGATAAACCACCAATAATTCATGTTTAAAAAATTACCATAAATTAATAAGTTAAATATCTATCCCAAAATTATTTATCACGATACTATAAATTACCCAATGCATTGGAGCGCTATATAATTCTGGGGGCACCCTTTACTTTCATTTCATTCTCATGCTTAAGTGTGTCACATAAATCATAAAACATATATTAATTCATCACCATAATTTATTACATGATCAATGAGGATGGAATAAATAAATATAAGTCCCAAAGCTATATGTTAATAAAAGTGAACACCCTTGATACTAAATGGGTATGACATTCACTACATAATTGGTTGGACATGGAAAATCACAGTGAAATTTCAACAGCATAATGATGTCACTTAGAAATTCATAAAATGGGTTGATGAGAGATAAATGGGTCTATAATCATTTTTAAATGAAGTTTACAGTAATAGGGACATTCAAGGACATGTCCTAAAATTTAGAATTATAAAAAGAAGGAATATGATAATAAATAAGCTTGGATAAAAAGAGAAAGGAAAGGATGATTACAAAATTTCAGTTTCATAACAGGTGTACATGGGAGGAATTAATGGGAGAGAAAAGGACATATCATAATTTATACATAATAATGGTAGTATATGGGATATTCTAAAACGTACCCCATAATTAGTAATTGAAAATATAAGGGCATAATAAGATAAAGAAACTTAGATAAAGATGAGAAAGTAAAGAACCCTTACTTGAATGTGTGGCTCAAAAAGCTTGAAAAAGGGATTATTGAGAGCTTGGGGAACCTTGTGAGGATTATAGATATGGGAGAGAAGAGTAAGGAAGTTATCCAAGGATTTTTAGTGAATATAAATGAGAGATTGGGTGGGTTTATATAGGAAAAGTGAGGGATTTCTTTAATATTTAGGTTTGAGACTCTACAAAATAAAATATTCAAAACCACAAACTTTCTCATGTTTTCCCATGGTTTCTACCAAAGGGGAGTGTTTTTAATTATTTTATTATTAAATGGGCCGAATTTATTAAAGTAATTCACTTGATTATGTGGAGGTTTGTCACACTTTTAAAAAAATTAATTTAAAACTTTAAAATATAATGATTGTTTTAGAGGATTCGCAAAGCTTTAATAAAAACAATAAAATAAATATAAAATAAAATTATTTAAAGGGGAAAACATGTATCTATCAAAGGATACCAATTATAGTACTTATTACATCATTTTGTGGTTATTATGATGTTATAAAACACATCATATATTTATATGGTATTAAATTTTTACCTGAAAATTCGATTGTCTCAAAAAATTATAAAAAATTAACCATTGGATAATTTTGAAGTTATAATTAAAAAACATATTTATTTTATCTAATTATTTTTTAAAATATGACTATTTTAACTTTTAAAATAATATTCAACATTTATTGAAAAATGATGAGTTTTTGACAATAACAGTTTTTGAACCCTTATAAAAAGTACATTTCACTGCATAATAATTATATGCACATTTATAATTAATAAACCTTATTTAATGATAATATTTTATTAAAATAATATTTATTTAAAAAATACATTAATTAATCAATATAAATACCTTAATTGAATTTGAATATTACCCGAAAATACAATTTGTTTTTAATTGAATCAAAATCAAAATCATTTAAAAAGTAAAAATGAAAATATATTCATTATTTTATAAAAAATAAATATTAATATTATTAAGGTCTTGATACATATCCCTTTATTACACTAATGTACTTCCTAAGAGTAAGGTGCACTCTGGTGATAATATCATTGGGTCGTTCGATAAACAATTTTTGGTCCATGATCTCAATGAGCTTGAACTTATTCTGTAAATGATTTTTCTCATGCTTAAGTTGTTGGATCTCAGCTTGGGCTTGGTCAGGGGAAAAAACCAAATATTCTATCTCACTCAGAATCTATAATAAATGGGCTTCATAGGGAACAATTCTACTATTTGAGGTCATCACTTCCTTTGTTTGAGTCAATTGGATTTTTTAAAAGCCCTATAATTATACTAATCACATGATAACTGTTCAATAACTATATTAACAATGGTAAAATTCTTCATGGTATTTTAAATCCAAATATATAACCAAGTAACTTCATGTATTTTCTATAACCATATTACACAATAATACATTTAATTAAATCACCAAGGGAAACTTCATTTATAATAGTTCGGGTCGTTACAACAATGAAAACAAACATGCATCAATTCTTGCATAAAAAAATGAGAGTCATGTGTTGTACCTTGTTCGATATTCCCATCAAATGTTGTTGTATAGGATCAGAATTTATATCGTTGAGGTAAAAATTTATGATTTCCTAAAAACATAGTCTTTAAGTATTGTTTCAACTAAACCAAGTGTGTGCATTCTTCACAAATGGGACACCCCAACATTCCTTTAATGCTATAGCCTAATTAATTTACATAAGAGGGAAATCCATTTATCATCCCATACAACATGGACCTAAATGTGAATTATTCACTTCTATGAGAATAATATATTATAATACTTGTATCACACATCAATTTTATATCTTTTATTAGTGGATTAAAATAGACATAAATATCATTACAAGTTTTATTTGGTCCAGATATAAGTAGAGAAACATAACATATTTTCACTTTATTCATAACGATGGTGGAAAGTTATAATTTAAAAACATGATAGGCCATGTACTATTAGTAATACTATATACATTAAAAGGATTTATTACATATATAGATAATTCAAGATGAAAGTTTCTTGGATCATTTCAAAATTCTTGATACTCATAATCAATTTTCTTCCATTGAGGAGAATTTGTTGGATGGCATAGGTTCCGATATTTAATTCTGGTATCTTCATGCCATTTAAAATTTATCATAGGTTCCTAAAATACGTTTATTATTATAAACCATGCAATGATAGGAAATTTCCATACAAATTTCAAAGGACTTGATTCATTTTTCTTGTATCAATTCGCACCAAACTTAGGGAATTTTATGAGTGATTCATGGTCCTTGCAAAACAATATTCAATCATTTGGATAAGCATGTATTTTTTAGAGATCATTCTTATTGAAAATACAATTTTTTTAGAATAATATATTTGACATGGAACTTCATTTTCTTCTATCAGAATATCATTCAGGTGACCATGTAGTTCTCTAAAGTTGATGTCACTCCATATGCTACCAGCTTTCAAATTATATAACTTCAATACAACTGAAAATGTTGTGTATTTTGTGTAATCAGTATACAATGGTCTCTTATCAAAACTATTTAACTTCTCAAACAACTTTGGACAATCACAAATGTCATATTCAATTTAAATTTAAATTTCTTCCTTACGATCTCCATCATCATTTATACTGGTATTCATTTCCAATGATCCATAAATCGTAGTATCATCCCAATAGGTGCACACATTTAGTTTTTTCCATGTTTAGTCTAAAATTTATATCTTTGATCTCTTCCATAAAAAATTAAATGTTCTTCCAACTATTTAGGATTAAATTTTCTTGAATAAAAAAAATTTAAACATGGAAAATGTATTTGAGAAGGGTCATATACATGCTCTATTACAAACATATTGAAATCTTTAACTCCATATTAAAGATTAACATGAGTACATTTTTTATTCATATCCATCCTATTGAGTTCATAAAATATTCATTTTTTATAATAAATAAATAAATACACATAAGATATTCATTATAAAAGGTTAAAGTTATAGATAATTTTAATAAGGGAAACCCAATATTTGATTGTTTCAAAGAATTTCAGTATGCTTTGAAGAAAATGGGTAATTTAAGTTAAGAAAATAATTACTACACTATAGTAGGTTTTATCCTATGAATTAATCCAAATATGATAGTTATAGAAAACTTTCATCCTCAGCAGCTTCATCTCCTGAACATTTATTATTGCATTTTGTTGTTTGAGACTCATCCTCCATATCTTGTGTACATGAACTTATGTTGCTTGAAATAATCTAAGAAGTAGTTACCCATGGGATGAATACTGCTCAGAGTATTTCAAGTAACATAAAAGACATGGGGGATGAGTCTCAATAAAAAATTGAAATAATAACTATTTAGGCGATGAATCTGATGAGGATGACAATTTCACTCCATTATGTTCTCTAAAAGGGGTAATGCCTCCCATTTATGAGAATTACCCCATTTTCACTAGTCATTAACTTGTGGCCTATTGAAAGTAATATTTGGAGGGCATACAAATTATTGTATATGATTCAAGGGGTATCAAAGGGGATATGTTATGATATATTAATACTTGGGGCCTCTATGAATTCAATATTTATATGAGAAATCCCACTTTTAACACTTTCAATCCTTTAACTAATACTAGTCCCAACTTTATTAAAATGAGGGATCAAGTCTTTATTAAATCTCCTAAGAAAATGATAATATAATATAGGAAATTAAGATGTATTAAGAAACCCAAATATTATAAACAAGAATAATAAACTCCTATTTAATCAACTAGAAGATATTAAAATGTATCGATAATTTTTTTAATAAATAAAGAGTTATTTCATATACATGGATGGTAATCAATGATTCCTAGGGGTGGAACCAATACACATAGACCTAAAATGATGAATAACTAAAAATATTTTCTAATATTTATTCCATCATATATAGAATTTGATAACCTTAATTATATTTCTTTGGAAAAGTAATGTAACAACCTAAGGAATTATTATATTTAATATTAATGGTATATCAAATATCATTAATCTCCACAACTTCTCTTAATAAATATTTTCACTTTAAAAACTGATATTTTATTGAATAAAGATACTTATTGACTCTGTAAATATTATAGGGTTCTTGAATATGCCTCTTTATAACCATATTAATTAAGAGTAATATATAATAATAAAATGAAAGATTAGTCAGAAAAATAAATAAATCAATACAACCAAATAAAAAATATAAAAAAATGGCACATTATAATAGATCAATATTAAATATGGAGTAATTAAAAAATAATATACATGTAAATAGTAGTAAATTAAGCATATGTAATCTTGTGAAATTCCAAAATATCCCGTGAGGTGACTCTAGACATACTTGGGTTGGAACCACCTATAAGCATGATGATGATTTTCTATGTTTATAACATACTAGATATCTACAACTAGCTTACATTTTTGGGCTTCCATATGAGATTTGATATAAGTGGGGGCCCATATAATCTAATCAGGACTACAATTTAACTATCTATCATCCCTCATTAAGATGCATATGATCCCTAATATGATAGTAATGGGAGGTGTGGTCACCTTTTTAGAAAACATATTCATTAACAATCAATATAACCCAAACATGTCTATTAAAGCATCCTTCCAATACCCATCAATACGATCCCTTTATTTAAAATAAAAAAAACCCTACCTCATCAAAGCTAATATAGAAAGCTTATATAGATTGTGATAACTTTTTATGAAAACCATATCATGGTACCAACAAGGCCATAACACTTGATATTACTACTAATTTTCAATGGAAAACTTATTTCTTTCAATATTATTCAAAATGAAAAGTGAGATTCAAATTAATTTTAAAAATCTCCAAACATTCCTCAAGGTCATAATTCTAAAAGACAAACATTAATTGTCACTCTTGTAATGCATTTTTGAACCAAGAAAAAAAATTATCGTCTGCTTTATTGAATGAATACTATTTATATTTCATATGACTACATACTTAAAATATACATGAAATAATTTGTTCACACCCACAAATATATATATATATATATGTAGATTTCAAAATTCATATATATATATATATATGGATGTTCATATAGGATATGTATTATGTGGAAAGCATCAGATATCGTGAATGTTTCAAAACTAGTTAGAGTTCTTTAAATAGATCGGGACACTTTTATCAGTGCTTTTAAAAAACCACTAATAATGATGTCTTTTATTAGTGCTAAATTAATAAGAACTGATAAAATGTATCTTTATCATCGTTTTTAGTGTTGATAAAGATAGAGATTTATCAATGCTAAAAAATGCTAACAAAGATTGATTTTATCATCACTTTTTAGTGATGATAAATATGTCTTTTATCGGTGCTTATTACTTAAGCACTAATAAAGGATTTATAATTATAATTATAAATATTTTTTTGTAAATGTATTTATATAACTATATATATATTTAATAAAAATATATAAATATAAATATATTAAATATATTCATTATTTAAATATATCTATTATTATTTTATAATTATTTCAATTTAAAATTATTTATTCATAATTATATAAATACTTTTAAAAAACTAATATTTATATATTTATATATTCATATAATTATATATATTTATATAAATATATATAGATTTAATATATATATATATAATAAATATATATCAATATAAATATAGTAAATATATTCATTATTTAAATAAATTTATTATAATTTTATAATTATTTAAAAATATATAATTATTTATTTATAACAATATAAATATTATTTATAATTATAAATATATAAATTAATAAATATAGTAAATATACATTTATAAATATTTATTTAAAAATATATTTTTAACATTATTAATGAATATTTAATCTTAAGTGAAGCATGTTAAAAATGAGTGAAATTGAATAAATAAAAATGAGTACACTTTAACAATATTGAAAAAATGGATAAGATTTATTAATTAAATATAAATTATTAAAACAATATGGACATATATTGAATACATATTGAAAATATTAAAACATAGTTAATAAAAAAATATATAAATAAATATTATAAAAGGATTAAATTCCCAAAAAAATAAAAAATGAAAAATAAAAAATATTAAAAATGAATTAATACCCAAATGTAATAAAATTAAAAATAAATTAATAAAACTTACTGATTATATAAATATTATGTGTATGTGTTTCTATATTAGATTTCATTAATTATGTAAATATTTGTGTGTGTGTGTTATATATAAAAATGCATTAATTATGTATATATATGAAATAAATATGACACACATTTGATATATATGTTAAATTGAAAAATAAAATGAAATTAAATTATGTCCATTACTCAATGCAATTAGTTATTATTTTTAATTCATATTATTTTTTAATTATAAAATATTCTTCACTAATATATTACTTATTTAATATAAAGCGTAAATATTTTTCATTATATAAATCATAAATTTACATACATATTCATATATATCTATATTTAATATATACTATTAATTAATATTATCAGTAATTATTTAATTAAAAAAATGTTTAATATTTTTCTTAATTTACTTATTTTTAACTTTTATATCAATGCTAAAAATAAATTACTGATAAAGGGTGGTATTTTTCAGCACTAAAAATAAAACACTGATAAAGGGAAACTTTTATTAGCGACAAAGAAAATTGTTGGTAAAGGTTACCCTTTATCAGTTCTAAAAAATAATTGATAAAGGTTATCTTTTATGAGTGCTATAAAAAATGTTGATAAAGAGTATCCTTTATCATTGATTTTTTCTAATGCTGATAAAGGTCATTGCTGTTAAGATCATGTTTTGTAGTAGTGTATGTTAACCGGTGATATCATCCTTTAGAGTTCTTTGTGAATGAACTGGTATTTTTATGGGTTTTAGATTGACTGGGACATTACTGTCTTCAAAGGTAGGGAAAGATAGTGCCTCGATATGTGGGACCATTCATGATAGTAGAGAGGGTCAATACAATGAGATAATGAAAGCATCTCCTGAAATGTTCTACTACTATGATTATGCATTCTGTGTATGGAAAATTCGATGGTACTACCCCAATCCATATCACATGATCGATACTGGTGCTATTCATCTTGATGTTGACACATCTGTTGAGGAGCATTCGGTACATATAATGGATCAAAGTAAGAAAACTCTGCATGGGAAGAAGGTTCCTCTAGTGTGGGTTTAGTGGTAGAATGACTATATCCAGAATGATATGTGGGTTTGGGGTTATGAAATGAGATATTTGTTTCTAGAGTTATTCATTGATGAGGCCTAATGATGTTTGGGAAGGAAAGTCAAGGATGAACAGATTTATAGTGGGTAGGTTGTAAAAACTCAGACCATCCTGAGGTACAGATTCTTTTAATATTTGATAATACTTGAGTTTTTCCTTTATTTATTCATGGTTGGAATTTATACGGGGAGTTGGAGTGATTCCAAGATCATTTTTGGAGCTAGAGGTCTGGAATTTTTAAAATGGAAGATTATAGGCTGGGTGCATGGTTAGTGCTAATAATTCACCCAACTAAACATAAGGGAAAGAGTTTGGTGCATAGTTCCTTAAACTGTGTGAGTCACCTTATAGAATCATGCGAAACATGAAATGAATTGTCAGTGTGGTCGCATGCTTGGCACACAGTTTACCAAATGGTGAAGATTAATCTTATGAGGTGTTGGTTCCCCTAAACAGTGGGACTCTCATGGTTGGCACACAATTTGGAAAATAATCTAATCTTTGAAATGACATAAAAAGTATGAATTTACTAAATCACCCCCTTTGATTTTAAAACATAAATTCCATATTTTCCCCTACCTTTTGTCTAGATCAACCTAATGTGCCTCTCCTTCCTCTACCTCCTTCCTTTTGGTGATTTCTCCTTTAAATCTTGTCACAATTAAGTGTTTTTTGTCCCTATGGTGACATTGAGGTAAGGATATCCTTCCATCTCAAAACATTTTTGATTTAATTTATTATCTAATAGTTTCATGCTGGTTTGAACCATTTATTATCTATTTCAAGGTTTTCTCTTACTTATTTTATTTATACCATTTGAGCACAAACCGACAGCCAATATTCAATGAGTAGGATTCTATGAAACCTAGGTATGTGGTTTTTAAGCTATCCCTAAATGTATTACCCATTTTCCTAGTGTGTGTGATGTGTGTTCAGTCCGAATTACTTCACGTTGACTTAAAAATCTAATAAATTATTCAAATGATGGTTTCTTGTGATAAATTACCTTTTAGTCTATGAGTGGCCTATTGATGAGTGTTGAGACCAAACATTTAGTAACCATTTGAAGTGTTATACTCTTTCACCAAAAATGGGATTTAAAGTGGTGACCTAAAGGGTGTCCTAATTAATTTAGAGACCCAATAAATAAATATAGATGCTTAGTATGCAGTTAGGATATGGCAGTGATGTGTGGAAATGAAATAACTGGTGATACATGGTTGAATTTGATATATTCCTTGGATTCAAATTAAATTAATAATTACATGGATTCCTTGAATACCTTCCTTATATCTAGATTCTATGCCTAATAATATGGATTCCTTGGATTACCTCCTTGTATATAGTGGTTATCCTCAAAACATGGATTCCTTGGATATCTTCTTTGGATACAAATTCAATGATTGATAACATGGATTCCTGTGATTACCTCCTCGGGCTCGACATTATGTGTAATGGCCCAATATTTTATCAATGGAATTTCCCTTCTGAATATATAATTATGTCATATTTATTAATATAATATTATATAATGCACATGATAAAACCAAATACATTTTATTATATTAATTAATACATTATATTTAGAGAATAAATTTTTCCATAACAATTGATATTATTACAATGAGATAAAAAATAGAAAATAAGATAACAATAATAGAAGAATTTGGATACGATCGATCCCCTAGAAAAATCGCACCCATGAACAACAATGTAGAAATTTTTATTGAATATTAGTAATGTAATACGAATTTTGAAAATGGATATATATATATATAATTGAGATAAAATATAAGTGAATGAACAATGAATGAAATATTAGGTATTTATTTAAATTAGGGAACCCATATGACCATTATAAATCTGACCATTAGAATAGTTATCAGACCGTTGGAATATTAATATGGCCATTGGAATAGTAATATGACTATTAGGAATAGTAACCTCACCTATTAAAATGTAAAATAATATTTAGGTATCTTTTAAAATGAAAATATGACATATTTATATCATGATACAAGTAATGTTTTTTCAATGATAAAGTAAGTGTTCATTTTTTTGTAAGACATATATGTTTTATTTTCATTTTTATAAAAAATATAACGATTTAAAAGAAATTTTTTTATAAAATGGGTTTATAAAATAATATTAAGTTTTATTTTAATGATAATATAATTTTATGATACTATAAGTAAATTTTCAAAGGGTCTAAAATTTGACAATAATATTAAAATTGATATTTTTAAAATAAATTATTATTTTATTTAAAAATTAAATTTATCATATTTATAAAATAATTTTATTAAAATCTATTTAGTTTTTTTTATCTAAACATAAAAAAATAGGTTTAATTTTTGGTATTTTTCTAAAATAGTTGATTTTTTGGGGAATAGTGAAATACAATAAAATATGATATTTAACATTATATGCTAAATACAGAATTTTTGAGCCATTGATGATGTAATAAACCATTATTTTAAACTCATATGCACTATTAAGTATATATATTCACAATAATCAACACTATTTGTAGTCTTTACTCAAAATAATAAGATAATGAATATAATATTCAAAAATACCCCTCTCCTCCCCTTATAAATACCACCCCTCACAACCCCTTTTCCTAATACCTTCTAATCCTTGTAGATTGAAATATTTCTACCCAATTAAAATTTTAATCCTCTCCCCCATGTATTAGTGCTATTGGTATCACCAAAAGGCCAATTAAAAGTTCCTTAAAGAGTTTTTCAAGGAGAGGACATTCAAGAGGTAATATTCTCAAACTACCTCTTTTAAATTATTTTATTCGCCTACCTTCTACTCAAATCCCTTGTTAAAACTAGAATAATAACTCTAGTTTCGTATATATACTATACTTTTATAGATATAATGAGATGTCTACCATATATCCTCTTCTCCATCCTCTTATTCTAAAAATGAAACCATTGTCCATATTATGTCGGTTCACCGCTTCCATGGATGATGAGTTTTGTTTTACATTAACGCCTTCAATGATAGTAATAAAAATATTATTATAGTTAAATAACATGATAATAAGTATATTATAACTTATTTCATGTTCTATAATCAATATATATACATAATATTAAATAAAACGAAACTTGTTTTTGATGGTCGGTAAAACCGCATAAATGAACTAACCACATAATGTTAACATTTTTACTAAGTGAATCATCCCTATGTAGGAACAAAAAAAAGGATATTTTTAAACATTTAAATTTATATAATTAAATTAATATCATTTAAATTCACTTATGTAGTTATATTACCATTTGAAAATAACTTCAATAATTATCCACAAGTGATCTGACCTTGGAACCATGAAACAACGACCCTTGTAAAAATGAAAATGAAATTTATATATCATTAAAATGGTTAAAAATGAATATAATAAAATTATAATAAATTAAAAATACATTTAAAAGGTTATGAATTAATTAATTAATTAATTTAATTTAATTATTTAGAAAATTAAGTGAAAGTACTGAACGATTCTGGAACACAAGGTAAGGGAACTCTTTGAATCACCCCTTTTCTTTGGGTTATGTAATTTATCTCTCTAAGTAACTTTATCTATATATTTTATGTTATTAAATGATTATTAATTATGTATATATGTATCTTACATATATACCTATCCTATTCTTCCTTCATTTGATAGGGTAATACATGCCTTATGTTCATTTCTCAAATGCCTTCTTTAAAATCAAACCCAATTAAGGGGAACTTTATATCCCTTAACCATTTCATGTAATGATAATTTAAATTATTTATCCACATTTATGATTTAATTAAATAAAGTAATATTTTAGGTATAACCATTCAGATTTACCTTTGGTTTTAAAAGAAAATTTCATACTTATTATTTCTCTAAAAGCCTTTAAGTGATTCTTTAAAACACAGTTTTGGAAGTTAATTTATATACTCAATTATCTAACATTTCTCATGATGTTATTTCTAAATGAACACCATATTTTGAGTCCTATTATTATATATTCACATATTTACATCGAAAATATTTAATTCCATCTTCTCTTTGGAATCCTTAAGAAATATACTTTGATTATGATATGAGGCAAGATTATGCCACCCATTTCTTTTCATGGGTAATTATTATGTTTATGACTTATGATTGATTTTCTTTTTTTTGAACACATAAGCATTAAAATTTTATTATGGGTAAACCCATATAGTGATATAATTCATTTGGTAATATTTTCGTCTCATGAGACATTATGTATGGAATTAAGAAGTAAACCTAATCCATGATGGGACTCTGTCCCCATGTGATGTTTCGTTAGTAGTTAGAATTAACTTATGTTTATGTCATGTTATATGTTTCTACCAATTTAATATATTTACATGATCTTATGAATAAATTTTCTTTATTTTATTATCCAATATGATTTTCCTCAAGAATTTTCATTTATGATATCATGTTATTCCTTTTGACTCATATGACATGCTTCATTACCAGGTTTATTCCCTTACTGGGCTATTTAGTTCACCCTTTTTTATGTATTCACTAGGTTATACTATGTATTTTTAATAGATTTATGAGATTTAAGATATCATTAATGATAATAAAATAAATATTCTTTTTTAGTTTATTTTTTATATTTTACGAACATAGTCTTCTAAATACACTAAGATTCATGATATTTTGTTTGTGTTTATTAAATGTTTATATTCAAAATAATGAAATAATATGTGTACATGGAATGGGTTACTATATTTGGTATCCTAGAAAGGTTTAGTAATATTTTTTGGGATAAGGAATCAGATAATTTATTGATAACCCTAGTTATAAGTCTAAGTATAGGAGAATATCCTGAAATCTTAGTGAAGTATAGAGTGAGTGGTTTATAAGAAATTAGATCCCTATATGGGTTTTACAAGTGGATGTAGATTTGGAACAATTTAAACTAGTTTTAATATCCATGAAAATGGTGAATTGGGTATTAACTTAATCATCACCTAGGGCATGACAAAGAGGCCTTGCTTCACACCTGTTTTGACACTCCTAGAGGATTTTCTTTGGAAAATTTAAAAACTCTTTACAAAACCCTTATAAAGAGATTGAATAGATTTTTAGGTTAGAAAACCTAATATTAAAATTATCATGGATAACATATATTGAAATCTAGAGACTCATAAGTTAAGATTTACAAGTCATTTATAAGTTATTTCTTATATACTAATAGTTTCCCTTTTTAAATATTTTTTAGTTTGATTATACTCATCCCTGTATTTATTTTGGATATAGTAAATGACTAGAACCAAAATCAAATAGTGATAGGAGCACTCGTTATATATTCATGGAATTATAATGACCTATATAATTATATCTATATGAATTATTTCAAATCATACAAGTTTATTAGAACTATTCAGACACCACCTAAAAACATGTGGGATGAACTATTTATGAAAAAATAGTTAAATTATTTCATCTTGAGTATATAACTCCTCCCCAATCAGTGTTTGTGGACCATACCTCCCAAAAAATATTTTCCTAAAATTTTTAGTGGATTTTGATGATATATTGAGGAGGGAATGGATGTACTTATGTAAATACAACACCAACTATTGGGAGATAGAGATCACTCTTCATATCCCAAGTCATCCTCCCATTCTATACAAGTGTAAGTAGGAGGATGAATCTCCTTTGGAATATTCATATAAAGTGTGGATATTATTTTCTTCTGATCAAGCATATCTATCTCAAATTATTGATACAGAGGAGAGAATTATACGTTAATACATACCCATTGTAAGGGATTATACTAATTTATTCCCGAAATAATTTCCTAGTCTTCCTCATGACCAAGAGGTTGATTTCTCAATTGAACTTATACCTAGATCTCTTCCCATATCCAAGACTCCCTATAAAATGGACGCCATTGAGTTGGAATAACTAAATAAGTAGTTATAATATAATATATATAAGGGTTTTATAAGACTTATTGCTTCATCATGGGGATCCCAATCATCTTCATCAAGAAGAAGGAAAGGTCAATGTGCCTTATGTATTGATTATCACAAAATCAATAAAATCATGATAAAGAACAAGTATCCCATAACATAAATAGATGAATTGTTAAATAAACTTTGTGGGTCCTAGTATTTATCTAAGGTTGTTCTTGGTTACCACCAATTAAAGGTAAATAAGGAATATATTACCAAGAATTCCTTTCAAACAATGTATGGGCACTATGAGTTCATAGTGATGTCCTTCAAACTCACCAATTCTACAAAAAATATTTATAGATTTAATAAATATATTATTTGGATATTTTATTGGAAAATTTATATTAGTTTTTATAGATAATATTTTTATACACTCCAAAAGCAAGGAGATGCATGCAGATCATTTGAATACTATTCTAAAGACTTTACAAAAGGATAATCTATATTCAAAGTATTGTAAATGTGTGTTCTAGATAGAGGAAGTATCATTATTAGGGAATGTTATCAACAATAAATAGATATCCATGGGATATTCTAAGATAAATACAATTGAGGAGTGTCCTAGACTAATATTCATAATAGGGATCCATAGTTTCCTTGAAATAATAGGTATTTATGACAATTTGTGAAAAAATTCTTGTGATTATCAAAACCACTAACCAAGCTAACTTGAAATAGGATAATGTTTTCCGAGACTAATGAATGTGAAGATGGTTTTCAAGAATTAAAAAATAGGCTTATCACTAAACCTGTCCCGACACTGCCCTCAATTGAGAAGATTTTCATGTAATAAAATAATGATTTAAAGAAGTTATTAGGTTGTGTATTGATACAAAATTATAAATTGATAGCTTACGATAAATATTAGGTATATGTGTTTATATATAATATTTCACTAATTATATAAATATTTGTGTTTGTGTGTTGTATATAAAAATGCATTAATTGCGTATATATATAAAATCAAGATGTCACACATTATATATATGTGTTAAATTGAAAAATAAAATGAAATTAAATTATATCCATCACTCGATGAAATTAGTCATTATTTTTAATTCATATTATTTTTTAATTATAAAACATTCTTCACTAATATATTACTTATTTAATGTAAAGGATAAAAATTTTGTATTATATAAATCATATATTTATATACATATAAATATATATCTATATTTAATATATACTTTTTATTAATATTATCAGTAATTATTTAATTAATATGAAATTTATTATTTTTCTTAATTTTCTTATTTTTAATTTTTATATCAACATCAAAAATAAAGCACTGATAAAGGGTGTTGTTTTTCAGCACTAAAAATAAAGTACTGATAAAGGGTACATTTTATTAGTGATAAAGAAAAGTTTTGATAAAGGTTACCCTTTACCAGTGATAAAAAAGAATTGATAAAGGGTATCGTTTATGAGCTCTATAAAAAATGCTAATAAAAAGTATCCTTTATGAGCGATTTTTTCGAGAACTAATAAAGGTCATTTCTATTAAAATAATGTTTTGTAGTAGTGTTTGTTAACCAGTGATATCATCCTTTAGAGTTCATTGTGGATGAACATGTATTTTTATGGGTTTTATCTTGATTGGGACATTACTGTCTTCAAAGGTAGGGAAATATAGTGCCTTGATATGTGGGTTCATTCATGATAATAGAAAGGGTCGATATAATGACATAATGAAAGTATGTCTTGAAATGTTCTAGTTTTATGATGATGCATTCCATGTATGAAAAATTTGATGGTACTACCCCAATCTATCTCACATGATCGATACTGGTGATATTAATCTTGAGGCTGATGCATCTGTTGAGGAGAATTCAGTACATATAATGGATCAGATTAAGAAAATGTTGCATGGGAAGAAGGTTCCTCTAGTGTGGGTTTAGTGGTAGAATGCCCATATCCAGGAGGATATGTGGGAGTAAGATTTTGAAATGAGATCTTACTGGATATAGTTATTCATCGATGAGTCCCAATGATGTTTGGGAAGGAAAGTCAATGATGAACTACTTTATGGTGGGGAGGTTGTAAAAATACAGATCATCATGAGGTACAAATTCTTTTAATATTTGATAATACTTGAGTTTTTCCTTTGTTTATTCATGGTTTGAATTTATACAGGGAGTTGGAGTGATTCCAGGATCATTTTTGGAGTTAGAGGTCTGGAATTGTGAAAATGGACGATTGTAGGTTGGGTACATGGTTAGTGCTAATAATGTACCCAACTACACATGAGGGAAAGAGTTTGGTGTAGAGTTTCTTAAACTGTGTGAGTCACCTTAAAGAATCATGTGAAACATGAAATAAACTATAGGTGTGGCCACATACAAGGTGCCCAATTTACCCAACAGTGAAAATTAATCTTATGAGGTGTTGGTTCCCCTAAATAGTGGGACTCTCAGGGTTGGCACACAATTTGGAAAATCTTATGATCTTCCAAGTGACTTAAAAAATATGAATTTACTAAAATAAACCCTTTGATTTTAAAACATAAATTCCATATTTTCCCCTATCATTTTACTAGATCACCCTAATGTTCCTATCCTTCCTCTCCCTCCTTCCTTTTAGTGATTTGTTCTTTAAATCTTTTCACAATCAAGCATTGTTTGTCCCTATGGTGATATTGAGGTAAGGTTTTCCTTCCATATCAAACATTTTTTGATTTCTTTTACTATTTTTCTGTTTCTTCCGAAAATGGGGATGACCATGTTTGTTTAAGGTTCAAACTTTCCAATCAGTTTCTAACGGGTTTATTCATAGAACCGGAAACATCCAATGATTCTATATCTATTTGGACCTACTTTCTAAAGGTTGGTGCTCATTAGTTGTGGACCGATGAGGATTAAGAATTTGCATTAGTTAAGAGGATGAGAGGTCAGGCTCATTACACCTTTTTTGGGGGAATTATTGCCTACTACGGGACTCTCTCATAGATTTAAGTTATGTTCACGAATCCTTATTAATTCACCAAGTATGAAAATGAGTTTTCCTTTAGATTTAGCAATCAAGGATTTATATGTATAGGATTTAGAAAATCTTTCATATGTATTCAAGGTTCTTCATCGATGGAGAATCATCTTTATGTATTAGAGATTTTTAATCAATGGTATCCTTCAATACATTATATAGAAATATCCTATTCATTATGATAACCATACTGGTTTTAAAGCCACTCAGTGGGGAACTTAAAGTTTATTCACTCAACCAGATTCACTCTTTTCATCTTGATGGAGTGCTTTCTTGGAATTTGCGATGGCTTTCATACCATCCGTTTGGACTCCTTCCAATGAATTGTTAAGCTGGTCAAGTTCCCCTGTAACGACATCGAGCTTTTGTTGAAGGTGCATCTGCTGGACAACTTTCTCCATGATCTTATGCTTTAGCTCCTTCAGCTTTTCAGCATGATTAGCCTCATCTCCGGACATCACAACCTCAAATTCACCAATATTGGTCAGCATCCTCGCTCTGATCAGATCTTAACAACAATGTTTCTCCTTCTCCCTCCTTAAGATGAATTGTTTCACTGCGGTATGGATCTCTTGATATCCAAAACCTCCAAGTCCCATCATGATGAACAAGTATGACTGTCAAGAAATCTTCAAAGATAGATCTTCAAGAGGCACTTCAGATATGATCTTCCATATATTCTTCCATTCCTTGCGATGTGAGAATTAGAGTACCTTTTTCACCTCTGGGTCCGATTCAGCATCGCTATCACAGGGAGGAATATAGTATGGGATTAATGCACTTAAGGAAGTGCCCTATTCTGATCCTTCCCCCCTGAAACTTGGTACTTCACTTTCTACTCCCATAGGGGATGAAGTTGAGCCTTCACCTCCGGATCTATCCACTGAAGTTGATAGTCCTGCATTGTTAATTGAAATCTGCGGTTAGTTTCAAAGTATAAAAAAGTTGATTAACTATCTTGTAAATTAAGTACAACCACAAATATTATCATCTTTTACCCAACGGTAGATCAGGAGCATGACAAGGCTCTTTACCATCTTTACTAGATTCAATAGGATTTTCAAGACGGGTTTCATGAATCTCTGTCGGGTTAAGCTCCACTTGAGCTAGCGTCTCTACAATGATAGGGTTGTCTCTACCCCCTTCAGGCATCATCATATCAGCAGCTTGCTTAGACGAAACTGCACATTTCAACCAATCATGGTCAGAGATGTAATAAATAAAATTAACAGGACTAAGGATAACACTCACATCCAAAATCTTCTAAATCACATGGTAATTTAACATGATCTAAAATTTCTTCAAAAGACGCGCCAAGTTTAATCATTTCATCCAGTGATATCCCAGATTCCTGGTTAGTCTCACTAGTGGGAGAATTTGACATGCCTTCTTGGCAACCCTCCTCCTGTGACCTCTGACCCCGGATAGATTCCTCAGAGAAAATTGCGGAGTCAGTTGCAGTGGTCACCAAATGTTCTGGTGTAGGTGTTGAACCTAAAGCATCACATAATGGATGTCAGTTGATGTTTTCATTCAATGTTCTATGAAGTATTTTTAATTTACCAGAAGCAGGCTCTTCTCTCCTTGCAGCACCAACAAGAGAAGTACTGGGAACAGAAACTTAATCTTCTTCTCTCATCGTTTCTTCAGGAGCAGCTGGGTCAACATGAATTTGCGACTGTTCACCAGCACCCTCTATCTTTCTCAGAGAAGGGTCAGTCCTCTCCCTCAAAGGGTAAATCGAAGAAGCCCCTACAATCCCAAGAAGTATGAGCACCCTTCTCATGAGTTAGTATTCATGACTATCTGAAGGACTTACCACTACTGATGAAGCATCTAGCTGTGGACTTCTTCCTTTGATGCCTTTGCTTCTTTTATTTTTTGTGTATATTGACATCGCCACCAATGAAAATAGGTATTAGAGACATTAATTCCCTTTATAACTCCTTGTCCATGGCCTGCTGTCCTGGAGATACTTAGCCCGGCTCCCAAGGAGATTTAGTGGCTCCAAGAGCGGTGCCACCAGGGCTATACCGTGGTGAAGGGACCTCAATATTTCCTTACATAACAAGATGCAGGATGAAGAAAGTAATTTCCTTTAGTAACAAATAATTGACTAAAATCAAGTTTCAAAGAAAATAAGGAAAGAAATTTAATCTTTAGGAGCCACGTAATCATGCCACTCCTCGTCTACCGAAGCACCAATCCCCTCAGTGGTGCCATGATCCATCATTTCCTTCACCTGCTTGGTGATAGGATTGGAATCATCAGTGGCATATATTCTCATTTCCATCTCTCTGATTCAATCCCACACTACATTGGGGTTATCCTAGAAGCATATATCAGCAGAAGCCCGAAGATCCCCTACTTTGGGGATATTTAGCCCTTTGCATAAGTCCATACAGGTGGTTTCAATATAATAAGATAAAATCCACCATGTCTGGACAACCTCTAGTCATAAATATTCAGAATGTGCACCAGAACGCTGTAAGGAGGGTCCAACAATCTGGGACTTCAATTTCTTCCCGGCTCCTGCAATCACAGATAAAGGATAAGAAAATTAAACTTGTTGCTCTATAAAATAATGGTGACTAAATTACCTCAATGATATAATTCACCATGAGTCATTTGAGTAGGTCACTTGACTATGGCAGGAGGATTATATCTGGCACATGGCTATTTTGACGCACGTCGTGCCTCATCATCCCCATCCTGGGAATCCGGTGAATCAGCCTCGGGTGAAGAACCTGGTGAATCAACTTCGGATGAGGAAGAGTAACCTTCAAGATGAAAGGTTTCTTTCCTGACACTTCTCTTTTTACTCTCCACCCGGGAGACAGGACAATTCAATACCCCTACAGGATATGATGCTACACAGTTCTCGGCATACCATGTAGTCAATTAACTCGCCACTCCAGCAACTTGTATATAAAACACTACCTCAGTCTTCTCCATATCTTTTTTCAAACATAGTTGTCTGTAAACCATTGGATGTTTCTCTGACCTGACGTGCATGAGAGGAGATACAACAATCTACTACAGACACTTTAATTAGCGTGCTAATCTTTATGGAGCATAGACCTCACATATAATCTCTCCGACAATTCTGGTGGGCAATACACCATCTATGCAAGCCAGAATATATGACCTTAATTCCAGGATAGCTATTTCATCGTCAACAAACTACCCAGTGGGCAGGTTTCCATAAGGAAATAAATGAAATTTCTTTGAACATGCTCAACCTCACCTTCAGATCGTAGGAATTGAAGGAAAATGGAGAAATTCTGGAAAATTTCTGCACCGATGACCTAAAAGAACTTCTAGGAACCTATACTCCACTCTGTACAGCGTATGTCCTTAAGTGAGTGTCGATCCATCCCCATAAAACTTGGAATGGTCCCATTATTCTCACAAGAGACTTACCCATATAGACATGTATTAAGATCCTGTGAATCTTCGCCAAAACCGGGGTGGCCAACTCGACCATTTTTCTCTCAGCGAACTTGGATGCAACAATGAAGGTCCCTGGCCTGATGCCTCCCTTAGAATACTTAAATGGAAGAAGATAAACACTGAGACACAAGGCTAAAAATCCCGCCAAACGGGTCTTCTCTAGGATTTTTTGATCCACTTCATACCCCCACTTTTCAAACTCTCCTGATTCCAGAGTTGACCAGAATATGCCAAGAGCACCCCTATTCTCTGCTCTGGGGTAGCTAGTAGGAAGAGTACAGGTGGGCCCCTTCACCTTCTTCTTGATGAGAAAAATTTCCATCCACTCCTCTGGATGGATATCTTTTTTGGAGTGGGTTTTTGTGGTTTTGGTATTCTTAAGGTTGTGGAAAATTTTCAATAACTCTCGAGCCAAAGACAAAGTCTTCTTTGAATCATTCCAGGTCACCTTGGGAGGGATGAAATCGTCATACATGTCTCCCAGAATTAGAGCCCTTGAGATCTTATAGACATCCCAAAAGCTGATGCCAACTTCTCCATGAGTCAGATGGAAAGAATTGGTTTCTGGGCTCCAGTGGCTGATTAACTCCAGCACAAAATTATCATTCCTGTAGACATATGTCTTTCCAGTCCAGAAGACTTCATATATTGCATCTCCCTTCAAATACTCAACAAACTCTACACAGGTTTATCTCACCCAATATTCCCACATCCAACTCATCTTTACACCTCCTCCAAGACAGAAATCCCAACTTTTTTCCATCCCTTGGATTGGTCCATCTGAGAATTTCAGAAAATAGAGGGATAGCAATGTGGCTGCAGCTCAGGCTTGTGAGGATTCAGATCTGCAGCACATGGGATATGATGCATTATGAATGCCTTCTCCACTGTTCCAGCATTGACAAATGATCCTGAAACTGAGACATTTTCCGAAAATAAATTGGTGTAAGTCTGAAACCAGAAATGAGGAATATAATTCTTTGCCTCTGGAATGTTGACTCCTTGCAGATGACCATGACCATATAATGGCAAGTAAACGCTCTGTGAAAAATTGGCATGATATTTCTTCAAGTACTTATCCAAATCCAGGAGAGTTCTATCGCAGATAACATAATAATCATGGCCGACAATGTTCATCATGTCATCTATTGTCTTGCTGGCTAGCTCATCTGCCGATACAATCATCCTTAGAGCCATTGAATCTGCACAATGATAAAACAATTAAATTTTAAGTAAGTATGTTTTTATGAAATATTTGTGAAGAAAACAAAAAACCTTCTAAGGCATTAAGGCGCACAAGTTTTTCTGCACAAGTCATGTCACGTAAGTTTTTCCATGCAAGTAATGTCGCGCTAATGATGTCACACAAGTAAAAAACCTTTCTGGAGAATCACGACACAAAGAAGAGTGATAAACTGAGAAAAGCACACACTTTCATGACGAGAACTCAAAATATTTGGAGGAAGGATGGTTTTCGCGAAGTGACGCCCATATATATAGGCAATCCCACAACCCTGCGTTCCATAACCTGCGCGCTGAAACCTACACGCCTAAAACATACGCGCCACTGAACCCTGGTTTATCATTTTCCTCAGTGTCAAATCCTATTTCCCTTTTTGGATCCAACTCTAAGGGGGGACTTTTTTTTGACGCTTCGTTCCATCACATAGTCCAAGGAATGACAAAGGGGAGTACCTCAAGAAAAGAAAAACAAAAATAAGAAGAGATAGGGAAGAAGCATCAAATGTTGCAAAGGCATTAAGGCGTGCAGGTCACGTGCACGCCAGCCTTGGGCATGCAGGTTACTTTTGCACCAGATGTGAGGCGCATAGGTCACTTGAATGCCCACATTGAAAATTTTCCCTAATCTTAGGAGGCCTATAAATATCCCCTGTGGGGCCCCCATTTCGAGGATGAATTTTCCAAAACACAAATTCAAGCTCTGGTCGCCCAAGTCTTTGTCTCACGTCTTCCGAACACTTCTAAGGTAATGTTTTTACCTAGAATAAAAGCTCTAAAGAGTAAGAATGAGGCCTAAGTGTTAGAACGCAACAACACTTGCACGCCTAAGTGTCCATCCCTTAAGAGAAATGAAGACACTTGCGCACCGCCTTGCCCTCTCAAGGGAACTTGCGTGCCACCCTTCTAGAATCCTCTTAGAATGATACATAGGGCTTGAGTTTATAGTCTCCCATGCATTACCCTATAGATTCTTCATCGCCAAAGGTGACTCATGCCGCGCAAGTCTACTTTCATGACCAGGACTTGCGCGCCTCCTTCCTAGTCACCTCCTTTCCTCAAATACACCTCTCCTCTTCAAGACATACCCTTCAAAACCCTCTTCAAATCCATTTATGGCATGGTTCCTTTGTTAGATTCCTTACCTGAAAATAATTTTGTGAGATCCTCTCCCAAAACCTCATGACTTACAAGATTTATGTCACCACAATTAGAGGTTTCCTATAACCTTATCTTTTAAAGGTGAGAATATCTTTTGGTTTGGGACTCCTTGTCAGGAGTAAGCCCCAATCATAATTTCTTTTAACATTGGGCCTCCTTCTCAGGAGTAATCCCCTGTCATAGTTTCCTTCAACATTGGGCATCCTCCTCAGAAGTAAGCCCCAATATTAATTTCTTTTGATTTGGGCTTCCTTCTCAAGAATAAGCCCCAATCATAATTCCCTCTTAATTTGGGCTTCCTTTTCATGTGTAAGACCCGGGTTAAAACTCTAAATCTCTATAAAGTACAAATGCCTTTATGGACCGTGCTCCTGGGATTCTTTCCTAAGTCTTGGTCTTCATCTACTTGGGCAGTCATATATACATAATCCCCACATCATTTCTCATGACTGCATCTTTCATGGCACCATATTCAAGTTTACTAATACTTATTGTTTCTCACACCGAGCATGACTCACGTGAGATTAGAGTGTGAAACTAATCACGACATCTCTTTTTTGGTCCATTAACCATGCATAAACCCCATATTTGTTTATCTGAACTATGTGGAATTTGATCTCTGCTTTAAAAGTAGAGTACGTAGGAAGACTTTATATGGTTCAATCCCATATTTCATTAATTATTTTATGTCCCATATGACGTTAAAAAATATCATTTTTATCAAACTACGTGGGTTCTGATTCATTTTTAACAAGGATACGTAGGTAGCCCATCTGCAGGTACGATCCCAACTCTGAAATAATCTCTGTCTTTCTGAACAACAATAAACTTCAAGTACCCCACTGAGTGTCTTTAAAACCAGTATGGTTATCATAATGAAAAAAATATTTCTATATAATGTATTGAAGGATACCATTGATTAAGAATCTCTAATACATACGAATGATTCCCCATCAATGAAGAACCTCAAATACATATGAAAGATTCTCTAAATCCCATACATATCAATCATTGATTGCTAAATCTAAAGGAAAAATCATTTTCATACTTGGTGAATTAATAAGGATTTGTGAACATAACTTAAATCTATGAGAGAGTCCCAGAGTAGGCAATAATTCCCCCAAAAAGGTGCGATGAACCTAACCTCCCATCCTCTCGACCAATGCAAATTCTTAAGCCTCATCGGTCCACAACTAATGAGCACCTAAATTTGGAAAGTAGGTCCAAATGGATATAGAATAATTGGATGTTTCCAGTGCTATGAATAAACCCATTAGAAACCGATTGTAAAGTTTGAACCTTAAACAAACAAGGTCATCACCATTTCCATAAGGAATAAAAAATGGTGAACCCAACGTGAATCCTTAACCTAGTTAAATGATGTTTTACTTATTTTTTAGGCCCCTATTAAACTCAATATGAGGGAAAAAAAGAAATAAATAACATATGTGCTCATCCAAAAGATGTAGTATGGCCAAATTTATCTTGATTATGTCTGCTATATCAAACAGGCACTCTTTTCCAAGATCTCTCTGCAACACAGAATTAATTCTTTAATGTTCACACCTGTGAATGCCTCAGCCACTACTCCTGCTGGATCCTCGTCCGCTCTGAGGATGATATCACCCACTCAGTGACTTCAACGCTGGGTCTCGAATACATTGGTGAGGGATTTCCGTCAACATGGTACCATCCCAACTCTGGAGGCCACTCAACAAGCCCTCCAAGTTAACAACTCACCCTGGTTGTCTGGACAGCGACGACTAGTGGTCAGGAAGCAGGTGGTGCCAACCACCGTCTCCAACCATTTTTGGTCGTTATCCATATAACAAAACAACAAGTCCCTCCCATATTACGGGGAGATGAATGAAGAGGTCACTCAAGGCCTCAGTTCAAGAATACAGGAGTCCTTCCTGAGGAATCCCATCTATAATCTCCACCAGAATCATGTGGTAGTGCGCCCTCAACATGATGAGGGTATCGCCTCTAGGAATTAGGATCAGGTTCCTCAGACCCGATCACACAAGAAGAACTATCAGAGGTGAAATTTGGTCAACAGGGAGAAGGTTCTTGCCTCTGTCCTCTCCGGATAATTCCATCAATCTAACTTGATGGCAAACAACGAGCGGGCATATACACCCGTCTGTCCTGATTTCTCTACCCAACAGACTCGTTTGGTAGTAACACATCAATCCCGGCAGGAAATTCCGGCAGAGTACTATAGGCAGGAATATAAACCTATTTATAATTCCTCATCCAGTTAGCAGGCTTATCTGACTGCATCCAAAGAAGATCGCCAATCAAATGTGGTGACCACCTGTAATTAGGCACATACACCTGCTTACACTCATCAATTCTGCTAGCAGTCTTGTCTACCAGTATTGAAGGAGGTTCATCAATCATATTTGATGGAGAAAAATCAGCAGGCACATACACCTTCATTTCATCAAGATAACCAACAGTTTCATTTGGTAGCACCTAGAATTGTCAATTGGAAAGATCCAATGACAAACAGAAGGCAGACACAACTTTTTACCCCCACACATGAGTACTGTCAGAATTCAATGATAGGAAAAGGAGGACAGGAGCAGAAACACACACCTACTCCAAACACATAATGAACATATATTCCTGTTCCGGTAGCTGAAGTCACCAAACACATTCTGACAATGGTGAAAGAGCATAAGAAAATCCCTGCCCATATTCTGGATACCTATCGGAATATTATAACAATTTCAGCAACATCACAGGGAAAGATGCATAAATCTATCCCTATTAGTATAGTGACTCATCAACATGTCACTCCGGAGAAGATACACACCTCTATTCCAGTACAGGAGGGTCATGGGGCATACTCCCCCATGTCATACGAACAATCAATTCGGTTACATACATCCAGTTTAAATGGAGATAATCAGTCTAACCTGACCATTTATCCTAAGCAGGCACATACACCTACCCATAATAACCACTTTCATCAACAAGTGGTTTCCAAATTGAGTAATAAGGTGTCCAAGAAAAGGACTCATCCAGTACAGTTGAAAAATCAAGATCCAATCTGCAATAAGGCCTTGCTCGATGCTGGAGTTCTTGAAGCCCTCAGACAATTGTCTGTTGCAACTCAAGATTCTACTCTCTCATTTCCAGATTTCGGAAGTAACAACAATAATTCTGAAGGTCTTCATCAGACACTTCCTCATGAAGACTTGATTCATGAAAATTAGGTCAATCTAAAAGTATCATCTTCAGATGAGAACCAAGATAAACCTCTACGTGGTCAAAAGACTAAGGAGAAAGAGGTTTCATCTTTTACTGTAACCCACCATGGTGGTCCTCCCCATGATAATGAATTTTTCTGCGAAAGTCCTCTCTGTAGTAGTGATATGCATTGCCTGGAAAATTAGTCAATGGACAATGTAGTAATGAGAAAGACCTCTTATCTTGAGGCACTTTCAAATGCGAAGCAAGTCATGTCTGATGCCTTACCACTAGTAGGTGAAATAATTTCTCAATCAGAAGATAGCCCAAGGTGTAGGTCAGCCTCCGAACCACCCCTGGGTCATTCATCTTCTAATTTGACATATAAATTCTCTACCAATATTGTTGAATCTAATGAAGTAACAAATATGCACCAGCTTTGGTCCAATCAAGTAGAAGGATCTTCATCAAATGACAAAGAGGAAGTGCTGAATATGAGAAAACAACTGGCAAAAGGTGAAATACCAGTCATGTTTTGACATTTGGATGACTCTCAATATGATATTCTAGAAACATTTATAGAAGATTGTATTCACGATATTCATCTCAACATATGGAAAAATCTTTGTCACTTAAAAGAGAAAATATTATCTTATGATGAATATCAAAATCATGTTAAGATAATAGAAGGGTTTCAACGCCAAATTGACATGGCATATCTCTTAGTTTCCCAACATCCAAAGGTTGAAAAGTAGTAGATAGCCCTTCAGCATTTGTGACTTGGAACATTAAAAAGGTTGCGCCTGTTAATTACCAATTCCCCATTTAGTATTCATATCAGGGGATGAGGTGTTCATGGATCATTGAATTTCACTATGCTATCAAGTCAACAAATCCTTCCAAAAGTGGTCTCTTGCAATATTATTGCTCATGGCTGGCCACATCTAACTGGTTTTGTGTGTAATCAAAGGATTTCTCAAGAAAATGACTCAACTAATTCTTCCCAAAGTCAGGCATATAAATAATAAGTTGTCGAAATACTCTTACATCAAGAAAATGAGAATATCGAACAAGCTTCTCATTTAGAGCATGCACATCATCAACTGAAAGAGGTGTCAGAAATAATCCAACAGTCATCTGAGCCAGGTGATTTGAGTGGTTGTAGGATGATGCATCCGGCCAATTTTTGGACTAAAGCCCACAAAATCAGGAGGGCTTTTAAGAAAGTTTCAGATGTAGCAGTTCAAGAGCCACATCATCTTTATAGACTTGGTACTCTTTTAATCCAACCCCCAGGATCAACAGACAGTATTCGAGGAGTTGAGCAGGAAAAATAGAAACAGCCCCAGTCTACTGGACTAGGGACTTTTTCAAATTCTCAATCTCTTCCTCAGTGAAAGTTAGTCTTCTCTCGATTAGGGAAGAAGCCACAAGAGGAACACAGAAGGTGTGCATACCAGAAGATAGAGGGTTGCAATGCGTTATGCATCGATAAATGTCATCAATTCCATTTTCACTGATCCCCCAAACCATGTGGCTCACTCAAAGGGATCAGATGAAGAAGTTCATGTTCAAGAGGCTGTATACACAAAAACGAATGAAGAAGGTGTGCATACCAGAAGATAGAGGGTTGCCCAGGGGAAAGATGTTCCTTTGGGTAATGCCCTTCCATACTCCAGAAAGGCACATACCAAGGAAAAGGGTAAAAGTCAGGTTACATTCCACCCAACCTATGGAGAAGGAAAATCACTCTCATTAGAGGAAAGGTTCAAACAACAATAGGAAGAAATGAAGAAGTTAAGGAGGTTAAATGCAGAACTACTTCAAGGTAGTCTTCCTCCTAAGCATACTGGAGTTAATCAATCAAGGGAATTTTTTGCATCTACTAGGATGGATCAAGAATATACCCCTTTAAAGTACACCCTCATAGGTCCAATCCTATGGGTCATACGCGATTCCAACCAACAATACTACCATCAATGGCCACACCAGTCGCCACACCCATCAAAACTCCAATTATTGCACTTAGTCAGGTCTAAGCTCAACCAGATTTTTCTCAAAAATTAATGACTACCCTTGAGTCATTAAAAGATCTGTTGGAATATATGGAAGGAAATCATGCACAAGTTCAACCAGAAAAGAGAGCTTACCCTGAATGGGTGGATGCAATTTCTCCCCCATCAAATTTCTTGAATACCACATTCCCAAATTTTAATGATTCGGGAGATCCAGAACAACAATGAACACATTTTGTTTCTCTTTGTGATCCTCTGATGGGAACTCCTCAACAACAAGAAGCAGTTAAGCTCAGGTTCTTTTTGCAGTCATTACAAGTACCTGCTTTTTTCTGGTATACAAGTTTGCAATCTCAGTCAATTACTAGTTGAGAAGATCTCCGTAAAATGTTCCTTCTTCAATTTAGCTCAACATTACCAAAGACGATAGTTTTTTATCTTACCAATTGTAAAAAAAGGGAGAATGAAAGAGTTTCAGATTTCATTGCTCACTGGAAGGGATTAACATATTCCTTAAGTTTAGAACTTCCTCAAGAAGAGTTGCTGCCAATCTATGTGGAAAATCTACATGATGAATTACGCGCACCATTCATCCCTGTGAAATACACATGAGGGTTTCAAGACCTTACTTCAATCGCTCAGCAGATAGAAGATTCTATTATAAAGACTAAGGCTAAAACTCGTGTAATTCCATTAGTTCCAGGAAGGAGAATAGGGAAAGCAGAGACTATTACAGTTACACTTAAACAAGCACCTATACCTGCTTCCACTTCAAAACCTTCATCATATCGAAGGGCTCCACCTCCTGAGCATCAACAACAATGGACACCTAATCAAGATGATCAAAGAGATCAAAGGAGGAAAAAATTTTAGGATTTAAAGAACAATGTTTATTCTTTCCGGAATGAACATGTTCCTGGTTACTTTATCTCAACTATGGAAAACAATCTTGTTCAGTTGCTGAAGCCCAAAAGGCCGAACAAGGAAGGAGATGAAGACCTTCCCAACTATTTCCCATTTCATCAGATGTTGGGGAATACCATTTAGGAGTGTTTTGTCTTCAAAGACCCCCTACAAAAGATGGTGGACTCTGGACAAGTAAAATTGAAAGGTTATTCAACCCAGGTAGCATGTGTTACTGCTACTGATCCAGAGGAAGAAGGCGAATGACATGAAGTCAAAAGTAAAAATGCACAGAAGTATGATGATTGGATGGTTAAGAAAATGATCAACTAAACTCATGCCATTTTACGAACACAATCGAATCAACTGATTGTGTCTTCTGATATGTCTTCCACAATAAAACCCCCTTCATCAGAAGGAAAATCCTCAAAGAAGTAGCGTAATTTGAAGAAATAAGAGTAGTCAGAAGAAGACGAGCTCATGTCAAAACCTAAGTTGTCTTTGACTCTGGAAGATTTTATGCCGTCTACTTCAAAATAACGGGCACCGCCCCACCAAATAGCACAACCGGAACTGGTTCATTAGTAAAAATCTTCACCAGATGAAGAATTGATTTTCAATTCTGTTAACATGATTCATTTAACAAATCCCTATGCCAATGACAGTTTTGATCACGATGAGCCTAAGTTCCCTGTATCTAATAGAGGAGTTAGAGGAAGTGACAAAGTTCTAGGATATAGTGGAAGACAAGGATATTCCAGAAGCCACTATTTCAATCATACCCTTTCTAAGACTATATATGCAGAAGAAACTCGTGGAAAATCCCTTCAACGGGATCAATGGGAACAAGAAAATTCTTCCACACATGGCAGATTCAGTCCTGACATAGTTATTTTGGAAGACTGGTTAGAGGTCACCCCTTCTTCCTCTAAGTAAATAGATAGACCTAGTCGGTCTAATATACCGAATCTAGGAGTATTTCCAACTCGTACCCTAATACGGGATGCATCTACTACCAATGCATCAACTTCCAAGTCACCTGCAAAACCACATTTTCATGATGGGAAACATAGACTTTTGGACCAAAAGTACGATGTCTTGAAACATTTTTCCCAAGTACCAGCCAAGTTATCAATTCTGGATGCTTTGAATATGTCAAAATATATTTGGGAGGCACTTATTGAGGCTTTGTCAAGTCCTCAAGAATTCGAAACTGATTTTTTTTGCGGCTGAGGTCCATATAGAGAATGATTCTACAGAATTCCATGCAGTGATATATTTCACAAATGAAGATGAAGATGATGTTGTAAATGGATATATCAAACCTCTGTATCTATCTGGAAAAGTCAATGATATAGACATCTGACGAGATTTCATTGATAATGGCTCAGGATTCAATCTCATTCCTATTCATACATTTCGTCGATTGGGCCTCACCAAATCTGATTTATCATCTTCTACTTTGATGCTGCAAGGATATGATAAGAATGAACAAGAACCTCTAGGCAAAATTACACTCATAATTCAATTTTGAGACCTTGTATCTACTTCATATTTCATGGTTATTCGTCAGGATACAACCTTCAACATTTTTCTTGGAAGACCTTGGCTACATCAACATGCAGCCGTACCTTCGTTATACCATCAATGTCTCAAATATTGTTTCAATGGTCAAATTGGGACATTGTATGGTGACAAGGCCCCATTCAAAACATGTGAATCTGAATACATTGAGGAAAAATCCTATCACATGGAGGGAAATAAAAAATCCATGGTAAAGATGGTCACCAAAATTAATGCCCCAAATGGTTTGGAAAAGATTCAAGTAAACCCATTCATACATGTGAGTACAGATTATGTGTTGTCTATTAGTCAAATTGACAGGATAGACCTAAATCCAAACAATCTTATGGAAACTTCCATAATGTCAATTATAGCAATCAAGCTAGATAGCATGGGAGAAAATTTCGATTCACCACGCAATGATGAAATCTTAGATGGAGATGTCTTCTTTTCATCCACTAAAATCCAGCAATTCTATACTTCATCAACGAGGTCAGAAGAAGTTATAGCAATGGCAGACGAAAGTAATGATGTCGATTCCCAATCCATCATCTCCTATCTATCACCCCAGGAAGACCCTTCATTATCAATAGGGTCAGAAATGTTAGCCTTTTCTTCAAGATGTTAAAATTTTAACTTCTCCCTTGACCATGGAATTCTACTTCGTCATCTACTATGCAAGTAGAAAAAAAATAAGTAACACATATTGAAGAAGATGAGGAAGATCTCAGGGATGCTCCTCTAATATTTGAAGAGGGTATCTCTACCACTGTGGATGAACTCATAGAAATAAATCTGGGTACAAAAGAAGATCCACGCCCCACTTTAATTTGTTCGGCCATGACTCTTGAAAAGAAAGAAATGTATACTTTATTTCTAGATAAAAATTGAGATGTATTTGCTTATAATTATACAGAAGTTCCAGGCCTTGATCCCAATGTTTCCACTCATCATTTGTGTTTTCCAGAAGAATATCTAGGATTCAAGCAAGTAGTAAGAAGAACACACCCGACTTATGCCTCCAAAATTGAAGCTGAATTTGATAAGCTTATCAAGGCTAAATTCTTCAGATAAGTTCAATATACCCAATGGATGGATAATATTTTCCCTATGAAAAAGAATAATGGAAAAATTAGAGTCTACATTGACTTTAGAGATCTTAATCGGCATTGTCCTAAGGATGATTTTCTAGTTCCAATCACAGAACTCTTAATTGATGCAACAACTAGCTATGAAGCTCTTTTCTTCATGGATGGTTACTCTGGGTATAATCAAATACGAATGGACCCATAAGATGAAGAGTCTACAACCTTCAGAGCTCCCCAAGGTGTGTTTTTCTATCAGGTAATACCCTTTATCCTAAAGAATGCAGGTGCAACGTATCAACGTGCCATGCACCATATCTTCAAACCCTTTTTAGAGAAATTTGTTGAATGTTATGTGGATGATTTGGTGGTTAACTCCATACAATGTTCTGATCACTTGGCCGATCTGGAAATCATATTCAACAAACTTTGAAAACACAATTTGAAGATGAACCCTTTGGAATGTTTTTTCGGGGTAACCTCAGGAAAATTTCTCAGCTTTTTTGTACACCATCATGGTATTGAAGTTGATCCTGAGAAGAAAAAATCAATCCATGACATGTCACCTCATCGAAATTTGAAGAAATTAAGAGGACTTAAAGGAAACTTGGCCTATATTCGGAATTTCATTTCCAATCTAGCAGAAAAGTGTTTACCCTTCACCAGATTAATTAATAAGGGAGTCACCTACCAGTGGATTGAAGAATGTCAAGAAGCATTCAATATCCTCAAGAAATATCTTTTGAGTCCACCGGTATTAATGCCACCTATTTAAGGAAGACCACTTATTCTCTATGTGATATCTTTAGAGCGATCATTTGGTGCCTTCCTTACCCAAAAGAATGATGCTGGGAACGAAAAAAGCCTTTACTATCTCAGTCAGACTATACTTGAGGCAGAAAATTGATATTCAAGTATTGAAAAGTGCTGCCTAGAATTAGTCTTTCCAGTTCAGAAATGGAGACACTACCCGAAACATCATGAGGTCCAATTGGTATCTCTCAATAACTCACTCAAATTCATCCTCAGTCATCCTATGCTTACAAGATGTCTGGTAAGGTGGGAAGTTATTTTACAGCAGTTTGATATCCAGTACGTGTCTCAAAAGCCAATAAATGGACATGCTATAGCCGATTTACTTACTGAACACCCTACGATTGAAGATACATCTTTGAATATTGAACTTCCTGATGAAGAAGTATTCTCTATTCAAGATAACTCTCAAAATGGGAAATGTATTTCTATGCTGCCTCCAGAAGTCTGACAGGGAAGAGAATGGAAGATCCTAAATTCAACAAAGTTGGGTTAGGAGTTGTGATTGTTTCCCCAGAAAAGGCAGTGTTTCCTTATTTCTTCTTATTGTTAGGAGGTGGTAAAAACTATGAAGCAGAATTTCAATCTCTCATCACAAGATTAGAATTAGTGCTTCAGGAAAAGGTGAATCACTTGAAAGTGAAAGGTGATTCATATTTTGTAATCAAACAAATCAATGTGGATTATTCCATTAGAAAGGAAGAGTTAATACCTTTGTGTGATTACATCATAGATTTAATGGAGGGATTTCCCTCGGAACTAACATTTTCATATGTCCCACGATCACAAAATTCCCAAGATGATGCACTGGATAATGTAGCCACAACCCTGGGAGATCCAAAAAGGGACGAAACAATCATTAGTAATGCCCACCGTCATCTAGTTTCACCTTTTGTTCAAATCAGAAGAGAGGAAATCAATGAAATCAGTCCCATTTCTGAACCATATGCTCATACTAAAGGTTAGATGAAACCTATCAGGGAATACCTTCAAAATGGAACACTCCCACCTGATAGAGCCGGGAAAGAACAAGTCCGGTGATGTGTGGTAAATTTTATTCTTTATGATAGCCCAGATCAAAAAAAATTCTCTACAAGCGAGGTTTTGATGGAATTCTCTTCAGATGTATTGATGGTGAAGAAACACTGGTTGTCATGAATGAAGTACATGTAAGATTTTGCGGTGCCCACCAATCTGGACAGAGACTTTCTGGTCAAATTCGATGGCTTGGATACTTCTGGCCTTCAATGATTCAAGATTATGTTGATTTCACTAAGAAGTGTCATTCTTTACAAGTATATTCCAACTTCATTCATCAACCCCCAGAGTTGCTTCATACAGCTAAATACTCATGGCCATTTGCCACATGGGGAATAGATGTAGTAGGACCTTATCCTCCAGCTACATCCAATCAGTTTAAGTATATTCTTACTTCTACTGACTTCTTTTCTAAATGGGTAGATTCAATACCTCTCAAATAAGTTAGTTCTAAATGCATTGTTAGCTTTGTCAAGTCTAGCATCATTACCATATTTGATGTCCCTCATACCATATTGACAGACAATGGTACCAACTTCTGTTCACCTGAGGTGAGAAAGTTGTATCAAGAATACAACATCAAATCCAACCATTCATATCAGTATCATGCAGCGACCAATGGTCAAATAGAGGCTTTCAATAATACTCTTTCGAACATACTTCAAAAGATGGTGGATAAAGAAAAGAAGTCATGGCCTTATAAACTTTTTCATGAACTATGGGCTTATCGAAACACCACCTGCACTGCTACATGATCAACTACATATTCATTGGTATATGGAACGGAAGAAATATTGCCTATTGAAGTCCAATTACCTTTTCTTAGAGTCACCATTTGTGATTAGTCATCCATAGATGAAAAATATCAGAGGCGATTTGATGAATTGGAAAGATAAGATGAAAAAAGATTGTGCACCTTGCACCACTTGGAAGTCTATCAGAATCAAATAGAATAAGATTTCAATAAAAAATTTCATCTTTATTCATTCATTCAAGAAGAATTGGTATTGGTCCTCATAACTCCAATGATACCAGGAAAGAAACCTCCAAAACTTGTGCCAAAGTGGGAAGGACCTTACTCAATACATAAGGGATACTCTAATGGAGCTTGTTCTTTAATCTCAATGGATGGAGAACTCATTACAACTCCAACCAATGCAATATTTTTGAAGAAGTATTTTGTGTAACACAAATACACCCATTTTCCTTATAGAAGGACATGAAAATGCACAACACTGGTCCATGAATACGACCTTAAACTATTTTTTGTCCTTGCTGCAGGACATTAAACTGCATAGCTCCCTCTATCATCCAACAAGACGTTAAACTGTGTCCCCTTTATTGTCCAACATGACATTAAACTATGCATCGTTCTTCATGACGTTAAACTGTAAATAGTCCCTTATATTTCCTACATAACGTTAAACTGTACATGTTCGTCCTACATGAAATTTAAACTGTGAAAAATCCCCTTAATACGTCCTACATGATGTTAAAATATGCACATGTCCTGCAAGACGTTATACTGAACAAAAGTACATCCTATCTACATGATGCTAAACTGTACATCACCCTTTGTCCCACATGATGTTAAACTATGCATCTTTAGGGTTGTTTCTACCTCTTGTTTCTCACACAGAGCATGACTCACGTGATCTTAGAGTAAGCTTCAACCATAACACCCTCTCTGGGCCGCTAACAACACGTAAGTCCCAAGACCATCTTCGGGTTGTTGTCCTCAAGTACAACTCGATCACCAATTAATTCTTAATTAAACAATGAAAACTTTGATCCTTACCTCCTACGCTGGGTACGTAGGCAACCTCTTGAGGTCTAATCCCAAAACCAATGTCTTCATGTCGGTTCATCTCCATCTCATACGATGTTGATCCATGAAGCCCCCCCCGAAACCAATATCTTCACATTGGTGAACCATCATCCTTTCTATATGACGTTAAACTATACAGTCCCCCATTTTCCTCACTGCAAGACATTAAATTGCATAGAAATAAGTCCTAGCTATATGAACCTAAACTATGCAGCACTGGTCCATGCATAAGACCTTAAAATATTATCACTTTTGTCCTGTATGACAATAAACTACAACTGTCTCTAACGACCTCACCTGATAGGGAATCATTATTGACATTGATCTCTAATCATGTCATATTCCAAGGACTACGTGTATACATGGAAATGCCTGAACCTTTAATCTTGGGTCTAACCATCATTGCACTAAATTCCCCTTTCACCCTTCACACATACGAACCAAATATGTACAGAGTATATTTCAAGAACTACATGTGGCTTGATTCCCATCCCTATGGGATACGTAGGAACGTTTGAGAATCCCTCTAATATAGCTCCAAGTCTTTGGTCCTAACCCTAAACTCTACTTTCATTCCCTTGGCTGAAAAGTCCCCCTACAAGCACATGAATGTGGTATGAAAACCCTGGTCTTTAATCACATCAGGTTTATAACAAATGTACGATATATATCCCCAACTATAATCCGAGATCTAATACACTAAACTAAGATCTTCCATTCTTTCATCCTACATGACGTTAAAATGTATTTCAAGAACTAAGTGTGGCTTGATTCTCATCCTAATGCGATACGTAGTGACATCAAGAATGTCATGACCCGTCCTCGGGGCCCATGCCGTGACTACCCCAAGCCTGCCTCCCATAGGACAGGGGCTGGCGACTAGCACAAAAGGCGTAAATACCGATAACTGGGAAGGCATTGCCTTTATATAAGTAAACAAAACACCCCAGAGTACAAGCGGAAGCAAAACACTAAGTACAAAAGAAAGTGCTGAAAAGTAAATGGGCCAGAATACAAAACCAAATGAAAGTACAACTACAACTGAACAAGTACTACAGAAAAAGACAACAGCTGGAAGAAAGGAAGCGGCTCCTGGGTCGTCCTCCTCAGATCCTACCTGAAGGGTAGGTACAGATGGCGCAACTCCTGGATCATCCACCACGGATCTTACCTAAAGGGTAGGTACAGATAGCCTCCACAACGCTCTCGCCCGTCAACCTCCTCCGAGTGTCGTCCCTCCGTGAAGTCCACCTCCAGATACTGACTCGTCGTGTATTCCACCTCCGGGTACCGTCCCGTCTTGGAACACTCGGCCTCCGTCAGCACTGTCCGTCGTCTGCAACCAACACGACAAGGTGTGGGCATAGCCCGTGCAGGGGTGAGTATAACGATACTCAGTAGGGACCCCGAGACCCTCAAGGTCTCGCTAAAACCAACATGGATAACCACAAAGAAGATATCAACAGATAACCTCTACTTAGGTATATGCTATGCATATACCTAAGTTATCAAGTAACTCATCTCAATCATGAAGAAAACACCAAGATCAAGAAATTAATGGATAACCACTACCCAGGTATATGCCCATACATATACCTAAGTTATCAAGTGACCCATATCATTCATGAGGTAAACACAAAGGTCAAAAGTCTCAGCTCAAACCAGGATTTTTCATTATCAAAACCGTAACTGCTGAAGAGCCCCGTCTCTGGAGTGTACAATGGTCCTGTCACGACTCCGAGGTACTGCTCACTAACCTAAGACTGCTGAGGTACTCCTCCTGTCGAGTACTGTGGGCCTGCTACTACATCCAAGCGCTTCCCACCATGGGTCTGCCGCTACAACCAAGCGCTCCCCCTCATAGCCTCCTGAGGTACTCCTTCTGTTGAGTACCGCGGGTCTGCCGCTACAACCAAGCGCTCATCCGCCGTGGGTCTGCCGCTACAACCAAGCGCTCCCCCTCATAGTCTCTAGAGGTAATCCTTCTGTTGAGTACCGCGGGTCTGCCGCTACAACCAAGCGCTCATCCTCTGTGGATCTGCCGCTACAACCAAGTGGTCCCCACTGGGCTATCCGAAACACATCGAGTCGATCGGTCAAGCAGTCGTCAGGTCTCAGCCGGCTACACGGTCTCCGTACTCCGCACGCTCATCTCTGGGAGGGTCCGCTCCACGAGCTACAGGTCGATACTCCAAGTATCACAAAATTCCCACGAAGAAGTATCACAAAGGACCACCTCATCATAGGGGTCTCAACGCAACAGACGGCGCGTCAATCGGACGCCCGGCCTGTGAGTTATTAGCCTTCTCATCCCAGGGGCCCGGTTGGTTTCGTGAGCGAATCAACCCGGCCATATCTCAACTGTACCCCGAACTCTCATAGGGTATACTCATAGAGACCATTTCTCAACGAGATCACCAACGCCGCTGACGGTTCGTCAAACGGACGTCTGGTCTGAAAGGTAACAACTTTTCCGTTCCAAGGGCCCGGTTGGATTTCGGGTGCAATCCAACCCGACCACTATCCAACTGCAACGAAAACTCGAGCGAAGTGTGCCAAAAGTTTTGTCTCAATAAGAGAAAATCAACGAGACAGACGACGCGTCAATCGGACACCCGGTCTGTGAGTTATTGGCTTTTTCGTTCCAGGGGTCCTGTTGGATTTCGTGAGCGAACCAACCTGACTGCACTCCAACGACATCCAAACCTCGAGCAGAGTAAGCCAAAAGATCCATCTCACTTAGAGGAATCCATCAAAGTCGACGGCACGTCAATCGGACGTCCGGAGCTCAAGATATAAGTGTTTCCACTCCGAGGGCCCGGTTGGTTTCGCATCCGAACCAACCCGGCCGAACCCAAAGTATTCCGAAACCTTGAGTGCGATATGCCGAAACGACCGTCTCGATCCAAGGATCGCATCTTCGCTGACGGCGCATCGTTCAGAGGCCCGTAGCTCAAGTTATGAGAAAAAGACCGAAAAGGTCCGGTAAAGGGGGGTCTGGGCCCAGACCGACCCGGCCCGACCCCCCCTGGGTCAGCCCGATCCGGCCCGGTCCGCCCCGGCCAGCCAGGCCCGGCCTGGGCGCGACCCAGCCCGGCGGGTCAGCCCAGCTCAGCTCGGCCGAGCGGCCGAGCGAGGGGAAGCCTTGGGGGGCTTGCTGCCCCCGCGTGAAGAAACACCGCGGCCCCGGGTGGGGCCACCTCGCCAATGGACGTGGCGGCCGGGCCACGTCCCTCCTTCCGGTTCTGCGTGGCCGCGGAACCAGCTCGCCACCGCGGCTTCAGCCGCGGCGGGCGCCGCCGCCGCGCCGGCGTGGCTCGCCGGTGGGAGCTTCTGCGGGCCACCAGACGCGCTTCGGTGGTCCGTTTTGCGTGCGGTCTTCCCCAGTGGTCCTCCCGGGATCCGATCTTCACTGCCAGGCCCTCGAATCGCCTTTGTGGCCCCGTTTGTCGTCGTCTGCCGTTTCGCGCACCAAGAACGAAAAGGCGTGGTGGGTTCAGACTTGTTCTTTAGTCCGCACCCACCGCGTTAGCGGTCTTAAATATATTCACCCAAAAATATTTAAACGGCCGAGAATTTAATCACAAAGATTTAAAGAATCAAACCCCTACTTCGTCGTACGTGCGTTCTTCACGGAATGGATCGTCGTGGGAGAAGAGGATCGTCGGGTCGCGGAAGGGCGTCGCGTCGTCGCGGAATATGGCGTTGCGTCGACGAACTCCGAGGATCAAGAACATACCGATTTAATTATAACGATTAAATCCATGTTGTTGTTATAAACCACAAAGAAATAAGAGGTCCGCAATCTCTCACCTCAATGGATGATCGAAGATTTGTCAAGGAAGAAGGGACGTCGTAGAAGAACGTCGCAGGAGGAGAATCATTGGCATCGCGGAACACGGCATCGCGTCGTCGATCTCTGAGGGTTCGGCGTTCTTCGTCGCCTTTCATCGAAGGTTGGCGTTCTTCGCGTTCTTCGCGTTCTTCGCGTTCTTCGCGTTCTTCACGAAGGAGGTTGAAGGACTTAAGGTTCTGTCAAATCCTCTCAACGAACAACACACAAGAAGAAGAATGTTGGTCTTATTTTATTAACATGCCAACAACGAAAAAAGAAACTAATTAACGACCCATTAATTCATAGAATTAATTTCAACGAATAAACCGCCCAATTAATAGGAGTGTTTAATTGTTTAAGAAAATTCTCCAGTTGACCTTCATTTAAAAGGGGTTTTCGCAGGTGCGTTACTTAGCGGAAAAGAAACGGTGGGGCTCGTGCGGGCCCCACCCCAAAAATATCCTACCAAGAGGGTAGGATATTTTTGAATTGCACCCTATCCGCTTCAACTCAGCTTAAGCAGCTTTAAGTGGATTTTAAGTGGCTTTAAGTGAAATAAAAATAAAGTTGTCGCACACTTTATTTTATTTCTTAACTTAACCCCAAAAATTTAAAAACCACACCCGAGCAAACGCAACTCCGGAAGATGCGTTTCTAAGAAAATACTGGAGCTGCGATTCCATCGGTGCCCTCAGAATTCTATTCCGAGCACCAATTCAAAAGATAGAAAAACCCGCTTGTCCGTTCACTGAACGTACCCGAGCCAAACTTCGGAAAATGATTCCGGGCACACCGGGCCTCAGAATCAGGTGCCGTCAGAAACTGCGTTCTTGTAAAATTCCAAAGAAAATTAATGAAAAAAATTTCAATGAAATTTATAGGTCTTTACAAAGAATCTCAATTCAGGACCCAACCGCAACATTATACAAATAATATTCATGATCTCCATAACCATTTTCTTGACTTCTGGTCACAAAATGTCTAATTTATAAGAGTTCTTTTGCCTTAATATACAACATGTGCCCTTAGGTGGCCTTGCATAAGTTGTCTACATAACAGAACTTTCATCCAAAAGATGCTATTATTTGACTATGCAGCTCATGCCCCAGTTGGCCCTGAATAATTCAACCTCCATAATAGGTTTTTCAAGTAATGGTAACTTATTCTTAGGAGAATCCTATTTTGTCCTTATTAGTCTTAACGATGATATGTAGGGATCTGCAAAAAAAATTCATCCTTAACATATTTATTCCATACTCTTCCTCATGATATGAAAATATTATGTCGTATAATGTTTCTATCTTTGATTTTAGTCATATGATTTAAAACCACATATAAATTTTTTCCCTAAATTTTGGTCAGACCTTCATAGAAGTCACATTCTTCCAATTATTTGACAATTCTGATTGAAAATATCTTCTATATATTCAAGTACCTTTCTCTATAAAGAATATTCTATGCTTTCAAAAATTTGAATCCCCATAAAACTTTCTTTGGATGTTAGAAATAGAAAGTAAAATTTCTGAGAGTTCTTTTGACTGACTATGTAGCATGTGCCCTTAGGTGGCCTTGCATAAGTTGTCTACACAATGGAACTATTAGCCAAAAGATACTATTATTTGACTATGAAACTTATACCCCAGTTGGCCCTATATAATTCATCCCCCATAACGGGTTTTTCAAGTAGTGGTAACTTCATTCTTAGAAAAGACTTCCTATAATTTATTTTATCTCTTTTCCCATGTCATTCCTCAGATTCAAAATTTCTCAAGTCATAGTTTACAATTTCCCCCCTCCATACTTGAATATGGTAATATGTTTCCAAATAAATTATCAAGAATTGAGTCAATATTATCCATTCGGTCAAAGCTATTAAACCTTAAACATTATCCTTTTTATGTCCGACATGGATGACTTTAAACTGCCAGCAAGAGACAAGGTACTCATTAAATTGGGAACCTGTAAAAGGAACTCTGAACAAAAGTCAAGTCCCAGCTTTCTAAACGTACATTTTGTATGATTTAGGAAATATTGAGAAACAAAAAGATACAAAGTTTGCAGGTTTGTTTGTGTAATTCTAGAAAAAATCAAACTATTCTTACTAGGCCCATTGGCTTAGGTAAAAAAAATTAATTATGTATTTAGCAAGAGAATGCAGGTACAAATGATTGAAGATGAAATGTATTTTTCATTAATACACAAGATTAGAAGAACATCCACAGATTGGATTTTCTTCTCTTTTTCAAGAATTACAAGAGGCTTTCAACATAACTTTTAATTTGATTTACGACATCTAGAGCTTCATTAGCAGCCACTTGAAGTTCATTTACTCGACCAGCTTCACTCTTTTCAGCTTGATGGGGTGATTTCTTGGCATCTGTGATGGATTTCATACCATCTATTTGCACTCCTTCCAATGAATTATTAATCAAGTCAAGTTACCCAATAACGACATCTAGCTGTTGTTGAAGGTGCATCTGCTGGACAACTTTCTCCATGATCTTCTGCTTCAGATCCTTTATCTTTACAGCATGATCAGCCTCATCTCGGGTCACTGTAGCCTCGAATTCACCAATATTGGTTAGCAGCCTCGCTCTGATCAGATATTGAAGGCACTTTTTCTCCCGCTCCCTCCTTAAGATGAATTGTTTCACCGCAGTATGGATCTCTTGATATCCAAAACTGCCAAGTCCCAACATGATGAACAAGGATGACAATTGTGGGATCTTCGAAGAAAGCTCTTCAAGAGGCACTTCAGATGTGATCTTCCCTATATACTTCCATGCCTTACGACGTGAAAATTGGAGCACCTTTTACACCTCTGGGTCTGATTCAACATCACTATCACATGGGGGAATATAGTCTCGGATTAATGCACTTAAGGAAGTGCCATGTTCTGCTCTTCCCCCCTGACCCTTGGTACTAAACTTTCTACTCCTGTTGGGGATAAGGCTGAGGCTTCACCTCCAAATATATCCACTGAAGTTGACCGTCATGAATAGTCAATTGAAAGATTTGGTTAGTTTCAAAGGATAACAAAAGTTGATTAACTGTCTTGAAAATTAAGTACAGCAAAAAATATTATCATCTTTTACCCAATTCTAGATCAGCATCATGAGAAGGATCCTTCCCATATTTCGTAGATTCAACAGGATTTTCAGGATGAGTTTTAGGAAGCTCTGTCGGGTTAAGCTCCACTTGAGCTAGCGTTTCTACAATGATAGGGTTGTCTCTACCCCCTTCAGGAATCGGAAGATCAGTAGCTTGCTCAGATGAAACTGCACATTTCAACCAATCATGGTCAGAGATATAATAAAAAAAATTAACAGGATGAAGGATAACACTCACGTACAAAATCTTCTAAATCACATGGTAATTTAACATGATCTAAAATTTTCTTCAAAAGACGCGCCAAGTTTCATCATTTCATCCAGTGATATCCCATATTTATGGTTAGTCTCACTAGTGGGAGAATTTGACATGTCTTCTTGGTGACCCTACTCCTATGACCTCTGACCCCAGATAGATTCCTCAGAGAAAATTTCAGAGTCAATTGCAGTGGTCGCCAAATTTTCTAGTGTAGGTGTTGAACCTAAATCATCACAGAATGGAAGTCAGTTGATGTTTTCATTCAACGTTCTATAGAGTATTGTTAATTTAACAAAAGTAGGATTTTCTCACCTTGTATCTCCAATAGGAGCAGTACTAGGAGCAAACGCTGGCTCTTCTTCTCTCATAGTTTTTCCAGAGCAGCCGGGTCAACATGAATTTGCGACTATTCACCAACACCCTCCATCGTCCTCAAAGGAGGGTCATTCCTCTCCCTCAAAGGGGAAATCGAAGAATCCCCTGCAATCCAAAGAGGTATGAGCAACCTTTTCAAGAGTTAGGATTCATGACTATCCGAAGGACTTACAACTACTGATTAAGTGTCTAGCTGTGGAATTCTTCCTTTGATGCCCTTTCTTCTTTGATTTTTTTGGGTATATTGACATTTTCACCTCCGAAAACAGGTATCAGAGACATTAACACCCTTTATAACTCCTCATCGATGGCTTTCTAGCCTAGAGATACTTTGCCCGGCTCTCGAGGAGATCCAGTGGCTCCAAGAGTGGTGCCACTAGGGCTATACCATGGTGAAGGGACCTCAATAGTTCCTTCCTTAACAAGCTGTAGGATGAAGAAAGTAATTTCCTTGAGTAATAAAGCTTTGACTAAAATCAAGTTGCAAAGAAAATAAGGAAAGAAATTTACATCTTCAAGAGCCACATAATCGTGCCACTCCTCGTCTACTGAAGCACCAATCTACTCAGTGGTTCAACGATCCATCATTTCCTTCACCCGATTGGTGATAGGAATGGAATCATTAGTGGCATATATGATCATTTCTAGCTCTCTGATGCAAGACCACACTTCATTGGAGTTATCCTCGAAGCAAATATCAGCAGAAGCCCAGAGATCCCCTACTCTGGGGATATGTTTCCCTTCACATAAGTCCATCCAGGTGGTTTCAGCATCACAATATAAACTCTTCCATGTCTAGATATCCTCTGGTCATAAATATTCAGAATGTGCACCAGAAGGCCGCAAGGAGGGTCCTATAATCTGAGACTTCAACTTCTTCCCAGCTCCTATAATCACAGATAAAGGATAAGAAAATGAAACTTATTTCTCTATAAAATAATGGAGACTAAATTTCCTCAATGATATAATTAACCATGAGTCAATGGAGTAGGTCTCTTGACTCTGGTAGGAGGATTATATCTGGCATGAGGCCGTTTTGATGCATGTCGTGCCTCATCATCCCCATCCTCAGAATCCGATGAATCAGCCTCGGGTGAAGAACTCGGTGAATCAGATCCGGATGAGGAAGAGTCACCGTCCAGATGAAAGGTTTCTTTCCTAACACTTCTCTTTTTACTCCACACCTGGGAGATAAGAAGATTCAATACCCCTGCTGGGTATGATGCTACCCAGTTCTCGGCATACCATGTAGTCAATTGACTCGACACTTCAGCAACTGGTAGATCAAACACTACCCCGGTCTTCTCCATAGCTTTCAGCAACCATAGTTTTCTAGAAACCATTGGATCATGCTCTGACTTGGCATGCATGAGAGGGGATACGATAATCTGTTTTAGACATTTGAATTGGAATGAAAATCTATATGGAACATAGGCCTCACATATAATCTCTCCGTCAATTCTGGTGGCCAATACACCTTCTCTACAAGCCAGCATATATGAAATTAATTCCAGGCTAGCTGTTCCATCATAAAAAAACCACCTAGTTGGCGGGTTTCCATAAGGAAATAAATAAAATTACTTGAACATGCTTAGACTCACCTTCAGATCATAGGAATTTAGGAACAATGGAAAAATTCTGAAAAATGTTTGCACCGATGGCCTAAAAGAACTTCCAGGAACCTGTACTCTGATCTGTACAATGTATGTCCTGAAGTGAGTGGAAATACATCCCCACCAAACTTAGAATGGTCCCACTATTCTCAAAGGAGACTTACCCATATAGACATGGAGTAAGCTCCTGTGAATCTTCACCAAAACTGGGGTGGCCAACCCAACCATTTGTCTCTCAGCCAACTTGGCTGTAACAACAAAGGTACCTGGCCTAATTCCTCCCTTCAAATCCCTAACTGGAAGAAGATAAATGCTGATCCACAAGGCTAAGAAACCCGCCAGACGGGTCTTCTCTGGGATTACTTGATCCACTTCATACCCCCACTTTTCAAACTCTCCCGCTTCTAGAGTTGGCCAGAATGTGCCAAGAGCACCCCTATTCTATGCTCTAGTGCAGATGGTAGGATGTGTATAGGTGGGCCCCTTCTCCTTCTTCTTGATGAGAAACATGTCCATCCACTCCTCAAGATGGATATCTTTTCTGGAGTGGGTTTTCATGGTTTTGGTATTCCTAAGCTTGTGGAAAATTTTCAATAACTCTCAAGCCAAATATGAAGTCTTCTCCGAATCATTCTAGGTCCCCTTGGGAGGGATGAACTCATCATAGATGTCTCCCATAATTGTAACCCCTAAGATATTGTATACATCCCACAAGCTGATGCCTAATTCTCCATGAGCTAGATGGAAAGAATTGGTTTCTGGGCTCTAGCAGCTGATTAACTCCAACATGAAATTGTCATTCCTGTAGAAATATGTCTGCCCAGCCCAGAAAGCTTCATATATTGTAGCTCCACTCATATCCTTAACAAAATCTGCATAGGTTTGTCGCACCCAATATTCCCACATCCACGTCGGTTTCACACCTCCTCCAGGATGGAAATCCCAACTCTTTTTCTGTCCCTTGGATTGGTCCATCTGAGAATTTTGGAAAATAGAGAGATAGCGATGTGATTGCAGCTCAGGCTTGTGAGGCTTCATATCTGGAACACATGGGCTATGATGCATTATGAATACCTTCTCCATTGTTCCATCCTTGACAAATGATCCTGCAACTGAGACATTGGCCGAAGAGAAATTGGTGTAAGTCTGAAACTAGGAATGAGGAATATAATTCTTTGCCTCGGGAACGTTGATTCCTTACAGATGACCATGGCCATATAAAGGCAAGTAAATGCTCTGTGGGGAATTGGCATGATATTTCTTTGAGTACTTACCCAAATCCGGGAGAGTGCTATCATAGATAACTTAATAATCATGGCCGACAATGTTCATCATGTCATCTATTCTCTTGATAGCCAGCTCATCAGCCGATCCAATATTCCTTTGAGCCGTTGAATCTGTACAAAGATCAAACAATTAACTTTTATGTAAGTCTGTTTTTATGAAATATTTGTGAAGAAAACAAAAAAATGGATAAGTAATTAAGGTGTGCAAGTTTATCCGCACAAGTAATGTCGTGCTAATGATGGCGCGCAAGTCAAAATCCTTACTGGAGAGGCGCGACACAAAGAATAGAGATCGACCGAGAAAAGAACACACTTACGTGACAAGAGGTCAAAATCTTTGGAGGTAGGATGTTTTGCACGAAGTGATGCCCATATATATAGGCGATCCCATAACCCTACGCGTTGCAACCTGCATGCTGAAACCTGCACGCCTAAAACCTACGCGCTGCTGAACCCTGGTTTCTCGTTTTCATCAGAGTTAAATCCTCTTTCCTTTTTCAGATCCAACTCTGAGGGGGGAATTTTGATGACGCTCTATTCCATCAAAGAGTCTAAGGAATTACAAAGGGGAGTACCTCAAGCAAAGAAAAAAAAAGAAGAAGATAGAGGGAAGAAGCATCAAATGTTGCAAAGGCATTAAGGTGTGCAAGTCACTTGCGCGCCAGCCTTGGGCACGCAGGTTACTTACGCGCTAGATATGAGGCATGCAGGTCACTTGTGCGCCCACATTGAAATTTCTCCCTAATCTCCGGAGGCCTATAAATAGACCCTATGGGCTCCCCATTTCAAGGATGAATTTTCCAAAACTCAAATTCAAGCTCTGGTCGCCCAAGTGTTTGTATGACGTATTCTGAACACTTATAAGGTAATTCTTTACCTAGAATGGAAGCTCTAAAGAGGAAGAATAAGGTATAAGTGTTAATACTCATCAATAATTGCATGCCTAAGTGTCCATCCCTTAAGGGAAATGAAGACACTTGCATGCCGCCTTTCCCTCTAAAGGGAACTTGCGCGCCACCCTTCTGGAAGTCTCTAGGGATGATACCAAGGGCTTGAGTTCAAATTCGACCACGTATTACCCTATAGATTCTCCGTCGCCCAATGTGACTCATGTCACGCAAGTCTACTTGGGAAACCAGGACTTACGTTCGAGAATGATACTTCCAAACATCCTTCCTAGTCACCTCCTTTCCTCAAATACACCTCTCCTCTTCAACACATAGATTTCAAAACCCTCTTTAAATCCATTTATGGAATGGTTCATTTATTTTATTCCTTATCTGAAACGAATTCTATTAGAACCTATCCCAAAACCTCATGACTTACAAGAATTATGTCACCACAGTTAGAGGTTTCCTATAACCTTATCCTTAAAAGGTGAGAAGATCTTTTGGTTTGGTCCTCCTTCTTAGGAGTAAGCCCCAGTCTCAAGTTCCCTTAACCTGGTCCTCCTTCTCAGGAGTAATACCCAGTCATAATTTTCTTTAACATTGGGCCTCCTTATCAGGAGTAATACCCAAGTTACAATTCCCATTAACCTGGGCCTCCTTCTCTAGAGTAAGCCCGAGTCATAGTTTCCTTCAACATTGTGCATCCTCCTCAGGGTAATCCCCAATATAAATTTCTTTTGATTTGGGCTTCCTTCTCAGGAATAAGCCCCAATCATAAGTCCCTATTAATTTGGGCTTCTTTTTCAGGTGTAAGCCCCAGGTTAAAACTAAAAATCTTCATAAAGTACAAATGCCTTTATGAACCCTACTCCTGGGCTTATTTCCAAAGTCCTGGTCTTTATCTACTTGGGCGGTCATACATACATAAGCCCCACATCATTTCTCATGAATTCATCTTTCATGGAACCATCTTCAAGTTTACTAATACCCCTTGTTTCTCACATTGAGCATGACTCATGTGAGCTTAGAGTGTGAAAGTAATCACGACATCTCTTTTTTGGGCCATTAACCATGCACAAACCCCATATTTCTTTATCTGAACTACGTGGACTTTGATCTCTGCCTTAAAAGTAGAGTACATTGGAAGCCTTTATAAGGTTCAAGCCCATATTTCATTAATTCTTTTCCATCCCATATGACATTAAACTATATCCTTCTTATCGAACTATGTGGGTTCTGATTCCTTTTTAACAAGGATACATAGGTATCCCATCTGTGAGTATGATCCCAACTATGAAATAATCTCTGTCTTTATTAACGACAATAAACTTCAAGTGCCTCACTGAGTGGCTTTAAAACCAGTATGGTTATTATAATAAACAAGATATTTATATATAATGTATTGAAGGATACCATTGATTAAGAATGTCTAATACATACAAATGATTCTCCGTTGATGAAGAACCTCAAATACATATGAAAGATACTCTAAATCACATACATATCAATCATTGATTCCTAAATCTAAAGAAAAACCCATTTTCATACTTGGTGAATTAATAAGGATTCATGAACATAACATAAATCTATGAGAGAGTCCAGGAGTAGGAAATAATTCCCCCCCAAAAAGGTGTGATGATCCTGACCTCCCATCCTCTCGACCAATGCAAATTCTTAAGACTCATCAGTCCATAACTAATGAGAACCTACCTTTGGAAAGTAGGTCCAAATGGATATAGAATCATTGTATGTTTACGGTTCTACGAATAAACCCGTTATAAATTGATTGGAAAGTTTGAACCTTAAACAAATAAGGTCATCCCCATTTCCAGAAGAAACACTTGCGATCTCACGATGGTTTCAACCATTTATTATCTATTTCATGGTTGTCTCCTAATTATTTTATTTCAACCATTTGTGATCAAACTAGAAGCCAATATTCAATGAGTAGGATTATATGAACCTGAGGTAGGTGGTCTTTAAGATATCCCTAAATATTTACCCCTTTTCCTAGTGCGTGTGATGTGTGGTCACTCTAACTTACTGCACATCGACCTAAAACTCTAATAAACTATTCAAATGGTTGTTTCTTGTGATAAATTCCCTTTTAGTCTGTGATTGGCCTATTAATGAGTGTTGAGACCAGCCCTTTAGCAACCATGTGAAGTGTTCTACTATTTCACCAAAAACTAGATTTAAAGTGGAGACCTAAAGGGTGTTATAATTAATTTAGAGACCTTATAAATGTATGTAGATGCCTAGAATGCACTTAGGATCTTGTGGTGATGTGTGGAAATGAAATAAATTATGATACATGGTTGAATTGGATATCTTCCTTTTATTTGACTTATATAATAATTACATGGATTCCTTGAATACCTTCCTTAGATCTAGATTCTATGCCTAATAACATGGATACCTTGGATTAACTCCTTGTATATAGTGGTTATGCTTGAAACATGGATTCCTTGTATATCTTTCTTGGATACAACTTCAATGATTGAAAACATGGATTTTTGGGATTAACTCATAGGGCTCGACATTAGGTGTAATGACCCAATATTTTATCAATGAAATTTCCCTTCTAAATATATAATTATGTCATATTTAGTAATATAATATTATATAATGCACATGATAAAACCAAATACATTTTATTATATTAATTTAAACATTATATTTAGAGAATAAATTTTTCCATAACAATTGAAATTAATACAATGAGATAAAAAATAAAAAATAAGATAACAATAATTGAAAAATTTGGATATGATCGATCCACTTGAAAAATCGCACCCATGAACAACACTGTAGAAATTTTATAGAATATTAGTAATGTATTATGAATTTTGAAAATTAAAATATATATATATATATATAACATTGAGATAAAATAGAAGTAAATGAATAATGAATTACATATTAGGTATTTATATAAATTATAAAACCCATATGACCATTATAAATCTAACCATTGGAATAGTAATCTGACCATTAGAATAGTAATCTGGCCATTTGAATAGTAATCTGACTATTATGAATTGTAACCTGAACATTATAACAGTAACCTCACATATTAAAATGTAAAATAATATTTAGGTATCTTATAAAATGAAAATATGACATATTTATATCTTGATACAAGTAATTTTTTTTAAATGATAAAGTGTTTATTTTTTTGTAAGACATATATGTTTTATTTTTATTTTTATAAAAAATATAATGATTGAAAAGATTTTTTTTATAAAATAGGTTTATAAATTAATATTATGATTTATTATAATGACAATATAATTTTATGATACCATAAGTAATTTTTCAAGGGGACTGAAATTTGACAATAATATTAAAATTGATATTTTTAAGATAAAAAATAATTTTATTTAAAAATTAAATTTATCATATTTTAAAAACTATTTTCATAAAAATTATTTAATTTTTGGAATCTAAACTTAAAAAATTTTTAGGGATAATTTTTGGTATTTTTCTAAAATAGTTGAATTTTTGGGAATAGTGAAATATAGTAAAATGTGATATTTAACATTATATGCTAAATATATGAATATTTGAGTCATGAATGACGTAATAACCCATTATTTTAAACTCATATGAACCATTTATTATATATAGTCACAATAATTAACATTATTGGTAGTATTTAGTCAAAATAATAAGATAATGAATATAATATTCAAATATACCCCTCTCCTCCCCTTATAAATACCACCCCTCACAACCCCTTTTCCTCATACCTTATAAACCTTTTAGATTGAAAACTTCATACCCAATTACATCTTTAATCCTATCCCCCACGTCTTAGTGACATTGGTCTCACCAAAATGCCAATTACAAGTGCCTTAAGTTGTTTTTCAAGAGAGGACATTCAAGAGGTAATTTCTCAAACTACCTCTTTTAAATTATATTCTTCTCCTACATTTGACTCACCTCACCCATTAAAACTGGAAGAATAACTCTAGTATCATATATATAATATAATTTTATAATTATAATGGTATATCTACCATATACCCTCTTCTCCATCCTCTTATTGTAAAAATGAAACCATTTTCCATATTATTTCAGTTCACAACCTCCGTGGATAATGAGTTTTGTTTTACATTAACGCCTTCAAGGATGGTCCTAAAAATTGTATTATAGTTAAATAAGATGATAATAATTATATTATAACTTATTTCCTATTATATAATCAATATATATACATAATATTAAATAAAATGAAACTAGTTTTTGATGGTCGGTAAAACACCATAAATGAACTAACTACATAACATCTACATTTTTACTAAGTCAATCATCCCTATGTAGGAAAAAAAGGATATTTGGAAAAATTTAAATTTATATAAGTAAATTTATACCATTTCACTTAACTTATGTAGTTGTATTACCATTTTAAAAGAAAATCAATAATTATCCTCTAGTGATCTATCCTTAGAACCATGAAACAACAACCCTCAGAAAAACGAAATTGAAATTTATATATCATTAAAATGGTTAAAAATGAATGTGATAAAATTATAATAAATTAAAAATACATGTAAAAGGTTATTAATTATTTAATTAATTAATTTAATTTTATTATTCAGAACATTAAGTGGAAGTGCAGAACGATTGTGGAACACAAGGTAAGGGAACTCTCTAAACCACCCCTTTTCTTTGGGTTATGTTCTTTATCTCTCAAAGTAACTTTATCTCTCTGTTTGATGTTATTAAATTATTATTAATTATGTAGATATGTCTCTTACATATATACTTATCCTATCATACCTTCCTTTGATAGGGTAATACAAGCTTTATGTTCATTTCTCAAATGACTTCTTTAAAATCAAATCCGATTAAGGGGAAATTTTATATTCCTTAATCCTTTCAGGTAATGATCATTTAAAGAATTTATCCCCATTCATGATTTAATTAAATAAAGTAATATTTTTGTTATAACCATTCTGGTTTAACTTTAGTTTTCAATGAAAATTCCATACTTATTCTTTCTTCAAAATCCTTTAACTGATTCCTTAAAACACTATTTTGGAAGTTAATTTATATACTCAATTATCTACCATTTCTCAAGATTTTATTTCTAAATGAACACCATATTTTGAGTCATATTATTATATAATCACATATGAACATCCAAAATATTTAATTCCTTCTTCACTTTAGAATCCTTATGAAATATCCTTTGATTATGATATGAGGAAAGATTATGCCACCCATTTCTTTTCATGGGTAATTCTTATGTTTATGCCTTATTATTGATTTACTTTTTTTGTAACACATAAGAATTAACATATTATGATGGGTAAACTCATATAGTTATTGAATTCATTGGGTAATGTTTTTGTCTCATGAGACATTATGTATGGAATTAGGAAGTAAACCTAATCCATGATGGGACTCTGTCCCCGTGTGATGTTGTCTAAGAAATTAGCCTTGAATTATGTTTATTTCATGTTATATGTTTCTAACACTTTACTATATTTACATGATCTTATAAATCCATGTTCTTTATGTTATTCTCCCATATTATTTTCCTCAAGCATTTTCAGTTATGATATCATGTTATTCCTTTTGACTCATATGACATGCTTCATTACCATGTTTATTCCCTTACTAGGATTTTTATATCACCCCTTTTGTTTATGTATTACCAAATTTATCCTATGTAGTTTTAGGATATTGATGGGATTTAATATATAATTAATGATAATAAAATAAATATTCTTTGTTTTAGTTTATTCTTGATATATTATGAACTTAGTCTTCTAAATACACTAGGCCTCATGATCTTTGGGTTGTATTTATTTGATGTTTATATTACAAATCATTCAATAATATGTGTACACGGCATGGGTTACTATAGTTGGTATAGGAGAAAGTTTTAGTAATGTTTTTTGGGATAATGAATAGGATAATTTATTGAGAACCCTAGTTATAAGTCTAAGTATAGGATAAAATCCTGAAATCTTAGTAAAGTATAGAGTGAGTGGTTTCCAAGAAATTACATACCTGTATGGGTATTACAAGTGGATGTGGATTTGAAACAATTTCAACTAGTGGTAATAACCATGAAAATGGTGAATTGTGTATTAACTTGATCATCACTTAGTTCATGACAAAGAGGCCTTGCTTCACACCTGTTTTGATTTACAAAACCATTATAAAGAAATTGAATAGATTTTTAGGTTAGAAAACCTAATATTAAAATTAACATGGATGACCTATATTGAAACCTAGAGACTCATAATTTAATATTTAGATGTCATTTATAAGTTATTTATTCTATGCTAATAGTTTCCCTTTTTAAGTATTTTTTAGTTTGAGTATTCTCATCCCTAGGTTTATTTTGGATATAGTAAATGACCATAACTAGAATAAAATAGTGAAAGGATCACTCATTATATATTCATGGAATTAAAATTACCTATATAAATATATCTCTATAAATTATTTAAAATATTTTAAGTATAGTATATCTATTCAAACACCAGTTAAAAGCATGCAGGTTGAGATATTTGTAAAAAAATTGGGAAATTATCGCATTGTGAATATATAACTCCACCCTAATCAGTGTTTGTGGAATGTACCTCCAAAAAAATATTTTCTGAAATTTTTAGTGGATATTGATGCTATATTAGGAATGTAATGGATGTACTTATGTAAATCCAACACCAAATATTGGGAGAGGGAGATCAGTCTTCACATCCCGAGATAGATGAATTTTTAAATCAACTACGTGGGGCCTAGTATTTATCTAAGGTATTCCTTTGGTTGGGATACCACCAATTAAAGTTAAATAAGGAAGATATTCCCAATAATTCCTTCAAACAAGGTATTATAACTAAGTTCATACTGATTTACTTCAGACTCACTAATTCTACAACAATATTTATGTATTTAATAAATAGATTATTTAGAGATTACCTTGGAAAATTTATATTAATCTTTATAGAAAATATTTTGATACACTCCAAAATAAAGGAGGATAATGAAGATCATTTGAATACTATGCTAAAGACTTTACAAATGAAGAATCTATATACAAAGTATAGTAAATGTGAGTTATATATGGAAGAAGTATTATTATTAAGGAATATTATCACCAAAAAGGGATATCCATTGGATATTCTAAGATAAAGGAAATTGAGGAGTGTCCTAGACCAATATTCATAATGGGGATCCATAGTTTCCTTGTAATATAAGGGTATTACTGAAAATTTGTGAAACAATTATTGCAATTATCAAAACCACTAACCAAGATAACTTGGAAGAGGTTAATGTTTTCCTAGATTTATGAATCTGAAGATAGTTTTCAAGAATTAAAAAAGAGGCTTGACACTAAACTAGTACTCACACTACCCTCAATTTAGGAACCTTTCATATTATTTAATGACGATTTAAAGAAGGGGTTAGGCTATGTAATGATATAAAATGATAAATGGATAGATTATGACTCAAGGAAGTTGAAATTTCAGGAGAATAACTCCACAATACATGATATAGTGTTGGATAAAGTGATCTTCATGTTGAAAATATGGTGAAATTATATCAATAGGGAGAATTGAAAAATATATATGGATCGTAAGAACCAAACATATATATATATATATATTCACATAGAAGAAGTATAATATGAACCAATGATGGTGTTTAGAGCTAATCAAGGTCTATGACTAATAAATCCACCACAATACTAAAAAAGTAAATAAAGTAGAACATGATATAAGTATAAAGGATCCTATTACCTTATCAATAATGAGAATTTAAAGGGATCCAACTATCTTAGCATTGAAAAGGATGGACATGGGGATCATAAAGGATGGAACATTATCATTTTTGTATCAAATGATTGCTCAAACATCCCTTCTAGAGAAGATAAAGTATTATTAAAGTGATAATATAGAAATATAGAATAAGGTGAAATATATAATAAAAGTAAAATCCTCATATTTAAAAACTGATGAGGAATGAGTTGTAATATTTGGGTCACAACTATGCATACCATTAATTCATGATATAAAGAAGGAGATTTTGAATGAAGAATATATAGATCAACCTTCTCCATCCACCGAGAGAGCACAAAGATATATTTAGATCTTAGAGATCAATATTGGTGGGAAAATATGAAGTAGGAGATCATGAAATATACATCAAAGTGCCTAGTATGTCAGCAGGTGAAGGTTGAAAGGAAAAAGTCCAAAGGGATAATGTAACCATTACCCATACCTAAATGAGAATGGAAAAACATCACCATGGACTTTGGGTCTTAAAAATAAATCAAGAATAAATAAATCTATATGTTAGGTAGTGTATCACCTTATAAATAATGATCATTTCATCTTTATTCAATAGGAATTATCAGTCAATAATCTTGGAAGGATATAAATTAGAGAAGTGGTGGGGATGCATGCAACACCATTATTAATTATATTTGATCAATATATGATATTTATGTACAATTTCTAGGAAGTTTATTCAACATTATCTAAATAATAAGTTGAAATTTAGCATGGTTTATCATCCAAACCTGATTTCCAATCTGATCAGACAATCTAGACACTTGAAGATATATGAAGAGCATACATAATGGACTTCAAAATTAGATGAGATCAACATATTCATACAGTTGAGTTATTGTACAATAATAGTTTCCATGAAAGTATACAAATGAATCCATATAAAACCCTTAATAGGATGAGATTTAGAAAAAATATGTTCTAGAATGAAGTTGGTGAACACAAGCTGCTGGGTCCTGAATTCGTCAAGGAAATAGTAGAAAAGGTCAAAACCATTTTGTAACACATCATGGATTCTCAAAGTCAATAGAAGTGTTATGATGAAAATATTCTATGAGACCTTGAGTTTGAGGTTGAAGATAGAATAATCATCATAATATCCCAATACAATATAGTCATCATATTTAGGAAAAAGGGAAAGCTAAGTCCCAGGTACATCGACCCATTTGAGATTCTTGATCGCATCAGAGTGGAATCCAATCGAATAGCACTCCCACAAACCCTTTCTCAATTACATGTCATAACACGCAAATATTTTATGGTATGTATCTTTTAAATATAACATATATTATATCTTGAGTTTCATGCAACATCGAGTTTAAAAACATAATATACTATTAAATATTATTATTTAAAATATGATCGTTATAACATAGCCGTTAAACCAGAGGGTATAAAAATCAATAAATAATTTATAAAGTAAATATACAGATCATATTTAATATAAATATATTATAACATTATCATAATATAATAAAAAAGTTTTTAGTAAATTCATTTTAAATCTTCAGAATTACGTTTTCTTAAAAAATGATTTTTATTGCTCTATATGAATAAATATTATAATTAATTTCTTAAAGTTTTAAAAAATTTATTTGATTAAATAACCTTAATTTTTTATATCATCATATCAATATTATTCTATTGTGAAATTTTTATAATTTTATGAAAATGTAAATTTTTTATTGAATTGTAAAAAATACAGTTTTTTTATAAAATACATTATTATTTGTGATATCATCAAGAAATAATTATGATATAAAATTTGTTAAACTTATGTATTTACTAATGTATAATATTATAATATAAATATTTTAATAAATTAATTTAAAACATGTAAGTTATAATTTATTTCATTATAAATACAAAAAAAATTTCAGTGCCGACGTAGTGCTTGTGAAACGTTGGAAAAGTCAAATTTGGTGCCATATAGATAATATTTGAGTGCTAAAAATTCTTTTAATGGCTTGTGTATTAATTATTATTATTGAATTATTATTTTTAATTATATTTTATAATTTTTTATTTATATAACATGAATCTTATCCTAACGCTTGTGCAAGGCAAGAAAAGTCAAATTAACAAATTAAAGAAGTTATCTTAACATGGATATGAGTAAATATAAATAATGAATGAATATAAAAGATATATTTGACAATAAATAGTATATGGAAATATAAAAGATTTATCTTCTCTATGGAAATTCATTTTTAATTTTTGGGAAACAAATAAATACCTTAAATGCTTGCACAATGATGAAACATTAATTATTAAATGAATGAAAAAATAAAATAAATAATATTAAAAATATTAAAATAAAAATAATTAGAGATAATTAAGTTGATACCTGAATTATATAGAAAACTATTAGATGTATAGGATGTAATAAAATAGTTTTTTTTTAAATTTAAAACTTTTTTTATATTTTTAAAGTCATAGTAATTAATAGTATTAAATTTGACAATAATGATTTTTCATGAATATAATATTTTATTAAATTATTTAAAAATAATAAAATATAAAATAATACCAAAGGGGATAATATATGATTGAAAAATTTATCACCTATTCTTTATATTCCATTTTAAGTCTTTTCCCCAAAATAGCCTTATTATATTTTAATATTTTAAGAAATTCCTAAAATTCCCCTCACCCCAATTATTAAAGGGAACTCATTTATTCACTTATTTTTCACCATCTTGAGCCTTCACGATTGACTATACTATTCAAATTTCTATTATAATCATCCCTAGAAACATTTTAGTTTTGTTGGTATCACTAAAAGACCAATTCCAACTGCCTTAAGGAGGTTCTCAAGGTGACAATATTCAATAAGTAAACCCCCCTCTTTTAAATTATTTTTGTCTTATAACTTATCACCACCCCCTTTCCGAAGTTTCATGATAACTCCAATATCATATATATATACTGAAATGTTAATTTTTTAATGTAATACCCATCATTAAATATTTTCTATTATCCTTTTATTCTTAAAAATGAAAACACCATCCATGGTATATCGATTCACCGCCTTCATGGAAAACGGGTTTTCATTTCCCTTTACCGTATTCACGGAAAGTTTAAATTCACTTGATTTTTTTTAATAACCTATATATATATATATATATTATATTTTATCACATTATTTAATTAATATATGGCCATAATATTAAACAAAACAATACTATTTCATGATGGTTGGATGAACCGCCATAATAAACTGAACAATTATCATTAAAGTTTTATCAAATGAATCATCCTCATATCAGAAAGAAAAATGATACATGGGAACATATGAAATTATAGAAGTGAATTAATTGAATATAATTTTACTTGTTGAGTGTTAATAACATTTGAGAAAAAAATCGAGGAATATATAAAAGTTACCACCCAAGGAACCATAAAACAAACGCCCCCAGAATGATAAAATTGATCTTTATGACTCATCAAAATATCCATAAAATAAATTAATTGTAATAAATAAATTATATTTGGTAAATGTGATGAATTAATTACTTAATTAATCTAATTTTATTATCCAAGATTCTAAGTTCAAGTGTAGAACACATTCATACATAAGGTAAGGTAATTATTAAACCAATTTCCATTCTTTGGGTTAAACTTATAATCCATTGATTATGAAATGCTATGATTTTGTGTGAAATTAATTTTGATTATATTATTTTTTATTTCCAATTTTATTATGTGGATTTATATCTGAAACACATAATTGGTTCATTTTATTAATTCTCACATCAATGATATGATATTTTTAAGGGACTTTGTTTTAAAAATACTCTTTTAAATGTTTTAAAAATGTAAAAGGAAGGTTTTTATATGGAATGAGTAGATTTTCACACTTTCATGATGCCTTAATTTTTTTAACCATAATTTAAAATATTAAAAGGTTATTTTTAAATGAAATGTTTTCTTTTATAATTATGCATCTTTTTAAGAATAATTGATTTCAAAGTTAAAATGGTATTTTCCTTATAATATTTTAGTGATATTATTAAAATATCTATACAAACATACTTTGTCGAATAATATGATTAATTGATGTTGATATATTATGATAACATTAACCATATATTATTGAATGATCTATGATCAGTTTTATTTGGGATATACTACTTTGATACCATTATTCATATTACTTTAGATGGTTTATGATTATGAGAAGTTATTAACATTTCATATGCTAGTTTCAATATTAATATATATGTTGATTATGTTTCTACCATTTCAGATGAATAATGCATTGGACTTAGTAAGTGATGGGTATAGCCCACTATATTCCCTCTATGCATCAGTAAGTTTATGTATAGTGTCTTGGATGATGCCTTGAAGATATGTTTATGATGTCCTATATTATGAATTAACTCATTATAATATTAGTTATTGATAATCCATGTGATTATTATATTAGTATAATATCCATATTTAAGTTTCATTCCATTATCATTTGTTCCTGCCATATTATACTAAAGACTATCTTTTAATGGAATGTGTTTTTAGTTATTCACATTGTCTTATTATTTATGCTTATTTATGATAGCTTCTACTATATTTATACCCTTATTGAGTATCTGATCTCACCCCTTTCATATGTTTTATTATTCCCAGAATTCCAAGATGTATATTATGATTGACATGCAGAGATAATCTAGAATAATAGGGTTATTTTCAATAGAGTTTCTATGTTTTATGTTATTTCAATTTTTAATGAAATATTTATATATGCATCTAGTTTTCCAAAAATACTAAACTATTTAGTCCTTTGGGATACAAATATTTGTACCTAATACCAATGTGATAATGTAACCACAAAATCTGGGATACTAGATTTGGGGTCTTTATAGTTGGTATCAAAGGTGGGTTTTGTAGAAACTTTAGAAACTAGATTTAGAAAAACACTGACTAGGGTAACATAATCCTATAATATATAGTGAGAATATTACCAAAGTAATGAGGCTTATTATTTTGACAATAGTTATACATAAATTTTTAATTTATGTTGAGTGATTTACTAGTTCAAAATTATACATTATAATTCATACACCAATCCAGTGTATTACATTATTTAGAAATGGTGCCTAGTGGAAGATATGGAAATCATATCAATGCATGTAATCCATGTAGGGATTTTCCTCATAGAAAGGATAATGATGTTGTAGGTGGAGCTGTAACTAGAGATGAACAACTTATAACTATACTTGGACTATTAACTCGGGTTATGAGAAATAACCTTACTCACATTGTGTATCCCAATCCAAAATGTAGTGTAACAATGTTAGACCACTTCATGCTACAACAACCTCCATCCTTCAATGGGACTACAAATCCATTTGTAACTGAGAACTGGATAAGTTCATTAGAGAAGATATTTCTTTCTTTGGAAAGTAATGAAAGGGATAGGTTTTCATGACATTTTATCATCTCTTGGGAGATGAAAATCAAGGGTGTTATTTAATTCAAAAAATTGAGGAGGAAGAATAAATAGAAAACATGTAATGTAAGTATTTTAATGAAAATTTATTGGAAAAATATTTCCCTCATGGACAGTGAGAAGATATGGTGAGACAATTCGTGAATCTGAGATAGAAAGAGTATGGAAACATTTCTAATTATGAAGCCAAATTTATAAGGTTAGAAAGGCATGCCACAAACTAAATACATAATCCAAAGAGAAAAATTAACCATTTATTTTATGGTTTTAAGACAATTCTCTGAAGGGAACTTATCTCTCAAACATTATCAACATATAAGGATACTGTATCATGTATAATCAAGACAGAGAAATAATTCTCCAAGTCTAATATCTTTAAATGGAAACAAGATAATAAGAGGGATGATGAGTACTCTAAAAAATAAAATAAGGAAAATGGAATAAGGGAAGAATATAATTTACAACTTTCAATAAATTTGGAAAGAAACATCATGGAACATGCCTATTGGGAATGAGAGTTTATTACAATCATAGAGAAGAATATCACCAGGCCTATGATTTCAAGTGTAATGAAAAATTCAGAAATGTGAAATGCTTCAATTATAAGAAGATTAGATGCTATGAACACGATTATACTAGACATCAAGGAAACTTTCCCAAGAAAATATCAATGGAAAAATTCCAAGCTTATGTAGTCACAATAGCTGAGGTTGAAGTTTATAATGATGCAGTGGAAGGTAATTTAATCATATCCTCAAGATTAGCTAAAGATTTATTTTATTAGATCATCAAATTCTTTTCTATATTCCCAGAGTTCTATAAAAATTAGATATTTCTAATTCAACTTAACAAAGAAGTTTTTAGTCAAAACTCATTGTGTAAACCTTATTACAACAAATATGTGTCAAGAAGTTCTTATTATGACACATAAACGTTCTCTAATTACTGATTTTATTATTATAACTAGGGTTTATTTTGATATAATCCTTAGTATGGACTGTATTTCAAAATATAATGAAAAAAATTCATTTTAAAGAGAAGGAAATTAGGATTTATGATGAACATGTGTAATTTCTTATCCTTAGAGAGGAGAATTCATCATCTGAGTCATATATGGATCCCCTCCAACATCTCTTTTAAATGATATTCTTAGAGAAGAAGAGCAGATAAAACCTTCTGATGAAAAAGGTAATCTTAAAATTGAGGATATTGTTATTGTGCATGAATACATTGGTGTATTTACATAGGAATTACCTGGACATCCACCAGATTGGGAAGTTGAGTTTTCCATTGAGTTAATCCTTAATGAAAGACTTATACTAAAGACTCCCTATAGAATGAAAATTGTGGAGTTAGTGGAGTTAAAGAAACAAATAAAGGATTTTAGTAGTAAGAGATTTATACACCCCAATGTTTCACCTTGGGGATCCCCTGTTATCTTTGTTAAGAAGAAAGATAGATCTATCAGGTTGTGCATTGATTATAGGGAAATCAATTCTATTACGATAAAGAACAAGTATCCTATTACTCACATTGATGAATTATTTGACCAACTTCATAGAGATCAATATTTTTAAAATATTAATATTTGTTTTGGAAATTATAAATTACATGTAAATAAGGAATACATTCTAAATACATCAATTCGCATAAGGTATGAGAATTATGAGTTTACAGTAATTCCATTTGAAATGACTAATTCACCCTCTATTTTTTTGGATATAATGAACAAAGTATTCAAATAATATCTTTATAATTTCTTTATGGTATTTATTAATAATATCTTAGTATAATCTAAGAACTATGAGGACCATGATAACCAATTATGGGTTGTTCTTGAGACTCTTAGAAGAAAACAGTTACACGGAAACTTTTGAAAGTGTGAATTATGGCTCAAAAAGTTTCTTTTCTTGGCCATATTTTCTCAAAGGATATAATCTCAGCTGATCATGTGAAGACCAATATAGTCAAATAATGGCCTAAAACTACAAATATAACTGAGGTACATAGTTTCATTGGTTTGGAAGGTTACTATCGGCTATTTTTCAAAATTTTCCTTGATTAGCTAACCTGTTAACCAAGATTACTCATAAAGGGGTTAATTTTATTTGGAAAAAAAAATGTAAATAATGCTTTGAATAATTGAATAATAGATTATTGAATGCTGTGATCTTGACTCTACCATTTTAAAATGGTGGATTTGTGATTTATAATGATGAATAAAGGAAATTACTTGGTTGTGTCCATATACAGAATGATATATTTATTACCTATGCACCAAGGTAGTTTAAAAAAAATGAAAATAACTATCCAAATCATGATCTTGTGATATCATATGAAATATTTTCTTTGAAGATATGGAGACACTATCTCTATGGTGAAAGATGTATGATGTATAATGATTATAAGAGTTTGAAATATATCTTCTCACAGAAAGAACTCAACATGAGGAAAAAGAGATGGATTGATATACTTAAGGATTATGATTGTTCGATACACTACCACCCAAGGAAGGAAAATAAGGTAGAAGATTTATTGAGTCGGAAAGATCACGGAGTTATAAAAAAATGAGGATTTAAAGGGATCCTATGTTCATGGATCTAGTAAATATAGATATGGGAATTATTAATGAATGTGAAACATCACTACTTTTCTAAATAGTCTAAAAACTCTATTTATTGGAAATGATATTTTTTTAGTCATATGATGATAATTTTCAAAAGAAAATTAGAACTATGAATGATGGGAAATTGGTATACTTTATATATAAATATGGCATTTTGAAATTTGGAAGGATGATTTGTGTTCCCTCTATACCTAAGCTAAATGTGTAATTATTGGATGACGGTCATAGCTTTAATTTCTCTATACACCATGGTATCACTAATATGTATAGAGATTTGAAGGAAATTTTTTGGTGGGATAATAGAAAGAGCAAAATTTATGATTATGTGTCAATATGTTTGGGTTTTAAATAGGTAAATGATGAAATAAAATATACTAGAGGAGTCATTAAAACTCCACCTATTTCTGTATTGAAATGAGATGACATTACTATGGATTTTCTCACTAGATTACCAAATAATCCAATAAATAATGATGAAATATGGGTAATTGTTGGCCGAATTACTAAATTTTCACATTTATTCGCTATAAGGGAGGATTTTATATAGGATATCCTTGAAAGACTCTATATTAATGAAGTTGTAAGACTTTATGATGAACATATTTCAATTGTGTCACATCATAATCCATGATTTTCATTGAAATTCTGGAAAAATATTCATAAGGCTCTTGATATTGAGCTTCAATTGAGTACTGTTTATCACACTCAAACAGACAGGTAGTCCGAAAGTACTATCCAAACATTAGAAGGAATGTTGAGGTCTTAATCACTTGACTTTCAAGGTATGTGTGATTAATATTTACCTTTGGTATAATTTTCATATAACAATAGTTTATAGTCAAGTACTCAAATGGAACTGTATGAAGCATTATATGGAAAGAGATGTTGTACACCATCTTGTTGGGATGAAGTTCGTGAAAGGAATCTTATTGGCCCAAAACATGTGGTGTAAAAAATGAAAATATTAAATACTATTCAAACCTTATCAAAGTTTCTCAAAGAAGGGAAAATATCTATGACAATAACCAGATGAAATATTTAGAGTTTCAAGTAGGAGATCACATTTTCTTGAAGGCATCTCCAAGGAAAGGTGTTTTAAGATTTGGAAAGAAAGGGAAAATGGGCCCCAAGTATATTAGAACTTTTGAAATTCTAGAGAGAATTGGAGATGTGGATTATCATTTTGAAATGACACCTAGACTTTCTAAAGTACTTGATGTGTCCCACATCTCTTTGTTAAGGAATCTCATTCCAGACTAAACACATTTTATATATTTTAAATAAATATAATTGGAACTTGATTTATCTTACTAAGAAGAGCATATCCAGATTCTAAAAAATAGAGAATGAGTTTTGAGGAATTAGATGACTTAGATGGTAAAAGTACTTTGTAAAAATCCTAAAATAGAAGAGACGACGTGGGAACCAGAGGAAATTATGATAAAAAGAATAAAAAAATATTTTTATTAGGTGACACTCTATAAATTTGGAGGAAAAAATTGATGGAGGGGAGAATGAAACACCCCAAAATTTTATGGTACGTCTCTTTTAAATTTAACATCTTCGGTAGCTTATGTTTCCCATAACACTGTGTTTAAAACCACGATATACTATTAAATAATTTTTTTTAAAATGTGAATGTTAGAACCTAAAAGTTAAATTAGATGGTATGAATAGGAATAAATAATTTATTAAATAAATATATAGATCTTATTCAACATAAAAATATGGTAAAATTATCAGAATATAATAACAAATCCTTTAGTAAATCATTTTAAATCTTTAGAAATACATTTTCTTCAAAAAGGTTGTTGTTACTCCTTATAAATAAATATTATATTTAATTTCTAGAAGTTTTATAAAATATATTTTAGAAAATTAACTTAATTTTTTAAATCATCATAAAAAATTAGTCTATTGTAAAATTTTGTTAATTTGTTGAAAAAGTTAAATTTTTATTGAATAGTAAAAAATACAGTTTTTCTATAAAATAAGTTATCTTTTGTGATATCATCAAGAAATAATTATGATAAAAAATTTAATAAAATTATGGAATTATTAATGCATGATATTATAGTATAAATAATGTATAACAATATTTCATAACATGTAAATTATAATTTATTTTATGATAAATATGAAAATCATTTTTAGTGCCAACACAGTTCCAGTGCAACATTGGAAAAGTAAAATCTGGTCCCTTATAGATAATATTTGATTGATAAAATTTTTTAATGACTTTTTTTATTAATTATTGTTCATAAATTATGATTTTTACTGATATTTTATAGTTTTTGACCTATAAAACCTGAATCTTATCCAAATTCTTGTGAAATACTTGTGCAAGGAAAGAAAAGTCAAATTAACAAATTAAAGAAGTTTTCTTGATATAGATATGAGTAAATATACATAATTAAATAATATAAAAGATTATATTGAGACTAATTAATTTATTTTTATGATTTTAATTTTTGTTTTAATTTTTCTAAATGAAATAATTACCTTTAATGCTTATACAACCCTGACGCAGTGCTTGTGCAAGGAGAAAAAAAATCAAAAAAAATTATTTTAATTAAAATTATAAGAACCATTAAATGACCCAAAAATTTGTATAAATATTAATTGATGATTAATTTTATATAATAATAATCCTTGGTTCAAATTTTTTACCTTTTGGAATCTACTTACTTGACAATAAGTACCTTATAATATTTTATTTAAAAGAAAGTAAAATTGTTCACACTATGGTTTTTAATTAGTATAACCTTTTAATATATAATTTTCAAGAAGATATATTAGACTACAAATAGTATTTGGAAAGATGAAATATTTATATTCTTTATGAATTTTTTTTTTAATTTTTAGGAAACAAATAAATACATTAAATTCTTGCACAATGATGATGCAGTAATTATTAAATTAATGGAAAAATAAAATAAATTATATTAAAGATATTAAAATAAATATATTATGAGATAATTAATATGATACATGAATTATATAGATAACTAATACATATATAGAGCATAATAAAATAATTTTTTCTAATTCTAAACTTTGTTTTTATATTTTTAAAGTCATAGTAATGAATAGTATTGAATTTGAAAATAATGATTTTTCATGAATATAATATTTTAATAAATAAAAAAAACTCAAATAAGATCAAAATCAATAATATATGGTCTAAAATGTTATCCAATATTATTTATATTCTATTTTTATGTATTTGGACCTCAAAATAGCCTTATTATATTTTAATATTTTATGAAATTCCTAAAATGCCCCTCTCCTTAATTATAAAAGGGAACTCCTTCCTTCACTTATTTTCTCCACCTTTAATTTTATATCTTGAACATAATCTGCCAAATTCTATTCTCCTCATCCCTAGACACGTTCTTGTGTTGTTGGTCTCACCAAAAGACCAATTCCAAGTGCCTTAAAGAGGTTCTCAAGGAGATGATATTCAAGAGGTCAATACCTCCTCTTTTAAATTATTTCTCTCTTCTACCTTATCCTCACCCCTATATGAAGTAGAAAGACAACTCCAGTATCATATATATACTTTAATATTATTTTTTTATTTCAATATTCTTCATAAAATATTTTATATCCTCCTTTTATTCTTAAAAATGAAAACATCATCCATGGTATGTCAATTCACTACCTTCGTAGATGATGAGTTTTCATTTCCATTTACCAGATTCATGAATATTTTAAATTAACTTATAATTGTTTAAAATGACCTATATATATATTATATGGTCTCAAATTCTGGAATTAATATATGGCCATAATAAAAAAACAAAACCAGTTTGTGATGGTCGGAAAAACAACCATAATAAGCTGAACAATTATCATTAAAGTTCTATAAAATGAATCATTTTCATGTCATAAATAAAAATTATATATAGGACAATATGAAATTATTGAGGTTCATTAATACCACATAATCTCACTTATATAGTATTAATACCATTTGATAAGAACATCCACAAATATAGACAAGTTACCAACCATAGAACCTTGAAACAAGCACCCCCCATAATGAAGAGATTTTTATTTATAACTCATAGAAATATCAGTAAACTAAAATAATTTTAATAAATAAAATATACATGTAAAATGTTCTAAATTAATTAATTAATGAATCTAATTTTATTATCTGAGATATTAAGTGAAAGTGTAGAACACATTTAGAGCTAAGGTAAGGGAATTCTTAACCCAATTTCCATTCTTTGGGTTAAAATTCTAATCCATTGATTATGACATGATATGATTATGTGTGAAATTAATTTTTATTATCTTATGTTATATTTCCACCTATTTTATGTGGATCTATAGCTGATACACATAATTGATTCATTTGATTAAATCTAAAATCAATGATATGATATTTGTAAGGGGAATTCTTTTAAAAATACTCTTTTAAATATTTTAAAATTTTAAAAGGAATGTTTATTTATACAGCATTAGAGGATTTTACTAATTTCATGATGCCTTAATTTTTTTGAAGCCTCCTTTACAAGATTACAATGTTCTTTTTAATGAAAATTTTTTCTTTTATAATTGCACAACTTTTTAAGAATAAGTGATTTCAAAGTGAAAAAGGGAATCTTTCTCAAAACTTTTCAGTGATCTTATTATAGTATATATGTTAACATCCTTTATTGAATAATATGATTAATTGAGGTTGATATCTTATGATACAATTAACCATATATTATTTAACGGTCTATAATTATTTTGATTGGGGGTATACTACTTTGATACCATTCACCATATTATTTTGGATGGTTTATGATTATGAAAAGTTATCAACATATCATATGATAGTTTAAATATGAATATATATTGATTATGTTTCACCCCTTTCATATGAGTAATGCATTGGAATTAATAAGTTACTTGTGGGGTTTTCTATATCCCCTCGATGCATCGGTAGGTCTCTTGAGACAAACTAGTTTTAGTATTAAAAGTTGTATTACCCATTTATGAATGGTGTCTTAGATGAAGCCTTGAAGGTATGCTTATGATGTCCCATATTATGTATTCCCCCATTATGAGATTAGTTATTGATAATCCATGTGATTATTTGATTAGCATAATATCTATTTTTAAGTTTAATTCTCAAGTGGTTATTTATATGGAATAATTCGATTATCATTTATTGCATCCATATTATTCTCAAGATTATGTTTTAATTGAATGTGTTTTTAGTTATTCACCTTTCATTATTTTTTATACTTATTTATGATATCTTCCATTGTATTATTACCCTTACTGAGCATCTGATTTCATCCCTTTATTATGTTTTATTTTTCCTAGGATTCAAATATCTATATTATGATTGACATGAAATGATAATATAGGATAATAGGGGTGTTTTCAATAGAGTTACTATGTTGTATTTTATTTCAAGTTATAATGTCAGATTTATGTATTTATATTTTTTCCAAAACTACTAAACTATTCCGTCCTTTGGGATGCGATTGCTTGTACCTAAAACCAATGTAATAAAGTAACCAGTAACTCTATGCTACTGGGGTTGGGGTCTTTATACATTTTGTATTAAATTTTTTCTTGATAAATTAAATAATGAATCCCCAACATGCATTGAATTTATAGGTGGTACAACTAGAAAATGATCTTTCCTATGAGAAGAAGGCGATGAAGATCTTTGACTGTAGTGATAAAAATATATGCAATAAGACAACTCATAGAGTCAAAGTACTATGGTGAAACCATAAGTATGAGAAGAATATATGGGAACCATAGGAATCCATGAAGTATAATTACCCGCACATATTTTCACCTTATTATGTAAAACAAAATTTTGAGGGTGAAGTTTCTTAAGGGGGTAAGAATGTAACAACCAAAAATTTTATCAATGGAATTTCTCTTCTGAATATATAATTATGCCATATTTATTAAAATAATATTATATAATTCACATGATAAAACCAATTAATTTTATTATATTAATTTAAAAATTAAATTTAGAGAATAAATATGGCCATAAAAATTAAAAGTATTATGATGGGATAACAAATAGAAAATAAGATAACAATAATAGAAAAATTTAGATACGCTTGACCCCCCATAATAATCTCACTCATAATCAACACTATATAAATGAACCAAAATATTAGTAATGAAATATAAATATTTAAAATGAAAATATATATATAACCATGATAGAAAATATAATTTAATGATGAATTAATGAAATATGAGGTATTTATAGAAGGTAGGGAACCCATATGACCATTAAAATATTACCATTGGAATAGTACTATGACTGTTAGGAATAGTAACATGACCATTAGAATAGTAAAATTACCTATGGAAATGTAAAATAATATTTAGACATCTTATAAAATGAAAACATTTCATATTTATAACATTATACAAGTAAATAAATGTTTTAAAAATGATAAAATTAGTGTCCGTATTTTGTAAACATATATGTTTTATTTTCATTTTTATAAAAATTAGAATAACTTAAAAGAAAGTTTATTTCCATAAAATGGGTTTATAAATTAATATTAAGTTTTATTATAATGATAATATAATTTAATGACACCATAAGTAAATTTTCAAAGGGTATGAAAATTGAATATAATAATAAAATTGGTATTTTTCAAATAAATAATGATTTTATTTTAAAATTAAATTTATAATATTAATAAAAATATTTTCAGAGAGAAGATTTAATTTTTTTAATCTTCAAATTTAAAAATTTTTAGGGTAATTTTTTGGTATTTTTATAAAATAGTAGAATTTTTAGTGAATAGTGAAATATGAAAAAATACGATATTTAACATTATAAGCTAAATACATGAATTTTTGAGTCATTGACTATGTAATAACCAATTATTTCGAACTAAAATGAAATAGTTATGATATATATTCATAAAAATTAACACTATTGGTTGTCTTTATCCAAAATAATAAACTAATGAATATAATATTAAAAAAACATTCTTCTCCCCTCATAAATACCACACCTTACAACCCCTTATCCTCACACCTTATAAGTATTTTATCTTTAATAATTTATACTAAATTACCTTCCTAAGACCTCCATGACCTAGTGTTATTGGTCTCACCAAAAAATCAATTCAAAGTGCCTTAAGGGACTTTTCAAGGATACAACATTCAAGAGGTAATATTCTCAAACTACCGCTTTTAAATTATTTTATTCTTCTACCTTATCCTCACATACCTCATACAATATGTAATAATAAATCCATTATTATGTATATTATATAATATTATATTGATAATGGAATATCTATTATCCATATGATTTTATTCTTTTCTTATTCTAAAAATGAAACCATTGTCCATATTATGTCTGTTCACCACCTCTGTGGATGATGAGTTATAATTTTCATTTACCACCATCAAGGATGTTCATAAAAATATTTTATGGTTAAATAATATGGTAATAAATATATTATAACTTATTTCAAGGTCTATAATTAATATATATAAATAATATTAAATAAAATGAAACTAGTTCGTGATAGTTGTTAAAACCACCTAAATGAAATAACCGCATAACGTTAACTTTTTTACCAAGTAAATAATCCATTTTTTGGAACAAAAAAGGATATTTGGTAACATTAAAATTTATTTAAGGACATTAGTATACTTTAATTTCACTTATGTAGTTGTATTACCTTTTTAAAAAATCTATAATAATTATCCACAAGTGATCCAACCTGGGGACCATGAAACAAACACCCCCCAGAACAACAAAATTGAACTTTATATCTGATTGAAATGGTTATAAATAAAAAAAATAAAATTAAAATAAATAAAATATATATTTAAAAGTTTATTTATTAATTAATTAATTTTATTTTATTATTTATGTAATTAAGTGTAAGTGTTTAATGATTTTGGAACATAAGGTAATGGAACTCTCTGAACAACCCTTTTTCTTTGGTTTCTGAACTTTCAATATATAAATCACTCTATCTATATTTAATGTTATAAAATTATTATAATTTTTTTTATATATTTCTCTTAAATATATACCTATATTATTACCCCTTCCTTTTATGGGGTAAAACATTACATAAGTTCATTTCTCAAATGCCTTCTTTAAAATCAAACCCGATTAAGGGGAACTGTCATATCATTTTATCATTTTATGTAATGATAATTTAAATTATTTATTACTATTTGTGATTGAATTAAAAAAATGTAATATTTTAGGCATAACCATCTTAGTTTACCTTTAATTTTCAAATAAAATTCCATACTTATTATTTCTCCAAAATCTTTAATCGATTAATTAATTTTTTTGAAGTATATTTATACACACAATTATCTACCCTTTCTCATGAAATTATTTACAAATTAAAACCATATTTTGACACGTATGATTATTTACTCACATATTAACATCCAAAATATTTTATTCCTTATTCTCTTTGAAATATTTATTAAATCTATTTGATTATGATATGAGGAAAGATTATGCAACCCATTTCTTCCATGGGAAATTCTTCTGTTTATGTCTTATGATTGATTTAATTTTGTGACACACATAATCATGTATATTTTATGATGAGTGTGACTAGATAACACTCCAATTCATTGGGTAATCTTTTTTTTCTCATGATATGTTATGTGTGGTATTAGGGAGCAAACCTAATCCATGATGAGACACTCTTTGCTATGTGATATTGTCTTAGAAGTTAGCATTGACTTATGTTTATATCATGTTATATGAAGTTTCCACTTTCATATGTTTCCATGATCTTATTAGTACATGTTCTTTATGTTACGATAAGAAATTATTATCATCGATTCTTATCATTTATGATATCATGTTATGAATTTTGAATCATATAATATGAATTATTACCATGTTTATTCCCTTACTGGGTTTTTTAGCTCACCTATTTTGTTTATGTATTACCTAGTTTATCCTATAAATTTTTAGGATATTGAAGGGATTTAAATTCTCATTAATGGGAATAAAATAAATATTTCATGTTTTAGTTTCTTTGTTGATGTATTATGAACATAGGGATCGAAACACACTAGGCCTCACAATCTTTGGGCTGTGTTTAATGGATGTTTATGTTTAAAATCATGTAATACCATGTGTAAAAGGATTGGGTTACTATATTTTTCTTGACGACATATTATTTTTAGAGATATTTTACAATGTACAAATGAGGAATGTTCAATTCTAGGTTCCACCGTAGAGCCTTTTGAGATGAGATTTTATTTGTTTTCAATAAGTCAATACGTGTTGGAGTATGAAGTGGTGATGCCTGAATAATTGTTATGGTTTCATATGATGACATTGGATGTTACGATTGAGAAATTATGCATTTTAAATGGGATTATCTTCATGTTTATATTCAAAGTAATTCCATACAATTGTTGATGGTAAAGAAACATTGTATAAAAAAATTAAAATATGATGATTGTTTGAGTTAATATTAAATGCCAAAGGATTGTGGAAATACAATTTTATGAAGTGCAGAATGTTTCTACCAAGATAAAGTAGAATAATTCTGTTGAAGGTGTCCATGGAAAAAGAAAGTGCATGTATAATATTTGAAGATGAATATGAGTTCTGTCTTGTTATTTGAAAATTACACGATTTATATTTGGATAATCCTTTTTGTGAGTTTGCTCAAAAAAATAGCAAACCACATCTAGAAATCCCAAGGGATTGTAACCACTACCAAGTTGGAAAGTAAAACTCTAGATAACGTGGTGAAATGGTACAGGATTAGATTATACCATGTACAAGACCACATGAGATTTTACCAGAGTGGGTGCACAAGGTTTAGGCCAGTGCTAGTGGGCCAACGTGGGTCGACGCCGCCCATGAGGCATGAAGTGCATGTGTTTTGGGTGTTGATACCCCAATTATATATTGAGTATTTTGCAGCACTGAATGTAATAAAATGAAGTTACATGAATAATTAAGGGTTAAGGTGTGACATATGATACTGGTATACTATTCTTATATATTTAATGATACACAGATAACATGGGACACATGCTGTGGCTAATCTAATCCATCTGATATCTTCCAGTGATTGAAATATTCTTCCCTTTCAGGAAGGTTTTGCAGAGATTAACTATTCCACCATTGATAAACACGCTAAGATCAAACCGAGGTATCATTGATATAAATTAAGACCATGTTGAACTCCAATGATCTTGGTGGGTCTGATATACACGTTTCACATAGTTTTCATGTAGAATGTCATTCTAGAATAGGATATACCAAGACATGTCATCACCTGATGAATCTAAGTTATATGGATGATGTTAAAGATGTAATTTATTTAGATGTATTATCAAAATGAAATATTTAGATAGTTTCAATCACATAAATATTATTTTAATGATTAAATTAAGTTTTCCACTCTCATATGGGAATCCACCACCGTGTGAAGAAGAATTTTGAGATGGCTACACTTCAATTGAAGTAAGAACACATGTATGTATTTTTTCTATATATATATTTATATAATAGGATAATATAGTTGAATTATTTTCAGAAAATTCAGGAAGTCGTTTTCTATATAGTCATTTTCAGAATCAATCAACGTAGCTTATTCCTTCATGTAAGGACTTTTTTATACGTAACCATTTGTAGAATCAATCAATATATCCATTTTCTATGTGTCTAAACATCTCATGTAGCATAATTCATGAAGAGACTTTCATATAGCTAATTTCTACATAAGGTTTTTGAGTTTCCTCAATATATGTATTTGTAGTTTGAAGTATGTTTTTTGTCGAAGGGTGAAGTTAGTAATTTTAGAAGTTATAGGATTTTTTATAGCATGAATAAAAAATTTAATATTAGATTCATCATTATATTTAAAAGAGATCGATCATGTGGAGTGATCATGAAATTTTCATAACCACTCCAGCACATGAAGATGCTGAGAAAATTGGTATTAAATGATATATTGAGATCATAGAGAATTGAGGACATGATTTTTAAATTTTGTGAAGAAGCATTGATAAGGAAAATATATAAAAACAAACTTTTCACTTTGAGGCATTGTAGCTTCCATTAGAAATATCATAGAAATAGAGAGTTCTATGGGGTACTGGGAAACCTATATAATCCATTAACATGAGATGGAACTGTGGAATATCATTGGTCATGCAGAGGAAGAATATAAATCCATAAATGATACTTGTATTATACAAAGAAGAATACATAAGATCTATGTGGTTTATTAATGTGTAGTGCATAAGATCTTGTACACACTTATTGTTAATATATAGTGTATTGCGCAATGATTTTAGATACCACATGCTATCAATGCTACACATAAAGAAACTTGAAGGTAAGAAAAGGAATTTAGTGTTTCAAATATATATATATATATATTGTTATACATGGAGAAAAAGACAAGAGATATTTCATGCTTACTATGAGTTGAGAATTATAGAAAAAATATTGAGATTGTGAAATTATTATTATTGCATAAAGTAATAATGAATAATTTGTGTGCACCACTTGTACACATATAATTGAGGTCGAGACTTAATCAATATAAGGAATAATTTACCAAGAATTATTTCACTAAGGCAACTAACCATATATAGGTGATTAAATATATTTGATCAAGACCATCATCTTTTTTAAGGACCTTGAAGTGTAAACGAGAAAGTGTGATCCAACAAGCTCATAAAGGAAGATAAAGAGATCAACCTAATGTGGATCAAGATAGAAGATAATAAGGATCTTGTGAACTGGGGTATAACTAATTTTTGAAGAGGATTTAGGAGAAAAAGATAGTTGGGGGGGGGGGGGTATAACCAAACAAAGTATAAGAGTTGGATTTCTAGTAGGTATGACTAGGATAAACTAGAGAAACAACTATTGATGTGTATAACCAGTTGCTACCTAATCCATTGTAATCATTGATAATATTATAATGGATAATTCATATTGGGGGGAATAACCAACAAGAAAATGAGTAGGTATTTATACCAAAACTTATAAATACCATGTGTTGTTCACTCTTTGATTATTTATGCATACATAGTGAGACTTTGAGATATCATTGAGTATAATGAGAACCTTAACATGTTAAATAGGTTGAATTTAAAATAAATAATTTGTAAAATAAAACCACTGATTCTACCCCCTCTAAGTGGTATATCCAACCATGGTAACTATAAGTGGTTTCAAAGGATAGGTTTCCTATAAATATTCAAAAATTTTCCATGATTTTTTACTAGATTTTATGAAGTGTATATTTCAAGAAGTGTTTGAGTTACCTCACAAGGAGAAAAAGGATGTTACTTATAAGGATAAAGTTTTTTGGAGTTCTGCCAAAACTCAAAATAATAAGAAAAAATGGAAAGGGAGTTGAAAAATAATCCAAAAATAAATGTAGAAATACCACCACCTGAACTTTATCAAAGTGGTATAAGTGCTAATTGTTAATTTTATTATGATTATTATGTTGAATCTTGTCTAAGAAGTAATGATAATATGTCTCTTAATGATATTCATTTTGAACTTCATTAACATCTGAAGAAGGTTCCTAAAGAATTGATAAGTTATATTTCCAAAATTATAAAGGGCCTTCATAAAGAATAGTTATAGATGTAAGAAGAGGATAATTCCATAGAAGAGACATTCGATAAAAAGGTTTTCATATCCAACACTCTTATAAAACTTGTGAAATAAAAGGATGAATTTTTTTTATTTTCAATAAAATATATTCCAAAATTATTAAAGAATTACAAATAAATGTTTTTGATAAATATTTCCATGATATTGTGTTTGTGGAAACATTTTTTATGCATTTGAAAAATTGCACAGAGTTTCAATGTATGTCAAGAATGATGAATTGGATATTAAATACAAAAGGATAAAGGATCTTAGCTCATTATTTCATGAAATAGTTTCATTGCATGAATTGGTTGTTGAGAATATGAGGAAGGACTATGAATATAAAGTTTCATTTTATGAAAATCAAAATAATTCCCTTATCATGACATGGTTGTTGAGAATATGAGGAAGGACTATGAATATAAAGTTTCATTTTATGAAAATCAAAATAATTCCCTTATCATGACATGTATTGAATTAGAAACTAAATGGGCTAAATATGAAAAGTCTCATATTGATACTTCACAATCAAAGAAGTGTTTTTATACTACCACACAATTCTCATTGAAGGATTCTATTATTAAAGGACCATTATTATATTACAAGAATATCATTACATCATCTAATGATCTTTTACATGTTATTGTGAAGAAAGATTTACCATCCATATTTCAATACAATATTTTTTATGAATCTATTTTTTTTCAAAAAGTGTAGGATTAAATAAAAATTATATAAAAATATGGATAAAGAGAAATGGAAAATATCCCTCTACTATGTCTATGGTGGATAGTAGAAGGTATAAAAGTGTTGGTTCCCCAAGAAGATCCCAATAGGTGGCGAAGAAAACCCATACACAACATAGTCAATATGTTGTAAATTCAAGACACCATGTAAAAAATAAAATATGATCAAGGGTTTGGGTCAATTTTGGTGCTGAAATAGATTCAAGAATTGTGAATTGGATTTTTGGTACAATACTTTAAAATATAAATCATAAAATAATCCTATATCAAGTGGTTAAACCTATATAATAAGATACAAAAATCATATACAAAGAAAAATTTGTTAAGTTCAAATAGATTTGAGGTTCTTAATTATATTTGTGATGTTTGAAATAAAAGGGATCACAAAAGTGATTCAAGTACATATCAAAATTTATCAACAAATAATGGGAATAAAAGACCAAAATATAAATAATATTGGGTATAAATCTATAAAATGTTGTAAATCAAACTATTCCTAGGAAGTTACAGAAGATATCATCCTTATAAATAATACATAAGAAAGATCAGAAATAAATCAAGTCTAAAAAGATATTAATGAGTGCTATATCTCAAAAAAAATATGTAAATAAAGGAACTAATATTAATCCATGTTGAAACTCCAAACAATCATTCAACATTCTCAAAGTAATACTTATGATTTTTTAGTTGATTTGGATAAAGAAAAAAATTTAGAAGAAACACAAGAAGAATCTAGTACTAAAGGTAAAATGAAAATTCTACATGAAGAAGAATTTCATGAGATATTTTCAAAAAGGAAAAATATTTTATTGAAGATATTTTATGTGAGATATGAAATAAGTTTGGACACAATGAAAGAGTATATTTAACCTCATTTCTATCACAAGAAGAAGCCTTGATAAAAATGAATCTTGCATCAGGATATTCATATGATTTAATGGATAAAGAGAGAATAACCATCTCACATAATAAAATCATATGTGTGATATGATATATGCTATCAAATGTCAAATCAGATTTGAAATTCAAATGTAGAATCATGAATACTAGATAAAGTAGGAAAACATGGTTGAGAAAACCATCTCAACCTTACTATATACATTGAGAAACAAGTAAATCCACATTATTCCATTATATATTTTATGTATTGTATTTATGATTATTTTTTAGGGAATTTAAGGTAAAGTAAATTCTTAGAGGGATAACCTGAGAAGCAGTGAGTATTGTCATATTCTGGACAACAAGGATGTATAGGATACCATCTGGGCTTGATCTTATATTTGCTACTCTAAAATATAAGAATTTATGAAAACCATCCTTAGTTATATATATCTTTTTTTCTACACCAGGTATTCCCATATATACTTATAGTTAATTTACTATAGGATATTTGATTAAGAAAGCCATGTGATATTTTCCCCTCTTATAATTTCTCAAGAAATAATCTTCAAAGTGAGAAGAAAATGTTTTTGAGAAGATGCCAATTATAATTTTCATTTTATTGTAAATAAGGGTGGGGGGGGGGGGTTTGCAAAAAATATTGACTTGAATGAAATATGTTGATATTGGAAAAAATATAAATGGGGATATTGTTGATACCATAATTAATTTTTTGTTAATAAGTCAATATGTGTTAGTTGATGAAGTAGTTCTACACAGAAAATTGTTATGGATTCATATGATGACCTTGGATGTTGCACTTGATAAATTATCCATGTTAAGTGTGATGATTATCACGGTGATATTCAAAGGAATTCAAGACAAATTTTTATGGTAAATAAAATTTTCTAAAACATTTAAAATGTTATGATTTATTTAAGCTGATATTAAATTCCAAAGGCTTGTGCAAATTGAATTTTATGAAGTGAAAAATATTTACAACAATATAAAGAATAAGAATTATATTGAAAGGTTTGGGATAATTCTAGTGGGCATGAATGTTTTGGGATAATTATAGTGGGAAATGTGAGTTGGTATAGCCCATGTGGATTGCGGTGCATGTGTTTCAGATGATAATAACTTTATGTCGGATCAAGTATGTTGTGGTACGAGTTGTAATAAAAGGAATATCTAGGGAGAATATGGGATTTATGTGGGACATATAATTATAGGATAAAATTCCTCCAAATTTAATGATACAAAAATAAAATGGGACACAAAATATAGCTTATATGAGTTGTCCAATCCCTTCCAGTGATCGACATCTTCTTACCTTTCATGAAGGATTTGCAGTGAGTAGTTCTTCATCCATTTATGAAGCCACTAAGATGAAACCAAGGCCTATTCAACATAAATGAATACCACATTGAAACACTATAATCTAGATGAGTCCAAGATACTCATTGTACATGGTTTTCATAAATATTTTCATACATGAATAGGAGATCCTGATCCATGTCATCACCTAATTAATCCATGTTATATGGATGAAGCTAAAGTTGGAGTTTATGAATAGGTACTATTGAAATGCAATATTTGTTTTAGTTTAACTAGAATGAATATTATGTTAATTATTAAATAAATATTTCTGATTTCATTCAATAATCCATCACAGCATGAAGAAGAATTTTGATATGGTTATGCTTCTGTTGAAATAATATTCCATGTATGTGTTTTTTCTATGTATTTGTTTATAGAAGAGGATCATGTAGTTAATGATTTTTAGAGAATTCATGAATTTGTTTTCTACATATAATTTTAAAAAATCAAACAACATATTTGATTCCTTCTTGTATTGTTTTTTTCTATTTAACTATATGAAGACTTAATTGATATAGCCGATTATCTATATACCAAAACATCTCACATTTCTGAATGCATGAAGAGAGTTTCATGTAGCTAATTACTATGTTGGGGTTTTGATTTTATTCCATATATGTGTTTTTATTTTTTAGTGCATTGTTTTCAAAATAGATATATTCATATTTGTAGGGGATATTGGATTTTTAATCTAACGTGAATAAATTAATTTAATATTCAAGTCATCTGGATATTTAAATAAGAGTGATTATGTAGAGTGATCAAGATATTTTTTTAACCACTACAACACATTAATATATTAAGATAACTAGTATTCAATGATATCCTGAGATAGTCAAGAAGTGAAGACTCAGTTTTTAAATTTGGAGAAGAAGCAGTGATAAGGAGACTATATAAAAATGATTTTTTCACTGAGAGGCATTATAACTATAATTGAAAATATCATAGAAAGAGAGAGTTATCTGGGGTAGTAGTCATCCCCTATGATCCATTCACATGAGAGGGAACCACATACTATCTTTGGTCATGTAAAGGAAGAATAGAAATCCAAAATCCATACATGTATTTCAAATATATATATTTATATATTATTAATATATAATAAGATATAATATATTGCATGATTATAGTGATCTGAGAGTTCACGAAGAAAGATTAAGATTATGCAAGTATTATCCTTGCATACAATTATACTATAGAATTTGTGTGGACTACTTTCACACATCTAATTGAGGTTGAGACTTCATTAACAGAAGGAATAATTGCATGAGAATTATTTCATTAAAAAAATTGATCTTATATAGGTGATCTAATATATTTGAGAAAGACCACCAAAATTGTAAAGGATCTTAAAGTGTACATGAGAAACTGTGATCCAATAATCTCATAGAGGAAGATAAGGGGATTTTACTATTGTGGATAATTATATAATAGAATAAGGATCTTGTGACTAGGGGATATAACCATTTTCTAAAGAGGATCGAGGAGAAGAATATGGTTGGAGGTATAACCATTTGTGGTAGAATAGTTGTATTGTTGGGGGTATAACCATGATCAACTGGAGAAACGACTACTCGGGTGTATAACCGGTTTATTATTAAACCATTTTAGTCATTGATAAGATATAATGTGGAATACATATTGGGGGAATAAACAACATGTAAAGGAGTATGTATATTCATTAAACCTTGTAAATACCATGTGTTGTTCTCTCTCTAATTATTTCTTCATATGAAGTGAGACTGTGAGATATCACTGAGTGGATCAAGAACCTTAACAATTTCAATAGGTTGAATTTAAAATAAATAATTTGTAAAAATTAAACCACTGATTCACCCCCCTCTCAGTGGTCAATCCATCCTGGGGAACAATAGAACCCATGGATTGATTTTAGTTTATTTGTTATTTTTCCTTTATTTATTATGAACACTATCATACACTATTACTATAAAGACCCTGACCATAGTATCCTAGAGATGGTGGTTAATTTATGAAATTGGTACAAGATACAAGTGATCACATCTTAAAGGACCAAATAGTTTAGTATTCTTATAAATTAGATACATACTTAAACCTGACAATACATTTTAAAATATAAAATAACACATAGTATTTTATTTGATAACATCATTATTACCTTTAGGACATCCTTTAATATCAATCATAATACAGTTTCTAGTATCCCGGGGAAAGTAAATGTAAGAAAGGGGTGAGATCATATACTTAGTAAGGGATTGTGAAAAAATAAAAGATATCATAGAATAAATAAGGAATAATCAATATGGAAAAATGAATAAATGAAAACACATTCCTTTTAATCAATAAATTAAGCATGAAGAATAATATGGAATGAATTAATAATGATAAAATAATTCCATATAAATAATCACATTAATTTTAAACTTATACATGTATATCATAACTATTAAAATAGTCACATGAGAATAAATAACTAATTTTATAATGATGAAATGCATAATGTCAGACATCTTAATCTTACTATTGAGTCCTAATGCCAAGACATCTACATAAATGGGCAACACTTCAGAAAATACCCATCATATTTTGTCTCACAAGACCTACCAATGCATCGTGGGGCTATATATAATCAGGACTCACCAATCACTATATTCACAATGAATTTCTCATATATTTAATGACCAATTTAATTCATAAGAAATATAACTTATCAATACATATCTATAATGATTAAATAATATAGAATATTAATATCTACCTAGTGAAAAAATATTTTCCAAAGTAAAACACAATATTTATAAATGGTATATAGTTTAAGAAATACTCATATCCATGATATAAAGAATATGGATATTTAAGAGAAATGTAATGTCTAATGAAAAATTATCACTAGAAAGTTAATGTTTCAAGACAAAGTTAATAAACAAAAAATTAATCAGTACATAAAAATTGGCTATCAATTCATTATAAATATAGGTTTTGAAATAAATTCATGTATTTTAGAGAATAAAATAAAATAGAATATAAAAATTAAAATTAAATTTATTAAAAGATATTTTTCAAAACCATTGAAAACTTATAGAAGAATCTAAAAGATATTAAAACAGTTAAAGGAGTGAGAAAATTTGTTAACCTTATATATATTAAAAAGAAACACTGTTTTTGAATTTTTCTAAAGAAAGTAAAAAATGACCCTTTTGGAAAATCATTAGAAATATTCTTTTTTACCTTATAAAATTCATATATAACACAAAATTTCCTTCATAAATCATTTGAGTAAATAAAAAGGAAATTTTAATTTTTTTTTGAAAAATATGGATATTGAAGAAAAGTATACTAGATCAAAAGAAAAATAAGATCAAATTTTATTTTAAATATTACTTCTCTTAATTAAAGTAAAAAATAAAGGAAAATTTTGAAGAAAATATAGAAAATATTTAAATATACAGAGGATAATATAATGTATGGATTTTATGAAGGTTAGATTATAAAAATTCTTCCTTGAAAATAAGAGAAATCCCAAAAATAAATGATATTATAAAATAAATTCTTACCTATTTAGTAACTTTAAAATTGTGACTTATTAAAAGAATAAACTTTAATTTAAAATTTAATCATAATAAATTAATAGATATTAATTTTAAATATATCAAAATGGTAGTATATTAACCACATAAAAATAAATAGGTGTATAATACCCAATATGTCTCAATGGAGTTGAAATTGAGATGAAATACCCTACCTCAGGTATGACTTCCTTAATATGTGTTAGAAACTCCTATATAATAAATATTTATTTATTATAAAACTATTAAAAAACCATGATAATATATATCATACCATATATGATTTTCTTATAACCTTTTGTCACCCATTTATCATCAATTATTTATTAAAATCACTGTTCTGGGTGATAACTGCTTGATTCTTCATGCATGTTTTGGTCATTGTACTTTAACCAAGGATATATTATCTATATAATTTTAATAATGATATAAATATAATTTATATTCATTATATATAAATATATATTTATAATAATGAATAAAATGTAGAGAAATAAAAATGAATTAAACCGTTCATGGAGACGACAGACCATATGTACGCTTGAACGTTGTATTCAATTTTTGACAGATGGAATGGAAGAATGGTAAATAATAATTAAACTTTAAATAATAATAATTATTTTATATATATCATATATATTAATTAAATATTTACTTACTATCTTCTATGTAAAATGAAAATGAAAAAAGGATCATATAGATTCGTGGAGGTGGTCGTCCATACGTACACACAAACGACATATTCGTTGTCCAATGGATTTGAAGGTAAGAAGGTAGATATGATATTATAATTATAGAATCATAATTATGTCATAAATATCATATATTTTCATTATTTTCATATTTATAATCATCCAAGTAAAGTTATGATAAAATAAAAATTACACCGTTACATGGAGATGGTAAATCATACAAATGCATGAGCAATGTTTTCACTTTTTGTAGGATGGAAAAGAGATGAAAAATCATTGTATCATAATAATAATAACATATTAGTATATTTATTATAGTATATTTATCATTTTAGTATTGTTAAAAAAATTATAATAAAGAGTCGATAAAGATGATCACCTCTTCTTCGGTAGAGTTCCTTTAGATTCTTTCTTAAGGACCCTTGGAATAGTCTTTTAATAATACCAGAACCTCTAAATAGTGTATAGAGAAGTTCATAAGAGAAATTTTCAGGGCTAATTTGGGATATATGGCTCAAAGTGGTGTGAATAATTGAGAGAAAGGGGTTTTATTTTATAAGGTAGGGAAATGACACACTTAAAATTTCTAAAAAGATTAAAATATTATTAAGTCATTATGAAGAAAAATATTCAAAATGGATAGTTATTTGAATAAAAATAGGATACGGTTTAAATATTCTCATCTAATGAAATTTATTTTGGTTTTTGTGTCATTTTAAACCTTATCTTTTGGTTTAACCTCTTTGTTAACTGATTTTAACTTTAACCGCGGTAATGACTTTTTCTATCTTAAAGGGTTTTAATTTTACTTATAAGTTAACAATTAGCTCATAAATAGAAATGTTATGAAATTTTAGAACATTTATAATCCTAACTTTCCTCTTTAAATATTTTTATTATTTAATAAAATATTATTTTTTATAAAATATCATTAACGTCATTTTTGACACAATTCATTTACTTTGACTTTAAAGTCATCAAGATAATTATCAAATTAAATTATAAACCTTTAAAACATCTCTAAAATATTTTATTTATCTAAAAAATTCTTATAACACCATAATTAAACCAAACTGTACTACTTTTAATATTTTTAAAATCATTTAATTTATTTTTCTATTAATTGATTAAATTTTGTGTCAACATTGTGTAAGAATTTAATGCAATTATTCAATCACAAAAATTTATAAATATATTAACATGATAAAAACAATTAATTATTATTTAAAACAATATTTTATAACTAAAATTATCAACTTTTTATCTTTATGTAAAAATTTAGACATATTAAAGTCAAGAGAGTGACATTTTGTATTTATTCTTTTCTTAAAATAATATAAAGTACATAATCAAATAAAAATTGAATGAAGTGGAAATATATTAGAGAAATGGATGAAAATGGATGAAATACACTCTTAAAATAGGACAAATTCAAGTGTTATAGTAATTTTAAAGTCTTATCCCAAAGTTTTAACCATATTTTACATGTTTTACCCATACCGAGGTGAAAAATATTTACCAAGGTTATTATTCATAATAAAAAAAATAAAAGGTAACTATTTACTAAATTTTATCATTATAATTTAAAATATTTAATCCAGTTTTAAGGATTAAATTCATATATTCATAATAATTTAATTTAAAATTAAACCTTCAAAACACAACAAAAAAGTTTTCCTGAAAAAAATGTTTCCTGAAGTATAGAAGTATTTATTAAAAAATACAACATAAAATTAATTAAAATTAAATAATTTAGATTATTAGTAATATAAATGAACTATTTTTAATTTTGAATTCATTTAAAACAAAATTTAAAATTTAAAATTCTCTAAATGAAATGATAGTTTTAAATAAAATTTAGTATGTTTCACTATTCATCGAATAATCAATCTTTTCAAAAAATTATCAAAAATTAAATCTAAGGTAATTATGAAATTATAATTTAAAAAATAAAATTTATTTTTTCTAATACATTTTATAAATTTAGTTAAAATTAATTATATTATTTATTCATAAAAGTAATGAAAACCATTTTTTAAGAAAAAATATTTTTGAAGAATAAAATGACTTTACTAAAAAATGAGTGTTTATTTCCTAAGAATTAATCAATAAATTTTTATTTATTAGTCAACTCATATATATTTCATAATGTGGTTAATCCTATGCATACATTCCAATTCAACGACTAGGTTATAATAATAATATTTAAATAATAATATTTCATGGTTTTTTTAGGCTCGGTGTTGCGTGTTGTATACACTATCAAATATAGAATTATTTTAAAATATTGAGGTGTTAAATTATACCTAATTTAAAAAGTTAAATACTTGAAATTTTAACTTATGCTCAATAATCAAGGTTTTTATATTTTAAAATTCCTTTATTGAAAACCCACATCGTAAAAAGGGTTAGTAAAACTTCTACTTAAAAAGAGGGAAAGAGAAATATGAAGGTCATTTGGAATAACAAATAACTTAGTTTCAAAATTGGAGAAGATTATTTGGAAGTGAATATGTGGACATGGAGTAAACAAATAGCCAAAATAACAATGGAGAGTGACAAAGAAAATTGATTATAAGAAATTCAATGATAATGAGAAAGTTAACAACCAAAAAACCATAAATCAATAAGGTGTGAAATGACCTTCGATTCATTGATAATGAATATATTAGAACAAATTTATTATTTCAAGGTAATTTTCCTAGATTTAAGGAATTGATTTACCAAATAGAATGAAAACATAATGAAATATACTTATATGATAAGTATAATTTCACCCTTTAATCAATTTCCACTATAATCTCATATTTTTCTCCAAACGAAGATTATTCAAGATGATTTTTCATTCCTAAATCACTAAAATCAACTTATAATAGATCACATATTCCATAATTGTAACAACTGGGCCCCTATGACAGCAAAAACACCCCGCCTTAACATGGCCATCCGGTCCTAGCCCACAAAGTACCACCAGCTACCCCGTAGACACGTGGTCCCCACCCAGGAGCCCACCCACATGCCCGAACGGGTCATATGACTAATGAATGCCCCCACAGACCAACACATGTCCTTTCTATTGTGTCCCCATAGGCCTACACATGTCCTTTCCAGTTTTGTTTTCCTCACTCACACACACCCTGAGAAACTTCCCAGAAGGTCATCTGTAACATCCCAAGTAAGTAATGAATAATAGATATTTTTTTTATCTATGTCTATTAATGAATTAGATAGTGTTTTAGAGGCTTAAAATGAAAATAAATCCAATCTTAAGCATGGAATACACTAATATTTTTAAAAGATTGTTTTACTGCCTTTTGATGGAAAACCATTTTTGAATCTATATTTTGACAATTTGATAAACTATGTTTGTCAAAATAAACTTATTCTTTATGATTGGGACATCAAAATTTACCTTGTGTGAATTTTTGGTATTTTTCAGACAATGTTCATTTTTTAATGAATAGTAAAAAATACTATATTTTACATCAAAACTGCTTTTTAATCTAATTTATTTATATGATTATATTATATTTTGAATTTTTTTTGAAGTGAAATTAGAATATATTTTTACCATTTAATCCAATGGTGGTCATTGGAATCAATTTCACTTTGAAATTGGACTTAAACTGGTGTCAATCTTTTGATACTTATTGTTTCATAAAAACCCGCTATTTGCTCTGACAATGGGAATTAATTATTAAATTAATTAATGTGACTTATATGTTTTGAATTTTGTAAAATAGACTTCATTTTTGAATTCAGAAGATCAAATATAGCTTAGGTTGAAGTTTTGGTATTTTTCTGAAAAACTTCAATTTTTGATGAATAGTGAAATCACTAAGTGGAAGTTAAAGAAACTGCTTTTTCGTTTAAATGAAATTTTTCCATCTTTGTGTTTTGAATTTCAAAAATCCGACATACATGGTTGTCATTAAGAAGTAAAATGTGGTTCAATGAGATTAAAATAATTTTTTGGTGAATAGTAACTTTTAAGTTCTTAATCGCGATTAGTGGTAATTAGTGTAGTTTAAGGTAAAAATAATGTTTTAATAGTATGCGATGAGCTTGAAACATGTCCTACCCTCATTGGATGTGTCATGGCCGACCAAGAAAAGCCGTGGGTCAACTTGGGGACCCCATGGAACCACTTTGGTTGGGAAATGACATAAATAACTTTTTATTTAATGTAAAAGTAAAAATGACACAAACATAATATGTTTTACGAAAACAATTTTTAAATGGGGTTATACAAGTCATATTTTTGATTATAAATATTCATTGGAAGTATAAAACGATTTCCTACATCATAGTAGTTTTTTTATAATTTTTTGAAATTAAATAAATAAATTTATTTATGACATCATAATGATGTAGCGATTACCTCATTAATAAAGGATTTAAATAAAATGGAAAGATAATGTAATATCTAAGACCTACACATGTCCAAAACCTATTGGATTGGTATATTTCGAACCCTTATCCCCTTATACTAGAATTATATCAATGTGGGACCATTTAAATCCGAAACTCATTTTCAAATAAAGTAATATTTCTTTACTTTCCAAGAGTGCCCCTCCTCTCCTCTTATAAAAGGCCCCCACCTCTACCTCTTTTCCCACACTCCCAAAGCCTTTATCTCGGCTACACCCTGCCCATTTTGTCTCTCCACTTCCCTCTCTTACTCCTTGAAGCCTCACTTTGGGCAGAAGGCTTCCCAAGGAAGCCTTTGAGCTCAAACCAAAGGGAGTTACCCGATTTTAAGGTAATGTCTTCTTTTGAGTCCTTTTGTTTTATTTTTCTTCTCCAACCCCCTAAAATCTTTTTATTATTTTCTTTTGTAACAAATCAAGTATCCTCAATATACTAGGATGTTTTTATAAGAAGGATTCGAGCTACACTTACACACACGTACATCTAATGGTTAACGAACATACTGTTTCCGTGGATGGTGAATTTATGCCTCCCGAAACGATGATTGTTCAACATTCTTTTAACACCTTAAAAGGTGGACATTAAGATGTCACTATATTTATATATGATATATAATATGTTTATGTTTTACTTAAGCTTCTATATTTTTCATTTTGGGTATACCTTTATGGTTTCCATTATGGGTAAACACGATATCTTCATTTAAGGAAGTGCGGACTACCGCCCCCTCAAAGTGATTTGATTCGTTAAATACCATATGTGGGACGTATAAAGGATGGAACTATGATATTATATATGATATTATACTGGAATTATAATATACCTCTATATCATTATGATTCCATTCTATAAAATACAATATAGAAATGAAAGTAGCGTTCATGCGTACGTACGGCTTACCGTCTCCATGAACGGTGCATTTCATTTCTTACCTCTAAATGATTATGTAATATTATAAATGCATGCATGTACTGGATATATATGAAATATATTATATCTACATCATTAATACCATTCTGGATATAATGGATACATGAACAACTTGTAATTATAAAGGGTTTATTTTTGACTCAAGTACCAATGATCGTTAAAATGACCGTTATTAACTTAAATAATTACATAGTGTTAATGACATGGTAATAAGTGATATAAAAGGAATAATGAACTTGAAAAAGGTTCTTAATCAAGTAGAAATTAACTCAAGTTTGTTATTCAGGACATTAAAGAACGATCGAGTCAAGTCGGACCCGAGGTATGGGACTTCGTCTCAATCTCCTTTCATTGAGGCATATTTTGTTTTATACACAACCTTATTTTATACAGTGTATAAACCCCTTTGACTTTTACATTTATCCAAAATGAATCTTTTTTATATGAATCATTTTCCTAAATGACAAAAGGGAATGTTTTTGTCGTACGTATGCGGCGACAACGACTTCTCCACCGCCGTGACCGTTATTTGAGTCTCAGCTTCCTCTACAAGCCATACCTTCTTTTTAAAAGAAAAATAAATACCATGTTTTAATTTTATTTTATTTTGGTATTGAAAATGGTTTTCATTATGTTTTTATATCAATGTGTTGTATTGATATCTTTTGATTGAAAGGTGGAAATGTTATGTTTCCTTTGTGCATGTTTTATGTGATACGATTATGTTGAGGTTCTTGGGAATTATTATGAAGACGGGTGGTTCCATGATAAACTAAGGGCGGCTGAGCCCGATATAGCTCTCCAATGCATTGGGTAACGCGATGGATTGAAACGTTAAGGTTTCTCCGAAGATATTTAAGAAATATACTGTGATGGGTATTCCAAACGTAACCAAGAGGGTTACTCCCTACGTAAGAATGTTATGAATGCCTCAAGTTACCTTTATGTCTTATGATTTCTATGATTTATTCATGATTTGATGAGGTATGTTAAAGTGCTTATGTTTTATGGGTAATGTATGATCTCATCTTTATGTATATATGTACCCATGTTTCCTTTCCATATTTTTATAACCCTTACTGAGCTTTTTATGCTCATCCCAAGTTTTTGAAATGTTTTTCACAGGTCAAGGGAAAGGTACATGATATGATGATAATGTCAAGGAAGTGTCAAGAAAGAATCCATGTTTATTTTAAATATGTTTGCATTGATGGGAATGAAGAATAATATCTTTATGTAACCACTTTGTTTATATGTGGAATGTAATTCAAGTTTTATGATCTAATTCTCCAAAACTCTAAACCCGAAAAGATCCTCAATGTGTAATCTTATAATAACTCTAGATTAAGTATGTTTTAAGGCTGAGGCCTTATAGTTGGTATCAAAGGTATGTTTCTTGAGAATTATTTTCCTAAGGCTATTCGACTTAGGATGGAAAAGAAATTCTTGGAATTGAGGCAAGAGGAATACTCAGTGGCTGCCTATGAAGAAAGGTTCACTCGATTGGCAAGGTATGCTCCAAATTTTATCCGAGACCTTGATAGTAAAACCAATCGTTTTTGCTCAGGATTAAAGACAAAATATCGAAGGGCATTAGCTTCTCGTGAGTTTAAATGTTATGAAAAGCTTGTTCGATGTGCTGAGAAGGTGGAAATGGAGTTTTCCGATGATCAAGTGTTCTATAACAACCAACAGAAGAAGAGACCGAGGTGACAGGAGAAAGGTAAGAATTCTTCAAAAAAGTCTGATGGTAAGAAAATTAAGTTTCCAGTTTGTGAGAAATGTGGAAAAAGGAATGCTGGGGAATGTCTTCTGAATTCTGGAAAGTTCTACTGATGTGGTAAGATGGGACATAAGGCTCGTGATTGCACTGAAAAGGATCAAGGTGAAGGTAAGACAAAATTTGATTTACAGTTAGTGAAATGTTATAAGTGCAATTAGATGGGTCACTATGCAGACGAGTGTCTGACAAAGAGCTTGAGTGATGGGAAACAATTAGACTACAAGTAGAAAGGGGTGGTGAAATCCATTGCAACCACTTCAGCAGATGTCGGGACATCAAATGAAGTTGTATCAGGTACTTTTTTTTTGTTTTTTCAGATTATACCAGTGTGTTGTTTGATTTGGGGTCTACACATTCTTTCATCTCTGAAACCTTTCCTAGTAAAATGGGAATACCATCTCAAGAAATGACTCCTGAACTTTTGGTAAAAACACCTGTGGGGAATGTTGAGGCAAAAAGAATTTATAAGAATCTTCCTATCCTTATATGTGGAAATAACCTACTTGCAAAACATATTGTTCTACCTCTAGTAGAGTTTGATGTTATCCTGAGTATGGATTGGCTCTCTATTTACCATGCTAAGATTGACCGTAGAGCTAAAGAAGTTTCTTTTCAGAAATACTTTCAGTTTGTGTACAAGAATGAACCCTTACTGTTGATAACTTATCAAGAGTCCAAGAAACTTGTAAAAGATGGAAATGAATATTACCTTGCACACATCGTTGAAAATAAAGGAACTGTTCAGATTAATGATGTGCCAGTGCTAAATGAGTATCCTGACGTTTTTCCTGATGAGTTTCCTGGAATAATACCAGATCGGGAAGTTGAGTTTACTGTTGACTTAGTTCCTGATGCTAAGCCAATTTCAAAACACCCTTATCAAATGGCTCAAATTGAACTTTTAGAGTTAAAGGAGAAATTGCAAGATTTATTAGAGAAAGGTTTTATTCGACCTAGCACATCACCATGGGTTGCTCCTGTTTTATTTGTTAAAAAGAAAGATGGTTCTATGAGACTTTGAATTAATTATAGGGCCTTGAATAATATCACTATTAAGAATAAATATCCTTTGCCTCATATCGATGATTTGTTTGATCAGCTCCAGGGAGCTCAGTTTTTTTCAAAGATTGACTTGAGATCGGGGTACCATCAGCTGAAGGTAAAGGAGGCAGATATTCCTAAGACCGCGTTCTGTACAAGATATGGCCATTATGACTTTGTAGTAATGCCTTTTGGGCTAACCAATGAACCTACTGTATTCATGGACTTAATGAATATAATTTTCCACGAGTTCTTGGATAAGTTTGTGGTGGTTTTCATTGATGATATTTTGGTGTTTTCTAAAAGTAAAGAGGAGCATGAAAGACATTTAAGGGTTATATTTCAAACCTTAAAATAAAAGAAACTGTATGGAAAATTCAGCAAGTGTGAGTTTTGGTTGCAACAAATTTCTTTCCTTGGTCATATTGTTCCTAAAGATGGAATAACTGTTGATCCTGCAAAAACAAAAGTTGTGTAAGAATGGCCAAGACCCACAAATGTAACCGAGATTCGTAGCTTCCTTGGTTTGGAAGTCTATTACTGAAGGTTTGTTAGAAATTTTTCACGGTTATCTAGTTCAATGACTAAGCTAACTCTGAAGGGTGTTAAGTTTATCTGGACAAAAGAATGTGATGATTGTTTTCAGGAATTGAAAAGAAGATTGGTGAATGATCTAGTTTTGGAACTACCTTCCAGGAATGGTGAGTTTGTTATATACAGTGATGCTTCATTGAAAGGACTTGGTTGCGTCCTAATGCAGAATGATCAGGTAATTTCTTATGTTTAACGACAGTTGAAAACTCGTGAGGTAAATTACCCTACAGATGATTTGGAATTAGCTGCTGTTGTTTTTGCTTTAAAAATTTGGAGGCATCATTTGTATGGAGTAAAGTGTGAAATATATACCGATCACAAAAGTTTAAAGTATATATTCACTCAGAAATAATTGAACATGAGACAAAGGATATGGCTAGAATTAATCAGGGATTATGATTGTACAATTCATTACCATCCGGGAAAAGAAAATAAAGTGGCTGATGCTTTGAGTCGAAAAAGTAATGCTTCATTAGCAATGTTGCGTTTGGAACGTGATCCTTTGGTTAAGGATTTGATGAACTTTGGCATAGAAGTTGTTGGTGAAGGAAGTTCTTCTGTTTTGTTTCAGGTATCAGTGAGATCATATCTATCAGATAGAATCAAGAAAGCACAGAAGAAAGACAGTGAGTTGTAGAAAAAGGTAGAGCTGGTTCAGAAAGGTAAGTTGCCTGAATTCAACATTGATAATGATTGCGTTTTGAGATTTGGGAAGAGATTATGTGTGCCTTGTGATTCACAGTTGAAGAGAGAGTTGTTATGTGAAGCTCATAGTTCTCCGTTTTCAGTTCATCCAGGCAGTACTAAGATGTATAGAGATCTGCGGGAGTATTACTGGTGGGATGGAATGAAAAGAGATATTGCTGATTTTACTGTGAAGTGTTTGATATGTCAACAGGTTAAAGCAGAGCGGCAGTTACCGAAAGGGATGCTTCAGCCTTTACCAGTGCCAGAGTGGAAATGGGAGAATATATCCATGGACTTTGTTGTGGGATTACCGAAGACATCTCGAGGTAATAATGCAATCTGGGTTATTGTTGATCGCTTGACCAAGTCTGCTCATTTACTTGCTATACGAGATACTTTCTCTCTTGATCAAATTTCCCATTTATATCTTAAAGAGGTAGTTAGGTTACATGGAGTTCCTCTCTCCATTGTATTTGATCGTGATCCCAGATTCACTTCTAACTTTTGGAAAGGCCTTCAGAAGTCGTTGGGTACTGAATTAAATTTTAGTACAGCTTCTCATCCTCAATCAGATGGGCAGTCAGAACGAACAATTTAGACCTTGGAGGATATGCTACGTTCTTGCTCTATGGATTATCAGGGAAGTTGGGACCAACATCTTTCTTTGGTTGAATTTTCATATAATAACAGTTTTCATTCCAGTATATAGATGGAACCATTTCAGACATTATATGGGAAGCGGTGTCGAACTCCAGCTTTTTGGGATGAAGTGGGTGAAAGGAAGTTGATGGGACCAGAATTGGTAGAAGAGATGGAAGAACAAGTTCAGCTGATTCAGAAGCACATGAGAATAGCTTAGAGTAGGCAGAAGAGTTATGCAGACAACAAGAGGAAGGATCTATCTTTTGAGGTAGGTGATCATGTTTTTCTCAAAGTATCGCCATGAAAAAGTGTGATGTGATTTGGTAAGAAAGGAAAGCTGAGTCCAAGGTTTATTGGACCATATGAAATTCTGGAGAGAGTTGGATCAGTTGCTTACCGAGTGGCTTTACCTCCAAGTTTATCTCAAGTACACAATGTTTTTCACGTTTCAATGTTAAGGAAGTACATGACAGATCCATCTCATATTTTGAGTCCAGAGGTAGTTCAGGTGGAAGAGAACCTATCTTATGAGGAACAACCGGTCCAGATTCTTGACCACAGGGATCAAGTGTTACGGAATAAGGTGATTCACCAGGTAAAGGTTTTGTGGAAAAACCACATGATTGAAGAGGCAACATGGGAATCTGAAAATGCAATGAGGGATAAGTACCCCCATTTATTTGATAAGTAAATAAATTGCGGGGACACAATTTTCAAAAGGGGGGAAGGATGTAACATCCCAAGTAAGTAATGAATAATAGATATTTTTTTATCTATGTCTATTAATGAATTAGATAGTGTTTTAGAGGCTTAAAATGAAAATAAATCCAATCTTAAGCATGGAATACACTAATATTTTTAAAAGATTGTTTTACTGCCTTTTGATGGAAAACCATTTTTGAATCTATATTTTGATAATTTTATAAACTATTTTTGTCAAAATAAACTTATTCTTTATGATTGGGACATCAAAATTTACCTTGTGTGAATTTTTGGTATTTTTCGGACAATGTTCATTTTTTAATGAATAGTAAAAAATACTACATTTTACATCAAAACTGCTTTTTAATATAATTTATTTATATGATTAGATTATCTTTTAAATTGGTTTTGAATTGAAATTAGAATATATTTTTACCATTTAATCCAATGGTGGTCATTGGAATCAATTTCACTTTGAAATTGGACTTAAACTGGTGTCAATCTTTTGATACTTATTGTTTCATAAAAACACACTATTTGCTCTGACAGTGGGAATTAATTATTAAATTAATTAATGTGACTTATATGTTTTGAATTTTGTAAAATAGAATTCATTTTTGAATTCATAATATCAAATATATCTTAGGGTGAAGTTTTGGTATTTTTCTGAAAAACTTCTATTTTTGATGAATAGTGAAATCACTAAGTGGTAGTTAAAGAAACTGATTTTTCATTTAAATGAAATTTTTCCATCTTTGTGTTTTGAATTTCAAAAATACGACATACATGGTTTTCATTAAGAAGTAAAATGTGGTTCAATGAGATTAAAATAATTTTTTGGTGAATAGTAACTTTTAAGTTCTTAATTGCGATTAGTGGTAATTAGTGTAGTTTAAGGTAAAAATAATGTTTTAATAGTATGAGATGAGCTTGACACCTGTCCTACCCAAATTGGATATTTCATGGCCGACCAATAAAAGCCATGGGTCAACTTGGGGAACCCATGGAACCACTTTGGTTGGGAAATGACATAAATAACTTTTTATTTAATGTAAAAGTAAAAATTACACAACCATAATATGTTTTACGAAAACAATTTTTGAATGGAGTTATATAAGTCATATTATTGATTATAAATATTCATTGGAAAGGTAAAACTATTTCCTACATCATAGAATTTTTTTTATAATTTTTTGACATTATATAAATAAATTTATTTATGACATCATAATGATGTAGCGATTACCTCATTAATAAAGGATTTAAATAAAATAGAAAGATAATGTAATATCTAAGACCTACAGATGTCCAAAACCTATTGTATTGGTATATTTATAACCCTTATAACCTTATCCTCGAATTATATCAATGTGGTACCATTTAAATCCGAAACTCATTTTCAAATAAAGTAATATTTCTTTACTTTCCAAGAGTGCCCCTCCTCTCCTCTTATAAAAGGCCCCCACCTCTACCTCTTTTCCCACACTCCCAAAGCCTTTGGCTCGGCCAAACCCTGCCCATTTTGTCTCTCCACTTCCCTATCTTACTCCTTGAATCCTCACTTTGGTCATAAGTCTTCCCAAGGAATCCTTTGAGCTCAAACCAAAGGGAGTTACCCGATTTTAAGGTAATGTCTTCTTTTGAGTCCTTTTGTTTTATTTTGCTTCTCCAACCCCCTAAACTCTTTTTATTATTTTCTTTTGTAACAACTACAGTATCCTCAATATACTAGGATTTTGTTATAAGAAGTATTCGAGCTACACTTACACACACCTACATCTAATGGTTAATGAACATACTGTTTCCGTGGATGGTGAATTTATGCCTCCCGAAACGATGATTGTTCAACATTCTTTTAACACCTTCAAAGGTGGACATTAAGATGTAACTATATTTATATATGATATATAATATGTTTATGTTTTTCTTAAGCTTCTATATTTTTCATTTTGGGTATACCTTTATGGTTTCCATTATGGGTAAACGCGATATCTTTATTTAAGGAAGTGCAGACTACCACCCCCTCAAAGTGATTTGATTCGTTAAATACCATATGTGGGATGTATAAAGGATGGAACTATGATATTATATATGATATTATACTGGAATTATAATATACCTTTATATCATTATGATTCCATTCTATAAAATACGAAATAGAAATGAAAGTAGCGTTCATGCGTACGTACGGCTTACCGTCTCCATGAACGGTGCATTTCATTTCTTACCTCTAAATGATTATGTAATATTATAAATGCATGCATGTACTGGATATATATTACATATATGATATCTACATCATGAATACCATTCTTCATATAATGGATACATGAACAACTTGTAATTATAAAGGGTGTATTTTTTACTCAAGTACCAATGATCATTAAAATGACCGTTATTAACTTAAATAATTACATAGTGTTCATGACATGGTAATAAGAGATATAAAAGGAATAATGAACTTGAAAAAGGTTCTTAAGAAATTAGAAATTAACTAAAGTTTATTATTCAGGACATTAAAGAACGATCGAGTCAAGTCGGACCCGAGGTATGGGACTTCGTCTAAATCTCCTTTCATTGAGGCATATTTTGTTTTATACACAACCTTCTTTTATACGGTGTATAAACCCCTTTGACTTTTATGTTTATCCAAAAGGAATCATTTTTATATGAAGCGTTTTACTAAACGACAAAAGGGAATGTTTTTGTCGTACGTATGCGGCGACAACGACTTCTCCGCCGCCGTGACCGTTATTTGAGTTTCGGCTTCCTCTACAAGCCATAAATTCTTTTTAAAAGAAAAATAAATACCATGTTTTAATTTTCTTTTATTTAGGTATTGAAAATGGTTTTCATAATGTTTTTATATCAATGTGTTGTATTGATATCTTGTGATTGAAAGGTGGAAATGTTATGTTTCCTTTGTGCATGTTTTATATGATACGATTATGTTGAGGTTCTTGGGAATTATTAGGAAGACAGGTGGTTCCGTGATAAACTAAGGGCGGGTGAGCCCGATATAGCTCTCCAATGCATTGGGTAATGCGAAGGAGTGAAACGTTAAGGTTTCTCCGAAGAGATTTAGGGAATATACTGTGATGGGTATTCCAAACGTAACCAAGAGGGTTACTCCCTACGTAAGAATGTTATGAATTCCTCAAGTTACCTTTATGTCTTATGATTTCTATGATTTATTCATGATTTGATGAGGTATGTTAAAGTGCTTATGTTTTATGGGTAAAGTATGATCTCATCCTTATGTATATATGTACCCATGTTTCCTTTCCATATTTTTATAACCCTTACTGAGCTTTTTATGCTCATACCAAGTTTTTGAAATGTTTTTCACAGGTCAAGGGAAAGGTACAAGATATGATGATAATGTCAAGGAAGTGTCAAGAAAGAATCCATGTTTATTTTAAATATGTTTCCATTGATGGGAATGAAGAATACTATCTTTATTTAACCACTTTGTTTATATGTGGAATGTAATGCAAGTTTTATGATCTAATTTTCTAAAACTATAAACCCGAAAAGATCCTCAATGTGTAATCTTGTAATAACTCAAGATTAAGTATGTTTTAAGGCTGAGGCCTTATATCATCCATCATGATCACTACTCCAGGCCAAACATACTTAACTGTGGAGTTTTAATCATGTAGGCTCCAAAAAAGGAAGGTGAAACTTTTTGACATGAGTCATATCATTTATTAATTTAACCCTTTATAATTTGGGGGTGTTACAATCACCCCCCCTTTAGAGCACAAAATCCTCGTTGTGGGCCCGACATCTCAACCCAGGCAGTGCAGCGCACTTAAAGCTGGGTACCACCTCAGATACCAAATGTGACAAATGGGTCTAGGTGACAACATAGACACCCTGCCATAACATGGTCGTCAGGTCCTCACTCACACACACCCTGAGAAACTTCCCAGAAGGTCATCCATCCTGATCACTACTCCAGGCCAAACAAAATTAACTGTGGAGTTTTAATCATGTAGGATCCTGAAAAGGAAGGTGCACCTTGTTGACATGAGTCATATCATTTAGTCATTTAACCCTTTATAATTTGGAGGTGTTATAATCACCCCCCCTTTAGAGCAAAACATCCTCATTGTGGGCCCTACATCTCAACCCAAGAAGTGTAAAGAACTTAAGGATGGGTACCACCTCTGATACAAAATGTGAAAACTGGGTCCAGGAGACAGCACAGACACCCTTCCATAATATGGCTGTTGGGTCCTGACCCACCAAACACCACCAGTTGCCCCGTAGACACATGGATTTCACCCTGGGAAACTTCACAGAAGGTCATCCATCCTGATCACTACTCTAGGCCAAACATACTTAACTGTGGAGTTTTAATCATGTAGGCTCCTGAAAAGGAAGGTGCACCTTGTTGACATGAGTCATATAATTTAGTCATTTAACCCTTTATAATTTGGAGGTGTTACAATCACCCCCCCTTTAGAGCACAATATCCTCATTGTGGGCCCTACATCTCAACCCAGGCAGTGTAAAGCACTTAAGGCTGGGTACCATCTCTGATACCAAATGTGACAACTGGGTCCAGGAGACAGCATAGACACCCTTCCATAACATGGCTGTTGGGTCCTGGCCCACCAAACACCACCAGTTTCCCCGTAGATACGTGGATTTCTCCCTGTGGCCCACCCACATGCCCAAACAAGTCATATGACTAATGACTATCCCCACAGGCCAAAACATGTACATTCCAGTGTGTTTTTTCCTCACTCACACACACCCTAAGAAACTTCCCAGAAGGTCACCCATCATGATCACTACTCTAGGCTAAACATACTTAACTGTGGAGTTTTAATTAGGTAGGCTCCTGAAAAGGAAGGTGCACCTTGTCGACATGAGTCATATCATTTAGTCATTTAACCCTTTATCATTTGGGGGTGTCACAATTAAAGTATAAAATTATATTAATTTTATCTTTAAATGTTTACCAAAACTGAAATGTTTATCACAAGGTAAGATAATATCCAAAATTTATAAACCTTCATATGAAGAAATAATACATTTTACTTGAAAATTTCCAAAATAACACCAAAATTTAAAATTTAATTATTCCAAAAATAAATAACCCTCTAAAATAATTAAAATTAATAACCTAAACATTAATGAAAATTTTAACCTCAAATGTGATCTCATACATTTTAACTTACATCCTCAACAATTTAATTGTATTCTTTTTAAACAATCTTTCACGTTAAACCATATTTTAATCCTAAAGCTTACATATACCTCAAACCAATGAATAATATCAAAAAATATCATTAATCACCCTGATAAATAACTATATAATCTTATAATTTAGTGAAATTCACTAGAATATCAGGAATTAAATTTATTCAATAACCTAAAAAAAATCCATAGCTTGACTATAAATATCTAAAAAAATATCACCTTATCAATGAATCAATTTTTAACCATAAATATTATCTATATCACACTATATAATATACCATAATTAACTTAACAACCAATCATATGCAAACCAAAAGGGTTATTTAAACCTTAATGGATTATTCTTCCTAAATCCTAGTAAAAGATTCAAATCACCTAAAAATCCCATTACTTTAAACCAGAAAGGGGTATCTATGCCTTTGAACTTATAGTCAAACCTAAAATTATAAACCCATGATGGTATCCATAACTCTTATGTTAACCCCACAAAAAAAATATATTCTTACAAAAATTAACACAATCCTTATTCCTCAAATGAATTCACAAACTATTTACATAAATCAAAAAATGCAATAAATCTCATCAAATATGACCTAACCCACTTTTTCATCAAACCACTAACCAATTTTAAGGTCACCAATAATATACCATTTACTTCATCAATTTAAATAATCTCTTTATCCAAACTAAATAATACTACCTTACCACTAAATCACTTTTCTTGGTTATCAATACCATTCTACATAAGTTTTAAAATCCATAAATAAAAACTACTATAAAAAAATCATTATATGTTTCATGATTTTTATATTTATAATGTCAATGATATAACAATTCTAAAACATAATTCCCAAATCTTAATACATAAAAAATTTATCCCTTACACTTTAACAATTTTCATAACATAGGTACTTCCTTGGTCTAGGAGCTAACCCTTGGATTAGGGCATTGCCATGGATAATTCCCATATTCCCCACAAATAATACATTGAACTATAAATGGAACCTTAGAATGAAATTAATATTCATCAACTAAACAATTTATTTTTCCTTGACAACTCATTGATCCATTCCCTTATTTTCCATAGAAAAAACATTTTCTTATTCCTTTGAGTCATTCTATGGGGTATCTCTTTCGAAATTTTTAACATGAAGGAAATTGAGACTTGTTTACTTCATGGTATCCACCACCTGAGCTCTCAAAAACCTATATTATTCTTTTCTTCAGTGAGTTCTTGAGTTATTTAGGGTGTAAGTTGTTATCCGTATATCATGATTACTGAATATACATAATCTCATTATCTTTCACACCACTCATCATCCAATTTTGATTCTCATAATCATCATATTTTCTATCACATTCATTATTAACAGGATTCCTGATGGTTTCGACCATTGAATAAATCCAAAAATCATATTATGAGAAACTATAATCAAAGAGGGAAACCAAATAATCATGAAAATCATTTATAAGATGTCCAAATCATGAAACATTGTTTTCAATATAATACACCATAGGTTTAACCTAGGACATTGATATCCATATTCTATTTAAATCCTTTATAACAGTGAATAAAAAAAATGTAAATTGACCCAAGAATATCCCATAGGAGTGTCAAACTAGGTGTACAGTAAGGTCACACTCACCGTGCACCATAATGTTGGATGATATATTCTCAAGAAACCCTTTTAATGGTTATTACCCCTAAATGCATCTATACCAAAACCACACCCACTTGTAGCATCTAGGGAGAGATGTATTTATAGTAAAACCACAAAATATCTACCTTACCAAAACTTTTAAGATGTTATTATATACTTAGGCTAATCCTAAAATTCATTTATAAGTTTATGTTACTTAATATATGTTTTCCTAAATCTTGTACCAATGGTTTCTACTCAACTTCCTCAGATACCAAATGAAAATTACCTGAACTTTGTATCCTAGAGATGGTATTTACTTTATTACATTGGTACTAGATACAAGTGATAACATTCTAAAAGACAGAATAGTTTAGAAGTCATGGAAAACTAGATATATACTTAAATCTAACATTACATTTGGAAACATAACCTATAACATAGTATTTTCTTTTATAATATCATCATTCCATATAGAATATCCTTGTATATTAATCATAATATAGTTCTTGAAATCTTGGGGAAAGGAAATATAAGAAATGGGTTAGCTCAAATGATCAGTAAGGGAATTAAAATAGTAAAAGCTATCATATAATAACTAAGGCATAATTAATATAGAAAAATGAATAAATAAAAACACATTCCATTTAGTCAATAACATTATCATAAAGAATAATCTAACAGGAATAAATTATGGTCAAATAATTCCCTATAAATAATCACATGATCTTGAAACTTATCCATGGACATCATAACTATTAAAATAATCACATGAGAATCAATAATAGATTTCATAATGATGGAATGAATAATGTCAGACATCTCAAACCTACCATTGATTCATTGTGACAATACATCTACAAAAATGGGTAAGGCCTCATCCAAATACCCAACCTATTTTTTCTCATGTGACATATTAATTCTCGAGGGGCTGTATATAAATGGCCCCCACCCATTACTACATGTCCAATGAATTTATCATATATTGAATGATCAATTTAATTCCTAATCAATATTCTTTATCAAAAAATATCTGTATTAAGTAAAGTATGAAAAATATTATGATTTCCCCTATAAATTAAATAACATTCATTATAAAACACTGTATTGTGAAATGGTATACGATTTAGGCAATACTCATATCCACGATACAAAGAATATGGATATTTAAGAGAAATATAATGTCTAATGAAAAATGATCACAATAAAGTGAATTTTTGAAGATAAATTTAATGACCATAATATTAATTAGGATATGATAATTGGCCATCTTGTCATCAGAAATGTAGGTTTTGAATTAAATTCACGTCTTTTGGAGAATAAAAGAAAATGGAATCAAAACATTTAAATAAGATTTATTGAAATATTTTTCTTTGTAAAATCTTTTAATTTTTTTTAAAATAATCTAAAATAGTGTAAAACGGTTATAGAGGTGAGAAAATCCTTTAATTTTGTATATGTTAAAAAGAAAAATTCCTTTTAATTTTTTTTAAAGAATGTTGAAAATGAACCTTTTAGAAAAACATTATAAAGATTCTTTTAAAACCTTTTATAAATTCTAGGAAAATATAAAATGTACTTGAAAAATAATTTGAGTAAATAAAAATGATGTACTATAATTTGTTTTTGAAAAATATGGATATTGAAGAAAAATATACCTAATCAAAAGTGAAATAAGATTAGTTTTTCTTTTAAATATTATTTTTCTTGACTCAAGTGCCAAAGAGAGGAAAATTTGGAAGAAAATATGTAATATCCTTAAATATATAAAGGATAATAAAATAGATTAATTTTATGAAGGATATATTATAATATTCCGTTAATGAAAATAATAGAAATCCCAAAAAATAGACTATAAAATAAATTATTACCTCTTGTAACTTTCAAATTGTAACACCTTGAAAGAATAGACTGTAATTGAAAATTTAATCATAATAAATAAATAAATATTCATGTTAAATACATAAATGTTTATTTATGTACATCACATAAAAATAAAAAGGTTTTTAATACCAAATATGTCTCAATGGAGTGGAAATTGAGACAAAATCTCATACCTCAGGATTGAATTCCTTCACACATGTTCAAAAATAATATATAATAAATATATATTTATTATACATATATTAAAGAAAAATAATAATATATATAATAACATATTTTATTTATTTATAACCTTTTATCACTTGTTTATTAACAATTCTTTATTAAAATCACTATTCTAGGAGATAAATGCTTTGTTTTTCATGAATGTTTTGATTCAATAGTTTTTTCCATGAGATATGATCATGGTTACATCATATATATAATGTTAATAATGATATAAATATAATATATATTCATTATATATATATATTTATAATCACCCCTAAAAGGTAGTGATAGAAAAATGAATTACACCGTTCATAGAGACGTAAACCATACATACACATAAACACTATTTTCAATTTTTGAATGATGGAAAAAAAGAAATTTAAATTATAAATATATATAAAAAAATAAGTATTATATAATATATTATATATATTCATTAAATATATCCTTATTACCATCCACATAAAGGATAAACAAAAAATGGACCAGATCACTTCGTAGAGGCGGCAGTCCACACATACGCATGAGAGGCATCATCATTTACCAACAGATTGGATGGTAAGAAGGTAGTTATAATATTATAATTATATAATCATAATTATTTCATAAATATCATATATATTCATTATTTATATATTTAAAACTATCCCAATAAAGTGGTGATGAAAGGTGAACTACACCGCTATGTAGAGATGGTAAGGAATTGATTTCCATGTACAATCGAGGGGGGTATGAGCCCGTAAGGGCGCTCTTCAAAAAAACCCTTCCTCTCGTCGCCACCTCCTCCATATAGGGTTAGCACATCGCCTCCTCCCTCATGCTCTATGAATTCGCGACGGCAGATCCTCGGTTGCGGTGGCGTCGGTGACTTGGATTCGACCTTTATCAGTTGCAACGATGCTGTCCTATCCTCACCCTAATCCCTCATCTCCAGTTAGGGTCTCTCAAGATAGAACATTGTCGGCCAGCGGCCAAGGTCCATCTTCAGTATCCTGTGTGTGCTGCCGTGTCTTCTGTCTGTACGCATTGTGGTTTGTTGTGGTCTTCACGTGTGACAGGGATGACAACGATGGGGTCTAACTTGCGGTGGGTCTACCTACTGAAGTACTGGTGATGTTTTCCTATTTTTGTTTTATGCAGTTGATCCTGGTTTGTAGTGCGGCTTCGTTGTTGTTCTGATGTCAGTTTTTTTGATTCGTGATTGGGATGATTTGATGGATTTCAATCCTTGATTTATTGAATCAGGTTAAGGTTTGGGATGCGAATTGTTGTGTATCCTACGGTGCATTGGGTGACTATTCTGTTTTGAATCTACTTGTCTTGAACCAATTCTATTCATGATTTGAAGCGGCTATTGTGCATCTGCTTTTATTGACCTGGTTGATCTGATTTCTTGGAAGATTGTACATGGTTCTTGATTCTATGTTCTTGTATGAAACCATTGACTCTATCCTGAAGAGTTTCTCTGCGGGGAAGAATATATGTTATACAATGGAAATTGAAAATGATGAAGGATTTAATGTCTCTGGGAGGTCAATTTGAGAAGTTGTGAATGAACATTGAGAGTCTGCAAATTAGAGAAGTTGTGAATGAACTTTGGGAGTCTGAAAATTGAGGCTGCATTAAGGTAATTGATTGATTGTTGAATTTTAGATATGTTTGTAACCAATACACTACATGGATCTTCTTCAGATGAGGATCAGAGAAGGAATCTTTCTCTTGAGCATGTCATTCGGATTTGGAAGTTTGAGAGGGTATGGCTCTGCCATCGGTACCATGCCCGTGAATCTTTGCACGGGTCATCTAGCCGAGTGATCATGCACTGGTGAAATCTTATCATCACGATGTAGTCACTAGAGAGGAGTGGATCATGTAGCCTTGATCTGGGTTATCATCATTCATGTTTTTAATTGGTTGTAATGTCTGGATCTTGTGGTTTCTCACTTTTCCCTCAAAAGTGTTTTGATAATAAAAAAGTTAATTTTTATTCAGTCAGAGATGGAAATCCGTACGTACGCATCAGAGATGTTTTCTCTTTTCATAGGATGGAAAAGTGATGGAAAATGGTTGTCACATAGTAATAATAAAAAATTTCAATATTTATTATTCAATATTTATTATTTTAGTATGGATACAAAAAATTTATAGGAATTAGAAGAAGAAATAAATTTGAAAGAGTCGATAAATACGATTACCTCTTCTTCGATATAATTCTTTTATATTACTTATTAAGGACTCTTGCAATTTTATTTTATGGAGAGAAAATCTCTAATTAGTCTATATGAAAGTTTATAAGATAAATGGGAAGGGTTTGGTTGAGCTATATGGCTCAAATTGGTGTGAATAATTGAGACAAATGGGTGTCATTTTATAAGGGAGGGAAATGGCACACTTGAAATTTCTAAAAATATTAAAATATAATCAATTAATTATCAAGAAAAATGATTTATAATTGTCATATATTCAAATAAAAAAAACAAAGTTAAAATATTCTAATCTAGTGAAATTTAGACACATTTTGGTAACATTTTTAACCTTATATTTTGGTTTAACCCCTTTATTAACTGACTTTAACCTTAATTTTGGTAACAACTTTTTCCATATTAAAGGCTTTTTACTTATAAGTTAAAATTTATTTTATAAATTTACAAGGTATGAAATTTTAGACCATTTCTAATCATAATTTTCCAATTTCAATATTTTTTTGATTTATAAAATATTTTTTTTCATAAAATATCATTAATGTCACTTTTGACACTATTCATTTATTTTGACTTTAAAGTCATCAATATAGTTATGTAATTTGAATATAAACCTTTAACACATCCATAGTATGTTATATTTATCTAAAAAATTCTTGTAACCCTATAATTCACCCAAATTGTATTACTTTTAATATTTGTAAAATCACTTTTTTTTCTATTAATTGAATAAATATTCAGTCAGCATTATGTAAGAATTTATGGTAATTATTAAATAATTAAAATTATCATGATAAAAAAATTAATTATTATTTTAAATAATCATTTATAACTGAACTTATCCTATTTTTATCCTTATATAAAAATGTTATAGATATTAAAGTCAAGAGAGTAACATTTTGTATTTATTATATGCTTAAAATAATATAAAGGTCACAATCAAAGCAAAATGGCACCAAGTGGCCATATATTAGAGAATTGTATGGAAATGGAAAAAATAAACTAATGAAATATGATAAACGAATTTTTTTGGGAAAACTTAAAGACTTATTCCAAAGTTTAATTTAATATTAAACCCACAAAATGTGATAAAAATAATTTTTCCTGAAAACAATGTTTTCTGAAGTATAAAAGTTTTTAAAAAAAAATCCAACATAACACTAATTAAAATGTAATTAATTAGATTTTTAATAATTTAAACTTACTATTGTTACTTTTAAAACCATTAAAAAAATTTAAATTTGTAAATGATTTAAATTAAAAGTTAATTTTCAATAAAACTCAGTATTTTTCACCATTCATTGAAAAGTTAATATTTTTAAAAAATTATCAAAAAATAACTCTAAGATAATTGAAATATGATTATTTAAAAAACTAAATTATTTTTTTCAAATAAATTTCTAAAATTAGTATAAATTAATTATATTATTTATTCACAAAAACCAATAAAAACTATTTTTGAGGAAAATGTATTTTTGATGAATAAAACGACTTTATTAAAAATTGAGTGATTATATTATAAGAGTTAATTAATAAATTTGAATTTATTTGGAACTTTATATATATTTCATTATACATTTAATCATACTCATACCCACCAATTCAATAGTTAGGTTATAATGATCATATTTAAATAATAATATTTAATGGTTCATTAAAGATCGATGTTATGTGTTGTATATACTAATTTTTTGATGAAAAGGTGAGAAATCACCCCATGGGATAAGAATCTTTTATTATGCAGACATTAAGTTACATCATGTGAAATTATGTAATTTTATAAAAATCTATTTGGGAAAGGGGGTAAGATTATCCAGTAAAGCATCGAAAAATATACAAATCTCACTATTTATACGCAGTCCCATCTACAAGTTGGTTGGACTCTCTATATGTATGAGTATTGATATTTCTCATTAATGTAATAAGCTCCAATAAGTTTATCCATTTAGTAGTGAGTCTCCATGAGAGATGCAATTGACCATTTATAACTACTTGCACAATAAAACTTGTGTCACATTTGAACCAAATTTTGTTCCATACTTTTTGTTTATCCATGTGAACAAAATTTATGAGGTCATGAGTGTGAGACTCCAAAGATTTGGTAACACCACATGGACCATAAAGGCATCCCATAATGATGGAATTGCGATCTCTAAATACTACCGCAAAACCTGCAGGACCCGGGTTTCCCTTTTAAGCTCCATCTAAATTATATTTAATCCATCCCATAAATAGAGAATATGAGAAGAATTCAAGAGTACCATTTATTGATGGGAAGGATGCAATGATGGACAAAATTCTAAATACCATCAAATCGTGCATAGAATGTATTGACCATGATGAAAATAATTTTCCTCCTTTACTGATGTTAGGATTTGAAAATGATCATAGTGCAGCTTGGGTGAGACTCTCTCATGTATTGCAAAATTACGAGTTTTCCAGATGATGTGTACAGTTTCCACACAAGATACTTGAAAAAGGATGTAGAGTTTCATTTATAGAGAAATATGAGTGAAACCAAGTAGGAATACCTATATGGAGTCAGCGATCTATAGTTTCACATCAAAGATGATGACAATATAACTCCATAGAGCAATAACAATATCACATCTCAAAAAAGGTGATTTATATTCTCTCAATATTGATGTAATAATTAAAATATCAAAAATAGATTGACACCCATGCATGTAATAAGTTGTTAACTAGAAATTTGGAGTGGGAAATTATCCAAAGAAACAAGAAGAGAGATGGGGAAATCCATTTTTTTAAATTTTTTTCCAATCCAATTATTATTGTTTCCTTCAATTAAGTTATATTAGAATAGAATTGAGTTGGTAATTTTATTAGCAGTTGGTTCCCAAATCAGGATATCATCTTGATTAATAAAAGCCAACATTCTAATAATATAATCAATTGTGTATATAACTTCATCGAACATGTCAATTTTCTCTTTATCATGGAATTTAGGTCAATTAATGGATCATCAGAACTGATATGATTCAGAAAAGATGTTCTTATCCAGTTATCAAACCAAAATGTAAGGGAGGATTTTTTTTCTAAAACAGATTATGATTGTATAAGCTATAAGTGGTGGCCCAAAGAGTCATACTCACACCTTTCTTGAGATGTAGGTGGTGGACTAATGAGTCATAATCACACCTTTCTTGAGCCACCGTGGGTATGATATTATACTTCATGGTTTCATGATAGTAAATGAGAAATTTAATTATTATCGAGGGTTAAGTTGATATAGGATGTGTAGAATGCGAGATAAGACTAGGCTATAACTCATGACTAGTTTTGTGGTTTCTCAGTTTTTTATATTTTGGTTATTTTTTTGGATTTGATAGAGTCACTCAACCATGGGGGATATTTTGTGTATGTATGACACACCTGAAATTTATGGTTTTAATTTTTTTATAGCATGGTATATGCATGAAATTATTAGTACTTTATATAATTTTCATTTGATTTAGTTATCTAATGTATAGTTTTGTTATTATTTCCACTATTATTACACTTTTATATGAGGTTATAGTCTTCCCATGATATCACCAAAGACCCTTATTACTAGTTGGAAACCCTTGGTTTATGGGGAGGCATGCATGAGTTCTTATAACAACATTGGACTAAACATTTTTGAGTAGTTTCAGTCTATGAAAATTATAGAAACACTTTTGTGATTTCCATGCTATTTGACAATACTAGGCCAAACTACCCCTAAATAATCATTGAATAACTCTTCCTCTTTCTCAAAATTAAGTTTAGAACTTATCATCATTTTTAATAGGAAAGAACATTCCCAACCTACTCTATTCCAGAACAACTTATAATAGAGTAAAAAAATTCTCCAACGTAATTGATGGATAACTTCTCCCTTTTTGTCAATGTACCCCAAACCACTTCTTTTAAAGTTAAAAAATGAGGTTTAAAAATCAAAAAATTTAATTTATGAGAGAAAAAAATACTATGTTATTCATAGAAAATACTATAGGGGAATGGGGTTTCCTTATCCAACTCATCAATTTGGAGGGAGGTGGTTGGACTCTAATAGCTGACTAATGATTTTCAAAATCAACTTTGGGTAGTTCTTTTGTTATAATATCCTCAATTTTATATTGTGTGGACACATACTCCAAATTCACTATCCCATGATCAAGTTTCTACTTTATAAAGTGATGATTTATCTTGATGTGATTTATTCTTGAATGATGAAATCAATGTTTTCTATGATTAAAAATGATAGAGTTATCCCACATGACAGAAATATAAAATTTCAATACATTTAAAAAATCTTCAAGATGTTTCTATATCTATATTAATTGAGTACATGATTGAGTATCTATGTTGTATTCAACCTTCATACTTCTCAAAGAAATTCAATCTTTCTTTTTACTCAACCGAGATACGTAATAACCTCTAAGATAAAAAGTACCAACTGAAGTTGACTTCTTGTCATCCATTGATCCTTCCAAATTTACATCAGTATATCCCAGAAACTCTTATAGTGATGATCTATAATAAAATATCCTGAAATGAACTATATTTTTGATATAAAATAGTATTCTTTTCACTTCTAGAATTTGAATTTCCATAGTATGAAATTGGAATTGTGTAGTTTGATATATTAAAAACACAATGTCTTGTCTTATTGCTATCAAGTACACTAGACTTCCAAATATTTTCCTATACTCCATGATATTAACCTCATTTCCAAAATCATATTTTGATAACTTTATCTAGGTTGCAGCTGGTGTTGTTGATGGTATGAAATTTTCTATTACAAATCTCTTGATTACCTCTTTATAATTTTTTATTGAGAAATGAATATTCCATGATTTCCTTGAGTGACATGTAAACTAAGGAAAAAGTTTAAATGACTAATCATAGACATATCAAACTCAAACCTCATATTTTCTATGAATATATTGTATTGTGCTCAGTCCAATCCTAAAAAAATATGTCATCAACATATATGATCATCGGTATTCTTTGATCATTTTCTATCTCAATTTAGAGGTCACAAACAAAATAACATCACCAAAATACAAGATTTCTCATGTATTGATCAAAATTTGAATACTAGTCTCTCAGTGCTTGCTTCATACCATATAAATCCTTCTTCAACTGGTACACCATGCTCCTATATCTATCCATAATTAATCTATCCAATTTCATAACGTACACCTCTTTATCAAGAACTGCATTAATAAATTAATATTTGAAATCCATTTGATAGGCATTGAATTTACTTTTCACCTCTATAGACAAAATAAGTTTAATGATTTATGACTAGTCTATAAGGGATATTTTCTCATAAAAATCAATTACTTTGATTTGGGAATACCCCTTACACACTAGTAATAATTTTTTGAGTCACATTTCCAACCTTATTGAGTTTATTATAGAACACCCACTTAGTTCCAATAACATTTTTTTCTAACATTGGAATAATTTCTCATGTCTCATTCTTCTATATATAGTCAAGATTTTCATGTATAGATTTGACCCAATTTTTATCCTTTTCCATTTTTTTAAAAAAAATTGGTTCTACTTGGGATAAATGAAAGATTTTATATATATTATTCATTCTATGAGTTTTCACCAAATATGTCTAGTCACCAATGATATTTTCTTTATTCATTTAAGTCTCACCTCTTACTATTTATGAAAATGTTGACCTGGATTCATATTCCTCATAATCGATGTCTTCTTCTAAGTCTACCTCAACTCCTTGTACTCTCCTTGGACTACTCACTTCGACATCACTTTCCTCATAATTTTCGTAACTAATTTCTTAAAAAACCTACCCACTGATTTGTGAATTCTTCTTAGCCTCCACAATAGTGAAATATTGAATTTGGATAATTTTTCCATATTTTTTTATAAAATTTATATTCTTTGATTTTGGATTAATAAAAAAGAAAAATACCTTCATCCCAATTAGTCCCAAAATTATATTTCTTATCTTTTTTGGGAATTAAAAATTTACCCATAAAGACATGAATGTATTTCAATGTAATATTCTTCCCATACCATGTCTTGAAGAGTGTCTTCTTTTCAACTAATTATAATAATTCCTTGTTGAATATATATATTTATGTAATTAGTGCTTCCTTCCAATATTTATTTCGAATATTCTTCTCAATTAATATTGTTAAAAATGTTTTTTGGGTTTAGTTATTTCTCTCAACAATACCATTTTGTTGATTATTCATCCCCACCAAAACTTGGTTCCTTATCCCATATTTTTTAAGATGTTACTCCATGTGATTATTAGTGAATTATATACCATTATCAACCCTAAAATTTAAATCTTGAGCCCAAGATTCTTCTTCATCAATCTCTGGTACTACTAAATTAACTATAATAGTTTATATTTTTTAGAGATAACCATCTTAGATTCCACCCTTTTTAAATCATCAATTAAGAGAATATAGTATGTTATTTCCATCCTTGGATTTGGGAAAAATTGGCCCATACACATCCAGTTGTGTCTACTAAAAAAACTTCATCAATTTTTTCCCTTTAATCTTGTATTTATTTAGAATTATTTTCCCCTTTTAAGAAGTATCACATGTGTGAATGAAATCACTTGTGAGTTTAGGGAAACCTTGAGCTCCATCATTTTTCACCAATTCCTGCAAATAAATTTGGATCAAGTAGACTAGTTTTTTAGGCCAAAACTAATTTTTATATTCCCTAAAAATAAATCACCTATCTTCTTCTATACCATATAGGTATAGATTCTATTTTGTATTCTTCCCATGTATTAAAACTAAACTATCTCTTTCTTTGATGATACATGCACCCTTGTTAAATATAACTATGTTCCTAGAGGAATATAGTTTTCTTACACTTACTAAGTTGTGACTAAGGCCTTAAAACACCATGACATTCATTTGAATTACATCTTTTTACACAAATTTTGATTTTCCTAGAGCTAATAATATTTATCCCCTCATCATTTCTAAGGATAATGACACCATATTTTTTATATTTTATGTCCATGATAAGATTTTTATTTCCCATCATATGGGAAGTACATTCACGATAAAAAATTAATTTTTTTTGATCGATCTATTTATATCAATGAAATTTTTGTAACATATTTTTCCTCAACCTTTTATTTCTTAGTCTATATCTGCTGTTTCACTTCATTTAGCGGTGGATGAGATTCTTCCACCTCCGACTATATTGAACCATATTCATATTAATTTTATTTTAATTTATTATGAGTTTTTATCCCACTTTATGAAGCTTTCAAATACTGAAATTTCTTTCTTAGGGTCTCCATTAGTATATTCCTTTACACTCGTGATCGAAAATTCACTACCTTGTGTTCATAACTTCAATAATAAAAGAAATATCCACAAAAAATATATTGAGTATATAGAATTTTTGTCATCTATTTTTATTTCTCCCAAGAATTGAAGTGCCTTTTAACCATGGAACACATATATTATGTATGACCTATCTTTCCAAAACAATAACATTGAATTTTTGATGCATTATAGTGTGTCTTCACTATTACACATATAGAATTTTGGGATTTATGAGTGTTACCCAAGTCAATATTCTTTCGAGGTGTGGGTTATTGTTGTTTCTCATTAAAAGTATCATTTTTTTACTTGTGATAAAGTACCTCAATATATTTTCCTTTATTTTAGATCCATTCCACTGGTGGAAAAGTCTAAACATTCTCCATTGATCCCCTATGCACCTTCTTAAATTCTTCTATAGCCTATGCACTTTAAATATTTGATTCCTTGTCAAGAGTTAGAATTATATCTTTATTATTAACATTTCATCACAATTACATGACTTCATTTATGAGTTACTAATTTTTTTGACATGATATTTCACTAAATCGATCAATCCATCAATGATCCAGGCTTACTCATCAACTTTGAGCTTATACTCAATCAAAATTTTAAAATTTTATAGAATTTTTTATTTAAACCTTTAATTCTAAATATTTAACTCAGAATTTTCTTCTTCTTTCTACTATCTATAAAACTTTGAGTCCCCTACCACCCCATTGGCTTTCTTTTATTTTCCCCTCAAAACACTAGTCTCTTTAAGAGTAGATTCCAACTCAACATTGAGGTCAAATATTCCCTCAACTTAAACATCTTTATCATTATTATCCTTAATATTTGGTATGTCTATTATATCCATAAGAACTTCCTCACTAAGGTCTTTAAAGTCTTTAATTTCATACACTCTATTTTTTTTGATTTGTTATCTTCTATTGAGAGAAAATATTTATTCCTAAATAATTTCTACTATGAACTCATTTTGTTTCCTATACCCTTACAACATTTATTCACGGGTTCTTTATATTCATCACCATCTTGGAATATCTTTGGAAACTTTTCCATGATATTCCCAAATTTACCACACCAAAATCAAGTAAGTGGAATCTTACCTTTAACTTTTCCTTAACCCCTTTTAAAGTTTGAATATAGAAAAGACATCACTTCATCAACCACCATTTCCTCAGGATCTTCTTCTAATCAAATTTTCTTCATTCCCTCTAACACCAATTTATGAAAGATTCCCTTCATTGTGAATTTATTATCATTTTTCCTCATATATTATGTAATGAGAGTGTTATGAAGACTATCTAATGTCACTTACTTAGGATCCTTGTATTTCAGCATCGAAACCTTTTATTGAAACACGATGAAAATATTCTCAAAATCCTCTTTATGGTTTCAAAATAATCTATATTTTCTTTGAGTTCATTAATATTTTACACTAGAATAATGAACCAATCAAATAATTCATTGACGATCTCATTCAGGCACATCCTAAAATCCTCATACATGTTCTATAAAACCCATAGTTTGGATTCACATACCTTGGAGTCAGGTTCATAAGTATTGAGAAGTTTTTCCCACATAGAATGTGAATATTTAAATGACATCAAATTTTTGAATATAATATTAGATAATTATTCTCCTAATTTTTTTGACTCCTTTGGAATTGACATCAAGTTCTATTTGGTCTTATTCTGATAATTCTATACTCTCCATATTGTCTGATATTCCATGTATGGAAGTTTTGTAAATGTCCATTACCAAAGAAATAAAATAATTTCACATATGATTCTTCTATATTTTAAATTATTTTACATAAAATATCATAGCCCCCTTTGCATTTCAAACTATTTCCATAGATTCAAATAGAGATAACTACTTGAAGAACCTTTATCTTTGATACCACTTATTCATCCCAAATGAGGTAAATACCTTTAGGGGTGGGGGTGAATTAGGGAATGCCAATATATTTATTTCAACCTCACCAATAATATTATTAAATGGCCATTTGGGATGCATCTATCCCTCATATTGAATATGGAGTGATAAATCATAGAAAATAGGGACACAATTTTTTACTTGGTTCACCCAAATTAGACTATTTTAAGGAGCATAAATTAATAATGTGGCGATGTACTAAAATTCTAAAGACACTATTTCTAAAAAATATAAGTGACCACAATGACCCTATGAGTTTATGATAATTATAAGGATAAAGCGATAACCGCTCTCAAACAAGGTAACTCACTACTCCTTCGAGTTCCACTCTCTTTAAATTTATCAAATCACAAATAAGATTAGATCTTCAATGCTATAAAAATACGCTTTACCTTATTCCACTTAAAGAACTGTGTAATATTTACAATGAAATAATCTCTTAGAACTCCTTATCTATGATTTCAATATTTGGTATTAGAACTCCCTTATCTCTAATTTTTAGTTCTTGGATTGGAATCCCCTTTTTATTTCTTTACTTCCAGCACTGTGCTTAGAAGTCCCTTCTTAGTAATTTCTAGTTCTTATCCTAGAATCCCCTTCCATAATTTTTTTCTGGAACACTCTCAAACACATTATATAAATTATTTATATTCTCTTTCATTATTCAAGATCATATCTTATTTTCAAAAAGACATTAACCTCAATTAAAAAATAAATATCTCCTTATTTTTATTCAAAAACCAACATGTACCATTTTAATGAATGGAATTTTTAATAATTTTGTTTATTATTTTATACTTATTTATATATTACTTAGAGGATATTTTGAACCAAAATGAATTTTAAATAGGGTAAGACAACTCCTTGATTTCCATGATGTATTGATCAATTCACCAATTCTAGAAAATATCACTTTCACAACATGATTATCTCCTTTATGGTACAACTTTATTTAAAAACAAGATCCACTAAATCCAACTGATATATAATTTTTTAATTCTTATAAAATCATATCATGTTTTTTTTGAATCAAATAATGATTCTTGAACTAGCCATGGATCAGAACTTTTATTTGTGAAATGAGCCTCACCTGGATAGAATCACTAAAATTTATTGAGAAATAATTACAACATGACTCTCTTATTCATGGAATATGAAATTGACTATATGCATTGTAGGGTTAGAGAGTAGGCCTCTGAGCGGATTTTCCACTCCCTATCATGGCAGCTAGGGTTTCCCTTCAACCTCATTTCCCCTTCCCCCTCTAGCCTAACTCGTACTCGATTCCATCTTCCTCTGGATAATCTCAGTGCAGGCATGTCTTAGTGATGGCGCGGCGTGGTGGGGTTTTGATTTGTTTCGGTGTTGTCTCCAGATTCATTCTAGGCAATGACGTGACTCAGTGGAGCACTGAATTCTCAAGTCGGTTCGGTGTGGCTCGCCTTTCGGCGACATCAGCTCAGTGCATGGCTCAGATCGGCATGTATCAGACCTTGTGACAATGACTTGGTGTGGAGTGGATCCAGCTTCCAGTAGTCTGGCGTGGCCAGGCGCCATTTCTAGCATGCATCCAGTGTGGGTTGGTGACAGATCTGGAGTGGCTCAGAAGGGGGAGGTCCTTGATTCTAGTGTTTGGACTTCATGTGGTCCGACTTCCTGTAGGTCTGCTATTGATGATCTTACATTTTTATGGTTGCGATGATTTGGTGGATATGCTTCTGTGAGATGATTGCATCAATATGACGGGGTGTTGAGAAGGTTTGTTCAAGTTTGGTGTTGAATGTGTTGATGTGGTGGTGGAATTCGTGAATTTCTTGGATGTTTTTTCTCCTTACAATGAATGTTTTACCTGCAGCCTGTGGTTCTGGTTGCTGATTTCTATTATTATGTTTGGTGAAGTGAATCGTGATGGGGTGTGTTGGTTCTTATGGTGTGATTTTCTTCATGGATGGAGTCTTTTGATTAAGGATGGATTTTTGGTGGAATGCGGTTTGAGGTTTGAGAGTCAATTCAACTATATTTTCTTACAGGAATGGATTCAGATGAGGTTTTGGGCAGAGGTTTTCTTCTGGTTATTGCTTTCGGATTTGGATTTTTGAGAGGGTATGGATTTTTCATCTGTTCAATGCCTGTGAATTCATGCATGATACTACTTTCCATGAAGCGATGAGTAGGATAAACTGATTTAATGTGTATGATACTGGGTGGAGCTCTTCTGTGTAGGGTTGAACGAGTTGTTTGTTCTTATGATTTTGTACCATGGTGATTTGAATGTCTTTTGTCTTTGGAGTCATTTATGGTCTCTCAATATTTCCTTAAAAGTGTATGAATAATAAAAAAGTAATTTTTAGTATTCATGGAATGAACCTTTCCTAGAAAGAGTAATAAAAATATGTATGTATAACTTCCATTGTTCGGTTCTCTCTCTGCAACATAAACATAAGATGGAAAATGACACTGAAATCCACTTAAAAACCTTCATATCATGGACAGTAACTTCACACCATGAGAAATTTCTCTCCAAAATTGAAAAGTAATACATCTTATAAGTTTCATCATATATCTTATATGTTGCAATATTTTATGAAACTTCATTTTTGGTGTGAAGTTATATTTTACAACACAACCACTTTATTCATTTAAATTTTGGAAATAGAAACCATCTTACACATGTTCTACATTCATTTAATGAATATCATATGCATCAAACAATATTCTATGTTTATATCCTAAACACCATTCATAGAATAATGTGAGGTGTCACAGTGCGACCTTCAAGATCCTTATGGACTCATGAGTAACATTACGAATCGAAATATTAAGACTACAAACTTCCCTTTGATTTTTTTGGAATCACCCTTCATGATGTGACATAGGGTGTCATAGAACGAATTTTGTTTTATATAAAAAAAAATTTAGATGTTTTTAGAAATTATTTGGCCTAAATTTTGACTTTGTAAGATCCTTTGGAAGTTCTTTGTCCAGTATTGTCAAAAAACACAACCTAAAAACCAATTCAAGTGATTTCTATAACAAAAATCAACTAAAGGTAAAAAATTTGATAATAGAGAAGCCTAAGGTGGAGATTCATATGGAAATTTAGAATTAAAATATTAATGATTATAGAATGAATACTTAATTTTGTAGTAAGAAGTACAAAATTCTATAAATAGGAAAAAGATGTTGTACCCTGTGATGCCTTGAGATGGGAGGGGTGAATCAGGGTGTCCATTTTTTTTGAATGGATATTATCCTCACATTGGTAAGAACATATTAAACCTATTTGATTGTAATTCACACTCACAAAATAGAAATATTAAGAAACAAAACATAACATAATAATTTTTACTTGGTTAACCGTAACGTCCAGTCTAATGAGAATACACCGAATTTTTTTTTGTCATGACCCGTCCCCTGGGGCCCATGCTGTGACTACCCCAATCCCGCCTTCCATAGGCCAGGGGCTGGAGACTAGCACCAAAAGGTGTATTCCCTAAAACCAGGAATGAATTACCTTTATATCCTGTAAACACACACAACCAAGCACACAACAATATATGAACACAAGTAAATTGTATAGTAAACAGTGAGTATATAGATGAAAAATGGGGCCAGAATACAAGACCAACTGTAAAGTACAAGAAAAATGGAAAGTACAAGTAAAACTGGGAGGTATAAGTAAACTGAACAACTCCTGTGAACACTCTCCAAGGATCCTACCTGAAGGGTAGGTACAGCTCTCCAACAATCATCTATGCGGTACGCCTTGTCTAAGTCCTCCTCTGAGCTACATCTAGTTCTGGTACTCTCGTCCTCAGTCAGCAATGTCCATCGTCTACACCAAACACAACACGGTGCGGGTATAGCCCGTGAAGGGGTGAGTATAACGATACTCAGTAGGGACCCAGAGACCCTCAATGTATCACAATTCCACAAAGGATAAACCACAAAGAATGAAATCATCTGACTACCCTACTTAGGTATATGTCCATACATATACCTAAGTTATCAAATATACCCATCTTAATCATGAGGAAACATAGGGTCCGACTCAAAATCTCAAAGCTCAACTATTCCACAAAGGAAGGAATACCATGAAGGTAAGTACCACACAGGTACGCCATACAGAAGAATACCACCAAGGTATCACCATGAAGGAAAGTACCACATAGGTACGCCACACAAAAGAATACCAAAAATGTATCACCATGAAGGTAAGGAATCAGCTCATACCAGGTATAACTTAAGTACAAAATTATAGATTATTAGATGTAACTACTGAATCATCTTACTCTGTTAAAAGGAAGACCCATGTAGGATCCTAGTTTATAATCAAAACCACACAAGATCCTAGTACAACAGACCCAGACAGGATCCTAGTACATCATTAGACCCACACATGATCCTAGTATAACAAAACTACACAAGATCCTATTACATCAATAGAACCACATAGGATCCTAGTACAACAGACCCACACAAGATCCTAGGAAATCATCAGACCCACAGAGGATCCTAGTATAGAATACCCACAAAGGATCCTAGTACATCGTCAGACCCACACAGGATCCTAGTACATCAGACCCACACAGGATCCTAGAGTAGTCCCACATGGATTCCTAGAGAAGATCCTTGTAGGATCCTCGTTCATAGAACCATGAAGGATCCCTTTCGCATGTTACATCCAGCTACAGGGTTCCCGCACTAAGCTCGCTTGTCTCCGAGAGGGCCCTCTCCTCAAGCCATTGGTCGATACTCCAAATTTCATGAAGTCCCATGAAGAAGTATCACAAAGGACCGCCACATCATAAGGGTCTTATCATAATAGATGGTGCATCAAACAGATTCCCGATCTGTAAGTTTTTAGCCTTTTAGTTGTGAGGGCCCGGTTGGATTCGTGCTCAATCCAAACTGACCATACCCCTACTTTATTCAAATCTCAAGTAGGGTATACCAAAAGTACCGTCTCGTTCTAAGGTTTCCAGCGCCATATATGGTTTGTCAAATGGACACCCAGTGCCAAAGTTATGGGAAAAAAGAGAACAATGAGTTGAAGTTGGTCCGGGTTCGGTCCGAACCGGTCGAACCAACCCGACCCTGTTCGGGTTGACCTAGCCTGCTCGGTCTAGCCTAGCCCGCATTGGGTCCAGCCTGGCCCACGCTGGGCAGCCCAACCCACACTAGGTGGACCGGCCTAGCCACATGCGGGGGGGAGTCGCATGCCCCCCACCTTAATCACCGAACGACCAAAGCTGTTCGGTTGCCAGACAGCACGCGAGACTCATCGAGGGTCCTGCTCGGTCCAGCTCGGTCCAGCTTGGCTGACCCCTTCTCCTCCCGGCAGCGTGTCGTGTGCCGCCCATTCATGGTGATGGCCCATGGGTCTGCTCAGCATGCGGTTGGCTGGTCGTCCAACCACCCTCCTCCACACAATGCGGTCGCGCGCTACCCCATCTCTGGCGGCCGACGTCAAGCTAACTGCACCTCGCCTCGCCGCCGCGGCACAAGGCCGCGTTTCTTCTCCACCAGGTAGTGTGGAAACACGCTGCTGCCCCTTCGCGTGGCCGACCACTGCCGGCCACCGCCCTTACTCCACCACAACTCTTCTCCGACGACACGGTCATGCCACCACCTTTGTCTCGGCTGACCGTGGTGCCGACCGCCATTCCCGAGCCCCACCGGTGTCGGTCTCCATCTTCCTCCATCACAAATAACATGGAAAGGACCACAAGATTTGCGGAGGGGTCAGGCCATGTTCGTTTGGCCCGTACCCTCTGCATTAGAGCGGTAACAAGCGGCTTGTTTATTCTTGAATTATGAAGAATGTAGAGAATGGGGTAAGGGGAGTATACAAATAACAAACCCTACCTAGAAGGTTTGTTGATGTGTCATGAGGCAAAATCGGTGAAGGTGAAGAGGGTTCCAATGATCATCGCTTCCACAACATGCTTTCAAAGTCAGGATCGTGCGTCGTCTTCTTTATTGATTCTGAAGAATGTTAATAGATGGAGATGGCGTTCTTCATTCTTAGGAGAAGTTCTTCATTGGTGGATGAGTTCCTCCAAAGATCTCCCAATTCCTCCCTTTCACCAATGATTTCTCCCAATCCAAAATGAGGAGCCAACCCAAATAAAATATGTTTTTCAATTTTAAATTGTTGACACAATTAATGTTCGCTTTAATTAATTAATGGTAGGTGGAATAATTAATGTGGAGGAATTTCAAGAGAATTCCCCACATTAAAGAGGGAGTTTAAGGGGGGGTCGAGTGGTCCCCACCATTGAATTCAAATTGGGGGGTTTTAGTTTGGGTGGTCCCCACCTCGACAACCCATGTAGAGAGGTTTCAAAAATAAAAATGTTAATATTTTTATTTTTCTATTCCTCCAAGAAAAAGTAAAAAACTATTTTTCACCCTCGACCTACTACAGTCAAGGTGAAGGTCTGTTTAAGCGAATACTAGCATTGCGAGTTCAATGGTGTTCTAGGATTTCAATTTCGAGTACCAGTTCAAAAGTTACAAAAAAACCACTTGCATGTTTACTGAACGTACCCAAAAAAAAGTTCTGAAATTCTTTCCAGGAACATCAAGCCACAGAATCATGCGCCTTCAATTTTTTCGGACTCATAAAATTATCATATAATTAAAAATAATTACATGGAAATTTCAAGTCTTTACATTCTCCCCACCTCAGAGATTTGCATCCCCAAAATCCACAACTCTAACTAAGAAAACAAGCGAGGGGTACTGAGCACGTATATGCGCCTCCTGCTCCCATGTGCTCTCTTTGAGGTTCTCGTGCTTCCAACGTACATGCAATAAAGGTATCAACCGCCCATGAAGGACCCACTCCTGTCGATCCTCAATCTCCACTAGAACCTCCGTAAACGTGGCCCCATCATCGATGTCTAGCTCGCTGTGGTCGATGATGTGTGATGGGTCATGCACGTATCTCCTCAGTTGGGATATGTGGAAGACTTCATGCACCCAGTGAAACTGAGGTGGAAGAGCTAGGCGGTAAGCCACCTCGCCAACTCTGCTAAGGACCTGAGAGGTTCCAATGAACCTTAGAGATAACTTTCCACCCTGACCAAATATCTGAAAACCTCATTGAGGTGAGACCCGTAGAAATACATGGTTTCCATCCTCAAACTCCAGAGGTCTCTGTCTCCTATCGACATAAGACTTCTTCTTGCTCTGTATAGACTTCATCCATTCCTATATGATCTGTACCTTATATGTGGTATATCTTACCATCTCTGGTCCCACTAGTGTTGACTCCCTTGGGTCAGTCCATCAGAAAGGCAACCTGTAAGGTTGGCCATACAATTCCTCGAAAGGTGCCATCCCAATGGTGGAGTGATAATTGTTGTTGTAAGAAAATTTCAACAAAGTCAAGTGATCCTACTAGCTATGACCGAAGTCGAGGACTCGAGCACACAACATGTCCTAGAGGGTCTAAATGGTCCACTCAGTCTGGCCATCCATCTGAGGATGGAAGGTGGTTCTCAAATGACGTTGCGTCCCAAAAGCCTCCTACAACCCCTTCCATAGCCAGGAAGTAAAACATGCATCACGATTTGAGACAATCATTGAGGGTAATCTATGTAGACACACAATCTTCTACACATAGAGGCATCCTAAACTCTTACTAAACCCTGCTCTCTAATCAGTAGGAAGTGGGATGACTTGGTGAGTCAGTCGATGATCACCCAGATAGAATCATGACCCTAGGATGTATGTGGAAGTCCTGTCATGAAGTCCATGGATATCCCATCCCACTTCCACTCTGGGACCTCTAAAGGATGAAACAATCCTGCTGGTACTTGATTCTATGCCTTCACATACTGACAAGTGAGGCACTGAGAGAAAAACCTTGCTACTATTTTCTTCATTCCTAGCCACCAGTGTTGTCATCGATGGTCCTGGTACATCGTTTCCACTTCTGGGTGTATACTAGAGTGGATTTGTTGAACTCCCTCAACACTTCCTCCTGAAGTGACACTGGTACAATGGTATACCCTATAAATAGGATGACGTGCTCCCCACCTTCAGAAAATCCATCAGGTGCCTGTTCTATGTAAATATAAGCATGTCAAGCCATCCGGTCAGTGTCCCCATACTGTGCCTCCCTGACTTGCTGGAGAAGCGGGGGAGTGACTGTAAGAGATTGAAGAAAAACTGCTCCATCTTGATCCACGGAGGATAATTGAAAAGCGGTCAGCTGCTCCATCACCTCACCTAGGAGCTATATACCAGATCTCCTGATGAGTGAATCTACTACAACATTCCCCTTCTTAGGAGTATATACCATCACAAAGTTATAGTCCTGGAGGAACTCAAGCCAATGTCTTTGTCTCAAGTTCATCTCCTTCTGAGAGAAGATATACTTGAGACTCTTGTGATCCAAGTAGACTGTAAAACATTCACCCATTAAGTAATGTCACCACATCTTCAAGGAAAAGACCAATGCTGCTAAATCCAGTTCATGGGTAGCATATTTCTGCTCATGCTATCTCAGATATCGAGAACCATATGTGATCACTTCTCACTCCTACATTAGGACACATCTGAGTCTGGTCCCTGATGCATCGTAGTAAACTACGTACCCAACTCCCTCCTCTAATAGCCTCAAGATGGGGGCACTAGTCAGCCTCTACCTCATCTTCTGAAAACTCTGCTAGCATCTCTCCAACCACACGAAGGGTTGTCCCTTCTTCTTCAACACTGATAAATGTGATGAAACTCTAGAGAAATCTGGCACAAACCTCTGGTAGTATCTAGCCAAACCCAAGAAACTCCATACCTCCGTCACACTCTAAGGTGGCTCCCAAGAAAGTACAACCTCAATCTTTGTTGGATCCACTACTAATCCATCCTCTGAGATAACATGTCCTAGAAAGTGAACCTCTCAGATCCATAACTGGCACTTCGAGAGCTTACTATAAAGCTGGTGCTCTCAGAGTGTGTCCAGAACTATCTGCAAATGATATACATGCTCCTCCTTGGTAGCCGAGTAGATCAGAATGTCATTGATGAAGAATACTACAATGAGATCAAGGTATGGCTAGAAGATCTTATTCATGAGTCCCATGAACAATGCTGGAGCGTTTGTCACGCCAAACGACATGACCAAAAACTCATAATGGCCGTACCGACATCTACAAGACATCTTATGCACATCCTCATCTCATACTCTGAGCTGGTGATAGCATGATCTGAGGTCTATCTTCGAGAACCATTGTGCTCTCTTCAACTGATCAAAGAGGTCGTCAATCATTGGTAGTGGGTACTTTTTCTTCATGGTAACAGAGTTTAGCCACCGATAGTTGACACAAAGTCTCAAGCTCCCATGCTCCTTCTTGGAAAACAAAATTGGGTCTTCCCAAGGAGAAACACTTGGCCTGATGAACCCCTTCCCCTGTAAGTCCTCCAGCTCTACCCGCGGCTCACGAAGCTCCACAGGTGCCATCTGATATACTGGTGTAGATATCAGTGCCTTCCTGGGGTACATGTCAATGTAAAATTCCACCTCTCTATGAAGAGGTAGACCCAAAACATCATTAGGGAAGACATCCATATACTATTCCACCACTATCGGATAACTCATACTCTCTACATCAACCATTCCGAGGGTAAGGCTGGCCAAATAATGCGTAATCGGCTGCACCCTCTTCCGGGTAAGTCAATCCTGTGCTGCAAAGGCTCCCTTATCACTGGTGAAGGTAAAACTAGTCCCATCCGTGTGGAAACACCACACTTTGTGCCTAATACAGTCAATCTGAGCATGGACTATAGATAACCAGTCCATACCCAAGATGACATCGTAAGGCCTAGATGCCACTACTAGGAGATCCCAACCGAAGCCCTCGCCTCCTAGAGTAAGATCACACTACTTTCACTAGTGTTTAATCGTAGAATCCTATCCCATAGGAGTCTCTAGATGTAAGGATCGATCCAACAGCTCCATCAGAATATCTGATCTCTGAACGAGGGTAGTGGAAATAAAAGAATGACTGGCACCTGTGTCTATATGTACTGCAGCTAAGGTGGAGAAGACACAGATTGTACCTTGTATCATCTCTGGAGCGCCGTGGTCATAGGCCTTAGTAGACTGAAGCTGAGATCGCCCCTATCCACCTACTCCCTGTTGTCGGGGTGGACCACCTGGTGGTGGTGGCGGTAACATCTCGAATCGTCCCCCACCGCCAAATGCACGTCCAGCTCCTCTGCCATGTCCGCCTACTCCCTGCAGACCTCCTTGGTCGAACCTCTGTCTCTGCCTGGGAGGTCCCTCGACCATCTGCTGATCATCTGTATGGCAGGTTGGGTAGTCACGAGCCATGTTACCCTTCCCGCCACATGTGTAGCACTGCCTGTTCCTCGCATAACTAGCTCTATCTCCGGTACCCCACACAACTGACCCTAAATACTGCGGTCGTCCACCTATAGGTATATTCCTCTTAGATCTCTATAACATCTGTCTACTACTAGCCACATAAGACTTCGCTACATGACATCTGGTGGTGGGTCTCACTGTTGGTGACTGCTCAGCAAGAAAAGTCTCTACTAAGTGGGCTCGCTCTAACACCCCCGCCAATGTCGGGATGTGGAGATAAATCATCAATGCTCTGATCTCCCACCTGAGTACCTGCTCAAAGGTCTGAGCCCTAAAGAATGGGTCCCGCACCATATCAGTGGAGTAGCATGAGAGGTCGGTGAACCTCGCTGAGTACTGACCCACAGTCATGCTGCCCTGCTGCATATGAAGAATCTCTTGAATGCATATTGTGTGAAGGGTCACTGGGACACACTCTACCCGAAACAGGCTCGCAAAGTCTGTCCAGAGGAGTGACACTACGTCGTGAACCTAGAGCATCAAGATACACCATCTACCTACTGCTTCCTGTAGAAGACTGGCAGAAAGGATCACCATGAGATCAACAAGTGTCCCTACCAGTCGGAAGACTCTCACTACGACCTCCAACAAATCCTCAACCATTTGTGGGTTTATCTCACCCCTAAACCTAGGTGGCCTCTGGCGCTGGAACTCGTGCAACGTGCTCGAGCGGCATGCACTCACTTCTACTAGGTTTGGTGGCATCAATGGCCCAATGAGTAATGGTACCACTGGTGCCTCCACTAGTGCCACTACTAGAAGTAGGGCCTACACTGAGGCCTCATCGCTTGGTGGGCTATCAGTGCATACTAGACCTGGAACCCCAGCTGGAAGTCTGCATGGAGGCATCCTAAAAAGAAACAGGTGCACCACAGTCAGTAAGTTATACCTGGTGAGCTCAATCAATAGTTTCACAAGAAAACTTTTCAAAACACACACCCAATCAGTGTTTTCATGCACTGAGTCAGAAATCAGAAGTCAGGGTCCTGGTGTATGGATATGTCAGCCGCCGCACCAACACTGGATTCCTTAAACTGATAACCACACTCACTAAATTTAACACTATTGTTGTTAAAATATCAGAGTCCAATGTTCTATGATAGAACCAACTCCTCTAATACCAATTTTTCATGACCCATCCCCCGGGGCTTGTGCCGTGACTACCCCAATCCCGCCTTCCATAGGCCAGGGGATGGAGAATAGCCCCGAAAGGCGTATTCCCTAAAACTGGGAAGGCATTACCTTTATATGCTGTAAATACACACAACCAAGCACACAGTAAGATATGAACAAAAGTAAATTGTATAGTTAACCGAGAGTGTATAGAAGAAAAAGGGTCAGAATACAAGTCCAACTATAAAGTACAAGAAAACTAGAAAGTACAAGTAAGATAGGGAGGTATAAGTAAACTGAAAAACTCTGGTGAACACCCTCCAAGGATCCTACCTGAAGGGTAGGTACAACTCTCGAATGATCATCTCTGTGGTATGACTCATATAATTCCACCTTCGAGCAACCTCCAATCCTGGTACTCTCATCCTCAGTCAGCACTGTCCGTTGTCTGCACCAAACACAACAAGGTGAGGGCATAGCCCATGCAGCGGTGAGTATAAATATACTCAATAGGGACCTCGATACCCTCATGGTCTCACAATTCCACAAAGGATAAACCACATAGAATTAAATCATCTGACAACCCTACTTAGGTATATGCCCATACATATACCTAAGTTATCAAATATACCCATCTCAATCATGGGGAAACACATGGTCCAACTTAAAATCCCAAAGATCAACTATTCTACAAAGGAAGGAATACCATAAAGGTAAGTACCACACAGGTATGCCATATAGAAGAATACCACAAAGGTATCACCATGAAGGAAAGTACCACATAGGTATGCCACACAAAAGAATACCACAAAGGTATCACCATAAAGGTAAGGACACATATCATACTAGGTATAACTTAAGTACAAAAGTATAAATGATTAGATGTTACTACCGAATCATCTTACTCTCTTTAGAGGAAGACCCACGTAGGATCCTAATACATCATCAGTGTAGAGACCCGAAGCTTATCGTACATAGACTTTACATTACTTTTGCGGAATACTTAGTACATAACAAAAACACACACACAAGGATCGTAATAGTTTAGTGTCTTTGGAAACTCGGAACGTAATCTTCTAAACGTGGTGAAAGATCTTCAACATCTCCCATAAAGATCTTTTTTTACCTAAAACCTTTCTTTATATCCTGGGGAAAAGAAAACATAAAAGGGTGAGCTCAAATGCTCAGTAAGGGTAAACAAAAGAAATATCAATCACATCATATACATAAGAACATAGCTTTTGGAAATCTTAACCTGCAAAAGAGCTCATAATATCATAACGTGGGATAAATCATAGAAGTGAAAATGAAATCATAACTTAAAACATTACTCATTGTGGCATACACACATAATCATAGAGAATCATTTCTTGTTCGTCAAGACTCATTGCCAAGACTATCTTAGTGGACAAAGTCCCTTTCTGAATCGAGTAATCCTCGTTTCAGTCCTGTTTCACTGAACCGGTATAACCTACCATTCCAGCCATGTCTATCTCATGAGATATAAAATCTTTACCCAATGCATTGGAGGGAGATATAGGTCCCACCCATCTCTTAATGAATCCTTTCTTATGTGTGCCACAAAATCATAAATCATACATCATCGCATAACCCATGTAATAAAAATGGGATTCTTAAACATCATGACATCATAAAACCATTCATATAAGATAAAGGAATTAATAAACATAATTCCATCACAACATAGTCAAATAAATGTAAAAATATGGATAGAAACAGAACCCTTTATTATCTTATATGGAAAATAATTTTGATAAAACACTTGAATTGAATTCTTGAGGAAAATATCCTTTCTTCTTCAAAATCAATTTCTTTTCACAAAACATCATGCAATTTTAAAAGAGAGAGATTTTATTGAAAATAGTCATGAATTATTTTAGAGGAAGCTTCATGAAAATAAGGCTTTGTAAAACAGTAGAAATCCGTTCGTGCCGTATTAAGTTAAAAAAAACATTCTTCGTACTTTTGTCGGAAAAGTCAAAAAGTACCTCGTACGGAAAAACGACAAAAGATTCCTTTCATATTCTTTACTAAAAACTCACCTAAGGGTAAAATTGGATTTAAACTATTGTAAGTGGATGGAAACAATATTTCATATTGAGGGAACATGGATGTGGATGATAAAATACACCCCAGTAAATACTTACGAATAAACAATCTCGGATAAAAATGAGATTGTGATATTTCCCTTACCTTAGGTCCGACTTGCTTTGTAAGGGTCAGAACCTCCTGTATAATGATTTAAATCATGTTATTGACTTATTACAGAATAATATTCATTGTTATGATATCATATATGGTTCACTTATGACATTATATTACCCGTTCTTTTGTAAATTCCATGTTAAAGAAGCGTTTTGGGTAAAATCGTTTCATTTATCGTAGGTGTTTTGACTTGTTGTTCTTGACATCATTATTACTTATATCATGATTTAATTACTTCCAGAATATAAAATATGATTTATATATCATATATATTCAGTATATATATATATATAATAGATAGATAAATAAAATGAAAAACACCGTTCATGGAGACGGTAGTCCGTACGTACGCATGAACACTGTTTTACTTTCCTTATTGTCTTGAAATGGAAGTAAGTAGATGGCATACATATATATTTATACATAAATCCAGTAGCTTTAAAATGTCATATATTTCATTATTATTTATTATATATACTTTATAATCATTCTTAAATGGTTAACATGGAGAATGAATCTCATCGCGTCGTGGAGACGGTAGTCCGTACGTACGCACGAGCGATGATATCATTTCTATAAATATTGAATTGGAGTGGAGTGGATTATACAATATATCAGAATCAATATGATGTTTTAATAACTATGTATAGTTATTCTTTACACCATTATACCCATCCATGTAAGGTGGTGGTGGAAAATAGATTACACCACGGCGTGGAGACGGTATTCCGTACGTACGCACGCGCGGTGATTTCTTTTTCCATAGGATGGATAGATGGTGAAATAGGGTTGTTTCATACTTATAATAACATATCAGTATATGAGTGATACTGATGTTATTACTTCATAATGAAACAACCTAAGAAGAAGAAGTGGAAGAAGAAATAAAGATGAAAGAATTGGTAACGGTAATTACCTCTTCTTTGAAGTGCCTCTTTGAGACCTCCTCTTAGGGCACTAGAATTGGTCTTTGAGGAAGACCAGAACCTCTAGGATGTTTCTAGGGAAGTGGAGAAGGGATTTTGGCAGGGGTTGGCCGAGCTTGAGTGCTCAAATTGGTGTGAGGAGGAGGGGGAGGAGGTGTCCTTTTATAGGGGAGGAGAGGGGCACCTTAGGAATATCTCAAAATATTATTTTATATTAAAGTCAAAATCGGTTTATAATGGTTCCAAAGGGTCTTATTTCGAAGCTAAAGTGGGGATGGGTCGAAATCCTATCAACCAATAGAATTTAGACAAGTTTAGGATATTATTTTAACCTTATCAATTAGATTTAACTCTAAGTTAAATAATTTAACTTTTACCATGTCTTTTTGTTTTCTTTCACAATATGGTTAATACACTTACTATAACATGCCAAACGAACCCCAAATTGTTTATTATTAATATATATATCCTTATCTAAGTCATTTGGCCGAACCTTAGATTTTTAGGAATAAAATAACAATTAATAATATAATATTTTATTTAAAAACTATTTTGTGTCAATTTTGACACTATTTGATATATGATTTTTGTGAAAGTCATAACAGAATTATATGTTTGAACCAAGTTGATTACATCATCACTAATATATCATAGTAACCTAGAAAATTAGTGGAATTCATAAAAAGTCTTAAATTACATTTATTTTGGTATTTATATTATCAATTATGTCAATATTTCATTAATAAGATAATTACTTCATCATCTTTGTGTCATAAATAAATTATATTATTTGATGTCTAAAAATTAAAAATAAAATACCATCATGTAGGAAAGCTTTTTAGCTTTCTAATGAATATTTATAGTCTAATTTATCTTATGTATAACCCCATATTAAAAATGATTTACTTATTAAACTTTGATTTTAACTATTTTAACCCTTCTTTAAATAAATTAATAATAAATGTCCTAATCTAATCCAAGTGGGCCTAAATGGTCATATTTTATTCCTAAGTTTGTTTTTGGTCGAATGACACTTGTCCAATAGAATTAGGACATGTGTTAGGGTAATATTAATATCATATTTACCCTTAGTTACCCTATTTACTATTAACGCGGTAAAAATCGTAAAAAGTTACTATTCACCAAAAAATTATTTTCATCTCATTGAACCACATTTTAGTCCTTGATATTAACCGTGTCTCTCAGATTTTCGAAATTCCATTCACAGAAGCGGTAAAATTAAGTTTTATGCAAAATTCAGTTTTTAACCTACCACTTAGTGGTTTCACTATTCATCAAAAATTGATGTTTTTCAGAACAATGCCAAAATTTCATCCCAAGCTATATTTCATATTCCGAATTCAAAAATGAAGTCTATTTTACCAAATTCATAACATAAAAGTTGCATTAATTAATTTTATAATTAAATCCCGCTGTTAAAACAAATAGCGTGTTTTTAAGAAACAATATGTATCAAAAGATTGACACTTGTTTATGTCTAGTTTAAATGTGAAATTACGTCCAATGACCAACATTGTATTAAATTGTAAAAATATATTCTAAATATACTTTAAAACCACTCAAATTAATGATTTATCACTATTAATTATTTCGATTAAAAAAGTTGTTTTTAATTATAATTTAGTAATTTTCACTATTCATCAGAATATGAAAGTTATCCGAAAAGTACCAAAATTTCACCTTAGGCTAAATTCGATACTCCGAATCCAAAAATAAAGTTCATTTTGAAAAATAAGATTTACTGGATTTCAAAAAGTGGTTATTACTATTCATAATGGCTAGTTTTAATAATATTTTTATAGCATATCGTTGTTTAGTGAAACTCGGTATTGCGTACTACACACGCTATCGAGGAAGGTCGCGATTGCGTGTAATGCAAGACAAGTCAAGGATGTGTGTTGTGCAAGCTCCTTTTGGTGTAGCGTACAACACAAGACATTAATAAAATTAAAAAGAATATTTTTTTATAAAATCTTGGGCTGTTACATTCTACCCCCCTTAAAATGAATTTCGCCCTCGAAATTCGTCGGGGTTATAAATGGTTTACTATTTGAAAGTTTCTTTAATAGAAACCCACATCATAAAAGGGAATACCAAAACTTGGCTTTAAAAACTAAAGTATGAAATGTAACGATTACCCAAATAAACTAATCACTGGGTTTCCACATAAGTGAAAATATGGATATGGAAGAGAAATCTAACCATCATGTTCTGATGGAGAGTGGTAGAGAACATGGCTATGGAAAATCTAGTAATCACAAATCCATAAATTTGTGACGATCTAAGGTACCATCTGATTCATCAGGTATAAGAGAACTAGGACAACATTTTTGGTTTTCAAGATCATTTCCCTAAATTTAAAGAATTTGAATTAGAATAAATACTTACTTTATTTTGGTACAATCTCACTGTTGTTCGTGCCTTTAACAATTTCCACTTCATCTCTTAAATAAATGAAGTTGAATTTGTTATTCGTGAAGTGTTAGCAGATCATGTGATAGAATGACGGGTCATTCCATCTGTTTCAAACAAAAGGTTAGCAAAATTATATACATAAGTCGATCTATAGTGAGATTAATCACATATGGACTTATACTTCATATATCATACTGCTTAATATAATAAAACTAGTTTCTACTAAACAGGGACTTCCTGTAGGCTAGTGGTAGGCGATAAAGGCCAGTCGCACTTCGGTTGTGGGTTCGATTCCTACAGCCTTGTCCGAAGCGATGGGCTGTCGCCCGTCCTGTAGGTTGTCCCTTTTTCTAAAACTACATTACTATAACATCCCATCAATAATATCGAAAAAAAACTTCTATCAATAATCACTTATGTCCAACATAATCCATTTCAATCTTTAGGCTTATCCATAATACTGCAGTCCACTCTCATAACATAGTGAAAACGATTACCAGAGATTTAATACCATCGTTGATCCCCATATATCATAAGATATGTATTGTTGGTCACATTCCAAACATTCAAAGTCCTTAATCGTGTATTCTCTTGAATACCTTAGTGAAAACATGAGTGCAGTTAAAAGTTAACACTTTCCACATACCAAAATCCTCAAAATTCTATATACTCAAACCATGATATCACTTAGTCCTTATATCAATCATGAGCTCATGAATACTGTTAAACATTTCATTTTCTCGTCTTCATTATGCGCATATCATCTTATTTCCAAAAAATATCTCAATCACTTTGAATACCACATCAATAAATATTGCAATACTCAATGATACAACATTATTTTGGAATCCCATTACATAAACACTTAATCATTCCACCACATCGTTGTCATATTCAACATCGCCAATTGTGATCGCATGTGACTTCCCTTTGTCCTTTGCCTTAAGTTGTTGCTCATGTCGATCATCACTAACCCTTGGATTAGGGCATTTATTGGCATAATGTCCCATCTCCTTGCACTTGAAGCATTGAAGTGTTGGTGGTGCGTTCTCTGCAGTGTTTGCTTTATTCACATCATTAGAAACCCTTTTTCCATTACTTTGACACTCAGCTGCTCGATGACCTTCTTTTCCACACTTAAAACATTTTCTAGTCCCTTTAAGACAATCTCCACCATGCTTCTTTCCACACTTTGAGCATAAGGAAACATTCATCTTCTTTTCACCATTATTCTGAGATTTCTCCTTGAACTCCATCTTTCGTTTCTTGTCAAAACCATGAGATGGATATGTAACACCAACTTCCATTTCTACCTTGATAGCACAACGCACAATTTCTTCATAGCTACTGAAGTCTCTTATAGCTAATGCCCTTCGAAGACTTGGTTTTAAGCCACAGAAAAATCGATCAACTTTACTTTCAGGTTGGATGATAATTCCAGAAGCATACCTTGCATGTCTTGTAAAATTTACTTCATAGGTACCAACAGATTCATCGTCCCTTTGCTTCAGTTCAAGAAATTCATTCTCCATCTTTGTTCGAAGAATACGAGGGAAGTACTTACTGAAAAACAAGTTCTTGAACTCGTCCCATTCCATGGACTCAATTTCATCTCTTGGCCTTGTATTCTTGATAAGATTCCACCATTGATCAGCTTCACCTTCCAAACGATATACTGCTAAGATGACTTTATCATGTTCAGAACATTGAAGAACTGAAAATATCTTTTCAGTAGTACTGATCCATTGTTCAGCCACAAGTGGATCAGAAGACCCACTGAAAGAAGGTGGACGTTGCCTCATGAAGGACTCAATAGAATATTGTTCCCTTCTCTACTCATTTGGAAGTCCAGAATGATTCATAGCTTGTGTAAGTATAGCAATAAGATTTTGCACTCCATCTCCCATAACATTTGTTTGTTCAGGAGGGCAATCATTGCATTGTCCATTGCATTGATCAACACGGTTCCTCCGGGTTCCAGCCATCGTCTAAAACCCCAAAAGAATAGTGTGAGAGGCAAAAATCATGCTAGGGAAAACAACATAATAAAGGGGGAGTACCTTCAATATCCAACATCTTAGGTTTAATTCTATGATCGTTAGCGTAATTCTATTACTATAACCTATACATATACTTATCCCTAGGGACATCCCTAGACATACATTAGAAATATCTCTAGGGATCTCACTAACGTTTTCGCATCCTAGTTTCCAAAGGTTGACTAAACCTTTCCTCTGATACCAACTATAGAGACCCGAAGCTTATCGTACATAGACTTTACATTACTTTTGCGGAATACTTAGTACATAACAAAAACACACACACAAGGATCGTAATAGTTTAGTGTCTTTGGAAACTCGGAACGTAATCTTCTAAACGTGGTGAAAGATCTTCAACATCTCCCATAAAGATCTTTTTTTACCTAAAACCTTTCTTTATATCCTGGGGAAAAGAAAACATAAAAGGGTGAGCTCAAATGCTCAGTAAGGGTAAACAAAAGAAATATCAATCATATCATATACATAAGAACATAGCTTTTGGAAATCTTAACCTGCAAAAGAGCTCATAATATCATAACGTGGGATAAATCATAGAAGTGAAAATGAAATCATAACTTAAAACATTACTCATTGTGTCATACACACATAATCATAGAGAATCATTTCTTGTTAGTCAAGACTCATTGCCAAGACTATCTTAGTGGACAAAGTCCCTTTCTGAATCGAGTAATCCTCGTTTCAGTCCTGTTTCACTGAACCGGTATAACCTACCATTCCAGCCATGTCTATCTCATGAGATATAAAATATTTACCCAATGCATTGGAGGGAGATATAGGTCCCACCCATCTCTTAATGAATCCTTTCTTATGTGTGCCACAAAATCATAAATCATACATCATCGCATAACCCATGTAATAAAAATGGGATTCTTAAACATCATGACATCATAAAACCATTCATATAAGATAAAGGAATTAATAAACATAATTCCATCACAACATAGTCAAATCAATGTAAAAATATGGATAGAAACAGAACCCTTTATTATCTTATATGGAAAATAATTTTGATAAAACACTTGAATTGAATTCTTGAGGAAAATATCCTTTCTTCTTCAAAATCAATTTCTTTTCACAAAACATCATGCAATTTTAAAAGAGAGAGATTTTATTGAAAATAGTCATGAATTATTTTAGAGGAAGCTTCATGAAAATAAGGCTTTGTAAAACAGTAGAAATCCGTTCGTGCCGTATTAAGTTAAAAAAAAACATTCTTCGTACTTTTGTCGGAAAAGTCAAAAAGCACCTCGTACGGAAAAATGACAAAAGATTCCTTTCATATTCTTTACTAAAAACTCACCTAAGGGTAAAATTGGATTTAAACTATTGAAAGTGGATGGAAACAATATTTCATATTGAGGGAACATGGATGTGGATGATAAAATACACCCCAGTAAATACTTACGAATAAACAATCTCGGATAAAAATGAGATTGTGATATTTCCCTTACCTTAGGTCCGACTTGCTTTGTAAGGGTCCGAACCTCCTGTATAATGATTTAAATCATGTTATTGACTTATTACAGAATCATATTCATTGTTATGATATCATATATGCTTCACTTATGACATTATATTACCCGTTCTTTTGTAAATTCCATGTTAAAGAAGCGTTTTGGGTAAAATCGTTTCATTTATCGTAGGTGTTTTGACTTGTTGTTCTTGACATCATTATTACTTATATCATGATTTAATTACTTCCAGAATATAAAATATGATTTATATATCATATATATTCAGTATATATATATATATATAATAGATAGATAAATAAAATGAAAAACACCGTTCATGGAGACGGTAGTCCGTACGTACGCATGAACGCTGTTTTACTTTCCTTATTGTCTTGAAATGGAAGTAAGTAGATGGCATACATATATATTTATACATAAATCCAGTAGCTTTAAAATGTCATATATTTCATTATTATTTCTTATATATACTTTATAATCATTCTTAAATGGTTAACATGGAGAATGAATCTCATCGCGTCGTGGAGACGGTAGTCCGTACGTACGCACGAGCGATGATATCATTTCTATAAATATTGAATTGGAGTGGAGTGGATTATACAATATATCAGAATCAATATGATTTTTTAATAACTATGTATAGTTATTCTTTACACCATTATACCCATCCATGTAAGGTGGTGGTGGAAAATAGATTACACCACGGCGTGGAGACGGTATTCCGTACGTACGCACGCGCGGTGATTTCTTTTTCCATAGGATGGATAGATGGTGAAATAGGGTTGTTTCATACTTATAATAACATATCAGTATATGAGTGATACTGATGTTATTACTTCATAATGAAACAACCTAAGAAGAAGAAGTGGAAGAAGAAATAAAGATGAAAGAATTGGTAACGGTAATTACCTCTTCTTTGAAGTGCCTCTTTGAGACCTCCTCTTAGGGCACTAGAATTGGTCTTTGAGGAAGACCAGAACCTCTAGGATGTTTCTAGGGAAGTGGAGAAGGGATTTTGGCAGGGGTTGGCCGATCTTGAGTGCTCAAATTGGTGTGAGGAGGAGGGGGAGGAGGTGTCCTTTTATAGGGGAGGAGAGGGGCACCTTAGGAATATCTCAAAATATTATATTATATTAAAGTCAAAATCGGTTTATAATGGTTCCAAAGGGTCTTATTTCGAAGCTAAAGTGGGGATGGGTCGAAATCCTATCAACCAATAGAATTTAGACATGTTTAGGATATTATTTTAACCTTATCAATTAGATTTAACTCTAAGTTAAATAATTTAACTTTTACCATGTCTTTTTGTTTTCTTTCACAATATGGTTAATACACTTACTATAACATGCCAAACGAACCCCAAATTGTTTATTATTAATATATATATCCTTATCTAAGTCATTTGGCCGAACCATAGATTTTTAGGAATAAAATAACAATTAATAATATAATATTTGATTTAAAAACTATTTTGTGTCAATTTTGACACTATTTGATATATGATTTTTGTGAAAGTCATAACAGAATTATATGTTCGAACCAAGTTTATTAAATCATCACTAATATATCATAGTAACCTAGAAAATTAGTGGAATTCATAAAAAGTCTTAAATTACATTTATTTTGGTATTTATATTATCAATTATGTCAATATTTCATTAATAAGATAATTACTGCATCATCTTTGTGTCATAAATAAATTATATTATTTGATGTCTAAAAATTAAAAATAAAATACCATCATGTAGGAAATCTTTTTAGATTTCTAATGAATATTTGTAGTCTAATTTATCTTATGTATAACCCCATATTAAAAATGATTTACTTATTAAACTTTGATTTTAACTATTTTAACCCTTCTTTAAATAAATTAATAATAAATGTCCTAATCTAATCCAAGTGGGCCTAAATGGTCATATTTTATTCCTAAGTTTGTTTTTGGTCGAATTACACTTGTCCAATAGAATTAGGACATGTGTTAGGGTAATATTAATATCATATTTACCCTTAGTTACCCTATTTACTATTAACCGCGGTAAAAATCGTAAAAAGTTACTATTCACCAAAAAATTATTTTCATCTCATTGAACCACATTTTAGTCCTTGATATTAACCGTGTCTCTCGGATTTTCGAAATTCCATTCACAGAAGCGGTAAAATTAAGTTTTATGCAAAATTCAGTTTTTAACCTACCACTTAGTGGTTTCACTATTCATCAAAAATTGATGTTTTTCAGAACAATGCCAAAATTTCATCCCAAGCTATATTTCATATTCCGAATTCAAAAATGAAGTCTATTTTACCAAATTCATAACATAAAAGTTGCATTAATTAATTTTATAATTAAATCCCGCCGTTAAAACAAATAGCGTGTTTTTAAGAAACAATATGTATCAAAAGATTGACACTTGTTTATGTCTAGTTTAAATGTGAAATTACGTCCAATGACCAACATTGTATTAAATTGTAAAAATATATTCTAAATATACTTTAAAACCACTCAAATTAATGATTTATCACTATTAATTATTTCGATTAAAAAAGTTGTTTTTAATTATAATTTAGTAATTTTCACTATTCATCAGAATATGAAAGTTATCCGAAAAGTACCAAAATTTCACCTTAGGCTAAATTCGATACTCCGAATCCAAAAATAAAGTTCATTTTGAAAAATAAGATTTACTGGATTTCAAAAAGTGGTTATTACTATTCATAACGGCTAGTTTTAATAATATTTTTATAGCATATCGTTGTTTAGTGAAACTCGGTATTGCGTACTACACACGCTATCGAGGAAGGTCGCGATTGCGTGTAATGCAAGACAAGTCAAGGATGTGTGTTGTGCAAGCTCCTTTTGGTGTAGCGTACAACACAAGACATTAATAAAATTAAAAAGAATATTTTTTTATAAAATCTTGGGCTGTTACAATCAGACCCACACATGATCCTAGTACAGTGAACACACAAAAGATCCTAGTACATCATCAAACCCACATAGGATCCAAGTACAGCAGACCCACATAGGATCCTAGTACATCATCAGACCCACACAGGATCCTAGTACAACAGACCCACAAAGGATCCTAGTACATCATCAGACCCACATAGGATCCTAGTAAATCAGACCCACACAGAATCCTAGAGTATTCCCACATGGATTCCTAGAGAAGATCCATGTGGGATCCTCGAGCATAGACCCACAAAGGATCCCTTTCTCATGTTACATCCAACTACAGGGTTCGCACACTAAGCTCGCTTATCTCAGAGAGGGCCCGCTCCACAATCCACTGGTTGATACTCCAACTTCCATGAAGTCCCACAAAGAAGTATCCCAAATCACCTCCACTTTATGCGGGTCTTAACGCAAAATACGGTGCATCAAACGAACGCCCGGTCTGTATGTTATTCTCCTTTTAGTCCTGAGGGCCCGGTTGGATTCATTGTAACACCCCGAGATTTTATGAAAAATATTCTTTTTAATTTCATTAATGTCTTGTGTTATATGCTACAACAAAAGGAGATTTCACAACACACATGTCTGACCTAGCTTGAATTACACACAATCGCGACCTTCCACGATAGCGTGTGTTGTACGCAACACCAAGTTTTGCTAAACAACGATATGCTATTAAAATATTATTAAAACTAGCCGTTATGAATAGTAATAACCACTTTTTGAAATTTTGTAAATTTTATTTTTCAAAATGGACTTCATTTTTGGATTCGGAATATCGAAATTAGCTTAGGGTGAAATTTTGGTAATTTTCGGATAACTTTCATATTTTGCTGAATAGTGGAAATTACTAAATTTTAATTAAAAACAACTTTTTCAATCGAAATAATTAATAGTGATAAATTATTAATTTTAGTGGTTTTAAAGTATATTTAGAATATATTTTTACAATTTAATACAATGATGGTCATTGGATGTAATTTCACATTTAAACCAGTTATAAACAAGTTTCAATCTTTTGATAGTTATTATCTCTTAAAAACACGCTATTTGTTTTGATGACGGGAATTAATTTTTAAATTAGTTAATACAACTGATATGTTTTGAATTTGGTAAAATATACATCATTTTTGAGTTCATAATATCAAATATATCTTAGGCCTAATTTTTGGTATTTTTCTGAAAACTTTCAATTTTGATGAATAGTGAAACCACTAAGTGGTAGGTAAAAAAAACTGAATTTTTCATAAAACTTAATTTTACCGCTTCTGTGAGTGGAATTTCAAAAATCCTAGAGACACGGTTGATGTCAGTAAGTAAAATGTGGTTCAATGAGATGAAAATAATTTTTGGTGAATAGTAACTTTTTACTTTTATTTACCACGGTTAAAAGTAAATAGGGTATTTAAGGGTAAAAATGATATTATTATTACCCTAACACATGTCCTAATTCTATTAGATAAGTGTAATTCGACCGAAAACAAACTTAAGAATAACATATGACCATTTAGGCCCACTTAAATTAGATTAGGACATTTATTATTATTTAATTTAAAGAAGAGTTAAAAGAGTTAAAATCAAAGTTTATTTACTAAAACATTTTTAATATGAAGTTATACATAAGATAAATTCGACTATAAATATTCATTAGAAATCTAAAAAGATTTCCTAAATAATTTTATTTTATTTATAATTTTTAGACATTAAATAAGTTAATTTATTTATGACACAAAGATGATGCAGTAATTATCTTATTAATGAAATATTGACATAATTGATGTTATAAATACCAAAATAAATGTAATTTAAGACTTTTTATGAATTACAATAATTTTATAGGTTAATATGACATTTTAGTATTGATTTAATTAACTTTTTTCGAACTTATCATTCTGTTATGATTTTCTCAAAAATCAATTACTAAATAGTTTCAAAATTGACATAAAATAGTTTTTAAAAAAAATATTATATTATTAATTTTTATTTTATTCCTAAAAATCTAAGGTTCGGCCAAATGACTTAGATAAGGTTATATATATTAATAATAAACAACTTGGGGTTCGTTTTACTTCTTATAGTTAGTTTATTAACCTTATAGTGTAAGAACACAAGAAGACACAGTAAAAGTAAAATTATTTAACTTAATGTTAAATCTACATGATAAGGTTAAAATAGGAACCTAAACTTGTCTAAATTCTATTGGATGAGAGGATTTCGACCCATCCACACCTTAGCCTCTAACTAAATCAATTTGGAGCTATTTAAAACCAAACTTGACTTTATAATAAAATAATATTTTTAGTTATTCCAAAGGTGCCCCTCTCCTCCCTTATAAAAGGGCACCTCCTCCCTCTCTTCCTCACACAACTTTGAGCCTTCAAGATCAGACAAACCCTGAAACATTCTCTTCTCCACTTCCATAGAAACATCCTAGAGGTTATGGTCTTCCTCAAAGACTAATTTTAGTGCCCTAAGTGGAGGTCTCAAAGAGGCGCTTCAAAGAAGAGGTAATTTCCGTTACCGATTCTTCCACCTTTATTTCTTCTTCCACTTCTTCTTATTAGGTTGTTTCATTATGAAGTAATAACATCAGTATCACTTATATAATGATATGTTATTATAAGTATTAAACAATCCTATTTCACCATCTATCCATCCTACGGAAAACGAAATCACCGCGCGTGCGTACGTACGTAATACCGTCTCCACGCTGTGGTGAAATCTATTTTCCACCACCACCTTACTTGGATGGGTATAATGGTGTAAATAATAACTATATATTATTATTTTAAAGTGATATTGATTCTGAAATAGTATACATACACTCCAATACAGTCCCACGATCATGATAACGATATCATCGCTCGTGCGTACGTACGGACTACCGTCTCCACGACGCGATGAGATTCATTCTCCACTTTAACCATTCATTAATGATTATAAAGTATATATAATAAGTAATCATGAAATATATGACATAATAATTATACTGGATTTATGTGTATATATATGTATGTCATCCACTTAATTCCGCTCAACTCAATAAAGAAACGAAAACAGTGTTCATGCGTACGTACAACCTACCGTCTCCATGAATGGTGTATTTCTTTCCATTTACTGATTTATTATATATATGTATATTCTGAATATATATATATATATAAATCATGTTTTATATTATGGAATTAAGTAATCATGATCTAAGTAGTCATATGAATAATTACAAGTCAAAACACGGACGACAAATGAAACAATTTTACCCAAAACGCTCTTTAACATGGAATTTACAAAAGAACGGGTAATATAAAGTCATAAGTGAACCATATATGATATCATAACAATGAAAATGATTCTTTAATAATTAAATGACATTATTTAAATAATTATACAGGAGGTTCGGACACTTACGAAGCAAATCAGACCTAAGGTAAGGGAAATATCACAATCTCATTTTTATTCGAGGTTGTTTATACTTTAGTATTTACTGGGGTGTAATTTATCATCCACATCCATGTTTCCTCAATATGTAATATTGTTTCCATCCACCTAAAATTTTTTGAATCCAATTTTACATTTCGGTGATTTTTTAGTAAAATATATGAAAGGAATCTTTTGTCGTTTTTCATACGAGGTACTTTTTTGACTTTTCCGACAAAAGTACGAGAAGAATGTTTTTTTTAACTTATACGGCATGAATGGATTTTTAAAACATTATTTCCAAGAAGCTTCCTTTACAAGTTTTCAAGTTTATTTTTAATCAACTTCTTTTATTTTAAAATTGTATGACATGTTATGAAAGGAAAAATGTTTTTGAAGTAGAAAGGATATTTTCCTCAAGAATGGAGTTCAAGTGTTTTATCAAAATTATCTTCCATCTTTGATAATAAATGGTTCTGTTTTTATCCCTATTATTACATTGATTTGATTATGTTGTGATGGAATTATTTTTATGAATTCCTTTATCTTATACAAATTGTTTTATGATGTCATGATGTTTAAGATTCCCATTTTTATTACATGGGTTATGCAATGATGTATGATTTATGATTTTGTGGCACACATAAGAATGGTATCATTATGAGATGGGTGGGACCTATATCTCCCTCCAATGAATTGGGTAAACATTTTATATCTCATGAGATAGACATGGCTAGAATGGTAAGTTATACCGATTCAGTGAAACAGGACTGAAACGAGGGTGACTCGGTTCAGAAAGGGACTTTGTCCACTAAGATAGTCTTGGCAATGAGTCTTGACTAAAAAAGAAATGATTCTATATGATTATGTGTGTATGCCACAAAGCTTCATGTTTTATGTTATGATTATTGTGATTACATTTCACTTCCATGATTTATCCCATGTTATGAAATTATGCTCTCTTTTGAAGGTTAAGATTTCCAAAATGTTATGTTCTTATGAATATGATGTGATTGATATTTCTTTTGTTTACCCTTACTGAGCATTTGAGCTCACCCTTTTATGTTTTCTTTTCCCCAGGATATAAAGAAGGGTTTTAGGTTTAAAAAAAGAAGATCTTTATGGGTGATGTTGAAGATCATTCACCACGATTAGAAGATTATATTCCGAGTTTCCAAAGACACTAAACTATTACGATCCTTGTGTGTGTGTTTTTGTTATGTACTAAGTATTCCGCAAAAGTAATGTAATGTCCATGTACGTCAGGCTTCAGGTCTCTACAGTTGGTATCAAAGGAAATGTTTAGTCAACCTTTGGAAACTAGTATGCGAGAACATTAGTGAGATCCCTAGAGATATTTCTAAGATATGTCTAGGGATGCCTCTAAGGTTAAGTATATGTATAGGTTATAGTCCTAGAATTATGCTAACGATCTTAGAATTTAACCTAAGATGTTAGATATTGAGGGTACTTCCCCTTTACTATGTTGTTTTCTCTAGCATGATTTTTGCCTCTCACAGAATTATTTTTGTGTTTTAGTTAATTGAGGGAACCAGAAGGAATTCGGTTAACATTGAATCCAATGGACAAATTGGTGACTATGAGCAACAAAATTGTGTAATGCCTAGAGAGAAAGATATTGTGATTATGCCGAATTAGTCATCGCGATATATGATTAACAAGGTGAAATTTAGTGGTATGCCTAATTCATCAAAGAAGAGGAAGATAGACTATTATGCATGTTCGCATGTTGAGGAGAATAAAGAAAGGAAGATTGAGATTTCTAAAGAAGGGAAGAAGAACCTTGAGGAATACCTCAAATGGAGGGACCGATGTTATCTATGTGGAGAAAAGGGTCATAGAGTGACAGACTATTATGGAGTTCAATGTCTTATTTGTGGAGAACATGGGCATTACCCAACTCAATGCCCTGACCTAAAAAGTTACTTCTAAATCAAGGAAGGACTTATTCCAGGACAATCATTGAAGTGGATGGACTGAAGTGTTTATGTATTGGTATTCAAGAATAATGTTGTTGAGGTACTTTTATGGTGTATTGGTCTATTGTGGTTTTCAATAATTTTAAGGTACCGGTAACCATGAAAAGTGATTCAGATATTTTGGAAAGTAGATGATATGAGCATAATGAAGGGATAAGGAGAAAATGAAATGTTTGAAAGTATTCATGGGCTCATGATTGATATAAGGACTAAGTGATATAATGGTTTGAGTATATAGAATTTTGAGGATTTTGGTATGTGGAAAGCGTTAACTTTTAACTACATTCATGTTTTCACTAAGGTTCAATGGGTATTCAAGAGAGTACATGATTAAGGCCTTTGAATGTTTGTAATATGACCAACAAGATATATCTTATGATATATAGGGATCAACAATGGTATTAAATCTCTGGTAATCGTTTTCACTATATTATGAGAATGGACTGCAGTATTATGGATAAGCCTAAAGATTGGAATGGATTATGTTGGACATAAGTTAGTATTGTTTAAGGATAGAAGTTTTTTTCGATATTATTGATGGGATGTTTTAGTAATATAGTTTTAGAAAAATGACAACCTGTAGGACGGGCGACAACCCATCGCGTCGGACAAGGCTGTGGGAATCGAACCCACAACCGAAGTGTGATTGGCCTTTATCACCTACCACTGGCCTACAAGAAGTCCCTGGTTAGTATAAACTAGTTTTATTTTATTAAGCGGTATGATATATGAAGTATAAGTTCATTTTTGGAACCATATACGATTAATCTAACCATAAGATGGACTTATAAATTTTGCTAACCTTTTGTTTGAAAAAGATGGAATGACCCATCATTCTATCACATGATCTGCTAACACATCACGAATAACAAATTCAACTTCATTTCTTTAAGGGATGAAGTGGAAATTGTTCAATTCACGAACAATAGTGAGATTGTACCAAAATCATGCAAGTATTTCTTTTAATTCATCAACTTTAGGGAAATGATCTTGAAAACCAAAAATGTTGTCCCAGTTACCTTATATCCAATTAATCAGATGGTACCTTAGATCATCAAAAATTTATGGCTTTGTGATTGCTGGTTTTTTCATAGCCATGTTCTCTACCACTCTCCATCAGAACAAGATGGTTAGATTTCTCTTCCATATCCATATTTTCACCTATGTGGAAACCCAGTGATTAGTTTATTTGGGTAACTGTTACGTTTCATACTTTTGTTTTTAATGATTGGTTTTGATATTCCTTTTTACGATGTGGGTTTATATTAAAGAAACTTTCGATTAGTAAACCATTTATAACCCCGACGAATTTCGAGGGCGAAATTCATTTTAAGGGGGTAGAATGTAACACCCCGAGATTTTATGAAAAATATTTTTTTTAATTTCATTAATGTCTTCTGTTATAAGCTACACCAAAAGGATCTTTCACAACACACATCTCTGACCTGGCTTGAATTACACGCAATCGCGACCTTCCACGATAGCATGTGTTGTACGCAACACCAAGTTCCGCTAAACAACGATATGCTATTAAAATATTATTAAAACTAGCCGTTATGAATAGTAATAACCACTTTTTGAAATTTTGTAAATTTTATTTTTCAAAATGGACTTCATTTTTGGATTCGGAATATCGAAATTAGCTTAGGGTGAAATTTCAGTAATTTTCGGATAACTTTCATATTTTGATGAATAGTGGAAATTACTAAATTTTAATTAAAAACAACTTTTTCAATCGAAATAATTAATAGTGATAAATTATTAATTTTAGTGGTTTTAAAGTATATTTAGAATATATTTTTACAATTTAATACAATGATGGTCATTGGATGTAATTTCACATTTAAACCACTTATAAACAAGTTTCAATCTTTTGATAGTTATTATCTCCTAAAAACACGCTATTTGTTTTGATGACGGGAATTAATTTTTAAATTAGTTAATGCAACTAATATGTTTTTAATTTGGTAAAATAAACATCATTTTTGAGTTCATAATATCAAATATATCTTAGGCCTAATTTTTGGTATTTTTCTGAAAACATTCAATTTTTGATGAATAGTGAAACCACTAAGTGGCAGTAAAAAAAACTGAATTTTTCATAAAACTAAATTTTACCGCTTCTGTGAGTGGAATTTCAAAAATCCGAGAGACACGGTTGATTTCAGTAAGTAAAATGTGGTTCAATGAGATGAAAATAATTTTTGGTGAATAGTAACTTTTTACTTTTATTTACCACGATTAAAAGTAAATAGGGAAATTAAGGGTAAAAATGATATTATTATTACCCTAACACATGTCCTAATTCTATTGGATAAGTGTAATTCGACCAAAAACAAACTTAGGAATAAAATATGACCATTTAGGCCCACTTGAATTAGATTAGGACATTTATTATTATTTAATTCAAAGAAGAGTTAAAAGAGTTAAAATCAAAGTTTATTTACTAAAACATTTTTAATATGGGGTTATACATAAGATAAATTCTACTATAAATATTCATTAGAAAGATAAAAAGATTTCCTACATAATAGTATTTTATTTGTAATTTTTAGACATTAAATATTTTAATTTAGTTATGACACAAAGATGATGCATTAATTATCTTATTAATGCAATATTGACATAATTGATGTTATAAATACCAAAATAAATGTAATTTAAGACTTTTTATGAATTACAATAATTTTATAGGTTAATATGACATGTTATTATTGATTTAATTAACTTCTTTTGAACTTATCATTCTGTTATGATTTTCACAAAAATTAATTACTAAATAGTGTCAAAATTGACATAAAATAGTTTTTAAAACAAATATTATATTATTAATTGTTATTTTATTCCTAAAAATCTAAGGTTTGGCCAAATGACTTAGATACGGTTATATATATTAATAATAAACAACTTGGGGTTCGTTTGGCTTCTTATAGTATGTTTATTAACCTTATAGTGTAAGAACACAGGAAGACACGGTAAAAGTAAAATTATTTAACATAATGTTAAATCTAAATGATAAGGTTAAAATAGGAACCTAAACTTGTCTAAATTCTATTGGATGAGAGGATTTAGACCCATACCCACCTTAGCCTAGAAAGAAATCAATTTTGAGCTATATAAAACCGAACTTGACTTTATAAGAAAATAATATTTTTAGTTATTCCAAAGGTGCTCCTCTCCTCCCTTATAAAAAGGCACCTCCTCCCTCTCTTCCTCACACAACATTGAGCCTTCAAGATCGGCCAAACCCTGACAAATTCTCTTCTACACTTCCCTAGAAACATCCTAGAGGTTCTGGTCTTCCTCAAAGACCAATTTTAGTGCCCTAACAGGAGGTCTCAAAGAGGCGCTTCAAAGAAGAGGTAATTTCCGTTACCGATTCTTCCACCTTTATTTCTTCTTCCACTTCTTCTTATTAGGTTGTTTCATTATGAAGTAATAACATCAGTATCACTCATATACTGATATGTTATTATAAGTATGAAACAATCCTATTTCATCATCTATCCATCCTATGGAAAACGAAATCACCGCGCGTGCGTACGTACGGAATACCGTCTCAACGCCATGGTGAAATCTATTTTCCACCACCACCTTACTTGGATGGTTATAATGGTGTAAATAATAACTATATATTATTATTTTAAAGTGATATTGATTCTGAAATATTATACATACACTCCAATACAGTCCCACGATCATGAGAATGATATCATCGCTCGTGCGTACGTACGGACTACCGTCTCCACGACGCGATGAGATTCATTCTCCACTTTAACCATTCATGAATTATTATAAAGTATATATAATAAGTAATCATGAAATATATGACATAATAATGATACTGGATTTATGTGTATATATATGTATGTCATCCACTTAATTCCGCTCAACTCAATAAGGAAACGAAAACAGCGTTCATGCATACGTACGGCCTACCGTCTCCATGAACGGTGTATATCTTTCCATTTACTGATTTATTATATATATGTATATTATGAATATATATATATATATATATATATATATCATGTTTTATATTCTTCAATTAAGTAATCATGATCTAAGTAATCATATGAATAATTACAAGTCAAAACACGGACGACAAATGAATTTTTTTTACCCAAAACGCTCTTTAACATGGAATTTACAAAAGAACAGGTAATATAAAGTCATAAGTCAACCATATATGATATCATAACAATGAATATGATTCTGTAATAAGTCAATGACATTATTTAAATCATTATACAGGAGGTTCGGACACTTACGAAGCAAATCGGACCTAAGGTAAGGGAAATATCACAATCTCATTGTTATTCGAGGTTGTTTATACTTTAGTATTTACTGGGGTGTAATTTATCATCCACATCCATGTTTCCTCAATATGTAATATTGTTTCCATACACCTACAATTGTTTGAATCCAATTTTACCCTTCGGTGAGTTTTTAGTAAAAGATATGAAATGAATCTTTTGTCGTTTTTCATACGAGGTACTTTTTTGACTTTTCCGACAAAAGTACGAGAAGAATGTTTTTTTTAACTTATACGGCATGAATGGATTTTTAAAACATTATTTCCAAGAAGCTTCCTTTACAAGTATTCAAGTTTATTTTTAATCAACTTCTTTTATTTTAAAATTTTATGACATGTTATGAAAGGAAAAATGTTTTTGAAGTAGAAAGGATATTTTCCTCAAGAATGGAGTTCAAGTATTTTATCAAAATTATCTTCCATCTAAGATAATAAAGGGTTCTGTTTTTATCCCTATTATTACATTGATTTGATTATGTTGTGATGGAATTATTTTTATGAATTCCTTTATCTTATATGAATTGTTTTATGATGTCATGATGTTTAAGATTACAATTTTTATTACATGGGTTATGCAATGATGTATGATTTATGATTTTGTGGCACACATAAGAATGGTATCATTATGAGATGGGTGGGATCTATATCTCCCTCCAATGCATTGGGTAAAGATTTTATATCTCATGAGATAGACATGGCTGGAATGGTAGGTTATACCGGTTCAGTGAAACAGGACTGAAACGAGGGTGACTCGGTTCAGAAAGGGACTTTGTCCACTAAGATAGTCTTGGAAATGAGTCTTGACTAACAAGAAATTATTCTATATGATTATGTGTGTATTCCACAAAGCTTCATGTTTTAAGTTATGATTATTGTGATTACATTTCACTGCCATGATTTATCCCATGTTATGAAATTATGCTCTCTTTTGCAGGTTAAGATTTCCAAAATGTTATGTTCTTATGAATATGATGTGATTGATATTTCTTTTGTTTACCCTTACTGAGCATTTGAGCTCACCCTTTTATGTTTTCTTTTCCCCAGGATATAAAGAAAGGTTTTAGGTTTAAAAACAAAGAAGATCTTTATGGGAGATGTTTAAGATCTTTCACCACGATTAGAAGATTATATTCCGAGTTTCCAAAGACACTAAACTATTACGATCCTTGTGTGTGTTTTTTTGTTATGTACTAAGTATTCCGCAAAAGTAATGTAATGTCCATGTACATCAGGCTTCGGGTCTCTACATTCATGCTCGATTCAACCCAACCATACGCCATATTTACTCAAATATCAAATGAGTTATACCAAAAGGACCGTCTCTCTCCAAGGTTTCTGGAACCATAGACGGTTCATCAAACAGATGCATGGTGCCAAAGTTATGGCCAAACGAGTGAAAAATGGGTCGAAGTTGGTCCGGGTCCGGTCCGACCCAACCCGGCCTGGGTCGACCCGACCCGATTCGGGTTGGCCTAACCAACTCTAGGCGGCCCAGACCACATTGGGAGGCCCGAACTGGCCACATTCAAGGGGGAGTCGCCCCCCCCCCCCCCCCCCCCCGCCTCAATCATCGAACGGACAAAGCCATTCGGTCGCCCGACATCATGCGGGACCCGCCGCAGGTCCGGCTCGGTCCAGCTCAGCTAGCTGTTTCGGACAGACCCTTATCCTCCTGGTGGTGCGTCATGCGTCACCCCTCCGCGGTGGCAACCCATAGGTCCACTCGATACGCGGTTGGCCGGTCGGCCAACCGCCCTCCTCCACGCGGTGCGGTCGCGCACTGCGCCATCTCCAGCGGCCGGCGTCGAGCCGGCCACGCCATGCCTCGCCACGATGGAAAAAGGTTGCGGTTCTTCTCTGTTGGGCAGCGCAGACGCGCACTGCCGCCCCTTCATGTGGTTTTCCACTGGCATCTGCCGCCCTTGATCTTCCGTGGCCGATGGGCCGCGACTCTTCTCCAGTGGTGCAGTTGTGCCGCCGCCTTTGTCATGGATGGCTGTGGTGTCGGCCGCCGTTCCCAAGACCCACTAGTGCCGGTCGTCGTCTTCCTCCATCACGAAGAACACGAAAAGAACCACAAGATTTGCGAAAGGGTCAAGCCATGTTCGTTTGACCTGTACCCTCCGCATTAGAGCAGTAGCAAGCGACTTGTTTATTCTTGAATTATGAAGAATGTCGAGAACTAGGTAAGGGGAGTATAAAAATAAAAAACCCTACCTCGAAGGTTCGTTGATGTGTCGAGCGACGAAATCTGTGAAGGCGAAGAGCGTGCCAACGATCGTCTCTTTCGCAACACGCTTCTGAATTCGGGCTCGTGCGTCATCCTCATTCTTGATTCTGAAGAACGTTCTTCGATGAAGATGTCATTCTTCATTCAGAGGAGAAGTTCTTCATTGGTGGATGAGTTCCTCCAAAGTTCTCCCAATTCCTCCCTTTCGCCAACGATTTATCCCAAGACAAAATGAGGATCCAACCCAAATAAAATATGTTTTTCAATTTTAAATTGTTGAAACAATTAATGTTGGATTTAATTAATTAATTGAAGGTGGCATAATTAAAGTAGAGGAAGTTCAAGAGACTTCCCCACATTAAAGAGGGAGTTTAAGGGGGGTCAGGTGGTCCCCACAATTGAATTCAAATTGGGGGTTTTAGTTCGGGTGGTCCCCACCTCCACAACCCATGTAGAGAGGATTAAAAAATAAAAATGTTAATATTTTTATTTTTCTATTCCTCCACGAAAAAGTGAACAACTATCTTTCACCCTCAACCTACTTCGGTCGAGGTGAAGGTCTCCTTAAGCGAATACCACCGTTGCGAATTCAATGGTTTCCTCAGATTTCAATTCTGAGCACCGATTCAGAAGTTACAAAAAATCCGCTCACACGTTTACTGAACGTACCAGAAAAAAAGTTCAGAAATTATTTCTGGGCACACCAAGCCTTGGAATCATGTGCCATCAATTTTCACGGACTCGTAAAATTCCCATATAATTAAAAAAATTACATGGAAATTCCTGGTCTTTACAGTTTTTGTCATACTTTAATACCTTAATCTTTTATAGATTTTATAGAATACAATTATTTATTCATGGTCACTCCATGCCAGACACACTGCCTTCATAAAGAAGTCAGGGATAGTGCACTGCCTCCATCATATCACTTCTGTTGACTCCTCCTTGAGTAATATATTTAATAAAGTCTTCCCTAGTTTAATGATTAAAAGGTTGCTTCCATATTATCTAGAATGTGTGCTTTTATTTTCATCATGATATCCCAATTATGATGCTCTAATGCACTTTTTTACCTCTTGGATACCCATTAGAGAACACTATGAGAGAAAAAAACTAATCCAAACTGGATTGCATGCATTGATCATGCGAACTCCATCCATAATGACCTAACTACATAGTCCACCATCCACTTTGAACCCACCATGTGAACCACCTACGAGAAAAACTTTACTACACACCTACCACATTAAACTCCTCTGCACATTGACTCTTGCACAACTCTCACATGAACTTTCTTTCTATCACTAACCACATGACTACACACACTAACCTCAAAAAACTACCACATGAAAAAATTATCTACACACCAAGGTCATGGAATATTTCCCTATGGAATTCCATTATGGACCCAAAACACCATGCACTACCTTTATGGTATTTCCTTGATGCTCTACTTAATCTCTCAGATGTCTTTCAGAGTTTTTCCCTACCTTAAAAAAGTGAGAAATGATGTATTTGTAGGAAAATACCTATGAAAATATTGATATTCATTGATATTACTATTCAAACCTTTTCTAAATCTTATTCATTAATCATCCAAAATACAGGATGATCAAAATGACACATTATGATTTCTATACATGTTTGTGGTCTATCTATACCCAACTCAGTATATCCTACATGAAACCCTCTTCATACACTCTATGTACAGTTACAAACCATCAATGTGGTCTACCTTCCATGAATACCTACTACACACTGACCATGAGGTGTGCATTCCTACCATGTAGTCACCACATACCTACCACATAGAAACCTTTATTTTACTTATTTAAACTTTTTTTACAACTCCATCTAAACCTTGAAAAACACCCTGATATTTTGCACACAAAAATTTAAAAACACTGGGAAGTGAAACCATTAAAAATATATTTTGGTATTGTTTATTTTGCATACTATATACCTTAGAGTTCACACCCCTTAATTAACCGAGAAATGTATGATAACAAAAACAACACACCATCATTTTACAGATCAAATCACCATGGTTCCAACATTATTCCCTTTTCAATTTGTTAGAAAACAAAAGTGAAATTTGATTCCTTTAACAAGATCCAATTCTTCTGGATAGTATAAGAAAAACCCATACATTAATCCAATTCTATATGAGAATTGATTAATTTAGAAAATAAGTGATCAAGAAATTATTCTACACCTCATAACATCACTTGAACAAGAAATATCATTATCTTCTTGCTCATACAACATCCATTCCATGAAAAAAATACATTTTCCATGGATCCTATCTCCCCACAAATTTCACACCATATTCTCCCCCTGAATGATAGAGTTCAACAATAACTTAAATTTTTCACTTTTAATCCCTGGTTTTTAATAAAACCAAATAGATATATGCTTCTAAACATGAGAAAACATGTACAAAATTAATACAATGGAATGATGGTTCATATATGAAACTCATCAAGATCAGGGAGGTAGTTGAACACTGAGGTTAAATTGATGTTTCTCAAACATTTGTGTGGTCAACTACTTAGTCATGATTTCCACCACCTACTCTTTAGTCCCAATATATTCTAGTTTTATTATTTCTTATTCCACCTTTTCTTTGATAAATTGATATTGTATTTTAATATATTTGATATGAGAGTGCTGTATAGGATTATTTGTGAGTTTGATTTCACTCTTGTTATCATAGTATATTAAAATTGGATTATTTAAATATTCCCTGATGTCTTCCAACTATTATTTTATCCATAGTTTATATGTGCATTCCTTGATCATTGGAATATATTCTGACTCTTATATACTTAGGGAAGTGATTTAATGATTTTTTTATCCAGTCAACACATTTACTACCAATAAAGAATAAATCCCCACTTAAATACTTTTGGTGAATAACATCACCAACATAATCCACATAAAGAATATGATAGCTCATGATATTTACCAGTATCGAAGATTAATCCAAAATTTAGTGTAACTTGGATGTACCTCATGACCGTTTAACTATTTTTAGATGATATTCCTTCAGATTACTCTAGAAATGACCCCTGAAGTATGTTTTTAAAAGTAATATCTAACCATGGTATATTTAAATAATTTTTTTTATTATTATCCTATAAAATGTGGGATCCAAATATTTTCTATCCTTATACATCCTGAGTTTAGTTCCAACCACAATCAAAGTTTACATTGGTTTGGAACCATGCAAGTCAAACTTCTTTAGCATCTCTCTCACATACATAGCCCATATGATAAAAGTGTATACTTCCTTATGAATCAATTTTTGTCCCAAAAATTATTTAAGTTCATTGATAATAGAAATTTAAAACTCCAATCTCAATAATTTAGAAAATTCTTCCATATAATTATGTTTTATTCCACTAAATATGATATCATCAACATAGACTAACACAAAAAACTATTCTCCCTTGGATGTTTTCACATAGATATTATGATATACAATACCTTTTTGAATACTAAATTTATTAAGTATGAGTCAATTCGAACATACCATGCGTTTTTTGCCTGATTTAGACCGTACAAAGACACGTTCAATATATTCCTTATTGGTTTCATCATTTCTAATCAAGAATCCCACGAGATATTCAATATAAACCTCCTCTTGAATAAAACCCTTCAATAAATTCATTTTAATAACCATATGATAAATATTGATACCTATTAAATTTTTTATTACCTAGAAGATCGAAATTGACTCAAGTTAATAAACCAGTGAAAATATTTCTTCGAAATTATCCTCTAAATTTGTACACAAACTTTAAAAACAAAACATTCCTTGTTTTAAATCCTGTTTCCATGTTTATAGAATTTTTTTTAAAGATAAAATTTGTTCCTATCACATTGTAATGTTTGGACTTCTCAATCAGTTACTAATTTTTTTATCCACTTATTCATTCCTAGATTTAACTTGTGATTCCTCTTTTTTTGATTCTTCAAATGATTCCAATTACACTCATGAAAGAATAACAACATGATCAATATTCCCTATTATTTGTGTCTTTGTAGAAGTAGTAATATATCCAATAATATTTTATCGATAAACTTTTGTTATACTATTTGTCATATGAGGTGAAGGTTTACTCTCTTTAACAATCATCTCCTATTCTACGTCCACCTTAAGACCTTCTTCATTTTGGGATATTTTTATAACTAAAAGTGTAGTGTCAACTTAATCCTCTTCTTTTGATAAATCATCCATTTTTTCAATTTGAGTAATATTTACACCTTTTTCCTCAATGAATTTTACATCATTAATCTCCATAAGTTTATTTGTACTTTTTCTTAATAATTTTTTAGCCTTACTCTTTGCTGAGTATCCCAAAAAATACTACTTCATCTACAAAATCACCATAATTTCCTTGATTACCTTATTTTTTTGGAAGTAGAACCTACTTCTAGAAACCCAAAAAAAAATCAATGTATACTTTCTTCCATTCCACAATTCATGTTTTTTTCATTATTAACATAGGCTAAGCTCAGCCAATCATCATGTACACCGAAACTTGTACTATTTACTTCCAATAGTAATGGGATATGCTACTTTCAATGAGAAAGGTTTTGAATATATTAACTTTCTAATTTATTCATTTGAAAACTCCATTATATTACGGAGTTCATACTGATGATACCTCATGATTAATTCCATGTTTATTGAGGTAATTTTTAAATTCAATAGACATGTATTCTGTTCTATTATCATAGGACAAGATGATAATGGTATGTCTGGTCTCATTTTATACAATTAACTTGTACCTATTGATATTGTACATCACTCCCCTATTTCTCTACCTAAAAATCACATAAGCCATTCTAATTTAATAATCCACAAAAACAATGAAAAAAGTTTCCCTATATGTTCTTGATATATTCATTAGGCTATAAAAGGTAGTGTAAACCATGTTAATGAGATTAAAGAATTTTTTATTCTTGGTCAATATAGATTTCAATTAATATTTTCCCATATATGAGCATCACTAGTATTTTAATGATCTCATTTAAAATTTATAATATACACTACCAAATTTAGCTTTGATAATTTTCCATGCTTTATTGCGGAATGTGTTCGATCCTCCTACACTGTAATCTGTTCTACTCTTCAAATTCTTGGATACATGTAATCTCTGTTTTATCTACATGGTAGAGATTTCCATTAGTTCTCCATCCTTTTATTGATGATATCCTAAAATTTTCTTTAATTTCACACCCCTTCTAATTTAGTTTCACCTAAAGTCCCAAGTAACAAAGTTGAATTACGCTTAACTAGTTGTCTCATAGACCATCCATTTATAACACATCATTATTATTTATATCATCTCCTACCAATAGAGTATTTCCACTATCTTTTATTTTAAAAGAATCTTCATTTCCAAAATTCATTGTTCAGTCAACTCTTTCCTTCAAATTCTTAATTAGATTCATGTTTACAGTCATAATGGATAAGAACCCACTATTGAGAATATAGGTACTACTATTATTTATTTCATTGAAATAAATTTCTTTTAGATTTTCCATATCAATATTTTTCTTTTTTTCCATGATATCCATGATTGGGTAGAGGCATTGTATGACCTATATACCTTATCTTCAACACTAGTGGTAAATTAATACTAATATTCTTCCTCTAATGGTGAAAATAAAATTTTCAACAAAAAATTTTCAAGTTTCTTAGCATTAAAATTCTTTTGATTTTCTCAGGAATATCCAATAATTCTTCTCTACCTATAATCAACGTATTTATACCCAATTTCAGAATAAAATGAAATATTTGTAGAAAGTATTTACTTTTGGTGATGGGGGATATGGAATGAATCTTATTTAATAATTTCTAGGATATTCTCCATTCAAATAGATTATTTCCTCTTCATAGTATGACATGGTGTTACCAAGAAATCTATAAAATTTATAATTAATTATATGAAATATCTTCTCTCCTACATTTATACACATGTACTTGGATGTCATAAACCATTATTAATGTATTTGGTTATCTATATAGAGTTAATGATTATTTACAACCCACTGATTTACTTTAATATGAGTTGTATTTTTTTGTATAATGGGTGATTTAGTTTTGGAACCAGAATCACCAACCTTCTACTTCCCTTTATTATGATATGTTGTGTTTTGTACTTTAAATGTCTTAGTGTTGAACTAAATTCCATTTTTACCTATAGATCTGGGTTATTGTTTACTCATATTTTTTATATCACTTGTAATGAAAACATGATACTTTTAATCAACTGTATATATGAGAACCTCCTATAATGTATATTCTTCTATGACTATTTGGATTTCTTTTCCACTTCCAATTTGTTCCTTCAGGTTCTAAACTCCTATTATATGGATTCAAAATTATTTTTTAGTTCTTCAAAACATGTAGTAAATTCATCGATAACCTTAATATATTCTTCAATATTTATCTTTAAATTAAAAACTTATTCTAAATTTACTTGATTTTCTAATTCATTATCCAATTATTATTACAACTGGTTAATATCCGCTTTAAGTTGATCCACATATTCAGAGGATTATTTCAGTAGTATATTAACCTTATTATTTTTATTTCTTTGGATGTTGAGATCTTTAATAGATCCCTCAAGTTCCACCTTGAGATCAACAACACCTTATGCTTGATTATTTTCCTCTTTTTCAGGTTCTCCCTTTTCAACTGTAGAAATCACAACATCTTCAATATCTAACTTAAAATTCAATTCCACCTCCTATGGATAGTCTCCAACACCACCTTCCTATTTACTTATAAGGATCTTCCTCAAGAATTTAATTTTTTATTTGAAGTATCCTTTTTGGGGGAACCTTCTTTGAGGTCTCCCCATGATTTTTACGTCAATTTAATCATTATAAAACTTTTTTGTGCTTCTTATAGTAATGCACCCTGATTTACAACATAAAAAAATGAAAATATTATCTCTCCTTTTAAAACATCCCTTTCCTATCTTGAATTTTTTATTCACAAAATATTTTAATTCCTCATCCAAATATTCTTCATCTTCACTACCTTTAGCAATTTCAAATTTTTTCCATCACTTTGAAATATATCTCCTTATTTGAATGACTAGATGATCCTTATGAATTTACATGCATTTTATAGGTCACTAATATTCTCAATATATTATCAAGATAAAAATTTTATAAATAATTTCATTCAAGAGATAATTATTTTGGATTATATAGAGGTGTAATCCACTAAAAAAGTTCTTCACAATATAAATATGCTTAATTATTTCACCAATCCCCTGAATAGATCCAACAACATCAATGATTTGGTTGAAGAAACTTTTAGTATTTTCATTAGGAATAATTTTCCAATCATTAAATATATTGGGAAAAACTTTTAGCTTATTATCCAACACCTTAATATCCCCTTCATATTTGTTTAATAGTTTCTCTTACATAACATTTTCACTTGTGAAACTCATCACATTCATATAAATCTGATCAAATGGATCTTGAGTTAAAGAATTTTGAGGTTTGGAATCATCATCATGAATTTTTCTATTAGCTTCAATCCTAGATTATATTTTTTTCATCACTAACTTGAATCCCATGAATGGAAAAACATAGAACATCCAGCTTAAGAGATCAAAGATATGATCACATCCTATTTTTATAAATCCAATAGTTGTTCACATCACAGAGTGTAAATTATTTGATATTAATTCAATTCTACCAGATTATTCACTTCAAAAAATAGAATTAACACTGGAAACCTTTTATTTAATACCACTTGTTTTACCCTAGGATTCCTTGAGAGGGGAGGGGTAAATCGATGTCTCAACTTTTTCCTTTGTTTTGAATAGATCTTATCCCCACATTGGTAGGAACATGTTAAACCTATCTGATTGTACTGAATATTCACCAAGCACACATATAATGAAAAAAAATAGAACACATCAATATTTTATTAGTTCACCACTAAGGGATATTCCAAGGAGAATATGATGAAAATGATTTGGTCATACTAGAATCCAATAATAATTACTTTTTGTTCATGGACACTCTATGCCAGGTACACTACATTTAAAAAAATTTCACAGATAAAACACTGACTCCCTCAGATTACTTTTTTAGACACCTCCTTACACACTACATTTGATTAAATCTTCCTTAGTTCAATTAATTTAAGGTCACTTCCATATTATACTGATTTTTTTCTTTGATTTCCACCATTATAACTTGAGTATTATGCTCCAATTCACTCATCAATTTCTAGAATACGCAACTAAAAATGCTATGTGAGAAAAAACCCTGCTCTATATTGACTTGAATTAACTAACCATGGGAACTACTATCCACTATGAACTAATCACATAGGCCACTATCCAACACACATATACATTACAAATATATTCTCTACAAACATCCCATGCACGAATTCTCCATTCACTTCCTCCTGCATGACTCCTATGCACAATTCCTTCTATGAAATAACCATGAGACTCCATAAAGTAACCTTGTAAAACTCCCATATAGAAACATTATCCATGAAATTATTTCTCAAATTATTATTATGAAAACTTACCTCATAGACCGTGAATAACACACTGTACCATTATGGTATTGCCTTCACGATTTTCTTAATCTCTCAAAATTCTTCTTAAATTTTTCCCTATCTCAATAAAGTGTGAAGTGGGGTATTTATAGGAAAATAACTTTAAAAATATTGTTAATAAATAAGTTTAATGTTCAAAACATTTCAAAATCTCATTCATGAACTATCCACCAAGTGTTTATATAACAATCACCACCTTATGACTATTAAATACCTTCATGGTCGACAAACACCATATGTGGTAACTTCTTTATAAAACCCTCTCAAACTTATATCTTCATTTTCACCAAAAATAAATGTAGAGCACTTAAAAAATTAGTCCCACTAAGGATATGAATACCAATAAATGTTTGAAGAAGAGTTCAACTTCAAAAATTTGGGGATAAGTTTATAAAAGAGGATTTATACTAAAAAGGAATGGAAAAATATTAGAAGAAATGGGTTAGATTATTATGGTAAACTATAATAATATTATTGAGGATGTCTAGATATAACACTATGAAAATTTATTTAAAATTTTCTATATATTTCTATAGTGGTATAGGATTAAGTGGTACATATGATCTATGGGGAGATTGTGCTAAAAAATCACATGTGAAGGAGATAAAAGAATATATTCTTACAATGAAAGATAAATGAAACAAGTGGAGTAAGAAGAATAGAAATTTATAATTTATATAAGGAATTTACAAAAAGAAGAAATGTTATCAATACCCTGATCTAACTAGAAAAGTGTTTCTAAACCACCACTTTGTTTTTCAAATATATATCTAGAGTTCCATGCTGTGATAAAAAAGATCAAATGAAGTAAAACCTGATCTAGAGTTTAAAAGGGGTATCAAATTAGGATCTAAAAGTTCCAGTGGTGTTAAGATAACATTGAGGTTCAATAAGTGATAATAATGAATCTCTCAAGAGGTATTTTTCCATTTCAAGAATGAGAATTATCCACAATGATCATTGTTTTTTTCATGATTTTAATTATTTGTACTAAAAATTGTGATATTAGCTTATTTATTTTAGGATACCAAGAAGTTACTATAAGGAAAAATCATTACAAAAAAGTGTTCCCCCATACTAAAAATTATCTCAAGATATAGTATCAATAGATGAAGGTATTCAAGGGGATTTGGTGATGAGTACTCAATAGGTTGGTTAGCCTCATCTAATAAAAGAAACCCTTAATTAAGATTAATTGAAATGGACATCAAGTGGTATCAAAAGATTATCACAAACATGTGGTATCAATTGATTCAACATGTAGTATTTCATAGACACATGTTCTTTAATTATTATGCATTGATAATTTTTTTGTGAATGTGATTGAGATCACATACAATTTGATATTAAAGAAGTTAAATTATTGAAGTTTTAAGTGTTTAATGAAAATTAGTGAGTGATATGGAATTTTTTTATTATTAATAATGAATCTTATTTCCTACACCAAGTTATGAATCAGTAGGCGTAGTGGATTTTTAATGAATCATTTGCAAGTGGTAAATACACTCACTAAACTTATTGAGAAGAATGCAGTTATCAATGAAGGTAACCTAAAACAAAATTTATCATGATGATTAATATTGATTTATCTTGAATATTTGTTGTAATAAGTATGTTGAGAAAGGGATAGTGTAGAAATTATTGATACCCCAATACCTTTTCAAAGGGATAGTAAATAACACTTTTCATTTTATTGACAAAGAGAGTGCAAAAAAATTCAAAGAGAGTGGAAAAAAATTCTATAAAGTCAATAAGTTTTTAGGTTTTGGATTATGAAATAGAGGGGGATATATTATGTTTATCTATTATTATTTTTTGATTTTTTGAAATTATTTTCAACAAAATTAAAAACGGGATATTGTTATAACCAAGTGGTTTAATATTAGATTTATGAATAATCATTGAATATTAATTCAATGAAAGTTATGTGTTTCTTATAAGATGTGAGAATGATGTGTTCCTCTAGAAGTAAATAATGTTGATGACGATGGATTCACTTTCAGTGAACTATGAAATGAAATGTTTGAATCATGTGGAGAGAGAAAAACTTAGAGTGAATTTGGTTAAGCCATAGTGGACTAGGAAATGGTTGGAGTGAATTGTGATGCCCTAAACCCACACTCACAGAACTAGTTCTCATAAACACATACTTTACATAATATATTTGATACCATCTATAAATTACTAGACATAGTTATCCCATAATTACATGTCTTAAAAAATATTACATTACATATATTCCCAAGTCCTTTTAGGTTAAATATTTAAATAATTAGTAAAAAAATAAACTAGAAAACTCATTTTATTTTTTAATTAATGGATATTTTTCCACTATATAAGAAACTACTTAATTCGTAAGGAGTATTTAAAATATCCCATAAATTATTCTACATAGATATCCTTATAAACATATCACATATACTAATTTTATTCATAACTTGGGGAATGGAAACATAATAAATGGGTGGGCTCAAATTCTTAGTAAGGGAAACATATAATTGAATCCTCTAAGAACACAATCATGACATACATAATATAGAAGGAATAAATAATCTGAATAATTACATAATCAACTAAAACTTAGAGCATGCTATATCCATGTAAATAAAAAAACATGGATAATAATAATTAATGATCTCATACTAATGGAATACATAATGTCAGACATCAAAAGATGCTATCAAGGAATTGTTCCAAGACACTATACTGATATGGGGAGAGGTATACATCGAAACCAAAGATGTGTTGTCTCATGAGACCTATCGATTCATTGAGGGGATATATAATTTGGTGCTTCACCTATCACTTGTTGAATTCCAATGCATTCACCATAATAGTCAACAAGAAATTTCATAACATTCCCCAAGGAATTGGATGAATAAAAACATGGAAATATTTATAATTAAGAATAGATAATCTCAACACATGATTAACTTGCATTAACATTCAATAATCATCAATAATGTTATTAAATTCCCCCCATCTTAATAAAAGGAATATCCTGATCATAACTGATCCAAAAAAAGAAGGTGGATTATCAAAACATATATATTAAATTTGATAATAATCATCTATTTTGGAATAAAAATATATAGAACGAAAATATTATTCCCCATGTCAATTAAAGGGAATAACATGATCATAACCCATCCATATAAAGAAGATGAATATTCATGAAATACATAGTCAACATGGTTATAATCATCAGTATTGGAATAAAAATATATAGAATGAAAATACTTTTTCACATGACAATAAAATGGATGACAAGATCATTAAACATCCAAAGAAAGAATATATATATTTTTAAAAGAACATAACTGTAGTGTAATGGAGTAAACATAGAAGGGTGTCAATATAAATGGAAAACACCCTCATAAAAAGAATGCTTCGAACAACATCACAAAATAAGGGATCAAGAATCAAATTGTTTGATACCATGAGTTCAATCCCCCGAATGATATATATATACATATATATATTAAAGGATAAATCATGAATCAAAAACCCAATTAGGGTAAATAAATTTGAAAATGAAAAGGTAAATGAAATAAATAACTTAAAAGATATTTTAGAAGTCATTTTCGATATTGATATAAAATTAAAATTTACATATCGCTTTCAAAAGTAACTTTTCAAAAGGTGGAATGAAATATTTTGAAAATAGTTACTTTTAAAAAGAATATAAAATAAAGTATACTTAAATTATACCTTTTATAAATGAGTACATTAATAGGAAATTTATTAAAGTAAATGGAAAAAACCTTTTTATTATTTTCAAAATACCTTTGTTCAAAACTCATATTGTAAGAAGAGTAAAAAAACAATGATTTGTATTAAAATATATTATTTACCCATATAGTTAGATAAAATAAAATTTAATGAAATATTAGGGTGTACGAAAACCTACATGATAAAAAAAAGTTTATGGAGAATCAATATAACTCAAGGAAATGATCCTTGAGTTATCAATATCCCTTATGAGCAATATACTTGTTGAAGTAAATAATATTTTTAAAAAGGGTTTTATGTCTTATAAATGTGAATAAATGAAATAAAACATAACATAATAAAAGGGTATAATTTAACAAACATATATGAAATAATTATAATATAAATAATCATAACCCAATGAATGAAAAACGAGTTAGTAAAAGCCTTACAACTGGGGTAATAATTGAGTCAAAATCAATTTTATAAAATTGACTAAATTGGATTATTATTTCCTATGAATAAAAAAATACATCATAAAGATACATACATGGGTATTGGATATACCATTCAATGGAAAACATGGTGCATAACATAAACATGTCTTAAGGAATTAAAGTTTGAGACAAAGAACCCTTGCAACTTGAATAACATTTTAATAAAAACCCCTTGAAAGAGATGTATTATAATCAAAAACAAAATTACATGATTAAAATATAAATACTTATATTATATCTCAAATAATAATTATATTCACTAAATAAATAAAATTAGGTGCATAATACTAAATAGGTACCAGAGAGAGGAATTTGAGAAAAAAACATTACCTCGGTCCAAATTCATTATTCTGTTGCACCAAATGTCCTGAATAATTAAATTAAGTTCATTAAATAAAAAATTAATAACCATATTAAAAAATATAACCATTTATAATCCTCATTTATAATCATTATAAAGATATATATATATTATTTATTTTTTACATATTTTCAACACTAGGTGTAACTAATCTTTATCTCTATAAACTAGTTTTTTAAAACAGGTGTTGGTATCAATTATTTTTCAAAAGTAAATCACTATTATATAATCTATGATGATATAATATATGTTCGAAGATATTTTTTAAAGTTATAATTTCATTCCATGGAAGTTTTGGTTACAATACATGAGGTTCAAATTGATGATGAGCATGTTTCAATGTTTCTTAATGAATGAAAGGGTGATTTATTAATTAACGAGTTAAATATTCATATAAAATTATCAAGAAAAACATTATATAAATATTTATATAATATTATAATATTAAATAAGTTTCCATATGAATCCATTATATAAATATATAGTATTATTGAAGTAGGAGGTTAAACCGACCCAATCATGAACCTAATATGATTAATGGATGATTATGAGGTGGTTTAGTAGCAATGCCATTATACCCGAAGCATAATGATATTATTTAGTGTTTATTAGTTTAATATATCTGAATTTTAAATAATTATAAGGATAATATAATTTATATAATGTCATTACTTATAAATAAGAGATCATTTTTCACTTAGATCACTCATTTTTAACAATTGACTTAATGATAATCTTTTGTTGATAAAATCATTAATAGGTTATCCAATTTATCATAAAAATCTAATTATATCATAAAAATCATATTTATACTTTAATAACATCCTCATTACTAACCATGTAATATGGATATGGAAATAAAAACGAATATCAATCATTCCATGGAGGCAGTTGTTTACACATACACATGGTTGTTGATTTAATTTTCCATAGAATGAGAGAAAGGAGTAATATGTTTTATTGTTTCAAAATAATTAAAATTAAATAAGTATAATAATTATTTATTAAATTACATTTTTATAACATACTTTTAATATGTTTAAGTAAAAATAAACATGTTGCGTTGTGAAGGTGGTAGTATACACAACACACAAATTAATGTTTCATTTTTCTTAATAAAAATGGTAAGAGGTGATTATTGATTATTAACATAGTATAATATAATTAAGTATATAAAAAATACTGATTTAATTACATAGGTATTTTAAAATTATAATTTTAAAATTAAAATAGAAAATAAATAATTTAATTAAAAATGATAAGTCATGTTGAGCACCTTGAGATTTCCTTGGAATATCCCTTAGAAATGGATGGAATTGGCTAATCTATTATTACTAGAAGATATATAAAGTTAAATAGTATTATATTTTAATAAAAAATTGTATGGTTTTATGAGGTAAAATAATTTCTATGAGTTACTTGAATGTGTGGTGAAAGGCCCCTTTTATTAGTGGCGAGAAATTATTTTTTGTAAATATTTCAACTTAATATAAAGGGAAAAAATGTTAAACATGCAAAATGAATAAAACATTGATAAATAGTGCATTTTATAATATATAAGGTTAATAAAAATCACATAAACTCAATTATAGAGATTTTTTTACCATGTTTCAATCCCTTTAACCCTTGAAATATTATTTTTTCCATTTTAGATTTTATTGGGGTAACTATTTTTTACCTAAGGTAACTTAATATTTATGCCTAAAAATAAAGTGGTACATATTAGATAATTTAGACCCAATTATTATAAATTTTAAATCCATTTTATTTGATTGAGTTTATAAAAGTGATAAAAATTAATTTTAAATTAAAAATGTTTAATGTATTAAAAATATTTTTTTGAGAAAATATTACTTTTCTTCTAAAATAGAAAATATTAGTTTGTAAAATAAAAAATATATTTTAAAAATTATAAAGTCACATATAAAATAATTATTTGGTATTATAATTTTTTTTTATGAATTTTCAATTCGTATATATATACTAATAATGTTATAAAAGTCATGTTATTTATGAAAATAATATTTTCACCTAAAAACCATTATTTTTAGAGAAATACAAAAAAATTAATCTTGATATTATATTATTATGACTAATAAAAAATAATTCTCATTTTTTAAAATTAAATTTTGAAAATTTCATAATTGAATATTTAAATTAAATACAAAAATACAGTGGAATACTGTTCATATTGGAAGATAACTTTTTAAAATGTTAACTATTATTAATTATTATTTCTTATCAATTAATAATTAACTTATAGGAAATATATTAGTAATATTATAAATTTATTGTATTGTTATCTAATAATAATATAATTAGTTTCTTAACATAAAACACTAATTTTTGAAAAATATATTTTTAAGCATAAAATGATTTTTTAGTTATTTTAACTATACTAATTGAATTTTATTAATATTAAAAGTAATCATTATTTTATTGAAATAAATATTTTATAAATTGGTTACTCCTATTCATTATTTATAATTTAATAACTATGTTTTAATGTTCATACTTAATATTTATATTTTTATTAAAATATAACATAGATTTTTAGTCCAGTGTTGCATGTGGAGAAAACTATTGATCACATTGACTTATTTAAAGGTAATAATATAATAAAATTTTGGGATTTTGCATGATGTTTTATGGGTTTTTTATATTTTATTTCAATTGATATGATTACATGTGGGAAAAGACAAGGCTTGTGCACACTATAGTAAGTGACATTTCAGAGGAATTAGAACATCAAATGTTATACAAGGCCAAGAGATTTGTAAATGGAATTAAATCCATTTCACTACAAGTTTGAACGACCATGGTGATGAATAATAAACTTAAACATTCAGGATAATTGATCTAAACTGTAGAATAGTGTCACATGTTATAATATATATTGTAAAATATGATTTCCAATATAGAACTAGAGATGGAAAAATGGGAAGAAGAATATGGAAATGGCACAATAGAAGTCTTTATGGCCATGAAATGGGGAAAAAGTGAGGATGATTTCATAGTGGTCACCATTTGGGGATTTGAAAGTACCCATGTAAAATATGGAATAACAACATGAGAGTTTTCATTACTATGTAGGATTTATGTAAAATATTTAAAGTGGATTCTTAGAGAAGTACCACGACATGGGGTAAGATGTGTCTAACAATAGGTTTTATAGAGTGAAATAATAAATGGGAAAGTGTATGTTAAACTATTTATGTTGGTTGAAGTTTCACATGGAGGATCACTTCGTAATGGTAATGTAGTCACCACTCCATGGTAGGTCTTGGTTAAATCAAATGAATGATTTAAAATAGACACAATACTTGAAATATGAGGGGAACATGTCATAGAGTGTGGAGGAAATTGATTATATGGAACCCTAAGTGATCTTTTTGAATGTCACCATGCCATGGTAGACCAAAACCTAAAGAAAAATAAAAGAAACATTTTTATTCAAAGGTGGAGATCAAGAATCCATACCATGCGAATTTGATTTAATTAAACAGGTTTATTTGACCACACTAAAATCATATGGGAAACATTGTGAGAACATAGAGCCTTGTGAGATAGGGTTTGATCCACACTATTGATGGAAAAGGTTCAGATATTGTACATGTTTATAAAAACATCTCACAGTAGTTGAAGTAAAGGAAGAAAACACATCTAAATATCCGATTCATGAGAATATATATTTGAGAAAAATTTCATATCTGGATCTAATAAAATAAGAAGAGGTGATCATAAATATATTTAAGACCTAATTTTTTCATGAGAAGAAGGAGAGAGATGTAGGGAAGTTCCAACTATCATATCTTGTTGTTCTTAAAGGAAGTGGGATCAAGAAAAAAATATTACATTTGTATAATTGGATGACGAAGAAGACTATGCACAATACGGTAATTATAATATGAAATTATCTTTTTCTGGAGAAGAGGTTTACTACTACTATGATCGTTGGAAATAAATGATTCAATGCTTATAGAAATCAGATTCTATTATATAGTCTTAGAAGATAAGGACATAAGACTCAACTCCCTTCAAGGTATTGTTCTTATCTAGATTGAAGAAAAGGAAAGTAGAAAATAAAGTGATTATCAGTGAATCTTTTTGAAATATTATGATAGAAGGTTTATCAAAAACCTATGTAGAACAAGAATAGAACCTCATGTCTATAAAATTTTGAAGAATACCTACATTCCTATAAGCTATCCTAGCCTTTACTGAAGAAGTTCACATAGTGAAGAAGAGTGAGTGACCCTTGGATTAATAGTATACCTTTCCGAAAATTATATAATAGTTATAGTGATACTTATTACATACTAGTATGTATAAAACCAATTAAAACATTCTCCTTATATTTACCTCAGTGTTGAACAAAGTAAAATACCCATATCCTATTCATTCTTTTCATTTCTATACTTGATCTTGAGATTCAGCGAGGTTGTGTGAAAAGTCATCAGTCAAAATGTTTAACATTTTCTTATTAACAAAAGAATAGGATGGGTAAATAGAAATGTTGTTTTTATGGTAAGAATTAGGTTTTTATTGTGTGTAAATTTTATATGATATATTCTCTTATGATTTTAAACGCACCCCACTCGAGTCAGATAACCTTATTAATGCCTAAAGGTTTTGGGTATCGAGTGTTTTACGCAAAATAGTTGTTGGTGAGAGAATAGATGGATGAATAATCCCACTTCCCCACTCCTCATTCTAGATGGAGTATCATATGTAATGAAATAAATTTATGATTCAACGGTTGTGATGGATATATTTTATAGTTTTATTTATTACGTTGAGATGTGATATGGTGTGATGTGATTATTATGTTGTACATAACTGGGATACATGGTTGGGTCATGCATGGTAGGTGGAGTGAATGAGATTTATGTATTTCATGTTCATGATACAACTTGTGATGAGGATATGATGTGTGGTTGTAATGTAGTGATATGAAGTTATGATATGTGGTATATGGTATGTGGGGTTGATGATGATTTCATTATAATTGTGATGTGTGATGTGGATATGTGGATATATAGAAGGGATGGGAACATAAGGATATCTACTCTTGAGGAATGAGAGTAAAAAATTAATGGGGAAGTGGTTATGGGGCACTTGATAGATTCGTTCATTACTATATTATTATACTTCTAATAGATATTGGGTGAGTGAGTCTTTGTGAGCTTTGATGATAGATGACCTATTTAGGTGCATGGTGGTTCTGCTATTTATTCACAAAGACATTAGCATGTTTTTCCATATTTTATTGAGTGGTATTGGGGAAGATCCTACTATGTGTGCATACATGCTCCCCAAAATATATATAAATATGTTTTATAGGTTTCTAGGCGGTATTCAGGTATCAATATTGACATTACTATCTTGTAGTTTGGACATTTGGTTGGAGTTGCTACCTTAAGAGTTTTTTATACTCTATTTTTGGGTTGTTTTGTATTAAAAGACATGAATTATTAGATATTGGGTTTTATATATATTATGATATTGATCGGTGTTTTCCATTATTATAGTCATGATATCTTTTAGGGTTATACCTTCTATTTGAGTGATTTATACCCTAAGTGCTAGTTTCTAACATGTGGCCTATTGGATATAGGTTTCGAGATTCACTCTCATCTTTACTATAGGCTCATGAGTGTTTTCTAATGGGGTAGGGTCATAAAACGTTGTATTAAATATATGATTGAGGGTTAGTATGGGGTTTATAGTTAGAAACTAGTGATGAATGCATTGTTTTGGTAGAGAAACAACAACAACATTAGTAGAACCTATTATGGGATAAAGTAAGGTAGTTCATCTATGAAACTGGTGATTAAGGCCCCCTATGATCCAATTAAAGGATCTTAAAATTACTAAACACCATAGGGATGGTAATTTAGGTTTCAGGGTAGAGACTGAGGATCTGTACATGAATCATACTTGGTTGTGATTGTGTTTGAATTGAAGTGGTTTTGGGAAATTAAAATGAATATAATTAAAATATATTAAAATTAATTCTTTTATACCATTCATAAGAGTTTATTTTATTGTTTTCAAAGATTCCTATTGGTCATCATTTGTGAGTGGATCTAGTTGGTAAGGTTCAGTCAGATGATTCCGTTTCCCATAGAAGGGTTGACCTAGGTGAGGAGGATGAGTCTTGAAGGATTATACTATTTGAGTTTCAACATCAAGGATTAGAGAAGTATGAAGGGAGAATATTCAATTTGGATATGTAGTTCTAGTTGGAAGAGCTTAAGATCATCTTTAGTGTAATCTATGCTAGGATGGAGTATTAGGTTACTTTAGTTGTTAGTCAAATGAGAGGGGTTGAATGACAGTGGTGGATCCTATTCTTTAGAGAGCTCATAGAGGTAGATATCTCTTGGGATTATTTATAGATGGAGCTCTATGTGGATTTACTTTCATCGATGATGAAGACTGTAAAGAGGAAGGGCATTCTCTCCCTCCAGCATGAGATTCTAAGTATGTGGGTGATTGGGACTAGATTTATCTACTTTATTCACTTTCCATTCAATATTTTCCCCAAGTAGGAGTCCAAATTATAATATTCAGATGAGGTACTTCATCTAGATAATAGTTATGTGGTTTCCATATTTATTCTACCAATGTATCTAGAGGTGTATAAGAAAGCATGGGATATCGAGAGGATGCATGTGTGACCAAATCATCTCGAGAAGGTCACCATAATTTTTTTTTGGAGAATTAGATCTATATATTGAGGATCTAGGATATCCTGATAGTTGAGGTTCCATATAGTGGGGAGTTGAAATCAACACTCTTCTACATTTTTCTCTAGAGTTATTAGTTCCTATGAATCCATTGTGAGTCTTTTTCCTATGTGATTAATTTTTATAAGTTATGGTCACTTCCAGTTCTTGTGATCAACCATTCTGAGGGGATAATTCATTATGGGTGTGAAATTTCCATTTTAGGCTCGAAAACAGTTTACTTAAAGACTATATTAGTATCAGATACAATAATATTTTCCACTGAGGGAAGATAGAGTAAGTATAGGGTAAGCCCAAGATGTTTCCCAGACTGAGTACAACCATGGGGGTGTTTTCTAGCAAAGACAAATAAACAAAGTTGATGGGTATGGTTAGTTTTACATCATTAATATTCCAACACTAGATGAGCCATATATTTTATATGGTACCATCTATTTATCATTTACATTAGTTTTTTCCTTATTCAATCATGGAGCATCACATTCCTTCATTAGACTATACTTGGTCTACATCTTAGGATTCAAGGTGGAGAAGATTCAAATTAACTTAGTGTGGACTATTCTAGTTAGAGTTTATCTAATTATACTTGATATGATCCAAGGTTGTGAGATGAAGATGTGGCAAAATTAACTGTTGAGGGATTTATTCTTACTGTAGATATGATCACACATTGTCATATTTATAATTTATTATTTGTATTTTTATGCATTCAATAATTTATTTTTTAGGTGAGTCACATTCTATGATGTGGAGGGATAGAATGTAGTGTTCGTTAGAGAATATAATCATTAGATGATTTGTAGGCATCAGGGAATCTATTGTCTCAGCTAGTAGAATTATCATTAGATTTGGTAAAGGTGCTGGTGGTGGAATTTCCTAAAGTCATTAAAGAGTTTACAAATGTTTTTCTAGAAGATGTTACGACCCTACACCTTGATGTGATATGAAGTTTGAGATAGAGTTTTATCCTAGTGACTCTTTGATCTTGATGGATCCCTATTAGATAACACATTTCAAACTATAAGGTTTGGGAATTTATATTGATGATTTGATGTAGAAGGGTTTTATTCCCCCCAGCATGTTTCAATGGGGTGATCAGGTGTTATTCACTGAGAAGTGGAATGGTGGCCTATGATTATGCATTTACCTCTAGTGGTTGAATTAGGTGATGATCAAGAACCATTATCATTTTTATAGATATATGATTTATTTGATCTATTTAAGGAATCCAACTAGTTTTTGGAAATTTATCTTTGGTCTCAGTATCATTAGATGAGAGTGAAGGAGGATATCCCATAAACTACTTTTAGATATCAGTATGGTCCCTTTGAGTTTTTGGTTATGTCATTTTCTACCATTAATTCCCCAACTATTTTCATGATACTGATGGAATTTTTGTCCTGTGAGTTCTCAGATAAGTTCATAGTATTTTATATCAAAAAAATAATCATATAATTAATATTTTATAAGGATAATTCTATTTATCTTAGGTTCATTATAACATTCCTTCAATACCATAAGCTCTATGGAAAGTTTCCAAGAATTTTTTTGGATGTGTGAGGTAACTTTTCTCTATAATGTGGTGTCTCAAAAGGGAGTGACAGTTAATCACTCAAAAAATGAGGTAGTTTTTTCTTAGGTATCACCCAAGAATGATGTTGAGTTTCATTGTTTCCTTGGTATATCGGGCTATTATCATAGGTTCATGTTTGATTTATTCTGATTGTATCCTCATTTATAGCCTTGAAAAATAAGGATCAATCATTCATATGGACTAATTAATTCTAGGTAGATTTTTATTAACCAAAGGAGAAGTTGATGAGTGGATATATTATTTATCTTTTAGGGGAAGAAGTTATGTTTGAGGTTTTTTGTGACATACATCATATTGGTTATGGTTGTATATTTATGTCTTAGAGGGAAGTGATCTCATATGATTCTAGGAGGTTGTGTCCCCATGAGCATAACTATACCACCAATGATCTCAGTTTGACAATAGTGTTTCTTTATATAAAGTTGTGGCAACATTACCTCATTGAGGAATGATTTTTGGTCTTCATTGATTAGAAGATCTTGAAGTATATATTCTATCAGTATGACTCAAATATATGACAATGAGGGTGGGTGGAGTTATTATAGGACTATGTCTTTGAGATCTACTACATCCTTGGGATAAAGAATTTATTCAATGATATGCTAAGTAAAATTAATGAGGTGATGTTGTTTAAGAGTCTAGGGATTCCGAGAGAGTGATGAATGATCTTGCAATGATGCATCTTAATGTTGTGGTGACTATTGGTAGAGTTTTTTTACTAAATTATAGTGAAATCATCCTTGATGCAGTAGGTAAAGTAGGCTCAGCAGAGAGACTCATAGGTATAAGTTATACAAGATCAAAACTTTCATGGTGATTCTCCTCAAGAGTTGTCATAGTTTTATTGGCATCAAATATTGTCCGGTAGAGGTTTCCTATTTTATTAGTGATGTAGGGGGGTCGTTCTTTATGATTTACATAGATCAATTTTGACACTGCATCTTGGTAAATCCAAGACGTATCATGCTCAAAGAGGAAAGTACCGGTATCTGGGGATGAAGTAGTTCATAGTGGTGTTTTTTTCATGGGGTTTAACCTTCCAGTAGGTGAAGATAGAGCATCATTTTCCTGGGGTGGGGGGTGTAATAGCCATTGGATGTCCCTAAGGGAATGTGATAAGATATTTTTATGGATTTATTTATTGGTTTTCCTTGTGATTAAGGAGTTTTTAATGTTATTTAGGTGATTTTGGATTTGTATCCAATGTTATATCATTTATTAGAGATAAAGGAATCAAGTGATGTAGGTGTTCTAGCGACGAGGTATGTGGATGATATAGTGAAGCTTTATGGGGGTACTAAGAACGATCATCTTTGATGAAGATCATTATTTTTCCTAATGATTCTAGGGAGGTCTCTAACACTGTTTTGGCTCTCAATTATTCCATAACTTTTCCTTTCATCCTCATATGTATGGTCAGATGGATCATACCATTTAAAATCTAGAGGATATATTACATCCTTGAATTTTGGATTTCAGTGGATCATAGATAAAATACATACCTTTGGTTGAGTTTTCCTATAATTATAAATAACACTCTTCTATTGGCATGGATTTATTTGAGGCATTATATGGGTATACTTCAAGATCATCGTTGTGCTAGATTGATGTTAGAGAGTCAATAGTTCTTAGATCAGATGTGGTGTAGAGAATGAATGAGAAGTTATATATTATTCGAGAGTAGATGAAGGTAGCACAAGTTCATCAGAAATTTTATACTGATTAGAGGAGGATACCTATAGAGTTTTAAGTTTAAGATCATGTATTCCTGAGGGTTTACCCTCATTTAGAAAAATAGAGGTTTAACTGAAGTAATAGTATTTCTCTCTAATTAATTGGTCCTTTTTTGAGTTTTTTTTTATAATTTTATAAAGGTGGTATACCAATTAGAACTTCCCTCATAATTAGAAAAAATCCATGAAGTTTTCCATGTGTCACAACATTAGTAGAATCTCCATGATGAATCCAAGGTCATTGATTTTGGAGATTTGGATATAGAGGATGACCAAATGATTGTGGAGTGGCTAGTAATTATTTTGGATTATCAGAAGAAGGTGCTACCTAAGTGAGTTATTCCATTGGTTTATGTTTTTTTCAGGTATGGTAATTTTGAGGAATATACCTGGGAATATGAGATGCAGATGCATACTCAATGCCCTGATTTGTTTTGAGCATTGTTATGATTTGATGTCTGAGATGATTATTTACGGATTCTTTGATTGAAGTTAATTATTTATTGTTATAATTTATGAATTAGTGATATAATTTTATCTATTTGATATATATCACTCTAGGAGTGTTGGTTTTGGTGGTTTCTTTTATTTCTTTAGTTAGTTTTGATTCTTGAGGATGAGAATCATTTGAGAGGTATCTAATGTAAGGGTTTAGATTTTCTCAAATCATTTCCTTTTTAATTTAATAGTATTTGAGGTAGTCCAAGGATGTATTATAGTAGTCTTGAAGGTTGGGGATAGTTAATTTACTTTTAATATGATATATATATCGGGGAGAAGTAATTTTTTAGATTTGGAATTAATTATACAGTTTTCAACGTAGTGTTTTTATCTAATTTTTGGTTAAGTTTAAGATAACAGTTATATATTTCCTTGATTATGGAAATGAATATTATATGTTTCATTTTACACCAAATTAACCTTATATATATTCTCGACATCTTAGGAAAGACCCTTACATATTGATGATTTGTCAAAAATTTCAAACATAAAAGAAATATTTCATTAAATAAAAGTAATGTTTTCATATGTAAAAGTCACTTTGATTTTTTTTATAGAAATTAGTAAAGTCTATAATCTCTCAGTAATACGTAAAATTATAATTTATAAATGTAAGTTTTTTCCCCTTAACTAGATTTCAATATGTATGAGTCATTTTTTAGATTATAAGAGTCTTCCCTTAGTGATTTTTCTCATTTTTTAAATTGATAATACCATTATCAGTAAGAAAAATATTTAAAATAATTAATTTTGAAACAAAAATAAATTCCTTCACCTTGGAAGATTTGATCCATGATTTTAAAGAGTTTAAATACTATAATGTGAATATAATTAACATTCCCAATTCAAATAGAAAATCAAGAGGGTTGATTGGGATTTTAAAAGAAGAAATTCTTAAGAGAACCTCTATGTGATTGATGCATCTACATTATAAAATTTATGGTGATCATACTCTATTTGGCGTCTCCCTTGTTTATTTCAAACCCTAGATGACTGGATATACTTTCTTAGTGATCTATGAGCACCCTTGAATCATTTTTGGCCTTCAGTTTGAGATATTAATCATCTATTAATTTAGGGTGATTTATCTTCTCTTCTTTTGGATTCTTTCCCTATTCTTCCTTAGAAGGTTACATTAATAGTCGGTTTTGGTTTTAGTTTGTGTTTTGAAGTGGGTTACTAAAACATAGTTTCTGGTATTTTTCCTCTTTATGTTCACAACCTTGTAATCACTTCTCATCATCTTCTTATTGTTTCATAGTGAAGTTTTTATTCTAGTCGATGCAGGGGATTCAATATTTGTCTTATTTATTTGTGTGAATTATATAATTATAATGTAATTTATTTGAACTACGTGAATGGTATGAATTAATCTAATAATTATAATAAATAAGATGATTAAATTGAAGGTAAAATTTTATCACATGTACTTTATATATTTATGGGTTAATTCATGTGATAAATTGTTACAGTTGTTACTAATTTAATTTAATTTATTGTTGTGAGTTTTATTTTTTACTGTAAAAACATGTTTTAGTCAAAATGATTAATTTTCAGAATCACCTCTCATAAAAGGATAATTATTTAAAGATGGTATTTTTTTAGAAACATTTAGTTGAGGTGATATTGTTGGTATTGACCATAATTTATTATTATGAAATGAATGATTAATAGAGATTGTTTTTTGTGTTTTATTTATATTTTTTCCATAGATGATCATGATTTCTCCCAAATTCCTTGTTTATGTTTCTTTGATTAAAGTAGATTTGGTTTTGTGTTTTTGTTCTTAGTTTTGAGATGATGGCATGGGTTGTATGATGGGTACGACAATTGTTTTGTTATGTTTTTCATGGATGGATATGGTGGATTGATGTGTTTATGAGAGAAAGATGGTGTAGAGGTTTTTATAGTCACTTGGAGGAATGGGATTTGATTGGAAATAAATAATATAGTCTGGGAAATATACTGGAATTAAATAATGTTAATATTTTCAAGAGTTTTTGGTAATTTTAATATATAGTTATTGGATGAGATTAATGTGGGTGGTAACTAATAAATGGTTTTTCATTAAGTATGGTTAATGAATAAATTAATGAGTGTAATTGTGAATGGTAAAATATTAAGTTAGAAAATGGTTTGATTTATGATTAAATGGGAAACTATGAATGTTGTTGTGCCTAATTTTGTGATGAATTGGGGATGGTCTGTGTTGTAGAAATGAAAATGGCTGATAGTGAATAGTGGTGTTCATGGGGTGTTTGTTGTGGGAAATAGTATTTCTATTTTTTAATAAACTATAATTTGTGATTATATTTTTGTATTATATGATACATTATATTTTGATTTTATATTCACCCATCCAAGTATAATAACCTTATAAAAATAAAATGGTTTTAATTTTTTGTCATTTTCCCAATATCTTGGATGGATAGGGAATGAATGGATGACTACTGGCTCTTCCTTGATGTCCCTTCCAAATAGAGTATCAAATGTGATGGATTGATGTTATTATGAGTGATATTCTATGGATAGAAGTTAGTGTTTGATTTATGATGATGATTTGCAATGTAATGTAATGATGATGTGGTATAGGATATCATAGATGGTGAGGATCATCCTGTAAGAACCTGGTTCTTCTTTTTGAGGTACGATTCTTTTTTCTTTTTTCCTATGAGTTGTTTTCGAGAAAACAAGATAAATTTGGGAAAAGTACTAATTCAAGGTTAAATTATGTGTAATACTAAGTACATGCCATGTATTTTGTCCATATATGATGGGAATACATGGTGTGTGGGAAATTCAGCAAGGAAGAGGAGAAAAACCAACTACACACCGCGTACTTCATTGTACACGCCATATATTCATGCCGACAGGACCCGGAAAGTAAGTCAGAAAAACTCATCCGCCAAATGAATAGTAAAATGATGTACACATCAAGTATATGGACTTATACACCATGTATTTATGTTTTGTAATTAAAATAGGCAGTAGCCTTTCCATTCGACAGATTGGACAGTGGGCTCACCAGGTTTAAGGATAACCACTGTTGGAACTTCAATCTTCTCTGAAATCTTCATATGTACTCTGATTCGATCATCGTCGGTTGAGTTTGAACCGTATCAGTAATATCTCAATTAATATCGATCATTTATTAATAATTCATGTTCTATAAGAAGGTATTTAAGGTTTAGTATTTATTTTTATTTCTTAGATCTACGTCATTCTATCTCGAATTGGAGCTCGAGGCTAGACGAGGAGAGTCAGACTACGACGAGGTAGGTGGTCTCGTGCCTATTGTAAATTATCGAGATGTTTATATGTGTTTTTGTTCCACTCTCCCATGTTTAGGGTGTTACCTTGAAGGGAATTTTATCATTATTATTACCAAACATTCTTTTGGTAATTAATTCAATTAATTAAAGAATGTTTAGATTTGTTGTCTGATTAAGGGCCACCAGGTGGGTGCATTTCCCTTGGATAAATTATTTATAGCGGTTTTGGGGATGTCGATGGGAATGAATTATTTCTATTAGGGTTGTTTAAAATGAGCATATTTATTTAATGAAATTTCAATTGCGTTAGAATTGTAAGTATTTTCGATTATTTCTTTGGGATTGTGTTTTTCTTTTTCCATGTAGTGTTTTTACTTGTTAAATCATGTTTGAAGGTTTTATTAAATTTTAATGAGTAAATGGTAAATAGAATTGGGTGATACATGGGTTAATATTAGAACGTTGTGGACGGACCCACATGATTATTGTACCTTGCACCTTGGGAGATACATGGGTTCAGTTTAGAACACCATGGACAGACATGAGAGGCTTTTGATTTATATGTCATTAGTGACACTTGGGATCTCTAGTAGGACCACCGGGGATGATCTAAATTGACATAAACTTATATTACACATAGATTGATACCTTGTGGTTCCCTAGTAGGAACACTGAGGATGGACTCATTTGAACTTATACCAACGTCGGGAGTGATACTCAGGGATCCCTAGTAGGATCGTTGAGAACAGAATCATAAGATGTTAGTAGAATTAAAACTGTAGTGAAACTGGAATTCCAACTTAGGAATCTCAAGAAAGTAATCATGATATACTTAAATGATGGAATGGAATGACTTTTGACAAGTCTGCCAAGCCAAATCACAAGCTTGGATTTGGTCTTCACTTGTTGTGTTAGATAGCCTACTGAGGTATCTGTTATGTTTAAATCACATAGGGGATTGATGGGCTTAGAATGGAACCCAAGACTTATATAATTTATAAATTTTAATTGATTAAATAACATTAAATTAATGTAAATGAATTCAAGTACTTGTAGGATTGTTTACTTATGAGTACCTATTAGTTCTTTGTATTTTCACTATTGTACACTAGTGTTGCATATACTCATTGGAAGATTGTAAGAGACATTCAGTGATTGTCTATTGGTATTTATTTCTCACACCCTCTTTGGGTCATGTTTTTGGTCCCGAATAGACAATATTGTTATAGGTTTCGATAGGGGAATAACCCCTTTTTGAGGTACTTGATTGTTGTTTAGGAGCAGGAGAGCATGGGACCAAGCCTTGGCTTGCGATGCAGCTAAGTTTCATTTTGTTTTACCACACCTTGGTATCATATTATACTTGATTATAGTGTATCATGTTTTTGATATTTTCTTAGAACATATGACATGATACATAATTTTGATAATATATGTATTTTTGCTATATTTATCTTTCAGTCTTTAGTTGTTTAATTCATTTTCATGCAGTTTACTTCTTCTTCTATTATCATTATTTTTTTTGCTATATTACACTCTTCCAATAAGGGAATAGTTTCACCATTATCACACCCTATTCCCTCACTCCTAGTCGGTAGCCTCTGGCGTTTGGGGAAATGCGCTTGAGTCCATGTGGCCAACTAGGTACGGGGTACCAATTGAGTGGATTTTGGACCCTCATTACAAAGTGGTATCAAAGGAATTTATTTTAAGCTTTGTTTTATTATTTGGAGACAATATAATGTATATGGAATTTGGTAATTAGATGTGCCTGGGAGTAGCTACCTCGTGTATAGGGAAAATCCAAATTCCCTATAGTCATATTTTTCTTTTGGATTTTGAACCATTACAGTTGATTTGATTTCATCGTTGGGTGACACACACTATTTATGCTATTACTATTGATGTAATTGCAAGTTTTATTTCAGTTGAAACTTTATGAGATGAGGGTGTTCCATCTTATCCATCATATAAGCACTTCTTAGAATCACATGCCACACATTGCGCCATGCCATCTAAGATGCATTAGATATTGCATTCCATTGTGATAGATTTCATGCTAGATATTCTTGTTGTTGTGATCGTACCTTGATAGATATGCATACTACGGTGACAACTGTATTGGTACGTGATATGGTTGGATTGAATGGACTCAAAACTTTGGTTCCTGAGGTGTATGAGACCTCTTGGACTAGAATTTTGGCGGATCATGGTTCTACTTTTTATAATTAATTTTTTCTATTATATGTTATGATAGGGTGCCAAAATTTGATTCTTGGGGAGTATGGTACCTCATGGATCAAAATTTGGCATCCAAATGGTTTTATTTTCTACGAAACAGGGGTTTTCTTGGAAATCTGGAGCTTCTATCCTAAAAAACCTAGTATACACGGTGTGTAGTTTATCATAACATGCCATGTGTTATTCCTATTCGAGGAATATGATGTTCAAAATTTTAAAATGAAAAGGTCGTGTACCTTGTTTACAATCAGTGTAGTATCTGAATGTGTAACTGGATGTGTGAGAAGAAACACAAGCTAGGGAGTTTTGATCAGCACACGCCGTGTACCTTCAGTACACGCCATGTAGCATACCTAGGAAGAACCCATGTGTACCTGGCCATGGGGGAGTACATGGGCAGGAGATAGACCTGTGTACATGCCGTGTACTCTTGGAAAAGGATATGTACTAGGGATTTATACACGCTAGGATGGTGGTAGAACACAACCATGTAAGAGCCTAAGAGTACAAGCTATGTATTATTTCTACATGTGGTGTAGTCCTTTTTTCCAAATTTTGAGAGGCTTATCCTATTTTGTTTTGGAATTTGAACAGAAAACCTTGTTACGAGCTTGAACTAAGTCATGTTCTAGACCTTATGAATTCATGCCGTCGTGATGACCATGAGCTATATGCCGGGATAAAAGTGATGATCATACTCCAGAAATGGTAGGCCATGGGCTAGTGATGGATTCTCTATTTGTGCTAGTTGTGGAACCATATTTTATACCAGACGCAGGTGAAGATGTACAGTTCCATGAAGGCTTTGTGAGGTTCATACAAACCTTTCAGGGAGCACCACAGGCTGCCACATCTATGGCATATCTAACACATCTATGGCAGAGCTAACACGTATATTCCAGCAGCAGCATCCACTTACTGTTTTAGGGGATGACAGACCACAGGCTGTGGAATCATGGATGGAATCACTGCTAACTATCTTTGAGCATGTCGAGATGCCTCTTGAGAGGAGGTTCAAGCTTGAGACATATATGCTGCATGATTCTACCAAGAGATGGTGTGATGTTATCACTCAGGCAGGGCATCATCGTAATATGACATGGGAAGAATTTTGTACATCCTTCTATGATTATTATTTTACTAAGACACTGAGGGCCGACTGAGCCTAGGAGTTTATGCACATAGAGTAAAGCACACTGACAATTATAGACTATTCTACCCGGTTCACTAAGCATCATCAATTCACACCTATTCTGATGGGTGATGAAGTATCGAAAGCTATACGATTTGAGGATGGTCTCTGGTTCAACATCTAATCTCAAGTGAATGAATTCATGTTTTCTTTGGTCTCTAATATTGAAAATCAGGTGTTGATCCCCGAGAAAAATATGAGGGAAGCTAGTGGTGTGAGCTAGGGCGGTTCGATACTGATTTCTAGTACTGTCTTAACCGGTAAGAAGAAGATTTGTCTAGAGATCTCTCGCATTGACAGTAGCTGTAAAAACCTTTCTTCTAGCAAACATGTGAGGTGATACCAGTGTGGTAGTCCGGGGCATATGAGGCCCCAGTTTCTGAAGGACCAAGTTTAGTACTGAGCTTGTGGTAGGGTAATCCATCTACAAAACTTCTGTAGGATGTTTCCACCAATGTCTAGTGAGAGAGGTTCTGTACAGACTTCCCATAAAAGAGCAGGGTCAGTAGCTTCTCACTAGTCTAGAAACTGGAATACGTTAGGGTGTTCAGGCCAAGTCGGTGGTCGTGGCCATGGTATCCAGACCCCAGGATCTCAGTGACAGTAGGGTGGGTCAGCTTCGGGTATCAAAGTAGTGTCTCAAGGCCACAGTGCAGGTCAAACTTATTCAGTGCAACAAACCCAGTAAAAGTAAGATCCCAGACCTTCTACTGTCAGAGGTACTATCCTAGTCGCCTCTGTTTTATCTTCTGCACTTTTTGATATTGGTGATACACATAGTTTTATATCTGTGGTCATTATGGAAATACTTGGGCTCTATGTTTATAATTATTATAATGTTATTAAGATAGATACTTTGTTAGGGGTTAGATTGGAAGGTGTCAATCTGTGCAAGGAGTGACCCCTTGATATTTGTGGGTGTCACTTTCTATGGAACCTCTACGTCTTAGAGATAACATGATTTTATGTCATTCTCAGAATCGATTTGTTGGATCCTTTTCAAGACTTTGTTAATTTTTATCACCGTAGGGTGAGTTTCACATCACCAGAGGGTAGAGAATTTTTACATAAGGGTGAATGGGATGTTCATGTGAGTCGAGATGGACCCGAGCATCGTGGGTTGGGTGGAATGACAGCCCAGATTGTGATTTTATATCTGGCTAATTAGGGAACATGTTTGATATATTTACCTCTAGTGTTTGATAATTTCAGTGACATTTTCCTGGATGACTTCTCAGGATTACCTCCGGCCAGGGAGGTGGAGTTCACTATCAAGATAGTTCCCACAGTTGCACCAGTATCCATTCCTCCTTACAGGATGGGCACGACGGAGTTACAAGAGCTCAATAGGTAGTTGGAAGATCTAGAAGCTAAGGTTTTTATCCAGACGAGTACTTCTCCTTGGGATTCACTGATCCTTTTTTCAAAAAGTAGAATGTTAACCTTTGGTTATGCGTGGACTATCGAAAGATTAACCAGTTGAAGATCAAGAACTGATATCCATTTCCACAGATAGATGACCAGTTTGATAAAATTCGAGGAGCTCGAGTGTTATCAAAGATTGAATTAAGGTTAGGATATCACCAGGTACATGTTTTACCTGAAAAAATACCTCATAAAACCTTTCGTAGTAGGTATGGCCTATATGAATACCTAGTTTTGCTGTTTGGTCTCACAAAGACGCCATCAGTTTTCATAGCGCTGATGAACTGAGTGTTACATCTGTACCTAGATTATTTTGTGGTGGTTTTTGTGGATGATATCTTGGTGTATTATCACAATCGACAAGACCATTACAAACATCTTGAGATCACTTTTAATACACTAAGAGAGAATCAGTTATATAATAAGATCGCAAAATGCAACTTCTGGATGGATCATATACACTTCTTGGGTCACGTTATCTCAGAGACCGGAGTATCAGTGGACCCAGAGAAGGTGAGATAAGTAGTTTTCTGGGAGCATCACAAGAACAATTTTGAGGTGTGTAGATTCTTGGGGCTAGATGATCTGGAATTTTCTTTAGGACTTCTCGCACATAACATCACTGATGACGAGCTTAACTAAGAAAGGTGTGAAGTTTGAGTGGTCAGATTCTTGCGACACAGCCTTTTAGGAGTTGAAGGGATGTTTTAATTCAACACTAATACTGATATTTTCAGAGTGAGGAAAGAGTTAAACTGTGTAATATGATGCATCAGGTATTGGGATGGGAGCAGAGCTTATGTAGGGGTATCAAGTTTTTACATGTGGGTCTCAGTAGTTAAGGCCACATGATAGGAATTACCCGACACATTATCTCGAGTTGGCTGTAGTTGTTCATACATTGCATTGTTGAAGACATTATTTATTAGGATAGAATTTTATGGTGCACATAGAACAAAAATGTACGAAGTATATATTTACTCAATTTGATTTTAATCTGGGATAGTAAAGTTGCATAGAATACCTTCAGTCATTCGATTTTGAGCTTGACTATACACCAGAAAAAGTCAATGCAGTGGCTAATTCACTGGGTAGGAGGACTCAAATACAGGTAGTGTAGGAGGTCAGTGGTGAGTGGAAGCTTATAGATCTGTTCTCTGAGATGAATTTAGAGGTGTATGATAGTTAGGGACAGACTTATCTTTCATCTTTTTTAGTTACCTCTATCCTACTAGATAGAGTGAGGATGAGGAAACTATCTGATTTCAAAGGTCTAGTTCTATGGGATAGTGTGGAAGGTATGGCCCCTCCTCCTGGATGGATGATAGGCAAGGATGAAATTATGAATATCCACGGATGTTTGTGGGTTAGAGGGAATATATGCAAGGAGATGATGTGAGAGTTTCATGATTCATCCTGGGCAGTGCATCTTGGAGTTACCATGATGTACTATGACTTACACTATCAGTACTGGTGGCCAGGCATGAAGTGAGAAGTAGCTGGTTTTGTTATGAGATGTTCCACCTATCAGTAGGTAAAAGTGGAACATCAGTGGTCCACTGGGATTTTACAATAGCAACCCATTCCTGAGTGGAAATGGGATGATGTCATGATGGATTTCATGACATGGTTACCAAGGTCACCTAGAGGCAATGATTTAATGTGGGTTGTGGTTGACTGGCTTAAGAAGGACTCTCACTTCTTTCCAATCAAGGAGACCTTCGATGTTTATGAGATTAAAAATATGTATATCTGAGAGGTGGTAAGAATTCCTGGGGTCCCGCATTCTATCATCTTAGATTGGGATTCCCACTTTACATCTCATTTCTGGCAGAGCTTTCAGAGGGAGCTAGGTACACAGGTGCTTCTAAGCACATGATACCACCCTCAAACCGATGGCCAATCAGAGCGTATGATACAAGTTCTAGAGGAAATTTGGAGTGCATTTGTACTAGAATTTGATGGATCTTGGGAGAATCATATAACCCTGGTTGAGTTCGCCTATAATAATAGCTTCCAGGCTACTATTATATCATCCCGCCTTTTTATCACATAAACTTTCATTACATTTTACAAAACCGAGGATCTTTAAGGTTTAGTGTCTTGGAAACCAGGAACTTAATACATGAAACAAAAAAAACATTCTTCTCAAACAATTGAAAGGCTTCTCCTTATGTTCATCCTAGGTTCATTACTAAATCTCATAACCTGGGGACATACATCAAAAGAAAGGGTGAGCAGAAGGCCCAGTAAGGGAAACAAGGGGAAACATTTAACATGTGAACTTGTGATACATCAACAATGTCATGAAAAGAACTTTAAGGAATGAGAAAGAAATCATGTGGAATATCATAATAAAAATAACATTTTTCATAACTTGAAGATGTGGATACATCATTTAACATAGACAATCATAAACATATCACCAAGGTCCATCCCCAAGGTGTCATTTGAAAATTACCAAGGTTATTCACCAAGGTATCGTGAAAATTGTAATCTCTAGTGGTTACATCATTACCCAATGCATTGGAGCGCTATCAGGGCGCACCCTTAAATTTGCCTTTATTATCATGTGATCCACATATATCATCATAAATCATTTCATAAACAACCCATATAGCATAAAATAAATGGGTTTCATTTCATAATCATAACGTTTTAAAAACTGCTTTAAAGACATGGTCTTTACGTCACTTTAAACCCACGGAAGGGAAAGCAGGTTTCATGTATGTAAATACCAGAATTTAAAATAGAACATATTGGTATATATGTGAATAACCCTATAGAAATAAGAGCTTTTAGTATTCACTTAATAAAATAAAATATATTAAGAAAAAAGAGAGAGACATTTTGAGACGAAAATTCTACAGCATAACGGCTATGTTACAAGGTTTTTAGAAAACATTGAAAAGAGAGGGGACATGGGTAAAACATTCATAAATGACCCATAAAACAGTAGAGGGAAATAATATAAGGGATTTAAGAACATGGTAATGAAATTTGAAAATATACCATATGAAATTAAGAACATGAAAGGAAGACAAAAATAAGATTTCTCTTATGAAAATTCGGCAGCCTAACAACGTTACATAAACTTCAACCAAAAATGAATTGATGAGATCAAATATGATCTCTAATAATATGAACATAAAATATCAGTATTATAGATATAGAGATCATACCCCAACATAATAAAAAGTAACTTGCAAGACTTGACATGGAATTAGAACTTTGAAAAGGGAGAAAGGTGCAAGGACCACTTAAAAATTCAGCAGCCTAACAACCCCACTTAAACTTCAAAATACGGAATTGAAGAGATAAAATGGGATCTCTCATCATATGTTCATAAAAGATCAGTATGATAGATATAGAGATCATACCCCAACATAACAAAAATGAACTTGAAATAATTGACATGAAAGTAGAACTTCAAAACGAGAAGGGTGAAGAACCACTTAAAAATTCGGCAGGCTAACGGCGCCACTTAAAATATCAAAATACTGAATTGAAGAGATAAAATGGGGTCTCTCATCATATGGTCATAAAATATCAGTATGATAGAAATATTTATCATACCCCAACATAACAAAAAGGAACTTGAAAGAATTGACATGAAAGTAGAACTTCAAAACGAGAAGGGTGAAGAACCACTTAAAAATTCGGCAGCCTAACGGCGCCACTTAAAACATCAAAATACTGAATTGAAGAGATAAAATGGGGTCTATAATCATATGATCATAAAAGATCAGTATGATAAATTTAGAGATCATACCCCAACATAATAAAAAGGAACTTGAAATACTTTACATGAAAATAGATCTTGAAAAATGAGAAGGGAGAAAGAATCTGTTACAAAAATTTCGGCAGCCTAACGGCGCCACTTAAAACTTCATAAAACGAAATAATGAGAGTAAGAGGGGATATCTCATTATGTGAACATGAAAAGGGAGGTAATAGGAGTATAAAAGAACACCCTTTAACATAATAAAATGGAGCATAAAAGAAATTACATAAAAGAGATTTCTTGAAAAGAAAGAGAGAGATCAGATCCCTTACCTTAAACCGTAACTCTTAAAACTCAAAGGTTGGGACCTTGAGGGCTTGGGGGAACCTTGGGAGGACTCATTAGGAGGTAATGAGACCAGAACTTCGTTGGGGGAGAGTGGGGAGTCGAATGGATGAGAGGATGGCTTGGTATTTATAGGGAAAGTGAGGGGACAAGGCATTAATGGCCAAGGGACACCTCATTAGTGGTTTTGGCAAAACCATGGGCTTGCCCAAGGTATTTGCCCATGGTATTGGTCACATGGGACACCTCATACCTTATATTACTATTCATAAGTCTAACATATTGATTACAAACTTAATACATCATTTAATGATGTCATTAAACACCTGTAACTTAAAAACTGTATTTTCACTATTCATCGAAAATTCAACTTTCTCAGAATAATCCCAAAATTTCACCTTAACCAAATATCAATTCTATGATTTCAAAAATGAACTCCATTTTATGAAAATAATTTTCTAAATATTTTTAATTTATTTTTTAAATAAATACACTATTCACCGAAAATTCATTTTTTCAGAAAAAACCCCAAAAATTACCATAACATAATATCGGTGCTCTGAGTTCAAAAATGAAATCCATTTTATAAAAATAATTTTTTTAAATATTTTTAATTAAGAAAACACTATTAAATCAAAAAAACTAATACTTGAATAATAATTTATGAAACTGTTATTTAACCATTTTATTGAATCACATTACTTAATCAAGGTGCCTATATTATATTAAAACTTTTTTTAAGTGAGATTACTAATCCATTTGGACACATTACTAATCCTAATCATAAAATCACTATTCACAATTTACAATTCATCAAAAATCAAGTTGATCTTATTAGACTCTAAATTTTGTACTGAACATAATTGTAGAAGACCATTTTTCGAAAATCATTACACATTTTAATTATTTAAGGTTTACATAAACATTTTTAAAATATCCTTTTTCTAAAATTCATCAAAAATATGCATACTATATTTATCCGGTCATTTAAAAATTCATAAAATTCATCATAAAAAGATATCCCAATTTTTATTTAAAACAAAGGATTACACAAGACAGTTACGGTCTCCTTACATATCCCCTTATCACACTAGCATAGGACCTAAGTGTAAGGTGTGCTAAGGTGAGAGAATCTGAGGGAGGCTCGGCCAACATCGCACGAGTAGTAATTTCTATCAGTTTTAACTTCTTGCGAAGGAGATCCCGTTCTAGCTTCACACGATGAAGTTCAGCTTGGGTTTGGTCCAGAGCAAAGCCCAGTGGTGCTACCTCCTTCCCAAGTTCTGTTAGATGGGCTTCGATCGGTCCAAGACTACTGGGTGAGGCCATCGAATCTTCTTTCTATATTAATTAACCAAGATTGCTTGTATTTAGATACTATAGTCAAAACGTTTAGTTTCCAGTGGTCATATTGACCAATGGTCAAATAACAGTCAAAAACCAACAGTATCATTTTAATTATACTCATGTTATCAAATGAAACATTTTTTTGAGTATAAAAATAAAATAAAATAACACATAAAATTAGGAAACGAGATTTATTTAAAATTTCGGGTCGTTACAACTATTCAGATGGCGCCACATGAGGATTTTTATGTTAGGCCATATTGATCACCCTTGTGTTGGATGAAGGCAGAAGATGCAACTATGATGGGACTTAGTTTTGTCCAAGAGACCACTAAGCAGGTTCAGTTGATTCAGAAGTTGATGGCTATTGTGTATTATCGTTATAAATATTACACTGATCACCATAGATGACCTTTGGAGTTTTAGGTCAGGGAGAAAGTGTTCCTATGTGTCACACTAAGGTTGGGATACAAGAGGATCAGGATAAAAGGTAAACTTTCATCGCGATTTATTGGACCATTTGATATTCTTGAGCTTGCTGGGTCGGTTGCCTATCGGTTATAGTTACCTCAGAGGTACCGGGCCATGCATGATGTCTTCCATGTATCACATCTACACTGATATCACTCAGACTGGTCTAATATTTTTCATACTGAGGAGGTTGAGTTTTAGGTTAATGCATCCTTTGAGGAGTATATGATTCGTATAGTTTATAGGAGCATGAAGGTTTTTCGAGGATGGTCAGTTCCTCTCGTACAGGTGCTATGGAAACATGGCCGAGTACTGGACAAGACTTGGGAGAGGGAAGATGACATACATGCCCAGTGTCTGGAGTTATTCCCAGATATTCCTTCACCACCCTTGTAAGGGAAATTTAGGTAAAAATTTCTTTAAGGGGGGAAGTTTTTAAGAACCGAGTTCTTCATTTTGAGGTACGATTCTTTTTTTCTTTTTAATTTGAGTAGTTTTTGAGAAAATAAGGGAAATTTTTGAAAAGTACTGATTCACGTTTACATGAAATGTAATCCTAAGTACATGCCATGTAGTTTGGCCATGTATGATGGGAATATATGGAGGGTGGTAAAGTCAGAAAGGGAAAGGAGAAAAACCAACTACTTTCCATGTACATCATGGTACACACCGTGTTGTCATGTCGATAGGCCCAGGAAAGTAAGTTGGCATAAGTCAACTGCCAAATGAATAGTAAAATGATGCACACTCTATGTATGTGGACTTACATGCTGTGTATTTATGTTTTTCGATTAAAATGGTCAGTAGACTCTCCATTCAGCAGATTGGACTGTGGGCTCGCCAGATTGAAGGACAAACACAGACGAAACTTCAACCTTCTCCCAAATCTTCTTCTGGACTCTGATTCGATTGCCGTCAATTGAGTTTGAACCGTATTGATAATCTTTAATTTTATCTTGATCCATTATTCCTAATTCCTATTCTATAAGAAGTTATTTATGTTTTATTTTTTGTTATTGTTTCTTAGATCCATGTCATTCCATCTCAAATTGGAGCTCAAGGCTAGACGAGGAGAGTCGTACTACGATGAGGTAGGTGGTCTCATGACTCTCATTAATTTTCGATATGTTTATATATTTTTTTTCCAAGCTTCCATGTTTAGGGTGTCTCTTTGAAGAGAATTTGATTCTTATTATTATCTAACATTCTTCTAGTAATTAATTCAATGAATTAAAGAATGTTTAGGTTTGTTGTTTGATTAAGGTCCACCAAGTGTGTGTGTTTCCCTTGGATACATGTTGTATAGACAATTTGGATGAGGATGTTGATGGGAATGACGTTTTTCCACTTTTATTGTTGTTTAAAATGAATTTATTTAATTAATAAAATTTCAATTGCGTTAGAATTGTAAGTATTTTTTATTATGGCTTTGGGATTGTGTTTTCCTTTTACAATGAAGTTTTTTTATTTGTTAAATAACATTGGAAGGTTTTATTGAATTTTAGTGAGTAAATGGTAAATAACATTGGGTGATACCTGGGTTCAACTTAGAACACCCGATACTGACTCACATGACTATTGTACCTTGCACCTTGGGTGATACATTTTTTCAATTTAGAATACCATGGATGGACTTGAGAGGATTTTGATTTATATGTCATTAGTGACACTTGGGATTCCTATAAGGTCTACTAGAGAAGGACTAAATTTACATAAACTTATATTACACATAGATTGATACCTTGGGGATCTCTAGTAAGACCATTAAGGACAGACACATTTGAACTTATACCAATGTCAAGAGTGACACTTGGGGCTCCCTAGTAGGAATACAGAGAACAAACTCATAGGATGTCGGTAGAATTACACCTATAGTGATACATGAATTCCAACATAGGAATCTCAATAATGGACTCAAGATATACATTAATGATGGAATGGAATGAATTATGACACATCTGCTAAGACAAATCACAATCTTGTATTCAGTCTTCACTTCTTATGTTAGATAGCCTACTAAGGTATCTTTTATGTTTACTTCACATAGGGGATTAAAGGGATTAGAATGAAACATGATACTTATATAATTAAATGATTTTGAATTTATTAAAGAACATTAAATGAATGTAAATGAATAACAGTACTAGTCGAATTGTTTACTTATGTGGACCTTCTAGTTCCCTAAATTTTCACTATTGTACACTATTGTTAGATATACTCAATGACAGATTATCACAGACCTTCAGTGGTTACCCACCAAGATTTATTTCTCACACCCTATTTGGGTCATGTTTTTGGGCCCAAATAGACTATATTGCTGCAGGTGACGATAGGGGCAAGGCCCCTTTTTCTGGTACTTGATTGCTGCTTAAGAGTAGGAGAGCATGTGACCAATCCTTGGATAGTGATGTTGCTAAGTTTCATTTTTTTCCATACCTTGGTATTGTATTGTACTTGATTACAGTGTATCGTATTTTAGCTTTTTTCTTAGAACATGTGACATGCTGCATCATTTTGATATGATATGCCTTCTGGCTATCTTTATCTTTCAGTCTTCAGTTGCTTACTTCAGTTGCATGTTGTTTACTGCTTCTACTATTGTCATTATTTATTCCGCTGTGTTACAATCTACCAATGAGGACATAGTTTCCCCACTATCACACCCTATGCCCTCGCTGCTAGTCGTCATCCTTTGCTGTTTGGGGAAATTCACTTGAGGCCATGTGGCCAACTGGGTATGGGGCACGAGTTGATTGGATTCTAGACCCAGGACGTTAAACATGAATTGGAAGAGGAGGGAATGAGGTCTATGTCCTTCATGTTCATGATAACCTACTTTAATGAGTATATGAATATTTATTATGATGTGATGATATGTGGTTACAATATGTGGTATGATGTGGTATTCAGTATGCTGGGGTGATGATGATATGGTTATGAATATGATAAAAAACATGAATATGTGGATATATGGAAGGGATGCGAGCAGAAGGGAATTTTCCATTGGTTTGTGAGATAGAAAAATCATTGGGTAAGTTTTTATGGGGTACCTTCTTGATACATTATTTCATTACTATATTATTATACTCGGATGTGATATTATGTGAGTGATCCTTGGTGAGGTTGGGAGACACTTGACATTTTTATGTGCGTGTTGGTTCTTTTGTTTATTCATAGAGCCATTAATATGCTTCTTTTACATTTTTATGAGATTTATTAAAGAGTAACCTTATTAATAAACACGAATTAATACCCCTATATATAAAAATCTATTTTATAGGTTTCTAAGAAGGATTCAGAGACCGAGATGGACATTACTAGGTCCTACCTTGGAATTGTGGTTACTGTTGTTGACATATGAGTTTCTTGGTATTATAATTTTTTTATGAACATACATTAATTATGTGATATTGAGATTTATTTATAGTATAATTTTTCTTTATGGTTTATTGTATCATATCCCTAGGATATATGTGGGTAATACATCCCATTTTCATGATTTATACCCTCAGTACTAGTTTTCACCCATGTCCCATTGAAGGCGGGATTCAAGGTTCACTCTTATCATCATTGTAAAACCAAGAGATGATCCTAGTGGGTAAAGGATGTAAAATTATCTATCCATAATTTGGGAACTCAATAGTTTATTAAAAAACTAAAACATGTGAATCATAACCCTATATTTTTAGTTGAGATACCATTTTATTAAACTATAAGGAATAATTCCTAAATTTTTCTATTTACATGGATTGGTACTATATGGATGTTAGTGTGTGTGATAAACACACATATAGGGAATATAGATTCTTCCCTTATCCTAATTTTAGCTTCCATCCTCATTTTTAATCAACAAATGATCCTAAAATGCATTTGATTCACTCCACATGGTTCACTTGAGGGGTTCTTTCTTGATTTAGAGAGAAAAAATAAATTTGAAAATGATTTTTGTGTTACTTTATTAATAGTTATACATGTGTTATATTTATTGTATCAATGAATTTAAATGATATTATCAAGGATTATTGATGTTTTACTTAATCGATCCATGATGTTGTTTAGGTGATATTGCAGAAGGTTATGTTTTTTATTGATGTGTGATATGATATAAAGTCATACTGATGATTGCTTTAAAGGGATTCCAATGCATACATGAAAATCATATTCTTGTGGTTCACTTGTTTCATATTTACATATGGATGTTTCTATATTTTATTATTTAATTAAACATATCTAAAAACTGATCAACATGGTCAGGTAGTGATAAGCCGTATTATAATATCTAAAATGCATCTCTCCATATGATAATTTATACCATAAAAGGATGTTTTTGATTTTTACTAATAAAAAACATAAATTTTATGTTATTTCCAATTGTCATGATGTAGTGGCCCTCTATAAATTTAGTGAGAGATACAAATACAACATTTATGTAACTTCATCTTGCATCTTCTCCCTTTAATCAACTATATGAAATTTGAGACTTAGTTGTTTTGTGACAGTAGATGAATTCCTCCAATTCAAAACATATATATCTATAATTTGATCTCAAAAAACATTTCCTTCTTCATACTATTACCCAAAAATATCATTATCATAGGAACCATGCTATTCAATATCACAATGATAAAAAAAGAACCTTCTAACATTATTATAATATCAGATATCATCATTAATGATATATTTGCTGCTTATGAAAATAGATTTCTTCCAAACTCAACTTTCATACTAAATATTGGATCACCCAGATATGATTCTCATCCCATGAAACTGTTAATTATTACATAAAAGATCATCAGAAGTGTCTTATCTTGTTTGTAACGTCCTTAACATGGATCTTGGATGGGTTTTTCAAATTTTCCTTACTGGTTAAAGTTTTCTCTTATATAACATTTAAGATTATTAATTCCACAGATACCTAATAAGTGATCTTAAGGAACATGAAATTCTTGTTGTGGGATTTGGATTTTAAGCATCAAATTATTTGGGGTGAGTTTATTTAAAGAAGAAAAATGCATAAATATTTGAATAAAAATTAGTAATGATGATAAGTCGATCATAGGTTGTTTCTATGGCTAGATTGGACATATTTTTTTCTTATAAAATTCTAGATCATGAATTCAAAAAGTATCTATTAAATTAAATAAAAACAAACCTCCCCATTCATTAATTTAGTCACTATAAAATTCAAATTATAATCAGCTAAGCACTTAAAATCAAATTTTCATTATCAATTCAATGTATATGATCATATTAGCACTCAAAAGATGTAGAGTAAAGTAATTTGTTGAAAGGGAATTTAAAATTAGAGAAATAATTTTAGGTTTAAATAAAATAAAATAACATACAATCTAAACCATTAAATTCCCTATATTCAACCCATAATATAGTTAACCTTTCATTAATGGAAATTTTACAATAAAATAATAAAGTTGCCTCATATGAGTAAGATTGAATAAGAGAAAATAATAAAATAAATAGAACTCCACCACTGTGTAAAAAATGTTACAAATTATAAAAAATAGTATCACAAAGCTAATGAGATTAATAATAATAATTAATAATATGGAAATATTTTTATTATAAAACTATAGTGAGTTTTGTATAACTTAAAAATGAAGAAAAAGCATACAATAATAAAATGGAAACATAAAATTATATGAAGAATGGAAAAAATACCCCTATTAACTTCTCAAAATCCTCATTAAATAGTCATTTTTAAAGGATTAGGTCAAAAAAACCATTTTAAATTCTTAAAATTTATTAGGGTATGCTAAAGTGTGGTGAAAATTGGGTGGAGAATTTAATTACCATCATTACCAAAGTTTCATTATTATTTTTTCATATCCTCATTATAATTTCATAACAACCTTCAAAGAGAGTAAATTATTATAAGTTGTAGAATAATAAAATGTGTCCCAAGTCATGTTCTAATTTTTGTTTAAATTTTAACCCAATTAGATTTTCCATTTTGAATTTATACTTGAAATGGTGGGATGAATTTTTAGGAAATGAAATATAACCCAGAATATAAACTTCAACTTGAGAAGCCTAGATCACCTTCCAAATACTTGAATTATCTTGAGTCACAATTTAATAAAATGTTTGTCATGTTATTATATATTCACATATGAAATTTAAGAATCATTTCACATTTATTTTCTTCACGACATCTATTTTAGTATCTAAAGGTATAATTCTCTTTCCCAGAATGCTCTACATTTAAAGACCAACATGTTCATCTTCCTTTATGAATCATCTATCATTGTAGAAGAAAAAATATTCCCAAAAAAATTAGTAATCTACTAATTAAATTTTAAATTAAAATCATTAATAGATAGTGTTCCTAAATGTGATTTAAAAATGAGTTGAGATTAATAAATTTTCAATAATAATTTTATATATTATTAGAAATAAAGTGTAAATTTTAAAATGTTTTGAACCATGTTTTTATAAACACTGGATAAATTGAAAAATATTCAAAATATAATGGAAATTATCCACTTTGACCAAATAATCACACCCCATAACTTAATTGTTTCTAGTCCATAACAAATTACTTGTACACAAAGATTAAAATTCAGTTACCTTCTCTAAAACATTTGAATATACAATGGTTTCCACAATTAATTCACATCAAATAATCATTAATACTATAAAAATATTCAAATAAAATAAAAATGCACAATAATATCCCAATCCCAAGCCCATTACTGTGTTTAAATTCATCGATTACCTTCATACAATTCCAATTAATCATAAAGATGTATTGTGAATCATAAAATACATGAGAGTTCATTTTTTTATTACAGGGGAAAATATGTAAGTACTGGGTGAAAATTAAATTTCAACCTTAAGATGAGTATAAATTTGTTTTTGTTTTTTTGTTTTTAAACCATAATAAAGTTAAAAAGACTAACTTTGAGTAAAACAATTATGAAGTCACCATCCTCAAGTGTTAAAATACATGCATTATGTTAACACATTAGTCTATAATTGGGAGACAAAGCCTAAATTTAGGTAATAAAAATATATAGTCACTCTACCCAAGTGCCGAATGCTACAAATTATTACTCCACATGGTCATTTAATTATTATTTTTTCATTTTTTTTTCAATTTGGATACACAAATTAATCTTAAAGTGATCCAAATAATATTCTATATAAAATAGACCCATATAACACAAACTCACACCACACAATCCAAAGGATATAAATTATTTCATTTAGATTAAATATATGAAAATATATATAGTGACCATTCTCAAGTAATAAAATCCATTTATTAGGTCAATACATTTGTCTATAATAAGGACATAAAGCCTAAATTTATGTAATAAAAATATATAGTCACTCTCCCTAAGTACCAAATTCTATAAATTACTCTAAATTGTTATTTAATTATTATTGTTTTCATTTTTTTCAATTTGGATAAAAAAGTTAAACTTAAAGTGATCCAAATCCTATTTTATAAAAAATGGACCCAAGAACTCAAACTCACACCACACAACCTAAAGGATATAAATTATGTCATTTTGATTAAATATATGAAGATATATATAGTGAAAAATTACATCGAATAACTATGCTTAACAAAATTTATTCTCATGAACTAAAACATTCTTAAGGATTAGAATCATCTCATGAAAGATCCATTTAAAATTACATTTTTATTTAGTTTTCAAGAAACTTTACTTTTGATGATCAACGGTAACCTAAAAAATCTAGTAACATAGTGGTGGATTAATAAATAATTATAACCTCTAATCTATATGAAATAAATTTAAATTTGTTAATACCTTGATACCATTGAATAATCGAATCAATGTGGACTTAATTCCACTCCAGATCCTTTTAAATAATATAGTGGAATTGGATGACCTTCTTATCCCAAAACCAGATTTACTACATCATATTAATCTTCCCACCATTGAATAAATAGAGTAAGATCTGATATTAGGTGTCTATAAAGACTATTTTTCTTTTATTTATGTCAAATTGAAGTATTATAGCATTCATCTATTCAAAATTTTCCTTTGAGTCCTCAATAATCAAATTCTCTTCCACCATATCCTCTTTGGAGTGTAGAATTAGATCCAGATCTCTATTAATTTCATAAACTTCTATAGGAACCTCATTTTGTATAAATATTTCCATTTTTAATATCAGACTCAAGTTATTCAAGTTCTATACTATCATTGGCATGCATTTTAGAGTTAGTTTATCCTTCCTTATTAATTTTTTCTCTACCTTCTAATCACTGAAGACCCTTAGTCACAATATCCCATTTCCTTGGGGAGATATTTTTTATTCTTGAGATAATATCTTTACCTATTGACCTAGATTTCATTAGTTTCATTATTTTGGTATAATCATTTAATTTCTTGGTTTTCTTTCATTTGTTAACCGAGGACCTCACCATGTCAAATCTAAAATTCTTCCAAATATTATTAAATAAATCCACTAATTCCCTATCCTCCCTAAATTCATAGGAATATTAAGGATGAAAATCATTCCCTTAGGATTTTTCAAAGGAACCTTTATGTACCTCAATTAGAAGTTTCACTATCCCATATCCAAAACGTTTTCCTTCGTTCTTCTTCCTCTTAAATTTGGTAATATCTGGTTTCTGTCTATCAAGATCATTTGTTCCCATAGACTATTCATTTAATTGAACAAAATAGGTTTGAAAGAACACTCCTAAGGAGTTCTCTTACAAGATCATTTACTACTAAGTCTCTTCTAGAAAATCATATAAGGGGTTCCATAACAAATTGCTGATCCCAAAGCATTTAGCTACTTACCATCATTAACTGAACTAAATCTAAACTGGTTGATGTCTTGAGTTAAAATTTTATTTTCACCTTCAGAGTCTTGGAGAGAATGAGATCATTATATTAAGTGGCCACAATACCAAGATGAATAAATTTTCATGTTTCAAAAAGTAAATTATCACATGCAAAGTTAAAGAAATTATTTTTTCCATAAAATCCAATTTTTTTATAAAATATCAATTTTCACCCCCAAATTAGAATTGAACTTCCCTCAGTGTCAAAATAAAAGAGAAAAAAGATTTAAAATATGGGATAAAATTGGAAGAAATAAGTTTAATAATGTCCTTTTTAATGAAATCATGAAAAAAATCATCTGGTTTTATGATTAATAACCAATAGTAATCGATTGATCATTATAGTTCCATGTCACACATAGAATCCTCATGGATGATTGAAGAATAGGATTGAAATCTAGAAGGCAGGTGGTTAAATTACAAATAATTAACTTCTTCAACTCTTAAATCTCATACAAAAATAAAATTATAGAACCTTGGAAAACCAAATGGAATCCCTTAACTAAAAAAAGGAATATTATAAATAAACACATTTTTTTGAATTTCTATTAGATGAAGGGAAAAAATACAAAATATATAAGAAAAAAACTAAAAAGAAGTCGAATTTCCTCTAAAAAACTTCATAGTTTATAGTTTTTATCTCTAAATAGGCCTAAAAAATTAACCAATACCAACTTTCAATATCTTAATAATTTCCCTTTTCATAATTTTTCTTAGATTTTTAATGACTGATAGATTCTCGAGTCATTATTTTGAGAAGGGACATGAATTTTGATCTTGTGGGAGGTCAATTTTGAAAATCAAGACTCAAAATGGGATTAAAAGTGTTTTAATGTCTAAAAAGGTTTTATTGGATGTGGTGTCTGGGTTGTTGGATTCCTTGAGGCTTTAAGTGAGCATCATAGGAAGGATGAGAAGCATAGGCTGTTGAAGAAAAACATCAAAAGCCTTTCACAGTGTGAATAAGTATTCACACCATGAATTTTTGAGATAGATAAGGGGTCCCCCTACCTAGGTGGTTCATGGATTGGACATAATATTCACATTGTAAAAGGGATATGACTATTTTTTAAATAAAAATGGGACATGACCCCCTTTTTTTGGTTGATCAGGCACACATAGGGAGGGGATTATGACAAGCGCCTCTCCCACCCTTTATCCCTTCTCCCCATTGATACAGAGTGGATCAAGGTGTGGTCTAGCTATGATTCTATTTATATTCCTCCCTTCATTGTTCTCCCTTATTGGTTCTGTGTTTCTATCCAAAACCCAACTTGATTTTGTGGAGTATTTTTTTGGTGATTTACATTGAATCATCATGAAAATCATCCCGATCAATGTGAATTTTTCTCATCTTATGTAGAGGTGGATAAAAGATGGTATCAACACATTATTTTAGTTAAAATACATCTTTATATGTTTTTTATTATCATTTTATATGATTTTGGCAGGAATTGTACATTTTAATAAGCATACCAATTAGATATTTTTCCTAGCTTAGGTCTGGGTGTATGTCAAGAGTGGAACGCACCCCGTTGCTCGAGGTTTTAGTGAGCAGATGGCTCCTCATGACTTTTTAAGAATTTCTTCCTATTTAAATTAAATGGATTAATTAATTATAAATTTTTGTAATTAATTATGTGTAATGGTTGGTGTTAGATAGGTCTATTGGAGTGTAGATGAGGATTGATGGGCTTGGATAAGGCTCAGTAGAGCTTGGTGTGCGGTTAACTCCATGTTCCAGGTAGGTGGAACCTATGATAAAATTTCACATGCATGATTATTTGTGATCATTCATGACTTTATATTTTATAGATTTTGGGAATGGGGTTTAGGGATCGATATTTCTCGTGGGAGATGGAATAGTAGGGCGCTAGGCCTTTTATGCTTGAATTAAGTGATCTTAAGAAATTAGTTAGTTGGGATCGCCTAATAAATATGTTTCCAAGGGGATAAGAGTTTAGTTTAATTATGTGAGACATATGAGAGGTTTTGGTATGTGATACAATATAAGGGACAACCTAGTTGAGTGCAAATGGATTGTGGTAATTCATTAGAAGCTTAGGGGTTTCATGACAATAGGAGAGAAAAATATATGTCTCTTGGGTGATGAGGAACTCCCTACTAGGTTTATATGTGAGTCTTGATATATTATTGGAATAAGAAGAGTCCTCCTAGACATGGTTTATATGAGGGAGAGGGGTTTTATCTAGTTGACATGCTGAGGGATTTCCCTTAGGATATGGGTAATGAGACACAGGTTAGGGTCATGGGAGTTGATCAGAATTTATCATTGGGATGAAAAGGGGGATTTAATTGGTTTAGACCCCACCTATTGATGCCAAGGATAGGTAGAATGTGTTTTCTTGGGATGTTCCATGGGTAGTAGGACTGGGAGTGATGAGGTACTTGGAGTGGTTGGATCAGATATTGAGGTCTAGGTTGGAGGAGCCTTTAGGCTATGATGTCACCATATAGTGATGGAATTGATCTGGTATAGATGATCAGAGATCCTAATGGGTTTGGAGGACCCAATAGAAAATATTATAGGTATATTGAGACATGTTATGATGAGGGTGTAAGACTCAAGTGACTAGCACCCTAAGATTAGATGATGAGCAATGTGATGGGATGTGGGCCCAATTTTCTATGTATCTGCTTGAGGTAACCTTCCTTGAGTTTCTAGGGATAGGTTTATGTGCTATTTGGAACATTACTTGAGGATTATTGGGTCAAAAAAATTATTGGGAGTGGCTTGTTTCATGTACTAGAGGACCTGGGGACTATGGATTGAGGTGGGAGCTCGAAGCGGTGATGGAGAAAACCCAATGGGGACAATGACGTTTCCCCTTCTACTGCTGGTTGGTGGGAGGGGGAGGATCCAAAACTTTATCGTAATGGATAGAGATGCGATTTCTACCCCTTCACTGATCCTGATTCAATTTCAAGATTTCTTGAGATTAACCTAGGGCTGAAGGTACCTGGAATTCGAGAAGGCAATCCCTTGATCCTGCTATCGATTCTGAAGTTTACGGAGGTAGCATGATTTTTGAACCTAAATTTTGTTGCAATATTTAGGAAGAAATAAAATTCAGTGGATGAATTTGATAGGTTTGTCTTAGAAACTTGGGAACTACAAGAATTAGAAGTTGTTGGTCTATTAGATAAAAGGAATTTGATGGTGTGATGTTCTTTGTCAGAGGATTTTGTCCGTGCTCTATCATTCTCTCCCAGTAAGTGCGGTGGCTAAAACATCTATTTATTTCAGTGGAGCTAGAATATATACTTAAATTGTGATTCTCCTTTAATTTAGGTTTGGGTAATCCTTCCTCAAATACATCTCCCATTTCAAAATCCTATGATTAAATGAATGTTAGAAAATTTAGTGGGTCAGTTTCTTTGTGTTGATTTTCGTACTCCTTTTGTATGCCATCTAATCAACCCTCACATGTGTGTGGAGGTGGATGTGTCAAGGACACCAATCGAGTCTATGTGGATTGAAGCTCGCGAGGAGGTATGTTGTAAGTAGCCAGTGTTATTTGACCATTGGGTGGAGTTCTACTCATCTTGCTGTCGACTGGGTCACTCAGATGCTAACTACAGACGAGGTGTTCACTAGGGGAAGGTTTAAGTGTAGTTGAGGAAGGGAGATGATGTTAAACAAGAGAATCAATTTGTGAGCAAGGTGGTGCAGAGTAAACCAGTGGAAAATAAAGTTAATTAACCCTCTGTGTCGGGGGTATTTGATCACCTTAAGGAGGATTTGAGGGACCAGGACACCGGTAAATTAGTGGAAAAGTAGACTGATGATATATCTTCACAATCTCATCAATATGAAGGTGGGAATTTCTATGGGAAGGAGGTTGTGGATTGTAAGGAAGTTTTGGAGATCAAACTTCAAATTAATCTAATTTAGAGTGCTGCTACTTCAGGGGTCATCAAACAATCAGTAGGAAAGGTATTGGACCAAGATGGTTTCTAGAACAACAAAACTTTTGAGTTTTTAGACACTGATGAGATTATACAGGATCCTATCTATGATCTGGATGGAGGAACAACATAAGGTGTGGAGTCTGAGGAGAATTATAGAGTATCCAAGACTCATTAGGAGGGGAAGATCTTTAAGAATAAGAAGGGTAGGGGCCTCAAGGAATCCTCACATTTACCATAACCAATGGAAACATGATCAGGTAAAAAATATAAACCATGTGATGAAGAAATGTCATCTTCTTCCATGATTGTTGTATAGGAGAAGTATCAAGTTATGGTTCAGGGAATCAATAAAGATATGCTACTTGTTAGTTATAAAGTTAATGAAAACTGTAGCGAAATTAGAAATAACTATAAAGAACTTATCCTCCTCTCTGAGGAGGAAATGTTGGAAGAAGTTTTTATGTCAACATCCCATAGAAAGAGGCTGAGATGATGGGAAGACATATTCAAGAGGAGGTCAACAATGTTCAGGCTAATTTTATTGAAAAACATGATATGATCCTGATGAGAGGCATCAATGACAGGAAAATCAACAAAGAAGAGTATATTCAAACCTGGAACAAAATGGAATCTCTCATCGAAGTTGTTATCGGTGAAGATCCTAATTCTATGGTATGTCTTACAAATTGGGAACCTTATATAGAGGAAAGTACCAATAGGCTAAGGATATGCTTTTATGGAAATTCTTTCTCTTATGAGGCATTACCTACGGATTGATTGGGACTAGTTTCTCATTTTTCCTAAAAAGTGTTTTTAATAAAAAGTTAATTTTCAGTCAGTTGTGTGCTAGGGGACCTTTATGGGAGTGTCTTGGGTCATGTACTAGGTGACCTTTATTTATTGACTTTTTAATGTACTTGATGTGGCCTCCCTAAAGTTTGCGAGGATGGGTCGGTGTGAGATTGACCTCCCCTAATTATGTGGGGATGGGTTAGTGTGATTGAATAGGACCTTACCTTGTGTAATACTGGGTTGAGGACCACCCTGGGGGATGGGTCATGGTATGATGTGAGACATTCTGATGGACCCTTCCAAGAGCGATCGGAAATTGGGTTGAGACATGGATGTGTGATCTTTCCTTATTTTGAGTTTTGGGTTGAGGTTTGGACATCTACTAACCCTAAGTCTTTAGGTAATATAGGGGAATAAATTATGGTAGTGTGAGGTGAAACAAAGATCAGATTTAGGCATGACACTAAAGTAGTATGGTCTAGGTTGAGGTGAATTGGTTAGTACCTGATGGCCTGACGGGGGTGTGCATCTCATCGAGTTCCATAGTAACCTAGTCAGTGCATAATGACTTGATGAGAAAGTTAATTTATTTTATTTATTTTTATCATATATAAATACACATATGATGTCATATATTTTAGTTTATCTGTGAGAACCTACTCAATTATATGATCATTCTCTGTATGAGAATCTTGGTGCACGTACATACCTTATGTCTACTTTTCTGGTTAGAACATGGGATGTGCAGTGAATTGGGATAGATAATATTGATTTTTATAAGAGATTTGGATATGTCCATATATGGTTGTAGGGATAGTGTGTATATTTTATATTTGGTATATTATTTATATGGGATCATCCCATTGTATGATAATTTCATGTTTTGTATGATCACATCATTTTTCTGTATCATTGTTGTTTATTGTTTATTATGCATACTCTAATGTTTATAGATGGGTATGATGTTTAGATATTTCCTTATATTTATATGTATTTGATAATGGTGAAGTCTCACCATTTTATAGATTATAACCTAATTATTATTCAATACCCTCTGGAATATAGGGAGCTGTGCCTAAGGACATTTGGTGACCTTGGCCTATGCACTGTTGAGTGGTCTAGGGATGATGCATCATAAAGTGGTATCAATTTTTTTTTTCATTTTATGATTTGGGGATATGGTAGATAGGTATCTAGAAATGTGTCAAAACGTGTGATGGATATTAGGCTGGTGTGTTAAGAAAAAATTTTCCAATATGAAATCTAGGTTACTAGGGTAAAAAGATTACTGTTCTTTGGTTTCAGTATTATAGTTTTATAATTTCACCTTGGGTGATACACTTGAGTTTGGGATGAATGATTTGTGAGTTTTGGATCTTGGAATGTTGGAAATAAGGCATGTTCATGCATCATGGTTGGTATATAAGATTCAAAATATGTACATTTTCTTACTCATGGATGTTTTCTAATTAGTGGTTCATCTGTTTAAAGTTTACAAAACAACTTATATGATGTTTTCCCATATAAATTGTTGGTGTAATTATAATAAATTGAATAATGGATAATATTTTTTGATGGATGGTCATGTGGATCTTATGGTAGGAGGTTTCTAATTATGGACATATAGTCCCTTCATTAGGGGATATATGGGGACCCATCATTGGTCAGTTAAGGTATTTGATGAATTGTTATTGAATTGATGAAGGTATGATATTCCAAATAGGTGATATGCGGATGTTAATAAGTTTCCATGAGAATGATAGAACCTTGTGGGTTATTGGGATGTTGGTTCAATTATTTAAAGTGTCAAAAACAACATATACAATGTTTTCCCATAAATATTCTTGATGGAATTTTATATAATAGAATTTGGAAGTTGAGAAAAGACATGTGAAATGCCTTGGTCTTTTAGGATGTGAAGAACTTGGAGCATTTCTGGTATCAAGGTTTGTTTCAAGGGATATACTAGTTGGGTTCCTAACCAAGTGGTTTCTGGATGTGCTTCCATTTAGCATAGTGGTTGTGTGGTTAAATTCTCATGGTTTGGAATGATAACCACGTGGTGGGTGATATTGAATTTATACTCATAATGAGTGATATCCCTTGGGTTATTGGATTACTCTAACATGCATGTCTGTTATAGTCATTGGGTTAGACATGTGAACCTAGGTTTGATAGGATGTGAATCATGTGGGTGTGAATTGGGTTGTGAGATCAGGTTGTATGGGAGCATGAAACCATTGGTTTTAGGTGACATAAGGGTATATAATGGGTGGGAACCTATGAGTGGGTTCTGAGTGGATCACTATACCTTTTCAGGAGAAGAGTGGGTATTATAGATCATTTTCAGGAAATGTATCAGTGTGTGATGGTATGTGCATACTTGGTATGTATAGTGGCTGGTTGTGTTACAGGTCAATGAATGGGTTTTGTGTAGGTCTGTTGAGAGTTGTCTGTATATTGGATGAAAATGAAATTTAGTGTAGTGATGAGATGATCACAGGCATGGAAGTCCAATGTTCAGTGAGTGGGAAGATGTCGCTCAGTAGTGGGAGGTAATGTTATTGATGTGTGGGGATACTATAGTACGAACAACCTAAAGTTATGCCTTGATATTAATTTCTAGGAAGGTGTGGTGTTGGGACCCATTTGTGTTGGTGCTTGAAGAGAAGGGAAGCTATATTCTAGGGTTCACACCACTGTTTGTTGGAGGATAATGTTCCAAGTAATCTAGGAATGGGTGGTAATAGATGTTAGTGTTGGTTCTCATGTTTAAATGAGATGACCACATCTAGACATTTCATTCCATAATAGATAGTTTATGGTCTATGAAGTTTAGGTTTTAGTTTTTTTGGAAATGATAATGATACTCCTATAGTAGGGAGAATCATTCCAGTCACTAGTGAATGAAACTCATGTGGGATTAGTCATGAGTGCGGTGAGAGCAGTCGATGGATGATTGCGGTGACATTGAGATACTGGTGTGTGGTGAAATCCAAAGTGATTTGGTTCCTTGGTAAATACTTGATTCAATATTTAGATGAATTTTGGATGGAGTTAGTGTATTGGCATTAGGATTGGGGTAGTTTTGGTGTGATCTAAGGTTGAGTTAGATCAATGTCAATCTAATGTTTGATGTTGGGAGATGGTGTAGCTGTAGGGGGATTTATGAGGTGAACTATGATTCATAACATGATTTATGGGGTAAACCACGATTTTTGATATGATTTTTGGGTTAAACCATGATTCTTCATGGGATTCATGGGGTGAATCATGTGAAAAAATGTAGGTAATGTATTTTTTTGCGGCTTCATTTCTTGGGGAAGAAAAGAAAGTTGGTGTTCTGGTTTGAGGTATGAGTGGAACCCTATATATGGGTTTAGTGAAAATAATGATATATAGGTATGTGTTTATTTTTAGCATGCATCAACAGGTGTTATCAATCATTTTGGGAAAAGTCAGTCAAAGGAGGTTCGACAAGTTCCTTTTCATGAAATTGGAATTGGTAATGTGCAAATTGCGTCAAGAACATCATTTGGGATGTGGTTGAGGTGGTCTAGGGATCACAATGGGTATTTTTAGAGGAAATACAATGGATATAGGCCTAGTGTTTGGAGTTGAGTAGTAAAAACACGTTTAAAATTGTGGAGTGAAACATGGACATTTAGTGGTAAATTGGTAATACAGGTATGTCTAGGTTAGTGTTGGATTAATACAAGATGATTCTCATGAATTAAAATCCCTATGATGGGGAGTTTTTAAGGACTTGAATATTTCAGGGATTTTATTTCAAGAATGAAATTTAATTTCGATCTGTTGGGAAGTTTGTTTTGAGAATAGAGACACAAAATGGGATCCAGAGTGCTTGAACATCAAAAAAAGTTGTTATTAGAAATATTTATAGTATTAGTGTATTCCCTAGGGGTTTGGGTGAGCATCATAGGAAAGAAGTGTGGATGGGGCTACTAAAAATAGTAGTATCCTTCCATGCTATGAACAAGTGTTCATGCCATGAATGTTCAAGGCCAATGAGGGGTGGGGGGGTCCCTATCTAGGTGGATAATGTAATGAACATAATTTTCATGCCATTAAAGGGTTATAAATATTTTTTAAATAAAAGGGGGTTTTATTACCTCTTTGTTTTCTATTGAGAAGGCATGCACAGGGAGGGCCTTACAAACAATAACTCCCCCTCCATTCCTCCCTTATCCCCCTTGATTCAAGGTGGTTTTGGCTATGACATGATAATAATTATATGTACGTTCATCACTGTTTTTTCCTCCATTCTTGGTTCCTTATTGATAACCCTAAATCCACTTGATTTTGTTTAGGGTTTTAGGCGATTTCCACAGAATCTTGGTGGAAATCATCCCGATCAATTAGGATTTTTCTCATATTCCATAAATGAGGACTCAATACCATATATAAACACCCTTTCACACAATTTTAATGAATGTATGTTTCCATATGGTATTTCTTAGGGATTTTAGTTTTTAGGGAGAAATTTTCTATGAAAACTAGCATATTAATTGGTTATTTGTCATGTAATAGGTTTGGGTGCATGTAAGAAGTATACTAAACCCCGTTGCTTGAGGTTTTCTTGAGAGGATGACGGCTGACGAGTTTTTATGAATTTATTACTATTTAAATTAAATGTATTAGTTAATTATAAATTTTTATAATTAATTATTCATGACACTTAGAGTGAAAAAGGTGGCCAAGAGCGTGGATGAGGCTAGGTGGGATTGGACATATCTCAGTGGAGTTCAACATGTGGTTAAATCCATGTTCTAGGTTGGTGGACCCTATGATAAATTTTTATATACATGTCTATTTATGAGTGTAAATGCCTCCATAATACATTGGTTTAGGGAATGAGGTTCATGATAGTTGATCGGGACATGGAATTAGGATTTCAATGGAGATTTAATTGGTTTTAGACCCTTCTAATTCAAGACAAGGTCAGGTATAATGTGATGGATTGGAATGGTTCCATGGTAGTGGGGTCAGAAGTGATGAGGGACTTAGAGAGTTTGGACCAAACCTTAAGGTCTAGGTCTAAGGAGCCTTTGGGATGTGCAGTCATCATAGGGTGATGATATTGAGATGGTATCTGAGATTCGATATCATGAAGAGTTTATAGGATGTAATATATTCCCAAGTGAGTGTGATGAGACATGTCATAATGAGGGTTTAGGTCTTGTGGGACTATCACCCTAGGATCAGTTGGTGAACTGAGTGATGGGTGGTGGGGACTTAGTGTTGTTTATATACCTGAGGTGACCTCCCAAGAGTTTTTATGTATGGTTTGGTATGGTTTTGGTCCCTAAGTTGAGGAGACTAGGGCCTATGACCTAGTTGGGAGTGGCTTGGGTTGTGTCTAGGGGACCTACTAGGAGTGGCTTCGGTCATGTTCTAGGTGACCCTACCTTGGATGATTAGTTTGGTGTGATTGAAGTGACATCCAAAATTCTATAAGGATGTTTCAATTTTCTTGAATTATAACTTTTCTTGTTTAGTCTTGGGTCGAATGTTTCCTTGAGGGATGGGTCATCATATGATGTGAGATATTTCAATGGACCCCCTTGGAGTGATTGGGCAATGGGTCAAGATGTAGTCATATGAACATAACATATTATGGGAATTGGGTTAAGTTATGGATGCATCTCAACCCTATGTAAATAAGTATGGGTTTGGAATCAGTTATGGTATCATGAGGCAACATGATGAGTGGATTCTGATATCGCACTAAAGTATGTATTTTTAGGGTCAGGTTGGCCCACTTAGCAATTGATGTTCTGATGAGCATGTGTATCTCATCGAGTGTCATGGTAGCATGGTTGTTACACCATGAATTGAAAAGTAAATTAATTTAATTTATTTATTTTCATCATGAATATACAAACATATGATGATGTGTAATAGGGGTGATTGGTGAGATCCTACGAGGTTAGATTCTCACACCCTAGATGGGAATCTCGATGCACGTGCAGAACTTATATATTCTTTTTAAGTAATATTATATGATGAGAATTGTATTGAGACAAAGAGTATTTATAGGTATAATATATTGGTATGAATCTAGGGATGCAGGTAGGCATTATGTGCATATTTTATTTTGGTTTATTTTGTATACGAGATCAGACCGATATGCGATTAGTGCATGCTTTATATGACATCATCATTTTATTATCTCACTTTTATTATTATTTATTATATGTACTCTATGTTTTATGGATTTTTATAATGTTTGGTAATTTTTTACTATTTGGAAAAATCTGATTTGAGGGCATAGTCTTCCCATTATATGGATTAGGCACTCGCTGCTAGTCGGCAGGCTATGGCGTATATAGAGGAGCACCTAAGGTTTGTGACACTCTATCTAGAATGGGGGTTTCATCCCAGGGAATCACATGATTAGGATCGATTATATACTAGGGTTGGTGGTAAGGATTATAATTTGTTTCAAGAATAATCCTATGGTTCCTGATGAGTGGGATAATGTTAGGAATGTCAAAAAGGGTTGATCAAATTGATTGTTATTATTTCTTAATACATCAATGAGATTTATCTATTGGATGAATTTGAGAGATGCATAAATAACAATATTAAGGGTTTGAGTAATCCATAGTAATTCATACTTAAGTGCATAAGGTATGTCTTTGAGTTTATACTCAAGTTAGTCATAATTACCTGGGATGGATTGAGCGTAAGAATCTAAATCAATTGTATTTTAATTTTTTTTTGAATAATTGACTCATTTATAATAGATAGTGCATCAAATAAAAGGGCCAAATCTATATTTGTAATGGGTACATACTATACATTAATGGTTTCTCCCAAGTGTTTTTTAATTTATGATCCCAAAAAATCATCAAAAGTGGATATATTCAAGATATTAAAGCTATGGAAAAACATTTCTATCATGTGAATAGTGAAAATTGATCTCTTCTTTACTTAAACATCCATAAAAAATTACTTAATATTCCTTAGTTATACTTATAAAACTATCTATCCCACCACACAATCTTAATAATAATCATTTATTTGAGTTCATTCATTGTAGATTTTGATATCAAGGAACATATTCCCAAAGGTTATGTTTTCCTTCCTTACCTAGATGACTAAGTTGAGTATTATTAATAAGGGATAACCAATGATTATTGGGGTCTATTTTCTATAACCTAAATTTGGGTTATTTTCAATTACTTTGAAATCTGAAAGGTAAATGAAAGTTTTAAGTTTTAACAAAACATCCATTAAGATACCCTTATGTAATCAAACATTATAATAAGAATGTTAGAGAGTGAAAGATGTGGGTTGGAGGTCATTTATCCATAACTAACAATACAAAACATTTGGAATGAAATTAAAACTAGTTTATAGATCCCAAATTCCTTTAAAAACATTTTTCTCCCCCAATTAAACATTAATTTAATGATCACCAATGTCCTTTAAAATAGGTGGAAGGGTTCCCTGGATGGTGGTTCTCATATTAATACCTAAAAGGACTTGGTTTTTGTGAAAAAAATCCTTTTAAAAGTACACATATATTTAAGTTACTTTGAGTAGGTGGGTACTGTGTGGATTGCATAAAAAATGGGGATATTGAGTCTATGAGAGAAGATTTCTCTTAATGTTCCACTTATCTCATGTTTGGATTTTCCCCTCATTCTTTGAGGGAATAAAATTTCTTGGTGGATAATTTTAGAAGGTAGTGGTTACTATATATCTTTATATTTATTATATTATAAGAGAGGTTCTTCAGTATTATTATGAGATTTTTAAGCCTTGTATGGTTTAGGAAAGGATGTTTAATGTCTTTCAATTGGTTTCCCACTCCTTAAGATGGTCACAACATTGATTTGATTATGATTGGAATGTGTGTAATTAGATTCACTACATAATTTTATGGAAGGGAAAATATTTTTGGGAATGGGTGCCTTAAATGTTTTAATTCTTTATAATTCATATTTTTTTAATGAAATCTCAAAATTCATTTTCTCCATTTACGCACACAATTTCTAAAGCAATGGTTGTGAAACAAATTGGACAAGGGATTTAGATAGTTGGTTTATCCTAATAGGATATATAGGTTACTATATGGATTGTTTCAGGGGTTTTATAATTGTATTGTAGGATTTTGGAAGTGGGTTTGTTGGGATTTAAACTAGTTATGAGTTTTAATGTTTTGTGTTAGATAGATATTTAGACCCTACGGTAGACTAGCATATTGATTATGCCTCTAGTTTACGGTAGGATGGCCATTTATCCTCATATTGAAATTTTCTAGATTTTTCGGATTTTAAAATTTTAGATAATTGACCTCTAAAGATGGTCCTCCTAGAATAAATTCCTTGATCAAAATAATTTATGGGTAATTAACAGTCTTCTTTTCATGTTTGTGAAATTTTTTTAAACAAGTTCAATAGATTAAAATTCAAAGACTTCCCTAAGGTCTATATCTTCAAACTTATTAAATAGGGAAGTGAGTTTAGCTTTGAGTCATTTATCATCCCTAATAGTGTAAATCCCATAAGATTTGGGAGGTTTCTCATAGCTGGGAGAGGTTTCCAATGTTTTCTTATTTTCAAAAAGAACTTCTATATTCTTATAAGCATCATTGAGGGATTTGTTTATGAAGGTCTAATTACACATCATTTCTATGAATTTTTTTTACTAGACCTAAAACTTTATAAAATATGTTTTTTATATTTGGTTAAAAAATCATAGAAAGTTACTATTTATAGGGTATTAGTTGACTCCAGGGTTTTATTAGTTCTTACAGGGTAAATAGTTTAGAATTTATAAATCAAGGAAATATAAAACACTAAAACTACTAAGGTGTAGTATAGTAATTAAATTACGAAGGTCTAACCCATAGATATGAGGTTGAAAACACTTTAACTAACAACTAATAATATAATCAATTTGAAAAGTAACTACTACTATCTTTGAAGAACTAATAATGATGATGGGTGAACTAGGAAATTAAAAATCCAAATTCATGAAGTAATGAAGTATAAAACTGATAATGGATATCCATGATGTTATGAGAATCAAGTCTAATTGAATCAATTGGTTTGGGTATAAACTATATAAGAATTATGCTCTTGTTTTTTCATATCCATGTACTTTGGATTACTTAAATAACGGGTAACCTAAAAACATATTTAAATATAAAATATAGATAACTCAATGGTTATGGTGAAAAATACACCCTATTTAATGCACTAAAAATCACTCTATCATTCAAAGGAAATGGCCATCCTCGAATAAATTAAATTGATATTTAAGAAAAAAGAGTGATCCCAAAAACCCCACCCAAGATATTACAAAATAAAATAACCACTTCAATTCAATAAATCCACCTAATTAAGAAAACCTCAACACATACCTACTCTATCAATATAACCATGAGAGACAGAAAACAAAATAAAAAGAATCAAACATTAAGAGACTCAAAAAAAAATTATCCCCGAGGTTCGCAGTTAAAGAAACTTCCTAAATTTAATTATTTTTGTGTACAGTGGTTTCCTTTTATTTATACGGAACCATTCTCCATAATATCTCATTATATCCACATATTATCTTTTACTATATATCCTCCTTTAAGTTAATATCAAATTCATCATATATATGGTAAAACCCTCATGGAATATCACTTATATCCCCCTTAAGATATATCTTTAAATTTTTATAAGTAGGGGCATTTCCAAAAAATTATCTATTTTATATCTATCACTCATGGCATGAATTGTGATTCACAACATGTACCACCATAATCATGTGTATTTTCTTTCATATGTTGGTACGACCCCTGAAAAAACAAAAACACCTCACAACACAAATCAACTTCAATAATGCTTCCAAATAATCATATATCCAAGGTACCTTCCAATACAGTGTGAACAAGATCACTTACAGTACATATAAACTCCCTCAAAAACCTTGTTAAATGAATTTCATTCTCTTGGATGTAATTTCTATCCCACAAAACATGAAAAAACCTTACTAAATATTCTATTTTTCTTATGAACCTACTGAAGTTCTCACAACATGGATGCTTTATTCAACGACATTCAAGATGTTCATTGAACCAAAGATTTTTTTTTTGGATTCAATGATTTTGAAAACTTAGAATATTGATCTCTATAGATTCTCTGCCTAGATGTGCTTCTTTGATTGAATGGAAGTTTGTGTAATTATCAGTCTTATGGTCATGTTTTTCACAAATTTTGAAAATATGGTCAACAAATTGAACTTTATGGAATTTCCTAGGGTCAATCTCTTAGACCTTTATAAAGTGTGTTTTAATTTTATCCATGAGGATTTCATCATCCTTAAGAGAGTGAATACCACCATATTTAGTAGGTTTCTTATAGTATAGAGTGTTTTCTCATTTTTAGTTTTATTCAGAAATATCTATGAGGTACTCATATGAACCACTGAGATATTTGTTTTTGAAGGTCCTGTTATAAATCATATATATGAAACATTTTTTTTACTAAACCTTACGCTTCAAAAAATATTGAAATTTTTTCTTGGATCGAAAAACCATGATCAGGAACCATGTGTAGGGTATTAGATTCCCATAGGGTTTTGATAGTTCCTACTGAGTAACTAGTTTATAATTTATAGAACATTAAAACAAAAGCACTAAAACTACTAAAATATAGTATATGAATGAAATTTCTAATGAAGAAGCTATATTTATGTGTTTTAAAATACTTTAACCAACATCTAAGACTATAATCAATTTTATAAAGAACTACTACTATCCCACAAGAGATACCAATTAAGATAGTTGTTTTGGGAAATTGTAAATCCAATTTCATGAAGTAATAAAGAATAAAATAGATAATGAATATCAATAAAGTTATCAGAATTGAGTCTAGGTGAATCACTTGGTTGGTGTAGGAACTCTCCAAACACTATGATCTTCTTTTATCATGGTCTGGTACTTTGAATTACTTAAATAATGGGTTACCTAGAACTATATTTGAACATAGAATATAGTTAACCTAATGGTTATAGTAGAAAATTAACTCTATTTAATACACTAAAAATCAATCCATCATTTAAAGGAAATTTCAACAATAAAATAATTTAAAGAGAAATTTTAGAAAAAATACAATTATAAAAATCTCACATAATACTTCACAAAATAAAATAACTTCTTTAATTAAATCAATCCCCCTAATTATAACAACCTTTTCACAAGTTTACTCTCCAAGTATATCCATGATATAGAAAATAAAATAAAATGAAATGAACCCTAAAGGGATCTAGCATACTCCTCTATGAGGTTGGTAGCTGAAGGAACTCTTGGAATTTGATGATTTTGGTGTGCAGTGGTTTTCTTCTATTTATATGCAACCATTCTCCGTCATATCACATTATATATGCATCTTATATTTCTCTATATACCATCCTTAATGTTAAACCTAAACCAACCATATATTTGGTAAAACCATTATATAATATTACATACATATCCCCAGAAAAATATCATCAAATTTGTTCATGGAGGGAGGTAATGTCTGAACTATATTGGTTTTATATCTATCACTGGTGGAGTGAATAATGACTCATAATAAAAACCTCAAAAATTACATGTATTGTATTTCATGTATCTATATGGATTTTGGTGTGAAAATAACCCCTCATATCATGAATGAAATTCTATAAATCTTTAAAATAATCATATATCTATTGTCCCTTCTAATGTGATGTGAAACAAATCTCTCATAGTGTGAATAAACTCCCTGGAAAACCTTCTCCAACACCTTCTATTCTCTTGGATGTGAGCTCTAACCCACACAATGAGAATAAACCTTAGTATAAATCCCATTTATATTATGAAATAACTGGCACTCTCATGACATGAATGCTTCCTTCCACATATGAAAACATAATATGTACCAACACTCCATTCATGAAACATCATCAAAACACAAAACCTTAGGGAATAACATGAGTACTCTTCCAGAACTTTTCATTTTATGTATCGTTTTCATGCAGTATGTAGCATGAACACCTCTAATGAGACACCCATGTTATTCCTTCACATATACTACTTCAAGAGATCCAATAATTTACAATGTGAGCATGAAATGAATGTGACATGTTGGTTCTATCTACATAATGAGTTTTATGGACGATTTCCCTCATCCATTGATGTTCAATGTAGAGAAAATAGGAACTAGTGTGGTAAAAACTATGTGAAATGAGGAATGAAGTTGAAAATCTACAAGTTTGTGGATATAGAATAAATTTATGTCAATTTTTGAAGTCCTACATGATCTTACTTTAAATCTTTACAGTTCACCACATTTCCCTGACCCCACGTTTATGTTTCAATTCATTGCGCACCTATTTATTAATTTTAATGAAGAAGGGAAAACTTGATTGACATTATGGATACACATATCCCTATAACCATAGAACTACCTATTCGTAGTCTAATGTCATCCCATATTGGGTACCCTACTTTTTTTATGTTAATCTGAGTGCTTCCCTATGCTCATCTAACATAGCTTTAATGTGTCTCTTCCTTGGTTGCATCAATGGTCCATTTTTCTCCTTTGAAATTTTTTTCCTTTTAAAAAATCTCTAAATTTTATTTCTTTTTCCTTTTATAATAATTATTTTTTCTAAAATAAAATTTAAATGTTTTCTACCATAAAATAAATAAAACCATTAAGAACTAGAAAATAATAAATAACTAAGTAATTAAATAAATGAATTTAATAATAAAAATAATTGCATGAAATTAAGATATCAAATCCCCAGACACTTAATCCCTTTATTTTCCTTAATCATGAAATATCAACTTGATCACAAAGTAATCCACATTCTACCAAGTTGAAAATATCATAATCAACAAGTTTAAAAAATTATCAATAAGGAGTAAAATTTTCAAGCTTCACATAAAATATACCTCTTAGACTCATTATTTTTAATAAAACTAATTAGCCATATATTTAAAAATTTCCCTTATAAAATATGAAACTTCTCCTAACTTACATTCACTTTTCAATTCATCATTATCATGCATGCCGGTTATGATCTTCCTCACCATGAGAAAACATTTCTCTCATAACCCAGGGTAAAAAATTACTAGAGTTATACTCACACATCATGCATACAAATCCTTACTATAGTCTTATAAATAATATCAAATATCCACCCCATAAAGACAAGTATCAACATTAACCATGAGGAATTCAATGAAAGGATCAAATTATTTTGAGGCTGAGGCTTGGAAACTAATTGATCTAAAAAAGAAATAATTATAAAAAGGAGGCTAAAATCTGAATTACATTACGTAATAAAATTTTAAAAGTTCAATATAAAAATACTAAATGAAAATGTCATCAGCCACTTTCCATAACTCAAAGAAAATGCTCACAAATCATGAAAAATAAGTATAATTAGTAATACACTCTTTTTCAAGAAAACTATTTTTTAATATTTTTTTCATAATTTTAAACTAATAAATTTTATTTTTCCTGGTTTTTTGATGATGATTTTTAAGAAGATATAAAATAAAACACATGAAATAAAATTAATGAACCTTTTCCTAATACCCCATGAAAACAACTCACATATCTCATTAATGAAAAACATTTCCTTCTTGAGGAGACCCAAGCATAACATAAATAAATATTAAATCTTTTAGATTAATATTCAATAATTTTCACAAAAATAGATAGTCAATAACTGTAAAGGTTTATCATATTTTTATACTAGATACACAATCAACTTATTTCATGAAAGATCATTAACATCTCCCAAAATTTTCTTCTCATATAGTACTCTTCTTATTCATATCCTACTTAAACCATTCATCATAACTTTGGGAAAAGGAAACATAATAAGGGTGGGATTAGATGTTCACTAAAGGTAAACATGGGAGATATCAATCAATGTACATAAGTTATTAAAAAAAAAATCATAAGGGCATGAGATCATAATAAAGTGCGTAACATAAGATAATCACACTCAGAAGAACATATCTCACAATTTAAGGGTTGTGACATGAACTTATTTATAACAGTAGGAATGGATATAAAAAAATGATTATAATGAGCCATGAAAAACATAACATAACCATTTGACATATCATAAGAATGTGGAATAACCTTACACATAGGAAATCATAACATTCTAGATCAGGAATCACTACCAGAATCCTATAAAATAATAGATTAGGATTTATCACTGATATCCAATATCATAATGGATCAGACATCATCACTAGAATTCTATAGTATTATGGATAATGAATTATTACCAAAATCCCTTAGTATATTGGATCGGACATTATTACCACCATACCTTGGTATATTGGATCAATCATTATTAATATAATCCCTTGGTATATTGGATTATAAATTATTTCTACAATCCCTTAGTAATCCCATGAGATATAAAACCTCTAACCAATTCATTTGAGGGATATAATTTACCCACCTTTAATATAATTATAAACCATATATATGTTTTCCATAATAACATAACATTTATGATTCCATTATAACATAATTAACATGTGAAAAAATAGATTTCATGAACACATTCATAATGAATCATCACAAGACATCCATAGAAAGTATGTGGATGATATTTAGATAATATACCCATGGAAGAATAAAAACCCATAAACTCTGTTTAAATACATGAAATTGTTTTTATAAAAGAATTTGAAACACTATTTTAAGAACAAAAAAATCCTTTTCCTTTTGTAACTATTTTAAAAATTAAAAAATCCAAAAAAAGGAATATGATTTTCATTGAAAAAACATGAAAACCTATAAAGAAATTTAAATTTTTAAGAATGTAAATTTTGGTGGGAAAATATTTTCATGTTATATACATTTAAGAAAAAATATTATTTTAACACTTTTGTAAAAATCCAAAAGTAATCATACAGAATTGTTTGAAAGGATTAATTTTTAAACAATTTAAGATAAATTAAAATATAGTTTAAAATTACTTTAAAAAATCATTTAATTATATATAATAACATTATTGAATCATTATAAAGAACATGGACACAACAAAAATTATTCCTAACCTAAGAGAAGAAATAAGGTCAATTTTCCTTAAAAGAATTTCTTCGGCCTTTTTGAGTACCAAAAGGGATAAAAATGGAGATAATAATTTAAAAAAACTATAAATAACCACAGTAAAATAAAATATATGGTTTTTAATATATAAATTACCTATAATTTCTCACAATGGAAATTGAAACTTACATAATCCTGTTAAAAAGTGAGATTGTAAAATAAACCCTTACCATTATTCTTAACTTGATTTGTACACACTCTAATATCCTGTAAAATAAATTAAGAATTATTATAAATAAATAATAGCACCATAATAATATTTATATTACAATATATCATTCCCTTATAAATTTATAATTACTAATTTGTTAATAATTGCTTATTAAAATCAATATTCAGGTGTGTATAGTTTATTTCCACATATGTTTTGGTTTAGAGATTCTAGTAATCAAACCTTCATCATATCCATAATCTAAATAAATTTATTAATATAATATTTATCTATTATATAGACTTTTATAACCATCCAAGTAATGTGGTGATGAAAAATTAATTACATCACTTCATGGAGACTGTAGACCATCCGTACATACATGTGATGTTTCCATTTTCCAAATGGATGGAAATAAAGAAAGATAAAGATAAATTTATCTTTACAGAATCATAAATAAATAATAAATAGTATATAATACTTAAATATATCCTTATGACTAACCATGAAATAAATAAATAAAAAACGAATCACATAGCTTTTTGAAGGCGATAATCCACACATATACATGATCAACGCTATCATTTTCTATTGGATGAGAAGGTAGGAAGGTAGATAATATTTTGTCTCTAAAGAATCATAATTATTTCATAAAAACCATAAGAATTAATCAAATTCATATTTATATTTATCTATGTGAGTTGGTAATGAAAAATAAAATACACAGCTTCATGGAGATTATATACATTACGTACACATAAGTGATGTTTTCATATTATGTTAGATATAAAATAAATTGAAAGTGGTTTGACCATTAACATAAAAAATTTAATTATTGAAAAAATACATATTTAATTATGTTAATATGTTTATAGAATATTTGTAAGAGGTTGAAGAAGAAATAAACTTCAAAGATCCTAGTTAAGATGATTACCTCATCATTAGGTATTTTCCTTTGGCTTACACCTTAAGCCATATTGGATTGGTTGTTTAGTGATACCAAGACCTATAGTTCCTAGATAAGGATATTTAAAAGGTATTTGGGTAGATATTGCTCAATATATTTAGATAAAGTGGTGTGTTTAATTGAGAAAATTATGTTTCCATTTATAAGTTAGGGGAGTGTTTCCCCTGTAAATATTAAGAACATTTAAATATAATAAAATGATTTATAAAATAATGTTGAATAATATGGAAATAGTTTAAAATATAGGATAATTTATTGTATAAGTAAAATAAAAAAATAAAACTTATAAATCTTTATAGATATTTTTTTATTATCTCTTAGGTTAACCCCTTTTAACCTTTACTCTGGTAATAATATTTTTACCATGGTAACCATTCATTATGGATAAATCATTAAGTTAAAATTATTATATAATATTAATTATTGTTATTAAAAATATGTAATCTATTTTACAAGATTTAATTCCTAGATGTGGCATAAAGTAATTCTAATATTCGTGTATAAAAAGCATAAAAAGTCATTTTTATAAAAATTAATTTTCCCTAAAAATTATTTTATTCTCATTCTTTGCCTATTAAAAACTATCAGATAAATTTTAATATAACTTATTGAATATATTATCTAAAAATTGTATTAAAATAATTAATTAATAGTGATTAATTTAATTTTCAATAAAAAATACATTATACAAAATAAAAAAAATCAGAAAAATATCTATTTTTTACCTTCAAATGATTTTATCTTCATTTATAACCAATTAATAATAAATTTATAAATTATTATTCATTTTTTATAAATTATCAACATATTTCATTATTTATTATTAGATATCAATATATATAATGTGTATAAAATATAATTCTTGAAAAACTAGGTGTTATATGATTTTATTCTTATCATTAAAATTTGAGTGCCTATTTCCTCATAATTAATCTATAAATTTATATAAAAAAAATTGATACAAAAATTTTGTAATGTGTTACTACTATTCATACCCACTATTTTTAGGTTATAATGGTAAATTTGAGTAATAAAATATATCATGGTTCATATAAGTTTAGGGTTGTATGTAAATAAATCTATCAAATTCTTTAAATTTATTTTAGTGGGAAAAAATATATTTCAAAATCATGGGATGATACATTATTCCCCACTTATAATGAATTTCTCCCTTGAAATTTTATTACTTTGATGAAAATGAGGATACCTCTACCTCATCACATCCTTAGGTTTCCACATAGCTACCTCAAACTTATAGTTTCACCACAAAATTTTGACTATATGAGTGGTATTATTCTATAGATTTTTATCTAGTCCATTAAATATCTCCATTGGTTCTTACTCGTATGAAAGAACATGATCTATCTTTATAAATTTTTCAATTCATTATATGTGAATGGTGAGGTATATACTTCCTCAAAAGTGATACATGGAGCACATTATGCACCTAGTAAAGATTTGGTGGAAGTTCCAAGCAATAATATACCATTTAGATATGATCAAGGATCTCAAAGGGACTAATATATATTGGGATAAACTTTCCCTTTTCCCCATATCTCATAACTTTCTTCCAAGGTGATATTTTTAATAATACCTTATCACCAAATTTGAACTCTAGATCTCATTAATGATTGTCATCACAACTTTTTTCCAACTTTTAGCTACCCTGATGTATTGATGAATAGATCTAACATTCTCAACCATTTTATAATCCATTAGTTCCTAGTACCATTTAGTATCCAAATTTGTCCCAAAAAGTTAGAGCTCTTCACTTATTTCCATGGAGGGATTCCTAAGGATCCATCTAAATGCTTGTTTGAAATCTATTATTGTAATAAAATTTAACAACATGGAGGTGTTGATACCCAAAACCATTGAAATATATAGAACATTATCTTAGCATATCCTATACGGTTTGAATGATTCTATCAGATTGAACACTTATCTAATGATGATATATATTAAAAACTATTATTACCATATTGAATTCTTATTGAATACTTTACCAAAAATTATGCTAAACCTTAGACCCTGATAAAAAAAATTAAATTTTACTCCATGTTGAGTTATCAATTACTTAATATATATCCAATAAATTAAATCATGTAATAAATCATCTTTAATAAAAATGAAGTGGGATGAATTCATAAAATGATCTACTACAACCCAAATGGTGTTATATATTTTAGATGATTAAGAGAGTCTGATGATGAAATTTATAGTTATATATTCTCATTTTCATTCTGGTATAGGTAATGGTTGTTGATAAGATTAATTTTTATATACGTATTGGAAACAATTAATTAATAATTTTTCATGTTTTTTTCAATAATGCATTGGATTTGGGCTGGTTTTCATAGAAATTAGGAATTTTGGACTTAAAGGTAGAAATTCTAAAAAACACCAAAATGGGATTTACACATTGTGTACAATAAACACGACATGTAGTATTCATTAAAAATACTCCTATAGATCCTTATAGTAACTCATGAAGACCTCACATTATGTGAAGATCATATAAAACATGTACATACAACACACATCGTGAAAATTTCAAATTCAGAAACCTGCTAAAAGTGAATCACATACATGAAGTATATAGTATACATGATATAAAAAGTTCAAGGTTCTACCCCATGAAATATTTAAGCCCAGATATCCTATGAGATACAAGATTTGTGGAAGAGATTATGGTTATGGAGTACATGACGTATAAATGTTACACATCATGTAAAAGTTGAGATAAAAATCCAATTAAATATAATATATGATTTCAATTCTTTACACGTCAGGTATATTTCAGCATATTTATATTTTGGCATCATCGCCACATATGGTAGTCAGAAGATCTATGAATTTTATCCTATTTAATTTATTTCTTTTATTTTGTTTTTTCCTTAAAACTTAGTTTTAATTCATTTCTTTCACTATTTTTTCAAATCCTTTTGAGTTGTTAATCATTCTGGATCTGTTTTTCAATCGTTGTAATCCTTCTTTTGTTCTGATGATCGATTTCAATACAAATCATTGTTCTTCATCAACACTTGGTCATTATTTAATGTTTATGCATTATGAGTAAGTATTTAATTGTATTTACATTTATTTTTATTGTTTAAAATGAATTATTTCATATTATCAGTTGGGAATTTCCTATTTATAAATCACTTCATGATCAGGTTTAGCATGTATTATATTTTATTGATTTTTATCATAATGCATGACTAATCCTCTTAGGGTAAGGGGTTGAGAGTTTGTTTTTTTAACATAATTAATTCATTAATAGAACTGTGGTAACACTATGGATATTAGTTAGGTTATAAATAAATTTTCATCAAATTCTAATACACAAACTTGACTATAGTAAGTGAAATTGAGAAAACCTGACCTAGTTAGAGTAGAGAAGGCACTTAACATTATCCTGTCACCCTTCTTGTATAGAAGAAAACTGTAATGAATCTAGGTAGTTAGCTATACCTCGACCAAGAGATAGATTCATCATAGGTAGATCTAATTGCTTTGACTCAAAATAATTGGTGAATCTTACACCACTTCAAAGACAAATCCGTAGGACTATTCAAAGCTAGATTTAGGATTATCTTCTACTAAGATCATAGAAATTGACCATGATACCTTATTAGTAATAAGAATTAAATTCAAACAACCTAGTTTTAGGAAAACAAAATCTTAAAGAGTGAATGTGAGGAATCTTTTCAAAGGCTTTGGTTTGAATGGTTGATTTATTACCAATGATCACTATGAGTTCGACCGACACTACCACTTTACTATTCCCTAGTAGTATGCGTAGTTTGAGACTATACATTTATAATCTGATCAATGCCCATGTGAATTAAACAACGCATATAGATGAATCAAATTTTTATTCCACTGATGGGGATTACTATTTCCTATGAATAATATCCTTTAGATCAAACCTAATATTACCTCAACCTCTCCCCTTTCTTTATTTTCCTTCCCCTATTTCTTTTTACTTTTTTCTTTTTCGGGAGCACCTCTGTTCTCTCTCTTTTTCTTGGATTATGCATGAACTAGCGACCCTTGATTTTCTGAAGTATCCTAGATGAATACTAACTACTTCTTTTATATACTAAGATTGATAGAAAAATTGATGCAAGTCATTGCTTCATAATAGTTGAGAGAAAAAATATTACACCACCACACCTTCAAGATCCCCAATATGGGCCACCAGATGATCAGGGTGAGCCATTAGTGCTGTAGGAGCACAAAATAATGGATTAAAACTTTCCTTCCATCATTGGTGTTTCTCCCAGCAATGAGGGACCTCCTATTCAGGCACACACTTTTGAAATAAAACCCATAATCATCCAAATGATCTAGAAAATGAGGCAATTTAGTTTAATTCAAAGCGAAGATCCCCATGAGAATATTTCAAATTTCGTAGAGGATTACAATACCTTTTGCAACAAGGGAGTTTCTTTAGATGCAGTAAGACTTTGCGCCTTCCATTTCTACTTGTGTGACTGAGTTGATGATTGGTTAAAAATTCAAACTCTCGAGTAGATCACGACTTGAGATGATCTATCCAAAAAATTACTAGAATTTTTTTCCACTCATCTAAATGTGGAAGTTAAGAAATACATTCAAAACATTCCCCAATTAGGCATAAAATAATTCTAGAAGGCATGAGATAGATTTAATGAGCTCACCAAAAATTTACCACATCAAAAACTTGATGTGTGGCTACAATTCCAGTCATTATATCAAGGACTTCAACTGGATACATGAACTATAGTAGACACTTATATTGATGGATGACTATTTATTAAGATTCTTGAAGTAGGAAGAAACATTCTAAATTAGGTCCCCAATAATTATGATTTGTGGAAGAGTGATAAAGGACCACCTCAACAAGGAATATATTAAGTGGAGGAGAGTACCCACCTCGTAGCACGAGTAGAATTCCTTGAAAATAAGCTCGAGTGTTTCCAATTACGTACTGCACCACCACCCCATCGTTCTTCTATGATGGAAATAAAATCCTATAAAATGTGAAGATATCCATACCTATACCAATATTGTAGGGAAATATTATAAGAAATCTAATTAAATGATTTTAATTTTGTCAATTACAATAAAAAATCAACAATTCCAACAACCCCAATATTATCAACAATAAAATTTTCATCAAAGACTAAATCAGTATGCACAATAACAAAAGAAAGATTAATTTTAGTAGAGGAGTGGAAATGTGCCACCATTTAATAAGGTATGACCTGGGTATTCACCATAAGGTCCATCTCCTCGACTATAACAAAAATTTCAACAACCTTTTCCTAGATCTCATCAGTTTCCACTAGCTTAGAAGCAGTTGTATCAATAATCCCTAATAAGACCACCATAACAAGACTAAATTTTATAATACAATGTTTAAAACCTTCTCACTTCATTTTTACCAAAATACACCAAAGGATGAAAACTCAAGATATTGAAATGAAAAACCAAAATGATTTCCTATACAACCTGTAACATCAAATGGGGAAGATCTCTAAGACATTATCTAATTAACTACCAGGTAATTTTCCTAGTAACACTAAATCTCATCCAAAGGAGGAGGCTAAATATATATTTGTTAGAAGTATAAACATTCTGGACTTTTATCATCCATGCAGAGATGATAAAAAGTAATTAAGATAATCAGATGAAGCTATTCAGGAAAGAACTCAAGAGGTAAAATAAATTGACAAAGCTCCCATATAAAGAATTCTTGAAAAGGATGATGTCTTTGTGTCACCACCACTATATAATATACCTCTCCCCTTATCATAGAGGATGGAACAATACAAGAATTAGGGAAAATATAAAAAATATAGGAGTTTAAATAAATTCACATCAATATTCCATTTGATGAAGTAATTGCTCAAGTACCCACATATGAAAGAATCTTTAAAGACTTGTTATCCAACAAAAATAAAATAGAAGAATTAAGATTCATATCCCTAAATGAATAGAGCTTCAAAGTTTTTCAATGAATGATACCTTTAAAAATGTGATACACCGAGATTTTCTCAATTCATTACAATATCTGGACATGTAATTTTGAAAAAGACTTGTGTGATCTTAGTGCAAGTATCAATCTCATGACCATGAATGTTTACAAGAATATAGGTATTGGTGAACTAAAACCAACAAGCGTGGAACTCCAAATTTCTAACCGATCAATCAAGAATCTTCAAGTATTTCTCAAGGACATCTGAGTAAAATATAGAAAATTCATTTTCCCTACTAATTTTATAATCCAGAATAAGAATAAGTAGGTGATATTACCCTTATTTCAAGAAAACAATTTCTCATAACTAAAAAGGTGCTGATTGATGTAAATCAAAGGAGATATATTTTTAGAGTTACTAAAGAATAGGTTATGTTTGATTTAGTGAAGGCCACTAATAAAATCGAAGATTCGTTCAATTGTCAACAAATCTCTCTAACTAATATGAAAGTTGATATTATAATCCGTAAGGATGAAAATAAAAAACTACCATAAGTTTAAAAGGGTTCTAGTGGTCACATGAACAAAAATTTCACTACACCCCTGACGAGGAAGGTCACCCCACCGTTCATCCCATCTAATTTCAATAATCATTATACAAGGGGTATCTCTTCATAGTTGAAGTCTTATACATCAAAACATGTCTAGATATAAGAAATAAATAAAGTTATAACTGGGAGAAAAAAGGGTTGTTTCAATAGTTTATGATAGGATAAATTATTCTTTAGGAATGTTTAGAGATGTCGGAGGCTTATTAAGAGGACCTAACAAAAAAAGGGGAACACGATTCAAAATTCACACTATTTAATCCTTACACAACATGTAAATTCAGAGCACCTAAAAAATAATAAAATTCACGATTTTCACATCGTGTAAACATTACACGATGTATAAATTCATTGGATGATTTAAAATGTATTGAACCCTAATCTCAGGGACATTTCCCTCCTCTCATTATCATCTACACACTTAACCCCCTTCATCGACTAACCCTCCCTCCCTAACCATAATATGCCCCCTCATCTACTCCGAGCTCACCTCACCTCTCTATCTCCATACCCTTATCCTTCCTCTCCTTAAAAATTGTCCATCAACCAAATAGTCTATACTTCTCCTACCAAATTCACACCCAAGAACAATGAGATGCCTCTTCCACCTAAGAAGCAATATGATACACCTTATCCACTCCCAGTATATCTATCCTTATCGACCTCTGCTTCTGCATCTACCTCTAATTCACCTTCTGAGGGATCACTATCATCTTTTAGTGGGTCACAATACCCTACCTTCTCTCACCATCATCCTTGACTTATTTTCTCATAACCATAGAACCATTTTTGGTTAGTCCATATCTAGGCCAAGCTAATGCTAACCAACAAAATGTTAGACCTCAAAGTGCCTAGGTGAATCCACATTATTTAGTTGTTCCTTGACCTTGTAAACTAGCTTCACCTCTAGTCCATACCCAAAAGCATGATGAGAGTTTTAGGGATCTCTTCCTTGATTTTAGGACCACATTTATCTATCCATAAACTCCATCAGGTCTCGAATCAGAGGTAGGCTATGGGAGATCACCCTCAGTGACTTGGGTTGTAACGACCCACACTTTTATTAATGAAAATTCATCTTTATATAATTAAATGTATTATTATGTAAAATGGTTATATAACATATGAGCTTCCTTTTTTTTATGTTTTTGGATTTGAAAATACCGTTAAGAGTTTTTACCATTATTAATATAGATGTTGAATAGTGATCACATGATTTGTATAAATATAGGGCTTTAACAAATCCAATTTACTTAGAAAAAGGAAGAGATGGACTCATCCAGTAGAATTTATCCATAAAAAGCCCATTTATCAGAGCTCAGAAAGGAGGTTGCGTCACTGAGCTTCTCTCTTGACCAATCCCAAGTTGAGCTTTAACACGTTAATCTTAAAAGGAACCACCTATGAGAGAAGTTGAAGTTAATAGAGATTACCACCCGAGTGATGTTATCTGATCCTATCCAATATTTTGTCACTATAAAACACCTTACCCTTAGGTATTATGCTGGTGTTACAAGGGGTTACGTAACAATAACCTAGAACTATGGTTATGTTCTTTATTTTCTATATAAATAATATACATTCATTTCATTATTGTTACTTTGTAAATGGTTTTTAAATCAAAAATAGTATTTTTAGTCAATATTCAATTAAGAAATCTATTTCGATTAACTAATTGATTCTTGGAATTAAACAATATTTTCATAATTTATTATTATTAATAAATTAATTTTTATTAAATATAAATGATCATATAATTTTTATGAATACAATTGTAATTTTTATTAAGGTTTGAAAACTATTTTTTTCAAAACCCATGATTTTCCAAAAAATCCCTGCTTTTATTATAAAAATGAAAATGTACATATTTAGAAAATTATTTAGATAAAATAAATATTATTTTTTGGAATCATGACATCTATTTCGTAGTTCCTTGAAATGTGTGTTCTATTTTAAGAACTACTGCTTCCAGGCGGTTTCCATTAGATTTATTCATGGAACCATAAACATCCAACAATTCTTTATCCAAAGGGACCTTCTTTCCAAAGGTAGGCATTCATTAATTTTAAACTTTAAAATACTTAAGAACATGCATTGGTCGAGAGTATGGGAGGTCGAACTCATCACACCTTGGGGGGAATTATTGTCTAATCCAGGACCCTCTTTATAAATTTAATATATTTTCATGAATCCTTATTAATTCACCAAGTATAACATAGGTTTACCTTATAATTTTCAATCACTCATTAAAATGTATAAAATTTAGAATCATAAGTATGTATTTGAGGTTCTCTATCAATGTTATCCTCTCATATACTATTTTGGTGTTCTTTTAATTATTGTTATGATGATACTGGTTTTTAAGCCACTCGGTGGGGCACTCTGGAATTTATTGTCATCTAGGAAGATGAAGGTTTTTTTTGATATTGGGATCATACCCATAAAAAAGGCTACCTATGTATCCATGTGAAAGGAATCAGAACCCTCATAGTTCGGTGCTTCCTATTGGGACACATCATACCTTTTAAGGTCATGTGATAAAGACCTATCCATATAGTTTAATGTCATGTGGTAAGGACATATAAGAGAAAGGTTCTTAGTAAAAGTTTGGTATGTGACTTATTCCAAATGATCCCAAGAGATTTGAAAATAATATGGGTTTATAGGTAATATTATACCCTATTGGGAATATGGACCAGGAAGAACAAGGTTGATTTAATTTGTTGGGTTTGAACCTCAAGGAGGATTCCTACATATCCCATGTGGATGAGAATCAAATCCTACGTAGTTAGACAACTCTAATAGGAGATTATATTCCTTTGAGATAAATGAGTTTTGGATTACTTCCTGAAAAGGATGCCTTAGTGATTTGGGGGTTTAATTTGGGGCTTACTCCTAAAGAAGATGCCCAAATTAAGGGAATTAGGGTTGGATTCCTGAAGAGAATATCTAGTGAGTTTGAGCCCTGATGTAGGCTTCCTACGTATCTCAATTATGGTGGGAATCATTGTTCTCATAGTTCATTCATTGTGTTGGGGCTTATGCATAAGAACTTCCCATTGGAGACATGATTGGCTAAACGCTTTTAGAAGGGAACCCTTTTGAGCTCAGAACTTCAAGTAGGCATCCTACATATCCGGGTTTGAATAAGAATCAGAGTTCTCATAGTTCAATTTTTTTTGTGAAAATGTTGTGATAATGACAAATCTCTAAGCCCACATTAGTAATGATCGATATGAGAAATAGGAGGATGTTAAATATTTAACAAATTCACCCACACTTTTCCTATGTCACTGATGAAAGATGGTGCACCTACAACAGCGAGGGTGGATGAGGTCGAGTCAACCTAAGAAGAGGGTGAGGTGACAAGCCTCCTCTCTATTCTCTTTACATCAAAAAAGGGTACAATGGAAGGAAAGAGTGAAGGTGAAGGAATTAGAGAGAAGGAATACTACAACCTTCTACTTGAAAGGTTAGGGGATTACACTAGGATGGATTCCCTAGTGGATCTTGGTAGGGGTGGGAGACTTCTCCATTGTTTGAATGGAAAATAATGTGTGAAACATACCTTCCATACATGATACTTGAGGTTTCGAGTCTTAGAGGAGAAAAGGGGAGGGAAAAACCCAAACCCTAATCCTTCAAATTCAGAACTTCCCAACACTGTTCCTGGGAGAAAACTACATGTGACTGCGAATATACAAACCCAAATACACTCCATGAATCCTAACCAAATTTTGAAACAAATATTGGAAACCTCTAACTATGGATATACAAACCCAAATAAGATACATGCTGATGTGCCTTTCCCAAAGGATTGATAAGTTAGAAGGTTTCAGTGGAGGCTCCAACTTAGCCCCTTTCAGATAAGGGAATAAATGAAGGAGATACCTTACCATGAGTGGACTTAAAGAGGGTACATAAGTTGATATATAGGACTTATAAACAACTCTCCTACATAGGTTCTCCATGTATGTGTGTCATGTAGGTACCCCGTGTAGCTATACCGCGCAGGTGTTTCATGTGGGCCTTTATGATGACTGTAAAATTATTCAAATATGAGAACCAAGCCTATATAAGCTTCAAATTATGAAATAATTTTAAAAAAGTCTTATCCCATATAATTATCTACTATATAATGTTTTTAGAGAGCTACCTGAGACAATTTGAGGGTTCTAGGCGAAAGAGCTACATAATGGGAGCTTTAGGAAGTCCTTCAACTTTTTCAGTCCCTGAAATGGGGAGCCCAAGGGTCCTATTTATAAGCTAGGAGGGGGCTGGTCAAAGTCAATTTTTCGGAGGAGGTCTGTCATGTAGTCCCTCTATTCAGGTCTGTCGTGTAGGGGTACAAAAATTATACCACCGTATAGGTCTACCGCTAAGGGCTGTCACGCAAGTCTACCACGCAGGTCTTTTGAAACTTTGGCTTTCCTTTTAATTATTCAAACCTTTATTGGGATTTTGAAATATCTGGGGATATATTTATAGTCTTCTTTTTATTCATAGGTAGTTTCAACAAAATACCCCCCTCAATATTGGATCTGATTAGAAAGAGGTTTGAGTTATGAGGTAAAAATATGGGGAAAAGACAATGGATTAATTGATGAACTGCGCAAGTATGTTACAGAACTACTTCACATTGGTATTATTCATAGTTGTTTTGCATAGGAATGTCATGGAAATATACAGATGGCTATAAATAGGTCTGATAATTTTCGATTTCCTTCACCCACTCTTCCTAATTTTTCCGCTCTTGTTGCGAAGCTCATTCATCCTGCCTCAACATGTTCTGCCCTCACATAGTCTCCTTGAAATTCTCTCCAGGTGAAAACTACTTTAGCGATGGATCTATGTGGAAGGAATTCATCAAAGGAGTTGTTCTAGGAACCTTATCGAAGGACCTATGTGATGGACCTCATCGAAGGACCCACGTTACGTTTTTCCATTTCCAAATTTCCAAATTCTTTTAATTTACATTTTGAATTTTCATAAGTAAGAATTATAATATAATAGGGTGAGTTTGGTAATTCTTTTTTAGGAAAAGTCTCATTTGATAACCTCTACTGAAGTATATAAGGCTCTTCAAAATGAGATGATGAGGATCATCAGACCATATTATTATGAATTTGATGAAAGTACTCTTCCTAGACTATAAAAAGGTTTAATTCCGTATCAATGTGAATATCCATAGTCACTACCTACCCTTGTATGTACATGGGATTTTACAATATGTCCACATTCCATATATTAAGAAGTAATTCCAGAAGTACTGTTTTCTTCAATACCCCAATTGTCATTGCATGAATATTAACGCGAGGGGGTTGCCAGTTCATGAGGGAACAATCCCTATTAGTTGCATCTTGCATCATAGTGGTTGTACTCCTGATATGAAAGATCATATTGTAGATCCAAGTACACATTTCTATGATTTAACCTTTTGGGTTTCTCAAATAGATCAATCTAATGGTTGGAAGGAGCACTAGGATTTTTGTTCTTGGGGAGGCGTTAAACTTGAATGGATGTGGGCATTTTGTGTATGCCAGACTTGTACAAAATTCAGGAAAGAGTTATTAGATGTTTATATCTATGATGATATCTGGATGGGAGAAAATTATGTTTATAAAAATGAGTTCATTATAGAATTGCTGAGCCAATGGAGTCCACAAATTAATTCTTTCTATTTGACACAAGATGAAGTTGGCATTAGTTTGTGTGATATCTACCAAATATCTGGGGTTCCCATTCTCAGGGAAATGTATGACGAGTTTATTCTTTCGGTTAAAATATGGGGTGATGCTACCAGAACACCACAATTGGGTCATGAACTATTCAAAATAGCAAGTAAATCTCCCAAATACAAGAAATATATTCACACCATAGTGTGGATGGAATCCTTTTTAGAACCAAGGATAGAAAAAAGTCCCACCTGTAGATGTCCTACTATTTGTTTTCTATTGATAACTGAGGAAGTTCAGGAACATATTGACCTACATTAGGGAGAGTTAACTATAAAAACAGGTCTAGAAAGTCAAATATAATATTGATATAAAGATATGTTTAGCTTCCTTCCTTTCCATGTGGCTAAGAATTTACTTGCTTCCATTCTATGAGTCTGGAGGCAATGTAAGGCCAATGAATTTTTTCATCGCAGCTAAATTGCTAGAAGTGAAGTATATTGGGTTAGAAACTCCTGTATTAGCAATAATTTACTATTCCCTCCTGAATTTATATAATGGGAAGGATCCATTTAAAATTGAAGAGCCATTCTAAGTGTTATAGGGCTAGATTGCAGCATAATTTTCTTCATAATCATTGTTGAATTTAGTTAGAGTCCCCAATGGTCAATTCAATCCATTTTTACATAATGTTTCTGGTATTCAACCTCAAAATTTGAGACCTGATATAGTGCTAAAGTCATTGAATGCATCAGGGGAATTAAACTTCTTTCCTTTTAGTAACCCACCAAATGGAACATTTATTGATGATGGTAAGGAAGAAAATATTGAGATGATGTCTTATATAATATCATTCAAGGATAGTGTAGTGTTGACCAGGTTTAATGGTGAAATTATCTGGGAGGAATACGTCCCCTATAGGTTTTCTCTTCAGTTCAGATGTCTTCAACAATCAAACACTTTTCCACCCATGTATGTTGGACATGAGAAACACCCAATGGTAGTGAGACAATTTTGGATTCTAATGGTTTTTGAGACATCCAAATTTTCCATTATGTTACCTCTATCAGATGTATTAATTGGATTGGAAGCGAGATATTCCAAATCATGGGAAATTATATCCTAAAGGGGATTTGACAAAATGAATATATCGAGTGGTAGCTACAAATATTGTTCTGTGTAAAAATAATGGTGAAAATTAAAAAGCCCTAGATTATACAGAAGTTTCATAGGTTTTAGAGCCTTCAAAACATCTTTGCAGGATGTATACCTGGAAGACTAGGGATAGAGGAGAAATACCTCTAGTGCCAAGTTGATTTAGCCGCCTCCATAATAAAGAGATTCATATTCCATCTGTTGATATTTTTGAATAATAAGGGAGACCTAAAGAGGCTCACCAGTTAGAAGGTGTCAAATTTTCTCTACAACAAACCATACCGACATTAATTTATGTGTGACCTTTATCCATTCACTTTTGGGAGAGCATGACCCATGAACATAGGCTTTCATGGTCATTCCTCCAACTTGGAATTTGAATACCAGATGTGGGTGACATTAAGGCACCTTCTGATTGCAATATAGATAATAACCTGGCTGAAGTATAAGAGTATATTACAGATTTGTAAGATTTTATATATGCAACTCATGAAAAAATCCAAACCTCTAAATTAATATCCCATATGATGGACTTAGGAATAAACGAATGTGTAATTATTGACCATGAGGAGGAATGGGATATTTATGTTAATACTGAGAATGTATTTTACTTTTCTTTTTTCTCAATTATGCTTTACCATTCACCATCATTAATCTTGATGAAATGCATTTTTCATATTAAATGTAGGAAATGAAAATCCAGATAGTTTCTTGGATCACCAAGGTATTTGCCTATAGGTTCTCCCATCGACACATCAAATGATCCTCCTAGGTCTCTAGAACTTTCTCTAGGAGCGATAATCATGAATGGGGTAATGGGGATAGATAATCATCAGTCATTACTGTAACTCCCCAACCCTAGAAGCCCAGAGTCGGTTCATTGTTACATATCATTGGAATGATCATAAAATATCAAGTCTCAAAAGACCGATTAGTTTAGTATCCTTGGAAGTACTAGATACATTCATAAGGTTGAAATTACATAATAAAATTGAAAACAACAACAACATTGTCTCCATAGACAACACTGAGATCCCATAGAATATCCCTGGAGTTCTGTCATAATATAATTATTTGCATCCTGGGAAAATAAAACATAGAAAGGGGTGAGCTCAGATGCTTATTAATGATAACATTATAGCGGAAAATTTCATAAATAATCATAATCATTTAAGGCAGTGTATAAGACAAGAACAAAAGCCTTTTAAACTTGAACTTAAGCATAATATGGAAAAAATAAAATCAAATACTTCCATTTACTTATTCACATGGATATTATACTAGTCGAATGATCACATGAAATATCAATAACCACTTTCATAATTATGGAATGCATAATGTCAGACTATCATAACCACATAGTCAAGTCCTTGTGCCAAGACTACAAATAAGATTTTGGCAAGGCCTTGTGCCAAGACACTAGTGTGTCTCATGAGACCTACCGATGCATCGAGGAGCTATAGTAGGATCCACCCATCACTTACTAAGTCCAATTCATTCCTCATATGAACAGGTTTAAATATAACATAAACATTTGTATTAAAACTAGCATACGTAATGTAAATACTTTATCCAAAAACCTTGAATGGAATAAAAATAACACATCCATAGTCAAACATAACTCATTCAATACAATATGGAAGATTTTATTGTAACAGATTTACCTCAATCAGAAATAATGAAGGATATTGACCTAGATGAAAATAATCATCAAAACTATTAGAGAGAAATATCCCCCTTTTCTTGAAATCATTTAAAAGTCACACTATTTGTCAAGAAGCCATTTAAAAATAGATTTTTTGAATCAAAGTGTCCCATACCACTTTGAAACTTTTAAAAGGTATTTTAATTTTAAAACTTCAATGTCCATATAAATAAATCCTTAAAACCATTTTTAAAACATGGACATTAATGAGAAATATTTAGAATAATAAATCTTTAAAACATTTAAAATGATATTTTGGTTAGAGTTCCTAACCAAAAGAGAGAAACTTTATTAAAAATAATTGAGGTAATCAAAACATTATAATATCATGAGAATAAAGGAATTCATGATATACTATGTCAAAGTACATTATATACACCATATAAAAGTGAATTGGTGTATAACAACAAAAAAGTCTCGATGGAATGTAAATTGAGATGAAATCTCTTATAAAGACCGTATCCTTAGGTTAAGGATAAAACAACGACATAATTATGTGTGAAAAATATAAATAAACTCAATATGATTGGATATTAAAGGTAAATCAATTAGAGGACATTCACACATATTCTTGTAAAAAGAACACCAATGAATTGGATATTTAACTCAACAAATGGAGATTGAGTTAAAATTACACTTATCAAGTTCATATCGATGACTTGAGAATTTATAAATGGGGTGATTATGTGTATCAAAAGTATATCCACAGAAAGGGGAGTGGAAATTATGACATAATCAAATGAATAGTGATTCCACACATAATCCTGGAGTAAAATAGTCAATGAAGTATGCATAAAGCCAAATGAGTGGAAATTGAAATTTCAAATTCCCTTATCGATTTGGTATATTAAAAAACATAGACCCATGAAAGAAGGATCATAAAATGATGATGTAAAAATCCATAAATTAAAATATATTACATAATGAATACAATCATGGGAAGTACACACACCACATGCAATAAATAAGTGGCGAACAATGGAAATCTCACGAAATTAAAAGTTAGATAAGAAACCCCTTACTTTGTACTTTTTCTTTGGTCGAGGGTAGGTTAACCTCCTGTATAATGGTTAAATAATTTTTATTTAATTATAAAATAATTAGACACATTAATATGATATCATATATTATATTTTAACATTTATTTGTTAATAATATCTTAGTATTATCGTCGTTTCGGGTGTTAACGGATTCATTTTACTTTGTATTATTTATTATGTGAGCCATATTTGTTATGGATGGGATGTATCTTATTTATATCCAGAATGATATCATGTCTCTAAACATTATTTTTAATCATCAAAAGAAATTTATTCTTGAATGGATATGATGGGGAATGAATCTCATCACGTTCGTGGAGACGGTAATCCGTATGTACGTACGAGCGAAAATATCACTATTTTGATATTAAAATAATATATAATTGGATGTTATATCATATATAAAGAATAATTATCATGTTATATTTATTATTTATATGAATCTATCATCATTATTATACCAATTAAAATAATAAAGTATTGAATAACAATTACACCACGACGAGGAGATGGTAATCCTTACGTACGCACGTATGGTGACATGTCATTCAAAGGATTGATAGAATAATGAAGATGGTTGTAACATATTTACAATAACTTCAGAGTATATATATGATACTTGATTTATTATTTTAGAATGGAAATAACAAAAAATAATAAGTGGAAGAAGAAAAGAACTTGAAATAGGGTGGTGAAAGTATTACTTCTTCTTTGGGTTCTTCCTTTTGATTTGATCAAAAGTGCTCCTTAAGTTGGCTTTTTGACTGAAGTACAACCTCTAGGATTAATTGAGGGAAGTTGAGAGGATATTTGGGGAGGTTTTGGCCAATACAAAAGGCTTTAATGTGTGAATTAGTGAGTAGGGGTAGTGCTCTTTTATAAGAGGGGTGAGGGGCACTTTCGGAAAATCTAGAAATATTATTTTATAATAAATTCATATTCGGTTTATAATGGCTCCAAAGTGGATTATTTAAAGTTTAAGGTGGGGATCGGTCAAAAACCACCCAACCAATAGGTTTTAGATAGGTTCGGGTAACTATATTAACTTTATCTTTTTTATTTAACTCTTAGCTAAATAGTTTGACATTTACCATGTCTCTTTGTATTTTTATATTATATAGTTTTAAACTTACTATATACTTCCACGAGACCCCCAAGTGGTCCATTAATGATACAAATATAATTATATTAGTCCTTTGGCCTAAAATTATATTTTTAGGAATATAATATCAATTAATAATATAATATTTGTTTTAAAAACTCATTTATGTCAATTTTTACACTATTTAATAATTTATTTTTGTTAAAGTCTTAAAAAATTCATTAATTAGAAAAAAATTAATTTAAGAAATAATACAATTTCATATTAACCAATAAAATTCATGCATTTCATCCAAAATTTTAAATTATATTTATTTTAACATTTATAATACCAATATTTGATTCTTTCATTAATAAGGAAAATACTGCATCATTATTGTGTCATAAATAAATTTAATTATTAAATGTATAAAAATTATAAATAAATCTCCATTAAGTAGGAAATCCTTTTATCTTTATAATGAATATTTATAGTCGAAAATATAACATATATAACCCTATGTAAAAATTGTTTTTCTAAAGGATATATGCTTATGTAATTTTTGTATTTACTTTAACTTAATTAATATAAAGTTTCATTATCACTTACAAGTGGCTCCATGGGGTCCCAAAATCGACCCAAATATGACCATGGTTGGACATGTATCAAAAAATAAGGTTAGGAAATGTTTTAGGGTAATTTAATATTATTATAATATTATTTTTTACCCTTATTTACCGGATTTACCCTTTAACCATTGTAAATAAAATATTTACCGAAGTAATTATTCAAAATGTATAAAAATAAAAGTTACCTATTTACACAATTTGGACCTCCATATTCTAAATATGGAATCCATTTTTATAAATTCATAACACATAAGTGGAAGAAATTAATTTAAAATTAATTCCCGTTGTCAAAACAAAACACATGATTTTAATAAATAATAACTATCAAAAGTTTGGCACATGCTTATGTCCCGTTTAAATGTGAAATTATGCCCAACGACCAAAATTGGATTAAATGGTAAAAAATAATCTAATTATACTTTAAAATTACTCAAATGCATAATTTATCACTTTAATTATTTCGATTAAAAAGGTTGTTTTTAATTAAAATTTAGTAATTTTCAATATTCATCAAAATATGAAAGTTATCAGAAAAGTACCAAAAATTCATCCTAAGTTAATTTTGATATTATAAATCCAAAAATGAAGTCCATTTGGAAATATAAAATTTATAAAATTTAAAAAAGTGGTTATTACTATTCATAATGGCTAGTTTGATTGGTTGTGCTGTGTTAGAACTCGAAGTTGCGTACAACACATGCTACTGTATTATTCAAAGAGAAGCATACTGTGGAAGCTTGGGGTGTTACATTCTCCCATCCTTCAATAAATTGCATCCTCACAATTTTTTTAAATTGGGCTTGGGAATATAATGGAAAGTCCCACATCAGAAAAAGAGTAAATAAAACTATCACTTTAAAAGAAAGAGAGAGAAGTACAAAGGTCACCCAAGATAACCCATACTAAGATTACATGTTGGAAAACATGGATATGGATGATAAACTAAGTGTAATGTTCTGATGGAGAGGGATAGAAAACATGATCAGGAGAAAGTTAACGAAAATAAAACCACAAACTTGTGATGAGAAAAACAGTCATTAGTCTCCCAGTAGGAGAGGTAAATGGACAACATTTGTTTTGTTTTTTATGTTAAATTACATAAAGATGAGGAATTAATTTACGAGATTGACTAAGAACATAAAGAGATATACTTACTTTTTTAAATAGAGTTTCATTCTTTAATAAAATTCTACCACTAACTCATTTTTTTTAAACAATGAGTATTCAAGAAGACATGGTCACACTAGAAGATCTAGAATAAAATTATATAGAATCACATGATCCACGAAGGATAAACTATATATTTACCTTGTATTTAGAGATTAATCAAAACCAAAATGGTTAGTATAAGATCTGATGATCCCCCAAAAGGATATCCCATTAGAGAAAGAAACACTAATCTTAATTTCTAAAACTAAACCAATAATACCCCAAAGTTAAATAAATAACATTCAATAAACAATTTTCCTTAAAATCATTCAATATAATCCAAACTAATATTGAATCCCAAAACATAGAATAATTTGGTTATGTAGTCTTCCACGTTAAATTGCATCTCCAAATGACATCAACTACTCTTAAAGTCACATACTTAAAAGTAATTAACCTAATCATATATTATGTATTATTGGTTAATAATTTCCATAAATAACCCAAATCACTATAAATCCACAATAAAAACATATATAAAAATCCACCATTACTCCTCAAATGAAATCCCATAGTATTCTATTTTCCTTGGGCATATAGTGTTCCCAACAAAGCGAACATCTTCCAAAATAGCATTTACCACTTACTCACCAAATCATTTTCCTATAATAAGGGTATTTATTTGATAATACATAAGATCCCAAATCAACTTATTATTGATCAACAAAATCATTTAACTAAAAATAATTAGTCACACTAACTAGGGACTTCACATAATCAAATGGTAGGCGATAAATCCCAATCGCACTTTGGTTGTGGGTTCGATTCCCATAGCTTTGTCCAACGTGACGGGTTGTCACATGGTCTACGTGTTGTCCTTTTTCAAAAACTATATTTTATACAATTACCAAAATGAGATAAATTCCTCAAAATAACCATAACATAATTTAACCACAAATGTTATCTCATACCTTGCATTTTCATCCCAAAATATAATAACTTGTAATTGCCTCAAAACCAATGATCATATAAAACCAAATGGTTATTTATAACTATATACACAAGATACAAGATAAATATTCCTCAAATATCATTTTCACATGACAAAATCCAGGGTTACAAATACAAGAGAAAATTATTCCAAAGTAATCCCATCAATAAGGAGTACTAGTACTTTTAAAAATTTCTCCAACCATTTATTTCCACATAGCTTCTTCTTTGACCAAGAAAATATCTTATAGAATAGGGCACTCAATCGCATAATGGCCAGGTCTATAAGGCCCCAGCCTTAAACCTTACTTAATATTTAATTAAATGAATAATTCACATTGAGGATCCTTTCAGGTTTAGAGTTTTAGAGAATTAGAACATAACTATTTCATCTTAAAAGATTACAAAGTAGACACTTCTACTAAGTCTCCATAAAATAAAAACTCTTAAAAAGAAAGATGTCTAGATTCCATGTTTTAGATAGCATGAAATTCCCTTGATCCCATCCTTGACCTTATTCCACATTAAGTCCTGTGAAAAAAATTTCAAAAAAACTTGGGGGTGAGCATAAAAATCTCAGTAAGGGATACAAAAAGAATGAAAACTGTTAGTTTTTCAAACATCAAGTAAACCATGTATACTATATCAAAGTAATACCTTCACCTTCATGAAGTAGTAAAAAAAAATCTTCACTGAATAAAGTATCATTACTTACCTTTTTGTAACCAAAGGATTACCATAAAACCCATATAAAGAACACATAGAATATATAAAGGTAACTTGGGACATAAACATACTTAAGTGGAATAACCATATGGTTGACTTCCACACATATCACTTAATGGAATAGCCATACGGACAATTTCCATACATACTTAATGGAATAGCCATACGGCCGACTTCCATACCCAATGCATTAGAGGTTATAACGTAACCACCCGTCCTGGTATTCACGGCACCACCCGTCATATGGTTTATAACGTAACCACCCGTTAAAATGTCCAAGTACCAATATAAAATCATAAAACATAAAACCAATATAAAGGAATGATAACATTACCACATTTCAATCATAATATAACATAAATATATTGACATAATAGAATCCTTTACCAAAACCATTTTCAATACCAAAATACATAAAAGAGTATATGGTATTTATTTTATTCTAAAAACAATACGGCTTGTTGAGGAATCCAAAGACCAAATAATACTCGCGGCGGCGGAAAAAGTCGTTGTCACCGCGTACGTTAAAAAAAACATTCCTTTTTCTCGTTTAGTGAAACGCTTCGTAGAAAAAGATTCCTTTTGTATAAAAGTAAAAGTCAAAGGATTTTATACACCTTATAAAAGAGAGTTGTGTATAAAATGAAATATGCCTCAATGAAAGGAGATTGAGACGAAGTCCCTTACCTTGGGTCCGACTTGACTCGATCGTTCTTTAACGTCCTGAATAATAAACTTGAGTTAATTTATACTTGATTAAGAACCTTTTTAAAGTTCATTATTCTTTTTATATCACTTATTTCCATGTTATAAACATTATGTAACCATTTAAGTTAATAATGTTTGTTTTGTCAATATTTGGTTCTTAAGTCAAAAGTGGACTTCTTACAATTACATGTTGTTCATGTGGTCAAAAGTTCTTTATATCCAGAATGAAATTCCCGATTTGGATATAATATGTATCATATATATCCAGCATATACATGTATTTATAATATTACATAATCATTTAGAGGTAAGAAATGAAATGCACCGTTCATGGAGACGGTAAGCAGTACGTACGCATGAACGCTACTTTCATTTCTTTGTCATATTAGTGGAATTAAAACTAAATGAGAGGTATGTATATTTTAATTCCAGAATTATATTCATCATTTAGATATATCATTAATTATATATATACATTATATACATGTAATTTTAATAGTACATTACATTTGGGGATAAGAAATGAAATGCACCGTTCATGGAGACGGTAAGCCGTACGTACGCATGAACGCTACTTTCATTTCTATGTCATACTTTAATGGAAAGAAATAATAATGATATAGAGGTTTATTATAATTCCAGTATAACATCATATATAATAACTTTAAATCCATCCTTTACACGTCCCACATATGGCATTAACGAATCACATCACTTTTAGGGGGCGGTAGTCCGCACTTCCTTAAATGAAGATATCGTGTTTACCCATAATGGAAACCATAAAGGTATGCCAAAAATGAAAAATACAGAAGCTTAAAGAAAACATAAACATATTATATATCATATATAAAAATAGTGACATCATAATGGCCACCCTTGAAGGTGTTAAATGAGTATTGAACAATCATCGTTTCGGGAGGCAAAATTTTGCCATCCACGGAAACCGTATGTTCTTTAACCATTTGATGTAGTTGTGTGAGAGTGTAGCTCAAATAAATATTATAACAACATCCTAGTATATTGAAGATACTGGTGTTGTTACAAAAGATGTTAATAAAAAGAGTTTAGAGGGTTGGAGAAGCAAAATAAAACAAATGAACAAGAGAGAATGAATTACCTTTAAAAGTGTAACTCCTTTTGATTTGAGCCTAAAGGCTTCCTTTGAAAGGATTATGCCCAAAGGGAATACTCTAGGATGAGGAGAGGGATTTGTAGAGAGTAATTGGGCAGGGGTTGGCCGAGCCAAAGGCTTGAGAAGTGTGTGAAATGGGGTAGAGGTGGGGGCCTTTTATAAGAGGAGAGGAGGGGCACTTTTGGAAAGTAAAGGAATATTACTTTATTTGAAAATGTGTTTCGGTTTTAAAAGGTCCCACATTGGTATAATTCGTGGATAAGGTGATAAGGGTTCGAAATCCACTCATGCAATTGGTTTTGGACATGTGTAGGTTTTATATTTTTCATTATCATTCCATTTTATTTAAATCGCCAAATAATGATGTCATCACTGCATCATTATTATGTCATAAATAATTTAATTTATTTAATGTCTAAAAATTATAAAAAAAATACTATGATGTAGGAAATAGTTTTAGCTTTCCAATTAGTATTTATAATAAAATTTTGGACTTGTATAACCCCACTCAAAAATTATTTTAGTAAATTCAATTTATGTTAGTGTCATTTTCACTTTAACATTAAATAAAAATATATTAATGTCATTTTCCAACTAAAGTGGCTCCATGGGGTCCCCAAGTTGGCCCATGGCTTGTCTTGGTCGGCCATGACTCACCCAATAGGTGTATGACAAGTGTCATGGTGTTTTCACATTTTTATAATATCATTTTTACATTAAACTACACTAATTACCTCTAATCGCGATTAATGAAAAAAAGTTACTATTCACCAAAAAATTATTTTAATCTCATTGAACCACATTTTACTTCTTAATGACAACCATGTATGTCGGATTTTCAAAATTCAATACACATTAGTGGTAAACATTCATTTAACTGAAAAATCAGTTTGCTTGATTACCACTTAGTGGTTTCACTATTCATCAAAAATTGAAGTTTTTCAGAAAATTACCAAAAATTCACCCTAAGCTATATTTGATATTCCGAATTCAAAAATGAAGTCCATTTTACAAAATTCAAAACATAGAAGTCAAATTAATTAATTTAATAATTAATTCCCGCTGTCATGACAAATAGCGTGTTTTTGTGAAACAATAAGTATCAAAAGATTGACACCAGTTTAAGTCCAATTTCAAAGTGAAATTGATTCCAATGACCACCATTGGATTAACTGGTAAAAATATTTTCTAATTTCACTTTAAAACCAATTAAAATAATAATCTAATCATATAAATAATTTAGATTAAAAAGAGGTTTTGAATTAAAATACAACATTTTACACTATTCATTAAAAAAAGAACTTTATCAGAAAGGTACAAAAAATTTACACAAAGTAAATTTTGATGTCCTGATTCTAAAGAAGATTTATATTTGGTCCAAAATAAAGTATAAGAGTGATCAAAATTATATTTAATGACGGTTCACCATTAAAAGGTGATAAGTGAACCTTTAGTGAAAATTAGAGTATATATGCCCTAAAATTGAACTCTTTCCGTATTTTAAGCCTTTATCTTTTATTGGGTAAATGTATAAACATTTAAAAACATATCTAATCATATTTTAGTTATTTCTATCCATTCCCGCCAGTACAACGACTACTTGTTAACTAACATTTAAAATAATATTATTTTATTACTAGTGTGCTACGTATGTTTCAAAGAAACTCATCGTTGCGTATCGGGTACGCTATCGAACATAGAAACCCCTTTAAAATAAAATTAATATTTAATTCGTAAATATTAATAAATATGAAAATTCTTTATTCTTTATTTACCTGGGATGTTACATCCTTCCCCCCTTTTGGGAATTGCGTCCTCACAATTTTATTCACTTATCAAAATAAGTGGGGGTATTTATCCCTCATAGCATTTTCAGATTCCCACGTTGCCTCTTCAGTCACATGGTTTTTCCACAAAACCTTTACCTGATGAATCACCTTATTCCGTAACACCTGCTTCCTGTGGTCAAGAATCTGGACCGGTTGTTCCTCATAAGATAGGTTCTCTTCCAGCTGAACTACCTCTGGACTCAAAACATGAAATTGATCTGGCATATACTTCCTCAACATCAAAACATGAAAAACATTGTGTACCTGATATAAACTCGGAGGTAAAGCCACCCGGTATGCAACTAATCCAACTCTCTCCAGAATTTCATATGGTCTAATAAACCTTGGACTCAGCTTTCCTTTCTTACCAAATCTCATCACACTTTTCCAAGGAGAAACTTTGAGAAAAACATGATCACCTACCTCGAAAGATAGATCCTTCCTCCGGTTATCCGCATAACTCTTCTGCCTGCTCTGAGCTGTTCTCATGTGCTTCTGAATCAACTGAACTTTTTCTGCCATCTCTTCTACCAATTCTGGTCCCATCAGCTTCCTTTCACCCACTTCATCCCAAAATTCTGGAGTTCGACACCGCTTCCCATATAATGCCTCAAATGATGCCATCTGTATACTGGAATGAAAACTGTTATTATAAGAAAATTCAACCAAAGAAAGATGTTGGTCCCAACTTCCCTGATAATCCATCAAACAAGCTCGTAGCATATCCTCCAATGTCTGAATTGTTCGTTCTGACTGCCCATCTGATTGAGGATGAAAAGCTGTACTAAAATTTTAATTCAGTACCCAACGACTTCTGAAGGCCTTTCCAAAAGTTAGATGTAAACCTGGGTTCATGATCCAATACAATGGAGAGAGGAACTCCATGTAACCTGACTATCTCTTTAAGATACAACGGGAAAGTTGATCTAGAGAGAAAGTATCTCGTATAGAAAGGAAATGAGCAGATTTGGTCAAGCGATCAACAATAACCCAGATTGCATTATTACCTCGAGATGTCCTCGGTAATCCCACAAAAATTCCATGGATATGTTTTCCCATTTCCACTCTGGCACTAGTAAAGGCTGAAGCATCCCTTTCGGTAACTACTGCTCTGCTTTAACCTGTTGACATGTCAAACACTTCACAGTAAAATCAGCAATGTCTCTTTTCATTCCATCCCACCAGTAATACTCCCGCAGACCCATGTACATCTTAGTACTGCCAGGAGGAAAAAACAACTCATTCTTCAACTGTGAATCACAAGGCACACACAACCTCTTCACAAACCTCAAAACACAAACACAAACTTATCCAAGAACTCATGGAAAATTTTATTCATAAGGTCCATGAATACAGCAAGTGCATTTGTTAACCCAAAAGGCATAACTAAAAATTCATAATGACCATATCCAGTACGGAACGCAGTCTTTGGAATGTCTGCTTCTTTTACTTTCAACTAATGGTACCCCAACCTCAAGTCAATCTTCGAAAAATACTGAGCTCCCTGGAGCTGATACCACTTCATTCGATGGCCCAACATCTGCTGAAGTTGTTGCAAAGGATTTCACCACCCCTTTCTGCTTGTAGTCTGGCTGCATTCCCCCAGTTGAGTTCTTCGTTGGACACTCGTTTGCATAATGACCCATTTCATTACACTTAAAAAATCGTACCGTTGGCTTTTCATTGCCTGCTTGATCATCTTCCTTACAGTTACGAGCAATATGACCAGAATTACCACACCGAAAGCACTTACCAGACTTGGATAAACATTCTCCAGGATGCATTTTACCACACTTCTCACAGGATGGATATTTGGTTTTCTTACCTCCTTGCTTATTTGATGAATTCTTCCCCTTTGCCTGCCAACTAGACCTCTTATTTTGTTGTTTGTCATAGAACACATGATCATCGGCAAACTCCATTTCCACCTTCTCAGCACATCGAACAAGCTTTTCATAACTTTTAAACTCACGAGAAGCTAATGCCCTTCGATACTTTGGCTTTAACCCTGAGTAAAAAACGGTTTATTTTACTATCAAGATCTCGTACGAAGTTTGGAGCATACCTTGCCAATCGAGTGAACTTTTCTTCATAAGCAGCCACTGAATCATCCTCCTGCCTCAATTCTAGGAACTGTTTTTCCATACTAAGACGAACCACCTTAGGAAAATATTTCTCAAGAAACATACCTTTGAATTCGTCCCAGTGAAGATCCTAAATCTCATCACTATCCCTTATATTTTTCACCATCGACCACCACTGATCAGCTTCACCTTCAAAACGGTAAACAGCAAGACTAACCTTTTGATGTTCTGAACACCCCATGACATCAAAAATCTTCTCCAGTGCTTTAATCCACCCTTCAGCTTGCACAGGGTCATATGATCCTCTGAATGATGGGGGATGTTGCCTCATGAAATTTTCCACCACTGACATGTTCCTCTGCGGTTGATCTGGCTGATCTCGTGCATGAATACCACCACCATTTATAGCCTGAGTCAACTGTGCCATCACTGCAACAAACTGTTCAGTTCCGATTCCGACCATCTCAGGTTGCTGATTTGGAAGGTTATCTTCCTCCTGATGTCGTCCCAACATAGCTTCTTTGTTTCCTCTGCGGAAAACCATTCTGAACACAGAAATATCTTAGGTGAAGCAACATGGTAATCCGTAAATGCTATATCATTTCAATAATATTATAATTTAACACTTTTCTAACTCCTAAAGTTGTCTAAACCGTCCTTTGATACCAACTATAAGGCCCCAGCCTTAAACCTTACTTAATATTGAATTAAATGAATAATTCACATTGAGGATCTTTTCAGGTTTAGAGTTTTAGAGAATTAGAACATAACTATTACATCTTAAAAGATTACAAAGTAGACACTTCTACTAAGTCTCCATAAAATAAAAACTCTTAAAAAGAAAGATGTCTAGATTCCATGTTTTAGATAGCATGAAATTCCATTGATCCCATCCTTGACCTTATTCCACATTAATTCCTGTGAAAAACATTTCAAAAAAACATGGGGTGAGCATAAAAAGCTCAGTAAGGGATACAAAAAGAATAAAAACTGTTAGTTTTTCAAACATCAAGTAAACCATGTATACTATATCAAAGTAATACCTTCACCTTCATGAAGTAGTAAAAAAAAATCTTCACTGAATAAAGTATCATTACTTACCTTTTTGTAACCAAAGGATTACCATAAAACCCATATAAAGAACACATAGAATATATAAAGGTAACTTGGGACATAAACATACTTAAGTGGAATAACCATACGGTTTACTTCCACACATATCACTTAATGGAATATCCATACGGCCAATTTCCATACATACTTAATGGAATAGCCATACGACCGACTTCCATACCCAATGCATTGGAGGTTATAATGTAACCACCCATCCTGGTATTCACGGCACCACCCGTCATATGGTTTATAACGTAACCACCCGTTAAAATGTCCAAGTACCAATATAAAATCATAAAACATAAAACCAATATAAAGGAATGATAACATTTCCACATTTCAATCATAATATAACATAAATATATTGACATAATAGAATCCTTTACCAAAACCATTTTCAATACCAAAATACATAAAAGAGTATATGGTATTTATTTTATTCTAAAAACAATACGGCTTGTTGAGGAAGCCAAAGACCAAATAATACTCGCGGCGGCGGAAAAAGTCGTTGTCACCGCGTACATTAAAAAAACATTCCTTTTTGTCGTTTAGTGAAACGCTTCGTAGAAAAAGATTCCATTTGTATAAAAGTAAAAGTCAAAGGAGTTTATACACCGTATAAAAGAAAGTTGTGTATAAAACTAAATATGCCTCAATGAAAGGAGATTGAGACGAAGTCCCTTACCTTGGGTCCGACTTGACTCGATCGTTCTTTAACGTCCTGAATAATAAAATTGAGTTAATTTATACTTGATTAAGAACCTTTTTAAAGTTCATTATTCTTTTTATATCACTTATTTCCATGTTATAAACATTATGTAACCATTTAAGTTAATAATGTTTGTTTTGTCAATATTTGGTTCTTAAGTCAAAAGTGGACTTCTTACAATTACATGTTGTTCATGTGGTCAAAAGTTCTTTATATCCAGAATGAAATTCCCGATTTGGATATAATATGTATCATATATATCCAGCATATACATGTATTTACAATATTACATAATCATTTAGAGGTAAGAAATGAAATGCACCGTTCATGGAGACGGTAAGCCGTACGTACGCATGAACGCTACTTTCATTTCTTTGTCATATTAGTGGAATTAAAACTAAATGAGAGGTATGCATATTTTAATTCCAGAATTTTATTCATCATTTAGATATATCATTAATTATATATATACATTATATACATGTAATTTTAATAGTACATTACATTTGGGGATAAGAAATGAAATGCACCGTTCATGGAGACGGTAAGCCGTACGTACGCATGAACGCTACTTTCATTTCTATGTCATACTTTAATGGAAAGAAATAATAATGATATAGAGGTATATTATAATTCCAGTATAACATCATATATAATAACTTTAAATCCATCCTTTACACGTCCCACATATGGCATTAACGAATCACATCACTTTTAGGGGGCGGTAGTCCGCATTTCCTTAAATGAAGATATCGTGTTTACCCATAATGGAAACCATAAAGGTATGCCAAAAATGAAAAATACAGAATCTTAAAGAAAACATAAACATATTATATATCATATATAAAAATAGTGACATCATAATGGCCACCCTTGAAGGTGTTAAATGAGTATTGAACAATCATCGTTTCGGGAGGCAGAATTTCGCCATCCACGGAAACCGTATGTTCTTTAACCATTTGATGTAGTTGTGTGAGAGTTTAGCTCAAATAAATATTATAACAACATCCTAGTATATTTAAGATACTGGTGTTGTTACAAAAGAAGAAAATAAAAAGAGTTTAGAGGGTTGGAGAAGCAAAATAAAACAAATGAACAAGAGAGAATGAATTACCTTTAAAAGTGTAACTCCTTTTGATTTGAGCCTAAAGGCTTCCTTTGAAAGGATTATGCCCAAAGGAAATCCTATAGGATGAGGAGATGGATGTGGAGAGAGTAATTGGGCAGGGGTTGGCCGAGCCAAAAGCTTGAGAAGTGTGTGAAATGGGGTAGAGGTGGGGGCCTTTTATAAGAGGAGAGGAGGGGCACTTTTGGAAAGTAAAGGAATATTACTTTATTTGAAAATGTGTTTCGCTTTTAAAAGGTCCCACATTGGTAGCATTCGTGGATAAGGTGATAAGGGTTCGAAATCCACTCATCCAATTGGTTTTGGACATGTGTAGGTTTTAGATTTTTCATTATCTTTCCATTTTATTTAAATCACCAAATAATGATGTCATCACTGCATCATTGTTATGTCATAAATAATTTAATTTATTTAATGTCTAGAAATTATAAAAAAATACTATGATGTAGGAAATATTTTTAGCTTTCCAATGACTACTTATAATCAAAATTTGGACTTGTATAACCCCACTCAAAAATTATTTTAGTAAACCAATTTATGTTAGTGTCATTTTCACTTTAACATTAAATAAAAATATATTAATGTCATTTTCCAACTAAAGTGGCTCCATGGGATCCCCAAGTTGGCCCATGGATTGTCTTGGTCGGCCATGACTCACCCAATATGTGTAGGACAAGTGTCATGGTGTTTTCACATTTTTAGAATATCATTTTTACAATAAACTACACTAATTATCTCTAATCGCGATTAATGAAAAAAAGTCACTATTCACCAAAAAAATTATTTTAATCTCATTGAACCACATTTTACTTCTTAATGACAACCATGTATGTCGGATTTTCAAAATTCAATACACATTAGTGGTAAACTTTCATTTAACTGAAAAATCAGTTTGCTTGATTACCACTTAGTGGTTTCACTATTCATCAAAAATTGAAGTTTTTCAGAAAGTTACCAAAAATTCACCCTAAGCTATATTTGATATTCCGAATTCAAAAATGAAGTCCATTTTAAAAAATTCAAAACATAGAAGTCAAATTAATTAATTTAATAATTAATTCCCGCTGTCATGACAAATAGCGTGTTTTTGTGAAACAATAAGTATCAAAAGATTGACACCAGTTTAAGTCCAATTTCAAAGTGAAATTGATTCCAATGACCACCATTGGATTAACTGGTAAAAATATTTTCTAATTTCACTTTAAAACCAATTAAAATAATAATCTAATCATATAAACAATTTAGATTAAAAAGAGGTTTTGAATTAAAATACAACATTTTACACTATTCATAAAAAAGAACTTTATCAGAAAGGTACCAAAAATTTACACAAAGTAAATTTTGATGTCCTAATTCTAAAGAAGATTTATATTTGGTCCAAAATAAAGTATAAGAGTGATCAAAACTATATTTAATGACGGTTCACCATTAAAAGGTGATAAGTGAACCTTTAGTGAAAATTAGAGTATATATGCCCTAAAATTGAACTCTTTCCGTATTTTAAGCCTTTATCTTTTATTGGGTAAATGTATAAACATTTAAAAACATATCTAATCATATTTTAGTTATTTCTATCCATTCCCGCCAGTACAACGGCTACTTGTTAACTAACATTTAAAATAATATTATTTTATTACTAGTGTGCTACGTAAGTTTCAAAGAAACTCATCGTTGCGTATCGGGTATGCTATCGAACATAGCAACCCCTTTAAAATAAAATTAATATTTAATTCGTAAATATTAATAAATATGAAAATTCTTTATTCTTTATTTACCTGGGATGTTACAAGGTCCCCTACATTTACAAAAAATGACTATAAATATATTCTTGGGACCATTTTTATTTTCTTCCATAGTACTCTTCATTTTTTCCTCAGCAATTCTTCACTTTATGTCCTTCTTTCCCGCATGTAAAGTATTTCTTTGTTCCATTGAAACACTTTCCTGGGTTTCTTCTTCCACATTTCCTGCATGATGGAAATTGAGGATTCTTTTCTCTATGGTCTCCACTGCTGGAGCTCTTATCATTCATCACCTTTCTCTTCTTTATTGAGTCTGGGAGTTGGTTAATATATATGTTGTTGATCATATTATTGGAAAACTGATTTGGCATGAACACGATATCTTTTACGCCTATCAACATTCCATTTTGTTGCTCATTTCCACCATCGTTCCAACATTGTACATCATTATCAAAGTTATTATGACTTCCTTGGAATCCATCCATTGACTAAAACCAGAAAGCATTGTGTGAGTAACAGTAGTCATAAAATCATTTAGAGAATATCATGATACCATATTATTAATTTGAAACACCTTAGGATTAACCAAGGTCATTTATTCTCATCGTATATTAAAATACTTGAAATAGGTTTGTAAAGAAAATGTAAATTATCCTAAGCATATACCCCAGGAGTGTTGTAACCAAGAGTGCATCAAGGCCTGTTGTCGTGCACCAGTTCCCGTTCGAGTCTAGCTCAATGCGGTGTTTTTGAGTTTTACCCCTAGGTACATCTATGCTAGAGCCGCCTCTACCTGATCATAACCAGATATGGATTTATTCCCCAGAAAACCCACAAAATCTCTACAATACCAAAATTCTAGGAAGTTCTTCTATACTAATATTCAAAGTCCATCTTAGGTCTATGTGCTCTAATCAGAGTTTATCTAAATCTAGTTTCCAAGGTTTGTACTAAACTTTATCTGATACCAACTGTAACACCGAAACCCAATAATCCCAGAGTTGGTGCATTATTACGTATCATTGGAATGATCATAAAAGATCAAGTCTCGAAAGACCGTTAGTTTAGTAGCCTTGGAAGTACTAGATACATTAATAAGGTTTACATTACATCATAAAATGGAAAACTACAACAACATTGTCTCCATAGAAAACACTGAGATCTCATAGACTATCCCCAGAGGTCAGTCACAATATAATTCTTTTCATCCTAGTAAAATAAAACATAGAAATGGGTGAGCTCAGATGCTGAGTAAGGATAACATTATAGCGGAAACTTTCATAAATAAGAATAAACATTTAAGGCAGTGTATAAGACTAGAACAAAAGCCTTTTAATCTTGAACATCAGCATAATATGGAAAAGACAAAATCAAATAATTCCATTTACTTATTCACATGGATATTATACTAGTTGAATGATCACATGCAATATCAATAACAACTTTGATAATGATGGAATGCATAATACCAAACTATCATAACCACATAGTCAAGGCCTCGTGCCAAGACTACAAATAGGATTTTGTCAAGGCCTGGTGCCAAGACACTAGTTTGTCTCATGAGACCTACCGATGCATCGAGGAGCTATAGCGGGCTCCACCCGTCACTTACTAAGTATAATGCATTCCTTGTATGAACAGGTTTAAACATAACATAAATATTCGTATTAAAACTAGCATACGTAATTTCAATAATTTATCCACAAACCATGAATGGAATAAAAATAGCACATCCATAGTCAAACATAACTCATTAAATACAATATGGATTATTTTATTCTAACATATTAAACCTCAATCAAGAATAATGAAAGATATTGACATAGATGAAAATAATTATCAAAACTATTAGAGAGAAATATCCCCCCTTTTCATGAAATCATTTAAAAGTCACAGTATTTGTCAAGAAGCCATTTGAAAATAGATTTTTTGAATCAAAGTTTCCCATACAACTTTTAAACTTTTAAAAGGTATTTTAATTTTAAAACTTCAGTGTCCATATAAATAAATCCTTAAAACCATTTTTAAAACATGGACATTAATGAGAAATATTTAGAATAATAAATCTTTAAATCATTTAAAATGATATTTTAAATAGAGTTCATAACCAAAAGAGATACACTTTATTACAAATAACTGAGGTAATAAAAACATTATAATATCATTAAAATAAATGAATTCATGATATACTATGTCAAAGTACATTTTATACACCATAAAAAAGTGAATTGGTGTATAACAACAAAGAAGTCTCGATGGAATGTAAATTGAGATGAAATCTCTTATAAAGACCATATCCTTAGGTTAAGGATAAAACAACGACATAATTATGTGTGAAAAATATAAATACACTAAATATTATTGAATATTCAGGGTAAATTAATCAAAGGACATTCACACATATTCTTGTAAAAACAACACCAATGAATTGGATATTTAACTCAACAAATGGAGATTGAGTTAAAATTATTCTTATCAAGTTCATATCGATGACTTGAGAATTTATCAATGGAGTGATTATGTATATCAAAATTATATCCATAGAAAGTGGAGTAGAAATTATGACATAAGAAAATGAATAGTGATTCCACACATAATCAAGGAGTAAAATAATCAATGAAGTATGCGTAAAGCCGAATGAGTGGAAATTGAAATTTCAAATTACCTTATCGATTTGGTAACTTAAGAAACATACACCCATGAAATAAGGATCATAAAATGATGATGTAAATATCCATAAATTAAAATATATTACACAATGAATACAATCATGGGCAGTAAACACACCACATGCAATAAATAAGTGGCGAACAATGGAAATATCATGAAATTAAAAGTGAGATAAGAAACCCCTTACTTTGTAATTTTTCCTTGGTTGAGGGTAGGTTAAACTCCTATATAATGGTGAAATAATTTTTATTTAATTATAAAAAAATTATATACATTAATGTGATATCATATATGATCTTTTACCATTGATTTGTTAATAATATCTTAGTATTATCGTCGTTTCAGATGTTAACAGATTCATTTTCATTTATATTATATATTATGTGATCCATATTTGTTATGAATGGGATGTATATTATTCATATAAAGAAAATATATCATGTATCTAACCATTATTTTTAATCATCAAATGAAATTTAGTCTTGAATGGATATGATGGGGAATGAATCTCATCGCGTTCATGGAGACGGTAATCCGTACGTACGCACGAGTGACAATATCACTCTTTTGATAATAAAATAATATATAATTGGATGTTATATCATATATAAATAATAATTATCATGTTATATATATTATTTATATGAATTACACATCATTATTATACCCATTAAAATAATAAAGTATTGAATAACAATTACACCACGACGTGGAGACTGTAATCCGTACATACGCACGTATGGTGACATGTCATTAAAAGGATGGAAAGAATAATGAATATGGCTGTACCATATTTATAATAACTTCACAGTATATAGATTATACTGGAGTTATTATTTTATAATGGAAATAACAAAAAATAAGAAGTGGAAGAAGAAAAGAACTTGAAAGAGGGTGGTGAAATTATTACTTATTCTTCGGGTTCTTCCTTTCTATTTGAACAAAAGGGCTCCTTATTTTGGATTTATGACCAAAGGAGGCACTCTAGAATGAAGTGAGGGAATTTGAGAGGATATTTGGGTAGGCTTTCGCTGAGCCAAAATTCTTTGAAGGTGTGAATTAGTGAGTAGGGGGAGTTCCCTTTTATAAGAGGGGTGAGGGGCACCTTAGGAAAAGATAGAAATATTATTTTATAATAAATTCATATTCGGTTTATAATGGCTCCAAAGTGGATTATATAAAATTTAAGGTGGTTATATGTCGAAAAACACTCAACCAATAGGTTTTAGATAGGTTCGGGTCACTATATTAACTTTATCTTTTTTATTTAACTCTTAGTTAAATAGTTTGACATTTACCATGTCTCTTTGTATTTTTATATTATATAGTTAATAAACTTACTATATACTTCCAAGAGACCCCAAAGTGGTCCATTAATAATACAACTATCATTATATAAGTCCTTTTGCCAAAAACTAGATTTTTAGGAATAGAATATTAATTAATAATATAATATTTGTTTTAAAAACTCATTTATGTCAATTTTGACACTATTTAATAATTGGTTTTTGTTAAAGTCTTAAAAACTTTATTAATTCGAAAAAAATTCATTTAAGAAATCCTAAAATTTCATATTAACTAATAAAATTCATGTATGCCATCAAAACTTTCAAATTATATTATTTTAACATTTATAATACCAATTATTTTATTCTTTCATTAATAAGGAAAATAATGCATCATTATTGTGTCATAAATAAATTTAATTATTGAATTTCTAAAAATTATAAATAAATTACCATTACTTAGGAAATCATATTATATTTCTAATTAATATTTATAGTCGAAAATATAACATATATAACCATATGTAAGAATTGTTTTTCTAAAAGATATATGCTTATGTCATTTTTGTATTTGCTTTAACTTAATTAATATAAAGTGTCATTATCACTTACGAGTGGCTCCATGGGGTCCCAAAATCCTCCTAAAGATACCCATGGTCAGACATGTATCATCCAATAAGGTTAGGACACGTTTTTGGGTAATTTAATATTATTATAATATTATATTTTTACCCTTTTTTACCAGATTTACCCTTTAACCATTGTAAATAAAATATTTATCGAAGTAATTATTCAAAATGTATAAAAATAAAAGTTACCTATTTACAAAATTTGGACCTCCTGATTATAAATATGGAATCCATTTTTCTAAATTCAGAACACATAAGTGGTAGAAATTAATTTAAAATTAATTCCCGTTGTCAAAACAAAAAGCGTGTTTTTAAGAATTAATAACTATCAATAGTTTGACACTTGCTTATGTCCAGTTTAAATGTGAAATTATGTCCAATGACCAAATTTGGATTAAATGGTAAAAATATAATCTAATTATACTTTAAAATCACTCAAATTCATAATTTATCACTATTAATTATTTCGATTAAAAAGTTTGTTTTTAATTAAAATTTAGTAATTTTCACTATTCATCAAAATATGAAAGTTATCAGAAAAGTACCAAAAATTCACCCAAGCTAATTTAGATATTATGAATCAAAAAATGAAGTCTATTTTGAAAGATAATTTTTTTAAAATTTCAAAAATTGGGTATTACTATTCATAATGGCTAGTTTGATTGGTTGTGGTGTGTTAGAACTCGAAGTTGCGTACAACACATACTACTCTATTATTCAAAGAGAAGTATACCATGGATGCTTGGGGTATTAAAATTACCTCAAGGTTATCCTACTAAGAGGAATGTCTTTATTTCACCTCAAGCTTATGAAAAGAAATGCAAGAGAGTAATAATATTAGTCCTAAGTGTTCACCAAAGGAGTAATTATTTATACTATCCTCAGGGAATTATAATTTTCTAGATACAATCTTGTAATCAAATTTACCATCTTGAGAGATCTGTATCTCTCTCCTCTATCAATGGATTAAGAGATGATTCTTCAAGACCAAATAAGGACACCCCAGGAGAAACAGAGGTTCATGTTGATGGATATGCTACCTTAGCAGATAAAACATCAAAATATTTAGTTGTACCTAATCCTAGATCTATTGAGAGAGAGAAAATAAATGGTAATATCAAATAAATTTCTCTTGAATTTTATATTCTTTTCTAATATTCTTCTTTTAAATATATCCTTGATCAGTTTCCTTTACCATTGGATCCTGCAATAATCAATGTTGATATTCCTATTGCTCTAGGAGGTAGGAATGAAGACCCAGTACAGTCTGAATTAAATAATGATGGTGAACTAAACCTAAAAAGATTTAATGATGTTGTACCTATTGAAGAACCAATAGAACATAATGTCAGTAGAGCCAATTTGGGCATCAAACGATATTGGGTGGATACCTTAAGTGGTGAGGATGCTTAAAATTCCAGGCCACATACATAGAAATAATGGACACCCTTAATCCAAATATTTAATTCCATGTTTCATCAAGGAGTTTGGGTATTTTCATGAGGAATTTTAAGGACGTAAGTTCTCATTCTTTCATTTTCCATACATAATTGTTCTTCTTTTACTTGATACTTCACATCAAAGTTCACCTTACGCAACTTTGTCTGTAGAAAATGTTGCAAAGGCTCCTTAGTAATGGGGAAATCCACTCTATCCTTCTTCTGATGAAGTTAGATAAATACCTACTAAGGACCCCCCATTGAGATACAATGTAGTGACTTCAATTATGAAAACTTGGAAAACTCTAGAGAATACCCCTTCTCAAGAAACATCTTCTCAAATTGATCAATATGAGAATATTGGGGATGAATCTAATCAAGTTTCTAACTTATTATTGGGTAAATGTTATCAGCTGTATGAACCATACTATGTTTCTATCATTTTTATGAAACTGAAAATGATCTTGATTTATTATTTATGGTTATCAGCTCCTATAGTTAGATCAAAATGTGAATCTTCTGTGTTGGCTCAAGAATCAGCAGAAGGTGAAGCTTCAACTATTCTAAGAGAAGTAGAACAAGGAAACTATTTAAGTGATCTATTTCCGGATTTCATTTTACCCCACGGTAGTGACTCAGATTCGAACATAGATATGAAATATGCTCTTAGCATGGACCATAAAAAGACGTGGTGAAATATATGGAGCATAATTAGTGAGATGTTGTACCACTTTGGAAAACTCCCAGCAATATTCTGTGTGTTGGGATTTGGTGTATTTAATTTTCATCTAGTCTACGATGCAATGAAAGAGACTATTTTCCAACAGGAGCAGGAAAAAAAGCTGCAACAAGATTTTGAAAAGGCTAAACAGCTTATTAATATCGTGATATTCCAAAATGAAGAAGCTGAGGTAGAGGCTGATCATAATAAAAAATCAATTGAAATCAGAAAATAAATTAAAAAATCCATGAAGGAGTTGATATATCTTTAACAACAACTGGATTCTATTTATAAAAAATTCAAGAAATTGAACTGAACACTAGGAGAAACTCAATTGGAGGGGATAACCACCATTCAAACTACTAAGGAAGCACTTTGTCAAGCCTAGGAGTCTATAGTTGCTCAACTATCTCAACTTCAATAGACGTTTTATAGGGCTCATGAGGTCATTCAAAGAATAAGGATTCATATTGAGAGTTTATTTTAACAGATGATAGAGATGCTCCATTTTGTGGATGTCCCTCTGATTTCATATGAATAAAAGCATTTTTTTCTCCAATCATATATGTCTTCATTCTTTCTTTTCATTATTTCAATATTAAAGGTAATGATGATGGTGATTTTTTTAAACATAAAACCTTCATGCCAGATAATCAGGATTACAATGACAAGAATGGGGGTGCTCATAATTTTTTATTAAGACAATGGGCCTAATGATCATTATTTTATTTTTACTTCGGTTATACATAAAACCCCAAAAATATTGTATATTTTGACTTTATATTTATATATATTACCTAAAACATAAAAAATGTATTTTTAGTGATCTAGGACTCAATTTTTTCCAGAGTGCCCTTTGCGGGTTTCCAATCTGGTGAGTACCATGTATCTTGTTGTTGGCAGTTTAGAGTCATGCATGTTGGACTATAAAGGGATATTGTTTATGGTCGAATAACTTTGAACATAAATTTTGAAATTAGATCCCAAACAAGACTCAGAGGATAAGAATTAATCTAATAATATTTAAATATTTTCAAGGGGAATATTGAGTTATGATTTTTATGGTAACTAAATCTAAAATTTTTATAAACATAAAGGAAGTATCTTCCAAGAGAGAAGTTAGCATTTAATGACAAACTCATTATGGGGGCTGTATTATGCAAGGCCAACTAGGGAATATACTGCATAGCCAAATAATGGCATCTTTTGTCGGATAAAATTGTTATGTAGGCAACTTATGCAAGGCCACCTATGGGTACATACATCATAGTGAACCAAAGAGCTCTTAGGAATTTACCATTTTACTATTGATAGACAATAGAGAATAATATTAGGGTGACTCAAAGACCATAGTGGATGGTTTTTCCAAGGAAAAAGATTTTATGAATAAAGGGTAATCTATGACAACATATATCATGAATAGGAAAACCACTTCTACACAAATTTGGTTTATGATGAATGGTTAATATTCATCAGAAAGAAGAATTTCTGATATCTTTCTACACAGTTTTAAGTCATGCAGTGATGACATTGTATTGTGCAGTTTTAAGTCATGTAGTGAAGACATTGGGTGGATTTAATTTAAGTTCTTTATCTTTGACCAAAGTTATGAGACTCTCCCAATTTATAGATATTTTTTTTGGAAACATACTACCATATTCAAGTATGGAAGGGAAAAATGTGAACTGTGATTTAGGAATTTATGAATTCGATGAATGATGTGAGAATAAAACATACCTTTATTAGTGCTTTTAATGAGTGATGATAAAGGTTCCAGCGGTTTTTATTTAACAACCCTAACAGGCCCCTCCTCTCTCGCACGCATTCAAGATTTCACGAAAGATGAACCTGAACCCTTTTCTGTTGTGACCTCTCCTCCTCCTCCTCCTCTGTCGTCGTTGGGTTTTCCTCCTCTGCCATGAACGTCATCCTCCTCTACCATTGCTACCTCCGCTACTACTGCCTCTGACGCTGCTACCTCTGGCACTGCATCCTCCTCCACGGATGCCCCCATCATGGATGCCTCCTCCACCTCTTCCTCTGTCGCCGTTGCCTCCTCCATGAATGCCTCCACCGCGGCTGCCTCCTCCGCGACTGCCTCCTCTGCAGCTGCCTCCTCCGTGGCTGCCTCTACTGTGTGCTGAACGACACCTTCATGGAATGTTTTCTCCTATTACTCATTGGTTTCCTATTTTTTCATGTTATTACTATTTGATATTGATGTTTATAATGTGAAATGTACGGGCTAAACGCCCTGCTGAAAATCATGGTCATTGGTGGTCCTTGTTTTCTCAATAAATGAATTTCATGTTTCTTGGTTCCTGTTGAACATTTGAATATAAAAATATGTAATTTTCGTATACTTGACTTATGAATGAATGCCCCAGGATGATAAAACTTTTTGGATAACCCCTGAATTAAAAAAAAAAATTGAAACAGGGATGCTTTGTAAATTCTGAAATTGTGATTGTTTGGTTTGTATGGTGTTGCGATTGTGAGAACAATTATGTGGTTGTATAGTGTTGCGGTTAGTGGAATGATTGATATGCCAATTTTTTTCCATGTTGTAGTTCTTCCACCATTGAATATCAATTCAAACTTTACCCATTTCAATGGCCCACCACTTTGTTACTAGTGCAATTCCACTGAATCCTAGAAAAACACTTCACTAGAGGACTTTATGAGACACTTTATGGACACCCTATTCAAAAATGGATTTCACATAATTTCTTTTTGTGTGGGAAAAACCATTGGATAATAAAAAATCACAAGCCTCTCTATTTATATAAAAAACAATTCTTTGTGTTGCTCATTTTCAATGCAGTGGCGAAGACAAAAAAAATTGAGGAATGTAATGTGATCATTGAGCTTTAGGGAAATTCCAATGAGATATGAATTTATTATTTATGTGTTTGAATCATTCTCCACAAACCTATAATTCAATTATTCTTCCTAATTTTTTTTTCAATGATGACCATTTTTATGATAAAATGATCATAGTGAGAAAATAATGAATATGAATAATAATTAAATAAATTATTCTTCTTCTTATAAGGTGCAAAAAATTAAATACTTCTTGCTAGTTTAATTATTTTACTTTGATTAAATTTTACCTATGTTCATGCTAGTTTAATTATTTTAATATTTCATTTCTAGTATGGGATGAACATGAGGATGAATCTTTCACATGTTTTATAAAATTTTATTTCATGGATTTTTCCATGTATTTTTTTATAATGTGAATTTTTTCGTATTGATGATTATTTAAACTAAAAATTATCCTCAATAATATTATTATTTAGTAATTTATTTCGTTGTGGAATAAATTTTAGTTCAAATAATTGTAATACATTAATAATCTTTTCCCCCATAAATAGAGAATTAGAATATTGTCTAATACTAATTTTCTTTGATGAACCTGAACATGAGCTCACCCATGGGTGGTTGAGTATTTTTCCAACCACCAACATCACAAATATTCAGATTTAATATACATTTGAGTTTGATGGTTATTATACAATGTCACAGTAGAGTAAAATCGAAGAGTTCTTGGGTTTAGAAGCATGATGATAATGATATGGTGAGTTCTAAGTGTATTTTAAATAATAGTTGGATGATGATAGATTAGACAACAATAGTTGGAAATATATCAACCCAACAAGGTTCATTGGATGCTATGAGGGTGAAAATTTTGGTTGGTAATGGAAAAAACTATGATAGGAGGTGAAAGTGGTGTGTATGGTGTGGAGATGATGTTTTTTAGATTCTATATATTTTTAAAATACTTGGTATCTAGTCTTGTTAAATGGAACATGCTTCACCATACATGGATTTCATATATATTTTAATTCCACACAAACTTTATCTCCAAAATTTACACCACATGACTCATCTTCTGACTCAAACTTGGAATACGTTTCATTTTAAATGTTACATGTCATGTGATCCTAGGTCACACAAAATGTATATCCAAGACATATACTTCCACATGAAACCTTGTACATTCCATGAAATCATGGTAGAACCACATGATATGTGTTTTACTTCACTCACACCATGTATAGATACCATTAAAACTTTATGTGTATAGACTATACACCCCTAGTCGTCCTGTAAGGACTACACACTGTGTATTCCACAAAAATGTGATGCATAGCCGGTGAGGTGACTTAGTTTGTATCTAAAGTACACGCCTTTAGCTCAATTTTTTATATATGTCATGTATTTTTAGAGGTATCATGCAGTCTTTGTAAGAATAACTTGTAATTAATTTGATATATGTTAGATTAAATCAGGTAAATCTTATCCATACATGATGTTCACCCTACTGGACACACCATGTATATGGATTTCACATAAGTTTAGAAATGGTAGTATATAACCAACCATGACTAAGAACCCTACACATTGTGTACCCATTGAAAAAATTGTGTGCTATGTTATTTTAATTATTATTATTTATTTTTCACTTAGATGATAATATTTCATGTATGAGTAGCCCATTATAAATATCTTCTCATCTAGATCCCAATAGTATGATTACCTCAATCATTAGAAATTGCACACGATGTGGTTTGGATATTTTAATTATCTTCACTCTGCTTGAGAGTTGACAAGTGACAAGTGAGATGTTTTGAGAAAATATGGAGTATCGTACTCTCCTATGTTTCAGTGAAGAGTCCTCTATGTATAGGTTTTAGGTACTCCATGGAGATATACAAAAGACAGGGCACAACCCCCTATATATTTAAAGAGTTCAAGTACTTTTACATGTTTTGGGGTAGGTTCGTCTATATCATCAGAGTCAGTACTCTCTCATGTATCGATGGTGGGTCCTCTGTCAGGGGATTCAATACTCCCCCATGTGTCAGGGTAGGGTCCTCCAAAAGGGTTAGGTACTCCCTCGATAGACACACATATAAATTAATGGTGTGTAATCCATAAATATAGTTCTAGATATATAACATAGAAGTTATAGATGAATTTAAGATCAAGAGTCTCAGAATTAATAAAATATTAACATGTAGATTTATTTGGGATTTTATCATCCTTTTGAGCCTTTTTTATTTAATTTAGTTATGAATTGTAGTCGGATTGTCGACTACGGTTTATGTGAGACTTACACTTCCCAAGGTATCACTAATTTCTTTTATGATACAATCCTTCATGGGAATGCACTACGATGACTGGTTTCTTCCATTTACATGGTTTTCGTGATATTGGATAATGTCTAGTTCCTTTATGATACCTTATATTACCACTTGGTCTTAGTTTTTGGTTGACCTATTGTTATATCCTTACATTGATTTTTTGAGGGAGTCCTACTGTTTATGTTTACAATGTAATGACCCAAAGTTTCATTAATGGAAAATCCCTCTTGATCTGATTAAATGTCTCTTTATATAAAATGTTTTTATAATATGTCAACTTCTTTGGTTTTATGTTAAGATTTTTGACCGTTGTTAATATAGCCGTTGAACAGTGATCACATGATTAGTATAAATATAGGACCTTAACAAATCCAATTTACTCAGACAAAAGATGAGATGACCTCATCCAGTAGAATTGCCCCATACGAAGCCCATTTGTCGGAGCTCGGAAAAGAGGTGGCATCCTTGGGCTTCGCCCTTGACCAAGCCCAAGCTGAGTTTCCCCATGTCAAGCTTGAACGGGACCGTCTACAGGAAAAGTGGAAGTTGATAGAGATTACCACTCGAGCGATGTTATCCGAGACATACCAAGAGTCTATCACCATCGCACACCATAACCTTGGGTCTTATGAGACTATTTTAAGGGGTTATGTAACAAATAAGTAGTACTATGTTCATGTACATTATTTTTGTATATAATAATGAATATAATTTCTAGTCATTTTTGATACATTGTAAATAGTTTTTAAAGTACAAATGGTGTTTTTAGTTATTATTTAATTAAGAAATATATTTTATTAAATTAAGGGATTTTTTAATTAAATAATATTTTAACAAAATAATAATATTATTATTAAATCATTTTTTTAAATATAAATGATCTTATAATTTTATGAATGCAATTAAATTTTTTATTATGGTTTGAAATCCATTTCTGTCAAAACCAGTGAATTTTCGATAAATGTCGGTTTTTATTTTAAAAGTGAAAATTCACATATTTAGAAAACTATTTAGATAAATTAAATGTTATTTTTGGAATCAGGACGTCGAAATTATCCAACGGTGATTTTTCATAAGTTTCTGAGACAGACAAATTTTTTGGGTAAAAATTAAATACCATTTAAATATATAATGTGTTTTATGACATCCTCATGACCCAATGGTGATGTAATAAAATACCATAATCCTTATGTTCTTCCAATATATGTTTTATCATTAAAATAATGTGATTTTGGGTGTGTTTGACTTACTTTTAAAAGCATTAATGGACCCATCGAGACATATTCAACACTTTGCCTTTTTAAATTAATTTCCATGGGAGTGTGACTCACCTCCACATAATAAACCTTATTATTTTTAGAATTTCGGACTTGTTCCTTATAAAATATTGTTTTCCTCTTCCCTTTACCAAAAACCATGGGCAAAAACCATGGGATGATTTGTGGTTTTGAATAATTTAATGTAAGGGGACCCAAACCTAAATAATAATGAATTCCCTCACCTTTCCTATATAAACCCACCCAAGATCACACTTCCTCCTCACTAAAATCCATTGGAGTTCATCCAACCTCTGTCCTACTCTCTCTAGAATCCTCCCAAGGTGCCCCAAGCTCCCAATAAGCCTCTCACAAGCCTCTCTCAAGCCTTTGGAAGCACACTTCCAAGTAAGGGTTTTTCTTCCTTTCTCATTTTTACCAATTTTCTTTAAGTTGTATTGCCCTTTTAATTTCAATTATGAATGTTGGGGTGTGGTTTCACACCTTTCCTATACTGCCCTCTTATTTTTTGAATGACGGGAGACCCATTTCTCTCTCATTAAATGCCTCCCATGTACACCTGTTACTATGCCGAAATTCCGAAAGGAACTTCTCTCTCCTCATTTACATTCAAGCAATACTTTTGTATCATGAATCTAAATTCCATTAAAATTGTTGGGACATGTATATATATTACCTCCTTACTGTCCATTACATTTAAATATGATGAGGAACCCCTTTCTCTCTCATCAACCATTTTTATGAATTCTTATGTCACGCTGTTACGCTGCCGAAATCGCCCGGATTTTCTAAGCCAATGCCATTGTGTAGTGAATACCATGCCCACTTCTTCATCAAGGGTATTCACATTTGTGCACAATTACTTATTGATTATAAAGTTTCATGTATGAATTCCACATTCTTTTATCATGGAATAAATGATTATGTTTTATAAATCCATGTTTTATGATCCATGTGGCACACTTATGCATGAAATGAAATGTTTAAGAAGGGTGCACCCTTATAGCGCTCCAATGCATTGGGTAAAGTATAGTATCATGATACGTCATGTGCAATGAGTGTTTACTCATGCTAATTCAAGTGCAACGAGGGTTTACTCGTGCTTCATGTGTAATGAGGGTTTACTCATGCGTTATGTGCAATGAGCCTTGGCTCATGCTAATTCCATGTTAAGTGTTGTTGCCACATTTCCATGTTATGATTATCATGCTTTATCATACCTTTATGTTCATGTTTATTTTATGCTCTATTTATATGCCTATTTTCTAACATGTATTTTACTCCTCATGTTATTCCATGTGTACTGCCTTACTGGTCTTTATACCTCACCATTTTCTTATGCATCTCCTCAGGTTATCCTATGCAATGCTAAGTACGAGGGAATGTAGTGGTAATATAAAGTAAGTTTTCAATAAAGATGTTGTATTTCATGTTTTTCGTTTTTATATAATTATCCTAAGCCCCAATGACACTAAACCTCGCTATCTTCTTTATTGTATCATGTTATGTTTTATGTAATAAATCATGTTTAAGTTGTAATAAATAGAAGGGTTGTCATATACAATCACACTTGTATGGAATTTATAACCACATGTGATGTGTTTATTTTTATATTTTATAGTTTTGGAGATGAAATTTGTGGACATAGAGTTAGTGAGTTTAGAGTAACATTTAAATTTTATCCAATGATGGTTCATGGAAGAGGCATTTGATTCTCGCTCAGATTTTCCCAAGAGATGAAGGTAGAACGGTCCTTGTAGTCTACCTTGGGTTATCGAATCCATAGAGACCTAATAAGTAACCTATAGACATGCACATTCTAAGGATTGTTTTTGGATATGAAGTGGCCAACTTTGGGTTTATTTTAGATGGGTTTAAGTGAACTCTAAGAGACTTAAGTGATTTCAAATTAAAAGAATGAGTTGATCCTAGGTTATCGCTCGGGGTGGATTGGACGTATTTTCTTTTTAATGATTTCAATTTCATAAATTTGAGATGGGTTCATTTAAAGAGATAAAACAACATCATCACTTACGGGTTTAATGCCTAAACCCTTTAATACTAATCACCTATACACTTGAAGGATCAAGGTTTTGAGCACTTCAAGGTAAAGGTTCGTATTAGCACTTGAAGTGTGTGGCCTTAAATTCAACAAGGACAATGGAGTTTAAAAACCATGAAATAAAAATCTCAATTAAAGAAGTGATTATACATTAATCAGGTGATAAATAACATCCAATCCAGCCCCTTGATACTCCCTTGGATCAACCCATAAGTGGGTTATCCCTCCATTGATCCCATGGTTTCAATGGAAGCGGAAAGTAGACTCATAAGGGAGGAAATGGAAAAGTAAAAAAAAAACGCAATAAAATAACAATCACTCCACCGTTGTGTGATAATCTCACAAGGTTTGGTATGAACAAGTTCACACCATGAACCAGCGGTATCAAAGTGATAAGGAGAAGAATAGAATAATAAGAGAAGAAGAACTTTTATTAAGAAACAAGGATGATTTAAAACAACTTACACCAGGAAGATAAATTTGAGACAACAAAACCGCAGCATAACATTACAATGAAAGAAAGCTCAAAGATTCTTCAATACTCCAACACCACTACCTTAAATAAGAATTTTTGAGCCCTTGGGACGAGCCTCAAACAGTCCAAGTCTCCGCAATTAATTGTGGTAGGCCATAGGTGGGTGGAAAGTAAGGGAGAGTTGATTTTTCCACCCTTGACCCGAGGTGGCAGCTAACTTTCCTTCACCGAACAGACGCGTCTGGAATACCTTCTAGATGGCCGAATCAGAGTGGTCCATAGAAGAAGAAAATGGAGCTCCGGATGTAGTATAACCTCCTGTAAAAGTTGGGCCCATTTGGAGTTGTGGATTCCGAGATATGATCAAATTAGTGAGCTGTTTTTCTGGGCCGCATAATCTGGACAAGAATTTTATCTCTAACTTGGGCTGCCTACATGTCCACCATGGAGGCCGAATTATCATTATCTCCTGAGGAGTTATTTGTTCCTATAAATATATTCTAGCATCCCACGAAATATGGGATTAATTGGGCCTGTATGTTGGGCCTCACAGTCTCATCAGTGGGCTGGTGTCCAATCTGCCTTCTCAAGAATTGTTTCCTTTCATTTCCAAATATGTCCATCATCCTCCATGAATTCTCCATTGATCCCTGAATCAAACATGTTAATATCTAAGTGCAGATCAATTTCCAAAAATATAAATTTAAAATATTTATAATTATATTCCTTAAAATCAGATGAATCATTGGGCACTTCAAATGATGTTAAAAAATGTACCTCATAATAGCGCATTTTAAGAAGGTATTACAATCATAATGTGAAATGATGTTCAAATTGTAAAATGCACTAAAATGGTGTTTATGAATAATAAAGAACATGAATATTATGTATATTAACAATGAATATTATCCTCATTTAGTGGCTAATCACACCCCCCAACTTGAGTTTTGCTAGTCCCGAGAAAAATATATCTCATCAAAAATGAAATTCGAATTCCCTTTTCCGAAAACATTTTAATACACAATGATCACCAAAAAATATTATACCAAACAATCCTGAAACCCATAAAAATATTTTAATACAAGATAGTTTCATAAGCAGATCCCAATCCCAAGCCCATTCCTTTGTTCAAATTCATTTCCATATTCCATCCAATGTCAATTAAGTATGAGGATGTGTTGTGCATCACAATAGACATGGGGGTTAATCATTATTCAAGGGGGAAATTACGGAAGCTCTAGGTGGAATCACATTTCAATATTAAGATGAGTATTCATTTTTTTTGTATAATTTTTATTGTTTTGTTTTTGTTTTTGCAATTTTTCCATGGTAATTGAAGTTGCACTCAAAAGAGTCAACCCCTGTAGCGAGACTTTGCCGATGACTCCCAGTCTCAAAGACCTTAGGGCACCAAGTGAAGCCCACATACTCTGGCATCATCTCGAGTGAACTCAGTCAAAAAAAAATTTAAATTACCAAAAATAGAGATAAAATTACTAACTCTGGGCCAGACAACTATGGAGTCACGATCCCCAAGTGCCAAAAGCCACACATTAGGTCATTTCATTGCTCTACGCGCAATTTTTTTTTATAATTTTTTTGAATACTCATATTAAACTAAAATGATCACCAAAACTATGCTATATATTTAGGGGACCCCATGAACTCAAACTAATACCCCACTATCAAAAGGACGTGCATTGTGATCTTTTTTTGTATGAAAATATAAACGATGAAATATCACATTGGACAACCACACTTTCCAAAATCAATGCTCATGAAATTATACAAGGATTAAAATCAGAATCAGGGTATGATAAATTATTTGATATTCAGTTTCAAAGTGTGCAATGTGTATTACCATGTTTAATGTTAAAGGAATTTTTTCCTTCCATTTTCACAATTTTTTTTCAAATCATTTATCATTTTTTTGACACAAAAGCATTTTTTATTTTATCTCCCCCCCAACATAAAATAACACTGTCCCCAGTGTTTAAAGAAAAGAAAATTTAGAAGGGGGTAGAGGTAGAGAATGAAAGTTCAAAAAGGAAATTTAAAATGAGGGTCATGGAATGAAGTCACCTGGTGGTTGATGTTTGAAGTTCTTGTTGCTCCAAATTAGTCCTTTGATCTCTTGGGGGATGTAGGCACCTCCTTGATTGAACATGTATCACCCAAAATAGTACCTAAACAAAAAGAAGAACAAACCAGACAAAAAAAACAACACAACGACTTATTTAATTCCAAGTATCATCATTTTTATGGTTTTTCCTGTTTTTCTATTTTTTTTAAATCAAACTAATGATACATTGTCTTCTTTTAATTTTCTGGGTAAGGTAATACTCAAGGATCACACCGCGTGACACGGATGAATACGATGCTCCCCTTTCATACCCATCCATACTCGTAATAGAATAACAGGTCAATAGTCTTTTTTTAAATATAAAAATGATTAATTAATTGTATTTAAAATATAAAGTTTATTAAAACAACAAAATGATAGGAACTTGAAAACCATGGGTTTCCTCCCATACAACGCTTTGTTTAACGTCATTAGCCAGACATGGACCCTAAATCTATCAATTTTTTCCTTGTTCATAGGTTGACTCAATTAACTCAACCTCTATTTTCTGTTTATTGAATGATTCAATGAATGGTTTTAACCTTTGACCATTGACCTTGAAAATGTAACCACTTGTGGGATCTTGAATCTCTACTGCCCCATGGGGGAATAAATGATGCACTATGAAAGGTCCTGACCATCTAGACCTTAACTTTCCTGGATGTAAATGAAGTTTTGAACTATACAAGAGCACAAGTTTTCCCGGTTAAAAATGTTTTACCTTGATATTCCTAGATTGGTAGGCTTGAACTCTATCTTTATTGATCCTTGAATTTTCATAAGCCTCCATCCTTAATTCCTCAAGTTCATTGAGATCTAATTTCCTTTTTGTTCTGGCCAATGAGAGGTCATAATCCATTTTCTTAATTTCCCAAAAGGCCTTATGTTCAATCTCCACTGGAAAATGGCATGCTTTACCATAAACCAACCTATATGGGGACATTCCTAAAATGGTTTTATATGCAGTCCTATAGGCCCAAAGAGCATCTAAGAGTTTCTCAGACCAATCTTTCCTAGAGGGGTTGATAGTTTTTTCAAGAATTTGCTTAATCTCCCTATTCGCTAACTCAGCTTGGCCATTGGTTTGAGGATGGTATGCAGTGGACACTTTATGAGAAATACCATACTTGGATATGAGTGAAGAGAACGGGCGGTTGCAGAAATGGGTTCCTCGATCACTGATTATAGCCCTATGAATTCCAAATCGGGAAAATATGTTCTCTTTCAGAAATCGAATCACAACTTGATGATCATTGGATTTAGTGGGAATGGCCTCAATCCATTTTGAGACATAATCAACAGCTAAGAGTATGTAGAGGTATCCCCGAGATTTTGGGAAGGGACCCATGAAATCAATTCCCCAATAATCAAATATTTCAACCACTAAGATGGGAGTGAGTGGCATTTGATTTCTTTTTGTGATGGACCCTACTTGTTGAAACCTAGGAAAAATTTGACAAAATGTGTAGGAGTCCCTTGAGAGGGTGGGCCAGAAGAGACCACATTGAAGAATCTTATCAGATGTTTTCTTAGAGAAAAAGTGACCTCCACATGCCTCACTATGACAGAACTTAAGGATAGACTCTTGTTCAGATTCGGGAACACACCTCCTAATGACTTGGTCAGGGCAGAACTTATAGAGGTATGGATCATCAAACACATAGTGTCTAACATCAGAAAGGAATTTCCTTCGAGCTTGAGTCCCAAAGAATTTTGGAATGACTCATGTAACTAAGAAATTGGCTATGTCGGCATACCAAGGGTAGTCACTCACAGAGTATAGGTGTTCATCAGGAAACGAATCAGACACAGAAATGTGATTTGAGTTGTCTTTGAATTCCATCCTAGAGAGGTGATCTGCTACAACATTTTCAACTACCTTTTTATCCTTGATTGTGAGGTCAAATTCTTGTAAGAGAAGGACCCACCTAATCAGTCTAGCCTTAGCATCTTGTTTTTGGAAGAGGTATTTTAGTGCAGAATGGTCAGTGAACACAGTGATGGGGGATCCTAAGAGGTAGGACCTAAACTTCTCTATGGCAAACACAATAGCAAGTAACTCCTTTTCAGTGGTGTTGTAGTTGATTTGGGCATCATTTAAGGATTTTTTTGCATAAGAAATGACATAAGGAGTTTTATCACAACGTTGTCCTAACACAGCTCCAACAACAAAGTCACTGGCATCACACATAAGTTCAAAAGGAAGGTTCCAATTTGGAGATTTCATAATTGGAGGAGAGGTGAGAGAGGATTTGAGGGTTGAGAATGAACCCTCACAGCTTTCTGTCCAAACAAATGGAGCATCCTTTACTAGAAGAGCACAAAGGGGACGAGATATTGAACTAAAGTCCTTGATGAAACTTATATAGAAACCAGCATGTCCTAAGAAAGACCTCACTTCCTTGACAGTTTTGGGTGATGGAAGGTGACGAATGATGTCAACCTTTTCTTTATCAACTCCAATCCCCCTACTCAAGACCAGATGGCCTAGAACAAGTCCCTCTTTAACCATGAAATGGAATTTTCCCAGTTTAGGACCAGATTATTTTCTTCACATCTTGAAAAGACTCTCTCCACATTCTACATACATCCCTCAAAAGTATCCCCAAACACAGAGAAATCATCCATGAAGACCTCTAGAAAATCCCATACCATGTTTGAGAAGATTCCCATCATGCACCGCTGGAAGGTTCTAGGGGCGTTACATAACTCGAAGGGCATGCGTTTGAAAGCAAAGGTTCTGAATGGACATGTGAATGTAGTATTCCCTTGATCTTCTAGGGAGACCTCAATTTGATTTTACCCCGAGTACCCATCTAGGAAACAGTAGAAGGCATAACCTGCCACTCTCTCAAGGACTTGGTCAATGAATGGTAAGGGTAAATGGTCCTTCATGGTGAATGAGTTTAGCTTCATGTAGTCAATGCAGACCCTCCATCCACTACTCACCCTTGTTGGAAGAATCTCTCCATCCTCATTGGTTATAACTGTGATTCCGGCCTTTTTTGGAACCACTTGGATTGGGCTCACCCATTCACTCTCAGCTATGGGATATATGATACCAGCATTTAACAATTTCAGAAGTTCCTTCCTTACTACCTCTATGAGATTAGGATTGAGTTGCCGTTGAGGTTGACGACATGGCTTTGAATCAGATTCCAGAACAATCCTATGAGTCCCGATAAGTGGGCTAATCCAAGGAATATCAGAAAGGGTCCAACCAATGGATTTCTTATGCTTCCTAAGGACATCTAGAAGCATCCTCTCATGATTGGCTTCAAGAGAAGAAGAAATGACAATAGGATGTGTTTGATTTACCCCTAGGAAGGCATACTTTAGTGCAGCAGGAAGTTCCTTCAATTCAAGATCAGGTTGGTTCAGAATTTCAGCAGAAAATTGGGACATTGGATCAAGATCAATTTTTTTTAGAGTTTCAGATATTATTGATTCCCCACATATAGAAGTTTCATATACTAGATTGTCTTGATCAGATTTAGGGAAGAAAGTTTGACTGGTCTCCATGAAATTGGTTTCTTGAAAGGTTTCACTGATTGTTGGACCTAAGAATTCATCATAAGAGCAATTTGAAAATGATTCAATCCAAGGAGATAAACTTCCTTCATATGAACAAAGGAAATCAATCTCATCCTGACTTAAACATCCATCAAATATTCCTTGATGTTCCATGGATTCATTATCAATGCTTCCTATCATGTTTAATTCATGAATGTCCTCATCATCCCCTATTTGTGAGCTTGCATTATAGATGTTCAAGTATAGACTCATGTTCCCAAAGGTGATGGTCATGTTCCCATTTCAGACTCGGATAACATAGTTGATTGTTTCAAGAAAAGGATGTCCAAGGATGATTGGGGTTTGTTCCTTATTTCCTAAGTTTGGATGGTTTTCAAGGAAAATGAAGTCAGCAGGGTAGATGAAGTTTTAAACCTTTACCAGAACGTCCTTTAAAATCCCCTTTGGAACCCTAATGCTACGATCAGCAAGCTGAAGTGTGACAGATGTGGGTTGGAGCTCTTCTAGGCCTAACTGGCAGTACACAACATATGGGATGAGATTGACACTAGCACCTAGGTCACACAAGGCCTTGACAACTTTTCTCTCTCCTAATTCAACATTGATGTAAGGGCAACCTGGGTCTTTCAAATTAGGAGGAATGGTCCCTTTAATGGTGGTACTCACATTAGCAGCCAAAAAGACTTGGTTTTTATGTGAAAAAATTATTTTAAAAGTGCACAAGTCCTTTAGATACTTTGAGTAGGCGGGTATGGTTTGGATTGCATCGAGAAGGGGTATGTTCAACTTGACTTGTAAAAATATTTCCCTCAACGTTTCACTCAGTTCAGGATTGGTTTTCCCCCTCATGCGTTGGGGAAATGGTGCAGGTTGTGGGGTTGTTTGTTGAAGAGTTGTTTCTTTCACATTGTTATCAGTTTCCTCAGTTTGATCTTGTGGTTCATTTTAATTTTCATCCAAGTTTGAATCTTCAGGTGGGTTCGGAATTAGTTGTTCAGGTTTCTCGATTGATTTCCCACTTCTTAAAACAGTCACAGCCTTTAGTTGTTCATGAGTTGATTGAGCACAACTTGACTCTCCCCTTGAAGTTGAGGATGGCACCGCTTGAGTAGGCATGGGTTCCTTTCCTGTTTTGATGGTTTGAAGTTCTTATTTTATGGAAGAGACTTCTGAGTTCATCCTCTCCATTTGTTTGCACAGTTGTTCTAGTAGGCTTTGTGGAACAGTTTGGGTGGGTGCTTGAGTAGGTTGGTTTATCCCAGGGGGATATTTTGGAGGTGGTATGGTTTGTTGAAAATGGACTGGTGGTTGTTGGTATTGGATAGGTTGGGTTTGGAACTAGTTATGGGTTTGGTAGTTCTGATGGGGGTAAGGATTTTGTCCCTGTGGTTGGCTAGGTTGTTGTTTATCTTTCCAGCAGAAGCCTGGGTGGTCGTTATACCTTGGGTTGAAGTTGTTTTGGTATTGAGGCTTTTGAAAGTTCAAAGTATTTACTTCCACTGGGTGTCCTCCTAAAATAACATTCTTGATGGATGGAATGGTTGGGAAGTTGTCTGTCTTATGGTCATGTTTGTCACAAATTGTGCAAACAGGGTCAACAGTTTGGATTTCATGGACTTTCCTAAGGTCTATCTCTTCAACCTTCCTAGAGAGTGTTGCGAGTTTATCCCTAAGGCTTTCCTCTTCTCTAAGTGTATGAATTCCAGTAGTTCTTTGTGGCTTTTCAGAATAAGGTGAAGTTCCCCATGTTTGGTTTTGTTCCGAAAGGCTTTCTAGATACTCGTAAGCATCATTTGGGGCTTTGTTTTTAAATGTTCCATTACACATCATGTCAATGAATTGTTTGTTCCCCGGACCCAACCCTTCATAGAAAATTATCAATTGTTCAGGAATAGAAAAACCATGGTGTGGAACCATGTTTAGAGTGTCTTTGAACCTCTCCCATGTTTCATAGAATGAATCTCCCTCTTTTTCAAAAACGTTTTGGATACTCTTTTTAAGTGCAATTGTTTTATGGTGGGGAAAGTATTTTTTGTAGAATTATCTTTGTAGTTGGTCCCAAGAGTTGATGGATGATGGCCTCAAATTGATTAGCCAATTTTTACCTCGATCCTTTAATGAAAAAGGAAATAGCCTCATCTTAGCTGATTCTAGTTGATGTGGGGGACACATGGTTTCTACAATGTCATTGAACTCCTTAATGTGCAGATATGGCATCTCGGACTCCATTCCATGGAATGTGGGAAGGTGGTTTAGGACATGGGGTTTAAAGATGTAGTTGGAATCTCATAGGGAATTGTGTCTAATGCATGACGGGGCATTGGTCCAAGAAGGTGTGAGGTAGTCATTCATGGTTTGATCAATTGCATTCCCCAAGTTTGGGGCTGCCTCATTTGGGTTTCCATTTTGGTTTCCACCTGGTTTTATGAGTTGGTTTCCTTGAAGACCTTCCATTGAAATTGGCTCAATTTTGGACACTAGAGTATTAGTAAGATTATGATCTAATGGAATGAGTTCCCTTGGTGTACTTGACTCCCCAACCCCAGGACTATCCACCCTGACAAGATGGTTTGATTGATCGCGGGTGTAGGCGGACATGCGCCAAAGAAAAAAAACAAGAAAGGGACAAGATAAGAGAATTTGGATGAGAAAAGAAGAAATGAGGAAGAATAGAATGGGTGTTTAGATGACTTAATTGGGTCTCCGGAAACAGCGCCAAAATTTGATTCTCGCTCAAGTTTACCCAAGAGATGAAGGTAGAACGGTCCTTGTAGTCTAGCTTGGGTTATCGAATCCATAGAAACCTAAGAAGTAACCTATAGACACGCACATTCTAAGGATTGTTTTTGGTTATGAGGTGGCCAACTTTGGGTTGATTTTATATGGGTTTAAGTGAACTCTGAGAGACTTAAGTGATTTCAAATTAAAATAATGAGTTGATCCTAGGTTATCACTTGGGGTGGATTAGACGTTTTTTCTTTTTAATGATTTCAATTTCTTAAATTTGATATGGGTTCATTTAAGGAGATAAAACAACATCATAAATTAATATTTTAATTCATAAACCCTTTAATACTAATCACCTATACACTTGAAGGATCAAGGTTTTGAGAACTTCAAGGTAAAGGTTCGTATTAACACTTGAAGTGTGTGGCCTTAAATTCAACAAGGACGATGGAGTTTAAAAACCATCAAATAAAAATCTCAATTAAAAAAGTGATTATACATTAATGAGGTGATAAATAACATCCAATCCAGCCCCTTTATACTCCCTTGGATCAACCCATAAGTGCGTTAGCCCTCCATTGATCCCATGGTTTCAATGGAAGCGGAATGTAGACTCATAAGGGAGGAAATGGAAAAGTAAAAAAAAACGCAATAAAATAACAATCACTCCACCGTTGTGTGATAATATCACAAGTTTTGGTATGAACAAGTTCACACCTTGAACCAACGGTATCAAAGTGATAAGGATAAGAAAAGAATAATAAGATAAGAAGAGCTTTTATTAAGAAACAAGGATGATTTAAAACAACTTACACGTGGAAGATAAATTTGAGACAACAAAACCGCAGCATAACATTACAATGAATGGAAGCTCAAAGATTCTTCAATACTCCAACACCACTGCGTTAAATAGGAATTTTTGAGCCCTTGGGTTGATCCTACAACTGTCCAAGTCTCCTCAATTAATTGTTGTAGGCCATAGGTGGGTGGAAAGTAAGGGAGAGTTGATTTTTCCACCCTTGACCCGAGGTGGCAGCCAGCTTTCCTTCACCGAACAGACGCGTCTGGAAGGCCTTCTAGATGGCCAAATAAGAGTGGTCCGTAGAAGAAGAAAATGGGGATCCGGATGGCTTCTAACCGTCTGTAAAATTGGGGCCCATGTGGAGTTGTGGATTCCGAGATATGATCAAATTGGTGGGCTGTTGTTCTGGGCCGCAGAATTTGGACCAGAATTTTATCTCTAACTTGGGACGCCTAAATGACCACCATGGAGGCCGAATTAGAATTATCTCCTGAAGCGTTATTTGTTCCTATACATGTCTTCTAGCATTCCAAGAAATGTGGGATTAATTGGGCCTGTATTTGGGGCCCCATAGTCTCATCGGTGGGCTGGTGTCCAATCTTCCTTCTCCAGAATTGCTTCCTTTCATTTCCAAATATCTCCATCATCCTCCATGAATTCTCCACTGATACCCAAATCAAACATGTTAATATTTACGGGTAGATCAATTTCGAAAAATCTAAAATTAAAATATGTATAATTAGATTCCTTAAAATCATATGAATCATTGGGCACTTCAAATGATGTTAAAAAATGTACCTCATAATAGCGCAGTTTAAGAAGGTATTACAATCATAATGTGAAATGATGTTCAAATTGTAAAATGCACTAAAATGGTGTTTATGAATAATAGAGAACATGAATATTATGTATATTAACAATTAATATTAGCCTCATTTACTGGATAATCAGCATTTGTACCATGAATTGTTTTATATAAAACCCAAACAATGCTACTTGATTAATTAAAACATGATATTAGGAAAGTTCAAGATTAAACTCGTAAAGATGATGAATATGAATAAAGAATGGATGAATGACAATTAGTTGACAAAAGAGTATGAAGATGGCATGAAAGAGTTTACCAAGTTTGTAGAAGATCATGCATGTGACCCTTCTCAAATCCTTTGTATGTGTTTACGTTATTTGTATTCATGAAAACTTAGTCTAGAGGAGTTGGAAGAACACCTGATCTATCATGGAGTATATAGATGTTATACATGTTGGAATAAACATGGGGAAAAACAAATGTAGGTAGTGGATCTGATAAAATGATGTTTTATGGATCATTTGATATGATTAAAAGAGTGAACAACGAAGACGGTCGTATGGAGGATGTGATTATAGATGGGAATGACGATGAAGATAGTATTGAGGAAATGAAAAGGACAATTGAAGATGAACTTTTTTATTTCCAAAAATTGTTTGAGATGTTAAAGAGTTGTGAAAAAACACCATTGTATGCTGGTTGCACTAAATATACAGTATTGTCACCCATACTGAAGCTGTATAATTTGAAACAGGCAATGGGTGGAGTGACGCCAGTTTTATGGAACTACTTGCTCTCCTGAATGAAATGATCCCATAAGATAAAAAGCTCCCAAGATGAACATACGATGCCGAATGAATGCTACGATAGATGGGTATGATCTCTAGAAAAATACACGCCTGCCTGAATGACTGTATATTATTTCGAAAGGACCAAAAATCACTTAAACAATTCCCAAAGTGTGGTGCTTCTTGATACAAGAAAGATGATTCCAATCCTATGAAAGTTGTATGGTACATTCCAATCATTCCAAGGTTTAGGCGCTTATATGGAAGTGAGGAGACTTTAGTTCAATTGACATGGAATGCAGATAAAAGAATTAAAGATGGGAAACTACATCACCCTACAGACTCTCCTCAGTATAATAGAATTGATCATGAGTATCCTAAATTTGGAAATGAGCAGAGAAACCTTCGTCTGACATTATCTATAGATGGGGTGAATCCTTTTGATTTTCAAAGAAGCAGTCATAGTACATGGCCGGTTATGTTGGTAAATTATAAGATACCACTGTGGTTATGCATGAAAAGAAAATACATCATTTTATATATGCTTATATGAGGACCAAAGCAACCAGGTAATGATATTGATGTTTATTTGGCTCCATTGATCGAGGATTTGAAAATATTGTGGGACTCAGGTGTTACGTTGTATGATTCTTACAAAAATGAATATTTTACTTTGAAAGTTGTATTGTATAGAATGATAAATGAACTTCCAGCTTATGGAAATTGTTTAAGATATAGCATTAAAGGAACTCAAGGGTGTCCTATTTGCGAAAAAGGTACATAGTCAATTTGGTTGAAACATTCATCAAAAACCGTGTTTCTAGGACATCGCAGATTTCTACCCTGACAATATAAGTACCGATCTTGGACGACACCATTCAAAAAAAGATCAGAATAACGTACAACACCGTTTCCACTAACAAGTGATCAATTTTTTGAGAAATTATAATATATTGACACTACTTTTGGTTAACCGTTTTCGAAAAACCTTACGAAAACCAGTTGGAAAAAGAGATCATTTATTTTTTGAATTATCATACTAAAATTGTCTGTATGTTATACATTTTCTTGATGTTATTCATGTTGAAAAAAATGTATGTAATAGTGTCATCAACACGTTTCTAAATGCACCTGACAAAACAAAGGATGTAATTAAGTTTAGATTGTACGTGGTTGAGATGGGAATACGAGAAGAGTTGGCACCAGTGGAGGGTAAAAAATGAAAATTTCTTCCTCCTACTGCTTACACTCTTTCCAGGCAGGAGAGATATCAGTTTTTCAACTTCTTGAATGACGTAAAGGTTCCATAGGGGTATTCATAAAATATCAAGAACATCATGTCAATGAGAGATTTAAAATTAAAGGGTCTGAAATCACATGATTTCCATGTTTTGATGGAAGATATAATTCCTATAGCTTTACGTTACATTTTTCCCAAGAATGTCTGCCATACATTAATAAAGCTCTGTTTCTTCTTCAAAGCTATATTCAACAAAGATGTAGACCCAATGAGATTGTAAACTATGGAAAGAGATATTTCTGTTATATTATGTGAATTTGAAATGTTCTTCCCACCAACATTTTTCAATATGATGCTTCATTTGATGGTTCATTTAGTGAGAGAGATTCAACTATGCGGTCCTATACATTATAGATGGATGTACCCCATTGAACAGTATATGAAGATTTTGAAAGGGTATGTCAAAAATCAAAGTCGTCCAGAGGGTTGTATTGCGAAGAAAAATATTATTGAGGAAGCCATTGAATTCTGTAACGAATACCTATCTGGTGTGGAAAACATTGGCCTACTGAAATCTCATCACACTAGGTGGCTTGAGGGTGAAAGAATTTCTGTATGAGCGGTTTTCATAATCAATATTACAGATCAGGAGTAGGCTCACCTTTACTTTTTTCATAATAGTTTTCATGTTGACCCATATATTCAAAACCAAAAAAAATTCTTAGGCATTTGAATCCTTATAAGGCCAAAAAATGGATATCAGATTCACATAATCGATAGTTTATAGGATGGTTTCGAGACGATATTTTTAAGCAGTTAGATGAAAATCTAGACTCAACTTCAGAACGACTTCGATGGCTTACCGGAGGAGAAAGTGTGTATGTATTATATTATAATGCTTATGCAATTAATGGTTATACATTCTATACTAATGAACATAATGAAGACAGTATGATGTTGAATAGTGGGGTTACACTTGTGGCAGAGGTGATGCATGTTTCTGGTAGTAAGGAAAGAAATCAAATTTATGTGAATATGTCATACTTTGGCATCATCAAACAAATATGGGAGTTGGAATATATGAAATTCAAAGTGCCGATTTTTCAATGCAAGTGGGTTGATAACAGGAGTGCTATTAAAATAGATGAATTAGGATTCGTGAATGTTGATTTCAGTAAGGAATGGGAGAAATAAAAACCATTTATAAGGGAATCACAGGCAGTACAAGTATTTTATGTTCCAGACCCTGTAAACCAAAATTGGTCAATTGTTCTGTTATCGACCAAAAAAACTGAAGGGTCATATGAAAGTTCAAAAAAGGATGACCCTTTTATAGGGACTTCACAATCATTTTGCAGTGGTCCCAATGTATATGGTGTTTTGTATGTCAGAGGAGACCACAATGAAGGGATTTACATAGTCGATGGAGGGGTAAAGTCTCTTCAGCCTTTTAAAAAAAAGTACAATAATCAGGTTATTTGTTTATTTTAATAGTCATTATGTTACATTATGCTATTATCTGTTCAATGCTGCTTTTATGTAATCCAAATTTAATGTTAAACCAATTCTGCAGATAATGAATTCTTCACCTATTGATGCGCCAAATACCGAGGCACAAAAGGTCTCTCAACCAACTGCTGGTGGTCCCAGTTCCAAGAAATAATAGGTTTCTCAACATGTTGTTGCTGGTCCCAGTGATGAGGTACAATAGGTTTCTCAACCTGTTGCTGCTGGTCCCAGTGATGATGTATAATAGGTTTCTCAACCTGTTTCTGCTAGTCCCAATGCCAATTCTAGCACTCCGGAGGAACATAATGATGATACTTCTAAGGAAATTGTAGGAAATGAAACCCTAAGAGTGAAAAAAACAAGAGCGCTGTAGTTTGAAATGTTAGCAAAAATCCTTCAGGCAAAAGAAAAAGGTATCAAATTTGAGGTGGGATGGAATAAGAGGGGCCAACATGTTAACCCCAATAGAGCCATCTTTAGTAGCTACATTGGAATCGTCACTCGGCAATGCGTGACGATTGACTTACAGTCACAACACCATGTTGTCACCGGGATTAAGATACTAATGTGGGAAGAGATTACGGTAACATTATGATATCATTTTTTTAATTTATTAAAATAAAAAAAATACAAGAACATTGACTTACTCTTTATCATCCATTTCAGAGTGCATTTATGGTAGATGCCTCACACAAGGAATATGTATTAAGAGTTTCAGGAAGGATTCATAGAGGTTTCCGCACAATTTTAATGAAATATCATCTTAAAGATGCTGAAGGAAAAATGAAGCCACACCCACCTCTTTTTTATGCACACTTGATATCCCATGGGGTGTGGGATGCGTTTAGCAACCGTCGTGGGGAGAAAAATTTTCAGGTACATTGTGTGGTGTAATAAATTGTTTGAAATTTCTTGTATTCATCACTTTGATTGGTAGATTTTTATTTATGAAACAACAACTGAGTGATGAAAATAAAGAATGCACAACAAAACAACATACCCTTACAATAAAGCATGGATGGGGTACGCTTCACATGATAAAAAATTGGTATGGCTTTTAAATTTACCGTACTACTTTTATGTGACATAAAACAACACCATAAACATGTTTCTATATTTATATGTAGATTGATGAATCAAAATCAAAATACATATCCATCCTATACCATGTGCTATGGAAGGAGGCTCGCGTAAATAAAGAGGGGATACTGATAGATGAAAACCCAAAAACAATTGTGGGAAACATGTGTAAGTATGACATAATATAAATTTTATTTGGTTTAAATCACTATTACATAACAATGACAACTTATTTTTCTATATTTTATATCTGACATAGTCACAGGAATCAAAAACACCCACACTAGATGCATACATACTTTCAGCGGCCTTGAAGCAGCCAGAACAGTATGGCCACATCAGAGGTGCGGGTTTTGGGGTGACACCCCGAACATATTTTCAAAAAAAAAACAAGCGGAGGATCAAAATTAAAAAATGAAAAAGTTTTAAAAAAAATTAGCTATTTTTTAAGAATAATTACAATACCATAGAGAGATGATAGAAAGTTTGATGGGGGAGTGGTAAAGAGAAGAAAAAACTCAATAAAAACCCATGCATGATGACCTCGCCCCACCCCCACCAACTTTGAGGCAATCCATTCCCCTAAAAAACATGAATTTTTAGAGGTAATAAATGTTTTAATAATTGTTTTTGTGAAATTTGAATCACATAGACACTAATACCTTTCCTATATTAATATTCTACAGGGTAAAAATGATTGTGATTTATATCTATAAACTCCAACTTATCGCCTTGTAGAGAGGGATATGGTGTTCAATACGTAGAATGACATGCTATGCAATAGAAAAATTCCAACAGATCATTTTAGAGTGTCAATTAATGTAGCTAATGAGCCGAGTTATGAGATACCTGTTCCAAATGACGATGATGAAATTCATATGGTTGAATAAGCTGTTGGAACATTCATCGTATAGCCGGAAATTCTTGTAAAAAACATGTCGACAAGGAGGTATCCATTTTCAAATTATTTTTCAAGATAGACCTTTAACATTTAATGAAAAAAGGTCTGAATTGATGAATGTTATTACAGAATGACAAAGGGAAGGGGTGAAATGAAATATTAGCTAAAAACTATCTCAAGGATCAACCAACTGATTGAAACGGTCTACTGAGAGAACCTTCACCCCACCCGTTATATATCCACAGTTAATATCATTGCAGGCTCATGTGGATACTATGTTGATAGATGAAAATTCTCACATAGTTGACTTGGAAAAAATATGTACGGAGTGGAAGCATCGGATTTCATTAGTGCTGAAAATGTAAATGAAATCCTCATGTATGAATGGTTATGCACCTCAGTTGTAAATGTATACATGAGGTATGTTTTCATGATTTGATTTTACAAAAGATGATATAATATGATAATTAGGACTAGATAAATTTCATATTTTTTTAGGCGTATATATGAAAAAAAATTGAAGGGATTTCCCCATGACACCAAATTTGGACTCATTAGTCCTCACATAACCACTTCAAAAGAGGAAATAGATTCTGATAAAGAGGCTGCAATAATTTCAACCCTGCTGAAATCATTTGAATACAAAATTATGGATGACAGACTCTTTTTAATATCAATTATGCAGGGGTAAAACTCTACAATTTAATTATATCAAATATATTTTCATTTATTTATTTAATTATTCCTTTTTATGGTTTTATGAAGCATTGGATGCTGATTGCAGTCAATTGGGATACTTCAAAGATTTATTTTTTGGATTCAATGCATGGATATCCAACAAACCGAACACGCATGATGGTGTTTTTTAATTTTTAATACAATAAATCCAACGTTTTAAAACTAAACATCTAGTTATATAATTTATATTATCTTTTAATGAGGATTCTATTATGATAGGGCGGTGTATCAATATCGTCTACTTCATGGAATGATTCCATGGCCTAAGGATAAGAACTCCTACAAGATCTAGAACTAGATAAATATCATAGTATAGATAATAACATTGCACTATCCAAACACATATAAAAACAAATTACTTATTTTTTTCGATGTTTCTACAGTGTCCAAAACAAACAAATGGAAAGTATTGTGGTTATTATGTTTGTAAATTTATGAAATATATCGGATTTAATCAACAAACTAGCATCCCTGAGGAGGTATTTTCAAAAATAATTATGAGTTCATTTAAAATATTTATTAATACTCTATGTATTTATATTTTTTCAGTACTACCATGATTGTCGCAAATACTCATATTCACATGATGATATAGATGTGTTTAGAAAAAAATGGGTAGCATACCTGATGGAAGATTGTACACAAATTGGATGAAGGTGAATTCCTACTACTTATGTTATCCATATATGATCATTGATATCTCCCTTGTTTACATTTATTGAGCATATATGATCACCATTTATTATGTTTTATATCTTCAGGTTATGAAGAATAGTTTTAGAAATGAATTTTCTTTCTACTAAAGCATAACTCATTAGAATACATTGGTTGATAGTGCAGAAGTCAACCAATTCATAGTCATTCAGTCCACTCACAAGCATCTTAAAAGCTTAATGGGAACCAATATCTTGGATTTTCAATTTTCTAATTAGTTTCCCTTATATGTTTGTGGGGGGTGTTCAGGAGGGAGGGGTGTTCAGGAGTGGGGGGTGGTGTCTAGGAGGGGGTGTGTCCAGGATGGGGTGTCCAGAAGTGAGGGGGTGTCTAGGTGTGAGGGTGGGTGGGGGGTGTCCATGAGGGAGGGGGGCTGTCCAGGAGTTGGGGTGTCCAAAAGGGAGGGGGTGTCTAGGGTGGTGTCCATGAGTGGGGTGTCAATGAGGGGTGGGAGGGGGTGTGTCTAGAAGGGAGGGGGTTTCCAGAAAAAGATCCGTTCAATTCCATTCAATACTGATAATATACAATGGGTAGATCACTTCTAGAGTAGCCTGAAGTGGGTTTGTAGTGGGGCATCAAAAGTTCCAACCAACTAAACCAATTCCAAGCCCATATAAAGGACCAATAATTATATTATGGTTCAATTTGAGGCCCAATATATCTTATTTAATGTCATAAAGACCCAACATATGCATCATTTACCTTTCTAACATTAGATTTATGTGGAATTTCGTTCTTATTTGTTCAATATATTTTTTGTTTGGTGTTTTCCATGATTTGTTGAACTGTATCTCTTCAAAATATATATGATTTTCTAATTCATATTAGTGAATTATGGTGTATGAATAATATTTATTCCATTATCAAATAGATGATGAAAATATAGTTGGATAAAGAAGGTTATTAACGGGTATAAACTAAAGAACTAAGAGGGAGGGGTGTCTAGGAGGGAGGGGGTGTCCAGGTGGGAGGGTGGGTGGGGGTGTCCAGGAGTTGAGGGGGTGTCTAGGAGGGGAGGGGGCTGTCCAGGGGGTGAGAAGGTGGCTATCCAAGAGTGGAGGGGAGGGAGGGTGGTTGTCCAGGAGTGGAGGTGGGGGGGTCCAGGAGGGGAGTGAAGGTTCCGAGCACAGCCGAAGCTCATGGGTGGATGTGGCCACTTGGATTTCTGTCATTAAAAGTGATCAATCAGGGATCAATACGACAATAAATGACAGACTCCATGGATCAAATCATAGAAATAGAAAAAGAAGAAGAATAGTCCTAGAACCACAAATGAGGATCATCACAGGTTGATTATAATTAATTTAATTAATTGACAAGAATTAACTTTTATGGAATTCTTTCTTTGTTGATATTTCTGATCACGTTCCAATGTGATTCATAATTGCGTCGTAGAATCCAAGTGTAGATATCCTCTAGAGGTTATCCACACATGCACCACGTATCTCTGGACGTCGCCAAAGGAATCTCCGGGTGCTAGCGTAGAGAAGCCTTTGCTTGCATTGTCCTCCTTAGATCGTCTTGATCCGATGGAGGCAAATATCTATCGGTCTTGAGAGCATTATTGGATGAAGAAGTTCTTTCATCCTTGAAATAATTATCCAGAATTGTTGTGCACAACGATTGGGGAAAAGTGTTGGGGTTGTGAGGATATTTATAATCGGGTTTGAGGTTATAGAGTTATGAAAATAAATAAACATGTTATGCATTTTATTTATTTCATTAACTCTTTTTGAAAACCCCCATGTTGAATAATTAATTCCTTGACAGGCGCCCATGCTGATCATTTAATAAAACAATATTATATCCTCAAAATCCCAAATAGAAAAACTACACGGTGTGTAATCATTAATATGTGGGATGTAATTGTTTTTCATAAAAAACTACACGGTGTGTAATCATTAATACATGACATGTACTTGTTTTTAATTTCCTTTTCAAAATGAAAACTACATGGTGTGTAATCATTAATACACGACGTGTACTTGTTTTAATAATAAAAACTACATGACGTGTAATCATTAATACACAACATGTACTTGTTTTCATTTTATTCTTCCTCCAATATTAAAACGATTTAGGATTCCTTGAATAATTATTATACCACGTATGGGAATAATCTTTATTCTAATTGAGATACTAGAGTACACTTAGTGTGTGACCCTCTAGGCCTATTTCTCACTGGCATTAGGCGGGTTTGCCTAAATTACAAGATTACTGTCTAGCAACGGGTCAAGGCACCCAAGAGAAAGAAGTTGACGCTTCATTGACGTGTCACCTCATACGAACTTTTACCATGTAATTTAATCCCTCTATCTCAATATCTCATAAAGAAGGTTTCATGGCAGTGTCATAAACCTATATGCTTGATCTATCATTTTTTACTTCCAGAAATAAACTCATTTTTACACCATGGCCATGGAATTTGGGCGATAGTTTTATTTCAATCAAAGGTCCTGAGATATCTAATTCTATAAAAATTGAAGGGAAAAATCCTTCCTCTACTTTTCCATTAACAACATGTAATTTGTGATGCACCCAGCATCCCCTACTTCTCGCCAACTGTCTTCATGACGATTTTCATCAGTACATCTAAGTGTGTGAGTCATGAAATGAGTTAATGATAATCTTCCAATATAAGTACCATTACACACGCTTGTAGATAGAAATGTCCTATGACAACAAGACATGCAGAATTACTACTGGCGGGTCTGTTTTCATAATATCCCATCTTGGAGATTACCAAGTGCGAACTCCATGATAGAGAGTCTTGTATTCTTACTAGTAATCACACATGATGGTCTGTATACTACGTGTCCTATCATAGTATGTCATCCAACCGTAGAACTTTATTTAAGAATATTTTTATGGAATTTTAAGGTTCTCATCATAGTGGGGATCTGCCATGACCTTATTAATGCAATAAATATTCCAGGACATTATTATATTATAGTCATGCAGAACAATGGAAAATATATAATAAGTGCACATTCACGTAATCAATGTACAAACAGTTGGTTCTCAGGACACCAACTCTAAAAAACTCCCACTTGGACTAGATCCAACTGCCTATGACTTTTAGTCCATTAGACCTCACATGATGATCATGTTTCTGCTGAGTCAAGGATTTAGCCAAGGGGTCAGCCACGTTGTCTTATGTGGAAATACTACTCATTGCAACTTCAAATCTCTGAGAAAATCCATCAAGAGATGATACTTCTAAATTATGTGCTTTGTTCACTGATGTGACCTTGGATATTTTTCAAGTGCCACCGTAGTAGTATTATCACTATAGAGTGTGACAGGATCTTTATTGCTAGGTACTAAATCCAGCTCTTGGATGAAGAGTCGCATCCATACTGATTCTTTAGCTACCTCAGAAGCTGTGATATACCCGGACTCTACTGTATAATCTGCGACCACACCTTGCTTTGAGATCTTCCTGATCACTTCACCTCCATTCAAACTAAAGATGTATCCAGTCTGCGACTTCATGTAATCTTGATCAGTATGGAAACTAGAATCTACATGTCCTCTAATGACTAGTTCCTCATCTTCTCTATAAACCAAAAATATATCCTTAGTACGAATCAGATACTTAAGGATAGTCTTTACTACCATCCAATGGTGGTATCCTAGATCATCATGATATCTGCCTACCGCACTTAATGAATGAGCAACATCTAGCCTTGTACATAGAATATCATACATGACTGACCTAATTGCGAATGCGTAAGGGATCCTTTCCATTTTATTTCTTTCCTCATGTGTCTGAGGACACATTTTCTTGGAAAGATTAATTCCATGTGACACTGGAAACAATCCCCTCTTGGACTATTCCATACTGAATCTCCTTAGTATATTGTCAATGTATGTACTTTGACTCAGGCCCAACATTCTCTTGGATCTATCACGATGGATCCTGATCTCAAGAATATATGTTACCACACCCAAGTATTTCATAGAGAATCATTTATCCAACCATTCCTTAACTGACTATAAGATAGGTACTTCATTTCCAATTTGCAATATGTCATCGACATATACTATTAAGAAAATGATTGCACTTCCACTAAACCTTTTGTAGACAAAAGGCTCACATTCATTCTTAACAAATCCAAATTGTGTTATGGCTTCATCAAAATAAATTTTCCAGGACCTTGATTCTTGCTTTAATCCATAAATGGATTTCTTCAACTTTCATACCTTGTTGGCATCCTTTGGTGTCACAAACCCTTCAGGTTGGGTCATATAGAAATCTTCCTGAAGGTTACCATTAAAGAATGTTATTTTGACATCAATTTGAAAAATTTCATAGTCATGGTAAGTGGAAATGGCCAATAGGATTCTGATTGATTTCAGTATCAAAACTAGTAAAAAGGTTTCATCATAGTCAATTCCATGACGCTGTCTAAAACCTTTTGCAACCAGTCATGCCTTATAAGTGCTGACTTGTCCTTCCATGTCCAGTTTCTTTTTTAATACCCATTTACTACCAATATGATTTATATAAACTGGAGGATCTACCAAAATCCATACGGGGGTTTGATACATGGAATCTAGTTTAGAATTCATGTCTTTTTGACACTTGGAAACATCAATGCCTTCAAATTCTTCTTGTAGGTAAGAGGATCATCATTGTCAACCAATAATGAGTCACCATCCTTGGTGACAAGAAAACCATATCAATATGGTTCTCTCACCTCTCTCATTCTTCTACGTAGTTCTTGTGTCTCTGGAATAGATTGTTCTTACACGGGGCTTTGTGGAATCTATTCTTGTACCAACTCCTGTGTATCTTGAGCCTTGACTTCATCGAAGTGTATCTCCCTCCCACTATCTATTTTGGATATGTGATCTCTCTCAAGGAATATGGAATGTCTTTCCACGGAAACCTTTTTATATGAGGGGTTGTATAGGTAATATCACCTTGTTTCCTTGGGATATCCTATAAAGGTACACTTTGTGCCTTGGGGTGCAAGCTTGTTACCTAAAGAGGCATTAACAAATGCTTCTCTACCCCACACATGTAAATTTGATAACATGGCTTTGTGTCCACTCCATAATTCTTAAAGAATACAATTTATCGATTTATTTAGTACTTGGTTTAGTATGTGTGCTACTGTTTGTAATGCATATCCCCAAAAGGATAATAAAAGACTCTCATGACTCATCATTGATCTCACCATGTCCGAAAGGGTGTGGTTCCTCCTTTCACTTACACCATTCCAATGAGGCGTGTAAGGAGGAGTGAGTTGAGATAGAATACCGTAATCTCGTAAGAAATCAATGAATTATTGATTAAGATATTCTCCTCCTATCTCTGAGTGGGGCTTCTTGATCTTCTTACCAAGACGGTTATCAATTTCATTCTTTTATTCTTTGAACCGATCAAAAGAATCCAACTTATACCTCATTAAGTAAATATATCCATATCTATGAAAATCATCAGTAAAAGTTATGCATTATAAGAACCCACCCCTTACTTCAACTGGAAATGGTCCACAAACATCTATGTGAACTAATTATAGAATCTCTTTAGACCTTTAACCTTTCCCACTAAATGGGGATTTGGTCATTTTTCTTTGTAGACACGCATGACATACACCAAGTGGTTTTAGTTCGAAAGAATCTAAATGCCCATCTTGATGTAATTTTGTCAAATGTTTCTCATTGACATGACCTAGCTGGTGATGCCCAATTTGGGTGTGGTATTAGTCATGTGAATTAAATTTGTCATCGATTTCCATAACTTGGTTTGTATAGTATAACACATAAAGGACGTTATATAAATGTGCCCTACCAAAACAAATGCTATGTTTATAAAAGTAGAAAAATTCATTTCCAAAATTGAATATAAATCCATCAGTATCTAATCTCGATACTGCAATAATTTTTTTGGTTACAGAGGGTACATAATAACATAATTTTAATACCAAGACCATCATAGTAGGCAATGTGAGGTGGTTGTCTCTGAAAGCTATAGCAGCGAGTCTGGATCCGTTGGCTACTCGCAGATCCACCTCACCTCGGTCAATATTTCAAAATCTACTTGGTTCCTATATTTGGATAGAGATGTGAGAACCACAAGAAATATCTAATACCCAGTTAGTAGAAATAGATAGATTGCATTCGATAAAAAATTCACTTGAAGCTTCCCCTTGCTTCCTTGACTAGGTGTAGTTTTTCTTCCAATGGCCCTTCTTACAACATGCGAAACAAACATCCTCATATTCTCTTGCCTTCCCATTGATCTTCATTTTCCAAGAAGGACTTGAAGAATCTTTGGGATTAAATCTCTTCAACTTCCCTTTCCTTTTATTCACCATAAGGACGGAAGGATTTTCACTATTTATATCGTTGTCCACTTGGCGAATAAGGATAAGAAGATTAGATAGAGACTTATCAATGTTGTTCATGTTCAAATTTACATCAAAGTTAGAGAATATCTGGGGGAGTGATGCATGAATGGGATCGGTACCCAGTTATTCAGGGAGTTTAAACCCTAGTACCTCCAAGCGCTCAATGTAGCCAATGATCTTGACTACATGAGGCCGAACTGGGGCACCCTCTCCATGATTGCTCTGAAATAGAGCCTTGGATATGTCAAACCTTTCATGTCTTCCTCTCTCCTAGTATAGACCATGTAGGTGCTCGAGCATGCTATAGGCATCCATGTCTTCATGAGACTTCATGAGCCCATTAAGCATTGATGATAGCATCAAACATTGAACGTCGAGTGCATTGTTCAAATTTTGATCATAGACCAGGAAATATTCATCACTCACCCCTTGGGTAGGCGAATCAGGAAGTGAGGACTCTAGAAAGTAAAACTTTCGTTCATAGTGTAGGATAACCTTAAGGCACCTAAACCATTGTTGAAAGTTACTGTCGGTGAGGATATTGTCTTTATCCAGTATTGATCACATAGAAAATGTGGTTGATGAGTTTGTCATATTGATTCACAAATTAAAAGATCGTATTTATTAGTACCTTTTGATTAAATTTTAAGAAAAATAATAAATGAATTTATTAATTCTCCCACTATTTTATGAAGTCCTAATGGCCCTCACCATTGAACTCAGAATGTCCAGTTTCCATGACATTCTAGAAGCAAGGATCCATATTACCCTTCACATAACCCCAACAAGGGTTGGTCAAGCTATTAGAAGGAATTTAGGTGGGCAGGTCTTTCCCAACTGTGAGCTTACAGTTCCTTGATCTGTTGAGTGGACTCCCCAATCCTGAAATCCTGACTTGGATTTCCTCAATACTTGCCTCCATTTTACAACAAGTCTAGAATGGGCTACTCCTCTTGATGTAAAATGTTTAAGTCAACCTGAAAATTTCATAAGAGATTCCTTTATAAAAGTAAGTGTCCCAACAAGGGTTGTTACAACACATAGTTTTATTGAGTCTTTCCCTTAATCAAGTAACAAAAGGCTTGGTATGACTTATTATGGTATTTGAGGGATTTTATTCTTTATTCATAGTTTCTCATTATCACATGTTAATATTAAGTGATTATTTATTAAGTGATTAACCATGTCCTGATAATGTTTACACATAGTTCATTTTCTATTTTATTCCATCTTTTCATGCTTGTTTATTTCATTAATTATGTGATCGTGAAAAAACATACATAATAAATAAAAAATGAAATCAGACAGAAATAAAATAAGATGTAATGATTTTAGACCCCGGAAAACGCATCCCCAAAATTTTCCAAATGCTTCCATACATGATCCAAGATCGTAGTCCATTTCGCATGCTTCGATTTTGTAGGTTGTAGGGCCCGAACAGAGTTACGGATTAGGAGTTATGGGCGTTTGAAGTTTTGCTGGAAATCTGGTTCGCGAAGCCCATTCGTGAAGCCCCCCTCCGTGATCGCAGAGCGCCGCCGCGAAGCAATGAGGCGGGAAGCTCCGCGAACCCGTTTGACGTTCGCGATGCGACGCGAAGACACCTCGCGAAGCACTGATGCAAAGCACCGAGGCGAAGCACCCGAGCATCGCGGTCCCACGAAGCTCCGGAGGCGGTAACTCTCCGCTAACGAATTTGATGTTCGCGAGCCCGCCGCGAAGCTCCGGAGGCGGTACCTCTCCGCGAACGAATTTGACGTTCGCGAGCGCGCCGCGAAGCACCTAAGGCGGCGCGGGAGTTCTGCTTCACGGCGCCCCTTGCCTATAAATACCCAGCTCACCCCCCTTCTCAAAGAGGACGGCCACAGCAACTTCGCCCCTTGGGCGGCCGAGCGGAGCTCCGCATCGCGGCTCCGTGAAGCCATGATCCGTGAGTAGATTCCTTCGCATTGCTGCTCCGCGAGCCGAGACTCCATGAGTCCATGCTCCGCGATGCTGCTCCGCGAGACCAAGCTCCGCGAGAGCCCTTTTCTCCGCGAGCCGATGCTCCGCGATGTTGCTCCGCGAGACCAAGCTCCGCGAGAGCCCTTTGCTCCGCGAGCCCATGCTCCGCGATGCTGCTCCCCGAGACCAAGCTCCGCGAGACCCCTTTGCTCCGCGAGAGACCATTGCTCTGCGAGGCCATGCTCCGCGAAGCTACTTCACGAAGACCTATCCTTCGCGAGGATCCTACCTTCGCGCCCACCGGTCTATACCGCGAGGGCTGCGCCCCCGCACCCCCGCTCGGGGTCAGTGCCGGGCTGCGGTCCCGGCCATCCGGGCCGGTCCCTTCGCTACCATCACAAACCCCCATGAAAAATGGAGAGTCGCACCATGAACTTTTCAGGCCAGGATGTCGGGATTTTCCATTGCACCCTTATGTGCTCCCACCTTCAACCTATGGAATACCTTGATTTGATACACTCCACCACAAACCATGAAACACATTGGGTTGATGTATTCTTCTTAGTTTGTTTCCTATGTCGTGAGTTGAGGTTCTCATCATCAATTCCCCAAGTGCCTTGAGTTGAACCATTCCTCAGGAAACTCCTCCAAACCCAATCACTTGGATCCTATGCCAGGTTCAACCAGAAAGGGCCGCCCTTGCGTAAGTCCCAACACCAACCATTTCTAGGCACCTTCTGCCTAACAGTCCTTTCTACATGACTCTAAATTGTAGTAATCCTTATGTTCCAAACATAGGATGCCTCTTTCCCTACACGATAGATGCCTCATGCTCCTATCATGAGATGCTAATAGTCCTATCTACATGACTATAAACTGTAGTACACCCTATCTAACAAATGATAGGATGCCTCTTGCCCTATATGAGAGATGCCTTATGCTCCAAGCATGAGATGCCAATAGTCCTACCTACACTACTCTAAACGGTAGTACTCTCCCTATCTAACAAATGATAGGATGCCTCTTACTCTATATGAAAGATGCTTTATGCTCCAAGCATGAGACGCCAGTAGTCCTATCTACATGACTATAAACTATAGTAATCCCTATGTTCCAAACACAGGATGCCTCTTGCCCTATACGAGAGATGTCTTATGCTCCTAGCATGAGATGTCAGTAGTCCTATCTACATGACTATAAACTGTAGTAAACCCTATGCTCCAAACATAGGATGCCTCTTGTTCTAAATAAGAGATGCCTTGTGCGCCAAGCATAATATGCCTAATGCCATGATCATCGTGGCGTAATATCAAGAGCATTAGAATCCATTCAAACATTCCATCACTCCACCTCACGCTTTGCGTGTCCTTCATTTGGATCGTCACTAACTTCCAAGTCTGAAGGGACCCCCTAACAGTATGGACGCTCGACCTATGGTCCGCCTACTATCCTGGGCCAACGCCCCGGAAGACTGATCACGTCTGGAGGGACCCCCTAACAGTATGAATGCTCGACCTATGGTCTGCCTGCTGTCCTGGGCCAACGTTCCGAAAGACTGATCGACGATATTTGAGTTAGGCCCCGTGTTGCGAACATGGTCAGCGGTCAGCCCTCATTTGTTGTCCTCATTTCTGGCTAACGTGATATGGATGCTGCGTTTCCACCACGGTCAACAGTTATCCTCCATCACCACGCCAATCTCATGACGTTCTGAATATTGGGCATGTGATTCACACTTTTCATCTCCCTCTGTTCGGATAGATTCCAATGCCCTTGGCATTATCCCGCTTGGGCACTAGCGCATAGGTGATTACCTCAACCCGCTAGTGAGTTGGGATGCCCTCATGGCCAGACGTGAGGAAGACACCTTGGGACGCCTCAGTGCGTAAGCCCCATATCCACCCGGGCAGCTTCCTTGCATAATCCCCATCCACCATTGCCGCTCTATAGTGGCACCCGGGAAGCTTCCCAGCATAAGCCCCATTCACCGTTGCTGCTCCTTAGAAACACCCAGGCAGATTCCTAGCGTAATCCCCATTCGCCTTTGCTGCTCCATAGCGGCACCCGGACAACTTCCTCGCGTAAGCCCCATCCACTGTTGTGATCCCAACCAGCGGTAAGCCGTTGTGACCCCATTTAGCGGTAAGCCGTTCACATCCTTATCCAGTGGTAACCCGTTGTGACCCAATCCAGCGGTAAGCCGTTGTGACCCCATTTAGCGGTAAGCCGTTCACATCCTTATCCAGCGGTAAGCCGTTATGACCTAATCCAGCGGTAAGCCATTGAAACCCCCAATCGGTGGTAAGTCGTCATCAGAAGAACTACGTGGTCTTTCATCCATGTCAAGGCATGGTACGTAGGAAGCCTCTTCAAGGCTCAAGACCGAAATCATCATCATTCTTTTCTCTGGACCTCCATCCTGGAGTAAGTCCCAGCACCATGGGCTGCCTAATGCGTAAGCCCCTCTTCGCTTCTCACAGACGCATCCTTCGTGACGTGATCGTCAGGTCCTTTCAACCTCTTGTTTCTCACACCAAGCATGACTCACGTGGGCTTAGAGTGAGCACCGACCTTGACCCCCATCCATTTGAACTACGAGGACTTTGATCCATGTCAAGGCATGGTACGTAGGAAGCCTCCATGAGATTCAAGCCACATTACTCGGTCGTTCATTCACGTCGAGTTTCTCCCTCGTCCAGCATGACTTTAAACTGCATTCCAGTCCGACGGAAAGTCGTTGCGACCATCCCGAACTATGAGGACTTTGATCTATGTCAAGGCATGGTACGTAGGAAGCCTCCCAGAGGTTCAATCCCATCTCTCATTAGACCAAGGTCCCTCATTTATGTCGGTTCGCCGACACCCACCACCCGGTCATCCCGACCTCTCTATGTCGGTTCCCCGACCACCTTGGGCCACCTCAGAGCATAAGCCCCAAATATTCCATCCCACATGACGTTAAACTGTATCGCGTCCCGCATGGCGTTAAACTGTATCCCGTCTCGCATGACATTAAACTGTATCACGTCCCGCATGACGTTAAACTGTATCTCGTCCCACATGACGTTAAATTGTATCCCGTCCCGCATGACGTTAAACTGTATCGCGTCCCGCATGACATTAAACTGTATCAAATCCCGCATGATGTTAAACTGTATCCAGTCCCGCATGACGTTAAACTGTATTCCGTCCCGCATGATGTTAAACTGTATCTCCCCTCTTGGGCCGCCTCAGAACGTAAGCCCCATCCCAGCGAACTACGAGGACTTTGATCCATGTCAAGGCATGGTACGTAGGAAACCTTCCCAAGGTTCAAGACCACCACTAGTGGACCCATGGGTGTACTTTCACGTCGGTTTGCCGATGAAACTCTCTGAACTACGAGGTCTTTGATCCATGTCAAGGCATGGTACGTAGGAAGCCTCCCTGAGGTTCAAGCCCATATCCCATCGGACCAAGGTCCACCTTCACATCGGTTCGCTGACGATGCCCATCGGACCAAGGTCCACCTTCACATCGGTTCACTGGCACCATCCCGAACTATGTGGATTTTGATTCCCTGCCACGGGGATACGTATGAAGCCTCTTTAAGGATCAAGCCCAACTTCACTGTCACCCCTGCGATGGTCCCATTTCATTCCCCCTCCACTTCATTCATCCATCCATCACCCATCCTGATTCTCACCCGGGCCACCACATCTCGGTGGGATCATTCCATCCACCTGCTCGCTGCTCCTAGCGGCGCATGGGCCGCTTTCCACGTGTAAGCCCCAACATCTCTCCGGGTCGTTGTCCTCTGTGTACACCCCGATTCATCACCCCTTCGAACTACATGGGTTTTGATCCCTGTCCTCTACACAGGGTATGTAGGAAACCTCCAAGAGGTTCAATCCCAACCAATGGTAATGTACCCCATCCGGGGGTGCACTTCCCCTGATCTGCCCTCAGTGGTGTTCAGATCAGCCATTACGGTGTGACATCTCCCATCTACGGGGAACACCACCATCTGATCCATCTCTATGGGACGTTCTGATCAGCCTCATTCCGTCTCCATAAGACGTTAAACTCACGACATACCTCGTGATAAACATGAGATGCCTGAGGAAAACCTCGGATGACACACCTTTGGCATAACCGTCTTTGCAAGACGTTAAATATGTTTCATACCCTGTGTTAAACATGGGAAGTTGAGGAAAACCCCTGGTACATGCCTATGGAATATGATTCCCTGCACTCGACGCGGGATTCCTCGGGTTATGCACCCTTGAGATGCCCTCTTATGAGGAAGAATATAGGTTCCCCTATGTCCACGCACCCCGAGATGCCCCGACATTACTGATGTTGCCGTCTACTCCGACCGAAGGTCGCTACCATGTCAAGACCCTATGGAAAGTCTTGACGGAAGTAGTGTAATTAACCGACATCCATGACGATATGGCACCGAGAATGAGATTCACGAACAACGTATTAAATCTATGAGGGAGACCCAGACTAGGTGACGAGTTCCGAGGAGGAATTCATGGAAGGAAGAACCGACATCCCATCATCTCGTTTCAATCAAGGAGCAGACGTACCTGAACAAGGAATGAATGCCGCCCGCCTTTGGAAAGAGGGAATGTGGGGAAATAGCTACGCTTCCTCCACGGACAGATGCGTGTGCACCGGCGAAAGCGTCAGAAACAATGATTATGAGCTTTTATTTTTTAGATTATCTAGTGGTCTTGATAAGCTAACCCCGACCTTGGGATAAACACCTTGAACTTGATGGTTCGTGTTTGGTATCTCCCACCTATCCTCCTTTGTATCTTCTTAGGTTTGTTTCTCCCTAGCTTCAGATTTTGAACCATCTCCTCTGGTTTGGGAGATCCTCCATTACATGGGGTTTACATTGAAGAAACCATGGGCACACATTCCCTACATATTATTGGAATAAGGTTCGCATTCTAATGAATTTAAATTAAATAAATATAAATGAAACCATATACACACAAATGGTCTTTGGTGTATCTCATGATAATATATTTCATGAAATGACATTTATGCATATTTAGTATTCTAATTCTTTTAATCATTCTATTATTCAAGATAAGTCGCACTTGAATTAAATTAATTATGATCTTATAATTAATCAATTATCTATCTTAAATTACTTTCTGAATTTCCTTGAGATTATTCTCATCCATATTCCTTATATGGGTCTTTTTACTTTGGAGGAAACCTGGTGAAATTCCATTTCTGGAAAGTACACGGCGTGTATGATATATTACACATCATGTATTTATTTTCACCCTTTATCCAAAGTACACGCCGTGGGATTTGGCGTGTTCTCTGTACTTTGGAAATTTTGGTGTAAATGGTTTGTAGATTAATCTAACAGGGGCATTGAATTCCTTGTTACACGATTACCGGACTGGAAGTCCCGTGTACGCGGTAACCAGCTTCTCCTTGTACCCGGTTTCACATGGTCCAAATCAGACTACACGGTGTGTTGATTCAACATACACGTCATGTATTCCAGTTTCCATGGATCGTTCATTTCTGGTCAACATAGTGTAATAAATAATTAGGTATACTCAATTCACACAGCGTGGTTTGGCGGACCAGTACCGGTTCATTGAACCTGAGTACATGGCGTGTAGTTTTCACTACATGCCATGTATTCTGGTATTGTACAGACAGAAAAAGAGGCTCCTCCGAATGAGTTCCACATGTTTATTTTCATCAAAATTAAAATTAAATGGTCATTTCTATGATGTGAATCAAGAAACACAGGAGGAAGAAGATATCTCATTCATTCAGATTTATATAATGATTTATCTTGAATTGAATCAAATATAAATGAATAAATTATCAATGAAAATTAAATAAAAATAATAAATATGGTAACCTCGCTCTGATACCAATTTGAAGGTTCTGGGCGCAGTGGATGCTCGTGGGTAGATGTGCCCACTTGGCCTTTTGTCATTAACAATGATCAATCCGGGATCAATATTACGATAAATGCCAGACTCCATGGATCGAATCACAGAAATAGACAAAGAAGAAGAATAGTCCCAGAATGAAAAATGAGGATCGTCCCAGGTTGATTATAATTAATTTAATTAATTGAGAAGAAGTACCTTTTATGGCTATCTTTCTTCATTGATATTTATGATCACGTTCTGATGTGATTCACCATTGCGTCGCAGAAGCCAAGTGTAGACTTCCTCTAGCAGTGATCCACACGTGCACCACGTATCTTTAGACGTCACTAAAGGAATCTATGGGTGCTAGCGTAGACAAGACTTTTCTTGCATTATCTACCTTTGATCGTATTGATCCGATGGATTAGGATCTCTCTCAGTATTGATAGGGTTCTTGGAGGAAGGAGTTCTTTCGGCCTTGAAAAAATTCTCAAGAATTATTGTGCATAACAATTATGGAAAAGTGTTGGGGTTGTGAGGATATTTATAATCGGGTTTGAGGTTATAGAGTTTTGACAATAAATAAAAATGTTACATGTTTTATTTATTTCATTAACTCTTATTGAAAACCCCCATGTTGAATAATTAATTCTTTGACATGCGCCCACACTGATTATAATAAATATAATTTAATAAAACTATATTATATCCTCAAAATCCCGACTGGAAAAACTACACGGCGTATAATCATTAATAATGGCGTGTACTTTTTATTCATAAAAAACTATATGGTGTGTAATCATTAATACATGGCATGTACTTGTTTTTCATTTCCTTTCCAAAATGAAAACAACACGGCGTGTAACAATTAATACATGACGTGTACTTGTTTTCAAAATAAAAACTTCTCATCTTGTAATCATTAATACACGACATGTACTTGTTTTCATTATATTCTTCCTCAAACATTAAAATGATTTAGGCTTCCTTGAATAATTATTAAACCACGTATGAGAATAATCATTATTCTACTTGAGATACTTGAATACACTTAGTGTGTGACCCTCTAGGCCTCTTTCTTGTTGGCATTAGGCGAGATTGCCTAAAGTCCAATATTACTGTCTAGCAACGGGTCAAGGCACCCAACAGAAAGAAGTTGACGCCGAATTGACGTGTCACCTAATAAGAATTATTACCATGTAATTTAATCCCTTTCTCTCAATATCTCATCAAGCAGGTTTCATGGCAGTGTCATAAACCTATATGCTTGATCTTCCATTCTTTGACTTCCAGAAATAAACTCATCATTATACCATGGAAATGGAATTTGGGCGACGATTTTATTTCAATCAAAGGGCCTGAGATATCTACTTCGATAAAAATGGAAGGGACAAATCCTTCCTTGACTTTCCCATTAACAAGATTTCATTTGTGATTCATCCAACGTACCCTACTCCCCGCCAACTGTCTTCGTGATGGTTTTCGTCAGTAAATCTAAGTGCGTGAGTCATGACATGAGTTAATGGTAATCTTCCAATCTAAAGAACATTACACACACTCGTAGATAGCAATGTCTTATGACACCAATACATGAATAATTAATACCGGCAGGTCTGTTCTCATAATCTCCCATCTTGGAGACTACCAACTACGAACTCCATGAAAGATAGTATCGTCTTCTTACGAGTAATCGCACATGACAGTCTGTATACTATGTGTCCTATCATAGTTTTTCATCCAACTGTAGAACTTTATTTAAGAATATTGTTATGGAATTTTAAGGTTCTCATCATAGTGGGGATCTTCCATGACCTTATTGATGTAATAAATATTCCAAGACATTATTATATCATAGTCATGGAGAAAAATATAGAATATATAATAAGTGTACATTCACGTAATTAATATATAAATAGTTGGTTCTTTGGACACCAAATCTATCAGGGAGGGTGATGTCCAGAAGGGGAGGGGCTGTCCAGGGAAAGGGGCTGTAGGGGGGGTTGTCCAGGAGGAGAGAGGGGGGCTGCAGGTGGAGTGGTGGGAGGGGGGTGTCCAGGGGTAGAGAGGGGCTGTCTAGGTGGCCTGTCTCAGGGAGGGGAGGGAGGGGGGGGGGGTTGTTCAGGAAAGTGGGGGTGTCTATGGTGGGAAGGGGGCCATCCAAGAGCTGGGAAGGGAGATTTCTAGGGGAAGGGAGGGAGCTGCAAGGGGAGGGAGGGGGGTTTCCCAGGAGGAGGGAGGGGGGTTTCCCAGGAGGAGGGAGGGGGGCTGCAAGTGGAGTGGTGGGAGCGGGGGGGGGGGGGGGGTCTGTCTCGGGGAGGGGAGTGAGGGGGTTGTCCAGGAAGGAGGGGGTGCCCATGAGTGGATGGGGGGCTGTCCATGAGGTGGGAAGGGTCCCATCCAAGGAAAGGGAGGGGGATGTAAGGGGGGGGGGGGTTGTCCATGAGGAGGGAGGGGGGATGCAGGTGGAGCGGTGGGGGGGGTGTCCAGGGGTAGGGAGGGGGATGTAAGGGGGGGTTGTCCAGGAGGAGGGAGGGAGATGCAGGTGGAGTGGTGATAGGGGGGGGGGGGGGGGCTATTCAGGGGGGCTGTCTTGGGGAGGGGAGGGAGGGGGGTTTGGCTAATCAAACTAAATAACTAGGATATCAAGAGAAAAGTAAATTGGTATGATCATGGACTATCTAATAGTGTAGGTTCAAATCAGGCCCTCTACAAAATTGAGAAATACATTCCTTCCATACCTTCAACGGGACCTTAGATATTGTATGGGGTCCTTGGAGAGGCATAAGTGGTCAGGGTCCAAGCAAGGTTGGACCCAATGTCTGATGCAGACACACTAGCACACATTCCCTTTTACCTAGCATGGGAGAGTACACTCTTAGAGGCTCATGATATATGTAACTATTAGGTTTATAAACAATTTAGGATAGTGTTATCACTAGGAAAATGTTATAATTTATTCTTAAATTCAATACTCCTATGAAATTGAATACACTATCAAGTATATGTCATATTGTATAACTTGTGGGGATTCCTCCCTTTTTTTATTATCAATAAATTAATCCTTTTGGATTCCATGTCGTTATTGACATTTATTCCTTTTCTTTTCTCATCCATGAAATCTTAACAAAGTAATATTTATAAGTCAATGAATCATTTTGAGCCTCTCTAAAATATTAATTCAATCCAAGGAATTATGGACATGTAAAGGTTGTAAAAGGTAACAATTGCAATTTTATTAATGTATTCTTTCATATTAATGTTTAATTTATTTCATTATTGTATTACTAAAATAATATTCTTTTCCTTATATAGGTGAAATATTTTTCCGGAGTTTGAATGCTTTGTTCGGCAACTAATACCATGGACGACAATTTTTTAGATCAGATCATGGATACAAAAAGGATGAAACATCAATGTTTTTAACTGTTTGTTGGATAATTGTAATTGTAATAAAATTTTACATTTTTTTAATTTTATATAGCAGTGTGTTGTTTTGTATTCATGATTTCAAGTAAATGTATATAGAATTTTTGTTCTTCTGTGCTTTGTGTTTAGCTGTTGTTTGTGCTGTGCGTGCAGGTGATGTCTCAGGTGTGAAGGTGTTGTGAAGGTGTTGGGTTTGCGTATCCATTTTGGCCTTTATCAGCGCAAATTAAGAGCTGATAAATGTATCACATATCATCACTCAAAATAGCACTTATAAAGGTAGTATTTCTTAGTGTTATTTTTAGAACTGATATATTATCCATTTATCAGCTCTAAAAATAGCACTAATAAAGGGGGACCTTTATCAGTGCTAAAAAAAGTGCTGATAAAGATGGTCTTTTATCAGTTCTAAGCAAGCGCTGATAAAGGGGAAGCCCCCCTTATCTTCACCACTATTAACAAAGATTTTTAGTGCTGTTAAAGGTGGTTTTTAGTGCTATTAAAATCCTTATTTGTAGTAGTGCTATAGGAATTATAGGACGTCTTTTCTAAGAAATAAGTTACCATTATTTGACAAACCCATTATGGGGAATTTATTATGCAGGGCCAAATGGGGCATATGATTCATATCCAAACAGTGACATCTTTTGATTAACATGCCTATTATATAGGAAAATTATATAAGGCCACCTAAGGGCATGTGCTGTATAGTCAGGCAAAAGAGCTCTCAGAAGTTTGAAATTCTATTTCTAAAAGTCGAAGAATGTTTATGGAGATTCTGATTCTCCAAAGCATAGAGTTTGGTTTATGAATAAATGTACCTGAATATGGAGAAAGTATTTCCAATCATGATTTCCAAAAAATTAGAGGAATATGATTTCTACAAAGGTCTGACCCAAACATAGGGAGTATTGTGTTTTTAGTTTTTAGGTTATACAATAAGGACTAGAAATGGAAATAATATATGATATATGGTAAAGTATTCTAATGGTATTTCATATTACTTTGAACACATGGAGAGGGAAATGTGTAAATCATTTTCATGAAGACTTTCAGATTGAGAGAAAGGTAATGGGAAAAATATACACTAATTAATTCTTTAAAATATAGATTATTGTATATTTTTATCAAAGTTCAAAGGAGAAAAAAGGAACCTTAACCAAGAGTGAAATTACCATTATTTGACAAGCTAGTTATGGGGGATATATTATGTAGGGACAACTGGGGCATATACTGTATAGAAAAATAGTGTAATCTTTTGACTGATAGGCCTGTTATATAGACACATTATGCAAGGCCACCTAAGAGAATGTAATTCATAGTCAAGTAAAAAAATTTCTTAGATATTAAGGACTTTATCACCAAAAAATCGTAAGAAATATTATGAAGATATGAAAATATTCAAGATTAAGAGTGTGAAATATAGAAGGGGGGTTATTCTCAATGCACATAAGAAATATTTGAATCAATATTGACCATGAGTTTGAAGTCCTTTACATATATCTTACTCACATGTTAAATGGATACTTTCTTGGGTTCTTTTGAATCAATAATATGTTGTGCATTTTAGATTCATGCAGTGAGGACATAAAGTGATTCTGATGTAAAATGGGAATATTGTGGCTGGACTAAGGAATTAAACCTAGGTGTCATTATGTATCTCATATGGATGAGAATCAATACATATGTAGTTCTTAAAACATTCCCTATAGAGTTTTAACACTTACATAGGGAATAAAGGGTTTTTTTTATCATGGATGGGCCCAAGATTAGAGATTTAGGCATCTCTATGTACCTCATATGGATGAGAATAAATCCAAACATAGTTCTTAAACAATAATTTATTACACCAATAGAGTTTGATGTGGGAGACATGCGCTTTAAACAAATTCTAAAATAATGATTTAAATTTAAGATACAAGATGGTATGAAAATCAATCTAGGTATCTTGAAAGATCACTATGTATTGATCAGGTTCATATACAGGAAGAGGAAAAGGGAAATAAAAATTTAGTGGTTTAGACTTGGCCCAAGATTAGAGATATGGGAATCTCTATTCATCTTATATGGATCAGAATCAAGCCACACATATTTCTTGAAATGAGGTCCCTATGAAGATATGATTCAGACATAGGAAAGAAAGGGACTCATGTACTACTAAGGAGTAGTAATGATGTTAATGGTTCTTTCGCATGGAAGTTCTTAACGTCAAAATAGAGAAGACATTGACCGTACAATTTATTTTTGTGTAATTAGGACAAAGATGTTGCACATTTTATCGTCATGCAATTTGGATGCTTATGGTTGTTAGGCAGTTTAATGTCTAGCAACTATGACTTTGTACTATGTAGTTTAGAGTCATACAATGAGGACATGAAATGTGAAGTCACACAATGTATTTCTTAATGAATCTCACATTTTTTGGAGTTTTGATAATCTCTCCATCTATGGAGATTAAGGCATAAGCTCCATTTGAGTATACCTTATGTATGGAATAAGGTATTTCCCATTTTGGATAAAGATTTAGAGGTTTCTTTCCTAGTATCATTGGAGTCCTGAGGACGAATACCAATTCTCCTTGATGAAATTAATAGAGACAAACGTTTTTCTTAAAGTCTCATTCTATTCTGTTCTGACAAACTTCTAAATGATGCAAAGTATGAAATCTTTCTTTATCCAATCGTTCCAGCTCATCAAATAATTTTTGAGACTTCTCATCTCTCAAGAAATTATCACAGATTGAAACTCTGAGTGAAGGAAATTGAATTCCAATTAGAAAAAATTCTTCCGTGCCATACACCAATGAATATGGTGTTTCTTGAGTGGTATTATGGGTAGTATTATGATAAGCCCATAAAGCATGATTTTTTTATTAGGCCATGATTTCTTATCTTTATCCACCATCTTCTAGAGTATATTTGATAGGGTTTTATTGAAGGCATCTATCTATCCATTGGCCACTGCATGATAGCGAGAAAAATGTTTGGAGTTTATATCATGATCTTTATATAACTTATTTATCTCAACAGAACAGAAATTGGTGTCATTGTCCCATCAATATAGTATGTGGGACAACAAATCTGCTGATGATGTTAGTTTTGAAAAAACTAACAATTCTTTTTGATTCGATTTCTTTGAGAGGTATTACCTTAGCCCATTTAGAGAGGAATTAAGTATTAGTAAGAATTTACTTGAACTGCTTAGCTGTATAAGGAGGATAAGGCCTTACTACATCCATTCCCATGTGCAAAATGGCCAGGAGAATTTAGCTATATGTAGAAACTCAATGGGTTGATGAATGAAGTTGGAATGCACAAGAAAGTGATAATATTTCTTAGTAAAATATGTGGAATCTTGAATCATTGAAGGAAAAAAGTATCTAAGCCATTAGATTTGATCAAAAAGCCTATTCCCAGATTTGTGAGCACCACAAGCTCCTACATGTACTTCTTTCATGAAAGCTGCAGTTTCTTCTCCATCAATAGACCTGAAGAGGATTCCATCAATGACTCATTTTTATAGGATATTATGGTGATCTAGACTATCATAAAGAGTAAAATTGGAACAATCATCGTTAGATCTGTTCTTTTTTAGCTCCATATAGTGTAAGTACTCGATTTTAAAGGTATTCCATGATGGGTGTCATATATCCTGTGGTATGACCATATGGATCAGAAATATGGCTAATTTCATTAACTTCCTCTATTCTAGTTTGAACGAAAGGTGATACACCATGAAAATGGGAAATAAAAATGATTGTCTCGTCCCAATTTAGATATTCTCAGGTTTTAGATTCATTATCCGGTGCATCATCTTAGAAGTTGTGTGATCGCGGGACATAGGAAAATTTCGGCATTGAGGGAAATTCATCCATTAACCCTCTGACATAATCACACGAAGGGATTAAATATTATTTTTTGATATCATAATACCCATTGATTTGTTTGATTAAAAAATTTGAATCAACCATCACTTCAAGGTGGTTCACTTGTACCTGAAGTGCTAATTCTAGGCATAAAATTAGAGCTTGATATTCTGCCTCATTGTTGGTACCACTTTCTAACAATAGGAAGGAACAAGGAAACACTGCTTTTTTATGGGGAGATAAGTAAAATTCCTAACCCAAATTTGTTGAGTTTAGGGTTTTTCATTCTTTTACTTGTTGGACTTTTGGAGGCACCATCAAAGTACATTTTCCATGTTTGGGAATTATCTTGAATAGAGAAGACCTCTTCATCAGGATTTTTAGTATTCAAGGATGTATCTTCTATAAATGGATGTTCAGCAAGGAAGTTTTCCAAATATTGGAATTTTATTACTTCATGAGGCAAAAACTGGATATAAAATTGATGAAAAATAAATTTCAACCATGCCAAATTCCCTGTAAGTATATGACAACTAAGGATAAATTTGAGCGGGTTATTGCAAGATACCACTTGGACCTGATGATGTTGCAGGTAGTGCCTCAATTATTGAACTGCAATGATTAGTGTCAGGCAGCATTTCCTGATACTTGAATATCGAGTCTCTGTGTCAATTATAGTTCATCTAAGAAAGTAAATGCTATTTTCATTCCTAGTATCATTTGTTTTGGTCAAGGAAGGCACCCAATGATCTCTCTAAAGCTATCACATAGAGAATAAGTGGTCTTCCTTCAATAGGAGGATTTAATACCAATGAAATCAAGAGATATTTATTAAGGGTAACAAATGCCTATAAAACGTATTCAGTCCATTGATAGGGGAATCCCTTCTTCATTAATCTAGTGAATGGAAAACACTTGCCTTCCAAATACATTATGAAACACCTAATATAGGCCAAGTGTCCTTGGAGTCCTCTTAACTATTTGAAATTTATAGGTGGTGAAATGCCAATGATTTATTCTGTTTTTTCAGGATCAACTTTGATGCCATGATAGTGTACAAAGAAGCCGACGAATTTTCCTAAGGTTAACCCAAAAGCACATTTGAAGGGGTTAATATTCAAATTGTATTGACGAAGTTTATTGAATATGGTTTCCAAATCAGTTAAGTGATTGGAACGTTTTTTGGATTTAATCACCAAATCATCCACATAACATTCGACAAATTTTCCTAAGAAGTGTTTGAATATTTGGTGCATGGCACGTTGATACATTTAACCTGCATTATTTAATCCAAAGTGAAATACCTGATATCAAAACAAACTTTGAGGGGCTCCGAAGGCTATATAATATTTATCCTCTCAAGCCATGCAGATTTTATTATACCCAGAATTGCCATACATGAAAGAAAGAGCTTCATAGCCAGCTGTTTCATTAATAAAAATCTCTATGATCGGAATCAGAAAATCATCTTTTGGACAATTCTGGTTAAGATCTATGAAATCAATAAAATCTCTGATTTTCCCATCCTTCTTTTCACTGGGAAAATGTTGGCTAGCCATTTTGGATATTGAAAATCCCCGAAATATTTATCCTTGATAATCTTATCAAATATAGCTTCAATTTTAGAGGCTTGATTTAGACGTGTTCTTCTTGCTATCTGCTTGAATCCTCATTGCTATTTTGGAAAACCAAAATGATGTGTGGGTACATTGGGATTTAGATGTGACATTTCTGTATAATTTTTATAAAATATATCTCTATGATTCTTTATAAATGTGGTATACATATATTTCTCTTTAGAAGTCATGGATGTACTAATTAGAGTTGGGCGTGGATCTTTTTCTGTACCCATGTTTATTTCTCTGAGATCTTCCACAATGGTAGAGACACCTTCCTCAAATGCTGGAGGATCATCCCTGAGATCTTCCACTTCTTATTCATTACATGTCACTTATTCTATTTCTACTTTCATTGTAGGTTATTAAGTAATACTTTCAGAGCTAGGGGAGAAGTTAGTATTTGAACATCCTAAAGAAGAGGCCACCATTTCTGACCCTACTAATGATGAATGGCCTTTCTTGAGAATTGAAGAGGATATAATGTGTTGGGAATCAAAATCTTTGTCTTCATTTAGTATTTATACAACTTCTTCTAATATTATTGGTAATGTAGAGTCTTGATGAAGTTTGTTGGATGAAATGAAGACATCTCCATTTAAGATTCACCACTTCTTGGTGAATCAACAATTTCTCCCATGCTATCAGGCTCAATTGCTACTATTGACATTATGAAAGTCACCAGATGAGTGTTCAAATTTGGGTTTATCCATTCAATTTGATTGATAGGAAACACATAATCTATACTCAAATGTTTGAATGGGTTTTTTGGGATATTTTACAAACCATTTGTAGCATTGATTCTGGTTACATCCATTATCACAGACCTCATTCCCTTCATGTGATAAAAGTTTGCCTCAATGTATTGAGATTCACACATTTTTAAAGGAGCCTTGTCACCATAAAATGTTCCAATTTGACCATTGAAGATATACTTGAGACATTGGTGGTATGATGAAGGTATGGATTCATGTTGATGTAACAAAGGCCTACCAAATAGAATGTTAAAGGTTGTGTCCTGAAGGACAACCATAAAATTTGATTTAGACATAAGATCTCCAAAATGAGTTCTGAGTGTAATATCACCCAGAGGTTCTTTCCCATTCATATCATAACCTTAAAAAATTAAAGTGGAAGGAGATAAGTTAGATTCATTGAGGCCCAATTGATGAGTTTTATGAATAATAATGAGGTTGACTCATGAGGCATTATCAATGAAGGCTCGTTGGATGTCTATGTCATTGACCCTTCCAGATAGATATAAGGGGTTAATATGTTCATGTACAACATTATATTCATCTTAATCCGTAAAATATATAATTGCAGGAATTCTGTAGGATCATTCTCTATACATTAGACCTCAGTAGAAACAACTTCATTTTCAAACTATTAAGGACTTGAAAAAGCCTCAATAAGTGATTCTTGAAGATCTTTTGATAGATTCAAGACATTCAAAATCGAAAACATAGTCAGTAGTTGGCCCATCTATTTCAAAACATCATACTTTTTGTCTAGAGGTCTGGGTTTCCTAGTATGGAGAAGCAGTTTTACAGGTGCCTTGGAAGTTGACAATTCTGATTTAGATGTACCCTGTGTCGGATCAAAAGTACAAAATAATCCAAGATTTGATATATTAGATTGACTAGGTCTATCTACTTGTTGAGAGAAATATGGTGTAACTTTTAATCGGTCCTCCAAAATAATCATATTGGGACTAAACCTGTTATGTGTGGAAGAATCTCCTTGTTCTTGTTGAGCCTGTATAAGGTCTCTCCCACAAGTTTACTCCGCATATACAGTTTGAGTAGGGGTAGAGGTAAAATAGTGGCTTTTAGAATACCCAAGTTATCCCTTGTATCCTAGACCGTGGATTCTTCTTCTAGTTCCCCAGTTAGTTATAGGTAACTTAGACTCATTATAACCAGAATCACAATCGTAATATGGATTTGTTAAGTGGACAACAATGACAGAACCAAAGATCAATTATTCATCTTATGAAGCTTCTACTCGATAGGACAATTATATTTGTGTGGTTTGGGGGGGGGGGGCAGTGCCCATGCTTTTGAAATAGATGTCATGAAATCTTCCAGAGTCAAAGACAACTTTGTCCCTGACACGAGATCATATTCTTCTGACTGAACTTTTTCTTTATGATCACATCTCTTCTTTGGGGATTTACTTTTAGAGGACTGTTCTTTTGATGAAGTTGGTTTTTCTGTGGTTCGAGTGGCACCAAACATAATCAGTTGTTTCAACTATGTTTGTATAATGGAATGAGTTCGGTTGATCAATTTTTTAATCATCCAATCATCATATTTCTATGATTTTTTTACATTTTATTTCCTTTAATTCTCTTTCTTCCTCTAGATCATTAGTAGAAACAAATGATACTTGGGCTGATGAAATTTTCAGTTTCACTTTCCTAGAGTCTACCATTTTTAGGAGGTATTTGAAAACAAAACACTCCTGAATGGGATTCCCTAAAATTTGGTGACATGGAAAATAGTTTGGAAGATATTTATCTCCTTATTTATTTGGTTTCTTTGGCCTTGTAAACTGAACCAAATTATTATCCATATATGAGATGAAGTAACCAGGAACCTGTTCATTATGGAAAGAATAAACTTTGTTCTTTAATTTCTTAAACTACCTTTGATCTCTTTGATCATCTTGATGAGGTGGTCATTGCTGCTGATGCTCAGGAGAAATTTTCCTTCTATATGATGATGTTTTTAAAGTGTAAGTAGGTGCAGGTTCTTGATTGAGTGTGATTTTATCAGCCTCTTATTTCCTTATTCTTCTTCTTGGAGTTGATGGAATTACACGAGTTTTATCTTTAGTTTCCACAATGGAATCTTCCACCTGTTGGAAAATTGAAGCAAGGTCTCAAAACCATCTTGTTTATTTCATAGGGATGAGTGGTGTGTGTAACTTATCACACAGATTTTCCACACAAATTGGTAGAAAATATTCCTAAGGGAGTTCCAGATTTAAAGAATATGTTAATCCTTTCCATGGAGCAATGAAATCTTAAACTCTTTAATTTTCCATTTTCTTGCAATTTTTAAGATAAAAAAATATTATCTTCAGAACTGTTGAGCTGAATTGAAGATGGAATTTCTGACGGAGATCTTCCCATCATGTAATTGACAAATATTGAAAACTTGTACAACTTACAAAAGCTGGTCCCAGTAATGAATGCACAAAACACCTAAACCTTACTGCTTCTTATTGTTTACGAGTCCCCATAATGGGATCAAAATGTGAAAAAATGCATTAAGTGTTGTTCTGGATCTCCAAAAATATTAAATATTGGGAATATAGTATTCAAAAAATTTGTTGGGGAGGGATCAGATCCACCTATTCAGGGTAAAAACTCTTTTTTGGGCTGAAATGGAGCATACCGTTCTTCTATAGCATCTAATCGAGTTGTTAATGGATCAAATATGTTCATAAGAATTTGAGGAATATCCAGATGAGCTGGGACCTATATAGGTACAGTAGTTAAAGCTTGAATTGGTGCACCTACTGGTAAAACCACTAGTGGTGGTGCTAGTTTTTGTCTTGGATAACCCACATGAATAGGCCTATAAGGATTTGTTTGATCCTACCCTGGCTGTGTATCCAATTTAGGAATTTCATTATCCGTATCTCTAGTTACCGCAAGTCCTCTATGATAAAAATATTCTACAAGATGTTAAAGTTGAGGATCTTCCTAGGGAGTATGTATAGAAGAAATGTTGCATCGAAGTAACTTTTTATTGAGTCTTTTCAACTCTTTGATCTCCCTTATTACTGTGAAAATATTTCTTTAAGAGAAATATATTGACCCTATCTAGTGGAAAAGTGATACGTGATCTAACTTTTAACTTTCCCCCTGTTAGATAACTTTAAAATGGGTGGGAGTTGATTATTTGAAGTCATACCTAGATTCGGGTCAAGCCTCTAATTTCGGGTATGCACACCTCCTTCATTTGCTTTAGTGTGTACCATATTATGGATAAGAACATCATCTTCTGATTCCTATGAACTAGACTCATTTTTTGGAGGATCTTCTGCAATGGTGTTAATGAAATTTACTAACACATAATGCATTGATGGTATTTTATCAGTTTATTTTTAAGATCATCTCCTTCTATATCTTCCATGAGATTCTGCTCTCCTATATGATGAATTACTAGAATTTTTTTGACAGATAGTTACCCGAAGGGAATCCTTGGATTGTTCAGTTGTGCACTCTCTTTGTGGATTCTTCCCTAATTGGGAGAAAACTAACTTCTGTTGAGGAGGGGTTTGTAGATATAAAAACTCCCCCATCCCTGTAGGTGGGGGCTTTCTCTGTTATTTTTGTTCAAATATTCAAACTTTGTTGATTTAATTCAAAGGTTGAATTAAAACATCCCGCAACCCTAAAGTTTGGGGTGGATCTTAAACTTCTTTTGCTGATATTTTCACAACTTCTCTTCTATGTTTGTGAATTTTGGTTCAGAAATTAGATGGGTGTATTATCCAACAATCACTCAAATCACCTATTTCAGAAGATCACTATGATATTTCAGATATTTCTTCCATATGATAGCTGAAATCCTATAATCGGGAGGCCTGGTGAATATTCATAGATGATTGGTGCAAAAGTATCTCAATAAAATTCCTTCTTTGGGATTGGATCTGATGAGATCTTATTAAGGCCTGTTCTTTATCTTATACTTGATTACATAAAAAACTATTGATTGTAGCAGGCCATGGGAAATAACATTACAAGAGACCACATTTGGCGGGATTTGCTGATTCTAGAGTACAACGAAAATAAATGCTCCATGTGCACCCCATCCTTTGATATGAACCCCTGATGGGGTATCAAAAATTAACTGGCGTAGCCTCTTTAGAGCATTGAGGCATGCACGCTGAAGGGTTCTCTATTGCTTTTCAACCGTTGGATTTTGGGAAACTGAGAAAGTTGCCAAGTCAATTTGGTGTCGCAACCCTTCAATTATCTTTTCATGAATTTGATATTCATTAGATGGTAATAGTTTAGTTTTCAAATGATGAAGAGTCTTCCATAAGTTGAGGCAAACATCATGAATGCAATATTCTACCATCAATTCCAGAATGTTGTATTGAGAATTTTCCAAAGGCCACAACATGACTGGTACTTCTCCTTTAGACAATTGTTTTCTCATGTTTAACATATATTCATCATATTTCAGAGGTTTCTCCACTTGATCTGTCCAAATTGGACACTTCTTGATTGTTTTATTAAAAGGAAAGGAATCCATCACTTTTTACTCTACTATATTGGAAGACAAATGAACCAAGGGAGGTTTAGAGAATTATCATTCCCTTAATATGTATTCTGGTTGAGAAAGTATTTCACCCATTAATGACAAGGTATCAGAAATTACTGGCCTTGTGTCCAAAAGTGACTCGAGATAAAAAGGATTTCTCATTACTAAATTATAAATTATAGAATTATCTTGACAATGAGAAATAATATTATGGAGATAACTTTTGTATAAAATTCCATCATCAGGAGGACCGCCATGTTGGATTTTAGAAAGGGATAAATCCTCTTGATCCTTGGTCTTCTGGCCGCACAGAGGGTTGTTGTGGCTCTCATATGGAGATAGGCTCTTTGGATTGACCGAACTTTCATGAAGAAAGTATTCATGATGAAGTGTCTGATTGGGAACTTCATAATTACTACTACTACTCCCATAATTTGGTAATGATAGGGTATGATCTTGAGTTTCAATAGATAAATGTCTGCTGTCTTCAAGAACTTCTGAATTAAGAAGTGATAGATTGTAGCTTGGATCTTGATTTTACAACTGTGTTTGGCGAAACTTCTTCTTGGGTACTCTCTTACACTTAGTTGGGGTCACATACTGGGAAAAGTGGTTATCATGTGCAGGTTCATGTGCCTTCCTTGGAGTGGCCATCAAAATAGGCCGATTACCCCCAATTGGAAAGGGTGTATGTTCCTGATCCTGTTGTCCATATGATATGGGGGAGTATACCCCATAACCATCTTGGACTAGAACCAAGGTATGTATCTACTATAGGATGACATGCTGATGTGTCATCCTAGGTGTGGGGGATAGATTTATGTGAATGTTCCCCTAGTACTGCTGGAGTTTTTGTTATGATATTCTGTAATGTTGCCAGAATATGGGCAAAAATTTGTGTATTCCCTTTCACCATTGCTCAGATGTGTTTGGTGACTTCAGTGGCCGGAACGGGAATATAAGTCCATTCTGTATCAGGATTAGGTTCATGTTCCTACTCTTATCCTCCTTTTACTATCATTGGATATTGACAGTAATCATGTATGGGGGCAAAGAGTTGATTCTGCCCGAGATTTGTCGTCAGAGATTTTCGACTAACTTCTCTGGGTGCAGCCAAACGAGATTGTTGGGGAGATTGATGAATATTGGTAGGTGTATGTACCTACTAGCTATTTTCATTCAAAAATTGTTGATGAACTTCTTTTAATACTGACAGATGATTCTTTTGGAAAAATTTGTGCGTGTAAGCTGGTGTATATTTCTGTTTACCAGTTGCCACCACATTTGATTGTCGGTCTTCCTTAAATACAATCAGACGTTCTTGCTGACTGGATTATAATTTGTAAACATGTGTATGTGCATATTCATAGTAATCTAATGGATTTTCTTGGCAGGATTGGTGTGTTGTCTCTAAAAGAGTCTGTTGGGAAGTAAAATTAGGACGGACGAGTGTATGTGCCCGCTCGTTGTTTGACATCAAGTTAGGTTGATGGACTTCTCAGGGGGGGAAAAGGTAAGAACCTGCACCCTGTTTACCAGACGTTTTCCACGGTGGTTCACATTTTGTACCCGATTCTGAGAGACCTAGGATGAATGTCAAGAGGTCACACCCCCAACATATTGAGGGTTCACTACCACAAGATTCTTTTGGTAGAGATTATTGTTGGGAGTCCTCAGGAAAGACCCCTTCATCTTTGAGTTGAGGCCATGGGTGACCTCTTGATCAACCTCCCTATAGTATGGGAGGGACTAGTTATCACGTTCCGGAGATAAGGACCCGAAATAGTTGAAGATAGTGGTTTGCACCATCTTCTGCTTGACCATTGGTCATCGTTTACCGGATGATCAGGGGTTGTTATTAACCTAGAGAGCATGCCAGGCATCCTCCAAGGTTGTTATAGTACCGTGATGACATTAATCCCTTACCATCACATTGGATACCCAAATTTGAATAAAATGAGTTGGTGATGACGTCCTTCCATCCAATGACGATCTATCTTGAGCAGCAGCTAGGACATTCACATGTGAAAACTTGAAGGAAGACATTTTGGAGTGAAGGGAGTTTTGATAAAAAACATGAAACAATAACAAACTCCATTAAAGAAACATCTTTTTGATGGATACATGCATGATTAATTTCTTTGTCTTTCCTTCCTTTATCAATTTATAGGGGCCTGATAGGTGGGTAACATTATCAACTTGGTCAAGGATTCATGTTTGGTTCACCATTTTTATTTTGTAGTTTTTTTGAAACATGTGTTCTTGTTTAAGAACCACTGCTTCATGGTGGTTTCCATTAGATTTATTCATGGAACCAGAAACATCCATCAATTATTTATCCAAAAGGTACTTTCTTTCCAAAGGCTGGAATTTGTTAAGTTTGAAATTTATAGTACTAAAGAATATGAATTGGTCGAGAGGATGGGAGATCAGACTCATCAAACCCTTTTGGGGGGAATTATTGTCTACTTCGGGAATCTATTTATAAATTTATGACATTTTCATGAATACTTATTAATTCACCAAGTATAATATAGGTTTCCCTTAAATTTTTCAATCACTTATTAATATGTGTAAAATTTAGAATCATCCGTATGTATTCAAGGTTCTTCATTAATGTTATCCTCTAATATACTATTTATAGATTATTTTAATCATTTTTATGATGATATTGGTTTTTAATACACTCAATGGGGCACTCTATAATTTATTTTCATCCAGGAAGATGAAGGTTTTTTTGATATTGGGATTAAAATAGGATACCTACATATCCTTGTGAAAGGAAGATGAACACTTGTAGTTCAGTGCCGCCTAATGGGACACATCATACCTTTTAAGGTCATCTGATAAGGACCCAACCATATAGTTTAGTGACATGTGGTAAGGAAATCTAACTGAAAGGTTCTTAGTCAATGTTTGGTGTGGGAATTATGCTAAATCATCCCAAGGGATTTGGAAATAATATGGTTTTCCAAGTAAGATTATACCCTATTGGGAATATGGCTCAAGAAGAACAAGGTTGATTTGAAGTGTTGGGTTTGAACTTCAAGGAGGCTTCCTATATATACCATGTATATGGAAATCAAAGACCACATAGTTCGATAAGTCTCATAGGAGGGTATATTCCTTTGAGAGAAATGATTTTGGTATTACTTCCTGAAAAGGAAGCCTTGCTGATTTGAGGATTTAATTTAGGGCTTACTCCCAAGGAAGATTCCAAGATGAAGGGAATTAGGGTTGGATTTCTGAAAAGGATATCCAGTGAGATCGATCCTTGATGTAGGCTTCATATGTATCCAAATTATGGTGGGAATCAGAGTTATAGTAGTTTATTCATTGTGTTGGGGCTTATGCATAAGATCTTCCCATTGGAGGGGACATGATTGGGTAAAAACTTTTGGAAGGGCACCATTTTGAGTATGGGACTTCAAGAAGTCCTACATATCCTGGTTTGAACAGGAATCAGATTTCTCGTAGTTCAAGTGTTTTTTGTGAAATTTTGTGACCATGAAAAATCTATAATCCCACGTGATTCATGCTCGGTGTCAGAAAAAAGACGATGTCAAAGATTCAACAAAGGAACCCACACTTTTACTCCTCCATTGATGGAAGATGGCATGCCTATGGGAGTGATGGTGGATGAGGTCGAGTCAACCCGAGAAGCGGGCTAGGAAATTAGCCTTCCATCTGCTCTCTTTACATTGGATAAGGGTCCAATGAAAGGAAGGAGTGAAGGTGATAGAAGTAGAGAGGAGCAATACTAAAACCTTATACTTGAAAGGTTAGGGTCTTACACCAGGATTGCTATCCTAGTGGATCTTGGTAGGGGAGGGAAACTTCTTCTTTAGTTGAATGGAAAATAAAGTGTGAACCATACCTTCCCTACTAGAGACATGAGGTTTCAGGTCTTAGAGATGAAAAGGGGAGGACATAACCAAAACCCTAATCCTCCAAACCAGGAACTTACCAACACTGTTCCTAGGAGAAATTTACATGTGATTGCGGATATAAAAACCCAAAGACACTCCATGAATCCTAACCCTATTATGAAACAAATGTGGGAATCCTCTGGCTATGGATATACAAATCCAAATAGAAGACACACTAATGTGCCTTTCCCAAAGGTTTGATAAGTCAGGAGGTTTTGTTGGAGGCTTCAACTTAGTACCTTTCAAATAAGCGAACCAAGGAAGGAGATACCCTATCATGAGTGGCTTTAAATTGGGTACTTAAGTTGATATGTAGGTCTTATACATAGCTATTCCACGTAGGTACTCCTTGTAGGTGTGCCGCGTAGGTACCCCGCATAGCTGTATTGCACAGGTGTGCCACGTAGGCCTTTATGTTGACTTAAAAATGATTCACATAGGGGAACCAACCCTATGTGAGCTTAAAATTGTGAAATACTGTCAAAACATGCTTATCTAATATAATTATATCTTCTCTCATGTTTTTAGAGAGCTACCTGAGACAATTTGAGGGATCTAGATGAAAGATCTATGCAATGGGAGCTTCATGAAGTCCTTTATCTTTTTTAGTCCCTAAAATGGGGAGCTCAAGGGTCCTTTTTATAGGCCAAGAGGGGGATGGTCAATGTCAATTTGTCGGAATAGGTCCACCATGTAGTCCCTCCATACAGGTCTATCGTGTAAGGGTACAGAAAGTATACCGCCATGTAGGTCTGCCACCTAGGGCTATCACATAGGTCTGTCGTGCAGGTATTTTGAAACTTTGGATTTCCTTTTAATTCTTAAAAACTTGTATGGGGATTTTGAAATATCTAGAGCTATCATCATAGTCTTTTTTTATTTCTATGTAGTGTCAACAATATAAAAATTATCAAATGGTGAATTTTTCATAATTTTCTAAGACAATCGAATTTTTGTGTAAAAAATAAATACCTTTTAAATATATAACATGTTTTATGACAACATAATTAACCAATAATGATGTAATAAAATTATATAAAATGTATGTTTGGCCAATATGTGTTTTACATTTAGAATAATGTGATTTTAGATTTGTTTGATTAATTCTATGGTGCTTTATTAGACCCTCCAAGACTTATAACACATTTTAACTTTTAAAATGATTTCCTTGAGAGAGTGAGTCCCATACACATAAGAGATCCTAATATTTTAAGAATCTCATCCATTGGAATTATAAAATAATATTTTCCACTCCCATTTGGAAAAAATGGGAAAAAACCATGAGTTGGTTTGGGTTTTTGATTAGTTTAATGTGTGGTGTCCAAAACATAAATAATAAGAAATTCCCTCTATTTTCCTTTATAAAGACCCCAAAGATCCCACTTATCCTCACTAAAAACCCTTGGATCACGTAACTAACCTTCCCTTATATCTCTAATATCCTCCTAAGGCACCCAATATCCCAATAAGCCTCTCCAAAGCCTCTCCCAAGCCTTTGGGATCACAGTTCCAAGTAAGGGATCCTCACTTTCCTTCCTACCTTATTTATGCCCAATTTTTTATATTGTTATTCACTTTTATTTTAAATTAAATATGTTGGGGGTATTATTTATAAACTCCCCTATACTTCCCTACTTATGTTTTAATGATGATAGACCCCTTTCTCTCTTATTGATTCCTCTTATGAACACCTGTTACTCTTCCGAAATTCCACAAGGGATTTCTTCCTCTCTCATTTTTGTCCAAGTTATTTTATGTCTCTTTACCCTTGTAGTTTCAATTAAAAATTTTGGGGTATGATTTTGAACCTCCGCCATACTCCCCTCCTTATGTTTTAATGCTGAGAGACCCCTTTATATCTCATTAATTCCCCATATGTACACCTGTTACCATGCCGAAATTCCGTTAGGGATTTCTCTCTCCTCATTTACATTCAAGCAATTATTTTATTTTATGAATCTAAATTACATTACATATGTTGGGACATGTATCTATATGACCATATTAATTTACATTTCATTTACATATTATTATACACCCCTTTCTCGCTCATTAACCATTTTTATGAATTCTTATGTCACGCCGTTATGCTGCCGAAATTGCACCGTGATTTTCCAAGCCAAAGTCATTGTGTAGTGAATACCATGACCTTTTATATAGCAAGGGTATTCACCTTTATGAATATTTACTTAGAGATAATATAGTTTCATGCATTAATTTCACATTCCTTTATCATGGAAAAAATGATGATGTTTTATGAATCCATGTTATATGATCCATGTGGCACACTTATGCATGAAATGAAATGATTAAGAAGGGTGTGCCCTAATAGTGATCTAATGCATTGGGTAAAGACTAGTATCATGATATGTCAAGTACAATGAGGGTTTAATCATGCTAATTCAGGTTCAATGAGGGTATACTCATGATCCATGTACAATGATCCTTAGCTAATGCTAATATCATGTAAAATGTTTTTTCCACATTTCCATGTTATGATAATCATTCTATATCATGCCTTTATGATCAGGTTACTCTTGTGATCCATTGATAGGAATATTTCCTAACATGTACTATATTATTTATGTTATTCCTTTTTGACTCCCTTATTGGTCTTTATATCTCACCCTTTTTTTATTCTTTTCCTCAGGATATCCCATGCAATGCTAAGTACGAAGGAATGTTGTGGTCATGTAAAAGAAGTTTTCAATAAAGCTATTGTGTTTTATGTTCTAAGTTGTTATATAATGTTCTTAATTTCCCAAGACACTAGACCTCTCGATCCTCAAAGTTGTCTTAAGTGCATGTTAATGTAATAAATCATTTTTATGTGTGTAATAATGATCAAAGTTGTTATAGTTGGTATTAGAGGATAAGTTTAATTATTTTTGGGATTAGGATTAGAAAACCCCAGTGAAATATTTAGGGATAAGAATAAGTATAATTAAAACATCCCTAAATTTTGGTGAGTATTGAGTAAGTGGTTTATTAAGAAAGTACATCACTATCTGGATATGAGAAGGTAGAGATAGCTCTGGCATAGATGTATCTAGGGGTAAAACCCAAAAACATTGCTTTGAGCTAGACTCCAATAGGAACTGGTGCACGAAAATGGGCCTTGCTGCACTCTTGATTATGAAACTCATAGGGGATATGCTTTGGTAAATTCATAAGCTTCGTAAAAACCATTATTAAGGGAATAAAAAAATTATTCTAAGAATATATGTTTGGAAGTAGATCATGGATAAGATATATTAAAGCCTAAGAATTCATAAGTTAAGAAAATAAAAGTAATTTATAATCATCTGTTTTTGTCTTTGGATTATCCTTTATGTGTTACCCCTAACTTTTATTTTATTCCATCCAATGACTAGTAATAGGAGGACTCGGGCTAACAATCGATGATAAGATCAATGTGATGACTGTTCTAATGAGTTGCTCAATCTGATGGGAGCGGGAATCACAAAATTTTTCATGATAATCTCTTAGTTAAGTAATGTTTTGAAGAGAAAAATGGGTCAATAGGAACATCCAACCCCCCTAATAAAGAACAATCTAGAATCAAGAGCTTCATGAGACAAAGTCCTCATACATTTAATGGACCATCTGATCCCTCAATCGATGAACAATGGATAAACTCCATTGAGAAGATATTCTACATCATCCAATGTTCTGAAAAAGAAGCTTCTTCTGGATGTTTATCGTATGGAGGGTAAAGCTGATCAATGGTGGACATTGATAAAATATATGAAGCTTGAGGAGGAGATAGAGTTGTTGGAATGGAAGGATTTCCAGAAAATGTATTTTGATAAATTTTTTCCTAGTACCCTTTGACTTAATATGGAAAGGGGCTTCCTTGATCGAAAGAAAAAAAGATGACGAATACATCAGAGCGTATGTGGAAAAGTTCACAAGGCTTGCACGATATGACACTAGTAGAAAAAAGGTCTTGAACGTCGATTTTTAACCGACGTTGTAGTCGCCGATGTAAAAAATATGACTTTTTTACATCGGTTTTTGTAAACCGACGCCAAAAACAAATTTTATTTTCTTTTTAGTGTCAGTTTTGTAAAATACCAAAGGCCAAATAAACTCATCCGCGTCATTTTTGGCGTTGGTTTCCTAAAAAACTGATGCTAAAAAGTTGAAAAAATAGTTTTGGCGTCGGTTCTTGAAAAAAACCGACGCCATAAATGGAAAAAACTTATTTTTGGCGTCATTTTCTACAAAAAACCGACCAAAAAAGTAAATTTTTTATTCTTCTATGTTTTATATAATTTCCTAATCATCGATTTGAATGGTCATGGAGCTAAAACAGAGTTACAGATCAAAAGTTATGGCCGTCGGAAGTTGAACATGTCAATGTTTCGATTGATACAACTTGTTTTAAAGAAAGCAAGATAAACACGAATTAAAATCACATACACCAAATGATATAAAATATACATAATAATTCAAACACATTTCAATTTTTTTTGGATCTTCAATTGAAATGATATGTTGTTTATCATCATATCTCTTATATTTAGTGTAGAACCCATGTGATAATGAAAACGATGATCGATAATTAAACTTACACCAAGATTGGTAAATCTCATCCGAATGTTTTATATTTTTAACTCTATAATAAAAGTAAATCATCATTATATTAAATATAATCGAGTTTCTTATAAATTAATGAAATTAATAATAAAGAAAATAAATGAATAGAATACATACAGTATTCAAATTAACGATTGATGCCGTGTTGAAAACTTGATTGAATTGAAGAGGATGAAAATGATGAACGAAGGAGAAATATATTTATATATAGTAAATGAAAATATTTACGATTGAGTTGTATGAAAATATAGGAGGGATTTTAGAAAGTTAAACGTGCGTTGTGAAAAAAATTGAAATTCTGATCCCGCGTATTGGTGAATACTATTTGGCGTCGGTTTTGTTTGAAACTGACGCAAAAGAGGATATAAGTTGGTCTTTTGGCATCGGTTTTTTAGGAAAACCGATGCCAAAAATTCCAATCAATATCATTTTTGGCGTTGGGTTTTAAATAAACTGATTCTAAAAAGACAGAAAAACACATTTCGCGTTGGTTTTTAAAAAAACTGACACAAAAAACAAAAAATAGTTTTGGCGTCGGTTTTTATGAAAACCGACGTGAAAATTAAATTTTTTTGGCGTAGGTTATTTTTAAACTGATACGAAAAACAAAAAAAATTGGCGTCGGTTTTTATGAATTCCAACCTCAAAACTTAAAAATAAAATTTACCAGGTTTTAGAGAATTCCTTATGCTTCAATATGACAGGTCGTGGAGCTAAAATGGAGTTACAGATTAATAGTTATGGCCTTTGAAAGTTGGACTTAATTAAGACTTCTTTTAGAGAAGATAAACTTCCAACATCCATAACTTTTAATCCATAACTCCGTTTTTTCTCCATGACTAGTCAAATCAAAGCTTAGGGAATTATCTATGTTATTGTAATTTTTTTTTACATTTTTGGTGTCGGTTTTCATAAAAACCGACATCATAACTGATTTTTTATTTTTTTGTGTCCGTTTTTAAAAAAACCTGACGTCAAAACATTTTTTTTTATTTTTTCACGTCGGTTTTTTTAAAAAAATGATGCCAAAACTATTTTTGTTTTGTTTTTGGAATTGGTATTAAAAAAAACAATGCCAAATAATCTCCGGAAAAAAATGTTACGTCGGTTTATAAGAAACCGACGTCAAGTTGATGACGTGAAAAATGATTTTTCTACTGTGTGACTTTGCCTTTGTCATTACCCCCGAATGAAAGGATGAATTCTTCTTTAGTGGGACAAAACCTAGCCTAAAGAAATCCCTATCGATCTGTGACTTCAAGAGCTATGAGGAAATTGCTCGATGTTCCCTCAAATTAGAAATGGAGATCAGTGAATATTAGGGGTATCTTGGGGACAAGAAGCATAAGGTGGACCTAAATTCAGGAGGCCTGATGGATAAATCCAATGGTTCTAATAAAATACAGCACCACAATTTCCAATGGTGTGGAAAGAAGCACCCTAGAAATTAACTGAAGGGGATGAGGAAATACTTTAGGTGTGGAAGTGAAGGGTACCTAACCATTAACTGCGGACATAAAAAACCTACAGCTGTGGCAGAGGAGATGAATTCTCTGTTCGACTCTCAACTCATTGTTCATTGCTTCAACTACAAAGAACCAGAACACTTTGCAAACCGATTCCCCAAGCCATGGGTTTTCGGATGCAACCAATAACCTCCAAGGCAACACGGGAGATATTTTTCCATCACTACCACTGAAGTGAACCCCAACAAAAAATTAGTGATTGGTAATATAGTTATTAATTCAAGAATAGTGAACACACTTTTTTATTCTTGTTCTAAACATTATTTTATATCCCAAAATTATATTAGAACAATCCCAACACAACCACAAATGATGGAAGTAAAGATTTCGATGAGAAGAGAAAATGGGGAAATCATTGAAACCCATGAATATAAATCCTCCCCTGTCACAATTTTTGGTTTGAACTTCTGAGAGAACCTCTTCATACTCCATTTGGTGAAATTTGATGCAATTCTTGGCATTGATTGGATTTCTTTATATATATTCCACATAAATTTCCGCGAGAGGGAAATCACTCTCTATATGAAGAATTGACCCCTGATTTTGTACAAGTGAAAGGAGGAGGACAAATCTTCTTTAGCACCATCATCTCAAGCATGGATATTACTGCTCATTGTGTACACGTATCTTCCTCATATTACTAATTCTTTGGAAGAAACCATACATAAAGACTTTCTTATTGTGAGGGAATTCTCTGAAGTGTTTCTCGAGGAATTTACTGGTCTCCCTCCAAAAAGAGATGTTGAATTCTTCATTGATCTTATACCTGGGGTGTTGCAAATATCCTAGAATCCATATAGAATGGTTGTTGTGAATATTGGGGAGCCGAAAAAACAACTACAAGAGAATCTGGATAAAGGTTTTATATGCCCAAATTCTTCACCATGGGGTGAACCAGTCCTCTTCATCAAGAAGAAGGATGGGTCAATGTGCCTTTGCATTTATTACCGTGACCTCAAAAAAAATCATGATAAAAAGAAAGTATCATATTCCACAAATTGATGACTTGTTTGATCAAATACATGGAGAAAAATAATTCTCCAAGGTGGATCTATGGTCAAGATATTATAATTTAATGGTGAATAATGAGGATATCCCCAAGCCAGCTTTTCGTACAAGATACAGGCACTATGAATTCATAGTAATGGATTTTGAACTCACTAATTCTCCAACAGTCTTCATGGACTTTATGAATAGAGTCTTTAGTGAATTCGTTGAAAAATTTATGGTAGTATTTATAGACAATATTTTAATATACTCCAAAACCAAGGAAGAGCATGAGTAGTATCTAAGCACTGTACTAGAGAACCTGATAAAGGAGAATCTCTATGAAAAAGTACAACAAGTGTGCGTTTTGTTTGATGGAGGTCTCATTCTTGGGTCATATCATCAAAATCAATATGATATCTATGGATTCCTCAAAGAGATCTGCAATTGAGGGATGACTTAGGCCAACATCAGTAATGGATATCCGTAGCTTCCTATGGTTAGCTGGATATTATCGCCAATTTGTGAGAAATTTCTCACGATTTTCCAACCCCCTTACCAAGCTAACTTGGAAGAGTGTAATGTTTTCTTGAAGTGATGAATGCAATGATAGCTTCAAGGAGTTAATAACGAGGCTTATCATTGCACCTTTTATCACACTACGTACAAGTGGAGAAATTTTTGTGGTATTCAGTGACGCTTCAAAGAAGGGCCCTGGCTGTGTGTTGATGTAAAATGATGAAGTCATTGACTATGCTTCAAGGCAGTTGAAAGTTCATCAGAAAAACTATCCAAAACATGATCTGAATTTGGCTGCAGTAATTTCTCTTTAAAAATTTGGAAACATTACCTCTTTGTGGAGAAGTGTGAAGTATATATAAATATGAAAATCCTTAATTATATATTCACACAGAAAGAGTAGAACATGTGCCAACGAAGATGGTTAGAGATGATAAAATACTATGACTTCTCACTCCATTACCACCCAGGAAAAGTGAACAAGGTAGAAGATTCTCTAAGTAGAAAGGACCCAACAATTCTATCAATGATGATAATTGAAAAGGATATAATCTTATTATATTTGATGAAGATGGAAATGGTAATCATAAATAACGTAACATCATAAATCCTTTCACAAATAATTTCTCAACCATCTCTTTTGGAAATTTTTAAGTATGCTCAAAAGGATGATTTGAGAATTCAAAAGAGAGTGGAGACTATCATAATAGGGAAATTCTCATATTTCAATGTTAAAAAAGAAGAAATTGTGAGATTTGGGACAACGATATGTGTTCCATGAAATCCAGAGTTAAAGAATGAACTTTTGGATGATGCACATAGTTCTAATTTCTCCATTCACCTCAGAAACAAAAAGATGTATCAATATCTATAAGAGTATTATTGGTGGGATGACATGAAGAATAAGATCCTTGAGTATACATCAAATTGACTGGTATGTCAGCAAGTGAAGGATGAGAGGTAGAAGTCTAAGGGGATGACGCAAACATTACCCACACTAGCATAGAAATGGGAGAACATTACAATGGACTTTGTCACCGGACTTCCGAATACATCGAAAGGAAATAATGTTATCAGGGTTGTTGTGGATCTTCGTATAAAGACTACACAATTCATTACAATTTGAGAGGATTTTTCATTGGATCAACTAGCACATATATATAAATATATATATATATATATTTGAGAAGTGGTAAGGTTGCATGGAGTAGCACTATCTATTGTATATGATCAATATCCAAGATTTACCGCTATGTTCTAGAAGAGTCTTCAACATGATCTAAATACTGACCTGAACTTCAGTATGAATTATCATCCTCAAACTGATGGCCAATTGGAGAAGACTATCCAAACACTTGATGGCATGTTGAGAGAATTCTCAATGGACTTCAAAGGAGGACAAGATCATCATCTTCCTATGTTTGATTTCTCATACAATAATAGCTTCAAATCAAGAATCCAAATTGATCCTTATGAATCCATTTATGGGAAGAGGTATAGAGCACCGACATGTTGGGATGAATTTGGGGAGAGAAAACTCCTAGGTCCCAAAATTGTTGAAGAAATAGTAGAGAAGGTTAAGGCCATCCATCAACACATTAAAGCTGCCCAGAGTCCACAAAAGAGCTATGCTAATAATTGTTGATGAGACATAGAGTTTGATGTCAAAGGCATGGTATTCCTCTGCATATCATTGTGGAAGATAGCTATGAAATTTGGGAAGAAGGGAAAGAAAAGTACAAGGTACGTCGGCCCTTTGGAGATCCTTTATCGCATTGGAGCAGTGGCCTATCGACCAGAACTCCCACTGAACCTATCTCAAGTACATAATGTATTCAATGTATCACTATTAAGGAAGTACATATATGACCCATCACATGCAATCAATCCAGAGGTGGTACCATTAGATAATGACCTCTCCTATGAAGAGAAACCGGTAAAGATCTTAGATCATTGGGAAAAGTTCTATGAAATAAGACAATTCCCCCACGTCAAGGTGTCATGGAGAAACCACAAATTTGAAGAGGAAATGTGGGAATCAGAGGAAGTGATGAAGAAAAGTTACCCAAATCTATTTTATTATGGGGGAAGGAAATTTCAAGTGTGAAATTTCTTAAGGGGGGAAGATTGTAATGACCCAAACTTTTATTAATGAAAATTCATCTTGATCTAATTAAATGTATTATTATGTATAATGGATATATGACATATTCACTTCCTTGGTTTTATGTTTTTGGATTTTAAAATACCATTAAGATTTTTTACCATTTCTAATATATCCTTTGAACAATGATCACATGATTAGTTTAAATATACGGCTTTAACAAATCCAATTTACCCAGACAAAGGAAGCGATGAACTCATCCAATAGAATTTCTCCATATAAATCCCATTTTTCGGAGCTCATAAAGGAGGCAATGTCACTGGGATTCACTCATGACCAAGACCAAGCATAGCTTCAACACGTTATGCTTGAATGAAACCTCCTACGAGAGAAGTGTAAGTTACTAGTGATTACCACCCGAGAAATATTATCTAAGTCTCCCCAGGAGTCTGTCACCATCATAAACCTTACTCTTAGGTCTTATGCAGGCGTTATAATGGTTATGTAACAATACCCTATAATTATGATTATTTGCATTATTTTTTTATAAATAATATACATTCATTTCATTATTGTTACTTTATAAATGGTTTTTAATTAACAAATCGTATTTTTAATTAATATTCAATTAAGAAATTTATTTTGATGAATTAATATATTCTTGGAATTAAATAATATTTTTAAAAAAATATTATTATTACAAAATTAATTTTTATTAAATATAAATGATCATATAATTTTTATGAATATAATTGTAATTTTTATTAAGGTTTGAAAATTGTTTTTTTCAAAACCCATGAATTTTTAATAAATATCATTTTTTATTTTAAATGTGAAAATTGACATATTTAGAAAATTATTTTCATAAAATGAATATCATTTTCGGAATCCGGACATTGAAATTATCCAATGGTTAATTTTTCATAATTTTCTGAGACAGTTTAATTTTTGGGTAAAAATTAAGTACCGTTTAAATATATAATGTGTTTTATGACATCATTATGACCTAATAGTGATGTAATAAAATATTATAAAATTTATGTTCAGATAATATATGTTTTAAATTTAAAATAATTTGATTTTATATTTTTTTATTAATTTTACAGTGCCTTAGTGGACCCTCCAAAACATATAAAACATTTAAACTTTTAAGATGATTTCCTTGAGAGTATGACTCACCTCCACATAAGAGAGCCTAATATTTTAAGAATTTCGGACATTATACTTATAAAATAATATTTTATACTCCCCTTTGGAAAAACATGGTCAAAAAAATGGTTTGATTTGTGGTTTTGATTAGTTTAATATGAGCTGTCCAAAACCTAAATAATAAAGAATTCCCTCTCTTTTCCTATATAAACCCAACCAAGGTCCAACTTCTCTTCACTAATAGCCATATGAGAACTTCCCTACCCTAACATTATCTTTCTATTATCCTCTTAAGGTGACCCGATCTCCCACTAAGCCTCTCTCAATCTTTTAGGATCACACTTCCAAGTCAGGGGTCCTCACATTCCTTCCTTATTTATATCTGAATTTTTTTTATGTTTTTATGCCTTTTTATTTTCAATTAAAAATATTGGGGTATGATATAAAAACTCCCCTATACGTCCCTAATTATTTTTAATGATGATTTACCCCTTTATCTCTCATTAATTCCTCCCATTTACACCCGTTACCATGCCGAAATTCCGTAAGGGACTTCTTCCTATCTCATTTTATGTCCACGTTTTTTTATGTTTCTATACCCTTTTATTTTCAATTAAAAATGTTGGGGTATGATTTTTCACCTCCAATATACTTCCCTAATTATGTTTTAACGATGATATAACCCTTTATATTACATTAATTCCTCCCAAGTACACCTGTTACCATACCGAAATTCCATAAGGGATTTCTCTCTCCTCAATTACATTCAAGCAATTATTTTGTTTTATGAATATAAATTCCATTACATATGTTGGGAAATGTATCTATATGACCCCATTACTATCCATTTAGTGTAAATATTATGAGATACCCATTTCTCTCTCATCAACCATTTTTATGAATTCTTATGTCACGTGGATATGCTGCTGAAATTGCACCATGGTTTTCCAAGCCAAGGTCATTGTGTAGTGAATACCATTCCCATTTATCTATCAAGGGTATTCGACTTTATGAAAATTTAACTACTGAATATAAAGTATCATGTATGAATTCCACATTCTGTTATCATGGAATAAATGATGTTTTATGAATCCATGTTATATGATCCATGTGGCACACTTATGCATGAAATGAAATGATTAAGAAGGGTGTGCCCATATAGCGCTCCAATGCATTGGGTAAAGACTAGTATCATGATACATCAAGTTAAATTACTATTTACTCATTATAATTAAACTTCTATGAGGGTTTAATCATGATCCATGGTCAATGAGCCTTTGATCATGCTAATATCATGTTAAATGTTGTTTCCACATTTCCATGTTATGATAATCATGATATATCATGAATTTATGTTCATGTTTCTCTTGTGCTCCATTGATATTATTATTGTCTAACATGTAATATATTATTCAGGTTATTCCATGTTTACTACCTTTATGGGATTTATATCTCACCCTTTTTTTATTCACGTCCTTAGGTTATCTCATGCAATAATAAGTACGAAGGAATGTTGTGGTCATGTAAAAAACGTTTTCTATAAAGATGTTGTGTTTTATGTTCTAAGATGTTATTTAATTTTTTTAATTTCCTAATACACTAGACCCCTTGATCCTCAGAGTTTTATCAAGTGCTAGTTTATGTAATAAATCATTTTTATGTGTGTAAAAAAGAGCACAATTGTTATATCAGTATTGAACTCAACATATACTCCACCAATTTTATGACCTACCTGATCTTACTAACATTACAGTTCCAATATAACATGGTTGATTCTACATAAATCTGAATGAGGATCACCATAGATATGTGAATCCACTATGATTCTCACATGATGAAGAGAACATTTCTCTACGGTTCTGCTCTTTGGATTTTCCACTAAGCATTGGCTTATGCCTAGTTGGCCAGAGGGGATGCTCAAGGGAGAATCATACAGATTGAGGTGCTCATCCTTACATCAACCATGGGAATCCCAACCATTAACATGGCCAGAAAGTTTGGGGATCTACTAGACCCAAGCGAGGAGGAATTGATATACTTTGATGATAGGCTCCTTCATTTATTATCTGGCCTCACATATTAGTGCCTTTGATGTTGAAAAACCTCTCACCTCCCTTAGACCAATGGAGAGCATAAAACTCCTTATTCTCAATAATATAGGTCTAATTAGGAAGGACAGAGACATCTACCTATGGGTATCAATATATCTTGGGGATGCTCATGAGGCACCATCCCAATATGTAGCTGACCCCACCACACTTACCCAAAACCTAGCCTCCACCACTATAACCCTTTCCACCACTTCTATCACTGCCTATTCCCACGTTACCTCCTACACTATTACTACCCTCATTTTTACAACAACCACCAATAGACCTACCATATTTCCCCCCCTCCTCCATCCAACCTATGACCTGCTATCCATTTCATTCATGATAACTAGCGCTAGATTTCCCTCCACCTATACATCCCCTTAGTTGCATCATCTTACTTTAACATCCCTTCTCCACTAGAAGCCACTGCTACATCTCAACCACCACCACCGGTAGGCCCTTCATCCTTCTACATTCCCACACCATCTCCCGTCTATACAGATCCACCCCATGAGTTGATAGACCATGCTACCTAGAAATAGTATATTGAGGAGTAGGCCATCTAGGGAAAGGGCCCTACCATAACATCTCTGTCCTAATATCTCTTCATAGATCCAGCTTCCAGAAACATGACCTCAGTATGGATCAGCACCTCACATCCTCTATCCTCGACTGAGCCAGCTACCAGCACCCTGGAACCCACTTTAGAAGACAATATTCTAGCCCTTACAACCATATATGACATCGATGGGGAGGGTTAGCTACAAAAACCCACTATTTGGGAGGGGAATCATGATGAAGATCTCAACAACATTGATTTTACTACTTAGTTATATCCCAACCCCTCCCCTTTTGTACTATTTTTGGGCTTCATATTTTTACTAATTTTTTTTCAGTTTTCCCTATTGTATCATTTCATATATATATGGATGAAATAAAATTTTTGGGTTTACTAATTTCTATCTTATTTTCATTTCACTAATGCATTACATTATCAATGTCTATATTTTTTGTATCCTATATGGTTATGAACCCCTAAATAAGATGTCTTAGCATCTGGATGATGTCGAGCTCTAGCTTTATGAGCTCTCACTTGAGATCTGTTCTCAGTAGGGATCCCCACAATGATGAGCATAGATTATTTTTCTTCCCCATGAGATTCATGCTCTATATTCTCCTAAGGTGGTTAATCATGACAAGAATCCTCATGATATTGATGAAACAACCCCCAGTTCACTACTACAAATTGGGGAATTAACAATGCTAGTTAAGGTTTTTTATCAGTGCTTAAAAAGTGATGTTATTGCGAGCGATGTTAAAAGGGGGTTTTTAATAGCGCTTTTTAGCACTGTTAAAGGGTACCTTTAACAATACTTATTTTATCAATGTTAATAATTATATTTTAATAGCTCTAAATAAATATGGATTTTGTTTTTCAATGTGCACCGCCCACCTTTTAACATCGCGAACCCACCCCTTACTCAGTGCTAGAAGACTACCAAAAATTCTTACATGCACATGGATTTGATCCTTAGACCTCAATTATGAGACTGAAGCACTTTACCACTATGTCATGCATGTTTCATTATATATTTAATAACTTTATATTTATTTGTATATATTTTGAAATGTGTGATATATATAGACACACATAATTATATTTATTTAAATATATTATATATTAATATTCATTTACATATATTATAATATATATATATATATAAGAATATATATATATATGTTTATTAAGACACGCACATATATGTATATATAAAAATTATATATACATATTACAACATTTTGATAAGGAAAAAATACACAACTTTTTACATTAAATAAAATTAATAATAAATATTATTTTATATATTTAAAAATACATTTTCACATAAAAATATTTATATGATTATTTATAAAAGTGAATTATTTTAAGTAAATATTAGAAAAAATACACATATTTAATTATAAATAAAAATAAACAGTGAAAAATGATAAAATTTAAAAAACTATAATATAAATATGAATGTGAGACCTAGTAATAAATTTATCCCTCACTAAAAAAATGCAATAATACTCCCTTAAACGAGGATAAAAATCCATTGAATGTTATAAAATTGGGGTACCTCAACTAAATGCTCAGTTTTAGAGGCCTTTTAGGCCTTTTTAACCTATAAAAATTGTGATCAGGGTCTTCCAGGTTAGTACAACATAGATCTCATCAGAAGTTTCGATTTGATATGTGGTAGAGCCCAAACAAACACCTGAATCAAAAGTTATGACCATTTAAAGTTTGAGTTACGTTGTCAACTTATTTTAGATCTTTTATTAATATTTTGATATTTTCGTATTCGAATTACTATAAAATGACTATTAATATATAATAATTAGAAAATTATTAAATAAAAATATTTTTAAATTAATTTATAATTCATTTTAACTAAATAACTTATATATTAAGTGTAAATGTTTATTTAGTCTTATATAAAGTACATTTAAAAAATATATATTATACTTATATCTATATAAATATATTTATATATTAATATATATTTTTTAATTATTTTTTTAAATATATCCTTTATCAATGCAAGTAAAAAGAGATGATAAAGTGGGGTCTTTATGAGTGCTAAAAAGTTGATGATAAAGACCCCCACTACTAAAAATAGAGCTTTTAAGAGCGCTTAAAACCACCTTTAACAGTACTAGAAAGGCGATGTTAATCACTGTGAAGATAAAGGGGGTTCCCCTTTATCAGTGCTAAAATAGCACTAATAAAGGGTCACCTTTATCCGCGCTAAAAAAAGCACCGATAAAGGGTCACCTTTATCCGCGCTAAAAAAAGGATGATAAAGGCCCCCTTAAAACAGCACTTGGTTAGTGCTGATAAAGGGCCATATTTATCAGCACTATTTTGAGTGCTGATAAAGCCCCCCATTATCAGCTTTATTTTGAGCGCGGATTAATGTATAATATATCAGCGCTCAAAATAACGTTGATAAAGACCCCCTTTATTAGCACTATTTTGAGCACAAATATAATACACATTTATCAGCCTTTAATTAGTGTAGATGAAGGCCAAGTTTCCTGAGCAAACCCAATACCTACACAACACCTGCACACCAGAGAAAACACCTGTACACAAAGCACAAACAACACCTACACACAAACAAATCATAGAAGAACAAAACAACATACAAAAGAGTTTCCCAAAAAATGCTATATACATTTACTTGAAATCATGAATACAAAAAAACACACTTCTATATTCATTTCAGACAATTTTTAATATGTTTCCAATTACAATTATCCAACAAACAATTAAAAATATTAATGTTTCATCCTTTTTTGCATCTGTGATCCCCTCTCAAAAATTTTCATCCATGGTTTTAGTTGCCGAACAAATCATTCGAACTCAGGATTTTTTTACCTATATAAGAAAACATATATTATGTTAATAATACAATAATGAAATAAATTAAACATTAATACAAAAGAATAAATTAATAAAATGTCAATTGTTACTTGTTGCAACCTTTACATGTCCATATTTCCTTGGATTGAATTAATATTTTATAAGAGGCTCAACATGATTCATTGACTTATAAATATTGTTTTTCAAGATTACATGGATGGGAAAAGAAGAGGGAGAAATGTCATCAACAACATAAAATCCAAAAGGTTTCATTTATTAACAATAAAAAAGGGTGGAATCTCTACAAGTTATACAATATGACACATACATGATGCTGTATTCAATTTCATAGGAGTATTCGATTTTAGAATAAATTATAACATTTTCCTGGTGATACCACCATCCCAGATAGGTTATAAACCTAATAGTTACATATATTAGGAGCTTCTAAGAGTGTACTCCCTCATACCAGGTCAAAGGGAATGAGTACTAGCACGTCCACATTCAACATCAAGTCCAACCCTGCTTGGACCCTGACCACTTATGCCTCTCTAAGGACCCCATACAATATCTAAGGTCCCATTGAAGGTATGGAAGGAATTTATTTCTCAGTTTTAGAGAGGGACTGATGAGAACCTACAAAATTAGATAGTCCATGATCATACCACTTCACTTTTCTCTTGATCTCCTAGTTCTTTAGTGTGATTAGCCAGAGCCCCCTCCCCCCCCCCCCCCCGAGACGCCCCCCCGGACAACCCCCTCCCTACCGCTGGACAGCCCCCTCCCTACTCTTGGATAACCCCCCACCACTCCACCTGTACCCCCTCCTTACTCCTAAACAACCCCCTTACTCCCCCTATAGCCCCCTCCCTTTCCCAAGACAACCCCCTTCCCACCCCCTGGACAACCCCCCTTCCCTCCTATACACCCCCCACTCTTGGACACCCCCTCCCTCCTGGAAACCCCCTCCTTCCTAGACACCCCCACCCACCCTTCCACCTGGAAACCCCCTCCCTCCTAAACACCCACTCCCTCCTAGTCTTTAGTGTGATTATCCAGACCACTCCCCAAGATAGCCCCCCCTGGATAGCCCCCTCCCTACCCCTGGACAACACCCCCACCCCTCCACCTTTCCCCCTCCCTCCCCTGGACAACCCCCCTCCACCCTGTATCCCCCACCCTTTCCCTGTACAACCCCCTCCCCCCACCACTCCCACTACAACCCCCATCCCTTTCCCTAGACAACCCCCTCCCCCACCCCTGGAAATAAAGTATCAGAAAATTAAAATAAAGTATCAGACAATACTAAAATGATGTTAGTATGAAATGGATGAATCCAGTGTATACCCATTAATAACCTTCTCTATCCAACTATAGTTTCATCATCTATTTGATAATGGAATAAATATTATTCATTCACCATCATTCACTTATATGAATTATAAAATAATATATAATTTTAGAAATATACTAATTGTACTAAATTTAAAATCCTACATGGTTTTGAATATTGATCACTCCATAATCATAGACAAATAATCAAACTCCACCCAACTCCATCCTTTTTTTTCATGTACCTAACTTCCTCCATCGCATTGGGTATAACGATAGTGAGAAAAAGGGGTAGATAATGGATTTTATAAGGTTATAAAGAGACATGAATATCATTAGAGAAATTTATTGTTCTCCAAACAAAACATGAATAAACTTTTCTACCTCCTCTCAATTGAATAAGATATTCAAAATTAGAAAACGTTATTGGATTACTTAGTGTACTTCCCTGGGAATTCATGAACTTGGATTAGTACTCCAATTTCATGATTATTGAAGAGATAAACTTCAACAAATCATGGAAAAAAACCAAACAGAAAATATATTATAGGAATAGTAATGAAATTTCACATAGAAGTAACAAAAATATATTTTAAAAATACATAAAGTAGAAACATAGAGATCCTATGACACAACCGATGGATGCCAATCCTAGGGAAAGTGGGAGAAGCAATATATATATAAGTAGCGGGGATATATCTTCTAGAATTTAGTTTCTGGAAAAAAACATCTCATTCCGTAGATTTCATCCACATGCCAGGATTGAGGGTCAAAATTGATTTCGTTGAGAGTGTCCTCACAACTCTTCTAGATCAGAAATTATTCCTTCCATCAAACTCATATATCATAAGTAATTTTTCCAGCAAATGTATTCTACTACAATATCGGTGTAGAGAAAAAGTGTGTTTATTAGAAATCTAATGCTAGAAAGTTAAATGATGCATATGTTGGGTATTTATGACATTAAATAAGATATATTAGGCATTAAATTGATCTGGAATACAATTCTTGGGCCTTTACATGGGATTGGAATTGGTTTGGTTGGTTAGAAATTTTGATGCCTCACTACGAACCCACTTCAAGATACTCTAGAAGTGATATACCCATTGTACATTATCAGTATTGAATTGAATTGAATGGATATATACCTAGACACCCCCTCCCTCCTGGACACCCCCTCCCTTCTAGACACACCCCTCCCTCCCCTCCTGGACACCCCACTCATGGACACCCCCTGGACACCGCCTCCCTTTTAGACACCCCCACTTCTGGACACCCCCTCTCTCCTGGACACCCCTTCCTTCTTGGATACCCCCACCCACCTGGAGACCCCCTTGCACCTGGAGACCCCCTCCCTCCTGGACACCCCCTCCCTCTTGGACCCCCCTCCACTCTTGGACACCCCCACTCCCCCACTCCTGGACACCCCCACCCACCTTCACACCTGGACACCCCCTCTCTCCCATCCTGGACACCCCAGTCATGGACACCTCCTTCAACACCCCCACTCCTAGACACCCCTGGACACCCCTCCCTCCTCGACACCCCCTCCGTCCTAGACACCCCAACACAACCCCCCCCCCCCACCTGGAGACCCCCTCCCTCATGGACACCCCCTCCCTCTCCTCTTGGACACCTACCTCTCCTCTTAGACACCCACAATCCTAGACACCCCTCCCTCTTGGATAGCCCCACCCACATATAAGTGAAACTAATTAGAAAATTGAGAATCCACGATATTGGTTCCCATCACGCTTTTAAGATGCTCATGAGTGGACTGAATGACTATGCATTGGTCTACTTCAACACTATCGACCATTATAGTCCAATGAACTATATTCTCCTCATATTTAATTATTGAATTCGTTTATATCATAAGAATTAGAAAATTTTGATTAATTTTGAAAATGGAGGATTTTGGGTTAAAAAATGGACTTGAGTAAGAAAGGGGAACATGACTAATTAGAAATATCATATTAAGTGCATGACTTGTTGGAAGTCATGTGATCACATGACCATAATAGAATCATGTGATCAAATGAACCTGTGATATTTGTATGATTACACGACCCTTGAAGCTTTATGAAATCACGTAAATAAGATAAGAATACACGAATCATGGTTCAAGTGAATTTCCTTAATTGATTATGTGATTTATTTATGTGATTTGATAATGTGATGAGATCACATGACCAGTTCACATGAAGCATTCATAAAAATGAGCTTATGTGACACGATCACATGAAGAGGCTTATGTGAAGTAGAGAAAAAACCTAAGAGTTATCATAGAGATATGAAATATTGAGTCATTGGTGAAATAGAATTCCCATTACTTCTGTGATTGAGCAGACACAACATCATTTCTCTTCCTGCAAAGGCATTTCACATGGACAGAAATCTTATAAAATAAAATAACCCTACAAAAAAATAATGAAAATCAATTTAATATTTCATTATATAATTTTTTGTTAAAATAGACATATTATATCGTAACAATACCTTCACATCTTTCCAAATGGGTTCTTTAGTCCAGATATAAGATAATAAAAAAGTAATGATTCTTTGGGTAGTTTACTACTGTTGGTTAACTACCACTTATCATAGCATTTGATCTGAACTTCTGATCCAAAGTCCCTGTGATTCTCTCATCTAACACCATCTCAATGATATCATCATTCAGATCAAATGTTATGCTAAGCGTTTGTTAACTAAAAGTAGTGAAGAATACTTAGTTTTGTTATTAAATTTGTGAGTGCTGCACAACTAATATTCTTCCAACTCACTACATTAGTAGAAACAGCTACATAAATGACCAAAATACAGAATATAAATGATTAATACCATAATAGTTTAGGTCTTGTGATTTTGGAAACATAAAAACATAATGAAGTAGTTCATATGAGTCTCTCATTAAGTTATGCTTTACTAGAAAGGAAAATCATTTCTAAAACCATTCTTTATAACCTAAGGATATAAAACATAATAAAGGGTGATCATATATGCTCAATAAGTATAAACAAGGGAGTTATAAATGATCATATAAGGATAACATAAGTAGTAGGAATTCAGCGTCATCATATTTGTGTAAAATATTCCATCAGATATACTGTCCATTCATTTCTAAACACATATATATCATCTGGTGAATATAAATTTTTTCAATAATCATGGTAGTACTGAAAATATATAAAAACCCAAAGTATTAATAAATATTTTAAATGAACGCATAATTATTTTTTAAAATACCTCTTCAGGTATTCTAATTTTTTGATGAAATATGATCTCTTACATGAATTTACAAACATAATAACCACAGTCCTTTCCATTTGTTTGTTTTGGACACTAGATAAACATCGATAAAAATAAGTAATTTGTTTTTATATGTGTTTGGATAGTACAATGTTATTATATATACTAGGATACTTTTCTAGTTTTAGATATTATAGGCGTTCTTTTCCTTAGGCCCTGGATTCATTCCATGAAGTAGACGATATTTATACACTGCCCTATCATAACATAATCCTCATTATAAGATAATATAAATTATATAACTAGATGTTTAGTTATGAAACCTTGGATCAAGTGTATTACTAATTAAAAAATTCCTTCATGTGTGGTCCGTTTGGTGTATATCCATGCATTTAATCCAAAAAATAAATATTTGGAGTATCCAAATTGAATGCAATCAACATCCAATACGGTCTAAAAATAAAAAAAAGTAATATGTAATGAAATAAATGAAATTATAGTTGATATGATTGAATTTTATTGTTTTACCCCTGCATCGTTGGTATTAAATAGAGTCTGTCATCTATAATATTGTTTTCAAACGATTTGAGCAGAGATGACATTATTATAGCCTATTTATTAGAATATATTTCTTCTTTTGAAGAGGTGTTGTGAGGAATAACGAGTCCAAATTTATGTTCATGGGTAAATCCCTTCAATTTATTTTCATATATACACCTAAAAAAAATGAAATGTATTTAGTCATAATTATCATAGTATATCAGCTTTTGTAAAATCAAATCATGAACCAATACCTCATGTATACATTTATAACTGAGGCACTTAGCCATTATTACTTAAGGATTTCATTTACATTTTCAGCATAAATGAAATCCTATTTTCCCTCTCTGTACATATTTTTTTTCAAAATCAACTATGTGATTATTTCTGTTTATCAACTTTTTATCCACATGAGCCTGTAATGATATTAACAGTGGGTATAGAACGACTGGGGTGAGGGTGGTCTCATTAGACTGTTTCAATTTGTTGGTTGATCCTTGAGATAGTTTTGAGATGATAGTTTGTTTCAACCCCTTCTCTTTGTTGCTATATAATAACATTCATCGGTTCAGAACTTTTTTCATTAAATGTTAAAGGTCCAGCATGAAAAATTAATTGGAAATGGATACCTCCTCGTCAACATGTTTTTCACAAGAATTGACGGCCATGCGATGAATGTTTAAACAACTTGTTCAACCATATGAATTTAGTCATCATTATTTGGAACAGGTAGCATGACAATCAGATCATTATCTATTTTAATTGACACTCTCACATAATCTATTGGAATTTTTCTTTTTTTTTATCATTTCGTTTTGCAAATTGAACACCGTAGCCCTCGCTACAAAGAGATAGGTGGGAGTTGATAGAAATAAATCACAGTCATTTCCACCCTGTAGACTATTAGTACAGGAAAGGTATCAGTGTCTATGTTATTCACATTTAACCGAAACAATTATTAGAACATTGATTACCTCATCTAAGTCATTTATTTTAGGGGAATGGCTCACCTAAAAGCTGGTGTGGGGGCGGGGGATCTTTACGCACAAGTTTTTGTTGAGTTGTTTCTTATCTTTTTCTACCCCCCATCAAAATTATTATCATCTCTCTCTGGTATTGTAATTCATCTTGAAAAATAACGAATTTCTCTTGCAACTTTTTCATTTCCTCAGTTTGATCCTTTACTTGTTTTTGTTTCTAAAAATATGTTTGGGGTGTCACCCTAAAACCCGCACCTCTGATGCGGACATACTGTTCTAGATGCTTTAAGGCTGCTAAAAGTATGTCTTCATCTGGTGAGGGTATTGTTGATTCCTATGACTATGTCAGATAGAAAATATAAGAAAATAAGTAGTCATTTTTATGTAATAGTGATTTAACGAAAATTAAATTTATATTATGTCATACATACACATGTTTCCCACACTTTTTGTGTGTTTTCATCTATCAATATCCCCTCTTTATTTACACAAGCCTCCTTCTATGGCACATGGTCTGGGATGGATATGGATTTCAATTTATATTCATCAATCTATATATAAATAGATAAACATGGTTATGGTGTTTTTCTTTAAGTCACATAAAAGTATTATGGTAGATTTAAAAGACATACCATTTTTTATCATGTGAAGCGTACCCAATCCTTGCTTTACAGTAGGGGTACACTGGTATTGTTGTGCGTTCTTTATTTTCATCACTCAGTTGCTGTTTCATAAATAAAAAATTTCCAATCAAAGTGATGAATACAAGAAACATCAAACAACATATTACCACACACAATGTACCTAAAAATTTTTCTCTGCACGACGGTTGCTAAATGCATCCCACACTCCGTGGTACATCAAGTGTTCATAAAGTATAGGTGGGTACGACTTTATTTTCCCTTCAGTATCTTTAAGATGATATTTTGTTAAAATTGTGCAGAATCCTATATGAGTCCTTCCTAAAACTCTTAATACAAATTCCTTTTACGAGGTATCTAATATAAATGCACTCTAGAATGGATGATGAAGAGTAAGTCAATTTTTTAGTATTTTATTTTATTTTCATAAATTAAAAAAATGATATCAAAATGATACCATAATCTCTTCCCACATTAGTGTCTTAATCATGGTGACAACGTGGTTCCACGACTATACATAAATCAGCATGCATTATTGAGTGATGATTCCAATATAGATATTAAAGATGGCTTTGTTGGGCTTAAGATGTTGGCCTCTCTTATTACATACCACCTCAAATTTGATTCCTTTTGCCTTTTCCTTAAGTATTTTGTCTAAGACTGTCAAACTACAACACTCTTATTTTTTTGCATTGTCAGGGTTTAATTTCCAACCATTTTTTCAGAAGCATCATCATTAGGTTCCTCTAGAGTGCTAGCATTGGAACTGGGACTAGCAGCAATAGGTTGATAAACCTGTTGTACCTCAGCACTAGGACTAGAAACAATAGGTTGAGAAACCTTTTGTTGCTCTACACTAGGACCAGAAACAAGAGGTTGAGAAACATGTTGTTGCTCTGCACTGGGACCAGCAGTAGCAGGTTGAGAGAACTATTGTGAATTGGGATTGGGTGCATCAGCAGGTGTAGAAGTCATTATCTAAAGAAATGGATTGACTTTTAATTTATATTACATAAAGTAGAATCAAACATATAATAACATAACGTAACACAATGTATATTACAATAAACAAATAACATGATTATTGAACTCTTTTTTTAAAGGTTGAAGAGATTTGGCCACTCTATCAACTATGTAAATCCCTTCATTGCGGTCACCTCAAACCTAAAAAACGCAGCCTACATTGGGTCCTCTACAAAATGATTACAAAGTCCCTATGGAAGTGTCATCCTATATTGAACTTTCATCTAACCCTTTAGTTGTTTTGGTTGATAATAAAACAATTAACCAGTTTCAGTTTATGGGGTTTGGAAAATAAAATACTTGTACTACCTGTGATTCCATTATAAATGGTTTTTCTTTCCCCCCTTCTTTACTAAAATAAAATATCATGAATCCCAATTCATCTATTTTAATAACACTCCTGTCATCAACCCACTTACATTGAAAAATCGACACTTGGAATTTCGTATAATCCAACTCCCATATTTTTTTGATAATGCCAAAGTTCAACATATTTACATAAATTAGATTTCTATCCTTAGCACTAAAAACATGCATCACTTCATCTACAAGTGTAACCCCAATATTCTACATGGTACTACCTTCATCATGTTATTAGTATAGAATGTATAATTATTAACTGCATAAGAATTGTAAGATAATACATACACACCTTCTCCTCCAGCTAGCCATCATATTCGTTTTGAATCTGAGTCCATATTTTCATCTAACATTTTAAAAATATGGTCCTAAAACCATCCTATAAACTGTATATTATATATATCTGATATCCATTTTCATCCCTAGATGGATTCAAATGCATTATAATTTCTTTGTGGGTTTGATCAAATGGGTCAACGTCGAAACTGTTATTAAAAACGTAAAGGTGGGCCTAATCCTGATCTATAATATTGATTGTGACAACCTCTCTTCTAGAAATTCCTTCACCCTCAAGCCACCCTGTGTGACAAGATTTCTATAGGCCAACATTTTCCACACCAGACATGTATTCAGTATATAATTCAATGGCTTCCTCAATAATATATTATTTCACAATACAACCCTCTGGATGACTTCGATTTTTGACATACCCTTTCAAAATCCTCATATATTGTTCAATGGGGTATATCCATCTATAATGTATAGGACCACATAGTCCAATCTCTCTCACCAAATGAACCATCAAATGAACTATCATATAAAATAATGTCGGCAAGAAGAACACTTCCAATTCACATAACATGGCGGAAATTTCTATTTCCATAATTGGCAACTTCGCCTGGTCTTTAACATTACTGCATATAGATTTGAAGAAGAAACAGAGCTTCGTTAATGCATGGATGACATTTTTGGGCAAAATGCAATATAAAGCTATAGGAATTAGATATTTCATCAAAACATGGCAGCCATGTGATTTCACACCCTTTAATTTTAAATCGCTCATTGAAACAATTTTCATCATATTTGATGAATGCCACTCGGGACCCTTTACACCATTCATGAAGTTGAAAAACTTATATTTTTCCTACTTGGAAAAAGTGTAAGTAGCAGAAGTAAGAAATGTTCATTTTTCACCCTTCACTAGTGTCAACTCTTCTCGTATTCCCATCTCAACCATGTCCAATCTAGACTTAATTGCATCCTTTGTTTTGCCGAGAAACTTGTCGATGACACTATCACATAATTTTTTTCAACTTGCATTACATCAAGAAAATTTCTGACATACAGAAAATTCTAGTATGGTAATTCAAAAGAAACTGAACTCATTTTCCAACCAGTTTTCGTAAGGTTTTTCAAAAATGGTTTACCAAAAGTAGTGTCCACATCTATTACTTTCTCAAACAATTGATCACCTGTTAGTGGAGATGGTGTTGTGTGTTCTTATGAACTTTTGTCGAATGATTTCATCCAAGATTGGTACTTATGATGTTGGGGTAGAAATATGTGATGTTTCTGAAAAACGATTTTCGATGAATGTTTCAACTTAATTGATTGTGTACCTTGTTAGCAAATAGGACGCCCTTGAGTTACTTTAATGATATATCCTGACAAATTTCCATAAACAGGAAAGTCATTTATCATCCCAGACAACAAGTCCTTCAAAGTGAAATCCTCATTTTTGTATGCAACATACAACATAACACCTAAATCCCACAATAATTTTAAATTGTCAATCAATGGAGCCAAATAAACATCAATATCATTACCTAGTGTTTTTGGTCCAAATATAAGCATAGAAAACCTGATGTTTTTTCGTTTCAAGTATAACCACGGTGGTAAGTTATAATTTACCAACATAATCAGCCATGTACTATGACTACTACTTTGAAAACTAAAAGGATTCACCCCATCTATAGATAATGCAAGACAAAGGTTTCTCGGCACGTTTCCAAATTCACGACACTCATGATCAATTATGTTACGTAGAGGAGATTCTATCGGGTGATGTAGTTTCCCATCTTTAATTCTTGTATCTACATGCCATGTAAATTGTCTTGTAGTCTCCTCACTTCTATATAGGTTCCTAAACCTTGTAATTATTGGAAAGTACCATAAAACTTTCATAGGATTGGAATCATTTTTCTTGTATCAAGAATCACTGCACTTTGGGCATTCTTTAGGTAATTTGTGGTCCTTGTGAAATAATATACATTCATTCAGGAAGGTGTGTATTATTTCAGAGATTATACCCATAGATCGTATAATTATTTCATCATCGTATGTTCAGATTGAGAGCTCATTATCTTCTGGGAGCATATAATTGAGGAGAGCAAGTAGTTCCGTAAAACTAGAGTCACTCCATCCATTGCCTGTATTCAAATTATATAGCTTTAGTATGGCTGACAATGCTATATATTTAGTGCAACCAACATAAAATGGTGTTTTTTCACAACTCTTTAACTTCTGAAACCATTTTGGGAAATCATGAAGTTCGTCTTCAACTGTCCTTTTCATTTCCTCAATACGATCTTCATCATCATTCACATCGGTAATCACATCCTCCATACAATATTCTTTATTGTTCACACTTGTAATCATATCAGATGATCCATAAAACGTCGTGTTATCAGATCCACTACCTACATTCGTTTTTCCCCATGTTTATTCCAACATTTATAACTTCTATCTATTTCATGAGAGATCAGGTGTTCTTACAACTCCTCTACACTAATGTTTCTTGAATAAAAAAAGTATAATCACATACAAAGGATTTGAGAAGGGTCACATGCATGATCTTTTGCAAACTTGATATACTCTTTCATGTCATATTTATACTCTTTTGCCAACTGATTGGCATTGATCCATTCTTTATTCACATTCATCCTATTTGATACAATAATATTAATATTTAACAAAATAATTACACAAAATATGTTCAACCAGATATGTGAATCACTTTTACTAGTAGGTTTTAGCATCCCACATGTGATCTATATGCATTATTGTAAACTGGTTTTTTAGTGTTTCTCTAGAAACATAATTTCTCTAGTCAAGAACTATGGTACTAAACTAATAGATGGTATGATTTTCAATATAGTTCTTGTGGGTGGAAGGATTCATTACATATTATATTATGGTTATTTGACTAGGTCATCTATAAAGTGTCTCATAGAGACCTCCAGTGAAGTGGTTTTCTGGGATTCAGTGGAATTGCACTAGTAACAAAGTGGTGGTGCCATTGAAATGGGTAATGTTTTGATTGATATTCAATAGTGGAATAACAAAAACATGTAAAACAAATAGCATACCAATCATGCCAACAACCGTAACACCATAAAAACACACAATAATGCTCACAATCGCATCACCTTAAAAACCAAACAATCACAATTTCAGATTTTATAAATCATCCCTTATTCAATTTCGTTTGTTAATTCATGGGTTATCACAAAAGTTTTATCATCCTGGGGCATTGATTCATTTGTAAAGTATACATAAATTACAAATTTTTATATTCAAATGTTCAACAGGAACTAACCAACATGCAATTCATTTAGCACGCAAACTAGGATCACCAATGGCCACGATTTTCATTGGTGAGTTTATCCCTTCCATTTCACATTATAACTATAAATATCAATAGTAATAATATGATAACAAGAGGAAACGAATGGGTAAGAGGAGAAAACTCACTACGAAATGTGTGGAGGAGGGGGGTGTGGGTTGTCCATAGGGTGGGTTGTCCACTATGAAACGACCATTAGGGATCCTAAAGAGTGAATTATGAGAGGGAAAGATTATGGGTAAGTGGGGTTTGTATGATGGGGTTGAGTGGAAAATAAGGAATAGGGGAACCTCATTAAAAATACTAAAAAAATCTCTTTTCATTTTAAAAATAGGGTACATAATGGTGTAGCATAAGAGTCTATTGCATAGTGAGCCTATGATGTCACATTGTTGAATTACCACAAGTTATACACTAAAAAACTCATCCCCTAAGAAGAACCATTAAATCATGATAATGAATTGTTATGTGAGTATATGCCTCATGTAATAACATCCACCCCCCCAAAAAAATAATATAGAGGGCATAACATAGCCAACCTCTCACCTGATCCAAACCATTAACATAAGGCGGGTCCCATGGATAAACTCACAAACATATTTGAGTACCTAAATAGGAATAACCAATCGAACCTTCAACACAATCTGAACCACTAAAATAATTTATGTCTTGTGGAAAACTACATATACCCCATGATGTATAACCAAACATAAACTTTAGAAAATTTGAAAGAATGTTCACCTTGGTGGAGTATCTCTACATTTTAATCCCAAGGTCTCTAGGAATCATCCTCATCATAGATATATAATAATGATTAAGATATAATGGACAGACATGAAAGATAAGCCTCATCCAAAATCTTAGCTAGCCAATGATTGATACCTAGCGTCGAGCAAGAGGCTATTACATAAGAAGCTCATATATGACACATCCTAAGAAGCCTCACTAAACGTATCCATCATTAGCATATCCTATAGTTAAAAAATATATCATGACGATCCCAAGACCTATAGGTAATAATATATCAACAATAAATCTATTTATTCATATTTAGTTACCAACCTACACCACCCCATGTGTGGATTTACCTACCCTTAAGGTCATAAAGAATCCATATTATTATTTCCACTAACATCATAATCAACCCCACTCCATGTACTGTATCTATAATGGTTATAAGGGAGATGTGACAATTTTATATATAAATAATAAATATTTTCGGTGGGATAATAAATACAAACCATGTACTCAATGTGATATAAGATTTAAAATAATCCTCGATATATCTCACACAACAACCTACCCACCGGTTATTACATCACTCGTACCCACCAAGGCATCCCCCCAATCGAATGGCCGAGGGATAAATATCTTAGTAGAACAGAAATACCATGGGATATTAGATTCTATCTCCTTACCTTCCATTATCTAATGACCACTCCCTAATCTATTATCTCACTCGGTCTAGTGGGACACCCTCAAAATATTATAGGCATCATATACAATGGATTACACATATTCAGATCAATACCTAGTCTTCTAAGAGTCCTAAGTCATCAAACAAGGTGGTTAGAAATCAATAAATTCAATGCATCAAGAATCATCCAAACTGAATACATTTATAAATAAATGATTACCCAATCTCAAATTCCCCAGAAAGAAACATCACCTTTCTCTATCACTAGAACACCACGTGTATATAGAACCCCCCATTAGTTAGAGTAAAAAAAAGAGAATAATTTTATCATAATGATTTTATAAAAAACCCATTTCTCATAATGTCCCAAATGAACAAAAACAAATTTTAGGGTGAAAATCCAAATAAAATGATTTAAAATATCTTCCAAATCAATTCTTAAGACCAATATTATGAATATAAGTTTATAAAACCGCATGGGATCAAAAAATCCAAAATAATAACATTTTTAATTGTGAAAGTCTATCACAATGTTTACAATATAACTCATATTGGTTAACACACCCTTGTAAATTCTAAAAACCATTTAGGACACTTCAAGAACATTAAACACCCCAAACACATTATTTTGAAATCAATAGGTGTAGAACTCACATTTAAATACTTATATATAGTACTGAATTTGGATTTTTTAAATATTTTCATGCTTTGAAGGAAACTAGGAAATTTTTCTATACAATTGGTACTTAACCAATTCCATAATAAGGCTGAAAAACCTCCTATAAATCAACATTATTCTATCATATATAACATACATATAAAAAAGATGGATGATTCTTCCTTCAGTTAAAACTAGTAAACCAAGCCATAATATATCCTTATAATCCATTAAGAGTTACCATGTAGGAGGGATCATGGCGCAGGAGGGATCACGACGGAGGAGGGATCACGACAGAGGCAGCGATGGAAGAGGGGGAAGAGGATGGTCGCAATGGAGGAGGAAAATGTGGTGCTGGTGGTGGAGGAGGAGGAGGAGGAGGGGTTGTGATAAAGGAGGGGGTCAGGTCTAGCTTCTACGAAGGCTTGAACATGTGTGGGAGAGGAGGGGCCTGTTAGGGTTCTTTTATAAAAATTTCTAAAACCTTTATCAATGCTAGTTAAAAGCGCTGAAAAGGTATGTTTTATCAGTGCTAAAAGAAAAGTGCTAATAAAACATACATTTAGCAGCACTTTTTTAGTGCTGATAAGGATAGACCTTTATCAGTGTTAAAAACCGCTGATAAAAAAACTATTTATCAACACTAAAATTATAGTGCTGATAAATAAATATTTTATTAAAGTTTTATATTAATAATTTATTTATATTCTTATATATTTATTTAAAATGATGTATAAGATAAATATATATATATTTATTAATTATTATATCTATAAATAGTGTATATTTATAAATATATTTCTTATTTAATGTAATTTATTATAATATTATAATTATTTAAATATATATATATGTTATTATAATCTTGGAAATAAATTTTCAATTATAACATTATATATATATATATTTAAATTATTAAAAAATATATATTAAATATAAACAATTTTTTTATTTAATGTATACAAATAAACATTATTTTTGAATATATATATAATATTTTTATATAAATTAATAATAAAAGATTTTATTAGTTTTGATAATAGCACTGATAAATGTATCCTTTATTAGCGCTTGCCTCAACGTTGATAAAGATTACCTTTATCAACACTTTTATCTAGCATTGATAAAGGCACACCCCTTTATTAACGCTTTATATTTAGCGTTGATAAAGTGGAGGACTTCCCTTTCCCTATTTTGTGTTAGTTCTCCTTTATCAACACTTTTTTACAAGTGCTGATAAAATCCCCCTTTATGAGTGCTTTTTTAATAGCATTGATAAATGGGGGTATTTATCAGTTCTTTTTAGCACTATTAAAGTCCCCATTTAATAGCAGTTTTTATGGCACTCATAAAATCGGTATTTAACAGTGATTTTAAATACCTAGTGCTGGATAAACCCAGTTTTGTAGTAGTGGTTCTTGTAAGAGGCAATGGGCTTCTGAGAGGATGGATTACACTAACTGGTCCCTTTGTCCATCCATCTAGATAATAATATTATTATTACTCTTTATGATAGGTATACCATATTTTTTTTTCTTTAATTCACTCATGTGTTTTGGATTTCTATTTTACTTTTTGATGAATTTTTTATTAAAGGTTATCCCAAAACATAACTGTACTCACCGTCTTTCATTTATCTGAGCCGATTTTCCTATCTGTTAACTATGAGAACCTTCTATTTTATTACTTCCATCTATTTAAACCCTATAAACTGATGCTTTATATAGTATATGATTTTTTTTTCTAAAAAATGTTTTAGTTATCTCAAATTTAAAATTACCATCCAACAAGTTTTCCCATGTCATGATATTCACTACAAGAGCTCTTGATTCCCTAATTTTTAAATCTCATTTTCCATTTCATTTTTGTCTATACTGATAGTGATATATATCCCATGATGTTTTCAAGAATAGTGTGGAAACTATATCATTTTAAGTGTGGGGGAGTGTTTCTTGAGTCTTATTGTTGATATACATGGATTATTGTATGTTTTCAATTATCTATGAGATAATTTTCATAGAAAGCATGTTTCAAACATAAAATCCCATTACACCCATTTAAATAAAAGATACTATTAGGTTAGATATTGTTTAAAACCATTTTTATTTAAATTTATAAATTTTAGAATGATTTTTGAGCTGATAAATTTAATTCAAATTCAAAATTATTACTATTTTTTTGACTTATTACTATATTTTATACCCTGAGTGATTTCCATTTATTCTTGTATCATCCCATTCTTGAAAGGATTATAGACCCATGATTTCATATTCTTTCCTATGTATATTTCGTGAGAGATACCTAGGTCATGTAAACCTATCAAAAATTACTTCAAGATCTTATTGATATTATGATTGAACAAATGCACTTTTAAAATTATTAAGGCAATCTTTTTGAGCCATTTTTTCGAAAACCCACCTATACGTATTTTATTCATTATTCTATAGAGTCTATGAATAACCTTGTTAGAATGGAGACATTTCAAGCAAATTATACCTTACTATCCTGTTCTTGGTATTATAAATGATTATCATTTGAATAATTTTAGGGGAATTTTCACCACTACTAGACACAAGATGTTGGAATTGAGGAGACATATGGTGAATCTTTCACCAAAATTATATGATGAGGTCCATGATTTCTTTTGTAAATTTATTTTCTTACCCAATTCCTTTGAAAAAAATAATGGATTATGTATTAGGTGAGTAAAAAATCACCATTATTAGACTGATGAATCATACGATGGATCATATGTGGTTAAGGCATGGATGTGAGACCTATCGTAGAAATGATTTTTGAAAAATAAATAAAAAATAAAAAGAATGGAACATGGTACATTTTTTATACTTACTTGACATAATCATGGACCCACTTGAAGCTATAGAGAACAACCACACTTTTTCTAGGAGGAGTCACTTCATTTCATTATTCATGAATTTCATGCATTATACTTTAGAGATTACCCTCTTATTGATATTTTTTTTACTTTCTTCCCATCCACCCTCAACCCCAAAGTTATTTGAACTTATTTTTGAAGCGCTCATGAATGATTTTGTATTTTTATTTACAAATTGAAGATTTTTATAACCAATGAAAGCTTATGTTTAGGAACATGAATTTAGTGTATGAGCATAACTGTAGTCACATTTTACCTTGAATGATGAGAGAAAATTTATTGTGAGGTAGATCAAAAAATGGGTATAGCATTTAAGGAATAGTTGCGAAATTGTAATTAAAGGAAGAAAGAATCTGGATAATTAACTATATTATAATTTATAACTAATTTTCTCTACAAGTTTGATTCTTGAGGATATAATTTTTCTACTTATAATTTGTTTTATCTTGTTTGTAATGAATGTTCCTTGTTTTAAAAATTACATCTTTTGGAATCCCTATTGAGATTCTTTTTTATTGAGGAGAATAAATTGTTTAAGTATTGGGGAATTTGATAATATGAATTTATATATGAATATTGGATACATTTTATAAGGATTATTCATGTTTTATTCAATAATGCACTAGTTTTTTTGTTTTAATAGAAATTATAAATTTTGGACTTAAAGAATTAAATGATGATAAAATGCCAAATACAGTATTCACACATCATATACAACATAAAAAACTTATATTATTACTTAAAATCATGAATTTAGAGCCACAAACCAAAAATTGAAGACCTAAAATTGATTGAATCTCACAGATTACATGTACATACAATACACATCATTAATATTTCAAATTCATAAACCCACTAAAAGTGAATCACATTTACAGTGTGTAGAGTATACACACTGTGAAAGGTTTGAGGTTCCACCCTATCAAAGATTTCATCCTGGAGATCCTGTGAGATTCAATATTTTTGAAGTATATTGTGGATCTAGAGTACATTATAATAAAATATTACACATCTTGTAAAATTCAAGGCAAAAATCCACTTAAAGAGAATACATGATGTGAATTATTTGCACGCCATTTATATTTCAGCCTATTTATATTTTGGAATCACTTGTACATAAGGAAGTCGTCAAACATATGATTTTTTTTACCATTTTCTTCTCTTTTTTTCTTATTTTTCTTTACAACTTAGTTTTAATTCATTTCTTTCATTGTTTTTTCAAATAATTTTGAGTTTTTAATTGTTTTTCATCTGTTCTCTGATCATTGAAATCCTGGTTTTGTTACGATGAACTCTTTCAATACCAATCATTGTTCTTCATCAACACTTTCTGTTTCTTCATTATGATTAATTATTTGATTGGATTTACAGTGCTTTCGATCATTTAAATTGGATTCTTTATTGTTCCCAATTATGTATTTCCTATTTATGAATTGTATCATTATTGGGTTTCGAATGTCTTAATTTACATTGTTTTTTATAATTAAAATCATGCACAACTAATACTCTTAGGGTTAGGTGTCGAGGGTAGGGGTGTTTCTAAACCTAATGAATCCATGAATTAAACCTTGGTAACCCTAAAAAAAGTAATTATGTTAAAAATAATTTCCCATCACATTATGTTTCATAGCCTTGACCATGGGAGGTTCAATTGAATGAACCTGACCAAGTTGGAGTTGAGTAGGCTATAACCATTATCCTGTGATGCTTTATTCATTGAAGCAAATATAATTCACTTAGGTTGTTAGATATACCCTTACCAAGGGATAATTGTAGTACAGGTTGATCCAACTAGTTTGACCCAAAACCAATTAGTGAATCTGTCACCACTTCAAAACCTATAGGTTCAACCCCCACTGCCTCTTTATTATGCCCTAGTTGTAAGTGTAGTTTGGTACTATAAATTTCTAATATGATCAATTCCTATTGGAATTAAATTATTTATATAGGATAATTAGTTACATAAACGATTTAGAATTATTTTTCCCCACCTTAACTTTTTTCCATACCAAGAAATGAGATTTATAATATGAAATATCTATTTTCATGTTGTCCCACCAGAAATTTTATCTTAGATCTCTATAAATCTTATTTATTCTAGGATTAATAAATAATGATGATCTATGTGCTTCATCCAATATGTATTTCTCAAATTCTAGTATTGATTATCACATATTTGAGTCTCGAACTTTATCATTCAATTATTGTCAAGGTTGAACTCTAGAACATTTCTTGTGTACTTTTGAAACTCCAGGTCTTCATTCCCCACATCCTTAATATTTACATGAATGGACAATTGAAAATTTATTAGAGTAAGATAGTATTTGTCCCCTTCTTTCATGATTTCAAGGTATATCTTCTGAAAATCCATAATTATTGGATCTCTTTTAATTCTCATCATTGATAAACTAGCACGATCATTGTGACTTATAGCATCAGCCACCATGTTCACTTTCCCAGGGCGATAATGTATTGAGTAGTTATAATATTTAATATATTATAATCATATCATTTTTCAAAAATTAAATTATTTTTGGGGGAATGTATATTTCAATATTTTATGATCAATATATAGCACACATTTTACCATAAAGATAATGCCTCCATATTTTCAAATTAAAAATTACTTCTTTTAGTTCTAAATCATCAGTTTGGTAAAATTTAACATGAATCCTCAATTCAAATGAGTCATACACTAATACCACATCATTATACATAATAAAACATACTAATACCTTCTTTTATACATCACAGAATATCATAGAACCTTCTCTACTATAGGTTATTGTAAGTATAATTTCACTAACCAAACATCTCTTTATCTCCTAGAAATTTTATTCAATTTTATATATATAAAAGAACTTTACCCCCTTTTGATTAAAATTAATTACAATATTTTATATAAATGATAAATTTCTCAAAAAGTGTTAATAATATCCAGTAAATCCATGAAAAATATGGATTTCATTCATTGTGGTTAGTCTAGGACACTTCTCAATAACTTTCATCTTATAAGGATCTACCAATATACCCTCACTTATAATTACATGTCCCATGAATGATAAATTTTGTAGCCAAAATTCACACTTTCAAAATTTGGAAAAAAACTTTTCTTTTCTCAAGGTCTTCAATAAAATTCACAAATGATCTCTATACACTTCATTAATATTTTAATGTATGAGAATATCATATATAAAGACTACCATAAACCGATCAAGGTAATCTCTAAAGGCTTTATTCATTAGATCCTTGAATATAGTTGAGTAATTAGTAATTAAAAATGGAATTACTATAAATTAATAATGTTTAGTCATCTTATAGAAGGATATGTTCTGTATATAACCCCTTTTAACCATTAAATAGTGATACAAAGATCAAAGATCAGTCTTGGAAAATTATGGAGCTACAAGCAGTTGATCAAACAAGTCATCAATATGGGGTAGTAGATACTTTTTCTTGATTGTAGTATTATTAATCTATTGATAATAAATACTGGGATACATTGACCCATCTTTCTTATTTACAAAAAATAACTTGTGCACCCCATGATGAAGCACTAGGGTGTATGAATCCATTATTAGGATTATTTTGGAATCACTTCTTCAATTCCTTCAACTAAATCGAAATATTCTATATAGTTGATTTGAAATAAGTATATCACTGGTTATAAGTTCTATTAAAAACTCAACTACATGATTTGGGGGAAAACAAGGGAATTCTTTAGGAAATATAATGTAATATTCCGGAAAAAAGGTATATCCTCAATATCGAGTTTCTCCCTAAGCATTTGAGATAAATACCCCTCATGTATAGGTAGTAAAACCCATATAATGGAATTAATTTACATCAGAAGTTAATGTTCATACTCACACTAATAAATGATCATAAATTGATTTATAATATTAAACGTGACTTCCCTTCCACTATAATTGAAATGAAACTTCTACAAGGTGATACGATATATGTCCAAAATTACATCAAATTAAACTATATGGAGAATAAAAATATTTTTAGGAAGTACATTACCACAAACTTTTATCAGATATGAGATATAGAACTAAGATAAAAACATCATACCATTAAATGTTTTCACTATTAACCAATATACAACCATTTGGTGAAGTAATTCCCCTATAAAATTCTCTATATATAAAAGAGTGGGTATAAATAGAATAAAATATGATATTTTTAGTTCTAGAGTGGATGATAAGTGTACCTTCCACCATGTTATTTTATTTACCCAATTTTATAGATGATATTACATTGGTTTTCCCTTTTTCCTATTGATTAAAAGGTTGTTTTGGTTAATTTTACTCATTAGACTTTGGATTAGGGAATTGATTCCCATAATTCCAAAAAACCTTTCATCTTAAATAATAAATTTCATTAGTTTGAACCATATCATATTTTGTTGTCTTGTTTTCCATTTTTATGATTCTTCAGCAATAAAATTCATGATGGATAGATCTACCACATGTTATGCATAATCTACCTCTTTGAGACATTTCCTAGAGTGCTTATTTCCACAATTTTGGCATGCATGTAATTAATTTTTCTTTCATTCATGTGATCAATAGTTTGAGTTCCATTGAAACTCCATATTCCATTTCTTATCACCAAAAAATGAGATTATTGAGAGTTTCTATCCTAAATTTCCACCTTGAGACAACATAGAATAATTTATTCATATTTACTAAAGTATCATATGGATAACAAATTTTGGAGTCTTGTTTTAATCCACTGAAGAACCAAACTATTTTTATTTCAGGGTTGATAATAAAACATGAATATTACCATGAAAGTCTTGTAAAACATTCTTTATATATACTTAGAGATTCATCATACTTTAGAAGGTTCCAAGTTGATTCCAATGAGGAGCAAGAGTGGTTGATAGATAAAAAAGATCGAATACTCGCCCAGGGCTTCAATCAGAGCATAATCAACTTCAAGGAATTCATTTTGACAATGGATAGGTTGCTCACTCACCTTTAAGAGATTATTAGAGAGGACCCAAAAATCTAGGTTAGTCCACTACAATGGGAACTTTATAGGGTATCTGATTCAAGTAATCTAATTCCTGTGTTTACTTATTTTGTGAGCTCTTTTAGCATTTAGTGGTCTTGTCTGCGAACTATGGTTTCCCATTTGTCCTAAAAATGGCTTAATAAAAATTCAAATTTCGATGGATGGATGGATACAAGTATATAAAGTCTCTCTCCATTTTCAAATGATTAGTTTGAGGAAAATAATTATTAATAAATACCCTCTTAAACTCCTCCCATTAAATGTATTTTATTTCTTCTTCTTACCTTGTGTTCTTGATGAGTTTTCACTATTGATCATCCACACCTTTCAAGATATAGAAAATAAAAAAACTTCTCATGGTCCTAGCATTGGGGAAAGAAAAAAAAATTTATATCACGTTGATCCACTATTAAATAATTAGTGGGGAAGAGTGCCAAATAATATTATGGTGGTCATTTCCATATAAAAGACTCAATGTCATGTTTGTATATTTCTGTGAGTTCCTAAAATCAACTTGGTTCATGTTATTATTCATAACATGAGAGAGTTAGACCAGAATTTCTATAAGGTTTTTCATTCTATCTCTAATGACATTTGGTTTGTCATGATGTATGTTATTATATTTCCCTTCAAATTAATTTCTAACAATATTCCTACAGGTTTATACTATTTAATAAAACCAAAATAGTTAATATAAGTACTTGATAAATAATAATATGAGTGATATTTTATTTAATTAGAAAAAAAACCATGAGATGTCTAAATTATAATACCTTTACTTCAACCTACGATGCTTTAGATTCATCATATTTCACTTATGGTTCAATATAGGTTGTTTTAGCTTATATAATCATACTATTAATAATTTTTTTTAAAAAAGAACTAAAAATTTATCTAATACCCACTCAGGTGATCTGAACATTACATATAGAAATATTACATCTTTTAGATGAATATTCAACACTTTTCAAAAAAAATACATGCTCCAGAACTGTAAAAGTTTTGTTTTTTTGGATATCAGATACATAATAAAATTATTTATGGAATTTATTCAACACAACTTAGAATTTTATTCTCATATATTACCCTTGATATAAATATCCTACTTAAAACCTTTCTTCATAACATAGGGAAGCAGAAATATAAGAAAAGGTGTTCTTAGATGCTCAATAAGATTAAACGTGGGAGATATCAATCAATGATCATACGTGATAATAAGATAATCATATGGGTTTGATAGTATAATAAAGGGAATAACATAATATAATCATACCAATAAAAACATAGAACATTAATCAATGTTCATGTAATAAACATCTTGATAACAATAATCATGATAATCAAAACAAAACCATTATCACGAGCCATTAAAAATATAAAATAACCATTTTTAATATCATAAAAATGTGGCATAACTATGAGAAATATAAATATTAAAATTTTATAAATTGAATAACTACCAAAATCTAATAAAATAATGGATCAGGATTCATTACCAACATACCATATCATAATGTGCTAGGAATCATCAAAATAATCCCTTATTATAATGTATTATGCATTTTTACTAGTATCCATTAGTATACGGGATCAGAAATTTTTACCATAATACCTTGATATATTGGAATAGAAATTATTACCAATTCTTTAGAAGGTTATAATGGAACCACCCATCAAAAAATGACAAAAAATACATATTTGTTCTATAATAACATAACATTCATGATTCCTTCATCACTTTATTAACCCATGTAAAAAAGAAAGTTTCATGAGAAATTTCATAATGTATCATTACAATCTATCTAGAGAAAGAAGTTTTATGGTATCATTATATCATATTCTCAGTTAATAATAACAATAATTTAAGGATGTTAACATAGATGAAAAATAATTTTATAAAAGCTTTTGAAATACACTTTGGAAAATAAGAAAAAATATTATTTTATTCTAATAAATTTTAAAAACTATAAATTAATATTAAAAATGGAATAAGATTTTCTTTAAAAACCCATGGAAAATTTAAAATTATTTAAAATTATGAATAAATTACATTATAATGAGAAAATTCATTCATGCTGTATACATTGTAGAAAAACATTCTTTTCATAATTTTGTAAAACGTTAAGAGTGATTCATACATAAAACATTTTAAAAGATTACATATTAAAACTTTGAAAATAAATCCAAATATAGTTTAAAATGAATTTAAAAATTCATTGTAATATTGAAAACGAAATCCTTGAAACATTTTAAATAATATGTACATGGAAGAAAAAGATTCCTGGCCTAAAAAAATAAATAAGTTCGTCTTTTCTTAAAAACATTTCTTTGGTATTTTTGAGTTCCAAAAGGGGTAAAAATGGAAATAATACTTGTAAAACCAATAAATAAATATGGGATAATAATATTTATGGTTCTTAAGATATATATAATATATAATTCTTACAATGGAAATTTAAATGTGAAAAATACCGATAAAAAGTGACATTGTAACATAAACCCTTCCCTAAAGTACTGAATTTGTTCATACACACTATAAACTTTTGTATAATAAATTCAAACTTATTATAAATATAAAAAAATAATTATAATCATAATTATATTACTATATATTTTTCCATTATAAATTTGTAGATACCCATTTATTTATAATTTTTTATTAAAATCAATATTTAAGTTCTAATAGTTCTGTTTTCTGTGTATGTTTTGGTTTGATGATTCTAGTCCTTGAACCTTGTTCATGGTTTCATCATATAATGAATATTCATAATGTCATAAATAAAATATTTATCCATTATAAACACTTTTATAACTATCGAAGTAATATGGTTATGTAAAATGAATTACATTACTTTATAGGGATAATTATCCATGTGTTCGAATAGGCAATGTTTTTATTTTCAAATAGATAAAAAGAAAGAAATATAAATTGTAATTTATATTTAAAAAATCATAAATTTATCCTAAATATCATATATATTTCTTAAATATATTTTTATGATAATACATGTAAATAAAAAATGGAAAATGAATCTTATCGGTTCATGGAGGTGGTAGTCCACATCTACGCATGAGTGACATTATCATTTTCCAATGGATGGAAGGGTTAGAAGGTATATAATATTTTATCTTTGAAGAATCAAGATTATTTAATAAAAATAATAGATATTAATTAAATATGTATTTATAACCAAGTGTGTGAGGTGGTGATGAAAACTAAAATACATTACATCATGGATATGGTTGTCCGTACATACATAGAAGCAATGTTTTCATTTTCTATTAGTTGGAATAGAAATACAAAATGGTTGTAACATTAACATAAATACATTTAAGTATATTAAATATATTTATTTCATTATTTTAAGACTCTTATATAATATTTAGTGGAGTTATAAGAAGAATGAATCATGAAATATTTTAGTTAAGACGATTACCTATTTTTCAGGTATCATTGTATAATATACACATTAAACCTTATCAGGATGGTATTTTGGTGATATAAATAACTCTAGGTAAATTATAAGGATTTTTGGAAGGTATTTTTTAATATCTTAGTCTTTATAAGGTTCTCAAGTTGTTTATATTACTGGTATGAGGAGGTTCATTTCATAAGCTAGGGGAGTGGCACCCTTATAAATAATAAGAGCATTTAAATATAATAAAAATATTTCTCATGGAAAGTGGATAAAAATTAAAAAAATTTAAAATATATAGTATTTTATGGTTTAAATACTCTAAAAAAATTTATACAATTTTTCGAGATATTTCTTTGGTTTTTTGTCCTAGGTTAACCCCCCATAACCCCTTTAACCCTTACAATGGTAACAAGATTTTTACAATGGTAACTATTTATTATGGCTAAAAAATTAAGTAGAAATTATTAAATAATATTAATTATTTTGATCCCAAATATGTAATACATTTTATAATATTGAATTCCTATAGGTATCAAAATTTAATTCTAAAATCAATGCACAAAACACATAAAAATTATTTTTAGAAAAAAATATTTTTTAAGCATAAAAATGATTTCATTCTCATTCATTTTATATTCAAAATAATTAGATGAATATTAATATATTTTATTGAATATAATATATAAAAATTGTATTAAAATAATTTATAAATAGTTATTAATTCAATTAATTTAGAAAAAAATATATTTTTCATATAAAACAATTTTCTAAAAAAATCTCTTTTTTACCTTCAAATAATTTTGTCTTGATTTATATCAAATTAATACTCAATGTATAAATTATTATTCATTTTATTTTATTAATTATAAATATATTTCATCAATTATTATTAAATATCAATATATAAAATATGTAGAAAATAAAATTCATGAAAAAAGTAGGTCTTATATGTTTTCATTCTTTTCATTATAATTTGAGAACATATTTCCTAATAATTAATCAATACACATGGATTAAGGAAAAATTTCATAGAGATATTTCATAATGAATTTACTCTTATATATACCATATAATTTAATGATATGTTTATAATGATCAAATTAAATCTTAAAATATATAACATTTCATAAAAGTTTGGGATTACATTTAAAGAAAGATAGAAAATATGTCAAATTTTTTTTAATGGGAAAACATATGTTTCAAAATCTTGCACTGTTACACTTACACTATGTAAAAAATATTACCTTACACCCAAACCATTATATATCATAAAAAATACCAAGACTAGGATTGTAAATGATAAATGAATCTTGTAATATCATTTTACTATCAAGGTCATTCATGGATTATATGGGCTTAAAAGAAGGATTAAATTCAAAGTTATGTGTCAAGGATTGGATGATCAAAAAAACCTTAATCATATTAACGTGATTTTTTTCAATCATATCTTTTTAAATATATAAATTCTAATCTTAGTAGGTCTATATTCCCCAAGTATCTCTCAAGAAATGGGTATTAGAATGAAAATAAAAATTTTACATAGAATAATCAAGATTGGGAAACATATAATTTTGGAAAACCACTCATGGAATGAATAATAATAAAACATCTATTGATATAAAATTTAGAAAATCAAAGTATAATTTTTTTAGAAATTTCATATATATATATCCACTAGCTCCCCCAAATAATGATTCATCAAATTGATACTCACATGATTAACCTTATTCATTTATCCCACCAATTTAACAATTAAATATTTTCTAAAATGGAATTTAAAATATGGAATGATGGTATTCCTAAGATAATCTTTAACGTAGATAAATAATTCAATAACAAGTTTAAGTTTGGCATGTATTTTCCCTTTATAAAAATAAAAAAATCACGCAAAAAAATGTAGGGGAGTAAAATAAATAAAGAATTAAAAATCTTAACCCCTTTCCTTTGAGCCTACTACTTTCCATTATTTTCTCTTTTTATGCCTTTATCACCATATACCTAAAAAATCAAAACAAAAGTGAAAGAAAAAGGTCAAAGATCAATTAAACTCAATAAGATTAAGTATGAATTAAAAATATATCTCATCTATATTTATAATATAAATCCTAAAAAATAATTCCTAAAGAATTAAGAAATTAATAAAAAAACCCAAGTTTACTTCTACAAATCACTTTTTATGTCTTTTAGCTAGAACATACAAATTTATTAACTAATAGTTGTAAAAACTAAAAGTTAATCAGTCCACATTGATCCATGTTTTTATTTTTCATCTCATTTGTGTATCTATCGTCCTTCTCCTCTACCTTGAAATTAGATTCTTATTTTGCTAAAGAGTAACCCTAAATTTTTACAGACATATAGATTTGGGAAATAACTCATGGTCTATCCAAACCTAATACTTGTCTTATTTTTCTTATTCTTCTTGAAAATTTTATTTAGTTTCTTTATTATAATTCTTAGATTAAATAGCCTCCTACTCCTACTCTTACTCATCCTTTTTTTATCTAGGATTATTTTTTTATTTCCCCTCTAAGCTAGTAATAGTGATGGAAACTTCATTAGGAACTTTATAATCAACTTTATCATTGGATTTTATCTCATATTTAACCCTGAATTGGGTTTCTTCTTTAGGTTACTCTTTAGAATCCTCAAATTCCTTGGATAGTCTCTTCAATTCATGACATTATTCTTTTAAAATTATCTCTTAGATAAAGATTGGTACCTCATCATCACTTTGGCATGGTTTTAGGATGCTTCCTTCATAACTTGTTTGGATCATCTCTTTGATTTAATCTATTTTATGTTCTAGATATGTAACTATAATAATAAAATATAGTTGATCATTTATAATGAAACATTTTCCTACTATCACAATAAAATAATACCCAACACCTAGAAACAAAAAAATAACTAATGATAAAATAAAAAATAGTAAAAAGGTGATGAATGAAATGACATAACTATCAAATTAATGTTTCTCATACAAAAATTCCCCATAAATGGTGAAAAAAACATGGTTGCATGTAGGGTATTGTTAGTTTCAATGAGTTAACCAATTTATAATTTATAAATCATGATATAAAAAACACTAAAGCTAATAAGATTTAGTATAAAAATGTGATTAATAAGGTCCAACCCATATATATGTGGTTAAAACCACTTTAACCAATAGTTAAAACTATAATTAATTTGAAAAGAACTACAACATTCTTAGAAGAACTAATAATGAAGACGAGTGTACCAATAAATTTCAATCCCATGTTATTGAATTAATAAAGAATAAAATAAATAATGAATATCAATTGGTTATTTAAATCAATTTTAAGTAAATCTCTTAGTTTAGGTAGAAACTATAAAATCACTAGGATCTCTTTTATTCATAGTAATGTACTTTAAATTACATAGAGAATGGTAACTCAACACTGTAATTAAACATAGTAAATAGGTAAATCAATTGTTATAATGGAAACTGAACAATATTTAATAATATAAAAATCATTATATCATTCAAATGAAATGGTCATGATCAAGTAAATGAATGATAGATTTGTAAAAAACGAGTGATCACAAAACCCCACATGATATATCACAAAATAAAATAACCACTTTAATTAAATCAATACCCCTCATTACAAAAATCCATATAATAATATTAATATATCACAATAGACTTGAGATATAGAGAGAGTGAAATTAAAAATACAAAGAAATAAATTCTAATATATCCACCAAACTCCCCACTAAGGTTGGCAGTAGAATAGGCTCCTGAAATTTGATGATTTTGGTTTGTAGTGACTACATTCTATTTATAGGAAACCATTATCCATAATATCGCATTATATATATATCTTATCTTTATATATATATATATATATATATATATATATATCCTCTTTCAATTTCAACTTGATGTCCTCAAATATATGGTAAAGCCCTCATGGAATATCATTTATATCTCCGCCCAAAATAGATATTCAATTTTATACATGGAGGGAGGCATTAGCTGAATTATATCTAGTATATACCTATCACTAGTATTGAGAATAGTGACTCATAGTGTGAACCAACATGAAAAAATTATATCTTTTATGTATCTTTATAGTCCAAGGTGCGGAAGAAACTCTTTATAACTTGAATAAAGTTCTATAGATCTTTAAAATAATTATATCTCCACTATCCCATATAAAGAGACATGAATATGAGCCTTTATGATGTGAATCAACTCCCATGAAAACCTTTTCCATTACCTTAATTTTTCTTGGTTATGAGAACCAATCCACATTATGAAAAAATAACCTTACTAAGTTTCCCATTTGTCATATGAACCCTCCAACATGATTGTGAGGTGATAAATTCCTTCACTACATAACAAACATTATATGTACCAACACTCCACTTATACATACCCATTACAACAAAAACAAATGGGACATAACACGAGTACTCTTAAAAAAATACTCATTTTATATATCATTTTTATATAGGATACAACATGAACACTACCGATGCGACACACATGTTCTTCCTTAGTATCTACTCATTCTAGTGATCTGGGTGTCTGTGCTACGAGCATGAAATGACCTTGTAGTGTTGGTTTTATCTTTAAAAGTAGGTTAGAACCCGATATACCTCATCCATAGCTGTTCAACAAGGTGAAAATATGCACTATTGTAGTGTGAACTAGAAAACATTTATTGAAAAATTTAATATGAAGTGAGAAAATATTTGGGGTGAGTTGATCTTAATTAAAAGATACACAAATATTTGAAAAAATATATTAATGAAAATGGTTTGATCCTTGGTTGTTACTAGGGCCATATTGTATATATTGTTTCCTTAAATAATTTTAGATAATTAATAAAGTAAGTATCCTTTAATTTGGATGAAAGAACACCTCACTATTTACTAATTTAGTCTCTAATAAAATTCCTAGTCTAATCATTTAATGACTTCAAGGATAATGTTCATGATCACTCCAAGGTATATAATCATATTGTCACTATAAAGATTTTTTCTTTAATTTGGTAAAGACAAAGAGGAAAATAAGTCATCAAAAGGAAATGTGAAATTAAATAACTGGTTATATGTTTAAATAACGTAAAATAACATAAAATATATTCAAAAAATTACTATATTTAACCTATAATAGGGTTAGTCTTATATTTATGTAAATATCTAAATAGAATACATAAGTCGATTCATAAGAGAAGGATTAAAGAAGATAATAACAATAAAATAATGGGGACTCCAACATTTTTTTAAGAGTATCACAACATAGAAAAAATGGTATCATAGATAAAATGATATGACAAAGAAAAATTAATAATAAAGAAATATTTTAATTAGAAAACTAGAGTGAATTTAGATAACTTACAAATAAAGAACAAACATACAATGTGAAAATAATAGCATAACATCACATGAAGAAAAAATAATAAAATTCCCATATTTCCTCCCTAAAATCTACCTTAAGTCATCATTTTATAATTCATAGGTGTAAAACACCATTTTAAATTCTTCTAATTGATCAAGGTAGGCCAAAATGTGTTGCAAAGTGGGTGAATAATTTAATTTTCATAATTACCAAAGTCGAATGATTTATTTTCTCTCTCTTCATTGATGCATCAATAATTCCATCAAGGTAAGATAATAATGATGTATTATAGAATAATAATTTTTTCCAATATGTATTATAATAAATGGAAACATTTTATCCTAATTGTATTTTCCCTTCAGATTCATTCTTGAAATGTTGGGATGTCTTTTTTAACCATGAAATATGACCCATAATAAAAATTCCACTTGGGAAGCCTAGATATCCCTTAAATTTAAATATCTTATTATCTTAGGGTTAAATAAAATGTTTCTCATTATATTCATATGTAATCTTAGCTTTATTGGACATGTGTTGTGGGATCCACATCTATTTTAGTGGTTTGAGGTCCAATTTTCATGGCCTGAAATTTCTGCTTTGGATGCCCAATCTGTCCATATTCATTCATGAACCATCTATCACTTTAGAAGAAAAAAATATTATTAAAAAATTGAGTAATCTGTTATTGAAAAATAAAATTCAAATATTGAATATAATTTGTTTCCCAATGTGAATTTAAAATGGTTTGAGATCAATAAATTTTTAAAAATAATTTTATATTTGATGAGAAATGAAGTTTTAATTATAAAATACATTAAATTAAAATTTTATGAACAATGGAGAATATGTAAATAATTTAAAATTTAATGAAAATTATCCACTTTATATAGATAATAATCAAATAATTGGTTGAGGTAGAGATACCACATGACCTTAAGTGTCTTCATTGTTCACTATAGGCTGGTAACTTGTGTCAGAGGAGAAAAAAAATCACCGGGAAATTATTTTCCATCAAAATAAATATATAGTTATATGTGAAACAAATTAATTATTTTATTTCATAACCAAATCTAGTTCTTTAAAAAAATTATTTAATAGAAACTAAAATCCAAATAGAATGCAGTGAAAATAAAATTGCAATCTTTCAAACATGACTTGAAACTATAAAAAATATGTCTATCCAATGTGTATAGTCCCAGTCATTCTACCTCGAATTAAAAACAGTCACAAAATCCCCCAAAAATAAAAATCATAATATCAATCACCAATGAATAAAAAACCCATTCATTTTCCTACGTCATGATAGAATACATCTACATGCACAACAAGATGTATATGGAGGTGTTATTATACAAATTACTAGTTTAATTTATCAAGAATCATGAAATCCCATGAAAGATCTACTACTAATAATATATCAATTCCCTTAAATATAGGATAATATATTTGAAAAAAATAGTTTATTATAGTTCTAGATAAACTAAATCTGTATATGAAAATAATAATACTTATTATTTTCCCAAAAGAAAGGATAACCTTCATGGTTCTATGACAAAGTTAATCCATATTATTTCCATTATAAAAAAGGTGGCATGAGTAATAATAATTTTTTTTAATATAAATTCATTTCTATGATCATAATATACACCCACTATGTATCATTACCCACCTACGTGGATTCTAAATTTTATGTCCTACCCTATTCACATTTCACACATGTGGGGGAATGTTCCAACCATCTAAACTTTCTGACCCTTCTATATATGCTCAACATTTCCACGTTATTAATCATACCCAAACCATTCATTTTACATAACTAGTTTAGTTCACAAAAATAGTTTACTTAAAACTAACCATCAAACCCTAGATCTTAAATTCTACCTATCCAAGTCTCCTCAAAAATAATGTTTTCATAAAATAATTTCTTTAAAATAAAATATCATTGTTTACATCAAAGAGCCAAAAAATCACTAATTTTTTCCAAACCCACAAAACATAATTTTACTAAATTAATTTAGAACATTTATTTGATAAAAACACTTGTAGGAAAATGGGATAAAATCGTATAAAACACATAAAAAGAAATAATAATTCATTGAATAAAATATAAAATCCATGTACCGTATATTAAGAGTGTGCGATGATACCAAAAACCTACATTTGATGTTATAAAAAACCATTTGTTCCCTTGATGCCAAACAACAAGATAAAAAATTTTAATTATTTTTTTTCATGATTATAAATCCAAAATACCATTTATCTTGACCAAATATAACAATATATATTTATCCAAGAAATGAAATAAAAGGGTAAGGGAATGATAGTTCAAATGAAATGTGAGTTCATAAAGATAAAACCTTTGATTTGATATTAACAAGATAAATATTAGAGAAAAGGCATTATTGATTGATGGAGAATCCCCAATTTTATATCAAAATACCTAGATCCATTAAAGGTTGAGTGAGGTCATCCAATTATGTTTATAGGAGACTAATTGGGGTTATAAAATTCATATCATAAAACCCAAAATCAACTTCATATTTAGATTATGTGGTTCTATGGACTGTGAATAGACCATGCTTTCCACTTTGCACAATAAACCCAAAGTGCATGGTCTTAGAGACCTTTCACTTGTGGAGAAATCCTATCTCCCTTTCCCAAATGATTTTCTTGGTCCAACCATATAGTCCTTGTGGCCAAGAACCTAACCATGTAGTATTCACTATTCCCATAAAAACTCAAAATTCAATTGAAAGGCCAGTAAGAAATAAAAGGGGGACTTATATAGAAAACTCAACCCATCAAAATTCTATATATAATTGGAATTTCAACCCCATAAAATTTATCAAGTTTTATTCTCCTAAAAAAACCTATCCATTGGTGTTGTATTTGAACATATATTTATCTCATATACTCTTGAATTGGCCCATGATATCACAACACCCTCTCCAATACTCTATCCTCTCAATATCTTCACATTCTTATAAAAATATACCCACCAAAATTTTTATAATGGTCATATTCAGTTCTAAATCCATTAAATTATGTAAAAGATAATGAGATAGATCTACTTGGTACTTCTATAGTTGAGAAACTTGTAATATATTGTTCACTTCAACATACATCCATGTGAACTATTGGAAATAATATAGTTCTCTAACTTTCTCAACAATATCAAATAACCTAACTCAATAGGGCATCGAATTCTCCTAAATTCTATGTTTTTGTTTCTTATACACGAATACAACTATTAAAAAACATGATCCTTAACCATAAAGTCCAATAGTCATCTACAATGACCAGTGTAAAACTTTTACTAAGTCTGAGTTGTCACTAATATAGTCGAGATTAGACAAACCTAATTCATCATATCTCACACAAATTTAGCTACAAAAATAGGTCTATCTAAAAATCTTTCTGAACACAATGATTATATCCAATATCATCCATAAAATTCTTTGAATGGGGCCATCTAAAATTATTTCTGATAACTATTGTTAAAGATAACCATTAGAAAAATTACCTAATCCTCAAAAAATCTCTTAAAATCAAACACACAGGCCCAAAGGTTGTCCTCAATATGCTATATAGTCCATTCAATCAACCCGCCTATATGAGAGTGATTGTTATATCCTTATAGAATATTAGACCCTAATATGGGGGAGGGGTGAAGCAGGGTATAGAAGTTAAAAAAATTCCTCCTTTTATGACGATCTTGTTCTCTCACCTTGAGGAACACTCCAATTATCCTCTTTTCTATCAATGTGAGATAAAAATAGTAAATAAAATGAGGGATTTTACTTAGTTTACCCATACTATGATATTCCAAGGAGTATAAATGGAAATGTGACAATGCACTAAATTCACTAAATCTCACTACTTAATGTGTACAATTTTAAAGGGCTCTCACTGACCCTCCTAGTTTACAACCATGAACAATTGGAGAACTCACTACTCTCCTTCAAAAAAAAAACTCCATACTCTGACTATATAATATTTCCTTATTCACATGGAAATGATGTATCATACACCAATAATGGTGTTTCTCTTCAGCATAGATAATATTGAATTCAAGGGATAATTAAGCTCATGAAATATCACCTTATTTCCAAAAAATCCACTTGGAATTCTCTCCATGTTTCTATCTCTATCTCTCTCTTTAGTTTTCTTATCATAATTATATCATGTGATGTAGATCATTTTATCTCATACCATGACTATCAAAAGCAATTTAACTATCTTTCAAGAGGCATAAATGAATCTTAAATCCTCCATGAGTCATGAGTTCTCATTTCGTGGATATTTCTAAAAGGAATAACTCCTTGATAAAATCTCCATTTACTAGCATAAATATCCATAAAATATAGAAAACCAAATTTCTACTACAAGATGACCATGATATTAATATTTTAAACTCTGTATGGCCCATGATCCTAAAACCCACACTTGAATGTGGTTGATCTTATATTTATAGATAACTACATATGTTCATGCATCTCATGATAATTAGGTATTTCACAATTTTCTCATGAATACATGCATGCTTTATGTATCCAAATTCATGTAGTGATGTTTCCAAATTTTCATAGTCGATGCTTCTACATAGCCAAATCCATAGTTCTAAACATCCACGTATCCAAAATAGGGATGATGGTCACAAATGTCCTTTTCTCATGTAGTGTATGTTGTTATATAGCTGATTCACATAACCATTCTAGCCATGTAGTTGATTTATAGAGCCATTCTGACCACATAGCCAATTTATGAAGCCATTATATCCATGTACATGAATTTTTCACGTATACTAGTGTCTCACATAGCCAATTTCATCTATCATAAACCCTTACTAAATTCCACGATTCCACTAAACAAAACACATATTGTCAAAAAGTATACTTATTAATAAATATATTCCAAAATTTACTTTGGGTTCAAAAATACCCCCCTTGGATTTAGTTAACAATATCCATATTTATTAGACCCTCTTGACAATATCACCTTGAAAGGAGTGAATAATATCATCTTGAAATAAGTGAACCTCTAATTTCACTTCTCCCCATTAGTTTTGAAAAAATAAAAGGGGTTAACCAGTGATACAAATCACCAGTTTACACATGAGATATCAACTAATTATCAAATACTATTGAGCCTAGTCTTAGTGTAGGATAAATGACATTTAAATATAACAAAAAATCTAATACACGTAAATCACATCACCCCTGATTTTACATTGACATAATATCACCATTTAAAACACTTCTCCCCTGCTAAACACACATAGAAGCCACTATGAGGAGTGAGGGTTTGTATTAGAAATAATTGAGTTGATGGAAATGGTTGAAATCCAAGAGCCAACTGATGCTTTTCAAACACCACTTTTTGTAGTGACATTATCTAGATATAAAAAACATGTTTTGGAGAAGATAGATACTCTAAAACCATAATTCCTTTATCCAAATTATTATTTATGAAGTGATGTTTGATCTCAACATGTTGAGTCCCTGAATGTTGGATATATATTTTTCTATGACTTGTCTCACCTGATTTACCACACATAATTAGAATAAGAGAAATCAACTCAATAGCGATAATTGAAATCATTCTTCTTGCTTTTCCATGATATTCATGATCTCCCAAGGTAAAAAACACCTCCTAAAGTTGATTTTAAATAATGAAACAAACTATCCTAACCTACATCAATAAATCCCAATAAATTCAACTAGAAATTAATATGTTATAACAATCCATATTCTATCATGTGATGGATATATTGAAGTATTCTCTTGAAAACATTCATATGGATTTCCTTAGTGTCATTTTAAAAATGAGTATATTTTAAAATATAAAATATAATATCTGGATAAGTAGAAGTCAAAAAGATTAAACTCCCAATGATTTGTAGATATGTTATTACATTGAACTTATGTCCCTAATCATGTTTTGATAAATTTGAACTTGTCTATACCAGATTTTACATGGGTCTCACATCCACCATTTTAAATCTACTTAAAACTTATGTGTAATATTTTTTTTATGATATAAATATCACATCCACTCTTTGAATAACTTTCTAGACAAGGAAAAATGCCATTTTACGAATTAGAGACATCTCAAATTCATTCCTTATGAGTTCTAAAATCATATTACATTGGATATCATCTACGCCTCCAAAATTTATGTCATCAAAACAGATTAGTACCACAAATAACTACTAATTATCTTTATTTATATAGAGGTTGTTATAAACTCTTCCTCTATAGAAACCTAGTATCATTATATATTGGTCTAACCTAGAATACCATGCTCTCAGAAATTTTCTGAGTCTATACACAAACCTTATTAGTGAGCATAATTTTCTTTTATCTTCACCACTAAGAAACCAATGTATTTTCTAGATTTATGCTTCCCCTTCAAGGAAACCATTCATTAAGGCATATTTTATGTCCATTTTATATACATTGAAACCCTTTTGAATCAATATGTCTAGTAATAATAAGAGAGTTTCAAGTCATGCTATAAGTTGATGTAATTAACTTAATTATAATTTCTTATATACCCCATTTACTGATTTTCAAGTAAATGTCTTAAAATGGTGTGAAATTACCATGTTTTAATATTAAATATAATTTTTTAACATTTTCTAAAGTAATCCATATTCGAGTTAGTTTAATATTTTAATCTTTAATATCACCCTTCTTATCCAAATTCTATTATTCTTATTTTTTAGGGTTTCTTATTCAAATTACTAAAAACCATAAAACTAGACAATTGGCTAATTTGGATATCTGTATTCCCATATGGACCACACAAGAAATCCCATATAATCAATGATGAAAACTATACCATATATGAAGATTGAATTTATGGACTCCATATAGAAGCCAGAATTTGATGAAACTCTAGAATATGTTCTAGTATATCCAAAAAACATATTGGATACAAATTGTATGGCCCAAATCAAATAACAATTTTCATAATTTACGCATGAAATTCCATCCCACAATTCTCTATGGGATTTGAAAATTGTTGAACATTATTAACTTTTCTCTGAGTATACTCACCCAATTGAGATGAAATTTTGTAGATATAATTTCAAGAGTTAGGTTCCCAATTTTTTAAAAGATTCTGAATTGATATGGTGTAATATTTATATCCCTCGATTCATTCACATTTTGGACTTTAAAAAATTCTAGATAAAATTGGACAAGAACACATTGTTAAAAAAAACTGTATATTTGGATACAAAATTCCAATGGATATCAAATCTGGAGGGTGAAATATCCTTGTATATATATAAAACTTTAAAAAATAATATTTACCTAGATTTATCTATCTAAATTATCAAATGATCAATCCAACATGGAGGGATATTTTGGAAGGAAAAATATCCACCACCACAAGCTATAAATACATTGCCCTTTTCTATAGGTTGAAATTTTAAAATGTAGGAGGAAAAATTGGCATGACCAAATCCTTTAAAAAGACCTAGTAGAACAGTCCAAACTCATGTTACACTTGAGATACCTCTTCTTCGCTGTTCGTTTTTGTGTTCATTTTCTTCACCTTCATTTTTAATCTTGCATGTGTTTGAATTGTAATTTTTTTTAAATATTAATAAATATCCCTTCATCTTCTCTAATTTTATCCAAATTATATTGTTTATTATCATTTTTCATAATAAAATTTAAATTAAATTGAAAAACCTTTCCCCCTTCACATTCTTATTCAATCCAAAGTGTGTATTTACCTCTCTTCACCATTCTTATGTGTGTTTGATGCACCACTCTTATCTTGTACCACTATTCTTCTTCTCTTTTTAACTTATAAACCTAAAAATAATATACTAGATTAATAAACAAATCAATGGATAAGTAAATTATCCATTTGGTTCGGTCATAATTTATAGATTTTAAGTGATAGAGAGATTTTTCTCATTTAATATTCTCTAAATTGACATTGCGTATGTTGAACTCAAAATTTCATGGATCAATGACATGTTTTTTTGAAAAGTAGATTCCATAAATTATTAGAGCCATAAGTACACATGAGTTCATGAAATATTTAACCTTACATCAATGATAATTGATAATGACTAGAACCCTAGTTGAGGCTTGGATTAAATCCAAACAAATTTGGAATTATGATCAGAATAACCTCCTGAAGTGGATGTTAATTTAATTCATTATATCAAAATTCATAGGGATAACATAATATTAACTCCCAAATAATGAAATAAAGCCAATATTTTTCAAAATATTAAACTAAAATTAATGTAATATTCAATTTAAAAAAATATATGCAAATAACCCCTCATTTCAAAATAAAAAACAAAAACAATTGAAACCAACATATAGTACCATCACCAAGGATTCAACCCATGTTGAACTATACAAATTATAGAATAGAACCTAAAATTTTAATATTCTATAAGTGATAATCAGTTGTGATTAAAATGAAACCATTTCTGGTTATGATACAATAATTAGTTAGTGGTTTTTGATTTTCATAAAGAAATCTAAAAAAACATTAATAAAAACCCTCATTCTACATCCTTTCAAAATTTATCTGAATGATTGATATCCTCCCAAAAAATCCCTATTTTTTTTGAAATTTAAATCATGTTAAATATTCACCAATTTTGGAGTAAAATTAAGGATAATCAAAACATTTCCTATCTGATTGATATAGACATGACCAATCTTAGAGAACAAACACTTAATGAACTCACTACCCTTGATTTGAATTACCAACCCCATGGTATTCAATATCCAAAAATTGATCCTAATTTATAAATAAAATTAGGGTTGGTTTATCTTTTACCCAATTTCCATGGTATAGTAAGTGAGTATCCACATATTCACCTAAAAGAGTTCATAGTTTTGTGCTCTACTTGGATGCCTCAAGGGGTTTCTAAAGAATAAATCAAACTTTGATCATTACATTTCTCCCATTATGACTCCACCAATTCATGGATCTACTACCTCCCGCCCAGTTCCATAAACTCATGTAATGAAAATAGGTTTATCTTGTTATTAAAATTATTTCCTTCTTCACAAACATCTTTTATTCTAAACTAAATTAGTGGTGTCCATTAATTCTCAAGTGGATCACTCCATAAGTACTTGGAGAGGTTCAAAAAGCTTGTGAAATATTTACCAACCCTCCATATACGTAACTAAAACTTGATAAACTAATTAAATGAGGGGATATTGGCTATATAGATAACTCTCATTGATACCATAAGTGGTGGTTCATTTGTCGATCAAACTACAGTATCTGTACACGATCTCATAGGAAACAAGGCTATACACATGAAACAATTACATAATTGACCACATAATCAATTAAATTTATTATTAGTGAATAAATCCATAGAGTCCAATAACATAACTGTGTTTATGATTGAGTTTACAGGTCTTGTGTGGCTACTAATTGTGGATGTAAACTCTCCAACTAGATCTACTTCATATTCTTAGTTCCCAAGACCTGTCAAAAACTATAGAATATATAGATAACCAACACATCCAAACGAAACATGTCCATAGGTTCGAAATTATCCCTCTAGTTATTATTAGCTAATATAGTTAAATTAAATATTTTATCATAGGAACACTGACCCAAACAACCTGTTTAGTTCATTAGAAACTCCTACCAACTGCACTACGATACATTATCATCTTCCTATAACCTAGGTTGGGAGGAACATGCAGGAATAAGGTTTGGATATCTCATCTCTCATCCACCTTAACTTTCTCTTTAAAATAAAAAACAATTCCAATATGTCCAAGGTGGGAGTAACTTATAATAAATTTATATTTTGTTCCTCAACATGAATGAACAAATCCTTCTCATGATTTCCAATATCACAGTGAGCCTTCTCAATTACTAACCCAGTACAATCAATTTCCCAAGTATCTAATTGTGGTAATCCAAAATTGGTATATTCCACTTATTCTAAGAAACAATATGATTTTTTTGTGTAATATATTTCCTCTTTTACCTTTTATAGACTCAAAAACATTTAAAATAAAATTAAAAAACATTCATCCCACATAATTCAACAGCAATAATACAATTCTTATCAACTCCTAGATCAGCCAATTTCCACCCCCAATTGTAATGTAAGTCTAATTTAACTTTATTTGGGAAGAAAATTGTTAGGTCACATGATTAATCCTCAAAATTCCCTTCAAATGTTGAGATAAAAAAATAAAAGAATAAAAAGATAGAAAATGAACCTGAAGCCACTACCTCACATTTTTCCATCCCACCAAGGAACCCAATTAATTTTCCTCAAGCAACCTCTAAGCCTAGGAATCCCTTTGAACCTGATTATAAAATGATTGAAATGTTTTTATATGTTGAAGTAAACATTACCCTATTAGATGCCATCCAAAAAATCCCTATTAATGTAATGTTTTTTAAGGAATTATACAAACATAAGAGACATATTAGTACCATTGAAAATGTTTCAACCCAATAGTCCATTCCCATTAAGTAAAAAAATATAGGGACCTTTACAATTCCTTCCAAAATACGGAGTTACAATTTTGATGATGCACTCATAATCCTAGAATCCTCAAAACATTTCATGAAAAAATATATCTTCTCCATGCTTGGTTTAGGCCCCTTTCACCCAATGAGTGTAGTTATCCAATTATCCAATTAATACACTACTCTTCCTAAGGGAATAACTGAGAAAAATACTACGTTCACTTTCCTATTTAGAAAAATACACATATAGAGGAATGAATTTTGGAATTTTCAATTTTCCTGAATCATTATAAAGGTTTATGATGGGTATATTTTATGAATTCATTGAGAATTTCATAGATGATTTCATGTGAAAATTTACCATTTATGGTGATTTAATTCTTCTTTCATTCACTCTCTCTAGTCTAAAAAAAGTATGTCAAATATATCCTTGTGTTTAATTTTGAAACAATTCACTTCATGGTTACTAATGATATTGTTCTAGGCCACAATATTTATCAACATGGTATTCAATTAAATCTGGTTAAGATAGAGGTAATCCAATTTTTCCTTGAATCCACATCAATTTGATACATCAAATAATTCCATGGTTATACCTGTTTATTTTAGTGATTTATCTAGATCTTATATAATATTTCCCTCAAACTCACTCTAATACTCTTGAATGATGTTACATTAAAATAAAATGATGCTTTTAGGAGATAATACATTGAACTCAAAGTTGTGATATCATCTTCCCTGATAATCCAACCCCCAGAATGACACTTTCCATATTCATTAGCATTTTCTATTTCTGATAGGACCATTAGGGCTGTACTTAGTTAAAGAAGATAAAAAAATTCCTCTTATAATTTATTACTCTTAAGAAATAATCATTGAAACTCAATGTCACTACACTATACTAAAAATGGACTTTTACCTATATATTTTTTTCTTTGGATAAATTATATCCCAATATCATAGGAACCAAATTCTTTATATTTATAGACCATTTTGGTTTAAAGATATTTTTCAACAAAAAGTGAATCCAAACGAAGTATAATAATTTAGATCCTAATGCTCTAAGAGTTTTATATTGAGATCAAAGATAGAAATGGAAAATAAAATGTTGCGGTTTGTCACCTGAGTAACATTTCCAATTATTCTCATTCTAAAATATTTGATCTTGAATTTACCATTGAACACCTCTCATATCTCACTATAAATTTACTATGGTATTTCCCAATTGTAAAATCCTTGGTTTATAATGTTTTTCCCAATTTTTTTTGTTCAAAATAACAAAAATATAAGCTAAAAAATGATTCGAAATACTATTTTTAGAAAGATAATAAACCTTGGAAAACTAGGATTGACATGGTAATTAGGACATGTGTTGATGAAGATGAACATTCCTCCATCTTGGAATTATGCCACTCAATGCTTGGAGGCGGCCAATTTGGACCAAAAAGGACCTACTGAAGGACACTTGACTCTAGATTCTTTGGGCCTTAACTCATCAAGGAATCACCTGACTTTTATCAATCATGTCCCACTTTCTAAAAGTTTGGAACACTTTCCAAAAGAAATGAAATTCCCCAAAATCCATTAATATTATTTGAAATATTTGACATTTGGGGAAATTATTTCATGGGACCTTTCACCCTTAAAATGTATTCTCATACATTTTTATTGTGGTTGACTATTATTTTATGTGGGTAAAGTCTAAACCCACTAGAAATAATGATGTACATACTATTAGTGAGTTCATCAAAACCCACATATTCTATGGATTAAGAACTTTTTATGCTTCAGTAAGTGACATAGAAAATCATTTATATAATCGAACCATGGAATATATTTTTTAAAAGAAAAAGGTTTAAAAAAACAGAAATTGTATATCTCCAAAAATCAAATGGAATGGCTGAACTTTGCAACAGATAAGTAAAAAGTGTGTTTGAGAGAATTATTAATCCCAAAATAAAATACCAGACTGAAAGACTTAGTGAAGAACTTTTGGTATATAGAACTAGCTATAAAACACCCTTTGAGATGCATCTATTTAAGTTAGTTTTATATAAATCATGTCATTTACCAATTGAAATACAACATAATTCATTTTTTTCTATGAAAATTTATACTTTTAATTTTGAAAAATACGGTGAAATGATATTATTGTAGCTGAATGAATTGGAAGATTTTAAACTTTATTCTTATGAGAGTTCTGATATATATATTGAAAAATATAAGGAAATATATGAAAATATCATCCCATGGAAGGTACTTCCTGAAGGTTAAAAGGTAATTATCTTCAATTAATGATTTTAGCTTCACTATGGTAAAATTAATTATCATTGGGAAGGTCATTTTATTATTACTAATGTTAACCCATTTGGTGTAGTGCAAGTCGAGGACCCCTTTTTAAAAAGGACATTCATGGTTAATGGATATCACTTAAAGTGTCAACAAGAGAGGAAACACGCCACCAAACGACATAGACTCCCATCAGATCCCCAAATCCTAGAGTATACTCACCATTGGATGGATATGGAGACCCACCAAATCAAAACCAAGGGGAACCTCTTTCTCTTTAACTACCTCTCTTCCTACCCTACCTGTCTCTCTCTCATTATCTCTCCTATTATCTCCCTCCCCCTCTATTTCCTATTATTCATCTCTCATTCTCACCTTATCTGTCATTTTTTCCACTTTATTCACCCATCATTTCACTTTTTTATTCATTGTGTGGGTTTGTTAAAAAAAAGAGTCAAAATTACTCACCATTATATTTTGAAAAAATTTCAACCATTTTGGGGAGTCAAAATAATTTTTCTTCATCTAAAGTTTTTTCATTATATATTTTGATAAAATAATTTGTGTCAACACCAAAAAAATTTAATGCTCATTTTTTGATTTTAAAAATTATTCTTCCCCTACCATGAGAAACAACATAGTCTTTCATACCATGTTCACATATGACCAACTTTTCATATTTTAATTTTTTCACCCCCGATTGTGTGTCATGAGTTTGTGAACCATTGAATTGAATTTCCTAATTTTATTGCATTAATATGATATAAGAATATTTAGAACTGAATGAGAATAAAAATAGACATATATCCTCCCATTGCTCTTACATTGATCTTCCATTTAAAATCCTATTCAGTCCAATGAAAGAAAACATTTTTTTGATATGCAAATTTTACTACAAAAACATTTTCACACCCAAAATCATCATGGATTTTCATTACATAATTGTTCAAAATTTAAATGTGGTGGAATTGATTTTATTTGGGTTATACTTTATTTTCAATGTGTCATCATATTATTTAAGTAAAGTATCTATTTAAAATTTTAGGATGGGTTTTCATTTAGTTTCTATTGGGAATGGATTTATGTTTATGTCATTTTATACAAATCTTTTGGAAAAGTGTTCATTTTTTTTGAAAAGTGAAAAAAAGAAAATTAAAAAATGTGTTATATCATGGGTAGTTCAAAAACCACTCTTCCTTCGGTTTTGATCTTTTTATAACTGTTACAATTATTTTGATTATGATATCAAACAATATTCTAGAGATGAGTGTGAGATTTTTTACTAGTGAAAATTTTGAAAAATTTAGAAAGAATGAAAAGAAAGAAAAAAAGAAAAAAAGAAAACTTGCATCATGTTTTCTTGAGTTATTGGGAGAATTTTTTTGTTTTTATATATTCCTTATTTTCATCCTCTTATTTTCTCTCTCTCTCCATATCTCTCATTTTTCATTACACATTATCACCCATATAAATACATGTTTCCATTTTTTTCTATGTATCATTTAATAAATTGTGAATTTCTTTTTCCATATTGGTGTTTCCCTATCATTTCTTCTATTTTTCCATTTTATTCCTCCCATACCATAGCCACTAAAATCCCCCTAAAAATTACTCTTTATTGTTGAACACTTTAGAATATGGAATGAAATATTATATCTCATACAAACTCTATGATTTACAATTTCGGTTGGTGAATGAGAAAACCTCTATAAATAAACTTGACATCATTGTTAGAGGTGTAAGATTTGAGTGACTTAATTTTCCAATTTGAATTTTGAACATGAAAAATTATTTTTTCTAACACATTATTATATTAAAATTTGTGGTGGAAGTAATTGTATATGAGTGTACTTGTCTATACCCCCTTAATTGGAGAAAACAAATATTTAATATTTATTAGTGATTGAAGATGATTTTTTTATGTTTTTATATTATATGTATATGAGGACATGGATGAGATTAAGTGTGGGGGAGTTTATGTTATCAACTGATTCATAATTTTTTATATATCCAACTTACTAACTTTCATTGAAATTCCCATAATTGGTGTGAAATTACCATGTTTTAATGTTAAATATAATATTTGTTTCATTATTTAAATTAATCTAGCTTAGAGTCTGTTTAATATTTTAACCATAACTCTAACCAAACTTATAAAAATTATAAAATTATTATTTTATAGGATTTATTACTCAAATTACTAAAAATCATTAAATTAGATATTTGGATAATTCTGCAACATGAAGGGCTATATGGACCGCTCAAGAAGGAAAATCAAATATGTGATGAAAACTGGACCATCCATGATGATTGAATTTATTATCCACAATACAGTAGCTCCAATTTTATTAAAATTTATAAAATATTCTATTATATTCAAAAACATATTGTATAAAAATTTAACAGTCCAAATAAACAAATAAGTGGGCTGATTTATTCATGAAATTCAAACACTCAATTCTATCTATGATTTTAAAAACTCCCACAGTTCTTTACATTTCTCCCAATCCACTCACCCAATTGAGATGAAATTTTATGGGTTGAAAGTCAAAAATTAGGCCCACAACATTTTAGAATATTTTTATGAATATGGTGTAATATTTATAGCCATAAATTAATTCACATTTTGGACATGGAAAACATTGTGATAAAACATGACAACATCACATGGTTTATAAAAACAACCATATCTTTGGACAAAAAAATCCAATGGCTACCAAATTTGATGGGTGAAATTAAAAAATTGGTATATAAAACTTTGAATAATATATTTTTTTATATTTATATTTATAAATTGTCAAATTATTAAGACAACATGGAGGGAAGTTTGGAAGGAAAAAACAACCACCGTAGGCTATAAATACATTCCCCACTTCTCATTGTGAGAGGATGAATTTTTTGAACCTAGGAGGAAACATTGGAATGAACATATCCTTTATAAATTATTTTTGGACCTATTAAACTCAATTTATACTTGATATACCTCACCCCCACTCTTTTTTTTCATGTTCATTTTTGTTCACCTTCATTTTCAATCTCATAAGTGTTTAAATTGTAATTTTTTAAATATTAATGAAAGTCTATTTATATTCTTTCATTTTAATCCAATTTATATATTTTATTATATTTATTATTAATAAAATTTAATTAAATTTAAAACCTTTCCCTTATTCACGTTATAATTCAATATAATGTGCGTGTTTACCTCTCTTCACCGTTCATGTGTGTGTTTGGCACACCAAACATATCCTGTTCCAAACGTTTTCTACTATTTTTATCTTATCATCCTAAAAATACTCAAATAGGTTAATAACCATCTCAAAGGATGAGTAAATTATCAATTTTTGTGACTCATAATATGGTGATATTATGTAATTGAGATATTTTGTTCGTTTAATATTATTTAATTTGACATTGAGTATGTTGAACTCAAACATGACATGGATTAATGACATTTTTTATAACATGTAGATTACAAGGATCATTGGAAAAAATGATAAAAATGGATACATGAAATATTTAACCTTTCATAAATGATAATTTATAATGATTAGAACCCCAGTCAAGGTTTGTACTAAAGAAAAAACAATTTGTAATTCTATTTAAAATCACCTAGTGATGTGAATATATATAATGAAATATATCAAAAAACCTTAATGAAATCATTATCCTAACTCTCTAATAATGAACTCTCCCCGATATTTATCAAATTGTAAAATTAAACTTAATACAATAATAAATTTACAAAATCTCTAAAAATAACCCCCCATTTCAAAATAAAGAACAAAAAATTGACTCCAAAATATAGTAACATCCATGAGGATTCGATCTAAGTGCTGCTATGAAAATTATAGTAGAGCACCGAACCATTGAAAATTAGATAAGTGAAAATAATCCATTCATCACATGTTTTGTGACAGTCCAGAATGATAGAGGGTTAAATGACTAAATGATATGACCCATGTCCACAAGGTGCACCTTTTGTTTTTGGAAGCCTACCTAATTAGACTCCACAAATAAGTGTACATGGCCTGGAGTAGTGATCAGGATGGGAGACCTTCTGGGAAGTTTCCTAGGGTGTGTGTGAGTGAGGACAAAGCACACTATACAGTACATGTGTTGGTCTGTGGGGAAAATCATTATCCAGATGACTCATTTGGGCATGTGGGTGGGCCCCAGGGTTGGGACCACATGCCTACAGGGAAACTAGTGGCACTTGGTGGGCTAGTACCCAAAAGACATGCTAATTCAAGGTGTTTGTGTTGTCACTAGGGCCAAGTTGTTACATTTGGTATCAGAGGAGAAACCCAGCCTTATTATGGTGCACTGCCTTGGTTGAGATGTATGGACCATAATGAGAATGTTGTTCTCTAGGGGGGGGGGGTTGGGTTAATGTAACACCATATAATGATAAATGGTTAAATGACTAAAATATATGACTCATTTCAACAAGGTGAACCATCCTTTTTGGCATTCTAATGGTTATAACTCCACAGTTAAGCATGCTTGGCTTAGAGAAGTGATTAGGATGGGTGACCTTTTGAGAAGATTTTAAGGGTGTGTGTGAGTGAGGAAAAAGTACACAGGAAAGGACATGTGTTGTCCTGTGGGGATAGTCCTTAGTCAGATGGCTCGTTCGGTCACGTGGATGGGCCCTAGGGTGGGGACCATGTGTCTGCAGGGCAACTGGTGGTACCTGGTGGGCCAGGACCCAACGACCATGTTAATGTAGGGTGTCTATATTATCATTGGGGCCCAGTTTTTAGATTGATGTAATGTTCCAGACCTCTCCAGTCCATTCCATTTTTGAAATATGTTGTTTGAGGTGTTTTGGGAGGTCAAGGTGACTTATCCCCAACATATGCTAAATATATTGTTCTGTGAACAGTGTTTCTAGTTTTGTGTACAATGTTTCCCATCATCGTTAGGTGAAAAATGTTTCCAGATGTCAGTAAGTGGATTGTTTTTCTAAACTTCGGTATGTATATAGTTTTTTCAGATGTTGGTAAGTGTATAGTGTTTCTAGACATCGGTAGGTGTAATGTGTTTCTAGACATTGATAGGTGTATAGTGTTTCTAGCCATCGATAGGTGTAAAATGTTTCTAGCTCCCTATAGTTTCTCCCCTTTAGCATTGTCTTTGATGAATAATGCATTAAAATCCTTCTTTTAGGGATTTAAGTCCGATTCAAATCCCATAACTCCAATATTAATTTTTCTTAAGGCTCGGGATGCCTTTACTTGGTCAAAGAAGGGAACCTTCCCCTTATTTTATTCCTTATCATTCCTCTTGGTGTGAGGTGCCCGGAGACATTCTTCCTATAGGAGTGGTGTGTTTTAACCTTAACCCTTATATAGTTTCCCCTTGACGTTTCTTCCTGCTACATGTGCACCCCCTGTTTTGGTGCAAGCAGCAAGTGTCGATCCATCATCGATAGAAGTTATGATCTACCTCCATTATTGTATTTTCTTTGATCATTATTCTCTCATTTCTATTTTCCATGTTATGGAATGTTATATCCATGTTTTTAATGAAGTTTAATTTGTTGTCGGTTGGCGCGGTCATGTCGCGGCGTCCATGAGTTGATGCAGTTTTTGCTGGGGGAGGTGATCATGATTCGTTGTGTGGATTATTCTCATATAAAGAACATCAAAAACATTTTGAGGTAGGGGATTTGTGGCTTCTATATTCATTCATGTGAAATTATATAGTTAGTATGTTTTATCCCACTAGATCACAATGGAATTTACATAATAAATATTTAAACCAGATAAATAAATTGGTATCGATCATATGTTACCACCTCTTGTTTCTATAGAAAGTGTGATATCTATGATTGACTTTTTTAGCATGTCGCTCTTGATAGAAATTGGTAAATAATGCAAAGTAGGATTAATTATAAATTATTTCTCAAATATAAAAAGGCATGTAAATGAATATGGTTGTTGCTGTTGTAAATTGGTGATAATCAAATTGATGTAGTAAGCATGTTTAATTAATTAGTGATAGAAATAATAGCTTTCTATTTGAGTTTACCATAGTTGTAACCTACTAATAATTAATTGGTTAATTAAATATGGATTAAATAACCAATGTTTTGATAAAATATAATTCATTTTAGGGTTCTGAGTTACCTACTTTGGATCCATGAGAGCTTTTTTCCCGTGAAGGAAGAATGCCTTTTTAGGGCCAAGAGCCTAGTTACTTTGTTTTTTCCTACTGCTTGTGATGTGTTATGAGCCTAAATGGATGTTTTGAGAAGTTTGGGAAAGGAGACCTACTGGTTGTGGCATCATTTGACACCTAGAGTGGTGAGGTACATCAGTTTATGCATGTGGGTATCTAGGAAGACATCAGAGATGATGAAGCGGGTAGGATGTGAAAGATTAGATGCTTTATAAATCTTGTTGGTTGTTTATTTTCTTTACTTTCCCCACTTTAAAAGGTATCTATTCATTATTACCGTCCTTCCAAAATGGGAAATGACACATGGGGTATGCCACATGATTTCTGTGTTGAGCTTCTCAAGGGAAGATGGGTCTACACGCTTGCTATAGGTGGAAAAGACTTGGCGGGTAGTTCATCTACTCACTATGTTGAGTCCCTTATGTTTAGTAGGTTAGAATGTTTTTTATAATGCTTGGGAATATGGGAATGTAAGGATACTTTTAATAAATGATTGAATAAATGATGTTAACCCATGGGGTTGAACCTTTCCAGGATGCAATGCTAAGGTAATATTTTCCAGAAGATGTGGACATGGTTTGGTTATTCCTGGAGGGCATGAAACATTGGTGTGATGATAATGAAAAGTAATGTGGAATTAATAAAGGTTAATTAATGGTTAAATAATTAATTAAAGTAAAGTGAAACTGATAAAAAAGGATAAATTAATCTAATTTATCTCTTTAAATGGTTGTGTGCTAATAGGATACATAGTCTTAAAAGTTTCATCTCGGACATCAAGAGATGTTAGGTGTAGTTGAGTCTAAGACTAGGTTATTTTCATAGTGTGGTTGTGATGTAGAATATATTCTATATCTTTTGTGTTTCTATATGCTACTTCACCCCATCACTTAGGGAAACTGACACCTCAGGGATTCTGAACCTTGGGGGGGGGGGTGTTTTCCCCATCATCCTGATGGGAGGATGTATGGATGAATACCCACTTTGGCCATGATCTCTTATCTTGGTAGTTTTTTTTCTTATAGGCACATCAGTTAGTTTCAAAATATATGTATTTGAAGGGATGTAATGGATCAGGTTGATTCACACACAGATATTCTAGATATAGTTTCTTACGGACTACTATAGGTGTAACGTGTATGGGCTATGATTTATTAAGGATCCTTACTTGGTGTTTGGGCTATAATGGCTTGGGGTTTAATACCCAATGTATGATACAAAACATGTGAGCTATTGTGGCTCTCAGAAACTACATAGTTACTTTGGTTACATGGACTTAGTGGTTGTGTTGAATGAGGTGAATGTTGTGGTGCTACACCTAGGTGTGTGCGGGCAATCATTTTTGGGAGAGAGATGATTTGGACGTGAGACATTGGGGAAAATTGGAAAACCAGTGTAGAAGTTGTAGAGGGGTACCCATGATATTATTTATTATATCATATACTCTTTTATGCGATACTTGGTGAGAGTATCCATGGTGAGGCTAGGAACTTAGTATACCTGTTTAGGTGACGAGTTACCTTCACTTATTGTTCACTGTGCCTTATCTAGATTTCTTTACATTATCATGAGACGCTCTGGGGAGGATCTTATTGAGTATACTATTATAATAAACCTACATATATATAAAATATTTTTCAGCTCACATGGATAAGGTTGAAGATCTGGCTGGTTACTACTAGATTGGGGTTACAGGAGTTGTTTGGGCTTTATGGTTGCTGCCGTTTTACTTTCTTTTGGTACTTGTAGCTTTCTCTTTTAGTTTTAGTAGTTATTTCATTAAATTAAATTATGTTCACCTGGTTTTATTTTATATTGTAGTATGAAAAGGTTTTTATTGGTGTATGTCTTATCTCTCTCTTCTGCATATGTTCTCTTAGAGGGTAATGTCTCCCATTTGTGTGTTTACTATACCCTCGGTGCAAGTCGCCAACCCTGGGCCTACTGGAGGCCGGACTCAGGGGTCACTATATCCCTTCTCACATTGTCGGCCTAGGAGGGGTACACCTTGGGGGGAGGGGCAATGAAAAAATGGTATCAAAGGGTGGTTGAGGGATAGGATGAAGTTCAGTGTTAGGAACAGGTGAGGTTTCATTAGTTGGTAGGGAAACTGCATCAGTCATGTTTAGATAGTGATGTAAACACTGGAGACTAGCTGAGACATAGGCATTTATGACCCCCAGTGATCTGCTACATGGAACATTAAATTTATAATGGCTATTAAATGAGGTGATACTAGTTGCAGGTTAGAGTCCTAGGAAAGAATCAAGCATCATTCTTCTTTGTGCCTATGTTTGAATGGGTAGATATTAGAATAGGCTAACCTAAAATGAGTAAAAGAAAACAATTAATTAAATAATGTATAGTATTCCATATTCCAGTTTTAGGAGCTCTAACTATTTGTTATTTTTTAGGTAGGTCTCCAAGTCAACATCCTCATCAGGTTCGTGAAGAATATGTTTAGCAGGATATGCTAGTAGATCGCCGCATGGTAGAGGTAGATCACGATGAAACTTAGATGAGGACACTCTGAGAGTTTCATTTCCAGAGTCTGTAGAAGTAAAAGGTCTCTATTTCAGATGAAGTCATGAAATAATAGTTTAAGGTGGTTGAGATAGTCTTCAGTTTGATCTATGCTTAAAAGGAACACTGGCAGTATTTGGTTGTGATGATGCTAAATGGAGTAGAGAGGAAGTGGGGGTTCTTTTTCCTCAAGTATCACAAGGAGTTAGTGATCTCATGGGAGGAGTTTCGAGACAAGTTCAAAGACGAGCTTCATTTTTTGACTGCGAAGGAATCCAGTCACCAGGAGATTTTTTCCCTTTAAAAAGGGAGATCTAGTGTGTGAGAGTTTAGAATCTATTTTAGGTACCTTTTAAAATATTTTTTTGGAACTGTTTCCAGATGAGGATGCCAGGGTGATACTTTTCGAGGAGGCTTTTCACCCAAATATCTTGCACCAAGTCACCCTATTTATGCTGAATACATATCTCAAGGTGCTGGTGGGGGAAGAGGTCATCGAGAGGACATTATCCAGAACAGGATTGTCATGATAGGGGGTTCTTCAAGATTCCTCATGAAGCAGAGCAATGGTCCAGGTTCCTCTGTTTTTATTGAAAAAGATTTTCCCTTTGGTCGGGGATAGGTACCATCCCATAGTATCTCATTTCTCTGGGGGTGACATATCTCAGGACTATTCCAAGGGATCATGATCTTGTTTTTCTTGTGATATCTGAGTTCATCAGTAGTGGGAGTGACTGACCTTTCAGAGTAGTCATCGTGCATCAGATCTTCCACTTCTGGTTCCTCTGTTGAGGCAGTTTCAGTTGAGGTAGCACCAGCATGTTGCACCAGCTTTGGATTAGCATGGAGTAAATGGGGAGGACATAAGATTTCACCAAGATGATCCCCATCTTTAGAGAGTAGAGTGTAACCATGTTGGTGGTCTTCATCAGGGTCTGAGAGGCTGTGGATTAGGTCATGGCCAGCTTCATGCTTTAGTGTTTCTAATGCCAGATGATCCATACATATTTTGACGTACCCTTTTCTTGTTTTCTAATTGGGTATATGCCTTGTTTAATTCAATAGAGACACACTAATTTATATTAAATTCCCTTTTCCATTCTTTGGGAATTGAGGTAGTGAAACTTCCAGTTCCCTTGGCATTGACTACACAAGTTGGAGGTTGAGATGACTTATTTGAAGTATGGAGAGAATGTGAGCTAGTGCTGGAGAAGCACCATATTTGGGGAGATTTCCTACGTTTACAGATACAACCACATGATTTCATAATAATCATGTATTGGTTGTATTTGGTGCATGATATTGTGGAATTCATCAAGAGGTGGATGGTGATCTTTGATATTGATGGAGAGCCAGTGAAGTTTGTTGGTGAGTGAGACCCACAGATAGGTCAAAGGCATGTTCTGTCCTTGTCATACTTGATAAAAAAGTTGATGTTTTGTTATTTGGTGGTTGCGTAGTTTGCATTTCCCAAGGTCATAGAAGAGTACCATGATTACTTTTTAGAAGACATTTTAGCATTACCCCCTTGATAGAAGATTAGGTTTGGGATAGATATACAATTGGGAGCCTCTCCTATCTCTATGTCTCCATATTGGATGGCCCCTTCTGAGTTATGGGAGAAGTGTATATAAATCGATAGGATATCAAAGTGTGGTTTGGTTCGGCTGAGTGTGTCACTATGGGGTACACTAGTTTTGTTCATGATGAAGGCTAATAGAAGTTTGAGATTGTGTATCGATTATCATCGCTTAAAGAAAGTGTCAGTGAAGAATCACTATCCTATTCCATAGATTGATTATTTATTTAATCAACTCATGTGTGCATGTTGGTTCTCAAAGACCATCTTGCGATCATGATATCATCAGATGCGTGTGAAGGATGAGGATATCCCGAAGGATGATTTCTATTGTCATCATGGGAATTACGAGTTCATTTTAATTTTTTAGGTGTGATGAATTCTTCAGTTGTGTTCATGAGATAGATGACTGTTTTGTTCCATGAGTTCTTGAATAAGTTCACGTAGGTTTTCATCGATGAAATCCTTGTGTACTCCACGTTTGAGGAGGATCATTCAGAGAATCTTTACACTATTTTGGGAGTTATTCTTCAACAATAACCATTTGGGAAGTTTTGGAAGTGTGATTTTTGGGCTTGAGAAGTCTGTTTCATGGGGCATGTTGAATCCCAACAGGGGGTAGTTGTGGATCCATCGAAGATATAATTACTTGTCTCTTAGGCGGCCCCCAAGACATTGGTAGAGGTGTGAAGTTTCATTGGTCTCACAGGCTTTTACAGGAGGTTCATAGCTGATTTATCTTTGGTTGTCACTCCTATGAAAGCATTGATCAGGAAGGATCAAGTGTTCATGTGGATTGATTAGTTCCAGTAAGATTTTGTGTATTTTAAGTATAAGTTGGTTAGTTCTCTGGTTCTTCTTCTTCCAGCAGAGGGAGTTCAGTATGATCTTTTCTGTGATGCTTCACATCTCGGGTTAGGCTGCATTCTAATATAGTAAAGATCAGTTGTTTATTATGGGTCTCGGTATTTGTTTATCCATGAGAATAACTATTCCACCCACGATCTTGAGTTGGTGAAAGTGATGTTTTATCTGAATTTGTGGAGACAATACCTCATTAGTGAGTACTTTGGGGTTTTCTGTGATCATAAGATCCTGAGGTTTGTTTTCTCCCAGTGTGACCTGAACTTTCGGTAGCTTTTGTGGAAGGAGTTCTTATAGGAGTATGACATTGAAATATTGTATACACTTGGAAAGGGGAATGTTGTAGCTGATGCACTGAGCATGATGTCACAAAGTGATAAAGTACGTGAATATGGTGATTCCTAGAAAGTAATAGAAGAACTTTTAGCATTTCATCCAGATATGATAGAATTCAGGGGAAGAGGTTGTCTTTTTTAGATGAGGGTGTAGTCATATTTGGTGTTGTGGGTAGAAGAGTCCCAGTTAGTGGATCTTGTGGTGGAGGTATGGAGAGACTGAGTGGTTTATGGTGAGGCCCCTGATGGTTAGTCTGAGGATGAACAACATAGAGTGTTGTATCAGGGAAGGATTTTTTGTTTCTTTGGTGATGCATGATATGGTTCTCAGAGAGTTACATAGTTTAGCTTTAGTGGTGAATCCTAGTGGGACAAATATTTACTGAGCCTTTAGGATTCTATTTTGGTGGTCTGGGTTGAAGCATGTAATTGGAGATTTTGCGTGTCGATGTTTGGTCTGCTAGAAGGTGAAGGACGAGCACCGTGTTCCTAGTGGTTTTCTCCAGCCGTTAGATGTCCATTAGTGAAAGTGGGAGGACATCCCAATGGATTTTGTTACTATTTTACCACAATATTAGGGAGGACATGACACAATATGTGTGGTAGTGGATAATTTAATAAAATCAACCCACTTCATAATGATCAAGGAATTTAGATCAATGGAAGTTTTTCGGAGGCATTATTTGGAGGAGGTGGTGAGACATCATGGATTCATGTGGATGATAATTTCTAACTAAGATCATCATTTTACCTCTATGGTGTGGAGAGGTCTGCATCATGATTTCAGTTCTAAAATATGCCTTAGTACTACATTTCATCCGTAGATGGAAGGTCAGACAGAGCAGACCATCCAGACTCACGAAGACATTTTGTGCTCTTTTGTCTTGAATTTTGGGAGTTTGTGGATGAGGAACTTACCCTTATTAGATTTTTCTTAAAATAATAGTTTTCACTCCACAATCGATATGGAACCTTTTGAAGACTTTTATGGAAAACCTTTTTATTCTCTATTTTTCTAAACTAGGGTTGTAGAGTCAGAAATTCTCAGACTGGAACTAGTATAAAACATGATAGAGATGGTTTAGGTGATTCGTGAGAGGATGAAGGAAGAACAGTATTGTTATAAATCATATGAAAATCATAGGATAAGACAGTTGTAGTTTTATATTGGGGATCAAATGTTTATAAAGGTGACTCCCCATCATGGGAAGTGAAGGTCTAGTTATGGTAGTAATATTTCTCCCCAATTTGTTGGGCCTTTCAAGGTGTTAGCTCACGTTGAAGCCGTGTCATATAAGATATCACTTCCCCCACAAATGAGCTGGATACATGATGTTTTCATGTGTCACAACTCCATTATTATCTTCATGACTCTCAAATAATTTATTGGGGTGATATTGATGTTGATGATGATGTGACCCTCAAGGAGTAGCCTGTATAGATATAATAATTCAAGGAGAAGGTGTTGCGTGGGTGTGTTATCCCACTGGTTCGTGTATTTTGGTGACACAGTGGTGTGGAGGAGACTACATGGGAATGTGAGTTGTAGATAGGTGATCAGTACCCTGAGTTTTTTTACCTTTAACTCTTTTCATGTAACGATGTATGTTTTTGGTTTTTGAACTTTCCTTTTTATGACATGACTTTCTTTGGTTGATTTTTTAGATTCTCTATTTTGAGAGGTATCTTGATCTGTTATTGTTTGGACCCCTTTTCTGTTTCCTTTTAGGTTGATTTTGAATTTTCAAGGATGAGAATTTTTGGAGAGGTATCTAATGTAATGGAATAGACCTCTCCAGTCCATTATTTTTTCTAAAATATGGTGTTTGAGGTGTTTTGGGAGTTCAAGGTGACTTATCCCCAACACTTTTCCAAATTTCTTGTTCTGTGAATAGTGTTTCTAGTTTTGTGTATAGTGTTTCCAGCCATCAGTAGGTCTACAAAGTTTCCAGATGTCAGTAGGTGTATAGTGTCTCCATACATGGGTAGGTGTATAGTGTTTCTAGACATCGGTAGGTGTACAATGCTTCCAAACATTGGTAGGTGTATAGTGTTTCCAGATGTCAGTAGCTGTACAATGTTTCCAGATGTCGATAGGTGTACAATATTTTCAAATTTATATAGTTTCAACCCTTTTTCCTTTTCATTGACGAAAAACGTATTCAAATACTTTCTAAAGTAATTTAAGGTTGATTCAAATCCCATAACTCCTATATTAATTTTCTTATGTCTTAGGATCCCTTTACATAGTCCAACCATGTAGATTAATTTGATCTATATTAATGAAAATTGTAAACCGTTTCAAATCTAGTTAGTCTCAAATCTAAACCTTCAAAGTCAGGAACCTTCCCTTATTTCATATCTTCTCCTTTCTCTTAGTGTGAGGCACCCTGAGACATTCTTCCAAAAAGAGGGGTGTGATCGAACCTTAATCCTTAGTTCATTACCCTTGACGTTTCTTCATGTAACATGTGCACCCCCGATTTTGGTGCAAGCAAAAAAGTCGATCAATCATCAATAGAAGGTGTGATCTACCTCCGTTCTTGTGTTTCCTTCGATACTTATTCAACTGTTTCTCCTTTCCATGTTAAGGAATGTGATATCCATGTTTCTAATGGGGTTTCTGTGGGTTTCAGTTGGTGCGGTCATGTCGCGACGTCCCTGGGTGAATGCATATGTCGCTGGGGGAGGCGATTGTGATCTATTGCATGGATCATTCTCGTGTAAAGAACGTCAAGAACCTTTTGACATAGGGAATTCGTGAATTATCTATTTTTTTTATGTGAAAATATATATTTTACATGTTTTTACCACTGGATCAAAATGTAATTTATATAATAAATATTTGAACCAGATAAATAAATTTGTATCGATCATTTGTTTTTGACTCTTTTTTTCTAGATAGTGTGATATCTATGGTTTCTTTTTTTAGCATTCCATTCCTGATGAAAATTGGTAAAAAATGTAAATTGGGATTAATTGTAAATTATTTTTCAATGATAAAAAGGCATGTAAATGAATCTAGCTATTTCTGTTTTCAATTTATGATATTCAAATTGATGCAGTAAGCATGCTTGATTAATTTTTGATAGCTATTATAGCATGTTGTTTGGGTTTCCCATTGTTGGAACCTATTAATAATGAATCATTTAATTCAATAAGGATTAAAGAACTTATTTTTTGATAAAAGATAATTTCTATTAGGGTTCTGATTTACTCTCTTTCTTGTAAGTCCGAGTGACTTCTGCTTTAGAGCAATGAGAGCACGTTTCCTGTAAAGATAGAATGCATTATTTAGGTCCATGATCCCATTTTCACTGTTTTTTCCTACTTCTTATGATGTGTTTTGATCCTAGATTTATGTTTTGAGATGTGGGGGTAGGGAGGCCCATTGGTTGTGGTGGTAGCTGATTCCTAGAGTGGCGAGGTGCATCAGTTTATGCATGTGGGTGTCGGGGAGGATATCAGAGATAATGAAACTGGTTAGATGTAAATGATTGGATGATTGATGAATATTGTTGGTTTTTTATCTACTTTACTTTCCCCACTGCTCAAGGCATTTGGTCTTACTTACCCTCTTTCCAAAAGTTTATAATATTCACGGGGTATGCCACGTTCTTTCTGTGTTTATCTTCTCAAGGGAGGATGGGTCTACACTCCAGTTATAGGTGGAAAAGACTTGATGGCTAGTTTATCTACTCACCGTGTTGAGACCCTTGTATTTAGTATCTTACAATGATTTTCAAGAATGCATGGAAATATAAGAAATTAATAATTTTGTAAATAAATTATTGAATAAGTGATGTTAACCAATGGGGTTGGAGCTTTCTAGGATGCAATTATAAGATAATATTTATGACCAGTTGTGTACTTGCTTTGGTTATTCCTAGAGGGCATGAAAATTTGGTGTAATGATAATAAAATGTAATGTGGAACTAATAACAATTAATTAATGGTTAAAGAATTAATTAGTAATGTGATACTTATAAAAATTGGTAAAGTAATCTAATGTTTCTCTTTAAATGGTTTTGTGCTTATAAGATACCTAGCCTTAACATTGATAATCGTGAGTCTGAGAGACATTAGTTGTAGTTGAGTCTAAGACTAGGTTATGCCCATAGTGTTGTTGTGAGCTATATTATATTCTGAACATTTGTGTTTATATACACTACTCCACCCCATCAGTTAGGGAAACTGACACCCTAGGTATTCTTACCACTGTGGGGTGTTTTCCCTCATATCCCCTTGGGAGAATGGACAAATGACTACCCATTGTCCCCAAACTCTTATATTGGTAGTTTTTGTTGTGGTAGGCACAACAATTAGTTTCCCCATATAAGTGTGTAGAGGGATGTAACGGTGTGTGGTGATTCACACAAATATATTCTAGATATATTTTTCTATGGGCTACTATAGGTGTAACATGTATAGGATGTGATGGATTGAGAATCATTACTTATTGTATGGGCTAAAATGGATTGAGGTTTAATACCCAACGTATGATACACGTTATGAGAGATGTTGTGGATCCAAAAAACTATATGGTTAATTTTGTTACATGGATGTAGTGGTTGTGTTTCATGAGGTTTATGTTGTGGTGCTACGCCCAGGTGTCTATGGGCAAGCCTTTTTGAAGAGAGATACTTAGGAAGTGCGCCGTTGGGGAAAAGCGGTAAACTAGTGGGGATGTGGTAGTGGGTTAACCTTGATATTCTTTATTATATTATATAATTTTGTATGAGATATTTTGTGAGAGTAGCCATGGTGACACTAGGAACTTAGTATACCTGCATAGGTGATGAGTTGGTTTCACTTGTTGTTCAGTGTGCTTTAGCATGGTTTTTTTACTTTTGCATGAGAGGCTCCGAGGAGGATCCTATTGAGTATAATGTTATACTCACCCTACGTATATATAAACTATTTTTTGGTCAGTTGGAGTAGGTTGAAGATATAGATGGTTACTAATAGCTTGGGGTTATAGGAGTTGTTCGAGATTCATGGTTGCTGCTGTTTTAATTTCTATTGGTACTTGTAGTTTTCCCATTCAGTTGTAGTAGTTCTTTCCTGGCATTGTATTATGTGTACTTGGGTTTCTTTGGTATTGTATTCTGGGTAGGTGTTGATTGGTGTCTATCTTATATCTATTTTCTGCAAGTGTTCTCTTAGAGGGTAATGCCTCACATTTGTTTGTTTACTATACCCTTGGTGCTAGTCGCTAACACGGGGCCTACTAGAGCCAGGACTCGGGGGGTCACTATCTCCATTCTCACATTGCCATCCCATGAGAGGTACACCTTGTGGGGAGGTGGTCCTGACATGCATATAAATATCATCAATGCCAATTACTTTAATTTGGTAATACCACTTGTATAACATCCATTCTTTATTTTGAATAAACTTTCCATCATTATTATGTTTATTTAGGAAAACCCGCTTGTTTCTACTAATATCTTATCACTTGTACTTTAAAAAATTTACAATATGTCATTTTTCTCTATTTGGTAAATTTATTCATCCATATCCTTAACCCAAATCTCATTATTTGAAGATTATTTAAAATATTTTGGTTCCCCTAGAATAATATGGATACCTGCAACTGAGACTTCATTCTTTTGGTTTGGACCAAGAATGTCTAGTATCCAAAAATGTTTCTTTCATTAAATTAATCCCTTCCCATTTTTATTATTAATCATTTTAAAATTTATACACTTTTTTCATGGTTCGAGTATTGATTATAATTATCTTTATTTTTTTGTAACTCACCCAAAATATAATGCTTATTTATCACCTTTAGATTCACTAATTGGTTGGATGTCATATGAAATTTTTTCATGTGCTTATGTCATTTTACAACTTTCAACCACCACTATATAATTTATATCAATAATATTATCATGTCTCTCATTGTAACACCTATAAGATTTACAATTTGATGAGTATCCAAGAAATATGTCTTCATCTCCTTGATCTTAAAATTTTATTCTCTTCACCTTATTAAGCATAAAACATTCACTTCCAGATTCTTGTAAGTAATTGATTGTAATATTGTTTCCATAACAAATTTCGTATGTAGTTCCCAATTAAATTTCACATAGAAAATCTCTATTGGACATGTACACAATTATAATAACTTCTTTTTTTAGTATCTTTATAGAATATATTTTTCAATCAACATTTTTGGGGCCATGTTATTGATTATATGATTTATTCTTTCCAAAACCCCTTTTTTATAGTGTGTTTAAAGAACCAAAACATTATATTGAATTAGGTGTTTCTATAAATATTATTCAACTTGATGATTTTAAAATTCTATCCCATTATCAGTTCACAATTTATGAATATTTATACCAATAATTATTTTTTCTCTTCTCTGATATAGAGAGATACATATTTACCCCCTCAATATTGTGTTTTATAAGCATAATCCATACCATGTTTCTGAAATCATAAAAAAACACATAATACCATACTCCATCCATTTATTTGGGTGAGATCATCCCACAAACATCCACATGTACATGTTTAAGCAACATTGATGCCTTAATATTATTTTTCTTGTAAGACTTAAAGATAATAATCCCCTTTTGACAGGAATCACATATGTGTGTTTGATCATATGTGAGATAGGGAATATCATGTGCTTGATTTCCCTTTTTCAGACTCTCCATAGTTATTTGGTTCAAATAAAAAGCTGACTATTCGATATCATATTATCTTCCTCTTTGGATAACACACATAATTCATTTCTGAAATGTTATATATTTACCTTGGTTATTATTCCCTATAGAATAAGTGAACTATCCTTAGCTTTGACAATAAAAGAATTTTAATTGAACTCTACCACATGTTTGTGGTAATACAATTGGATAACATTGAGAAGATTGTGAATTATCCCATAAAGTAAGAGAATGTTAGTCTTCTTGAGATAATTTTATCTAATCTTTGATTTTCAAGACCCATGAATCTTAATACCCTCATCATTCCTAGAAAAATGATAATATCTTTATTGTGCTTGAAATTAAAAATGATGTGTTTTTTCCAGTCATAAGTTATGTGAATCTAGTATCCAATATCCATAAGTCAGACTTTTCTGTTTACCTTTAGGAAATATAAACAACATTAATCTTATCCCAACTACCTTTCATTACCCATATTGGTGTTAAATGTTCCTCATCAATAATTGTCTCTCTAAAATCTTTTTCTTCTGAAGAAAAAAAACCTATTTTGAGTTTATGATTTTGGATAAATGTTCTAGCTTTTTATTTCTTCCACTTTGAGGCATTCATGATGATTTTTTTTATTTGTGATGCAATTTTTTTTCCTTATTCCAAAATCATTCACAAACAAATAGTATGAATTAAAAGAAAATAATGATTAGAGATTTTACTTGACTATTTGGATTGGTTTTAGTATTATAAGGAACTCAAAGAAATAGAACACACATAATAAGTGTGTCCCAACATCTTATAGAAAAAACATATAACTCATGAAGAATCAGAAATTTATATGGTTATATGGTGAATTACCTTAAGATCATTTTAAATATCTACCCTCTTCTATGAAGTTTGTGCTTGTGGATTTTATACAACCACATATCACTTCCTTTATTAAAAATGCATCACTATAGGTTTTCCTTTATCATTTAACTACTGAGCTTAAGTACTAGGTTTGTGTTCTTCCTAAAAAATTCATTTTTCTTGACTTGATGATGCTTCCATTTTTCTTTCCATCATTATTCTAGGTGCCAAAAAACATTCTTTATCTTCACACTTTCGACATCCATTCATAAATTGTTCTTCCATCTTCTTAATTATCTTCACTCTATCATTGATAGTTTTATCCAAAACCATAAATGATTTAGGTATTTTCTTAAATTTTTAGTTTTAGTTTTACTTCCTTCCATAAGTTTGATTGATAAAACACTATTTTATTGAATATTTTATTTATAATAAATGAAATAATTTCCTCACATTGTGTTAAATATGTTTATTTATAAAATATTTGGGATTTGATCATTCATTTGAAAATTTGGTGAAAATTCCAGTTTTACCCTTAATAGTGCACTGTAGTATTTCGAAGCTAAATATTTTTATATTTTTATTTGAATTTGAAATTTTGTAACAGTGTTCCTAACGTCCTTTTATACAACTTTTATTCAGGAAACTAGAGCTAAAGAGTGCATTTGGATGGAGTAAATGAGCCATTAATCCAATGGTGGGCTGGACTCGGCAGAATGGACATGGGTTCTGTATTTGGGCCATATCTTCTACATACGGGCTTGGATTGAGCCCAAATTTTGAGGACAGCTCGGGGACAGTCTGTGGAACAAATCACCCTTCTGGAAGGCCGGTCAATTCACGCGTTTTGGAGGTCACATTGGCGGTGAAAGTTGGAATAAAATATTTGGCCCAGATTTTCATTTCACACTTAAAAAGTTATGTATCCCTAGCCCTCACAAAATCTATTTAAAGGGGGTTTTAACTCTTTGAGAGGGCTGGTCTAGGATTTGGGAAGGTGTGGCCGAAAGGGTGTCTCTTGGGAGCCCCTCACAACTCTTGGAGGAAGTAAGCCTTTGTGCAAACCTCTCTTCCAAAAAGGCTCTCCTCTCTCACCTCTTCTTTGTATTTCTTTTCTTTCATGTTTGTTTCTTGAATTTTTCTTCAAATAATATTCTGTGTTCATTCCTATTATTCTTATATTAATCTTCTTAATTGGGTTGGAATCAAGAGTGGAGACAAGATTGGGTTCTACCCTTTCAATCCGTTGCTTATGCAAAATGTCTCCACGATGACTACACCACCCATGGAAGAGTAGTTCTTTTTAGTAATCAATCGACCTCTATCCTTCTTCATTAATTTATTTTGAATCAATGAGATACTGTAATTCACATATTATGATCTATTAATTGAGTTTTAAATTTAAATTAAACTAAGCAAGAAATTGAATAGTTAACACAAAACATGCGAGGTCGGGAATTGTGTGAACTGTGAGAGCGCATCCTTAACCGGTAATTCAAAACCACATGGGATCAATTTGTAGAGTTAAAATATAATCCCTAAACTCAATTAATCCTCATTTCCAGAGTGGTTATGTGCCTTAATTTACCACTGACCATAAGCTAATTTTAGAACATCAATCAAAGCAGGGTGTTGCGATTTCATGTTCCGAAGTTAGCCTTAGGTTAAAATTCACTTCAATCTTCGTGGTAATGTTAATTCTCGTAGGGTTCGGGATTTAACAAATTAAGGGATCATAATTAATTGAATATTAATTTAAATGAAAATGATTAATAAATGATTGAAGAGGTAGAGTTAGATCGATTACGTCTTTTAAATATTGTCTAAACAAACATCTTTTTGTTGTGTCATTTTAATCAAACTTCATTTCAAAACTAAAAACAAAAAAATACAATCTTCTTCCAGCAAACTTCTTCTAGATTAATAAACTATAAGCAAACACCCCCATCCTTTCAAGTAGTGTTTTTATTCTATTTTATTTTACTTCTAGAATACCTCTAAAAATTGTTTTAATTCACTTCCTCCTTTGAGAGACGACCTTGGTCAGCCACTCTGCTGCACCTAAGTACCCCAAAATCATACTAATCATTTGAGGGCGCCCATGACAGCACTCTTTCAAATTGGTGCTGTTGCCGGGGAGGCAAGTAATTATTTCCACCAATTAGAGGTATTTATTTTATTTTTCATTTTAATTCTCTTCCTCTCTTCTTTCTTCCGTCTTTAACCAATCTGATTTTTTTTTTCTTCTTCTTTTATCTCTTTCTACTTCTTTTTGGACCATCAACTCAAACTTCTAATTTTTATTTTATTATGGTCCACGTTCCTTCTTTTCATCTTTCATTGATTGATGACACTAACTAATCCCGAATATCTCTTAGATCTTGACCCTGAGATTGAACGTAGCCTTAGGGCACGAATCAGACATTCTCAGTCTACGGGAAGTTTCAACATTCAACCAGTTGGAGAATTACTCCAATATCAGAACATTGAAATTGGAAGCAATTCAAATTCAACCATAAAACAAGAACCAATGGCTGGAAACAATGGAAATGAACTTAATAGAACCATTCGAGAATTGGCTGCACCTGATATTAACTATCAACCAAATTGTATTGCATACCCAAATCTCGAATCGGACTTCGAACTCAAATCTGGGTTAATTCACTTACTTCCAAAGTTTCATGGCCTCTCTGGTGAGGATACCAATAAACATTTGAAAGAATTTAATGTGGTTTGCTCAACCATAAAACCTAGAAATGTCTCTGAAGATCAAATCAAACTAAGAGCATTCCCATTCTCACTTGATGGAGCTGCGAAAGATTGGATGTATTATTTACAACCCGAAGATGTAACTTGTTGGAACGATTTGAAACGTCTTTTCTTGCAGAGATTTTTTCCAGCATCAAGGATCACATCCATTCGAAAGGAGATATCAGGGATCAAGCAAGTACAAGGGGAGTCAATGTATGAGTACTGGGAGCGATTCAAGAAGTTGTGTGCAAGCTGCCCACATCACCAAATCAGTGAGCAACTCCTCATCCAATACTTCTACGAAGGACTCACACCCATGGAGAGGAGCATAGTGGATGCTGCAGCTGGAGGAGAATTGGTGGAAAAGACACCAGTAGCTACACGAGCATTGATCGACAAAATGGCCCAAAACTCTCAACAATTCGGTGATAGAGGTACACCACATGTTCGAGGAGTACATCAAGTAAGTCCTTCTTCTCTTGAAAGTCATTTGATTGATACTAAGTTAGAAGAATTGAAAACTATGGTGAGGCAGATTGCATTGGCTCAAAAGACATCCCAACCCCCTCCTTCAAGGCCTTGTGGTATTTGCACTGAGACAAGCCACCCAACTGACTGTTGCCCACAACTCCAAGAAACAGAAGATTGTGCAGCAGTGTTCCCTGGGAGACCATTTCAGCAGCAACAACAACATCCATATCCCCAAAAGAAGTTTGATCCAACATACAACCAAGGGTGGAAAGATCTAGCAGACATGAGGTATGGCTCTGGACAACAACAAAAGCCCCCTTTTCAACCAAACTTCCAGAAGCCTCCACCTTACCAACAGGGTTTCCAACAACCCCAAAGGAGATTCGAAGCTCAAACATCAACGAGTCATCAAAAAGGGAATATCCAACACAAGGTAGACTCTAACACTGATGATCTTTTGAAACAAATTGTTCTTAATCAACAGAATGAGCTGAAGAGTCAAGGTTCGGAGCTGAGAGAGTTGAAGACTCAAATGAGTCAGATTGCCACCGCCCTCCATGAACTTGTGAGTAAGAATTCTGGAAATCTAGCTTCCCAACCCACACCAAATCCAAAGGGGAATGTTAGTGCCATCACATTGAGAAGTGGGAGGAAAATGAACGATACATCTGCACCTACCATTCCACCGGGATTCACCTCAACTTCAGAGAAGCCGCATTCCATACCAACTGATGAGCAATCCAAGGAGAAAGATAATGGTAAGAAAAAGATTGATGATGTTCCTCCTAAACCCCTTCCTTTTCCAAACAGGGTTGTTCAAACCAATAAGATGGCTGAAGAAGCAATGCAAAAGGAGGTTTTGGACACATTCAAGCATGTGGAGATCAACATTCCTCTACTTGAAGCCATTAAGAAAATTCCAAGGTATGCGAAATTCTTAAAAGAACTTTGTACCAATCGAAGAGGGCTCAAGGGAAATGAGAGGATAAACCTTGGAAGGAATGTCTCGGCACTCATTACACCAACTCTAGCAATTCCAACAAAGTGCAAGGATCCCGGGACATTCACCATCCCATGCACGATAGGAGAGTTGCACTTCTCTGATGCTCTTTGTGATTTGGGAGCTTCCATAAATGTGATGCCTCACTCTTTATTCTCTTCCTTGCAGGTTGGTGAGTTGAAGCCAACAAGAGAAGTGGTGCAATTGGGGAATAGAGCTACGGCATATCCAACAGGAGTCCTTGAGGATGTACTTGTCCGGGTAAGAGACATGATCTTTCCAGCGGATTTCTATGTTCTTAACATGGAGGATGATCAGGTAAGTTCTCATTCCCCCATTATCTTAGGTAGGCCCTTCCTCAAAACTGCAAAAACTATCATAAATGTCAACGAGGGTACACTTTCCATGGAATTTGGGGATGAAGTTGTGATATTTAATGTTATGGATTCCATGAAGTACCCCTCTGAGGACCATTCTGCTTTTGTTATCTCCCATTTTGAACCACCAAATAAAAACTCCATAGAATTTGATTGTCCTATGCTTAGGGAGATTATGAGTATTGGTTCGAGTTTGATGTCTAAGAGAACTTCCGCACATGTTTCTGATACACAATCCTATCTTGGATTTGATTTTGATGTGGATTCATATTCTGATTTTGATCATGTTCACTCTGATTATGAAATGGCTATTGATTATGCTGATTGATTTGATGCTTTATTCTATGATTTTGATGATGTCTATTCTGATACTGATGCTATTTGTGCACATATTTCAGTTCCTTCAATGTATCCATCCATACTACACCCTCCATCATTAGAACTCAAGCCATTACCACCAAATATGAAATACTCATACTTGTTGAGTGGTGAGAGATTACCTGTTATCATTTCTAACAATATCCCTTTTGAACAAGAAGAAAAGCTTTTGAATATTTTGAGGGAGAACATCAAGGCGATTGGGTGGACCTTGGCTGACATATCAGGTATTAGCCCCTCCATTTGCATGCATAGGATTCTCTTCGAGGATGGGGCTAAACTGGTGAGACAACCACAAAGGAGACTCAATCCCACCCTCCTGGAAGTTGTTAAAAAGGAAGTTAGGAAATTGCTCGAGGCAGGTATAATATTTCCCATTTCAGATTCTCAGTGGGTAAGTCCTATTCAGGTTGTGCCTAAGAAAAGTGGTGTTACTGTTGTTAAAAATGAGAAAGATGAGTTAGTTCCAATGAGGGTGAAAAATAGTTGGCGTGTGTGTATTGATTATAGGAAACTAAATCAGTCCACTCGCAAGGACCATTTCCCCCTCCCATTTATTGATCAGATGCTTGAGAGATTAGCTGAGAAGACACACTATTGTTTCTTGGATGGATTTTCTGGCTATTTTTAGGTTCCCATTGCAGCAGAGGACCAGGAGAAGACAACATTCACCTGCCCATTTGGTACCTTTGCTTACCGAAGGATGCCATTTGGACTTTGCAATTCCCCAGGTTCCTTCTAGAGATGCATGGTGAGTATTTTATCAGATTTCATTGAAACCTGCATGGAGGTATTTATAGATGATTTTATAGTTTATGGGTCCTCATTTGATGAATGTCTCTCTAGTTTGGGTGATGTGTTGCATCGTTGTATTGAGAAGAATCTGGTCTTAAATTTTGAAAAATGTCATTTCATGGTCGAAAAGGGAATTGTCTTAGGTCATATAGTCTCACAACATGGAATTGAAGTTGATAAATCTAAGGTAGACATTATTTAATCCCTCCCATATCCTACATGTGTGCGTGATGTCTGATCATTCCTTGGGCATGCTGGATTTTATCGACGCTTCATCAGAGATTTTAGTAAGATCGCTCTACCCTTATCTCGATTGCTTCAAAAAGATACTGACTTCAATTTTGATGATTCATGCAGGTTATCATTTGATGAGCTGAAGAAGTGTCTGACCACTCCACCAATCCTACATCCCCCATGGTGGGACCTTCCATTTGAGCTTATGTGTGACACCTCGAACTTCGCGGTTGGAGCTGTCTTATCTCAGAGGGTGGAGGGACGTTCACATGTGATCGCTTATGCATCGAGGACACTGGATTCAGCCCAATCAAACTACACAACCACGGAAAAGGAGTTTCTTGCTGTCATATTTTCTTTAGATAAATTCCGTTCATATTTATTGGGCTCTAAAGTAGTTGTTTTTTCTGACCATGCAGCTTTGAGGTACCTCCTAAAGAAGCCAGATGCAAAGCCACGACTTATCCGTTGGATGATCCTTCTTCAAAAGTTTGACCTTGAGATAAAGGACAAGAAGGGGTCAGAGAATTTGGTGGCAGACCACATGAGTAGGCTTACTCACACACTAGAGGATGACACCTTGGATCAGGTACCACTTCGGGACACTTTCCCTGATGAGCATCTCTATACCATCTCAGGTACGCATCCTTGGTATGCTGATTTAGTTAACTACCTTGTTTCTTCTGAAATCCATGCAAATTTAAAGAAACATCAAGTCCAAAAATTAAAAAGTGAGTCTAGGTTTTATGTGTGGGATGATCCTTACCTCTGGAGCATGTGTAGTGACCAAGTCATTAGGAGGTGTGTTCCCGATCATGAGTTAGAGTCTGTTTTGCATTTCTGTCATACACTTGCATGTGGTGGACACTTTGGACCCCAACAGACAGCTAGGAATGTTTTGGACTCTGGATTATATTGGCCTAGTTTATTCCATGATGCCCATGTGTTTTGTAAGTCATGCACTCGTTGCCAACACACTGGGAACATTTCTAAGAGACATGAGATGCCCCAACAACCCATACTATTCTGTGAGATTTTTGATGTATGGGGAATCGACTTTATGGGTCCTTTTCCTAGTTCATTTGGATTTTTGTATATCTTGGTTGCTGTTGATTATGTGAGTAAATGGGTGGAGGCCAAGGCCACCAGGACTGACGATTCTCATGTTGTTGTGGACTTTGTCAAAGCACAGATTTTTTGCAGGTTCGGAGTACCAAAGGCCATCATCAGTGACCAAGGGACACACTTTTTCAATAGGAATTTTTCTTCCCTCCTTCGAAAGTATGGGGTGACACACAAAACATCAACACCATACCACCCCCAAACAAATGGCCAGGCTGAGGTTTCAAATCGTGAGTTGAAACAAATCTTGGAGAAAACCGTGCAGCCAAATAGGAAGGATTGGAGCAAGCGCTTGGATGATGCATTGTGGGCTTATAGGACAGCATACAAGACCCCCAATGGTATGTCCCCATTTCGGATTGTTTTTGGGAAAGCGTGTCATCTCCCCGTGGAAGTCGAGCATCGGGCATATTGGGCTATAAAGAAATGTAACATGGATTTGGCCCAAGCTGGAATTCAAAGGAAGTTGCAAATTCAAGAGCTTGAGGAGATTCGACTATCATCATATGAGAACTCAAGGCTCTACAAGGAAAGATCAAAAGCAGCTCATGACAAAATTATCCAACAAAGGGAGTTTCATGTTGGAGAGAAAGTCCTTCTCTATAGTTCACGACTGAAGTTGATGCCTGGTAAGTTGCGTTCCAGATGGTTAGGTCCTTATGTTGTGAATAATGTTTTTCCTTATGGTGCAGTGGAGATCACACAAGAGGACACTGGAAGGAGATTTACAGTCAATGGGCAACGTTTTAAGAGATACATTGAGGGACTTCCTACTGATGCAGTGGATTTTATCACACTGCATGACCCCATCATCACATGATCACATCAGGCTGTTCCTAACCCTTTCACTTTTATATTATTTGTCCTATTTAAAAATTTTTCATTTCATGTGCATATATCATCTCATAGGTTCACATTGAGGACAATGCAATATTTTAAGTGTGGGGGAGGGAACCTTTTAGCTTAGTAATTTCAATTGTTTTCCTGTTTAAAAAAAACCAAAAAAAAAATTGTGTGTTTTTCAAATTTTGTGTGTTTATTTTACAATTTTCTGTGTTTTTTGAAACATTTTGAGCTAAAATGATTGTCATCACCATTTTTAAATCCATATCAATAAGTGAAACAATTTACCCCTTGAAACTAAGCTTAAATGAATGCTGAAATGACTTTGTTTCAAGTTTAAATATTTAGTAATTTCATGAAAAGTACGCTGAATTTTGAATCCCATGCCAATCTCACTATCTTTATATTTGAAATCACTTTCCTGTGAGGCTTCTAAACCATTATTTTCATATTCTTTACATTCACCTCACTTCTTGAGAGAACCAAACCATACTTGATTTAACCAGAATTTGATCTATTCCTATCAAAACTTGAGGGTTTGAGGTACTTATGTTTAAATGATTGAGGCATTTGTTTGGTATTTAAGCCCCTATTTCAAAGAATCCTTTTTTATAATGGCCTACCTTGAATATTTAATCCTTTTATCCCTTAGAATCCATGCACATTCTGTTAGGTTAAGCCACATTACATGCCAATTTTCCCTATCCAACCAACTCTTGAAGTGAAATTGCATAATCTAGTTGAGCTTAAGTGTGGGGGAAGTTGTCTTGGGTTTTGCCACCACATTCTGTGATACTTTGGGTGGAAAATTAAATTCTGAAGAGATGTGTTTTCTGCTAAAGAAAGTCATTATATTGAAAGATGTGCCTTTTCTGGAGCTTTCATGACAAGTGAAGTTGTGCCTTTTTTCTGGAGCTTCTAATTGAGGTGGAAAGCGGTGCCAATCTGGAGCATTCAAGAAAATCATGTTTGAGAAGATTGACATTTTTTATGCTGAAATGATGAATGGTGTAAACCTTTCATGACTTTTCATGATGATGGAGCTGAATTGATACTATGGGGATTGAAGAGAATACCATATTTAAGTGAAAATTAGATTAATGCAATTTTGCTTCAAAAGAGTCAAGCCCTCCTCATTCAGCCTCAGAGTTTTTCACATCTTAATCCTACCAATCGAAAGCCACAGAAAAACCCTGAAAATTCCTCATGATAAACATATGTACTTGACTCACATCGGGCAGTGATGTAGGAATATATCAAGCCTATGGTGAACCTTGTATGAGTTTTGATGTGAAATACATTGCAAAAAAAATTGATATTTGAGTGATGAGAGAAAATTCAAGCGAGGTAAGTGTTTTGTGCATGGGTGGATAAATGAAGTGGAAATATATTGAATGATATAAATGGAGAACTTGAAATAATATTTTTTTGAGGCATGATATCTTTTGATTCTTGGTGTGAAATTGATTGATCTTAAGGATATGTGTTTTAAAATTGGTTTTGATTTGATATTGATGTTTACTTGATATGAGGTTTTGCCCAGGTGTGCAAAAGGGTAAGTGTGGGGGAGTGGATAAAACACTATTTTATTGAATATTTTATTGATAATAAATGAAATAATTTCCTCACATTGTGTTAAATATGTTTATTTATAAAATATTTGGGATTTGATCATTCATTTGAAAATTTGGTGAAAATTCCAGTTTTACCCTTAAAAGTGCACTGTAGTATTTCGAAGATAAATTTTTTTATATTTATTATTTGAATATGAAATTTTGTAACAGTGTTCCTAACTTCATTTTATACAACTTTAGTTCAGGACACTAGAGCTAAGAAGTGCATTTGGATGGAGTTAATGAGCCATTAATCCAATGGTGGGCTGGACTCGGCAGAATGGACATGGGTTCTGTATTTGGGCCATATCTTCTACATACGGGCTTGGATTGAGCCCAACGTTTGAGGAAAGCTCGGGGACATGATGTGGAAGACATCATCCTTCTGGAAGGCCGATCAATTCACGCGTTTGGGAGGTCAAATGGGCGGTTCAAGTTGGAATAAAATATTTGTCCGAGATTTTCATTTCACACTTAAAAAGTTATGTATCCCTAGACCTCACAAACTCTATTTAAAGGGGGTTTTAACTCTTTTAGAGGGCTGTTCGAGGCTTTGGGAAGGTGTGACTGAAAGGGTGTCTCTTGGGAGCCCCTCAAAACTCTTGGAGGAAGTAAGCCTTTGTGAAAACCGCTCTTCCAAAAAGGCTCTCCTCTCTCACCTCTTCTTTGTATTTCTTTTCTTTCATGTTTGTTTCTTGAATTTTTCTTCAAATAATATTCTGTGTTCATCCCTCTTCTTCTAATCTTAATCTTCTTAATTGGGTTGGAATCAAGAGTGGAGACATGATTGGGTTCTACCCTTTCAATCCGTTGCTTATGCAAAACGTCTCCACGATGACTACACCACCCATGGAAGAGTAGTTCTTTTTAGTAATCGATCGACCTCTATCCTTCTTCATTCATTTATTTTGAATCAATGAGCTACTGTAATTCACATATTATGATCTATTAATTGAGTTTTAAATTTAAATGAAACTAATAAAGCAATTGAATAGTTAACACAAAACACGCGAGGTCGGGAATTGTGTGAACTGTGAGAGCGCAACCTTAACCGGTAATTCAAAACCACATGGGATCAATTTGTAGAGTTCAAATATAATCCCTAAACTCAATTAATCCTCATTTCCAGAGTGGTTATGTGCCTTAATTTACCACTAACCATAATCTAATTTTAGAACATCAATCAAAGCAGGGTGTTGTGATTGCATGTTCTGAAGTTAGCCTAAGGTTAAAATTCACTTCAATCTTCGTGGTAAAGTTAATTCTCGTAGGGTTCGGGATTTAACAAATTAAGGGATCATAATTAAGTTAATATTAATTTAAATGATAATGATTAATAAATGATTGAAGAGGTAGAGTTAGATCGATTACGTCTTTTAAATATTGTCTAAACAAACATCTTTTTGTTGTGTCATTTTAATCAAACTTCATTTCAAAACTAAAAACAAAAAAAATACAATCTTCTTCCAGCAAACTTCTTCTAGATTCATAAACTATAAAAAACACCCCCATCCTTTCAAGTAGTGTTTTTATTCTCTTTTATTTTACTTCTAGAATACCTCTAAAAATTGTTTTAATTCACTTCCTCCTTTGAGAGACGACCTTGGTCTGCCACTCTATTGCACCTAAGTACCCCAAAATCATATTAATCATTTGAGGGCGCCCACGACAGCGCTCTTTCATTGATTAATTTACATATTTGAGTTTTTCAATCTCATACTTTAGCTCTAAATTTTATTCTTCTTCTTATTACATGTAGAGTTTAGAATCATGAAATACTACATTTTCCTTCTTAGCATTTTCTCTCCAAACATCAAGTTCATCAAGGTATACCTCAATTTATGCCTACAGATCAACCCTTCAAAAAATAAAATTATTCTCATCATTGTAATAACCATTTATTTTCTTATTTTAAATATCCATCAATAGACCTTCATCTTGAAATTTTCAACTTCTTTATCTTTTATTTCAACAAAACCATATTCTTCTTTAGAAATAAAATTCTCCATTTTAGAATCCCTAAACTAAGAATTATATTTTTATTTTCAATCTTTTTTAGGATATTTTTCTTCATCATCACTTTAATAAAAATGTTTGGTAAATTTTGTTGTAAGACGTACCACCTTTCTACATTGGAAGTAAGAAAGTCAAATCCTACCCTTAAATCATCCTCTCCCTCTATTAATATTAAAGGATAAAAATGAAATAACCTCATAAACATCATCAACTTATGGAATCTCATTTATTGATAGTTTCTTCATGGAATTAAATGCCACATCTTGTGATATTTTATCCATTATTGACTCGTTATCTTTGTTTATAATCTTATAATTCACAATATTACTATGAATACTATCGAGAAAAATTTATTTTGGATATTTTACTTCTTGAAATAAAACTTTTTCATTGAAATGAGGAGGTATTATTCTCATGATCCTATTCATGATATTCTCATATTATAGTTCTTTAATAGGTACTATCATATCTTCAATAATAAAATATAAATGGTTGAAAAAGGAATCAACCCTTTCATTTGAGTTCATTATAAAATCATTATATTTTTTCCATTAAACTTGTATATTTTCTTACTAAACCTTAAAATCTCCTTCATAAATATTTAGAAGGTTCCCATATAATAGGATATGTTTTATAAGAAATTACCTTTATAAAAATGGTTTTGTAAATATCAATTCCCAAGGAATTTATGAATTTGAAATTTTATGCAATTATCTATGAACACTCTCTATCAAGGATTCACTTTAAATATTAGTAGTGATTCTATAGATGGACCCTCTCAGTGTTGTGGATATTCTAAAGTGGTTATATATATTAATATTAGAGAGACGGTTCACCTATGTTGGATTATATACATTGTAGTTACTCTTTTTTGAATATTTGGTATTCTTTTGTATATTAAAAATGAAGTTCACTTTTTGGAAGATTCATTTACCTTTGATAATAATTATATTTCTACCCAGACCATAATTAATATGAGAAAAAATGTGAAAAGGAATATGAATAATAGATCCCTATTATCTAAATAAGTGGATGTATTAGTATGTACATGCATTACTAACAATGAATACATATTAGTCTTGAAAAGTAAAGGTTAGGTGGCATAATTTACCACCAAGGAGAAGGATAAAATTCCTATATAAAATTAATCCCAAATGGTAAGTGATCATGAGGTTTGTGAAAATTCTTGTACATACTATCATAAACATGATGATTCTAGAACAGGTGGTGAAGATGATCAATATAAAACTTCTCAAGATATATATATTGATTGATTAATAGATATTCTCCATTTAATTCATATAGAAACAATATCTATTGTTTTAGTAATATTTTAATGCTTGTAGGAAGATATCACCCAACTAGAAGAATAAGAAAATTGTATGGAGATTTATTTATAACAAAAAATTCTATATTTTTAATGATATCTTAATAGGTTGGATCCTTTAAAGAAAAAAGAGGGAACTTGAAATAAGTTCCTCAAAATGGATTAAATAATTTGAAGAAAAATATGTATTCAAGAAGACTATATAAGAAGATATCCATCCAACTGAAGAAAAATTGAAATATATAACATATTTCAATGATTTAAAATTAGAATAAAAATACACGAAGAACAAATAACTTGAATATTTGTTAGAAAAAAAAGGTAACATGCATGAAGATAAATTTAAAATAATGAAGAAATTTTGGGAAGAGAAGGTAGTTATGACTTAAGATTAGAAATAAAACCTCAATATAAGATGTTTATAATTGGATTTTTAGGTAGACAATTTTGAGAAGACATATATTGAGAACACAAAAAATAAATATAATGTTTATGTTTCTAGTCAATTATAACAGGTGGAATCTAATATTTTAAGACTAACAACACATGAGAAGAATAAAATGACTTTATTTAATTATCTATATCAAGTAGTTGTAAAAAACTAGGTACCATCCATACCTTCATGTAATAACGTTTCTAAAACTGTTCTCATGAATAGTGTATGTTTGAAGAATAAATATGTACAAGTATGGATGAAGAAAGGTGGTGATAATCCTATCACTATGACTAGGACGGATAGGAAAAATAATATAGAACATGGTTCCCCATGAAGAGACCAAAATGTAATAAATAGGACCCAAAAAATTTATACAATGGAAATAAGAAGATCAATTTGGTGGGTCAATGTTGGTGCTGAAATTGATTGAAGCATTGTGCACTATATTATTGGAATAATCCTTTAAATGAAATATCAAAAATGAAGAACATGTCAGGTGGGGGAGAAATCCATAGATAAAGAATAAACATCCATAGGTTAAAAAAATATTTACATGTCAAATAGATTTTGAAAACTTGAAAAAATATATAATGTATACAATGGTAGTGGTCACAAGAATGGTTCATGATCATCTTAGAATATATCCAAATATAATGGGAAAGTAAGACCACAAAAGTCAATTATGAAAGAATAAGCTACATTTAGAAGAAAGAAAAAGAATGTTTTAAATGAAAATGCTCCAAAGAATATTTTAAGAAAAAAAGTGAGAAGATCTTGGAATACAAATCCCAGATGCAAAAGAAAAGTGCTACTTTCAAAAGAACAAATAAATAGATGAAACTAAAATGCATCCATGTGGAATATCCAAACATACCACCAATATTTTTAATTGTTTTTTAGTTATTTGGCTAGAATATTTTAAAGGATTGAGGAAAATAGATTAAGCACAAGCTAAGGATACTGAAAAACATATTTTGGATTAAGATAAATAATCTCCTAGTGTGAGTTACTACATGTGTTGTCATAATATGATAACTAATTCTAGCACAAGAATAAGTTTTTTATAAAGAAGAAAGTTACACTGGGTGACAAAATTTTTTTAATGCTCTTGATTAAATAATGTTCACATACAAATAAGTTAAAGATATAGTAAGATTTACATAACCTCATCCAAAATTGAAGATCATATGTGAATGTATGAAGAGTTTTTGAAATGGGACAACTTGATTGAAAAAACTATCTAAACCTTACAATTCACATTAAGAAGCAAAAAAATATACACCTTATACCCTTAATCATTGTGTATTGTATTTTTGTTTACAATATAGATAATTAAAGGTGAATCAAGTTCTTAGGGAGGTAGGAACATGAGATGTAGTGAGTACTATTAATTCATGAAAAAAGATGAAGAATCCATAATCTTTAAATGATTCATAAATTTTTATTCAATTAAAAATATGGAGGGTCATCTTTGATGAAGTTAAATATCATCCATAGTTAAGTTATGAATGTTGTAAAATATGGCCAATCATAAGTTGATGATCTATTAAAGTGTATTAACTAAATTAGAACATATTAAAATTAATTTTTGGAGTTATTAAACATTATGAATATGTTAAGGAGTGTTTTCCTTGAAGGGTATACAAATGAATAAATATTATATTGCTGTTAGAATCATTATTTCAATTGTTATCAAACATAATTATTTTTTAATGTGACTTAAGTTCATTTCATTAGAAAATGTATTTTTTTCTTAATATCTCATTCTTTTTTATCAAAAATAAAAAAGTTAATATAAAGGGGGGTTAATTTAATTAATTAATTATATAGGAAAATGTGGAAGTATGTAAGTTCTCTAAAGATTCTTATCCTTGTCGTAGCACATGAATGTTATTTATTTATTTATTTAAGTGATTGTAGGAGTTTGAGGTTGATTGTTTTTACAGAAGTTCTATTTCTCATTAAGTATATTTAGCATGTAATAAAAAATGTACAACCCTTGAAGAAAATTATATAAGTTCTGATTTCATTAGGTATCAAGATTCATTGATACATGAAAACTTTGATGTCTAAACCTCATCTTCTTATTTTATACAACGAGTATAGCTCTTGTAGACATAGTGTGAAATGATGGATATAACATTACTTAAGTATGTACTAATACCTATTTCCCATGAATTTTTTTTCTCATCAAGAAGGGAGATAGAAAGTGAAATGCAAGTTTGGAAAAGTAAAGGCTAGATATTTACATATTGGAATATTCATTTGGAAACAATTATGAAGGTATTGAAAAAAAATACAAATGGGGGAATTAATAAACCACATTGTTTATGATTTTAATGGTTTATATTGGTTGTAAATGGTGGTAATATAATATAATGACTATATTGATTTAAATATTTTGTATAATTTAGAAATAACTAAGTTAATGAAGTATCCAAGATATCTAATATTTATGAAATAGTGAATGTTTATTGGATAAATAGATGAAGAAAAAAGTAATCAAGTATTATTATCTTATTGAAGTTATATTGAAGTCTATGAGATTATAACTCTGCTGATTGGTTTAAATGATCTTCAATTTCAATGACATGTGTTAAGGAGGAAACATTTCATACAAAAGAGAAGACCATGAAAATATTCATTTTAAAGAACACTTTTTTGTGGATTAATTTAAATTGAAGGGAATGAAATATATATATTATTACATAATGATTTGATGATTTACAAGAAACGAAGAGTAAGTAATTGCATGAAGAATAATAATTGAGTGGTGGTTTGGAATGTTTTTATAGGATTATAGTTTCAATTAGAGAATTTTCTATGTGTTAATAAAAAATTATGCAAACCATTATGACCCATACAAGGGCCAGCTCATCAACCAAAAATGTGTTACCCAAGGGTCAACCATGTCAGAGAGCTAGAACTATGAGACTGTATAGAGGTAGAAAAGTGCATATGAATGCATATCACCCATAGGATGGTGCACGGGGGGGGGGGGGGGGGGGGGAGATCGTGTCAGCCATTCCCCATGTACGTGTGTTCAAGTGTATGTAAGGTTCAAACCTGGTGAACAATAGATGGTGAAGAGGTAATCAAATAATTTATAAATTAGTTCTCAATGGACTGGAGAAGAGATGTGGGACTCAAATATCATGAAATTGTTCATATGCATTAAAAAGATAAAGATATAACATTAGCGATATGATTCACTTAATTTGAGCAATCCGATCATACAATCACCATCCTAAACCTCTGATACACTTACAAATACCCAAACATCACTAGTTCAGTGTCACTATGAGATTTGTCAAACTCAAGACCACCATGATGATCCTAGCCGTCATGGATTAATTTTTTAGATGAAAAATATGTGACAAATTCATGCAATCACTATTGTGCATGATGAAAAATTTTGAAGGTGAAGCTTTAGACAAATGAAAAACACAGTTTCAAAAGGCTATCTGTGTGAATGAATGAGTTCAAACTTATAAAAATGTGGCGAAGCATGAGGAAATTACCAAATTCTTGTGAAGAGTTATTACATGAAATCATGTAATAAATAACACTATGAATATCATTATCATGTAACCCATATGAAGAATATTTGAATTCCATGATATATGGTGATATTTAAATGTTTGGATCAAAATGGAATATTTTGGGGGAGGATGAGTCAATGAATCATAATAGTGAAAGTTAGTTGTATTTTTTATAAATATTCAATCATCCAAGCTGAGAGAGAAACTTCTCACGATATAACTGAGTGTTCTCATTTGTTTTTGGAAAAAACCAAGCATCTATAGGGAATCCTATTATGTGAAGTATTAGAGAGTTCTGAAAGACTCTTAGATACGTAAATAGGGATTTCTATGATAATATTTTGTTTGAGGAAGAATCATGATCAATTTTGCTTCACAAATATATAACAAATACACATTGATTTTCTTGAGGAAGAAGATATGTGGACAATTACACTCATAGAATTGCAAGATGAACTAATCCACAAGATAGTGTTGGGTTGTATACATCATATATTTTTATACAAAGTAACTATATTTATTCCCATAAATCCAAATATATTGTGTGAAGGAATAAATCATTGTGATATCATGTACTTAGTTATATGAATAGGAATAACCTTTCATAAAGAACTCTTTCTTGCAAGAAGAAGTCGTTCCTCACTATTTTACATGCATAAAGATAATAGGAGGGGAGTGAAACAGGTAGTGAGAACAAAAAACATTTCTTTCATTTATCTGTGGGCAAAAAGAATGAAAGAATAAAGTGAATAGTCCATGCTTTCTTTCATGTATACATGAAAGCATAATCATTTGAGATACCTGAAATATATTTAATCAAAACAGAAAAAATAAAAATAAAAATTGATTAATGTTATAGGGTTCCACATGTCATTCAATATTAATTAAATCAATGAAGTGTATATGATCTAATCAGGATGATAATTCAAGAAGAAAATAGTGTATTTAATTTGTGAAAGATCATTCTTGCATCAATTAATATTAAATGTGTGGTGTGATTTAGTTGAATAAATATTTTTTGGACTGAGAATACAAAATATGAATCGATACTACATTAATTATTAATAGTTTATCAAATAATAAGAAGTAAATGTGATGATATTGAGTGAATACTTATTTTTCTGATAATCACAAAAAATATTTTTGATTCTAGCCATATTATACATTTAGTGTTATTCAAAGAAAAATTAAGGTGAGACCAGATACCGGATAAATAATTTATTATTATTTTTAATCGATGAACATATTTAAGAACAAGGATAACTAGCGGATCCTATTTAGTATTGAAAAAGAAATGAATAATAATAAATTAATCACCTTTTAGGTTGTTTCTATGAAGAAGAATAAGAAGAGTTTCTTTATTACTTTAATGAAAGTAACCATGTGAATAATAAGTAAGTTGAATAAAAAACATTATGACATCTAAAAAAAGTATCATATTATGGAATAATTTATTGTTGTTATAAATTAACTTTATAAAAATGTGAAGACAATCTTCAGAGGTAGTATAAAGAACCCACGAATAACTGCAAGTTGAATAAGGTTTTCACCCATACAAGGAGGAGGATTTTTACCCTCCCCCTCCTAAAGTATAAAAGCCTTATACTTGGATAAATATTGTATCCTTTCTGAACTACTTTAATAAGTGTCTCATTATAGTGGATAATCTTTGTACTTATCATCACCATACATAGAAAGGACTAGATGCTCTTATTGAGTAGTGAACCTTGTAAAAATATCATGTGTTATCTTTATCTTATTTCATATACTTTTATAAGATTAGGAAAATATAATAAGAGAATAAAGATCCCAACATGTCTAAGACTTAAAATGGATAAAATTTATAATTGGTGAAAAATTACCCAATACAAATTCACCCCCTCTTAGTGTTGAGTATATCCCAAAGTGTTCCTCCCATGCTAGTCAAAGGATAATGCATAAAAATTCAAATTTACACCAAATTCACTAAATCATTCTACTGTATGTATATAATTTTGATGTGATCTCATTGAACCTCTTGGTTCACTGCCATGAACAATTAGAGAACTTACTGCTCTATTTCAATAAAGAACTCCCTACTCTTACTATTGAATCATTCCCTTTTCACATGAAAATGATGAAATGTAAACCAATGAAAGAATCTATATTTATCACAGATATGACTGACTACTCTTAGATTTGAACTCTTTGAATAACACATTTTTCTACCTTTAAACATCCAGATAAGGTCTATAAAAGCCTCATGGAATTATCCTAATATTTTTATCCATTTCGTTTTTCTTCTAAGAGTTCTCTTATGTGATTCAGATCTTACGAATTTATACCATTATTATTACATCTGTTGTTACTACCAATTTAAGATACATAAATAAATCTTAAATCCTCCAGGAGTCTCGAGTAATAACTACATTGATATTTATGAAATGAATGAATCCCCAAGAAAATCTCCATCTACTAGCATGAACTTCCATAAAATATGGAAAACCCTATCTATAATGTACCATGATCGTGATATTCATATTTTAAACTCTTCATGGACCACAATAATAAACCCACCATCGAATGCGGTTGGACCTCCACTTATTGATAAATTCACACTTTCACATATATTTTGGTAGTTAGGGATTTTTAATTTACTCCTAGAAACATTAATGGTATACATAGAAAAATTCAGGTAGTGAAGTTGTGAAATTTTCATAGCTGGTGTTGATATATAACTGAATAAATGGAGTTAAATATCCATGTAGCCAAAATTTAGTGTATGGTCACATATCGACTTTTTTATAATGCAATTGATGTTTCTATATAGCTGATTTTCATAACCATTTTGTCTATGTAGCTGATTCACATAGTCGTTCTGTCCACATAGCCGATTCATATATCCATTCTCACCTGGTACCTGATTTTGTCACAAACATGATTATCTCACATAGTTGATTTCATCCTACATAAACCCTTACTCAATTTCATGATTCCACTAAACAAAACTCATATTATCAATACGTTCATTTTTCAGAAAATTCATTTCAAACTTCATTTGGGGGTCAAAAGTGATATAATGTAATTACCATCTGTTGAGTACCCATCCCATTCTATAACCCTCACCAAAATCTTAAAATAAATCTAGGATATCTATTCCACATGACAAATAAAGGGACTCCATGAAACCTAACCACTCCCTTCACATATTACACACCCAAGTCCTCTAAAGAGAATGTCTCTCAAAAAGGAAATAAGTGGGATCACTTCATGAGTTGATCCAAAATCACCAATATTGCATCATTATTTCATAGTGATATAGTAAAAATGATCACGAAATCTGTCATGATAACTTCCCATTTTCAGGTAAGTATAAGAAAATACTATTTAAGACATATAGGTTGCTAATATAATTAATTATAGAAAAATAAATCATTGGGAGACATAATATACAATATCCATCTTCATCGTAACCTATAATAAATTTTTTCAGATGTCATGATATATATTTTCTACTCCAGGATGGATTGGGAAACTTTAATTATGTAACAATCCCACAACATCCTTCTTTAAACTTGAGGGAACCACTACTCTATCATAGAACTAGAGTGTTGTATAATCTATTAGTGACCCCACTTCCATGTAATCTTTATTATATATGGAATCAATAAACCTATAACATTTTAAATCAACCATTTATCTCCCCATCACTTGTTCCATAATTATACAAGTAACATCTGTTTAATGTAACATCATGTCGCTACCTTCTCTAAGAGATTCCATATGCTAATACACTATCATGATCGTAATATACTATGTATCCTCTATTTTTTCAATAGTAGAGGCTTATTACTTAAGGAATATTCTAAAAAATTACCCTTTCTTATTGTATATGATAAATAAGAATTTAAATTATGGGGATACACTTTCCATCTATATTCCATTTGATTCAGATCTCACTACGAAAAAATATACCTTCGAATTTTATATCTAAATACACAATGAATCTATCACTAGGCATGTATTGTATCAAACTCTACAAGGAAAGAGAAACTATCCCTAACTATAAATTCTTCATGATGTAGTTATTACCATGAAATCAAAACTATATCAATCTATACACAAATGTATTTTCTCTTTGCATGAGCACAAACCCTAGCCTTTATGTAATGTATCTTGATACGCCATGAATCCTTTATTAGACTCAGTAAATATAAGTAATTGATTAGATGTAAACCTTATTTTTATATCAAATAAATTTCACTATAATGTATCACCCCACTAAAACTTCATGCCCCTCCAAGTCAAAGTCATCATTAGTGATGCTAAATTTAAAAAGTATTGAATGAAGTATCAATAGTAACCCACAAATCCAAATAATATTTGAAACTAAAATGCATTATTAGGATACTTTTAATATATCACGACAACAATTTCTATTGGAATATTCTATTATTAGAATTCACATATCTTATAAACTTTACCTCATGCATGCAAAACTAGAATTTATATTTTTTTCATACAAAATTTTTTCTCACAACATTTCCAATAATGTATTTTGATTACTCTAATTATCATCTTCTAATCAAGAGTAAATCATAATATCATCTCTGAACACTATGAAAAACATGTCAATTTTTTGAGATGAAATGATTCATCAATGATATAAAAATAATAAGAGATTTAGAAACACCAAACTACATCACTAGAAACTCATAATTCCTATCCTGACAATTGAAAGAGATCTTTGGAATGTTTACTTCATGAATGTTGTGTTTGGAATTTCTTCCTCCTTCACCCTCAGTTGGTGATATTTAAATCACAAGTTGATCTTCTAAAACCACATACCATTTAACTAATCAAATTGATAATTTATACAAGTTAGTTGGTAGTTATTCTTCATTATAACCTAATTCAAATTTTGGTAGTTTATGCAAAACAATATGCTACCATTAACCTTCTGGGGAAATAATTTGATATTTTTAAAACAAAATTATTGGGAAAAAAATTAAATCCTTTCAAAATTCGTAAACTAAATTTTTAATTATTACATCTCCACAAATTCTATACAATATAGAATTAATGAAACCAGAATCATCCAAGATAACAAGTTGATAGAGAATTCTACATCTCACTCTGGTGGTAATATAACGAAATATTCCAAGAATACACATAATAAATCTTCCCCCATTACTAGAAGCTGAAGATAATCCTATAACTATATTGATTCAAGGACTAACTATAAATCTGACACATTAAATCCTATAGGTATTTAACAACTATTTTTCTTAATTATCATTAATGTCCCACTCCCCTTGAAAAATTAAACATTTCCATAAAGTGAAGTTAATGAAATTTTAGATTCACAACAGTCGACATGGGCCTTGAACTTCATCATACAATCAATACCAATTACGAAATAGTGTGTGTTTATCTCTAAGACTAAGAACCCCCATAATATTTCCATATCATTAATCAAAATTAATCAATATTGACAAATATTCCAGCATTATACCCTTTATCCAATAAGTTTATTGATATTAAAGGTGTAATACATTAACTACACATGAAAATTCATCCAGTTTAATACTCACACAAGTATGAATGAATGAGATTAACCCATATCAAACATAACAGCAACCATAGTAGAATTAATGATAAGAATACCCATCAATATCATAGTCCGAGCTTAATAATTCTCTAGAATATGATCCATAACAAATAGATGTACCTAATTATTCTAAGCCTGTCCCTATTTGTGATTACAACAACAACTCACTTGAGATTAAACCATGAGTTGCTTTGATTTCTTCATATACATCCTTGATACATGTATCTTGTTGAAACATTTAACACTAGAATTATGAGAGAAGAAATTACAATACTTCTTCAGATTTATGATAATTCTAAACAGATGGAATGTTCTAGGCTCATTTGGACAATCCCACTTTAGGTTTTTTTGTACCAATACATTACTAATATGATGTCTTCTCCTATGAGAAGAAACCTGACTAATATATTTCTTATAAACACTCCCTTAATAAGAGTCTTCCTTTACTTACACCCACTAAAAAAATAATTTCCACTCTTAGGATGGGTAATAAAATCATTCAAAACATTAAAAACCATCATATACTCCTTAAACATTGTTTCATTATTCACCACCACATAGTCAAAAACAAATAAAGTAGACTCACCATTGATTATATCTTAGGTATAATAAATGTATCAAAACATTGTACCTTGAGACTATCATTGGTGATCAACTCTAGTGAAAATTAATCGAACTTTATAAAATGAGTAGAATATTGAAATATTGTCATATTCTCCTACTCCAACATTAATAAATGTAAACATTTTCCCATATTAATCTTCTTAGGATATAATTTATGACTAAAAATCTTTTAACCCATGTCAGGTCCTCGTGCAGCTTCACTTCAACAATCGTCTCTCACCACTTACGAACTACTAATTTCTATCATTTAAGTATAGGAATCTAATTTCACCATTAATGAGGTAGAAATTAACTATAATAGTTATTTTATTCTATTTTAAAATAATCATTTTATTATCTTTGTGATCATTGATAAAAATAGGTGGCTTAAACTTTTTGAACATTGATGTATGATCCACATCATGTAGTTTATCTTAATCCATTCCCTTACCATGCACTTGGATCTCTTAAAATTTTATGTTAAAGAGTTTTGGAATACTCTACACATTCATATATCTTTATTAATGAACTATATAACTTCTTACATTCCTATATTATTCTTTATTAACAAACAATCCATGTGGAGGAATCTTTACAACACAAAAAACTAAGAGGTCAAATGAATAACTACATCAAAATTACCCCTTTCAAACCCAAAAACCTCAATCACAAGACCTCCATTATATTTATATGTGGTTACATTCATATTATATTGATTACTTTCTTTATAGATCAATATCACACAAGTAATAAAAAATAATTTCAAAAAAATTCTTTCTCAAAAAACAAAATATTTCAAAAACTAAATTACATTCAAAATATATTTGAAATCACCTTTTAGAAAAGAGAACATTTTAAAAATCTGATGCATATATATATAATCTCTACACATGTCTACCTTAATAAATAAAAAAAATTCCTATCCCAATCTACATTAGGTGAATAAATTATAGGGTTCAATAGTAAAATAACATACGAGGTATCCTTCATATAACTTTTGTTACCCAAACTCCGTAGTAACTCAAGTATTTATATAAAGAGGTCATATATACCTATTTATGGGTGCATCTTTAGTTATTATCCCCCTAATCTCAATGAATACCAAAATTCATAACTCTTAACCTTTACAACCTAGATTTAATACATTTTTTTGTTGAACCCAACACAAGAAATTGAATCTTGAGTCTGATTCAGAGCCACCACATGGCCTATAGTGTGTTCCCTACCTACTAGAGGTTGGAAACTAGTTACTAGGGATATATTTAATCGTTAGGGTATTTTTTATCTCAAAATAAACATATGAATATGTGAGACACAAATGTGGAATTTTATTTCAAAACTAAAACTGGTACTTTAATACCAACAATTTAACATAAATTAAAATCTAAACATAATTAAATATAAATAAAATAGTCTTGATCCTAACACGACAAAATATATCATTGAATAATTCCCATCCACTGTGAATTTTCCAACTACTCCCACCATGGTTGATGGAACACCACCACATTCACCATGGCCATAGCTCCTAATATATATCAATAATGAATATCAAAGCCTTTCCATTACTTATATCATTGTAGAAGAAATATATAATCATACATATATGTTTGAGTAGAGAAGAGTAAAAAAATACCCATTTTGAATTGTTAATATTTTTATTCAATTCCATGTAAGATATATTATCAGTTATATAACCAATTCTATTGAAAATATGTTGGCACATTTGAAAAAAAAGTTGATCATATTTCCAAATAAACCAAGGCTGCTGATTGAAATAATAAATCTTATTGTTTTTTCAAAATTAAGGTAACCATTAACAGATCCATCAATACGTTGATATATTTTATACCAATCATCAAACATGGATACATGAACAATAATAAAAATTTTATCATAAATCACTACCTATGATCATAAAATTCACCAACCATGGATCGCTAATCACCTAAGTGCTTCTTGAACTTCATAGACCATACCATATTTATTTCAAACATAAAAAAGAAAATATTTATCCATCTCAATTAATCAACACCTCCCTCCATACTTAACATTATAAGATCATTACTCATACAAAAAACATTCATTTTTCATTCCTATTTTAGTTTACAAAAATATTTTTCTAAAAATAACCCATCAAACCCTAGGTTTTAAATTCAACCAATCTAAGACACTCAAAAAATTCATTTTTCAAAAAATTATAATTTTTAAAAAAATCCCATGGTTTATTCCAAATAACATGAAAAATACTTAATTTTTCTAAATCTCACAAACACTAATTTTATTAATTAAATTTTTAACAAATATTTAATAAATATTTACATAGTAAAATGATCTAAAATAGTATCAAACACATCAGAAGGAATCATAATCTATTGGAATAAATCCCTCAAGGTAAAATTGTTGTATTTGTGGACTGGTTGTGTTTGTTGAAAAACTATGTTTCCAAGGTATGTTGTAGAGTTACATAGAGATTATTGACAAGGTATATTGAAAAAGATAAAAGAAAAATGAATGGATTCTCTATAAGTGGTACAAAAAATTGAATATACAAGGTCGTGTTGTTTCTTAGTGTTTGCCAAATTTTTTGCCCTCAAAATTAGAAGTTTGTTTTCTGGAAATGGAAGGTTTTCAACAAAGGAGTTCATGGACTACATTTCTCAGACCATGAAGCTTAAAATTCATGGAGAAAGTAGTTGTGAATCTATTATATGAGGAAAAAAAGTTAATTATGTGGATCTACAAAAGTAAGTCTCCATTTTTTAGGATGGAGGTGCTGAATTAAGCCTACCGTTAAGGGTCTACGCGTTACACGAACCGCGAAGTGCACTACACGAACCAAATAGAAAATCAATTTTTAGGAGACTCATTATTCATGGGAGATTTTTCATTTTTAGATTGATGTGGTGATTTAAGGAGATCAAAATGGATTTTTTTGGGATGACACCATCCACCGCAAAAGAGAAAAATATTATGTGAACCACATATAAAGTTCACAGTGAAGGATGTACTATATCAATGTTTTGGGTATTTTTTATTAGTGGATTTTGTAGAATTTTTTTTCTATATAAAGGACCCAAATAAACTGATTAGATAGAGGTTATTTTATTAGATAATATTTTCACTGCTGAAAAAATTCGAGAGAGTCTGAAAGAGTTTCACGAGGGAGGATTCCGTGAATGAGTAGAGTTTCATGAGTGAAGATTCCATGAAAGAGGAACTATTTCATGAAAGGGGTTTGTGAAGCTCAATATATATTGAAAATTTAAAGGTATTTTGAATAAAAAGTGTCCTATGAAGTGTTAGTGGTTTACGAGGAATTATTTGTCCAAGAAGTAGAGAAAATCCGTAAAGGGAAGGTTGTCCGTGAAGCACTAATGACACACGGTGCATGGAATTTCATGGAGGATAGATGGTAGTTCTTAGAGGGTTCAAGGAAGTTAATAAAGGGAATAAAATAATTCTTTAAAGTAATTTCTATAAACTAATATCACAATGAAAATAGGATTTCATCTACTGAGTGAAAATAGAACTTCAACCGAGCATCTATCTATAACTGAGGATGTATTCCTTATTGATAATAAAGGGATAAAAATGTACATAAAATCTGTGCATATCCTCTATGGAGAAGTGATAAAACGAAGAGAAAGAAGGTGATCACTTCCACTGGTAGTGAGGAATCGAAGCAGATATTTTGGGAGTGACCATTAGGAAGCAGTGAGCTATCCATAAACACTGTATAGGCAGTGATCCTAGGCATCTAAGTGATATATCCCAAACATTATATTGGAATTGAGATTTAGTAAATTTGGTACACCAAAAATTTTCTTTTATATGCTCATTGGATTTATCCCAATGTGGTTCAACAATGTAAAAATTGCTATGTCTAATGCATGATTTCATTTTTGATTATACATTACTATAGTAAAGGGAGAGAAGTGTGTTTTAATGAAAAAAAGATATGAAGGGGAATTTATTCTCCTCTTTCATAACCTGATTCACACCCTATCAGGGTATTTAACCATGTTGGAATAAAAAATCCACTAATGTGTGAATATGATCTATTTTCATTAGATGATGAGTTTGTAAAGATCTTGAAATCCTAGGTCCGATGTTAACAATTGTGATCTAGTTCCACAAACCCCAAAAATAAGAATAAGAAATCATGATTATTATATTTTTGTTTCAAAATAAATAATCTCATTGATATAGATCCAATAGAAAATATAAATTTTTTCAAGTAAAAGAAATAGAAATAGAAGGGAAATACTGATCAAAGAACACATAAGACCATCATGATCAAACCTTTGATCCGATTTTGATCAAATACATCATAGATGAAAAGGAATCATTGACTGATGTAAAATACATAATTTTATCTCAAAATACATAGAAATACTAAATTTTGAGTTAGGGTATAAAATTATGTTTAAAACTTTATAATTATAATTTTAAAATTCAAATCATGAAGCCTAAAAGTTACTGTATGATTAGCCTGTAAAGATCCCGACACCATAAACAGACTATGAAACCCTCTTTTCCCAACAAACATAGAATTCATGATCTTTATGCGCAATAAAAAAGATAATTAATTAAATATAAAACCCAATATAGCTCACCTATATGACATTCACAATCCAAAAACATGGACCCCGAGGCTAGGCAACCAACCATATAGTCTTTACTGTTTCTCTAAAAAATGTAACACTCATGAAAAAGTCACCAAGAACTAAAATAGGGAATTACTTATCAATCATAATACATACCATTATTATTACAATTGGTAATTAAAATATAATATCATGTTTAAAATAAGTGGTATCGTTTTTGGTTTTCTCACTCATGTGTGATAATAGTGACTGTGATTCAATCAACTCACTGAGTTGTTACTAGATTTATTGGGCATGGGTAATATAGTGTTAGTGAAAAGGTTGGAAATAGTATGGTGTAAATTAAATAGTTTAAAATATGGTAATTTTTAGGATTATTTAGTGATAATTAATTTTATTGTGGGTGGGATGATCTTTATGTGTTTGTTTAGGTCTCAAGTATTGGGTTGGGAAGATGCTACTATTAACTAAGATATTTGGATATGTTTTCTTTTATATTATCGTTGGTTGAGATGTATATGGTACTTGTGTTTGGTAATATCTCTAATCATGATATAAATATATCCATCATAATGGATATCACTACCCATGATAGTGTTAAGGCATAGATTACTGGGGTACCAAACTTGGTCATTTGAGTGTTTACACTACTAAAAGTTTTTCTATATGGATGAATGAGTGGCTATTGAACTAATTTAGAGGTATTTGTGGATTATGAGAGCTACTTATATAATATTTTGTTTATTAGAATGGATAAGATTTCAAGTTACCATTGGGAGAATATGGGAAGAACTGAAGTATTTTTATTCTTGATTGAGACAACAAAAACACTAGCTCAAGTAGAAGTGATTAGGTAAAAGAACTAAACAAGTAATTTGGATCATAATGAAATAAATATATGGGTTTTTGTTTACTATGGATGTAGTAAAATACTTTATTGTAATATTGGATTTCTTGTGTCATTTAATTCTATGTGTTGGGTGATGTTGACCAGATATTGAAAAGATTAATGACTTTTAGAGTTTTAATAGTTTCATGTTAAAAATATTATTATTGAAAGGATGGTTCACTTTTAGTATTAGTGATTATATTAAATATTTAATTAGTTTGGTTTATCTTATAAAATCTTGGACACCTAAAACCCATATCCGGTAATTATATTACATTATTAGTAAAACATACAAGAGTTCCTAAAAAATCCAACATTTTAGTAGTCTTGGAAGACCAGACACATACATACAACAAATTTTAAAGCATAATATACCACATTAACATATATCAAGAACATGATTATACTTTACATAATATCCCTAAAAATTATATTTAGTTTTCCTCAAGGTTTTTTGGGGAAAAGAAAAAAATAAGGGTGAGCATAGACTCTATGTAAGGAGTTTCATAAAGTGGAATCTCTTTTTAACGTAAACATGGAATATTTGAAATAGAAGGAATAAATAAATACTTGAAGCTATAATCAACTAAAATTTAAGGCATTAAATGTTCATGTTAATAAATAAAAAGATGGATAACAATAATCATTGATCTCATAGTGATAAGATTCATAATGTTGGATATCAAAACATGCTTTCAATACCTTATTCCAAGACACTTTCCTTTCATGGGAATATGTATACAGAAAAACCCAACCTATTTTGTCTCATGATACCTATCAGTGCATTGAGGGGATATATAATTACGTTCCCCACACATCACCTGATTTAGTCCAATATATTCACTATATGAGTCATCGAGACCTTTCATACCATTCTCTCAGGAACCCATTACTAAATAAAACTTATATATCAATATAATGAAGGAATATGTAAATAAAATAATTCCCCAGTAAATATAATAAATTTTATATCTAGGAGAACATCCCTTAATCAACTTGGAATATGTGGAGTAACATTAAAGTAACATGAAGGGACCTTATCAAAGAAATATAGTGGAAAGAGTACTTATAATTTGTTGGGTTATCTAGGGAAGATAGTAATTGGATTTAACAGCTTGCATTGGTAGGAGACCAAGAAAATGGTATGAAAATTTCACCATCTTGGTCTATAAATATCATGTGAGCATTCAAAAGTATATCCCATAAGAGTGTCTAGTTAGGTGTACACTCTTAGGACTATTTTTCATGCACTAGTGTGATGATTGATTCAATGATAAAATAATCCTTTTTGAGGTTATTACACCAAGGTGAATCTTTTCCATAACTACATCCAATTTCCAATATCTACATATGGATTTATTTTATAGGAAATTACAAATACTTTTACTTTACTAAAATTTTGGATGGTTTCCCACTATGGAAAAGACTATGTTTTAAAATGGTTTTGGTAACTATTGAAAAAAAAGAATATGATTGAGAAATAAGAATATAAAAATTGAAATCAACTAAAATTTGTGAATAATATTTTAAATTTCATCCATGGTAATTTATTCACCACACATATGTAAATCGATGGTGAATAGAACATGAGTCCCAAAGAATGAAAATTGAGACGGAAAAACCCCATTTATGGATTGGGTAGAAATTAAATCATAACCTACTGAAATAGAGGGATTAAATTGGATCTTAATATACCATGAATAAACGAATTTCATTATATAACATCTTTAATATGTAGTATATACTACACCTAAAAGAAATTAAGTTTTTAACACAAAACATATCTCAAAGAGAGGAATTTGAGATAGAAAAACATTACCTCTTATCCTGAATTCCACAAATTTAATTTAACCTCATGTATCAAAACAATATCTATATTAATCACTTAATTTAAAACCTTAATCAAATACATTTTTTTATAATTTTCATAAATAGACATTCCCTACATGAATTCTTTAGATGTTTCCACATCGAGTGTTTATAGTTTTGATTGTTTATACTAGTTTTATAATATTAGTGTTCATATTAACTTTTACTATGAATTTAATCATTAATAGGTAATTAAAGTTACCTTTAGTGATGATTTATAATAATTTATGTTGTTTAAAATTCCTTCTATGAGTGTTTTAATCATTATCCTTGTAGAGAAAATCAATAATATGCATGTTTTAGTGATTCTTGACAATAGAAGGGTGTTTCCTTAATTGATGAATTAAATATTTATATAACATATCTAAAACCAAAAATAATAATTATTTAAAAATTTATATCATATTATTCTAGTAAATATGTTTTTATATTCATTCATGATATAAAATCACAACATTTTTCAGGTAGGTGGTTAAACGGACACAAACATGAACATGCCCTGATTTAATGAATTATTATGGAGCAGTTTTATTGTTGTATCACTATACCAGAAGCATAATGATCATATTTAGTTTTTATCAGTTTTATATATAAAAAATTTAAATAATTATAATAATAAGTAACTTATATAAAAATTATACACAATTTTTAAAAAATATTATCCCCTTAGTAAACTAGTTTTATCCAATTAAATTAACGATGGTCATTTTTTGATCATATAATTAATAGGTTATTAAAATTTTCATATAATAATAATAATGATATCATAAAAATAAAATTTATTCCTTAATACATTCCTTATATATTAATTCTTTTAAGGAATTGAAGGAAAAAAAACACATTTCATTGTGGAGGCAGTTGTGCTCACAACACACAAATGACAGTTTCATTTTTCATAAAGGAAATGGAAAAGGTTTTCAATGATTTTAACATAATCATAATAACATACCAATATAATAATGATACTTATGTTATAATTTTAGTATGTTGAAATTAAATTTGATTAATAATAATTGAAAATAATGAAATAGAAAAAGAAAGGAGAAGTTAAAAATTTATTTGTCACTTCTTGAATTATCACCTTTTGTAAAGGGGTTAATACTTTGAGGGATGGTATTTTGAGAATAATAAAACCTCTTTATAGTGTATATGTGTGCGTAATAGAGTATTTTTTAGATTTAGGTATTAAGTAATTAGTTTTTTTTGTGATGGAAAGTAAGGATATGAGACCCCCCTTTATAAGTGAAAGGGATGATATTTCTGTAAATACACAAAGGTTTTCAATGAGGGGAAGTCAATATCAAGTAAATTTGATAAAATATTGTAAAATAAAATATATTATATGTGAAAAGGTCAAAAAAGGAATCATACACACATTACTACACATTTTTAATGATGTTTGAGGTCTTTTAATATTATATTCATTTTTTACCATTTTATATTTTACCGTGCCAACTATTTTTTACCGAAGGTAGCATAATATTTATGGATAGAAATAAAGTGATCATTATTACATAGTTTAGATATACTAATTATAAATTTTAAATCCATTATTATAATCAATTTCTATATGTTTGAAAAATTAGTTTTAATATGGAATGTGTATAATATATTAAAATATGTTTTTGAGAAAATATTACTTAGGTTCTGTAATATGAATCAAGAGTTTGTAAATTATAATAAATATTTTGAAATTTATAATTTGAATTATAAAATATTTTTTTTCTTCAATAAATGGGTTTTATAAATCTATAATTCATACTTATATACTAATAATAGTATAAGATTCATAATATTAGTAAAATTATTATATTAAACTATTCGGCAAAAAATCATGTTTTTTTAAAAACATCCCAAAATTCATCTTGAGAAAATTTGTTTATGAATAATTCAAAAATAATGTTTATTTTGTTAAAATTAAATTTTAACATTAAGAAATTAAACATTTAAATATACTTATGAATAAATGATCTTTAGAGTATGTATTGCATGATAGTTCATGATATGGTGTTTACCTACTACAGTGGGGTCTTGAGTATTATAGATCTTGATATGGTGATATTATTTGCTTTCAAATTATGTAGACAATAATTTAAATTATTACCTATCTAGTATTTATAATTCACAAAGCTCTATATGGTTATCTCTAAATTCCATCAGCCATATGATTCTTCATTATTTTCTTATATGAGCTAACTTCCCACAATATTTTTATTTCAAAAAATCAAAGGATCAATGTCCGGGCTTAAAAATTTTAATCCAAAACTATTATTAAATAAATTAAATCCTTATTTAAGCCACTGTTTATAATTAATTCCAAAATTATACTAGAATATAATAATTATGATAATTTCCCATTTTAAAAATATTTTGATATATTATTTATCACAAATTATGAAGTAAAATATATGAAAATACAATCCTATAAATTCCCCAACACATATAAATTTCACTCCCAAGAAAAAATCGTATATATAAATCACAGTCCACACTCAAATAAAGTGGGAGATAATTTCCAAATTCCTTCAAAATAAGAGCCATCATGTTTCCTAAATGAAATTGGTTTTATTTTATTTATTTTATATCCCATTTAATATCATTTGAACCCAAAATATTCATACATGCACCACTTGATACCTAAATTAAAAGTAAAACATTCCACTCTTCTCTTAAGAATAAATGAATTTCAATGTCTTACTTATTCTTAAGAATGTGCATGTTATTCTATAAACTTAATGTAATTATAACTTCTCTACAAAAGAGATAAAAAACAATGTGAAAATTATAAGGATTTTTTAGAGATAATTTAGAGGCTTATGGTTAGTGGATATGAAGTGGAAAAAATAAAGTCTATACAAGGCTCTTACAATTATTAAATAAAATCTATAATTATATCTCAAAATCTCACAAGGAGAATAAGTCACACAAATCTTATCACAAAACATGTCACTCATACATTTTTTTTTCAATTGGTTTATAATTTTATCAATAAAATTTAAAAAATCTATCCCATAGTCTCCCTTTTGATTATTTTCAATTTCATCCTCATTTTCATCATCTTTTTCTATTTTTAAATTTTTTTATAAATTTTTTTACATTTATTTTATTCATTCATTTTTTACATAAATTTTTTTCATTTTCAGGGGAATTTTATTTACAAGATATGTGATAAGAAATATCTCATGAACCTTATTTTATATAAAAAATAACTTCGACACCTTAAAATCTCAACAAACATGTGAATTACCTCACAAATAAAACATGATCAAGCCTTCCCCCACACGTATATTTTGAAATATAATCAATAAATAATACCAAGATTTAGATTAGGTAAGGAAAAATAGGCTTGAAATTCAGCTTACATGAATGAAATCTCATGTCTTATAAGGGATTTACAAGGTACTGATGCAAGGTGGTCTTAATAGAAAATTAGGGAATATTATCAAAATAGTACCTCAATCATATTAACACAAATATTTGTACTCAATTTTTTTTAAGAAAAATTTCATCATGTTTAAGATAACACGTCATTCCTAAATTTTTATCAATAAATGAAGGGTATCATAAAGAGTATGTTATAATGGTATAAGGTTTCCCTAAATATTGGAAAATGACATTGGGAATTTACTACATGGGAATGAATTTGGAAAATTCATCAAATTAATATAGATGTTTTAATAAAATCTAATTAAAAATATTTTACATCAACAACAACTTGAATTAAATTATAAATGATCATGTAATTATTTAAAATTAAATTGGTATAAAAATGATTTTATATATCCAATTCAAGATCATTTTTTAAAAATACACCAAAAAATAAAAATAATATTTACACCCTAAAATAAACTTTACCCTCCCTACACTTAATTTAAAAATAATTATCAATGGAACTCAATCATACATAAAATAATGGTAAGTATACAAATAAAAAAAGTGAAATGGAAAGGGAAAACTTGTCTGTTCACTCATAGCTTGCTGATTAGGGGGTGGAATCCATAAATTTTTTTTCTAAAAATTCTTATAGAATATATTCATATTATACTTACTCATCTTAAAATGTATGTATTTCATTCTTTACATAATTTTTATTATACTAATTGAAACAACATTAGTGTAATTTTTAGGGCAGATCCATTAGGAATAAAGTTTTCTTAAACTGATCCATTTGGAAAAATGTTTACCTTGAGTGAGTTTGAGCCTTGATGTAAAAAATAAGAACTCAAGTTCCATGACTAGAATCCAACCCCATACTCATATACCTATTTCTTTTTTATGCTCGTACACCCACCCAATCCATGAAAATATGTCTAATAATATACATATTATTCACCCACACTAATGTTTCAATGCCTTGTTGGCTACATACCTTGTGATGCCTTTCCACACCTATGCCCAAAATAGCTATGTTCCCACATACAAGAAACTATATTCTATACATTCATTCCTAAAACATGGATTATTTGGTGGTTATGAGTGGTTATGAGAAACTATGACTCTTTTTTCCTATAAAATGATCCTATAACCTTTTATTTTCAAAAAATGATACACCAAGATCTACCATACATCCCAAGGTAGGATTGAGAGTCAACTAAAAATGAAATCAAGCACTTAAGATTTATAAACTCTCCCTTATGTGGCATTTCAACTCAATTCATTGGTTAAGAAATGAAGACTAGGGGAATTTGGGTTATCCAAAGTCTTTAAAACTCAATACCATAATAAAATACCACTTTTTAAATGTCTCTAACTATGTTGGGATGAAAGACCCATTTTGATAAAGTATCCCAAGAAGTAATGGAAAATATACATAGAACCCATGCCTCCGCATAGTGTAACTATAACCATCTATCCAAGGAGACACTAGGGTTCACATTCTCCTATAACTCCCTTAGTTCGAGTCATGAACCACCTTCAGGGAGACACTAGGGAACCTATTTGTCTGGGCTCTCAATTTAGGGTCACACTCGACCTATAATCGTATCCAAATATGATTCCCAAGATATTCCATTTGATGGATTCATGCCCAGACTATAAGTGGATCAATTGGGAACCTTTGTATCCTATGTCATATACCTAGGATAATGTATACATTTTGACCCCCATAGAAATTTGAAATTCATTAATACCCTTTTTCCTAGGTCCACCCCTCCAAAATTCTATCTTGAATAAGCTTATGTCTTGACCACCCAACATACAAGACTGATTTATTTTCCATATTCATGTATCCCTTATGAAAATTTATTTATTTTATAATTTATTTGATATTTCTTTTTTATCTATAATTTTAAGGATCTTTAGAGTATAATAAATCATGTATTCCTTTATAAAAAGGTATATCCACTTAGATGACCAATGGATCTTTTCCTAGCATAACCCACCTAGACCACCTACCATGACTATTCTAATATGGAATCATCTCCACCAAGAACCTTATAAACCTCCTTAACTAGACTCATTGGGTTTAATCAATGTTCTAGGGGTATAAATTGTTGTCTATATGGTGTAATCCCAACTTCTCTCCACTACTTTCACCTTTGTTGCATTCAATCATCCTTCATCCCTATTTAGTTACCAATAGACATGAGATGAATATGAGTGGGCCTCCATCCTAGTGTAATTTAAAATACCTAAAAGTATATTATATGTTACATTAAATCATAAAGGGACACTCATGAATAAGTCTTACACCAAACCATTTCTATTAACTCATGTTTAGAGGTCCAAGTCATATAACCTTAAATTTTATAACTGAATAGTCCTAGATTGGTGGCCATAAAGGTCACATCAAGGTTTCTAATCTGCACAAACATAGAAGGAACACTAATATTTCTAGATTCATGAACCTAAATTTCACCACTATGATTCTTTTAAAATTACCTTCAATGGTATAATGTGTGCCATTACATAGAACTTAACAATACAGGTTTTTATTCTCTTCATTCGAAATTGTAGGAATCCCTTCTCACAGGTCCAATCCCTTCTCCAAAAAACCTTATTCTCCCCTAGATGCTGATAAATTGTAGACTTCATATCTATATAACATTAAACAAATTCATAACTAATCAATTAGGGCTTATAGATAACCTCTCATATAGTGTTCTCATAAAGTCAGGTTATTAATAAAACATTTTCATAGCATGTATAACCAATATTATTAACATGAATTAATTCTAGGATACTCTAAAATCTATTACGGAGTCTCATAACTTATGATAAGACCCTCAATGGTATGTTTTTACCTCATATAGTATTAATAACAATACACATCATCATAAGGAAATATCCAAAGGGAACTATAAGGGAACAAAAATGTATAAACAAATAGTGAATTTGATGTGAATCTTTTATTCATATAAGACATTTATTGAAAATGAGTTCTCACTTATGATACTAAATTGTTGTTTTTTTTTGTTTTTCTACATAATAATTAATATTTACTACATATATAATGTATAATAAGGGATTGGGTTATCCAGTTAGGATGGGTAAATGAAAATATGACCTAGGTTGTGTTAAACCACTAACAAGTGGTACCCCAAATTAATGTTGTCATGCTATTTATATATTATATAAAAGATCCAATTGAAAATTATCACCCACTCAACCCATCCTATTTTTAGTGGTGAACACCATGGTACATGAGAACCTAGACAATGGAATCATCCACACCCAAGAAATAGTACATATAAACTTGTTAAAGCTGAAGTTGTGAAGGTCAACAACATGATGACATGAAAAAAGGGGGAAGACAATCCCTATTGATAATTTCAAGAGTATTTTACTTGAATTTGAAAATCTACCTTCTATATATCAAAGATGAAAATAAATATGTCCCTTACATTTGAATGACTATCCGAGAGCCACCTAGAAGGGATCCTACGAAGCATGGACATCATCACCGTAGTGGATCACAAATCCCACTAGTGGATTCCATTGAAGCTATGACACCAGTCAGTCAAATAAGGGCACTCAAAATGAGGGACATTTATTAGAGATCTAATAATAAATTCCAAAAATAGGACCCCAAACCTATTTTTAGAACTATCCATAAAACCTATAGATATATCATGATGTTATCCTAGGTAAATATTTAGGTTAACATCAATATAAAACTTCAAACTTCATTAAGGAAACCATTGGTGACTAATTTAATTAACCCCACATCAATGAAAGAAAATAAAAACCACTATGAAGGTCCACATCAACATGAAATATATTAGAAAATTTGGAGGTCCTCTCTATAGAACCCATTATAAAGTTCCTTCCCACAATAATATAAATATTAATCATAGAGTTCATCCTTATGATAACCAAAAAATATATCAAACATGGAGGTCCTCCAAATAGTGATTTAAAAACTAGTTTGATTAGAGGTCCTCTCTATGAGAAAACCAACGAATAAATAATCATAGAAGTGTTACTCATGGTTATTAGGAAAACAACCAGAGTGTAGGTCTTCCCTATAATAACAACCAATAAATTAGTGACCACAATATACATTACCATATTGATCAATAAACAAAATGAAGAATAGCTCATCCGTATAATGAAAAACAATAAATTAAGAATCATGGATTTCCTCCCAATGGTAATCAAGAAACTATCCAAAGAGTAGGTCCCCCCTATGATGGAAACCAAAAAAATATTAGACCACATAGGTCCTCCCTAAGTAATAAAGAAACTATCTAATGTGGAGGTCCTGTCGATGATGAAAACTAGAAAATATACAGTCATGAAGGCCCTCCCCATCATGATCAAGCAATCTAAAAGAGTGAAAATCCTTCCTTATATGGAAACAAAAAAGGAATTCCAACCATGAATGTCATCCCTATGGAACTCTATAAAAATTTATTCCTTATACCAACAATAAAAAAATCTATAATCCTAAAGGTTCACATTTGAATATTCATTGTGGAGGTCCTCCCCACAATAATGAAGAAATAAATCCTAAATTCATTTTTTGGTATATTCATTTTTGATATCCTATTCACGTAAAAAAAATTAAGAAACTATAGAGGTATTTCCCATGGTAGCTTCCATAAAAGCCATAATCATGGAAGTTTATCTCCTCGACATGAAGGTCCTCCCTATACCAAAGGCATCTTGAATTTTATATCTTATCGATAGGTTCAAAAAAAATGAATCTATCTATGATAGGTACATAACTATAAACTGGAAGTGTACCATTCCAACTAATGGGTATTCTAAGGAAATACTCTTCATTGATTCCTCTATCAAATCTTGTAAACATGGATGTTGTTGAAAATACTTAAAATGGTTCCACTTCACTAAATGATGTAGTGGGAAAAAGATCTCTATGGTTAAAGCAGGTTGAAAATTCCTTTGATAAAGATGAAGAAATTAAAAATATCCTTTGAAAATATTTTGTCAAAGATAAAATACTGACCATGTTCTAGACCATAACTACCTCAAAATAGGCCATTCCTAAGATTATTGAATAAGAATAAATACACCAACTTATCTATAATATTTATATAACATTCAAATATCTCTAGTAAAAAATGTTTACTTTATTAAGGATATATGGATCATATCATGGAATTGGATTAGAAATACTTCCAAGTTGGTAGTTACCCCTAATTTTAATACATGGATATAAAATTTTTCTAGATGAATATTAAATAAATAACATTATGATCCATGCCATAATATTATAGGTCTTGTAAATTTAGGAACTTGGATACATTAATAACTTGTTCATAAGTGAACTACATTAACTCTCACTTATTTCTTGTTAACTAGAACCCTTCTTAGATATATCATACATAATACCTATCTTCAAAATCTAGAGTAATAAAACATTATAAAGGTTGACATTGAATTCTCAGTAAGCTTAAAAAATGTATATATCAATTATTACTTGAATATATAATGAGAATAAGGGTATCAGAACATGAGCATAATAATTTAAAACTAACCGTACCAGGATTCCCTGCTTTATTTCAAATTTACACCACTACTTCAAACATGTTTTACATTTAAAATTAAAAATATAATAACAAATTTAACTTTACATTTTATTACATTATTCAATTTTTATCACTGTAAAAAGGGAAATAATACTTGTTTTTGTGATTTCATTGTCAGAGTAGGTGGATAGGAGGACCAAAGATGATGCTTCTGGGAAATGAGCCAAACTGCATGGAATCCCAAGAATATATGTCCACTGTTTTACGTGTTTTGAGAAATATGTGTTTTAAAATGGGATTAATCATTTTGGTCACATCCAAGTTTTAGTGTGTTATAACTCTTATAAAGACTACCAAACCCAATTAGTACAAAAAGGGACACAAATAGATTTATGTATCCAAGAAATCAAATATTCTCGATGTCAGATATTTGATTGTATATTTCATCCATATCACGAGCTATAGTAACAAATTGGCTGAAAAATTATACATTGAGATAGAAAATATTCCTTCCAACATATTTTCAATTTTTTAAAAGTCAAGATAAAACCATTTAAGAACCCAAAACTGAGACACAAGAAGTATCTTAAAATATGGGTTCCCAAAACCACTTCCCATTTTGACTATAAATTGGCACCTTGGGCACCACATTTGGATGTTCAATCAGAAGGAAAGGTGCTGAAATTTTGTCATAACAATGGTGTATTCTCCTCCATCTTATATATTCTAAAGGCCATGGTAGGTGCTACTTCATCATCGTTTTCTTTCTATCCTCCCATGGAGTACTAAATGCCTTTTGATCACTAAGGGGGAACGTGATGTAAATCCCAAGCTTCAAGTTTGTAATATTTTAATTAAAATTTTTTATGTTGTTTTTAATCATCCCATATTTGTATTTAGTTTATTTATGTACTCTTATTTCATGCTCAAATCATATGATCATGCTTCGGGGTACCCATTCATGTGATGTTTCACACACCATTCACCACTTCTTCTCCCCCTTTCAATTACGGTGTTTCTGTGGTTCATATTGGTCAATTTAACTTCATAAAAACTATCAAGGACATATACATTTATGTCATGGTATCACAAATAAATAAATAAAAACCTAGAAAATGCATCAAGTTCTTTGAGTGCTTCCTGTTGAGTTGTAGTTATGAAGTTGAACACAATTTACTGAATCATCAGCGGTATCTGGTGAATAGTTATGTGTTTATGACCGAACACTAGGATGTATACTATTGTAAATGAAGTAATATCCTAGTTATATATGTTAAAAAACAGGGATGAAGAGATCAAAACACTATCTCTTCAAGTGATGAAGGATGAGCATCATAAGCTTTCACCAGGTTGACCACACTTAAATAATTCTATTTATTTCTACTTTGTTTCATCGTTTTCTATTTTCTTTTGGATTATTAAATTATAAAATACCATGTTTTCTAAATCCTATTTCCCTTTTACTTCCATAATCAATTCTTTTTTTAATTTAATGATCTAAGCCTTTTTCAAGAGATAACCTAGGGTTCCTTCCATACTATATAAATTCTAGTAAAACTAAACAACTAATTTTTCATGCTCGAAAATGAGATCAAATTTTAGCACCATTTATGGGGATCCAATATCATTTTTATTTATTTATTTTACTTTTTAATTATTACACCTCTCAATATCCCCAATCCCTTTTCATTTTTTTTTCTTCTTCTTTTGTTTGTTTTTCTATGTCTTATTCTTGTTTATATCTCTTCCTCCTTCTACCTATATTTATCTAATCATATAGTATAAAAATATATTTTCTTTTTTTTTATTTTCACCCTTCTTAAGTGATTTTATTTTATCCATATTTAATCATAAAAAAATAATAAATCACTACTTATTTGCATTATCTGATCAGAAAAAGAAATACTACTTGAATTTGACCCATAAATTGAAAAGACACTTCACTAAGAAATAATGTCATATAGATTAGGAAAATAAAGTAACACTAAGGAACCCATCTTGGAACCTTAAGTGGTCCCAAAACAATTAAAAATTTAACCAAATCAAACATCAGAAATCATTGCTACAAATTACCAAACATTAAAAGAACTAACAACCAGAGATGTGGACTACTAACTAGTGTACATCAAATATCCTAAGGAAGTAATCTACTTTGACCTAAGACTATCCCTCAACCACCTTTTCCAAAATTTCATTTTATTCCCAGTGAGGACACTCACAAACATCTTATAGAGTTTCACATAGTGTGCTCAACTATGAAACCCCAAAATGTGTCTGAGGAACTCATTAATTTTAGGGCCTTCCCTTTCAACCTTAATGTTGTAGGTGAAGACAAGATATACTATATGCCTACCACCATTGGGGGATGGAATTACCTGAAACGAAAATTTATAGAGAAGTAATTCCCTTCCTCATGAACTTTATCAATTAGAAAATAAAATTTTATAAATATGAAATCACAAGGATAGACCCTTGATGAATATTGGGGGAGATTCAAAAGAATTTTTCACATTGTCCCCACCACTAGATTAGTAAAAAATTACCAATTCAATACTTATATGAGGGAATTTTCCCCATAGATTGTGGAATGATAGATGCTGAAGCTACAGGTTCCTTAGTTGATAAAAATGGTTCGATTGCTGGTGAATTAATTGCCAACATGGCTCAAAATGCACTACAATTTGGTATATGAGAAATTTCACCAACCTGAGGAGTTCATGAGGTAAGGAATTCATCCCTAAAAAATGATATATAATAAAATTGATGAGTTGCATAATATTCTAAGTAAATTATCTCAAGAATAAGCTAACTCATACTCTTCTTCTAGTCCATTACATTATGGTATTTATTTAAATAACACTCATTTTTCTGACCAGTTCCCTCACCCTTAGGATTCATCCAATTCTTGTGAAGAAATATTCTTAGGGCATCCTTTTTAGTTTGTACAACCCTTCAAGAAGGTACCATTCAGGACAAATACAAACTTTGTGTGGAAAGCACAACCATAATACCATCAATGAGGCAGCTCAAGATACACTAAATAGAACCTATATCAACAAAGAGAAGGTATGAACCTTATTATCCTTCAATATCTCAAAATAATCCTCCTCCTACCAAATATGAACCTGACCTCAAGGACATGGTGAAACAAATGGAAACCCATAACCTCCGGTTCCAACAGACCATAAAACTGGCTATTCGAGACCAACAACTCAGGTGAGACAATTGGAAAACCCCATCAGTGTGATAAAGATATAAGTATCTAGACAACTACCATCCCAAAATATTGACAATCCAAAATATAAGTTCAATGTTTGTTCAATCACATTTTTTAGTGGTAAATAATTTTCCTCTTACAATGATTCTACCCAACATGTATGTCCTGCTCTTGAAAAATCACATTCTCTACCCACAAAAGTTTTATGTGAAGACAAGACCAAAAGGGTAAAAATATTATCATTTAAGATTCCCCTAAACAATCGATTCCTCTTCCTTTCCCCCAAATACTCTCAAAATATATGAAATTTTTTTATAATTATATTGATAAAGAAATAATGGATACATTTAAAAAGTGAAACTTAACATTCTTTTTTTGGATGCAGTTAAACAAATCCCTTGCTACATAAAATTTATTAAAGATATTTTCACCCATAGAAGGTGATTGGAGGGGAATGAAAGAGTAATCCTTATAAAAAATATCTCTACTTTGATCCAACCATCAATTCCAACCAAATACAAGGATCCAAGAACATTAACTATACTTTGTACCATAGGGGATACCATATTTTATATTGAAATGCTAGATTTTGGTGCTTCAATTAATGTGATTCCTTAAATCTATTGGTTGGAGAGCATCAACAGACAGGCATTGTTGTGAATATTGCTAATCGAAGCACAACACACACATATAGATTGGTCAAGGATGTCCTCATAAAAGTGAAAAATTTCATCTTCCCCAAAAAATTCTACATTCTTGATATGGGGGATAACAAAACCCAAGGAAACCCTCCTCTCATACTAGGAAGTCCATTTATTAAAATAATAAATATTATCACTAATGTTCATAATGGTACACTTTCCATGGATTTCGGTGGTGAAGAGGTATGTTTTAACAACCTTGAGGCTATGGAACATACTATTTAAGAGAAATAAACTCTTCCTATCTATTTGATGGAAGTGCTCTCAAAGAACTCACACACACACAAACAAAAAATTATATCACCGGCTCATACATTGATTCATTTTCGTCTTCTTTACTCTTGGATGATTTGAGTCCTGATTCATGTTTTGAATGTTATATGGGTTTAGAAATGTGTAAATGTTTTATTTAATTTTTTTTGTGTGTTTATTCTAAGGTAACCATGACCGTAGATGATTTTCAAGTTTCATTTCCATTTATTCTCGTTCCTTGGAAAATAAACATGCGCAAATAGATAGTTTTATGGATCGTATTTCCTCTAAATCCCCTCACTAAATTCAGAAACCACTGATTATAGAACTAAAAACACTTCCATATGATTTAAAATATTATTATCTTGAGGGTATTGACCAATTTTCTATCATTATTTCCAATAAACTCTCTTTATAGTAGGAATAAAAACTTCTTGACCTTTTGAGAGACTATTAAAAGGAAATTCGTTGGATATTAGTTTATATTTTTGATGATATCCCATATATTTATATGAATCATATACTTTTAGATGAGGAGGATAAGCTTGTAAGGTAGGCTCAATGCTGGTTAAATCACACTCTCCTTAAAGTGGTAAAATTGGAAGTCAATAAAATACTTACTACTGATATCATTTATCCTATATCTGATAGTAAATGAGTCAAAGAGGTAAAACTTTTGCAGAGAAAACAAGAATAAAATTAGTTTCAGATGAAAGGAATGGATTTTTTCCAACACATGTGAAAAATAGTTGGCGAGTCTGTATTGGCTACCACCAACTATTTCAAGCCACTAAAAAGGACCACTTTCTTCTACCATTAATTGAATAAATGCTAGAAATACTTTCTAGTAAGTATCATTATTGTTTTCTTTACGGATATTCAGGTTATTTTTAAATCCATATAGCCCCTCGAGGTCAATAAAAGTCAACAATTACCTATCCATTCGGAATATTTTCATATAAAAGATCCTTTTGGTCTCTGTAATGCTAATGGTATTTTTTAACGATGTATACTGAGTATTTTTCTGAGTACCTTGAGAATTTTATAGAAGTATTTATGAATTATTTCACAGTTTATGGAACATCCTTTAATGAATGTTTGTCACACCTAGGTTCTGTAATCTATCATTGCATTAAAAAAGATCTCATATTGAATTATGAGAAATTCCATTTCAATGTTGAGTGAGGGATAGTTCTTGGTAATGTTATTTAAAAAGACATTATTCAATAAGATAAATAAAAAATTGAATAAATTTTATAACTTCAATATCCAAAAAATTTATGTGAGGTGAGATATTTCTTGGTTCATGTGGGTTTTTACCACCAATTCATTAAAGACTTTAATAATATCGAACATCCCTTGTATCGATTATTGAAAAAGGATTCTGAAATTTATTTTGATAAAAATTTTGAGGAGTCATTTAATTCACTAAAAAAGAACCTCACATCACCTCCCATAATCCAAACACAATGGTGGGATCTCCCCTTCAAAGTTATGTGTGACACCTCTAACATTGAATTTCTGGTAGTTTTATCAAAAAGGGTTGAGATTCTTCCTCTTGTCATTATGTATACCTCATATACCCTTGGTCCTACCCAGGAAAACTACACAGCCACTGAAAAATAACTTCTTTATATTATTTTTTCCTTGAAAAAATTCCATTAATATCTTATTGGGTAAAAAATTATTGTCTTTTTTGATCATGATACCCTTTAGTTTCTCCTAAAGAAACTTGAAGGTAAGAACTCTCTCATTTAGTAGATTCTCCTCCTCTATGAGTTTGACCTTGAGATTCATGATAAGAGAGGAGTGGAAAATATTTTAGATGATAACATTATTTGTATTTCCCCTACACTAGACTATCATGTTGACTCACCCCTCCCCATTTTAGAATTATTCCCTCGCGAGAACATTTTTGATGTGGTGGACCTTACTCCCTAGTATGCGGACATTGTGAATTTTATAGCAACATCTCGGGTCCCGATAGATTTTATCGCTTCACAATCCCAGAGACTTAAGCATGATTATCGATGGTATATTTGGGATGACCCGTATTTTTGGAGAATTTATAGTGACAAATATTTTCATCGGTGTATCCATGACCATGATTTCACCTCTATTTTAACCTTCTGCCACACTAGGGATTTTGGGGGCCACTTTGGATCTCAACGTATAGCACGAAAGGTCCTTGAATCAGTAATTTATTTTCCAACATTGTATAGATATTACCATATGTTCTGTAAGTCTTGTACTCGATGTTAATTCATAGGGAATTTCACTAAGAAAAATGAAATACTCTAATAAACCATGTTATTTTGAGAGATCTTCAACGCATGGGGTATTGACTTCATGGGGAATTTTTAAAATTCATTTGGATTTGTGTACATATTATTGTTTGTGGAAGATGACTCTAAATGGGTGTAATAAAAGATTACCAGGATCGATTACTCTCAACAGTTTGTTGATTTTGTGAGGTCCTATATTTTCAGTAGGTTTGGTTTGTTGAGATTTTTCATTAGCGATCAGGTTTCACATTTTTTAAACCACAACATGAAAAACTTGTTTTGTAAGTACATGGTTGTTCATAAGGTTTCCACTAAATATTAACCCCAAACTAATTTATAATAAGAAATCATAAATTGTTAAATTATGAAAATCTTGGAAAAATAGTACAACCCAATAGTAAAGACTGGATTTTACGCTTGGATGAGCACTTTGGGTGTACCGTAAATCTTTTAAAACCCCGACCAAAATTTTACCATACATGATTATGTTTGGAAAAGCTTTTCACCTCCCAGTGTAGGTAGAGAACCATGAATATTCGTATATTATGAAATATAATATGAATCTTTCAGATGTAGGTGAACATAGAAAGTTGGAGATTTAGGAGTTGGAAGAAATTTGGTATGATGCATATAAGAGAACTCCTGAATCTATAAAGAGAAGGCTGATGCCATCCATGATAGGATGATTCATCGGGGGAATTTACATATTGGTGAGAAGGTCCGCATGTAAAATTCTAGGATAAAGCTCTACCCATGTAAGCTTCACTTCTGATGGCTCAGTCCTTATATTATTACCAACATTTACCCTTTTCGTGAAAAAAAGTTTATCATTAGAAGTTTGGCCATAGTATTAACATTAATGGGAGGAAACTTATAAACTTTTATAAGGATTTTCCAAAGAACATAGTGGAGGAAATACACCTTCAAGAAGTAACATACCAATGAAACCCACCAGTTTTTAACCATCTATCCCACATTATCTTTAATTATAGTGAGGAAACTTCACACTCTAGGTTTTCCCATGTGTGTGGGGGGGGGGATGGTACATTCTTGAGTTTATTAGTATTTTCATTGATTTTATTATTTATTCTCCTTTTATTTTTCTGAATAGTATTTTTACTTTTCCCTACCTTGTCGATTTCATTATGAATTTCATCATCTTTATTCTTTCTTTTTCTTACTTAATGAATAGTAATATTACTCCCCTTGTATTCCCCCTTAGGATTGTGACAGAATGTTAATTTTTTCCCACTTTATAATGGAAATTTATTGCCACTTAATCATGGAAGTTATTGAAAATGCATGAGGAATTCCTCTATTTCATGTAGTTCTAACATTTAATTTTTTTTAGTGAAGAAATGTGTGTTTTAGGATGAATTTATCATTTGGGTGTTATTTTTAGTTAATTTGTTGTTTTTTGATGATATAAATGGTTGTATCTCTTTGAAACCTAAGAGAAGAGTGGTACCCATTTTGTGAGTAGCTTATGGGAAATCGGGTCACATAATATCTCCACCAATCAGTTTCACCAAACCAAGAAGTGTGAATATTTATTACTTAATATAAGGTTGATATAAGTTAGTTAAATTTTTATTAGCTTTATAAAATGATTTTTACATATGTTCATTCCTTATATGATATGTTTCATTATTGTACCAGATTGACCTATGCGTTTGTACCTATTATCTGACAATTGTATATCCTAAAATAAAATAAAAATAAAAATAAGAAAAAACAATTAAAAAACCCAAAAATATGGGTTGTGAGTTGGGTAGGTCAAAAACCAATTTTCGTCAACCTTTGATCTCGTTATAACTACTACAATTAGTTTTGTGAAGAGATTAAACAAAGGTTGAGTTATGAGTGTGAGTTTTGTTCCAAGTTAAACTTTTGAAAAAATAGTAATAACTGAGGAGAGTGATGAAATGTACCACATAGTTTGATATATAGTCTGAGAGATTAAGGTTTTAATTTCAGGAATGATTATGTGAGCGAGTTTTGAAATTTTATTGAAAAGGATGTTGGAAAGGATTGGTGGACAAAACATTTATGTAGAAGAATGTTAAAATAACCAATATTTACTAGATATAAAGTGGAGATAATGGAATGGAATGGTTTTAACACACACACATAGAGAGTTAGTGTAATTATTTACTTTTGAAATAATTTATCATATTGGTATCACACATCTATTTGAATTTCATTATGATACAATTTATGAGACATATTTTTCCATGATCAATGATAATAACTCCTTGGTGTGATTTTATATTTGATCGCATTGATTTCATGAATCTAATTTTCATTTAATTATAAATATGCATGAAGTTTTCAATGTCAACATGCATCATTTTGGAAATGTGACTTTTCCCAAGAGTGTAAATTTGTAGGTGTGGGGGTGTGATCACACCATGATTCACTGCTTTATTTCACCTTTACAACACTTCTTTAAAAAAGTTCTATATTTAAAATTACAAATATAATAATTGTTTTCCATAGGATTATATTATTCAATTTTTATCACGTTAAAAAAATAAAATTATACATGTTTTGGTGATTTCAATATAGTAGTAGGGGAATTGGAGGGCGGAAGATGATGCCAAATGTAACACACCAACATTTTGAAAATAAAAATTGAATGCCTGAAACACTAAGTCTTTAGAAAACACCCCTTTATTATAACATATTCAATAAAAATAATTTTCTCACCTCTATGATTTGAATTTCGAAAAACTGACATACACAGTTGTGTTCAGTAAGATATTTAGAGTCTAATAAGGAAAATATAATTTTTGGTGAATAGTAACATACCCGTATGAATAGTAACATCCCTTTTTGAATAGTAATGATTAGTAAATTGGACCAAAAAATAGAAACTTCACCCATGAATGTATAAATACAATTTAGACATCTTAAAAGTGAAAAACAATCATAGTATAAGTATTGGTATTTTTGTATATAAAAAATATTTCAATTAGAATTTTCTTAATTTAGTAATTTAAAATAGAGAATAATTTTTCTAAAATGTAATCATAAATTGTAACTTTATTATCTTATTTCATAAGATAATTTTATGGTACCTTGATTAATTTATCAAGTTGTTATAAAATGAGTTATGGTTTTAAAGTTATTTTTGGAATAAATTAGTATTTTATTTAAAAATTAAATTAAAAATATTTAGAAAATTATTTTCCAAAAATGGACTTCATTTTTGAATTACACATGTTGAAAAATGATTAGGGTGAATTTTTTGGTTTTTTTAATACATGAATTTTGGGTGAGTAATAAAATACGATAATTTAGGATAAATGCTAAATACTTGATTTATTATGTCATAAGTGATGTAAGTATTATGTAAGCCCACTAGGTTAAAAATATCATGCACTTATTACAGTTAGGGGTAACATGAAAAAACATTATTGGTTGTCTTGGGGGAATTAATAAAATAGTGAATAAAATATTCAAAATTCACTCCTCCCCTCCACTATAACCCCCCCTCACTTCCTCTTCTGTTCACTGCTCTCAAGCCTTGTGACTTGCCTAATATCTGCCCAACTACCCTTCTTTAGTCACTCCAAACATCAAGAAGATCTTGGTCTTTCCAAAATACCAAAACCCCTTTACCTTAAGGAGGTTCTCAAGGAGGTTATTACAATTGGTAAATCATCTTTGTTTTTCATTTTGTTTCATTTCAATTTATCAAATTTTATTATTATCTCCTAACATCCTCTATCAATATGACCATGATTAATCTAGTATCATCTATATAGTATAATTATATCAGGTGAATTTAATAACCATAATCAATAACCTTACTATCTCTCTCTCTTTTATTTTATAAACAAAATCGTCGTTCATGAGGTTACAATTTACATCCTTCGTGGATAACAATGTTTCATTCGTCAATTTCTCCTTCATTAATGGTCATGAAATAATTTTTAGGGTTTAAAAACACTATAATATATTTATTATATCCTAATTAATATTTAGGAACCAGTATATTTACATAATATTAAATTATATGACTAAACTAGTTCCTAGTAATCAAAATACCTCCAAAATAATCTAAGTGATTGTCATTAATTTTTCATCTAATGATGCATCCTATTTACATGTAAACAAATTATATAAATGACCATTAAAACCTATTTATGTTCTAAAATAACATGTAAATTCAATTTTTGTTATTTACATCCATTCCACATGAACTTCATTACTTAAAAACAAGTGAAACAATTATGAAAATCAAGAAAAAAACACTCCAGAACAAGCAAATTCAATATTATAAATTATCAATAAAGATATTAATGAACTAAAAAATATTATTAAAAACTAAATAAATGTCTAATAGGTTATTAATTAATTTATTAATAAGTTTAATTTTACATTCAAGTACCTTAAGATCAAGTGTGGAGCACATTTATACTTAAGATAAGGGTTTTCCACCCGAACCACCATTTTCATTCGGGTTACTTTTATTGTCTAATTACCTCAATGAAATTATTAATTATTGTTACATAATCCTCAAAAATTATTTTTGAGTGTTCTATATATGTTTACCAACCATAATACTTGCTTATTTTATGGGGAGTTTCATGTTTTAAGAGGAACTTTCAATATTATATCCAAAATACAAGCCCAATTAAAGGGAATTTCACAAATTTTTACCTACTTTCAAGAGAACAATATAATATACATTTATCAACCATTATCTTTCTAAAGTCACTAATTTTATTATGAAAATAATATATTACCTCAGGTCATATTTTATACAAATACTTTTCCAAAATAACTCTTCTTTTCATAATATAAGAGAATTTATCTCAAGAATTATTCAATGATTTTATAAGAGTATTTTAGTCTATTTTAACATTTTTTTGATTATTATGTATTATTGGGATTATTATTTTATGATATCATCTACCATATTTAATTGTATGGTTAATGAATAGTTCTATTTTGGATGTGCTATTCGAAAACCATTCACCAATTTACTCTGAATGGTTAGTGTTTAAGCTTAATGTTTGGGGAACGTTAATTACATTTCATATGTTAGTTCCAATATGAATGTATATGTTGTTTATGATTATCCCTACTCATATGAGGAATCCATTGGACATATTATATGATGGGTGGGGCCTTCTATATCCCCTTGATTCATCAGTAGGTCTCATGAGTCAATTAGATTTGGACTTGGTCGAGACCTTTCCTATTTTGAGATATGGTTTTCATTGAGGTATTAATCATTTTTAGATGTCATGTCCATGGCCTTGATGATATGTTTCAGAATTTTCTATATATGCACTTACCCCATTATGAAGCTATAAATTGAGTGCTCATGTGGTTATTCATCTATAATAATTCCCATGATTTTGTATTATTATGGAAATATTTACTCCACTCATATTTCTACGTTATTATGTTCTCTTTTTTTATTTAAAGGCATGTGTTTTAAATTATTCACCATCCCTAAGGTTAATGTTATCTTCTGCTGTATTTCTTACTATTACTGAGCATTTGATCTCACCCTTTTCTTATGTTTCGTTTTCCCAAGATATGAACAAGTAATTTATGAATGAATTGTGGTCATAATGTAGGAGGAATGGATATTTTTATTGGAATAAATTATTTGTTGTTTTTTGCATTAAAGAAGTAATATATGTATCTTGTTTGCAATGCTATTAAACTACTCTATCCTTTGGGATCCCTATTCCTTGTCTATATTCTAATGTAATTATATAAGGCCCCGACTGCAGGTAACTGGGGCCGGGTCCTTATAGTTGGAATTAGAGGAAGTTTAGTAGAAAACATTGAAACTAGATTTAGATAATGTATATTAGGGAACAAATTTCTAATATAGTCTTTGAGGAGTAGCATACAATAATATCCTAGTATTTTGTTAAGTAATATATTTTGTGAATCTTTCAAGAAAATACATCCATGTCAAGATACTACAAGTGGATGTGGTTCTGGAAAAGATATACCTAGGAGTGAAAACTTTGACAAGAAGTTTCATGATTTACTCGGGGTATCATGGTACACACAAATGAGGTTTAATATACACTTCGTTTGATGCTCTTGAGGGATATGCTTAGGATAATTCACATTTTCTTTATAAGCCATTGTGATATATTTGAATCTAAATTTTTCCTCAATGAAACCATGCTTCTGATTTTGATATTACCAATGTAAATAATTTTGATTTTTGCTATGTATTTTTCCACATTGAGATTATACATTATGATTCATGACATAATCTAGTGTATTCCATTATTTAGAAATGGTGAGTAGTGAAGGAATAGAAACCGCATGAACACACATGTCCCATATAGGGATTTCCCTCTGATGCAAGATAATGATGTAGGGTCTGGTGTTTTGACTGGTGATGAGAAACTTATAACTATATTGGGATAAATGAATCTGGTTAGGAACAATAACCTTGCCCGTATGGAGAATCTGGATCCACCACATGGAGTAGCAATGTCGGATTTATTTATGCAATGATAACCTCCATCATTTAATAGAACTACAAACCCATTTACAGTTCAACAATGGATAATTTCCATGTAAAAGATATTTACCACTTAACAATGTAACAAAAGAGAGAAGGTCATCATGGAAGTTTATCATCTATTGGGATATACAAATCAGTGGTGGTCGTTAATCCAAAACACAAAGGAGGAGGAATAGATAGAAGAGATGGAATATAGGGACTTTAAGGAAATATTCCTAGATAAATCCTTTCTTCATGAAACAGAGAGATAATATGGAAAGGAAGCTTCTAAATTTGAAGAAAAATGAAGATGATAATGTGGAAAATTATGAATCTAACTTCACAAGATTTTCAAGGAATGTTGTAGACTATATAAAAAATACAAGGATTAAGATTGATTGATTCTTTGATGTCCTAAGTCCATTACATTGATGAGCACTGGTCTCCCAAAGGTTTTTATAATATGATGATATAGTTTCACATGCTATCAACATAGAAAATGAATTCTCCAAGTCTTATGACTTTAAGGGAAATCAAGAGAAGAATAGGGTTTCTGAAAACTCTAGAAAAGTAAGTATGGAAATTGGGAAGAAGGTAAGTGTTGAATTTCCACCCCGTGAAAATTATGGAAGAAAACACCCTGGTGATTCTTAAAAGGAAAAGGATTAAGCTATAAATGTGAACAGAAAGGCCATCTTGTCGGTGATTTTAAGGGGAAGAAATAATTCATTAATGTTCAATTTTATAATTGTCGAGAGATGGGAAAATATGATAATGATTGTCCAAAGCATCAAGGAAACATGCAACATAAATGGACAAGGGAGTATGTACAAGATTATACTGTCACAACCATCGATATTGAAGTTTCTAATGATGTGGTGTCATGTACTTTAATCATTTAATCAAGCTTATATAATGATTTATTTCATTTTGGATCATCAAATTCTTTTATATCTTCACAGTTTTCCAAAAAAATAGATATTTCCAATTTTATTTAATAAGGTATTTGTCAGTCAAAACTTTTAAGGGAAGTATCATTGCAACAAAGTTGTGTCAGGTAGTCCCCATTGTGGTAAATAAATGCGCTTTATCAGATGATTTTATTTTATTACCCCTGATTGACTTTGATATAATCCTCGACATGGATTTTTTTTAGAACAATGATGTGAAAATTTATTACAAGAGGAAGGAGTTTGAAATTTTTGAGGATGATGTGGAATCCCTTATCTTTAGGGTAGAAACATCACCATCAGATTCTCATCTAGATCTACGCCAGTAGATCTATTGAATTTAATTATTAGGGAGGAAGTGAATACAATAACTATGGGGGAGGAAAAGAATGATCAAATAGAAGATGTACCTATTGTACAAGAATATGTTAACGTCCTTCCAGAGGATTTACTTGGATATCCTCTAGAGCTAGAAATTGAATTTTCAATTGACTTCATTCCTTGTTCAAGGCCCATATCAAAAACCCTTTATAGAATGAGCACTGTGGAATTTGTTGAACTCAAGAAAAAAATGGAGGAATTGAGTGATAAAGGATTTATTTTTGATAGTGTTTCTCCATGGGAGCCCCAAGCACTACCACATAACTGGTCAAGGCCAGCACCATCCTTTATCAGTGCTAACGAAAAAGCACTGATAAAGGGTGGTATGTTTATCAGCGCTAAAAAAAGCGCTGATAAAATTATGCCTTTATCAGCAATTTTTTTAGCACTGATAAAGGTACCCCCTTTAACAGTTCTTTTTTTAGCGCTGTTGAAGGGTACACCTTTATCAGTGCTTTTTTAGTAGTGTTGATAAAGGGGGGTCTTTATCAGTGCTTTTTTTAAAAGTACTGATAAAGGGTCTACTTCAAAAAAAATATATTAAAAAAATATTAATATTTAAATATATATATAGTTATATTGATATAAATATAATATATATTCTTTAAATATAATTTTAAATATATTTTAGATAAGTATAAATATACAGTTACACTTAATATATAAGATATTTAGTAAAAATGGCTTATAAAAAAAATAATAAAATATTTTTAATTAATTAGTTTCTAATTATTATAGAGTAATAGTCATTTAATAATAATTTGAAGACTAAAAAAATTAAAAAAAATTAAAAAAAATCCTAAATATGTTGAAAAATCAACTCAAACTTCAAACAACCATTACTTTTGATCTGGGTGTCCATTTGAGCTCTACCACATATCAAATCAAAGCCTGCGACAAGAACTATACTTCTATGACCGGGTGGACCTCGGGCAAGGTTTTTTTAAATCTAAAAAAGGCCCAGAAGGCTTCCAAACTGAATTATTAGTCGGGGTACCCTGATTGTTTATCATTTTTTGGATTTTCAACCTCATTTATGGGGTTTATTAATGGAATTTTTTGGTGGGGACTGAATTTATTACAAGGTATTATATTCATATTGATATTATGTCTTTGTAATTTTATCATTTTTATAATGAAATGCTATGTATAATCAAATATATAACTATATGTACATATTTTTTATATATTCACACCTAAAAATTTAATTATAAATATAAATAATAAAATATATTTACATATAAAATATATTAGCTTTATCTAAATAATAACTAATATCCATTTTATTTAAAATAAAAATATATGCATATTTATATAGATATATATTAATTTCACAATATATATATTAATATAACTACATATATATATTAATATAACTATAAATATATATATATTAATATCACTATAAATAATTATATATTAATATAAATATATATTTATATTGATATAACTATATATTTATATTAATATAACTATATATATATTAATATAAATATATATTACTATACGAATAAATATAACTATTATATATATAAATAAATAGATATATCACTAATATGAGAACAAATCAATATGGGGGAGTGGAAAAGCCTTCAGGCGCGCAGGGGGAGGCCTCAAGATCAAATCTGGGTGGAGGTAGGGATGCATACGCTTGGGTGAATCTAGGGCTAGCGCTGATAAAGGGTGGAGGGGTATGTGTGAGCAATGGAGGGGGAAGAAAAGCGCTTTAAAAGGGGAGCTCAAGTGCTATAAAATCCCCCCGATTGGCAGTATTTTTTTTAAATTTTTTTAACTTTTATCAGTGCTAAAAAGAAAGCACTGATAAAGGACCCTTTTATCAGCGCTTTTTGGAGCGATGATAAAGGGGACCCTCCTATCTTTTCTAGCATTAAGAGCGCTTTTCTAGCGCTGTTAAAGGCCATTTTTAGCGCTGATAAAGGGGACCCCCCTATTCTTTTCATTAATAACAAATATGGGTCTATGAGTCTATGCATTGACTATATAGAGACCAATTATATAATAATAAAGAAGAAGTATCCCCTACCCATCATTGATGATTTATTTGATCAAATTAATGGGTCCAAAAAAATTTCAAATATTTATCTTTGATCTAGATATCATCATTTGCTTGTGAGGAAGGAAGACATTCCAAAAACAGAATTTTGAATTAGGTATGGGCATTATGAGTTTATAGTAATGCCTTTCGGACTAACTAATGCACCCTCTATTTTCATGGATCTAATTAATTGAGTTTTGAAGGAATATCTAGATGACTTTGTGGTGGAATTTATTGATGATATCTTGGTATACTACAAAGGTAATGAAGATATTTAAAATCACATGCACATTATTCTAAAAACTCTTAGAAGAAATGAATTATATGGGAAGTTTAGCAAGTGTAAATTTTGGCTTCAATCGGTTTCCTTTCTTGGCCACATTGTATCTAAGGATGTAATATATGTTGATCCAGTGAAGAAAAATGTTGTGTAAGAATGGACTAATCCAACGAACATAACTGAGGTACGTAGTTTTATTAGTTTATCTAGTTTTTTAAATTTTTGTTTAGAACTTCACCCATTTATCCAACCCAATGACCAAGATTACACGTAAAGGGTTTAAGTTCTTATGGACAAAATAATGTGATGAATATTTCGAAGAATTGAAGTGGAGATTAGTGGATGCTATGATCCAAACTCTACCATCATTGAATGATGGGATTTTGATACATAATGATGCTTCAAAGAAAGGAAATGATTGTTTCCTAAGGCATAATGATAGAGTTATTGCCAATAAATCAAGGCCATTAAAAATTCATGAACAAAACTAACCCACTCATGATCTTGATTTAGTAGTGATATTATCTTCTCTAAAGATATGAAGACATTATCTCTATGGTGAAAATATGAGATATATATTGATCACAAGAGTATGATGTATATATTATCATAGAAAGGAATCAACACGAGGCAACGATGATGGCTCAAACTGCTGAAGGATTATGATTTTATTGTACACTACCACCCAGGAATGGAAAACAACGTACCGGATGCATTGAGCAAGAAGGATCATGGAGTTCTCAACAAAATGAGGATTAACAAGGATCCTTTGTATATGGATCTAGTGAGGATGGATATGGGAATTATCCGAGATGTTGAAACATCACTAATTTTTCATTTGGTTTCCCAACCGTCTTTATTATAAAGGATTAAAATTTCTCAGTCAGATGATGATAACCTTCAAAATAAAATTAATATTGTAAAAGATGGGAAGATGGCTTACTTTTTGTGTGAATATGGTGTTCTGAAATTTGGGAAGAGGCTTTATGTTCGAGCTGCACCCGAGCTAAAAAGGGAGTCATTGGATGATGGCTATAGTTCGAATTTCTCCATACATCTTGGTTGCACTAATATGTACAGATATTGAAGGAAAATTTCTGGTGGGATAACATGAAGAGGGAAATTATGGATTATGTATCAAGATGTTTATTCGATCAATAAGTGAAGGCTAAACGACAACGTCCAGAAGGAGTCATGAAACCTATACCTATTCCTACATGGGAATGGCATGACATCACCATGGATTTTGTTACTAGATTTCCCAAAACTCCAAGAATGAATGATTCAAATTGGGTAATTATGGACTGAATTATGAAATATGTACATTTCCTAGCTATAAGGGAGTATTTTCCACTATAATTCCTAGAAAGAATCTATATCAATGAAGTTGTGAGTCTTCATAGAGAACCTCTCTCAATTTTTTCTGATCGTGATCCACGATTTACATTGAAATTCTAGAAAATTATTTATAAATATTTGGATTCCAAACTTTTTTTTAGTACTTATTATATCCCTCAAACTAATAGGAAATCAAAAAGGATTATCCAAAACTTAGAGGACATGTTGCGATCATGATCACTTTAATTTCATGGTATAAAGGATCAATATTTTTCTTTAGTGGATTTCTCCTACAATAATATTTTCCATTCAATTATTCAAATGGAACCATATGAAGCATTGTATGGGAAGATATTCTATACACAAATGTGTTGGGATGATGTTGGTGAAAGGAAGCTTGTGGGCATAAAGCTTGTGGCAGAAACAACAATGAAGGTAAAGAATATTCAAGGTCATATCAAAGAAACTCAAATAAGACAAAAGATCTATATTGATAATCGAAGACAGGATATGAAATTTCAAGTGGGAGATCACATTTTCTTGAAAGAATCTCTATAAAAGGGTGTCATCATATATGGGAAGAAAGGTAAATTGAGCCTAGATACATAGACCCTTTTGAAATTATAAAGAGAATTGGAGCAGTTTCCTATCATTTGGATACACCACCTAGCCTTTCCAAAGTACACAATGTGTTCCATGTCTCATTTATGAGAATGTACAAGTCAGAACCAATGCATTTCCTCACTTCTAATGGTATAGATTTGTAACCCGACCTATCTTATTTTGAGGAGCCTATCTGGATTTTGGAAACTAAAGAAAAAGTGTTCAGGAGTCAGATAACTCTTCTGGTAAAGATACATTAGATGAATCATAGAATCAAAGAGGCAACATGGGAGCCTGAGGAGATTATGACAAAGGCATACCCAAATATTTTTGTGAGGTAACATTCTATGAATTTAAAAGAATAAATTTTTATAAGGAGAGGAGAATGTAACACCCCATGGTTTTGAAAATAAAAAATTAATGCATGAAACACTAAGTCTCTAAAAACGTAAATTTGTTATAACCTATCCAATAAACATAATTTTTCATCCTCTGCGATTTGAATTTTGAAAAAATGGCATACACAGTTGCGTTCTGTAAGATATTTAGAGTATAATAAGAACAAAAATAACCTTTAATTACATCATACATATTGTAAAGAGAAAGTAACTTAAATGGATGTAATCTCGGATCAAAATACCTTTAAAAGATAGCTGAAATACTTCTCATCAAAAAAACCTTTTCTAAATCACTTCTTAAAATAAAATAATTTATAAAATATTAATGGGAAATATTTATTTTAATATAAATTTTTAAACTTTTAAAGGAATATTTAAAGTATTAATATTTCTTTATGGTAGGAAATTCCATTCATATCGTGTATGTTAAGACAATGATTCCTTTAAAATTTTTAGAAAATATTTAAAAGTACCTTATTTAGAAAATAACGAGAATGTTTCATTTAAAATATTTTTAAAAAAATTAAAAATGGTTAAATATTACATTAAAAAATAATATAATAATATTAAAACATTGTTGGAAACATTTTAGTGAAAACATGGATATGAAACAAAAATAATTTTTCACAGAATAGAGAAACAAATTTGATTTTACCTAAAAAAATTTGTTCTATATATTGAGTTATTAATGAGATGAAAATGAAAGGAAAAATCATATCCCCTAGAAATAAAAAGAGTAGAATAAAAATCATTAGATTATTTTGAGGTATATCATTAATTTTAATCATTGAAATAATGATAAAAAAATAGTCTCAACAAACAGTGAGATTATAACATAAATCCCTTACCTCATGTTCCTGTTGATTTGAATGTTACACATGAGCCTTATCCCTGTTGGTGAGGTATCCTTAAGTGCATCCACAAGACCCAGGTTCGAAACCAGGTAGATGCATGTTTCCGGGTATTGCAGCAGGTACTGTAGCAGGAATTGTAGCAGTACTGTAAGTTTTGCGGGTACTGTAGCAGAACTGTACACAGCATGTACTGTAGCAGAACAGAACACAATGTGGGTATTGTAGCAATTAATGTAGTTGGTACTGTTCGGTACTGTAGTAGCTGGAACTATTCAACTTGGGCCACCGGTTTGGTCTTGTAGTCCTTAAGGATTTCAGGCCACCCGGGCCTTCAGGTCAGTTGGACTTTTGGGAAACCTTTAAGGCCCTCGGGCCACCTCAAGGCCTTCTAGCCACATTCAATTTCTTCAGACACACTAAAAAAAAGGAGCAGCCACAGAAGAGGATTCAGAGCAGGTGGACTCACAGGAGTAGAACCAAATGGATTTTCAGAATGAGAGGGTATGACTATGCCATCGGTACCAGCTTGTGCTTGCACGAGAAGCCTACCCAGACGACCATGGAAAGGCAGAGAGCTACTATCATGATGCAGATGCTGGGGAGGGACAGTTCCTTGTAGATAGTCTGGTTGAATTCCCTTAGACCTTAGGGCCATGTAATCTCCTAAACCTATGGGCGTTGTAATCTCTGAGCCTACAGGTCTTGTAAGTGATCCCCCTTATCCCTTGAAAGGGGGTTATCAAAATCAAAAAAAAATGAAGGCCTTTGGGCCATTCAGGCCAATTGATTTGAAAGTTCTATAAATTCCTGTATAATAAATATAAATTTATTATAATTCTATAAAATAAAAATTTAAATACTTATTATATCATATATTACCCCTCATAAAATTTTAACCCCCATTTAGTAATAATTCTTTATTAAAATCATCATTTTTGGGTGTTAATTGTTTTGTTTTTCATTATAATTTTAGTTCGTTAGTTCCATTACTTGTAAATTAATCATGGTTAAATAATATGCATAATTTCATTAATTATATTAATATCATATATATTCATTATATACAATATTATATTCATATATAAAATGTAGAGTTATAAAAATGAATTACACCATTTATGGAAATTGTAAGTCGTACATACGCATAAATATTGTTTTAACTTTTCAAAAGAGGGAATGAAATAGAGGTAAATATTAATTCACCTAAATATACTAAATATTATATCATATATATCATATATATATATTCATAATATCTATCCTTATTACCATCCATGTAAATTGGTTTTGAAAAACAAATCACATTGCTTCATGGTGGTGGTAGTCCACACGTATACATGAGTAACATTATAATTTTCCAAAGGATTAGAAGTTAATAAGGTAGATATGATATTATAATTAAATAATAATAATTATTTAATAAATATAATTTATAAAAATTAAACCTATCATAATAACCATCCATGAAATATTGTTATGGAAAATAAATTTTATTGTTATGTGGAGGCAATAGTCCACACGTACACTAGAGAGATAATTTCACTTCCCATTTAATAGAATAGAGGTGAATATTGGGGATTAAATAATAATAATAAAATTTAATTATTTTTAGGTTAATTTAGATATTATTTTATTATGAATACAATTTATTTATAAGTAGTATAATAAGAAATATATTAAAAGAGGTCGGGTAAGATGATTACTTCTCCTTTGGTTGGCCTCCCTTATATAATTTTATAAGGGCCATTGAAATGGTATTTTAAGAAGAATATAACATCCAATTAATTTATTGGGAAGTTTATAAGAGTATTGGGAAGGATTCTTTTCAATCTATAATTCTCAAAGTTGTGTAAAGAATAGAAAGCATGGGTGTCCTTTTACATGTGAGGGAGAGGGCACAGTTGATATTTCATAATAGTATAAAATATAATAAATTCATTCTCAAGAAAAATGATTCAAAATTGATAGAGATTAAATGGTGGGTAATAATGAGATTTATATATTTTAATAAAATAGGATGTAGACATGTTTAATTTTCATTATTATCCTTATCTTTTGGTTTAACCCATTGTAAACTTGTTTTAACTTTAACCATGATGAAAAATGTTTACTGTGTATACTATTTGTTATGAAAAAAATTAAATTGGAATCATTAAAAAATTTGGAAATTATGATTCCAAAGATGGAATACATTTTATCAAATTTAATATCAAAATTTTTTAGGAAATAATTTTCAAATAAACTCAAAATTATTTTTTTAAAAATGTCTTCTTAAGTATATTGATTTTTTATATGCAAATTAACATCAAATTAATTCCAAAGAACATAATTGGATTATTTAAAATATCAATGAATTTATGTTTCTTTTAAATAAATTTTAAATAGTATATAACTTTGTATATTACTTAAAAAAATATAGTTTTTAATAAAAAATAGTATTTTGCACTCTTGATTGGAAAATTAATCTTTTTATAAAATTATAAAAAATTCACTCTAAGATAATTTGGACATGTTAATTTAAAAAAAGAAGGTAATTTTTTTAAATAAAGTTTCTAAAATTATAAAAATATTAATTATATTATTTTTCTATAAAAATCATTTTGAAGAAAAATGTATTTTTCAAACATATAATTACTTTATTAAAAATTGAGTACTTATGTATTTTATCTATATAAAATTATTATAAAATTTTTAAAATGATTTTATTCTTATTAATACTTGTAATTTAAGAGTTATTTTATAATGATATACAATATTACAGTTCATTTAGATCTAGGATTGCATGTATCAAAAGCTATCAAATAAATTAAATTTATTTAAAGAGAGAAATATCATATAATCTCAAGGTGTTACATTCTAACATTTCAATATAAATGTTACCATTGAAATTATATCACTCTAATAAAAATAAGGGGTATGCCTATTTCATCACACCCTAGGGTTGGCTCTTGAAATTTATGATTCCTCAAGGAAAATTTAACTAGGTGAGTAGTCTTGTTTTGTAGCACGAAAATCTCTATGATCCAAGATTTTTACTTGTACTTCTTCATAGGAAATATAATTCTCTAATATTATGACCTCTTTATTTAGTACTTGTGAATCATCAAGTATCTACTTTCTTATTATAGATATATGGAACATATTTTAAACATGAGAGGGGTTCGATGGAAGTGCTAAGAGATGGGGTATACTCAAAAATAAATCAAGAATCTTGAATGTTCCAACATACCTAGGGCTCATCATTACATTCTTATGAATCTTATAACCCTCTTCCATGGATAAATTCATACCAAAACCACCCCCACAAATTCAAATTATATATTTCATGAATTATTTTTATCAGAACTTATCTATCAACTATGAGCTACCTTAATGTGAAATTAAGTAACTCCGACTTTCTCTACCATTCCTTAGCTATATCAAGCCATAATAAATATATTTCTCTAACTTAATCCCATAATATTGTAGTTGAAAAATTATTTATATATTGGGTTTTATAGGGAGTCACATGAATTCTTGAGTAAAAGTTATTGTACTAAGAAAACATGATAATAGGAAGGTGTTGATCCCAACCTCCATCAAAATACATAGAAACAAATCTCAACATATACTATATGGTTTTCATGGTTCTATTAGAATTAATTTATTTATAAGGATGATAATAAGTACTGAAACACAACTCTAGATCTATATCCCACTGAAGGATTCACCATAAATTCAAGGTAAAACAAGAATCTCGATCAGATACAATATAATTTGTAACTATATGTAACTATACCACTTTATTAATATATATTATAGAAACATTATTGAGAGATAAATATTATCTAATAAAATTTAAGTGTTCTGAATTTATAAGGAAATCAACTACAACCCAAATAACATTATATAACTTATATGATTTTGGGATTCTGATGATAGAATCTAGGGTGATGTTTCCCTACCTCTATTTTGGTATTGGTAATAGTTGTAACATCTCTTTAGACTTCTATAACCCAGACTTAACATATTGACATACAAAGCACTGAGATACATACTTTGAAATATATCACTTCATGTTATCCCACAATAAATACTCTTTCAGATCTTTATATATCTTCATACTACCTGGATAAATAGAGAATAATGAACTATGAGATTCCTCAAATAACTCATTCTTCAAATTCTATATTTAAAGAACACAAAAACAATCCCAAAAAATTGTAATTCCATCATAATCAAGGTTGAACTCAATAATATTTCTCACATTCTATTATTACTCTACATCTTTTTTTATTTTCCTCTTTAATTCACATTTGGATATATGGTTGTAAACTTATTTTAGAAAGAGATTATTTCACCCCTTTCATCATGATTTCTAGATCTATCCATTTAATATATAGAAATATTGGATATTTTGTGATCACTATCATACATAAGATAACATGGTCCTTTTGACTCAAAGAATGAAATTGGATTATTTAATTACATTGTACATATAATAATGCATAAGTAACTTAAATGGATGTAATCTTGGATAAAAATACCTTTAAAATATATCTGAAATACTTCTTGACAAAAATAACCTTTTTTAAATCACTTATTAAAATAGAAATATTTCCAAAATATTAATGGGAAATATTTATTTTAATATAAAATATTTTAACTTTTAAAGGAATATTTGAAGTATTCAGATTTCATTATGGTAGGAAATTCCATTCAAATATTTTATGTTAAAGCAATGATTCCTTTCATATTTTTAGAAAATATTTAATAGTACCTTGTTTAGAAAATAACGGGAATGTTTCATTTAAAATATTTTTAGGATAATAATGATATGATGTTCTATAATAAGATTTAGTGTTGATTACCTATTAAATGAGTGTTAATATAGTTATATATATGTTAAAAAATAATATTAGTGACTTAATTTATATCATATCAACTTTATTTATTAAATAAATAATTACACAATATTATTAAAACATTTCTTTTAAAAACTATTTTATCATTATCACAATAATTTTCACAACTCTTAATAATATTATCTTTATGAATAAAAATAAAATTAAACTTTATTATAACATTTAAATGTTGAGCTAAAAAAAGATATAATTGTTTTATATTTAATTTCAAAAAGTGATAATATATAATTTTTATTATAACCACTTAAAAATAGTGTTTGGTGTAAAATATTACTTGAGTTTAAAAAATATTAAACACGTGATTTATAAATTCAATATAGAAATTTTGAATTGTTATTGAATATATATTTTTATATAAAAAGGATTTTTTAAACCTCTATAACATTCTTTTACTATAAAAGTGAGAGTTTTTAGCAAAATCGGCATTTTTACTATTCACCTAAAAATCAATTCTTTTAGGAAAAAACCCATAAAATATTATTAAGATAATAATGATATAATTAATTAAAAAAATTATGCTGAGTTTATTAAATTCAAAATATAAAATTTATATTTTATATTTTTTAAAAAATATATAAATTATAAATAAATCTTTTTTATTGGAAAATAGAGTTTTAAGCATTCGGTGTTCTTAATATTATTTCATATTGATTTGTTGTTTAAGTGATGTTAATAAATTAGTTTATATATAATAATATTTTAAGGTGTCAATTTAGTTTATTAGGAAAAATCTATAATAATTAACAGAATAGTTCTTTGAAAATAAATATTACTTTTATACTAAATACGCTTTAATAAATACCATAAATTAATTATTTATATTTTAATGTTTAATTTTTACTACTCCATTGATATTGAAATATTTATTTGAATTTAATATATAAAACGTTTCACATATTAATGACAATGATAATATTTATACATATTACACACACACACATATATATTTTAAATATTTTAATATCATATTTTTTTCATTATGAGTTATATTATTTTAAATTTAATAATTAACAATACAAGCCATCAGTATACCTATTGGATATATAAAAAATGGCCAAATTTTCAACAACCAAATTTTAAATAACCATATTTTTAACAACCATATTTATAATTGAAGTATTTCTTTCTTAAAGAAAAACTTACTAATTCATTCATTCATTCCACTCTCACTTTACAAGGCACAATTCTTATTTCATATTTTTCATAATTCTTTCTCTTTTCAGAGTTCTATTTCTCATAGTGTGTTTTTTTCTATTGGTGATCCTGAGGATGGAGTATTATCAAAGAGATTTACTAGTTATGAATATTTTATTCCTTTCTATCAATTTCCCCTATTGATTTATGCTATTTTAATGGATCTACTTAATCTATGGTGACTAATTATAACTGGTGTGCAATAATTAATTTTATGTGATTTTTTTTGTAATTCCCCACTTATGAATGAATTATGTGTATTTATTTGGTTAATATCTTATAGGGAACATTTTCAAATCATATTTCAATTATTTTGAAGGAATATAGAACCATTATTTATAATTATTGAAATAATTAGTAATAATAATGATAATGATAATAATAATAACTCTTAAAACTCGGGGCACTACAACTTCACCTGGAAATATCATTGTTACAATGAGTTTCCATTAATAATCTCATTTTAAAACTCACTGGGAAAAAATATTTTGGAATTTTCACCACTTTGGTATAGTGATCATTAATTTCCCCTTTAACTAATATGCTATGGATTCCACTATGGCCTGTCTAGGTTCTTCTTCCCATTTCATGGACATATCTTTTGTGTTATGATATAATTTGGGATTTATTTGACTTCAAATAGTTCCTTAGATAGTACCTCCTTCATCACATCTTGAATCCCAACTAATTAGAATCATGAAATTTTTACCATTATTTCATAATATTCAAATAATCATATTTACTCATCATTTATTTAGAATATAAATTCTAGAATCTTAAATTTGCATACAGTATAAATCAAAACATTCAACCAATTATTCAATAAAACATTTTTTGTGCCCTAAATACACATACAAAAATCAAATAACACTTATAAAACTTCAGATCACACATACACAGATCATGGATGGAACATACATAGTGTACCAATGACACATATGCAACTATCCCTATGCTAAATTTTAGTGTCCAATGACACATAAACATATACTCAATCACAATTAAAAAAAATTACTTTGAATATAGAATGATGTATACACTGTAAGAAATCATGATTATTTAGATTATAATTCATTTATTCATATCCATAGAAATGGTTCTTACATATCCTCATATTATGTTTACACAACCTATGAATTTTCTGAAAATCAACCTCAAAACTGTAATCCCATATTATCCTAAAACTTAGAAACAATTCAACACAAATCAAGGCCTTCTAAAATAATGTTCAAAAACATTATTGTAAAAAATACTCTAATCACCAGCACTAGACTTTTATCACGAGTATTAACAAATAAATATTCAAACTTATAGAGGCTACCTCCTTGAATCTACCAACATAGGATATTCAAGGTAATAAATCTATATCCAACTCTCTTTACTATTATATTTTAGAATCATAAAGATTTATTAATTTGAAACAACATAATAATCATTCTTATTTAGCATAAACCATGGTAGAAGCTCAAATATTCCCTTTTCATCTAGTTATTAGATCCTTAAGAGTCTGATAGAAAGTAATTCATCAAATCCTCAAATATACTCCAATATTTGTTTTAAATTAACTCCTTGAAGCTTATTCATTCATTTTTGATATGAGTAATAATATATCTTCTTTAGAATCCACTCTTCTACACAACTATTTATGGAAAAAACATTTCTAAGGTTCAATATTCTAGGGGACTACATTATTCTCTTCAACAAATTTGGTATCTTTCAAATTCCTTCTAAAATATCTAACTATTCATAAATATTATTAGTAAATACATTTAATTATCCAAGTAACACTTCATACTCATATTTAAATAATGTAAATTCCCATAATTACATTGATCTTTATTGAAAAACATTATACACAAACAAGAAACTAGGTTCATCAATATCCCCATTTGTATTTGTTGTAAATAACTCAAAGAAAATTACATGACAATATGGATATATATATTTCATTCTTCTTTATTATTTTCATATATATCCCCTTATTGATAATAATTATAAATTATATGAGAGGGGATGCTATCACTTCATTATTAAGTAATGTTCCATAAATCATTTCACACTAAGTCAACTTAAACCAAGAATGGTGTATAAAATAAAAGGTTTTCATTTAGACATTAATGATTTCCATTTGTTAATAGAATATGATACCAGCTCATACCATTTATCAATTCTATTATTCATGGGATGTATAATAATTTTTAAGTTGAACCATCTGACACTAATTAATAGATTTTTTGGTAATTTTAATATGAAATACCTACACTCATCTTAACTCATAGATTATAACATTCAAGAATATATTGAATGTTTTGAGTTCTATGAATAGATTTATAACTCATATAATTTTCATCATCTTCTTATCATTGATTAAAACAGATACTCCTCCCATTTAATTCCACAATTTCTTCTTTCAAAAATAAAGATGAGAAAATATAAACACATAACTAATAAATGACCTTTTAAAACACTTTCAAATGATTTCATATTTGAAAGGAATAATTGGTTATGGAAACTTATCAAGGTAAACTCCCCTTAAGGTATGTTCTATATCTTTACTTCATCAAGGTAAATATATTATTTATATGTTATAGTGAGTACCAATTGACACATAATACCAATATGGAAACTTCTTAAGAGATTTAATAGTTTTACAATCATACTTAACTGCATTTTTTCTCCATTTGAGAACTACCATAACATTCAATTACATTCTTAGTAATAAAATATTACATATGATAAGTAATAAGGTGGACCTACTTGTTTATCAATGTTGTAGAATAATTGATATTTTTTATAAATAGTTTTCTATTTATAATTTAGCTCTAAGTTTGGTTGGAATATTTACGCATGAACAACATGTTTTAAAATATTAACTTTGTTTAGAGATTATATGTTCTCTTATTATCTATTTGAGTTCAAATTTCTTTTAAATATAACCCCTTAAGGAACATACATTGATTAGTAAAATTTTAATGTTCTTTAGGATTTAATCTTGGGATGGTATAATTGAGATAAAATCACGTAAATGATGTCTAACCTACTTAAAACTCACATAAAATACATATAAATTCATTCGGTCTTCATTTTTAAAACCTCTCATGAAATTATGGATCTTCAATTACAATATTTTATTTTTCTTTTCCTCCCACCTTCTCATGTGCTTCCATTTGTCCATATTTCTCTAAATCAGGTAGCTAGCCTTCCAAAAATTATTCAGGAATGTGATAGACCATTATAGTCCTTATACATGATTATTAAGAGAGTTATTCCCCAATACCACTACTTTTATTTTATTTTTGGACTTATTTTATAGTCATCTCAATTTTACTTCCTTTAATTTACACATCTAGGGATGGTTTTCTTGTATCCATGGTATGTTCTTTATTTCCACAAAATAAGTAGCTTAATATTCTTGGTGTTTTATTCTTCTTAGACATATTGGACTTGATTTTGAGAAAATTTAGAAGTTTTCCTTAATCCCAAGGGTGAATCAACTTTCTTCATAGTTGTATTATTAAGATAATTATGTTTATCATGCTTCTTTATATTTCGTCCCAAGATTGTATTCTATTAATTTATATAATTTTATGGTCTTATTTCTGTACTTGGTTTTGAAACCTGAGTATATGAATCAGTATAAAATATATTACTTCCATAAATACAACTATTTAAAACATTCTATATATATTTCAAAGCATTTAAAATTTGTTTGAGTTTGAAATATTTTTATTCATAGTTTGTGGATATTGCTTCTTATAAGATTTTATCCCACTCAATATGAGATTACTTTATCCCTCTATAATTTATTTATTGTACCAGTAATCCAATTACATGATTTTAAATATGTTATAGAAAAAAATTAACTGATATTCTCAGAAGGATTCATTAATTCTTCCATGGAAATGAAAATTTTGATTTTTTTTCTCTCAAACTGCTTAATGACTACCTCTAAAGTGTACTATAGAGAAATAATGATGATTTGGATTCCATATGGTCTAGTAAAATCTATAATTAAATATAATAAAATTAAAAAACACTTTTAATAAATAAATACTAACTACTCTATCTTATAAGAAACAAAGGATGATGAATTATACTAGGAATTTTCATGCTTAGGTCCATGAAATAACTAAGTTGAGAATTGATGTATGATAATCATGATATTGTAATCATTATTTCACAGTGAATCTCTTGGTTTGAGTAGACACCATCCACACTCAAATATCAACTTTTCTCAATGGTTAGTTACTTTAGTTAACTCAAAGGTCGATAACCCAAAACTATATATAACCATAGAATGAAAAACCAACCCAATGGTCATGGTGGTTATATCACACTCTAAAACTCACACTAAAAGTACCCTAAACACTCAAATGTAATGATCATGAAGATTCGAATGAAATAGATTTAAATCACTCCCTAACCTCCTAAAACAAAATTTATTAATAAGAAAATAAGGAAGAGATAGAATTAAAAAATGAGTATCATAACCCATCATGAAATCCTTAAAAAGTGACTTAATTTATTAATGAATACCATTTATATTAAAATATTGACACAAGAACCAACCCACTCATGCTATCCATGAGATTTTTGGATATAAAATAAAAAAGGAAAAACATGAGGACTCCATAGTATCCATTGATTAAAAGTATCTGAATAAAAACCCCATGATTTGATACCCTCAACTATGTGAATCACAGATGTATTTATAGGAAATTCCACCATCAATATATATCTTTCATATATTCCATTATTTCATTTATATATACTTTTATAATCTCATTTAGATATATATCCTTGGAAAATATACCACATTATCCATGAGAGTGGGTGCTTATAAAATACTTATATGGTATTCATCATTCCAAATCTCTCATCCATATCACTTCCTTTGAATCCAAACACATATTTACCCTTATCCCACACTTAGATATATCATGAAATATTTTTGTAAATTATCACTTAAAATATTCCATGTATAATGAAGTTCAAATGCATGGGAGATTCAAATATACCTCATATATATTTAAATATATATAAACCACGATGTAGCATCAAATAATTTTGTGTTTTCCAAGAAATTTCCACTTCTTTCCTTCATAGACGGACACCACGATGTGTACCAAACCATAACCACAGATGTTTTGATTATTTTACCCATTGGACACGTCATGTTTTTATTTTGCAAACCATTTAATAAATAATCTATTCTCATGTGATAGACCCTCAACCATGGAATGATTTATTTCTTCATCCCATTTTGAATGGGCCAAACCCAACAAAAATTAACAGCTCCTACATTTATCTTTACTATGGAGTTTTTTAATACTTTTCAATCATCACTTTATCATTTCATGTATCAAAATTTATCATCTTCATTATAGGATCACAAAGGATCAGTCTAGGATCAAATTGTATTCTATGGAATCTAACATCTTGAAATGGATTCCTGTAATTGAGTATAAGTTCCACAGTGAAAAAGCATGGATTTCTTGATGAAATTTGTGATGGTTCGACAAAAGTCGAGTGGTACATCAAAGTAGCATGTAGAATTGAGTTTTTTTTGAGAAGAGGGAACATTCATTCAATATCTAATGGTGTCATAAAATTTAATTTTATAATAACAATAAATATAAATTTCCTACATAAAAATTATTGTTTAGAGAGTTTTTATTAATATATTATCATGTAGAAATCTCAACCTAAAAACCAACATGAAACCAACCCATGGTATGTCTCCCTTGCCACGTGAAGACCTGTATACAACCCAATCCTACTAGAGTAAAGTATTGGTCTAACACTATACTTCCTATTTAGTTGGCACATGGATTCTCTTTTCTTGGTTCCTCGAGTTACAATGATCCCACTTTTTACTAAAAAATAAAAAATATTTTTCCAATTCAACAAAGATAATGAACTGAAATTTAAACATGAACTTTTTTTCTTAAAAAAAATTATTTATTTTCTTTAAAAATAGTTATTTAAAAATTTAAATACCCAAAAAATAGTAAAAAAATTAATAAATTGAGGATAAAATATTAAAAAACAATAAAATTATCAATTTAAAAATTAAAAATTTCCATGTTCAAAATAGACTTATGAAATACGCCTAAACTTAAGATTATGATTGCCCTCAAGCATAAGAAATCAACATCATCAAAAAAAAACACCATGATAACAATATTTTATATGTCAATGAAATAAAAATTTAATTCTAAATGGGGATATCAAAAATTCATTCCTGATAAATAAAAATCATTCGAATTCCTCACTTATTCAAAGAAACCAATCACCCCATATATTTTAATTTCTCCCATGGAAATACTGGTTATTATTATTACATGTATTCAAGAATCATAACTCATTTTTATAAAACATGCCACTCATGATTTACCTCACATTGATTTATTTTCTCTTGAAAATTAAGGTAAATATTTTAACCATAGTAATTCTAATACCTTGAATATATGTCTCCTTCCATATGATTGAAAAGGACCGATATTCTCCAATTTGTAAAGACAAAGGTCGCAATAAATCATGAGGTGTTTTAATTAAGGTTCAAATGACTTTGAGACTTAAGGTAAATAGGTATTTTTGTAAACAAACATATAAATACAAAAGGTTGTTAATCTCTTAATCAAATTTCATGATATTCAAATTAATGTTTAATAAAAATATCCCCTTCAAAGTGACAACACCATCTTCTAAAACTCAAATTAAAGGACACGAAACAACATTATCTTAATGAAATATGTAAACCCAATTGAGGGTTTCTATTATATTCTTAATTTTTTGAAATTTAAACATAGTTACAGTCTCACATCTAACACCCAACCCATAATGGTCAAGATCATTGGTCAAGTCATGATAATTGTTTACTAGCTAAATAAAAAACATATTTTTTTATTTCTTTTCAATTTTCTTTATTGAAAAAATAAATAAAATACAATGAATGATACATTAACCTTTCCCAATATCAAATTAAAATCCTCTATATCCGTTTTAAATGTGTATCATCTTATCCCACAGTGAACAACCCCTCCCTTACACTTCAACTTGTGATTATCATAAAAAATACAATGGTTAGGTTGGAAAACATATTATCGAATTGTAATGTTGTTCTTCTATAACAAAGTCATTCGTAGATTATATGCACTTAAAATAATGATCAATATAAAAGGTGGATCCAAAATAGAATATTAAGAAAAATTCATCTATCATTTTAAATGTGTATATTTTTATTTAATGCATTGACAAAATGAAATTCAATTTATATTAGGAAGCATGTCCCATGTTCACTCAATAAATATTCTTAAGAAAATATTCAATAAATTGTTTATAGATTCATCTAGGGAATAAGAAATATATATATCTAGAAAATCACTTATGGCATGAAAGATAATAATAAATTAAATAATATGAACTTCAGAAATATAATACAAGAAAATGGAAGGGAAATTTCATCTATATTAATCAACTAACATCCTAAAATAAAGACTCATAAATGTAATACACTATTCTTATATATACTCATTAAATCCCCCATATTACTCATTCAATATCATTAACATTAATATATAAAACATAACATCATGTGATTCTTAAGTAAATCAAGTCACCTAGATCAGTAAGTATAGAAAAAAATCCAAATGTGGGGCATGAAATTTTTTTTAAAGATAAAAAAATATTACAATATAAATATGGAGATAAAAAGATAAAAACTTTATTTTTCTCCCATTTCTACAAAAATTTATATTCATTTCAACTTTTCTATTAGGATAATATGTTATTTTATGATGGACCTAAAAAATAAAACATACAAGTGAAAGAAAAAGGTATATTTTATTATGTTAAAAAGATTTAAGAGGAATTCAAACATATCCTAATACATTCCAAATGTAATTCATAATAAAGAGACAAATTACTAGAAATAAATTAAAAATTTTGGTTTCCTCATAGAATATGCTCTTGGGTATGGTCATTTAGCTCTGTCTAGCCTCTTATGCTCATGTAATCAGAGTATAATATAGAGTTAAACATATAAGATTAATTTTTTTTGACTTTGTTGTGTTTCAATTGCGTCTCTTATCCTTTTATTCATTATGATATTATTCTTTCGTTATTGAGGTAATTACTTAGTATTGGATATCATAAAAAATTAAAAATGTGTCTCCTGATTCATATATACTTGGTTCCATTTCTCCCATTCTTCTTCGACAATATCTAGATTCTTGTGTTCAAATTATTAAATGACCACTTCATGTTTAACATCCAATATTTCCTCTTATTCTTCCTTTTATTCTTCTGCAATTATGGGGTCTTCTTAATGTTCTTATTCATATTTTTCACTTGAGGATTTGTCTTATTTTTCATTATCCTCAAAAAGTGTGAGGGTCTATTTATTAAAAAATTATATCCACTATCATACATTTAATTAGAATGAGTGATTAACTCAGAGTTGGTTTCAGGCACTTTAATTATTTTGATTGGTTATAATATTTCTTTTAGAGTGTGATCTTACTCCTCAGTCTCTATGATTTCCTATACAAGAAATTCCAAGCCTTGAAAACCATCTCTGAAATGAATTATATCCCATAGAGGAGTAACTCATTACAACATGGGTATGGTTATAGGATCCATGTTTGAATTAATTAGTCAAACTCTTTGATTTGGATATTCTCATTGATTTAATCAATTTTTTATACAAATATTCTTTTTTATTGGAGAGATGGGCATTTGTTTCCATAAATATTTGTATTCATACCATCACAAAAAAATACCGAAGCATCAAGGTGATACAAGAAAATTTTAAAATAAAAACCTAATATAAACCCAATAAATAGAAAAAGGGGTGGAGAAATTATTTTAACAAACTAATGAACTAGAGAATTATATTATACCACAAAATGACACAAAAATTGATAGTTCCCATGTTCATCTTGACTGTGGTGTCTTTGAATCCATTTCAATCACCACCTTCACAATTCATGCATTATGTTTTATCATATTTATTAAGGGATTATTAAGGATCTCTTGAGGCTCCAATGGACTTATATAGAATCTCTGATTTCTCAATGGATTCATGGAATAAAGTATGAGTTTTATAGTGTATAGACATAACATTTCAAGGTGACATTTATAGCGCTTTAATGGCAGTCGAGCGGTGCAACATGATAGTAGGTGATGTAAATTTCTATCTAAGTAGAGGGTATATAAATTTAACACAAAATAAGAGAATCAATATAGAAACTCCAAATTTTCATGCCTATATATTAAAAACGTTTTTATGGATATTTATTACATTTCACAAACACACACCTGAGGACTGTAATAGTGTAGTGCCTTTAGAAACTTAGAAACATAAACATTGTTTCATAAGTCAGCTACATCATCTCCCAATATGTTCATCAAAACAAGAATGCTTATTAGACATATCATATATAAAATATATCTTCATAACCTGTGTAAAGTAAATATAAGAAAGGGTGATCTAATTTTCCAATATGGGTAAAAAAGGAATATATATATGAATAACATGAATATAAGTGTATGAGAACATGAGCATAACATTTGAAAAATATAACTTTTTTATCAAATGTCATAATATTTAGTCATGGAATAAATATTGGCATTTAATAAGACACAAATAACAAGGTAATAAAAGAACATGATCCATGATAGTATAACATTTGTATAATTCATGGAATTTATGCAATGCACATAAGCATAGAAAATAATTTCCATATTAGACTAGGCTCACAGCCAAGGCTATCATAACATAATAGTTCTCTAACTGAACCAAGTTCAATCTATTTTATAGCCTTATCTTACTAATCTTAGTTCACTCCTTGTTCTGGAATTATATTACTGACTCAAGTTCACTCCCCATTCCAGCCCCGTCTTACTGAACTGGGTTCACTCTCCATTCTAGTCCTATCTTACGAAACCAGGTTCACTCCTTATTCTATCCCTATATATCTCATGAGATATAAATATTTACCTAATTAATTATAGGGATATATAGGTCCCACCCATCATTGTTTATAATGTAACATCCGTCATTGGTGATAACGTGACCACTGTCCTTGGTTTTAATGTAACAAACTTCATTGGTTATATCTTAACTACCATAAAATAATAGAAATCATACATATGTTTTCAACAAGATAATAACACATTAATTATATAAAAATCCATGAAATGAAATAATTTTTATAAAAATTTCATCATAACATAACCTATGGAAAAGAATTGGGTTTATAATCATTTCATCATTTCATCAAAGCATAATCCCTTGATAATAAAGTGGATTTCATAATAATTTTATCATCTTTTACTCATGGAAGATAAAAATGTTTTATAAACTTATTTTCATCATAAATGTAAATAATTCAGGGAAATAATAAGAATGGTATCCTTGGATTATATCCTCACTAAATCATAAATAACCTTAAAGAGTGTCATCTTAGCTGGAAAATAATTTTGAAAGACTACATGGGACATTTCTAGAGGAGAATAGTTTTTATTGAAAAATAATTTTTTTAAAACACCATGAAAATATGTTTCATTAAAAATAACCATGAAAACATATAATATAATTTTTTTAAAATTATATAAAATTTTTCTTGAGGAAAATATTTTTTCCTCTTTGAAAAATTCTTTCTAAAACATAAAACACTTAAAAAATCTGGTTCATTTTGAAATCACATATTTGAAATCTAAAAATTTCACAAATATTAAGGAAATTATTTTCTTTTAAAATGAATTATAAAATAGGTAGATTAATGTTTAAATTATTTAGCATTCATTGAAGTAGGAAATACTATTCATGCCATTCATGTTAAAATCAAATATTATTTTTATATGTTTGGTAAAATATAAATGGGTGTTGTTTTGGAAAATGACATGAATATTCCATTAATATTTTTTGTAAAAATTAAATTGTGGGTATAAATTTATTTTAAAATTACAGGACAATAATAAAACATTTTTAAAACCTATTTTTAGAAAATATGGTTTTGGAAGAAAACATATTTCTAACCCAAGAGAGAATTAAAGTAAGGTATTCTTAAAAAAAATTCTCAATTTTCTTAAGTGAAAAAGAGTTTAAAATAGTAGTGTTACTTAAATATATAATTAATTAACATAGGAGAATAAAGTTCATGAGTTACTTGAGAGATGGATCAAAAAATTTTATCATCAAAAAACATGTTCATAAATAATATCGATAAACGAAGAGATTGAAACCTAAAATATTTAACACTTTGTTAAAATTAGAAAATGGGTAAAAATTTCTTTGAAAAATCCTTGAAGAATAATAAAACATTTCTAAAAACATTTTTTACAAAACAAGTTTTTGGAAGAAAACGGATTTTTGACAGAAGAGATAATTAAAGTCAGGTTTTCTTAAATAACCATCTCAATTATATTAAGTTCCAAAGAGTGGAAAATGGTAGTATTACATAAAAATATATATAATAACCATAAGAGAATAAAAATCATGAGTTTCATGAGAGAATAATCATAATATTTTATCATAAAAAACAAGATCATAAATATTCATGATAAACGAAGAGATTGAATCATAAAATCTTTACCACTTTGATAACATTGAAATGTAAGACCCATGAAATAATAAAATTATGTTAAACCTATAATATAATTAAAATATTTATAATCATGATATAAAATATCAAGGGAATTATATACACCTCATATAAGAAGATAGACACATAACATAATTTATGTCCCAAAGATGGAAAATTGAGACAAAAATACCTTACGGATTTGTTAACTTTTAAAACTTAAACCCAATGAAAGAGAGATACTCAAATAAATATGTAATTACAAATAATTTTACTTATATGCATCATAAAATAAATTCATGTTCATTATATACACCACATTAAATAAATAAGTGGTGAATATGGCTTATGCGATAAGAAAAATAAAGGTTAGATGGAAATCCCTTACCATAAGTCTCGTCATCCGTCAAACGCATTAAAAAATACACTATAATAAATATAAGTTTAATGTAAATTTATTTATAAACCATATTAATATATATAATACCATATATGGGTATCTTATTACCTTATATTATCTTTTTTATTTACAATTTCTTGTTAAAGTCACGTTTCAAGTAATAACAACTTTAGTTGTCATGTATATTTTGAAATGTTCTTTATGATACTCCTAATTTGATCATTTTTTTATCATATAAATAATTTTAAACATGATATTAATATCATATATATTAATTATATTCATTTTTATATTAATCCATAATATTTAGAGATAAAAAAACGAAATTCCCCATTCATGGAGATGGTAAGAAATATGTACGTATGAACGCTATTTCCATTTTATTATCAGGTTGAAAGAAAATAAAAGAAAATGATATATTATTATTATAGAGTAATTTTTCATTTCATATATATCACATTTTTTTATCAAACACATCCTTAGTACATTCCATGTAAATCATGACTAAATCACATCACATCATGAGGTGGTAGTTCATTATACACACGAACAATGTAATCATATTCACACAAAATGTAAAATATGATGGTTTGTGTGATACAATAACTCAAAAATCATTATAAAATAATAAATATTACATATATCAAATAAAAAAATGCATCATTATGACTATCATTGATAGGTGGTAATGTAAAAACAAATGACATCTGTTCGCGAGGTAGTAGTCTGCTATACACATGAATGATGATTTCATAAACCATTTGATGGAAGTTAAGAAGGAATTAGGTAATAACCTTATAAATAAAACATCTCATTATATGGAATATACTTATTTTATTATATAATCTTGGTATAAAAAAATTTTATGGGGGGTGGAGGAATAAATATAACAAATATACTCGTTAATGAATGCTACCTCTTCTCTAGGTATCCTTCTTATGTTTGAACTAAAATCCTTCATATGATGGAAATAAACCAAAAATAAGGATTTTAGGATGATTTTATGGAATTTGGAAATTTATTTGGGAAGGTTTTTCCAATACAAATAGGTTTTAATGTGTGACGAAAAGATGAGAGGGGGTGACCATATTTAAGTTGGGGAGATGACACACTTGGTATTTTTGAAAAGAATTGAGTTCTACCATGTTTTTAATATATAACAAGGGTCCTAAATGGACCATTATAAACCTTTAGAGGTCTAACTATATAAATATTTACATATAATGGTTTTTATAAAAGTTCATAGGTAAATTTAACCCCCCTTTTTTAGTTTAACCCCTGGTAAAACCATTTACCTTAACCACGATAATTAATTTTTATTGAATTCACTATTAATTTTGGTCAAAATTACAGTTGTAAATATTATAAATTATAAATTATTTTGATTCTATAAAATGAATCCATTTTTATAAATTCCATTCAAATAAGTGGGGAAAATTATTTAAAATTAATCCCATAAATTTGATGAGAAAGCGAGTTTTTAAATTGAAAATGAATAAAATTTTAAAAGGCTTTCACAAATAATTTCAATATTAAATTGATTAAAATAACCTAAAATGGATTAATAAATTTATAATTTAAGTAATTATACTTTAAAACAATTTAAAATATTATAAAACATTTTAAATAAATTAAATTAAATGATAGTTTTCAATTAAAATTCAGAATTTTTCAGTGGTCTTAAAAAATTGAAACATTTTATAAAAATACCTAAAATTATACATATGAAAATTTTGTTTTTATATTTCAATTTTTTTATTTTATAAAATTCAATTTCTAAAATTTTCAAAACCGAGTTTTAAAATAAGGGCTTTATAAAAAGTAGAAAACTCTTTTTAGAAAAAATATAGTTTTAAGTCCAAATTTGGATTTATTTTTATACCATGTATAAAAAATAAAATAAATGAATGTTAAATAGTTTATTAAATATATATAATATAAAAATTTCATTAATATCATTCAAATAAGGGAGTTTTTTTTATTTTATTGAGGTAGAACACATTTATTTTTCATAAAAAATATTTTTTTTGAGAAATATTTCCTTTATTTTCAATTAGTTTTTATTTTCATATATATATCTATGAGCTATATTTTCATAATTTATTTAATTCTATTCATACATTCCATTTGAATGGCTTGGTGATAACTATCATATTAAATAATAATATTTTAAATGTGTGACACATTTCTTATGAACTCTATGTTGTGTGTAACACAAGACAAAAAACGGGTTGTGTGTAATGCAAGATAAACAAAATTTCACATGAAATGAATGAAAAAATCCGTGTTTCATGTCACAAAATATGTGGAAAAGATCAAATCTATTTGAAAAAAATAATTTCACAAAATCTCAAGGTGTTACATTCTACCACAATTAAAAAAAAATTCCCTCAAAATTGTTCTCAGTCATCAAAGTTTCAAAATTTTAAATTTTTGTTCATAGAAAACCATATCGTACGATTGAATAATAAAACTCTCATCAAAAATGGAAATTCAGAAAAAAAAAGTTCAACCAATGAAAATCATAACTAGGTTTCTAATTTGGTGAACATTAGTGAGAAGTAACTATTTGGACATGGAAGAAAAAAATAAATAATTATAGAGCATGATAAAGATCACATATCACATTAAAGTTAGTGATCTGGAGAAATTTAATGACCAAAAAACCATAAACCAATGAAATTTCAAAAATTTCATTAATATCATAAAAAAATATGATAATAGGATGAAATTTTATTCCAAGTTAATATAACTAATGTTGGGGAACTAATTTACAATATTGACTGAGAACATATGAAAATGCTCTTAATTGACATATTTCAGTTTCATAGGCACAATTTCATCCTTTGGTCATGCCTTGATAAATTATTTAGTTTATTTTTTACTGTAAGAAATAAAGGTGAATTTGTCATGACTAAAGCACTAACAGATCATAAGATCTGTAAATAGAATGACAAGTCATTCCATATATCTTTAGTTATAATCAAAAAAAATTGTTAGAAAAGGTTGTCCAATATGAATGAATAAATATATGGAGAAATAATACATTAATCTCTAAAACTTCATTCAAATTTTAACATAATCCATTTCATAAGTGGTTAAACTTATGATCCTTTTCAAAAATTAAAATCTAAAACTTAATAAATAATGTCAATAAAGCATCTTAACATTAATCCCCTATATATTATGAAGTAGTTCTTGATTTATCACATACGAAACATGTGAATAAATTCATTATGTATTCTCTTGAAACACTTTAATAAACAATATTACTATAAAACCTTATTGAAAACATAAATGGTTCCCTATTCCTTAAACAGATTGTTGGATATTTTATTTAAATCCAAAAATGTTGTAAAATCCCTCAATGATAGTTGAAACCACTTTTCTTGAAAATCATTTATTGGTTCAAAGGTCATCAATACTTTTTTATTTAATTTATCCATATCAATTGTCTCTTTATCCAAACCAAACACTATGTTCACAAAATTAGGAACATATTAATGGTTTCTTTCCCATAATAAAAATATCACTATGCCATTGAATCACTATTGCAGTCCATCAGTTTCATTCAACATATTCTTTCAAATCCTTAATGAAAAACTTATACTAAAGAGTCCTTATATATTTTATAATTATTGAATTCCAGTACATAGATACATCAATCATCCCACTTCCTTCTCAATCCTATAACTTAGCTTGATCATTTTATTCTTTAATACCTATTTCATTTTATAATTCATCGATAATATCTTTATAATCAATATTAAAACCATTACTTGTAAAACCCCATTGATTCACTTCATAAGATTTCCCTATTGGGCACCGATTTTCATAATGCCCATTCCTTCCATGTTTAAAACATTCCATGGTCGATGATACCATAAAAATACCATTTTTAACATCTATTTCATTGATTAAACGTTTCATTTTTCAATTGTAAATAATTTTTTTGTTCCCTTATGTTTCACACTCAAAACATCTTCTCGTACATATGAGACATTCCCTTGAGTGATTCTTCCCACATTCTCGACATATAGTAAATGGAATCTTCTTTCCTCCTCAATAAACTTTAAAAAAATCTTATAAAACTTCATAATTATCTTATTTTGTGAGTCTATGAGTTGGTTAAGGTTCTCATTGTTAACATGTTCTGTAATAACTGATTAGGAATAATAACAATATCTTTTAATTTAGTTATCATCCAATTTCTCTACATATTAGAAAATTTTCCATCACATTTAATGTCAACCATTTTCCTTTTTTCCTTCTTCCATTTACTAAAACCAAAAACCATAGTGTGAGAAACATTAATCATAATGTTAAACTACATCATCATAAAAAAACACTTATAAGATGTATATATCATGACACCTTGTTTTTAATATATGAAACCTTAGCTTTATCCTAGAATATTAATATCCATCATCTATTTAAATTCTTCTTGAAGGTTTGTATTGAGTTTGTGAATTCCAAATAATATAACCCAGCAGCGTGAAACATGGTGTGCAACAAGGCCCGTTGTCATGCACTAGGTGACGATTTAGTCCATCCCAATGCACCTTTTTCAGAATTATTATCTCTAGGTCCATATATTCTAGAGACACATACACTTATAGTATCCATAAAGGGATAAATTTTTTTAGAAACCAATTTCGCTATCCTTAACCAAAATTCCAGGACATTTTCATATGCTTCACCTCATACTTAGTCTTCTCCGTAGAGACACCTCTTGACATATACTTAGAAATATCCCTAGGGATATCACTATTGTTTTATTGTACTATTTTTCAAAGGTTAACTAAATATATACTCTAATACCCAATATAGTGACACAATATTTTAATTCATGGTTATTGCATTATCATTTATGAATATTCATTACATTATAGAAACACACGTCTGAGGACCATAATAGTATAGTGCCTTTTAAAAATTGGAAACATAAACAATGGTATATAAGTGAGCTATATATTCTCCCACTACATTCTTAAAAAATAGAACCATTCTTAGAAATATCACACATAACACATATCTTCATAACCTGGTTAAAGGAAACATAAGAAAAGGTGTGATCAGATGCTTAATAAGGATAAAAAGGGAGATCTGTAAGCATAACATGAACATAAGGGTATGAGTACTTGAGAATAAAATTTGAAAACCATAAACTATATATAAAAGATAATAACATTGAGTCGTGACATGAATATTGAAACTTCACAATATATGAATCATAAAGGAATCATGAAACATGTACCAAGAGATCATAACATTGTCATTATACATGTAATTTTTTGACATACAATAAGAATAGTAATTCATTTCCATATTAGTCAAGGCTCACAACCAAGGATGTCATAGAAAAAAATTCCCTTACTAAACCGAGTTCACTCCCCATTAAAACCATATCTTTATTAATCGAGTTCACTCTACATTCCATCCCTATCATACTAAATCAGGTTCACTCACAATTCGTCCCTCGTCATATAGAACCAGGTTCACTCCCCATTCGAGTCCTATATTACTAAATCAGTTTCACTCCCCATTCATGATTTTCCAATATCATGAGATATAAATCATTACCCAATTCATTGAAGTGAGGTATATGTCTCACCTATATTTGGTTATAACATAACCACCACCCTTGGTTGTAACATAACAACCGTACTTGGTTATAATCTAACCACCGTAACATAAAAGATTAATACATATGTGTGTCACAAGATTATAAAACATTAACAATATCATCTCCCATGAAATGAAATGGGTTTCATAAAAATTTCATCATAATATAACATGTAGAAAATAAACAAGTTTCATAATCATTTCATCAGAGAATAACCCAGGGAAAAAGAATATGGTTTTATAATAATATTATCATGGTATAACCCATGGATGAGAAATGGGTTTCATAAAAATATTTTAATCATAAAAATAAACTATTAAAAGAAATAATAATAACGGTAACCATAGATCATATCCCTATTAAATCATAAGTAACCTCAAAGAGTGTCATCTTAGATGGAAAATAATTTTTAAATACTACTTGGGAATTTTCATAAGGAAAATAGATTTTCTCTGAAAATAAAATTTTAAAAAATAAAACATTATGAAAAAAATATTATTTTAAAATAACATTTAAAATTAAAAAATTAATAATTTAAAAATTCATTTAGAACATTTATTGAGGAAAATATACTTTCCTATTTGAAAAACAATTTTTAAAAAATAAAACACTTCCCAAATATATTCATTTTGAAATCATTTATTGAAAATCTAAAAATTTCAAAAATATTAATGAAAGAATTTTCATTGAAAATAACTTTGAAAACATTTAAAGTAATCTAGAAATAATTTATTCACCATGAAATCATAATATATTATTCATGACGTGTATGTTAAAAATAAAAAATATTTTCACATTTTAGGTAAAAGCCAAACGGCCATCGTTATGGAAAAAGACATGAATATTGCATTCAATTTTTTTTTATAAAAATTAAAAAATGGGTAAAAATGTAATTTAAAAAAAATATGATAATAAAAAAACATTTTTTTATCTTTTTTAGAAAACATAGTTTTGTATGAAAATAGATTTTTGATTGAAGAAAAAATTAAATCTTGGGCTTATTAAAAACATTTTATCAATTGTATTAAGTAAAAGAGAGTGAAGAAAAATGTAATATTACTTGATAATATCATAAATGAACAGATAATAATAATATTTATGAGTTTATTGAGAGACAAATCAAAATATTTTTCATCAGAAAACATGATGATATGTAATCCTGGTAAATGAAGAGATTGAAACATAAAATATTTACCACTTTGGTAACATTGAAAAGTAAGATCCTTGAGAGCATAAAATTAAATGAAAATTTTACTATAATTTCAAATTGATATTAATGATATAAAATTTTAATATAATTGAAAATGGATATTAATGATATAAAATTTTAATTTTAGTGCATAATCCTCACAGAATAATAGAGGCACATAGCAAAATATAAGTCCAAAAAATAAAAATTGAGACAAAAAATCATGACCAATTTGTTAACTTCTGAACCCTAAACTAAATTAAATGAAAATAATAAAAATTTAAATGAAAAATATAATAAATTTCATGATATGTATCATAAAATACCTTCATGGGAAGTATATACATCACATAAAAGAAATAGGTGGTGAATATGGCTTTTGCCTCATAAAAAATAATGGTGAGACAAATATCCCTTACCATTATTATTGAATTACTTCATACATGTTAAAACATAATTTATAATAAATATATGTTTATTATAAATATATTAAATAACCATATTCATATATATCATAACATATATGGTTTTTTATGGCCTTTGATTACATATTTATTAAAAAATTCATGTTAAAGTGATGTTTTGGGAAATAAATGTTCTGTTTTTCATGTATGTTTTCAATTGTTATTTACGGTAATATTAATTTGATCATGGTTTCATAATATCTAGAATTTCCATTATATAAATCTTTTGAGTTATCCAATATATCTACTGATAAAAAATGAAATGCACCACTCATGGATATACTAGGTCATACATACGCATGAACACTGATTCCATTTTATTATCATATTGAAACAAATAAAAGTAAATTATAAATTATAATTATAGAATAATTTTTATTTCATATATATCCCATATTTTTATCAAACCCATCTTTAATACATTTCATGTAATGTTTAAACAATAACATTGCTTCGCGAGGTGGTAGTTTTCTATACTGAGGAGCGATGTTATCATTTTCTCACAAAATAGAAAACCTGAAGTTAGGTATTATATTATAATTAAAAAATAATAAATATCATATATATATATATATATAATATAAAAATAAAGAAATAATTATGACTAGACTTTATAGGTGGTAATGGAAAAATGAATGACATAGGTTCATGAGGTAGTAGTTGACCAAAAATATGTACAATGATTTTATAACCAATTTGATTAAAATAGAGATGGTTATAGTTAATGAAATTAAAAATAAAACTCTCTTGGTATATGGAATATATTTATTTTTTAATATAATCATGGTATAATAAAAATTTAATAGGTGGAGGTAGAAACAAAATTAAGATTCTCGTTGATGAAGGTTACTTTTTCTTTGGGCATCCTATTTAGGTTTCCACTAAAAGCCTCCACAGGTTTGTTTTCTACTAAACCTATGTATTCTAGGATGAGGTGATGGAATTTGGTAATTGATTTTGTAAGTTATTTGAATAAAAATCAGGCTTTGAGGTGTGAAGAATATAGTATAGGGGTGCCTTTTAATATTGGGGGAGATGACACAATTGGTGTTTTTGAAAAGAATTGAGTTCCCACATATTTATATTATGTTATAAGGGTAAAAAATTGATTATTAGTTAAAATTATAGGTGAAATGGTATAAATATTTTCATGAGATATTTTTATTATTTTCATTGGTAAATTTAACCCTTATTTTTTTAGTTTAACCCATGGTAAATCAATTTTTACCTTAACTGTAGTAATTAATTTCCACCGCATTCACTATTATTTTTCTCCAAAAATCAATTTGAAGTTATTAGAAATAATAAATTATGAATATTATAAATACGGAACAAATTTTTATTAATTCCACTGATAAAAGTGGAAAACGTAAATATAAAATTAATCCCATAGACATGATGAGAAAACAGGTTTTTGATTCGAAAATGATCAATATTTTAAAATGTTTTTATATATAAATTCAATTTTAAATTGAATAAAATAACCTAAATTATATTAATATATGTAAATTTAAACTGATTATTCTTTAAATCCAATTTAAAATATAATTTAACTCTATAAATAATTAAATGAAAATTCAGTTGTCAATTAAAATTCATTATTTTTCACAATTCATCCAAAAATGAAACTTTTCAGAAAAATCCCAAAAATTCACCCTTTGATAATTTTGATATTGTGATTTGATTTTTATTTATTTTATCAAATTTATTATATATAATCAGAATATTTTTGTTTTAAAATAAGTGCACTATAAAAAGGTGACAAAACTACTCTTTACAAGAAATATGTTTTAAGCATAAAATTGTATTTATTCTCATCTATTTTCTTGAAAACACATAATATGAAGATTAAATAGTTTATTGAATATATATACTATATAAAGTTTATCAAAATTATTCACCAAATGTATATTGTTTACTTTATTGAGTTAGAACACATTTTTCTCATAAAAAATAGTTTTTTTGAAAAATATTTCCTTTATTTTCAAATAGTTTTTTCGTATATATATGTGTAAAATCTATTTTTATAATTTATTTAATCCTTTTCATTCCCTAAATTTTAATGTCAAGGTGATAAATGTCATATTAAATAATAATATTTTAATTTCATGATATGTTTCATTTAAACTCGGTGTTGTGTGTAATTCATGCTAAACTAGATATTATATCTAAAATAATCCTATATTAGTGTTGTGTTTAACACAAGATAATCTCGGTGTTAGTTGTAGCTCAAGAAAAAATCATTGTTTCGTGTCATATAAAATATGTAGAAGATCAAATCTATTTAAATGAAAATAATTTTAGAAAATCTCAGGGTGCTATAGTATAAGTTAGGAGTATAGTGATTAAAAATATCTACATCCCACCTTGAGCATGTTTTCAGGAGATATATTCTTAATATATGATCATAAAACAAGATCATACAAAAAACCATCATGTGATCAACCAGTGTTATGTCTCCCATTCTTCGTGACGACCCTCACATGGTCCACACCTACATGATCCAATCCTTGGACCAATCTTATGGTTCCTATTCAGTTGGCCCATGCATGCACCTTATTTTGTTCTTTGGGTAGTGATGAGAAAATTTTTTAATGAAAAACTTAAAAATTATTTTTCCAGTAGTTTTAAGATAAAGTAATTAATTTTTTTAGAACACTTATTTCTTGTAACATAACTTTATATTCTTTTTACAAAAATGTTATTTCCAAATATAAATAACCACAAAAGAATAAAAAAATTAATGAATTGGGTATAAAAAAATAAAAAAATTAAAATTTCCAATTATAAATTTTAAAATTTTCATGTACAAAATTGACTTTTTAATAGGAAAAAACATTAGTTTCCCGTTTTAACATAATTATTTCTATATTTTCCAGAACTAGTAGTTTTCATTTTTTTTATCACTTATATCAGTTGGTTGTGCTTTACTCAAATAACCATCTCTAAAAAAACTCTTACATACATCCTTGTCATGATGGTAGAATTATCATCACTTTTATTCATATATCATTGTATAAATATTAAATTTAAATATTCATACTTTGTAAAAAATCATACACATTATATTTTTATCTACTTATGATTTATCATTGGATTATCTTATGATGTTTTTCCACTATATATCATACTTTTAGAATAATAATCCTATTTAGAAATTTTTTGTGGTAGTAAATTTCTTCATTGTATATTATGAGGACTTAACCTAAACAGTATCCAGATTTGAAATCTTGATAAAAAGCTCATTATTTTTCATATTTAGGATGTTTAATTTATTTCAATTTTTCATCACAAGTATTACTCATTTAATCTAATTTTTCTTTATATATTTTTATTTTGTTTTATAGAAGATAATAAATATCTTTAATCTTATCTTCTTTGATCATTAATTGATAATTCTTAATAGTAGTTACTTATTCTAATGAATGGATCCTTTCCTCAAGGATTTTCTTGGATTACTTACTATTTTTGATTATGTTGATCCATTCATTTTAAAATATGATGTATCTATCCTCAATACCATATTCATTATACTTGTGACTCAAACTTATTTATAGATCTTAACTAATATTTGTACCCTTTATTCCAAAGCCTTATCCATCCTTCCATTCATATATTCATGTTCGGTGATCTACTCCTACATATTTCAAAACATTCCAATGTTATATTATACTATTTATACGGGGTTAATCATACAAGATTTATTTTAACGAACTAATTAATTATCTTGTAAGTTATTAGAATTTTGGTCTTCCCTATTGATACATTGTTCTTGAAAAGGAAAATTTTGACAAGAGGTTTTTGGTCCCCTTCTTTATGTAGAGATGATAAACTACATGAGACCATACTATTGTATAATTCCTTGGTTCTAGAATCAACCACAAGAAATTTATCTTCCACGTAGGATTTTTCCTTATTAGGATTCTTCATGGGGAAACATATTTTTTGTCCTATTTAATTATTTGGGATGTCTTCTCATAACAATATTTTTAGGAATATATTATCAAAAAAATATTAGGATGATCTATAATTTTATTACCTTTAATTAATAAAGAGTAATTATTATATACTTTCTAAGATGAGGGGTTTTTCAACTTATTTTCTTATCTTTTGTTTATATTCTTCATGTTCTTGGAATATATATATTATGTGGTATATTTAACAAGAGATTAATATATTTATTAAAATATTCACTTCAAATATCCTTTGAAAAGGGAAATTGAATTTTCAAAAACTTAATAAATAAGATTCAAAAAAAGGTTTGTCATTATCTGATACTAATTTTTAGTATAACATAGGTTTGTGTCCAACACTGGTGGGGGTGAATCAGATTGGGTGTAATATTATTTTTTTTTCATTTTCTATACCTCTATAAGATCCTCACCTATTCAGTGAGTGGATCTATATTTCTCTATATATATCATTTTTTATTATACATGAAATTATTTTATAGGAAGGTATCACAATAAAACACCAAGATTTGTTAAATAAGTTATCCTCTATAAGGATGACTATGTCCCCATTATATACAGGTTTTTATCCCATGTACATAGATTCCTTATTATAGTAAAAATAATCATAGGAAAGGGTATGACCTCGAACCTGCTATCCTAACACCAATCAGGAAAAATGAAAATAAGATATTTTAGTTATGGTATCTGAAAAAAATATGGGATTCAAAATGGTCCTTGTGAATTAGATAAAAAATGAATATTTTTTGTCCCTCTTGGAAAATGTGAATGATATCTTTCTTTGACTTAATAAATCAAGTATGTAACATTAATATACCATAGACTTATCATATAGATGAGTGTAGATCAAATTTTTCATCTTTTAAGACTGAATATGATTAGTTACTGATGTAGATAGATCTTATATTATATTATTATTGTTATTATTATTATTATTATTATTTTCATAAGAAATAATCTCAATAAAAATAATTATATCTCATTATTCTCTCTTAGACATTATAGAAGAATCGTATACATATAAATTTACGTCTCTATCTTATTCTTCTTTCTAATTATATAATATTTACAATCCATAAACAATTGAGAATCAAAAATTTCCTTTATTAATCATAGAATATATATTTATTGCACCATGAGAATATATATATTTGAATTTCAATTATTCTATGTATTCAATTACCTGAAACCTAAAAATTCTAAGAATTTGGTATATTTAGTCTTTGTTTTGTTGAAACACTTTCAATAAATATCACTGAAGACTCAGATCTTTCCTTACACATGATATTTGAAAATATCATGGTCTGATATCAATTTATATTTTCTAAAAAATAAAAAAATCTTTTTGATGAAATATTTCCACATATACATAAAGCATGATGCACCACAATATGTTATACTGTGTTGAGTTTCTCATGCCAGTTCATATAAAAAATCACTCATCAAAGGAATCTAAAAAAGGTCACCAATAATGGACCATAATGTGGTCCTCTCTATTCCAATATCCATCCATGAAATCTCTATCTTTACTCTTCACAAGATACAACAATCACTTCCATGACATAAATGATTATTATTTTCTCATAAGTTCCAACTTCACATGAAACACACAATGTTAAGACAATGTACTTATAATATTCTCATTTTGTAACTAATCATGAAAGAACTATCACAGATAATTTGACACCATGAAATAGTGATCAATAATTTATCATTTCACTCATATTATATGGCTTACACTATGAAACAAACACATTCTTCTTCCAATTTCACCACGTCTGGGTTTGTGTTGTGATACATAATGGACTTCCTTTGACTTTAAATCCTTCCTTTGTTTTTATTTGTTTCATTTTAGCTTTAATCATTACAAAACTGGTATTATTATATTTTCACCTTGACCACTCAAAATCTTTGTCATCATATTTAATACTCATTTATTTAGTACATAAATTATAGAATATTAGAGTTTCATATAGAAGAAATCACTAAATACTACCATGTATTCAATTACATATATACAATTCCGCATTGAAACATAAATATATCAATTGAAACCTATAATGTTTCAAATCAAACAAGTGCATATCCTGTATGACATGTCCATAGAGTGAAAATGACACATACACATCCTTAAATTTTCTAAATGTCAGTTTCCAGTGATACTTACACAGATCCTTAATTACAAATACAAAAAAAATCATTTTAATCTAGAATAATGTATGCACAGACTAAAATCATGATTACAAATATAAAATTCATTTATACTTAGCCTTAAAAAAATTCTTATGCATCCTCAGATCATGTTTATTCACCTAGGGACTTGTCCAAAAATCAACCTAAAAAATATAATCCAAGATTATCTTTAATATCATTAAAAACTTCTTCAACAAAACTCAAGGAATTGTCAAACATTGTTCCAATTTAATATTTTATACAATAATATGATCACTAGGTGTTTCAAATTAACTCCTAGTATCTTAATCATTAATTTCTCAAATTAATGATTATATAACTTCTTTAATGTCAACTCTAATACAAAACTAATATTCAAGATAAAAATATTACATAAATGATTATCCATAGTCTATTTTTATGATTAATAAAGGGTTAATATTCAAGATAAAAATATTACATAATTTTAAATAAATCAATGAATTTATTTAGGAAAAGAAATTTGTTACTAGTTGAGCAGAAATAAATGAGTATATTGATAAGAAAAACAATTCCTATAAAATACTTGTTAGAAGAAAATAAATTTAATAAGAAAACAATGGGAAATTTTTATTGGTAGAATTATATAAATTAAATAATTATTGATAAGAAAAATAAATTGATCATTTTAGAACAATCTAACTTGTATAATTTTATTCATATAATTGATGTAGTTTCATGATCACACAATCAATTCCTAATTTTTTTATGAATTATTTTATTTTAAGATACTATTTTCATAATATATGAATTCAAAACTACATTAAAAGAATAATAATAATCTATTTTTATTGTATTAATAACCATTTGACCATATATTCTAAATTATTCATCTTCCTTAAAATTCATTTCTGGATTATTTCAATCAACTAATCCCACATGATGGTCTATGGTTTTGGAAGCATGAGGATATTTTTTATCATGTTTCAATTTATTATTGGACTAAATGTTTTATGGATGATGGAATAGAATCCCTAGTAGTAAAATACACCTGCTCTCATACCAATAATGATCTATAATAGGTGATACTTGTTCTTCTTTATCACTTATTTTATCTATAATAGTTTAATTAATTAATTCATTGACATTTTATCCCACACATTCATGTATAACATAGTTTGTAGCAATGGATGTAATCACAAAATATACTCCATATTCTCAGATTGGAATATACATCAGGATAAAAGAATCACTAAAAAGGTATTTGAGTCTATTAATAAAGAGGCCATGGTAACCAAACCTAAAGACCCTATATTGGGAGATAATTACTCTTACTAAGGTTGACCGATATGAATACTATGTATATTTTAGGAAATAGAGATATCTAGTAATGTTACATGAAATCCTTCATCCAAGAATTTATTCACATCATCATTATAGTAATAAAAGGGAACCTAAATCCAATAATTTGATCATTAAATGAATGAATTTGATTTTCACACCTGATATGATGAATTAAACCTATTGATAAACCCTAATATATTGATTTTAATCCACGTTAGTTGAAGAATATAATACAATAAATCCCCATTGAAAATTTAATTACTCACTCAAAACACTATCCAATTATTTTCCTTAGTGCTTAAAGGTGGACCATGTGATCTAAAAATGAACCCTATTAGCATCACCACTTGGTAACATCCAATCCAAATTTTGGAATATTCTAGGGAAAACTAATCTGTGCATCATATAGAGGAATGTTAATTTATGCATTAGTATCTTCACACATCAATATCAAACATAACTATCATATAATCTTATGATGGGGCTCATTATATACACCATAATAAAGAGATATTTTAACCCTATACACACATATAAACTACATTTCATATTAGTATGGCATGTATGCCTCACTATGTTAATCTATATCAACACGATCAATGAGAAATCTATCCCAACTCGAGACTATATAAGTATGATCATCCATTGTTCACATGGTTTTATTCAACAACATTCATATAAGACCTTTATATGAAGTATAATAAAAGATTGATTAATTATATATTGGACTATCTAGATCCTCAAAAATACATAGATATTTACCATATTCCCATGACATATAAATAAACTAGTATAAATATAAATCAAGGATCTAATATTGTGTTCCTATACAGGTATCCATCAAGATGTTCTTCTATATAGTATTTTAATAATATGATTGGGTTGAAAATATTATATGGGTTCATACCCTTTTGATCTTTTCCAATTACTTGTTAAATCCTCCCCAAATAAGTAAAAACAAGGATTATGCATTTTCTTGATGCTGTGTGTGTGACCATAAAATAGGTAGCAGATCTTACCCCAGTGTGAGTGTCTCTAGCTAGTAATGTCCATACAATGAGGAACATCACTAAAAGGTATCTCCATTAATGACTTGGGGATAGCTTAGAAATGATTTTAAAACCCCATTATATATATTTTCCTTCATCTAAGATGGACTAATAAGAACTGGGGGTTCCAGTAGCTTGTTTATTTTGATAGGTTTTTAGCCTCTATTCTATTAGTTTTATTCCTTAAGTTCATAAAAAGATATTTTTCCAGGTTAGAAAAGGAATATTGAGAAGTGGATGAATGTTTTTTTTAATTTCCTTCCAAAAATTTCAAATAACCCCTTTTATAAAGTCGGAGTTCACTAAATATCATCCTAAGAATATTTTGCGGGGGAAATTCCTCATAAATCATTTCAATAATGGAATTATCTTATCTTATGGATGTCATAGAGGTTTTTTTAAACTTTTACATGTAGTAAATGACTGGAATTGGTTTCTAATCACCATAATCTTATTAACTTTGTGATGGGATTGAGATTATTATAATGAAATAGTTGCATCGCCAAGGACGCCGAATGTTTACTAAAGAAGCCTGATCAATAATGGATAATTGAGCAGGACCAGTCCTGGGAATCTTAAGAGAACATGATGATGTAATGATATAAAGATCCCTGAATCAAGATTAATGTCATTCATCATCACCAGAATTCATGTTCCAATAGTTTAAATAGATTTTTCTATCTATGTTTTGCATATTTTTTACAAGTTTTTAAAATTATTAGATAAAATATTTAAAAATTAAAGGAAATGAGGTAGAGGAATTTGGGGGATGAAAGCAGGGTAATTAGTGGATTTTTTTAAAAAACGAATTATAAAATTTCACCCAACTACATCCATTCGTTTGTCTTCTCCTAGCTCTCCAAAGTGTACCCAACTAGATACAAAAAGGTTAAGGATTTCTCAACATAATTCCCAACTAAATTCATGTGTCACGACCCACCTCCCTAGGCCATGAAACTTCTCATATGACCCCATGGGTATCCTGTAATAATTTGTTTTCCTTCCCAGCACACCATAGGCTATTACTCACTAGGGCCGCTTATCAGACTAATGATTGTCCCCACAAGACAATACATGTTCTTTCAGTGTTCTCTGTCCTCACTCACACACACCGTGGGAAACATTCCATAAGCTCACCCATCTTAATTACTACATCCATTCGTGTGTCTTCTCTTAGCTATCCAAAGTGTACCCAAATTGATAAACAAAGGTTAAAGAGTTCTCAACATAATTCCCAAATGAATGCATGTTTCACGACCCACCTCCCTAGGCCACAAACCTTCTCATATGATCCCATGGGTCTCCTTTAATACCTAGGGTGCCTTCCCAACACACCATAGGATATTACTCACTAGGGTCAGTTATCAGACTAATGACCATCCCCACAAGCCAACACTTATTCTTTCAGTGTGTTTTATACTCACTCACACATACCTTGGGAAACATCCCAGAAGGTCACTCATCTTGATTACTACTCTAGTCCAACCATTCTTAACTGTGGAGTTTTAATTAGGTAGGCTCTTGAAAAGAAAGGTGCACCTTGTTGACATGGGTAGTAACATTTATCATTTTAAGTCTCACTTTTCCAAGGGTTTTATAGAATGAAAACTTATAATAATTAGTACTTTATATACATAGAGGAAGTGAACCTACATTTATATTAATAAGGTAAAATGAGAGAGATCAAATCGTTAGGATTCACAAATTTTTTTATTCACCATGATGGTGTGGTAACCCTATACTTAAAGAAGAGGACAATGCCACCACCACTTCCCACATTGGTGAACAATTTATTAGTATTTAAAATCTTTTTATTAGGGTAATATTTATATCTCTCATATTAAACAATGTTCATGGTCACATCCTCAAACCTGGGTTAATGAACTCCCTCAAGTTAATTTTATGCCAATGTTTTAGCTTCCTTGGAATTGTATACACTTAATACCAATGAGATCTAATTTTAATTGGATATTTTTATGATATTTTTCTTTAAATATATAAACATAAATCTATAATAATAATTTGATTTTATTTAAATTTAAAAAATAGTGGTCAGGTGCTCTACCCCATGCTCACACACCCATGCCTTAACAAGATCTTGGGAAACACTATGGCTACAATTCCCTCAATATTCTCAAATCCATAGTTGTGCCCTAAATTATAGGATACACTAGGGTGATTATTCAACTAGGGTTTAATTTTGAGTCCCTTCCCAACCTATAACGGTAGTAAAATACAATGCTCAATATTCTCCATTATAAAGAAATTTTCCTAACCTAAAAGAGGCCCAACTCGGCACCCTAGTCACCCAATTCAACAACCTGGGGTAAAATACCCCTTTCACCACTCCTATATTTTAGGAACTCATAAACAAACTTTTTTCTAATCCCACCCCTTAATAATGTTATCTTAATTAGGCATATTCTTTATCCACATGACACACATGAATATATAGTTTTCAGCATTAGTGTGACCCTTACAATCATGCATTCATTTGATAATGAATTTCTCCCTAGTTCTCCTCCTTAGCCAATAGGATCCTCAAAGTATATTTCATCATGTATTATTTTGATAATGAGGTTCTATCCTATTATATAACCAATTAAACCTTTATTGTCTCATCCTACCAATCATACATTCCTTGGGCATTCTATATCATGACCATTTCCACAAAACAACTGATGAACCTCTTTAACTAGAATCATTTGGTCCAGTCAATGATATATGGGCATAAATGGTATTGATCTGGTTTAATCCCAACTTTCACTCACCACTCTTCACTTCTAATGCATTTAATAATCCTTTCTACATATTTAGTTACTAATAGACAATAGATGAATATTAGTGCACCTCCAAATTTGTTTAAGACTAAATTTCTTTACATGGATCATTCTATATAGCAAAATATAAAGGTTTACTCATGTATAAGTCCCATACCTAACCATTTACAGATACTCACATCTAATGGTCCAAGTCGTATGACATTAAGTTGTACGATATAATGGTTCTAGTTGTATAAACATAAAAGGCACATCAATATTCCTTATTTCATGACCATAAATGGTACACTCTGAGTGATAGATGTATGACCTTAAAATTAACCACAATAGTCCTTATCACATGATCTTAAAAGGTATTAAATTCCCCATTATATATAACAAAACTACTTGTGTTTTTATTCCCTTCGTAAGTATACATAAAAATCCCATGTCAGGGAAAAAATATTAACAATAAAACATGTTCCACATTCTTAGATGGTGATAAATTATAGATTACATAGCTATATGAATTTAAAATTTATAATAAATAATCAATAATGGATGACAGGGAATCTCCCACAAAGTTCTATAAAAAAATCATGGAATCCATCAATCCCTTTCAAAGAAAGATTAAATGGTACTATTACTATAAAGGATTTCATAAATACTATTAAATATACTAAAGAGTCTGGAACTAGAATATAAGCTCTTATATGGCATGAATCAACCTCTTAAACTATCAATTCAAATATTCACCATCCATAGGAAAAATCTCATGGGGACTATGAGAGAAGAAAATAATTATAAACAATATCTAACTAAGAAATAATTCTTATAAATGATATTATTAAGGTTGTCTTGTGTCCTCTCTTTATAGAGATGTAAACTCTTATAAGCCTCTCTTCTCACCTCCTCTGGCTACTATATATGATATTTTCAACAATCTCCAGCTTCCTTCTTTTTTATTTTTATTTTCTTCATACGGAAATGGGGCCTATGATCAAATAACAAACAAATATGATAATGTTTCCTACAAAAAATAAAATAAAATAAGTGGGTATTGGTTAGGGTTTTTTTAAATAAATTTTTTTTTGACCATAATGCATCGTCAAATATCATACTCTAATTTTTATAGAGGGGAATCACAATTTTCTCTAAAAATATATTCACCTAAAAGTTGGAAACTTGGGATTTTCCATTTAGATAGTAGGTTTCTAAGGTCATATGATTCAATCCTTACCTACTAATCAATTCTTCTATGATATGATTTCTAAAATGGTGTCCTTGGTTACTTATAATTTCTTTGGGCACTCCAAACCTACAAAAAGTGTGTGACATTAAAAAATTAACCATAACATGATAATCATTAGTAAAATATAAATTGAATTAACCCACATGTAAATCTAATATAATACCATAAAAATATAATAAAAAAATTGTAAATAACCTCATGAAACCCAGTCCATACACATCAAAAATTTCATATAAACACAATATTTATTGAGTAATTTCGTGAATTATGTATTTTATTCAAGTTAATTTATAACTTTTATAGTCTTTCCCAAATTCACTAAAATAATTAAAAAATTTAGGCCAATAAAATAAATATTTTAAAAAAATTATTACCATATATTGAGGTTTAAAATAACTTATACATGTAAGTAAATAAAAAATATAATCACAAAATGTACATAATCCTTTGGGATACACCTCCAAATATCTTGATCACTACATATCCTTCAAAGGTAAGGATCCTCCCAAACACATATCTTTGAATTAGATTTTAATTTCAAACATTTCTATTTATTAATTAAGGGAGTAATTGAAAAGTGACTTAGAAATTTATAATGTTTGTATATCATGTTTTTTTACTCAATACTAAGCAATTATACTCCCTTTTTAGTGAATCATTCCTGGGTACCTCATCTAGAGTTTCAAACGCTGAAGAATGAGGAATTTTACTCATGGGATCCACAATTATATTATAACATCCTTTTCCCACATGAACTCCACATCAAAATCCTTCAACATAAGAGTCTATCTCATGATTCTAGGATTGAAAATAGGTTTTTATATCATGTATCTTAAAGATAAAAGGTCATAAAAGATATTTAATGATGTTCCCAAAAGATAAGAATGGAATTTTGAAAGTGAAAACAAAATATCTAAAAAATCCTTTTATATAATGGTGTAATTAATATGAGAATCATACAAGGTTAATAGGGCAGAAAATTTTCTATTTGATCATCTATCCTCTTATTACAATAACATAACTACTATTTCATGGTTTGAAGCATCACACAACAAATAAAATCGTAACTATCAATATAGATACCAATATATATGGGTTGTGTTTAGTCTTCCTTTTAAATCATAAAATAATATCAAATATGTATCAACAAAAATGAAATCAATTTTTTTTATTAAATTTGTTAATTTCAAATAAACACATTATAATATTTTATGAAACTCCTGTAAAAATCTACATTACCCAAAAATGATCTAACAAGTCTAAAATTGATGGGTATGAAAAGAGTAAATGTGTGAACAATACACATTAAAATTATTTCCATACAATTTTAAAAGGTAAGTGGAGTGTTACACAAGCTAAAATAAATCCCAATACAAGTTAATATATCATATTGACTTGTGAAAATGGAATTATATTAGTCCCCATGTTTGATTATAATATAAAAGTAATAAAACAATACATCATGTAAAACAATAATGAATCATCTCTACTAAGTGTTCAATAATTTGATCAATAAAATGAATAGAGAAATAATCTTTCCCGGTGACACAATTATGTTTTCTATAATAAATACAAACTCTTTATTTATTCTATAACCTCATTGAAATAAATTTATTTAACTTGTTTTCCATAATTATTATCCCATTTTGTTTTATAATAATTTTAATTGGACTTCCATATTGGGAATAAGAATTTGGCTAAATGATTCTATACTCTAACAATGTTCCAACTTAATTGTTTTAACAACTTCTAGAAATTTTTGTTAACCCATTTTTATGTTATTAAACATGTTTAAATTCATTTTATAATAGAATTTGATACATGAAATACATGGGGATAACTCCAGGTATATCACTAAGTGTACAAATTATCACCATTTCAATTTATATCAAAATATTTATTAGATAAATTTCTCAGTTTGGTGTTAGATTTTTTGAAATAATTAAATAAAACCAACAATAATTCATGTGATTTGAATATTTATGGTTCGAATGTAATTATTTAAATTCTATCATAGGGGTGTATCAATTAATTCAATAACTGAGGTTCACATAAAATCATAACCTCCAATCATGAAAAGGATATAAAATGTAAGCTTCATATAAAAACAAGAAATCAAAATTACCAAAAATGTATTTAACCATTCCATCCTCAAAATGGACACAATACACATTTGATTTAGTTCCTAAATCATTTAAAAAAAACATTTTATTTTTTCAAGATTTGGTGACATAAGGGAGGTTCTTATATTATTTATCTTATTCAAAAAAATATTATTCCAATACAATAAAGATTTTTAAATGATAGAGACTAAATATATAGTGTTCTTCCTTATAAAATTTCATGGAATCTAAATTATTAAAACAAACAATATCCTCACTTAATTCCATAGATACTATTCCTTCATGAAAATTGGTTTTTTGTTTTCCATGATTTGAAGAATGATTATACCAGAAATATTGAAGTAATGGGTAATTAAATTCTCTTACTCCACGTTCAAAACATATAAATACAAAGGGAATAATAATTCCTTCAGTATCACAAAGTTAAACTAAAAATATTACATTTAACAAGTTTATGTTTATTTCCAATCTCACCCTCTAACATCTATAAATAATTATTGTCGACATATAAATTTACTTATAGGATTAAAAATATATTGGGATTTATTTTGATGGAATATAAAATGGAAATATTTATTTAAAACTTTTTTTAATGTGGTATAAATGTCTTTATAAAAATCTTTCTCTATGAATTTGTTTGGGGAAATTATCCTTAAGGGAAATTGTTGTGGTGTTTGAGAGGATACCTTTATATTTTTTTTCCTACTTCATTGTTTTTGTATTCAAGGAAACTCCCACATATTGTATCAAATTTATTTTCACATACTCATAGGTATGTTTTAATTTTAATTCTCTTTATGACTACTCCATGCTTTTCAGAACAACCTACCACTGCTTAAAGATATTTCAATAATATTTATTTTAGGTTTAAGAGTTTATTGAGAAGTTAATTTACCTAAACCATGATTCATGAATGAATACAAATTAGTAGCTAATTTTCATTTTTTTATTTCATTAAGTGCATTATATTAATTTTTTTAATAAAATCACCAATTAAAGGTTTACATTTTTCGTGAGATTTATTTAGAGGTTCTAAACTAACGATATTTCTGAAATTATTTCCTACCTACTAAAATTCATGGGGTTTAAAAAAAATTTGGTATACTAAAGGTGTATAGCCTTAATAAATGGTGGTCATTGTAGTTATTGGTTAGAAAATACGTACCACACATCAGAGAAGTCCTTCTAGGTTTTTATATAGATTTTTTATATTATATATTCTAGTAGACCATAAAATAGATCTCAATATCTTAAACTAGGGGACACTAATTTTTATAATATAATTGGTAACCACATATCTGTAGTAGAGTGGGTAATGTTTTACTTTCTCTATTTAGTTACATATATCTCACTAGAGAAGTGAAATAACCTGTGTAGGGTTTTCCATAAAAATACTATGATAAGATTTAATTGACCTATTTTGTAGTGACATAAGGTGAATGATGACTTCATACCATGAGTCCCTCACGGGGAATTGAGTTTGAGAGACAACTCCTTATAATAAGGGTGCATGATGCACCCTTTCACAAGGCCTTTTTCCATTGGACCAGTGTCCATAATCAAAAACATGTGGGATAAAAACCAAATAAGATGACATAATTACATTGGTGAGAACTTGTGGGAGGGACTACTTGTAATTCACTATGGGAATCAACTACCTATACATAATAAGATATGAAATCACTATGTTAGATCAATTTGGGTATAAATTGAGTGGGATATTGAAGTTCCCTATGCATGGTTTTTTAAATCATACATCGTTGTGACCTTAGTTGGACTCTATTATAGTTCAATATGGTTTTAAATGTCTGCCTTATGTGTTTCCCAAATAATGAGTGGAGGTTGAGGGAAAACACATGAAAATAATGGTTCCCAATCCTCCCTAACATGAGGCCTTTTACTAAAGTAGTGTCTGGGAAAAAATGTGTAGCAATAAAACCAAAATATAAAGTAATGTGACATTGGAGCTAACTTATAGGTGGAAACACATGACATGGAATCTTTACACATGCTATATGTACCTAAAATAACTCTTTTTAGTTATAGGAATTGTTGAAGACTAGTTTTTTGGTTTATTTTCTTTAAACAAATTCATTGAAGTTTTTTTGGTGGTTTTAAGTGTTTGTAATGATGGTGAAGTGTTCTGAAGTATTTATAAACTTAAATGGATAATGATATAATTAGTGAGTTTAGGAAGAAAAATGGGGAAGTCCTTTGAACAAAAGAATTGTTTATACATTTATGAATGAATTATTCTTTTTATTTTGTGACCATCATTTTATCTTTTATAACTATCATAATTGTCTATATCAACATCACACTGCATCTTTATAACCATCATTATGCCTGCATAAAATCTTGATACATCTATATAAACATTATTCTAGGTTATATGAGAATAAATATAACTACATAGTCATAGGAACCATACACATAATTTTTTTGTCTGTGTAAACATATGGGTGATGCTTAACTATCATCCAATCTACACAACCGAAATTTATACCAGATAAAATTATTATTTCTAGAATTATTTTCTAAATAATAATTAAAACTTGGTGATATGATAGATATTATGAAATATAAAAAATCACGCATTTAAAATGTGATTCAAGAAACATGAAAAGTCATTGATACACATTCCCTGTAGGGAAAGATCAAACCTGAGATCAACTAGATGACATGAAATCAAAATAAATTTGAGTTTATTTTCATGAATAATGTAGATGTTAATTGGGATGATGCATTAATATTCTAAAGTTTCTAAAACAACATGAATATAATATAGTTATTCAATTTGATTTCATTTTAAAATTTTGAATAAGATTAAATCACTATATTTAAAAGACACTGGGTCATAAAAGTGTTGTTGGTTATTTGTGAATAGAGAAATTTCAAATGATTTCTATTGAGTTTTGTGAAGTTTGAATTAGTTTTAAAAGTTTGAAACTACTATGTATTTTAGTAATTTATTTATTGATAATAAGAGAAGGATGTTATTGGAACACTGGCAGAGAACATGGTAGGATAATTAACCAGTTAGGTTGGTAGTAGTTTCATGAGTTTCATGGATAAGAAAAATAGATTTTCTTTAATGATACTTATATTTTGACAGGATTGAGGCATTTTAGATTATATTAATTATTTTATATGAAAATAGAAATATAAATTAATGAGTTGGTTGTATAAGAAACATGATTTATCAAAGAGAAAGATAAGTGTTTTCTAGAAATATTGAAGTAGTTGTGTCTTTGAGAGAGTGGGTAGAATAGGAATATATCATGTACATATATAGAGAAGTTTATGATATCGATTTTATAAGAGAATAAGAACAAGTTTTTGAATCCAAGGTATATTTTATATGAAAAAATGATTTTACATAAGTTTACAGTGCAGAGTTTTATAGAAGAAGAAGAAGAAGTAAATACATAAATGGTTCTTCATAAAGTAAGTTGATAATACTGAGTTCGTAAAATTTTATTCACTGGGTAGATTCTGAATTTTATGTTCTTGAAGATGGTGAGATATACATTATGTTTAATATTAGGAGAGATCCAAGAGGAATATCATTCATTTGTTTCTGTATCAAACTTCTCCTAAAATAATAATTTTATCATATGGAAAATTTTGTGTTTCATTATGAATGGAACGAGTTAGTATAAAATTGTAGACATCTGGATTTAGTTAAATATAGGTTATGGGTAATACCATCCTACCCACTCTAAGTTGATTGTAAATTTATAGTGGAAAATCTATAAATTTGAACAAAAACTGGCTGTAGTAAGAAGTTGCCTTTCATACTAAAGATGGACCTTATAAAAATGCATGTACGCCTTATTATACATTATTTTTATATTCATCATGCAATGTGGATTGTAATTGTTGAGATATATAATTAGAAATTAACTGGTAATAGATGTTTGTTTCCACATTAAATATAAATGATAAAAATTTGTGTTACACTAATTTAACCCCTCTCTATATATCCATTTGATAAAATTACACCAATAGTTGGTATTAGAGTAGTCTGTTCCATCTATTATATTCTCTTAGTATACTATAATATAGATAATATCAACACTTTGAATAGTAGATATGTTCCCACATTTTCTAGAAATAATTTTCATTTTTCAAAAAATAAAATAGTTCTATTTTTGTTGTCTAAGGGTATTTAAGTTCTTGATAAAACCACAGTTGGATTTAAACCAATTCAAATTGATGAGAAATTTATATTTACTGATAAAATGAACCTTTAGGATGATGGAAAATCATGGAATTCTTTCTTGCCATATCTCTTTGAAAAGGAGTTTACTAAAGTTATGGGATTATATATAACTAAAGAGATTTGTGATAAACATAAAAGTAGTTATAGAGGGAATTTTAAAGTTAAAAAACCAAATATAAAAAATTGGAGAATAAAATTTGAAGATATAAATATGGATGAGGATAAATATATTGAATATTACTTCATTAGAGTGAATGATATTGTGAACAACCTTATAGGTTTTGGTAAAAATATAGATGATTCCATTATTAAAAAAATCATTAGGAACTTCACTAATCATTTTAATCCTAATATTTATATGATTAAATAGAGGTATTAACTCTCATTATATGATAATTACAACATCCTCGTTTCCTATGAAATGAGAAAGACGCCATCCATTAAGAATATAGTGAAGGATGAGATGGATTTTGATTCTAAGTGAATAAAAAAGTTGGAAGAATAATGACTTATAATTTCTAGTGAGTTTGATAATTATTATGATATTTTTATATAAAACAAGAGAATAATGTCTCTTATATTGTAAAATTCCATAAATTGAAAAGGAAAATACATGTAGAAATGGATCTTGATATACTTCAAATATGGAGGCATTGGACACTTTTTAGTAAACATTATAAAGAATAAAATCCATGATTTTTATTCTAATGTCCATGAAAAAACCCTACAAATAAGAAATGGGGAAAATTATATAATTTAGGGAATAATATAGGTGAAAAAAATTATTTTGAAGAATAAACTGATGAAATTTGATGAATAAAGAATAAAGGAAAGATAATACCATTAGTATCCAAATAGAAGCTGACTCACTAAAAGTGGTTGTAAAATTAAATGATCACATAGAATACTAATAAAAATCCTAAAAAAGTGATTAGGAAGATGGTGAAGAGACCTATATAAAGCATATGTTCAAATCTAAAATAAAGTCATGTCTTGGAAAGAATATCATGTTTAGGAAAGAATATAAAACCTTGAATAAAGATAATGGAACGAAAGTTATAAAAAATAAAAAATCTCTCAAAAGTAATACTGGGATCATTGAATATATTAATAAATTCATACTAAGGTATAATGTGTATGAAAATATCTTGAAGGATCTGGAATGAAATTTTTTTTAAAGAAGAAAAAAAGAGAAAGTTATACTAAAATTTATTATATATTAAATAGAGTTAAAAATACTGAAATAACACTTTTAAAAATCTATTTAAGTTAATGATCAATCATATATAATAGTTTATACTACTAGTACATAAAATTTTGTTAAATCTATACCTAAATCTACTCAAAAATTTTAAATTTTTTTTCTGATACTGTAGGTTCTTTTCAAAAATATATATAAGACTGGGGTAGAAGTGAAGAAAATAAAATATATTCTACATCCATTTAATAATAATAATACAAGAAAAATATACCTCTTTGAAGAATAAGAAAAATCTTTCCAAATATAGTCAACAAAGTCACAAATATTGAGTGTAATTTTCTATATAGAATTATTGACTTAATAGAATATTTAGATTCCATGGTAACTATTAGTGCTATGGTATTTTGAGCCACAAGGATTATACATGATAGTATAAGATGTCAGTGCGTATAAGAAGAAATGAATAAATGTAAATCATCTCTAAAGTGAACAAATTAGTCTCTAAAGAATACGGACACACATCAAATCTCTATATGTATAACTAATTATAAACAGTTTAAATGATTGAAACAATTATATTGAAGATGTGAGAGACTAGAAATATTACTGACAAGTGCATGAAACAGATCCCTAGAAAGTTGTCCTATAAAGATAAATTTAAATAATTAATGAAGAAAAATTAATAAGGGAATCCATTCATTGTGGAAGTAACATTGAAATCAACAAATAGAGAAAGTCCATAGATTCTTGACAGTGGGTGCTATTCATATAAGACTGGTTACACAAAAAATATTATATGGAGTAACATAAAGGTGGAATGGTTACTTTTATAAATTATATTTTATTGAGAATAAAAAGTTTTGGATCTGCTGAAATGGATTTTGCAAGGATCAAATATAAAAAAGATTTTGTTTGGGAAAGGATTAAAACCCAATTTACACACTATGAGTGATTTTTGTGATGAAGTAAATGAATTGGTGTTCCAAAATAACTCATGTATCATAAAAATTATTTAATATTTAAGGCTCATAATAATAGGATAAATAATAATTAGAAAATTATTTTAAATTGGTGATCCCACCAACTCATTATTCACGACGTTCAAGTTTTAGAATGATATATGGAATATAATACCTGGCCATCTTGGATGAAAAACCATGAGAAAAACTTCCAAGAATGGATATGAGAGGGGCGTTATCAAAATTTAAATGTAAATAAATGTTTTTTCTACATTTTGAAAGGTGAATCTAGTTTTATGGTCACAGAAAAAGATGGAAATTCAATCCACTGTAACATTGAATCTAATTTATTCATATGTGTGTGGCCCAATGAAAAACAATTCAACCAAGGGTGGTTTCTATTTTATGAATTTAATTAACAAATATTCCCCCATATCTATTGTTATTTTTATGAAGAATAATTAAAAGGATCTTTAGATGTTTAAAGTCATCATGAAACATATTGAGAAAGATCATGATTTATATATGAAGAATATGAGGTATGATAATTGAAAATAATACACATACCATGAATTTGAGAAATAACTATAAATTCATGGTATTACAAACTAATATATTAAACCCTACACCCCATAATAAAATGGTGTGTCTATTAGAAAAATATAAGCTTTATTGGATTGGTAAAAATTATTTTATCTAAAAAAACATTCATATTTCATTTGAAGAGAATATGTGTGAACTTTTGTGCACATTAAAAATATTTGTTTTCTTAATATTTGAGACACAAAAAACCCCATATGATATTTGTTACCACAACAATTTAGTAATGAAATACTTCACGGTATTTATAATCCCTTATCATATAAAGGTAAAGAAAATAATCTAGGTAATTCTGATGAAAGAGATTAATAAGAGACCATTATGGATTATATTTAATAAAGGAGTGGTTGAAAATGATGGAGAAAAAATAAAAAAAATGGTATGGTAATTATATATTTAAATTATTGAAAATGAGTATAGAATAGGTGAATTTATAGTTGCTAATGTTGAATTTTCTAAAGATAGAAACATTCAGGTTCTAGAAAAATAAGGTATGGAATATGCTAGAAATAAACATTTTGATTCTAAGAATATTATTGGCTAACAAGATGCACCTGTCCAAACTAGACAAATAATGAGGTTAGAAAAATAAACTATTCTTATTTCATAAGTAGAACCCCAATATATTTATGAAGTATTTGAACATGAATAATGGATTTATTCTATAAATGAGGATCATGATAAAATATAGATGAACCCCACTTGGGATCTAGTATTAAGTTCTAATAAAAAACATTGGGACTAAGTGGGTTTTCAAAAATAATCTGAAAAAGATAGGTAAAATCATATGGAATAAAGAAAGTATCGATTTCAAGGGGTATTATTATATGTAAAGATTTTATTTTTAATAAACAGTTTTAATTATGGATATAATTGATATAATTAATAAATTCTTGGAAATGAAATCTCATAAGGATTAAAAGAGTTATTAAATATATATGAAATGTTCCTTCCTAAACGGTGACCTTAAATAAGTGGTTTTCATTAAGAAACCATAGGGTTTTCTTCATGATAAATATGGGATAATGGTATGTAGTCTTAAGAAGGATCGATATGTAATAAATAATTCCACAAGTGTTTGTTATTCTATGTTTGATGGAATCTTGATGAAAATAAAATTTTCAAAATGAAAAGTTGATAGTAATCTCTATGCGAAGGATCTATCAACACATAGACTAAATGTTATAGAATATATGGAAGAAATATTTATTTTAGGTGAAAAAAAGTATCTTTTTTATGAATTTTACAAGGATATGAAGAGGAATTTTATGATTTCTATGTTAGGATAGATGTCATATTTTTTGTATTTTAAATCAGCAAAGGGGGTTACCATGTCATTATATCTTAAGAAAAATAATATATATAATTTTTTAAGATTTTTGGAATGTATGGATTTAAGGGAATTTCTAACCATATATATTTTGGAATTATTTTAATAAAATTTGAGGTTAGAACTACTACAAAACAAAACAATTATAGAAAATGTATTTTTAGCCTACTCGACCTAACAGATTGCAGACCTGACATTGTTATTACTGTGATAATGTGTGTTTTATTTCAAAGTGATCCCAAGGAATCTCACTTTTTTGGATTATGATATTATTCTAGGATACATTAGGAATATACTGAGTTAAATCCTACTATGAATATCTCATTCATATTTTACCATTAAGGGTTTTACATATATAGATTGGGTGGGAAATTACATTGATATAAAGTATACTTCATGTAGAACATGCTTTCTAGGTGATATTTTTGTATAATAGTGTAATAATAAGATAAATTTAGTGTATTTGAGCATATATGAAGTTTAGTACATAGAATCTACACTTTCCTATACTCAAAATTATATGAATATAGGTTCAACTTATTAATTTTATAGTTAAGGTTGTGAAGCCACTCTTTATAACTTGTAACAATTGAAGTTTTATAAATCGTTCCAAGAATCTACTTCAACACTCTATATCAAAACAAATTGATATTAGATATCATTTCATTAAATATAAGGTGGAATAATTTTATATGAAAATTGATTTTGATGAAACAAAATAAATATTTTTATATATTTTCACCATAGCATTTCCAAAGAAGATGTTCTCTAAGATAAGGATAAAAATTCATCTTTAACCTTAAATTCTCACATAAAATGTGTAAAATAAAAAACCCCATGTGTTTTTTAATTATGTTGTAAAAGGGGTAGAATAAAAATTGAAAATAATTTCTTATTTTAAAAAGAAGGAGAATTTTCTCATAGAAGGAGTGCACATGTCATTTGGTTATCTATTTATGTAGTTATTGGAAAAAGGGGGAGTTTTATGAGATGGGAAGAAAAAGAAATTCATTTGATTCACTTTTCTAAAAGTTTATTGTCATATATTTATATAGTTCTCTCAAAAAACCACATTGTCCTATTGTATTTTTTCAATATGAATCTCACTTGATATAGGCTATGATTTAATAATTCCTGCGTGATTTTCTTGAAATCAATGATTAGCTTGATCAGCTTGAGAATTTTTTGAAAAAGGGTTGAAAACAAATCTAGTAGGGGAGATTAAAGAACCCAATTTACCTAGAGGAATTTTTGAAGACTTGTTGTTTGTTTTGAACAAAGTCATTAATGTGTTTTTAGGTGGTTAATGTGTTGGATATATTTCTGAAGTGTTTTGACGTTGTTCTGAAATTAAATAAATAATTATAAAAAATTTGAGTTGAAGTAGAAAAATGGAAAATTCATTTGTGTGTAAGTATGATTTTAGTGGATATGTATGGATGATTCCTTAAACCATGTAACTATCATTTTATTTTGTGATTCTATCCTGTTGGTCCATGTAAACATCATGATGCATCTGCATAACCAATGTTTTTTATATGTAAACATCATGCCACATCTGTGTAAAAATTATTCTAGGATATGTAAGTATGAATCTATAAGTATAAGCATGATCACTATAATCATCATCTGTGTATCTGCATAAAAATCATCTATTCTATGCAACCATGATTCTCTCAAAGTAACCACTATTTCTACTTCATGAAATTCATAGTACTAGATTTATCTTCTAAAGAATAATTAAAATAAGGTCACATAAGAGGATTTATTCAACTATAAAAATATCGGATTCTAAATGTGATTCAAGCATTATGAAAAAATTATATTTCATCATTAAATATATAAAAAGATATAATATGAGATAAATAATATGATAATAAATCAAAATTAAACTGATTTTATTTTCAAGAATAATAAAATTTTTAATTAGGATGATGAATTGATGTTATTCATTTCCAAAAATTACATGCAAACATTACAATGATTCAAGATAAGTTTGTTTTTAATATATGGATAATATTGAAGTGAAATTTGGATAAGATATTGATCTCTTAAATTATTTTTAGGAATTTATAAATGAACAAATTTCAAATTATTTTTGTAGATTTTTTTGAACTTTTAATGGTTAGAAAATGTTGGAAGATACTATTTATTTGATTATGTTATCCATTGATAATAATATAAGGGTATTATTGTAACACTATATGAGAACATGGGAAGATAATTCTACTATTAGTTTGTTAAGATTTTAATGAGTATCATGGTTGAAAAAGCGTATTTACCTTCATGGTGATTTAAATTTTCCAGGACCGAGACATCTTATATAATACCAATTGGGTTATATGAAAATGACATGAGAAATTAATGATATATTTGTATGGAAAAAATAACTTATCAAAGAGAGATTTATTATATACTGAAATAACCAAGTGGATGATTCTATAATAGTGAGAGAATAATATAAATATATCATTGATATACATTAAAAAGTATGTGAGAGTGAGCTGAGAAGAAAAGAAGAAGATGTACCAGAATACAATGTATATTTTTTCCTCTGAAAAACTAATTTTTCCAGATCTTATAATTCTTAGTTTATGATAAGAAGAAGAAAAAAGGGGTTTTTCATGTAGTGAGTTGATCAGACTAAGTTATACAGGGCTTATTCATCTGATATATTCTGAATTATCTATTCTTAAATAAGTTAACATATTATTTTAGTTTAATATTGTATTGAATCATAGTGGAGGACTATTATTTATTGAAGAAACCTAATAAACAAAGAAAAACTTCAATACCTTGTGAATACTGTGTTTCATTTTGATTATAAGAGGTCACTAAAAACTATAACCATTTGGATGCTTCAAATTATGGGGTGAAGATGATACCTTCTATCCCACAGTAATTTAGTGATAAATTTATAATGTAGAATCTATATAATGAAAAAAAACTGGATAAAATAATAATTATGTTCTAAAAGGAAGTCCAAACCTTTTAAAAAACTAGGTGTGCCTTTTTATCCCATATTTAAAATTTTTTCAGGAAAGGATGGGTGTAATTGTTTATAGATAAAACAAAATCATAATCAGCCATAGTGGTTTTATTATAAGGAAAAAATAAATTATAAATAGTTATATGACAGCGATTAATAACCACTCATTATTGGTGGTTGATCTAATGGAAATAACAAGACGTAATTTTCTTAATAGTAAGTTCAAGTGAGGGAGAGTAAGAAGATTTTACCTCATAAACACCTTGTGAGATAATATTACTTATACTAAATTGTTTTGAGTTTGGATAAAACATACTAATCAAAACATTATCTTACACTGAATATTTTTCAATGAGGGAACCTTATGAGGATGTGTCCAAGAGTTTTGTATCACTATTAATACGTTTTCAGTATAATATAATTAAGAAGGGATGATCCTTTATAACTTAGTGTGTAAAACTTGTGAATGAATTTTTGAACCTCTCCCATTAGTTTTAAAAATTATATCCATTGGAACATAATATTCTATATAGATACTCGATTGAATCTTTAATCAAAGAGTTTGGAAAGAATTTTTGAAGTAAAACTATTTTTAGTACCTCTTAACTTGAGGCTTCTCTTGGCTTGGGTTGTATAACAACTCTTTTATAGCTTCTTTGATTGAAAAAAGGAATGATAATCATTTGAATTGGTCATTAAGAACTCCCATTGGATTTAATGTTACAAATATAATGGTGAAATACATTAAGTTATTTCTTTGGTATTCACCATCAAGACTATGAAACTTTAGTAATGACTTAATTATGCCTTGTTTTAGCTCAAAATATGTTAACTCAGTAGGAATAAAATCATTATTGTTCGGGTATTGGAAATTAGGTTCACAAATATCCGTAAGTGTTTTGTAAATATTATTAATGATTTCATTCATTTTATCAAGATCTAAATCAAATATACATGATTCATAAGAATGAATGAATATTGCTAAAAAATATTAACAAATTTATTTTATAGATTTTCAAATAATATAAATTATCTTCCTATAAATAAAAATTTCACTCAACCTCTTGATTAATTCTAAAGTGGTGATCAATACTCATTATATCAACAAAGGTAAATAAAATCAAAGAAATAAAAACCTATAAAAACCCTGTGTTAGTTGTATAGAATCACTAGTAATGGTGATAATTTTTTAACCCGATTTTCTGGATCTAGCCAAAAATAATATGAATACCAAAGAAATGTCATATTAGTATTTTTATGGATGTATCTCAAAGAAGTACCTAGTAATTATAATTTCTGAGAGATTTGAACATTGTTTTAATTTTTAAACCTTTTATATTAAGAAAATTAAGATAGAATTAAGAATCATCTTATGTGTGTGATTGTAAAACCAAAAAGAAAATGTTTCTAAATCAAATTTGGAGACATGATTGGTCCTTACATATCCACTTGAGCATCTTTTCAGAATCCCTCTAATGTTAAATATTCCTTTTTATTTCATTATATAATTGGATTTTTAACATGATTCACTTAAAATTCAAGATTAACTGGTTTAAAAATTACACAATGGAAATATGATGTTTCATCACTCAAACCTTCATTGTGTGTTCGAGTACCCTTATCTCAAATAGAAGCAAATACATACCACTCTTATAACAATTTCACACCACTAAAACATATATAGATTGATTTTAGTCAAGGGAGAGATGAAATATGAACCAAAATGAATGGGGGAAGAAAATAAATGAACACTACATTGGAGAAGTAAACACTACTACCTTAATTCAAACTTATTACCCCTTATGAATGGGGAAAATAATAGAGAAGACATAAAAAGATTATAGAAAATTGATTGGTAGCCTACTCTACCAACCAGATTCCAGACCTGACATTGTTATCATTGTGATAATGTGTTATTGATTTCAAAGTGATCCCAAGGAATCTCAGATATTTAAGTGTGAGATAATTATAAGATACATTAGTAATATACTGATTTACAGCCTACTGTGAAGATATCGTTCAGATTTTTCCATGAAGGGTTTTAAAAATACATATTGGGTGAGAGACTATGTTGATCGAAAGTATATATCAGTTGAACATTATTTCTAGGTGATAGTTTTTCTTAATGGTGTGATAATAAGAAAATTTTAGTGTCTTTGAGCATATATGAAGTTGAATAAATATAATCCACACTTTTTTGTAATCAAAATTATATGAATATTAGTTCAACTTACTAATTTGATAGTTAAGGTTGACAATCCACTATTCATTTCTTGTAATAACCGAAGTTCTATAAATGATTCCAATAATATATTTCAACACTATATATCAAAACACATTGATATTATATATCATTTCATCAAGAAGACTGTGGAATATGTTTAAGTGAAAATTGAGTTTGTTGGATCCAAATAAAAACTTTTAGATATTTTCATCATAGCATTTCCGAAGAAGATGTGCTATAAGTTAAGGCTAAATTTTTTTAATCAACCTTATATTATTAATTAAAATGTGTAAAAGAAAAAACTCCACAAGGTTTTTAATTATGTTGTCGAAGGGGTAGAAGAAAAGTGTCAAAAATTACACTTAATTAAAAAAGGTGGAGAACTTTCTCCTAGAAGTTGTGCACATGTCATTTGGATATCAATTTATGTGTTTATTGAAAAAATGGGAAGTTTTATGAAATGGGTTTAAGGATAAATTCATTTGATTCACTTTTATAAACTTTTATTTTCATCAATGTATATAATTCTCTCAAAACACCACATTATCCTATTATATAGTGTCAAGATGAATCTCACATGATATAGGATATGATTTTATAATTCTTTTGTGATTTTATTGAAATCAATGATCAACTTTAGTAGCTTGAGAATGGTTTGAAAAATTATTTATAACAAATCCATCAGGGGAGATTTAAGAACCTAAAAAACCTATTAGAATATTTGAAGACTTATTGTTTGTTTTCAACCAAGTCATTAAAATGTTTTTTAGGTCGTTAAATTGTTTGATATGTTTCTGAAGTGTTTTAAAGTGGTCCGGAAATTAAAATACTAATTATGAAATTTGTGACTTGATGTTGAGAAATGGAAAATTCATATGTGTGTATGAATGATTTCAGTGGGTACATATGGATGATTCTTTAAACCAAAAAACTATAACTCTATTTTGTGTTTCTATCGTGTCGGTCCATGTAAACATCATGTTGCATCTACATAACCAATGTTTTGTATATGTAAACATCATGCTACATTTGTTTAAACATCATTATAGGATCTTTAAGTATGAATATGATAGTTTAATCATGATCACCATAATCATCAAATGTGTATCTAAGAAGAATTCATGTGTGCTAGGAAACCATGATTCTATCAAAGTAACCACCATTTCTAATGGTTGAAATTCCAAGTTCTAGAATTATTTTATAAAGAAGAATTAAAACTGGGTGACACAAGTGGTATTATTAAACAATCAAAATATCACATTTAAAATGTGATTCATGCTATATGAAAATTTTATTTTTCCTCATTCCATATAGATAAAGATAAAACACAAGATAAATTAGATGATAATAATTGAAAATGAAACGAATTTTATTTTAAATAATAATACATTTTTCAATTGTTATGATGCTTTGATTATATTAAGTTCCTAAAATCCCATGAAAAATTAGAGTGATTCAAGTTAACCATGTTTTTATTGTCGGAACAATATTGAAGTGAATTTTGGATAAGCTGTTGAACCATTAAAGTGTTTCTAGGCATTTATAAATGAATAAATTTCAAATTATTTCTGTAGATTCTTTTTAAGTTTAAATGATTTGAAAAAGATGTAATCTACTATTTATTTGAGTATCGCATCCATTGAGAAGAAGAGAAGGGTATTATTGTAAAACTGTATGAGAACATGAGAGGATAATTATACTATTAGTTTGGTGAGATTTTAATGAGTATCATGGTTGAAAAAATTGATATACCTTTATAATGATTTTATATTTCCAGGTCGGAGACATCTTATATTATACCAATATGTTTACATGAAGATGACATGAGAAGTTAATCAGATAGTTGTATAGAAAAAATACTTTATCAAAGAGAGAGATTATTTCTACATAGAAATATCAATGCGGATGAGACTTTAATAGAGAGAGAAGAATATAAATATATCATGGATATATATCATGAATTATTTGAGAGTGAGTTGAGAAGAAAAGAAGAAAATGTACTGGAATCCAGTGTATATTTTTTTCTTCTGAAAAACTGATTTTCTAGATCTTATAATTGTGAGTTTAGTAGAATAAGAAGAAAATAAAAAAGGGGTTTTTATACAGTGAGTTGATCAGACTATGTTATACAGGGTTTATTCACCTAACATATTCTGAATCAGCTTTTCATTAATAAGGTAAGATATTATTTCAGGTTAATATTTTCTTGTCTCAAAGTGCAATACTATTCATTAATTATTCAAGAAACCTACTCCTAAAATAAAAACATTACTGTCAAGTGAATATTGTGTATCATTTTGATTACCAGGAGTTAGTATAAAATTATAACCATTTTGATTCTTGGAATTCTGGGTTGAGTATGATACCTTTCATCCCACTGTAATTTAGTGATACCTTTATAGTGTAAAATCCATATAATGAAACAAAAACTAGATACAATAAAGACAAATTCTAAAAATAAGTCCAAACCTTGTAAAAATCTATGTGTGTATTTTTCTCCCATATTTTCATTTTTCTATGAAAGGGTGAGTGTAATTGTTTATAGATAATATAAAATATTAACTAGTCATAGAGGTTTGATTCTAAGGAGAAAATAAATTATAAATAGTTATGCTATGCTGATTCACACCTTCTCAATGCAGGTAGTTGATCCAATGTCACTAACAAGAAGTAATTTACTTAATAGTAAATTCAAGTAAGGGAGAGAACATTTTTTCTCATAAACACCTCATGAGATAATATTACTTATAGTAATTTTTTTTTGAATTTTGATATAACTTCCTAATTAAGCCTTTATCCTATACTGAATATTTTTCAATGAGGTCTCTTACGAGGATGTTTCCAAGATGTTTCTATCATTATCAAGATTTTATTAGTAAAATATAAATAAGAAGTGATTCTCCTTTACAACTCAACGTTTAAAACGTACACATGAATTTTTTAACCTCTTATATTAATCGTAAAAAAATCTCTCCAATGGAAAATAATATTCTATACATCTACTTAATCAAAGCTGTAACCTAGGAGTTTGGAATGAATTTTTGAAATAAATTTATTTGTAGTACCTTATAGCTGAGGCTTCTCTTGGCTTGGGTTATATAACCACTCCTTTATAGATTCATTGATTGTGAAAAGGAAAGATCTTCATTTGAAATAATCTTTAAGAAAACCCATTGGATTTAATGTTACAATGATAATGGTGAACCCCATTATGATATTGTTTTTGGGTATTCACCTTTATGACTATAAAACATTAGTAATGACTTAATTATCCCATGTTTTAGCTCAAAATATGCTAACTCACTATGAAATAAAAACATGATTATTTTGGTATGTGAAATTAGGTTCACAAATATCTTTAAGTGTTTTGTAAAAATTATTAATGATTTCATTCATTTTATCAAGATATAAATCAAATAAACATGATTCATAAGAATGAATGAATCTTGCTAAAAAAGATTAACAAATTTATTTTATATATTTTAATATAATATAAATTAACTTTCTATAAATAAAAAATTTCACTCAACGTCTAGATTAATTATAAAGTGGTGATCAATACTCAATCTATCTACAAAGATAAATCATATCAAAGAAATAAAAACCTAGAAAACCCAAGTGTCATTAGTACAGACTCTCTAGTAATGGTGTTAATTTTTTGAAATTATTGTATTTATCCAACCCAAAATAATATGAAAACCCAATTAATGTCATATTATAATTGATTTAGGTTGTATGTCAATGATGTTCCCAATAATTATAATTTAATATAGTCTTAACATTGTTTTTTGTTTTTAAACCTTTGATATAAAAAAATTAAGAGAGAATGTGTGAGTGTAAAACGAATTGAAAAATGTTTTTAAATTAAATGTGGTGACATGATTGGTCCTTAGAGATCTTCTTCACAATATTTTCAAAATACCCATAATGATAAATATTCTCTTTTTTACTATATAATTGGATTTTAAACATGATTAACTTATCTTTCAATATTAATTGTTTTAGAAATAAGACATTGCAAATATGAGGTTTTATCACCCAAACACTCTCTGTGTGTTCAAGTAACCTTATCTTGTAAAGAAGTAAATACATACCATTATTCTAATAATTTCACACCAGTAAAACATATATTTATTGATTTTAGTCAAGGGAGGGATGAAATATGGACAAAAATGAATGGGAAAAAAATAAATGAACACTACAATGAATAAGTAAACACTACAACCTTAATTCACCCTTACCACCCCTTTTGAATGGGGAAACAATAAAGAAGACATAAAGAATATTTTTAATATTCTATAATGATAAGGGAAGATACTCCTTGAATACAAGTACTCAAAGTGGTTAAATCTCCATCATGAGAGTACTCAATAATGTATTAAAAAACTAAAACATTTGAATTTAAACCTTCTCTCATCACCTGAGATTCCATTTTATAGTTTTATGACGAAACATTCCCAAATGTTTCTCCATGCATGGATTGGTTCACCATGGATGGTTGTGTGCATGATAAACACATGTAGAGGGTATCTAAATTCATCCCCAATACCATATTAGGATTCTATCCTCATTTTAAGTCAACCCATGATCCCCATATGTATCACATTTATGCCTCTTAGTTTACTTGAGGGTGTATTTCCTTATTTTATTAGATATAGAGAATTTGAAGAAAATGGTGTCATCATGTTAGAAATTCTTTTTTTTATCATGTTGAAAATTTAAAATTTTATTCTATAGGATTACTGATAATATCCATGATCTACCCATGATGTGTTTTGGGTGATGTTTTATAAGTTTTGATTGCAAATATATGGGTATTGTGATATCAATTCATAATGATGAATGATTCATAGGTTGCATCCCAGGCATTTATTCCATGGAACACTTATTTAATCTTCATATGTGACCAGTCTTGTATTTCACTATTATATGTTATATATACAAAAATAGAGAATCAATATATGGTACTAACAATCAACATCATAATATCTAAAATGAGTATATTAATATGATAAATAATTTCAATGAAGGTGTTATATTTTTTTATAACAAAAAATTGCAACATTAGTGCCACTTATAACCTTGACGTTGTGGTGGACCATATATGATTCCTAAATGAGATACCCAAACTACATTTATATAAATTTAACTTAAATATTTTTCATTTAATCATATATATATAATTTGAAACATAATCGTTTCATTGCAATAACCAACATCATTTAACTTGAATCACTCACTAATCTAATTTCATCACAACAACCTACCCATGTTAATCCCAAGACCCAAACATTTCAAAATTATATGAACCACACTTATCAATATCTCTATGAAAAAGTTGATCCTTGTAGTATATTTATGATATCTTATATCATCATTAATGATATATTAACTACTCATTATAGTGGACATATTCTTATCTCTACTTCCATGATTCGGTTTGGATCACCTATAGATGGATCTTGACCGATGAATCTTTGAATTCCTCCATGAAAAAAAATCATTTTTATTAATATAAATCTCATCATTTTAGTGTATTGATAAATTGAAATGAAATTTCATTGTTAAAATTAGTGGGATATGGCTTGGATGCTTGAATCATGTGTAATTCTAGTGATGATTCATCGCTCAAATTACTGATTTTTTATTTGATGGATTGGAAATGAAGTGATTCAGTGTTAGTGGGAAGGATATATATAATCAAGCATGGGAAGAAGAATTAAAATTCTAGTATTTATTGGAATGATTGGTTTATAGATGAAGTTTATGATATTTGGACAGTCTGTTAGGTGTTTATTCAGGCTTCAAGGATAAAGTTGGGGAGATATTGTTATTACCAAGGACGATGGTCTTCTAGTTTTATACATGATGTAGTAGTTCGTGATGTATGAGGTTATTAGGTATGAACTTTTTAGTGACCATGATTGAAATGCAACCATCGTTATGGATATCACTACCCATGGAAGTGTTTTCTCCCCATGCATACATGAAAGGAGAAAATAACTAATAATTCTAAAAAAAACTATTTAGCGATGACTAAAACTATTGCTAAAAGGTTTCACAATGCTTTTACGAATCCACTGCTAGATTTCATGTTGGGAAACTTTTCGTGGTGCTTTGGAAAAAGTGTTATAGAATCATTTTAGGACTGTTATAATTTCCACTAAATGATTAACATGAACGTTTTTTGTAATATTATTTTGTTATTACACCTTGTAAAAAGTAAGAATATATATGTGTTTACTGCGATTTGAGCATCTTACCTCTTGGTTATTCTATAACTATTTTACCACTCTAACAACCTCTTCATGTGGTGACTAAACAGATTTTGACTAACTTATATATGTAGACAAATATATATATAAATACATGTGAATGCATATATTTATTTATTATTTATTATTTATTATCTATTATTATTATTATTTTAAATTTATTTATTATTATTATTTATTATGTGTACAAATAAATAATATATAATAAATAAATATTAAATAATTACTAAATAACTAGTAAATAATAAATAAATAATAAATAAATGACAAATAAATGAATAATAAATTACTCAAAATAATAAATAATGCATAATTCATAATAAATAATAAATAATAAATAAATACTAATTAAATAATAATTAATCAATAAGAAATAAATATAAATAACTAATAACAAATAAACAATAAATAAATTAAAAAATTAAAATAAAAAAAACTTAAAAATTTAAGATTAAAAAAGAAATAAATGGTGAATGAAATAATAAATATATAAATAATAAATGAATTTTAAATAATAAATAATATTATTATTAAATATTCAATAACAAATAAATAATAAACAAATAAAAATTTAATGAATAATAAAATTATATATAGAATGATAAATATAATTAAAAGAATATGTGTACATATATTCATTCAAAATTTATAAATAAGAACCCAAATAAAAAAATATAATTAGACATAAATTTATTTAAATACTCATATATAAATTTATTAATATATGAATATATATATATATCTTATAAATATATATTAATATAAATAAATTTTACTGAAATTATATAAATACTTAGAAAGAGAAAAATATATGTGTATATATATATATCTATATTTACTAACATAATATATTTATATATATCTATATAAATGTATATAAATATACATAAATAGAAATAAATATCTATAAGTATATATACATACAATTAAATTTATAAAAATACATATAGACACACACACATATATATAATTAAATATAATTATATAAAAATAAAAATATATACACACACACACATATATAAATATACCTAAATACATTTAAATATATATAAAATATAAATACATATAAATTTCTATATATACACACACCCACATAATATATAAAATTATAAATAAATAAATAAATAAATATAAATAGACCAATATATATGTTTATAAATATACACAAATATAAATAAATAAAGATAAATATCTATAAGTAAAGATAATTTTACATAATAATAAATAAATAAATATACATATGTTGTAAATAATAATACATAAATATATATAAACACACACTCACATATCAAATAAATAATAAATCACCGAAAGAGGGAATACCAATGCAATTACAACACCTTCATATTGATAGAAATGAAATCCCATGGAATAAAATCACAGAACACCCAATAAGAATAAAAGGACAATCTTAAATGAAGTTGAAAACCCATTGAATGTACAAAAATTGGGGTATCCCAACTAAAAAATAATTTTTGGAGCACTAAAGATCATTTTTTCAAAGAGAAAAAAATAGGGACTGGGGCCCACTATTCTATGTTATACATATCTCATTGTATGCTTCGATTTGACTATTTGCAGAACCCAAACTGTCACTAAGATAAAAATTTATGGCTTTTGGATGATGATGTTCTGTTTTGAACTTCTATTAGAAAATTAATAATTATTTTTATATTAACTATTACCTAATTATTATCTAATCTGATTGAATTTATTTTTTATTCTTCTATTTTATAGGTCACGAATAAAAAATAGACACCCAGATCAAATAATATAATCATTTTATACCGAAGTCTAATTTTCAACATCTATTAGAACTTTAATTAGATGAGAAAATTTTGGCCATGATATTCATGTGGAAACACACACACACAAAATTAAATAATTATGAATTATGAATTAATTTCCTTTTAATATAATTACTTACTAATAATTATAAATAAATAATAATTAATAACTAACACTTTATAATTATTAAACATTGTAAATAATAAATAAAAAAAAACTATAACTAAAAATAACTAATAATAAATGACTATAAAAACAAGTTATTATAAATAATAAATAATAAATAATACATAATAAATAATAAATTAATTATTTATTATTTATATATTTTTATCTTTAACTTTAGTGGAGGTTTATTAAAAACAAGCTAATAATTCATGACGATTTTCTGAAACCACTACTAAAATTAAATAAATAATTTTAAGAAATTAAATTTCAAATTTAGTGGGTTTTTAAATTACAAATAACTAAAATGCCAATAAATGAAGACTGTTTTCTATAAACCTTTTCTATAAATTTACAAGCTATTCCTTTGATAGTGTTTTTGAAAACCCCCCACAACAAAACGCCACCAAATGCATGCTTTTTTATGCTGCCTGCGACACCAAACAAGAGTGCTAAGGTGTTTGTATTGTTGTAGGTGGATCATTATGACTGAAAGAGTGGATAAAGAACCATTTTAGATTTCTAATTGGATATTGTTAGCTATTTTAACACTTATTTATTTATTTGAATGGATTGAGATACCATAGGGCTGATGTGAACCAAACTAAAGCATTTCTATACTTGACATAGAAAACTAAAAAACCTGATTCAGTGGAGAATATTATATGGAATATATTTATTGGTAACATTGATAATCATTAAATGAATATTTGGATTTGAGTTTTCTGTGGTTATAATACTTGTCTTATAATTACCCCACCCTTTTACAATTATTATTACATGATTTAAGCATAATTAACCATTAAATTAAAACTAAGGACTGTAAAGTCTAGTGTCTTTGGATAATTAGGTACATGAAACTAAAAACAAGTAAATAAAAAAAACTTCTACATTATAATCATCCATAAAGATCTCTTAACTTCCATTGATCTCCTACATCTTAATGGATAACTTGGGGAATATATGAACAAAGGGATGAGCTAAAAAGCCTTGTAAGAGGATAGTTAAGAACATGAGTAAATATAACATGGGTGAGCATAATCATTATTATCATAACATAATTATGGGATCATGATCATGATCATGATATGAAGCATTATAAAAATTCATGTAATGTGGAAATGCATAAAAATGAAACATAATTCGTAGTGCTCAACTACCACACATAGTTGTGAACAAAGGTAGAATCATGTTCATGCATAACATATGTGCATAATAATAACATCTCATTTTGAAAAAAAATATAGAACCATGTTTATGCATATTTCATATTATCTCATAAGTCACATCACATTACCCAATGCATTCATGTGCTATATAATTCTGTGTGCACCCATCACATCATAACATTTACATAATCATGCATGCCACATAGAATGTATAACAATATTAGACAAAAAATAACATATGGAAAGAAAATGGGTTTCATGATAATTTAATAAAGCATAAATTCAATAATAAACCATGTGGTTACCAAAAAAATAGAATAACATACTTGGTATAATAATCATCAATCTTGAGTGAAGAATAAATAATCTCAAGAGAAGTCAAAATTATATTGTTAAAATGGTGAGTTCTTTTGAAAAAAACTGTTTATTTGTCATAAAAATATATTAGAGGCGTGTATATAAAAAAATGAAAATTAAATTACAATGAAATTATATTATATAAATATTAAAATAACATTTATACTGAAATTTTTTACGAAATAGGAATAACTCAATGAATGGAAATTGGTTTCGAGAATCCCCTTAACATTTATCTGAATGATTTATTCACTTTAATATCTTGTATAATAAAATTAGATTCATTAATTAATAAATAAAGAGCCTATTATATATTCATTTTATTTATTATAATTTTATTAAGTTTATTTTTGGCCATTATGATGTGTTATGGAGTTAAATATAATCATTCAGGAGTGTTTGTTTTCTTATTTTTCATGATTGGTTCACTTGTATACATGTATGGATGATCATGTAAAAGGGGGATAACTATCTCAAAATTTTTATATTATATGTTATTAATGAACATAATAAATTTTAATTGGTCTTATATATTATTTTCTTTCTAGATATTAGGATCATTCATTAGATAAAATGTTAATGATAATCGTTTAGATTAATTTGGAAGTTTTCGATCATAATGAACATGTTTTGTTTTATTATTTAATATAATGTATATAAATTAATCCAAAAAATTAAAAAGGTTATAAAATAAATTTTAAAACTTTTTTCAACTATTGTAATGATTTTTAGACTAGCCGTGAAGGTGGTAATGAAAAATGAGAACTTATCATCCTTGAAGGAGATAAAACAACCCCTCATGGATGCCATTTCCATTTCTAGAATAAAAGGGAGAGGAGAATAGGCTTCATGATAGATTATTCCATTAAAATAATAAAATTCTAGTATTTATAATATAATGGATTTATCATTATACTCTTATAATGGGATATGAAGATATAATAAGAAAAGAAAAGAAATGAAAATAAATTATATGTAAAGAAAGAGTATTAAACCTCTTGAATTCTTATCATTGAGAACCTCTGTAGGGCAATTAGTTTTAGTATTTTGTTGAGAAAAATGCTCTTGAATGTGGTATAGGTACATTGGAAGAGGATTTGTCAAAAATTAGATAATCTTCAAGTCTTCAAAGGTGTTAGGAAAAGTGTGGTATTTATAATGGAGGGGAGGGGTATTTTTATTGTTTTATTCATTAGTTTAATATTTTAGATCAACACTATAAATAGTTTAATCCTTTTCACTAAATATATTAAAATAATGTTGTATAGTTCGAGATTATGGGATTATAATATTCATACATCATCTATGACTCAATGATTCATGTATTCATTAAATATCGTAAATTACTACATTTCAATATAAAAAAAATTCAATTATTTTAGAAAAAACTCAAAAAATAACCCTAACCATTTTTTGTAATGTAGAATTAAAAAAAGTAATCCATTTTATGAAAATAATTTTTTATATATGTGAAATTTAGATTATAAACAAAATAATAATTTAGTTGAAAAATACTGATTTTACAATTATTAATAATTTTCTATGACATTGAAAAATTACTTAAGGTAGCATAAGGTTATATTATAATGATGAGAAAAAAAATATAATTTTTAATAAATTTTAAGAAAGTAAAATTTATTTTAAACAATATATTAATTATAAAACTGTAATTAAATATTTATAACTTAAAAAAATATCAACACATGATTTATCATTTCTAAAAAATTTATTTACTTATACTATGAAATAAATATATCATATTTTTATTCCTAAGAGACATAAATTTTATTTACACTTAAATAGGAGATGTTACTATTGAACTTACTAGATTACTATTTCAAATTTTCACATTAAAATTCCAAAGATCAAGTTACTATTTCATTGGTATATGGTTAATAACTTTTACAAATACTTCTTATTTCATTCGTTTTTCATTTATAAAGTTTTTATTGTGTTCTATATGTGATTTTATGTGATTTATACTATATTAAATAATTACAATAAGGGAATTTCCATTGATAAAATTATAGGTTGTTACAAATCATTATAATAAAAATGGGTTGTTGGTGAGCTTGTGTGTTATGGGTTGGGTGGTGTTTTCCTAATACCAAAAATCTAAGTGATAAATGGAATTCATGTTGTTGTACATTATGGATATCAACAATGTAAACTTGGTCTACTATTAGTATTGGTTCTTCTCTTACTTAGTTAATAACTAGGTAGATTTATATAGGGTGTTAGAAAAGACTCATGGATCTGACAGTTAGTGATTAGCATTCTTACTTATCTAACATTCATGACTTATGTGCCTCAACATGGATTATTTCTAAACTATAATAATCATATTATTATTTAAATATTTAATGACATGGTTACTTCTCCTTATTTATTTATCATCAAAAGAAAAAGGTCAAATTTTGGCTTAATAATTTTAATCAAAATTCTTAGTTTAAAAATTAATATTTTTTTAGGTCATTTTATTAATTAATTATAAATTATACTAGAATATAATAAATAAGATAATTTCTTTTTTTTAAATTATTTGAGGGATTATTTATCTTTGATTATTAATTAAAATATCTAAAAATAAAACTCTATCAATGTACTGGTTTTTTCTAAGATTTATTGTACTTGAGTTATCACATTTAATAGTCATGGGAGAACATAGCTCAATTCCAATGCCATAAATATGTCATCTTATCCATAAGAGTAGTGTACATTGTAATGTCCCAGACCTAAAGAGGAACCTGAATAGTGCTAACGGTCCGGGTGATACTGACCTTAAGTGCACCTCCCTGAACACTAAAGGTGCATGACTAACGAAGAGGGTGTAAACATGTATAGTGGGCAGGCTATACCCTAATAGAGGAAGATAATGCACTTGTTCGAGCATAATAATTTAACATGCAGTGGAAGTAAATAACTCAGCAGACTCGAACTAGACTTGTAGAGTGGAAGCACAACAATATCAAATAAATTGTGGAAGTGATAAATAAATAGAAATAGCAGAAATTAAACAGAACAACATGCCAGAAATCAATTTTAGACACTAAAAAAACCAAGCATGCATCAATAGTAGGTCATACATGTAAATAAACAAAGGTAACTCATGGATAACCACAGTAGATATATATAAAAGTAAGCATGCTGATACGGGAAATAAATATAAAAAAAAGTAAAACTCTTGATAAGAATGACCATAATGTCCATACAAATATCTATTCCATACAGTACTAATATCTATATCTTGAGCCTTATCCTTTATCTGTACGTAAAACCGTAAAGTTTACATGTGTCTCGAATGGATCGTGTAGGGTGTGAGACGAGTCTCAGTAGGATACCATCCTATGGTGCGTACCTAGTATATGTGTTTATGTAGACATGCATCTCTACGTAAGGTAAATAGTATGATGTAATAATAAACACAATATCCACTGGTGCTCAACAACCACCAGGGAGTGTCACCTGCTTCGGCCAACACCAAAATATCAATAGCAAATAGAGAACTTGGCCCCTGGCCCAAGGTACCCCTGTAGTTACAAATTCACAGTGAACCCTAGAGTTCCACCTCAAATATGTAACCTGGAACCACATGTCTCTTGAAACCTTGTGTCTCAAGTAACGATGTCTCGAAGGCCTACGCAAAAAAATGTATCTCGGTTCCATGGACCCCAGCTTGGAAGCTCACATTAGCCCATGGCACAAAAACCAGAGGAACTATGATGCCTATCCTCAAATAATAATCGGAGGAACAATGCTACCTGCCTTCAAATGAATAACAAGAGCAACAATGATATCTTCCCACAATCATATAACCCAGTAGCCTCATCGCTACCAACCGAAGGCTCCTAACCTTCCATGTGACTTCCTCTAGAAAGAACCCCCAAACCAATAGTACCTAAACCACAACTATTTGGGGCATCTACACACATGAGTGGTCAAAACCACCTCTTCAAAGACTCAACCTATGTGAACATGACTCAAGTGGTTGTTGTCCATCACATGTGAGTGGAATAACCAAAATAATAACCCAAGCCACACCATCTCTGACACCTCATGTCCCTGTGACCATTTCACTCAAATTCGATGGTCATGCCATCTATGTATCCTAGATCATGCCCAACCTAATAGTCACACTGCCTCAACCAGATGTCTATGATGCCTAATCTCATTGTCAAAACCACCCAAGAGAATCCGGGCAATGTCTAACATCTGATCAACATCACTTAAAAAAATTCTGGGCCACACCCAACACAACCCCATGGGTCTGAACATATGTAATATCAAACATCACATATATAGAATAACAATGAAACACCTTAAACAGTCAAAAACATTTAACCGATTGTATTTCACTATCTATCAGCTATCACATGGAAGTGCTGCAGTCTTGAATAGTTGTAACATTATTACTCAAGATTAAACAATTTAAACATAACAATATAAATAAAAATAATTCATTTAAAACCATTTTAGCACCCCGAGCCAAAATATCCCAATGAGAAACAACCTCTCTTATGACCTAACTCAAGCATAAACAGTAAGGGAATACCCAACATCATCCCACTAGGTATAATAATCAATTTAAAACTCAATAAGAGGGTTTTTTTAAAAAAAACCACCATTTCTCTAAAAGAATCAACCCCTAAATTTCCGCAAAAACACAAAACGAAGTATGCACAAACAACCATGTACTTTTATGATAATCCACATCCAATACTAGCCTCTAATTCAGTCTAGAACAAGGTAGATCTATACAAAAAGCATAAATGGTCAAACTCCTATAACAAGGCCAAGAAATGAAATCATGAAGAATGGATCAGGAGGAATCAAGAGCTTACTGTTGGGGTTCCAATGGATACAATGATGTTTGAATCCAACTTAAAATGAAGTATAGCGAATGATTTGAAGTCTCAGGTGCTTGTTTTGGGTAGGTTCTATCCAAAACCAAAAAATGAGGCTACTTCCCATTTTAGGAAAAAATTAGGAACAACGTGGCGTGTAAATAGGTATACATGCTATGTATACTCTATAACTGTTCATTTTGTGTCTATTATTTGATTAATTACTTTCTAGGACATGTTGGTATGACTACACGGCGTGTACTAAGAAGTAAACGTCGTGTACAATATTGGTTCTGTGTTCCCGACTGATGCCCCTACATTCCATGTATGGCCACCACACATGGCCTATCAATACATGGCATGTAACTATAAACCATGTCGTGTGATAGGTTTTTTCCATTTCATTTCTAGTTTTATTAAAAACAAATCAAAAGGAAAAAAATAAAAAGAGACTCTTACCTCAAACCAAGAACCAGTTTCTTACAAACTTCCCCCTTAAAGCAATTCATCCCCGAATTTCTCTTCCAAGGGTGGTGAAGGAATACTCAAAAACAACTCCAGCCAAAAGATTAAATCAATCAAAGGTCCATAAACCTATTTCTCAGACCCATGTTCCTCGTGTGATGATTCATCACCCAAGCACCTCATCAGGTGATCCCGTGTCACTTCCAACACACAAACATATCCTTCACTATATTGGCGCCCACATCGAGCCCATTCAATACATGGAACAATGATATCATGCATCCCATGGAATCATAAAAAACCATATGCCTCACACATCAATCACAACCTCATCCTTGATGCTCCGATACCCAAGGAACCTCATGTAACCTGTATCCTATGGATGCCCTGATGCCTCATCACCACAAGTAATCAGCATCACATGGATACGCTGATGCCAAAACACCTCATGTAACATGCTTCCATGATTCTCCTAATTACATGAACCTCATACATAAATATAATAACACACTTGAGATTGTTACAAACTACTAACCCGTGTCTAACCAATCCATATAAATATTGTGCACCTTATGGACTCAAAATGAACATGCATTAACAGGCCATGCTAAAAGAATACAAAAAGGAAATCATGGTCATGCCTGAAGTGTACCTCTGATCGTCGTCGGATCACCAGCTTGCATACCCACTGATATCTCCATGGAATGAACCTGGCTGGACATGTGGCTGCCTGAAGCCTAGCCACCCTATGGTGCTGTAGCATCCACCGGTCACTGACCCCAATGTCGGGTCCCAAAATCTCTGCCAAGTCCTCTACGTCCAACTGAACCTCAACTACCCTCTCCTGGTGCCAAACCTAAACCAACTCCAGACTCCAATGTTTTCCCTTTCCCCTGACTGCCAGTTGTCTAAGAAGGTTTTCTATAGAACCTCTTTAGTTTACCAACCTATCAACGTTCCAAACACACTTTGGCAGTCTTATCACACTGAGTCTAGACATGCATTGGTTTCCCTTACTAAAAGGAAACCACCACTGAACTACTATGAGGTGGTCTAGTTAAGTCCTGGGAATAACCACCATATTTTAAGTCATCTCGTCCTCATTTGTTTCCTCATCTATGACCGCCTGATTCACTGTCATCACTTACCATAACTGGTGTAAAGTGAGCCAACTTAGTGAAAATAGTTTCATAGTCCATGACAGACATATCACCATACTAAAGGCTCAATAACTCTTGATCTCTCTCTTCCCTCAACGTATCCAAGAAAAATAGATTAAGGAACATGTACTCAATGTACTTCCAGGTCAGTCCCTTGTGTCTACGACCCTAAACCTACACATACCAACATCACTTTGCCGGTATTCTGAGCATGTATGTCACCAGCTTGACCCTCTGCCTTGGAGGTGTCTCGAGCTACTCAAAGATAATCGACATGATTTATATCTAGTTTATAGAAACCTATATACCAACCTCACCCTAAAAAAGTGGCAGGTGATGCGATTGGAATTCTAGAGTAAGTTAATCCATAGAGGGATCTGTTCCCTACTCGCCTTTGTCGATCCCCTGCAAAACACATACCTGACTAGGTGGAATATTCTCATCAATCCATGAACCGAACACAATCAAACCTGAATACTGCTCTGACTGAACTGGATCTTGAACCTAATCCTATCCCTGAGCATTTACCTATGGCTCAAAATCTACCTACCCTTAGGGGTTTAAACCTGATCGTGCTCCTATGGTACTGTATCGTCACCCGCCTGATGCTCCATATGTTCCATCTAAGAGGAACCCACTAAATACTATAAATGGTCATACATCCCACATATATAACAATATATATATAATTCCGATAGGGAAAGAAATAAAGAGGGAGCATGTAACAACTACCCTTACTCTCCCCCACTGAAACCATGCCCCATGACATCCTGACCTCATGGCCTCCTTACCCGTCCTCAATTAATCCAAGTATCAAAATTACATTGGGATATAACCATCCTGAAAATCATTGTTGCCTCATACCGATGAATGAGTTGCAAAATACTAATGTTCAACATCACCTCAGTCATAGTACCTGCTAGCTCATATACCATCTAGGACCAATATCATACCACATGCAATTTTACATAATTTAACGCATGGAATATTACATTGCAATAAACATGAAATTTTATAATTAATTTCACCTTTCACATTTAAAAATCATATAAAACATGGAAATTGATATTATTCATGTGGTATATTCCCTTCACAAAGTATACATGCAGATATGAAATTGAAATACCCTACAAATATTCTTATCAAAAGACAAAAGATCACCACTTGCCATACCGAGACAAGGTCCATTTCTCCTTTACCTCACTGGGTCAAGGGACATATATCACAACCAATAATAATCACAAATCAAGTGATCCACCAAGGTGGAAACTATTTAAACTGTAATATGAACAAAAGAAAAATAGCAATTCTCATCCAATGTAACTTGGTCCTTCCCTCGTATATGTTGTTGTAGGCACCCAAGAACAATCTAGAAACCTAGTTCTAGTTACAACCAATCTTTAGTCTACTATATCTTAAATAGTAAACTATTATAAATAAAATGTCATCCTTGATCTAATTTGTAGTTAGTCAAAAGATGCTACTAAATCCCTGTCAAGAATAAACCCCTCTGATACCACTTTGTAATATCCCATACCCGAAGATCCACCCAAAAAGTGCTAATGGGTTGGATTTTACTGACATTTGGCACACCTCCCCAAATTCTAAAGGCTATAAACTAACAACGAGGGTGTAAATAGGTATAGTGGGGAGGATATAACCTCTCTAAGGAATATAAGGCACTGGTCCGAGCATAATAATCTAACATGCAACTGAAGTAAATGACTAAGCATGCTAAAAGAATATCCGCTGAGCGGAAGCACGAAAATATCAAATAAATAGAAGAAGATATAAATAAATAGAAGCAATAAAAAGTAAACAGAACAACATTCCAACAGTCACTTGTTTCCACTAAACAAACCAAGCATAAATCCATAGCAGGTTATATATGTAAATAAACAAAGGGTTCCCATGGCTAACCATAGTAGCTACATATAAAAGTATGCATTATGATACACAAAATAAATATAAAAAAATTAAAATTCTATCTAGGCATGACCTCAAGGTCTATACCAATCTCCATGCGAAATAGTACTACGATCTAGCTCCTATGGCCGATCCTTTACATGTACATAAAACCATAATGTCTACACACATTCCGAAGGGGCCCTGTAGGGTCTGAGATGAGTCTTAGTAGGATACCAACCAATTATTCAGACCTATAATATGTGTTTAAGAATACATGAATCTCTAAGTAAGTTAAATATTATGATACTATAATAAAAACAATCTCTAATGGTTCTTAGAAACCACTAGAGAGTGTTACCTACTTCAGAGAAAGCTGTAATCTCACTAGCGAAGAGGTTACTTATCCCCTAGCCTGAGGTACCCCAGTAGTCCGAATGTATCGGTGAACCCTCAGGTTCCACCTCAAATACGTAACCTGGCCTCATGTTCCTCCTTACACCTCTGTCTCAAGTATCGATTTCCCAAAGGCATACCCAAAAAAAGTATCCGGGTCCCACGTACCCCTTCTCAGAAGCTCACATCGGCCCGTGGCACGAAAATCAGTGGAACAACGATATCTATCCACAAATAATTAATCTAGGAACAACTATTTCTACCCTCAAATAAATAACTAGTGGAAAAGGGATGTCTTCTCACAATCACATAAATTGGTGTCCTCATCACTACCAACTGAAGGATCCTCACCTTGCACGCAAGTTCCTTCGACAAGCACCTCCGAACCAATAGTACCTAAACTGCAACTATCAAGGGCTTCTACCCACACAAGTGGAAAAAACAACCTCATCATGGATTCAACTTGTGTTCATAGGACCGAAGAGGCTTTTGGACATCAAAGTTTAGCGACAATCACCAAAATTAGAACCCAAGACACACCATTTTTGACACCTCATGTCACTGCGACCATGTCACTCAAATCCAAGGGCCATTCCATCCAAGTATCTCAGGCTATGCCCAACCTGATAGTCACAATGCATCAGCCATATTTCCATGATGCCTAATCCAATTTTCAATACCACCAAAGAAAATTTGGGTAATTCCCAACCTATGATCAACATCTCTCAAGCATAACAGGTAAGGGATTACCCAATGACATCCCATAGGGTACAATACTCAAATTAAAATGCAATAAGAGGGTTCCACTAAAAATCCTCCATTATGATAAAATACTCATCCCAAAAATGTTCCCAAAAACTCAAAAAGGTGTTTTCACAACCTAACTTATACTCGTATGATAATCCTCGTCGAGTACCAACCTTTAATTTTGTCTAGAACAAGTTAGATATACACAACGAGCGTAAATGCTCAAACTCATATAACATGGTTGAGATACGAAATCCCGAAGAACGACTCAATAAGAATTAAGATCTTACTGGTGGGGTTCCAATGGATCCAATGATGTTTGAATCTAACTTTGGGTGAAGGATTGAGAAGGATTTGAAGTCTTAGGTGCCTGTTTTGGGTAGGTTCTATCCAGAACCTGAAAAAATGAGGCTACTACCAATTTTATGAAAACTTTAGAAACTAAATGACATGTAAATAGGTATACACACCACTTATACTTTTAACTATTCATTTGGAGGCTATTTTATACCAACTTGAATTCCTAAACCTGCCGACATAACAACACGGCGTGTACAAGGTTGTTTCTCTCTTCCTGGCTGACTCCCCTAGACACCATGTATGGCCACCACACATGACCTACCTATAGAATATGTGTACTTAGGAGTACACAATGTGTAACTACAAACCACTTTGTGTGATATGGTTTTCCATGTACTTATCCATTTTTTCATTATTTTATTAAAAATAAATCAAAAGAAAAAAAGACTCATACCTCAAAGGAAGAACTGGGTTCTTATAGACATGATTGAGAACTGATAATATGCACAGCCCCTACAGCTTTTAATGATTTGAAATATTTTTTATTTCTTATCCAAAAAATATAAAAACTATTAAGATAAAATGAACAGCCTAAAGTTGACTTGTTATCGCCCATTGAACTTTCCCGATTGACATTTATATATCTCAATAAACCCTGCTTATTTTTTATTTTGTAGTATAATACAAAATCCAAAATTCCATTGATGTTACTTATTATAATTTTAACTAACATCATGATACTTTATTCTAGATTACTTTGATTACATTCCACCTAATTCATTTCTATGGGAATACACATTTTTTCATTGTTTGGGGTGCATCAGTATCACATATTAGGTAGTTTCCAACTCGATTTTTTGTTGTAATCAATTATAATTGAAAGGTTTACATGAAGAAAAAAATCATGAATAATGAAATTAAATCAATTATTAATTGATATACATGATAAGAACATTATTAGATGCAATTTCATATATATTTTATAATTAATTTATTTGACTAAGGGAATACCTTGTGTTGAATTTATTTTTTGTTCTCGATGATCAAATAAATAATTATTTTCGTACAATAATTTAATCTTAGTAATCAAGTATATTTTCCCAATATAAGTGATCTAAAATGGTTTTAGAGACCTCATGTCATTGTTCTAGAATACATAGGGTACTAGCGTAGATGGTTTTAACACTTTCAGTGATCACTATTGATTGTAGTCGAATCCTTCAAGGAGAGAAGGAATTGCTATAGTGGAGGGGAGTGACTATGAATTATTGGGAGCATTATAGAGGAATGTATATATAGGTCTTGATATAATCCTCTTTAGAACCTATTGTTCACAATGATTATAAAATGGACAAGGTTTCATAAAATTTCATAATCATGTTTAAATAGGGTTACAGTTAGAAAATAATAATTGCACATGGGCCCTCATTATTTTATTAATCCCCAACAAACCCTGTGTCTATATAATTATATAATTATTAATATTTACTCAACATGAACTAAATTCCCAGATTTAAAAAATATTATTCCTTTGATTAAATAATTTAATATTTATTCAAATAAAATTTAATATTTTATTTCTTATCGGACCATTAAACTCAATCTATGAATCCTCCTAAATATTTATGGGACTTTATATAATGATTATTTATTTTAAAAAATAAATATTATTTGTTTTTAAAACAAAAAGTATATAAATATTATATTCACTTTATAGGTGGATAAATATTTATTTAACATTCACTTAACTAAATTAAAAAAATATTTTGTTACCGTGAAAGTAAACTAGAATAAATAAATATTATATATTCATGTAATTAAATGAATAATTTACTAGTTAATAGTTATTTATTAAATACTAAACTCATATATATATATATATATATTCTCTTTAATAACTGGTGTATGAATATTTATTATCAATATAACATGAATAATCATTATAACAAGTATGAGAATAATATTAATCAAGTATGTCAAATTCAAATAGAATTTAATTGAGGTTCTGAATAAACCTAATGTGTGACCATATAAAAACATTACTTAGTGGAATTAGGCTACAATACCTAAATTCCAAAGATAGAATCTAGAAATATTTCAAGGCTAATGTAGAGAAAAGAGTTAATGTCACAATGAAAAAAATCTCCAATGAACAAACACTATATAATGAAATCCCATTATCTCAATATCTCTAATCAAGAAGGTTTCATGATAGTTTCATAAACCTATGTGCTCAATGTCACTTTATTAGACTCTATAAAAAAATATCCAATAGAATTCCATATCGATGGATTTAATTAGGAAGTTACATTCTAATTAAATGGCATGATATATTAAATTTAGTTCTTAAATAGAAGGGATAAATCCTTTCTCACATTATTCATTTATACAATGTCAATCATGACGCACCCAACATACCAAAATTATCAATTAACATATGTCATCATGGTTTTTTAAAATAAATAAAAGGTGAATCATGATATAGATTAATAATTATATTAAAGTCATAAGGACTATTACACACATCCAGATATTGGAACATCTAATGACACATATAATGTGAATTTAATACTAGCAGGTGGATTTATTATAATCTCATTTCTTGATATTACCACATACAAAATTTATGAGAAGAAGTCTCAATGACTAATGAGCCCCATACCCTTGACATCCTACACCATTTGTGTCATATCAATAGATATCATCCAACCATTGAACTTTTATTTATGAACAATGTCATGGAACTTATTGGATATCATAATTTTAGTGTGAAATATAGACTCAGGACATTGTCAGATACTATTTCATGTACAAGAACAATCATGATATGTTAAGACTTTATTAATATTCAGAATTCATAAATAAAATTAATAATGACGTATATTTAAGTTAGTATTAGGGAACAAAATCTAATAAAATCCTACTTTTCACTACAGACAAATACTAAAAAACTTCACTCCACTACATCACACAAGATATTTGTGTTCATATTGGGATAAATATTTATTCAAGAAGTCTTCCATGTTTTCTTCCCTGGAAAGTCTACTCACTATGACCTCACCCCTATGTGAAAAATCCCTCTAGAGGTGATGCCTTCATAGTACATTCTTCATCATTTGATGTAACCGTGAATCCTTTGTGAAAACTACTGCAATAATATTATCAAAAAAAAACATTGATAGTGTATTTACTTCTAGGAACCACATTGATCTCTTGGATGATTTTTTTAATACAAATCACTTCTTTGGATATATCATAAACTGCAATGTACTCAGATTCCCCTATATAATTGAAGAAAATAGGATACTTTGAACTCTTCCAGCTCACAAAACCTCCGTTAATACCGAAGACATATCCTAACCGTGACATAAATTAATTTTGATCTAGTTGTAAACCAGTATCAATATATCATTTGATGACTAACTTTTTATCTCCTACATATATCAGGAACATATCCTTAGACTGCCTCAAATACTTAAATATATCCTTGATAGTAGACCAATGTTGTTCTCCTAGACTATCTTGATATCCACCTACCATGGTCAAAGAATAGGAAACATCATGACTATTACATAAAATTAAATACAATAAAAATACTATCACAGGATAGAATTATATCTTACTCATTCACCATCTCTATATCTCCCATTGTGTTGGTGGAAAAATTTTCTTAGAGTTATATATACAATGTGAAACTATAAACAATCCCTTATTGGATTGTTCCATAATAAATATATTTAGTATCTTGTAAATTTACATACAATTAATTAGTCAAAGAGGACCATTGGATTTATCAAGAAGGATATTTATTCCAAGGATATATGCTACTTCACCTAACTACTTCATGCAGAAAAAATTGTTTAACCATTACTTAACTGATTATAAGAATATATTTTCATTTAAAATAAGTAATATTTCATCAACATTATTGAAACCCCTTTTTTATATAGGGATGAAATGATTTCATGGAAGATAAATTAATAATTAAATTATAGAAGGGTAGTTAAGGAACTTTCCCAATCCAATCTGTGGGTACCTCACCTGCACCCCAAGAGGCTAACATAGGCCCTACATACACATCCCTAAAGAAGAGACCAAAGCTTTATGAGGAACTCGCATGAGACACCTTAATGATGGACATACATGAGCGAACTCATTCACATAAGGTCCCAAGTTTTCCTATAAATAGGAAAATGGGGATCCTCAGTTATCATGGATGAGTGATGAAGAGATCTCTTGAAGCTCTTCTTTCCCATGTCTCTCACCTATGTCCTCAAAAACCTCAGGTAGTTCCTTAATCATACCAAAATAAGGTAAAATACATATAAATAAATGGTTCAAGGTCAATAAAGTTCTATAATATCATGAAACTTGAAGTTAAACACTCCCCCTAGTCAAATATACTATGGTGAGGACCCTCACACAACTCAAAACATAATCACCATTCATCCAAAAGACACCTAAGGCAACCCTTGGAGCCTAAAGAAAGGCCTCACCAAGTGATGTTGCCTAGTTTTTTTATCACCCAAAGAACATTCATCTCACAAAACTATAACCTGTGTTATCCAAATTTAGCTTCCCCAAAGCTAACATGCTTAAGCTACCTTTAGTTCACCTAGTACTAGCATGCGCGATCCACTTTCATATCACCCAATAATAACTTGATTGATCCACCTTCTTCTCTCCCATCCCTAAACTATGCTAGGAAACCATTGAGCCATATTTTATATCATCGATAGTAGGGATCTTATTCCCTTGGATCCCCTTCTGAGGTGTACTGATCCAAGAACACCTCTAAAGCTTCCAGATATTTATGATCATAGAACATGGAATATATGAATGACATCTCAATTATACATTACTATGGTAATGGTGGTCTTAAATTTATCCTTCCAAATAGGTGAGTCCAAATGTACTATTGTACCAATGAGAAAATACCTTTGGAAATAAGGTTCATAAAACATTTTTAATGATGGAACTATTGGGTGTTTCCAAATCCATGAAAAAACCCAATGGAAACCACTTGGAAAGGATGTGGAAATATGTGTCTGATGTGAACGGTCATGCCACCACCACCATAAAACACCATTCAAACCCCAAATGTTTTTTAGGAATGAAATGAAAATGGTGTACTTGATGTGACTAATTGTGAAACATTCAAACACCCACATTAAAACATCAGGAACTAATTTTAATGAAAAAAATGGTCAACCAGATGTGAATGTTTAACCAAAATTATTGTGTCACCCATAAGGCATGCCACTTTCACACTCTCATAAAAGGAAAGAGGGATAAACATGGATCTGAAAAATAATTTACTCATGAGTCAATTTAGTAAGATGATGATTTTATAAGATTTTCTTGTTTTTTTTGTCACATATATCCATAAAATTTCAACTAGAACTCCTTTCGATCCAAATTGAATCTTACCAGTTCAAGAATAAATATGAGTTGGATGTTGTACAATTGGGGTCCTCATCCAACCTAAGGACACCATTTTTAACACATCACCTTCAACACTGATTTTGAAATGAAATAATTTAGGAGTACCACCCTAATGGAACTATCCTAAATTTTTAGGCCGTTTGAAAATCCATCAAGCTCATGAAACTCCCCAACCATCCACATAGAGACGATTAGTGGACCAAAAATTCAATAGAAAAAGTATCTATTTCAAATAATTTAAGGATCATATCCCTGGAACACTTTAATAGGTTCCTCCCTTATCATAGGGCAGATGATCAAGAGGTCACTAATGACCTCATCTAAAAAAACATATGGTTCTTTCCAAAGGGCTCCTTCCAGCATCCAATTTCTCCAATTCCATAGGGTAGTGATCCCTAATCATGATGACGGTGTTTTCCATGACATTCCATCCCATGTCACTCAGAGTCATGCGCATATAATAACACATCAATGGAAGATATTAGTTAATAAAGAGCATGACCCTATATCCATTTCCTCCAAATAAGAACACCAAAAAAATATGATAGAAAACATAAAGAAGGTTCACGTACCTACTCACATCTACCAATCCAACCAGCACAGTCTGGAAACATTCATAGAAACTAGCCTGTAGATCCTAGCAACATACAGGGGGAATAACTATATCCCTTCCCCCACACCTGAATATAATCAATGTATAATAATAGGAAATAGAGGACATAACCAGATTCATACTCCTTCTCCATCCATATAATAGGCATACAACCCCATTAAGATAAATAAATTCACCCAACATATCCTAAAAATGGGAAATGGGGAGACCAAAATTCGTTCCTGTAACCTACAAACCTACCAATATTGAATAAAGACACAAGAATTGGTTGAGGGTATGGAACATAACTTCATATAAAAAATTGGGGAGACTGATCAACTCTATATAAAGGTCACTCCAGAGTAGAAATGTATCCCTTCGTATGTTCAAGATGGCTATGGACCAAATATCACAATAAATGAGAAACCAGATCAAGCCCATACCACTATTCCAATTGGAGTTAATTGGTCCAACCTAGTGTTTACTCTAGGGTAGTCATATATCTTAGCTGAAACTCCAGAAAGATGTTGGAAAAATACGGAAAGAACATGTGAGCTAATAAAACAAGATTTCATATAATAAAGTTTTTATCTATATAAAGAGACCTCATTCACCCATATAGGAGCATCCATAAATAATCCTCACCAAAGGCTATTGGAAAATGAAGAGTAGGTCTATGATAATGCTCCACTTAATTCTATAGTTCATGAATACATGAGACTGTTATCTATGGTAGATCAATATCATACTCATATATTACAAAATTATGGAAGTTGTATCATAAATTTCAAAGGTCCTACACAAAATTTCTACCATTATATCTAGAGGTCCTCCCTAGCCATATTACCATGAAAGCATAATCCATTCCCAAGATTTGATCGATCATGAGAGCCTATCTCGTGATGAGCACCACAGAAACCCTCTAGGTAGCTAGAAGATAAAATAGAAAAGAGTTAATCCACTTACTATCATTCTATTTTAAGGGACTCCACAGGGTATATGATGTAGGAATTCACATTTTAGTCGAATATCAATCCATGATGTTATCCCTCCCCATGATGGCATTAACTAAAAATGTCCTCCCTATAGTGACACTTCATTTCATCAAGGATGAATTTCCCTCACCAAATTAACTCTGATAAATCCCCCCTATTTCAAGGAACATGGAAAAATGAGGTTAGTAATGTATGATTCTTCATCATTGACAAGTTGAATCCTTTATCAACTAAAATATAACCCAAGACAACGGTCTTTATCAGAACCACACTTGGATCATTTACTTTCCAATATGAATAAGGAAATCCATACCAACCCTTTTATTTAGAATTAATCCCCCAGGAAATTTCCAATTTTTTATGATTAGGTTGAGGAACCTCTTACCAATGAAGAAGAAGAAATATTTCTAATAGGGATTCATTTCACGAAATAAAATATAAAAGTCATGTTTAGGCCATTAACAACTCCCTGATACACCATTCTAGTTGGGTTTTTCAGAATGTTGTGTGCATTAAATCATCCTAAATATATGGAGCAATCATTATTATTAAAAAAATTATTTCCTTATGAAGGATATCCAAGATGAATTAAGGTAATATAAGTGATAAAACATCAAATCACCTTAGAGGATCTCTGAGCTACATGATGCCTAAAATTGGGAAAATTGTAAAGATCCCTTCAACAATCATGTGTTAATTCATTAAAAGAGTTAAATCATCTGATAAAAAATACTTCATCTAGTGTTCATATTAGAGGATGGGTTGAGCATGTGTCATTTCACTTCACCTCCCTCCTTGATCAGAAAATCCTACCAAAGGTGAAATTTTGTAATGTCATAGCCTTTGGAAAGCTTCATGAAATGGGATATGCTCGCAATAGATGGTATTATTGAAAAACCATGGACCAAAACAACTCTCAAAGACATTGATCCATAATAGAGAGAGCCACCAAAAGCCTCATGCACCAAAGATATGAAAATATTGAGAAATCCTACACCTTAAGGGAATACAATCGGTAGTTATCACCAATATCATTTGAATTAGGTGGCTCAGGTGTGAACTATACAATGAACCCAACCCATGTTATAACAATGAAATGTAAAATAAAGAGATAATTCATGGTGTTAGAAACCAAAACAATCTTGATCGACCTCAAACCATTGGTATGAGGGATTTTTTAACACAACCTTCATGGTAAAAAAACAATATCGAGAGGTTTTGAAACTAGAATGAGAGAATACCTATCCCATAGGAATGTGTACTTTTTCACCTGAACACCCTCTAAAATATAAATCAATATTATCTCTTTTTGGGTGATTATCACAAAATGAATCCTTATAATTCATCATATCTCATGATCCCACTTCCTTATTCAGAACACACATGAAAGAATAGTTTTGATATTTTATTCGGATCATAATTCATCAAATGATTCCAAGAGGGCTTGTTGGGGACATGATTAGGGATATTGGTAGAAACAAATTAAGATATCTTTCAAGGAGGCTAATGATATGCATGAAACACATTAAACAATAGTGAATTTCGTTAGAACCACCCCTACAAATGCTATAGAGCACGAGGTCTATACCGAGGAGTAAGAGGAGGAGGTCTATTTTTGTAATATGACCCATAATAAAATGATTGAAGAATGTGTGCATACCTGGGAATAGAGGCCTGATATGAATTTTGGGATTCCCTCAACTGCTCCACTACCACTCCCTCTATGATCATTCTCAAAGGAAAAGGGTAAAGGTGCAGTCATACCTCACCCACCACCCAAAGAGGTTGAACCCCTCAAACTTGTAGATATATTTTCCTAGAAATAGCAGGAGATGAAGGAGTTGGTAAAACATAATTCCTAACTACATTAGGGAAACATTCAAGCCTGATATTTTCTCCAAACAGGGCCTCGTCTCGAGCTCCAAGCCAATGCACCTCAATAAAAGGGGTTTATCGTAGTAGCTAAAATGGAGCTGGAACATCTGATCAACATGGGTTATAGGAAACCATCATATTTGGACCCAAAAAAATAATGATATAAGGAGTTCAAAATATTGGTCATACAACCAGATCTAGGCCAGATGCATAAACATAGACCAGACCCTATAGTTTACCTACCCTAGGTACAACCATAGACACTACAGTTGGCTCTTCCTATTATTGTCCCTGTTCAATATCCTATTCATCTAGACATCCCTCATGGGATCATCAATATTATTGAGTCCTTAGAAGACCAATTGGATGCTGTGTAGGAGTGATGTACACCATTACAAATAGAATATAATCCTTTCCTAGAGTGGGTGGATCTGACCCCTCCCTCACCAAACATTGGGAACCCTACATTTCCAATTTTTAATGGACCAGGGGACCTAGATTTTTTTTTTGCATTTTGTGTCCCGCTATGACACCATTTTGGGAACACCTATACAATAAAAAGTGGAGAAAATTGTAATCTTAATACAAATATTATATATACCATCCTTTATGTGGTACATAAGTTTTCTAACTCGCTCAATCAAGGGATGAGAAGATCTATGTTAATAGTTTCTCTTTAAATTTAGTTCAATACCGTAGAAGAGAATAGTCCTCAACCTATCAAACTAAAAACATCTAGAGAATGATAGGGTATTATATTTCAATTTTCATTGTAAGGGGTTTATATACAATATAAACCTATAGCTTATCTAAGAGGTTTTTTAATCCCTTTATATAGAGAATCTCCATGACGAGTTCTATACACCGCTTATCCCTGTGAAATATACATGTTGGTTTTTGTATCTTACCATAGTTTATAAGAGATTATAATAATACATATTTTAAATCATGGACAAGTCTTGAGTAATTATATCAGTTAAATGGAAGAGAACAATAAAATATTATGATACCTTTATCAAACATAAGATAACACCAAAACCATCTCTAGCTCCAAAGCCTGCAACCTATCATGAAACATCCCCTACAGAGAAACAACAAAAACACACTTCTCATCAGGTTGAGTGAAGGGAACATATTTGAAATAATTTTGAGGAATATAAACATAAATTTTATTCATTTTGGGATGATCAAGTCCCTATCTACTTCATAGAATCTCTATAGAATAACTTGCTCATTTTTTCAAAACCTAATAGAAATGATCATATCGGTCTTGATGACCTAATAAATTATTTCCCCTTAAACTATATGTTCAGTCACACTATTTGGGAATTATTTATTTTAAAATACATCCTACCAAAAAAGGTGTAATTTAGGAAAGTGATGTTGGGGAAACCACTATAACAAGTGGAATGTGTTTCCACTGTAACCCATAAAGAATAAGTCAAGTGGAAAAAAGTTGTTAGAAGATGAGAACATAATTTTTTTGAATGAATGATAATAAATAAAATCAATAAAAATCACACTATCCTTAATGTATAGTGGAATCAACCAACTATACCCTAGTTTCTCCATTAGTAGCATAATCAACCTCATCGGCACTACAATCTTCTAAATTATTGTATTCTAAAAAATGACATAGCGGTAAGGGTTGAAAAAATGTATGAAGATGAACATGTATAGATTCCAAAGTCATCCCCGACTCTCTTATATTTCATGCCTCCATCCTTGAAAGCAAGGGAACTAACCCACCAAACAACACCACAACATTAGAACATCAACAAAGGGTCTTCATCAAAATAATAATTGATCTTCAGTTCCATTAATTTCATTCACCTAATGCATCCATTCTCAGAGGATGAGTATGGACATGTAACAAAGTTACCTACACCTGATTGGGGAACAAGGTATAGAGTCCATTAGATCAAGGGTTAAAATGGAAGATAAAATCATATAAAAACTCAATACTCTAGCCATGTCCCTACTTAGACTGTATATGATGCTAAAACTCAGGGGAGAGACCTATAGCGGGTCGAAAAGGATAAGGAAAACTCCCCCACATATTCTAGGGGTCACCATCAACTGATCATCCTAGAAGATAAATTAGAGGAGACATAATTGTCTAATAAACCTCAGTGAGAATGAAGACCTATTTAGCATAACCCATCGAGGACAAGAGTTCTTTTACCTCCTGTTCTAATGGATTATCTTCCTATATCAAGTACTTCAGTGAATATGAAAGAGAATCCACAAGAAGGTAAGAAAAAACAATTATACCACAAGTAAGATATTATAAATCAATTGGATTTGGTTTTGGGTAGGTTGTATATCCTTGATTCTCCAAGACTATCAAACGGTCTTTGTCAAGCACTCATAGAGGCCATGTTGATCCCTCAGAAATTTTTAGCTGAGGTTTCTCCAATTGAAATATATTCTGAATAAATTGATCTTATAAAATGCTAGAAAATCATCTCATTGTGGATAAAGAAAAATATTTCTTCATATAGTGACACATCATTCCCTTTTATGTGTCTGGTAGGATAAATTACGTTGATATCTTGTAGGATTTCATTGATAATGGCTCAGGTGTCAAAACCATTATAGTATAAACACTTCAGTGACTGGGTTATAGTGATGAAAAATTTTAAAATTAGGATTTGATTCTATAGGGTTGTGATAAAAGTGGTAAAAATATACTCAATAGAATCAATCCTAGGGTTTAGTTTGGGGACCTCATCTCTGAATTTGAAATAATACACAACCTTCAATATTATACAAAGAAGGCCTTGGTTGCATCAGCATCTGACATTCCTCTTATCATACAACCAATGCCTTAAATATTTCATAAAGGGACATATTAAGATGTTTTATGGTGATAAATCCACATTATAATCTTTAGAATCAAAATATATTGATGCATGATTTTATAAGAGGGAAGGGAAATAACCCAAAATTGTCAACGTCACTCAGGTCACTGCCTCGAAAGGTCTAGAAGTAAACCTGAAGAATCCCTTAAAATAGATCAGTGAAGAATACTTGCTACCCATTAATCTAATTAAATTCATGAGGAAAAATTTGTATTTATATTAAACAACCTTCATGATATCAATCATGAATACTATGAAAAGCGGTATTGAAGAGGACATCGACCCTCCTGACAGTGATAGAAGCTCAAATGAAAATTCCCTCAGTCTATATCATGATATTTAATAGATATATATCTCATCAATTGAGTTAGAAAATACTATTATGTCACTAAGTGATAGTGAAGATACTCATTCTATACCCCTGGTCTCCCCTCTAGAAATTCATAGAAACCTCTCATCATCATTAGGTTTGGAGGAAGCTGATTCATATTTCACTTTTCAAAATGTTGAATACTCTCATAATTTTCTATCATCACCTACTCCCCTAAAGAGTGATGTGGAAGAGGAATAGTAATAGGAAGAGGAAGAGGAAGAGCAGGAGGAAGATGAATAATAAGAGGAAGTGTTAGATGAAGATAAAGAGGAAGTGGAAGTGGAAAAGTACCTCAGGGATACCCCTCCATCATTCATGGATGGCATATCTACCACAATTGATGAACTCAGATAAATAAATCTGGGTATAGAGTTGGACCCATGACTCAGCTTGATTAGTGTGACCATGTCTTATGAACAAAAAGAGGTATATACCAATTTTATAAATCAAAATTGAGACATGTTTTCTTCTAATTACACATAAATAATATGTCTTATTTCTTAGGAGTCTACTCACCACCTTGTCATTCTAAAAAAACCACTGGGGTTACAAATAGGCAGCTAGAATGAAACACTTAAATCTCCCCACCAAAATTGAGGCTTAAATTGAAAAGATAATTAAGGGAAATTTTATTCATGAATTCCATTATTTGAATGGTCTAGAAAATATAGTCATAGTAAAGAAGAAGAATCAGAATGTTAGGATCTTCACTGACTTTAGAGATCTCAACTAACATTTTATGAAATATAACTTCACAGTTCTGATCACAAAACTACTGATTAATATTATGGCCATATATCAGGCTCTTTCTATCATGGATGACTATTTAGGGTATAAGAAAATCTGGATGGTCCCAAAATACAATGAATCTAACAATTTTAGATCACCCCAATTGGTATATTTCTATCGATAGATTTCCCTTAGTTTAAAAAATTAGAGCGCTAAATAGCAAAATGTCATGCATCTCATATTTTAAAACATTTTAGGAAGGCCATAATGTTCCATGTCAACAGTATTGTGGTTAAATATTGACAATTTTCTCACCAATATGTTGATATTGAAACCATATTTGATTAATTGAAACAATATGTCATGGAAATGAACCTATTGAAATATTTTTTCGGGGTTACCTCAAGAATGTTTATTGACTTCTTCATATTCAATCATGGCATCAAAGTAAATATTTATAAAGAAAAGGATATCCTTAATATGTCACCACCTCGAAACCTAAAATATGTTTTAGGATTACAAAGAAATATTGTTTATATTTGGATCTTTATATCCAAATTCATATGAAATTGTTTTACCTTCACCAGGTTGATGAAAAATGGAGCTACATACCAATGCACGAATGATTTTTCCGGAATAATTCATCAATATCAAGAAATAACTTGTGATTCTACTAGTGTCAATGGCTTATGTTAAGGTAAAGCTACTCATTTTTATGTAACAACCCTGGAACAATCACTAAGTTGTTTCCATACACAAAATAATGAGTTTGGGAATGAAAACAACCTCTATTATCTTAGTTGAACCATGTTTGATATTGAGACCCATTATTCAGTTATAGAGAAAAGGTATTTGGAATTAATCTTCATGGTTCAGAAACTAAGACACTACCTATATCACCATGAGGTCCATTTGGTCTCTCAAAAAACATGCTCATATATATCCTCATCCAACCTAATTTTACTAGAATATTGGAATGATGGGTGTTCATCTTGTAGTAGTTTTTAATTCATTATGTGCTTCAAAAATAGGTAAAATTCTAGAACATAGAAAACATCATTATATGACATCTATGTACATGAAATAATATCGTTCAATACTAAATTTCATGAAGAAGAGGTATTATCTATTCAATAGGTCCCTCAGATATGTGAAATATATTTTTATGGTGCATCCATAAGCCCAATAAGGAAGATAATGGAATACCCCAATCTCAATAAAGTTAGGTTGGGATTTAAGCTCATCTCCATAGAAAAATATGTCTTTATTTCATCCTTCCCATTAGTAGAATACTATACAAACAATGAGGCAGAGTATCATGTCCTCATCATAGGCGTATAATTGAACTTCAACTTCTAATGGACCACTTGATGGAAAAATGTGATTTAGTGTTGATAATAAAGAAGTTAAATGGTCAAATTTCTCCCCATATAATCCATCATAGAGTAATAAATTAGTATTTCTTGAAGGATTTCATACCCCTCTTACCTTATATACCCCTAGTTACAAAACAATAAGAGAGGAGATGAGAACTTAAAATCTATTTCCATCTTCCATAGCCTTGGATTCATCCACCAACAGATGAAGGAGATTTTGTGGTTTCACTAGATCTTCCACTTCCACTCATTTCTCACAATAAGCATGAATTATGTGGGATTAGTTGTTAGTGATGATCATTACATCTGCATAATCAGATACCTATTATGGTAGAGGGTCCTTATGATATAATATTCCTCTTTCATTAGCAAGGGCCTCCTATTTGGTATAATACTTAACCATTTTATAACCAAATCAAAGGTACATATTCCCCATTATACAAACCTTCAAAGGAAAATATTTCCGATGAAGCAAGAAAGTGTCCCTCCTCCATAGGTGTAAGTACTGACTATTGATAACTACATAGGATTTGATTCCTCTTAAAATGGTTTATATTGGAAGAATACATGAGTTTCAAACCTAGTACACCAGGTTCACACTAATCCTCTTTGGTCCATTCTCCTAGAAGTTTCTTATCCAACCTAGGAGGCTACATTCCCTCTGAGTTCCTCAAGAAACTTTTACATAAGTTTCACACCAACCCCTAACTCAGAATATTTTTCCTATATGTCTGCATCGTATGATGTTAAAATACATGGTTTAGTCCTCATAATATGAAATTTAAATGTATAATGTGTTCTGTTAAGTGTAATCGAACTACATGGGTTCTGAATCAATTCACAGGGATATGTAGGAAGCCCATATCATGGGCCTATTATGAACATAAAAAAACATACATATTCTTGTATAACATTATATTCTAGAGTTCCCCACTATATGGATAAAAAATAATCATAACAATAAATGAGAGAAGTATCTCTAATATGCATACAAAAGGATTCAATCGATGAAAAAACTACGTTACATACAAATTCCTCAATTGATGAAGAACCTCAGATACATATATGTGAATATAAATCCAATACATGATAAAAATTGACTATTGACATAAGGGATATGTATTTTATATTTGGTATTTAATAAATGAGTCATGAATATGTATTAAATATATAATAGAAACATGGAGTATGAAATAATCCCACCAAAAGGGTGTGTTATGATCGATCTCCCATCCTATCAACCAATTTGAGTCCCTATGAACTATTAGATCATTTACCAATGGCCAAATACCTTTGGAAATAATGTTAATGGAACATTTTGAATGAATGAAATATTGGTTGTTTTTAGATCCACAAAAAAACCCATTGGAAACAACATTGAAAGGATATGGAAATATGTGTCTAATGTGAATGATCATACCACCAACACCACAAAACACCATTTAAACCCCACATGGGTTTTCGTAATGAATGAAAAATGGTTAAATTGATGTGATAATTTTGAATAATTCAAACCCAAACATTAAAACATCAAGCACTATTTTTCATAAAAAAAATGGTGAACCTGATGTGAATCATTAACCAAAATGAGTGTGTCACCCACATGTCCTGCCACATTCATGCTCTAATAAAAGGAAGCATGGATAAACATGGATCCCAAATAAAAGTTACTCATGAGTCAATTTATTAATATGATGATTTGATAGGTTTTTGTTGTTTTTTTCACATATATCCAGAAACATTCAACTAGAAATCCTTTGAATCCAAATGGCATCGTACCATTTGAAGAATAAATATTACATGGCTACTGAAAAATCTGGTTCATCATCCAACCGTAGGACACCATTTCCATCATAGAACCTCCAATTCTATGTTTGATATAAACTTATTTAAGAGTACCATCCTAATGTACTTTTCCTAAATTTATAGGCTGCTAAAAAATCCCTCAAACTCATGAAACTCCACAACCATCCACATAGGGATGACTGGTGGACCAAAATTCGATGGCAACCGTTTCCATTTCAAATCATATTAGGAGCCTATCCTTGGAACAATTTAACAGGTTCCTCCCTTATTTTTTGGTAGGATGATCAAGAGGTCACTAATGACCTCATCTGGAAAACATAGGGGTATTTCCTTAGGTCTCATTACAGCATCCACTTCCTCCAATTATATATGGTAATAAACCCTTAGCATGATTAGGGTGTTTCCCATGTGATTCCATCCCATTTCACTTAGACCCAAGCACTCATAAAAAAACACCAAGGGAATAGACTAGTTAATAGGGAACATGAACCTACCTCTATTCCCTCTAGAGAGTCACACCAACAAATTTTTATGAACAACATAAATAAGGTGCACACACCTAATCGCATCTACCAAGCCAACCATCATAGTCCAAAAACATTCAAAGAAACCAGCCAGCAGATCCTAACAACATAGAGGGGGCAAAACTATATCCCTTCTTCCACACCTAAATACAATCAGTGTATAAAAATAGAAAATAGGTGATATAATAAGATTCATACTCCTTCTCCATACATAGAATATGCATCCATCCCCATTCTGATAACTAACTTCACCCAAAATATCTAGAAAATGGTAAAATGGAAGACCAAAATTCCTGCCTGAATCCTAAAAACCTTCTAGGATTTAATAATGACAATAGAATTGGTTGGGGGGATGGAAGATAACATCATCCCTAAAATTACAGTGACTTATCAACACAATATGAGGGTCACTCTAGAGCAGAAATGTATTCCTTATCTTCTTCATAATGGTTGTGGACCAAATATCACAAGAAATGGGAAACCAGATGAGGCCCATACCATTATTCCAAATGGAGGTCATTGGTCCATCTGAGTGGCCACTCCAAGGTAGGCATATATCCTACATGAAACTAAAGAAATATGTCAAAATAATCCAGAAAAAACATGAGATCTAATCCAACAATATTTCATATAATAATTTTTTTATCTATAGAAAGTGACCCCATTCACCCGCATGCGAGCATCCAAAACGAATCCTTACCAATGGTAATTGAAAAATGAAGATCGTATCTATGATCACGCACTGATAAATGATAGATTTCTTGAATCCTTAAGTCATTTATCTATGGTTGGTCAATATCATACTCATCCATTACCAAATTATGGAAGTGATAGCTTCAATTGCAAAGGCCCTCCCCAATCATTTTCAATCATTAGTTATAGAGGTCCTCTGTAGACATATTACCATGAAGGAATACTTAATTCCAATGATATGATCAATCAAGAGAGCCTATATCATGATTAACACCACAAAAAACCTCTAGGTCTCCAGAAGATTAAATAGAAAGTAGTTCCTCCACTTAATATCATTATGTAAGATCTGGTATCCTAGAACCAACTAGTTTTACTTTGATTACATGGATATTTAATGTATTATTACATATTGTTCATTTTTCTACATGATTATTATGTAATAATGTCATAGAGTATTTTTTGCATTGATAAGGTCATGGAAGTACCTCGCTATGATGAGAACCTTGAAATTCTATGACAATATTCTTAAATATAGATCTACGGTTGTATGACATGCTATGATGGGACATATAGCATACATAAGTCTGGTGTGAGTACTCATAAGCTGATGAGACTTCCTCTCATGAAGTTTTCACTAGGTAATCTCCAAGATAGGATATTATGAGAATAGACATGCTAGTAGGAATTCCGCATGTTTTGGTGTCATCAGATATTTCTACCTGTGAGCATGTGTAATGATCCTTAGACTTTAAGATTACCATTAATACATGTCACGACATATGCACATTAATTTAATGACGAAATCCATCACACAGACAGTTGGTGGGAAGTAGTGTACGTTCGTTACATCATGAGTTTCTTGTTATTAATGGATAAGTCAAGGAAGGATTTGTTCCTTCCATTTATGGACGTTGATATCTTTTCCCTTTGATATAAATAGAACGGTCGCGCGAAATTCCATGGCCATGGTGTAACGATGAGTTTATTATAGGTAGCAAAGAACAACGTATCAAGAATAAATGTTGATGACACAGTCATGAAATATTCTTGATGAGATATTGTGAAAAAGGAATTATATTACAGAGTGAGTGTTCATATGTGTATGTTATTGTTGGAAATTTACGTTCTTTATCTTGGGTGCCTTGAAAAATTTCTAGACAGTACTCTTGGACTTTAGGAAAACCCGCCTAATGCCAATGAGAAAAAATCCTAGAGGGTCACACACTAAGATTTTTTGGTGGTCTCGGTTAAATTATATTTGAATTTAATTAATGAAATAAATATTATTCTCAAGACCGTGGAATAATTTTATTCAAGTTAAAATGATCTCATAAATTAAACAAAATATATTTATCTATTTTATTGAACATTTAATAAATATTTATTTACTAGTTTGCACACTAAATATTTATTTAAGATAATAAATTATTTATCTATTTATTCAGGTGTTCAATAAATGGAAGTGGAGTTTGAGTGGACCAAGGTTGGTCCAGTAGTAAAATAATTTTTTGCAAGATGATAAATGATTATTTAACTAGTTAGCACAAATTAAAATAATGATGCTATCATTTTGTGACGTATAATTTTATTTATAATTCCGTTTTGTGCATGTTGGCACACCATAAACAATGACATGATATTATTATTAAATGCATGAGTTTTATCTAAGTTAATTAATTTATTTAGTTATTTCTATGAAATTAAATATTGTAACAAAAATCCAATGTATATAAATAGTCAAGTATTCCTATTGTGCTATACACCACACCACTTGCCTAGTGAATTGAGAATTGTTGATCCAAACAAATTTTCTCTTGAATCCTCTTCTCCCCTCTCTCAAGAATGAGAGACGTTCTTCAAGACCAAAGAACAGGCAACCAAGAATGACCGACACAAGACACTCGATTCACCGTGCTAGCACCAAGAGAATGAGTGATGTTGATCAGAGGCTATCAGAGCATGTGTGGATCACCACTAGAGGGATTCTAGTTTATATCCTTACATTCACAATGAGATAATCCGGAAGGGTCATTACCAATGATCAACATCATCAATGTAGAAAAATACCAAAAATCCAGGTATTATTTTTTATTTATGAAATTAATTAAATTAATTATAAACATAAAGTGAAAGATCCTCTATAATGATTTCAAGCATCTTTCTTATTTATCTAAATCTTTTATTAAATTCCATGGACACTGGAATTTATTTTCATATTTATACCAAAATAATCATTGATCATGGTAAAAATAAAAATTGGGTAACGTCCCAACCACGCTTCCACTTCACATGGAACCTACAAGTGGTATGAGAGGGGTTACGTCATAGTTTATAATTATTTAAATATTTTTTTGATGAACTATGAATTTAATAATTTATTTGTTTCAATTCAAGTTAATCATTATGAAAATATAAATCTCGAGATCTATTCCTTCTCTTTAATTTATCGTTCACCTTATAGAAATGATTTTTTCTTTTAATTTTAATTAAAATAAAATAGAGGATCTCATCCGGAGGTGCCAACATTCCTATTCAAACAACACCAGAACGCATGGCGTGTATTTGGAAGTACACGCCATGTAGTCAATATTCAATGCATCAGACCAGTCCTCCAAACAAGGTTGTGTGTTGGAGTCTTTCTAAGTCTTAAATGACTTCATGTGTTGACCAGGAATAGGTGTCACATGGTTTCTAGATTACATTCCATGTGACCCAATGGACACGCCATGTAGTCCCTTTAGGTTAGGGTTAGACTGTGTACCCTATACAGGGCTTTCCCAGCTAGAGACTGTGTAATGAGGAACTATACGACATGTGGCCCACTGGACACACCGTGTACTACAAATATTTCTGATGTATACTGACACACTAATTCCCCAGGCATGTACTTAGGATAGACGGTGGAAATAGTACACATCGTGTACTTGGAACTACACATCATGTACTCATCCAAATTAAACAGATTTATCAAAATTTATTATTATATTATACAAAACCTTGAGACATGTACCATCGTGCGGGCACAAAGCTAAGGCACAACACATGATAAGTGTTTTATATATATGTGTTTAATTTAACATATGTATAATGTTCATTTCTACTCGTTGGGTAGTTATTAATATAAATTCACTGGGTTTCCTCCAAGGTACAAGTTACATACAAAGATAAATTTTAATTAATTTATTTGTTTAAAATTATAATGGATGGGAATCTCAAGGAAATTTAGAAAAGGGTTTAAGATAAAAGGAATGATTAATTAAATGTGATAATTAATTGATTCGAGCATGATTTATCTTAAAAAATAATAATTAAACAATTTATTGATAGTTTTATTTATGCATAAATATCATTGAATGTAAGGATGATCATGATCTAGAACAAGACCTTTGTATGCGAATGGTTACTTTTAATTTATTTATTTGAATTAAATTTGTTGGTCTGCAAGCTCTATCCTCATTAATGTGTAGGGGATGCATGCCCAATGTTTCTTTTATGTAAAACCCCATTTTACCCCTCACCTACATGTGAGTTAAAAAGGGAATATGTAATGGTTGGAACTCCAAAGCTAGTGGAGGTGGTTCAAGCTGGAGCCAAGATGAAACAAATCCCAAGAGATACAGAGGTGGACAGGTGGAAGCTGTATACACGAACCCAAAAGGTTCAGGGTGTTTCTCCCCTAGGTCAGGGATAGTTTATCAACTAATAGATAAAATAACTATTTGAAAATATCGTGATCATGGCATTTAATTTATTTTATTTATGTCAGTTTCATGGTTTATCATTATGGATGTGTTTTCACAATCACATAATTAATGAATTTAAAAATCATGCAAGATGGAACTAAAAAAACTAGACTTATGCGTAAATATTAACAAGACATGTTTAATCACTTAAGTAAGATCCACTTAATATTAACAAGCATGTGATACTGATAATAAGAAATTCACACATAAGAGATAAAAAACCCTCAAATACAATATTAAGTCAGAACAAGCCTTTCATTACATGATTAAAGTAAAAAATCAATAAAACTATGTGTTTGACCAACCATTGTTGGGAAACATACTTTTATATAGGGAGCCCTTATGAAAGGTTTCCGGTTCAATTAACCATATTACATCAATAAGAGTATCCCTTGATAGAATTGGTGTAATATTGGAGGCAAGAGTTGAGAAAATCCAAAGTCATGATTTCAGGGTTGGGGAGTCCACTCAATAGATCAAGGAGCTGCAAACCCATAGTTGGCTAAGACCTACCTAACTAAATACCTTCTAATATCTTGACCAACCCTTGTTGGTGTATTTCTAAGGGGAATATGGATCCTTTCCACTAGAATGTAATGGAAACTAGACATTCTGAGTTCAATGGTGAGGGCCATTGGGACTTGATAAAATAATGGGGGACTTAATAAAATTTATTATTTCTTATAAAATGTAATCAATAAAGTAATAATGATCTTCTCTTTTAATTATAGAAGAAAAATGAAAAACTTGTCAACCACACTATCCCTACGATCAATTCTGGATAAAGATAACATCATCACCGACAATAACTTCCAAGAATGGTTTAGACGCCTTTGGTTTATCCTACACCATGAACATAAGTCTTATGAGCTGGATTTAGAATTACAAGATCTGCCTACCATAGTGGTGAGTGATGAGGATTTCCTAGTCTATGAGAAACATATGAACAATGCAATTGACATTCAATTTTTGATGATATCATCAATGTATAGTGAGCTCATGATGTCTCATGAAAACATGGATGCTTATAGCATGCTTGAGCACCTCCACAGTCTTTACCAGGAGAGAGAAAGACAAGATAGGTTTGAGATCTCTATGGAACTCTTTCATATTAATCTTGGAGAATGTTCCCCAGTAGGTCCACATGTATTCATTCTCATTGGCTACACTGAACACTTGGAGGTTCTAGGGTTTAAACTCCCCGAAGAACTAGGCACCGATCTCATTCTCGCATCACTCCCTTAGAGCTTCTCTAACATTTTTGTCAATTTCAATATGAACAACATTGAGAAGTCTCTATATGATCTTCTTATCCTCATTATCCATGTGGACAAAGATATGAAGCGCAAAAATCCTTTTGTCGAAATGGTGAATAAAATGAAAGGGATGGTGAAGACCATTAAGTCCCATGCTTCTTCACGACCTTCTGATAAAAGTATGATCGAAGGGGAGGCAAGGGAATAAGAGGCTATTTGTTTCACATGTGGCAAGAAGGGCCACTAGAAGAAGAACTACACACAACCTAAGAAGTAAGGGGAAACTTTAGGTGTGTTTTTTATCGAATGAAATCTATCTGTTTCTAGAAATTGGGTATTAGATATAGCTTGTGTTTGTCACATATGTATCTAAAAATAGGAACCAAGTAGATTCAGGAAGATTGATCAAGGAGAGGTAGATCTACGTGCAGCCAACGGAGCCAGACGTGTTGTTTTAGATGTTGGGGACTACCACCTCACGTTACCAATAGATCCAGACTTGTTGTTGTAGATGTTAGTGTTAAAGGGTTGTTTTTATATTCCTTATGTAACCAAAAACATAATTTTTGTATCCAGACTAAATGTATATGGATTTTTTAAAGTTTGGAAATGAATTTTTCTTCTTTTATAAATATAGCATTTGTTTTTGTAGGGAACATTTATACAACGATCTTTATGTGTTGGATTACACAAAACAGGTAATGGAAATTGATGACACAGATACTTCACCTGACCCATACCACACCCAACTTTTGCATGAACGGCTAGGTCATGTAAACGAGAAATGATTGAAAAAGTTACATCAAGATGGATATTTAGATTCTTTTGAACTAAAACTACTTGACGTATGTCATTCATGTTTACAAGGCAAAATGACCAAATCCCCATTTTGGTGGGAAAGGTGAAAGGGCTAAAGAACTTCTTGAATTGGTTCATACCGATGTGTGTGGACCATTTCCAGTTGAATCAAGGAGAGGGTAATCATACTTCATATCTTTTACTGATGATTTTAGTAGATATGGATATATCTACTTAATGAGCTATAAGTCAGATTCTTTTGATAAGTTCAAAGAATACAAGAATAAAGTTGAGAACTAGCTTGGTAAGAAAATTAGGAATCTCCGCTCAGACTGAGGTGGTGAATATCTTAATCAAGACTTCATTGATTAGTTACAGGAGTTTGAGACCCTATCCCAACTCACTCCTCCAAACACGCCCCAGTGGAATTTTGTGAGCGAAAGGAGGAACCACAACCTTTTGGACATGTTGAGATCAATGACGTGTCATACGAGTCTTCCATTATCCTTTTGGGGATATGAGTTACAAACAACCACACACATACTAAACCACATACCAACTAAATCAATAAATGGTATTTCATACGGGTTATGGAGTGGAAGAAAAGCTATGTTATTGAATTTACATGTGTGGGATAGAGAAGCATTTGTTAAGGCCTTTTCATGTAACAAACTCACACCCTGAGGTACAAAGTGTACCTTTATAGGATAACCAAAGGAAACAAGGGGATATTACCTATACATACCCTTAGACAAAAAGGTTATAGTATCAAGAAATACCATATTCCTTGAGAGGGAGCACATCTCTAAAAGAGATAGTGGGAGCGAGATAGTCTTTGATGAAGTCGAGGCTCAAGGTAGACAAGAGTTGGTATAGGAACAGATTCCACAAAGCCCTATGGAAGAAAAATCTGTTCCAGAGACACAAGTTCTGCGTAGGAGTACAAGAGAGGTTATAGAACTATAACGGTACAATTTTATAGTTACTGAGCATGGTGACTCATTATTAGTTTATAATAATGATCCTCTAACTTACAAGGAAGAATTAAGTGTTAGAGATTCTCCCAGGTGGCAAGAATCCATGAATTCAGAAATGGATTCCATGTACCAAAACCATGATTGGATTTTGTAGGTCCTTCAGTCGATGTAAAGCCTATTGGTTGAAAATGGGTATTCAAGAAGAAACTGGACATGGAAGGACAATTTAGTACCTATAAGGCATTACTGGTTGCAAAAGGTTTTAAACAACGTCAATGAATTGACTACGATGAAACCCTCTCACTAGTTGAAATGCTGGAATCCATCAAAATTCTACTTTCCATTGAAGATTTCCATGACTATGAGATTTGGAAAATAGATTTCAAAATAGCATTCCTTAATAGGAACCTTCAAGAAGATGTCTACATGACACAACCTGAATGGTTTGGGACTCCAAAGGATGCCAATAAGGTATTCAAGTTACAAAAATACATTTATGGATTAAAGCAAGCATCCAGGTCATGGAACTCTCATTTTGATGATTCCATAAGAGAATTTGGATTTATCAAGAATGAATTTGAGCCTTGTGTCTACAAACGGTTTAGTGGGAGTGCAGTCATTTTCCTAATAGTATATGTTGATGACATATTAATTATTGGAAATGAGATACCAGTCTTACATTATGTTAAGGCATGGTTGAATCAATTCTTCTCTATGAAATACTTGGGATAGGAAGCGTATATTCTTAGGATCAAGATACATCATGATAGATCCAATAGATTTTTGGGCATACGTCAATGTACATACATTGATAAGATATAGAAGAGATTCCGTATGGAACAATCCAAGATGGAATTGTTTCCAGCGTCACGTGGGATTCATCTTTCCTAGAAAATGTGTCCTCAGAAACATGAGGAAAGAAAGATAATGGAGATTACTACATATTCATCAGAGATTGGGTTAGTCATGTATGACATGCTATGTACTAAGAAAGATGTTTCCTACTCATTGAGTGTGGTAGGAAGATATCTAGCTGACCCAGGTGACTTCCACTGGAGAGAAGTCAAAATTATCCTAAAGTATCTGAGGCGTACTGAGGACTTGTTACTGGTTTATGTACTAGATAAGGAACTAATAATCAGAGGATATGTAGATTCTAGTTTTAAAACTGATCAAGATGACATGATGTCGCAAACGGGATACATCTTCACTTTGAATGGAGGTGCAGTGAGCTGGAAGAGCTCAAAGCAGAGTGTGGTCGCAAATTCTAAAGTAGAGTCTTAGTATATCATAACTTCTAAGGTAGCTAAATAAGATGTTTAGATGAAAAGATTCATCTAGGAACTAGATGTGATACCTAGAAGTAAAGATCCCATCCAATTGTATTGTCATAATACTCCAACGGTGGCTTCTACAAAAGATCCAAGGTCACATCAGCAGACGATCCACATACCTCAGAGGTATCATCTCTTGAGGGATTTTTCTCAAAGAGGTGAAGTATCAGTGAGTAATATTTTCATCGAATAAAATAGGGTGGACCCCTTGACTAAAGCCTTGACTCTGCATAAACATGATCATCATGTAAGGTCTAGTGGACTAAAAGTCATAAGTAGTTGGCTCTAGTCCAAGTGGGAGTATATAAGAGTTGGTGTCCCAGAACCAACTGGTTTTACTAAGATTACATGGATATTTAATATATTATTACATATTATTCATTGTTCTACATGATTATGATGTAATAATGTCCTAGAGTATTTGTTGCATTGATAAGGTCATGGATGTTATGCGCTATGATGAGAACCTTGGAATACAATAACAATATTCTTAAATATAGTTCTACAATTAGATGACATGCTATTATGGGACACATAGCATCTAGATCATCAGGTGCAAGTACTCATAAGCAGATGAGACTTCCTCTCATGAAGTTATCACTTTGTTATCTCTAAGATAGATGATTATGAGAACAGACCCGCTAGTAAGAATTCCACATGTTTTGGAGTCATCAGATATTTCTATCTACGAACATGTGTAATGATCCTTAGACTTTAAGATTATCATTAATATGTGTCACAACTTATGCACATTGATTTACTGATGAAAACAGTCACACATATAGTTGGCGGGATGTAGGGTGTGTTGGGTGCATCACGAGTGGCATGTTATTAATGGATAAGTCAAGGAAGGATTTCTCCCATCCATTTATGGAAATTGATATCTTGGAACATTGATTGAAATAGAACCATTGCGTGAAATTCTATGGCCATGGTGTAATGATGAGTTTATTTCAGGTAGTTAAAGAATGACCTATCAAGCATAAAAGTTGCTGACACAGTCCTGAAACCAGCTTGAGGAGATATTGTGGCAAAGGGACTATATTACGCAGTGAGCATTCATATGTGGATGTCGTTGTTGCAACTTTACATTCTTTCTCTTGGGTGCCTTGACCCATTTCTACACACTACTATTGGACCTTAGGTAGGCCCTCCTAATTCCAATGAGAAAGAATCGTAGAGAGTCATACACTAAGTGTTTTTGGTGGTCTCGGTTAAATTCTATTTGAATTTTATTTAATGAAATAAATATTATTCTCAATACCATGGAATAATTTTATTCAAGTTAAAATGATCGCTTAAATTAAATAAAATTTATTTATTTATTTTATGGAACATTTAATAAATATTTATTTACAAGTTTGTAAATAAAATATTTATTTATGAGAATTATTTATTTATTTATTTATTCGGGTTTTCAATAAATTTAGGTGGAGTTCAATCGGACCAAGGTTGGTCCGATAGTAAAATAATTATTTTTAAGACGGTATATAATTATTTAACTAGTTGGAAAAAATTAAAATAACGCTTCTTTTATTTTGTGACATGGAATTTTATTTATAATTTCATTTTTTGCAAGTTGGAAAACCATAAATAATGATGCGTTATTATTATTAAATGCATGAGTTTTATCTAAGTTCATGAATGTATTTAATTGTTGTTATGAAATTAAATAGTGTAGCTGTAATTCTATGTATACAAATAGGTATGTATAACTATTTTGCTATACACCACACCACATGCCTGGTGAATTGAGAATTATTGATCAAAACAATTTCTCTCTTGAATCCTCTTCTCTCCCCTCTCAAGAATGAGAGACATTCTTCAAGGATAAAGCATATGCGATCAACAACAACCGACACAAGACACTCGATTCACCGCGCTATCTCCCGGAGAATGAGCAGTGTCGATCAGAGGCCATTGGAGCACATGTAGATCACCAATATATGGATTCTAGTTTGTATCCTTATAATCGCAATGAGATAATACAGAAGGGTCATTCTGGACGATTAAAATCATCAACGAAGAAAAATAAAAAAAATCCACGTATTATTTTTTCTTTATAAAATTAATTTAATTAACAATAATCATGACTTGCTTGATCCTCTGTAAAGGTTTCAGTTCTTTTTATCCTTTATCTAAATATTTGATTATATTCTGTGGAGACTGGTGTTCATCATCCTATTGATCCCGGAATAATCATTGATAATGTTAAAAATCAAAATTGGGTGTCATTCCTACCACGCTTCTGCAGCGCCCGAAACCTACACATTCTCATGAAGGTACTCTATAGGTTATATGATATAGGAATTAACCTTGTAGTCTAATTTCAATTTCTAATGGTATCCCTCCCCAGGATGGAATTTACTGCAAATTTCCTCCCTATAGTGACACTTTATTTCATCAAGGATGACTTGCCCTCATCAAATTAACCCTAAAAAATCATTCATATTTCAAAGAACATGGGAAAATGAGGTCAATAATGTATGATTCCTCATCATTGACAGGTTAAATCATTTATTAACTAAAATACAACCCAAGACAATGGTCATTCTCTAAACCACACTTGGATCATTTACCTTCCAATATAATGAGGAAATCTGTGACAACCTAGCTATTTACAATAGATCACCAGGGAAATTTCCACTTTGTTCTAATTAGGTTAAAGAAACCTCTTACAACTGAAGATGAAGACATATTTCTAATGAGTAGACAGTTCACTAAAGAGAATATACTAGTCATATTTTTGTCATTTTACCACTCCAAGATACACCATTCTAGAGGATTCTTCAGAATATTGTCTGCATTACATCCACCTAAATATAAGGACCAATCATAATTATTTTCAAAAATATTATTTCCTTATAAAGGATATCAAAACCAAATTAGGTTAATAGAATTGATAAACCATCAAATTAACCTGGAGGCTCTCCTAGCTTCATGATGACTTAAATTGGGAAAAAAATAAAGAGCCCTTCAACAATCATGTCTCAATTCATTAAAAGAGTTAAATCATATGATCAAAAATACTTCATCCAGTGTTCATATCTTAGGATGGGTTGAACACATGGAATTTGACTCCACCTACCTCCATGATCATAAAATCCCACCAAAGGTGACATTATGTAATGTCATAGCCTTTCGAATGATTTGAGAAATAGTATCTTCTCATAATAAATGGTATTATCATAAAACCTTGGCCTAGAACAACTCTTGAAGAAATTGATATATAAGAGAGAGGGCCACCAAAAGACTCATGCCCCAAGCATATGAAAATATTGAGCAATCCTACAGTTTAAGGGAATACAATTGGTATATATTGCCAATATCATTGGATGTAGGTGGCTCCGGTGTGAACCATACAATAAACCCAGTCCATGTTCGAACAATGATAAGTAAAATCAATAGATAATTCATGGTATTTGAAACCAAAAAAAATATAGGATCGACCTCAAACCATAGGTATGACCAATTTTTTAACACAACCTTTATGGTAAAAAAACTAGCTCAAGAGGTTGTGAAACGTGAATAAGAGAATCCCTATCCCATAAAAATGGCATCTTTTTTACCTTAACCCCCTCTCAAATGGAAATAAATATTCTCCCATTTAGGGAGATCACCCAAGAATGAATCCTTATAGCTTGTACTATATCATGATCCCACTTCCTCCTTAGAAACATCCATGAAATAATTGTTTGGATATTATCTTCTGATCATCATTCATAAAATGATTCCAAGAGGGCCAATTGGTGATAGGAGGAGGGATCATGGTAGACAAAAAACAAAGAAATATTTCAAGGAGGATAATGAAATTCCTTCAATGCATTACACATTAGTGAATCTCATTAGCATCACCCCTACAGAAACTAGAGATCATGAGGTCTATAGAGAGGAGTAACATGAGTAGGTTTATATATTTAATATGGCCCACAATGAAATGACTAAAGAATGTGTGCATACCAAAAACTAGTGGCTTGATATGAATTTTGGGATTCCTTCAACTGCTCCACTACCACCCCCTATATGAGCGTTCTCCAAGGAAAATAGTAAAGGTGTGTTCATACCTCACCCACCACCCAAAGAGGTTGAACCCCTCACACTTTTTGAAATATTTTCATAAAAAGGGGAGGAGATTAAGGAGTTAGTAAAAATAAATGCATGAATACTTCAGGGAAACATTAATTATTGATATGTTCTCCAAATAGGGCCTTGTATCAAGCTCTTATCCAATGAACCTCAACAAAAGGGGTTTATCATAGTAGCTAAAATTGAGTAAGAAAATATGTTCAACATGGTGTATAGAAAATCAATATATTTAGACCCTAAAATGGAAAGATACCTTGAGTTCCCTATATTGGTCATACAACCAGATCTAGGTTAAATGCATCCACATATACCAGACCCTATAGTTTACCCACCCTAGGTACACCCATAGACACCGCAGCTGGCTCTACCTATTGCATCCCATGTTCAAGATCATATTCATCTCGACAAACCTAATGGGATCATCAATATTATTGAGTCCCTGGAAGACCAATTGGAAGCTGTGTATGAGTGATGTGAACCATTATAATAGGAACATAAGACTTTCCCAGAATGGGTGGATCTAACCCCTCCCTCACAAAACATTGGGAACCCTGCATTTATAATTTTTAATGGGCCAAGGGTCCTAGAAAGAATTTGTTTCATTTTGTGTCCCACTATGAAACCATTATGGGAAACCCAATACAATCAAATTCGGTGAAAATCATATTCTTCATAAAATCATTGTAAGGACCATCCTTCATATGGTACACTTGTTTTTTAACTCGGTCAGTCACGGAATGAGAAGATCTATGTTGATAGTTTATCTTTCAATTTAACTAGATTTTCTAGAAGAAAATATCCCTCAACCTCTCAAACTAAAAGAAATATGGAGAATGATAGGGTCTTAGAATTCAATTTTTATTTGAAGGGGTTTATATACACTCTAAACCTATAACTTCTCCAAGAATATTTGTATCCCTCTGTATAGAGAATATATATGATGAGTTGTGTACACCACTCATCCATGTGAAATATACTAGTTGGTTTTAGTATCTTCTCACAGTTTCTCAGATATTAGAATATTACATATTTTAAATAATGGCCACATTATGATTGATTTCATGAGTTAAAGGGAATATAATAATCAATGATTATGATACCATTATCAAACATAAGACAACCAATACACCATCTCTAGCTCCAAAGCCTGCACCCTATCACGAGACACCCCCTACAGAGCACAAAAAACACCCTTATCATCGTTTTTAGTGAAGGATACATATTTGAAATCATTTTTAGGAATATAGAAATAAATTTTATTCATTTTTGAATGATTAATTCTCTATCTACTACAAATCAGCTTTATAAAATAACTTGCTCAATTTTTCAAAGCCTAAGAGAAATGATCATGTTGGTGTTGATGGCCTACTAAATTATTTCCCATTATACCAGATGTTTAGTGATTCCATTTGGGAATTATTTATTTTCCAATTAAACCTATTAAAATAATGGACTTTAGGCAAGTTAAGTTGGGGAAACCACTATCACAAGTGGCACGTGTTTCCAACAGAACCCATAAAGAAGAAATCAAGTGGAAAGAAGTTGTTAGATGATGAAAAAATAAAATTTTTGATTGGTTGATAATAAATACAATAAATAAAAATCGTTATATTCTTAAATAATAGTGGAATCAACTAACTATAACCCAATTTCTCCTTTATCAGCACAATCAACCTCATCAGCACTGCAGTATTACAAATGACAGTATTCAAAAAAATGACATAGCCTAAAGGGTGAAAACATATAGGAAGATGAACATGTATAGATTCCAAAGTCATCCCTGAATATCTTATATTTCATGCCTCCAACCATAAAAGTACAGGCACTAACCCACCAACCAACACCAAAATATTATACCTGAAATACCTAGTCCTCATTAGAATAATAATCGATCTTCATTTCCATTTATTTAATTCACCTAATGGATCCATTATTTTATGATGAGTATGGTCATGAACCAATGTTACCTACACCCAATTAGAGAAAATGTGATAGATTCCATAGGATCAAGGGGTATAAAGGAAGATATAGTCCTTGAAAAACTCAATCCTCTATCCATGTCCCTGCTATGACTGTCTATGTTGCTAAAACTCATGGGAGATACCTCTAAAGGGCCCAAAAGAAGAAGGAAAAATCCCCCACATATGTCAGGGGTCACCATGGCCTGATAATCATGGATGATAAATTAAAGGGGATATAATTTTATGATAAACCTCAGTGAGAACGAAGATATATTCCATATAACTCATCGAGGACAAGAGTTCCTTTTACTCATATTCCAAGGGATGATCTTCCTATATCAAGTAATTCAGTGACTATGAAAGAGAATCCTTAGGATGGTAAGAGAAAACATTTATCCCATAAGTATGATATTCTAAATCAATTGGATCTAGTTCTAGCTCAGCTATTGATCCTTGATTCTTCATGTCTATCACAAGGCCTCGTGAAGACGTGCTGATCCCTCAGATGTTTTAAGGAGAGGTTGTCACTGCTGAAATATATTGTGTAGAAATTAATCCCATATAATTCTATAAAATCATATCGTTTATGGATAAACAAAAATATATTGTCATATAGGGACATATCATACCCTTGTATGTGTCTGGTAGGATAAATTATGTTGATATGCAGTAGGTTTTCATTGGAAATTGCTCTTGTGTCAATCTTATTATACTATAAAAACATCATTGACTGGGTTATAGTGATGGAAACATGTAACCTTTTGATTTGATTCTATAGGGTTATGATAAAATTGATAAAAATCTCCTCAATAGAATCAATCCTAGGGCTCAGTTTGGGGACCTAATATCTCTCTTAGAAACAAGACAAAACCGTCAACATTATGCTAGGAAGGCCTCGGTTGCATCGACATCCGAAATTCATCTTATCAAACCCCTAATGCATTAAATATTTCATAAATGGGCATATTGGGAGGTTTTTTGTTGATAAATCCCCATTATAATCTTTAAAATCAAAATATATTGATGCATGATTTTATAAGAGGGAAGGGAAAAAATCCATAACTAACTATGTCGCTCAGGTCACTGCCTTGAATGGACTAAAAGTGACCCTATACAATACCTTCAAATAGATCAATGAAGAATACTATCTACCCATCAATTAGATCAAATCCATGAGCCCAAATTTGGGTTCATATTCAACAACCTTAATTATATCAATCATGAAGTCTAGGACAAGCAGTGTTGAAGAGGACATTGACCCTCTTGATAGTTATATGGGATCAAATGAAAATTCCCTCATTCAATTTTATGAGATTTAATAGATATATATATCATAAGTTGAGTTAGAAAAGACAATCATATAACCATGTGATATTGAAGATACTCATTCTCTTCCCCTTGTCTCCCAACAAGAAATTCAAAGAAACCCCTCATTGTCATTCGGATAAGAGGAATCTACTTCACCTTTCGATTTTCAAAATGTTGATTACTATTCTAATTTTCCATCATCACCTACTCCCCTAAAGAGTGATCTGTAAGAGGATGAGGAAGAGTAATATTACCTCAAGGATTCCCCTATATCATTCATGGAAGGCGTATCTACAACTATTGATGAACTCCGATAAATAAATTTGGGTATATAGTTGGACTCATGACTCAAGTTGTTTAGAGTTACCATGTATTATGAAGAACAAGAGGTATATATCTATTTTATAAAGCATCATTGACACATGTTTTATTGGAATAACAAAAAGAATAATATGTCTCATTACTATGGTGGCTCTTCACCACCTTTTCATTCTAGAAAACCATAGGGGTTATAAATAGGTAGCTGGAAGGACGCACTTAACTCTCTCCACAAAAATTGAGGCCTAAGACGAAAATATTATTAAGTAAAATTATATACAGGAAGTCCAATATTTTAAAGGGATACCCAACATAGTCATAGTAAATAAGAAGAATAAGAAAATCAGGATATTCATTGACTTCATAGATCTTAACTAACATTGATTGAAAGATGACTTCATATTTCCAATCACAAAACTACTAATTAATACTATGTCTAGATATCAGGCTCTTTCCTTCATGGATGACTATTTAGGGTACAAAAAAATCTAGATGGTCCCAAAATACAATGAATCCAAAATGTCATGCATATCATCTTTAAACCCTTTTTAGGAAGGCCCATCGAGTTCCATATCAATGATATGGTGGTTAAATATTGACAATGTTTAGACCAACTTGTTGATGTTGAAACCATATTTAATTAATTGAAACAACACATCCTGGAAATAAACCCATTGAAATATTTTTTCAGGGTTAACTCAAGAATTTTTCTCAGATTCTTTGTATGACATCGTGACATTGAATTCATTCCCAATAAGAAAAAGGTTATCCTTAATAGGTAACCACCTCCAAACCTAAAATATTTTATAGTATTAGAAATAAATCTTGATTATATTTTGAACATTATATCCAAACTCATAGGAAAGTGTTTTACATTCACCAGGATGATGAAAAATGGGGTTACATACCAATGTATAGATTCCTTTTTGGAACAATTAATAAGTCTCAAGAAATAACTTTTGATTCTACCAGTGTTGATGGCTTTTGTCAAGATAAAGCTACTCATTTTTATGTAACAACCCTAAAAAAATCAATAGGCTCATTCCTCGAAAAAAATAATGATTTTGAGAATGAAAATAACCTTTATTATCTCATTTGAACCACGATCTATATTGAGACCCATTATTCAAATATCGATAAAAGATATTTGGAATTAATCTTCATGGTTTAGAAATTGAGACACTACCAACAGAACCATGAGGTCCATTTGGTCTCTTAAAACAACCTACTAAAATATATCTTCATCCATCCTATGTTGAATAGAATATTGAAATTATGGGCGTTCATCTTGAAATAGTTTGAAATGCATTATTTTCTTCAATAATAGGTAAAAGGCCAGACCTTAGCAAACATCCTTACACAACATCTCTCTACAAAAATAACATCATTGAATAACAAATTTCCCGATGAATAGATATTTTTATTAAATAGGTCCCTTAAATATGGGAGATTTATTTTGATTGTGCATCCCTAATACCAATAGGGAAGAGAATGGAAGACCCCAAGCTCAATAAAGTTAGTCCAGGAGTTGTGCTGATCTCAATAGAAAATGATGTCTTTACTTACTCCTTCCTATTGTCAGAAGATTATTAAAACAATGAGGCAGAGTATTAGGTCCTCATCATAGGATTATAATTGAACTTCCAATTCATATGGACAACTTGATTTTAAAATGTGATTTAGGGTTGATAATCAAGAAGATCAATGAGGATTATGATATCATAAAGGAGGAGATAATCCCATTTCTTGACTATGTCTTGGGACTAATGACATAATTATCCTCAGATCTAACATTGAATAACATCATATTCTTTCATAATTCTTTGGTAGATATATTGAAAATGTGAATATGATAGGGGTAGACCCAGACCGGGATGAAACAGTCATCAAAATTGTGCTTGTCTGAATGATCTCACCATTTTTTATTCCAACATAAAAGAAAACAAAGAGGTCAATTCCATCCCTATAACAGATAGTCCTACAACCAGTTGGATGATTCCTGTTGTGGACTACCTTCATAATAGAGTGATTTCATTAGAAAATGTTTGGAAAGTAAAAAACCAATTAAAAGTGACCAACTACATTCTTTATTATGACCCAAAACACAAAAAAGTACACTATAAATGCTTATTTTATGGATTCATTCTCAGGTGAATTGATAGAGAATAGACTGCAACAGTCATGAAATAATTTCATATAGGGTCTTGTGGTTCCCACCAACCAAGGTTCATGATTTCCAATCATATCCAATGACTTAGATACTTCTTGAGTTCAATGATTCATGATTTTAAAAAATTCACCCAAAATATCCGTTCCTATAAAGGGTATTCCAACTTCATCCATTAACCCCCCGAGTTTTTATACAGAGCCAAATACTTCTAACCATTATACATACGAGTAATGGATGTTTTAAGGCCATATAATCCATCTAAAACATATAAATTAAAATATATTCTCACTATTATAAACTTCTTCTCCAAATAGACTAAATAAATACTCCTAAAATAATTCTACACCAAAATCATTATGGGATTTATGAAATATAATATCCTTACTATATTTAGTGTCTGTTATTTGATAATGAAAGAAAATTACACCAATATTTGTAATGATGATTTAAAGAATCTATATCATGAGTATAATATCAAATTCAAACATTTATATCATAATCATGAAACAACTAATTGATAGATAGAGGCCTTCAACAAGAACATATCAAACATACGTTAGAAAATAGTGGATAAAGACAAATATTCTTAGAATGAAATGATATTTCATGCCTTTCATTCTTACCAAACTACAGCCTATACCACTACACAGGTGACCTCATATTCACTTATATATGCGACATAAGTTTTCATTTATTTTGAGGTCTATTTTTCCTCACTTCACATTTCCATATGTGAAACAATATCCACATGAAATATATCCCAAAAATATTTTTCTAAATTATAGTGACCTGGTTTCAAAAGACAAAATACTTTTCATTGAATTTAATTGCACCAAAATCATATAGCCTAGGCTTTTAACAATAAATTCCACCTTCGCTCGTTCCTTCAAGAAGAGCAGTTACTAGTCCTTAGGACCCCGATGATATCAGGGAAAAACCTCCAAATCTTGATCTGAGGTGGTGGGACCATATTCTATACCCAAGTTCCACATTAATTTATCTTACTCCTTGAGCTTTATTTATAGACAGATTATTAAGGCCCCTACCAATGAAATATTTCTCAATAAATACTTTATGTCTTAAAAGCCTATGTCATCCTCATTACATGATAATAATCTACATGAAATATAGTTATAGATACATAAAAACCCCAATTTTTTTGAATATATTATTGATAATAAATTACATAATTTCCTCAAAATACGTTAAATATATTTATTTATAACATATTTTTGTTTGGATCGTTTATTTGAAAATTTGAGGAAAATTCCAATTTCCCCTTTAAAGTGTACTGTAGTATTTTTCTTGTAAATATTTTAAGGTGTATTAATTAAACATAAAATTTTAATATATATTTCCTAACTTAATGGTATATAAATTTCATTGAGTACATTAAATATGGATCATGCATTTGATTGGAATAAGTGGTCCATCAAATAAAAGTTGTATTAGACTCGTAATATTTTACACCACTTTAATATTTCGGCCATAACCAATTAATATGTACTTTTATTAAGACCAAATTCAGAGATAATATTAATAAAATAATTACACAAAAATAATTATGCTAGAGGGATAGTTGGTTCACTTGTTTTGGAGGTCAAATTGGGGGTGAAAATTGAATTAAAATATTTTGATTAATTCTACATTCACACTTGAAAAGTCATGAAAACCTAGCCTCCCAACTACTCTATAACTTTTTATCTTTATTATTTACAGGGGGTTGGAAATGCCTTATATTATTAGGAGTAGGTGATAAGGGGTCAATTCACTATTGGGGAAGGGAAACTATCAAGCGCGGATCTCCTAAAAATGCTATTCTTTTCCTATTCTTTTGGTGTAATGTTGTAGTTCATTCAATAAAATATCTATTTATCTTCCTTTTATTATGATATTTTAAATTTAATTATTCTTTTATTTACTTTTTTGGGATGGAACTCAGTATTAGAAATGTGATTTTGGAATACTCTTTATAAACCTTTATAGTTGCAATTCATTTCAACGATGACTACACCGTCCATGAAAGAGTAATTTAATTAGTAATCGATCTAACTATAAACTTATTAATTTATTTATTTTTAATTAATGAGGTAATTTAATTCATTTAATATTATCTATAAATTTATTTTTTAATTTTAATGAAACTAATCAGGAAATTGAATAATATTCACAAAATATGTGAGGTCAAGAATTATGTGAATTGTGAGATTGAAATCTTAATCAGTAATATAGAACAACATGGTATTAATTTGTAGAGTTAAAATTAAATAAAATAACTAAATTAATAAAAATTTACATAATTTATATATACCCTAAATTAAAATGACCATAATATATCCTTAGAATGACAATTGAAGTAGGTTTCTACGATTGCAAGTTTTGAAGCTAGCCCATGGTTTAATTATTTTTATCTTTGTGGTGAAGTGAATTATCGTAGAATTATAGGGTTAAGAAATTAGGGGATCATAATTAATTGTATTTTAAATAAAATGATAATGATTAATAATTAAGTGAAGAGGTAGAGTTATATCAACTACGCCTTCTAAAAATAGTTTTCTAAAAAACAACATCTCGTTGCGGTGTCTCAATATCATTTAAAAAAACAAAAAAATTCTTCCAATATAATTATTCTTATTTTATAAAAAATAATAAAACCCCATAATTTAATGTAGTGAGTTTATTTTATTTTTGAAATACCATTAATATTTTCGTTTAATTACATCTTCTTTTTAGAGCCAACATTGGTCAACCACTCTACTGTAATTAAAAAACCAAAGAGCACACATCATTTGAGAGCACCCAAAACATCACCTCTCAATAAAAGAAATTAAAAGAAAAAACATATGGTCTAAGATACAAGAACATAAAAGTCACACCACATGATCTTCACTGCATGACATAAAAAAGAATGACAGATGGTTTTAGTCATACAAACTAAAAATAAAATAAACCATAGTATGAGATATAAGAATATAAACTACATACATTAATTTACTTTTCATAAGATTTTAAACTATACAACAATTTCCGTTCCACAAGATGTAAAACTTCATGGTTCAAGTCCTTGTTTCATTATGTAAAACTGCATAAGATTTTGGTTCATTCTTATGTGGATCATAATCCATGGTGTTGGTCTCCCACCACAAATATATTCTATAAATATATGTGGCTTAATTATCATATCAATGGGATATATAGTGATTCATATACCTTTTTTCCTCGTACCAAAAAAAATTAAATAAAATTCCACCTATTTTACATTCAAGTAAAGATCTATTGAGGGAGATTCACATTCCATGTCTAATGCTGGTTCAAATTCATCCTTAATGCTCAGAAACATTACATACACAAACCATACTACTTTTCCTGGGGAAATTCAGATCTCCACAGGTCTTACTCATCCATTTATGGTAGAATTGTTGATTCTTGAGGAATCCTTTATTTTTACTATGCATGGATACTCCCCATTTTAGATTTTCATAAGTCTCTCCAAAAGGCCTGTCAAGCAGAGGCACAATCATCATTATCAGAAACCTCTTTTATCTCTACAATCCATGAAAACATCATGTTGAAAACTGATTTTTGACATGGTCTAGGTTTACTCCTTGATTTCTTGTCCTGAATCACTTCTATTATCCCGAGAACCCCCAATATCATGGTTTAAAATTTCCGTCTTCATGTTTTATGTATGTTGGAACATTCTTGGCCTCATAAGACTTATATCACTCATCGTGTCCATACTTATGGTAAAATTCGTATGACCTAAAACATAAAGAAACCATTCTTAAATGTCACATGATGTCAAAATACATGTTTCCCCAGAATTATGTATTGATTGATTCTCATTCCAATTAGATATGTATTGAATCCCAAATCCTACATTCTGGTCCAACCATACTAAGATAAAAATTCCCATGTTTTTCCTTCAAATCCCTTCTATTTAGTAAAATAAAATAGTTCCACTCTTCTATACCACATTGTTAATAGCTCACATAGGATTAAGAGTTTTGGTTAATACTTCCACACATGAGCAAGGTATATCTATTCATTTTAGGTTTAACATGGTCTTATATGGAAAAAAATAAATGGCACAAAAATTATCCTCACCACATGACATTAAATTTCATGGTTGTCATTTATTGTATAATCTAAATCCATGAACTACATGTGGATTAATTATCACTTTTAAAAGATTCCTAGTGATACAAAAATCATACATCTTGTTCCATTATCAATATTGAATATTCCCTCACTCTTCAATGTAGGAGACATATCTACATAGAAGGGTCCAATACAGGTTATCATCCCATTTATGTGATCATATTTAAAAAAATTCATCCAATGTATAAATAATTCAATCAGTATAGGGAATATTTCTTAGAACTATGTGTGTCATGATTCTCACCTTTATGTTATACATAATGATTCTCGTATCCTATGCTCTAGTTCAAGCCAAAATATAAAAAATCCTCCTTCCCTATGTATGTATGAGACCTATATGGGAAATATTTTTCCTATTCTTGGTTGATTTCTATATGAAATTATCCTTCCATATTCAGGAACCTTACTTATATAAATTAAAATTTATGTATGGGGAAATCCTTATCTCTATAAGATTCCCCCAACCATTGTAAACAAAATGTACGATACATGAGGAATTTTTTTTTACAATTTATAATATTCCCCAGTTTGGCTCTACATATGTCACCCCTAAAATTCCTGTCAATAAGAAGCACCTTCGTCCTTAGGAGAAACAAATTCTATCTCTATAATCCACAAAAATTTGATGTTGTGAAACACTTTTTGAACATGGTCTATGTTTATTACCTATATTATTATCCCATATTAGTTTTGGGATCCCAAATCCCCCAGAATACAATTTATAACCTTACCATCTTCATGCCTTTAAGACGATAGAAAATTCATGGCCAGATCATAATGAAATGAAAAATAACTAATTTAATGGTCAAAGATAAAGGAAATTAAATTATTTCCCTAAATATCTATTTCATAATACATTAAACTACACAGTCCATGTACTGGTTGTAAAAAATTAAACTATAAGATTCATAAACCCTTTTGGGAAGGTTCCTTTCCCCCCTGGTGTTAGTCATTGAAAACATCATCCTGATGAACTATGTATGAATTTATTCTCATTTCATTAAGACACATATTAATTTCAAGATCCTCTATTTTAGGCCAATATTCTACAGAATCTGAAATGTTTTTGTTCCTCTATTCATGGAAATAAACCCATTATTGGAAAAGGCATATGTAATTCTCCCATGACCCCCTTTGTAAATCTTATAGTCAAAATAGAATCCCCCTCCTTTACATCCAATCAAAATATGTGTAGGAGAAAAATATCATTCATGTATAGTGTCAAATCATATTATACCTTCATTTGATGATGTATTCCCTAAACAAACCATCCTATATGGTATTTAGAAATACTGATCCTCATAAACTCCATGAACATCGATAATAGAATGTCTAATTCATGGGACCAACATTTTCTTAACTATGAATTGATATGCCCCAGTTTGGACTTTCATAAGTCACCCCCAAAATTCATATTAATTAGATGAACATTCATCCTTAGGGTTAACCTATTATATCCCCATAATCTAAAAATCACAAAATCATGACTTAAAATACCCTTTTTATACCTGAATAATGATGGAACTCTCTAATCTTGTAAACTACACAGGAGTCATTACTCTCATAACTCATGGTTAAAGAAGTTTGACCTAAAACACCAGTTTCATTAGTCTAACATATAATACTATAAATTGACCATTTAATGAAATGTAGTATTCACAGGGTAGAAAAAAATCAATGTAAAACCTGTATAAAAGACAAGTTTCATCTCACTAGATGTGTACTCCACATGGTTTAAGAAAAATTGATCAATGAAAAGAATGAGGAATAAAACTTTTTTTGGTTGAAAACTAGAAAAGGGAGGACTCAGAAAAAATAATGTATCTCCCCTAAGAGTACCTAATATCTTACTTGGGATAAAATTGGGGAGATGATTAAAAATACACAAAGTTTATAGGTTCTTTTTTATAACCCTAGAGATAGTAAAACTATACTTGACAGGACCAATGACCTAGGGAAAAAATTAAAGAACTCCCACTGTCTTATCATTGTAATTACAACTCATTTAAATAATGAAATTAAATCAAATGATTCATTTTATTCATTATGAAATGGTTACAAGAATGGTAGGAACAAAAAAACTGATGATCAAGGAACAAAAAAACATTTTCATTAATGATTTATAAATTTATAGAACTTCCACAGGTTTGAGCCTATTTTCTATGTTTTATAAGTGTTCCTTGACATATGATTTAATATTTTTAACTATGGCTTGAGAATTATCCATGGTTTGATGAAACTCCACCAATTTTCAGTAAATAATCTCCCCAACATGAAAACGTTCCTCCTTATCCACAATAATATAATCTATTCCTTATACAAAATTAATATTTAAGGATTAGTGGAGTAGGACCATATCTTCCTTAACAACATATAATTATTCATGATGGTATTCCATTTGGATATATTTTTCATCAATGCAGAAATAATTTCCCTCCACTTCTTTGGCATGGATAAGCTCCACCTGGGATGAAATAGATCTAAGATCCTCAAACTGACCCACTAGCTGCACCTCAGCCTGATGTGATTGTTGGTCATCTTCCTGACATCGAATGATTAACTTAATGGCATAGTGGGTCATGTTGTAATCAAATATTCCATACCCCAAAATAGAAAACATGGTATGAAGTTGGTGAATTAACAATGGAAGATATTTTAGAGGTGTCTCTAAGATTATCTTCCATATATCTCACCAACTGAAATGACGTGAGGTGTGAAAGAAATTTTCTGCATCTAAGTCTGATATAAAGCCTATTTCTGAGAGAGGGATTTATTCTAGGATAAATTCACACAATGAGGCACCCTATTCTACTCACTTATAATTTGTATCAGATTCTCCTTATTTTTTTGGCTTAAGTTTCATGCAGGATCATCCGTTAGGATAGATCATCAATGTCAATATCACTAGATAACATACAAGACTCATCATTAACATCAGTAGATAATATGTTTAAAGGTAAGGGAGACAATTTTGGGTAGTTAATAAAACTCACCCATTTATGGATAATCTAATAGTATTGAGGCCTCTCTAAAACCCCTATCCCTAGAATTTTGAGTATGTATCTCCAAATGATAAGAATCCTCTTGAGTTTTCTTAGGAACTGGGACAAAGGCTCTTGAGAATCTCTCACTTTGGGGCCATCAGCTATTGTACCCACAAAAATGGGAGAGGGATGGAATTCAATTCCTTAGTCATTCATAACCAATACAATATTTTCCATGTAAAAATATGAATAGATCAAGTATCTGTGATTATAAAATTAGGAATAAATCATGGTTACGTGAAAATAAAACTCACATCCATCCAATTATTTATTGAATTCCTAAAACTCTTTTAAAGAGTTGTGAATATTAGTATGTGTGAGAATGTATTAAATTATCATGTTTCAATTTATCACTTAATGAATTAATGAACCAAACCCCATGGTATCCTCAACCATGGGGAAATATGGGATATCAGACACATGACATAGCTGAGAATCTTCATCCCATGGCTTGAGACCCCAATCAGCTTCCTCTGATAAAGCATTAGGGTCCTTAGTGGTTGTCCTAGGGTCCTACGGAGTGTAAAACATATCTAAAATATCATAAGGAATATAATTAAATTTTATTTACCAAAAATATTATTATTAGAATCTAACATTACTAAAATCCTCCTCCCTCACTACTGAAATTCTAATAGATACGACTTTGTCTCTCGGTAATTCTTCCATTGAAGGGACGGAGTCACTATCATGTGTATACACCTCATTTAAAATTTTTCCCTACATCCATGAAGGGCCAATACCAGACTCTTTGAGGGAGGAAATTGAATCAGATCATGTAAAATAGAGAGCATGTTTAGATGAGTTTTTCTGAGAGTAAAGGGGATGAATGAATTTATGGAAACTTATTGTGGCATATACACCAAGCCAAATCCTTTTACCTTTAATGTTTCTTCAGAAAAGATGGTGAAGGGCCCTTGTTAGTATTCTTGAATATAGGGACTAGAGGTGGAAAGATTCCCATGACCATTTCCTCTTCCATTCATCTTTGATCTAGGGATAACTCTTTGGTATCACAAGTTAAATCATCAAATCTGATTCGGGTACCATTTGAAGTATATCTTGGCGAATATGGTTATGATAATTCCACTTTATACTAGTCAAAGTGGCTCCTTATCATCATTTTATCTACTTAAAAAGATATTTATGGATCAAAGGGGTGATAAATAAGCTTGCATCACCAATATCATTGGATTCATCCTATTAATCTTTGGATGGGACAGATATTCCCTAAGTAGAAGCATGATCCACCATGTTAGTTACTCACTTTGTGGCTGGTATCTAGTCATCAATTTCATATATCAACATCTCCATACTCAGAATGTATTTCCCCACCTCAAAAAAATTGGAATCAGGGTTAATATTGAAGGGTGATCAGATATTCCCAAGCTATGAGATATGTATGTCACCCTAGAGAAATACCCATAAATATCTGATGTCATGGGTTACACCTTTCCAAGCTTTAATTTTAATAGGTGACAAATAATATGATGTTAATGTGGCTGGTTGTGAGGAAGACCCAACATCCTTTGACTTTCCCCCCTTTAGGACTCTATACTCAGGGAGGAGGATGGAAAATCGAAGCTTGGGTTTCCTCCTGGTGATGATGAATAGACTTACTCGACTTGGAAGATGTGTTCTTCTCATCTCTTGCATACTTAGTGGCCTGTGTTTGAGATCTATTTGAAGACATTGGAGTTTCAGCACCATCACCCCTTGGCTAGGCCTTCCTACCATAAATTCAATTCCCATAATTCATTGTGTCCTTGAATTGGGGGATTATTTCTATCAATTCCCCTTGAGGGTAGAAATAAATCTACACATTGATAGACCTGAAGTTTTACTTGATGGATACCCCGGATAGAGGTAGCCTGATCGCCACTTGGGACTCTTCATGGACTATGAGGATCTAAATTTGTCAGGTCACCATCAAGTGTTTCTCAAAACAAACACATATAGAAGGAGAGACATTGATCAATTTTAGACACTTGAATGGGTTGGAGAATAGATATGAAGTACATAATTCATAGATTATCTCACTCTTAATATTTTCCACCAACACACTGTCTCTGATTGTGATCTTGTATGACCTATGTTTGTTTTCACCTTGGACATCATCAACTAAGGACCCAATATGTGGATCACCACATAGGAACAATTCAAACTCTCCCAATACATTCATATCTTTTAGGGCTTCACAATATTTAATAGATAAAGGCTTAATACCAGAAACATCATTGGTGAATGGATGAAAGTGACATTTTGGGACTTTAACACTACACAACATGACATAAGAACTTATTTTCACCATGATCCACCCCACAAGAACTTAAATGTACCTGATATTTAGCATGAGACTTCTCAACATATATGTGATATGATTAGTAGTATATCTTTTCTTGAATAAGGTAAGCTAGCCCAATGTGGTTCCCTTCTTCTAATTTTACCAATATTAATGTCCCCGAACTCAGGGTGCCATTATATTTGAGGACCAAAAAATGGAAGGTAATAAACCACATCATTAGTAATCCAAAAATATGAGTACTTTTAGAGATATCAAACTTGACATTATAACCCCACCGGTTATACTTTCCTTTCTCCAACATAGGAATTAAATTTACCGGAAAGCTCGTATTCTCCAATAAAGTGAATATTATTGAGAACTAGAAGGTAAGAAATTACCCTTTTGGATTGATTAAGGACTTAATCCAGGATTCATAATGGATTTTACCCATTGAGTGAGGGTCTTCCTTCCTGATCTTCTAGGATAGCTTCAACAACTTAAACGATATGGATGGTTTCGTTTTGACATCATACTATGTTTATTTCAGTGTGAAGAATTCATAATAAATGTCTCAAATGATTATTTCTCTAAGATCATATAGAAATCCCAAAAACTGATTTTTACCTCATCATGTTTTATATGGAAAGTGTTTTTTATATGATCTATCAGCTCAATATCTTAGGGATGATGTATGGATTCTTGAACACGTATGTCTGGACCACCCAAGAAAAATTCATAAACACCAACTTATTGTAGAATATCCTTAAATTCAGCATAGTTTTGTAGCACCCAGTATGTAGACATTTATTTGGGATTTACTGCCCCCCCATCTAGAATGGACATCTCAATCCTCCTTCCATACATTCAATTGATATATCTTAGAAGTATGGAAGATCTAATGGTAGTAGTTAAGTTTTGATTCGAGAGTGTGAGGCTTCAGATCTTGGGCACGGGCACTATGGTTCATGATGAATGCAGTGAGAAAAATTACATTATTGATAAACATTCCTATAGAGGAAATATTGGCAGTGTGATAGTTAGTATTCTAAATGAATCATGACTTCATCGAATAACGTGACCACTTTAGGATGAATGCATCTCTTAGAATACCATGGTTATACAACATCATATAATCACTTTATAGATACTCACATTTATATTTATTCAACAATTTTTTTATTTATGGATGACTGGAGTCACACATGACGTAATAGTTTGGCCCAACAGTTTTGCGAATCTCCTTAACACGGGTAGTGTATTGATTATCAGAATCCCTTGGAGTAGCCAAAATAAACTTGCAAATAGATATCAAGATTTTTATTAAAGATTAAATCTTGGTTTTTAAAAACTCTAAAACTTTGGAATATGGAGGAACTCATGAAGGTCAGTCACTGAAGTGTCATCGCACAGGTCACTCGCCCAGGTGACCTCGCACAGGTTAGTCGCTTAGGGTTTTGTAACACGCAGGAAAAGGAATACCATGTGCTTATGTGAGAGGATTATTTGGATGAATTCTGTGAATGAAAATAATGAGAGAGGGATTAAAGATAAACTAGAGAAGTGATAGAAGAAGAAAAACATCAGTGGAAGGTAGAGTCACTGGGTAGTCAATGTTATTTATAGAAATGAACAACCTACACAGTCGACTTGTGTGGAGGACCTACACAGATGACATTCGCAGATAACTCATGTGACCCAACTATCCATTTTTCATATTCAATCTATCCTCCTACTCCTAATTTGTATGAAGACCAATTTATAAAGATTTATAAACTTGAACATGGATATACTCAAATACCTGACTTCCAATAAGTAAATATTTCATAAATATCTTTTCCTCTCTTATCCTCAGGATCAGACCCTCCTCTTATGATTAGATCTAATCCTTTGGGGAGTATTTTTTTAACACTACCTTTTTAGATAGTGATGATAATATTTAATGGGAGATACCTAAAAAAGTAAATGAGTGAAGGGGAGTTAAGGAACTCTCACAATCCAACTTGCGCGTACCCAACCTATGGATTAAGAGGCCCATGCCGACCATACCCGTGTGAACTAGAAAGAGTGTCCACAACTACGTGAAGACCCTGAATGAGACACTTGTGTGGTGGACCTATGTGAGTGGCCTCCTTAAGTTAGGTCCCTGAGTTTACTTATAAATAGGACCCCCAAGTCTCCTCATTGACATAAATGAACGATGAAGAGACCGCTTGAGGGTATAATCACCCAAGTCCTCCAAACCTTTAGGTAGTGCCTTAATCCTACAAAAAAGGGGGAAATTGGTATTCATCAATGGATTGAGGTCCCATAAGTTCTATAATATCAATGAAATTTAAATAAAAAACATCTAGTAAAAATTACTATGAAGAATGACCCTTCCACTACTCAAAACATGACTTCCAATCACAAAAAATACACCTGAGGAGACCCTTGAAGCCTAAAGTAAGGCCTCAACCAAGTGTATTTTCCCAGTTTTTCCATCACCCAAAGGAACCTTCAGCTCACCTATACCAAAATTGCGTAAGACACCTTCAGCTCTCCTAGACCTAACCTATATGATCCATCTTCATCTCACCTAGCGCTAGTCTACATCATCCTATAGCTTTCCCATCCCTAACCTGTGTAATCCACCTTTTACTCACATATCCCTAACCTATGTGAGCATCCTTTGATCCCTATTTAATACCACTTATGGTAGAAAAACTATTTCTTTAGATCCCCTATCCATGGGGGACTAATCCAAGACCGCTTTCAAGGCCTTCTAATATGCATGATCAGAGCGTAGGGCATATCAATGTTCCCTCTTTATTATAAATTCCCATAGTAATAGTGGTCCTACATTTATCCAACCAAATAGGTGGGATCCTCATAATATTATCTATTATACATTCTCATGGTAACTAAGATCTCATCCTTAGGGATAATGGTAGGACCCTGGGGTTGAAAATAAGAGAGTAGAGGGGTATATAAAATCCCCTTATCTCTCCCCGAATCCCTCATCAAGATTCCACCCTTGTCAATCGATAGATGAGGGGAAAGTTTCATAGTAGGGAATCCCTCTAGCAGTAATCCCTTAGTATTTATTATAGGATTTCACACCCACCATTATTCCATAGTTCTGGTTATGAAAAAATAGAGGATACATGCACAGAAAATCCTTATTTCTCTTCCATATCCCCAACCACATCCACCATTGGATAAAAGAGATTGGTTTGTTTTAATGAATCATCCACATCCTATTGTAGGTGAATTCATCCTAGCATGGGTCAATATGGGTTATAAATTTAAATGTATAATCAATGATGAACCAAATAAAAAGGTAAATTTTGTCTTATGGAAGCTTTATTGGGAGATTTATTCTAACAGTTTCAAGTTTTATTTCAATAATTTTGTAATGTATTATTCCATTTGATGTTACTTGTGATGTAACTTTCATGGTTTGAAATTTTTCCACAATAGGGTTTGGTTAATAAAAATTTAATTTTTAGTGGAATTTCCATATTCCCCATAAGAAACACCTTCAAAGGTCCATATTCTTAATGAATCAAGAAAGCAAGCCGCCTCTATGGGTGTAATCCCAAACCATTTTGAACCAGAGAATTTTTTATTCATATCCAAATGAGATACAAAGGAGGCCCCAATAAGGCTCAAACACAAAACCCCAAGTTCTCCGTAATCCCCTATGGGCCACATTCCTAGTAGGGTTTAATCCAACCAAGAAGGATACATTCCCTCTTAGTTCCATGGGCTTCTTCAACATAAGTACCACACCATCCCTTGACTAGGAACCTTTCTCCTATACATCCTTGTAATATAACACTAAACATCATGGGTTAACCCTCATCACACGACCTTAAAAGGTATGATGTATCCTATGATGTTGAACATAACTATGTGGGTTTTGATTCCTTTGATAAGGATACATAGGAATCCCATCTCATGGGCCTGATCCTGACATAAAAAAAATCCAGTCTTCCTTGATGATGTTAAATTCCAAAGAACCCCACTGTGTGGCTTAAAACCAACCTCATAGAAATAGATGAGATGAGAATCTCTAATCTACATTCAAAAGGGTACCATCAATGGAAACCTTATATATATACATATGTCTCTATCGATGAGGAACCATATATACATACATATTATTCTAAAGCTAATACATGCTAACAATTTATTTTTGACTTAAGGGTGACCTATTCCATTTTTGAATTTAATAATTGATTCATAAATATGTCTCAAATCGATAAGTCATCCTGAAGTAGGAAATAATTCCCCCCAAAAGGGTTTGATGATCTTGAACTCCCGTCCTTTTGAACAATGTAAGTACCTAAGTGTTGTTGTACTATTTCCCAATAAATGTCTGCCTCTGAAAAGTAGGTTTCTAAAACATCATGAGTGAGGGAACCGTTGGGTGTTCCAGCTCCAAGAAAAAAACATATTGGAAACCACTCATAATGAACATGAAAATATGTGTCTCAAATAAAGGTTCATGCCAACCCCACCATAAAACACCATTCAAACCCCATGTGTTTTTTGGAATGAAAGAAAAATGGTGAACCTAATATGAATAATTGTGCAACATTAAACCCCCACAACCAATCATTGGGTAATAATTTTTTTTTAAACAACCATATACTACAAGTAATATGACTGATCTCCTAATAAACTTCTTATAAACACATGGATCATATTTTTTATAAACTAACATATTTTATGGCTGCATTAAACTGAATGTTCCATGAAATAGATACTTCAATCCATATATGTATCTCTATAAATTTTATATATTATTGGTATTTTCTAGAGTAAAAAAACTTCAAACTATGTAATTTAGATATCATAATAAATCTTTCTAATAAGGAAGGCTATTTTGACTTCCATATGCTAGATCTCATAATCATGGAAAGATGCTATGGAAATTAGAATTCAAATAAATTTAAACATGGAAACTGGATAAAAGGTTTCATTATAGTAAATTCCTAGATTCCATTTCTTCCATATATCCACTAGCCTTTATTTATAGTTATTCACTTTACCATACATGTATATTTTTCTCTTAAAAATCCATTTTCACCCAATGGGATTTACATTAACTAGAGGATCAACCAGAAATCATAATTCTTTTTTGATACAAGGAATCCATTTTATAATTAATGGATTATTTCCATATTGTATTTTTTAAGATATATATTTCCTCATTATAGAAAATAGGATCATTATTTTCAATCGATAATGAGTCTCCATACCTAGTGATTTGAAATACATATCTTTCTGCTTCTCTAGACTCTCTGGTTCTCCTATAGTGTAATTTTATTTGAAGAAAATAATCCTACATGGGGACTTGTGGAATATATTACTAGACTAAATCTTATGTATATTTATTATAAACTTCATCAAAGTAAATTTTTCTCCCACTATTCTTCTTGAATATGTATTCCTTCTACATAAAGCTGGGATGATGATTGAACAAAATTATTTTATCTGAAGATTTTTAAAGTTATTATGCTTTAGTTTACTTAAGATATCCTATAAAGATACACTTATTGCCTTGGAGTTTTAGTATGTTTCCTATAAAGTCCTTAAAAAATTTCACACATCACTATACATGAATTTTTTACAACAAGAATTCCTTCTCATCCCACAAACAGTATGATATATTATTTTTCAATTTGGTTAGAATAGAGTTTTGTGTGTATGAGGCACTCTATAATTGATATACCTAAATTATTAGTAGGATAATTTCATGAATCATCATCTGGATCACCATATTAAAGAAGGTAATATTCTTCCTTACATTGAAACTATTCTAATATGGTGTATAAAGAAGATTGAGTTGAGATATAATCCCACAATCCACTAGAATATATATGAATGATTGATTAAGATACTCACTACCTCAATTAGATTGAATCTTCATTATCTTCTTTACATATTTATGCTATACATTATTTGTGAACTCTTTTAATTTCTCAAAATAATCAAACATAAAATCACCAAGTATACATAAGAATATCTACTCACTTCATCAATAAGAGTTATGAAGTAAGAATACCCACATCAAGATTATACTAAAAAATATCTACAAAAATTATTGTGTACAAAATCTATAATCATTGTATCCCTTTTAACTAGTCCATAAAATGGGGTTTTAGACATCTTTCCTTGTAAAAAAGCATGAAATGTTTCTAGATGTTTTATCTCAAAAATTCTAAATAACCATATTGATAGATATTTGGAATAATATTCTTGTCTAAATGACCAATACGGTGATTAAAAAATTCTCAATGAACTTATTAGTGTGAGATTGATTAATCATTGATTACCAGAACTTGATTTAATAATTTAACACATAGAGACTATTATTTAATTGTACCATACCATAACAGATTCTATTGTTCTTAAATTAGTAATATCCATTTAAAAACTTGATAATAAGTCCATCCATGTCATGAAAAGAAATATATCTATTATTGATAATAATTTTCACATAATAATACTTATTCCATGTTGGTGATTTGAGGTGGTAGTTTATAATGTCTGGATCATCCAACCTCACTCTATTAGCAGTTCATAAATCCACCACTCATGTAATATTTGAAATTATAATTAGTTACTTCATTTGAATACAGATTTGAGAACTAGATTTTCTATCTAATACCTAATGTTCTGATTTATAAATATTTCACTTGATTATGAACACACCCTATGAATCCCCCTTTATTATTTAACTAGGTGTAGTTCTTCTTCCAGTGGCCTTGACTGTCACATGAAAAACATATTGAATCCTTTTCCTTTTTTTGTCTTTGTATATTAGTTTTTTAGAATTATGGTGCTCAAGATCCTTATAATTAGAGTGAGTCTTAAATCCCTTTTCCCTATTCTTCCATTTATTAACCATAAGAACCATAGGGTTTTCACACCTCATGTCCTTGCAAAATTGGTTAATTAATGTAAGGAGTTCTAAGAGAGAATTTTCACTATTTATCATATTATAATTTACAATAAAATTGGAGAACCTATTATTTAGTCAGGATAATATTAGTTTTGTGTGAATCTCATTTGGGATATAAAATCTCAAGATGTCAAAGTGATCTATGTATCTAATTACATTTACTACATTAGGCATATATTGCACCAAATCTCTAAGATTTCATATGAATAGTTCATTAGACAGCTCATATATCTCTTGTATCACCTTTTATTGATAATGATAAAGAAGGTAAGACATGATCCTATACCCAGTCATAGAATAGTTTTTATTTAAGATGTCACTAGACATAGATTATAGCATGAAACATTGTACATCTGTGGCATCATCCAAATGTTTTAAATATAGAGATATATTATCCTTATTAACCTCTTTTCCAGGTGAATTAGGATTAGGGGCTTCCATTACATATAATATCATTTTATGTCATAGTATAACACACATGCACCTATACAATTTTTTAAAATTTGAGATAATGAGAAGGTTACCATTCTTCTATATGGATCATAGTTATATCATTGAGGCTATATGGGTTTCCATTTCTATAATAAATATGATCATGTAATGAGTACATTATCAAGATTAGAAAAATAGATAATAAATATAATTGAATTTATTATTTTCCCACTATTTTTTCCAAATTTAATAATCCTCACCATTGGTTTCCAAATATCTTATCATTTGGATTTTATTTTGTCACAGATCCATCTATTACTTCTTATAACCAAGTATTTGTCTATAAAAATTACTCAAAGAAATTTTGGTAGGAATAAATTTCCAAATATGTTAACTCATAGTTCCATGATCTATTAAGTAGACTCCCCAATCCAGAAATAATTTAGTTGTATTCCATGACAATTGTCTCTAAAATGGTTTTTGATATTCTTTTTCCATTATAACTAATAAAAATTTGGACAACCCTTATAATAATTGACCAATAAAATAATGTGTCTAGACTTTTCCTATGAAAAACATAGTTCTGTGGTAGAATTATTATTCAAGTAATGAAAGTCTTATCTAAATTTATATTTAATTTGAACGATTTTTATCTTTACATGTAGACTACACATTTTTTCTTATTGTAGGTTTTTTAATATTAAGTATATTTTACTTAAGTGATTAATAATGTATATAAAAATTTGGTAGATATTTTAAATTTTATTTTCATTTTAACTTTCATTAGTATTAATTAATTAATTTAATTATTAAACATATATAAATACATAACCATGAAATTGAAAATAAAATAATAAAAATATTGCTAAATGACCATGATACTTTCAAATATATGGATTATAGATAATATGATAAAAAAACACTTGTCATGAAGGTATAAACCTCATGAATCATTCTTAGTTTGAGTTGTTTCATTCCACAATTTCTTTTATGTGCCACCTGGATTGGTTTTTTCTTAACTCCATGCATGAATCTCCTCAACTTTCCAAAGAACACTATCCATTAACAAATATTTAACTCACACACATGGGAGGGGATTAAAATTATTAGTTAAGAGGGTTTTTGTAAATGAAACCATGGGCACACATACCCTTACATAATTAGTGGAGGGTAATGAAATATATACCATTATTAAATTTAAAAACATATTAAAAAAACCATGTAATAATAATAAATTAAAAGAAACTAATCACTTCATATAATACTCTAATATCATGATCATATACATCCAAGAAAAAAAATAAAAAAGTATGATATCTAAAATTCATTTAAACCCATTATTTATTATTAATATAATAACATATTAATTAATTAAATTCATTCATTCATTTTTATTAATTTCCATCCATAGAATCTTGGATATATCAATCATTTAATGCATCATGGAAAATAAAAAATTTATAAAACAATTTATAGATAATTACATGTAATTAATTGATCATTTATTACAAATAAAAATGTCATTATATAATTATGCCAACCCAAGACTTTTACACATATTATTATATGTTATTAGAACTAAATATCTGTTAACATAATACAAGGACTGTAAAGGCCTAGTGTATTTGGAAGACTAACTTCTCAATACATAAAACATCAAAAGATTTTTTATTTTCAATAGTGGATCCTAAAATATATTTGATCTCCTAATGTTTCAGAGGATAAAATTTGGAATACCAAAGGAATAGGGGTTATCTAAAAATAATAATAAGGGAATAAACTTGATAAGGGAGAATAAAATTTGATTCAAAGGTATAACATGATATCATAAATTATAAGGCACATGATTAATTACGTGGAGGAAAAATTCAAAGAACATGGTATCATAAGATCATGGAATCTTAGGTAATTCACAAGAAACATAAAAAAGAATAATAAAAATTCAAGGCTAACTGCCAAGACAAAAAAAGTAGAGAGAGTCCCATAATGGATTAGGTTCACTCCATAATCCCATACCTGATGTCTCATGAGACTAAACAATTACCCAATGCATTAGAGGGATATATAATTCAATTCCCACCCATCACATTCATTTGATGTACATTAATATTAATTCCACAGAAGTATATCAATCATAATTCATAAAAATAATACTTACCCATGAAAAGAAATGGGTTTCATAAAATTATCTCATAACAAAATCAAAATATATTTCTTAAAAAAGGCATTTGAGAAATGACAATAAGGCATGTATTACCCTATCAATGGAAGGTAAAATAATATAGGTATACTTGTGAGAGAGATATATATATATATAGAATTTATAAGAAATTCATAACATCAATGGTTTTAATTATTGATGAAAATGTCTTTAAAATATTGCATGGAATATTAATTGTGAAAAAGTTTCACATTTCACATTGAAATCACTTTTTCAAGATAAAAAAGTTTCCATAATTTTATAAAAATAATTTTATATAAAAATAAATATTGAAATTTATAATGTATTCTACATAAAGTTGAGTGTTCAGGATGGTGGGTAAATCTGTACATGTTGTACAAGTTAAAAAATAAATTATTTAAAACTATTATAAAAATGTTAAAAAGTACCTTTTTTGGAAAAAGAAAAGAATATTTATTTTAAACCATTTTTATAAAGAAAAAATGGGTAAAATTTATTTTATGTAATCATAGAATAATTATAATTTTATTTGAAAACACATTAAAGAAAACATGAAAACGGAAGAGAAAGAGTTTTTGACTTGAGAAATAAAGTCGATTTTCCTTATAAAATTACACAATAATTTTAAGTACCATATAAATTAAAAGGGTACTATTAAATCAAAATTTCATGAATGACTACAATAAAATAAAATGAAAGGGGTTTAATATAGATTTATCAAATAATTTCCTTAAATGAAAAATTATATCATAATCAATGTTGGTTAATATGATATTGAATCCCAAACCCTTACAGCCATGGTAACCGTTGAATAAAAACCCTACTGAATAAAGAAAATGAATTTTAAAATAAAATATAATTATGTTTTATGGATTAATAATATAATATTTAATGGTTAATTATATACACCATATAAAATAAATTAGGATTATAAAAGAACATGTGTCTCAAATAAGGATGTTTTGAGATGAAATCCTTACAAAGTTCATATTTTTAAAGTGGGGATTAATCAGTGAATTTATTATTTTTATCAAATTTAAATCCACATAAACTAAGTGGAATTAAAAATTAAAATATTCAAATTTCATAAAAAACATAATATTATAATAACATAATCAATGAAGTAGAAGTTTAACCTAATCAATGGAAACTGAGTTAAGAAATTTGTTACATCACAGTTACCTTTAGTTGAGAGCTCTCTAATATCACATATAGTGGACTAAACCATTTTATTAACTTATAAAATAATCATATTAATATTTATAATATCATATATTATCCCTTTTATAACATCTTATCACCCATTTGTGAAAAATGTTTCATTATCACTATTGTTTCAAATGTTAATTGCCTTGTTTTCTCATGCATATTTTATCATGGAAAGTCAAAATCTTGAAAATATTATATAGTTACATAATATACATAAATATATTTATGTTAAAAATATATATTTTTTTCATTAGATACATATTTATAATAATAAATTAATTTTGAACATGGAGAATGAATCACATCTCTTTGTGGAGACGGTAGGTCGTACGTACGCACGAACGACATTATCATTTTTATAATGGGTGAAAGGTTAAGGAAGTGGATTTTATATTTATTTTATATAATAAATATAATTTCATATGTATAAAATATATTTATTAAATTTATAATTTATTACTATCTATGTAAAGAGTCAGTGAAAAAGGAATCACATTGTTTCGTGAGGCAGTAGTCCTCCGTACAAATGAACGACATTATCATTTTATTTAATGGATGGTATGATAAGAAATTATATGATATATTTTTAACATTATAATTAATATTTCATGAATATCATATATACATATCAGATTAATTCTCGTTACCTTTCATGTAAAGGGTATGTGAAAAATGAATCACATCTATTCACGAGGTGGTAGTTCGCCGTACACACGAGCGACGTTATCATCTTCTCTATGAAATGTAAAGTAAGGAGTGAGTGATATAATTTTTCTAGAAGTATAACTATATCATATAACTAATATATAAAAATTAAATACATCATTAAATACATTCTTTATAATCATATATGGAAAATTAATTAAATCGATCCGTGAGGTGGTAGTCTTCCGTACAAAAGATCAATGGTTTAGTTTCACATTTGAGAGAGGATGAAATAGTTGTTTCTCATTCAATGAGAATAAAAACATATTAGTATATTTAATATACCATGGTTATTATATAACCATTTTTTAATAATGTTTGAAGGAGGTGTAAGAATAAATAATATTAAATGCCAATTTAAGGACGTTACCTCTTCTTTGGGAAACTTCTTTCAGTTTTCAACAAAATCCTTCAAAGGATGTATTTCTAAAAAAACAATGGCTAAATGAATTATAGGATAGAATTATGTAATTTATATTGATATTTATTATCTAAAACAATGGGTTTTTTAAGGGTGGAAGGGAGTGGATAGGGGGTGGCCAATTGTAATTGGGGGAGAGAATACACTTATCATTTTTTATGGAATGAATTCCACTCACATTTTTCCCATGAGAAAATTATGTAAAATGAAACATTTATAAAAATTAAAAGATATAAGGTCAAAATATAAACATAAAATAGGAATTATAAAAGTTTATGGTAATTTTTAACCCTTATCTTTTTCTTTTAACCCATAGTAAACCTGTTTTTACTTTAACTGTGGTAAATAATTTGTATTATTTTCGGTATCAATTATGAAAAAAATTTAAGTTGATATTATTATATAATATAAATTATTCATATTAAAAATATTGAATAAAATTTTATAAATTCAAATCATCATATTTGGTTGAATTTAATTTAAAATTAAACTCATATATGAGTAGAAAAAACAGTTTTTCAAAAAATGCATTATTTAGGGAAAAGATGATATCATATTAAATATATGATAATTAATCATAATTAGATTATTTTAAATTAATATTTATATATATATTATTGTTAAATTTAATTTAAATAATTCCTATTTTTTTAATTATTTAAAATTGGGAAACATTATACACTTTAAAGTAGCTTTCATAAAAATGGTGTTTCAAAGAACAAAATAAACTAATAATAAAATATAGTATAAAGTTAATTTAAATTTAATAAATTAGAATGAATATAAAAAAATATTAATTATATTAATTTTAAATAAAATTTACACAATAATAGGGCCTAATTTATTCAAAATAAATGTCAATTTTATAAAAATATGTATTTTCACTATTCACTAAAAATTAATATTTTCCAAAAAAAATCCCAAAATTTCAACATAAGATAATATAAACATGATGATTTTAAAAGTGAAGTTTTTTTTCAAATAAATTTTATATAAATGGTAAAATTAATATTAAATTAACTGTACAAAGCATGAATAAATCACATTTTTGAAAAATATAATTCTTCAAAAAACATTGTTTTCTTTTCAAATAATTATTATTTTATTTCTAATGAATTAATATAAATTGAATATATTTTATAAATTTTTAAACCATGTAGTTTTCATAATTTATTTTAGTATATTCATTACTTACAACTTAATGAAAATGTTATAATGGTTAAGTTTAAATAATAATATTTTAATAGAGTATCGTGTTTCATTTAAACCTTGTGTTACGTGAATCACAAGATATTGAAGAGATTGAGTTGATTTAAAGATAAATATATTACAAGTTCTATGGGTGTTACATTTGACCCCCTTAAAAAAATTTGTCCTTTTAATTTGATCTTGTACTCAGTAATAAACGGTTTGACATTCAAAAATTCCTTCATGAAAAACCCACATTACAAAAAGGGTTAATAAAAATTTCAAATAAAAAGAGGGGAAGGGAAATAAATACTTCACATAGAATAACACAAATCTTGGGTTCTATGTTGGAATAACTTTGTGGATAGTGAAAAAATGTACATGTAAAAAAAGTGTAAATAAATATACAGGGTGATAATGATCATTGATCACAAGAAATATAATGATCAAAAAATAGTTAACAACCACAAAACCATAAATATATGATGAATTAAAAACCCATTGATTCATTTGATATGAAGTTAATAAGATAACACTTTTGTTTCATGATCCTTTTCCTTGAGTTGAGGGATTCTTTTTTTCAAACTAGAGAGATAACACCATAAAATATACTTAATTAATATAATTTGATTTTATAAAAAAATAATCATTTCATTGTGATTTTATTAATATCTACTTTAATTATTACTCTAAGGGAAATTATTATCCTACATGATTTTTTTAACACTAAAGCACTAAAATTTACTTTTAATAGATCATAATATTAATAAAAGAGTAACAATATATTCCTTTAATATTTATTAAAATCAGAAATGTTAGAACAAGGAAAGATATACCCAAAATGAATATGAATATATTAAACTAAAAAATTAAACAATGAAACCAATGGTTTATCATAGTTCATTCCTTAAATAAATAAACCTTATCCCAAATAAACTCAATAATATCTACATGAAATAAGGTTTTAACCTCAAATGTTATCCCATATCCTTTCAACTTATATCTTTAAAAAGATGATATAATTATTTCCAAAAAAAGTCAATTATGTTAAACCAATAGCTTATATATACATGAACCTCATAAAATTTCTACCATAATATCATTAGCCACCCAGAAATCAAATGACATGATATTATAACATATTTTCCAAAAATAAACATAATATTCAACCATTAAACCATTAAAGTAAAAACCATTTTATAATAAAATGTACATCATGTAGGCTAGTGGTAGGCGTTAAACCCCTATTGACCTTTGGTTGTGGGTTCATGCCTTGTGGCCTAACTGGATGCTATAGGTTATCAATTGGAATATCCACTGTCCTTTTTTTGAAACCATATTTTTATAATTCCGATAAAATTCCAGAAAATAGGATGAACATTTTAAAAATATCATTAATCATTAAATCCGTTTGTAACTACTAAGGTTTTCTATACTTATTTTTTCCACAAAATCAAATAATCATAATTGAATATGATTAACATAACATTAAATATAGGAAGAAACTTAAAGGATAGAAATACCCTAAAACTTATATCCATAAAACATGAAGGCATTCTCCCTGAAATATTTTTTTTCATTATTTTACTAATACCCATACTAAACCCAAGGGTTATATTACCATATATATCTCAAATAATATGCTTAATCACCATATAATTTCATAAAATAAAAACTATAAAGGGGTATTTAAGCATGTAAACATATGACCATACATTGATTTATCAACCTAAGAGACTTTATATTTAACTGAGTTTATCTATGATTATCATCAATTTAAGTCCTTTATGATGGTTCATAAAAAATCTATGAATTTCCAAAATAAATCCCTCGAGTGTGTTAAACAAGGTCAAAAGTAAGTCATGTTATAATGTACCAGTTAACGATTGAGTCAAGACCAACACATCTTTTTCGAATTTATTATTCCTAGGTGCATCTATTCTAGGAATATTTCCACATGTAGTATTTATATGGGGATGTAATTTCCTAAAAACCACTCACTCTAAACCCAAAATTATAGGATATTTTTCTATTCTCAGTCTTATCCCTATAATTATCCCAAGGGTTATCACTAACGTTTTATCATCCTAGTTCCAAAGGTTAACTTAACCTTTAATCTTATACCAACTATGGTCACAAAATACTTTTACAAATCATATTGCATGATCATTATATATAAATATCCATTAATACACCATAAGGATCAGAAAGGCTTAGTGTCATTGGAGGACTAGGTTCTTAATACATAAAACATGGAATCCTTATTTTATTTTCCATAGTGTGATCCTAAAATCCATTCAAGCTCTTAAATATTCATGGGATAACCTAGGGAATACATAAATAAATGGGTGAGATAAAAAGACCAACAAGGGAATAGACATGATTGTTGGGTCGGAAAGAACAACGAGGGAAAGATGGCAAGAGGGGGGGTGAATTGCCTTTTAAAAAAATGATAAACAAATTAAAATCAAAGTGAAAGATGCAGCGGAAATAAAGAAGGAAAAACACAAGAAATTGATAACGGAGTTCGGCCAAAACCCGGCCTACGTCTCCGCTCCCAACTCAACCGTTGAGAGATTCCTACCGCTTGCTTTTCAATGGTTTTAGCAAGAAACCCACTAGGCTTTGAGGTAGCACTAGGACCTATTACAGCTTGCTTTTTGTGGTTAAGCAAGAACCCACTTGCTTTTGATGGTTTAGCAAGAACCCACTAGTCTTTTTACGGGTGAAGACTAGCTCACCGAGACACAAGTCTTTTAAAGGAAAAGCTTGAGAAAACCTATTCACACCTTAATGGTGGTGTGAGAACCCAAAGAAAGGAGGGGATGAGAAAATTGGGAGTTTGTAGGCACAAACTCAAAGTTAAGCTCAAAATAAATAAAACACGAAAAACCGTGATTGGGAAGACTTGGGCGCCAATTGGATGATGGAGTTGATGTAGCGTGCTTTCCCAAGCTTCTTTAGTGGTGCTCTTGGATGTGGAAATGGATGGAGCACTTGGGGTTCTCTTGGAACAATCCGCCGGAGCTTCGCCAAAATGATCAACAATGTGTCCGGTGGCTTGTGTGACGTTCCGGGGCTTCCTAGGCCTTTATTTATAGGCTAGGAACCTTCAAGTATCCGTTGGAGGGCTTTGGAGCCGTTGGAAAAGGCCTCGGAGCCGTTGGGAGGCTTTTGGAGTTGACTGGTCAAAGCCAACGGCTAGTTTGACCAGTGCTACCGGCTGGCCGGTGCAGGGACACCGGCTGGCCGGTGCCTTGACAGTGGCTGAGACTTCTTTTCCAGGCACCACCGGTCGACCGGTGCCAGAGCCACCGGCTGGCCGGTGGTGAGGCAGTAGCAAACCCTGTTCATTCTGGGTGCCACCGGCTGGCCGGTGCTTGGCCACCGGTTGGCCGGTGTGAAGGCAGTGGCTCTGCCATCTTCCCAGGGTCCACCGGTCGACCGGTGGTGAAGCCACCGGTTGGCCGGTGGACTGATTTTCAGTCCACTTGATGTCCATTCTTGGGCAATCTTCTTGGCAACCTTGTGCCTATCATTCACAAACACTTAAAACAATATTAGACAAAGATGAGAGTGATTGTGATCATGAAAATAAAACCTTGAGGGGTTCGAGAGGTACAACAATCTCCCCCTATTTTGATGATCACAATCACCAAAACAATTAATGTAAAATGCTGAAATTGAAAGGAAATACTAAGCATGATGAAAATGATTCTCCCCCAATCAATCAAGAAATTTCTCCCCCTTTGTGATTATCAAAATAGCTTGGGGCATACAACTTGATTGAGGGAATTCGATGAAAAACGAGATTTTAAAACAATTGAAGATGATACTAATTGTTGGAAATTTTGAAATGAAAATTGAATAACAGTTTGAATTGAAAGTTTTGAATCAAAAATTGAATTGAAAATTTGAAATTTGAAACCAAATGAAATTTTTGAAATTGAGAGTTTTGAAAAATCGATACCAACTGTTGGATATTTAAAAAAGAAAATTTAAAAGAAAATTTGAATTTCAGAGCCAAGTGTTGAGTTTGAAATGAAAACTTTGAATACACAAAAAGGTTTAAAAAATCCTAACTCCCCCTAAATAAAAACAAAGGATCACTGGGGAGTGGTTTTTGAAACCGAAACAAATTTAGGCCCGGAGAGACTTGCCAAAAGGGATTTTTCAATCCAAATTTGTTTCATGGCGGGTCTTCTCCTATAAAATTCATCGGAATAGAAAATTGATTTGGGTTGGCCGTACCGGGCGTTTTTACAATTACATTCATAAATGAGATGCCCGGGTTTTTTGCAATAGTTACAAAATTTAAAGCTAGAGCTCCCCCTTACAAAAACAGTGTGTGCATGGGAGGAGGAGGCTTGGTTGGTATAGCCAAGTCCATTGGTGGTTCGGGAAACCCTTTGTGAACCAAGCAAATTGTTCAAATTTTGTTCACCTTGGGTGAACTTGGCTAGGGTCTCTCTAAGGTCTTTGATGGTTGATTCCATGGAATCAACATTTGGAAAATTTTGGATTTTAAGGGTGAGTTCCTCCTTCTCTTTGAGAAGTTGGTCTTTTTCGGAGGAAAGTTTTTTGAAAGACTTTTTAAACGCGACAAATTTAGAAGAGAGAGTATGAAAACCTTTTTCCAATTGATCTCTTGCATATTGGAGATCCTCATAAGACATATGATTGAAAGAATTTGAATTTGAAGAACAAGAGGATGAGGAATCGGAAGAAGTTACCTCATGGAATGCCATTCGGCATTTGTTACCGTTGTCGCTCGAGGAGGAGGAGGAGGATGATGAGGAGTCACTCCATGTGGCCTTGAGGACCTTTTTCTTTCCTTTCTCCTTGTGCGTGGCCCGTTTCTTGTTGAGTGGGCAATCGGGCTTGTAATGGCCCTTTTCGCCGCACCCGTAGCATTTCACCTTGGGCTCGTCTTTTGTGGTGGGTTCTTGCTTTCGGTGCTTGCGGGATTTCTTCTTCTTCTTGTGCTTCTTCATGAATTTTTGCATTTGGCGGGCGAGATTCTCCATTTTCGAGTCGCCGCTTGAAGATGAAGTAGATGAGGAAGATGAGGATGAGGAGGAGCTTACTTCTTTTTGAACCTTGAGGGCGATGTTCTTTGGAGTTTTGATAGGGGTGCCCTCCTTTTGTGCTTGCCTCCTCATCGTGATCTCATAAGTCATGAGAGATCCGATGAGCTCCTCTACCGGCATATTTTTGACGTCTTTTGCTTCTTGAATCGCCGTGACCTTCGGTGCCCATTTGCTTGGTAGGATCCATAGGATCTTCTTCACCATAGTTTCAGCTGAAACATCATCACCAAGGGACTTTCTCCCATTGCACACGTCAGTAAATCGTGTAAACATTTCAGAAATAGACTCATTTGGATGCATTGAAAAAGATTCAAAATCCTGTCTATACATATCTAATCTAGTATCCTTGACTTTATTAGTGCCTTCATGGGTCACTTCTAAAAGCTTCCAAATTTCATGTGCGGAGGTGCAAGTGGATACACGATTAAATTCATTTCTATCTAACCCGCAATGAAGAGCATTCATGGCTTTGCCATCAAGCTCAAAATTTTTAATATCGGCGGGGGTCCATTTGGATTCGTCGGGGGAAGAGAGAGTGTAACCTTGCATGACTATTTTAAAAATGGGATATCCTATACTTCTCAAAAAGGTGGTCATGCGGGTTTTCCAATAATTATAGTCGGTCCCATCAAAAAATGGAGCCCGACCCAATGAGTAGCCCTCGGGGGCGAAAGAAGTTGATGCCATCTAAATGGATCTTAAATTTGAAACCGGGTTAGGGATTTATTCAAAGTTCCCTCTGATACCAATTGTTGGGTCGGAAAGAACAACGAGGGAAAGATGACAAGAGGGGGGGTGAATTGCCTTTTAAAAAAATGATAAACAAATTAAAATCAAAGTGAAAGATGCAGCGGAAATAAAGAAGGCAAAACACAAGAAATTGATAACGGAGTTCGGCCAAAACCTGGCCTACGTCTCCGCTCCCAACTCAACCGTTGAGAGATTCCTACCGCTTGCTTTTCAATGGTTTTAGCAAGAAACCCACTAGGCTTTGAGGTAGCACTAGGACCTATTACAGCTTGCTTTTTGTGGTTAAGCAAGAACCCACTTGCTTTTGATGGTTTAGCAAGAACCCACTAGTCTTTTTACGGGTGAAGACTAGCTCACCGAGACACAAGCCTTTTAAAGGAAAAGCTTGAGAAAACCTCTTCACACCTTAATGGTGGTGTGAGAACCCAAAGAAAGGAGGGGATGAGAAAATTGGGAGTTTGTAGGCACAAACTCAAAGTTAAGCTCAAAATAAATAAAACACGAAAAACCGTGATTGGGAAGACTTGGGCGCCAATTGGATGATGGAGTTGATGTAGCGTGCTTTCCCAAGCTTCTTTAGTGGTGCTCTTGGATGTGGAAATGGATGGAGCACTTGGGGTTCTCTTGGAACAATCCGCCGGAGCTTCGCCAAAATGATCAACAATGTGTCCGGTGGCTTGTGTGACGTTCCGGGGCTTCCTAGGCCTTTATTTATAGGCTAGGAACCTTCAAGTATCCGTTGAAGGGCTTTGGAGCCGTTGGAAAAGGCCTCGGAGCCGTTGGGAGGCTTTTGGAGTTGACTGGTCAAAGCCAACGGCTAGTTTGACCAGTGCTACCGGCTGGCCGGTGCAGGGACACCGGCTGGCCGGTGCCTTGACAGTGGCTGAGACTTCTTTTCCAGGCACCACCGGTCGACCGGTGCCAGAGCCACCGGCTGGCCGGTGGTGAGGCAGTAGCAAACGCTGTTCATTCTGGGTGCCACCGGCTGGCCGGTGCTTGGCCACCGGTTGGCCGGTGTGAAGGCAGTGGCTCTGCCTTCTTCCCAGGGTCCACCGGTCGACCGGTGGTGAAGCCACCGGTTGGCCGGTGGACTGATTTTCAGTCCACTTGATGTCCATTCTTGGGCAATCTTCTTGGCAACCTTGTGCCTATCATTCACAAACACTTAAAACAATATTAGACAAAGATGAGAGTGATTGTGATCATGAAAATAAAACCTTGTGGGGTTCGAGAGGTACAACAATGATAAGGAATCATAACGTGTGTTTCCAAGGTATATCATGATATCATAATAGATAAGGCACATGAGTAATCAGATGTAAGAATATCATAAAGAACATTGTATCGTAATATAATAAAATCATATAAAATATGGTAGTCATATAAAATATGACTTAATAATAATTTAAGTCCAACTACCAATATAATAACAAATAGTTGACAAAGTTCCATATGGATTAGGTTCACTCCCTTATTTTGTACATGATGTCTCATGAGACTAAAACATTTCCAAATTAATTGGAAGGATATATAATTCTAGTTGCAGCCAACACATTCATTTTATATACATGAATATGCATGGAACCTAAGGATAAAAATTATATGGGATAAAAATACGAATTACCCATTAAAATAATTGGGTTCATAAATATTGTCTCATTACATAATAGGAATATATTTTCTAACAAATTCATTTGATAAATGGTAATAAAGAATTTATTATCCAATAAAAGGAAGGTAGAATAATCTAGTTGTATATGTGAGAGACATAAATACAGAATTTTAATGTAATCCATAACATCAAATGAAAAAAAATACCATTTTCAGTTTAAAATCGATTTTTTAAAATAAAATATTTTCCAAGATATTATAAAAAAATTATTTAAAAATAATAATGTATAGTAATAAATGATTCTTTCAAGATTTTAGTGGTTACAAAGGTGGGTAATTCCGTACATATGGTACAAGTTAAAAACAATTCTTTCACACTATTTTAAAAAGGTTAAAAGGTACATTTTCTAGAAAAACAATAATAAGATTAATTTTAAACCACTTTTTAAAAATTCAACATTTTTAAAAATATCTTAAAACAAAAATTTAAAAATTTTAAAACATTTTTGAAATTTTTTTATTAAAACATAGATAATGAAGAGAAAGGGTTTTCAACCGAAGAGATAAATAAAATGGATTTTACTTAAAAACATTTATTCAATCATTTCAAGTGATAAAGAAAATAAAATGGTACTATAAAATGAAACCTTTATGAATATATAAATTTAAATAAAATGAAGTTGTATTATAGTATATTGATTAAATAATTTCCTTAAATGGAAAATTCAAATACAATTAATCCTTAAATTGAGATTGAAGCACAAACCCTTACCACCATGGAAAACTTTCACTCATAACCCTAATTATTAATGAAAGTGAATTTTAATTAAAAATATTGTAAAATTTTAATTATTTTTGATATAATATATTATGGGGAATCTGATATACTATATAAAAGTAATCATGTGCATAAAATAACATGTGTCTCAAAGAATGATGTTTTGAGATAAAAACCTTACAAAGATCATATCATTGATGTGGGGATTAATAAATGTATTTATTATATCAAATGTAAATACATATAAAATAATTTAAAATAGAAAATAAAACAATCAAAATCCATTACAAACATAATATTATCATAACATAATCAATGAAGTAGAAGTTTAACCCAATGAATGGAAACTAAGTTAAGAAATCCTTTATTGTTCATTTACCTCTATTTAAGAGCTCTTTAACCTCAGTATAGTGGTTTAAAACATGTTATTAACTTCTAAAATAATAATATTAATAATTATAATATCATATATGATACCTTTTATAATATCTTATCACTGTTTCATTAACAATTTTTCATTATCACTATTGTTTTGGGTGTTGGTTTCCTTTTTTGTCTAATTCTTGTTTTATCATGACAAATATAAATCTTTAACATTGGTTATAGTTCCACCATATAAATAATTATATTAATGTTATAAATATAATTTTTTCTATTAGATTCATCTTTAGAGTCATTATTTAATTTGGAACATGGAGAATGAATCATATCACTTAGTAAAGATGGTAGGCCGTACGTAAGCACAAATAATGGTATCATTTACCTAATAGGATAAAGGTTAAGGAAGTGTATTGTATATTAATTATAAAAAATAAATATATTTTCATAAATATAATACAAATTTATTAAATTTTTTATTTATTATATTCCATGTAAATAATTAGTGAAAAAAAATCTTATTTCTTCGCAAGGTGGTAGTCTTTCATACACAGGAATGACATTATGATTTTATTCAATGGATATTAAGTTAAGAGAGTAAATTGATATATTTATTTTAAATAATTATTAATATAAAATAAATAGAATATATCATAATAATATTAATCTATATAACATTCTATGTAAAGTTAAGTGAAAAACAAATCACACCGCTTCATGAGGTGGAAAGCGATGTTATCGTATTCCCTACGGAATGAACAATAAGAAGGTGTTTGTGATATTATAATTATAAGAGTATAATTATATCTTATATAAATATATAAAAATTAAATACATTATTATATCACTCAGTGATAATTGGTGATGGAAATCGATTTTCATCGGTTTGCAAGGTTGTAGTCAACTGTACCCACGATAAATGGTTTGGCTTCCCATTTGAGGGATGACAAGATGGATGAAGGTAATTACATTAACATAAAAAAATATAAGTTTATTTAAGATAATTATGTTATTATATCATCATTGTTTAATAATATTTTAAGTAATTCGAAGAAGAACTAATACCAAATACTCCGTTAAGGACTTTACCTATTCTTCATACAAATTATTTTGGTTTGCACCAAACACCTTCCTATATTGGATTTATGATGAAAAAAGGATTATATAATAAGTTTATAAATTTAGGGAATTTATTTGGGTAGGTATTTTACAAAATAATGTGTTTATTTAGTGTCTAAAAGAGAGGAGATAGGGCAACCTTTATAAGTGGTAGAGAGGATAGACATGGAATTTTTGAAAAGAATGAATTTAACCCATGTTTTTTATCCTGAACAAAGGCACAAAAAATAAACCATTTTATAAAATTATAATATATAAGGTAATATTATTTCCATTCATTAGGAATTTTATATGTTATAAATCATTGTTAACCCTTAACATGTGAGTTTAACCCCCGATAGACCTGTTTCTACCTTAACTATGGTAATTATTTTTACTATATTAACGATTCATTATAGTTAAAAATTAATTTTAAATTATTATATAAAATAAATTATTCATATGAAAAATATTAAATCCATTTTTATAAATTCAACAGACATAAATTTTAGAATTTAATTTAAAATTAAACCCATATACATGTCGAAAAAACGCTTCTTCAAGAAATGTATTTTTACTGAAAAGATGATCGAATATTAACTATATGATAATTAATCATAATTTTATTAATTTAAATTAATATTTATATATATTTAACCTATTAATTTAATTTAAATAATTCTTGATTAACGGTTATTTGGTTTACTTAAAATTATAAATCATTAAGCACTGTAAAACAATTTTGAGAAAAAAAGGATTGTTAAAGACTAAAAATAAACTGTTAATAAAATATAGTATAAAGTTGATTTACTTGTAATTAATTGGATTCCATATAAATAAATAATACTCAATTTTATTTTAAATAAAATTAAAATAATAATTGGACTGAATTTATTAAAATGAAATTTTTTTTGGAAATATTGTTTTTTCACTATTCATGGAAAATTTAATATTTTCCAAAAAATCCCAATATTTCACAATAAATGAAGAATGGTGTGATTATTTAAAACATTATTATTTTTTAAAAAAATTATTTTATAAAAGTGGTAAAAAAATAATTTTAAATTATGTTTGTTGGGCGTGATTAAGCTGCCTTTTAGAAAAATACAGTTCTTAAGAAAGATTTTACTTTTCTTTCAAATAGTTATTATTTTATTTCTAATAAATAGATAACCATTGAATTTATTTAACAAATTTTTAAACCATATAATAATTATTATTTATTTAGTCGTATTTATACTACAAACTTTATGGATTGTTTATAATGGTCAATTTTAAATAGTAATATTTTAATAGAATATCATGTTTCGTTTAAACATAGTGTTGGGGGTGTGACAAGCTATCTAATAGATTGTATTTATTTAAAAATAAATATATTTCAAATTCTCATGGTGTTACATTAGTTAAAAAATAAATGGTTAATAATGTTATTAGGTTTTAAAGAAGAAATTAATTATTCTTTTTTAAATTAAATTCTATTTATTATTATGAAACAACACGGTGTGTAAAAACGAGATACATTCTATGGGTGTAAATTATCATGTATTTGGAAGAGAATCCTAAGGAATCAACATTTATCCCTACTGGGATATACTACGTGTGCTAATGAGATACACAATGTGTGTTCTGCATTCCAGGTGTCTGTCAAACCGACCAACTGAATCAGCATGTTTCCTAGACATAAAGATTAACGAGTCACATGAAATGTATGATAGATAAATTCCATGAATATTATTAATGTTACAACATATTATTATCATATATCACATGACATGAATTTTGAAAAATGGTTAGCACAATTGTTTCTACTAAACTATGTGGACTACACGAAATTTAAACTAGTTATACACCATGTGGTCTGACAGACCATGTGTTAGGATGGCTCCATAAACATATGGTGTACATTAAATAAAGAGTGTTATATTTACTACTAGGAATTTCATGTGATCTATGAAACATATAGTTGAGGTAAAAATTCAAAAATAGCGTGTACTTTTCATCACACATGGTATATCTGTGTTTACCGGACAGAATCCTTAACACCTCTTAAGAACATATTTTATAATTATTCATAGGTTTAAAACCATATATAACATAAATTAATAATATTAATATAAAATGAAATGAGAATTAAACTTTTTATTAAACAACCAATAAAATATAAAAAACCCCAAAATTTTTTATAATCCAGTAATGAATAATATATAATTATAAATTATTATATGACCATTTTGATACCACTTAAAGGTTTTGGACATAACAGTAGTGCCTATTGGGTAACTATCAACTCATATTTTGTTATAGTCAATGATAATTATGATGTGTACATAATGAAAATGAAAATAAATTAAATATTAATCGACACACATGACGAATCCAATATGGGAGGATCTTTTAAATAGAATTTATAATTAATTTCTTTGAATGAAAAAACATTATGCGTTGAATTTCCTTCTTCATTTTGGATGATCTGAAAAAGTCCTCTTGTGATACCATCCTTGTGTTATAGGAATCAATAGTATATTCCCTCTAGTTGTGATCCAAATGTGTCCTATGAGCCTATTATTTTCATCAAAGAATCCTTTGGTTCCTAATATAGATGGTTCTAATGCATGCATCGATCGCTGTTGATTTGAACAGAATCCTTCATGGTGAGAAGGAATCATTATGGCGGAGGAGGATAGTTTCTCTATATTCAGGATATCATTATAGAGGAAAGAATCTCTAGATATTAACTCTCTATAAATATTTTTTTGGAATTATTATATACAATATTGGGTTTAAGAAAACGTCACACTTGGGTTTAAATATAGCTAGAGTTAGAAAATAAAAATTATACAAGGGACATCATAATTTTATTAATCTGGGATGAACCCCATGTTTAAATAATAATAGAATTATTATATTTTAACTCAAATTAACTAAAATCTCTGATATCATAAATATTATTTCCCTAAATAAATATTTTTTATTTAATCAAATTATATTTAATATGAAATTCTATAGTAGACTGTTAATCTCGATGCACCAATACTCCACAATATTTATTAGACATTTTATAATAAATAGATTTTTAAACAAATAAATATCATTTAGTTATATATATATAAACAAATAAATATTATATTCAATAGAATAATAGATAAATATTTATTTAATATTCAAGAAACTATATAAATAAATAGTTTTTACATTATGAGTAAACCATAATAAATATATATTATATATGAACATAATTAAATAAATAATTATCATAAAAATAAATATTTGTTAAATATTTAACTCAAATTTATATATTCAATCGAATAATTGGTGGCTAATTATTTGTGATCAAAATAATATAAATAATTATTAGACTAGACATGCGAATAATATTTATCAAACATGTTAAATTAATATAGAATTTAAATGATGTTCTGAATATACATATAGTGTGATGCTCTAATCCCCTTTATCAATGGAATTGATCTATGTCAATTAAAGTCCAAGGATATAATCTAGAAATATCATAAGGATCCCATAAATAAATAAGTTATTTTCATAATGAAATAAACCTCATATGAATGTAAATTTTGTAATATAATTACATTAACTGGATATCTATAATAAAATATGTTGTCTGATGGTGTTATCAACCTATATACTCTATATATATTTCAATGAATTTCTAAAAATTAACTCACCAATATAATTTCATATAAATGAGATTAATTAGGTAATTCCATTCCCAACAAAGATCCTGAGATTTCTTCTTTTTTCCCTGAATAGAAGGAAAAAAATCCTTGGTCACATTTTTCATTAATAAAATATCAATCGTGAGGCACTAAATGTACGCAACTTCTCCATGAAAATATATCATCATAGATTATAAAAATTTCTCAAATTACATGACTCGTGATATAAATTAATAATAATATTAAAATCCTATGACCATTACATGTTCTCTCATATAGGAACATCCAATGAAACATTTAAATATGGATTTCATACTAGAGAGTCAAGTTCTCACAATATCATTTATTGAGATTACAAGGGTTAAAATTCACGAGAAGAATTTTCAAGGGCATATTATCCTCCTACCATTGATAGTATATATCACTTATATCCTATAAAATTATATAATATGGCCATAGAATTTATATTTAATAATAATTTCTAGCACTTTTAGGTTTCATCATAGTAGAGAACTTTTAGACTTTTTCAAGACATGTAAACTAGGTACTTTATCACAAACAATGTCAGATGGAAGATAAGTAATAATGTGATAAAAAAATTAATATTAAAAATCCATGAATATATGTAATCATAAAGTATGTATAAGTTGGTTCAAGGTCACCAAATCCAACACCTTTGAAATTTACTTTTATCTTTTAAACCACTATAATTTGACTTTATTTTGGATCAATTTGATAACATTCCTCATAGAGAATATATAACACAGTGTTTGGTAATGTATTTATCATATAAAATAGGTGTCCAATAATTTTATTAGAAACTATAATATGAACCATTTTTCTATCATCAACATTTGAAAGTTTAATATTGGTAGAAACTAATGTTCTCTTAGAATTAATCTCCTATATAAAAACACTATAAAATATCTCCTTTACATATTTATATTGTGAAAATAATGTCTCGTTATTTCCTCATATAACCTATAAACCAAGAAAATTTTGAATTTTATAACCATGAATATTTAAAATATTCTCTTTGTGAATCCAATAGATTCATTGAATTGAACTTCATTTAAGCCCCCAAATATTATTCCATTCACATGGATTAATACCATTATCATCTGATCACACTCTTTTAGATATAGATTATGTAAAAACACTTTATGTTGGAATCTGGTATTTTTTATAAATTTGTAAAACCATGAATACCAAACTAATGGTGCTTCAACCAATTAAGTACCTTCTTCAATTCATATAAATTATTCTCATCATCATGATTGAGAAATTTATCTACTCATTAAATGTAAACTTCTTATTCAAGAAATATATTGAAAAAATATTTCTTAACATATATTTTGGAATACCTTGTATATATATTGAATTTATATGATAAGAAATTCCCAAATAATTTTCAATCATTCCATGAAAGAAAATGTTTCATCAATAAGATCATGAAATCCTCACCAACTCACTTACTATTAGACACATGGGAGTCATCCTGTAGTAAAAGTGGGATATTGTAAATGATTTTCCCCTATAGTTAGTTAAGTTGTGTTTTATTAGGTAAATTTTGGATAATCTAATTTATATAAATTGTAATATATTATCATTCAATAATTTTTATTACATATAATATGAAATATGATATGATAACAATCCCTAGAATATTTGTATTACTAGGTTATCCTTGATTGATGATCTCCATGATAGGTTTTCATGATATGTTAGGATATATATGAGTATGATGACTTGTATAAAGATAAAAATGATCACTTATAGGATATTAGTTTGTAAACTTATATCCAGACTGATCAAATTATGGCACACCAAATGGATTGTAATATAAATAAATAAATATATATATATATATAATAAAGCTCATTTTTTCATCACTTTTAATTAAAATTTAAAATAAATAATACCATAATTTTTTTTATTTTGAGATAAATCACATCATTTTTAATTTTCATGATACTTTGGTGATTTTTTATAAAATTGGATAAATTCATTTTTAATGAGTTTTTAATCATTTATATATATATATTTTCAAAAATCATGATTGTATTTTTTATTTTTGAAGAAATTAATTTTGAACTTGAATGGGAAGAATTTTCTCTAAGTCCTAGAATACAAAAGGTTTCTATCTAGATGCATAAAATATTCTATAAGAGAGGTTGAAAAATATAAAAGGGTTGGTTCTACAAGGGAATATGTACAAATCTGTTCTTGGGAACATTGAGAAATCTATAAAGGGAAGTATGTTTAATAAAATTTTCCCATAGGAAACTGATAAATATTATTTTATAATCATTACTAAAAGGTACTAGATGAAAAAGGTTTTGTGAATGGGAGTTGAATTTTTAGAAAAGTCATTTTTCTTACTCATTTGTTAGAAAAAATTTATGCATGGGTTGAAGTGAAAATATGTAAACTTGGAAATGTTATGTATGATCTATTTTTGTTACATATGAATTTTTTTCTTATATATTATTTAATATATTTATATTTCTTATGTATTGAAATTATTATTATGCATCCTTCAAGCTATATTTTTTTCTAGGTGAAAAATGTTTTATATCAACTGATGTAAGAATATATCCTATGTATTGTGAAGGATATTTTTAATTTCTAAAATTTCATTTCAACCCTATATTTTTATAAGATTAATATTATATGTATTAGGTAATATATTCATTATATTAAATTCAGGTGTCTTTTTTGAGGGAGTCACACATGTAATATTAATTTGTGAAATTTTATTAATGTTGATCACCTAATAATTTACACTTTGTAAAATTTTATAGAATAAGATGATTAATTCCATGAAACACGTTTTCCATACATAATGTGATGAATTTATCCAATTTGAGAAGATTAGTCACATTGTAAGGGATTGAGACACACAAAAAATAGAATTGGTTGAATTTGAATGCTACTACAAGATTGAAGGTTTGACAATGATGAAATCAATCACACTATGAATGGTTCAGATGTGTTTTGGAAGAGAAAATTATAATAATAACTTTTGATTTTAATGATAGGGGATCATGTAGCTATAATGGGGGAGGGATAAGTCACTATAGAAATATTTTTACAAAATAAAACCGACTTAAACTTTTATCAGTTTAAAGTTATTCAAACCTATTTCTTGGTTAGGATGCATGGATGATGAATATATAACATAACCTCTTACTATTTCATGCATTAAAAATTATGAAAAAATAGTATCAGAAGGTATTTTTACTAGATTTGATCCAAATGTGTGAAAAATATACCATGGTATATTTGATTATTATTTAATGTCATATATTCTCAAATAAAAATATTATTATCAATTACAAGTGTTGTGGGGAAATTTTTATTTGAGGCCCATACTTTTTTTCATAATAAAATAGTATCCCAACATGTCTTCAAGCATGTCGTTGGATTTATGGAATTATTTATACAAGTATCACTAGTATATAAGGTCTCTTCATAAACTACATGAATAGTTCTTTCATATCCATATTATCTTTCTCTATAATAGTATTCAAATTGGTATTTTCCTATCCTTTTTATAAAAATAATTTTTAGGCCCCTTAAACATCAATTAAATTTGATTTCTATATAATATAAAGGTTATACTTGTTGTGATATGGCACTCAAATTCTGGTGTCTTAAATTTTTGTAAAACCACTCACCTCTTTCTCAAACCTGTATATTCTAGTATTCTCAAATCATCAACAAAACATACCTTTTGGACCATACTTAGTTGGTTGCTCCCTCTCTTATATTATTCACAATAATATCATTAATAGATTATATCTCTTAGTATACCTCACTTAAATGATGTTCCCCTTTTATATATCCAAAATTCCTCTGATAAATGTGGGGAAGGTGGGATCCAGATTTAAATCTTCCTACAACAAAAAAATATTTAGTAAAACTCCTTCAATAATTATGAAGATATTAGAATTTGAATTTTTCAAAGGTGTTGTAAAACATTGATTCAATTATATTCAACTCACCCACAAGTCATGGATAGAATCATGAACATTCCTTTTTGAATTATGAATCTTTGAGTGTCTAGCTCAACATGTTTACAATGTTTTAATTCTGTTAAATATAAAATCTATTAGAATATTCCAATGGTCTAAATCCATATAAATAAATATATATATTCAAATTATTCCTTTATCTCTAGAATTAATCAAACATCCATAGTCCTTTTATCTTTGAAAAAACTCTATAATGATTCCTAAACTTATTATTATATCTATCTATCACAGTAATAAATTATTTGCATGTTTCCTTGTAGAATCTCAGCAAGTCATCAAAACTTCTAATAACCTTATATTTTTACCAACTTTAATTATGCATATTATGATTTTCTTATTATCCAATGCATGTATATTCTAATAAACTTAATCTTATTGCTTTTGATTCATTCAATTTAATCATATATGGAAATAAAAAATCAACTAATAAGTTCAAAAAATTGTTCCCTTAGTGTTCTAGATAACTCAATAATCAACTTATATATACTTGTATTATTTATTAAATATTTTGAAACATTTTATTTATCATAATCCAATTTAATTTTCAATATTAATAGTCACAACTTATATAGATTATTCAATTGGCCACACTCAGGGTGGTTCTTCCATATTTTTATCTTCCAATATTCAAGCTTCTTTGGAACTACCTCATCTTCTTTTTCTTCAAATTATACATTAAATACATTTTTTTTTGGATTTGTGGGACATAAAACATCTATGATACTCCCAAAGAATCAATGATTTATAGTTATAAGGAATTATATTAAATCTTCACTAAAATCATTTTTGATCCTCAAATCACATATTTTTTGTTTTTGTTGAAAGAGAAGAATAAAAATGTATGATTTAATTTCTGAAAAATTCAGAATTTTTTTCTATAAACTTCATATTGTAGAGATCCCCCAAATAATTACCTCTATTAATATTTTTGGTAATTATTATTCCAAATTTATAAATTTATTTTCTATACACTTCATACCTTTTCCATTTTTCATCGTAGAGTTGAAAGGATTCTTATGGTGGAATCAAATTATTCATATACAATACTGATGAAATAAAATGACTTATACAAAGTGTTAAATGATTTATAATTAAAATAAAATGGCATGTATATAGTATTCCAATGAATTATATGGAGTTTGGTAATTTTTCAATTTCTCATTCAAATGTGTATATTTTGGTCATCTATATTCCAGATAATATAGCTTCTACTCTTCTGTATTGAATAACTTCTAATGGATTTTACTTTGGGATAAAATCCTTTATAATTCCATCTTGTAACTTAGTATAGTGTATATGTTAATGCACTTAACATCTATATTCTCTTCAAGATTATAATCAACTTTTAATTCTTGATTAATGTTATTCATTTCTAGAGAACTTGTATCTTTAACTAATCTTATTATTAATAGTTTTTTCTTCAGCCTTATGCTGTTCTCATGAAATATCATTGAATCTCATTTCATCAATCATCTAATTTTAAATATTCTTTGGGTGATTTTCATCCATTAGTAAAATTAACTTCACTCCATTAATTTCAGACATGATTTCCTCAAAACAATCCAGAAAACCACTGTAGTGTTCTTCATTGTATGTTATATAGTAGTAGAATTATACCCTGTCAATATTTTCATTCATGAGAATCTGATGTAATAACATCAAGAAAATATTTATAAATTACATCCTTCTTTAATACCCTTCATCAAATACTCATTGACTTTTTCAAAAATTATTAATGTTCATTAAAAATAAATAAAAAATACTTATCATCACAACCCATATTGTTCTTCAATTCCCACATTGTATTTTTTATTGATGAAAAATTATTAATAAAGTAAATGATTTTTTTCTCCATATTAATAATAAATTTAAATTATCTTAAATTTTGTTTATTTTACCACTTTTAGTAAGGTAAGGAACTTCTTAATCACAATTCTTTTTCCCCTTAATATTTTACTGAACTGGATGTAAAATTTTAATTTCTTGAGAAAATTATGGAATAAATTATATTAATTAAATAATACATGAATAAATCAATCCTAATTCTATGTGACACATGGTTGTTTTATAAAATAAGATTTATTAACTAAGACATTAAATTCAATCACAAATTTTCACCGAGTGATATTCATACACCCATTTCTCTTTTATGGGGTTTTCAAAATATATATCAAAGTAATATACTACTCCCATATAAATAAATTTATTAAATAGCTCTAATCCAAAATAATTCTACTCTCTCTTGGAGATACAATCTCCCTTTTCATAAAAGTTAAAACTCTCCCCCTAAATCATAAAATTGAATTTTATATAAGGATCAGATAAAATATAAATGTTCCACCAGAATAAAATAATTTTCACTCTCTATAATTTTAATATCCAAAAATTCATAATCATATATAGAATCTGATTTTGGTTTCTTCAATCCCTAATACATTAAAAATTCAGTATATTGTTTTTCAATTATTTGGTTATCCAAAATTTAGCACTTCTAGTTTAACATGTTAACTCTATATAATTAATAGATTTAGATTCACTCTAATTAACAGTTTCAACTCCATCTTAATTTATTCATCATGGGTGATAATAATTTAAGTTTATTTGTCAGAAATTATACTTTCAATTGAAATATGACACTCGAAGATGGAAAAAATTAAGTATCCTCTTTAATTGATTCAATATTAATTTCCTTCTTAAGGAAACAATTAGTAATATACAATGGAATTAGGTGGGTCTACATTTATCTCTTTAGTTTATGATATAACTTAACTTTTATTAATGTAATCCCCTTGATTTTACATGTATCTATTTCCTTAGGCTACATGGAATTCATGAATTTATTTTCAATTTTAATTTTTTGAGGATATTTCTTTTTACTTTATACTAGAAAAGAACAAGAATTATTATTTTCCTCTTATTCCTTCTATCATGCTACTTCATGTTGTTTTAGATGTACTATCAAATTATACTTAAAAATATATTTCACTTTTACATCCTCTTGATATTTATTTTCCATACAAAACATTGTATAATCATATTGATGTTTCCTTTGGTCCAAAAAATTCACCTTTTTGGGAAACATTGTCATCAAATTTTAAAGAGTGTGTCTAAACATATGACATATCCTGTAGATCTTCTTAACATATGGCAAGTTACTCTTATTTGGTAATTTTTTTTTATAATTTATTTTTTTTATGGTAAATGTCTTCAAATAATCTAATTTTATTATTTATTTCTCATATTGATTCACCTTCTCATTAATTCCCAATTTCAATTGAATTTAATACTCATGTCATGATTTCACATTTCTATGTTGTTCCATTTGTTTCCACAAAATAAGAATCTCTTCTTTGTTGTGAAATATTCCATTACATTATTTATTATTTCACTATTCTTGGTAACTTCTTCTTCATTAAACCCCAAGGAATACATTCAGTCTATCTTCCATTTATTTATCTTATGAGTTTTATGTTTCCTTCCATTAATTTAAAGTAATTTGTTCTTAGAATATGTACACCAAAACTCTTCATTACCATTTTCATTGCACCTTTCAATGAAATCTTCAAGATAATCCAATCTATTTGAAGTAAACAGATTCACCTTCTTCCTTGAGATTTGGTTGTACTTACCTTGATTTTTATTTTCTTTTTATCATCTCCCTATTAATTTATTCCTTCTCTATTTCCATTTAGTTAACCATGTTTTCCAATAAATTATTTCTTGGTGTAAAAAACATCCAAAAAACTAGTTTTACCCAAAAAATATTAATTTGTTACTTCATATTTTAGTCTTATTAGTGGTATTATCTTCCAGTTCTCAAATATTAGTTCCTTTCTTCTTTAAAACATAAAGGGAGACTTGTATTCCATTATTTACCTATTAAACCTTGGTAAATGTTTTGGGTTTATCCACACCTTTTTTCAACCATATCTATATAGAAAATAATTTGTATCCTACAATATTCAAATAACTAGAATTAGAACAAACTATTTTACCAAAACAGAGGGTTTCCTTCTTTTAGAAGCCTATATTTTATTTTCCTTATAATAGATCTAGGATCCTTCTACTTTTGGATAGAGTCTTTATATATAAAAAAATTCTATATTTTTTATGGAAGTAGATCTCTGTTAAAAATATTGTGAAGATTCATCTTGATTAACTTCCATGTTTATCAAATTTAACTCTAAGTAAAGATTATTTAAATAAAAAGTGTTTTTCTTATCTTAAATATATTTTATTTTATCTTCACATTAAAATATTAACTTTTAAACATGTTTTTCATGTATCTTCTATTCTACTTGTAGGTAGCTATCAAAAATTTTTATTCTCTTGGATTTGATATCTGATTGAGAGTTCTTGGCATCCACCATATCTTTTAGTGCATGCAATACTTCGTGAAAAATTTAAAAATTATATCTTCCATATGTACTATTATTTTCAATTATTATTCTATGAAGGAACACTTTTCATTATAAATATGGATAAATTGTTTCTTTGAATCCACATATTCTCTGATCATTCTAGGATTTCAAAAAAATTCCAATAAACCCTCTATTTTATTATATTTTGATTTTATCCATGTGTTTTCTTCTTGTAGACCCTTGATATGAGATAAATTCAATAGGTATATTCTTCTGACAATCCTTGATGTCAGTGTAAAAACCTATAATTGTTTCAATCTATTCACTAATTGAGTGGGATTCACTAGGATTATTTTTCTTGATTAATTTATCAAAATAACTTTTAATATCTTTCCCTTCCATTAATGGTGTATCCTTCTTCCATTAAAATTGAGAGGATAATTTACATTACTTTTGAGCCTCTTTCTTCTTCCTTTATTTCAATTATTTATCCAAAAAATCCATGTTACCACTAAAATAGGTATATTTTATTTACACCAACTCATTCCCAAAATTCATAACTTTTAGAAGAGGTATTTATATAACTTCATTAAGTATACACTTCATGTAAATTGTTGAAAACAACTAGGGTAAATAAATTTTAAATCCAAATAGAGGAAAACATGTCAGTTTTGATACCACTTGTTATTCCCATTGGACTGTGTAGCTACATCTATGGGGATGGTAGTGTATAAGTTTACAGAGTTTTTTATTGAATAAAACAAACGTAAAATTTTACCCCGTTAAATTTTTTCGAACGACTATCTCATTTAGTATATAAGGATCATGATTGGGTGACATCACCACTTACTCTCATATGATATATAGATAATAAAATAAATAGAAACACAATATATTTTTAAAAATTTTATCCAACAATGTAGGGAACCTTCTCCTTACTACATCAAGTTACTATACCAATCCATAGATTCTATACTTATAACCTTATATGAAATTACAAGTGTCATGGGGTCATTTTTATCAAAGGTTCATACTGCATCCTACACCAACAAAACATCTCTCTATGTCTCTTGAACCCTCACTAGATTTATGGAAATTTTTATACTGGTACCACCAGTCTTCAAGTACTCTTCATCAACTCTACAATTAGATCTTCTAATACTGGATTATCTTTTGGTATAACAACTTACACATTGATCCTGTACAGTTATTCCTGAAATGTTAATTTATAGAGCCCTCAAAAATCCATGAAATTTAATAAATATATATTTTAATGGTTGTACTAGACATCAGTCTAACAAACAACATACAGTTTCCTAAATTAAGTAAAACCTATGACTTCTTCCTTAGAATTGTACTTTTTGATCTTTTCAACTGTTTTAACTAACAAATATTTTGGAACATACTTGATTGAATGGTCCATATCATCTCTTTTTCTTAATAATATTAAATGATAATTATGTCTCTCTATATACCATATTTAAATCATGTTCCCATTTATATATCTAAAATTTTTTTCCATGATTTTGACTGGATATATAACTCAAAAGGAGGGGTGAATTGTGTTCTTAAAAAATTTCATGAATATTAGACCACCCACATCAAAGTATGCAAGTTAAATTATTTACTTAAGAATATATGTAGTAGAAACATGAAAACATAGAGAAAAAAATTGAAAAAGGAGATTTCTAGTGTTTTGGGGAAAATAAATCCTCTAGTCCACTCCACCAACACTATTCCCCCTAATTTTAGTGATTTTTATTATAACCGTCCTTTTTCTAGGGGCTCCAAGATGATTACAAAAAACATTAACTTAATAAAAAGGAAAAATAGTATTCAACTAGGATTCTAATTTATAAGACATTTCTATGGTCATAATAAAAATATTACACTGAGTTAAAAGATGATAAAATAATCAGAAACCTTGACAAGAACATTTGCAACACACAGTTGTGAGAAACAACTGACAATAGATAAAGATTTTTCCTAAGATAATGCTAGAATCCGATGTATCTCAGGATGATATATAGTGAATCTAATATATCTTATAAGAATATCATGGATTATTTATTTCCCTCTTAGATATTTATAGGTCTCCATTATTTTTCTTTTATGATGATCACAAGGTGATCAACTATCGTTCTTCCTATTTCTTTTTTTGTAATGGTTAATTGATCTTTTTTTGATACAGTTTAAACATGGGAACCAGATAACTCTAAAAACTAAGTGAATTTTCACAATTATATTTTTAATACAATATTATAAGTATATGCATCAAAATATTCCAAATATAGGAACTTCGTTTTTAGTAGCAATGACTGTGATCTTCTCCTAATTCAGATTGTCCTATTCAGGGTAAGTCTTATGCAGACTGATCTTTCCTTAAATGAATCATCTTTTTTTGATGTTCTCTAAAGGAATTAAGTAAATTATGGATAGATTAAAAAAGTAATCATGATATTTCTAACACCATATATTCATAATATATCAACTGAAAAAACTATTCACTATAAGATAACTTTCATAAGTGAAAGAAGCTTGTCCTTATAGGATAAACTGACTTCAATGTAGTATAAGATAATTATACTGAAGAAAATATAAACTATTACTATAATGTAATATTGAGCTTTATTTAATTTCTTTTGGATATGAATATTATTTTTTGAATCTAAAGTCCTTTTATAATCTCATTTTTACTATAAAATCATTCTTGAGAAACTTAATCGGTATTCGTAATATAACGTCTTACTTGAAAATTTTCAGTTTCTAAGTAACTGAATATATTATATAATTCTCATAATATAAAAAGCTTGAATATCATAAATTAAACACTAGGATACACAGTGTAAGATAAGAATAATCTGAAACACTTTATAATAAATTTTTTAGAATAAAAGAAAGAGATTTTGTGGGTTATAAAAACACATAACATAAAGATATATAATATTAAAATATTCTTTACAATATAATCCAAATGATAAAAGTGGGGCACATGGGATATAAATTTGAATTTTTCATGACCGGAATCACTGGGGATTTCATGGGTGGTGATAAGATGAGTGTGACTACCCCAATATCACCTATAATAGGGCATGGGATGGAAAACAATGCCAAGTTGGCATATCACACACATGGGTGGAATTAGAGTAAAGTACTTCCATGCACATACACGTCTTTATATCTATACAATGTTTAAAGTAAAGTAAAATTAATACCAATTCGTGAAAAAACATATCTCATATTGAGAGTATAATAAAAGTACTAGAAATTATAACGGTCAAATACAAACCCACCCAAAAGAATTTTAAAAGCATCAAACCTACTTAGGAGGGGACTACTATAAAAATGAAACACTAGTATGAACCTCTGTATTCCTAGCCCAATAATGTCTCATGACCTCTCCATGTCCTCCGAAGACTTCATCAAAAGGTATGAAACTTTTATATGACATGACATGTGTAGAAAGAGGCCATATTGTGGTGGGTATAAAAATACCAAGTAGTACACCCTGAAACAACGAAACATGAAGCATCAGAAGTAGTCATCTCATCAATTCACATGAATATCAATCAAAATATAAGAAATAATGATAATAATAAACAATATTGATATACTCAAGAAATAATACAAGTACAAAAGAGGTCCAAACATTACTACCATCCACTAGATTCTTATCATTTATTTTAGGTAATTATTATCCAGGTGAATCCACTACACGAGTCATGTTGTCACTGATGGAAAATTCTGAGAGTTCGCACTCACCAAGTCTCTCTAATGAATGTAATCACTGGATCTATGAATATCTTCACATCCAAATTGGGGATCACACCCATTACTTTTGGGGGACACTGAAAACCTTATTGGGTCAATATTCTAGATAGGGTACTGATTCCTTGTGTGTGGTGGTCACGCTGTTACCATGAATCCAACCTAGGATAAAGATATGATAGAGGATCCCTCCCCATTCCTCAAGGAGGGATACTATGAACTCTATATGAAACAGAACCCATAGAGGTGATCAAAATCCTATTTTGAGGATATAATACCAAATTTTACCCTCATAAGGAAGGACTAATTAATCTAACCCACCTGAACTTGTTTTAAACTGAAGAGACAAAGGAATCCAAGCAATCTATAAGGAATTACATGATGTGTACCTCTAATCCTGGACCAACCTGTGTCTATGATCATGTTTCTCTACCCATTTCTGTATACACTTGAATATTACCACGTATTTTCGTCATGATGGTGTGTCTTTCCATGTTTGAGTAGTAGGTCATGTCCATGTAATCTACCAATGATCATGTACCTGGCCATGTATTGTACCCAAAAAGTACATGTAAGGATTCCTACATCCGGTCATACACCGTGTGACATGTTTCATACAACATGTGATATTTTATTTCATATAAAACCCTAGTGCCGCATCCAAGACCCCACATAGAATGTGTTCTTTGGGGTACATTCTATATAATTTGGGATTTCCTAGAACCCTGTTATCCTTATATATCATCCATCCATGATAACTCCACCCCTAGTTCTACTACAAATCCCACATGTGGATGGTAGATCTAGGTCAACCATGTAACATCCCAAGTAAGTAATGAATAATAGATATTTTTATCTATGTCTATTAATTATTAAGATAGTGTTATAGAGGCTTAAATTGAAAATAAATACAATCTTATGCATGGAATACACTAATATTCTTAAAAGATTGTTTTACTGCCTTTTAATGGAAAACCATTTTTGAATCTATATTTTGAAAATTTTATAAACTATGTTTGTCAAAATAAACTTATTCTTTATGATTGGGACATCAAAATTTACCTTGTGTGAATTTTTGGTATTTTTCTGACAATGTTCATTTTTTAATGAATAGTGAAAAATACTGCATTTTACATCAAAACAGCTTTTTAATATAATTTATTTATATGATTATATTATGTTTTGAATTGGTTTTCAAGTGAAATTAGAATATATTTTTACCATTTAATCCAATGGTGGTCATTGGAATCAATTTCACTTTGAAATTAGACTTAAACTGGTGTCAATCTTTTGATACTTATTGTTTTGTAAAAACATGCTATTTGCTCTGGCAGCGGGAATTAATTATTAAATTAATTAATGTGACATATATGATTTGAATTTTGTAAAATAGACTTCACTTTTGAATTTGGAATATCAAATATATCTTAGGGTGAATTTTTGGAAATTTTCTGAAAAACTTCAATTTTTGATGAATAGTGAAACCACTAAGTGATAATCAAGCAAACTGATTTTTCAGTTAAATGAAATTTTACCACTAATGTGTATTGAATTTTGAAAATCCGACATACATGGTTATAATTAAGAAGTAAAATGTGGTTCAATGTGATTTAAATAATTTTTTTTGTTGAATAGTAACTTATTAAGTTTTTAATCGCGATGTGTGGTAATTAGTGTAGTTTAAGGTATAAATAATGCTTTAATAATATGAAATGACCTAGAAACATGTACCAACCTTATTTGTTGTGTCATGGCCGACCAAGACATGCCATGGGTCAACTTGGGGACCCCATGGAGACACTTTGGTTTGGAAATGACATAAAAAACTTTTTATTACATGTTAAAGGTAAAAATGACACAAACATAATACGTTTTACGAAAAAAAAATTTACATGGGGTTATAAAGATAAGATATTTGATTATAAATAGTAATTGGAATTCTAAAAAGATTTCCTACATCATAGTATTTTTTTATGATTAAATAAATTAAATTATTTATGACATAATAATGATTCAGCGATGACATCATTATTTGACGATTTAAATAAAATGGAAAGATAATGTAAAATCTATGAACTACACATGGACAAAACCAATTGGATGAGTGGATTTAGAACCCTTATCACCTTATCCACTAATTATATCAATTTGGGACCTTTTGAAACTGAAACACATTTTCAAATAAAGTAATATTTCTTTACTTTCCAAAAGTGCCCCTCCTCTCCTCTTATAAAAGGCCCCCACCTCTACCTCATTTCACACACTCCTCAAGCCTTTGGATCGGCCAAACCCCTGCCCATTTACTCTCTCAAAATCCCTCTCCTCATCCTAGAGGATTCCCTTTGGGCAGAATCCTTTCAAAGGAATCCTTTAGGCTCAACTCAAAAGGAGTTACACTTTTAAAGGTAATTCATTCTCTCATGTTCATTTGTTTTATTTTGCTTCTCCAACCCCCTAAAATATTTTTATTTACTTCCTTTGTAACAAAACCAGTATCTTAAATATACTAGGATGTTTTTATAGGATTTATTTGAGCTACACTCTCACACAACTACATCAAATGGTTAAAGAACATACGGTTTCTGTGGATGGCGAAATTCTGCCTCCCGAAACGATGATTGTTCAATACTCATTTAACACCTTCAAAGGTGGCCATTATGATGTAACTCTTTTTATATATGATATATAATATGTTTATATTTTCTTTAAGCTTCTGTTTTTTTCATTTTGTGCATACCTTTATGGTTCCCATTATGGGTAAACACGATGTCTTCATTTTAGGAAGTGCGGACTACCGCCCCCTCAAAGTGATTTGATTCGTTAAATACCATATGTGGGACATATAAAGGATGGAACTATGATATTATATATGATATTATACTGGAATTATAATATACCTTTATATCATTATGATTCCATTCTATAAAATACGAAATAGAAATGAAAGTAGCGTTCATGCGTACGTACGGCTTACCGTCTCCATTAACGGTGCATTTCATTTCATACCTCTAAATGATTATGTAATATTATAAATTCATGTATGTACTGGATATATATGAAATATATGATATCTACATCATGAATACCATTCTGGATATAACGAACCTTTGACCAAATTAACAACATGTAAGTGTAAGAAGTCTATTTTTGACTTAAGAACCAAATACCGACAAAATGAACATTATTAACTTAACAGATTACATGATGTTCGTAACATGGTATAAAAGGAATAATGAACTTGAAAAAGATTCATAAGCAAGTAGAGATTAACTCAAGTTTATTATTCAGGAGATTGAAGAACGGTCGGGTCAAGTCGGATACGAGGTATGGGACTTCGTCTCAATCTCCTTTCATTGAGGCATATTTTATTTTATACACAACTTTCTTATATACGGTGTATAAACCCCTTTGACTTTTACGTTTATTCAAAAGGAATCTTTTTTATACGAAGCGTTTACTAAACTACAAAAGGGAATGTTTTTGTCATACGTATGTGGCGACAACGACTTCTCCACCGTCGTGACCGTTATTTGAGTTTCGTCTTCCTCTACAAGCCATTATTTTTTTTAAACGAAAAAAAACACCATGTTTTACTTTGGTATTGAAAATGGTTTTCATAATGTTTTTATTATATCAATGTGTTGTATTTATATATCGTGATTGAAATGTGGAAATGTTATGTTTCCTTTATGCATGTTTTATGTGATATGATTATGTTATGGTTCTTGGGAATTATTATGAAGACGGGTGGTTCCGTGATAAACTAAGGGCGGGTGAGCCCGTTATAGCTCTCCAATGCATTGGGTAACGCAAAGGAGTGAAACGTTAAGGTTTCTCCGAAGAGATTTAGGGAATATACTGTGATGGGTATTCCAAACGTAACCAAGAGGGTTACTCCCTACGTAAGAATGTTATGAATGCCTCAAGTTACCTTTATGTCTTATGATTTCTATGATTTATTCATGATTTTATGAGGTATGTTAAAGTGCCTATGTTTTATGGGTAAAGTATGATTTCATTCTTATGTATATATGAACTCATGTTTCCTTTCCAATTTTTTTTATAACCCATACTGAGTTTTTATGCTCATCCCAAGTTTTTGAAATGTTTTTCACAGGTCAAGGGAAAGGTACATGATAAGATGATAGAGTCAAGGATGTGTCAAGAAATAATCCATGCTTTATTTTAAATGTGTTTCCATTGATGGGAATGAAGAATACTATCTTTCTGTAACCACTTTGTTTATATGTGGAATGTAATGCAAGTTTTATGATCTAATTCTCTAAAACTCTAAACACGAAAAGATCCTCAATGTGAAATCTTGTAATAACTCAATATTAAGTAAGGTTTAAGCCTGGGGCCTTATAGTTGGTATCAGAGGTCGGTTTAGATAACTTTAGGAGTTAGAATTCTATTAAATGATTATCCAAAAATATATTTTTTTTCGAAATGATATATCATTTAAAGATTACCATGTTGCTTCATCTAAGACATGTTTGTTCAGAATGGTTTTCCGCAGAGGAAACAGGGAAGCCATGCTAGGAAGGCATACAGAAGGAAATAACCTTCCGAATCAGCATCCAGAAATGGTTGGAATTGGAACTGAACAGTTTGTTGCAGTAATGGCGCAGTTGAATCAAGCGATAAATGGCGGTGGTATCCATACACGAGATCAGCCAGAACAACCGCAGAGGAACATTTCAGTGGTGGAACATTTCATGAAGCAACATCCACCATCATTCAGAGGATCATCTGACCCTGTGCTAGCTGAAGGGTGGATTAAAGCACTGGAGAAGATTTTTGATGTCATGGGGTGTTCAGACAATCAAAAGGTTAGTCTTGCTATTTACCGTTTGGAGGGTGAAGCAGATCAGTGGTGGTCTATGGTTAAAAATATCAGGGACGCCGATGAGATTGATGCTCTTGACTGGGATGAATTCAAAGGTATGTTTCTTGGGAAGTATTTTCCTAAGGCTGTTCGACTTAGGATGGAAAATCAATTCTTGGAATTGAGGAAAGAGGAAGACTCAGTGGCTGCCTATGAAGAAAGGTTCACTCGATTGGCAAGGTATGCTCCAAATTTTATCCGGGACCTTGATAGTAAAATCAAACGTTTCTACTCAGGATTAAAGCCAAAGTATCGAAGGGAATTAGCTTCTCGTGAGTTTAAAAGTTATGAAAAGCTTGTTCGATGTGCTGAGAAGGTGGAAATGGAGTTTGCCGATGACCAAGTTTTCTATAACAACCAGCAGAAGAAGAGACCGAGGTGGTAGGAGACAGGTAAGAATTCTTCAAAAAAGTCTGATGGTAAGAGAACTAAGTTTCCAGTTTGTGATCAATGTGGAAAAAGGCATGCTGGGGAATGTCTTCTGAATTCTGGGAAGTGCTAACGATGTGGTAAGATGGGACATAAGGCTCGTGATTGCACTGAAAAGGATTAAGGTGAAGGTTAGAACAAATTTTATTTACAGTTAGTGAAATGTTATAAGTGAAATGAGATGGGTCACTATGCAAACGAGTGTCCGACAAGGAGCTTGAGTGATGGGAAGCAGTTAGACTACAAGCAGAAAGGGGTGGTGAAATCGTTTGCAACTACTTCAGCAGATGTCGGGCCATCAAAGGAAGTTGTATCAGGTACTTTGTTTGTTTTTTCAGATTATGCCAGTGTGTTGTTTGATTCGGGGTCTACACATTCTTTCATCTCTGAAACCTTTTCTTGTAAAATGGGAATTCCATCTCAAGAAATGACTCCTGAACTTTTGGTAAAAACACCTAGGGGAAATTTTGAGGCAAAAAGAATTTATAAGAATCTTCCTATCCTTATCTGTGGAAAGAACCTACTTGCAAACCTTATTGTTCTACCTCTAGTAGAGTTTGACGTTATCCTGGGTATGGATTGGCTCTCTATTTACCATGCTAAGATTGACTGTAGAGCTAAAGAAGTTTCTTTTCAGAAATACTTTCAGTTTGTTTACAAGAATAAAACCTTACTTTTGATAACATATCAAGAGGCCGAGAAACTTGTAAAAGATGGAAATGAATGTTACCTTGCACACGTCGTTGAAAATAAAGGAACTGTTCAGATTAATGATGTGCCAGTGGTAAATGAGTATCCTGATGTTTTTCCTGATGAGTTCCCTGGAATAATACCAGATCGGGAAGTTGAGTTTACTGTTGACTTAGTTCCTGATGCTAAGCCAATTTCAAAACCCCCTTATCGAAAGGCACAAATTGAACTTTTAGAGTTGAAGGAGCAATTGCAAGATTTATTAGAGAAAGGTTTCATTAGACCTAGCACATCACCATGGGGTGCTCATGTTTTATTTGTTAAAAAGAAAGATGGTTCTATGAGACTTTGCATTGATTATAGAGCCTTGAATAATATCACTGTTAAGAACAAATATCCTTTGCCTCATATCGATGATTTGTTTGATCAGCTCCAGGGAGCTCAGTTTTTTTCAAAGATTGACTTGAGATCGGGGTACCATCAGCTGAAGGTAAAGGAGTCAGATATTCCAAAGACCGCGTTCCGTACGAGATATGGCCATTATGAATTTGTAGTAATGCCTTTTGGGCTAACCAATGCACCTGCTGTATTCATGGACTTAATGAATAGAATTTTCCATGAGTCCTTGGATAAGTTTGTGGTGGTTTTCATTGATGATATTTTGGTGTTTGCTAAAAGTAAAGAGGAGCATGAAAAACATTTAAGGGTTATCTTGAAAACCTTAAAAGAAAAGAAATTGTATGGGAAATTCAGAAAGTGTGAGTTTTGGTTGCAACAAATTTCTTTCCTTGGTCACATTGTTTCTAAAGATGGAATAACTGTTGATCCTGCAAAAACAAAAGTTGCGGAAGAATGGCCAAGACCCACAAATGTAACCGAGATTCGTAGATTCCTTGGTTTGGCAGGCTATTACCGAAGGTTTGTTAGAAATTTTTCACGGTTATCTAGTCCAATGACTAAGCTAACTCAGAAGGGTGTTAAGTTTATCTGGAAAAAAGAATGTGATGATTGTTTTCAGGAATTGAAAAGAAGATTGGTGAATGCTCCAGTTTTGGCACTACCTTCCAGGAATGGTGAGTTTGTTATATACAGTGATGCTTCATTGAAAGGACTTGGTTGCGTCCTAATGCAGAATGATCAGGTAATTTCTTATGCTTCACGACAGTTGAAAACTCATGAAGTAAATTACCCTACACATGATTTGGAACTAGCTGCTGTTGTTTTTTCTTTAAAAATTTGGAGGCATAATTTGTATGGAGTAAAGTGTGAAATATATACCGATCACAAAAGTTTAAAGTATATATTCACTCAGAAAGAGTTAAACATGAGACAAAGGAGATGGCTGGAATTAATCAAGGATTATGATTGTACAATTCATTACCATCCGGGAAAAGCAAATAAAGTGGTTGATGCTTTGAGTTGAAAAAGTAATGATTCATTAACAATGTTGCGTTTGGAACGTGATCCTTTGGTTAAGGATTTGATGAACTTTGGCATAGAAGTTGTTGGTGCAGGAAGTCCTTCTGTTTTGTTTCAGGTACCAGTGAGATCATCTCTATCAGATAGAATCAAGCAAGCACAGAAGCAAGATAGTGAGTTGCCGAAAAAGGTAGAGCTGGTTCAGAAAGGTAAGTTGCCTGAATTCAACATTGATAATGATTGCGTTTTGAGATTTGGGAAGAGATTGTGTGTGCCTTGTGATTCACAGTTGAAGAGAGAGTTTTTATGTGAAGCTCATAGTTCTCCGTTTTCAGTTCATCCGGGCAGTACTAAGATGTATAGAGATCTGCGGGAGTATTACTGGTGGGATGGAATGAAAAGAGATATTGCTGATTTTACTATGAAGTGTTTGACTTGTCAGCAGGTTAAAGCAGAGCGGCAGTTACCGAAAGGGATGCTTCAGCCTTTACCAGCGCCAGAGTGGAAATGGGAGAATATATCCATGGACTTTGTTGTTGGATTACCGAAGACATCTCGAGGTAATAATGCAATCTGGGTTATTGTTGATCACTTGACCAAATCTGCTCATTTCCTTTCTATACGAGATACTTTCTCTCTTGATCAGATTTCCCGTTTGTATCTTAAATAGATAGTCAGGTTACATGGAGTTCATCTCTCCATTGTATCGGATCGTGATCCCAGGTTTACTTCTAACTTTTGGAAAGGCCTTCAGAAGTCGTTGGGTACTGAATTAAATTTTAGTACAGCTTTTCATCCTCAATCAGATGGGTAGTCAGAACAAACAATTCAGACCTTGGAGGATATGCTACGAGCTTGTTCTGTGGATTATCAGGGAAGTTGGGACCAACATCTTTCTTTGGTTGAGTTTTCATATAATAACAGTTTTCATTCCAGTATACAGATGGAACCATTTCATGCATTATATTGGAAGCGGTGTCGAACTCCAGCTTTCTGGGATGAAGTGGGTGAAAGAAAGTTGATGGGACCAGAATTGGTAGAAGAGATGGCAGAAAAAGTTCAGCTGATTCAGAAACACATGAGAACAGCTCAGAGCAGGCAGAAGAGTTATGCGGATAACCGGAGGAAGGATCTATCTTTCGAGGTAGGTGATCATGTTTTTCTCAAGGTTTCTCCTTGGAAAAGTGTGATGAGATTTGGTAAGAAAGGAAAGTTGAGTCCAAGGTTCATTGGACCATACGAAATTCAGGAAAGAGTTGAATCAGTTGCATACCGAGTGGCTTTACCTCCGAGTTTATCTCAGGTACACAATGTTTTTCACGTTTCGATGTTGAGAAAGTATATGCCAGATCCATCTCATGTTTTGAGTCCAGAGGTAGTTCAGCTGGAAGAGAACCTATCTTATGAGGAACAACCGGTCCAGATTCTTGACCACAGGGAGAAAGTGTTATAGAATAAAGTGATTAAGCAGGTAAAGGTTTTGTGTAAAAACCACATGATTGAAGAGGCAACATGGGAATCTGAAAATTTAATGAGGGATAAGTACCCCCATTTATTCGATAAGTAAATAAATTGCGGGGACGCAATTTTCTAAAGGGGGGAAGGATGTAACATCCAAAGTAAGTAATGAATAATATATATTTTTATCTATGTCTATTAATGATTAAGATAGTGTTATAGAGGCTTAAAATGAAAATAAATACAATCTTATGCATGGAATACACTAATATTCTTAAAAGATTGTTTTACTGCCTTTTGATGTCAAAACATTTTTGAATATATATTTTGACAATTTTATAAACTATGTTTGTCAAAATAAACTTATTATTTATGATTGGGACATCAAAATTTACCTTCTGTGAATTTTTGGTATTTTTCTGAGAATGTTCATTTTTTAATGAATAGTGAAAAATACTGCATTTTAAATCAAAACTGCTTTTTAATATAATTTATTTATATGATTATATTATGTTTTGAATTTGTTTTCATGTGAAATTAGAATATATTTTTACCATTTAATCCAATGGTGGTCATTGGAATCAATTTCACTTTGAAATTAGACTTAAACTGCTGTCAATCTTTTGATACTTATTGTTTTGTAAAAACACGCTATTTTCTCTCGCAGCGGGAATTAATTATTAAATTAATTAATGTGACTTATATTCTTTGAATTTTGTAAAATATACTTCACTTTTGAATTCGGAATATCAAATATAGCTTAGGGTGAATTTTTGGTAATTTTCAGAAAAACTTCAATTTTTGATGAATAGTGAAACCACTAAGTGATAATCAAGCAAACTGATTTTTCAGTTAAATGAAATTTTACCACTAATGTGTATTGAATTTTGAAAATCCGACATACATGGTTATCATTAAGAAGTAAAATGTTGTTCAATGAGATTAAAATAATTTTTTTGGTGAATAGTAACTTATTAAGTTTTTAATCGCAATTAGTGGTAATTAGTGTAGTTTAAGGTATAAATAATGCTTTAATAATATGAAATGACCTAGACACATGTCCCAACCTTATTGGTTGTGTCATGGCCGACCAAGACAAGCCATGGGTCAACTTGGGGACCCCATGGAGACACTTTGGTTTGGAAATGACATAAATAACTTTTTATTAAATGTTAAAGGTAAAAATGACACAAACATAATACGTTTTACGAAAACAATTTTTACATGGGGTTATAAAGATCAGATATTTGATTATATATAGTCATTGGAATGCTAAAAAGATTTCCTACATCATAGTATTTTTTTTATGATTAAATAAATTAAATTATTTATGACATAATAATGATGCAGCGATGACATCATTATTTGACGATTTAAATAAAATGGAAAGATAATGTAAAATCTATGAACTACACATGGCCATAACCAATTGGATGAGTGGATTTCGAACCCTTATCACCTTATCCATGAATTATATCAATGTGGGACCTTTTGAAACCGAAACACAATTTCAAATAAAGTAATATTTATTTACTTTCCAAAAGTGCCCTTCCTCTCCTCTTATAAAAGGCCCCCACCTCTACCTCATTTCACACACTCCTCAAGCCTTTGGCTCGGCCAAACCCCTGCCCATTTACTCTCTCCAAATCCCTCTCCTAATCCTAGAGGATTACCTTTGGTCAGAATCCTTTCAAAGGAAGCCTTTAGGCTCAACTCAAAAGGAGTTACACTTTTAAAGGTAATTCATTCTCTCATGTTCATTTGTTTTATTTTGCTTCTCCAACCCCCTAAACTCTTTTTATTTACTTCCTTTGTAACAAAACCAGTATCTTAAATATACTAGGATGTTGTTATAAGATTTATTTGAGCTACACTCTCACAAAACTACATCAAATGGTTAAAGAACATACGGTTTCCGTGGATGGCGAAATTCTGCCTCCCGAAACGATGATTGTTCAATACTCATTTAACACCTTCAAAGGTGGACATTATGATGTCACTATTTTTATATATGATATATAATATGTTTATGTTTTCCTTAAGCTTCTGTTTTTTTCATTTTGGGCATACCTTTATGGTTCCCATTATGGGTAAACACGATATCTTCATTTTAGGAAGTGCGGACTACCGCCCCCTCAAAGTGATTTGATTCGTTAAATACCATATGTGGGACATATAAAGGATGGAACTATGATATTATATATGATATTATACTGGAATTATAATATACCTTTATATCATTATGATTCCATTCTATAAAATACGAAATAGAAATGAAAGTAGCGTTCATGCGTACGTACGGCTTACCGTCTCCATGAACGATGCATTTTATTTCTTACCTCTAAATGATTATGTAATATTATAAATGCATGTATGTACTGGATATATATGACATATATGATATCTAAATCATGAATACCATTCTGGATATAATGAACCTTTGACCAAATTAACAACATGTAAGTGTAAGAAGTCTATTTTTGACTTAAGAACCAAATACCGACAAAATGAACATTATTAACTTAACTGATTACATGATGTTCATAACATGGTATAAAAGGAATAATGAACTTGAAAAAGATTCATAATCAAGTAGATATTAACTAAAGTTTATTATTCAGGAGATTAAAGAACGGTCGGGTCAAGTCGGATACGAGGTATGGGACTTCGTCTCAATCTCCTTTCATTGAGGCATATTTTATTTTATACACAACTTTCTTTTATACGGTGTATAAACACCTTTGACTTTTACGTTTATTCAAAAGGAATCTTTTTTATACTAAGCGTTTAATAAACGACAAAAGGGAATGTTTTTGTCATACGTATGCGGCGACAACGACTTCTCCGCCGTCGTGACCGTTATTTGAGTTTCGGCTTCCTCTACAAGCCATACTTTTTTTTAAAACGAAAAAAACACCATGTTTTACTTTGGTATTGAAAATGGTTTTCATAATGTTTTTATTATATAAATGTGTTGTATTGATATATCATGATTGAAATGTGGAAATGTTATGTTTCCTTTATGCATGTTTTATGTGATATGATTATGTTATGGTTCTTGGGCATTATTATGAAGACGGGTGGTTCCGTGATAAACTAAGGGCGGGTGAGCCCGTTATAGCTCTCCAATGCATTGGGTAACGCGAAGGAGTGAAACGTTAAGGTTTATCCTAAGAGAATTAGGGAATATAATGTGATGGGTATTCCAAACGTAACTAAGAGGGTTACTCCCTACGTAAGAATGTTATGAATGCCTCAAGTTACCTTTATGTCTTATGATTTCTATGATTTATTCATGATTTTATGAGGTATGTTAAAGTGCCTATGTTTTATGGGTAAAGTATGATTCCATTCTTATGTATATATGAACTCATGTTTCCTTTCCATGTTTTTTATAACCCATAATGAGTTTTTATGCTCATCCCAAGTTTTTGAAATGTTTTTCACAGGTCAAGGGAAAGGTACATGATAAGATGATAGAGTCAAGGATGTGTCAAGAAATAATCCATGTTTTATTTTAAATGTGTTTCCATTGATGGGAATGAAGAATACTATCTTTCTGTAACCACTTTGTTTATATGTGGAATGTAATGCAATTTTTATGATCTAATTCTCTAAAACTCTAAACCCGAAAAGATCCTCATTGTGAAATCTTGTAATCACTCAAGATTAAGTAAGGTTTAAGGCTGGGGCCTTATAAACCATGCTCGATCATCACTGGTGATAGATTTTAGCCACCAATTTTCTCAAATTTACATTCACAATCTCACCATTTCATTGTCGCACACACAAATCAAAACCTAGAATCACCAATATGCTCTCGATTCTCCTCCAATCATCTACTATCATCATTTCACCTTGATTGTACCCTTAATCATAGATTGTACCAACGATATTGATCTTTTATACTGAATAATAGTCACATAATTATCTAATACCATTTAATTAATTAAAACATCAGCCAAGGAAATACCTGATATGAATATTATGAAGAAATAGGGGAGAAATATTGAACCATAAGTGATAAAATAATCTCAATTATGTTTAGGTTTTCCATAATCAATTATTTTTAGAACAAGTGTGAAGAACCAAAAAATAATCAAATAATATCGACCATCAATTCATAAAAGATTTTTTTTTCTGAATTGGTTTTAATTCAAGATGAAAAATAAAAATGTGATTAATCCATATAAATAAAATTCTCTACCTCATGTTAGGATCGATCACTGATGAAGAATGATCCCACATCATTGTTTTTGGTGAAATCGACAAGATCTGATTGGATAATTGGTCTCTAATCCTTGATTTTTCTTTTTTGATTTGAGAATCCTCCAAGAACACTACACCAATTACTCCACTCAATTCCCAGGGTTATACAGATAAACATTCAAATATTCTATAACAATGTATTTTTAATAAGAGTATTAGTTCACCGCATCGTAATAATAAATAAATTTATTTATTTATTTCATTATTGTTTTCCATGATAATACATTTACAAAATTCCCAATGTCTACCTAGGTTATGTAATGCATAGTTTAAAACATATGTTTTAGACTCAATGATAGTCTCATATTTTCTACCGATTTCCCCATTCGATATTTATTCCACTATTTTAGAAAAACTATGTGCACTTGACAATAATATATTTAATATTTTAACAATATTAATACCAATATCACCCGGCCTCAAAATCTCACTCTTTATTAGCGCTTAGAACCATACATATCACCAAATATATTAAAAATCATTTCATGAAAAAAATAGAGATTCTACATTCTCCCCAATTAATGTATATTTGTCTTGAAAATTAAAAAGGTTTACTAAAAAAGATATGGGTATTGAACACATATCTGGGTCTCTCCAACCCATGTGCTATCATGATGATTCCCATGCGGCCATAAGACACGAACCAAAGGAATGTATCCCCCATAGGAAAAAATTATATTGTGAATTATTTATCACCATCATGGACTTTGAAAAGGTATCTACATCCTGGATGTGTAGCTCACCCCACATGATGACATGTGACGCTTCATGCACCTACCAAATCAATTTCAATAAGTGAAAGATGTCGTGTACTGTTATAAATATGGTGGTAAGGCCTAGTGACATCCCACTTTCACAACCCAATGTAGTATCTAGAAATGTCTAATGAATCTTGATATCCACCCCAGATGAATTTACACAATCCAAATTGTGTTCTCAGATTCATGAACTCATGGGCTCTCACCTCTACTCCAAATGCCTCTATCATTGGTCCACATTTGACTTCTGATGGATCTGTATATTCTTCATACACTCCCATATGATCTTCACCATCTCTGTCATTGCACATACCAAATTTTGTCACATGAGTGATTACTCACCATGATTAATCCAATTTAGTGGTGACCTACAGGGTCACTCATACAGAGCCTTGAATAGTGCCACAACAATGGTGGAATGGTAGTTTTTTATGTATGAAAACTCATCCAAGTGTATGTGATCTTCCCAAATATGGAAAAAATCCAACATAAAAGCCTAAAATATTTCCTCTAGAACCAAAATAGTTTAATCTATCTGACCATCATTTTGGGGGTGAAAACCCAAGCTCAACTACAAATAATTCACAATCACTTCCAATGATCCTCTCCATAATTGTTATTATGTAATAATAATGGTATGAAATGATAATAGAGGTAACCTCATAGAGATTAAATATCTCATAAATAGAAATCACAGTAACTATCTATTCAAATATATACACTACCAAAAATATGGCTTTTATCAGCGCTAAAAATGGCCATTAACAAAACTAGAAAAAGCGCTGATAATGCCGGCGAAGATAGGGGGTCCCCTTTATCAGTGCTAAAACAATGCACTGATAAAACAGTCTTTTATCATCGCTTTTTTTTAGCGCTGATAAAAATAAAAAAAATAAAAAAATAAAAAATAATACCAATCTCGTGGGGGTCTTTTTACAGCGCTTGAGCCCCCCTATATCAGCGCTTTACCACACATCCAGCGCCTTCCTGCACCACCTATACCATTTATCAGTGATATCCATTTAAATCACCATTGCGCATGGGCCCTTTCCTCCACCCGGATTTGATCTCGAGACCTCCCCCATGCGCACCTAAAGCCTTTGCCACAACCCTATATTGATTTGTTCTATTATTCATGATATATCTATTTATTTATATATATATTTTGTTATATTTATTCATACAGTAATATATATTTATATTAATAAATATCATTATATTAATATATATATAGTTATAATAATATATATATATAGTTATATTAATATATATATAGTTATATTAATATATAGTAGTTATATAAATATTCATATATTTGTATTTTAATTAAAATGGATATTAGTTATTATTTAGATAAAACTCGTATATTTTATATGTAAATATCTTTAATTATTTATTTTTAAAAAATAATTTTTAGGTATGAATATATAAAAAATATGTACATATAGTTATATATTTGATAATAAATATCAGTGCATTATAAAAAACAATAAAATTTCAAAGACATAATATCAATATGAATGTAAAACCTTGGAATAAATTCAGTCCCCACCAAAAAATCCAATAATACCCCCTTAAACAAGGCTGAAAATCCAAAAAATGTTAAAAAATCTGGGTACCCCGACTAAAACTCAGTTTTGGAGGCCATCTGGGCCGCTTTTATCCTTGAAAAACACTTGACCTAGGACCCCCACAGTCACAACGACGTAGAGCTCGTCGCAGGATTTGATTTGATTTGTGGTAGAGCTCAAACGAACACCCGGATCAAAAGTTATGGTCGTTTGAAGTTTGAGTTGCGTTTTCAACATATTTTGGATCTTTTTTTAATTTTTTTAATTTTTTTATTTTTCAAATTTTTATTAAATGACTATTACTCCATTATAATTATCAAATTATTAATTAAAAATATTTTCTTAATTTTTTAAGAATCCATTTTTACTAAATATCTTATATATTAAGTATATTAAGTGTAAATGAACATTTATACTTTTCTAAAATATATTTAAAAATTATATATTATATTTTTATCAATATTTAATATTTTTTAAATTTTTTTATGTCGACCCTTTATCAGCACATTTAAAAAAGGGATGATAAATTCCCTCCATTTATCAGTGCTACTAAACAATCGCTAATAAAGGGGGTCCCTTTATCAGCGCAAAAAAAAGCGCTGATAAAGGGGTACTTTTATCAGCACTTTTTTGAGTGCTGATAAAGCCCCCCCCCCTTATTAGCAATTTTTTGCTAGCGCTGATAAAGGGGTGGCGCTGGCCTTGCCCAGTTTTGTGGTAGTGATAGTTCGATATCTAGGAATTGGTCTGAATTAGTGAGTCAGTTTATGATCATCTAGATGAAATTGTATCCTCTAGACATTAGTGGTAATCCCATAAGTAATTACATAGATATACCATCCCAATTATACTCTAGGAACTCAAGAGTTTGATTAAAACCCACAGGAACATGGGGGGTATCCTTCACCTTCGAACAAGTGAGGCATCGAGAGGAAAAATCTATAACAAAAATCTTCATACCGGGCCTCTAGAACTAATTTTGAGTGTCCTAGTACATCGTTTCCACTACTGGATGTACCCACGGAGTGGATTTATTATACTCCCTAAACAACATCTATCGTAACATCATTGGTACCATTATCTATCCCATGAAAAGGATTATGTACTCCCCACCTATAGAAAATGAATCTGTAGCACATCAAGTGGATATATGATATCTTAATGTCTCACAGTATGTATCTTCATACTGAGCCACCCTAAAATGTTACAGAAGTGGTGGTGTAATAACCATAGAATGTAGATACACCACACCATTCAAATCCACTACAGAAAACTATAATGAGGAAAACTTCATCAACACATGGTCAACCACAATGAACAAGATTTCATGTTGAGAGTATCTACAACCATGTTCCCCTTCCCTGGAGTATAGAATATATCAAATTTATAATACTAGAGGAAATATAGTCATCAATATTGTATCATGTTAAGATCATTCTCATAGAATATATACTTGATACTCTTATAATCAGAATATATGGAAACCTGATCACCCATGATGTAGTATCCCCACATATTTAGGGTGAAGAATACCACTGATAACTCAAGATAATGGGTAATGTAGTTCTTTACATGTGGTCTCAACTTCCAAAACCTATAGACAACAACTTACTAACTCTACATTATATCACAACCATGTCCAATCCCTAATGCATCGAATAACACTACGTACAGGACACTATTCTTTTTCAATCTCACGATGGGGGGAATTTTCAATCCCTACCTCAAATCCTAAAATTCCTTCTGAAACATATCCATATAAATAAATAAATTCCCCTTATTGGTTAAATAAGTCCAATTTCCCAATATCTAAGAGAAATCAGGCACAAATCTCTAAAAGTAGCCATTCAACCCAAGGAATCACTACACCTCTGTCATGTTCTTGGGTGGCTCCCAAGTTGACACCATGTCAACCTTCATTGGGTATAATACTACACCATTATATAAGTTGAAATGTTTTATAAAATGGATCTCTCAAAAATAGAACTAATTCTTTGAGATATTTCAACAATGTCGGTGCTCTCAGAGTATTTCCATGACAATCCACGAGTTACTTGTGTTCTCCTCCTTGAACATCGAGTACACCAAGATATCATCAATAAAGACAAGCACAAACAAGTCTATGAAAGGATGAAATATTTGGTTTGTGAGTCCCATAAAAACTATTGGGGAATTCATAACAGAAAAAGGAATAAAAAAGTAATCATAATTCCTGTAGTGACATCAGAATGTCATCTTTGGTATATCATCATCACGTAATCGAAGCTTCTGATAGCCTAATTTGAGGTAAATAACTGAGAACCACTGTGCCTTTATAAAATAGTTGAAGAGATAATAAATCCTCAACAATGGATACTTATTCTTCATCGTCATCTTTTCTTGGCATTGATAATCCATGCTTAACCTCATGACCTCATATTTCTTCATAAAGAACAACACTAGGGCTGAGCAGGGGAAAACACTTATTCTAATGAATCCATTCATCTACAAGTCCTCCAACTACACCCTAAACTCATTATGCTTTATAGGAGCCAATTTATATGCTTGAATAGATATCATTTCCATCCTAGGGTGTATTTTCATACATAATTATATCTCTTTGTGTGGAGGTAATCCTGACACATCCTATGGAAATATCTCCCTGCACTCCACCACCACTATAAGAAGAGTAAATCCCATAACTTACACTTATACAATGGAAATAATATCTAAACGATGATTAATCGATCATATCCTCCTATATATGATCCCATACCACTCCATCTAGGTTTCTCTCTCACCCACGAAGGAAATTTACATCCCATCACCATGGAAATGTTGCATCCTCCACATGAAACCACCAATATGGGAATGAACTATGGATAGCTAGTCCATAACTAAGATGAAATAATAATGCCCCTTCACTATTAAAAAGGGGTCCCAAAATAATATCTTACCTCCAAAATTAAGGTCACATTGATTGAAATAATTAGTAATCAATGAATAACCTATAGGAAGATTCATTAATCATAAGGTTTGACCTAAATGCTCAACCAAAATCTCTAAGTCTCAAACTAGAGAAGTCGAAAGAAAATAGTATCTTGAACAAATGTATATAGGTAATATAACTAATGTAGAGAAGACATAGATCATAACTATAATCATCTTATAATTCTCACTGTTGAATGCCATCATTGTCTGCAGTTTTCCTCATCTATGACCACTAGCTTCTTGAGCCCACACAGACCACGTGGGGTGGTGGAGGAAATAATTAAAACCTCTTACCACCTCATACTACTCTAAACACTTAAATTAAACTCACACAATCATTTATAACTCTTAGATCCAAACCCTGTATCTACCTTGTTGTTCCATTGACTATCTCCCTATCAGGTGTTTGGTGGGTCAGAAAATCCTTAGAAATATTTCTTCAGTTATCACTAGTGAAATGCTACCTCTCTCTAAGTTGACTCAAGCTATCCTGAGAGTCCTAAACATCCTATACTCCATCATAGGATCATATCCTGAAGCATCTCACATTCCTAGACCCTTAGGGATATTGTTTCCTACCTACTATTGAGGACTCAGCTCCTATGTTCCCACTATCAACACCCATTGTCAACATCTTCTCTTATAGGAATCTCTCCAGTACTAAATCCTAATCAATAACTCCATATTATGTTGGAATACAATGATATATCAACTAATCCTTTGTATCTAGATGTAGGACCTCTTATATGGTGTATTACTAGAAGAAAAAAATATTTCACTAAATCTAGAGAGTGTTGTGAGAGGTCAGTGAACCTTTATGAATAATCTTCAATGGTCATATCGCCCTTCAATAAATGTATAAGAACCTGGATGTGCACTGATGAAAACATGGAAAAAATAACTCCTTATTGAAAAGATGTTCCAAACCTAACCATGAAAGAGTGGTCTCATTATGTTACTCAACCACCAGACTCCACCGTCACCCTGTAGATCCCTGAAGATGACATTCTGCAAGGACCACGATCTGATCTATAGGTTTCCTCAAAAGGAAAAAAACACTGATCACTACATCTAGCTAGTCCTCAGCTACATTTAGGTATGGATCACAAAGAAACCTAAGAGTTCACTGCCTATAAAACTCTTGGAGTGAACTCAATCTATGTGCATCCTCTGCTAGTGTAATCTAGAACTCAATGGGTGGTGGAAGAACTAAAAAACTACCATAAGGTACCAACTCCTATACAAGACCCCATACTGAAGCCTTGTTACTCATTAGATCATACTCTTGATCACACAGTATAATCCTAGCTTACAATATTCACCTAGGAGTCTTGAAATAAACAAGATTTACCATAGTCAATGAGTATATCTTGAGAGTTGAATTAAGAAGGACACATAAACCAAAACTAATTCCTATATGATGCATGTACCAATGTTTTCCCTAAAACTATTGCCTACATGTACCATGTAAACAAGAAGTTTATATGAGTCCTAGTGAATGGATATGTTAGCCACAACACCAATGCTAGAGTCTCTAGATTAAAACCCAAAATCGAAACACTTAAAAACATTATTTTCTTAAATCCAAAACTGAACCTCACAACAAGAAAATCACTAAACATTAGTCCTAATGTAGAGCAGAATCTTATGATACTAATATGTTATTTCATAACACACTAGGGCCTTTCTGGTCAGTAATAAGCCGAGTGTGACTACCCAAATCCCCCCTCCAATAGGCTAGGGTCGGGTGACTAGTGATGAGTTGACATATCACTATAATGGGAGGAATTAGCATAATGTAGTTGTATGAACACACACATATCTATGTTAATACAATGATAAAAATAAATTAAAACTAATACCAATGCACACACAATATCTATATCACATAATCAGAGCATGAAAATAGAAATGGAATGTATACGAGCCAAATACAAGCCCACCTAAATTAAGTTAAAAAGTTTTAACTAGTATAGATGGAGGGGACTATTGTCAAATGCAACACCAATATGAACCTCAGTTTTCCTAGCCTAATATTGTTCTCTACTTACTCTTAGTCCTCCTTGGACTCCATAAAAATGTTTTTCATCTTCATAATACATGATATGTATGAGCATATCCCATGTAGGGGTGAGTATAATAATACCCCATATGAAACCCTAAAATAACCAAACATAAAGCATTAAGAGTATCCATATCATCAATGAAAAATAATTTTAATCAAGATATAATACATAAAAATAATCAGAAAAAATCTTGATATACTTATAACATACTCTGTGTCTCAAAGAGGTCTCAAACATACATCATGTTGCAAGACTATTTTCAATGAATTTTGGTAACACTTATCAAGGATAATTCGCTCCACAAGCCATTCTTTCATTTATGTAATCATATAAGAGGTCATGCTCATAGGTTATGACCATATAAATTACTCATTGGATCTTAGAAGACGTAGAAATCCAAATTGGGGATCACACCCAGGACCATTGGGGAAAATCACGAACCTTACTGGATAGATATGATAGATAGGGGATAAATTCCCTATTCGTGGTGGTCACATTAATACCATGAACCCTATATAGGATGAATATATGAAAAAAGATCCCAAGTCACATCCCATAGAGGGATAGAGAAAACTCTATCCAAAATAAAACATGTATAGGTGATCAAAATCCTATGTTGGGGATTTAATTCCACACTAAACCCATGTAGGGATGACCCAAGTAATCTCACTCAACTGAACCTGGTCTACACCGAAAAGACAAAGGTCTCTTACTCAACTCTGAGGAAGAATACACCATGTATAGAGGGTACAGGAATTGTACAAATAATCCTGAACCTACCCATGTCTATTCCCATGTTACTCTACCTAGTCATTTGTACACCTGGTTCTGGCCATGTATTTTGGTCATTCCTGTGTAGCTGGTCATGTTTGTGTATTAGGCCATGCTTGTCTACTTTAGTTATACTTGTTTATCTACCAATGTATGTGCTTGTATACTCCTAAAGTATATATCGGACATCCAGAATCGAGTCACACAGCGTGTCACATATTTCACATAGAATTTGATATTTTATTTCATGTGGAAATCCTAGTTCCATAGTCAGGACCTCCATAATTTGTGTTCTTTGGGGTACACATCATGAAATGTGGGGTTTTATAGAATTTTTAGTACCTAACACACCATCTATCCATGCTACTTACACCATAAGATCTATTATAAAACCAACCCTTGGATAACTGATCTGAGATAATCGAGTTTGATCATCAATGGTGGCTAGATTTTGAGCACCGATTTTCTTAGGTAAACATTTCATGTCACACATTATCATTATTCAATGACTAAAGAACAATCAAGAATCACAAATACAGTTTCAAGCCTCCACCGATCATCCACCACCACCAACACATCTCGATAAAACCCTTGATCGTGATCCCCACTCATAGTATTGATCTTTTGAACTAAATATCAGTCACCAAACTATCGAATAATGAGTATTACATAGAATCTTCATACAAGGAAATACCGACGATGGATCATGAGATGAAATTGGGGAGAAATGGATAACCAAAAGTAAGGAATGAATCTCAGTTGTGTTTGGGTTGGACTCAATCCATTTCCATTAGAATGGTGAACTAGGAAACAATAAATAATCAAATAACATCAATTGTAATTTAACAATTGATTCACAAACCAATTTTGTTAGGTGAATTGGTTCACATTTGATATGGGAAACAAATAGGGTTTAAATCAAATTAAATATAATTCCATACCTTAGGTTAGGATCGATCCTTGATGAGTAATAGCCTCTCATAGTTATCATTGGTGAGATCCACAATATTTGATTGGAGCATCAAGCACCAATCCTCAATTTTAATGTCCATTCAAGAATCCTCCAAGAACTCTCCTCTAACGACTCATCTCAATTCTCATGTTAATGAGACTAACTATAATAAATTTATATAAGAGTGTGTTTATAATGATAGGATTAAGTCTATTCACCATAAAAATAAATAAATAAATATGTTTCATTATTTTCTCCTGGGATAACAATTTTACAAAACACCAGATGATGAAATTTTTTAGGTTATTAATAGAGTAAAACCTATGTTCTGGACTCAATAGTTGTCTCGGACATTCCATAAAAGTCCATATTGAAAATTTATTTCAAAATTTACAAACAATTGTGAATATGTGATATTTATATATTTAAAAATTTGATAATATCAATACTGGGTTAATGAGGTCTCAGAATTCTTCACTATCTCAACGTCCAGATCCTAAAATGTAACTAGATATATTCTAAATATTTACATGGAAAATATAGATATTTGATAAAATATCCAACCAATTAAAAGTCTACAATCAAAAACCATTAATGCCTCTAGAGATATCAAGATCTTACTTTTTCATAATTATCATAAAACTTGACATTAATTATCTACAACTCACCTAGAAATTTCATCTAGAATCATGAACATTCCATCAAAAAATTTATATCATTAACGCTCTCCTAGAATCATCATAGTGATTTATTTGACCTTAATGCAATGTTTCTTAGAATATTTTGGTGGTATAAAATGGATATAATTCAATGTATATCTTCTAGTTTATCATTTTTATATAGAATAAAAAAAACTAACCTTTTCACCTTTGAATATATTATAGCATGATTTGTGTGCTTCTAATAATCTTTATTTAATGTAGAAATATATTGTTCAAAATTTTTCTTCGATAATCTCAATAAATTAACCTAAATTATGATCACCATATCTTCTATTCATATTAACTTTTGAATTTTTTTATTTATCCTAATTTCTAGTGCAATAATATTTAGATAGAATTTATACTACAAATTCTAAATATTTCAACTTCCATACATCTAGACTTACTAATCATTCAACCAGTTTAATAAATTATCATGTTGTTTTACAGTTAACTAAATAATAAACTTCTCAGAACTTGGATCAGTAATTAAATATTCTAAAACTTTATTCTTTCCATATTCCAAATTAATCTACATGATTAACTACCACAACTGATTGTTATTTCACCTCTAGATTTTGATGAATTCACAATCTATGATTATTGAGGATCATCCATAATTTTCAGTTCTCAAACCTTTATTAAATAACTAATATATTCAAAATGTATTCTTAACTCACTATGATGAATTTTATTTTTAATGAGAAACATCACATAATCTGATTTTTTGAACAATTCAAATAATTTGGTACTAAGAATGTTATCTTACAGAGATCTATCAACTCATTACTTCTAGTATATATTCCTATAATCATTCTTTTTTTGTGTAACTATGATTTTATTACACCTTTTTTCATTTCCATTTTTCATCCCAGTGTCAAAATAACTCTTATAATGGAATCAAATGACTCTTATGCAGCCACAATGATCTCAAGTAACTTGTGTAGAGTGGCGAATGATTCATACTCAGGATCAAATGAATTTTATGCAGTATTCAAATGAATAATAAGGAGTCTAAGAATTTTTCAATTTCTCATTCAAAAATAAAAATTTGGGTCATATATTTTCTTGATACTTTTGAATTATAGTATTATTTCATGAATGTATTTCAATGGTTGTTCCTTTAGATTTACTTATGTCTTAGAAACATCTTATAACTTCTAATGGTGTATCTTCTGGTGAACATAACCTCTATATTCTCTTCAATATTAGCATACACTGCTCATCCATGATTCCAATTTTCCCCTTCTAGAGAACTTGTATCTTTAACTAAACATTTATTTGATAGTTCTTCATAAACCATCACCACTTATTATGAAATACCATTAAATATCAGTTCATTAATCATCCAATGCACAAGATTCTAACATTGATATTCATATATTAACAAAACTGAATTCACTCCATTAATTATATATATCATTTCCTCAGTATCATCTAGACAACCTGTCTCATCTTCATTAGTATATTTCATCTGGTAATAAAACAAGACCATTCATATCTTATATTTTATTATTGTCTAGGTTGTTAGCTTCTATAATACTTATAGACATCACATACTTCTTTAATATCTTTCTTCACATAATTTTCTAAATTTAAAACCTTTCACAATTAACATTTATAAAAAATACAACAACTTCATTACCACAAAAAAAAAGTTTTTCACCCACAACCAGTACCGCTTGCACCATAATTCAATGAAAATGTTTTAACTATATCAGATGACTTAGAGAATTTAAAAAATATATGATTAAAAGTTAAATATCACGGCTGTATCCCCATATAAAATTATTTTTTTACTGGTTAAGTGTATAATATTTGTAAGGTTTCCATCCTAATATGCACTGAAGACCTATTGTTATTACTACCACAAGGGAAAAAAAGAAAAGAGATTATTTAATTTTTGAATGTTCCCTGTGAATGAATTGAAGTAAGACACAATTTTAAAAACATTTTTCCCACCATTTTTTTAATATTCATACATTTTTGGAGTGAATGGAAAAAAGGGATGAGCATATAAAGGAATAATAAAACAAGGTGTAGAGAACATGAACTGATACTAAGCAGTAAGCAGTTGGAAGGAAGGAGGTTTATTACTCATTTATCCATGTTTTTATAAAAAATTGTGGAACTTGTGAGTAGTGGATACCTATCAACATATCTTTTGAGTAATGAATTTTATTTATTTAAATACCGTTTTAATTATTTTGGAAAATTATGTTCTTGAATAAATATTCAATTTTTATTATGGATTTAAATAAAATTAAAATTTATTTTGTATTAGTATTAAATTTAAAAAATTAATCTAATTTTCCACTATTTATATTTTCTAAGAATGACTCTTTCTAAGAATGTAGTGAGTTTGAATACGTTTAGTTTATTAGTGGTATTTGAATTACTAAATCACTTTCATGGGAGTAATGACACTCATACAATAGTATTGTTATGATTTTAGGTAGAATTAGGTGTACAGTTTGAGGTATTGAGAATATTCATTGAATAATTTATGGAGAATAATTTTCTTAACTATCAATAAGGGTGTGTATAACGGTAGAAAAATTTTCAGCAATGTTTCTTTTAAATAGTGATAGGAATTTCATGAAAAAATACCTCATCATCAAATTCATGTTATTTTTGATGGAGGATGGCTAAGTTGATTATATATATCTTTGTATGACTAGGGGTTAAAACCTTGATTTAAAACCTTTGGAAAAAAATATTGATATGATGTATCACTCTAGAATTATAGATGTTAGTATTTAGGGAGGGGAAACTGAATTGTTTATCTTATGATTGAGGAAGCTCAAGAGAACAAATTTGAGATTTCCACTGCAAGTTATGAACCCACCAACTCACTAAGAAGAGAAATTATTGACCATGAAATTATAATGGAATGTAATAAAAATATAATGTAATTGGCCTCATCATATAAATAAAGTCAATACAACCATATAGAATACCCTGATGTATATACTAGTTTGGAAATTAAATATTATTTCATTCATAAACTTCTTAATACAATGAAATTCTAAGGAAAATCCACATATATATATATTTTGGAATTAAATTATAATTTTGGTAATATAAAACAATTGGGAGTGAATAGTGATCAAATAAAATTTAGATATTTTCCTTTCTCTTTGGAAGGAGTGGGGTTTTTATTCCCACCTTAATTTAATAAGAGAAAAGAACGTAATAATAATTCTTTTTTTAAATTTTTTTTCAGGCTTCTTGAACCATTTCAATTATAAAATAAAATTTTGGAATTAGAATAACTTAATGTGATAATTTTCATGTGTATTGGGATATATTTAAGTGGATGTGTTTTATTTTACCCCACTACTAGATGAGTGATCAACTTTTGGTTCAATATTTATCAGAGATAATTTATCTCACTAGAAGGTACATGATAGTTGTTTCCATTGTAGGTGCTTTGGTAGATAACAATACTTAAATTTATATATATTTTATTTCTAACATATATTAGAATGCTAAATAATTTGGAAAGGGTGTCTTACATTATGTAATTATTTCTCTAGAAGTTCCCACTTATAGTTCAAAAAACTTCATGATTGTGAGTAAACTCATTGATATTAATACCATGGGGAATCTATGATGTGGTCCTATAATTCAAAAAACCAACCCTAAAACTGAAAAAAAAAATTCAACTACACATTAATTTTGGGATTTGTGCCTCAAATGGACCCCTTAATGATAAATTTTCATAAATGGAAGAATTTTCTAAAACTTACACTACAATTTTTCAAGGAAGACCTTTGCAACATCACCAACCAAGACCTTTTAAACCCAAATTTTTTTTTTACCAGGGATGTACTAATCATTATAATTATATATTTTGATATCCTGAATAAAAAGGAAGATTTGTTCTAGGACAATAATGTAATTCTGAACCTAAGTACTTTTATGAAAAATAAATTATCAAACATTACAGAATTTTCATCCTTAAAAACCCATTCAAAAGTCTAATAACATCATCAATTAAATTATATAAAAAGACATATTATATTAAAAAATATTATGAATTAAATGGGTGTATTGGACAATAATTTTGGTAGTATAAATAATCAAATTAGTGGAACAATTCTTTCACAACCTTAAAAAATACTAAAGGATTGGAAAATTTGAGTTCTTTACAACCTAGAAGGGGAAATACGTTTAAAAAACCCCTTAATTGATAATTCTAAACCTAATAATGAACAAAAAATATTAAAAATAATCCTAATCATTGTTCACCTAACATAAAACCTATCGAAGAAAGAATAGATATTGATAATACTTATGAAACATAAAAACCTATTTTAAAAGAAAAATCAATATCACAATAGGAATATTTACTTTAAATAATTAATAGAGAATAAAAAATGATGAAAGGAAATTCTGATTCATAAAACAATGCTCATAATGATCAAGAATTTCTCAAACCACCATTTCCATATCTCAGGGGCAGTCCACTAGTGAAGAAGGGTGTTTATAGATAATTAGATAAGGAAATTTAAGAAAATTTTAGAAAATTTTAAGTCAACAATAATTTTCTTGATATAGTAAAATATATTCCTATGTAAGCCACGTTTTTTATGAAAATTTAATCACATATGTGTTAGTTTAAAAGATGATAAAAATTAAACCTTGGGAGTAATGTTTCATCCATGATTTTACACAACCTTCCTATCAAGTTCACTGTCCTAAATACATTGACCATCTCTTATAAAATAGTTTTGTGTGAATTAAAAGATATCATGCTGGAATTTAAATATTTAATAAATGTGATATCTCAATTTTTACTCTAGATAACCAGTTAGAGAGTTAAAACCTACTAGGATTATCATCTAATTATCCAACCAAAGTAAAACCAAACCTATTGGTGTTGTTGAGGATGTTTTGTTACAAGTAAGTGACGTGATTTGTTATAATATATTTTTTATTTCAGTTATGAAAATTGAAAATTCTATCACACATTCACCTTTGATTCTTGGAATACCTTTCTCTCAAAATTTATTAGGAAATCACAAATGTTCACAATAGAAAAAAGTAATTTATTTTAGAAGATAAATAATTGCTTTAACATTTTTCAATGCATGAATTACCCAATGTAATGTAATTCATCCCACTAAGTGAACTTGATTTATTGGTTTTACATTGAGTTATTTCCTCATTTTACAAGTAATGAGACACTATTTGATAAATTTAAAAATAATCCTTTAATTTTTTTTAAAATAATTTACATGAACATGAAACAATTTCATATGATTAAAATTTGAATAGTTAAATTACTAGATGTAATATTAATTTTTTTTTGATTTATTAGACTAATTAAATTCAGGATACTAAAAATATAAACTTTAAGGAACTTTCATACCATTACATTAAATAATCTGACTGGTTTTATTATAAACTGAATATTTAGTACTCTGAATTTACTAAAATTAATGATTGTTATTTATATCATAAATTATTTTTGAATATTTATTTTATTTTACAAAGAGAACATGTTTAAATCCATATGATCACTTTTTTATACCACGAAAATTTTAAAATTTACTTATTTTTTGGGAACACTTCATATTATGAAATAAGATTTAATGAGTGTACAAAACTCTTTTTTCTAATTTAAAATATTAGACATGGGTTAGAATTGTTACCCTTACCTAAGAACCTAAAATATTATTTCCTATATGAGAATGAAGAATTTACTATGATCATTGCTAAATATCTATCAAAACCATAGGAAAATATACTTTTATGAATCCATAGAAAACAAAAGTAAGATATTAGATAGACCTTAGCTGATTTGACTATAAATATTGCTTCAGTTTTCATGCATATAATCTTATTAGAGGATAATACAAACAATTAATATAAATTTATAAGAATATTGAATCCAAAACTTTTTGAAGTTGTTTGTAAGGAAGTGACTACCTTGATGGCTATTGGAATTAGTTTCTAAATTTCTAATAACTAATGGGTGAGTCCAATTAAATTTGTTCCCAAAAATAGTGGTTTTACCTTTTTTTCAATAATTCAGTGAACTCATTATTTTTAAAATTCAATGAAAATGGAGAGTGTGTATTAATTATAGAAAACTCATCATAGTGACTAGGAAGGTTCATTTTCCCCTCTTATTTCTTGACCATTTTTTTTGAAAGGATTACAAAACAACACCATTAATTTTTTCAAGATTCTTTTTAGGTAACATTAAAATTTAAATTACACATAAATATCAAGAAAAATACACCTTCTTTTTTAATTTTAATAAATTTACCTATAGAATATAGACTTTTAGTTTGTGTAATAATCCATGCACTTTTCAAATGGGTAGTATGAGTATATTGACATTATTTTTATTAGAGTGTATATAAGTTTTTATAAATGATTTTTCAGTCCATTAGTCATCTTTTGAAAGTAGTTCATATTGTAGTACCACTATCCTTAAAACCCGTATTGATAAAAACTGTGTTCTCTACTATGAGAAATTTCATTTTATATTAGAGAGTGGAATTGTTATTATCCATATAGTGTCTAAAAATGGAATACAAGTTTATTAATCCAATTTTAAAATAAATACTTTACTTACATATCTAAAAAATTATTGATGTGGCATTTTTCCTATCTATAGCATTTTTTATAAAATATTTATAAAATATTTCTGCTAGAAAACCTTAACACTCCCTAGATTATTCGAAAAATAATCTCAATTTGTATTTTATGAGATATGTAAACAATATTTTTATGGAGTTTAAATAGAAATTTTTATCCCCACACATTATTGAACCACTTAGATAGAATTTTCCCTTTAAATTAATAACTAATGCATTTAGAATTTCCCTTGCGATATTTTTGAGTAAAATAGTGGAAAAAATATAATTTCATAGAATAAGAATCCATAAGTCTTGATAAATCACAAGATAACTATGGAACCACTTATAATGATTTTTTGGATATTGTTTTTTCAGTAAACAAATAATATACTACCTGCTGGGGTATAAAGTAAATATGTTCACAAAACATTCTTCATTAAATTTTATTGATGAAGAAACATGATGTGAAATGAATGATACTAATATGGATTTTTTGTTATAAGAATTTAATGATGAAATTATGGATTAGAAGGGTAGTGATAATTTAGTGTCGAATCATCTGAGTTAACTACTCACTATTTTAAGTGAGAAAATTCAAATCTATCAACCAATCAAAGAAACATATATTAATGAGTTAATATATGATATTATGAGTATTATACCGTGGTTTTCAAATCTTTCAAATTTATTGGATTATAATGAAGTCCCTCACTGGTCTTAAAACCACAAGTTACAAAAACGCGAGTGAGTCCAGAAAGTGCATTTTGGATGATCTTTTTGTATAGAATTTCAGAAGTGACTAAAAAATCATGATATGTATCCCAAATATTGAAAATAATTTAGTGATAAATATTTCCACACTGAGTTATGGGGGTGATTCCAGACCCTCAACAAAAACATTGAAATTTATGGATTTTGGATTATTTTTTATCATTATTTTCAAGTATGATTTTGAATTTTTTAAATCATGTAAAACCTTTAGTTTTTAAGATAATATTCCTCTGAGTGATGAGATACAATAATAAAACCTCTTATTTTATGAAATTTTTGATGTTTGGAGTATATAATCCAAGGGAACATTTCCCAATTCTTTTGGGTGATTTTATATATATCTTAATTTTGATTATATATGTCCATGTGGGTATAATCTATTCCGACTATATTTGATGTAGTTAAAGTAGTTACTAAATTTTAAAGGGCTATCCTATTTTTTAGGTTAGGGATGATAGTGTATATCATTATTGATCAAGGAACACATTTTTTAATCAAACATTAAAATATATCTTAAGGAAGTATTGAGTTTATTATTTATTCCCTATCATCCTCAAACAAATGGAATGATTAAGTCATCAAATAGAGAAATCAATTTTATTTTGGAGAAACATTTTCACCCAAAAAAATTTGGAATTTAAGATTTGGTTATTTTATTTGGGCTTATAGAACTTCTTTTGAAGCCCAAATGAAAATATCACATTTCAAATACCATATGTAAAAAATTTCATTTACCTATGGAGTTAGAGAATTATTTTGGCCCATCCAAATCTATAACATGAATTGGTTTGAAGCTTGAAAAGAAATAAAATTTTACTTAAGGGAGTTAAATGAAATTAGAAATTATTATTACGAAAACTATAGGTTGTACAAAGATAAAACAGAGTCCTTTCATGATGAATTAATTATAAAGAAATAGTACAATGAATATGATAATTTTTTGTTATTTTAATCCATATATAAGCTGTTTCTAGGTAAAAAATTTTCCAAATGGTTAGGATTATTTATTGTTAATCATGTTTTTCTATTTATATCAATGGAGATAAAATAACTACAAAAATAAAAACCATTTATAGTGAATGATCATATATTGAAGTTGTTTATAGAGACCTATAATTAGCCTCAAGGAGAGGAGAGTTTATTTAAATATAATGAATACAATTGAGCAGAATTTTTGCATTGATTTTTTACTTTTTTTATTATTTCTACTATTTATGATTTTAATTTCTTATATAAACAAAAGTAAAATTAGTAAATTTCACAAAATAAGTATGTGGGGAAGAATAAAAATTTCTATATTAGAATTTTTTGTGTTTTTATTTTCCATTTTTTATTATTTTTCATTGAATTATTATTATTCTTATTTCCAATTTTTTATATTTCCATTTTTATGTTTTGTGAACATTTTAATATCAAAATGAATACCATTTTAATTTTTATAACATATGACAACATGTACACTGATTTGAGCCCAGGAAATCAACTTAAATAAACGCATAAATAGAATTTGGTTCACATTAATTTTTTTTAAATTCATTAATGAACCATTGGATTTTATAAACTATCCAAATTATAAAATCATTTATGTTTAAGGATTATAAACCCCTTTTACACCTTCTTTACAATAACCACACTTCATTATAGGACCAAACAATTCTTGATTAACAATAATTTGATGTGTTTCTATCAAAACCTGGGAGTATTATAGTACTTGTGTTATGGATGATTGGGAACATTGTTTTTGTTGTGAATACCCATTTTTACTATTTAACTCTTATTCCAGAATTATCTTTATGTTTATCCCTTATAATCTCATTGCATCCATGAACTACATGGTTAAGAAACCACATTAAAAACCTAAATCTCTATCTAACTTTCACTAAAAGTAAATTCATGATCTTAGTTGACACCAAATTTGGGGGAGGGTGGTACCCTATTGTTTGTTACATCAAGTAAGACTAATTTTTAAAAGAATATAGGCCTAATAAGTTATTATAAAGTTTCATTAACTAATTCTATTTGATGAAAAAATTTAAATTTTAAAATAATTTAAATGAGTTATTGTGTGATTAAATATATAAAAAATAAACAATAATTTTGGGAAAGATAGAAGGGGTATTTATCATTTAAAAAGTTGGGATGGGAAGTTAATATCATATTATGATGTCCATAGAATTCTTTTTTCCTTAACAATCAAAAAATATATATATAATATGAAACTAAAAAATATAAAGAACAAATATATAGAATGTAGTTGAGTGAAGAAATTTTTTATTCTAAATTGATTAAGGTGTGAACTTTCCATCCAAATTTAAAATATCTTTAGAGCTATGTAATTTCTAGGAAAGTAAAAAATGATTCCATTCTCTCGTGTAAAATTGGAATCATGTATTTTTCATCCAAAAGTTCAAAACCAATTAATTATTTCTTAGAGTTTTTTGCATTTTAAACCTAAAAACCCACAACCATTGAACAACTATAAAAATTTATGATGATTAAAGAAACCCCTTTAATAAGTTGTGTGGAGATTTAAAAAAACATATGAAGCCAATGGTGACCCTTTCATGTGTTTGAATAGAAAAATCCATGCTTAAGTTCACATTTTTGTGACAAGAGAAATAATTTCAAAGTAGTAGTTATTTTCATGTGCATGGGAGGTTATAATAATTAGGAATGAAATGAATGTACCCAATGGAGAACTTTTAAATAAATGATACTGAGAATATTTGATGAGTTTGGGTTCCATGGTTTTTAAATTTGGTGAATCTCATTGAATTTTATTTTGAATTGGTAATATTTTTAATGATTAATTGTCTAATATTATAATTCTTAATTATAGGGGAATTTATTTTACTCCTATTTTCATTATTTGTAATTTTTATTTGAATTATGTAATCCCGGTTTTATTTATTTTTAGATTAATTGCAATATTTTTAGTTTTTAGGAATATTTTGGATTTATTATGGAAATGGATCAAATCATGATGTATAAGTATTATTTTATATATGTAATTATATATAAAATATACGATTTTAATTATTAATTTTTAGAAAAGGTAATTTTGAACATGAATGGGAATATTTTATGCTACGTCCTTGAATTTGTAGTGTTTTTAGCTTGATATATAACAAATTATAGAAGTTCATTTGAAAAATATAAAATAGGTAGTTCTACAAGGGAATACATAAAATTCATTTCTATGGAAGATTAATAAATAAAAAAATAAGATTAATATTTTTTATTCTTCCTACAATTTTTTTGGATGCATAATATATTGTGTATGGGATTTCAGTTTTTTTAGAAAAGTCATTTTTATTACACATCGACCTTAACAATTTTACGTATAGGTTGAATTGAAAAGTAGGATAAATTAAAATTTTATGTTTTAATTATTATTTTCTATATATTAAAATTATATCTTAAATATTTCGTAAGATATTTTTTTCATATTTTAATTTTTCTTAAAAGGATAATCATGTGTTCTTGGGAGTGCAAATCCTAGGTTTTCTTATTGTGATAATGATGTATTTACATTGTTGTTTCTCTATTGCTAGTGTCAGTCTTGTTTAAGATATATTACTATATACGATTTATAATTCTATGGTTTTCACTATATTTTAGTTTTTATTTGGTTTCCTTATGGGGGTTTCTCCTTTTGAGTTCACTTCTAGGTTTTCTCTCAATCTATTGGTTTTGGGATTTTTTCCCAAATTCTCATATATTGGGTTTCAAGTGAAGGTTTTTCTAAATATCTCAGTTAATGGAATCATAAAATCTACATCAAATCTCATTCTAATAGACCCAAAATTATATACTCAAATTTTTCATTAGTCTGATGAATTTTGAGGTGGCAGGGGTTTATGTTGGTGGAGTGAATTGGGCGGCTCAACTACTTTGTTTTTGAATCCTTTTCTTAGGGGGTTAAATTCTTGTTGTCGATTCATATATAGTGATTTTTATCATCCTATACCTCATTTTTATTTCATATCCCTCCATGCAATAAACCATTATAGTTTAGTACATTAGTTTTCAAGGTGGTATGGGTTAGTGATGGGGGATTCGGTCGTATGTCCATAGAGAAAACTAGAATTTAATGAAATATTTTTTTTCATTTCTTTAGATGTTTCTTGCTATTTTTACCATTATACTATCATTCATCGGTGGTGAAAGTTCTTCTCTAATATCATATAGACTTTTTCAAGGAAGGGTTGGTGTTTTTTGAAATAGTCCCATAGGTGGAGACCCTCTTTTTATATAGTTTCCTTGTTTCAATAAACTGAAATTATAGATTTATTATCCCTCATCATTTTACATCATTATAATCATATATGGTGCTTTTTCATCTCAAGGTATTGGTTCTGATGATGGTTATGGTACTCCAGATAATTTTTTCTCTAGTGTGTTATTATAGTTCATAATTTGGTTTATTTTTTTGGTTCTTAATCATTTTTGAATTTTCATGTTTGGAGTTTCTAAACCATTGATGTTCCTTAATTTTAAATGGTGGTTTTCCATGGTTGGGTTGTTTTGGTTCAGATCTCAATGGTTAGTGGACATGGACGCTCGGTTTACTCATAAGTCCCAAGATCATTTTCAAGGCATGTGACTCGAGGATAAGTGATTAATGTCGCGGCTCTTGTCGATATCCAGAAAACGTTTTTTGTATTTTCATTTTATAATTCTATTATTTATGAATATTTCATATTTTTTGGGGGTATGTTAGTTTGATTTTTTATGTGCAAGTTTCCGCTACTACCCTTTTTTAATGGTTTTATGAAAATCCAAAAAGGGGTTTATAGAGAACTTTTTCTTACATACCCTTTAAGCCATTATTTTTTCTATGTAATAATTGTTACATATACGTTGATATGAAAATATGAATTATTTATTCCATTATATATTTTAAATTTTTTTCATTTCATGTTAACCTGGTATTTTTCAGTAGGAAAATCCTATGTCTCACATAATATATGCATTATCTTTTTTTAGATGTCTATTTAGAGGTAGTCACATATGTTTCAATACATCATATTATTTCCAAGTTTCTAATGTGTAGATTTATGATTTTATAATTTTAATTATCCTATGTTTGTGCTCCCATGATTACCTTTCAAAAAAACATAATAATAATACATGTTTTAATTTTGAACTTATCCTGAATCATCATAGAGAGACAACCTTCGGTACTTCTATACTGTATTCCTAGGGGATTAGTCATTAATAAGGATTATAAAACACGATCCCTCTGTATGTATATATGTGTGTGTGCGTGCACGCCTATGTGAGTGTGCGTTATTAGTATTTCTTGAGTGTACATTGTATATTGATCATTTGACTTGAGGTTATCAAATAGTTTCCCAACTTGAAAAGCTTTATAATTTGATACCTATCTAAATTCATTTTTTAATTTATTATAATATAATGTTATTGGGTATGGTATTTATTAATCAAAGGTATTTTATTAGATTGGATATAATGTGTCCACCCATATGATAGGTTTATGATATCATGACCCTCAATAGAGTTTTTTACAAACACTACTACAAAAACGGGCTTTATCAATGCTCAAAACGGGCTTTAAGAGCGCTAAACAAATGTTGAAAAGCTCAGCGCTGATAAAGGGGGGGGGGGTCCCCTATATCAGTGATAAAAAGGCCATGATAAAGGATACCTTTATCAGTGCTAAAAATGCACTGATAAAGGTATCCTTTATCAGCGCCTTTTTAGTGCTCATAAATGCCTTGCTTGCTGTAATATAAAAATCTGCAACATCACACCCAAATAATACCTACAAAACTCAGCATATCAACCAGTATACCCATACAAAATTAACACATAATTCATAAGGTAATTTCAGAAAGTATACCCATACAACAAGTATACCCATACACCATTATCACATAATTCCTAAATTATTTAAATACATAAAGAATTCAATTCAGAATTCAAGGAGTTGGGGGCTATTTAGGGGTTTGGGGTGGCTACCCAAGGGGGGTATGGGGTGTCTAGGGGGTTGTGGTGTCCGGGGGGTGGGGTGTCCGGGGGGATGGGGGTGTTTGGGGGGATAGGGCTGTCCAAGGGGGTGGGTGGTGTTCTGGGGGTGGTGGGGGCTGTCCTAGGGGGTGGGGTTGTCCAGGGGGATGGGTGGGGGTGTCCAGGTGGTGGGGTGGTGTCGAGGAGAGGTGGGGGTCATCCAAGGGGGCGGTGGGGTGTTCATGGGGGGATGTCCATGGAGGTGTCTAGGGGGGTGGGGTGGGGTCCACGGTGTTGGGGGGGGGGGGGGGGCTTTCTAGAGGGTGGGGTGTCCAGGGGGTGGGGTGGTGTCTAGGGGTCGGTGGGGAAGTCAAAGGGGGGTGGGTGGTGTCCAGGGGGTGGGTGTGGTTGTCCATGGGGGTGGCAGTGTCTAGGGGGTGGGGGTGTCCATGTGGTGGGGGTGGTGTCTAAGAGGGTTGGGGGTGTCGTCTAGGGGGGTGGTGGGTGTCCATGCGGTGGGGGTGTTCAGGGGGTGGGGGGTTGTCCAGGGTGGGTGTGGGGCTATCCATGGGGGTGTCTAGGGGGAGTGGAGTGCTGTCCAAGGGTTGGGGGGCTTTCCAGGGGTGGGGGTTTCCAGAGGGGAGGGGGTTTCCAAAGGGTGGGGTGATGTCTAGGGGGTTGGGTGGGGCTGTCCAAGGGGGTGGGGTGGTGTCTAGGGGGTGGGGGTGGCTTTCCAAGGGGTGGGGCTGTCTAGGGGGTGGGGCTGTCCAGGTGGTGGGGTGGTGTCTAGGAGGGGTGTGGGTGCTGTCTAGGGGGTTGGTGGGTGTCTAGGGGTTGGGGGTGTCCAGGGGGCTTTCCATGGGGGTGTCCAGGTGGGTGGGGTGGTGTCTAGGGGGTTGAGGGGACTTTCCAGGGGGTGGGGGTGTCCAGAGGGGTGGGGTGTCCTTGGGGTGGGGTGGTGTCTGGGGGGTGGGGGAAGTCCTGGGGGTTGGTGGGCCTGTCCAAGGGGGGTGGGGTGGTGTCCAGGGGTTGGGGGTGTCTAGGTGGTGCGGTGGTGTCTAGGAGGGGTGGGGGTCGTCTAGGGGGTGGGGTGGTGTTCAGGGGGTTGTGGGGCTTTCTAGGGGGTGGGGGTGTCTAGAGGGGTGGGGGTTTCTAGAGGGTGGTGTGGTGTCCAGGGGGTGGGGAGGTCCAGGGGGTTGGTGGGGCTATCCAAGGGGGGTGGGGTAGTGCCTAGAGGGTTTGGTGTGACTGTCCATGGGGGTGGGAGTGTCCGGGCGGGTGGAGGTGTCCAGGTGGTGGGGGGGGGGGGGGTCTAAGAGGGGTGGGGTGTTCAGGTGGTGGGGGTGTCATGGGGGATGGGGCGTCCAGGGGGTTGGGGTGTCCATTTTAAACAATAGAGAGACACTTTGAGTGATACCGGCCGCACCGTTCTGCGGATCGAGGCGGGGTTGACTCATACACATCAAAAATGACCCATGGATCGTTCCCCTAAAGTATCAACACAATCCAAATGTGTTTGGTCGGATTTCGGTACGTCAGTTGTTGTTTTCACTTAAATTTCTATCCATTTTAAACAAAATAGAGACACTTTGAGTGATATCGGCCACACCATGCCTCAGATTGAGGTAGGGTTGACTCGTACACCTCACAAATTACCCATGCATCGTTCCCCTAAAGTATCAACACAATTATAATGTGTTTGGTAATATTTTCATACGTCAGTTGTTGTTTTTACTTAATATTATGTCAATTTTAAACAAAATAGACACACTTTGAGTGATACCGGCCACACTGTGCCTTGTATTGAGGTGGGGTTGACTCGTGCACATCACAAATGACCCATGGATCATTCCCCTAATGTATCAACACAATCAGATTGTGTTTGGTCAGATTTCCATATGTCAGTTGTTGTTTTCACTTAAAATTCTGTCCATTTTTAGCAAGTTGTTCACTATTTCATCCTTTTTTTATGGCTCTAATTTCGTTAGTTGTGTTGATGTGGTATGAGGACTAACGAGTAAGAATTTTGGATCAAGGTAAAATTCCTTCAACTATTTTTCATATATACATCTGTCAATAATATAAAATGCATTTAGACATAATTTTCACATTATATCAGCTTTTTAGAAAATCAATTCATGAAAACATACCTCATATATAAATTTACAACTGTGATGCCTAGCCAACCATATTCAAGGATCTCATTTACATTTTCATCAGCAACGAAATCTTGAATTTTCTCTTCATATATATTATTTTTAAAAACCACTATATGACTACTAACACCTATTATCTTTCTATCCACATGGGTCTTCAATGCAAGTAAATGTGGATAGAGAACATGTGATGCTATTATGCTTGCAGTAACTCTTTGGGATCGGTTGGTCGCTCCTTTAGATGCTTTTGAGCTGACTTTTCTTGTCACCCCTTCCTTTTCTCCATCTACAATAACATTAATTGGTTCAGACCCCTCTTTCATTAATTTTTAAAGGTTTAGCTTGAAAAAAATGGAAATAAATACCTCTTTGTCTGCATGTACTGTAATAAGTTGTGACGACCATGAAATGAATGTACCAATAGCATTTTCAACCATATGAATATTGTATTCATCAAGTGGAATAGGTATCTCTGCATTTGGATCATGAGGTACAGTAATCATCACTTTCAGATGATCTTTCCGAAGTGGTCTATTATGTAGCTTGTCCTCTAGATGTCGAACACTGTAGCCCTCGCTACAAGGTGATAGGTGGGTGTTGACAGAAAATCACAATCATTATCACCCTCTAGAAGATTAGTATAGTAATGGTATTAGTGTTTTTCTTGATTCACATTTCATTGGAACAATTATTAGAATGTTTATTACCATAGCTAAGATAGTTCATTGAGAGGAATGGCCCACGTCAAAGCTGGTGGGGGGTAGGGTGGGATCTTCATGCTCTGGTTGTTCCTGAGACGTGTCTTCTCCTTTCTTCCTACCCATAAAAGTTTAGAGCAACTCTCCATGACATTGAAATCATTCTTCAATAGTTGCTAGTCTTTTTCTAATTTATTTAATTTTTTCATCTCTATCATCAATTTTTTTCATAATATAATCGGGGTGTCACCCCAAACCCCGCACCTCTGACATGACTGTATTGTTCTAGCCACTTAAAAGATATTGATAATAGGTCTACATCCGCTACAAGAGTAGCAGATTCCTGTGACTGTCAGATATAGGAAAATAACTAATTATTTTTATGTAATAGCAATTTAAGAAAAATCTTTTTATCATTTCAAACTTACTCATATTTAATACACTATTTGTGTGTTTTCATCTACTAGCTTCCCTTCCTTATTCACATGTGCCTCCTTCCATAGCACATGACATGGGATGGAAGTGTCTTTGGTTTTAGACTCATCAATATATATATAAATATAGAAAGATAATTATGATGTTTTTTCTTGGCACCTAACAATATTTCTGTAAATTTGAAATACATACCATTTTTTCTAGTTAAGCGTGCCCCATCATTGCTTTATGATAGGGGTATGTTGGTTTTGATGGACATTCCTTATTTTCAGTTCTGAGTTGTTGTTTCATAAATTAAATATTGACAATCAAAGTGATAAATACATATATCCTCGAACAACATATAATTAGACACAATGTACCTAAAACTTCTCATCCCCACAATGGAAAATAAATGCATCCCATGCTTCTTGGGATATCAAGTGAGCGTAGACAAGGGGTGGGTGCGGGATTATTTTACTGTTGGAATCATTCAGGTGGCATTTTGTTAAAATAGTGTGAAAACATTGATGACACATTCTTGAAAGCCTTAGAACATAATTCATGTGTGAATTATCTACTATAAATGTACTCTGCAAGAGATTGAGAAGAGTAAGACACTGTTTCATTATATTATTTTCTATTAAATTATAGAAATAATATCATAATGTTACCATAATTTCTTCCTAGATCATAGCCTTCAGCTCGGTCACAACATGGTGCCATGAATCTATGTCAATCGACATAAGGTGCTGAGTGACAATTCCATTGTAACAACTAAACATAGCCTTGTTGGGATTCACATATTGGCCTCATGCATTTTATCCAACATAAAATTTGATGCCTTTGCTTTTCACCTTATGAACTTTGGCTAACACCGTCAAACTACAACACACCTGCATTTTCTGCGACTTCCATCCTTCGACCTTGAAAATTTCATCAATATCAACATCATATATATGTTAATATGAAGTGATAGAAATTCCATGTGCTGATGGTTGTTAGACCTAAACACTAGGAGCAACAACAGGTTCAGAAACATGTTGTTGTTCTACAATGTGAGCAGACGCAGCAGCAGCAGCATCAGCTTGAGAGACTTGTTCAGCATCGAGGTTAGGATCACTAGAACATGAAAAAAGTCATTATCTTTAAATGTAGTTGAACAGTTAATTTAGATTACATAAATTTAGTAATGATAAGATAATAACATGATCTAAGAAGATCTATATTACAGACAAAATAAAACATATTTATTGAACCCTCTTAATTTTTTTCAAAGGATGAAGGGATTTGACACCTCTATCAATTATCCAAATCCCTTCATTGTGGTCTCCTCTAACATATAAAACATCATCTACATTGGGACCGTTGTGAAATAATTACGACGTACCACTGAAAGGATCATCCTCAACTAAATTTTCCTCGGACCCTTCAGTATTTTTGGACAATAATAGACAATCAACCACTTTTGGTTTGCAGGATCTGGAACATAAAATACTTGTACCACTTGTGATTCCATTATAAATTGTTCGTCTTTGTACCCTTTTTACTAAAATCAGCTTTCACAAGTCCCAATTCATCTATTTTAAAACAACTAATGTTATCAACTAATTTTCATTGAAAAATAGGTAATTAGAGTGTTGTATAATCCAACTCCCATATTTGTTTGATAATGCCAAATTATGACATATTTTCATAAATTGGGATTCTGTCCGGACTACCAGAAACATGAATCGCTTCATCCACAAGTGTAACTCCACTATTTTTCATGGTACTATCTTCATCATGTTCATTCGTATATAATTTATAACCATTAATTAAATAACCATTGTAAGATAATACATACACACTTGGCCCAGTGGCTAGACATTGAAGTCATTCTAAAATTGAATTTGGGTTTTTATCTAAATTCTTAAAAATATTTTCCAAAAACCATCCTATAAACTAGTGATTATTTGTATTTGATATCCATTTTTTAGGCCATGAGGGATTCAACTACCTAAGAATTTCTTTGTGGGTTTAAATATATGAAGCAACATCCTATCTGTTATACAAAACATAAAGGTGGGCCTTCTCCCGATATGTAATATTGATTGTCACAAAATTTCTTCTAGAATTTTCCTTACCCTCAATGCGTCCAGTGTGACGGGATTTTGGGAGACCAATGATTTCCACATCAGATAGGTATTCGGTACAGAATTCAATGGCCTTCTTATAAATATAACGCTCTACTATAAAACCCTCTATCCAACTTTGATTTTTGACATACCCTTTCAAAATCTTCATATACCATTCAATGTGGTACATCCATATATAGTGCACATGACCACAAAGTCAAATTTCTCTCACAATGTGAATCATCAAATAAAACATCATATCAAAGAATGTTGTCAGGAAGAACATTTCTAATTCACATAATATGAGGACAATTTCTCTTTCCATAGGTGGAAAATTCGCCGGTTCTAAAACATTGTTAAATAGAGCTTTGAAAAAGAAACAAATTTTGTTAATGTATGACGAAAATTCTTGGAAAAATGAAATGTAAAGCTATAGGAATTGAATCTTTCAACAAAACATGGAATCCATGTGATTTCAAACCTTCTAACTTCAAATAATTCATTGACACAACATTATTGATATTTGATGAATATCCCTATGGAACCTTTACATCATTGAAGAAGATAAAAAACTGATATCTATTCTCCCTGGAAAGAGTGTAAGCAGCTGGAGGAAGAAACATTCGATTTTCACCCTTCACGGGAGCCAACTCTTCTTGTATTCCCATGTAAACCATGTCCAACCTTGCCTTAATTCCATCCTTTTTTTCAGGGGAATTTAGAAACATTCAGATAACACTGTAAGATACATTTTTTTCACATGCATCACATCAAGAAAATGTCTGATGTACAAACTATTTCAGTATGGTAATTCAAAAAACACTATTCTTGTTTTCCAACTGATTTTCATAAGGTTTGTTGAAAATGTTTTACAAAAAATAGTGTTCATATCTTTTACTTTATCAAACAGCTGAACACTTGTTAGTGGAGACGGTGTTTTTCATTGTTCTGAACTTCCATTGAATGATGTCATCCAAGATCGGAAATTATGCCAATGAGGTAGAAATATACTATGTCCTAGAAACACTGTTTTCAATGAATGTTTCAACCTAATTGATTCTGTATCTTCTTCGCACATGGGACACCCTTGAGTTCCTTTAATGCTATAGCCTGAAAATTTCCATAAGAAGGGAAATAATTTATCATCCCATACAATTTCACTCTCAACGTGATGTATTCACTTTTATAAGCACCGTACAATATAACACATGAATCCCACAATAACTTTAAATCCTTGATCAAAGGAGACATATAAACATCAATATCATTACCTGGTTGTTTTGGTCCTGATATAAGCATAGATAACACGATAAATTCCCACTTTAAGCATAAACAGGGTGGTATGTTATAATTTACCAACATAATAGGCAATGTACTATGAGTGCGGGTTTGAAAACCAAAAGGATTCACTCCATCTGTAGATAACACAAGACGAAGGTCTCTCAGCTCTTTTCCAAATTCGGGATACTCTTGATCAATTATCTTCCATTGAGGAGAGTCAGCTGGGTGACATAGTTTCCATTATTTATTTCATTTATCTGCATGCCACGATAATTGTCTTGTAGTTTCTTCACTTCAACATAGATGTGTAAACCTTGGAATGATTGGAAAGTAACATACAACTTTCATAGAACTGGATTCATATTTCTTCATTTGAGAAGCACCAAACTTTGGGAATTTTGTAAGTGATTTTTTCTCCTTGAGAAACAGTATACCGTATTTCGGGAAGACATGTATTCATTTAAGATTCATACCCATCGAGTGTAACATTTTTTTAGCTTTATATGTCCAGTTTAGGAGCTCATTATCTTTCGAGAGATTTTCATTCAAGAGAGCAAGTAGTTCCATAAAATTGACATCACTCTACATGTTGCCTACTTTCAATTTATACAAATTCATTACAGCTGAAAATGCTGTATATTTAGTGCAACCAACATACAATGGCGTCTTTGCACAACTCTTTAACTTCTTAAACAATTTTGGGCAATCACGGAGTTCATCTTCAACTTTCCTTGTCATTTCCTCAATACGATCTTCATCATCATTGACGTCTGTAATCACATCCTCCATACTGACTTCTTTATTATCCATATTTTTATTCATATCTGATGATCTATAAAACACAGTTTTATCCTATCCAGTAGCTACATTCGCCTTTTCTCCATGTTTATTGCAACATTCGTAACTCTAATCTATTCCGTGACATATCAAATGTTCTTCCAACTCCTCTGGAGTAATTAGTCTAGAATAACAACAACGTAAACACATAAAAAGGATTTTATAAGAATACTTTGCATGATCCTTTACAAACTTGATGAACTATTTCACTTTATTCTCATACTCTGTTGTCAAACTATTAGAATCAATCAAATATTTATTCATCTCCATCCTATTTGAATCTCAAATATTAGTATTCATGATTCAAATACACAAAACAAGACTTCCAAATACCATAGAACAGAACCACTTCCTTATATAAATAGATATTAATAGATCCTACCATATACCTAGAAAATAATTTAAAAAATTAGGAAAAATTGTTTCTTGTACCTATTTTTAATAGTAATACAAGAAATGTATAACGAACATAGATCATACCTATAAACACTCCTTGACCCTCTTGGTAAAAAGAATCTATTGACTATAACTATATGAGATTCTAACCACTAACTTCCCAATATAGGAGTGGTCTACTTAGGTTAGTATTAGTAGAATCAAACCAAAGTTTCATCCACGTCATGCTGCTCTCTAATCTCCTCCATCACTTTAGTGTTGTACATACCTCCTTTCTCCAGTTCCTTCCTCTACCTAGGCTATTTGTCGACTGCCTCTCTGACTCTAGCATGAATGTTAAAAAAATTCAATGTGATAGGTCTATACCCATCACAATCATATTAAATTCCTTGGAGTAATTGGCTATCCTTGAGGAACCTATGAATGAAAGTGCCTACTAAGATGATACTTGCATCACACACCTACTATGGGTGGGTGCTGCTCACCCAATATCCTAGAAGACCACTACCTTAGAATATTGTGATATAAACTCAAACCATAGGCATAATCATAGAAAACTAATATATCCATCCAAATATTAGTATTACATATTTAATTCCCCAAAACCACTAGAGGTCGGTCTATGAATTGATCAACATAAATTATGGGATTTAATGAAAAGAGCTAAAATACAATCCAACCAAGTGAAAGACATTTACAATCTCCTAAGAATAAATTCATCCCCCATCACAAAATCGATTTCTCCATAATGTAGGTCTACTTAACCAAAATCACATGGCATGACACGCTAAGGGTAGTTCATTACTAGAGCAGCCTCCCTTAAAAATAACAATCTTGATTCCCATAATATGTATTAGGGAAGAATCACTATCTACCCAATGAAGTGAATGGTGTCTCCACATTTTCAAGAAAAAACCTTTTATACAAGAACCTAGGAACAACTAGTCATAGAGGTTCACTAAGTTGACACCACCCATAAATCATCCCTGACATAAAAGAAAGATGTGTGGAATATACCACTGATCGAAGTCAAGAAACATCCCCCAATCCTAAAAATAATTAACCACCCAAATACAACTGCTCACATGTTCATACCACTATCTACACCCAAAGTGGAACCTTAAATTCTAGAAGAATACTACATAGAAATGTGCCAAATTATCACCTTTTCAACAACCAAGCTGGAAAAACTTATACAAAACCATTTATTATAATTGATAAGTTCTTTAAACAATTATAAATATGTTTTTTCAAGATGAACCCCAATTTTAGTTAAACATTTTCTTTTTTCACAATCAATTGTTATCAGTTGTGAGTACTTTTGAATAAGTGATGTCAAACATAAACTATGTAACCTATAAACACTTATACAAAATAATTTTTCATAAATGGTGTTGCAAACTTTTTTTTAACCATAAAAAACAACCTATATAAATGATAGATAACTAAGAATAGACACAATGCATATATAAAATGGCTAGAGAGCTACATCCAAGGAGGAATAAAACTGAAGAAAACACTATGAGAGATATCCCGCCCAAACCGAAGCCAAGTCTAAGTCTCACAGCTGATTCCTTCCCAATTTTCTCTACCTCTCCATCGCTTTATCCTCCCTATATAACAACCCCCATGAGCCTCATCACAAAGTAGAACCATACCCATAAACACAATCATAAATAGAACCTTCCCCCATAAACATAATCACCAGTACATCATGACACCCACAAAGTGTAGCCAATTAATAATGATGTGGGTACTATAAAAACTCTTCTTTTTCATGAAGGGGTTTATAAAAAGACCACTTTACCTAGTATAGATACACCCACTAGAAGTATGAGTAAAAAAATCATCATTAATAGAATATTCATGTATAACAAGGTTTATCTTGATGTTGCATGGGAATATCAAATCCTCATACATATGACACTTGGTGAAAAATAAATTATAGTTCCAAACACTATAAGGACCTATGCGGAATCATAAAAAATCATACTTTAGTTCAAATAATCTAATAACAAAGTATAAGAATCCACTTCATGTGTGATTTCGTGACATAGGTTGTTAGAACTCTATGTTAGCATCTAATCCAAGGGTGGTGATCTTGGGGAAGAATCCAAACATCAACCTAATGAAAACTACTCTCACAAAACCTATCCACCAAAAATAAACCTAAAAGTAGAAGTTGGAGACTTACCTAGAGTAGATCACAGTCGTGATGGAGGGAGAGAAGAAGTGTCGAGTGGTTTGGGAGCCTTCTATACTACGTCAGTAGGGGAAGGCGTGACCGTGAGGGTGAGGTGCATCGGAGGAGTCGCCACCATTGAGAAATGGGGGAGTAGGGTTCGTAGAGAGTCCAGTAGAGTGGAGGACGTAGGGTTTTCGGGAAGGGGGATTCACGTAAGGGGTTCGAGGGGGAGGAGAAGGAGTAGGGCTAGTGGTGAAGCTCCGGCAAAGAGAAGATCAAGGGGGGGGGGAGTTGTTGTAGGGGTATAGCACCATGAGGGCTTGAGGGTGTGATAAACAGAGGATACTGCGCATTAGATTTTATAAAATATGAGACTATTATTTTATCAGTGCTAAAAAATCACTGATAAAGAATGAATTTATCAGTGCTAAAATTTTAGTGCTAATAAAGGGTTCCATTATCAGCGCTTTTATCTTAACACTGATAAAAGGTGGTTCTTCCCTTTCCCATTTTTGTAGTAATTAAATCATGTTCATGATCATGAAAATATAATTACATGTGATGTAATTATGTATGTTTTTTTAGATTATAAATTTATAAAAAGAGATGAGCTATTCAAAGTTGATATTTTCAAATTTTTATACTAAATCTTATTTTAAAGGATAAGGTATATTAACTAATTGTCATGTGGTTGGTTATATAAAAAAACACACTATCTAATTTATGTAGTTATGGAATGTTTCTAGAATCACACTTAGTTTATAATTATAAATAATGTATATATTCACTTCAATCTTTATAAAGGGATATTGGGGTCACACATATGACATTTTTAATTTGTTTTTTAGAGTAATGTGAATATTCCATGTGGGAAAATTATTAAGTTTATTACAAACACATATATGAATAGTGTTATATACCATTAAATTTTTACATTAAATAATATATATATAATTAAATAATTTATGTGGTGTTATAATAAAAATAACGAGTTATTTATAATATTAATACTTAATAATAAGAAAATATTAAATCTTTAATGGTATATGGTCTTGAGTTTGATGTAATAGTCTTATAAGTCCCATTTCATGATATAATTTTAGAGTCCGACCTAAAGAGGCCAATTAAGAACTTTCATTGGTAGATTTTACCCTTTTGGAGGCTCTTTAATGCATATCCCAATGGGTTTTATCTCTTTAGACACTTTTCAAGATTATTTGTTTCCCCAAATGAAAGTTATAGGCTCTTTATTTCACTTAGGGGTACTACACGAGTAGCTTCCATAGAGGCTGTTTATTTTATCTACTACAATGTATATAAAATAGGATGGGCATAGCCTCAATTTCATTATGAAAAAGTAAAGTTATGGATTAGAGTTCTCCATTTTTCCTTTTCTATGATTGTTCTCTAGTTTTCCTAACCTGAGAGGTTATCAAGTGTTTTTATCTTCTCTTTTTTACATCGTTTATTTCAGAGTGACTAACATTACATGGATAGGAATATGATCCTTACAAGGTATTAATGATTATAATTATTAGTGGATATCAAATTAGGATTGAATTTGAAAGATTTAGCTTGATCTAAATATTTTTAGCTTTTCTAAAAATGTATTTTTTATTTATTATTTCACTAACATTAATTAATTTATTTGTTATGATCATTGGTAGGTCTTATTAATACATCTATTGAATCTATGTGTTAATTTCATTACTAAAACCTAGGATTTCTATCAATGACATGCTATATTAATTAAGAATTCATCAAAAAAATGTTATAATATTTCATATATTTATGAGATATTCAAATTAAGTAAAATTAATTTAAGACTCACATAAAACATTGATAAAAAATTTGATGTTGTGATCACTCTACTTATGGTTTATCCTGGTAGTGAGTTTTTTCTTAGCCTTGTATCAAATATCACATGACCTATCCTATAGTCCATTAGACTTCTTATGAATTTGATACCTTTGCATCTTATTAAAATTGATGTGAAGGAATAATATTCTTCTATGTAATGTGATTAATGTTTTGAAAATTTTATGAGATAAATAAGTAAAAAAAATACGAAATCGATATGTATATGATTTATTAAACCTGTATATGAAACTTAATGTTGAAATGATTTTAATATAATCATTCAAGTTATGTAAATGTTACATAAAATGTTCATGATGAGAGTAAATATAAAATTATTCATTAAATATATCAGTGATATATTCATTATAATAAGAATCATAATAATTGAAAACATGATAAATGAAATAATGCGGTCATTATTAGTTAATAATTTTTTATTTATATTATGTTAAAATTAAAGAGTAATAGATATCCAATAGTGAATATTGGGAGAAAATTGACTAGGTAACCTAATTGTATTGACACCCATAGGCGTGGTTTATGTATATTCTTAAGATAAATTAGTAAAGATATTGTTCAATCAATGATTGATGATTTTATTTAATAGAATTAAAAATTACATGTTTATCAAAATATACATGGCTTGAGAGACTAGAATATACGAGTTAGGACATATAGAAATATTGATCCTGGCCTAGTAAATTTATAATAGAGAGGGCTATTATTATTTAGATATTATATTCAATAATAGATAATATTTAATAATAATATATATGACACTAATAATAATACCTATTTTTTATAAATATTTATTCAATAAAAAATGAAATTTATCAGTGAAATTTGTCATAGAGAAGGAAAATATGAATGGTAATAATTTCATTAACATGTATCGTAACTTGAGAATTGTTCTCAAACATGATGAGAAATTAAATTTTATAGAATAGGTTACCCCAGATATACCAATTTTCACAATATCACATGCTGATAAAGATACATATAAGAATTATATGAAGGATTCTTAAGATCCCAAGAAATTTTAGAAAATGGGTGTTTTATTTATTTTCAATATATCTATGAGAAGTAAAGTTAATGTATCATTAATATTAGGTGATTAAATAATATCCCAATAACCATTTGAGTTATTAAATTAATACATAATGGTAATGGTGTTGGAGATAAATATACCGCTACTTTGGATAATGTATAATGCTTATAGTTATTAAATAAAAAATATATATAGAAGCAAACCATATGTGTGTTTATTGGAGAGTTTATAATCATATCAAAAAAAAAGTGATAATTATATTGGTAAAGGGATGTCTAAAATATATTTTTAATATTGAGAAGTATAGATAAGTAAAATAGCATAATGATATATGGTTAAAAGAGACTTTTTTTTGCTTTAAATATGAAGAAACCATTTAAAGGATATTGAGCTTCAAGGCTACAGTAATTAGTGAACAATTTTTATTTGATGATATTTTGAGATTATTTTGATTGATTGGGAAGGCATGAAGTTGAATTTAATATTATCTAAATTCATGTGAGGAATTCCAAAATTTGGAGATGTAGCTGAAATTTGGAAGAGTACTTTTTAGAAGAGTCATCCAGTACAACTTTTATTGAAAATATAACATATGAATGAATTAATAAGATTCATGAAACATTTTATAAGAGTCATTATAGAATTAAAAGTAGTAAGTGAAAACTTAATAAGAGTAATCACGGACTTCTTAAAAGTAATTTAAGTCTCCATAAGTGTCAATGAAGACTTCTGATGAGTCAATCTCAACATTAGAAGAATTATTGTTGGATTTGAAAGGATAATGAAAAAACATTGGAAGATTAATTTTACTATTTTGATATATCATTCATTATTCAAAAAATTATAAAGGTATACACTAAGTGTGAAGTCCACAAGGATGATTTAAAGACTTTATAAGAACAACTGTGATGTTTTTAAGGATGAATTTCTTACTTATTAAAGATAAGTATGACATTTATATGGATGTTTTTTAGAACGTAGAATTATGATCCTATAGTTTTTAAGGATTATTATGACTTCAAAAGGGTTATTAATGGATATTTTAAGAGTCATTCCATCTTTGGAATAAAAATTGGAATGGCATGACAATGATTATAATAGTTATTTTGTGACTTTGTAAGAGTCATTTTAGAGTAAAATAAAGATCGTAAGAGTGATTATGATACTTCATAATATTCATTTCACTGTTATGAAAATTTACTTGTTATATGAAAATATAGAAAAGGAATGGTAATATAGTGTACATAGTATGGGTCATTTTACTGTTAAGATATAAGTTATGTATGAAGCTTCATATGAGTCAGCACCTTTGTGAAATTCTAATATTCTGGGAGAATTAAACTCCATAGATATTAAAAAATAAATATTATAAGGGAATTAACTAATATGATTCTTTATATATTCTTCATGGAAATAAAAATAATATAAAAGTGTTGAATGATATTGAAGAAGTATCCAAAGTAGGATTCGTTGTTTGAGAACTTTATATGCATGAAGAAAAAGTTACAAAACATGGTACTACACAATATCAGGTAGACATATGTTTTTTAAAAGGATGTGATTTTTTTTATTTTTGAATAAGTAAACATCCTTAATCCTTTATAATAATAAATAGAGATATTTGATTTGGATTTTTTTATAATTGAAATTGGAAAATATCTACAAATTTGAATGATAAAATAGGGTTCTATGAATCAAGGAGAGTCTCTATAATTAAATTATAGAGAAAATATCCCCATGATTTGGTGAATAAAAAGGCTGGAGTAGAATATAAAAAAATAGGATAAAAATATTGAGCACTCGATATTGAAATTGTAGAGAGAGAACTATATGTGTATCGAAGGACGAATCCAACAATCGCTAGGAGTGTGAATCTATGCATAAAGTAAGAAAAGAAGGATTCCTTTGGTATCCTCATATAATTGATGTAAACTGCAAATAGTTGACAGTATTACTACTATTGATGGTCATTATGTCGAGACTACTGAATATTGAATATCTATTGTGAATGAAGATCATAGTGACATTGAAGTGGGGAAAGAAAATAATTCTTTATTAGATTATGGAATGCGGACTTAATGGAGAATAATTATTACTTTCAACTGTGTAGGAAGATAACATGAGTTGAATACCTATTTGGGATTTTTAAGATGACCTTTTAAGAAATGATTGTTCTAGTATAATTAATTATATTTTATTTGTGAGGGTTGAATACTATGTGAGGTAGTACAATTCAGTGGGAGGTTATAATTATAGTGGGATACTGGGTATCATGGTCCAAGGCTATGCTTGTGATGGATGCACCGTCGAGTCTAGGTTGATTCATGTACATTTGTAAACACATTAATTTATAGTGGAGAATTTTTGATCATGGAGAATAACCCATCACAAAAAAGTGATATTTCCTCAATGTGGATAAATCTTGAAAAAATATCATGTTTTTTTATATGCAATCATCTTCATGCATATATTAAAGGGTGAGATAAATATATTAAGATAAGATTATAAATTATTCAACAAAGGGGGTTTATTTAAATGACAATAAATCATAAAAACAATATCAATGATTCACCCATTCCCCTCTCAGTGATATCAATATATTAGGATACTTTGGATACTTCATATATAATTTTTTTGATAGAAATGACAATAAATCTTATGATTATAAAATAACATGGATTAATAGAGGCGTTAATTATAATCAACACCATAAATATATCTATTAAGAAGAAGAATAATTTTAATCTATAATGAAACGAAGTAATTTTCTTAATAAAATATATTATATAGAATCATAATTTATACTCATGCACTCAAAATGTATTGACCCATAAAGAACATAGAGGTTAGATATTCCTCTTATGAAAGAAATTACCACTATTGTGGCCATGAAATTATTTTTAGGACAATTTAATCTGTTCATTATTATTTTTAACATGAATAAGATCGATTGAACCCTTTCTCAAAATATCCATTTTTTGTAAACAATTAATAAAAAAAATGAAAACGATATACCCTATCATGATGCTAAATAAGTTCAAGGGTAAAAAAGGGTTAATCAGAAGAAGAAGAAGTATGGGAAGTCCAAGTCTCATATATTTACACTTAATCCTATGAAATTCATCATCTTTTTAAAAAACATATAGGTATTTGAAGATTATTTTTCCCTAGTAGATAGAGATTCTTACGAATTGGCATGGTGATAGTTAAACCACATCAATTATTTATGTTATAAAAATAAATATATCAAACTCATAACCATGGGTATTATATACTATATGAAGATTTCATATTTTGGATAATGTCAAACTCTTTAGATAACAATTTAAATTGGGTAAGGGAGAAGTGGGACTATTGGTTGGAAAAGCAAATAGTGTTGTTTCATTATTATTAGGGAAAATTTATTTTCATTATATTATTAAATTTTAATTATTTTTAAAAGGTAATTATCATGTAATATAAATAAAATTATATTTTATTTATGTAAATTTATTAAATTTGGTTGGTTTTTCAATTGTAATAAAGAAAAATTCTGTTCTATATATATTAATAAAATATTATATATTTTTTATAGACTTTTTAATGGATTATATATGTTTTATTTGATAAAATTATCTATAAATTAAATAATAATTAAGTCAAAATTAATTATTTGAATTAAACATATGTTTGGCATTGCTTTATAGGTCATATAAATAAGAATCACATTCAACCACTACATAATGTTGGATTATTTTATTTAAATCATAATGAATCAATCTATATCTGTGAATAATATATATAAAGTAAAATTAATAAATCACATTTTAATAAAAAATGTAAAATAGATCATGATTTTTTATAACACATATATACTAATGTATGTGTTTTTATAGGTAATGTAGCTTAAGGTTAATTTAATTACTTCATGATGTTATAGATTACTTTAGTTGGTATGGGTATGTATATTTTATGAAATGAAGACATGAACCCTTATAAATATTCATGATATTCAAAAATAAAGTTCAAAATAAAATTTGAAATGGTATTAAAATAAATTAAAATGATCATCATAGAGAATATATGAGTTGATAATTTCAATACTATTTAGAATATTGGTATATTGTATCACAACTCACTCCACCTAGTACATAATAGATAAATAGTGTATATAAAAGAAGTAGTTTAGATTTTTAAGGAATGGTTTTCTCAACTATGACTCATACAGACCTTCCTATTTCATTTTAGTATGATTATTCATAAACAACATCACTTACACCAATCCATGATACATCAAATCCTCTTTAAAAGACACCACATGTGATGTGGAATGTGACACATCCCTATTTTTATTTCATTAATATTTACTTTTTTGAGGAAAATTTATGAAATATTATATTAAGTAAACATGAAATATAATTAGATAAATATATATTTTTATGTAATTGCAAAGAGATTTAAATTAATTATTTCTATAATCCACCTAAGCACAAATTGTTTTCATCATGACATGAAAACATTCTAGGAATAGAATTTAATTATAAAAGTATTACTAATAGAAAATTTGAGCTTAATAAAGTTAAAAACATATAGTATGATTTTTCCTAAAATATATGGGTTATAATCATAAAGGGTTATGAGAAATGAACCAACATAGTATAAACATGAACTATGAAGTTTTGGTAGATTTCATTAAGAAACCAAGAGATATGAATTTTTGATTTGTGATAAAATTTATTTTATTATTTTAAAAGATGATCCATAATCGTAAAAATTGGACATCATGAGTACTGAATTTCATAAATTGTAAAAATCATTTGAAATTGAAATGAATGGTATGTATTGAAATATGGTTTGGAACATAGTAGACCCACCAAAAAGAGTAAAATTCTTTCGGTGTAAGATGGTCTTCCACAAGGAGACTGACATGGATGATAGAGTGTTTATTTACAAATCTCTTTTAGTAGAAATTTTTTTTAGGAAAATCATGTTATTGACCATAAATTTTTTTTTTTCAATGTCTATGGAAAAATATATTCAAATTATTTTATCCATAAAATAATTGGGATCATGAGATATATAAAATGTATGTCAAAGATATATTCCTTGATAGGAATTTATTTTATCAAGTTTGTATAATTAAACTTATTAGTTTTGAAGATAGAATAAATTATTCTAATATTTTAATGTTGCAATAATATATTTATGGGTTGAAACAAGATTATAAATATTGAAATATTGTTTCTTATGAAGCTATTAAAAAGTTTGAATTTATAAAAAAATGGGGAAAAACTGTTGTATATTAGTTAATTATTGGAAGAATAGTAGTATTTTTTATGTTTTATAATAATTAATGATTTAAAATTTAAATGGAATCCCAATTTTATAATCCCTGAAAGAATATTTTGGATAATTCTCCTCAATAATGGTTCTTGGTGAAGAAATATATATACAAGGTAAAAATATATTGTTGTTACCCTGAAGGCTTGGTTTCATTTGTTTTCAATCTGTTAATATGTGTGTGTATTAGAGAAAAATAAATAATTTTTAGCTAAGAGTTTTCACATAGTTCAGTGAAACTTTACATATTCAGATAATGATTTACCGATCTTTAAATTACAAAGTATCACGATTACTAAATGTTATCACGATTCAAGCTTGAGTCAAAAGGGGAAAGTGTGATAGTCACATTGGGGAGATTAAGATACATCTAAATAATGTTCAATCTAGGAATATTTTTGAATTACACTAGATTTATATCTCTAGGATGATGTTATAAATTCTAAGTCAAAAAATTCAAAGATGAGGATGTATGAAGAAGGACCTTTGATGTCATATTGATTGGATGTAGAATGATTATGTCATGAACCATACTCGGGGCCCGTGTCTTTACTACCCCAAACCCACCATCCATAGTCTAGGGGATGGAAACTAGCACCAAAGGTGTAAATATTGATAAAAATAGAAGGCATTGCCTTCATATAAGTAATCAAACACAATAGAGTATGCACACTGAAGTAAAAACTAAGTAAAATGAGAACAAAAGTAAGTCTTGGAAATTAAATGGGCCAGTATACAAACCCAACTGAAAGTTCAGTACAACTGAAAAGAAAGTACAACAATAGTAATGTAAAACAGCAACACTTAGTCGTCCTCTGAAAATCCCACCTGAAGGGTGGGTATAGATAAGCTCCTCGGGTCCGTCCGTACGCTTCGTGTACGTCCCGCCATGTGATCCACCTATGGGTAACATCTAGCTCCACAAGCCTCCACCTCGATCAGTGTTGTCCGTCATCTGCATCCAACATAACGTAGTGTGGGAATAGCACATGCAGGGGTGAGTATACGATACTCAGTAGGGACCCAGAGACCCCCGACGTTCTCTCCGAATCCACGAAGGATAAACCACAAAGGAAAGATACAAACACAATGTTTCAACCAAATATACTTAGGTATATGCCCATACATATACCTAAGTCATCAATTCCATCTCGGATCCAACTCACGAGCCCAAGTACAACCCATTCCACACAAGAAAGCACTACCCATTCCACACAGGAATGAAAGTCATTCACATCGATGAAAATGACTGAAAGTCAAGACTCAGCTCACATAGGAATACTGCTGATGAAGAGTGGCAGAGATGATAGATTTAGCTTTTGAACCATCTCCCATTTTGAACCCACGTATGATCCAAGTATAGAAGTCATCACTGCCGAACCCACATAGGATCCAAGTACAATAACCATCATTGCCGAACCCATGTAGGATCCAAGTACGGTTGTCATCAGAACCAATCCCATGTACGATCCATGTACAATCATCCTCGCTGCCGAACCCATGTAGGATCGAAGTTCAATCGTCATCGTCATCGCAGTCGCAGCCAGCTCTCGGGCTCCCACACACAACACGCTTGATTCAGGGAGGGTCCACTCCATGAGCCAAGGGGGTCGATAAATCAACTGTCACGAAGTCCATAGTTGATATATCCCGAAGTTATGCCATGTCATAGGGGGATAAACCAAACAAACGTGTCCAAGACACTGAGTACAAGATGACCAAGCCATTTTCCAAAATGTACACGGCGTGTTGGTATGGTTACACACCGTGTCTTCAGACCTCGGGTACTGCCAGTGTACCACATCCTATGTTGAAGGGCTGTTCATGTAAAAAAGTAAGTACACGTCATTTGGTATGGTTACACTCCGTGTCTTCAGTCCCCGGGTACTATCCGTGTACCATAGCCCGTGTCAAAGGGCTGTTCGTGTAAAATTTATTTACACAGCGTGTGGTATGGTTATACGCCAAGTCCAATCTTCTAGGTTTGGCTCCATGTATGCTGGCCATGTTCCCGAACATGGCCTCACCCCATGTGGTCCAACCCGTGTAATTGGGACAGAAGTTAGCCCGCACCATTGGATATGTCTGACCGTGTGGTCGAGTACATGCACGTGTACTCCACACCATGTCCATGTATTCTCGGGTTACATGCTGAGTCTCGTGTAGCGGCCACCTCCTTGATGTGTGGCGAGTACACGCCGTGTGACAGAAGTCACATGCCGCGTGTTTTTCGTATGTCATCCAAAACCCTAGTTGTAGAATTCCCATAATACACAGTGTGTTCTCCAGGAGTACACGCCTTGTAGTCTGGAATTTCCCAGAAAAGACGCCTCTGGCCAGCACGCCTCCCTTGATGTCGGTTCTTCATTTTGATCATTCGTTCGTCGTGAAACTTTAGAATCTAGGTCGCCCCATTGTCTCGAAGTCGATTCCGGTGTTCTCGGGCTTCCGTTCGGCTCCAAAAACATATTTTGAATTCTCGATTGAAGAAAGGTCATGGAATAGTCCATCCCGTTCCGGTCCGAACCATCGACCGCTATTGTCATCGCACCTCTACTAGGTTTCCGTGATGACGAGTCTTCAATTTGGTATCGTTGCATCGCTTAACGAACTCATAATGATCTGTTTTTTAACACCCATGAAGAACATGTAGAACTGCCAACAATCACAAAATTGGCGGAGGATTCAGACCGTGTTAGTTTTTCCCGGTCTCCCACATTAGTTCGGTAGCAGGCGGTTAAAGAGACCAAAACAAAAAGGAAATAAGATTCAATCATAACACACCCCTACCTCGATAATCGATGTTGAATGTCGGCAGCACGATTGATCACACCGCGAGATAAGGATTTGTAGACATCAACGGAGAGCGTCTGAGGAGGAAGCGGCATCTCCCATTTTATCACGGAGAGAAGAAAACAAGGCGTGACATCGTTGGCGAGTTCCCACATCGGTGTCTCCTCCCTTGTTGTGGAGGTATAAGAGGATGGAGAATTTCAGGGTCGTCGAGTCGAAGTTCTTCGTCAGAGAGTTGGATTTCTTCATTGAGGATGAAGTTATTCAAAATCACTAGCATTCTCCCAATTCCTCCTCACAAAACCTTTCTAACCAAAAAAAATAAGGCTTCTCCTTACTTTATTTTATTTTTCCATGCATTCAAAATTACAAAATTAAAATTCCAATTTACTTAATTAATTAAACCATGATTTTTTTAATTAATTAGGTGATAGGTTGGCATGTTTTAATGAGGGAGAGAGAAGAGAGGAAGAGTTACCCAAATAAATTCAAGGGGGTTGTCAACATTAAAAAAAGGAGTTTAAGGGGTGGTTTAAGGGGTTTAGGGAATGTGAATGGTTCGAGATAGTGTGGGCCCCACCTTACAATTATCCACACATGGGTAGTTAAGAGTTTTTGGGTCCCATCCTAACATCCCCATGTATAATATAACCACTTAAGATAAAGAATAAAAATTGTTCCACAATTTTTATTCACTTCTTATTTATACTAGAAAATTAAACTTCTCCTCTTGTGAAAATGCAATTGCTGTAAAGGTCCTCTTAAGCAATTACCGGAGTTGCGAGTTCATTGGTGCCCTCAGATTTTAGTTCCGAGCACCGGTTCAAAAGATAAAAAAACCCGCTCGTTCGTTTACTGAACGTACCCATGCTAAACTTCCAAAATTGATTTCGGGCACAATGGGTCTCGGAATCAGGTGCCGTTAGAAACTACATACTCATAAAATTCCATAGTATTTAAGAAAAAAAAAATTCTTTAAATTTCTGGGTCTTTAGAGATTATAAAAAAAATATTTATTATCCAAAGAATTATAAATTCTACCAGATAAAGAAAAAATTTCCAATAATATTGGAAAGAGAGGAAACCCATATAGAGAACTAAATGGGTAATCTATGAAGTTCCATCTAATGGTGAAAATTAAAAGTTGTGTCAGAAAAACCTTGATGAGATCATCATAAAAAGTTCAACTAGATATAGAACTATGAAGTTACACAAAAAAGAATAGTAGAAGGATTTTTATTAGGTAGAGAACCATGATGTCATCAGATTGGGAATTACAATGAGATTGGGTGGATAAATCTAAAGGTTACTGGATAAAAATTCGAGAGATAATCATACTAAAAAAATGTATGAGGTAGTTTTAGTAGATAGATATTTTCCTAGATTATCGGATAGAGGTATCCTAAAATAATGCAACTAACTAATGGTATATTGAAAAGAGGGTATATTTTGTCAGTATATTGGATAGAGAAATATGAAGGTATACTAGAAAGATTTTATCTAATAGAAGAGTTCTTATGAATATACATCAGATAAAGTTTTCTTATTAATCATACACTATAAAAACATTTGAGCAGCTTTACAATAGATTTTAAAGTTATCAAAGTGATTATTCTATTAAATTCTTTCAAATATTTTAAATATAGTGTGATTTAAGGATATTTGAAGAGATCATTTATTTTTAGATTAAATTAATATTTTTCAAAAGAAATTTGACTCTAAAATTTTAGTGAGTTTGAAGGTGGTCAAATGAGTTTTCCATTTAGAGGTAAACTCAAACTAGATCCTATAAATCTACCTTACATTATGGAGGATGTTTTACTATATAAAGGGGTGTCATCTCATTGATAAGAATTTATTTCCGTTGAGTTGATGTACTTGTTTTTGTTTCTATAGAGAAAAGTGTGAGAATTTCCAACCAAGATTCTAATTTATTAAAGAGGAGGATCATCAAAACGAGTTACATTATATAGAGTTTCATTAGACAAGGGTTCACTAGATTGAGTGTATTTGATAAAGAACAATGGAATAAGGAGTATCAGAGAATGGTATTTCAGCAAGATCACATTGTACTGATGATAAGATGAAATAAAATACCAAATGAAGTCTTACCGGAAGGAATTTTTGTAAGTATTATTTCCAAAAAAATATTTTGGAAAGGTGAGTTTGAGTAAATATTGATCCTTCTTGTATTAGGAAGAAGATTCAAGAAAAATAGGCTCTATATAGTGTTTTTCAATACCTAGAGGAAGTTTTAAATATGTGAAGGTAATCCCAAATACTTTTGGAGAAAGAATATTTGAAGAAGAATAAGTTATTTCTATAGAGGAACAATAAATAAAAATGAATATCATGTAACTCGGAGTAGAACTTATTACTAAATAAGGTTATGACTGGGGTATATAACCAGTTGAGAAAGAAGAGGTTAGAAGAAGGATAATTTGGGGTTATAACCAATAGGAGAGAAAAGTTCTTTACTATAGTGTATAACCCGAGTCAGCTGGAGTACTAATTATTAGAGTGTAGAATCAGTTTCTTCTTGTTCATTTCTAACACTAAAATATATAAGTAAAGGGTCCTTGTTAGGGAAGATAACCAACATGGAAATGAGTAGATATTTTCACCGAACATTGTAAATATCTTGTGATGATCTCTCTTTATATTTATTATATTTTAAGTGACTTTTATAGATATATTTCAGTGGATTGGAACTCTAAAAAATTTCAGAGTTTGATTTCTACATAATAGTTCATATAATAAAAGAGATCATTGATTTAACGCTACCATTCGCAGTGATCTCAGAGTAATCCAAGAAAATAAATTGGTATCATAGACTAGTTTTCCAATGAAAAATCCAAATATCTAATGAGGATGAAGAATATGAATTCAATGAAAAAGGGGTTTTTCATTATTTTATGGAAGGAACAATCAATATTGGAATAATAGAATATTACCATATCTTCTATGTCTTTTCAGGTAATTCATAGATACATATATAATGAGATTTTCTCCCATCAAAAAGGTTTCCATGACAACTGCTAAAAAGATAAATCAGTATGTTAATTATAGAGATCAAAATTCCACTTTGATGACCCTATATAAAAAAATTTAAACAATTATATGAGGTTTCAAATAACTAAAGATATGTGGGGTAAGTTGAGAAGTAGTAATGAAGGAAACATGAAAGTAAATTAAGCTATGTTGAAAATATGGAAGAGAATATTTGAATATATCATTATGGATTATGATAAATATATTGATGATAAATTAACAAGACTAAATGAAATTATCAGCAATATCTGAGGATTCATTGATAAGTTGGAAGATTGAACTATCATTGGGAAACTCATTACAAACATTCTAGATCGTTTTGATGATAAGGCTTCAACCATAGAATATTGAAAGGATTTATCACTCTATGAACTTAAAAATATTCTCATAACATATGAAATAAGAAAAGTAACATTATTTGAGAATAATTATAATCATGAAATGACCTTTAAATAAATGGTAAAATGGAAGTTTATATATAATAAATAGATGAATAAGAAAATTATTTAGATGCTAAGGGGATGAAGAGGACTTTAAAAAAATCATTTCTATTATTTTAAAGATATATAAAGGGAAATTGGAAAAGAAAACGTAAATTTTTTATTAAATTTTAGAATTTTTATCATAGTGGTTATTTTGAAGAAAGCTGTATTAAGAAGAAATAAATGATTCTAAATAAGAATAAGATGTCAATAATTTTTAAAAATATAAGTATGAAAAACATAAGAAAATGTTTCTTTGTAAGAAGTGGAATCCATTTACTATATAAAATAAGGATGATTCATCATCCTATAATGAATTAAAATGACAAGTTAACATTATGCCACATATTTAAAATAGAAATTACTACATCAAGTAGTGATGATGATGAAGACACAAAGAGAATAGAACATGATTGTATTGTAAAATATTTTTTGTAATCATACCTAGAGAAAATATCTAACCTCAATAAGGAGAGGAAAAGATGATGAACGAAACCAAGGGGACAACTTTTTAGAGCGGTAAGCATATAAAAACTAATGTGACATTCTTTAATGATATTGGAACTTATAAAGTGAAAGTTTTTGAGTTATAAATCAATTTATTAGTTCTTGAAGATAATCTATTCAGTCTAGAGAAACATGATAATGAAGAAACAACGGTTATTAATGAAAGAAAGAAGAATAGGTTAAAGCAATGTAAATTTGAGAACATGGTGAATGATCTTAAGGAATTATTGATTGATAGTGAGGAATATTTTTTGGAGATACAATCAATGTTTATTATAATACAATGTGAGTTAAATAATATTGTAAAATACTTCACCAAAGTAGTTGAGGTTAATGTTTAATCTTCTTAGGATGGTGAAAAGGAGGGTCCATAGAAGTATGTTGCTTCTATCCATAAGAAATATCAATGTAGATTTTATTTTACTAAAAATGTATATTCAAAATAAAATATTAAATTAGCTATGACTAGGAATAATAATTAAAAAACAACTTCTATAAACAAGGTGTGTAATCCATAAATAAGGTCCCCCCTGAACAAAGGATCCAATAGTTTCTAAAAGGAAAAAAAATATATTTTTATTAGTACTAATATTAGTCTTGAAGGCAATGATTCAGAGGTCACTACTGATGTTGTGGAATTTTCAGGCACAACGCATACACATGATGGCAAAATATGTATCAATCAAAAATGTTTTATTAATCAAGGGGGAGATACAATAAGAATATATAAATATATTTTTCCATAAATAGTGATGAGGAATAAAATAAGGTGTATATGGTAAAGAACACTAATACCTCAATTAAATGGTTTGAGAAAATCATTAAAGTTTTAAAAAAAATAAATAGTTCTTATTCATTTATTGAGATCAAATATATATTTTGATAAATATGGAAAAAGAAAAAAATTATAATGAATAAAAAGGAATGTAATAGGAATTATAATATTAGAAATATGTTAAGGATAATCCATCTATCTATGGTGGTTTAAGCATTCAAAATAAATTTGAGAGGTGTCCGTAATATGTGAATGGTACTAATGTTTTTTTAAACATTTTTCTATACCAAGAGGAAAATAATGAAAGGATGTTTCAAATTGAAGGAAATGAATATGTTTCTAAAACTAAAATAAAGTTAATAGATTTCTTTTTAGAATCAACTCATGGGAAGAAATATATTAAAAATTATATTGAGGTTGATCAAAAGTCATAAATCACATATAATGCTATGTAAAAGAAGAAGAATAGTTCTATAATGGGTGGAAATTCTCCATATAAAATTTACTTCTAAGGAGCATTGAGGGTCCTCTTTCTTCCCATTATAATTGTTTATTTGAACAAACTTATAGGAAATTGAAGTATAATAAGTAAAGAAGATTGAGGATTGGTGTGGTAGTTTTTATTAAAATATTATATATCAATCAAGGAACATTACAACCACCATGATGAAGTATTTTGTAATACCCATAAGGGGGATAAAATATGAAGATGAGGTATGCGTATCACACTTTTCTTGGATTTATAAGATTGATCTTCATTGAAGGATATTTATTGTTAATAAAGCTCAAATTTATAAGGAGTAATTTTTATACTTGATTCTTTTATGAATATGTTGATATTGGTTTAGTATTTAACTTAAGAAACTTACTCAAATTTACCCTATTATAAATTTATTGTAATATTATTGGGAAAATTATTATATCATAAAGGAATTATAGAAAACATTGATCACCAGGATTGTGAACTCTTTTTTTGTACATAAGGTTTTCCCATATAGAATTAGAGTTGTATAATAAATGACACATTATTTAGAGATTCTTGTGATAATATTATAATTTTTAGATGAAGGATGATGACTTGAAATGAACCATATGTTACCCATCACATTTTTTATCAATATGGGGGAGAAAAAACATGGGGAGAAATAATTGAGAACATATATTGAATTTGGAGATGTGTGAAGAGGTGTTGGAATATTGAAAAAAAAAATAAAAAAGTGAGGTTGTTATTCCCATAAAGGTTTTTTTTTCAATACGTGTTTGTATTAGAGAAACAAGTAGTATTTTGAGATAAGAGTTGGTGCCTGGTTTAGTGTTAAATTATAAAGTTAAACTTGGATTTAATAATATTAAAGCACCAAACATCATTATTACAAAATGTTATCAAGGTTTAATATTGAGTCCAATGGGGGGATATTGAGATATGGAGAAAAAAAGTTCAATCCATAATTATTTTTGAAGTAATTAAGAATTTTTTTTCTATATTTATGTTATAATTTTCAAGTTATAAAGTTTTAATAAAAGGTCGTGTGAAGAATGATCTCTAAACATACATTGATCTGATGAAGATGGTCTATATGAAGAAAATATATAAAAAACAAATAATATAAAATCTACCAGGTGGAGGATAGATTTTCAATAATATTAAATGAAGAGGAAAACCTTGAAAATTAAAAAATAGAGAAATCTATGAAGTTTCATCATAAGGAAAAATCTAAAGTTGTATCAGATAGACTATTGATGAGACCATTGGATAGATAATAACCACATAGTGCTATAAAGTTCTATTATACAAAAATATAGATGGTTTTATACTAGATATAAAACCATTATGTAATCATATAGAGAATTGAAATGACATTATATAGATAAATCTAAAGGTTATTTTATGAATTTTAAATAGATAATATGATAAAAGAAATGTTTGAGGATTTATACTAGATGAAGATATGCCAATAATATTAAGAAGATATCTCCTAATATAGTGTAATTAGACAAAGTATTATTATATGGAAAATAGATTTGGGATTCCACTATATTGAGAAAGTTTAAGGAGTACTAGATAAAGTTTATTCGAAAGAGGAGTTATTATGAATAAAATGTTTTCATAGTTCTTTTACAAACTGTAAACTAGGAAAATATTTGAGGATATTAAAAAAACATTACAAATTCATAATTATGAGGAAACTAATCTGTTATATCAAAGATAATAATTAAATGGATATTTATGAAAGTTTAAAGAGATTATTGACACAAAGATTCAAGTAATACTTCACTGAATAAAGTTACTCTAAAGATTCAGATATTTTGAAGGTTGTGGAATGGGGTTTGAATTGTGTGGAAGATTCAAACAGTTTCCCACTATTCTTTCCTAATTTTTTGAGGAATAATTTCTATATAAATGGGTACATTATAATTTAGAATAAGCTATTGCAATATAGTGGAAGTGCTTAGTATTTTTATATAGAGAACAACATGCATGTTTCCAACAAAGATTCAATTTGGATAAAAAGGAGGAGAATCATAATGAGTTTCATTAGATAGGTTATCATTATACAAACATTCATTGGACGGAGTAAATCAAATAGATAATAATGGAATGAGGAGTACCAGATAAAGGTGCATTGGAAGAGAACATCAGATTGTGAAGATGTGGAAAAATCATACTAGATTGAGTCTTTTTGGATGAAATTTTTATATGAAATATTTTTGGAAAAGGCTATAGAAATGCGAGTTAGAGTATATAACGTTATATTTTATATTAGGAAGAATTTTTTACAATAACATAATAGTTAGAGAGTTGTTTAAGGTTTTGAATAATTTTTACATCGGAGAAGGTGATATAACTTGATTGTAGATCAAGAACATCTGAAGAATAAGATATTTCTATATTGGATCAATAAAGAACAATGAATATCATATACTGAGTCCATTTAACCAATTCATGAAGAACCTTTTGCCTGGGGTGTATAACTATTTGAGAAGTTAGAGGAGACAAGAAGGATAGTTAAGTTGGTATAACCAACTATGGGGGAAGAGTTTATTACCAAGGTATAGAACCAAGGTTAGCAAGATGAATGATTATTGGAGAGTAGAAGTAGTTGTTTCATGTGCCTTTTTAATATTAAAATTACTAAGTAAATGATTCATTTTAGGGTGAAAACTCAACTTGGAATGGAGAAGTTATTTATACCAAACAGTGTAGATAAAATCTGTGGATATCAATTTATATTTTCTAAAAAGTGAGGATTAGTGATATATTTGAGTGGGTAGAAACATTAATAAGTTTTAGAGTTTGAATTTAGTAGAAGTATTCATAAAAGATAAGGGATCATTGATCCATACCTCCCCCTTTCAGTGATCTCAAACAGATCCAGGAACCTCATATATATACATATACAATGATAAATTTTTATAAATTATTTTCCATGGTTAAAACACATGAAATATAAAAGTGTTAAAATGGTTTAACCTAGATTCATATAAAAATGATTCTTTAGCAATGTTGTATGGATAAAATATTTCAGTGAGATTTTGTGAAGAATAAGAATACATGAGTATTATTACATATTCTTTGGCTGTCAAATTAATCAAATATACAATATTTTTTACATTTCCTATTGTATCATATGAATTCAGTATGATGAGTAGATACCAATCAAATCTTAGTTAAATTTATTAGGTACACATGATGAATATGCTTAAGTTTTTAAGAAAAAAATAATGATTTATTATTACTATTTGGTGGTTAGGAAGAGCTCACAAAATAGGGTAACACTAATTCTAGTTTTTGAACCAAAAAATATAAATTCAATTCTTTTCTAAGATTTTATATCTTAAAAATGGAGCATTAATTAAGAGAATTCCAATATAATTCAAAGTTTATATTTTTAAAATAGTATCTAAATATATTTCAATATAAGATGTGTCTATAAAAGCTATTTGGATAAATAATTTCATTAATGAACTAAATGTGTTCATAATTATTATGAACCTAAATGTCCCAATGGGTTTTGTTTTTATTGATTTTTGATAACCCCCTTTCGAGGGATGTGGGGGAACACTTACAAGGCATGTATGCTTAAGAGACATTACATGGCCCGAAGGTCTTAGGGAAATCAACCAGAGTATAACTATAAGGAACTGCCCCACCCCAACATCTGTATTATGATAGTATCTCTCCACATTCGTATGGTTGTCTGGCTAAGCTTCTCTTAGAAGCATAGGGTAATCCAGATGGTGTAGCCATAACCTCTCATTATACAAAATCCATTAGTTTTGATCTGGTTAGTGGATTCATAGTCAAATGATCATAAGTATCAACATGGATACAAATAAATGTTATTCATTGATTTTATATTATTTGACATATTTTTTAATGTTTTGATATTATGATGTGTAGATTTAATATATATGATAATATTATGGATCCCTTAAGAAATACCCTTGAGAAATAAAGGAATGAAATTCTCACTTGATCTCTTGGTATTAGATACATTGGTGATTTTCTTTAGCAGAAATAAGAAATATTTAGTGTTTATACCCTAAAATTAGTGAAGTGTTTTTTAATTAAATATGATTAATGTCATGTAATATATATTAATTGAAATAAATTATCATTTATTTAGGTTTATTACATATAACATGTGCTATTATATGATAAACTGCCTATAATATATGTATTACAATGTTATCCTTGATTAATTGTCACCATATTTGGGTTTTTATGGTATGTTAAGAGTTCTATGAGTAAGATCACTTTCATAAAGACAAAACTGATCACAAATGGTATATAAGTTGATGAACTTGTATATATATTAACTCACTTAAACTAAATCACATGTATTGAAGTATTTTTGTGTGTGTGAGTGAGTATCAATGGTGTTATTTAAGTGAAAATCAGTAATAGATCCTTTGACTAGTGGTTATTGAATAGTTTCCCTACATGTGAAGTTTAATACATTGATATGTATCTAAAATCCATCGACAATATTGTTTAATAGAATTTTATTGGGTATTATATATATGGAGTAGAGGGATTTGATTAACCATGATAGTATGTGACCACTCGTATGATGGGTTTTTGACATCATGGATCTCAATTAGTTTTTCACTAATAAATTAAATGTCCATGAAAATATAAATACATGTAAAATAAATATATAATTTTTTGTCTTGAAGTAAATTTATAAGAGGAGATAAGTTATATGTGGTTTACATTATCTATGTCTCAGTCTTAATCTTGATGTCATAGTCAATGGAACTTTTCTAATGGACATGTGGTTGATTATAACAAACTCTACACCTTTGAAAATTGGATAAATATGACATGGTTCTATTACCACTGTAATTTTATGATTACTAATTATTTTCATAATCATTTCCAACTTTACAATGGTCCCTTGAGGTCTCACATATGATAATGTTAATCCATATTTTTGGACTAATGTGATTAGTCCATTTGTAAAAATGTTTATATTTATTATGAACACAAACAGGGTTTGTATTTTTCATATTTTAAATATTTAATCAAATAATATTTTTTAATTAAATAAATAATTTTATTTTATAAAATATGAAATTCACTATTTATATGATTAATATATAAAAAATAATTAATAAATCACAAATGAGATTTGGTATTGGGATTGAAGTAGAAAGATTCTTAAACCCACTACAAGAGAGAATTTTAAATTACTACATAAATAGGTCATTTTAAAACCTATTTATATTGTTTTAAACTTTTATTATGCTCATTAATTCCCCCAAGGGGTTTTAGTACCTAATACACTTTTTGATGCTATTTAGTTCCCTAAATGACTTTCATAGGATCATTATTTCATCTATAAACATTTTTATTGGGATTCGACTCCTCATATATTATTGAATGTCCATGTTTCTATAAATTAAATGAAGGATTGTCAAGAACAAGCCAAGATACCCAAGAAATACAATAACTAATCCAACCTTAAAATGGCCTGAAGGGAATTCCTAATCCCCATGGGTCGGCAACTAGCACCTAGAATCATACAACATGAAACTGGGAATGAATTTTCCACAAAAAATATTGGAAGTAAAAGAGATAATATTGTATGCATAACAAAAGGAAGCACCACTAGGAGTAAATTACTAGAATACAATAGGGAATAAAAATTCAAAATTACTAAAACCTAAGTAATAAAATGGGAAAACATTCCCAAGGTCCCTAATGACACAACTCACCAAGTCCAAACCTCAAAAACTGGATCCACCTCAAAGAGATCCCTTCCCTTAGCTTGAACCTGGAATAAGAAAGTCTATAAAACCTGATGGAAAAAATAGGGTGTGAGCCTAATCCCATTAAAATACAACCTAATATTCCATAACAGATGTCAAGTAAAGATGATCCAAATATAATCTTTCACATTTCAAAATAAATAGGTTTGGAAATTCAGGAGATTATTTAAACAAAACATTCTTTACAATTTCAAAATGATGGAAAAATACTTTTAAAGCACAAGATTTACTTTACAAGATATTCCATATTTCTAAAATAATGGATTCAATAAAAAATTCATACATAACATTTTATGTAAATCTATAAAAGTCTTGTAAAGTACTTTGACTACAGTATCATACATTTGTATCTCATATAAAAATAAGAAAGTGAGCAACATGGACATCAGACAAGTAGTTCCGATAGTATTAACTAGATGCATGATTTTTCACTCTCTAAGTGATCTATGAAAAAATAATATACTCAGATCCCCCATACACTATCCATAGTTGATTCATCACCCTCCCATCAGGGATGTGACCCACTACAGGTATGTTTTAGAATGCTGTAATATCTTAGAGTGTATCTAGATAACTCACAGACTACCTTAGTCTTTCATGCTCTCTTATATGATGGGAAATTTATTTTAATACAGATTAAAATACAATTAAATCCCATTATTCCTTTTCAAAAATTCCAATTTATTTCCATTTAAAAACTAAAACCAGTTTTAATAAAAAAAACATGCCACTTTCTAAAGATAAAACCACTGGGTTTCTATCAAAACATTTTAATCCATTTTTACAAGTATAATCCATTAAAATCCAATTACATAATTTTGAAAATTAATTTCCTCATTTAAATTCAAAAATTAAATTGAACCTATTTCCATCAAATTCACCATTTAAATTCAATAATTTAAATCATCCAATTTCTATAAACAAACCCATATTCAATGAAATTGAGGGTTTTCTAAATTTCCGTTCCAAAACCATTTCAAATATCTTGATTCAATGGAATTGGGTTTTTATCAATTTAATTGAAATAAAAATTTAAAAATTTAATTTAAATTTAAAATGAAAATAAATCAAAAAATTCCAGAATAATCAATTTGGAAAATCGGGATGGAACCACATACCTCTTCCTGAAACTCAAAACTCAAAATAGCACTTATCAATGAAAAAGAAGGTGTAGAAGACCTCAAAAATCAACAAAGAAGAAATATCCAACACTATAGGGCATTGATCTATCAATTACAAGATGATCCATTAACTACCCAAGAGAGGAGAAATTGGGAAACTTGAATAACGAGAGAGATCACTTACCCAAGAATCACACCGTAATATAAATGATGACTGAACGCCAAAGGAATGGATCCAGGAAGGTTACAAGGCTTCTAGGTCACCTAGGGATAGCCTTAGGTTGAGGGAGAAATAATTAGAGAGGATACAAAAGTAAAAATCCAGCCACACTTACAGTTTTGAAAATGTAGTTGGGGTATTACATGACTTTTAAAACCAATACAACTCGAAAAATGAGTAAGTTTTGTAACCATTGAAATGAGAAATGTTTTTCATTAAAACCCGATGATATGAGTTTAAAAACTGATAATTAATTTATCAGGACGTGTAATGAAAAATCATGATGTGTACCCATCATAATGTGAAGCATTTCTCAACTTGAATTTAGGACTATTACATGACATGTAGTACTATTACACGGCGTGTAATGCTCTGGTAGTCTGCATAAAATCATTGTTAAAGGAGAAAGTCTCTAAAAACTATGAATTATCCATTATAGGTATCCTCCCAATTCAAACTCAAAACTTACCCACTCAATGAAAAGGAATACCATGAAAATGTTTAAGGTGTGCTTTTTAAAGTATTAACAAGATGTTATAGCCTCCCCCACATAAGAATGTTTTGTCTCTAGATAGCCTATAAGAAGCTTCTATGCTAAAAAGATGAGGCCACTTCTCTCTCATTAGTGCCTCACATTCCCAAATCTCGCGATTATCAGAACCATGATTCCATAGATAATGAACCAAAGTTTCATCCTCCCATGAAGTACCTTTTTCTCAGAATCAACTATCCCGATTGGTCGCTCAGTCAATTATAAATTAGGTTCAATGTCAATATTACTCCAGCTGAAAATGTGAGATGGATCAGAGAGGTAATTTCTCAGTTGTGATATATGGAATACATTATGTATCAACATCATCTATGGTGGAAGGGATAAATGTTAATCAACTTTCCCTACCTACTCAACAACCTCAAGAGGTCCCACAAAATGAGGAACACGTTTCTCTTGCCTCAAAGTCCATCTATGACCTAACGGGGGTGAAACTTTCAAGAACACCGAATCACAAATTGAGAACTCCAAAAGTCTACTACATCGATCAATATAAGATGTATATCGGCTCTATGTTGTCAACATTATCTGAAGAACTAGATGAATCTTATTTTTTGTTTCTTGCAGCAATCTTGGTCCAACAAAGAAACTTTCACCGACTTCTAACCAGAACAATAGAGATTTAGAAGGCTGACCATACAAGGCCTAAAAAGGATCTATTCTGATCATGGAATTTTAACTATTTTTATAAGATAACTCAACTAGTATGAAGTGATAATACCATGCCCCACCGAATTCAACAACAAAGGAGAAAATCATATCCTCCAGAATCTTTATATCTCTCTCTATATGGCCATTCGACTGTGGATGGTAGTTCGTATTCAAATGAAGCTGAGATCCCAATGCCAATTTAAGGACACTTAAAAAGAGATAAGTAAATTGAGGATAATTATCAGAGACTATATCATATGGAACTTCAAGAAAATGAACAATATCTTTCACATAGAGATTTCCATACTCCTTAACTTTAGTTATATCATGAATGGGTATAAAGTGAGCCTACATGGCTAGTCTGTCGATCACAACCCATATCACGTTATTATTTCTTTGGGTATGATGAATCCCACCAAAAAGTCCATATAGATATCATCCCACTTCTATGTTGGGACAAGAAGTGGTTGAAGCAAACCCAAAGGTTTCCGGTTCTCGACCTTAGCATGATAGAATGTATAGCAATGAGAGACAAACATAGAAATGTATCACCTCATCCCTAGCCACCAGAACTACCTTTTCACATCATAGAACATTTTTGGGGTTCTTGGGTGAACTAACCATTGGGAATTATGAAAATACCCCATCACAACATTTTTTGCAACTAAAGGTACAACGAATAGATTCTAGTAGCATCAAACACCCACTTTGGAGGATAACCAATAGGTAACTGTCTCCCCACCATAAAGAGAGTCCCTAATGTTATCGAATTAAAAAAAAAATTGATCTTGAAGAATCATCGCGAGAAGAGTGGAAGATAACTAAATAATTTATAAATAAACTTTAGCCTCTTTCTCCTGAACTCCAATATGTAACTGTGAAAAAAGATCCATTATGTTTCACTCTTCCAAAGATTCTTTCACTACCTAGGTTTGAAGTTTCATACTTAACACATCTACAATAAAATTCTATTTCCCTATGATATAGGCAATGTCAAAGTTGAACGACTTCAGGTACTCAACCCAGCACCTCTGGAAAATATTCAAATATTTTTAAGAGAAGATATAACTCATGATTTTGTGGTTTGAAAACACGATGAACCTTTCTCTATAAAGGTAATGCTTCCAACTCTTAAGAACATGCATTATAGCTGCAAGTTCAAGATCGTGTGTAGGATAATTATTCTCTTGTGGTATAAGATGAATACATCCATAAGAAATAACATGATTACCTTTCATATGAACACAACTCAAACATGAACCCAATGCATCACAAAAGACCACATAGACCTACCTGACCTCTAGAAGAGTCAACACCATTGTAGAAGTCAAAATAAGTTTCAGATCAACAAAATAACTCTGACATTTATCATCCCAAACAAAATTCACCCTCTTTTGAGTTAAATAAATAACCAGAGGATCCAACTTTGATAATTTATTCAGTAACTTATGGTAGTATCTGACTAGGCCCAATAAGCTCTGAATCTCAATGACATTCCATGGTCACTCCCATGTCATAATGGCCTTTACATTCTCAGGATCTACTAATATACCCTATTCAGACACCATGTGTTCCAATAATTTCACTTCATAAATCCATAAATCACATTTTCAGATCTTATAATAGAGTCATTTACTTCTCAACAGACTCAGAACCATTCATGAATGATGCACATGTTCCTGCTCGGATTTAGAGTAAACAATGATGTCGTCCACAAAGAAAACTACAAAAGTATCCAGATACTATTGGAAGATCTCGTTCTTCAATGCCATGAAAATTATAGGAGAATTTTTCAAACGAAATAGAATAACAAAGTACTAATAATGGTCATAGATACACTAAAAGGCAGGTTTATGAATGTGAGATTCTTTTATCCTCAACTGATGGTAGCCAGACCGAAGTTCGATCTTTGAAATCCACTTCAAACCTTTCATTTGATCAAACAGATCATCAATAAATTGAAATGGGTAATTTCTCATTATCATTGCATGATTGATTTTTCAATAATAAACACATAGGCGAATAGATCCATCAGCCTTTTTAGAGAAGAGAACCAGTGTTCCCCAAGGTGACACACTCAAGTGTATAAATCCTTTCTTGAGAAGATTGTTCAAATGGGACCTTGGATCTTTCAGTTCTGCTGGTGACATGCTGTAGGAGGGTATTGAATCTGGTTGGGTATCATGAAATAAGTCAACAAATAACTAAAATTCCCTTCTTGGTGGTATACTAAAGAAATCTGATTGAAACGCATCATGAAACCCAATGACTATTGGAGGGATATCATTGCTCAAATAACCTGCCCTAGATCAAAATCAAACACTGATATCACTTTCCCTAACTTTGGGTAAGAAGTTCTGTATCTAATCGACTTTGGGTCCCAATCTCTTTAATGGAAAATAGATGTGCCCCTAGGTGTAGTAATGTAGACCCATTAAAGATAACAATCAATCTATTATTTATTATCAATGAGACAATCCATCCTGAATATGACAATAAGATATTTCATGTCGAGAACCAAAAAACTCCAAACAAGATCGACATATGAAGGAGAATATACATAAGCTGGACTATGAAGACCATGCTCTCTATTAATACTAAGGGTGTAGTAATATCCATTGCACAATATAGTTACTTCATATGAATATATAAAATATTAACAATACGGGTTGAAATAAATGAATGAGATTCCCCAGTATCAAATAGAGGAGTCACTAATGATGATTCTATAGTAATGATATCTCTCACGGTCACTGGACATGTGTTCGCATCCTCTAGAGACTCTTCCACTGTGTGAAAAAGCTTTATTCTGGATGTCTGTGGATGGAACCCTTTTTTATGTAAAGCATCTCACTTCCACGTAGTTTTAGGAGGACTTAATGATCCTGTTCTACTATGAAGAGTATAGAAATGATTGAATAATCATTGTAAGTGCATTAAAGATCCATAGGATCTATAGTCATTAGATGCTTTAGTGAAAACCCTCTTAAAATATCATGGCTTTCCAAACTGATATCAAGTTAAAGAACTTTCTCCTGGCACAGTAGGAGGTCCTGAATGACTCTTCTATCGAGAACTGCCATGATAATGATAACACATTCATTTTACATTGAAATAAATAACGTTTCCACAGGGAGGAAAAGATACTCCCACTAATCCTGACTTTCCAGCCAGGTCCATGTCAACCATCATCTCTCCATATATAACATTAGAATAAGTGTGAAGATTTATTAATAGAACATGATAACAAATATCTAATAAAATTCCTAACTTGAATCAACCAACCTCCATCCTTTCATTAGATAAAATCTGAGGAGAAAACTATACCATCTCAGCTAAGCTATATGAATACTCAGTCACAGTTCTCTTGTCCTTCTCATGCTTGAAAAACTCCATAACCTTAGTCAACACCAATGAATCTAGATATAACTATTCATTCAAAAAAACCTTGAATTCATTCCACTCTAAGCCCTCATGCATCCCTTTCATCACTATTGTGTCCCACCACCTCTTTATTGGTCCTTCCAGCACAAATGTGGCACAATTTACTTTGATCACAATTGGTATTTACAATAACTAAAATAGACATTCTATATTTCTGAACCATTCCTCAGCATGTTGAGGGTCTGTGGAGCCATTGAAAAATTATGGTTTATGGAGAAGGAAATCTTGAGAATTATTTCGAAGAAAATTCCCCTAAGGATCCATAGATGGAGCTTAAATGGGAATTGGAGGATGTTCCAGTCCTAGAGCATGGATAGTGCACACAACATCCTCATCTAGATTTGGGTCCACTAGAGGATTATCTCACTGTGGTTCAGCAGCTGCTTCTTCCTAGTTCTGATTTTTCTGTCTTCTCAGAGGAATAATGATACAAAAAATCAACAGACAATGTTGAATACATTAGGTATTTATCAAATAGAGAAAAAAGTGGGAAAAATGTTTCCATTAGATGGAACAAACATATTTGGATTCCACTCTATCCAAATCAGAATAGCGAAAGGAATATAAATAATCCATAAGACCTCATTCCCTAACCACCCCTAATAACTCAGGGTTATTTATGGTGAGATATGGTCAGGTACTCAATGGAAACTACTTCCTAAGTCTCAACAAGATTTTACAAATTTATACTGACTTTAATAAAAATTCTCAACAACCTCATCTGATACAACATTTTCTTGAACAATTCAAGGCACCCTAGTTACCTGATAACCATTAAAGCCCTGAAATGGACAGATGGGTGTTCTTGATCCCCATGGGTTGGAAACTAGACCCTTTCATCATACAACATGAAAGTGGGAACAAACATACCACAAAACATAACATAAGTAAAAGTAATAAGAAAGTATGCATAACAAAAGGAAGATCCACTAGGAGTAAAGTACTATAATACAACAAGACATAAAAAACCTAATGTAATATAACCAATGTAATAAAATGGGAAAATCGTCCCAAGGTCCATAAGGACATAACTCGCAAAGTCCAATGCTCAATAACTAAATCCACCTCCAAAAGATCCCTTCACTTAGCTTGAACGTGGAATAAGAAAGTCTACAAACACCTAAAGAAAAAATTAGGGTGTGATGATAATCCTAGTAGTGTCACGACCCGTCCTCGAGGCCCGTGTCGTGACTACCCCAAGCCCGCCTTCCATAGGCTAGGGGCTAGCGACTAGCACCAAAGGCGTAAATCCCGATAACAGGGAAGGCATTTCCTTTATAAAAGTAAACAAAACACCACAGAGTAAAAGCGGAAGAAAAAAACTAAGTACAAAGGAAAGTGCTGAAAAGTAAAAGGGCCAGAATACAAACCCAAATGAAAGTACAACTACAACTGAACAAGTACAACAGGAAAAGACAACGGCTGGTAGAAAGGAAGTAGCTCCTGGGTCGTCCTCCTCGGATCCTACCTGAAGGGTAGGTACAGATGGCGCAGTTCCTGGTTCGTCCACCACGGATCCTACCTGAAGGGTAGGTACATATAGCCTCCATAACACTCTCTCCCGTCATCCTCTTCTGTGTGTCATCTCGCCGTGAAGTCCACCTCCAGATACTGACTCGTCATGTAGTCCACCTCCGGGTATCATCCAGTCCTCGAACACTCGGCCTCCGTCATCACTGCACGTCGTCTGCAACCAACAGATGGAGGTGCGGTCATAGCCCGTGCAGGGGTGAGTATAACGATACTCAGTTGGGACCCTAAGACCCTCAAGGTCTCACTAAAACCAAGATTGATATCCACAAAGAAGATCTCAATAGATAACCTCTACTTAGGTATATTCCCATAAATATATCTAAGTTATCAAGTAACCCATCTCAATCATAAGGTAAACACAAAGATCATGAAATCAATTGATAACCACTACCCAGGTATATGCCCATACATATATCTAAGTTATCATGTGACCCATCTCAATCAAGAGGTAAACACAAAGGTCAAAAGACTCAACTCAAACTAGTATTTTTATTAACGAAAACGTAACTGCTGAAGAGCTATGTCTCTGAAGTGTACAGTGGTCCTGTCACGACTCTAAGGTATTGCTCACTAACCTAAGACTGCTGAGGTACTCCTCCTGTCAAGTACTGCGGGTCTGTGGCCTACTACCGGGCGCTCCGTCCGCTGTGGGTCTATCGCCAAATACCGGTTTCTCCCCCTAATAGCCTACAGAGGTACTCCTCCTGTCGAGTACCACGAGTCTGCGGCCAACTATTGGGCGCTCCGTCCGCCGTGGGTCTGTCACCAAATACCGGGCACTCCGTCCACTGGGCTAGTTGACTCACTCTAAGTCGATTTGGTCAAGCAGTCGTCAGGTTTCAATCGGCTACACGGTCTCCGTACTCCGTACGCTCGTCTCCGGTAGGGTCCGCTCCACGAGCTACATGTCGATACTCCAAGTATCACAAAGTCCCATGAAGAAGTATCTCAAAGGACCGCCTCGTCATAGGGGTCACAACGCAATAGACGGTGTGTCAATCGGACGCCCTGTCTGTGAGTTACTAGCCTTTTCGTCCCCGGGGCCCAGTTGGTTTCGTGTACGAACCAATCCAGCCGTAACTCAACTATACCCCGAACACTCATAGGGTATACTCATAGGGACTGTTTCTCAATGTGATCACCAACGCCGCTGACGGTTCGTCAAACGCACGTCTAGTCTGAATGATATCAGCTTTTCCGTTCCAGGGGCCCAGTTGGATTTCGGGTACAATCCATCCCAGCCACTATCCAACATTAACCAAAACTTAGGCGAAGTATGCCAAAACTTCCATCTCATCAAGAGGAAAACAACGAGACAGACGGCACATCAATTGGACGCCCGGTCTGTGAGTTATTGGCTTTTTCGTTCCAGGGGCCCGGTTGGTTTCGTGAGCAAACCAACCCGACCGCTCTCCAACGGCATCCAAACCTCGAGCGGAGTAAGACAATAGATCCGTCTCACTAAGAGGAATCCAAAAAAGTAGACGGCACATCAATCGGACGTCCGGAGCTCATGTTAAGAGTGTTTCCGCTCTGAGGGCCCGGTTAGTTTCGTATCCGAACCAACCCGAATGAACCCAAAGTATTCTAAAACCTTGAGTGCGATATACCAAAACGACTGCCTCGTATTAAGGATCACTAAACAACTGACGGTGCGCCGATCGGAGGTCCCTAGCCCAAGATATGGGCAAAAGACAAAAGAGGGTCCGAAAACGGGGGGTCTGGGCCCGGGCCGTCCCGGCCCGACCCCCCCTAGGTCAGCCCGAACCGGGTCAACCCGACCTGGGTCCGAACCGGCTGGTCCCGGCCCGGCTGGTCCCGACCCGGCACGGCCGGCGCGACCGCGGCTCGGCTAGCGCGGTCGAGTGGAAGCCGCGGGCGGGGTGCACAGATCCCCCCCCCCCTCGCCGCTAATTGAAGCCGGTGGCAACCGCCGCCGCCAGCCTTCCGGCAGCGCGCCGCCACTGCCTTTCGCGGACCACTGGACGCGCTCCGGTGGTCCGTTTCTCCTGCCATCTTTTCCAACGGTCCTCCCGGGACCCGACCTTCACTGAGAAGGGATTCAAACGCCATAGTAGCCTGCTTCGTCGTCGTCCGTCGATCCGCACATCGATAAACAAGCTGCGGAGGGTTGTCGGGCTGTGTTTGTTCGGCCCGCGCCCTTCACGTTAGGTGTTATCAATTGGCAGATAATAATAAATGATTTTAATCATTGACGAGGGTGTAATTTATCCAGAATAAATTATAAAAACACCTTGCAATCAAATACCCATGCACGAGAGTTTAAAATTTGAATGCGCGGTGTGACGATGTCACGCATTCTTGCTGCTCGATCCCGCGTGACGTGGCGATGTCATGCATCTTTGCCGCTCGATCCCGTGCGGTGCGACGGCACCACATCAATTTCATTCGATCTGCAACAACAAGAAAAACAATAAGGGAGGCGGACGACCGTGTTTGTGTGGTCCGGCCTCCTCCCGTTAACTGATATCATGCGGTCCAAATAGATGCAGATAAAAGACGGAAGAGAATCACATATAGAAAACATGTAAACCCCCTACGTAGGTTCCAAGAGTAGGGTCGCGGAAAGAGGATTTGAAGATGACGTCGGGGTGTGTCTGAGGAGGAAGCGGTGTCTCCTCACGTGTTGCGGTGAAGAGGAAGGAAGGCACATCGTCGTTCTTCGTGGAAGGATGGTGTTCTTCGTCGGAGACCGATTCGTTCTTCACGTTCTTCGTCGTTGAAGAAGATGTTCTTCAAGTCTCCCAAATCCTCCCAAGCAACAAAGGAATTAACCCAAAATAAATTAATCCACACTTAATTTATTAACTCAACATGGGTTTTTAAATTCAAGTGTTTTAATTTTAAAAACTCACATTAAACTCACTACATTAATGTCATAAGTTATTAACTTAAGTTAAAAATATTAATGGTGAGTTGAGGGGGTAAGAGGATATGAAGGGGTGGGGTTAGTGTGGGCCCCACCACCCTCATAACCTCCCAAGGGAGGTTGGGTAGTTACCCAACTTCCATCCAAAGGATTTAAACACTTAGAGTAAAAAAAAAAAATTTTAAATTTTTATTTTTATCTTCCACAATTTTTATCAACTTCTTTCAAGTAAACGAAAATCAGGAATCGGCGTTCATAAGAAAATACTGGCGCTGCGGTTCCATCAGTGCCCTCAAAATTTGATTCCGAGCACTAGTTCAAAATGTAGATAAATCCACTCGTTCGTTCACTGAACGTAGCCAAGCCAAATTTCGTAAAATGATTCTGGGCACACCGGGCCTCAAAATCAGGTGACGTCAAAAACTGTGTTCTTGTAAAATTACAACAAAAATTAAAAAAAAATTCCCTTGAATTTTACGGGTCTTTACATTACTCCCACCTTAGGGATTTACGTCCCCGTAAATCTTCAACACAAACTAGGGTTACAAAAGCGGTATTGAGCACGCACCTGAGCCTTCCGCTCCCATGTGCTCACCTAGAGGTTCCCATACTGCCAGAGAAAGTGCACCCGAGGAATCGATGGTCCTCGTAGGATCCGCTCCTGTCGATCCTTGATCCCCACTGGAACCTCCGTGAACGACACCCCATCGCCATCGTCCAGATCCTCATGGTCGATGATATACGAAGGGTCGAGCACGTATCTCCTCAGTTGAGATACGTGGAAGTCGTCGTGCACCTTGTGCAACTACGGTGGATGGTTCAAGCGGTAAACCACCCCGCCTACCCATCTGAGGACCTAGAAATGTCCGTTGAACCTCGGAGATAACTTGCCGCCTTGTCCACATCTCTGTAAACCTCGTCGAGGTGAGACCCGTATAAGGACATGATCGTCATCCTTGAACTCTAGAGGCCACCAATTTCTGTCAGCATAAGGCTTCTGTCGGCTCTGTGCTATCCTCATCCGCTCTTGGATGACCTGGACCTTCTCTAGTCTCACAAGAGCTGCTAAAATTTCTCCTTTGCTGAAAAGAGAAACTCTGTCTCATCCCCTGGATGAACCACACCCATTTCCTAATACAGTCAATCCTGACATGAATGATGCATTCACGCCATGGATGACGTCGTAAGGCCTTGACGTAACTACTAAGAGATCCAACTGTCACTCTCACCTCCAAGGGTCGAGTCACACTGTCGACATCAGTGTGAGGTCACTGGGTCTCCTACAGTAGAAATCTCGAAAGTGAGGGTCAAGTCAACAGTTTCAACCGGGACCACTCAGTATAAACCAAACAAAGGACATGAATGCAAACATCTCAAAGATAGGTGTCTTTTTTTTATTGTAGCTCATAGTACAAAGACACGAATACAACAGAAATATGGAACTAGAAGTACAAGGTACGTATCCACTAGTTCCTCTCCTGTCCGCCTGCTCCCGGAGCTCTACTGCCTTGTCCACTGCTCAGCTTTTGCTCAATCACTCGTCGTTGATTCTGCCTTGGTGGCTCCTCCAACGCCTGTGGATCAACTGTACGAGGAGTCGGACAATCACGTGCCAGGTTACCCTTCCCGCCGCATGAGTAACACAGTCTGTTTCTGGCACGCCTGGCTTTGACCCCACCCCGGGTCCCCCGCACCACCGGTCCTAAAACCCGAGATCATCCAACTGCTGGTCTGGTCCTCCTGGACCTCTGCATCATCTGTCTACTTCCCACAGATGACTCATCTACTGATCGAAAAACATGCGGCAAAGGCAGAATCTCTTATACACGCTCGGGGTGTAGAGCTACTGGCACAAACTCCACCCTGAAGAAGGTCTCTAAGTCTTCCCATGCGAAGGTCATCCCGTCGCAAAACTGAAACAAGTGGCTCCACCACCTGCCTGCTGCTGCATAAATGAGGATGGCACCAAAGATCACCATGAAGTCTGTCGGCGTCCCCACTAGCCTGACGACTCTCACCACAGCCTCTAGCCAAACCTCAGCCGCCTGCGGGTCCGTCTCTCCCCGGAACCTGGGTGGCCTTTGGCGCTGGATCTCGTGCAGCGCGCTCAAGTGGCGTGCATCGCCTACAGCTGGGGCTGGTGGCATCGGTGGCCCAACGTATGATAGTATCGTCGGTGCCTCAACTGCAAGAGGGCCCTGTACCGAAGCCTCGTCGCTCGGCAGGCTGTCAGTACACACATCCCTCTGGGCTCTAGCTAGTCGTCCGAGAAAAGGCATCCTGAAAGAAACAACGTGACACGGTCAAACATTTCTACCTGGTGAGCTGACCTGGTTTGAGATGATATTTAAAAACATCTAGAAACACACACATAATCAGTGTTTTCATGCACAAAGTCCGAAATCAGTTGTCAGGGTCCTGGTGTATGGATACATCGGCCGCCCACACCAACACTGGACTCCCTGAACTGAAGACCACACTCGGTACCCTTAACACTATTGCTTCACAGAAAAAAATATCAGAGTTATATGTTCTGCGATAGAACCGACTCCTTTGATACCAATTTGTCACGACCCGTCCTCGGGGCCCGTGCGGTGACTACCCTAGGCCCGCCTTCTATAGGCCAAGGGCTGGCGACTTGCACCAAAGGTGTAAATCCCAATAACAGGGAAGGCATTGCCTTTATAAAAGTAAACAAAACACCACAGAGTACATGAGTAAGCAAAACACTAAGTACAAAGGAAAGTGCTGAAAAGTAAAAGGGCCAGAATACAAACCCAAATGAAAGTACAACTACAACTGAACAAGTACAACAGGAAAAGACAACAGCTGGAAGAAAGGAAGCAGCTCCTGGGTCGTCCTCCTCGGATCCTACCTAAAGGGTAGGTACAGATGACGCAGTTCCTGGTTCGTCCACCATGGATCCTACCTGAAGGGTAGGTACAGATAGCCTCCATAATGCTCTCGGCCGTCAACCTCCTCCATGTGTCATCTCTCCGTGAAGTCCACCTCCAGATACTGACTCGTCATGTAGTCCACCTCTGGGTACCGTCCAGTCCTCGAACACTTGGCATCCGTCAGCACTGCCCGTCGTCTGCAACCAACACAATGAGGTGCGGGCATAGCCCGTGCAGGGATGAGTATAACGATACTCAGTAGGGACCCCGAGACCCTCATGGTATCACTAAAACCAAGATGGATATCCACAAAGAAGATGTCAATAGATAACCTCTACTTAGGTATATTCCCATACATATATCTATGTTATCAAGTAACCCATCTCAATCATGAGGGAAACACAAAGATCATGAAATCAACGGATAACCACTACCCAGGTATATGCCCATACATATATCTAAGTTATCAAGTGACCCATCTCAATCAAGAGGTAAACACAAAGGTCAAAAGACTCAGCTCAAACCAGGATTTTTATTAACGAAAACGTAAATGCTGAAGAGCTCCGTCTCTGAAGTGTACAGTGGTCATGTCATGACTCTGAGGTACTTCTCACTAACCTAAGACTGATGAGGTACTCCTCCTGTCAAGTACCGTGGGTCTGCGGCCTACTACCGGGCGCTCCGTCCGCTGTGGGTCTGTCGCCAAATACCGGGCGCTCCCCATAATATCCTACATAGGTAATCCTCCTTCGAGTACCGCGGGTCTACGGCCAACTACTGGGCGCTCCGTCCGCCGTGGGTCTGTCGCCAAATACCGGGCGCTCCGTCTACTGGGCTAGTTGACTCAATCCAAGTCGAGTTGGTCAAGCAGCCGTCAGGTTTCAGCTGGCTACACGGTCTCCGTACTCTGTACGCTCATCTCTGGGAGGGTCCGCTCCACGAGCTACAGGTCGATACTCCGAGTATCACAAAGTCCCACGAAGAAGTATCTCAAAGGACCACCTCATCATAGGGGTCTCAACGCAATAGACGGTGCGTCAATCGGATGCCCGATCTGTGAGTTACTAGCCTTTTCGTCCCCGGGGCCCGATTGGTTTCGTGTGCGAACCAATCCGGTCGTAACTCAACTATACCCCCAAACACTCATAGGGTATACTCATAGGGACCGTTTCTCAACGTGATCACGAACGCCGCTGACGGTTCGTCAAACGGACGTCTGGTCTGAATGATATCAGCTTTTCCGTTCCAGGGGCCCGGTTGGATTTCTGGTACAATCCAACCCGGCCACTATCCAACAGCAAACAAAACTCGGGAGAAGTATGCAAAAAGTTCCGTCTCATCAAGAGGAAAACAACGAGAAAGACGACGCGTCAATCGGACGCCCGGTCTGTGAGTTATTGGCTTTTTCGTTCCAGGGGCCTGGTTGGTTTCGTGAGCGAACCAACCCGAACGCACTCCGACGACATCCAAACCTCGAGCATATTAAGCCAAAAGATCCGTCTCACTAATAGGAATCCAACAAAGTTGACAGAATGTCAATCGGACGTCCGGAGCTCATGTTACGAGTGTTTTCGCTCCGAGGGCCCGGTTGGTTTCGTATCCAAACCAACCGGGCCAAACCCAAAGTATTCTAAAACCTTGATTGCGATAAACTGAAACGACCTCCTCGTTCCAAGGATCTCTACGCAACTAAAGGTGCGCCAATCAGAGGTCTGTAGCCCATGATATGGGCAAAAGACAAAAGAGGGTCCGAAAACGGGGGTTCTGGGCCCGGACCGACCCCCCCTGGGTCGGTCCAAACCGGGTCGACCCGACATGGGTCTGACCCAGCTAGGCCCGGCCCAGCTCGGCCGACGTGGCCGCGGCTCGGCCAGCTCGGCCGACGTGGCCGCGGCTCGGCCAGCGCGGTCGAGCGGAAGCCGCAGGTGGGGTGCACGGATCCCCCCCCCTCGTCGCTAATTGAAGCTGGCGGTAACCGCCGCCGCCGGCCTTCCAGCGGCGCGCCGCCCCTGCCTTCCGCGGACCACCGGACGCGCTCCGGTGGTCCGTTTCTCCTTCCATCTTCACCAACGGTCCTCCCGGGACCCGACCTTCACTGCGAAGAGATTCAAACGCCATAGCGGCCTGCTTCGTCGTCGTCCGTCGATCTGCACATCAATAAACAAGCTGCAGAGGGTTGTCGGGCCGTGTTTGTTCGGCCCGCGCCCTCCGCGTTAGGTGTCATCAAATGGCCAATAATAACACATGATTTTAATCATTGATGAGGGTGTAATTTATCGAAAATAAATTATACGAAAACCTTGCAATCAAATACCCACACACGAGAGTTTAAAATTTGAATGCGCGGCGTGAAGATGTCGCGCATTCTTGCTGCTCAATCCCGCGCGATGTGACGATGTCGCGCATCCTTGCCGCTCGATCCCACGCGGTGCGACGGCACCGCGTCAATTTCATTCGATCCTCAACAACAACAGTAAAAATAAGGGAGGGGGATGGCCATGTCTGTGTGGTCCGGCCTCCTCCCGTTAACTGATATCATGCGGTCCAAATAGACGCGGATAAAAGACGGAAGAGAATAACGTATAGAAAACATGTAAACACCCTACGTAGGTTCCAAGAGTAGGGTCGCAGAAAGAGGATTTGAAGACGACGTCGGGGTGCGTCTGAGGAGGAAGCGGTGTCTCCTCACGTGTTGCGGTGAAGAGGAAGGAAGGCATGTCGTCGTTCTTCATGGAAGGATGGTGTTCTTCGTCGAAGACCGATTTGTTCTTCACGTTCTTCGTCATTGAAGAAGATTTTCTTCAAGTATCCCATATCATCCCAAGAAACATAGGAATTAACCCAAAATAAATTAATCCACACTTAATTTATTAACACAACATGGCTTTTGAAATTCAAGTGTTTGAATTTCAAAAACTCACATTAAACTCACTACATTAATGTCATAAGTTATTAACTTAAGTTAACAATATTAATGGTGAGTTGAGGGTGTTAGAGGATATGAAGGTGTGGGGTTCGTGTGGGCCCCACCACCCTCATAACCTCCCAAGGGATGTTGGGTAGTTACCCAACTTCCATACAAAGGATTTAAACACTTAGAGTAAAATAAAAATTTTTGTTAAATTTTATTTTTAACTTCCACAATTTTTATCAACTTCTTTCAAGTAAATGAAACTCCGAAATATACGTTCATAAGCAAATACCGGCGCGGCAGTTCCATCGGTGCCCTCAGAATTTGATTCCGGGCACTGGTTCAAAAGTTAGAAAAACCCGCTTGTTCGTTCACTGAACGTACCCAAGCCAAATTTTGTAAAATGATTCTAGGCACACCGAGCCTCAGAATCTGGTGTCGTCAGAAACTGCATTCTTTTCAAATTACAATGAAAATTAAGAAAAAATTTCCCTTGAATTTTACGGGTGTTTACAAGTAAGATACCACTAAAGATTCCATAAAAAAATTCCAAATATAGATTATCCAAAGAAAATATTTTGATTTTCTAAATAAATAGGTTTATAAATTCATGATAGTATTTAAAGAAAACATGATATATATTTTAAAAATGATGAAAAAATACTTTTAAAGAACCAGATTTACTTAAAATATATGGAAGACATCCCCAAGGTCCCTAAGGACACAACTCACCAAGTACAAATCTCAAAAACTAGACCATCTTCCAAGAGATCCCTTTCCTTATCATGAACCTAGATGAAGGAAGTCAAAAATCACCCAAAGGAAAAAATTAGGGTGTGAACCTAATCCCAATATGATACCACCAAATATTCAATAACAGATTCCAAATATAGATTATCCAAAGATGATATTTCAATTTTCAAAATAAATAGGTTTGGAAATTCAGGAGAATATGTAAACAAAACATGAAATATAGTTCTATACGATGGTGTGTCAAATATAGGAAACGGGTTCAGGTCCCTAAAGTGACACCTATATAAGGATTTAGAGGTTAGGAGAAGTCCTAGGAGAATCAATTTGTCTCTAAATTTAAGTAATAGATTTGATGGGTTGGATGAGGAAGGGTCTAAATATGAACTCTGGCTGATCCAAGAACAAGAGTAATAATAGGTATTAGAAGGGAATACACCTCTTTTTTTAGGCCTATTCTGAGTAAGATATCTCTAGTCAGCTCTTGGTGGACTAAGTGGGGGGGGGACATGAGTTAGAGGACTTCACAGTACAAGGAAGAAGAATGAATGCAAGGGAACTCGCGATGTAGAGTGATGGATTGTTATTTAGGTGATGAAATTCATATATAGAAGGATTATTCTTAGCTATCGAAGCCGATGGAGACAAGGTTGGCTAGTAGGGCCAAAGATATGGACTATTCAATTATGGACCTCATTCATGGAAGTAAGAAGAGCATGGTTCTTCAAAAATGGAAAACACAAATAAAGAGTAGGTATTCTAAAATAAAAAACCAGTGGGATGAATTTGGAAATATGGAAGAGGAAAATAGCAACGAACATGTAGAGAACCTTATCTCTTCAAATGAATAAATAAAAGAAGAGTCCATTAAGAAAATGACCTCAGAGAAGGAGGAGAATATAATCTTATTGAGATATCTTTGAGGTAATTTCAGTAAAGATTAAAGGTACTGGATCTATAAACAGTACATTTTATAATGCGGCTTCAACCAAAGAAATATTAACACTTATATCCAAACATAGTACAAGCTTGTCAATTACTTTGAAGACCTTGTCAAATATTACCTGGATACAAAGGACCACACCCTTTATTGGGGGCTATATCAGGTAAGAAATTACAATCTTCTTAGTCTCACTATTAATAAATTTTTGATTTCTTACTATGCCCAAAGTTTTCAGACTTGAACTTTTATGGTTTCCCACTTTTGCTAAAAAGTTCTATTGAAAAAAAAATTAATCTTAGTTGTAGTAAACTCATATCCCCTAGAAACTGGACAGAAGTGACTCTTCACCCTCCCAACGAGGATGTGACCCAGTGTAGTGATGTTTTAGAATGTTGTAATAGTGTAGAGTGTATCAAAATAACTCACCAAAAACCTAAGGCTTCCTTGTTCCCTTACATGATGCACAATTTTTTTAATACTTCTTAAAATAAAATTAAATCCCATTATTGTATTTCAAAAATTAATATTTTTTCCCATTTAAAAACCAAATAGGTTTAAATAAAAAACATGCATCTTTTACAAGACAAAACCATTGGGTTTCTATCAAAAGCTTTTTAAGCCATTTTTACATGTTTAAAATCTATTTAAAACTAATTCCATCATTTTCACAATTATTTTCCAAAATAAAATTCCACAAATTAATTTTAAACATTTCCATAAAATCAATAAATTATGTTCAACAATTTAAATCATTTAATATCCATAAACACACCCCAATTCAGTGTAATTGAGGGTTTTCAAAATTTATGGGCCAAAAGAATTTCAAATCTCTCTATTCACTATAATCAAGTTTTTATCAATTTAATTGAAAGATAAATTTTGAAATTGAATTTACTTCAACAATTAAAATAAATCAAGAAATTTAAGAATGATAAATTTCTAAATTTAGGATGGAAACACCATCCACTTCCCGAAGCTCAAAACATGCAATGGAACCCATCAATGAGAAATAAGGTGTATTGGATCTCGAAAAAAACCTAAAAGCACGATCCAACAATACGTGGAATTGATCCATCAATTACAAGATGATCCATTTATTTTCCAATAGTGGAAAATAGAGAAACTTGATGAATTTGAGAGAGCACTTACCCAAGAATCACAGCACAAGTTAAATGATGACCTGATGGCAAAAGAATGGATCCGAGAAGGTTGGAAGGCTTTACAGTTTCCAAGACAGAGCCTTAGGTCAAGGGAGAAAGAACTGGAGAGGATCAAAAATTAATTATCCAACCACACTATATAAACCCCCATCCTTAAACATTACTGAATCTTGAGATATTTCAAAAATACACATTGAGGATCTTTTTAGGTTTAGAGTTTTAAAGAATTAGATCATAAATCATGCATTACATTCCACATTTAAACAAAGTGGTTACATAAAAGATCGTATTAATTTTTCCCATCAACAGAAACATATTTAAAATAAAACATGGATTCTTTCTTGACACTTCCTTGACACTATCATCACATCATGTACCTTTCCCTTGACCTGTGAAAAACATTTCATAAACTTGGGATGAGAATAAAAAAGCTTAGTAAAGGATATAAAAGTACGAAATGAAAACATTAGTCCATGTATACATAAGAATTAATGAAATCATACTTTACTCATAGAAAATAATCACTTTAATATGCCCCATCAAATCATGAATAACTCATAGAAATCATAAAAAATAAAGGTAACTTGAGGCATTCATAACATTCTTACGTAGGGAGTAACCCTCATGGTTACTTTTGGAATACCCATCACAGTATATTCCATAAATATATTCGGATAAACCTTAAAGTTTCACTCATTCGTGTTACCCAATGAATTAGAGAGCTATATCAGGCTCACCCTCCCTTAGTTTATCCCGGAACCAACCCTCTTCATAAACAATTCCCAAGTACCATAACATAATCGTATCACATAAAACATGCATAAAGGAACATAACATTTCCACATTTCAATCAAAAGATATCAATAACATATTTATATAATAAAAACATTATCAATACCATTTTCAATACCAAAATAAATGAAAAGTAAAACATGGTATTTATTTTTCATTTAAAAAAAATTATGGCTTGTAGAGGAAGCTGAAACTCAAATAATGGTCATGGCGGTGGAGAAGTCGTTGTCGCCGCATACGTACGAAAAAAACATTCCCTTTTGACATTTAGTAAAATGATTTGTATAAAAAGATTCCTTTTGAATAAATGTAAAAGTCAAAGGGGTTTATACACTGTATTAAAGAAAGTTTTGTATAAAACAGAATATGCCTCAATGAAAGGAGATTGAGACGAAGTCCCATACCTCGGGTCTGACTTGACACGATCGTTCTTTAACCTCCTGAATAATAAACATGATTTAATTTCTACTTTCTTAAGAACCCTTTTCATGTTAATTATTCATTTTATATCACTTATTACCATGTCATGAACACTATGTAATTATTTATGTTAATAATGGTCATTTTGTCGACCCTTGGCACTTGAGTCAAAAATAAACTTCTTGTAATTACAAGTTGTTCATGTGGTAAAATATCCATTATATCAAGAATTATATTCATGATTTAGATATCATATATATCATATATATCCAGTATATTCATGCATTTATAATATTACATAACATTTAGAGGTAAGATATGAAATGCACCGTTCATGGAGACGGTAAGCCGTACGTACGCATGAATGCTACTTTCATTTCTATTTTTTATTGAATGGAATGGAATCATAATGACATAAAGGTCTATTATAATTCCAGTATAATATCATATATAATATCATTAACTCCATCCTTTATACATCCCACATATGGAACTAATGAATGAAATCACTTTGAGGGGGCGGTAGTCCGCACTTCCTAAAATGAAGATATCATGTTTACCCATAATGGAATCCATAAAGGTATGCCATAAATGAAAAATACATAAGCTTATGGAAAATATAAACATATTATATATCATATATAAATATAGTTACATCTTAATGGCATCCTTGGAATGTGTTATAAGAATATTGAACAATCATAGTTTCGTGAGGCAGAAATTCACCATACACGGAAACAATATGATCTTTAACCATTAGATGTAGGTGTGTGTAAGTGTAGCTCGAATACATCTTATAACTACATCCTAGTATATTGAAGATACTTTTTTTGTTTCTATATAAATTAATAAAATGAGTTTAGGGGATTGGATAAGCAAAATAAAACAAAAGAACACAAGTGAAAACATTACCTTTAAATCGGGTAACTCCTTTTGGTTTGAACCAAAATGGTTTCTTGAAGAGATTTATACCTAAGTTAAGGATTCTATGATGAAGACAGGGATGTGGAGAAATGATTTGAGCAGATATTTTCCGAGCCAAAGGCTTGAGAGGTGTGGGTAAGGAGGTAGAGGTGGGGGCCTTTTATAAGAGGAGAGGAGGGGCACTCTTGGAATGTTATAAAATGTTACTTTATATTAAAATGAGTTTAGAATTTTAAAGGTCCCAAATTGATATATTTCGAGGATAAGGTAATAAGGGTTCGAAATATACTAATCCAATAGGTCTTTGACAAGTTTATGTCTTATATTTTACAATATATTTTCATTTTATTTATATCGTTCATTACTGAGGTAATCACTGCATCATCGTCATGTCTTAAATAATTTAATTCATTTAATGTCTAAAAATTATAAAAAAATACTATGATGTAGGAAATCTTTTTATCATTCCAATTAAAAATTATATTCTAAGAGATAATTTACACAGACAAAACTAAAATTTTTTTACTCGGGTGATACATTCTTTAGTGATATTCTCCTTTCTTTAAAAATAAAATGATAAAGTGTCACTTTCACCCAAAAGTGATTCCATGGGGACCCAATGTTTGGCACGAGGCATACCATGGTCGGACATGACAAAACAAGTAGCATTTGGACACATTTTGGGGTTATTTGTTATTATTATGATATAATTTTATTATCCTTAACTACCCGATTACTAATTAATCAAGATAATTAAAGATAATCACCGTCGTTACTATTCATAATGTCTAAAAACAAAAGAGTATTAATTACATAATTTGGAAATTATGATTACAAATATAGAATCCATTTTACCAAATTACAAGCATATAAATTGAAATAATTAATTTAAAAATAATTCCGGTTGTCAAAAAAAATAGCGGGTTTTTTTGAAACAATATCTATGAAAAGTTTGGCACTTCTTTATGCCCAATTCCAAAGTGAAATTAATTCTAATGAACACCATTGGATTAAATGGTAAAAATATAAACCAATTAAAAAAATAATAAAACCATACAATTAAATTAGATGAAAAAGAAATTTAGATGTAAAATGTTGTATTTTTCACTATTCATTAAAAAATGAACATTGTCAGAAAAATACCAAAAATTTATCCAAAGTAAATTTCAATGACCCAATCATAAAGAATAATTTTATTTTGACAGATATAGCTTATAAAATTGTCAAAATTTTGATTTAAAAATGGTTTTCCATTAAAAGGATGTAAAACAATCTTTTAAAAATATTAGTGTATTTTATGCTTAAGATTGGATATATTCTCATTTTAAGCCTCTAAAACACTATCTAATTCATAAATAGAAATAGATAGGAAAATATATCATTCATTACTTACATGGGATGTTACATCCTTACCCACTTTATAAAATTGCATCCCCACAATTTATTTAATTATTGAATAAGTGGGGGTATTTATCCCTCATTGCATTTTCAGATTCCCATGTTGCCTCTTCAATCATGTGGTTTTTCCACAAAACCTTTACATGATGAATCACATTATTCCACAACACTTTTTCCCTATGGTCAAGAATCTGGACTAGTTATTCCTCATAAGATAGATTCTCTTCCAGCTGGACTACCTCTGGACTCAAAACATGAGATGGATCTGGGATGTACTTCCTTAACATTGAAACATGAAAAACATTGTGTACCTGAGATAAACTTGGAGGTAAATCCACTTGGTATGAATCTGATCCAACTCTCTCCAAAATTTCATATGGTCCAATGAACCTTGGACTCAGCTTTCCTTTCTTACCAAATCTCTTCACACTTTTCCATGGTGATACTTTGAGAAAAACATGATCGCCTACCTCAAAAGAGAGATCCTTCCTCCTGTTGTCCGCATAACTTTTTTGCATGCTCTGAGCTGTTCTAATGTGTTTCTGTATCAGCTATACTTTTTCTGCCAATTCTTCTACCAATTCTAGTCACATAAACATCCTTTCACCTATTTAATCCCAAAAGGCTGGAGTTCGACACTGCTTCCCATATAATGCCTCAAATGGTGATATCTGTATACTAGAATGAAAACTATTATTTTAATAAAACTCAACCAAAGAAATATGTTGGTCCCAAATTCCCTGATAATACATCAAACAAGCAAGTAGCATATCCTCCAATGTCTGAATCATTTGTTCTGACTGCCCATCTGATTGAGGATGAAAAGCTATACTGAAATTTATTTCAGTACCCAATGTCTTCTGAAGGCCTTTCCAAAAGTTAGAAGTGAACATGGGATCACGGTAAGATACAATGGAGAGAGGAACTCCATGTAACCTGACTATCTCTTTAAGATACGAAAAAAAAAGTTGATCTAGGGAAAAAAGTATCTCGTATAGCAAGGAAATGAGAAGATTTAGTCAAGCGATCAATAATAACCCAGATTGCATTATTACCACGAGGTGTCTTCGGCAATCCCACAATGAAGTCTGTGGATATATTTTCCCATTTCCACTCTGGCACTGGTAAAGGATGAAGCATCCCCTTCGGTAACTTTCACTCTTCATTAACCTGTTTACAAGTCAAACACTTCACAGTAAAATCAGCAATATATCTTTTCATTCTGTCCAACCAGTAGTACTCTCGAAAATCCCTATACATCTTACTACTACCTGGATGAACTAAAAACGGAGAACTATGAGCTTCAAATAACAACTCTCCCTTCAACTGTGAATCACACAACACACACAATCTCTCCCCAAATCACAAAACACAATCATTATCAATGTTGAATTAAGGAAACTTACCTTTCTGAACCAGCTCTACCCTTTTCTGCAACTCACTATCTTGCTTCTGTGCTAGCTTAATTCTGTCTGATAGAGAAGATTCCACTGATACCTGAAACAAAACAGAAGGAAATCCCACACCAACAACTTCTATGGAAAATTTCATCAAATCCTTAACCAAAGGATCATGTTCCAAACACAACATTGTTAATGAATCATTACTTTTTCGACTCAAAGCATCAACCACTTTATTTGCATTTCCCGGATGGTAATGAATTGTACAATCATAATCCTTGATTAATTCCATCCATCTCCTCTGTCTCATTTTCAATTATTTTAGAGTGAATATATACTTTAAAAATTTTTGATCTGTATATATTTCAAACTTTACTCCATACAAATGATGCCTCCAAATTTTTAAAGCAAAAACAACATCAGCTAATTCCAAATCCTGTGTAGGGTAATTTACCTCATGAGTTTTCAACTGACGTAAAGCATAAGCAATTACCTAATGATTCTACATTAGGATGCAACCATGTACTTTTAGTGAAGCATCACTATAGATAAAAAACTCACCATTCCTGGAAGGTAGTTCCAAAACAGGAGCATTCACCAATCTTCATTTCAGTTCCTGAAAACAATTATCGCATTCTTTGGTCCAGATAAACTTAACACCCTTCTGAGTTAGCCTAGTCATTGGACTAGATAACCGTGAAAAATTTCTAACAAACCTTCAGTAATAGCCTGACAAAACAAGGAAGCTAAGAGTCTCAGTTACATTTGTGGGTCTTGTCCATTCTTCAACAACATTTGTTTTTTGCAGGATCAACAGTTATTCCATCTTTAGAAACAATATGACCATGGAAGGAAATTTTTTGCAACCCAAACTCAAATTTGCTAAATTTCCCATACAATTTATTTTCTTTTAAGGTTTTCAAAATACCCCTTAAATTTCATTCATGATCCCATTAAATTTTAGAAAACACAAAAATATCATCAATGAAAACAACCACAAACTTATCCAAGAACTCATGGAAAATTATATTCATAAGGTCCATGAATACAGTAGGTGCATTGGATAGCCCAAAAGGCATAACTACAAATTCATAATGGCCATATCTTGTATGAAACACAGTCTTCAGAATATCTGCTTTCTTTACCTTCAACTGATGGTACCCTGATCTCAGGTCAATCTTTGAAAAATACTGAGCTCCCTGGAGCTGATAAAAAAAATCATCGATATGAGGAAAAGGATATTTTTTCTTAACAGTGATGTTATTCAAGGCTCTATAATCAATGAAAAGTCTCAATGAACCATCTTTCTTTTTAACAAATAAAACATTAGTACCCCATGGTAATGTGCTAGGTCTAATGAAACCTTTCTCTAATAAATCTTTCAATTGCTCCTCCAACTCTAAAAGTTCAATTTGAGCCATTCGATAAGGGGGTTTTGAAATTGTCTTAACACCAAGAACTAAGTCAACAGTAAATTCAACTTCCTGATCTGGTATTATTCCAGGAAACTCATTAAGAAAAACATCAGGATACTCATTTACCACTGGCACATCATTAATCTGAACAGTTCCTTTGTTTTCAACAATATGTGCAAGGTAACATTCATTTCCATCTTTTACAAGTTTCTCAGCCTCTTGATATGTTATCAACAATAAGGGTTCATTCTTGTACACAAACTGAAAGTATTTCTAAAAAGAAAAATCTTTAGATCTACAATCAATCTTAGCATAGTAAATAGAGAGCCAATCCATACCCATGATAACATCAAACTATTCTAGAGGTAAAAAAAATAAGGTTTTCAAGTAGGTTCTTTCCACGGATAAGGATAGGAAGATTATTATAAATACATTTTGCCTCAACATTTCCCCCATGTGTTTTTACCACAATTTCAGGAGTCAACTCATGAGATGAAATTTCCAATTTACTAGAAATGTTTTCAGAGATGAAAGAATGTGTAGACCCCGAATAAAATAAAACATTTGCATAATCTTAGAAAACAAAAAAAGTACCTGATACCACTTCATTTGATGGCCCAACATCAGCTGAAGTAGTTGAATAGGATTTCACCACACCTTTCTGCTTGTAGCCTGACTGCTTCCCATCATTCGAGCTCTTTGTAGGACACTCGTCTGCATAATGACCCATCTCATTGCACTTAAAACATTTCACTAACTGTATATCAAATTTGGTCATACCATCACTGTGATCTTTTTCAGTGAAATCACGAGCCTTATGTCTCATCTTACCACATCGGTAGCACTTTCCAGAATTCAGAAGACATTCCCCAGCATGACTTTTAACACATTTATCACAAACTGGAATCTTAGTTTTCTTACCATCAGCCATTTTTGAAGAATTCTTCCCTTTCTCCTTCTACCTTGGTCTCTTCTTCTATTGGTTGTTATAGAACACATGATCATCTGCGAACTCCATTTCCACCTTCTCATCACATCGAACATGCTTTTCATAACTATTGAACTCACGAGAAGCTAAAGCCCTTCGATATTTTGGCATTAATCCTGAGTAAAAATGATTGATTTTACAATCAAGGTCACGGATAAAATTTGGAGCATACCTTGCCAATCGAGTGAACCTTTCTTCATAAGCAACCAATGAGTCTTCCTCTTGCCTCAATTCCAAGAATTGTTTTTCCATCCTAAGTCGAACAGCCTTAGGAAAATATTTCTCAAGAAACATACCTTTGAATTCATCCCAGTTGGGAGCATCAATCTCATCAGCATCCCTAATATTTTTAACTATCAACCACCACTGATCTGCTTCACCCTCCAAACGGTAAATATCAAGACTATCCTTTTGATTTTCTGAACACCCAATTACATAGAAAATATTATCCAGTGCATTTATCTACCCTTTAGCTAGAACAGGGTCATATGATCCTATGAATGATGGGGGATGTTGCCTCATGAAATGTTCCACCACTGACATGTTCCTCTGCAGTTGATCTGGCTGATCTCGTGCATGGATACCACCACCATTTATCTCTTGAGTCAACTGCGCCATTACTACAAAAAACTGTTCAGTTCCAATTCCGACTATCTCAGGATTCTGATTCGGAAGGTCATTTCCTTATGTATACCATCCTAGCACTACTTCCCTGTTTCCACTGCAGAAAACCATTCTGAACAAACATGTCTTAGATGAAGCAACATGGTAATCTTCAAATGCTATATCATTTTAATTTGACAAAAAAAAATTTGATAATAATTTAATAGAATTCTAACTCCTGAAGTTATCTAAACCGACCTCTGATACCAACTATAAAGCCCCGACTTTAAATATTACTTAATCTTGAGATATTTCAAGAATAAACATTGAGGATCTTTTCAGGTTTAGAGTTTTAGAGAATTAGATCATAAATCATGCATTACCTTCCACATTTAAAAAAGTGGTTACATAAAAGTTATCATTCATTTTTCCCATCAACGGAAACATATTTTTAATAAAACACTAATTATTTCTTGACACATCCTTGACACTATCATCACATCATGGACCATTCCCTTGACCTGTGAAAAACATTTCAAAAACATGGGATGAGCATAAAAATCACAGTAAGGGATATAAAAGTACGAAATGAAAACATTAGTCCATGTATACATAAGAATTAATGAAATCAAACTTTATTCATAAAACATAATCACTTTAACATGCCTCATAAAATCATGAATAACTCATTGAAATCATAAGACATAAAGGCAACATGAGGCATTCATAACATTCTTACGTAGGGAGTAACCCTCATGATTACGTTTGGAATACCCATTACAGTATATTCCCTAAATCACGTAGGAGAAAACTTAACGTTTAACTCCTTCGTGTTACCCAATGCATTGGAGAGCTATATCAGGCTCACCCTCCCTTAGTTTATCACGGAACCACCCATCCTCATAAACAATTCCCAAGTACCATAACATAATCGTATCACATACAACATGTGTAAAGGAACAAAACATTTCCACATTTAAATCACAAGATATCAATAACATATTGATATGATAAAAACATTATAAAAACCATTTCCAATACCAAAATAAAATAAAATTAAAACATGGTATTTATTTTTCATTTAAAAAAAGTTATGTCTTGTAGAGGAAGCTGAAATTCAAATAATGGTCACGGCGGTAGAGAATTCATTATCACCGCATATGTACGACAAAAACATTCCATTTTTTCATTTAGTAAAATGATTCGAATAAAAATATTCTTTTATAATAAACGTAAAAGTCAAAGGTGTTTATACACCATATAAAATAAAGTTGTGTGTAAAACAAAATATGCCTCAATGAAAGGAGATTGAGATGAAGTCCCATACCCCAGGTCCGACATGACTCGATCATTCTTTAACCTCCTGAATAATAAACTTGTGTTAATTTCTACTTGCATAAGAACCTTTTTCAAGTTCATTATTCATTTTATATCACTTATTACCATGTCATTAACACTATGTTATTATTTAAGTTAATAATGGTCGTTTTGTCGACCCTTGGCACTTGAGTCAAAAATAAACTTCTTCTATTTACAAGTTGTTCATGAGGTGAAATATCCATTATATCAAGAATTATATTAATGATGTAGATATCATATATATCATATATATCAAGTATATGAATTCATTTATAATATTACAAAACATTTAGAGGTAAGAAATGAAATGCACCGTTCATGGAGATGGTAAGCCGTACGTACGCATGAATGCTACTTTCATTTCTATTTCGTATTTAATGGAATGGAATAATAATGACATAAAGTTATATTATAATTCTAGTATAATATAATATATAATATTATTAACTCCATCCTTTATACATCCCACATATGGCATTAACGAATCAAATCACATTAAGGGGGCGGTAGTCCACACTTCCTAAAATGAATATATCGCGTTTACCCATAATGTAAGCCATAAAGGTATGAAATAAATGAAAAATAAAGAAGATTAGGGAAAAAATAAACATATAATATATCATATATAAATATATTTACATCTTAATGTCAACCTTTTAATGTGTTATAAGAATATTGAACAATCATCGTTTCGTGAGGCATAAATTCACCATCCACGGAAACAGTATTCTCTTTAACCATTAGATGTAGGTGTGTGTAAGTGTAGCTAGAATTCTTCTTATAAATACATCCTAGTATATTTATGATACTGGTTTTGTTAAAATATAAATGAATAAAAATATTTTAGGGGATTGGAGAAGGAAAATAAAACAAAATAACACAAGGGAAGACATTACCTTTAAATCGAGTAACTCCTCTTGGTTTGAACCAAAAGAGTTTCTTGAAGAGCCTTCTGCCTAAGGTAAGGCTTCTAGAATGAATAAATGGATGTGGAGAGATGAAATGTGCAGAGTGTGGCCAAGCCAAAGGATGGAGAGGTGTGGGTAAGGAGGTAGAGGTGGGGGCCTTTTATAAGAGGAGAGGAGGGGCACTCTTGGAAAGTTGTAAAATGTTACTTTATATTAAAATGAGTTTCGGATTTTAAAGGTCTCAAATTGATATATTTCTAGGATAAGGTGATATGTGTTCGAAATATACTCATAAAATATGTCTTTCAAAAGTTTATGTCTTAGATTTTACAATATCGTTTCATTTTATTTAAATCGTTCATTAATGAGGTAATCGCTGCGTCATCATGATGTCATAAATAATTTAATTTATTTAATGTCTAAAAATTATAGAAATGATACTATGATTTAGTAAATCTTTTTATATTTCCAATGAATATTTATATTCTAAAAGATAATTTACACAGAAAAAACTAAAAATGTTTTACTCGGTTGATACATTCTTTAGTGATATTCTCTTTTCTTTAAAAATTAAATGATAAAGTGTCACTTTCACCCAAAAGTGATTCCATGGGGTCCCAAATCATGGAACAAGGCATCCCATGGTCTTCCATGACAAAAACAATAGAATTTTGACACATTTTGGGGTCATTTGTTATTATTATGATATTTATTTATTATCCTTAACTACCCGATTACTAATTAATCAAGATAATTAAAGATAATTACCATCATTACTATTCATAATGTCCAATAACAAAAGAGTCTTAATTACATAATTTGGACCTTATGATTCCAAATATGGAATCCATTTTACTAAATTCCAAATATATAAATTTCAATAATTAATTTAAAAATAATTCTCGTTGTCAAAACAAATAGCGGGTTTTTTTGAAACAATATCTATGAAAAGTTTGGCACTTGTTTATGCCCAATTCCAATGCGAAATTAATTGTAAGGAACACCATTGGATTAAATGGTAAAAATATAAGCCAATTAAAAATATAATCTAACCATATAATTAAATTATATGAAAAAGTAGTTTTGATGTAAAATGTAGTATTTTTCATTATTCATTAAAAAATGAACATTGTCAGAAAAATATCTAAAATTTATCCAATGTAAATTTCAATGTACCAATGATAATGAATATGTTTATTTTTACAATAGAGCTTATAAAATTGTCAAAGGTTTTATTTAAAAATGGTTTTCCATCAAAAGGCTGTAAAACAATCATTTAAAAATATTAGTGTATTCCATGCTTAAGATTGGATTTATTTTCATTTTAAGCCTCTAAAACACTATCTAATTCATAAATGGACATATATAAGAAAATCTATTATTCATTACATACTTGGGATGTTACACACTACCTGTTTTAAAAATAATGTTAGGGTATTACATGATGTGTAATAGCAATACACGTTAGGAAATGCTATATTTTTGTAATCATTGAAACCTGAACATTTTTTCATTTAAAATCTGATCCTACAAGTTTAAAAACTTATCATTGATTCATCATGATGTGTAATGATATTTCATGATGTGTACTTATCATAGTGTGAATCAGTTCATGACTTGCATGAAGGACCATTACATTATGTGTAGTACTGTTACATGACATGTAATCCTCTCACATTCTATAGATAAGATTTGATAAATGTTAAAGTCCAGCAAACCTCTGACCTCTCCATTATATGTATCCTACCAATTAAAACTCATCCCTTACCCACTCAACGAAGAGGAAAACCATGAAAATGTTTAAGGTGTTCTTGTTAGAGTGGTAATGGGATGTTACAAGTATGGTGTAGTATTCATTCCATTGAGAGAAAGAAAATGTAGTACTTATAATTCCCTAGTTTTCATTATCCCAGATAGTTAACTAGATTTACTCATCTAAGTAGTTCTCTATTATTTTTCTCTTTCTTTATTCTATAATTTTCTTTTTTGGAGTGACTATATAAGTTGGATAAAAATAGGATACCACCATGTATTAGGTGATTAATGTTAGTTATAGATACTAAAGGAGGATTAGATTCAACAATTCAATCTTGATCTAAATATTCCAAAAAACAATTAAAATTTATTTTTATTTAATTTTACAATTATTGTGAATTTTTTTAACATTGGAGGTTTTATTAATACTTAAATTATGTTATTTGTTTCTATATTTTAACTAAAAACAAGTATTTATCACTCTATATAAAACTTGACAATATCTCTCCCTTTCTTAATGATCCCAAATAGAAGTTCTTTAAGGTTTTTACGTGGAATTAAAAATACCCAAATCTTTTCTTGAGTGAAACATACCTTGTAATAAGTTATATATTGATTGACATAACTTATTAAAAAAATTATTATGAAAAAAATAAATGGTTCTTGGGGGTTATTATACAAACTACATAGTAGATGGAGATGGTTAAACTCAAAGGGACAAAAGATTTTTCTCAAAAGTTTAATTAGATAATACCTTAGTCATAATATCCATAAATTGGTTTTGTGTTAACACATACTCCTACAATATCACATTTTATTTATAAAATTTCTCCTTGAAAATTTGATAATTTATCTAGATGTGTTTTATTCTTGAGTGATTTACTAATTTATTTCAATGATTTATTTTACTTTATCTATCACAATTAATTATGATAAGTGAACATATCTCAATGCCAATATCTCCAAGTTGTAGTCATATGAATAAGAATTTTTAAAAGTTTTAGTATTAAAAATATGCTTAGTATTTATAGTGATCAATTATATATAATCTCACTTATTTTCTATCCATGGATTATAAATATCCCTAAGATAAAATTCCATGATTTAATTTGATTATGTATTATACTCTAAACATTCCTAATCAACCTCTGTATATCCCAATAATTATTTATTAATTATTTCTTTATAGATTAATTTGAAACCCATCATGCATTAGATAAAGTAAAATATATTTTTTCACCACTAGTATGTGAATTTCTTTGGAATTATATTCATGACATGCCACTTTACATGTGGAAAAAAAATTATTGTCTTCTCACTATTAAGTATAATTAGCTTATAGTTATTTTCTTATAATATTTAATATCAACCATGTTTCTATAATGAGCCTTTAATAATTTCATTTGGTTAAGAAACATGTGTTACATAAACATTGATATTATTTATTACATACCTTTTCAATACATCCATTTCATATTTTGATTATAAAATTAATGTTTAATGCTTTCCTTGTATAACATACAAACTAGGGGAAATATTAATTCTCTAATAATTTTTTTTGAATTAAATCTTTTGAAATTTGGGTTCTTATCTAAATTGAACTTAATTACTTCCTATAAATATTATTTCATGTAAATAAAAAAATAGTCCTCCTTTAATAAAACTCTTTCTTTATATAGAGAGTATGATCAACTTCTCTTCATTGGAATTCAAAAATTTTCAAAAAGTGATCGAGCCTTGAATTCCTTTCTCATGGTTCTTGATTTAACCCATTAAGTTCCTTTTTCAATCAACGCAATTTTTTCATATTAATGTTTGTGAAATCCATCATGTTGTTTAATTTAAATATATTTTTAAGAACACGACAAAAAAAGATGACTTAATGCCCATTTTTAAATACTTTCAATTTATTTTAGAGAATGATTCTTTAAAATAAAAATAAAAAATTATATTTTCTAAATGGGATAAAAATTTTCATAAATGTCTATATATTTTATTTTGGAGTATCCCATTCACACAATTCATTTTCTGGTTTAAATCATCAATACATCATCATTTGGTTTATTATGGAAAACACAATTGTTTTGAATTACGTGTTAATCCTTAGGCATCAAAACAACCTCCCATGTATAATTTTTCTCAATCTATTCCAGATCCACAGTCATGGACTTTTTCCAACTTTTATATTGGATAGACTCATGAATCTTCTTGGGCTTTACCTTAGATAAGACCATCATTTTCTATAAAGTATTAAATTTTATGTTTTTATTAGTGATATTCTATAACCAAAAATGTTTTTAAATCAATTTTATTTTTACCCCTAATTTTATTACTATTGACGATTCTAATCCAATATCTTCATCATTAGTGATTTCATGTGAATCACTCAATAATAACTACTATAAATATGGCCTTTTGGAATTTATTTTCCATAAAAAACATTGTATCTTCATATTGATACACCCTTTTATTCACCAAATTCTCATATTTGGGAAGCCATGTCATGAAATTTTAAAGAGTGTTTCCAACTGTATTATATATCCCATAGATAATTTTGACATCTGGTAAATTACTATTATATGGTAAATTTTTTAATTCAAAATTTTTATTGGAAATTCCTTAAACTATTTCAATTTGCTTATTTCTTTCGTAGATTGTTTCAATTTTTTATTCATTCCCACTTCTAATTGGATTTAACATTCATGGAATGATTTCACATTTCCATGTTATTTGATTCCATTACAAAAAATAAGAATTTATTATTTTTTATTACAAATTCCATTAATTTATTCTTGAGTGAATTCAACTTGGTAACTTATTTTTCTTTAACCCCCAAGGAATACTTGTAGTCTATATTCATTTTTTTTATCTTAGGGGTTTATAGCCTCCTTCTATTCATTGAATGTATGTTGTGATTGGTAGAATTAAACTTGAACTCTTCATTACCATTACCACTTTCATTTCACCATTCAATGAAATATCCAAGATAATCATATCTATTTGATTTAAACAGATTCAACTTAATCCTTGAGAGTTGGTTTTACTTGGAATTTTTTCCTTTTTATCTTCTGTTGGTTCATTTAGGTCTTCTCTATTTCCATTTAGTTGACCAATTATTCCCATAAATTATTTGTCAATGTCTGAACCATCCAAAAAACCATTTGTATCCAAGAAATTTTAATTTATTCCTTTGTGTGTTAGTCTTACAAGTGGTAGTATATTTGAGTTCTCAAAGATGAATTCCTATATTCTTTACACCTTACCGGGAGCCAAATATTCCATTATTTGCATCTTACACATTCATATAAGTGGTGGGTTTATCCACACTTTTTATCACCAATATCTATATATAAATAATTTATTTCGTATACTCTTTAAAAAATTGGAATTAGAACATACCATTTTTCCAAAACATAGGGTTACCTTATTTTGGAAGCCTATATTTGATTTGTCTTTTGATGGATTCATAATCCTTCTACTCATGGATTTATTTTTTTATAATAAGACATTTCTCAATTTTTTATAGAAGCAACACTTTGTTCAACATCTTTTGAATATTAAGATTTTGTAACTTCTATGTTTCTTAAATTTATCTATAACTCATGATTATATAAAATAAAAGTGTTTTTCGATCTTTAGTAGATATTAGTTTATTTTGACATTCAAATTTCAATTTCTAAAAATGTTCTTATTTCATCTTTAGTTCCACTTGTATATAGTTATTAAGAACTTTTATTATCTTATATTTTATCTCAGATTGAGAGTTCTTGGAATCTACTATCGCTTTTAGTACATGGAATACTTCTAGAAAAAAAATTCAAAATTATATCTTCCTCGTATACTATTCTTTTAAATTTTTATTCAATGAAGGAAAATTTTTCATTATAAATTTATATTTATTGTTCCTTTGACTTCACATGTTTGGTGATAATTATATACTTTCAAAAAATATTGTAATCCATCCTCTATTGTACTATATTTTTCATTCCAGCCATGAATTTTATTCCTACAGTACCTTGATTTGTGATATATTCAATATGTATAATCATCATGTATTCCTCTATTTTAGAGTAAAAACCTATAATTTTTTCAATCTATTTACTAAATTAGTGGAATTCACCAGAATTATCATTCTTAATTGATTTATCAAAATAAATTTTAATATATTTCCCTACCATTAATGGTGGATCCTCTTTCCATTGAGATTGAGAGGATAATTTCTACTGCTTCCAAGAATTTTTTATTTTTTCCTTTTATGAAATGGTTTTTACAAACTATCTATTTGACCACTAGAAGAGGTAAATTTTATTAACACTAACTCATCCCCAAATTCAATAACTTTTATAAGATGAATTTATATAACTTCATTAAATCTACACTTCATGTTAATTGTTATACAAAAATAAGGCAAATAAATTTTAAATCCAAACTGAGGAAAATAGGTCATTTTTTATACAAATTTTTAGTCCCATGGAATTTTGCATCTAAATCAAAGGGAATGGGGTGAATAAGTGTAAATAATTTTTATTGAATAAAACCAACTTAAATTTTTACCCCATTAATTTTTTTAAAACCACTTTCTCATGTAGTATATATGGATATTGATTGTGTGACCTCACCACTTACTCTCAAATGATATGTAGAAAATAAAATTAGAATAAACAAAAGATATTTTTACAAAGATTATCCCTCAATGTTGAGAAACTACTCCTTACTACATCTAGTTATTTTACCAATTCATAGATTACCTATTTATAATCTTATAATCAATTACAAGTGGAATGGTGTCATTTTTATCAAAGGTCTACACTACATCCTACTCTCACACAACATCTCACCATGTATTCTATAACCTCACTAGATTTATGTGATTTTTTATTCTTGTTCCACCAGTCTTCAATTGTTCTTTATGAACTCTAAAAATATATATTATACTACAATATTATTTTTTGTGTATAGTAGAATATATGTTGATCCTATACACTACTTCCTAAAAACATAATTTCTAGAGACATAAAACATCCAAGAACATTAATTCATATGTATTTTAATTTTTTTAATTCACATCTATCTAAAAATAAATGTATGGTTTCCTAAATTAAGGAAAACATCTCACTTATTCTATAGAGTTTTAATTTTTGATCTTCTCAATTATTTGAACTAACAAATATTTTGGAACATACTTTATCAGCTGGTCCATATCTTCTATTTTTATAAATAATATCAGAAGATAATTATATCTATCTATATACCTTATTTTTATGATGTTCCCATTTATATATATAGAATGTTTTTCCAGATTTTGAATGGTTGTATAACTCAAGAGGGGGGGGGGGGTTGTTGGGAAGGAATACCTAAAGGAAACATTACATCATTTTTGGGTTGATTGTTTTTGTTGAAAAAAAGGTTTTCGTGTGGAATTGTCATGTTCCAGAGAGTTTGTTGATAATACATGTTGAAAAAGAACCATGACAAAGGAATGGACGATCTGGAGGCAGTACAAAAAGGGTTGATAAAAGGTGGTTCCATTTCTCAGTTTTTGCCTTTTGGGTCCAAAATTTGGTGTTTAGTGAGAATCATGAAAATTGGATTTCCTTGAAGATCTAATTTAAATATGTAAGAGGCATGAGTTTCATGAAGATAGGGTCCAAGGATTGGATTTCACAATGACCAGAAAAATTCTTACGGCGATTCTTCATGATTACGACGATCTTCGCGAGTGGAAGTTTTGAAGAGAATTGTAGTGGTGAAGGGAATTACGAGTTGATATTCGCAGCGACGACATGAGGGAATTGACGGGATGATCTACGATTACAATAAGCTCCATGATCAAAAAATTTTCATGGTGATTCTTGACTTTGAGATAATATCATTGTGAACTTCAGAGCTTTGCGATTTGAGTTGATGTGGCGCTGAGTTCGCACGAAAGTTCGAGGGATGACAGAATATCTTATAAATAGAACTCAAAACCCTCAGGTGAAGTAGAGAGTTTTCGATGAAAATATTTTTCTCTTAGATCACGAAGGTGGTTCGTGAAGGCAGAGTGCTTCTAGAAAGGAAGGAGCTTCGCAGTGGTTGTTATAGCTCCATGAAATTTGTGTGCTCCACGTTGGCTCAGTGAAATTTCTGATAGAAGATTCTCTGTGACGACTTGAGCATCACGAAGACCTGAGCAGTGTGAAGGCCTGAGCTTCTCAAAAAGGAAGGATCTTCACAGAGGCTTGTTTGTGCTTCACGAAATTGGGCGCTTTGCGAAGTAGGGTGCTTTGCGAAGGTACTTTCCAAAGGTTGTTGCCCAGTGTTCAAGGGAAAAGGGGTATTCATCAGTGGATAAACTTTGGAGTTCAACATATCATCTACATAAAGTATAGGATGCATTCATTAATGATAATTAAGAGACCTACAAGTCTGAAACTGTGAGTGGATCTTTTGAATAAGCAGTGAGCTCGCTTCAGTTGAGAGAGCAGTGAGTTCTCAAAATTGTGAGTGGTTGTAAACCAGGAGGGATAGTGAGTCCGATTCGAACTTTTAAACAATAGTATTCTTATAGTGGAATTGGTATATCGTCACACTATCGGTGTATGCTCCTTGGACGTAGCCTAGTGAGGGTGAACCGAGTAAAAATTGTTGTGTCATGTGCATGCTTTAAGGTTTATTGATACTCTGCAATAGGAAGGAGAGAGAGGATGGTTTTGTCTAATAGAAAAACATGATAGAAAGGGGAAGTTGTTTTAATCTGTCATACCCTAATTCACCCCCCAGGGTTTCTAGCCTAGTGGACCTAATAGGGGTGAATTGAGTTCTTAAAATGTTCTGGAATATTATACCACCCTCTTGGAAGTATGTGAGATTAATTCATTCCTTAATAATATATACAATAGATATATGAAAACATGAAGAAATGAAATTAAACATTTATAATTATAGTGGTTCAGGGAAAATAAATCCCCTAGTCAACTCCACCAATAATATTCTCTATGGTTTTAGTGATTTTCACTATAACAATTCTTTTTATGGGGTCTCCTAGTATATTACACAAAGTTGTCACTTAATAAAATTCTCAACGATCATTTAACCAGAATTATCCTTTATAATACATTTATAGGTTCTTAAAAAACCTTTTACACTGAGTTAATGTATGATAAAATAAACACAAACTTTGAGATGAACATTTGAAACACATAGTTGTGAGAAACAACTGACAGTAGATAAAGATTTGTCCTAAGAGAATGATAGAATTCAATATATCTCTAGATGATATTTAGTGAAACTGATAGAAATGATAAGAATACCACAAAAGATTTGTTTTATCTTAACTATGTATAGGTATTCAATTTTTTTATTTTATGATTTTCACAAGTTGATCAACTATCGTTCTTCCTATCTCTTTTTTGTTGTGGCTAACTGATCTGTCTTATATACTTTTTAAACATGGGCACCAGATAACTCTAAAAATTGATTGCGTTTTCACAGTGCTCTTGATAATAAAAGTTATTAAGGATATGTATCAAAACAATCCAAATATAATAATTTCTTTTTCAACAATGATGATAGTGATCTTCTCATTCATCATATCATTATATTCAGAGTAGGTCTGGTGTAAACTGATCTTTCCTTAAATGTTTAATCTCCATTCTATGTGATCTAAAGGCCTAATGTGAATTATTGAGAGATCATAAAAGTAATCATTATTTTTATAATACAATATCTTTTTAATATATAAACTAAAATCAATGTTCATTGTAATAAAACTTTTGTAAGGGAAATCAGTTCATCCTTGTAAGATAAAATGACTTCAATGTAGCATAAGATAATTCTCCTACATAAAATATAAATTATTAAGGTGATGTGACATTTATCATTCATTAATTCCTTCTGGATATGAATATTCTTTTCAAAAGATGAATTACATGTATAATATCATTCAGACTAGATAAACATTCTTGAGAAACATAGTAGAATTTTGTAAGATAATGTTTTACGTGGTACTCTTTTGATTCTGAGTAACTGATGATATTATTTAATTCTCTTAAGGTAAAATTATTGAATTCCCTAAATTAAATAGTTTCAAACACAACATAAGATAAGAATAATCTGAAACACTATAGTATAAATTTTTTAGAATAAAATATTTGATTTTTTGAGTCATTAAAACACATAACATGATGATATGTTGGAATATAATACTATTTCAAATAGAATTCCTATGATAAATATGTGGAACATGGGATATTAATTTTAATCTATCATGAACTAAACCAATGGGGCCTTCCTAGATGGAAATAAACTGAGTGTGACTACCCCAAGCACACCTATAATAGGTCAGGGGTTGTAAAATAGTTCCAAGTAGGAATATCAAAGACATGGGAGGAATTATTGTAATGTAATTATATTAATTCAAACAACTATATATATATAATGTTGAATGTAACATAAAATTGATACCAATTCATTAAAAAAATCTATATCCCATATTTAGAGTATGAAAAAAAGTAATAGAAATCATAAGGGCCAAATACAATCCCACCAAAAAAGAATTTTAAAAGATTTTAACCTACTCGAAAGGGGACGACTTTCAAAAGAAATAGTAGTATGAACCTTGGTCATCATAGCACAATACTATTCTCTACATTACCCTTATCCTCCTATGACTTCATCAAAAGGTCTATAATTTATATAAGTCATGACATGCATATGAATAGACCATGTTGGGGAGGGTATAACAATACCCAATATGTCACCCTGAAATAACCAAACATAAAGCATCAAGAGTAGTCATATCATTAATACATTGGTATATCAATCAATATATGAGACATAAAGGCAATAAGAATCAATCTAGATATACTCAAAACATACTCCAAGTCCCAAATAGGTCTAAACCATACTACCAGCCACCATATTTTGCTCAGTTATTTGATTAAATTATTATCTAAGAGAATCCATTATATGATCCATGTTGTAACTGATGTAATCTTATTAGTGGTCATACTCGTCAGGACTCTACAAGTAAAGTACTCATTGGATCTCTAATGTTCTTGAAATCCAAATAGAGGATCACACCCATCACTAATGGGGGACCCCCAAAACCCTAATTGATCAATCTTCTGGACAGGGGATTGATTCCTTGTGTGTGGTTGTCAAAGTGAGACCATGAACCATAACTAGGATAAATATATGATAGAGGATCCCACCCTAGGCCTTATAGAGGGATACTGTGAACTATATCTGAAATAGAACCCTTAGAGGGGATTCCAATCTTATTCTGAGGAAATAATTCCACATTGTACCCTCATATGGAAGGACTAAGGAATCTAACTCAACTGAACATTAACAACAAGCATTTTAGAGAATTGTGATGGGTTATTTGTGAGGGATTATCTTTGAAAATGACTTCTTGTGATCAGTGTCCACTGAAAATTCCCAATCGCAAAAGAGGGTGTAAAAAAGTGATTAGTTGCGATGGTCCAACACAGAAACCATTTTTTGTGACAGATATACAATTTTTTGAAAACAGTCTATGAAATATTATTTAAAACACATTTGAAATAATACTTCATAAAACGTTATTTATAATAAACTAATAATATATTTCAAATATCTATTTTTAAAAATAAAAAAATAAAAAATTATTAAAATTATTTATAAATAAAAAATAAAATTACAAAAAAATTAAAAATAATTAAATTTTTTAAAACAAATTAAAACACAGCTAAAAGTAATAAAACATTTCAAATATAATATTTCTATCTTACCAAATTGAAAAATAGTCATAAAATATTCAGAAATCATCAACTGGTATCAGGTAGAGGAGGATCACTCGACGGAACATGGGGAGAAAACTTCATACCAACACCACATGCATGTCACCGCATATAGTCTATTATCTCCTGATCTCTTAGACGCTGATGCTCTTACTCCTCCTCCCTCTTCTTCTACATATTCTATATCATCTCATTCAGAGCTCTCAACCTCTCCCCATAATGTGTTATGAATGAAGGCATCAATAATGACTCTCCATGAGCTCTATTTGAGCTCACTAATGCCATCGCAGAACTACCATAACGACTCATAGGTGTCAGTTGTGAACAAATACCAATCACTTGAACTTTCCTGACACCCTATGAAGTGGCCTATATCCAGGGCCCCTCATTGAAACACAAATTAGCAGTTACATCTTGTTCGATCTCATCTTGAATCTCCCATGAAAGAGAAGTATCATCTTCATATATTTCATTTAAATATAATAAAAAATTATAATAATAATAAAATTAATATTCATAACATCATTTCAACAAAATCACAAACTAAAATATGGTGCTAGATTTTGCCTATAACTTCTCCTATACGGAGATCAATATACATATTCTCATAAACTTCAAACTCCATAATAGATGTGTTAGTAATAACCTGTATAATATAACAAACATGTTATGGTATGAAAAATGTACATTAATAAATAATTTCACTTACCGTATTACATTGATGTATGCCAAATATACGACTCGTAGCCCTATGGGTGACCTCTTTCCTCCCTCAGATCTGATGTCTAGCTAATGATCTCCTGACAAAACTCTATCCCAACCAGAAAGAGGACAACCCATCCCAGACCTGAGCTGATATATAGCTGAGATGATGGGATATACAAGAGTGATCAAAGGTAGTATAATAAGATTTATCGATATATCGCTTTTTGGCATTATGTTGAAACTGATGAAAGTTCTCACATATACTATTATCCCATGCCTTTTAGATAAGTCCACTTTGGCTATCAGGAATTGGGGAAAAATTTGTGATACAATTAAATAAATATTTTAGTAATTAAATAAATTTTAAACAATTATATATTATTTAATAACATAAAATTCAGTGGTCAAATATCTGGTCACACACACTGATGGGTATCAAGTCCCATGACACCCATGGCATAGAAAAATAATTTTTCATAATCGCACCAGCATACCCAATGGCTAAATACGAAAAAATGTGAAAATTGAAACAAATATATAATCCTGAAATTATTATCAAAATTAATACACTTAGTTAATATAAAATGAATAATTTAGAAAATTAAACATACCTCTGTAATTGAGGATCAAAATCAACATATGGTTGCCTTTCTAGAATGGGATCTCGAATAATTAATCAAGCAAGACTACACCCAATCATAGTAGGCACAGCAGCCAAAGTAGGATGAGCTAAATTGGGCTCATCATCAGGAAGTACGACATCAGTGAGAGAACGTAATAGATCATCATGATCATCTTCATCCATATGAACCACATATTTTTACGAGTAAGAGATTTTTAAAATTGATATGAAATATAAATAAACTAATAAATTTTAGAATAAAGTAATTTAAACTGTAACAAATTATTAATAAAAATATCAAATATAAAAAAAATAACAAATATCAGAATATGAAACATGTAACTAAATACATGAATATAATAAATCAATCATCATCTACATCGCCATTTTCATAGACATCAATGTCTTCATCCTCATATTCAGCATTGTCAACCTCCATATGACCTTCAGTTTCATCATCCCTTAATACTTCATCAACATTATCTATATCCTCACCCCTTAACTAGGGGATTTCATCATCATTATTTATATCATGTTGGGTAATAGATATAGTTTGGGATGTTTCTTGAAAATTTTCAACATGTTTCACTTCCACATAACCATTTTCTTTTTCAATAAACTGATTGTCATGTGATTTTATTTTTATCCCACTCCACCAGTCCTTAAAATCTCTTGAAACCTCAATGTAATATTTATAGTAAACATGATGTGCTTGATGTGCCAATATAAAATTTTCATTTGATTCAATAAGAGCGTTATATTTAATTTCAATGAATCTATGTCGTGGATGAACTCGCAACCCCTGATCAGTATCAAACCAATGACATTTAAGCATTATAACCTAATTTGTTCCTAGATAACATAACTCAATTATTTCATCTTCTATACCACAAAACTCAACTTCACATTCCTTATGATGGTATCCTTTCAAAATAACAAGAATATTCATTGATTTCCCTGAGTCTCTATATATGCGTGTATGGAATAAAAATCCATAACCACATACCCATTATAATATTTTACCTATTTTGATGGAGGGGTTTTAAGCACCCATAATCGATTGTGAATTTTATTTCTATGTTATGATACTTGTAAAAAATAAAAATTATTAGCAATAGATATCATTAAAAGTTGATTTATTATTCCATCAAAAGAAACTCAACCTCTAAGTATTTGAAACCAATATGAAAATTTTTGTTATCGACATTCCTCAAGAGAAGTAGATGTAATTTTGATAAATTGATATTTGATATGGCCATCATATAGTCTAAAAAAAAGTTAATGAAAATTAAGATATCTTTTATAAATATTTAACAAAATAATAAAAAAGTAGTACTTACTTCACAAATATTATCATTTCTTAACAATTTAGCAGAGCATAATTATGAGCTCTATGCAACCTTTAAAATAAAATTATTATTTTTAGTTATATCAAATGTTGTCACACCGTTGTTCCATAATGAAATTAACTCATAAATTATGGGTTTCAAATAAGGATAAATATTCTTTTTTGGATGTCCTAGAATTAACAACATAATATATATATATATATATATTTACTTCATCAAAATCTAATGAAGCAAGTTATAAGGAGTAATGGAAATAGGCCAACAAGAATATTGATTGTTGTAAGCACCAGATAGACAAAAACAATCATTATAAAGTCATAGCCTTATGTTACAAGGTTCCACATTAAATAAAGGATGTGTCTGATCAAAATATTTTCATGAGTCACCACCACATAGATGATTTATGCTTTCTGTGATGGAAATATTTGATTTATTCCAGGTTATCAATTCAGCTATGCTGCGAGACATAAATAAATGATGTAAACGAGGTTTAATTGTAAACTATATATACTATTTCATGAGAACTCTTGAATTTCCTTACTGTTCATATTTATACCTTGATTTTCCACATGTTGGAAAATTAACCAAAGATTTATATTCACCATAATATAAGATGCAGCCATTTAAATATGCATGGATCATCTCGTAATTTAGACCCAAATTATAAACCATAAGTTTACTTTCATAGAAACATACATATAATGTATTTCTTGTAGGATCGAATATGTAAAAATGAGATGCTCAAATAAGGGGGGGTGCGAATTTTATACTTCTAAAATTCCTTTGGAACCTTTAAAGTTATGTTTAACAAGGTTAAAAAAACATTCACAAGGACTTATAAAGTAACTATTTCTAATTTCATAAAAGAATGATTCTACCTTAAAGTGTATAGAATGTGTAATATAATCAGAGTAATGAAATTATAAAGTATAAGAAGATTATACTTTATAACTTTAACAAAGTTAACATACAACAGTATAATTAAAACAACTTTTAATAGTAAATAAGTAACAATAAGATTATTTTAACCCAAAGAGAAGGGTATCTAACAAACGTTGATAAAGGTTCCTTGATTTATACATTCAATAAACTCTGTCTTTCCCAAACATAGGTAATCCCTCAATCCAAAGATTGGTATCTATCTTGTTATCCCTACAAGCCCTCAATTTAAATGGAAATCTGAACCTCTGTCTTCCAATCTCGGAAGCCCACAATCAGCACGACCGGAGTCTGCACAAAGATTGTCTGAACAAGTTTTTCATGCCTGAACAAGTTGTTCACAACATCCGCTTGAAGCACTGAGAGTTGTAAGAGCCTCTCTCTCTAGAAATCACTTCAAAACATTTTCTTTTCAAAGTCAGTGGTTGATGTTAATGTTTTTTTGCTCGTTCAAATGGGCTTGTATTTATAGGCAAAACTTCCCAACGATTGGATCCTCTCCAATGGTCATATTTTTCCTTAAATTTCGGAGGGGCCTGGACACATATCAAGCATACAACAGTTAGTTTATAACAGATTGTACGACATCATTTCAAGTAACAGAAATGATTTTATGTTAAAGATACATGTTAAGTATAAGAGAACATATAATCTAATATCATTGGAATGATATATTTAAACAACTCCAACATTATCAAGAACATGAATTCTTAAGAATAAAATTATCAAGAAAATAGAATCATAAGAAAATGTAAATCATATTATGAAACAGGTATCTCATTTGTTCTGAAATCAGAATCACAAAATCGGAGTCACTTATACACCGGATTCAGTATAATGAAGATCGACATAATATATACACCAGAATCGGTATTGAAGATCCGTATCATATATACACTGGAATCGGTATTGAATATTGGCATCATATATACACCAAAATCGGTATTTAAGATCAGCATCATATATACATTGGAATCAGTATTGAAGATCGACATCATATATACACCAGAATTAGTATTGAAGATCGGTATCATAAATACATCAGAATCGGTATCGAAGATCAAAATCATATATACACTAGAATTGGAATCATAAAACTGAATTTAAAATCATAATAATAGATCTGTAAGTACAACAGAGTGACAATTCCAGATCGTAAGAAAAATACAGAACTTATAAAAATATTCAGAAATTAAGAAAAAGTGTTTGTGATTTTCAAAACATAAAACTATAAAAAATGGAAAATTAATAGGATATCCTTATTGAATCAACAATCTCCCCCTTTTGGAAATCACAAAAAAATTTGCTTTAGGAGGAATATGTTGACTTAGATAACCAAGTATATAAAAGAAACTTATCACCCCTTTTGAATAAGATTTTGGATGAATACGACTGACTCCCCCTTAGGTTATGTTTCCCAAGGATCGTATTCTTGATCTCTGAAGTCACATTTTTTAAGGGAATATATCCTCCTTAAGTAAAAATTTATTTAAAAGAAAAATCCCCCTTACTTGGACATTACATTTCTTTCCATACTCCCCCTTACTAGATTCTCTTTCTTAGAGATTAAATTATTCCATTAAATAAATTCTCCCCCTTTGTGATTTTCAAAAATAGGGAACAGAATGGAGAAGTATACGATGTACCTGTAAGGTTAAGAAAGAATACATTAAAAAAAAGAAATATATGCAAGTAATTTCTTAAGAAAATTTCAGAAATAAAGTTTATATTACAAAAAAACATCCGAATGTAAAGAAAAAATCATCCATTGTTCTTCTACTCAGACAACATATTCTTTATCTGGGCTTTGAGTTTTTTCACTTCCTTATGATCTTCTTCAAATATTTTCAATAAGATATCTTGATCCTGATTCTTCTTCTCTAAAGAAAAGATACTTTCTTCTTGAGCAGCCACCTTTCTTTCTAATTCGGCTCTGTCTTCCTTCTCACTACTAACAGATCGAGCAACAATATTGAGTTGACTATATTTCTTATATATTGATGTCTTGACCTTGTTGAACTTAGTTTCAAAAGTATTAAAAGTTCCTTTTGTTGAGTCCATGATGTCACTGAACTGTCTTAGCTCTTCATTGATAGTTTTTGTATGGTAAAAGACTTTCTTACAAGTCACCTTCTGACCTTTGTAATCAATCAAAAGATTACTGAGGCCTGCTTCTTTCTTAACAACCATTTTCCTAATCATATTGGTAGATTATATCTTTTGATTCAATGTTTCTTGCATCATTTGACTCCAGGAATCTATGTTTTCAAGATCCAAAATGGTGATGACCAATTTTCTTATAGATAACTAGACAAAATCATTTTTGACAGATGAAGAGGACTTAGATCCTAAAATATCTTTTTCTTTATCAAATCCTCTTGTAGTTAAGGAAGATGTTCTCTATATTCTCTTAGAGGACTTCTGAGGCATTTCCTTATCAGATGAATCAATCAAAACATTCTTTCCTTTAACAGGGTCTCGAATTGGATATTTTTCATCTGAAACTTGAAAAACATTTAGATCTCCCTATTCATCTTCTTCTTTTATAAACTAAAGATGTTGAGATTATCTTTGTCTGTCTTATTCTTGAAATTCTTCATCTTCTTATCTTGTTGTTCAACCAATTCTTTCTCTACTTATTCTTCTAGTTCAAAATCAACATCTTCTTTATCTTCAACTTCAACCACTTCCCCTACTTTTATTTCTTCTTCAATTTCAAATTCAACTTGTTCTTCACCTTGTTCTAGTGAAACAGATTTAGAAACTGAACTCAACGGAGTTCCATCATTATTTTCCACTTCCCTCATAACATCATCATCATCATCATGGATTACCTGATCTTCCATTTCATGAACTGGTTTTGATAAAACTAAGACTTTCTTATCTTTTTTGATTTTTGGAGTGGCCACCGATTTCTTATGAACAGCTAGAGATTCGGGTACTTTCTGAGATTTCGTTTCTACTACTTTTAGAAGATACTGACAAACTTGATCTTCCAAATATTTCTTCTTTAACTTCTTATCCTTCATTTATTTCTCATGATTTTCAGCTTGCTTGATTTTTAGAGCCTTAGCCTCTATATGATATAGACCAAAAGAAGGATCTCCTTCCTTTCTAGTAGATGCCATTTCTCTCCACATTGCATCTATTGCATCTGGATAAGCTTTTGGTTTCTTTGCAGGAGGAGGTGATAAAACCATAACAGCTGGAACTGGTAATGGAAAGCTCAGTTCATCATGTTTCGTTTTCCTATGAACTGAATTTGAAGATTCTGGAACATCACCCTTGTTCTGGACAATCATTTCTTCAAAGATTTTTGATACTGGAAAAAACTCTACTTTCATCCTCCTTAGAGTGTCGTCACTAAGAAACAAAATCTTGAAAGGATTTGATGCTGATCAGCATGAAACATTCAACTCTTGACGACACATAACAATTATCCTATAAGTACTTGCTGGATACATAAGGATATGAGATCTGATGGTTCCACTTTTTATTTCTTGAATAATGAGAAAGATTTACTTCACCATGTTGATCTTCCTTAAGTTGAAAAGAAAATATAACGGAAATATCTCACATATCTTTAGAGAATACTTATCCCCCTTTACTGGAATAAGAAATACATGCATCCAGAGATCCATCATCTTGTTGTTTGTTGTAAGATTTGTAATATTCAGATTCTTAACATACATAAGACCAAGAAAATCAAATGCCCCGACTTTTTCAAAAGAGCATTCTTTCTCAGAGAGTTTCTAAGAGCAAAGAATAGCCTCCCCTTCATACGGTATGTTAAGAACATTTTATTTCTTCTTGTAGAGGACTGTATATGATTTATCATAGCATTTGAACTTAAGAAGATCCTTAGCGTTCTTTTTAAAGAACGTAACATGTTCATAGAATTGAATAAGGAGGTCAAGATAAACTGGATCCTGAGATTTCTCCACAGCCACACATACACTTTCCCATCCCTTAGATATTATCACCTCAGAAATAAGGGAGTCATATTTTTCAAATAACTTAGAGCACAATAACCATTCCCTAAAGATTGACCAGTCCTTAATCTCCTTGCTAACTGGCATCTGATCTGCTGAGGATTCTAGAGTCATTCAGGGTGATGGAGAATAGCAGAACGAAGGCTTTGATGGAAACCGGAATTCGGCACTGAGATCAGTAAAGATACTGTGATACTTGAAAACGAGGCACCCCGTATATATACATAGCTATGACTTTCCAAATTCTATAAGATAATCAGACATCTAACAAAAAAACATGATTTGATCTAACGACTGAGAATGGATATAGAAAATAGGAATTCTGATCTTTTGAAGTAAGGTAAAAAGGAATTTAAGAAATTTTGAAATACCAGCAACTAAAACTTAAGATAATGAAAATAAAAAGTAAGAAATATTACGTTTTGGAATACTCTGAAAGATTTATCAGTACTATAAGAATTTTTCTTGGGAGTTTTAAAATCCAAAATTTTAAAATCCAAAATTTTAAAATCCAAAATCTTCAAATCCAAAACTTTTAAATAAGAAATTTTCAAATCTGAAATATTCAAATCCAAAAAAATTCCGAAGGAAAGAAAAGGATTTTAAATAATGAAAGTAAACAAACATATGTACTCCCCCCTGAAATAAGGAGTAGTTTAATGTTAGGAAATGATTTAAATAAGATGTATATATGAGTGATTACCTTACAGAAAAAATTCCTAGCTTCTTTTTAATGTATTCAAATCTATCAGAAGGTAGAGGTTTTTTAAAAATATCAGCATGCTGATCTCTTGTTCTGATTAATTGAAGAATAATATCTCCTTCAAGTTTGTGATCTATACGAAAGTGATCTCTAATATCTATGTGCTTTTCATGGGAGTTATGTGTATGGTTTTTACTTAGGGAAATGGAATTTGTGTTATCACACATAAGTTGAGTCTTAGTAAAACTCACACCATAGTCTGTGAGTGTGTGTTGCATCCACAACACTTGAGTACAACAACATTCAGCTGCTAAATATTCAGCTTCAGCAGTGGAAAGTGCAATAGAATGTTGTTTCTTGCAAGACCAAGAAACTAAGGAATCTTCTAATAAATGACAATTTCCGAATGTTCTTTTTCAATCCATTTTATAACCACAAAATTCCGCATCCAAAAATTTTTTTAGTTCAAAATCATTTCCATAGGAATAAAATAGCCCCAAATATAATGTTCACTTTAAATACTGGAAAATTTATTTTACAGCTTTTAAATGAGATTCTTTAGGATTTTCTTGAAATATTGCACATAAGCATACTGAGAATATTACTCAGGTTGTCTAGCTGTTAAGTACAGTAAACTTCCTATCATCCCGCTATAAGATGTTTGATCTAAAGGTTTCCCTGAATAAACAATATCAAGAGTATTAGAGGTCCTAATAGGAGTACATATACTCTTGTGTTTTCATAACTGAACTTCTTTAAAAGATCTTTGATATAATTATGTTGAGATATTTAAGTTACCTCTAGTTTTTGTGAAATTTGAAAACCAAGAAAAAATGTTAACTCACCCATCATACTCATCTCAAACTCAAATTTCATATGATTCTCAAAGGAATTAGTTAAGGATTGCTAAGTTGATCTGAAGATGATGTCATCAACATAAATTTGAACAGTCAAAAAATCTTTATTATTTTTATTAATGAAAAGGTTTGGATCAGCAGTTCCCTTAACATATTTGTTTTGAAGCAAAAATCCTGAAATTCTCTCATACCAAGCTCTAGGGGCTTGTTTAAGTCCATATAAAGCTTTGGTAGGTTTATAAACATGATTAGGATATTTTGTATCTTCAAAACCAGGGGGGTGATCTACATTGAATTCCTCCTATACATAACCATTAATAAAATCACACTTAACATCCATTTGATAGGGTTTAAAATTAAAGAATGCTGCAAAGGATAGAAGAATGCGAAAAGATTCATGTATTTCTACAGGAGCATAGGTTTTTTCAGTCTATGCCTTCTTGTTGGTTATAGCCTTTTGCAACTAATCTTTCTTCATTTCTAACAATAAATCCATTTTCATCACATTTGTTTCTAAAAACCCATTTTACTCTAATAAGAGAAGTTTCCATAGGTTTCTCAACCAAGGTCCAAACTTGATTTCTTACAAATTCATTGAGTTTATATTGAATAGTCTTTATCCAATCTTCATCACCAAAGGCTTCTTCAGGAGTATTTGGTTCAAATTGGTAATGAAATGAAATATGTTCAACTTCAATTCTTAAATAACTTCTAGTTCTTTCTGGTTGATTAACATTTCCAATGATATTATCACTGGGATGATTCCTAAGTAACAACTGACTCGGATTTTGAAAAACATATTCATCAAAATAAGGTAGAAAATCTTCAAGAGTGAATGTTTTAGAAACATTTTCTTGAACATTATCCTTATCTGAAAGATCTTCTGTCAATGTTTGGTGATCAGTTTTAGGAAATATATCTAGAAATGATTCTGGTTTTTTGAAAACGAAAGGATCATTTTCATCAAAATTAACATGTACTGTTTCTTCCACAGTGCATGTGTTTTTATTAAAAACTCTATATGCCTTAGAGTTAGTAGAGTAACCTAAGAAAATTTCTTCATCGGATTTGGGTGAAAATTTATGTAATTTATCCTTGGTATTCAAGATAAATACTTTGCAACCAAAAACATTAAAGGAAGAAACTTTTGGTTTTCAGCCAGTCCACAACTCATAATGTGTTTTATTAAGAAATGATCTTATTAAAACTAAATTTATAGTATAAAAATTAGTACTTACAGCTTTAGCCCAAAGAAATTTAGATATAGAATATTCACTCAACATGGTTCTTGTCATCTGTTGAAGAATGTGATTTCTTCTTTCTACAACACCGTTTTGTTGAGGAGTTCTTAGAGCTGAGAAGTTGTGAGTAATACCTTTTTTACTAAAAAAGTTTCAAAATAAAAAATTTCAAATTCTCCACCATGATTACTATGAATAGTTATCAACGGTAGATTTTTCTCATTTTTAACTTGAGCCCTAATGATTTGGAAATAAGAAAAAGCATCTTATTTATTTGCGAGAAAATAGACCCAAGTAAATCTAGTGTAGTCATCAACAAGGACAAACACATAGTATTTGCCTCCAATACTTCTAGTTTGTGTTGGACCAAATAAATCCATGTGCACTAACTATAAGGCATTAGATATTGTAACATCACTTATAAATTTAAAGCTATATTTATGTTTCTTACCATATTTATAAGGATCACAGACTTTTGAAGAATCAAACTTATGTTCCGGTAGATCTGGAAAAAGTTCTTTCTTAAAAATCTTTATAATATTTCTTAAGTTACAGTGTCATAGTATTCTATTCCAAAGCCATGATTGATCTTAAAATGACCTAAGGAAAGGTATATCCTGACTTCTAAGGTCTTCTAGGTTTAAGGTGTACACATTCTCATGCCGAAGGGAAAATAAAATAAACACATCCTTGGAATTGTGAACTAAACATTTCTCATTTCTAAAATTCACAAGGTAACCCTCATCACATAATTGACTTATGCTTATGAGGTTTTGACTAAGGTATTTTACAAAAAGAACATTTTAAATAACAGCTTTACCAAGAATAATAATGTTACCTATACCGACAATTACTCCTTTAGAGTTATCACCAAAAGTTACCTTTCCACCTTATGTTTTTAAAATCATCTTGAAATAGTCTTTGTTACCAGTCATGTTCCAGGAACATCCACTATCCACATACCATGGGTTGCTGGTACTTCCTTCATTTTCCTAAAAAAGAAATATTTAGGCTCTCGAAATCCAAACTTTCTTGGATCCGGAACTATTTGATAATAAAATCTTGGGTAACCATATTTGTATAGAAAAATAGGCTTTATGAAACCCAAGGGATTTTACATTATTTAAAGAATTTTTTTTCTTCCAATTCCCACCACTTTGGCATTTAGTACAAAAAGGGGATCTAGAAGTAACAAAATAATTATTATTAAAAATAGGGTTTTCATGAGAATAACCTAATCCCTGATTATTACCATGTGGTCAGATCTAAGAATACATCTTGTCAAAACTTTCCTTACCAGGAGTAAAATTTTCAAGAAGTTTCTTCAAGGAAAATATTTCAGATTTTAATCTCAAGAATAAATTATTATCCTAAAGAATAATATATTTAGAGTTATGTTTATTCGCTAAATAAACTTTCTCTAAAAAAAGATTTTTAAGATCCTTAGAAAGTTTATCCTTCTCAGAATTAACTTCCTCAAGTTTCATAGAAAGATTTTTTAAAACATCATTTTTCTCATCAGGATCATTGGAAAGATCCAAAATTTCTTTTGTTAAAATAGATTCTATATAATTTTCTTTATCATGTTTCTTAGAAACATTAAAATTTATCTTTTCTAAAAACTTAGAAAATCTAGAAACTTCCTCATAGGAAGGAAAATCATTATCATTATCTAATGAAGAGGATTGTTCATTTGGAGAAAAACCTTTATCTGGAAAATTTTCAATTAAATACATATTGGTTAAGGTTTTAGTAGTTCTTACCTTAGCCATAAGACAATGATTTTGAAATGGAGCTTTGGAAATTAGACCAATATTCTTTTTCCTAGAAGATTCATATTTTGATGATTCATTATAAGAGTATCCACTACTAGCACTACATGTGTCATTGAATTTCAAGACTTTGTTATGCTTTGATCTATAGAACTTCTTCTTGTTTCTTTCATAATTCATGTCTCTCTTGTCTCCCTTCTTAATAAAGGGACAATCAGGTCTGATATGACTGGTTCTTCTACATTTATATCATGTCACTTCTTTAACTTTCTTATATTTTCCATTTTTATTATCTTTTAAATCTTTCTTATTGTATCTATATTGAAAGTTATTCTGCCCAAAAATCATGTTCATCCTCTGAGAAAGATGGGTAACTCATTTTCTAAAGTTTCACTTTCACTAGATTTAGATTGAACAATAGCCTTCTTATCTTTAGATCTTGTAATTATCTCAAGAGTCTTGGATTTCAAATGATTTGAAGTAGTTGTAAAAGCAACACCTCCATTTCTATTCTTCTTCTTAATATTATCAGCATCTCTCTTCATTCTAGTTTCATGTTGAAGAAGAGTTCCAAACAGTTCATAAAGAGAAATATGAGTAACTTTCCTATTGTCATCTATAGCAATCCTATTGGATTCCCATTCGCTAGGCATGATGTCAATAATCTTGTCTACAAGAGTTTCATCATCTAAAACCTTCTCACCCATATATGGCTATTGATGATAGTCATAAATCATTGTTGTACCTTACATATGGGTTCTACATAAGGGAAACAGAAACCTTGATAATCAGCCCTGAGCATTGCTCTTCTAGTTTCAATAATATTGGAAGTTCCAAAGTGAGTTACTTCAAGCTTATTCCAAATACTATTTAAGCTTCACAGAATGAAATTTAGCTATATATATTTCCAGTCATAGAACATATCAAAGTATTACGTACCTTAAAGTTCATATGGTATTCCACATTTTCTGGATTAGTAATGGTTCTAAGTTCCTTATCAAGAATCTTATAATCTCCAGTTAACATAATGTAGTTGTCTACACCTGTTTTTATCAAAAAGTCCTTCATTATACATCTCTAGTACTCATAGTCATTTCCATCAAATATTGGTGGTCTAGTAGGATTGAGATTATCTAAAGATCCAACTTGAATTCCTGCCATACTAAAAATATATTGATTTCCACAAAACTTATTAGTAGTAAAAGTTTAAAAACAAATATGAAGAACTTAAGAAAAGGAAAAAGACGAGCAAGAAAACTTATATGTAGATATAATTATTTTAGAAACCTCCTCTGATACCAATTGTAGGATCAAATATGTAAAAATGAGATGCTCAAATACAAGAGGGGGTGAATTGTATACATTAAAAATTTCCTTTTGGGACCTTTAAAGTTAAGTTTAACAAGGTTAAACAAACATTCATAAGACCTCCTAAAGAAAACTTTTTAAATTTCTTAAAAGAAATATTCTACCTTAAAGCGTATAGAATCTACAATATAATCAGAGTAATGGAATTACAAATTATAAAAAAGTTATACTTTCTAAATTTAACAAAGTTAACATATAAAAGCAGAATTACAAAATCTTGTAATAGTAAACAAGTAACAATAAGATTCTTCTAACCCAAATAGAAGGGTATCCAACAACCTCAGATAAAGGTTCATTGATTTATACTTTCAAGAAAGTATATCTTACCCAAATCTAGGTAAGACCTCAATCCGAAGATTTGTATCTGTCTTGATATCCCTGTAAGCCCTCAATTTAAAAGAAAATCAGAACCTCTGTCTTCCAATTGTAGAATCCCAAGATCTGCACGATCAGAGTCTACACAAAGAAAGTTTGAACATGTTGTTCACGCCTGAACCAGTTGTTCATCACATCCGCATGAAGCATTGAGAGTTGTAATAGCCTCTCTCTCTTAAAAACACTTCACATCTTTTTCTTGTCAAATTCAGTTGTCTAAGTTGATGTTTTTTTACTCATTCAAATGAGCTTGTATTTATAGGAAAAACTTCCCAACGGTCGGCTCCTCTCCAATGGTCATATTTTACCTTAAATTTTGGAGGTACCTGGACACATGTCAAAAATACAACGATTAGTTTATAATAAATTGTATGACATCATTTCAAGTAACAGAAACGATGTTAAGTTAAAGATAAATGTTAAGTATTAGAGGACTTAGAATCTGATATCTTTGGTATAATACATTTAAACAACTCTAACATTATAAAGAAACTAGATTCATAATAAAAACATTATCAAGAAAATGGAATCATAAGAAAAAGAAAATTAGATTGTGAAACGGGTATCTCATTTGTTCTGGAATCAGAATCACAAAATCTGAGTCACTTATACACCAGATTCGGTATCATGATGATCGGCATCATATATACACCAGAATCAGTATTGAAGATCGGTATCATATATACACCGAAATCGGTATTGAAGATCGACATCATATATACAATGGAATCAGTATTGAAGATCGACATCATATATACACCAGAATCGGTATTGAAGATCAACATCATATATACACCAGAATAGGTATTGAAGATCAATATCATATATACACCGAAATCAGAATTGAAGATCGGTATCATATATACACCAGAATCATAATCATAAAACTGAATGTAAAATCGTAATAACAAATCTATAAGTATCACATAATGACAATTCTGGATCTAAAAAAAATACAGAACTTCAAAAAATATTCCGAACCTAAGAAAATGTGTTTGTGATTTTGAAAACATAAAACTATAAGGAATGGAGAAGTCACAAGATATCCTTATTGACACAAAATTTCCATCTTACAACAACGTATTAAAAAAATATAAAATTTGATCTAAAAAATTATTAGACATTCTAAAATTTAATTTAATAGCCATAAATTTTGTAACAACTTAATTTTTTCTCATTTGGTTTCCCAAATAAAAGGTCTCCTTAGCGGATTTCAATAAACTATTAAACTGAGAAGGTTCTGATTAAGGATTTGGAATATCATTCTGAGTTGTTCTTTCAGGAATAGATGAACCAGCTACCTCATGTATTAAATTTTGAAATGTTGGATCTAGGACCAAAAAATTGGTATTTTCTACTGAACTCTTTTCACCATGTTGATAATAAAAAAACATAATCTTTCCAAAACCAGAACACAATAGATGATGTCCAACATTGTCGAATATTTTGAATGTCCTATGATCACAATTCTGATGGTGACATTTAATTGTTCCTTTAGAAACAAAATATGAATTTGATGATGAAAATGATATAAAGGCTTCAACACCTTCAACGTAGATAATATTTAAACGAGATCAATTTTTATTTTTGTGATTATTTATCCAATCATGGTCACATAATAGATACTCATATCTACTTCTTGAGTCCATAGTTAATTAAAAAACAACAAAATAACAACAATTATTATATATCATTTTCAAAAATTTCAAATTATTATTATATTTTAACATATTGAAATATTCTATGAAATATGATCTGAGTGAGGCGCCGGGTTAGCATTGGGTTATGGGGCCCGTATAGGCTCAACATAGATAAAATAAAAAATAATAGATATATTATATAAGACACACTCTATTTTTTTGAAAATAATAGAATATATCTTTAACATTATCTTATATGAGAAATATGAGACCACTGTAAGGTATGATATGTGGGGTTTATCCTAGACAAAACATTATACATGTGTGTGTCAGGTGATTAAGTACATTTCTTGCGAGAGTAATTCATTTAATATTTTTATTATAATTTCTAGTAAATATTTAAAATATCTTCCAAACTATGTATCCTATGAAATATGGGAGGAAACCATTGTGTCTAAGATATGGGGTGTACCTTAGGAGTGACATTAAATTTGAATTTATAATAAATATTAGTAATATTTAACAATTACTCATATTTACATTTTTCAAATATTAAAAAAAATATTGTAATTTCCTTAAATTTTGAAATTGTTGACAATATTTTGTAATTAACACTAAAATTTAATGTGTATTAATAATATTGAAAATTTAATTTTTTTTAGTTATTATGAATTATGTAATGATTATTATTAAAACAATTATTTATTTATTTAGAGATTTTTTTAATTTTATATATTTTTTTACAAATTACTATTATGATTTTTAAAAATCAGTAATATCAATAATTTTTAATAATAATTAATATTATATTGAGAAATATTATAAATTATTTATATTAATTCTATATTTTAATAAATAATAATTTTTATGAATGTTTAATATCTTATAATTGTTATATTTTTTTAAAAAAATATTACTGAAAATTATCCTAATTATTAATAACTATGTTTTTAATAAATATTATATATTTTAAATATTTATGTTTTTTCTAATTACATCAATTTTTAATAATTTTTAATATAAAGAGTTATTATAAATAAAATTTAGTTAAAATATTAGCTTTAAATTAATTTTCTCCACATTCTTAAAAAACAATAATTTCTATTTATTTCATCCATTATATATTAATATAAATATATATATATATATATATATATATATTTAACACATAATCAAATATATTTCCATTAAATTAATGAATACACATTTTTCAATGAAATTAACATATCAAATCTAAATATATACATACATGCACACACACACACATTTTATATATTTTGTCAGTTTTTCAAAATATTAATAATATTTTTTAATTAAGACTATTATTTAATATTTATAATTAATATTATGTATATAATTATATATATATATTTATATTGAAATATTTCTAAATTAATATAAATAAACCAAAACAATTCTGATAATTTTAATTAAAATAATATACATATAAAATTTATCTATACCTACATATAAACATATATAAATATTTCATATTTATATATATTTATATATCAAAATATTTATGTATGTTTGTTACAACTTATATATATATTTATATTCATAGGTTAAAATACATAATGTGTGTGTGTGTGTGTATTTGTATATATTAAAAAGCATACACATTTTTTAAAATGTTTATATATTCCTTTCAATATATATATATACATATATCATAAACTTTACAAACTTTTTAAAACTTATATATATTTATATTCACATTTCAATTTACATACATGTATGTATGTATATATATTAAAAACATTACACAATTTTTTATTTAAATATATAAATATACATATTAAATAATTTACATGTTTTTTAAAACATTTGTAGAAGTATATATAGAATGTATTGTTTACGAATATTTATATTAAAAAATTTCTTAATTAATTAGAATGTATTATTTACATGAATTTATAGTAAAAGATTTATTAATTAGTATAAATATATCAAATATATTTTGGAATTTTTATAATACAAATACATATCATATTTATATATACATATATTCATATACATATAGACATACATATATGTGTATATGTAACAGCCCAAGATTTCATAGTTTGTTAAATTCTTTAAAGTAATTCAATAGCTTACGCTACACATAACACTGAGTTTGAGCGCACCACGACTTACCAAAATAGTAGTTCAAAAAGTGCTTATGAATAATATTAACTGAATTTTGAAATTTACATACTCCATATAATTTTAACATCTATATTATGTGTCTCTTTGGCATAATATAAGAACAAATTCAATTTTTCAGATAAAAGAAGTATTTTTTTAAATGTAATTTTACTGCCTTTTACTGGTGAACCCTTTTTAAATCCAATATTTGACACTTTAATATATTCAATTTGACAAAATAATCTTCTTCTATTGAAACAGATATAAAAACTTAGTTTAGATAATGTTATTGTGCTTTTCTGATAACTTTTATATTTTGATCAATAGTGAAAATACTAAATTTTAATTGAAAACTTTTTTAATAAAAAAATTATAGTATTAAATTATACATTTGAATGGGTTTGAATCATAATTAGATAATATTTTTATCATTTAATCCAATGTTGGTCATTGGAAGTAATTATACAATTAAATTGGACATAAACACGTATCAATCTTTTAATAGTTTATACTTCTCCAAAACCCGCTTTCTGATTTTGACAATAAGAATTTTTTTAATTAATTAATAATACATCAATATTTTGAATTTGGTAAAATAAACATTAATTTTGAATTTTCAATATCAAAATTATCATTGGGTGAATTTTTGGTATTTTTCTAAAAACATTCAATTTTTGATGAATAATAAAAAACAATGCATTATTGATTAAAGTTGAGTTCTTATTTAAACAATTTGTTTAATATACATTTATTTTAAAGTAAAAATAGATACATAATACCTATATTAGTTCATTTTAATTCATTAGAGTCATTTTATAATAAGATTAGATACATAAAATTTTATTGATCTTTTTACCATCTTTTACCCACCTTCTAGGCACATTTGAAAATTTTCATAAAACATTATTTTACCACTTTTGTGAATTGAATTTTAAAAATACAAGAGACATGATTGAAATTAGTAATTAAAATTTGGTTCAAAAGGAAGAAAATAATTTTTGGTGAATAGTGACTTTTGATTTTTATTTACCACGGTTAAAAGTAAATAGGGTAAGTAAAGGTAAAAATGATATTATAATTACCCAAACACATGTCCCAATTCTATTGGATAAGTGTATTTAGACCTAAATAAACATTGGGAATAAAATATGATCCTTTTTGATCCACTTTGATTAGATTAGTACATTTATTAATATTTTATTTAAAGAATAGTTAAAAGTGTTAAATTCAAAGTTTTAATAACTAAAATTCTTTTAATATAGGGTTACACATAAGATAAATTATACTATAAATATTCATTAGAAATATAAAAATATTTAATACATAATGGTATTTTATTTATAATTTTTGGAGATTAAATAATTAAATTCATTTTTGACATAATGATGATGAAGTAATTACCTTATTAATGAAAGAATAAAATAATTAATGCAATAAATATTAAAATAAATGTAAATTGAATCTTTTTATGCATTACACTAATTTTCTAGGTTAATATGACATGATAGGGTTTATTGAATTTGTTTTTTTCAAAGTAATCTAGTTTTTCTTGACATTCATAAAAACCAAATACTAAATAGTGTCAAAATTGACAAATATGAGTTTTAAAAAAATACTATATTATTAAATGATATAATATTCCTAAAAATATACGGTTCAATAAAAGGACTTATATAATGATAGATATGTCATTAATGAACTGTAACACCCCAAGATTTCATAGTGTGTTATTTCTTCAAAATAATTCAATAACTTGCACTACACGCAACACCGAGTTCAAGCGCACCATTACTTACCAAACAAGCCGTTCAAAAAAGGTTATGAATAGTATTAACTAAATTTTAAACTTTATATAATCCTTATAATTTTAGAATCCATATTATGAGTTTCTAAAACATAATGTAAGAACAAATTCATCTTCAGTATTGTAGTTTTACCAACTTTTAATAGTGAACACTTTTTAAATAAAATATTTTAAACTTTTTGACTAAATGGGGACATCAAAAAATTTAAAATAAAACATCCCAAGCTTCCATGGTACGCTTTCCTTTGAATAAAACAGTAGCGTGTGTTGTACGCAACTTCGAGTTTTAACACACACCACAACCGATCAAACTAGCCGCTATGAATAGTAATACTTAATTTTTTGAAATTATATATATTTTATATTTCAAAATGGACTTCATTTTTGGATTCGGAATATCAAATTTAGCCTAAGGTGAAATTTTGGTACTTTTCGGATAACTTTCATATTTTGATGAATAGTAAAAATTACTAAATTTTAATTAAAAACAACTTTTTTAATCAAAATAATTTATAGTGATAAATTATGAATTTTAGTTGTTTTAAAGTATATTTAGAATATATTTTTACCATTTAATATAATTTTGGTCATTGGACATAATTTTACAATTAAACCGAACATAAACAAATGTCAATCTTTTGATAGTTATTATCTCTTAAAAACACGCTTTTTGTTTTGACAGCGGGAATTAATTTTAAATTAATTTCTGCCACTTCTATGTTTTGAATTTAGAAAAATGGATTCCATATTTGGAATCAGGATGTTCAAATTGTGTAAATAGGTAACTTTTATTTTTAGACATTTTGAATAATTACTGCGGTAAATATTTTATTTACCATAGTTAAGGGTAAATCCGGTAAATAAGGGTTAAAAAATAATATTATAATAATACTAAATTACCCTAAAACGTGTCTTAACCCTATTGGTTGATACATGGTCGACCATGGGTATCTTTGGGTCAATTTTGGGACCCCATTGATCCACTTGTAAGTGATAATGACACTTTATTTTAATTAAGTTAAAATGAATACAAAAATGGCATAAGCTTACATCTTTTAAAAGAACAATTTTTACATAGGGTTATACATGTTGTATTTTCGATTATAAATATTCATTAGAAAGCTAAACAGATTTCCTACATAATTATATTTTATTTATAATTTTTAGACATCAAATAATTTAAATTATTAATGACACAATAATGATGCAATGTTTACCTCATTAATAAATCATTTAAATAAATAAGATTATAATTATTACAATATTATCTAAAACCTGTCCAATTCTTATTGGTTGATGTTATTTAGAATATGAGTCATCTTATCTTCGACCTCAATGATTTTTGGACCATTATAAACCGAATATAATTATATTATAAAGTAATACTTTCACTCTTTCCTAAAGAGCCCCTCCTCTCCCTTATAAAAGGAGACCACTTCTACTCATTCCTCACACCTCTCAAGCCACTTGGCTCGTCCAAACTCTGCCCAACTAAGCTCCCAACATCCCTCTCCTCCTCCTTGAAGCTTCCCCTTAGGAAGAAAGCATTTCGAGAAGTCCTTTGGTTCCAACCAAAGTGAGTTACCTAAATTAAAGGTAACATTTTCTCTTAAATTATTTTCAATTATTTTGCTTCTCCAACCCCCAAACTCTTTTTATTTCCTTTCTTTTGTAACAACACCAGTATCCACAATATACTAGGATTTTGTTATAATAAGTATTCAAACTACACATTCACACAACTCCATCTAATGGATGATGAACATAATGTTTCTGTGGATGGCAAACTAACGCCTCACGAAACGATGATTGTTCAAATACATCTTACCGCCTCTCATGGTGGCCATTAGTATGGAACTGTAATTAAATATGATATTAATGATATATATTTTATATATAAGCTTCTGTAATTCCATTTTATTTCATAAAATTATTTGTTTCATGTTGTATATACATACGATAATTTCATTTGAGGAAGTGCGGACTACCGCCCCCTTAAAATGATATGACTCGTTCATACCACACATGGAACGTATAAAGGATGGTGTTAATGAACTTAATTAACATATATGAAATATTATATTTTACTGGAATAGTAATATACCTATGTATCATTTGGATTCGATTCTTTTAAAATAAAAATTAAATGGAAGTAGCATTCGTGCGTACGTACGGACTACCGTCTCCACGAACGCGATGAGATTCATTCTCCATCGTATCCATTCAAGTATAATTATCATTTGATGATTTAAAAATGATGTTCAAGGACTTGATACCATTCTGGATATGAATAATATACATCCCATTAATAACGAATATGACTCACATAACAAAGAATGTAAAGTAAAATGAACCCGTTAACACCTGAAATGATGATAATTCTAAGATATTATTAACAAATCAATGTTAAAAGATCATATATGATATCATATTAAAGTAACAGAATCTTGTATTATTCAATAACAATTATTTCACCATTATACAGGAGGTAAACCTACCATCGACCAAGGAAAAAGTACAAAGTAAGGGATTCTCTTATCTCACTTTCAATTCCGTGAGATTTCCATTGTTCGCTACTAAATTATTGAAATTGGTGTATTGTGTACTTCCATTTGATATATATTATCATGATTCACTTTATATTCATGTTATTCTGTAAATCATTTGGTGGTTATTAACTTTTTTCCATGCGACTCAGTTGATTAATGTGGTAAGGGGTTTCTTGTCTCACTTTTAATTCCGTGAGAATTCCATTGATCACCACTTAATTATTGCATGTGGTGTATGTGTACTACCCATGATTGTATTCATTGTGTAATATACTTTATTTTATGGGTATTTACATCATCATGGTATGATCTCTATTTCATGGGTGTTTGTTTCTTAAGTTACCTAATCAATAAGGGAATTTGAGATTTCAATTTCCACTCATTTGGCTTTACGCATATTTCATTGATTATATTACCCCAAGATTATGTGTGGAATCACTATTCATTTGATTATGTCATAATTTCCACTCCCCTTCCCGTGGATATACTTTTGATACACATAATCACTCCATTGAAAATTCTCAAGTCATTGATATGAATTTGATAAGAGTAATTTTAACTCTTTCACCATTTGTTGAGTTAAACATCCAATTCGTTGGTGTTGTTTTTACAGGAATATGTGTGAATATACTTTGATTGTTTTACACTGAATATCCAATCATATTTAGTGTATTTATATTTTTCACACATAATTATGTTGTTGATTTATCCTTAACCTAAGGATATGGCCTTTATGAGAGATTTCATCTCAACTTACATTCCATTGAGACTTCTTTGTTGATATACACCAAATCACTTTTATGTGGTGTATATAATGTACTTTGACATAGTATATCATGAATTCCCTTTATTCTCATGATATTACAAAGTTTTGATTACCTCAATTATTTTCATTCAAGTGTCTCTCTTTTGGTTAGAATCTCTAACTAAAATACCATTTTTAAATGTTTTAAAGACTTATTCATCTAAATCTTTCTCATTAATGTCCATGTTTTAAAAATGGTTTTAAGGATTTATTTATATGGACATTAAAGTTTAGAAATTAAAAATCCTTTTAAAAGGTTTCAAAGTGGTATGGGACACTTTGATTCAAAAATCTATTTTTAAATGGCTTCTTGACAAATAGTGTGACTTTTAAATGTTTTCAAGAAAAGGGGGATATTCTATTTTTATACCATTCATGGTTTGTGGTTAATGTATTGACATTTCGTATGCTAGTTTTAATACGAATGTTTATTTTATGCTTAAAACTATTCATATGAGGAATGCATTGGACTTAATAAGTGACGGGTGGAGCCCGCTATAGCTCCTCGATGCATCGGTAGGTCTCATGAGACAAACTAGTGTCTTGGCACAAGGCCTTGGAAAAATCTTATTTGTAGTCTTGGCACGAGGCCTTGGCTATGTGGTTATGATAGTCTGGCATTATGCATTCCATCATTATGAAAGTGGTTATTTATATTGCATGTGATCATTCGACTAGTAGAATATCCATGTGAGTAAGTAAATGGCATTATTTCATTTTACCTTTGCCATTTTATGATGAAGTTCAAGTTTCAAAGGCTTTTGTTTTAGTTATAAATTGCCTTAAGTGTTTATGCTTATTTATGAAAGCTTCTGCTATAATGTTATCCTTACTGAGCATCCGAGCTCACCCCTTTCAATGTTTTATTTTTTTTCCAGGATTATGAAGAAGTAATTTATGAATGACCTGCAGGGATAGTATGAGGGGATATGAAGACAAGATGTTTTTTTATGATGTAATGTAAAAATTTATGGATGTATCTAGTTATTCCAAGGCTACTAAACTAATCGGTCTTTCGAGACTTGAACTTTCTCATGATCATGCCAATGTTATGTAATAATGCACCGACTCTGGGTAACTAGGGTCGGGGCGTTACAGTTGGTATCAGAGGAAGTTTAGTACAAATCTTGGTAGCTAGATTTAGATAAACTCTGATTAGAGCACGTAGACCTAAGATGAACTTTGAGGATTAGTATAAAAGAACTTCCTAGAATTTTGGTATTGTAAAGATTTTGTGTGTTTTCCGAGCAATACATCCCTGTCTGGATACGAGCAGGTAGAGGCGGCTCTGGCACAGATGTACCTAGGGGTAAAACCCGAAAACACCGCTTTGAGCTAGACTCGAACGGGAACTGGTGCACGACAACGGGCCTTGCTGCACTCTTGGTTACGACACTCCCGGGGGATATGCTTAGGATAATTTACATTTTCTTTACAAACCGATTCAAGTAATATATACATAAGATGAGAGTAAATGACCTTGGTTAATCCTAATATGTTTCAAATTGAGAATATGGTGACATTTTAATCTCTAAATGATTTTACGACTACTATTACTCACACAATGCTTTCTGGTTTTAGTCAATGGCTGGATTCCAAGGAAGTCATAGTGACTTTGAGAATGATGTACAAGGTGGGAATAGTGGTGGAAATGAGCAACAAAATGGAATGTTGGTAGGCGTAAAAGATATCGTCTTTATGCCAAATTAGTTTTCCAAAAATATGATCAACAACATATATATTAACCAACTCCCAGACTCAACAAGGAAGAGAAAGGTGATAAATGATAAGATCTCCAGCAATGGAGACCATGGAGAAAAGAAACCTCAATTTTCATCATGTAGGAATTGTGGAAAGAGACACCCATGAAAGTGTCTCAATGGGACAACGAAATGTTTTACGTGCGGGAAGGAAGGACATAAAGTGAAGAATTGCCGAAGAAAAATGAAGAGTACTATGGAAGAAGATAAAAATGGTCCCAAGAGTCCATTTACAGTCATTTGCCGTAAATGTAGGGGACCTGGCCATTACCCGAGTGAATATCCTATTTTATAGGATATTTTCTTGCTCAAAGAAGAAGCTATGTGGAAATAAATGGTTGGAGAAAAAATTAAAAAGTATTAGCACTCCTTGTTGATGGGTTTACTTTGGAATAATTTTCTCTTGTATTTGTAACCCCTCAGTTTGCCATGTGAGAATGATATTTGAGGAATAATTGTCTCTTCTCTTGTGGATATAGGTATAAATAACCATTTCGTTTTATATGATCATTGGGGTTTGAGAAAATGATAAGTTATTATAATTTGGGATGAAAATGCAAAGTATGATATAACATTTGTGGTTAAATTATGTTATTTTGAAAAATTTATCTCATTTTGGTAATATTATAGAATATAGTTTTTGAAAAAGGACAACACGTAGACCGTGTGACAACCCGTCGCGTCGGACAAAGCTGTGGGAATCGAACCCACAACCAAAGTGCGATTGGGATTTATCGCCTACCACTGGACTACGTGAAGTCCCTGGTTAATATGACTATTTTTTTTGTTAAATGATTTTATTGATCAATAATAAGATGATTTGGGTTCTTATGTCTTATCAAATGAATACCCTTGGTATAGGAAAATGATTTGGTGATTAAGTGATAAATGTTATTTTAGAAGATGTTCGTTTTGTTAGGAACACTATATGCCCAAGGAAAATAGAATACAATGAGGTTTCATTTGTAGAGTAATGGTGAATTTTTATCTACATTTTTATTGTTGATTTATAGTGATTTGGGTTATTTATGGAAATGATTAACCTATAACAGAGAATATGTGATGATGTTAATTACTTTTAAGTATGTGACTTTAAGAGTATTTGATGTCATTTGGAGATACAATGTAACATGGGAGACTACATAATCAAATTCTTCTATGTTTTGGGTTTCAATATTAGTTTGGATTATATTAAAGGATTTTAAGGACAATTGGTTATTGAATGGTATCTATTTAACTTTGGGGTATTGTTGGTTTAATTTTAGAAATTAAGATTAGTGCATATTTATCTCAATGAATATCCTTTTGGGGGATCATTAGATCATTCACTAACCATTTTGGTTTTGATTAATCTTCAAAGACAATGTACATATATGGTTTATCCTGCATCGATCATGTGATTCTATAGAAGTTTATTCTAGCTCTTCCAGTGTGACCAAGTCTTCTTGAATACACATCGTTTAAAAAAAATTGAGTTAGTGGAGGAAATTTATTAAAGAATGAAAATCTACTTAAAATTTAAGTATATCTCATAATGTTCTTAGTCAATATCATAAATGGATTCCTCTTCCTTATGTAATGTAACTTTAAAAAAAAAATGTTGTCCTAGATGGTACCTTAAATCATCACTAATTTATGGCTTTGGGATTGTTGGCCTTTTCATAGCCATGTTCTCTACCACTCTCCATCAGATAATTGATGGTTAGATTTCTCCTCCATATCCATATTTTCCTACATGGAACCCTAGTATGTGTTATTTTCGGTAATCTTCATACTTTCCACTCTTTATTTTAAATAGAGGCCTCGTTAATTCATTTTTCGATGTGGGATTTCAACTAAGATATTTTGAGATGTAAAAAATGTGTGATCCCAATACCCTATATTTTGTTGAACCGATGGTACTTCAAATCATCATAGACTGATGAGTTTAAGGACCTCAATTTTATACTTGTTTGTGATTGATGACCTCAACCACTACCTATAAATATTTACGTTTTTCCTCCAATTATATGTCTCTAATTGCCACCAATGTTCTCCTAATCGAGATCATAATTTGGTGGTGACCCTTTCATTTCTCTTTTCCTTATATTAAGACTAAATTTTAGTAAACCAATTTCCGATGTGGGTTTTCCCACAAATATATTTTCTATTTTCAACCTTTTATTTTCGAAGAACAATTTCAAATTGCGAGGACGCAATTTATTGAAGGAGGGGAGAATGTAACACCCCAAGATTTCATAGTGTTTTATTTCTTCAAAATAATTCAATAACTTGCACTACACGGAACACCGAGTTCAAGCACACCATGACTTACCAAACAAGCCGTTCAAAAAAGGTTATGAATAGTATTAACTAAATTTTAAACTTTATATAATCCTTATAATTTTAGAATCCATATTATGAGTTTCTTAGACATAATGTAAGAACAAATTCATCTTCAGTATTGTAGTTTTACCAACTTTTAATAGTGAACCCTTTTTAAATAAAATATTTTAAACTTTTTGACTAAATGGGGACATCAAAAAATTTAAAATAAAACATCCCAAGCTTCCACGGTACGCTTTCCTTTGAATAAAACAGTAGCGTGTGTTGTACGCAACTTCGAGTTTTAACACACACCACAACCGATCAAACTAGCCGTTATAAATAGTAATACTTAATTTTTTGAAATTATATATATTTTATATTTCAAAATGGACTTCATTTTTGGATTCGGAATATCAAATTTAGCCTAAGGTGAAATTTTGGTACTTTTCGGATAACTTTCATATTTTGATGAATAGTAAAAATTACTAAATTTTAATTAAAAACAACTTTTTTAATCAAAATAATTAATAGTGATAAATTATGAATTTGAGTGGTTTTAAAGTATATTTAGAATATATTTTTACCATTTAATATAATTTTGGTCATTGGACATAATTTTACAATTAAACCGAACATAAACAAATGTCAATCTTTTGATAGTTATTATCTCTTAAAAACACGCTTTTTGTTTTGACAGCGGGAATTAATTTTAAATTAATTTCTGCCACTTCTGTGTTTTGAATTTAGAAAAATGGATTCCATATTTGGAATCAGGATGTTCAAATTGTGTAAATAGGTAACTTTTATTTTTAGACATTTTGAATAATTACTGCGGTAAATATTTTATTTACCATAGTTAAGGGTAAATCCGGTAAATAAGGGTTAAAAAAATAATATTATAATAATACTAAATTACCCTAAAACGTGTCTTAACCCTATTTGTTGATACATGGTCGACCATGGGAATCTTTGGGTCAATTTTGGGACCCCATTGATCCACTTGTAAGTGATAATGACACTTTATTTTAATTAAGTTAAAATGAATACAAAAATGGCACAAGCTTACATCTTTTAAAAGAACAATTTTTACATAGGGTTATACATGTTGGATTTTCGATTATAAATATTCATTAGAAAGCTAAAACGATTTCCTACATAATGATATTTTATTTATAATTTTTAGACATCAAATAATGTAAATTATTAATGACACAATAATGATGCAATGTTTACCTCATTAATAAATAATTTAAATAAATAAGATTATAATGATTAAAATATTATCTAAAACCTGTCCAATTCTTATTGGTTGATGTTATTTAGAATATGAGTCATATTATCTTCGACCTCAATGATTTTTGGACCATTATAAACCGAATATAATTATATTATAAAGTAATACTTTCACTCTTTCCTAAAGAGCCCCTCCTCTCCCTTATAAAAGGAGACCACTTCTACTCATTCCTCACACCTCTCAAGCCACTTGGCTCATCCAAACTCTGTCCAACTAAGCTCCCCACATCCCTCTCCTCCTCCTTGAAGCTTCCCCTTAGGAAGAAAGCATTTCGAGAAGTCCTTTGGTTCCAACCAAAGTGAGTTACCTAAATTAAAGGTAACATTTTCTCTTAAATTATTTTCAATTATTTTGCTTCTCCAACCCCCAAACTCTTTTTATTTCCTTTATTTTGTAACAACACCAGTATCCACAATATACTAGGATGTTGTTATAAGAAGGATTCAAACTACACATTCACACAACTCCATCTAATGGATGATGAACATAATGTTTCTGTGGATGGAAAACTAACGCCTCACGAAACGATGATTGTTCAAATACATCTTACCGCCTCTCATGGTGGCCATTAGGATGGAACTATAATTAAATATGATATTAATGATATATATTTTATATATAATCTTCTGTATTTCCATTTTATTTCATAAAATTATTCGTTTCATGTTGTATATACATACGATAATTTCATTTGAGGAAGTGCGGACTACCGCCCCCTTAAAATGATATGACTCGTTCATACCACACATGGAACGTATAAAGGATGGTGTTAATGAACATAATTAACATATATAAAATATTATATTTTACTGGAATAGTAATATACCTATGTATCATTTGGATTCGATTCTTTTAAAATAAAAATTAAATGGAAGTAGCATTCGTGCGTACGTACGGACTACCGTCTCCACGAACGCGATGAGATTCATTCTCCATCGTATCCATTCAAGTATAATTATCATTTGATGATTTAAAAATGATGTTTAAGGACTTGATACCATTCTGTATATGAATAATATACATCCCATTAATAACGAATATGGCTCACATAACAAAGAATGTAAAGTAAAATGAACCCGTTAACACCTGAAATGATGATAATTCTAAGATATTATTAACAAATCAATGTTAAAAGATCATATATGATATCATATTAAAGTAACTGATTCTTGTATTATTCAATAACAATTATTTCACCATTATACAGGAGGTAAACCTACCATCGACCAAGGAAAAAGTACAAAGTAAGGGAATCTCTTATCTCACTTTCAATTCCGTGAGATTTCCATTATTCACTACTAAATTATTGAAAGTGGTGTATTGTGTACTTCCATTTGATATATATTATCATGATTCACTTTATATTCATGTTATTCTGTAAATAATTTGGTGGTTATTAACTTTTGTCCATGCGACTCAGTTGATTAACGTGGTAAGGGGTTTCTTGTCTCACTTTTACTTCCGTGAGAATTCCATTGATCACCACTTAATTATTGCATGTGGTGTATGTGTACTACCCATGATTGTATTCATTGTGTAATATAATTTATTTTATGGGTATTTACATCATAATGGTATGATCTTTCTTTCATGGGTGTTTGTTTCTTAAGTTACCTAATCAATAAGGGAATTTGAGATTTCAATTTCCACTCATTTGGCTTTACGCATATTTCATTGATTATATTACCCCAAGATTATGTGTGGAATCACTATTCATTTGATTATGTCATAATTTCCACTCCCCTTCCTGTGGATATACTTTTGATACACATAATCACTCCATTGAAAATTCTCAAGTCATTGATATGAATTTGATAAGAGTAATTTTAACTCTTTCACCATTTGTTGAGTTAAACATCCAATTCGTTGGTGTTGTTTTTACAGGAATATGTGTGAATATACTTTGATTGTTTTACACTGAATATCCAATCATATTTAGTGTATTTATATTTTTCACACATAATTATGTTGTTGATTTATCCTTAACCTAAGGATATGGCCTTTATGAGAGATTTCATCTCAACTTACATTCCATTGAGACTTCTTTGTTGATATACACCAAATCACTTTTATGTGGTGTATATAATGTACTTTGACATAGTATATCATGAATTCCCTTTATTCTCATGATATTACAAAGTTTTGATTACCTCAATTATTTTCATTCAAGTGTCTCTCTTTTGGTTAGAATCTCTAACTAAAATACCATTTTTAAATGTTTTAAAGACTTATTCATCTAAATCTTTCTCATTAATGTCCATGTTTTAAAAATGGTTTTAAGGATTTATTTATATGGACATTAAAGTTTAGAAATTAAAAATCCTTTTAAAAGGTTTCAAAGTGGTATGGGACACTTTGATTCAAAAATCTATTTTTAAATGGCTTCTTGACAAATAGTGTGACTATTAAATGTTTTCAAGAAAAGGGGGATATTCTATTTTTATACAATTCATGGTTTGTGGTTAAAGTATTGACATTTCGTATGCTAGTTTTAATACGAATGTTTATTTTATGCTTAAACCTATTCATATGAGGAATGCATTGGACTTAATAAGTGACGGGTGGAGCCCGCTATAGCTCCTCGATGCATCGGTAGGTCTCATGAGACAAACTAGTGTCTTGGCACAAGGCCTTGGGAAAATCTTATTTGTAGTCTTGGAACGAGGCCTTGGCTATGTGGTTATGATAGTCTGGCATTATACATTCCATCATTATGAAAGTGGTTATTGATATTGCATGTGATCATTCGACTAGTAGAATATCCATGTGAGTAAGTAAATGGCATTATTTCATTTTACCTTTGCCATTTTATGCTGAAGTTCAAGTTTCAAAGGCTTTTGTTTTAGTTATAAATTGCCTTAAGTGTTTATGCTTATTTATGAAAGCTTCTGCTATAATGTTATCCTTACTGAGCATCCGAGCTCACCCCTTTCAATGTTTTATTTTTTTTCCAGGATTATGAAGAAGTAATTTATGAATGACCTGCAGGGATAGTATGAGGGGATATGAAGACAAGATGTTTTTTTATGATGTAATGTAAAAATTTATGGATGTATCTAGTTATTCCAAGGCTACTAAACTAATCGGTCTTTCGAGACTTGATCTTTCTCATGATCATGCCAATGTTATGTAATAATGCACCGACTCTGGGTAACTAGGGTCGGGGCGTTACATGAACTGCTTGAGGTTTTCTTGGCATTTTATAGTAAGTTACAAACCATGTAATATAAAAAACAAGAAGACGTGTTAAAAGTTAAAGTATTTAACTAAGAATTAAATCTAAAAGATAAGGTTAATATGGTAATATAAACTTTTCTAAACACTATTGGTTGAGAATATTTCGACCCATCCTCACCTTATCCTTGAAATAAATCCACTTGGAGCCATTACAAACCAAAAATGATATTGTGATAAAATAATATTTCAAGCTTTTCCTAATGTGACCCTCACCTATCTTATAAAAGGGTGCTTCATCTTCTCTCAAATTCATAATTCCAAAGCCATTTGGCTCAGCCAAAATCTACTCAAATATCCTCCCATCTACCCTCAATTTAACCTAGGGGCCTTACATTGATCATAAATCTAACCTAAGTAGCCCTTTTGAACAAATCAAAAGGAAGAACCCTAAGAGGAGGTAATAATTTCAACAGCTCGTTCAATGTTCTTTTCTTCTTCCACTTCCTTTTTATTTGTTGATTCCATACCAAAATACTAACTCTAGTAACTTCTATATATTTTGGTGTTATTATAAATATGGTACAACCATATTCGATATTCTATCCATCCTATGAATGACAAAGTCCCCATATGTTCGTACGTACGGCTTACCGTCTCCACATCATGGTGTAGTTTGTTATTAGACACTTTATTATTTGGATGGGTATAATAATTAGTATAATTTCTTTAAATAATAATTATAACATGTTAATGATTTTTTATATATGATATACCATCCAATAACATGTGAATTTACCATCAATAGAATGATATTATTGCACGTGCGTATGTAGAATTACCATCTCCACAAACACGGTGAGATTCATTTCCCATCGTAACCATTCAATAATAATTTTCATATTATGATTTAAAATAATTTTTAATAACTTAATATCATTCTGGATATGAATCAAATAAATCCTATCCATAAAAAATATGACTTACTTAATAAAACATATAAAGGAAAACGAATCAATTAACACCCAAACAATGATACTACTGAAATACTATTAACAAATCAATATTAGAAGATCATACATGATATAATATTTATGTATGTGTTTCTTGTATAATATAATCACAATTATTTAAAAAATATAAAGTATGTTAGCATACCCTTGACTAAGGAAAAGTATAAGGTAAGGGGTTTTCATCTCACTTTTATTCCTGTGAGATTCAAGCTATATTTGCTACTATTTCCTTTTGTGTGGCGTATGTACTGCCCATAATTATATTGTTTGTGTAATGTAATTTAATTTATAGTTATTTACATCTTTATTTTATTATACTTCTTTCATGGAGTGTATTGTACATAAGTTACCAAATCAGTAAGGGGGCTTCTAATTTCAATTTTAACTCATTGGGTTTTACACACACTTCATTGATTATTTTACTCCAAGATTTTGTGTGGAATCACTATTTATTTATTTATGTAGTATTTTCCACTACCATTTGTGTGGTTATACTTTTTATAAACATAATAACTTTATTTATAAATTCTCAAGTCATCTATATGAACATGGTAATAGTAATCTTAACTCAATTTCCATTCATTGAGTTAAACATCCAAGTCATTGGTGTTGTTTTTACAATAATATGTGTGAATGTCCTCTGATTTATTTACACTGAATATCCAATTATATTTACTGTATTTATATTTTTCACACATAATTTTGTCATTGATTTATCCTTAACCTAAGGATATAGTCATTATAAGGGATTTCATCTCAATTTACATTCCATTGAGACTTCTTTTTTGTTATGCGCCAATTCACTTTTATATACTATACAAACTGTACTCTGAAATAGAATCTTGAATCTCTTTCTTCTCATGATATTATAATGTTTTTATTACCTCAATTATCTATATTCAATCTTCTCTCATTTGGTTCGGAACTCTAACTAAAATATCATTTTAAACGTTTTAATGATTTATTCTTATAAATCGTTCTCATTAATGTACATGTTTTAAAAATATTATTATGGATTTATTTATATTTAAATGAATGTTTTAAAATTAAAAATTATTTTTAAATGATTCAAATTGTTATGGGACACATTGATTCAAAAATCTATTTTTAAGAGCTTCTTGATAAATAGTGAGACTTTTAAATGTTTTCATGAAAAAGGGGATATTTCTCTAAAATAGTTTTAATGATTATTTTCATCTATGAAAATATAATTCATTATTCTTGATTTAGGTTGATTTATTATAATACAATTTTCCATATTTTATTGAATGGGTTATGTTTGACTGTGGATTTTCTATTTTTATACCATTCATGGTTTGTGGTTAAAATATTGAAATTTCATATACTTGTTTTAAAAAGAATGTTTAGATTATGTTTCAACCATTTCAAATGAGGAATGAATTGGACTTATGAAGTGACAAGTGGAGCCACTACGAGAAAAACTACCTATACCCACGATTCAAAACCGTAGGTATAGCCCCTAAAACCATGGGTATAGGCTATACCCACGGATTTGAGAACCGTGGGTATAGGCTATACCCACGGTTTTGAGAACCGTGGGGCTGAGTGGCGTCGGTATAGGGGTCTTACCATATCCCCACGGTTTGACAAACCATGGGGATATCTTTTTTTCCACCGTGTCAAACCATCCTCCACACTGTCAAACCATTCTTCCCACGGTTTAAAAAGAGTGGGTAAATTTTTTTGAAAATATATAGGCCATAGGTCTTGAACCCGCACCAACCCGCAACCTGAGGGATTAATCCAACGGACTTCGCCACATCAGCCAACATATTTATATGAATATATATCTATATTTCTAAATATATATTAATCTTTGACCATATTACAATAAAATGAAGCCGTCGGGTTTTGAACCCGCGTCTGACGCAACATACTTCTAGCGATCCAACACTTAACCAACTAAGTAGACTCAACTATGCATTAACCAATCTGTATTTTTTATAATATACTAATCCTCGTGTCTGTATTAAAAAAACGAAGCCAGCATGTTTCGATACCACAACCGCGAAAAAAATACGTAACACATAACCAACCAAGCCACATATTTTAATTTTTTTTAAATTTCTATCAACTTATATATATTAGTTCAAATCATGGCTATAAATTTTCTCGCTAAATCCTTCTGGTTTTCCTGTACCTTTTTTTCCGCCATAATTTTGGTAACCTATCCCCATGGTTCTAAAAATCGTGGGTATAAGGCCTTCGATATTTTTTTACCCCCACGGTTTTTAAAAAACTATGGGGATAGGCCTTGAAATAAATACCTATACCGACGGTTTTACAAAATAGTTGGTATAGTCCTCCGAAAAAAACTCTATCCCCACGGTTTTAGAATAACGATGGGTATAGGTGACCAATACCGACGGTTTTCCAGAACCGTGGATATAGGTTCCCCCATTATACATATACCCATGGTTTTCTTAAACCTTGGGTATAGGGCACCCCTATACCCACAGTGTTTCCCAAAAACGTGGGTATAGGTCTATTTTGTAGTAGTGAGCTCGTTATAGCTCCTCGATGCATCAGTAGGTCTCAAGAGACAAACTAGTGTCTTGGGACAAGGACTTAAAAAATCTTATTTGTAGTCTTGGCTTGAGGCCTTGAATATGTGGTTATGATGTCCGACATTATGCATTCTATCATTATGAAATTAAATATTGATATTACATGTGATTATTCAACTTTTACAATATCCATGTGAATAAGTAAATGGAATTATTTGATTTATATTTTCTATATTATACTGAAGTTTTAGTTTAAATGACTTGTGTTTAAGTCCTACACATTTCCATAAAGTTTTAGTCATATTTATAAAACTTTCTGCTATATTGTTATCCTTTCTAGGAATCTGAGCTCACCCTTTTCTTATGTTTTCTTTTTCCCATGATGTGAAAAAGTATATTATGTTTATCCTATAGGGATAGGCTAAATGATTTGAGTGTGTTAAAAGGGTACACAATTTTGTTGTTTTTATTTCATGAAGTAATGTAAAACTTATTTATGTATATAGTACTTCTAAATTTACTCAACTATCCGGTCATTTAAGACTTGATCTCTTGTGATCATGCCAATATTATGTAATAATGCGCATAGTAGGGGTAACTAGGGTTGGGGTGTTAAAATATATATATCAATTTTTTTTTTCTAAAATCATATATATATATAAACATATAAATATTAAAATCAAATAAACACATTTTAATATATATATATATATATAGAAACATATAAAAAATTAACATGCTATAAAAATATACTTACATGTAAATATATATATATATATAATTAAAAAAACATATAAATATTAAAATTATATAATTAGAAAAATTAATAAATATAAATTAAGATAAATCACACAAACCAGATTAAAATCAAATTAGAGATAAATACAATTACATCAACCCTAAATATCAAATAAATCATGAAAATTAGATAAATTTATAAACATGGGGTTTGAACAAACAAATATATTTAACAATGAAGCCAAATATAAAAAAAATGAACCATATTAAAATCAAAATAGAGATTAATACAATTGAGTTTATCAAAAATATAAAATAAAGCATTAAAATTAGATAAATTTCTAAAACTTGGGACCAAACCAGTATATTTAACATTGAACCAAAAATGCTCAATGAAATTTTGACAGAGAACATAAGTGGATTCCGTACCTTGAAGATCCAAGCCAAAATCAGCAATAAATTGGAAAAAACAAAGCCGCATAGAGATGGAAAAAATCAGGCTGCTGGGTAGGGTTTACTGTGCATTGTGGGAGAGGGAGGAGAAATGAGAGGAGGAAGAAAGTAGGGTCGCACTACCTTTAAAATGTTTGTATTTTTTTATGGAATTAATTCTGTCACAAAATGATTTTTGATATAATTATTTGTGATGGACACTAATTTCCATCGCAAATAATCCCGAGACAAGGGTCATTTACGATGAATTCCATTATCCAACGCAAATGATCCTCACAGTTACTTTTTGTGTTGGGTGGAACAAAATCCCACCAAAACTATTGGAAATGGATTATTTATTCCATCACAATAAACAACCAGTTCATATGAAATTAATAAACCTCCAAAAATTTTAACAGGAAGTCACTATTTGTGGCAGGTCATCTGCCCATCGCAAATGACCCATAGAAAATAAACCATTGAAAATGACTGAAATTCTAGCAGTAAACTGAAGATAAAACGAGAACAAATCCATCTCTAAGGAAGTACACAATGTGTATCTCTAATCCTAGACTAATCGGTGTCTATCCTCATGTCCATCTTCCCATTCCTATATACACCTAGATATTCTTGTGTACTATGGTCATGGATGTGTACCTAGCTATGTGTGAGTACTACGTCATGCCTGTGTAACCTACCAATGATCATGTGCATGGAGTTGTCCAGTACTATAGAAGTAAATGCTGGGATTCTAACATCCAATCACATGGGATGTGACACATGTCATATGGCATTTTCCATTTTATTTCATATATAATCCCTAGTGCAACATCCAATCCCTTAGACAGAATGTGTTTTTGGGGTATATTCTGTGTCACATGGGATTTTCCAAAACCATAGGATATTCACACATCTTCCATCCATACCACCACCACTACTAGATTTGTTGCAAATACAACTTATTGATTGAATATATAGGTCAATCAATATCGATCTTCATTGGTGGATGCATTTTGGCCACTTATTTTCTTAGGAAAACATTCACAGTCTCACGATTTATTCGTCGTACACCCAAATCATAACCAAGAATCACAAATCCATTCTTAATCCTCCTAAAATCATACACCATAATCTTTTCACCATGATCATTCCCTCAATCATGAATCACACCCATGGTATTGATCTATTGTGCTGAATAACTGCCAAATAATGATCGAATACCATGTATTTCACTGAAACATTAGAAAAGTAAATACCATAGATGAATCATGTTAAGAAACGAGGGATAAAATTAGAACCCAATGTGAGTAACAAATCTCAGCTATGTTTAGGTTGTCCATGATCCATTGATATTAGAAATAAGAGTGGTGAACCAAAAAATAATCAAATAATATCAACCATCAATACATGAAACAATATTTTTTAGAGAATTAATTTTAATTTGAAATTAAAATTAAAAAATGTGATAAATCCAAATAAATAAAATTCCCTACCTCATTTTAGTATTCATATATAATGAATAACGATCCAAAATCATCATCATTGGGGAGAACCACAAGAATTGATTGGAACACTGGTCTCCAATCCTTGATTTCTCATTGTCCATTCAAGAATCCTCAAAGATAGCTCCCCTAAAAAATGCTCTCAATTCTTAGGTTTATGTGTCTAACCAAGAAAATCTTACAAAAAATTTATTTATAATAAGAGGACTAGGTTAATGCATCATATCAATAAATTTATTTATTTATTTTTTTATTTCATTATTTTTCTCAATGATAATACTTTTACAAAATGCATGACTCCGACCTTGGATATGTCATGCATAGGTCCAAATAGATGTTTTAGACTCAAAGACAGTATTAGATTTCATATCAATGTCCCCATTCAATATTTATTCCCCTATTTTAGGAAAACTATGTACACATGATATTAATATATTTTATATTTTTATAATATCAATACCTAGATCACCGAGCCTTGGAATATGACAATATATCAGCACCTGGTGCCGTAAATATCACTAGGTATATTCAAAATATTTCTCTAAAAAAATAGATATTTTACATTCTCCCCACCTAAGGGATTTTTCATCTTTAAAATTGAAAAAGACTACTAAAAAAGATAAGGTTATTGAGAAAATATTTCGGACTCTCGCTCCCAGGTTCTCTCATAAATATTTTCATGCTTCCACTAGACATGTACCACGAGATTATCACCCTCACATATGATATTATATTTCCAATTCTTAATCTCTATAATGTACTTCACAAAGTTATTTGCATCCTCAATGTCTAGCTCTGCCAGCCAATAACATGTAACAGTTCATTAAACTACCACCTATACTATGATATGTGAAATACATCATGTATTATTAAAAATATGTTGGTAGGGGCTAGTGGTATGCCACCTCAGCAACCCTATTTAGTATATTGAAAGGTCCAATGAGTCTTTTATATAGCATTCCACCCTAAAAAAATCTACACAATCCACATTGAGGTGTGACCATTAGAAACACATGGTCTCCCTACTCACACTCCAAAGGCCTCCAAAGTTGGTGCAAATATGAATTTGGACTACTCTATGCAGTCTTTATCCAATCCTAGATTATATTCCGCATCCATGTCATAGCTTGTACCAACTATGGGTCCATTAGTGATTACTCACCTTGATCAATCCAATGTAGTGGTAACCTATAAGGTCACTCATAAAAAACCTCAAATGGAGCCATACCAATGGTGGAATAGAATTTTTTGTAATAAAAATCAACCACGGGTATGTAATCCTCCAACCTATGGAAAAATTCCAACAAGAAAGCCTAAAATTTTCCATATATAACCTAAATGGTCCACTCAGTCTGACCATCATTCGGGGGTGAAAATCCATGCTCAAATGCAACCTATTCCCAAATACCTCTGATGATCTTCTCTATGATTTTTGTGAAGAAAAAAATGGTATGAAATGAATGTTTAGGTAACCTTATTTAGCTAAACTATCTCCTACACTGAAATCATCCCAGGCTATCTAATCAAATATATGGATGGATAAATTGGAAGTGGGATGATATGGTGAGTCATTTTATGATCATCTAGATGGAATTGTGTCCTATAGACATTCATGGTTACCCCATAATGAAGTATATATAGATACCATTCTAATTATACTATAGGAACTCAAAAGGCGGAGATAAACCCATAAGAACATGGTGCATAGACTTTATCTTTTATCAAGGAAGGCGTCGAGAGAGAAACTATGCTACACACTTCTTTATGCACGGCATCCAGAACTGACATAGAAGGTCCCAGTACATCTTTTACACTCTGGGATATACCCCCAATGTGGATGTATATTACTCCCCCAACACCACATATCGTAACATAATTAGCACCACTGTCCATCCTTTGAAATGGATGACATGCTCCCCACCTTCAGAAAATGTATTAGGAGAACATCTAGTAGATATATCAGAATCTAACATCTCACTATCTACATCTCCATTGTGAGCCTCCCTTACATGTTATTAAAGTGGTGGGGTAACAAAAATTTATTTTAGATACACCACACTATTTTCATCCAATATAGAAAACTACAGTGGGGTAATTTCTTCAACACCTCGGTCAACCACTACAAACAAGATGTCATGTCGAGAGTATGTACCTCTATGTTCCCCTTACCAAGAGTATAGACTATATAAAAGTTATAATCCAAGAGTAACTCCAACTATATCTATTGTATCAAGTTAAGATCCTTCAAAGAGAATATATACTTGGTACTCTTATGGTCAGAATATATGGTAACTTGATCTTCCATGAGGTAGTATCCTCACATCTTTAGGGTGATGAATATTGTCGATAACTCTATATCATGGGTATTGTAGTTATTTTCATGTGGTATCAACTTCATAAACCCATAGAAATACACTTCCTACCTCTACATCATAACACAACCAGGTCCAGTCCCTAATGCATCACATAACACTACATATTTGACACCCTCCTTTGGAAATCTCATGATGGGAGAACGTTTCAATCTCTACCTAAAATCCTGAAAATCCTTTTGGAACCTCTCTATCTAAAAAATTATTTCCCTTTACAATTCAAATCAGTCCAAGGTTTCGATATCCTGGAGAAATTAGGAACAAATATCCAATAGTAGTCTTCTAACCCAAGGAAGTTATACACCTCTATCATGTTATTGGGTGTATCCCAATATGACACTATGTCAGCCTTAGTTGGGTCTAATACTACACTATCATCCAAGAATACATATTCCATAATGTAAACATTTCAGATCTAGAACTAATACTTGGAGATATTTTCATAAATCTAATGCTCGCAGAGCATGTTCAGGGCCATCCTCAAGTGTCTTGTGTGCTCCTCCGTGAACGTTGAGTACATTGAGATATCATCAATAAAGATAATAAAACACTAGTATAAGAAATTCCAAAATATTTAGTTTATGATTATAGTAAAAAATATTGGGACATTAATCATATAAAAAGGAATCAAAAATTACTCATAATTCCTATAGGGACATCATAATGTGTTATTTGGTATATCTTCATCTAGTAATCGAAGCTTTTGATTGCCTGATTTGAGGTAAATATTTGAGAACCATCGCACCCTTATCAACTAGTCAAAGAGGTAATAGATCCTTGGTAGTATATACCTATTCTTCATGGCCACCTATTCCAGGCACCAATAATCCATGCACAACCTCAAACTCCCATCTTCCTTATTGGATAACAACATTGGGGCTGTGTAGGGGGAAACACTAATTCTAATGAATCCCTTCAACTTAAACTCATCCAATTGCACTCAAAACTCAGAATGATTTGTGGGATCCATCCAATATATGAGAATAAAATTCAGGACCATCCCATTGTGTATGTTAATATAGAATTATATATATTGGTTTGTAGGTAAGACTGACATGTCCTCAGGAAATATGTCCTCATACTCCACCACCACTATAGGAAGTTTAAATCCCATAACATCAACTTATTGAAGGGAAATATTGGCCAACTGATTATTAATAGGTAGTATCCTCCTACATATGATCACATACCTCTCCATACAGATTTCCCTCTCACCCAGGAATGAAAATCTCATCTCATCACCATGGAAATGTCACATCCACCACATGATACTATTGATATGGGAATTAATTATGGATAGCCAGTCCATACCTAAGATGACATCACAATGCCTCATCATTATGAAAAATGGATCCAAAAATCAATTCTAACCTCCATGATTCAGGTCATGCTATTAGAAATAGTGTGTAATCATTAAATCATGTATAGTGAGAGTCTTTACGAATAAGGATTGATCCAAAGGATCAACTAGGATCTCTAAGTCTCAAACCAGAGAATTCGAAAGAAAAGAGTATCTAGAACCTATGTCTATCAGTACTGTAAATAATTTAGATAAGAAACATATCATATCCATAATCATCTTATGAGTCTTAGTGTTATAGGCCTCAATTTTCAATAGTTTTCATCATCTCTGACTAGTAGATTTCTAATCCTATGCAAACCACTTGGGGGTGGTGGTGGAAATAGGTCAAATCTCATGCCACCAATTGCTACTCTAACCACTCTAATTACATACCCAAAATCATTTGTAACTCTTATCTCCAGACTTTGTTTCTACCTGGATGGTCCATTGACCATCTCCCTATCAGGTGTACGGTGGTTCGGATAATCCCAAAAAATATTTCATCAGTCATCAAAAGAGAAATACCACCTCTCTCTAGGCTGACTCAATCTATCTCGAGAGCCCTAAAATTCCTATCATCTATCCTAGGATCATATCCTGAAGCATATCACATGACTAGAACCCTATGGATCTTGTTGGATACCTACTATTGAGGTATCATCTCATATATTCCCACTATCAACACCACATGTCAACATCTTATCTTCATGGAAGTTATCCCCTACTAAATTCTGATCAAGAACTCCATATTTTGTGGTAATAAAAAGAGATATCATTGAACCCCTAATATCTTTATGTATGACCATATCTAAGGTATTTTCTCAGAAGAAAATATCTTTCACTATATCTAGAGAGTGTTTAGAGAGGTCAGTGAACCTTTCTAAATACTCTTCCATGGTCATACTTCCTTGCTATAAATTTATAATCACCTAGACGTGCACCTATTAAATCATGTCCAGATAGAACTCCTTCATAAAGAGATGTTCTGAGTAAAAAAATGAGAGAGTGATATCATTGTGTTACTGAACAACTAAATCCACCATCACCTTGTGGATCCCTATAGAATTCTTTCTGCAAGGACCACTGTATGATCAACAGGTTTCCTCTCATGGTGAAAAACTCTCTTCACTGCCTATAGCTAGAACAAAGCTACATGGGTAAATGGATCATCCAATAACCTTGGAGTTCACAGCCTCTAAAACTCATAGAGTGAACTCAACCTATGTACATCCTCTACTAGTGTAATGAATTACTCAATGGGTGGCGAAAGAACTAGAAAAACACCATGAGGTACCACATCCTATACAAGACCCTATACTGAAGCATCTTCACTCAGTTTATCACCCTCATGATCACATAGTATAATCATGAATTACTATCTTCACTGAGTGATCTTAAAATAAAAGAGATTCTCCGCAGTCAATGAGTATGTCTAGAGAGTTGACTCAATAAGGACATGGAAAACATGACTCATTCATATATGATCTATGTAACAATGTTTTCCCAGCCACTGGTGCCTACATGTACCAAGTCAGTAAAAAGGTTATCTGAGTCCTAGTGAATGGATATATTAGCCACCACACTAATACTAGAGTCTCCAGACTAAAATCTGAAATCAAAACACTTAAACACTATTTTTTATAAATCCCAAACTGAACCTCACTACTAGAAAATATCCAAACTCTAGTCCTATGTTGGAACCTACTCCTCTGATATTGCTCTATCATGTCATAACCCATTGGGGATTTCATTTCTAGTAATAAGCCAAATATTACTACCCCCCTCAATAGGCTAAGGTCTGTTGACCAGTGCTGAGTAGACATATCACCATAATGGGAGGCATTAGTCTAATGTACCTGTATGAATGAACACATCTATATTATCATATAATGCTAAAAGTAAATTACCACTAATACCAATTCACACATAACATCTATATTGAATAATCAGAGTATAAAAAACTACTAAAAAGTATAAAGATCACATAAAATCCCACCCAAATTATGGTAAAAAGTGTCTAACCTTCTTAGAAGAATGGAACTATTGTCAAATACAACAATAGTACGATCTTTAGTCTACCTATCCTTGTACTATGCTCCACCTACTATCGGTCCTCCTTGGACTCAATAAAAAGGTTTTTCATCTGCAAAATACATGACATGTATGATCATAGAACATACCGAGGTGAGTATAATAATATCCTGTAAGATACTCTGAAATAACCAACCATAAAGAATCGAGCGTATCCATCTCATGATTGCTATTTCAATCAAGATATGATACATAACAATAATCAGAAAAAATATAGATATACTCATAACATACTCCAAGTGTCAAAGATGTACCAACCATACTTCCATCCACAGAACTCTTCTGAGGGATTTGAGGTAATTCTCCTCTCAGAGACTTTGCTCCATGATCTATTCTTTAATTAATGGAATCTTTCAATAGGTCATTCTCATCAGGTCTCACCATAGATGGTACTCATTAGATCTCTAAAGATCTCAACATCTGAATTGGGGGTCAACCCTAGGACCACTAGGGGACACCATGAACCATACTACATCAATCTGATAGATAGGGTATTGATTCTCTATTCATGGTTGTCACATCAATACCATGAACCACATATAGGATGAATATATGATAGAGGATCCCACCACAAACCTCACAGAGGGATACAACAAACTCTATCAAAAATAAAACATCTATAGGTGATCAAAATCCTATATAGAGGATTTAATTACACACTAAACCCATGTAGGGTTGACCAAAATATTCTCACTCAACTGAACCTGGTCTATACTAAAGTGAAAAGGGTCTCTAAGTAATATCTGAGGAAGTATACACTGTGTATAGAGGGTATATGACTTGTATATCTAATCCCAAACCTACCCGTGTTTATGACCATTTTACTCAACCCATTACTATGTAAACCCGACTGTTCCCGTGTATTGTGGTCATTCCCAGGTAGCTAGCCATGTTTTTGTATCAGGACGTTCCTATGTACTCTACTTAGTCATTTATCTGGCCATGTCATAGCTTGTGTATTTCTTGATTACGTATCGGTCATCCAGTATCAAGTCAAATGGTGTGTCACACTTGTCACATAGAATTTGATTTTTATTTCATGTTTAAATCCACGTGTCATAGCCAAGGCCATAAACATCATGAATTTTTTGGGGTATACATCGTGTAATGTTGCATTTTCTAGACTCTTTAGTTATTAGAACATCATTTTTCCAAGCCACTACAACTGCATGATCTAATACAACTCCCACCATGGATCTCTGATTTTGGAAAACTGTGTTTGATCATCACTGGTGGCTAGAATCTGACCACTAATTTTTCTGGTAAACAATACGTATTACATGTTATCATCATCACATTACCAAAACACAAGAAGTAATCACCAATCCTGTCTTGATCTTCCTCCAACCATCCACCACCATCATCCTATCTCGATCACACCCTAGATCGTGAACTGTACCCATGGATTTGATCTATTGAACCAAAGAACAATCCTGAAACTATCGAATAATGGGTATTTCATCAAATTATCAGGCAAGGAAATACCAATGATGTATCATGTGATGAAATGGGGGAGAAATGAACAACCAAAAGAAGGAATGAATCTCAGTTGTTTTCGGGTTAGACTTCATCAATACCCATGAGAATGACGAATTAAGAAACCAAAAATAATCAAATTATATCAATTGTAACTCAATAATCGATTCAAAAACCAATATTTTTAGCTGAATTGGTTCCCATTTTACATGGGAAATTAAAAGGTATTAAATCCAAATAAATAAAATTCCATATCTTATGTTAGGATTAATCAATATTGAATAACTGTCTCGCATCGTCACTATTGGCGAGATCTACAAGCTATAATTGTCACACCAATTTCCAATCATTAATTTTCTATTTTCCGTTAAAGAATCCTTGAAGAATGATCCTCTAATAGATACTCTCAATTCTCTAGTTTATGGGAATAACTATACACATTTTATATAATTGTGTATTTATAACGAGAGGATTAATCCTCTTCATCATAATAATAAATAAATAAATTTATTTTTTTATTTGTGCATGTGATAAAAATTTTACAAAACACATGATGTTGACATTTTTAGGTCATTCCTAGGGTAAAACATGTGTTCTAGACTCAATGGAGGCCTCATATTTTTCATTAGAGTCCCTATTCAATATGTATTCATCTATTTCAGGAAAATTCTACATATGTGAAATTAATATATTTAATATTTTAATAATATTAATACTTGGTTCATTATCCCTTAGGATCTTGTATTTTCTCAACATCTGGATACAAAAATATCACTAGATATATTCTAAATAGTTACATGGAAAATATATATGTGATAAAATATACTACTAATTCAAAGTCTTCTGTTAACAACAATTAATTCTTCTAGATATATTAGGATTTTAATTCTTCCTAGTTACCAAAAAACATGTCATTAATGATCTACAAATCTCCCAAAAATCTAATCTAGAATCATGAAGTTTACATCAAGAATTTTTTATCTTGAAACATCCCTCTTATAATAATCATAATATTTTACTTCACCTTAATGAAAAGTACCTTAGCATATTTTTAAGGTCTAACATGAATATAATTCAATTTACATCTTTTAAATATTCATTTTTCTCTAGAGTCACCAAAAAACCCACAACCTTTTCACTTTTGAACAAATTATAGCATGATTATTTTGCTTCTAATTATCTTGGTATGATGTAGCAACATATTGTTCAAAATTTGGATTGTATTATCTCAATAACTCAACATAAATTATGATCATATTATCATCCAATCATATTAACTCAACAATTTTTTATTTCCCCCAATTCTAGGTGAAATAATATTTTGATCGAATTTTTACTATAGCTTCTAAATCATTAAATTTCCATGAATCTATACCTCTTCATCATTCAAAAAATCAGGTTATCTAATGGTAAACTCAATACTCAACTTCTTGGAACATGGATCAATAATTATAAATTCTAAAACTTTATCCTTTCCATATTCCAAATTAATCTACATGATTAACTAACATAACATAGATTTTTTCCACCTCTAGATTTCGATGAAATAAAAATCATTGATTATTGATGAGAATCCAAAATTTTTAATGCTCATGCCTTTATTGAATCACTATTATAATCACAATTGATCTTTAACTCACTATGATATATTTTCTATTAGATAATACACATTACATCATTTGATTTTTTGGAACAATCCACATAGTTTTAACCTAAAATTTTTATCTTATAGAGATATATGAACTCATTAATTCTAGTATATCATCTGATAATTATTTTTTTTTTGGTGTAACTATACTTCTATTACACTTTTTTAATTCCTATTTTTCATCATAGAGTCAAAATAACTCTTATAGTGGCATTAAATGACTCTTATGCCGTCATAGTGATCTCAACTGACTCATATAGAGTCATAAATGATTCACACTAAAAATTAAATGAATTTTTGGACTATTATAATGAATTATATAGAGCCTAATAAAACTTCAATTTCTCATTAAAAAATACACCTTCTGGTCATCAATTTACTTAATAATTTTACATTCTAGTCTTCTTTTCTGAATGAATTTCAATGGTTGTACCTTCATAATAACATACTTAAGAAAAACATCTTGTAACTTCTAATGGTGTCTCTTATGGTGAACATAACCTCTATATTATCTTCAAACATAGCTTCTACTGCTCATGCTTGGTTTATTTTTTCACTTCTTGAGAACTTGTATCTTTAACTAAACATGTAGTTGAAATTTCTTCTTAAACCTTCATCGCTTATTATGAAATATCACTAAATCTTACTTCAATAATCATCAAATTTACAAGAATCATAATTTGAATTTTACATATTAATATATTTGAATTCAGTCAATTAATTATATATATCATTTCTTTAGTATCATCTAGACATCATCTCCAGTCTTCTTTAGTGTATTTCATCTGGTAGAAAAAATAGACCATGCACATATTCTGATTCATTATTTCATAGACTGTTATCTTCTATAATACATATATACAACATGTCCTACTTCAATATCTTTCTTCACCTAATTATTTTGTTTTACAAACATTGAGATTAAACATTTATAAAAAATATAGTAACTTTATCATCACAACACAAAAGTTTTTTTCAGTCGCAACATGTACCCCTTGCACTATAATTCAATTAAAATGTTACATTTATATCAAATGACTTGGAGAATTAAAGAAATGGATGATTAATAGTTGAATATAATGGCATCTTCCCCACAGAAAATTAAATTTTTACTGGCTATATGAAATTAATATGTGAGGTTTCCACCCAAATATTCATTGAAGACCTATTGTTGTTTCTACTAGAAAAGAAAAAATAATGAAAAGAGAATGGTTCATGTGTAAATGTTCCCCACGAATGAATTTAAGTAAGCCACTATTTTAAAATTATTTTCCCCTCCAATGTCATGAATGGAGTGAAATGGAAAAAGGTAGGAACACATAGAGGAATCATGCAACAAGAAGTATAGAACATGAATTTAACCTAAGTAGTAAGTAGTAGGAAGGAATATAGTTTATTAATAGTTTATCCATGTCTAGATAAACTCTTGAGGAAATTGTGAGTAGTGGATACCTACCGAAACCACTTTTGAGTACTAAATTTAATTTATTTAAATATAGTTTACATTATTTTGTAAAATTATGTTCTTGAATAGATCTTGGTTTTTTATTATTGATTTAAATTCAAATAACATTTATTCAGAATATGTGTTAAATTTGAAAAATTAAACAATATTTTACCACTATATAAATTTATTAAAATTGTAATTTTTAGCATCACAATGTGTTTGAATAGGTTTAATTTTTTAGTGGTCTTTGAATAGATGAATCACTTTCATGGTAGTAAAAACAATCATGTTGTGGTATTGGTATTATTTTTAGGTATAATTATGTGTACACATAGAGGTATTGAGAATATTAATTGAATAATTTAAGTAGAAGAATTTATTGACTATGAACAGGGGTGTAACCAAAGGGTGAATATTTTTCACTAATGTTCCTTTTAAATAATATTTAACATTATATCGAATCAAACATAAATATTCATTACAAAAAATTACTTACTCATTTTATTTTAACCAGTTTCTTTAAGATTTCTATAAATTTTATAAAAACTTATCAAATTCGAATTTTTTTTAATTATTTTAAAAAATAGAAAAATTAAATTAAAAATTTTGAACTAATCCTAAAACATACAAGAGTGGAAGCCATGGGGAACACTATACAACATTCCTAGAGGATAAAACATTGATAGGGATTTCATGAAAAAATCATATCTTATCAATTTGGTAGTATTTTTAAGGAGGATATCTAAGTTGATTCAATATAGTTTTTTTGTATGACTAGGGTTAAACCCATCATTTAATACCTTTGGACAAAAATTATAGTGTGTGTCACTCTAGATCTAGAAATGTTATTATTAAGGGAAATAAAAACTCAATTATTGATCTTGTGAGTGATGGGGCTCAAGAGAACTAATTTGAGGCTTACACTAGTAGTTATGAACCCACCAAATCACTATGAAGAGAAAAGTTTAAACATGAAGTCATACTAGAATATAATGAAAATATAATGGAATTTTCCTCATCCTATGAAGAAAATCAATAGAACCATATCGAATACCCTGATACACCTACTGGTTTTGAAATTAAATCTTGTTTCATTCATCAAATTACTAAATAAATGGACTTCTAGGTAAATATCTAGATAAATATATTTTATAATTCAATTATAATTATGTTAATATACTGATTGGGAGTGAGTAGTAGACAAATGAAATTTAGGGGTTTTCTTTTCTCTTTGGAAGGATTGGATTTTCAATTCCTACTCTAATTTAACTACAGATCCAAATGAAATAATAACTATTTTTCTTAATTTATTTTCATGTTTCTCAAATAATTTAAATTAGAAAAGAAATTTTTGGAATTAAAAAACTAATGGAGATACATTGAATGAGTATTGGGAGATATTTAAGTTATTCTGTTTTAGATTACCCCACTAGTAGATTAGTGAGAAACTTTTGATTTAATATTTCAAGGAGATAATTTGTCTTACTGACAGGAGCATGATAGTTGTTTCCATTAGAGGTGCTTTGGTAGATAAAAATCTATCTATTTATAGATCTTTTATCGATAACATGGTATAGAATGATTAATAATTTGTAACAGGTGGCCTACTTTCTGTTAATATTTATCTTGAATCACCCACTTATAGTTATAAAAATATCACGATTATGAGTTAACTCATTGATATGTATACCATGGTGAATATATGATGTAGTATAACACTTAAAAAACCCAAACCAAAAACCTAAAAAAGTTTTCAAATAAACATTAATTATGGTATTTATGCCTCAAATGGACACTTTAATGATTAATTTACAGAAGTGAAATATTTTTCTAAACATACTGTCTTATTTTTCATGGAATACTATTCCAACAGAACCAACCAATACATTTTCAACCCAAAAAAATTCATCCAAGGATGGACTAATCATTATAATTATATATTGTGTTATTCTGAATAACCAGGAAGATTTTTCCTCTGATATAATTTAATTCTCTACCTAGGAACTTTTAGGATAAATAAATTTTCAACCTTCATGGATTTTTCATCCTTCAGAACCCATTAAAAAATCTAATAACATCATTAATGAAATGAAAAAAACCACAACATATTATATTAAAGAATATGATGACATAAATGGCTTAATTATCCATTAATTTTAGGAGTATAAAGAATCAAATCAGTGAAACACATCATATACAACCTGAAAATATTTGCAAGGATATATAATTTGAGTTCTATAGAACCTAGAAGGTGTAATAAGTTAAAAACACCTTGATTGAGAATTATAAACCTAATTCTAAACCTAAAAATGTTGAAAATAATTCAAAACCATGTTTAGCTAAGATATAACTTGTTGAATAAAGAATAACTATCGATAATCCATATAAAACATAGAAACCCACTTTGGAAGAAAAATTAATTTCAAAATAGGAATATTTTCATTAAATAATTAAGAGAGATTAGTAATGGAATATAGGACCCTATTGTCCTTAAAACACTACTCCAAATGATCAAGAAATGATTGAACCCCGATTTTCTTATCAAAAGCGTAGTCCACCAGTGAATAAGAGTGTTGAGAGATAATTGGATAAAGAAATTTTTGGAAATTTTAATTCAACATTATTTTTCTAGTTATTGTAAAATATATTCCAATGCAAGCCAAGTATTTTATAAAAGTGTAGTCTCATATGAGTAATTTTAAAAGACAAGAAAAATTAAACTTCGGGAGGAATGTTTCACCCATGGTTTTATACACCATCCCTATCAAATTCAAAGTCCAAAATTCATTTACCATTTTTTATACAAAATGGTTGTGTGAATTCAAAGATATCATGTTGGATTTTAATGATTCAATCAATTTGATACCTCATTTTTTACTCTTCATAACTAGTTAAAGGGATGAAACCTACTATGTTATTTATCTAATTATCTAACCAAAGTTAAACCAAACATATTGATCTCATGAAGGATATTTTGGTACAAGTAAGTGACATGATTTTTTCCACTAGATTATATATTTTATTTATAAATAGTGAAACAATTATAAAACATTCACATTTGATTCTTGGAAGACATTTTTCTCAATATTTCTAAAGAAATCTTAAATATTCAAAGGGTAACAATGTAATTTATTTTAGTGGATCAATATTTCACATTAACATTTTTCAATGCATGAAGTACCAAATGTAATGTCATTAATCCCACTAAGTGAACATGATTTATTTGTTTTACACTGAGTTATTTCCTGATTTCACAAGTAATGACCCACCGATTGATAAATTTGAAATCAATACTAATTTATTTTGAAACCAATTTACTTTAACAATAAAATATTTAATATGATTAGAATTTTAATAGTGAAATTACAAGATGTAATCTTATAAATTGTTTTGATTTTTTCCAATAATTCTATTGAAGATATTGGAAATCTACATTTTAATGAACTTTCCAACCATTCTCATAAATAATATGACATATTTTCTTATCAATTATCTATTAACTTCTCTAAATTTACTAAAATTAAAATTTTAAATTTATATCATTAATGTTTTTATAAATAATTACTTTCTTTTCAAAAAGACACTTATGTAAATCCTTTTGACAACTTTTTTTCTACCAGTAAATTTTAAAATTTACTTATTTTTTAAAACACATTATAATATGAATTATGCTCTATTGAGTTTACAAAAATCCTTTTTCTATGTCAAAATATCCTACATGGGATAGGATTGAAACCCTTAACTAAGAACCTGAAATATACTTTCTTAGATGATAATAATAAATTTACTATGATAATTTTAGAAGATCTATCAACAGATTAGGAAAATCAACTTTTTGAAATCCTTAGAGAAAAAGAGTAAAATATCTGATAGACCTTATCTAATTTAATTGTAATTAGTGATTCAAATTTCGTTTATAGAATAATTTTTAGGATAATACTAAAAATGTATAAATATTTAAAAGGATATTGAATCCAACACTTTTTAAAGTTGTTTAGAAAGAAGTGACTACCTTGATGGCTATTGGTATAATTTTACAAATTTCTAATAACTAATGGTTGAGTCCTATCCAATTTTTTCAATAAAAGAGAAGTTTTACTATTTTAAAACAATAATTCCGAGAACTCTTTATTTTTAGAATACACAAAAAATGGAGATTGTGTATTGATTACAAAAAACTCAACCTAGTGATCATGAAGGATCATTTTTTACTCATATTTCAAGGATTTTTTTTAAATGATCATAAAACAACCCAATAAATGTTTTCAAGATGGGTTTTCAGGTCAAATTCAAATTTACATTACACATAATGATCATGAAAAATTCACCTTAATTTTTAATTTTAGTAATTTTTCATATATAATAAATCCTATTAGTTTTTTTAATTCTATAGTAACTTTTGAATGGTGTCGTATTAGTATCTTAACATTATTGTTATGGAGTTTATATAAGTTTTTATAGATAATTTTTCTATCTATGGTTCAACTTTTGAATGTTTTTCATATAGTATTTCTATTATCCTTACAACCTGTATTGATAAAAACCATGTTCTCAACTATGAGAAATTCCATTTTATGTTAGAGAGGGGAATTGTTCTTGGACATGTAGTGTCCAACAATGGAATAAAATTTTATTAATATAAGATTGAAATAATTTATTCACTTCCAAACCTAAAAAATGTTTGATATGCCATTTTAACTTATCCATAGTTGTTTTTATAGAATATTTATAAAATATTTCAACTAGAAAACCTTAACTTTCCCTAGATTACTCCATAAAATAATCTTAATTTTTATTTTATGAGAGATGTAAATAATATTTTAATGATTTTAATTATAAATTGGTATCCCCAACAATTATCCAACCACCTAGATGGAAATTTCCATTTAAATTGATAACCAAGGCCTTCAAAAGTTCCATTGGGATATTTTTGAGTCAAATAGTTGAAAAAATATCATGTCATAGACTACGAATCCATAACTCTTGATAAATTGAAAGATTACCATTCCACCACCGAGATGGAGTTATTGGCTATTTCTTTTTCTCTAAAAAATTAGAAAATACTAATTAGGGTCTAAAGTAACTATTTTCACCAAACATTCTTCATTAAAATTTTTTGATGAAGAACCATGATGTGAAACAAAGGATTCCAATATTGATTTTTTCATTAAATAATTTGATATGTAAATTTTGGATTATAAGGGTAGTGAGAATTTTGTTTCTGAGCATCCAAGTTGACTACTCCCTATTTTAAGTGATACACTTCAAATCTATCCAATAATGAAAGAAACAATTTTTGATGAGTAAATATATGATATTATCATTATTATACCATCGTTTTCAAATCAGTTGAATTTCATGGATTATAAAAAAGTCCTTCATTGGTCTAAAAAACAACAAGTTAGTAAAACATGTGTGAGTCCAAGAAGTAAATTTTAGATGATCCTTATATATATAATTTTAGAAGGGTCTAAATAATCATGATATGAATCTATAACATTGAAATTAAATCTATGCGAAATATTTCCATACATTGAATTGTGGTAGTAATTTAAGAAGCTAAAAAACTTGGAAATTGTGGGATTCATGTTTATTTTTTACCATTATTTTCAAGTATGATTTTGAATTTTTTATAGATATAAAACCTTAAATATTCAGGATAATATTTCTCCAAGTGATGAGATTCCACAATAACACCTCTGATTTTGTGATATGTTTGATGTTTTGGGTATATAATCCATGATAACATTTCCCAATTATTTTGGGTGATTTTATATTTATATTATTATTGATTATATAAGTCCAGGTAGGTATAAACTATTCCCACAATATTTTATGAAACTAAAATAGTTATTAAGTTCTTAAGGTCTAACCTTTTCTATAGTTTAGGGCTGATAATGTTTATCAACATTGATCAAGGCAATCATTTTTTTAATATATCATTAAAATATATATTGAGGAAGTATTGAGTTCATCATAGGATCTATATTCCCTATCATCCTAAAAAAAATAGAATAGTCTAGAATATTTATTATTAATCATATTTTTCTATTTATTTTTATGAATATTAAATAACTACATAAATAAGAACCATCTATATCCAATGTTTATATATTTACTTTTTAGTGAAACCTTTCAAGGGCCACAAGGGGAGGAGATTTTCCTCAATTCTACTTAATACAATTGATCCAAAACTTTGTACTTATTGATCAATTTTTTTATTATGTCTATAATTTGTGATCTTAATTTTTCATAATATTTTTTAAAATGAGTAAATTTGAAAAAATTAATATTTTGGGAGGAATATAAATTTCTATATTAGAATATTGTGTGTTTTTTCCATTTTATTATTTTTCATTTTATTATTTTTTTTCATTTCCTATTTTTTAATTTTTCATTTTTTTGGTTTTTTGAAACTTATAAGATAAAAATGAATACCATTGTAATTTGTATGATCTATGACAACACATGAACTAATTTGACCCATGGAAATAAACATAAATTAATTCTTAAATGGAATTTGGTTCACTTTTATATTTTTTAGAATTTCATGAATGGAACCTTGAATTTTATAAAATATCCAAATTACAAAATCACTTACATTAATTGATTATAATCCCCTTTTACATCTTCTTTTCATTAACCACACTTATTTATTGGACCAAAAAATTATTGATTAACAAAATTTTGATGTGTTTTTATAAAAACCTTAGATTATTATAGTACTTATGTTGAATATTATTAAGGAAATAAATTTTGTTATAAAGATAAATTTATAAAATTTAACTCTTATTCGAGGAGTCTCATTATGTTTATCCCTTGTAAGCCCTTTGTAGCCATGAACTACTTGGTTAGAAAACCACATTAAAACTCTAAATCTCTATCTAACCCGCTCAAAAAGTAAATTATATGATCCTATTTGAGCTAAAATTTGGGAGAGGGTGATGCCTTTTTATTTAAAAAATCAATCAAGGATAATTTTTAAAATAATATAGGTCTAAGAATTTGTTTTAAAGTTTCATTAACTGAAGCTATTATGAGAAAAATATTAAATTTTAAAATCATTTCATAGAGTTATTGTGTGATAAGATATGTAAAAAAAATAAACATTATGTTTGGGAAAGCTTTAAGAGGTATTTATCATTAACAGTTTGGGATGGGAAGTTACCACTATATATTTAAGTCCAAAGAATGTTTTTTCCTTAAAAATTTACACATATATATAGAATATGAAACTAAAATATCGAAAGAACAAATATTTTGAATGCATTTGAGTGAAGTAATATTTTTTTCTAAATTGATGAATGTGTGAACTATCCATAAAAATTTAAAATATCGTCAGAGCTATGTCATTTCTAGGGATGTAAGAAGGATTCCATTATTGAGTGTAAAATTGGAATGATGCATTTTTCATCACAAATTTCCTAACTAATTAATTATTTCTTAGAGTTTTTATCATTTTAAACCTACAAAATCAACACCATTGAATTAAATTGAAAATTCCTCATGATTGAAAAAAATCCTTTACTCAATTTGGTTGAGATTTAGAAACAAATCAACCCTACGGTTACCCTTTTATGTGTTTGAATGAGAGAATCCATGATTAAATTAACATTTTTGTGATGAGATAAATAATTTCAATGTGGCAGGTTTTTATTTTCATGGGAGGTTAGAAGAATTGGGAATGAAATGAATGTACCTAAAAAATAATTTTAAAAAAAATGACATTGAGAATATTTGATGAGTTTGGGTACCAAGGTTTTCAAATTTGGGTAATCTCATTGAATTTTGTTTTGAATTAACTTTGGTAATATTTTTAATGATTACTTGTCTAAGATTTTAAGTCTTAACTGTATAATAATTGATATAACTCATATTTTCAACATTTTTTACTTTTTATTTAAATGAAATAATAACCATTTTTTATTTTTATATTAATTACAACATTTTTTGTTTTTAGGAATATTTTTTGATTTATAATGGAAATGGATCAAATCATCATGTTTAAGTATTTTTTTTATTTTTAATGTAATTAAATGGGAATTATTTGATTATAATTATGAATTTTGAAAAAATTACGTTTAAACATAAATCAGAATAATTGTGGCTATGTCCTAGAATTTGTCATGTTTTTAGCTTAGTACTTAAAAAAATTTTGATGACCAGTTGAAAAATAGGAAATATGAATTTCTACAAGGTAATAAGTAACATTTTGTACTACAGATGATTATGAAGAAAAAATGGAAGATTAATATTTTATATTATTCTTAAAAAGTTTTTGGATGCATAATATATTGTGAATATGAGTAAATTTTTTTTGAAAGTCATTTTTCTTACACATCAGCATGAAAAATAGTATGCCTGGGATGAAGTAAAAATTTGTATAATTTAAAATGTTATGTATGAATTTCAATTTATTATATAATGAAATTTCTTAAATATTTTTTTAGATATTTTTTTTAATATATTTTTATTTTTCATACAATAGTATTCAGGTGTTCTTAAGAGTGCATATCCTAGGTTTTCCTAATGTGATAATGGTTTATTTACTTTTTTGTTTCTCCATTACTAGTGTCAGTCTTATTTAATATTTATTACTAAATATTATTTATCATTATATGGTTTTTATAGTATTTTAGTTTTCATTTGGTTCCCCTCTTGGGGTTTCCGCTTTTTTTGACTTCTATGTTTTCTCTCTATCTATTGGTATTAGGTTTTTTCGCAACATCCCATATTTTGGGTTTCACGTGCATCCTTTTCTAAATATCAAAATTAAGGGAATCAGAAAATCCAAATCAACTCTCTTTCTAGTGGGCCAAAAAATATATAATCAAATTCTTGTTTTTTTAATGGAATTTGAGGTGGCCTGGGTTTTTTTGGTGGAGTGGATTTGGAAGCTCGACAAGTTTGTTTTTTAGTCTTTTTTTCATGGGGTTCAATTCATATCACAGATGCATAGTTGATGATTTTTATCATCCTCTACCTCACTATTATTGTATATACCACCATGAAAGAAACCATTATGGATTGTTTCATTAGTTTTCACGGTTTTTGTGTTTTTTATGGTGGAGTCGGTGACATATCCCTAGAGAAAACTGGATTTTAATTCAATATTTGTTTTATTTTTCCTTTACATAGAGGCTTTGGGGTGTTTTCCCCATTCTCCTATAATTAATTTGTAGTGTAAGTACTTCTATAAATCTATAAAGGTGTTTCAAAGGAAGGGTTGGTAATTTTTGAAATGGTTCCCTAGGTGGAGACCATATTTTTATATAGTTTCTTTTTTTCTCTACACGAACATTGTAGCTTTCTTATCCCACATCAGTTTTCATCATTTGTATAATATATGGTGCTTCCTCATATCAAGGAAGTTGTTCTGATGAAGGTTATGGTAGCCTTGATGATGGTTCCCATGGTGTGTTTTTATTGTGACTATTTTTTATATTTGTTATTCTTGATCATGTTTGAATCTTCATGTTTGAAGTTTCTAACCCATGGATGTTCCTTCCTTGTTAATGGTGGTTTTACATGGTTTGGTAGTTTTAGATCAGATCTCGAAGGTAGGTGGACATGTATTCTCTACTTACTAACTAGTCCCAAGATCATTTTCAAGTCATGTGACTCAAGGCTTAGTGATTAATTTTGAAGATCTTAACGATATCCTAAACAATTTTTGGTTTTTCATTTCATATTTTGATTATTTGAGAACATTTATTGGTTTTTCTGGTGATATGTTGGTTTTATTTTGGTGCATGTGTGAGTTTCCCCTACTACCCTCGGACGTGGTTTTATAAAAATCCAAAAAAGTGTGTATAAAGAAATTTTTCTTACATATCCATTGTGCGAGAATTTTTTCTAAGTGAAAAATTTCACATATCGTTTGATGTGAGAACATGAATTATTTATTTCACAAGATATTTTTTTTATTTCATACCAACCTTGTATTTTTCAATGGGGAAATCCTATGTCTCATATAATATATTTGTTATCTCATGTTTGGGTGTCTATTTAGGGGGATTCAAATATGTTTCATTACATCATAAAATATTATTAGATTCATTATGTGATTTTTTATTCTATTTGAATTTTTATTATCATATGTTTGTTCTCCCATGATTATTTTTGAAATAATAATAAGAATAAAAGTTTTAATTTTTAACTTAACATGCATCCTCCTAGAGATAAAACCTTGGGTACTAATATACTGCATTTCTAGGGGATTAGTAATTAATAATGATTTCTAAACACGAACCCTATATATATAAATAAATATATATATGTTTGTGTGTGTCTGTGTCTGTTCCTCTGTGTGTGTTATTAGTATTTCATGAGTGGTCATTGTCTATTGATAAGTTTACATGAGGTTATAAAATAGTTTCCCTACTTACAAAGATTTATACTTTGAAAGATATCTAAAGATATTTTTGAATTTAGATAATAAAACATGATTGTGTATGGTATTTATCAATTAGAGGGATTGTATTGGACATGATATAATGTGTCCACCCATATGTTAGGTGTATGATATCATGACCCTCAATTCAGTTATTACTAAGAAATTTTAAGATCGTATAAAGATAATTACATGTGATGTAATTATATATGTTTTAGTTAGAATAGAAATTGATAAAAATAGACAAGATATAAAAATTGATATTTTTCAAGTCTCATACTAAATATTATTTTAAAGGACAAAGGAACATTACTAATGGACATTTGGTTGGTTATATAAAACCAAAACACTTGGTAATTTAGGTACTTATGGCGTGTTTTTATAATATCACTTAGTTTATAATTATGAATAAATTATATATTCATTTCTAACTTTATAATCGATTCTTGGGGTCACACATATGATAACATTAATTTGGTTTTTATAGTAATTTGATTAGTCCATGTGTAATTTTTTTTATGTTTATTACAAAAAAATAGGATTAGTGTTATATACCATAAAAATATTTTATTAAATAATATATACTTAATTAAATAAATAATTTAGTGTTATAATAAAAATAATGGGTTATTTATAATATAATAATTAAAATTAAGGAAATATAAAATTTTTAATGGTAATTGGTCTTGATTTTGATATAACAGTCTTCCAAGTCCCATTTCATAAGAGGATTTCATATTCCAACATAAATATGATATTTAATAAATTTATTTGATCTATTTTACCCTTTTGGAGGCTTATCAATGTACCTCCCAAGGTGGTTATAACATTAGATAATTTTCAAGACTATTTATTACCCCAAATAAAATTTAGAGGCTCTTTATTTCACTTCCTTGGGTGTACTATAAGAGGATATTCCTTATAGGCTATTGAATTTATCTATTTAAATATATAGAAAATAGGATCTACATAGGCTTAATTTCATTATGAAAAAGTAAAAGTAGGGATTGTAATTATCTAGCTTTCATATTCTTAGAGGGTTCCCTTATTTTCCTCAAATGAGAGGTTCTCTAGTTTGTTATCTTCCATTTTTTATTTCTTTTACTTTTTGAGTAATTAACATCACTTAGATAAGAAAAGGATCCTAACAAGGTGCTAATTATTATAATTATTAGTGGATATCAAATTAGGCTGGAATTTGAAAATTTGATATTGATATTAATATTTTTAACTTTTCCAATAAGGTATTTTATTTATTATTTTACTAATATCATTTTATTTATTTTTTATGATCTTGTGTAGGTCTTATTAATAATTATATGGACACTTAGTGATATTTTCATTACCAAAACTGATTAGTGATACCAAATACATGCTTGTTTAATTAAAAATACATGAAGTAAATGTTTTAATATTTCATATATTTATTAGATATTCACATTAATTAAAATTAATTCAAGACTCACATAAAACATTAAAAAAATTTGATCTTGTGATCACTCTACATAATGTTAATCCCAGTAGTGAGATTTGTTTCTTAGAACTGTCGAAAATATCACATTCCCTATTCTTCAGTCCACCAGTCTCCTTAATAATTTGAGACCATTTTATCTTATTGAAATTGATTTGGAGGTATAATATTTTTCTATGTAATGTGGTTAAAGTTTAGAAAATTTTATGATATACATAGGTAATAAAATAATAAATCAATATGTATATAATTAATTGAACATGTATATGATACATAATTCTGAATTACTTTTAATAAAATCATAGAGTGTTTGTATAAGTTACCAAAAATGTTAATGAAGATAATAAACATAAAATTATTCATTAAATATCTTAGGGATAGATTATTTATAATAATAATCATAATAACTGAAAACATGGTAAATCAAATGATGGGGTCATGTTTAGTTGGGCATCAGTGATTTATTTTATGTTAAAATTAAAGGGTAACAATTATCCAATAGTAAATATTGGGATACAATTGACTAGGTAACTCAATTGAATTGGAACCCATAGGTTTGCTATGATTATATTCTTGAGATAAATTCGAAAATATAATGTTCACTCAATAATTGAATATTTTATTTAATATAATTAAAAATTATTTGTTTATATAAATATACATGTCTTGAGAGACTGTAATAGATGAGTAAAGACATATAGAAATATTGATATTGGCCTAGTAAATTTATAATAGAGAGGGTTATTATTATAAATACCATATATTAAATAATAAACAATATTGAATAATAATATATATGATACTTATAATAAAAAATATTATTTTATCAATAGTCAGGGGATAAAACAAAAAATCAAATTTATTAGTGAAAATAGTCATAGAGAAGGAAAATTTGAATGGTAATGATTTCATTAAATTTTAGTATAATTTTAGTATTGTTCTAAAACATTACGAGAAATTAAGTTTTATAAAACTGGTTACCTAAGGTAAACCTATTTCCACATGCTCACATGTTGATAAAGATACATATGATAATTAATTGAATGATTCTAAAGATCCCAAGAAAATTTTAAAAATGGGTGTTGTATTTTCTTCATTGTATCTATGAGAAGTGATGTTAATGTATAATGAATATTGGGTGATTTAAGAACATCCCAATGATTGATTAAGTTAATAAATTAATAAATAATGTTAAAGGAGTTAGAAATGAATCTACTACTACGTTGGATAAATATATTATGCTTATAGTTATTTAATAAACATATATGTATAGCATAAACCCTTATACGTGATTATTAGAGAGTTGTATTCATGTCCAAAAAAAGTTTTAATTATATTTTTGAAGGGATGTATGATATATATTTTTAAGATAGAGACGAATAGATAAGAAAAATATGTTAAAGTGATATGGTTAAAGGATAATTTCTTTGGATTGAAATATAATTAAATCATTTAAAGGATATTGAGATTCAAGGCCATAGTAATCAGAGAACAATGTTTATTAGATGATGTTTTGAGATTATTTGATGTGACTGTGAAGGCTCGAAGATGAATTGAAGATTATCTAAATTTATGTGAAGAATTTTAAAATTTGCAGATGTAGATTAAATTTTTATGAGTACTTTTTAGAAGAATCATTCAATATAAATGGTTTTGAATTTATGTCAAATTAATTACTTCATAAGAGTCATCAAACACTTTATAAGAGTCATTAATGAATTCAAAATAATAAGTGATAACTTAATAATAGTAAGCATAGTCTTCTTAAAAGTAATTGATGACTTCATAAGTGTTAATGAAGACCTATGAAGAGTTAACGTCGACTTGAGAAGAATCATTATTGGCATCAGAATGGTAATTGAAAAACTTTGGAAGAGTCATTTTACACTTTTGAAATATGATTCATGGTTGAAAATTGAAAAAGTTATACCATCAGTTTTATGTTCACAAGGATGATTTATAGACTTCATAAGAACAAGTATGAAGTTATTAAGGATAATTTTCTAACTTATTAACGATATATATGATGTTTATATTGATGTTTTTTTGAATTTAGAATGGTGATCCTATATTGTTTAAAGATACTTCAAAATGGTTATTAAAGTAGATTGTAAGAGTCATTTAAACTCTGGAATGGAAATTTTAATGGCATAATAATGATTTTAATAGTTATTTTGTGACATTTTAAGAGTAAATTTAGATTAAAAGAAAGATCTTAAGAGTAATTATGATACTTTATAAGATTTATTTCACTGTTATAAAAATGTACTTTTTATATGAAAACGTAGAAAAGGCATTGTACCGTAGTGAACATAGTAAGGTTAATTTTACTATTAAGATATAAGCAATGTAAGGATCTTCGTATGTGTGAGAAATTTTTTGAAATATTTTATAATGATGATGAATGAAATTCCATATAAATTAAAAATTAAATATTTTGAGGGAATTAAATGATATGATTATTCATCTATTCTTTATGGAAATAGAAAACATATAAAATATTTGCATGAGATTGAAGAACATTCCAAAGTAGGGTTTATATTTTGAGAGCTTTATATGATTCAATAAGAGGTTCTACATCATGATACTACACAATATCAGGTAGACATGGATTTTTTTAAAGGATATGTATTTTTTTATTTTTTAAGAAGTAAATATCTTGAGTGTTTTAGAATAATAAATGGAGATATTTGATCCAAATTTTTTGGAATTGCAATTGGAAAATATCTACTAATTTTAATGATAAAATTGTATTCTAAAAATCAAGTGGAGTTTTCAAATTTAAATTATAGAAAAAATATCCACATGATTTACTGATTTAAAAGGATAGATTATAAGAGAAAATTATTGGATAGAAATATTGAGCACTTGATATTGAAATTGAATAGAGGAGATCATATGTCTATTAAAGGAAGAATTTAACAACATCTAGGAGTATGAATCTGTACATCGAAGAAGAAAAGGAGTCCTTTGGTATCCTCATATCATTAAAGGAAAATGAGAAGTGCTGATATTGTTAGTACTAATAATGATCATTATATCAAGGCACGTAAATATTATAGATCCATTATGAATTATGATCAAAGTAAAATTGAAGTGAGGAAGGAAAATAATAATTAAGAAGATTATGTAATGTGGACTTAAAGGAGAATAAGTCTTACTTTCTACCAAAAAGAAAGATAACATGAGTTGAATACCTATTTTAGAGTTTGTAGAGGACCTTTTAAGAACTGGTGTTTCTGCTATAAATAATTTTATTTCAATGTTGAGTGTTTATGACTATGTGAGGTAGTAAAAGTTAGTGGGGTGTTATAATTCTAGTGGGATATTGGGTATCGTAGTGCAAGGCTATGCTTGTGAAAGATGCACTAAAGGGTCTATGTTGATTAATTTACATTTGTAAACACCCTCATTTATAGAGATAATCATTGATCATAGAGAATAACCCAACATAACAAGGAGTAATATTTCTTCAATAGGGATAAAACAAGTAAAAACTTTCATTTGATTTTATATGCTTTCAACTTCTTGCATATATAAAAGGGAGAGATAAATATTATAATATTGGATTAGACTTTAATCAATTAAAAGGGTTTCTTTAAATGATAAGAAATAAAAAAATTTATATCACTAATTCACCCCTTCCCCTATTAGTGATATCACTAGATCTAGATAATTTGGATTTTTCAAATATAAAATGTTTGATAAAAGTGAGAATGAATCATGAGATTCTCAAATAACATGAATCAATGGAGGTATTTATTATAATGGAATGCCTAAGAGATATATACTAAGAATTATAATAATTGAAAGATATGATGCAACAAAGTCATTCTTGTAGTGAAATATATAAAAAAGAACCTCAATTTCTACTCTTGTACGCAAAATATATTAACCCATAAATAACATAAAGAAGTTATTTATTCCTCTTAATAAAGAATTGGCAAGTGTTGTGTCGATGAAATCATTTTTAGGATAATTTAATCAGTTCATTATTTTTTTTTAATATAATCAATCTTGATTGAACCCTTTCTCATAATATCAATGTCTTAAAAACAATTAAGAAAATCATGAAAAGAATGTACCTTATCATGATGATAAATAAGTTTAAGGGTAAAGAAAATTTCAATAACAAGAATAAGGATGGGAAGTCCAAGTCTCATATATATACACTTAATCCTATGATAGTTAACATATTTTGTAAGAAAAATATAAGTATTGGAAGAGTATTTTTCCCCATTATATGAAGATTCTTAAGAAGTAACATGGTTATGGTTTTACTACATCAGGTATTTGTTTTATATAAATAAATTTATCAAACTCTGAATCATGGATATTATATACTTTATATGGATTAAAAATTTATGATAATGTATAACTATTAAGATAACAATAAAAATTTAGTAAAGGATAAGTGGACCTAAGGGTTGGGAATGAAAAAATAATTGTTGCATTATTATTATAGAAAATGTATTTTCATTATATTAGAAAATTTTAATTATTTATAAAATATTATTATCATGTACTATAAATATAATGAAATTTTATTTGTGAATCTTTCTTAGATTTCGAGGGTTTTTTATTTGTAATAAAGATAAAATGTTGTTCTATATATATGAATATAATGTTTTATAGTTTTGGTACACTTCAAAATGGGTTATATATGTTTGATTTGATAAAATTATCTTTAATTTAAATAATAATAAGATCAAAATTAATGATTTTAATTAAACTTATGTTTGGAATTTTTTTGTAGGACATATATATAAGAATAACATTCAACCACTCCATAATTATGGATTATTGGATTCAAATGATTATGAATTATTCAATATATGTGAATTGTATAAATTAAGTGAAATAAATAAATAAAACTTAATGGAAAATGTAAAATATTTCATGATTTTTTAGAACCCGTACATACTTATGTATGTGTTTTTATGGGAAAAGCACCTCAAGGTGGATTTCGGTACTTCAAGACATTATAGATGACTTTAGTGGGTATGATTATTTATATATCATGAAATGAAAATATTAATCCTTATAAATATTCAGAGTATTAAAAAATAATGTAGAAAATAAATTTTTAAAAGGTATTAAAATACATTAAAATTATTATTATGGTGAATGTATGAGTTGATGATTTCATGACTATATAAAATATTGGTATATTGTATCACAAATCACTCCAACTGGAATAAAATAGATATGTAGTATATCTAAATGATGTAGTTGAGATTTTTAGGGCATGTTTTGGTCAATTATGAGTCATACAAACCTTCCTATTTTACTTTGGAATAATTTTCTACAAACTTATTCATTTAGGATAAATTATTATCCATCAAATAATATTTATAATATACCACATGTGATGTTGAATTTTAAGAATACCTATTTTTATTTCATCAATATTTAATTTTTTGAATAAAATTTATGAAATATTATTTCAAGTAAACATAACTCAAATTAGGTAAATGTTTATTTTTAAGTTTTATCAAAGATATTATGATAAATTATTTCTACAATCCACCAGAGCACAATGTGTTTTCATCTCAACATGAAATAATTCTAGAACGAAAATTTAACTATAAAATAATCACTACTGGAAATTTTAAACATAATGAAGTAAACGACCTATATTACAATTGTTTCCAAAATCTAGGAGTTAGAATTACACAAAGGTTGTGATAAATGCAACAACACAGTATAGACATGAACTATGAATGTTTGGTACATTTCATTAATAATCCAAGAGATATGGATTTTTCATTTATGATAAAATTGATTTATAGTTTTAAAATATGATCCAAAATATTACCAAGATGCCATAATGAGTTAGGAATTTTATAAATGGTTAAAATAAGTATAAATTGAAAGGAAATCCATGTATTAAAATGTGGTTTGGAACATATTAGATCAACTAAAAGGAGTAAAATACTTTATTTGTCAGTTAGTATTCCGAAAGAAGAATGACATGGATGAAATATTTTTTATTTCAAAATATCTCTAGTTAAATAATTTTTTTAATTAAATCACGTCATTAACTATGAAAACCCATTTTATTCAATTTAAATGTTCAAATTATTCATATTATTTTATCCACAAAATAATATTGTGATTTTGAGATATATTAAATGTTTTTCAAATCTATATTCCCTAATAAGAATTTAGTTTAACAATTATGTATGATAAAACATGATAGTTTTGATGAATCATGAAATTATTCTAATATTTTTAAGTTAAAATAATCTATAAATGGGTTTAAACAAGATTCTCAATGTTGAAATATTTGTTTTTATGAAGATACTAAAGAGTTTGAATTTATAAAAATTGAGGACCAAAAACTTGTGTATATGAGTTCATTAGTGGAATCATTGTTATATTTTTCATATTATGTATTAATAGAAGATTCATCATTGAAAATGAAACCCCAATTTTATAATCACTAAAAAAATATTTGGGATAATTCTTCTCAATAATGGTTCTAAGTTAAGACATTTATACACAATGAACAAATATATTGTTATTCCCATGTTGTTTGGGATTCATTTGTTGTCAATGTTTCAATATGTGTTTATTTTAAAGAAACATAGATAATTTTGAGAGAAGATTCGTCACATAGTTTAGTGAAACATTTTAAATTCAAATGATTCTTTACTAGTATTTAAATTGAAAAACATCATGATTACTAAAAGTGATCATGGTTCACGATCGAGTCAAAGGGGGGAAAGTTATATATTTCTATTCGGTAGATTGGGATACATCTGAATAATGTTAAATATATGATGATTTTTGAAGTACACTGGACTTAGTTGTCTTGGATGATGTTATAAAGTTCGAGTTATAAAATTAAAAGATGTGGTTGTAAGAAGAATGACCATTGAAGCTATGTTTCATGGATATAGAATGATTATACAAAAAAATATGTACTAGAAAAATAATTATAAAGTCCAATGGATAATGGAAAACTTTCCAATACTATTGAACGTAGAGGAAACATTTTCAGACCACTGGATAGAGTAATCTATGAAGTTTCCTAGAAAGGAAAAATTTGAAGTTGTATTGGAAATAATCTTGACGAGATCCATAGAAAAAGGAGAAAAAGAAAGGGAACCATGAAGTTACACTAGAAAGAATGGTATATGGAGTTTTATTAGATAGAGAACCATGATGTCATCAGATAGGGAATTACAATGACATTAGATGGAGAATTTTAAAGGTTAATGGATTAACAATCAAGATATAATCAAACTAAAGAAAAGTATGAGGAATTTTTAGTAGATAGATATATTTCAAGATTATCGGATAGAGGTATCCTAATATAGTGAAACCATGTAAAGGTATATTGAAATAAGATTAGATTTTTTGATTCTACTGGATAGGTGAAGATGAAGGTATAACATAAATAGTTCAGCGAATAGAATATTTCTTATAAAGATTCATCAGATAATGTTTTATTACTAATTGTATACTGGAAAAATGTTTAAATAGCTTCAAAAAAATTAAAGTTATAAATGTGATTATTCTATTATTTTATTTAAAATATTATATATCTATAATGTTTTAAGGATTTTTGAAGAGATTTTTGATGTTAATATTTGAGAAATAATTTTCTAAAGAAATTAGACTCTAAATATATAGTGAGTTTAAAGGTGGTAAAATGAAGTTTTCATTGAGTGGGAAACTCAAAATCGATCCCATAATTCTTACATAATTTATGGAGGTTTTTTTCCTATATAAAGTGGTTTCATCTCATTGAGAAGAATTTGCTACACTTGAGTGTGTGTATTAATGTTTTTTATACATAGAACAATGAGAGTGTTTCTAATAAATATTATAAGTTATTGAAGAAGAGTAGAATAAAACTGAGTTACATAATATAGAGTAGCATCAGACCGAGGTTCACTAGATGAAGGGTATCTGATAGAGGACAACAGAACAAGGAGTATCTGATGAAGCTATTTCAGATAGGGAACACTGGATTGAGGAAAAGATGAATGATAATACTGGATGAAATATTTTCATATGGAATTATTCTAAGGATGATATCAAAAAAGAACTTCTAGAAAGCTGATTTGAGTATATTTAGCTCTTTCTTAGATTAGGGAGAATATTGAAGAAAAGAGGCTCTATAGTGAGTTATTTAAGACCTTGGATAAGTTGTATATAAGTGAATTGAATCCAAAATACTTTTGGATTAATAATATTTTAAAAATAATAAGTTATTTCTATAGTGGAACAAAAAATAAAAAGAAATAGCTTGTAACTTAGGAGTATAAATAGTTACTAAAGATGCTTATCGGTGAGTTGTATAACCGGCTGACAAGGTTGGGGGTTTAACCAACTGGGTAGAATAGATGATTACTATGGTGTAGAACCAAGGTTATCAGGATTAATGATTTCTAGAGTGTAGAATCCGTTTCTTCTTATTCATTTGTATTCTTAAAATAAGTAAGTAACTAATCCTTATTATGGAAGATCCCCAACATGACAAGGAGTGGGTATTTATACCCAAACATTTAAATATATTTTGTTAATTTCTATTTGTATTGTTTTTTAGGTGAGTTTTATAAATATATTTGACTGTATTGGAAATCTAAAAAATTTCATAGGTTGAGCTCTGCATAATAATTCATAAAAGTAAATAGATCACTAATATACGCCCCCTCTTAGTTATCTCACACTGATCTGAGAATTCAAATTGGTATCAGAGCCTAGGTTACCTCTGAAATATCCAACCATCTAATGAGGATGAGGAATATTAATTCATTGAAAAATAGGGGTGTTTATTTATTTGATAGTAATAACTATCACTATTGGAAGAATATGATATTACCCTATCTTTTATGTCATTTCATGTAAGTAAGATCTGCAGAAATAGTAGGATTTTATGCCATTCATGAGGTTTCTATGATAGCTGAAGATAAGATAAATCTATAAGTTGATTATAGAGCTAAACATTTCACTTTTATAGCCCTATATAATAAAGTTTATACAATGATATCGGGATTCCAATAACTGAAGAGATGTGGGGTAAGTTGGGAAGCAGTAACGATGGAAATGTTAAAGTCAATGAAGCTAAGATACAAATATAGAGAAGCATATTTGAAGATATCATGATGAATAATGATAAATATATTGATGATTTCATTACAATATTAAATGAAATTTTCATCAATATGTGATGTTTCTATGAGAAGTTGGAAGATTATAATATCAATAAGAAACTCATGAGAATATTTATAGATAGGTTTTATTCCAAGGATTCAGTCCAAGTAGATCGAGAGGATCTATCTATAAATGAACATTAAAATATTCTCATAAAATATTAAATGAGAAAAGAAATAGTCTTTAAGAATAAGTATAATGACTAAATATACTATAAAGAAATAATAAAAGGGAATTTTAGAGATAAATAAATATGTGAGGAATAAATTTATTTAGATGCTAAGGGGGGTGAATTGGAATTCTAAAAAATCATTTCGATTATTTATATAATATAAAAAAGTGATATTGGAATGTAAAAGGTAAATATTTTCTTAGATTTTTGAATTTTAATGATAGTGGTTATTTTGGAGAATGTTTCCTTAAGAATTGATTGATGATTCCAAGTAAGAAGAAGATGTGAAGAAGTCTTAAAAATATATGTCTTAAAAACATAAGAAAATATTTCATAGAAAGAAGTTGAATATATTAATTTGATAAAATATGGATGATTTATTATCCAATAAAGAATATTATGGTCATGTTAACTTCATATCTCATGTTAAAAGAGAAATTACATCATTAAGTAGTGATTATAGTGAAGAAAAAAGACAATAGAACTGGATTGGATTCTAAAATAAATTTTTTAATCAGATATTAAGCAATTTTTAAAACCCAATAAGGAGATGAAGAAGTTTAATAAATAAACCATGGTAATAACTTTTTATAATGATGAGAATATAAAAAAAGGAATTTACATTCCTTAATGATACTAGATCATATAAAGTGAAAGTGGTTGAGAAATAAAGGAAGTTGGTAGTTCTTGAAGAAATTCCAGTCAAACTATAGAAATTCAACAATTAAGAAACAATAGTTTTTAAATAAAGTAAATGGAACATGTTAAATAAAACTGAATTTTAGAACATGGTAATTGATCTTGAGGAAAGATTGACTACGAAACATGAATAGTTTTTAGAGATACAATCAATATTCATTATAATACAATGTAAGTTATATAACATTATATAATACTTCACCAAAATAGTTGAGGTTGAAGTTTTATCTTCTTAGGATGGTGAAAAAGTGGGTGCATATAGGTTGATTGTTTTTATTCCCAAGTAATCTCAATGTACATTTTCATTTAAAAAAAAATGTATATTCAAAATAAAATATCGGATCAGATTGTACTAGGAAGAATATATAAAAATCATCTTATATAAATAATTAGTTTAATTCATCAATAATCCCCCCCTATGAACAAAGGTTCCCAAAGATTCTAAAGGTAACATAACAAAAATCTTCTGAGCAGTACTAATATCAGTCTTGAACACAAAGATTCGGAGGTCAGTACTAGTGTTGTGGAATATTTTAGCACAATTAATACACATTATGGTAAAATATGTATCAATCAAAAAAGTGTTATTAATCATGGGGGAGATACAATGAGAAGATAAGAAAAAAATTCATGAAATAAAGATGAGGAACAAAACAATATTTATAAGGTAATGAATACTAATGCCTCAATTAAGGAGTGTAGGAATATCATGAATGTTGATAAAGAAAATAAATAATTCTTATTCATTTTTATAGATCAAATATCCATTTAAATAAATCATAAGGAAGAAAAAATCATGCTGAACAAAAAAAGGAAAGTGACATGCTTTAGAAGATACGAATAAAGATTAGCATAATCCATCTTTTGATGGTTATTTAAACATTCAAAATAAATGTTGGAGGTGGGAGAAATTTGGGAATGGTACTAAAGTTTTTATGAATATTATATTATCACATGAGGAAAACATGGAAATGATGTTTCAAATTGATGTAAATTAATATGTTTACAAAACTAAAATAAAGATGATAGATTTCTTTGAATAAACAACTAATGAGAAAAAATCCATTAAAAATTATGTAGAGGATAATCACATGTAAGAAATCACATCCAATTCTAATTAAAATAAGAATAATAAGTCTACAATGAGATAATATTCTTTATCTTAAAGTTACTTATGAAGATAACTAAGGTTCCTCTTTTTCCCATTATAATTTTTTATTTAAACTAACTTATAGTGAATTGAATTATAATAAGTAAAAAAGCTTGCTGAGTGTTATGGTAGTCTTTACAAAAAATATTAAATATCAATCATGGAAAATTTCCACCACCGTGATAAAGGATGTTTTACTACCCTTCATAGGGATAAAATATGAAGATGAGGTATGATTATCAAACTTTACATAGTTTTATCAAACTGATATTGAAAGGGGTATAATGATTGTTAAGAAATCTAAGATGTATGGGGAGATTTTATATACTTCAATTTTTTGACAAATTTATTGATTATGGTATAGGATTTATCTTAAAAATCAATTATATTTACATGATTATAAATATATTGGAATAATCTTGAAGAAATTATTATATAATAAAGGCATTATGGACAACATTGATCACCAAGATTATAAATTCTTGTTTTCTACATCATGTTTTTTCATATAGATGTAGAGTTGTATAATTAACGGAACATTATTTAGAGATTCTTGTGTTACTATTATAATTTTTTGATGAAAGGAAGATGATTTGAAATGAATCGTATGTTACCCTTTACCTTTGATTATCAACAAAGGTGATAAAGAACATGGGGAGAATGAACTGAGCACATATATTGAATTCAAATATCTGTGAAGAGGTGTGGGGATATTGATAAAAAATACAAAGGAGAGGTTTTTGTTCCCATGAATTTTTGGTTTCATTTTTTTCAATATGTCATTATGTCAATATCTATTTGTATTAGAGAAACTTGTTGAATTTTGAGATAAGAGTTGGTGCCTAGTTTAGTGTAAAATTATAAAGTTAAACTAGAATTTACTAATATTCAAAGAACCCAACATAATGATTACTAAAAGTGACCATGGTTCAATATTGAGTCCAATGGGGGATATTGAGATATAGAGAAACAATGTACAAGATATATTGATTTGTGAAGTACACCATATTGTGTTTTCTAGATTTATGTTATAATTTTAGAGTTATAAATTTTGAAGATGTAGTCATATGAAGAATGATATCTAAACATAACTTGATCAGATGAAGATTGTTTAGATAAAGGAAGGATGTACAAAACTAATAATTATGAAGTCTACCAAAAGTAGGATAGATTTTCAATACTATTAAATGAATAGCAAACCCATTTAGAGTACCAAATAGAGAAATCTATGAAGCTACATTAGAAGGATAAATCTAAATTTATTTTGGCTAGACTCTTGATAAAATCATTTCACAGACGAGAACCATATAGAGTGCTATGAAGATATATTAGACGGAAAGGTAGATGGAGTTATACTAGATATAAAACCATTATGTCATCAGATAGAGATTTTAAATTACAATGAAAAGATAAATATAAAGGTTATTTTGTGAATGTTAAATAGATAATAAGATAAGAGAAAAGTATGAGGAGTTTATTATAGATGAAGATACACAGAGATTATTAAGATGTGGTCTCATAACAAAGTGTAATTTGAAAAAGTTAAATCAAATAAAAAATAGATTTTTTCTTCGAAAAGATAGTGGATGTTTAAGGTGTACTGTATAGAGTTCATCGAAAAGAGGAGTTCTTATGATGTGAAATTTGACAGAGTTATCATACTAACAGTACAGTAGGAAAATATTTTAGGATATTTACAAAATATTATAAAGTCATCAATGTGATGATAATGAGTTGTTCTATCAAAGATCGGAAATAAAGGTATATATAAACAAGTTTTAAGAGATCATTGATTCTAAGATTCGAGTAAGAATTTACTAAATAAAGTTACTTCGAAGATTTAGGGATTTTGAAGGCTGTCAAATGAAGTTTGAGTTGAGTGTAAAATTCAATAAATTTACAACTATTTATCCATAATTTTTTGAGGAAGAATTTCTATATAAAGGGATGAATTCTCATTAAGAATAATCTATTGCATTAGAGTGGAAGTGATTATGTTTTTTAGATAGAGAAAAACATGCAAAATTCTAGTAAATATTCAATTTGGTTAAAAAGGAAGAGCATTAGAATGGGTAACATTAGATAGGGAAGCATCATATCAACATTCATTGGATAGAGTATATTAGATAGATAATAATAGAATGAGGAGTACCTGATAGAGGTGCATTGGAAGAGAACATCATATCATGGAGAAGTGGACAAAGCATACTTGATGGAGTCTTTTTAGAAGGAATTTTTCTAGTAAGATTTTCAGAAAAATTATAGAAAGGTGAGTTTGAGTATAAAAAGTTCTTTTTTATATCAGGAATAACTATTGAGACTAACATATTATACAGAGATTTTTTTAAGATCTTGAATAATTTTTACATAGCATATGGTGATCGAAATTTATTGTAGATAAATAAAATCTGAAGAAGACGTTATTTCAATATTGTATCAATAAAGAATATGGAAGTTCTTGTGACTAGGCCATATAACTAATTTTTGAAAAAACATATGTTTGGGGTGTATAACTAGTAGAGAAGTAATATGAGACAAGAAGGATATTTAAGGGGGAATAACCAAATATGGGAGAAGAGTGTATTAATAGGGTTTAGAACTAGGGTTTGGAAGATGAAATATTATCAGGGTGTAAAAAAAAATTCACGTTCCTTTTTATTATTAAAAAAATAAAGTTAATAATCCATGTTAGGGTAGATAAAAAAATTAGAAATTCATAGGTATTTATACCAAACCATGAAAATATAATCTATGGATAACTCTTTATATTTACTAAAAAAGTGGGGAAGAGTGACATATTTGACTGGATATAAACTTTAATAAGTTTCATAGTTTTAATTTAGTAGAAGGAATCATAAACTTTAATGGATCATTGATCCTCCCCTCACCCTATAAGTGATGTCACATAGATTTGGGAACTTAATATATATATATATAAATATAAATTTTAATAAATTATTTTCCTCGGTAAAAACATATACATTAGAAAGTTGTTGAAAAGTTTTAACTATAATCATATAAAAATGATTATTTACCAATTTTGTATGGAAAAATTATTTAAATGAAGGTGTCTTTTAACAGGTTAAGAATAAGAAGACATTAGTATGATTCCATATTATTTAGTTGTTAGATTAATCATATATACTATATTGTGTAGTTTTCTTGATGTATAATATGCATTAAGTATGATGAGTAGTTACCAATCAAATCCTTATAAAATTTATTGGATACACATGATGAATTTCTATAAGTAGTTGAGAAAAACTAATGATTTATTCTAAGTATATTGTGGTTTGGAAGATCTCGCTATAAAGGGTAAAAAAATCTAGTTTAAGAAACAAAGAAATATGAATTCAATTATTTTCTAGGATTTTTTTCCCACAATAGTGGATCTTTATGTTTGTGAATTTCTACATAATTGATCATTATTATTTTTAAAAGACAAGATGAATATTTTTCTATAGATGAGGTGTATAAAGAATCTATTTGGATAAATAGTTTCATTAATGAACTAATTTTAGTTATAATTATTATGAATTTAATTAAACTATTTTATTTTAATAGTAGAGCGAATGCACACTGTAAAGATCCTATGTCTCATTGGGGATCCAAATATATATTCTTTATTGATTTTAAATGATTTTTCATATTTTTTACAAAGGATGTGTTATGATGTGTAGGTTTACTATATAAAGTGATATTATGGATCCCTTAAAAAATACCCTTGAGAAATAAAGAAATGAAATTCTCACAATCTCTATTGGAATTAGATAAATGGGTGATTGTCTTTTATGTAAGTGAGTTATTTTTATTGTTTATACACTAAAAATAGTTATGTTTTTTAAAATAGTGATAATTTATGTCAGGTAATATAAATTAATTGAAATAATTTATCAGGAATTTGGATTTATTTCATAGAACATGGGCTATTATATGATAAACTTCCTATCATATATGACTGAAAATTACTCTTTTTATTATCAAAACACTTCTAAGTAAAACATGAGGAACCAAACGAGTTATCTAAACAACCATAAAAAACCAGAGAAAACTACAGGGATTGCCCCTCCCCAGTAAATATTCCATGATGACAATCCTTCAGTGATGCATGACACTTTGGTAAACAATCACGTGCAGAGGTACACGAGCAGGAAACTGATGGAAAGGCTAAACCCTCTCAAACATCCCAATACAAAAGGCTTGCACCAATGAAGAATTCATGCTTTGATCCCCTTCTAGATCTGGTCCAAGTATAATTCTACAAAAAAGACCAAACTCACAAAAAAGTCATATAACAAGAGGGTCAGAGAGTTTGCACAGCTCGCACAAAAATTTCTCTCAATCCAACCAACCAAAACCACCAATATAAACAGAGACTTTAAAGAGAAAACTGATGTTACCCGAATGGGTTTTCCTAAATAGATCCCATGGTAAGGATTAAATATGTAAGTCTTCTCCCCCTAATATCATCTTTTCAAACGCTAAAGCCATCCAGTCCAAAGACTGAATGTACTTCTCAACACTGATATTACCTTTGTTGAAACCTCCTACAAAAATTGAGTCATGTTTAAAAATCCATGAATGTTTCTCCTTATTGAGAGACACCTCTAGAGACCTCCCCATCATTTTAGCTACCTTTTCCTCAGTTTCATTGAGAAATAAATTCTGTTCTATCACTTGGTATTCAAAACATAACAGAAAAACTAGTGGATGGTCATCCTGTAATGCAATCTTCTAATGGATCAGAGCATCCGTGGATATCTTATTTTCACTCATATTCCTGGAAGAGTGCATCTTTAGAGGAGGAGGTAGTGAGGTGTATTCCTTCCTCCCCTTCCTCATCATAGAACCCATATTACATTTTAGGCTTGAAGCCTTGTCTGTCGAGGGGTTGTGTTCAATTAATTTGGTAACCATCACATTGACCCCATCTTCCTCACTGAGAGTAGTGGAATTAGAACTCAAATCGGCCTCTAGAAGACCTTCGAACTTGTTGCACAAGGTAACTTTCATCCAAAATGAGCCTGATCCCTCCTTCATCCCACCTTTGTTTGTAACAGATGCATCCCTATCAGACTATTGCCTCCCCTTACACACATCAGCACTTCCCTGCCATGTCTTCTCAGCAACTGATCCAGAAAAAGCCACATTCTCACTACTCGACGGCTGATCCATGATCTGGTTAACCTCTTTCCTCTCGAATTCCACCCGAACATCCACATGATGATATTTCTCTTCTCCTTCCCGAACATTATAGATGAAAGGACCCACAAGGTCACCCCTTAGCCAGTTGAACACATCTGACACCTTTAGATTAAGTCATTGAGCTACCACACCAGTTTCAAGGAGACCCACACCTGCCGCGTTGCAGTAAACTGCCTCTCTTGCAGGTCATTCCTCCTCCATCAGTCGCATTGACATAGTTCTACTAACTCTATTCTCTACACTTGTTATAGTCTGTCTTGAGTTTGTAACATCACATACCAATGGTTCCTTGCCCTTGCCGATTTCCACCGTCTGAGTCATGACCTTCCCACCTCTGTGCCATGCTTCCATTGATTGGAAGCCAACTCCCTTTCCCACCATCAATAAAGACCTCTATCAGCACACATCTGAGGCCTGCCCCAACCTCCTATTTGTAGAACAGAAGTCCATAAAAATCTCATAGACAACTCATTTTTTGCACCTATATTGCTCACCGATCGTAATCTAGACATAATCAAAGGGCACCTTCAATATGTCCATCTAAACACATATCCTCAGGTAAACAAGATGGAAAACTGCTTTCTTTCAGCTATCCAGAGAAAGGTATTCTCCGACGAGGTTGTCGACCATCCTGATGATTGAGGGGTTTTGAAATGATAATAGGAGATTCGAAAAACTAACACAAATCGTAGCAGACAGCGGGTCGCGATTCATGTGGAATTCTAACGACCATCGGAACAAGAAGATGTGACATCCATTGCAGCTCTGGGGCACCCTTGACCAGGTGAGGATGAGATCCTCCTCTGATATAAAATGGATAAAGATATGTCTATAATCATGCAAGCCCATGGCCGCCCACTCCTGGAGGTCCCATGTGTCGAAGATGAACCTATCAAAAGAATCAATATATGGCCTTCGCTACTTAAATTGTGCAAGCATAGTGAGCTTCGGAAGAGTGGCAGATTTAGTGAACCCTGAAGTCAAAATCTGGAGATTCGGGCAGCCATCAATGAGCTCCGGAACCTTAGGGAATAACAAGATTTTTGAAACTAGAGGGAGAAGTTTTGGATTTGAGAAGGGGCAAAAAGGGGTTCCTTTATCAGCACTGATAAATCTACCTTTTATCAGTTCTCAAAAAAGAATTGATAAAAGTGTACCCTTTATCAGTGCTTTTAATAGCGCTGATAAATGGTAGATGTATCAACGCCAGTCTTAGCACTGATTAAAGTTTTTAATAATAATTTATATACAGTTATTATATTAATATTTAAAAATAATATTTATTTTTTTATATTAAAAAAATATTTTTGTAATTAATATATATTTTTTAAAAATTAAAAAAAAAATATATTATGTTTTAAAAAAAGAATAATATTATAATTAAATATATGTGTGTTTCTAATGAATTTGGTCAATTAATATAATGATCATGATTGCATATATGTTATGTATCATTGTGAATGTTCATTTATGCTTTACACTCTTCTTATTATTCATGTTGTCCATTAATGACTTGTTTTTTATTATATATATTTTACTTGGTGTATATGGTTAATTCATGTTACCCATATATATACTATGTTATCTTCTAAATACTTATAAAATTACATTAAATATATTTAACAAAAAAATCTATTTATTATATTTATAATTATTAAATTTTAAGAATATATAACTATTTTAAATATATTTATTTATAATTTTAATTATAACAATATATATATATTTATATAATTTTAAAATTACAATAAAATTCATATATTATAATTTTATAAATATATATATATATAGTCATAATTATAACTATAAATAAATATATTTATACATAAAAAAATCATAAAATCATAATAAATATATTTATTATACTACTTATAAAGTTATAAATATATAATTAAATAAATATATTTATAAATATATAAAAATATTTATAAATAAATACAAATATTTATAATTATAATTACAAAGTAAATATAGATATATTTAAATAATTAAAAAAATTATAAAAAAATATATTTATCATATATATTTATATACAAAAATAAATAAATAAATACAAATAGTTATAAATATAATTTTAAATAAATGTAGATATATTTACATTAATAAAAAAATCATAATAAATATATTTATTATATTTATTTATAAAATTATAATTATAATTGTTATAATTTTTTAATTTATTTAGTTATATATATGTTTATATATTTATTTATAATTAATACTATAAATAATTTATTTCTTATAATTTTTAATTATAAATAAATATTTATTTTTTATTTGTTAAAAATATTGATAAATAATTATTAATTCATTAAAAAAATATTTATTATTTTCATATAAAATGTCATATATAATTAAATAAATATATATAAATATTGAGAATTAAAAAAAATATTTATATTTATAGTTATAAATAAATACAAATATTCTTCAATAATTATAAAATTATAAAAAATATGTAAAATATAAATTTTAATAAAATTATAAATATTAGAAATATTAATTTTTAATAATTTAATAATTATATATATATATATATATTCATTTATAATTATTATTTTAAATAAATATATATTCTTATAAATAATTATAAAATTAGAATAAATATAGTTATATACATCTAATATTATATAAATATATATAAATAATATATTTCATATATATATTTCTAATAATTTTATAATTATTTAAATTATAATTTGATAAATATAAATATAGATTTATCGTGTATATAATTTTATAAATATATATAATAATAATAATAAATTATTAACATTATATTTTTATCAGTTATTTTTTAGTGCTGATAAAGTCATATCTTTATTAGAGCTTTATTTTTAGCACTTATCATGATGTCCTTTATCAGTGTTTTTTTAGCACTGAAAAGTCTTATCTTTATCAGTTCTAAAAAAACACTCATAAAGGCATGTTTAATTAGTGATTTCTATTTTAGCGCTTATAAAACATACCTTTATCAGTGCTTTTTAGATAGCACTGATAAAAGGTTCACCAGGTTTTAAAAAAATCCTAAATTCATCCTCCTTCCTTGCACCCCTCAAGCTCTCGAGGAAGCTAATCGCAGTCGTTGCACCTCCTCCTCCTCCTCCTCCTCCTCTCCTGGCACCTCTCCTATACCAAGAACCACACCTCCATCATTCGTCTATCCTCTACCACGAACCAGACCACCATGCATCTCTCCTCCACTGTCCATGAACCAGAACATCGTGTGCCTCTCCTCCTCTATGCGCCACACCTCCACCACACACCCCACCTCCTCCGTGCACCACACCTCTTTCGTGCGCTTCTCCTCTGCCACGTGCCTCTCCTCTGTTGGGAGCCTCTCCTCTGCCGCGAACTCAACTATATCGTGCGCTAAATGATACCTCAGTAGTGAGTTTTCCCCTCTTTCTCTTTGTTTCATGGTGATGTTGTGAATTATATGGGCTAAATGCCCCACTGAAAATGGTGGATGTTGGTGGTCCTTGATTTTGCATTAAATGAATTGCATGTTTGTTGGTTTTTGAAACGAAATTTGTGGTATTTTTTGCATAATACACGAATTTCATGTTGGTTAGTTTTGGAAGGGTATTTGATTATTTTTTGAATTTTTTGTTATTTGGTTATCATTTTATGAATCTTCTATATTAATTTAATTTATTAATATGTAATGGTATCTTATATAATTTTTGGACACCCTATTTTTTATATTGGATATATTTATGTTGGAATTTAATTAATTTATTATTTAAATGCATTGTTCATTATGTTTTAAATCGTGTTTTGTCTCTAAAAAAGGATTTTATGTGTTCGACTTGGGTGAAATATTTATGGATAATTTGGAAAATTCTTAAAAATAATTTCATGTTTTGGTTATTAATGAATTCTCAAAGGATTGTTGGAACTTTATAAAAATCATCTATATTATATTTGGATTTTGATGCTTATATAATGTGGGTTTATTTTCTTTTGAAATGTGTTATACATGGGTAAAATTAGTAGTTTTAATGAAGGGTGTTTATAAGTGATATGAATATTTTTTATCTCATTCAGATTTTATGTGATTGACTTCATAATTGATTTTCATCTCCTCTATTTAATTTATCATGATAACCCATGTTAATTAGGCGGGACCTAGGACATGTACTTTCTAGACATTAATATTCTCTCCCTAGTATGAGATTACATCCCCACACATACTAGGAATCAATATTCTCTGCCTAGATATGGATCAAATCACTTCATGTTTTAATCATTGATACATCCTCACCAAGAACCATTGTTTCAAAAAACCTCATCCAATCATACTCTATGATCCCTCCCTCTTCAACACATCCACCTTCAATTCTCAACATCATTGAGGCAAGTCCTTATTCCCTCTTGGATCCAGATTCTCTTGGATATACCATTTAAAAAATTCTTTTGCTTTCATCACATAGTTTCTCATTATACCGAATACCTCTCTTCTGACTAATTTAAAAACAATGAATCTTTTGAACACTCTAACAGTATGAAGTCCATTTTCCCCAAAAGTTTGAATCCTACACCATTGAATATCAATCCAAAACATACCCATTTCAATGACACCTTCACATTGTTAAAAGTGAAAATCTACTAAATCTTAGAAAACCACCTCACTAGAGGAAACACAGTAGTCTTGAAAACTATAATTTCTATCGAGTCTTGATAAAATAATCACCATATGTTATGTAACCAAGATTTAATACATGTTTTTGGAAACTAATAGTAGAAAATAAAAATATCTGATACCACTAGTTGGATTTGGTATAAATCAACAATCCTAATTTTAAACCCCCAAAATATAAATTAAACCCCCAAAACATACAGATAGCAGAAGAAATTATATAACATACCTAAATTGAAACAAGTCCCCAAACATGATATACCATAACATATAAGTAAAGCTACAATTAAGTCACTACATCAGATCTCTACCTTCTAGTTCTAGTAACCTCATTGTTTTGAAAATACCTCTCCCAGAGGAAAATGAGAAATAAATGATAAACACATGACATAAATTGAATAAGCACAACACATTAAATTTATGCTTTTTGGATGAAAATCATACTTCATAGGGGAATACCTTGATATTTTTATTAAGGGAAAAATTGAGTTATAAGAAAAAAATATATTTTGTTAGCCCTACCTATCCAAATATATATGAGGCAGTTTCAGGAAACCCTAGTCAAATAACCATAACAACACATGTAATGAATCCTACCACTCTTAATAACTATATGGAAAATACCCTCAAAGGGACAAATGATATAATTCAAGTGATTATCAAATCATATTTTCCCTCTTAGCATAATTTTGTATCTAAATTTATAAATTATTATTTTTTTAGAACTTTAAAAAATTATATGAATGAATTATTAATTATTGATATTCAATGTTATGAAGTGGTTGTAAAATTTATGTTGATTCATCCATCAAAGGTACCAAACCTTGATTTTAGTTTTGATATTCTCTTTAAAATGCTCTAAACTATATTGGGACATGATGCTCTTAACCGCATGAAGCAGTTTTGTACACGTAAGAATTATCTTGAGACATAGAATAATTCTCTCATTACATTGATTCTAAAGGATACTAATATGAGTTTAGTTAATAATTTTAGAATGACTAGTCTCTGTAATGTCATTTTTAATGTCTTTTTAAAGATTTTATAAAATATACTATGTAAAATCATACCCTCTATTAGTTTAGTACCAAAATTGTTTTCTTATTTTGACTTGACACATGACGTACTTAAAAGGACTATGAAAGAAACATAGATTCTTCAAGTGATGAGTGGAATAGGGAAATTATTTGTGTGAAAATAATGAAACTTGATAATTTTTTTATTACGTAAGGGGTTCATGCTTATAGATTTTTTAGGTGAATTTATAAAGAACCAATTTTACTTCATGTGAGAGACATATACATTGTTCTTTGGGTGTACAACCAATTTATTTGGTGTGAGACAAGGATCATTGTAACAATGTCGTGTTGGTGGTGAAATGGAACATGAGTGTTTCATGGTTGCGAGTGTGTTCACTAACTATGGAAAATATCTATTGGGACTCTAGTCTGGTGTTGAAGGATAATTGATATAAATGGACAATGGAAGCATGGTTAAGGGATATCCAATGGTGGCTAGAACAATATAAAATTCTTATGAAAATTATTAATATTACACATAGCTTTGGAATAATGTGAAGGAATTATAAAACACTGATTGATTTGGGATGAATTGGGGTGTTTTCTATGTATCTTTTATAATGTTTCTCTTTTGGGATCTATGTCTTTATAAAAATTCATAAGTGGAACTTTTAAAGTTAATGAAGTGTTTTGAAATTTTTATTTGAGGGATTTCACTCATTTTAAATGATTAATATTTCTGGTTCAAAAAGTTATCTTGAATTATTTAAAAAAATGAATTTTGATTTTGTGAAAGAGTTTTTGGAACTGAATGATTTATTTTAAAATGGTCATGTTATTTTAAATAGGAATTTGTGTAAATGGTTTGTTTTTTAATGGGAATTAAAATGTGAATTTTTAAATATTTTTCAAAGTACATTTGAACTGTAGTTTTTTTATAGTCATTTAATTTTATATTTTTATATAATTATGAAAACTATTACATTATATCAATATTTTGGGTATTTATTTTGTTAAATACTAATATCACCGAATCCAATAGAATGGATATGATTAAAGACCAGATGAATTCCAATCATTTGAAAAGAGAGTATAAATTTATAGTGAAAGAGTTCATCAAGTGTGTAAAATATCATGTATATGACCCATATCAAATCCTTTGTCCATTTTTACAGTATTGTTATTCAATAAAAGTTAGTCCAGATGAGTTGGAAGAACACTTGATCTGTCACAAAATAGATTGAAGTTATAAATGTTGGAAAAACACGATGAAAAATTTAATATTTCTAGTGGCTCGGATAATAGTGTGTTTTATAGATCATCTGATATGATTAAAAGTGTGGATAATGAAGAAGATTGTATCGAGGATGTGATTATAGATGTGAATGATGATGAGGATCGTATTGAGGAAATGATAAGGATAATTGATGATGAACTTTGTGATTGCCCAAAATTTTTTGGGTAGTTAAAGAGTTTTGTAAATATTCCTTTTTATTGTGGTTTCCCTAAACATGTTATATTTTTAATTGTACGGATGCATTATAATTTGAAAGTAAGAAATAGATGGAGTGATTCCAGTTTTATAGAATTGATTTCTCTTTTGAATGGAATTCTCTTAGAATATAGTGATCTCTCAAGACAAACATATGATTCCAAATGAATGCAACGTTCGATGGGTGTGATATACGAATGAATACAAACCTGCCCAAATGACTGTATACTATTTCTCAAGGACAAGAAAATAATTATATAATGATTAACGTATGATGCTTCTTGATACAAGAAAGATGAATCCGGTCCTACAAAAGTTGTATGGTAATTTCCAATCATTACAGGGTTTAAGTGCCTATATAGAAGTGAGGGGACAATAGGGAAATTGACGTGTCATGCATACAAAAGAAATAAAGGTTGGAAATTAAATCACATAGAAGACTCTCTTTAGTGGAAGATAATCGATCATTAGTATTCTGATTCTAGAAATGAGCCGAGAAACCTTTATTTTGCATTATCTACAGATTGAGTGAATCCTTTTGGTTTAGAAAGCATCACTCATAGTAAATGGATTATTATGTTGGTAAATTATAAATTTCCCCTGTGGTTATGCATTAAATGAAAAAACATCATGCTATCTATGCTTATATCGTGAACGAAACAACTCGGTATTGATATTAATGTTTATTTGTCTCAATTGATCAAGGATTTGAAATTATTGTGGGATTGATGTGTTACGTTGTATGATGCTTATATAAATGAAGATTTCACATTGAGATCCATGTTGTACAGGAAAATAATTGACTTTATATCATATGGAAATTTTTAAAGATATATCATTAAAGGAATTAATGTGTGTCTCGTTGAAGAACAAGGTACAAAGTCAATTAGGTTGAAACAGTCATCAAAAACTATGTTTCTTGGACATCATGGATTTTTGCCCTGATGGCATAAGTTCCAATCTTAGAAAACAACTTTATATGGATGTAAAGAATAATGTACAACACCGTCTCCACTAACATGTGATCAACAATTTGAGAAAGTAAAAGGTATGGACACTAATTTTGGTAAAATGTTTTCCAAAAAACTTATGAAAACCAGTTGGAAGAATAGATTTGTTTTTTATAAATTACCATATTGGATTTTTCTGTACATCAGAAATTTTCTTGATGTTATACTTGTTGAAAAAAATGTATGTGATAGTGTCATTGGAATATTGATTGATGCACCCGAAAAAAAAAGGATGTAATTAAGGCTAGGTTGGACATGGTTGACAAGAGAATATGATAAGTTTTGGCACCAGTGAATGGTGAAAAACAAAATTTTGTTCCTCCAGCTACTTACAATCTTTCTAGGATGGAGATATATTAGTTTTTCAACTTCTTTAATGATGTAAAGTTACAATTAGGGTATTCATATAATATTATGAACATAGTTTCAATGATCGATTTAATGTTCAAGAGTCTGAAATCACATGAATTCCATGTTTTGATGGAAGATATAATTCCTATAGTTTTAAATTTCATTTTTTCTAAAAATGTACATTATACATTAGTGAAGCTCTATTTCTTCTTTAAATCTATATGCAGTAAAGTTACAGACCTGATGAAATTTCCGAGTATTTAAAGTGAATTTACCATCATATTATGTGAATTTTAAATGTTCTTTCCACCGATATTATTTAATATGATGGTTTATTTTATGTTTCACATGGTGAGAGATATTTGACTATGTGGTCCTGTACACTATAGATGGATGTTCCCCATTGAACGATATATGAATATTTTGAAAGGGAATGTCAAAAATTGATGTCGGCTAGAGGGTTGTATTGCAGAGTGATATACTGTGGAGGAAACTATTGAATTCTATAACAAATACATATCCAATGTGGAAAAAATCAGTCTACCTAAATCTCATCATAATGGGAGGCTTGTGGGTGAAGGAATTTATGAAAGATATGTTGTCACAATCAATATTACAGAACCATAGTAGGCCCACCTTTACATTTTTCATAATAGTTTGGTGGTTGACCCATGTTTAAAAACCCACAAATAAATTCATATTCATTTGAATCTATCAAGGGATGAAAATTGATATCAAATACACAAAATCAACAGTTTATAGGATGGTTTTATGACCATATATTAAAGGATTAAGATGAAAATCTGAACACAATTTTAGAAAGACTTAGATGGCTAGTCGGAGGACCAATTGTGTTTGTATTATATTAAAATGCCTATGTAATTAATGGTTACACATTCTATAATAATGAACATGATGATGATAGTACCTTGTAGAATAGTATAGTTACACTTGTATCTAAAGTGATTCATGTTTCTGATGCTAAGGAAAAAAATATAATTTATGTGAATATGTCATAATTTAGCATCATCAAAAAAATATGGGAGTAGGATAATACGAACATCAAAGTGTTGATTTTTCAATGAAAGTGGGTTGATAATAGGAGTGATGTTAAAATATATGAGTTGGGATTCAAGAAAGATGGTTTTATAAAGGAAGGGTACAAAGATAATCCATTTATATTGTAATCACTAGTATTACAAGTATTTTACATTCCAAATTCTATAAACCGAAACTGGTCAATTGTTCTGTTATTGACCAAAACCACTGAAGGGTCATATGAAAATTCAATGGAGTATGACCCTTTCATTGGAATATCATAGTCACTTTTCAGTGGTCCCAATCTATAAAAATTTTGTATATTAGAGGATACCACAATGAAGGGAATTTTATAGTCGATAGAGGGGTCAAATCGCTTTTGCCTTTTCAAAAATAGAGTTTTATAAGAAGGTTTTATTTTTTTTAATATAAATCGTTTTACCTTATGTTATTATCTATTCATTGTTTCTTTTATGTATTATAAATTAAATGTTAAACCAATTTAGCAGATAATGAATTCTGCCAATGATGATGCTCCCAATCCTGAGGTGTAATAGGTCTCTCAACCTGCTACTGCTTGCAGTGTAGTGGAACAACAGGTCTCTGAACATATTGTTGCTTATAGTGTAGAGGACAAATAGGTTTCTCAACCATTTACTGCTAATACTCCCAGTGTAGAGGTATAACCACCATCTATACATATCGATGCTAGTGCTCTAGAGGAACATATTTATGATGTTGAAACTAAGGAAATGGTAGGTAGTGAAACACAAGAAGAGTAGAAAAAACAGGAGCACCATATTTTGACAATGTTATAAAAAATCGTTAATGAAAAAAGAGAAAGGCGTCAAATATGAGGTCAGATCTAATCAATGAGGCCAACATGTTAACCCCAACAAAGCCATGTCTAGTAGTTACATTGGAATCGTCACACAGAAATGTGTGTTGATTGATGTACAACCATGGGACAATGTTGTCCCAGTATTTGGACTGATGTGGGGATATATTATGGTAAAATTATGATATCATTTCATTATTTTAATAAAAAATAAAATAATAAAACATTGACTTACTCTTCATTGTCCTTTGTAGAGTTAATTTACAGGGATAAATTGAACAAGGACTATGTATTAAGGGTTGTTGGAAGGATTCAAATAGGATTTCATCTAATTTTAATGATATGTTGTCTTAAAAATGTTTAAGGGAAAATAAACCCACACCCACCTCTTATTTATGTACACCTGATAACCCAAGGAGCACGGGATGTGTTTACTAGCCATCGTGTGAAGCAGTCATTTCAGGTCCATTATGTTTGGTAATAAGTAGTTTTATGATACATTTATTTATAACTTTGATTGATAGTTTTTTATGAAACAAAAACATAGTGCTGAAAAAAAGTAATGAGCAGCAAAACTAGCATACCCCTACCATAATGAAATAATGGTGTACACTTCACTTGATAAAAATTGGTATTTATTTTAAATCTACTAGCATACATTTATGTGACATAAAAAAACCATATTTATGTTCCTCTATTTATATATAGATTTATGAATCCAAATAAAAAGTCACTTCCATCCCACACCATGTGTTATGGAAGGAGACATGTTAAAATAAAGATGGGATACCAATATATGAAAACACACAAAAATTGTGAGAAACATGTGTAAGTATGACATAATAAATAATTGTTTTTCATTAATCAAAATTACATAACAATTATTATTTATTTTATGATCTTTTCTATTTGACATAGTCATAGGAATCAGTAACATACAAACAAGATAAAGATATACATTCAATGGAATTGAAGAATCCAAAAAAGTATGGCCGCGTCAGAGGTGTGGGATTTGGGTTGACACCTCGAACATTTTATAAGTAAGAAAAAGAGGAGGATCAAAGTGAATAAATAAAAATTATGAGATAATGAATTTTTATCCTTTAAGAACATATGATATTACAAGGAGAGTTCATGGAAATTTTGATGGTGGGGCGGGGGGGGGGGAAGAAACAACTCAAGAACAACCAGTGCATGGAGATCCCACCCGACCCCACCATCTTTGAGGTAAGCGATTCCCCTAAAAACCTGTCTTAGTTGAGGTAATAAATATTATAATAATTTTTTTTGATTTTTGAATCAGATAGACTCTGATAACTTTTCTTTATTGATTTTTTATTGTGTGAAAATTATTGTGATTTATATCTATCAACACCCACCCATCACCTTGTAGCGAGGGTTATGGTGTTCAATATCCCAAATTCCAAGATACATAACTGAACACTTCCAATAGGTCATGTAAAATTTTATATTAACATATCCCAGGATATGAACACCGATCTACATGTTCCAAATGATGATGAAGATATTCATAAGGTCGAACATGCTCTTGGAATATTCATTGCATGTCCATCACAGCCTGTAAAAAAACATTTTGATAAAAAGGTATTCATTAGCAATTTATTTTTTAATATATACTTTTAAAATTTAATTAAAAAAGGTCTAATCCTTTTAATTTTTACACATACAGACATAAGAGAAGGGAGAAAATAAAGAACATCTCAAAACCATCTAAAGGATAAACCAATTAATCGAAACAATTTACTGAAAGAACCTTAAACCATCTTATTATATATCGGAATTTATTATCATTACCGGATCATGTGGATATGATGTTTAAAGATGTTGGTACTTGCGCAAGTTATTTTTTGATGAAAATATGTATGAAGGGGAAGATTCAGATTTCATTAGTGTTGGAGATGTAAGTGAAATACTAACGTAAGATTGGCTAGGTGACTCAGTTGTAAATGTATACATGAGGTATGTTTTGATGATTAGATTTTCCAAAAGTTGATATACTATGATAATTATGTCTAAATAAATTTAATATTTTTCACATGTGTATATATGAAATACAATTGAAGGGATTTACCCACGAAAAATAATTTGGACTTGTTAGTCCTCGTGTTACCTCTACAGAACAAGAGGGTGAAATAGTGGCAGTCCTGCTCAAATCATTTAAGAACAAAATTACGGATGATAGACTCTTCTTAATATGAACAATGTAGGGGTAAAATATTACATTTTAATAATATCAAATATATTTTAATTTATATCATTACTTATTCTTTTTTGTGTTTTTAGGTAGAATTTAATACTCATTGCGGTCAATTTGGATACTCCAAAGATATATTTCATGGATTCAATGAATGGATATTCAATAAACCAACCACAAATGATAGATTTTGTAAATTTTTAATACACTAAATCCAACATTTATGAACTAAAGATCTAGTTATAAATTAATATTATATTTTAATAAGGATTGTGTTAACATATGAAGGTGCTTGAATATCGTCTACATCATGGAATGAGGCTAGAGGAAAAGGATAAGGAACATCAAAAGTACTATGACTGGATAAGTATTAGGTAATATATAATAAGATTTCACAATACAAACAAATATAAAAAATTAATTATTTTTATCAATATTTATGTAGTGTATGAAAAAAAAATGGAAAAGATTATTGTTATTATGTTTGAAAATTTATAAAAGAGATCATTTTCCATGAACAAAATAGCATCCCTAAAGAGGTATTTTCAAGGATAATTACTATTTCATTTAAAATATTAATTAATCCATTGTGTATTTAATTTTTTTACTACTAACAAGATTGGAGAAAAGACTCATATTAACAAGATGATATATATTTATTTAGAAATGAATGAGCAGCATACCCAATGGAATAATGTACACAAATAGCATGATGATGTGACTGGTAAGACTCAATGTGTCTATTTTTATATTAAATTGTCATGTTTTAGTAAAAAAAAAGAGACATTCTAAAAACGGATAAAAACATTAGGATTTATTTGATACTTTAATACAATGATACATAATTCATTTGTGATGTGTAGGAATCTACCACACCTAAATCTGATGCATGGTGTGACCATTATGACTTTAAGAGTGTATTTTTATATTAAATTAACAATAAATTTAGGAAAAAGAATGAGTGACGTACTAAAAACTTATAAAACACAACCATATTGTTATTATATTAGGAAAATGATTCTTTAGCCATTTTTTATGTGTAGGAATCAACCACACCTCAATCCGATGAACGGTGAGACTAATATGAATAAAAGTGATTGTTATCAGTATAATATTGACATTTTAGCTCAAAATTATTCACTCCCTAAAAACCAATAAAACTCACTCCAATTATCATTATAATTTAGTAAAATTATTCAAAAGTTCTTTTTTGTGTGTATTATGCAATCTCATGTCAATCTAACACACGATGCGACCAGTATGACTCAAATTGCATGTTTCCAGTTTGAAATGCTATTTTAGTAAAAAAACACAACTAAATAGCTAAAAATTGAGAAAAAAAATTTGTGTTGTTTTAAAACTTTTGGAAAAATATCTTTAAGTAATTTTTATTTGTATGAATCAACGAAACCTCAACTCGATGCACAATGTTACCGGTATGGCTCAAAGTGTCTCTTTTTATTTAAAATTGACTTTAATTTTAGTAAAAAAACACAACTGGAATAATTAAAACCAATAAAATACATTAAAATTGTATTCATAATTATGGTAAATGGTCTATGAGTCATTTATAACATGTAGGAACAAACTCCACCTTAATACAATGAACTATGTGACTGGTTTCATTCCAAATTTGTATTTTTATTTAAAATTAACATTAAATTAAGTAAAAAGAAAAACTAAAATACTGAAAACTAAGAAAACACATTCGGATTATTTTGATACTTTAGAAAAAATGTCTATGGGCATTTTTTATGTTTAGGAATCAACCACATCTCAATATTAGGCACAGAGTGACTGGTATGACTAAAAGTGTCTGTTATCGGTATTAAATTTACATCTTAGTTCAAAATGTGGCACTCACTAAAAACCAAGAATCTTTTTTCTTATTGTATTCATAATTTATGAAATGTATTCTTAAGTCCTTTTGTATTTGTATGAATTAGTCTCACATAAAATCGATGTATGATGTGACCGGTATGACTCAAAAAGCCTGTTTCTGGTTTGAAAGGATATTTTCACAAAAAAACACAAATACCATACAAAAAAACAAGAAAATTAATTTGATGTTTTGATACCTTATAGAAACGATCCATGAGTCATTTGTGATGTGTAAGAATCAACCACACCTTAATCTGATAAATTATGTGACCGGTATAAATCCAAATGTGCTTTTTTTTAAAATTGATATTAATTTAAGAAAAAAACCAAGTGAAATACTGAAACCTGAGAAAAAGAATTTGGATTGTTTTGATACTTTAAGAAAATGATCCATGAGTCATTTTAAATGTGTATGAATCAACTTCACCTCAATACAATTCATGGTGTGACCATTATGATAAACATTTTCTGTTATCATTTTAAAATTATCCTTTTAGCTCAAAACGTTTCACTCACTGAAAACCAAGAAAACACCCTTTAATTATCTTCATAATTTAAGAGAGTGTTTCATAATACCTTTGTGACCTGTATGAATTGTCTCAAGTCAAACGAACGCACGATGCAACTAATATGACTAAAAATGGGTGTTTCTATTTTGAAATGATATTTTAGTAAAAAACACAACTGTCATATTGAAAACCGAGCTAACCCATTCCAATTATTTTGATACTTTAGAAGAAAAATCCATGAGTCATTTCTGACGTATAAGAATCAACCACACCTCAATCCTATGAATGATGTGACCTGTATAAATCCAAATATTTCATTTAAATTTGATATTAATTTTATTAAAAAAACAAGGGACAAACTTAAAACCAAGAAAACCCATTCTGATTGTTTTTAGATTTTCAGAAAATGATCCATAAATCATTTTTAATGTGCATGAATCAACCGCACATTAATATGACACACGTTGTGACCTATATAACTCCAAATGGGTATCATTATTAAAAATTGATATTTTATTAATGTATTCTTTCATATTAATGCTTAATTTATTTCTTTATAGTATTACTAACAAAATATTTGGTTTTTTATATATTTGGAAACCTTATCTTGAGTTGGGATTATGTTTTCAGCAAATAATACCTTGGGTGGACATTTTTGAGAGGGGATCATAGATGTCAAAGGATAAATCATTAATGTTTTAACTGTTTCTTGGATAATTGTAAATGTAATTATTTGAAACATTATTTTAAATTTATATAGAATTGTTTTTCAAACCCTTGTGTGTGATGATTTTTTCATGTGTTCACTGCTTTGTTCTTGTGTGCACTATGCAGGTGGTGTATGTGTTTACTATGCAGGAGCCGTTGGGGGTGATGTTATATAAACAACACGTCACAGGTAGCTAGGCCTTTATTATTTCTATATTTAGCATTGATAAAGGGCCCTTTATCATCTCTATTTAGAGCACTGATGAAGTCCCACTTTATTAGTGCTCAAAATAGTGCTGATAAAAAGTGTCATTTATTAGTTCTTTTTTAGATATATTAAAGGGACCCCCTTATCTTTGATGATATTAACAGAACATTTCTAGCACTGTTAAAATCATTTTCTTGTTCTTTTAAAAGAACTATGTGTAGTAGTGTGTGTGAGAGAGAGTGAGTATTATTGGTGTTATTTAAGTGAACACCAGTAATGGATAATTTGAATTGTGGTTATTGAATTGTTTCCCAACTTGTGAAGTTTTATACATTGATTTCTATCTAAAATTAGTTGATAATATGGGTTAATAGATTCTTATTAGATATGATATTTATCAAGTATAGGGATTTTATTAACCAGGATAGGATGTGACCGCCCATATGATGGGTTTATGGCATCATGGCCCTCAATTAAGTTTTTACTAAGAAAGTTCATGTCCATTAAAAGATAAATACATTTGACATAATTATATATGTTTTAGTCTGTATGTTAATTGAAAAAATGAGATAAGATATATAAGGATAACATTATCCATGTCTCGTGCTTAATCCCAATATCATGGCCAATGGAACTTTTCTAATAGAAATTTTGTTGATTATATCAAACTGTACACCTTTTAAAATTAGGTAGATATGGAATGTTTCTAGTTCCACTTTTATTTTATTATTATTAATTATTTTTATAATCATTTCCAAATTTACATTGGTCCCTTAGGGTGTTACATATGATAATGTTAATTGGTATTTTTGGACTAATGTGATTCGTCTATGTGTAAAAATATTTATATTTAATTTGAACACAAATATGGTTTGTTTTTTTATAATTGAAAATTTTAATCAAATAATATTTTTAAAATAATTAATTAGTTTTATATTATAATACAAGAAATTCACTATTTATATAATTAATATATAAATAAGAGGAAATAATAAATCTCAAATGTGATTTGATATTGGGATTGAATTAATGGGATTCCTAGACCCACTGTATGATAGAATTATAAATTCCTACCTAAATAGGTCATTTTGGAACATAGGTTTATTGTATTAATCCTTTTTGAGGAACATTAATTCATTTAAGGTGGTTTAGAACCTAATACACTTTTGGAGGTTGTTTAATACTCTAAATAACGATCAGGGGATCTTTATTTCATCTCCAAATATGTGCAATGGGATTACATACCTTAGAGGATATTGAATTTATATCTTTCTAAAAATAAAAATTATAGGGTGTAGTATTCATTGCATTGAGAGAAAGAAAATTTGGTTCTTAGAGTTCCCTGTTTTCCTCATCCAAGAGTGTTATCTAGTTTTCCTCATCTGAGTAGTTATCTACTATTTTCCTCTTTCTTTCTTCTATAATTTCCCTTTTTGGAGGGACTAATTTTATTTGGATAAAAATATGATCCCACCATGTATTAGGTGATTAGTGTTATTGAAGGATACTGAAGGAGGATTGGATTAAAAAATTCAATCATTATCAAAAGATTCTAAAAACAATTAAATAATATTTTTATTTCATTAAACTAATATAGATTATGTTTTGTTATAAAACTAGATAGGTTTTAGTTATACTTGAATTGTGTTATATGTTTCTATATTTTTACTAAAAACTAGTACTAATCACTCTACAAATAACTTGAGCATATCTTTCCCTATCTTAATGATCACAAACAACACTTCTTCAAGGTTGTTACATGGAATTAAATATAAAAAATCATTTCTTAAATGAAACATACCTTATAATCAGTTACATATTGGTTGACATAACTTATTATGGAAAAAAGTATTAGGGGTCTAGTGGTTATTCATCAAACCATCAAGTAGAAAGAGATGGTTAAACTCAAAGTGAAAATCAATATTTCTGAAAAAAAATTGTTGGATAGTACATCAGTCATAATATCCATAAATTGGTTTTGTTTTAAAACATAATTTGAAAATAACACTATTCATTTATCAATTTCCTCCTTGATAAAGTGATACTTTATCTTGAGTTGTTTTATTCTTGAATGATGTACTGATTTATTTCTAATATTTATTGTACTTTATCTGTCACATTTAATCACTATAAGAGAACATATCTCAAATCCAAAATCTCTAATATGTGGCCCTATCTATAAGAGTTGTGTACAAGTTGTAGTAGTAAAATTATACTTTGGATTTACAGATATCAATTATATATAATATTACTTCTTATCCATCAAATAAATATAATAATCCCAAATAAAAAATTCCTTACTTTAAGTTGACATTCTATTATCCTATAAAAACTTCTAATCAACATTTGTATATCCCAATAACTATTGATTCATTGTTCTTATATTGAATAATTTGAAACCCAACATGCTTTTGATATAGTAAAATATCTTTTCCATCACTTGTATGTGACTTTATTTGGAATTACATTCATAACATTCCACCCAACATGTGAAAACAAATGTATTGTATTATCACTATTAAGCATAATTTTCTTCCATTGACATTCTTATAATATATAATATCAACCAAGTTTTCCTAATTAACCTTTAATAATTACATTTGGGTAACAACATTTGTTGTATAAACATTGTTCTTATTTTTTTCATACCTTTTAAACACATAAATTTCATATTCAGATTATAAAATGAAACTACAATAATTTTATTATAGAACCTATAATCCAGGTGAAATAATAATTTTCTAATAAAAAAAATTGAATTCTATATTATTGAATTTAGATTATTATCTAAATTGAACTTCAATCATTCCTATAAATATTATTTCATATACATAAATAAAAATCAGCATACTTTGATGAAAATATTTCTTTATATAGAGATTATGATCAACTCCTCCACTTTGGTATTCCAAAAATTTCAAAAATTGATCGACCCTAGATTTCAAATATCACAGTTCTTATTTTAACCAGTAAAGTATTTTTTTTCTATCAACATAATTTGTCCTCATATTCATGTATGTGAAATCCATATGGTTGATCAATTTAGATATATTATTTAAGAGAACCACTAAAAAATATGACTTAATTCAAATTTTTAATTACTTTTAATTTATTTTATACAATGATGTTTTGAAATAACTATATAATCTCTTTGTTCACCATAGGAGAAAATTTTTAATCAATGTATATAAATTCAATTTTGGATTATCCCTTTCACAAAATTCATTCTCTATTTTGAATCATAAATACATCTCCATTTACATTATTTTGGAAAGCCCAGTTGGTTTGAATTACATTTTAATAATTAGGGATAAAAATAATCCCCCATTTATAATTTTTATCAATCTAATATAGATCCAAATTCATTGAATTTATTCATATTTTATATTTAGTAGCCTCATGAATGTTTTTACGATTTTCATTAGATAAGACCATCACTTTCAATAATCACTTCAATATTTATGTTTTAATTAGAGCTATTCTATCTCCAATAATGTTTTTTAATCAATTTTAGTTTTACACTTGATTTTATTACCATTTAATATTATAATCCAACATCCTAATCATTGGTTCTTTCATGTGAATCATCAACAATCACTACTAAAAATATAGACTTTAATAGTGCTAGTAAAATGGATATATCAGTGCTTTAAAAGCACAAATAATGTGAGATGTGTTAAAGGGTTGGATTTAGTAGTGATAAAAAAAGATCTATTAAAGGCCCCTTTTATCAATGTTTTTTTGCACTATTAAATCGACCCATTTACAGAACTAAAAAGCACTAATAAAGGCCCAATTGATAGAGGGGGTATTTTTATTAATTCAAAAATCTTCTCACCCCACCTTTTATCAGGGATTCCAACCCCATCCATAAGTTCTTTAGATAATCTCACCCTCCCACATGCGCCCCTACCTCTATGAAGTTTCGAACCAGAGACCACCTGCTCAAATCCCAGTGCAATTTTCACCCCCTATGTTTTTTTTCTTCCATTATATGATATATATACACATTTATATACATTTAATTAAATTTTTAAATCCATATATATATATATATCATTATATATATATACATATATACAATATGTTTCTTTTGTGTATGTGTAAATATAAAAATAATATTTATATACATGTATATATGTTATTATAAATAATAGTACATTGTGAAAAATGATAAATATTAAAAACTGTGATATCAATATGAATGTAATCCCTAGAAATAAAATTTCCCCCCCTAAAAAAAGACAATGATGCCCACATAAATGTCGCTAAAATTTCATCGAATGTTAAAACATTGGGGAACTGGAACTAAAAACTCAATTTTGGATGCCTTCTAGGATTATTTTGACCTGTAAATTATAGCAACCAAGGTTCCCTTGGTCATCATGGAGTACATATCATCATAGGATTCGATTTGACATATGGTAGATCCCAAATGGAAACCTATATCAAAAGTTATTACTGTTTAAAGTCGGTGTTACGTTTTCAGCTTATTTTAGATCTTTTATTGTTTTTTTATATTTTTAACTTAAAATTGTTATTAAATGACTATTACATGATAATAATTATAAATTATTAATTAAAAATATTTTTATATATATTTTATAATCTAAAATGTAGTAAATATTATATACACTAACTGTAAAAGCCTATTTTTCATAATCTAACAAATATTTAAAAATATATATATAATATTTATATCAATATAAATATATAAATATATTATTTTCAATTAATATATTTTTTGAAATATACCATGTATCAATGATTTTTTAGCAGCACTGATAAAGGGAGGGGCTTATCAGCCGTTTTTTACAAGCTTTGATAAATGGTCCCCTTTAATAGTTCTTTTTAAGTACTTCTAAAGACCCCATTTAGTAGTGCTAAAAAACATTGTTAAATATCCCCTTTGACAATAATATTTTTATAACTAACAATGTGGGTCATTAACATCACTTTAAACTAACACTGTTAAATCCTTAGCATTGGATTGGCCATTTTTTGTAACATTAAAGCTTCTTTTCCCTATTGAACTACCAAAGTTGGTGACTTTTTTCTCCCAGGATTTCATCACTAATGTGTTTAAAAATCTAGTCACTGTATACTTTAATGATATCATAGGTTTCTATATTTTTTCCAAGAATTTCTAAAAAATAAATTTAAGCTTTTATCTATAAATAAATTCTAATTAAAATTCCTCCATCACCTTGAAATTCACGTTTATGGTTACTCTTCTTATTATTGAAAATGAATCATTTATTTCTAAATATTTAGAAATATTTTCATTCTTTATTCTTATGTTCTACATCACACAAATATATTCTTTTCTACAATATATAACAAAGATCTAATTTTGATATAGACTGATGTCATAGCGACTTCCTTCCAAAAATTCTATGATGGGTCTTCTTCAATGTGAATCATCTAAGCCTTGTTATTGATTATTTGATATCTATTATCAATTAATTAATTAATTTAAATGTTTTTTACTATTATAATATGGTTTATAAACTCATTATTTAAAAAATAATATTTTAATTAGCTATTAGTTAACTAGAAAACATTTTTGGATTAAAATTTCACAATTTTCTTCCTAATTATATTTTATACAACCTATAATATTGTGTTATGAAATTAGAAAATTTTATATTTTAGAGTGATCACCGTTATATCAGTTATCTAGTTATAGTCATTATTTAGAGTACATAATACCATTTTTCATCAAAAATACTTAGTGTGATCGACCCATAAATATTCACATACACCTATTTGAGAAACCATAAGGACTTATTATCCTTAAAGTTATATAAATTCTGAATAATTATTCAATTTTTTAAAGAAAAATATGTATGAATGTGATATTGTGTTATCCTTAGAATACCCATGCACCTATATATTTTTGGATTTATGACCCAAAAAAATTATATATATATGATATGTATAAGATAATATGGTAGTGTATGATATTGATATGTCAAATGACATGACATATAGAAATTGAACTATTTATTATTGATTGGTTTTGGGAAAATAATATAAAATGATATGGTGATATCATTTATCATAATCATTTATACGTCGTATTTCATGATGGAAGAATAATGTTAAAAGGATTTATTTTAGAATATCATCCAATGTTTATCATTAACAAGTGTTTCAGAAGAATAAATTCATAGGGGAATTTTTCAGTCATATGATGACTGAATCATTAGCATAATTCATTTACTAATGCATTATAATTCAAGAGAAAATTCATGAAATAACTAAATTTTTTTATCATGATACCAATATAAATTAATAATACTCATTTTATGGTTAGTGTGATACACTTTTATTCTTTCCTCGATGGTTATCTATATTCCTAAAATCTCTCACCTTTTTTATCCTTTTTCATTATGTGGCAATAAAATTTTGTGGATGGTGGAAGTTCACTGATTAAGTATTGAGAGGTTTATTCAAGATTTAAATGAACCCCAAAGGAGGGATTTCATTTGGATACCTTTTTTGATCTTTATCACAAACATTTATATGTCATATTGCATGATGGGAAAAGAATGTTAGAAGGATTTATTTTAGAATATATTCTATTGGTTATCTTTAACAATTGTTTCATAAAAATAAATGCATGAATGATTTTTTTCATTCATATGATGAGTTCATAATTAGGATAATCCATTTAATAATGCATTATAATGCATGTGAAAATTCATTTAACAACTCATTTTTTATCAAGATACCTATATAAATTAATAATACTCATTTTATTGTTAGTGTGATGCACATTAATTATTTCTTGGATGGTTTAATATATTCCTAAAATCTCTCACCTTCTTTCTCCTTTTCATTATGAGGCAATAGAATGTTGTGGAGGGTGAAAATTACCTGATCAAGTCTTGAGAGGATTATTCAAGATGTGAATACACCATTGAGGATGGATTTCATTTGGACACCTCTTGTGATATTTATCAAGAAAGGATAAATATGGATATAACAACTGCTCAATGGTGTAAGGTACACATACTGATTCTTCATTTTGTAAAATATCATGTTTTTGGGTTTCAAATATGGTTTTATTAGTTTGGGTTCCTTAATTAATTTAGACCACTTATGTTAATCATTAAATTATCGTAATAAACCTAACATTTTTATCAAAATAGTACCACATGATTAGAATCTTGTAATAATTTTATAAAATGGAGACTCAGATGTTGAAGTAAAGTAGGGAATCATAGATGTAATATGTTATTATTAAAAACATAATGCATAATGGTTTTAATAGAACATATGTTCCCTACATGATGAATCATTCTTATGTGATTTAGTTTTATGAATATTGGACATTTCATGATTAATAATTGTTTCATTAAGATAATATATGTGATGATAACCCATATAAAATGAAAAAAATGGTTTGATGAGAACTAGAAAGACTATAATTTTATCTTTTGAATGATATTATAAAGTAAAAAAATTTTACATCAGGTTCATCTATTTTGTTTTGTGGGAAATATCGCATTCACGGTTTGGAAAAAATGGTATCATGGTTTGATTGTGGGGGGGGGGGTTGATGTATGCACAATCATTCACATCGTGTTCACCATTCACATTTATCAACCATAGAAACTCTCAACTGTTCCCACATCAATAATTGATTATAGACCTACTGTCCAAGGGTAGGTGGTCAATTGGGGTTTCAGATCTAATGGAACAAAGGAACTCACATTGGTTAAGAGGATGGGAGTTCGGGCTCATCACACCACTTTGGGGGGAAATTATTTCCTACTCTAGGACTATATTATAGATTTAAGATATTTTTAACAATATCTTCCTAATACTAATATGGGACTAGTTTTCCAAACAAAAATATCAAGTATTGAATCCTTCCATGTGTAAAGGAGGGCCTATTAATGAGTGCATATATATGTATCTAAGTTTCTTCATCCATCCCCCATTATCGGGTAGCTATTTAAATTTTTAATCCATATAACTAGGCACTATAGAGTTTACTTCCATCTAGGGAAGTGATTAATATATCAAGGATGGGATTGAGTCATCATGATGCATCCTACATATCCAGTTTATAACAAGATTATAAACCCATGTTGTTCATGAAACACATTCAGTATGACATCATACAGAAAAGATATATATTAGGGTGTATAGGCACAGGGTATTCAACTCAATCCTTATGGAGTCGTCATATGTATCCTAGTTGTGGAAGAAATCGGAGCCATCACAGTTTGATCAAACCCTTGAGACTTGCCCCGAGGTAGATTCCATTATATGAGAGTAATTACATCATGTAACTGATTGGGGATTACACATTGAGGTTACCCAGGCTGGTGAATATTCATGATGTGAATGAGATGATAATTGTAAGTCCCCATTACCACATGATCCCTTCTTAGTGTGAGAAATAATGCATAATATGTAATATTCCTATGACATATGGATGTGGGACTTATGTGATGGGAGAGACCTTTATATATTTAATATGGATCTTGGTTCCTCATGAAGGAATCCTACACATCATGGTTATGGAATTAATTAGATTCATCAATGTTTAGCTTTCTTCTTGATTCATTGGTGGATGAGGTAGAATGATCATCCCATTGGAGTAATTGTGTCCTAGTGGTTGGAATGTTAGAGACATAGAGGGAATTACCCTGATGTGTATTCCCATTTGATATTATAACTTTGTAAGGAATCACATGTATCTTGGTTATGACAAGAATCAATGTTGTTTTAGTTCATTTTGATTGGGGCTACACATTGAGGTTTCCCTAATATAGGGGCAATCATGCCATGAAACTGATTAGGGAATACACATTGAGGTTTCCCAGAGGTATCTATACGACAAGGTTTTCATTTCCTATGATATATAATTGACATGACCTATTTTATCCCTAATATGTCTTGATTATCTATATGGTATTTCTGAGGATGTCTATACATGTCTTGGTTTCATAGCGGGCACATATAAATACCATTGCATGATCAATGCTGACATGTATAGAGGGTTCCACATGAGTTGGATGATTTTCCATAGGATATCACATGATCTAGGATAACATGTATGAAGGTTTTTGGATGACCTGGTTGAATTTTGTGGAGGATATCGCATGATCCAAGATGAAATGTCTATAGGGTGCCTCATGACCTGGCTGAATTATCTAGAAAACATTTCATGATTTGGTGTAAAAGCCTTACAAAATCGCAAGACATCGGTGGTACATCATGAGGGAATCGTGTGACTTTATATGACCTGTCCAAGTGACATCATATTATCTAAATAGCATATCAAGTGAGCATCAAAAGATTTGAGTGAAATATCCCACTTTTGTCTCATTATTTGGATGAGTCATGTAAAGTGCATGACGATCATTATTTATGTTCTGCATATAATTATCCCATTATTTATTCTTTGTTCAAGCATTTATTGCATATGTGCCTTAGTTTTTTATGGTGTTAGATAATATTAGGTTCCACTTGACCTAATCAACAAGCGGGATGTCCTTCGCACAATCTGACTTATACACTAGAAGTGGATCGCATGATCTCAAGTGATCATGAAAAGTGGATATGTATTCCTTGTGATCCCTTGGGTTGTTATTCGAATTTTAACTGGTGGAACACCTTTTTGATCATGTGATTTTCTACTCTGAGAAGTCTTATCTTGTTCTCCCATATGAAATCAATCATGGATTACTTTTTTATAATGAAGGTAGATACTTATAGTCCTTTCAACCCTAGTTATTGGTTGCCTTTCATGGAACATATCTCACATATTTGGGTTGGAGTTAGTGGAGGGTTTACTCACTTTTCATGATCATATCATGGGTCATCCATGGTGTCATGTGATATTCAGTGACTGTTATAATGTTCTTCTATTCCATTTTTATTAGACCCTGGTTGATTAGAGGGATTTCTCCTAACAATGTGGTCATGTCAAGAATCTTCCACAAGTTCAGTATGATATGTATAGGGGGATTCACGTTATCAAGATTCCTATAAAGAGGTTCTCTCATGATCAATGATAACTTATCTAGGATATTTTTAGAGACAATTGGATCCTTTCTAGGGGACCTTCATGATATCAAGCTAACATGTCTAGGGGGATTGAATGATCAATGGTTGTTTCCCATGGAATATGATCACTTTTTCATGATAATAAATGTATCTTCTCTCTACAAGATGCTTCCATATTTTCCACTTTTTTCTTTCATAATTTCATAGGGGAAGCAGATCTCGTGAGGTTATCTGAGTGTTGTTGAAGACAATCACCCTCCTTTTCTATGATGCATCACGTGACTAATAATTGATATCACGATGATGCCTGAGAATTTTCCTCAACAACACTTATTCTTATATATGGAGCTGAAAGGGAAAATACATAATTTAATGGACATGTCATAGACCCTTCTCATGATGAAGGTAACATGTGAACATGCTATTTCACAAAAAGGTAGACATTTATCTAAGGACATAATGAGGTATTTTGGTTTCTATGAGTGCATCTCAAAAAGATCGGTGATCGAATAAGTTATCTACGTTCTGAATATTTTTCCCTTATTTTTCAAATGTTATGGATGATTGTCAGTTACCTCTCAGTAGATAAGTTTTCTGACTCAGAGGAAGTTCTCTTTCAACCTTCTCCATATTAGAAAGTTTCATAGATTCTTTCATAATAACAAGGATTATTTTCAAAGTGGATTCATGTGATTTCAAGAAAATCATGCACTGTGAATGACACATTCTCATGGCCTTTTCAAGGTCATGTGATCGTGTGTCATTTGGGTGTTCAGGTGATCTAGGAGATTTGGCCATCTTATTTTCCATTAATTTGTAGGGAAAATAATACCGATGATTTGGGTATTTATTCCCAGGTAGATGTTTTTATGCTCAATTGTAAGGATAAAAAACCCCCCCTAGGAAGGGGGTCCATGTGGAGAAGGGATCGGTTATAAGGAATGTAAATTCCTTTCTAAGTCTTTAGGGATGCTTCTAATCAGTGTCGTGGGTGACATTTTCCCTTATGGGTGACCATTGGTATTCCAAATAATTCCCTATAAATAAGGGTAAAATGGAGGATCATTCACTAGTTACTCCAACTCTCCAAGGCTCTTGTGACCAACCACCATCATGTGACCCATTCGCAAGACCCTCCACAGGAACTGACTGTGAGACCAATCCGCAATACTGAGTAGCGTGAACTGCATCATGAGATATATTCACAAGACCAGCTTTTCCATTACACTTGTTTGAATCAACCATGAAGATATCTTTGGTGATTTCTTGAACCTTTTCTCTATGGATATCTTATAGGTTTTTCAGGATCTACTTGTTTGGTCATATGATCCATCATCCATAATCTGGTTTGTGTGACCATGTCATGGTTACATAATCATGAGTTTTATGTGTAATCATAACATATCCTATAGGTTATGTGATCTATGAGATCTCCTTGGATCATGCATTTTGTGATACCTATAGTAGGTAATGCAATCATGATCCCCCTTGTGGGTCATAATATTTTCTTGATTCTACCATAGTTATTAATCTACTTTGACAAGATTTTTTTTTTCATTTTTCAGAAATATGCCACTTACTTTTGTTCAGATGGAATCCAAAACAAATGCATATTTTTCTATGGATACCCATAAGGCTATGATTTTTGGGAACCATAACGCTGACCCTTGATATCACATGCATTCTGAAAATGAGTTTATGAAAAGGCTTCTCTCATTTGAGCTTCAAAGTTATCTATTGTCACACTAGTTTCCCCTATAACGATTCATCCTGATCAATGATGTTGCCATCGCTTATCCTGACATTAATATTCCATCTTCTTGGGTGTCAAAATCACATGATTGTATTTATAAAATGGTTTCTGAGGATGGAAACGTTTTGTAGGATAGTCTAATGGGGTTTTCTATATGATGGAAAACTCCCATCTTGGTCTAGACAATTTTGATTTTTCTCATTAGCCCGTTATTAAAATCTATTCGAGCTTATCTATCCCTTCCTTAAACAATATGGGTGGTATCTTGATCTAGAAATGGTATATAAGTCCTAGGGGAAATGTTTTTGAGAAATGGGTGTTTCTAACTGGGGTTAGATAGATATCATTGTAATTTTATGACTAGCTACATGTTATCTGTATTTAAGAGGTCATATGGGTTTCTCTGTTCATTATATATCACTATATAGATATTCTGTAGAGACCCAAAGCTTGATGTACATTGACATTACATTACTTTTTCGGAATACTTAGTACATAACAAAAAACACACACACAAGGATCGTAATAGTTTAGTGTCTTTGGAAACTTGGAATATAATCTTCTAATCCTGATGAAGGATCTTCAACATCTCCCATAAAGATCTTCCTTTTATTTTATACCTAAAACCTTTCTTTATATCCTGGGGAAAAGAAAACATAAAAGGGTGAGCTCAAATGCTCAGTAAGGGTAAACAAAAGAAATCTCAATCACATCATATACATAAGCACATAACTTTTGGAAATCTTAACCTGTAAAAGAGATTATAATTTCATAACCTGGGATAACTCATGGCAGTGAAATGTAATCACAATAATCATAACATAAAACATTAAACTTTGTGGCATACACACATAATCATATAGAATCATTTCTTATTAGTCAAGACTCTTTGCCAAGACTATATTAGTGGACAAAGTCCCTTTCTGAACCGAGTCACCCTCGTTTCAGTCCTGTTTCACTGAACCGGTATAACCTACCCTTCCAGCCATGTCTATCTCATGAGATATAAAATCTTTACCCAATGCATTGGAGGGAGATATAGGTCCCACCCATCTCATAATGATACCATTCTTATGTGTGCCACAAAATCATAAATCATACATCATTGCATAACCCATGTAATAAAAATGGGATTCTTAAACAACATGACATCATAAAACCATTCATATAAGATAAAGGAATTCATAAACACAATTCCATCACAACATAGTCAAATCAATGTAAAAATATGGATAGAAACAAAACCCTTTATTATCTTAGATGTAAAATAATTTTGATAAAACACTTGAATTTAATTCTTGAGAAAAATATCCTTTCTTCTTAAAAATCAATTTCTTTTCACAAAACATCATGCAATTTTAAAAGAAAGAGAATTTATTGAAAATAGTCATGAAATCTTTTAGAGGAAGCTTCATGAAAATACAGCTTTATAAAACAGTAAAAAACCGTTCGTGCCGTATAAGTTAAAAAAAACATTCTTCGTACTTTTGTCGAAAAAGTCAAAAAGTACCTCGTATGAAAAACGAAAAAAGATTCCTTTCATATCTTTTACTAAAAACTCACCAAAGGGTAAAATTGGATATAAACTATTGTAGAAGAATGGGAATAATATTACATATTGAGGGAACATGGATGTGGATGATAAGATACAACCAAGTAATTACCAAAGTAAAAACAATCTCGGATAAAAGTGAGATTGTGATATTTCCCTTACCTTCGGTCGGACTTGCTTTGTAAGTGTCTTAACCTCCTGTATAATGATTTAAATAATGTTATTGACTTATTACAGAATCATAAATATTTTTATGATATCATATATGGTCATATTCTTAGCATCATAGTAGAAATATTTCATTGCTACTTGTTATTCGGGTGTTTATAACTTTTTGTTCTTATGCGTGTTTTGTCGAATAAATTCATATTCTATTCTTTAGGTTATAGATACCTTATTTCCAGAATGGTATTGGTGTAATATATATCATATTCATTAATTCATTTATATAATCATTATGAAATGAAGATCATGTAGAATGAGTCGCATCACATCGTGGAGACGGTATTCCGTACGTACGCACGAGTGATGATATCGTTCCTATGATCGTGGAGTTGTATTGGAGTATATGTATACTATTTAAGAATCAATATCACTTTATAATAGTCATATATAGTAATTATTTACACCATTATACCCATCCAAGTAAGGTGGCAGTGTAAAATAGATTACACCACGGCGTGGAGACGGTATTCCGTACGTACACACTCATGGTGATTTCGTTTTCCGTAGGATGGATAGATGGTGAAATAGGATTGTTTCATACTTATAATAACATATCAGTATAGGAGTGATACTGATGTTATTACTTCATAATGAAACAAACCAATAAGAAGAAGTGGAAGAAGAAATAAAGGTGAAAGAATCGGTAACGGAAATTACCTCTTCTTTGAAGCGCCTCTTTGAGACCTCCTCTTAGGGCACTAAAATTGGTCTTTGAGGAAGCCCAGAACCTCTAGGATGTTACTAGGGAAGTGTAGAAGATAATTTCGTAGGGGTTGTCCGAGATTTAAGGCTCAAAGCTGTGTGAGGAACAGAGGGAGGTGGTTCCCTTTTATAAGGGAGGAGAGGGGCGCCTTTGGAATAACTAAAAATATTATTTTATTATAAAGTCAAGTTCGGTTTTAAATAGCTTCAAATTGATTTATTTCTAGGATAAGGTGGGGATGGGTCGAAAGCCTCTCATCCAATAAAATTTAGACAAGTTTATGTTCCTATTGTAACCTTATCATTTAGATTTAACATTAAGGTAAATAATTTTACTTTTACCGTGTCTTCTTGTGTTCTTACACTATAAGGTTAATAAACTTACAATAAGAAGCCAAAAGAACCCCAAATAGTTTATTATTAATATATATAACCTTATCTAATTAATTTGGCCGAACTCTACATTTTTAGGAATAAAATAACAATTAATGATATAATATTTGTTTTAAAAACTATTTTATGTCAATTTTGACACTATTTAAAAATTGATTTTTTTGAAACTCATAACAGAATGATAAGTTCCAAAAAAGTTAATTAAATAAATACTAACATGTCATAGTAACCTAAAAAATTAGTGTAATTTATAAAAAGTCTTAAATTACATTTATTTGGGTATTTATAACATCAATTATGTCAATATTTCATTAATAAGATAATTACTGCATCATCTTTGTGCCATAACTAAATTAAATTATTTGATGTCTAAAAATTAAAAAAAAGTACCATTATGTAGGAAATCTTTTTATCATTCTAATGAATATTTACAATCGAATTTATCTTATGTATAACCCTATATTAAAAATGTTTTAGTAAATAAACTTTGATTTTAACTCTTTTAACTCTTCTTTGAATTAAATAATAATAAATGTCCTAATCTATTCCAAGTGGGCCTAAATGGTCATATTTTATCCCTAAGATTGTTTTTGGTCGAATTACACTTATCTAATAGAATTAGGACATGTGTTAGGGTAATAATAATATCATTTTTACCCTTAATTACCCTATTTACTTTTAACCTGGTAAATAAAAGAAAAAAGTTACTATTCACCAAAAATTATTTTCATCTCATTGAACCACATTTTAATTACTGACATCAACACTGTCTCTCGGATTTTTGAAATTCCACTCACAGAAGCGGTAAAATTAAGTTTTATGGAAAATTCAGTTTTTTTAACTACCACTTAGGGGTTTCACTATTCATCAAAAATTGAAAGTTTTCAGAAAAATACCAAAAATTAGGCCAAAGATATATTTGATATTATGAAATCAAAAATGATGTCTATTTTACCAAATTCAAAACATATCAGTTGCATTAATTAATTTAAAAATTAATTCCTGTCGTCAAAACAAAAGGCGTGTTTTTAAGAGATAATAATTATCAAAAGATTGACACTTGTTTATAACTAGTTTAAATGTGAAATTACATCCAATGACCAACATTGTATTAAATTGTAAAAATATATTCTAAATATACTTTAAAACCATTCAAATTAATAATTTATCACTATTAATTATTTTGTTTGAAAAAGTTGTTTTTAATTAAAATTTAGTAATTTCCACTATTCATCAAAATATGAAAGTTATCCGAAAATTACCAAAATTTCACCCAAAGATAATTTCGATATTCCGAATCAAAAAATGAAGTCCATTTTGAAAAATAAAATTTACAAAGTTTCAAAAAGTGGTTATTACTATTCATAACGGCTAGTTTTAATAATATTTTAATAGCATATCATTGTTTAGCGAAACTCGGTATTGCGTAAAACACACGCTATCGTGGAAGGTCGCGCTTGCGTGTAATGCAAGGCAAGTCAAGGATGCGTATTGTGAAAGATTCTTTTGGGGTAGCGTACAACACAAGACATTAATGAAATTAAAAAGAATATTTTTCCTAAAATCTCGGGGTGTTACATTCTACCCCCCTTAAAATGAATTTCGCCCTCGAAATTCGTCAGGGTTATAAATGGTTTACTATTCGAAACTTTCTTTGATAGAAACCCACATCATAAAAAGGAATACCAAAACTAATCTTTAAAAACAAAAGTATGAAACTTAACGGTTACCCAAATAACTAATCACTGGGTTTCCACATAGGCGAAAATATGGATATGGAAGAGAAATCTAACCATCATGTTCTGATGGAGAGTGGTAGAGAACATGGCTATGGAAAAGCCAACAATCACAAATCCATAAATTTGTGACGATCTAAGGTACCATATGATTAATCATATATAAGAGCATTAGGAAAACATTTTTGGTTTTCAAGATCGTTTCCCTAAAGTTGAAGAATTTGAATTTGAATAAATACTTACTTTATTTTGGTACAATCTCACTATTGTTCGTGACTTGAACAATTTCCACTTCATCTCTTAAATAAATGAAGTTAAATTTGTTATTCGTGAAGTGTTAGCAGATCATGTGATAGAATGACGTGTCATTCCATCTGTCTCAAACAAAAGGTTAGCAAAAGTTATTAAATACACATAGGTCATTCTATAGTGAGATTAATCATATATGGTTCCTAAAATGGACTCATACTTCATATATCATACTGCTTAATATAATAAAACTATTTTCTACTAACTAGGGACTTCCTGTAGGCCAGTGGTAGGCGATAAAGGCCAGTCGCACTTCGGTTGTGGGTTCTATTCCCACGGCCTTGTCTGACACGATGGGCTGTCGCCCGTCCTGTAGGTTGTCCCTTTTCTAAAACTATATTACTATAACATCCCATCAATAATATCGAAAAAAAACTTCTATACTTAAACAATACTAACTTATGTCCAACATAATCCATTCCAATCTTTAGGCTTATCCATAATACTGCAGTCCAATCTCATAACATAGTGAAAACAATTACCAGAGATTTAATACCATCGTTGATCCCCATATATCATAAGATATGTTTTGTTGGTTACATTCCAAACATTCAAAGTCCTTAATCATGTATTCTCTTGATTACCCATTGAACCTTAGTGAAAACATGAATGCAGTTAAAAGTTAACACCTTCCACATACCAAAATCCTCAAAATTCTATATACTCAAACCATGATATCACTTAGTCCTTAAATCAATCATGAGCTCATGAATACTGTTAAACATTTCGTTTTCTCATTTTCCCTTCATCATGCACAAATCATCTACATTCCAAAAATATCTGAATAACCTTTCATGGATACTGATAACATTAATCATACATTTTCAAAACTCAAGGAAATACAACAGTGTAACAATCCTTAGATGTCTCTTTATTTCATAGTACCATGAGATTACTTATACAACATTACACATGATAAACATGTATTCATTCCACTACATTCTTAAAACATTGACCGAGCATCAACAATTCTTTCATCTCACATATCATTTGTAGTCTCTTAATCATCAAGCACATAAATACTACCCATACGACCATACTGATTCTCTTCATGAGACTTTCCCTTAGGGAATTGGTTTGTATAATGCCCGTACATTCCACATTTAAAACATTTAACCATTGTTGGTGTCTTAGCAATACCATTATCCTCATCCCTGGTGTTAACTGAACCTTTTCCTTTGCACTTACTGGATTTGTGTCCTTCTTTTCCACACCCAAAGCATCTTCCAGTTCCTTTGAAACATTCTCCTTGATGCCTCTTCCCACATGATTTACATAGGGGAAATTGAACTTTCTTTCCTCTATGATCATCATGAAACTCCATCTTTCTCTTATTAACCGAGTCAGGAAACTTACCAAATTTTACTTTATTGATCATATTATGAGATTGCTGATTCGGCATAACAATGATATTTGTACCTCCAAATCCCATTTCATTTGGTTTCTCATGAAGAATATCATTCCATTGTCCATCATATCCTCCATTATCGTGAATCATCTTGTTTCCAGCCATTTTCTAAAACCCAAAAAGAATAGTGTGAGAGGCAAAAATCATAATAAAGGGGGAGTAACTTCAATATCTAAAATATTTGGTTAAATTATAATATCCATAGCGCAATTCTAGGACTATAACCTATACGTATACGTATCCTTAGAGACATCCCTAGTCATACCTTAGAAATATCTCTAGGGATCTCACTATTGTTCTCACATCCTAGTTTCTAAAGGTTGACCAAACCTTTCCTCTAATACCAACTGTAGAGACCCGAAGCATAACGTACATTGACATTACATTACTTTTGCGGAATACTTAGTACATAACAAAAACACACACACAAGGATCGTAATAGTTTAGTGTCTTTGGAAACTCGGAATATAATCTTCTAATCCTGATGAAAGATCTTCAACATCTCCCATAAAGATCGTCCTTTTATTTTATACCTAAAACCATTCTTTATATCCTGGGGAAAAGAAAACATAAAAGGGTGAGCTCAAATTCTCAGTAAGGGTAAACAAAAGAAATATCAATCACATCATATACATAAGCACATAACTTTTGGAAATCTTAACCTGTAAAAGAGATCATAATTTCATAACCTGGTATAACTCAGGGCAGTGAAATGTAATCACAATAATCATAACATAAAACATTAAACTTTGTGTCATACACACATAATCATAGAGAATCATTTCTTATTAGTCAAGACACTTTTCCGAGACTATCTTAATGGACACAGTCCCTTTCTGAACCGAGTCACCCTCATTTCAGTCCTATTTCACTGAACCGATATAACCTACCCTTCCAGCCATGTCTATCTCATGAGATATAAAATCTTTACCCAATTCATTGGAGGGAGATATAGGTCCCACCCATCTCATAATGATACCATTCTTATGTGTGCCACAAAATCATAAATCATACATCATTGCATAATCCATGTAATAAAAATGGGATTCTTAAACAACATGACATCATAAAACCATTCATATAAGATAAAGGAATTCATAAACATAATTCCATCACAACATAGTCAAATCAATGTAAAAATATGGATAGAAACAGAACCCTTTATTATCTTAGATGGAAAATAATTTTGATAAAACACTTGAATTTAATTCTTGAGGAAAGTATCCTTTCTTCTTCAAAATCAATTTATTTTCACAAAACATCATGCAATTTTAAAAGAAAGAGAATTTATTGAAAATAGTCATGAAATCTTTTAGAGGAAGCTTCATGAAAATACGGCTTTATAAAATAGTAATAATCCGTTCGTTCCGTATAAGTTAAAAAAACATTCTTCGTACTTTTGTCGAAAAAGTCAAAAAGTACCTCGTACGAAAAATGACAAAAGATTCCTTTCATATCTTTTACTAAAAACTCACCAAAGGGAAAAATTGGATATAAACTATTGTAGAAGGATGACAATAATATTACATATTGAGGGAACATGTATGTGGATGATAAGATACACCCAAGTAATTACCAAAGTAAAAACAATCTCGGATAAAAGTGAGATTGTGATATTTCCCTTACCTAAGGTCCGACTTGCTTTGTAAGTGTCTGAACCTCCTGTATAATGATTTAAATAATGTTATTGACTTATTACAGAATCATATATATTTTTATGATATCATATATGGTCATATTCTTAGCTTCATAGTAGTAATATTTCATTGCTACTTGTTATTTGGGTGTTTATAACTTTTTGTTCTTATGCGTGTTTTGTCGAATAAATTCATATTCTTTTCTTTAGGTTATAGATACCTCATTTCCAGAATGTTATTGGTGTAATATATATCATATTCATTAATTCATTTATATAATCATTATGAAATGAAGATCATGTAGAACGAGTCGTATCACATCGTGGAGACGGTATTCCGTACGTACGCACAAGTGATGATATCATTCCTATGATCTTGGAGTTGTATTGGAGTATATGTATACTATTTCAGAATTAATATCACTTTATAATAGTAATATATAGTCATTATTTACACCATTATACCCATCCAAGTAAGGTGGCGGTGGAAAATAGATTACACCACGGCGTGGAGACGGTATTCCGTACGTACGCACACGCGGTGATTTCATTTTCCGTAGGATGGATAGATGGTGAAATAGGATTGTTTCATACTTATAATAACATATCAGTATATGAGTGATACTGATGTTATTACTTCATAATGAAAAAACCTAATAAGAAGAAGTGGAAGAAGAAATAAAGGTGAAAGAATCGGTAACGGAAATTACCTTTTCTTTGAAGCGCCTCTTTGAGACCTCCTCTTAGGGAACTAAAATTGGTCTTTGAGGAAGACCAGAACCTCTAGGATGTTTCTAGGTAAGTGGAAAAGATAATTTGGCAGGGGTTGGCCGAGCTTTAAGGCTCAAAGTTGTGTGAGGAAGAGAGGGAGGAGGTGCCCTTTTATAAGGGAGGAGAGGGGCGCCTTTGGAATAACTAAAAATATTATTTTATTATAAAGGCAAGTTCGGTTTTAAATAGCTCCAAATTCATTTATTTCGAGGATAAGGTGGGGATGGGTCGAAATAATCTCATCCAATAGAATTTAGACATGTTTAGGTTCCTATTGTAACCATATCATTTAGATTTAACATTAAGGTAAATAATTTTACTTTTACCGTGTCTTCTTGTGTTCTTACACTATAAGGTTAATAAACATACTATAAGAAGTCAAAAGAACCCCAAATAGTTTATTATTAATATATATAACCTTATCTAAGTCATTTGGATGAATCCTATATTTTTAGGAATAAAATAACAATTAATGATATAATATTTGTTTTAAAAACTATTTTATGTCAATTTTGACACTATTTAAAAATTGATTTTTGTGAAAATCATAACAGAATGATAAGTTCGAAAAAAGTTAATTAAATAAATACTAACATGTCATATTGACCTAAAAAATTAGGGTAATTCATAAAAAGTCTTAAATTACATTTATTTTGGTATTTATAACATCAATTATGTCAATATTTCATTAATAAGATAATTACTGCATCATTATTGTGTCATAACTAAATTATTTTATATGATGTCTAAAAATTACAAATAAAGTACCATTATGTAGGAAATCATTTTATCTTTCTAATGAATATTTACAATAGAATTTATCTTATTTATAACCCTATATTAAAAATGTTTTAGTAAATAAACTTTGATTTTAAAACTTTTAACTCTTCTTGGAATTAAATAATAATAAATGTCCTAATCTAATCCAAGTGGGCCTAAATGGTCATATTTTATTCCTAAGATTGTTTTTGGTCGAATTACACTTATCCAATAGAATTAGGACATTTGTTAGGGTAATAATAATATCATTTTTACCCTTAATTACCCTATTTACTTTTAACCGTGGTAAATAAAAGTAAAAAGTTACTATTCACCAAAAATTATTTTCATCTCATTGAACCACATTTTAATTACTGACATCAACCATGTCTCTCGGATTTTTGAAATTCCACTCACAGAAGCGGTAAAATTAAGTTTTATGGAAAATTCAGTTTTTTAACTACCACTTAGGGGTTTCACTATTCATCAAAAATTGAAAGTTTTCAAAAAAATACCAAAAATTAGGCCTAAGATATATTTGATATTATGAACTCAAAAACGATGTCTATTTTACCAAATTCAAAACATATCAGTTTCATTAATTAATTTAAAAATTAATTCTCATCGTCAAAACAAAAGGCGTGTTTTTAAGAGATAATAATTATCAAAAGATTGACACTTGTTTATAACTAGTTTAATTGTGAAATTACATCCAATGACCAACATTGTATTAAATTGTAAAAATATATTGTAAATATACTTTAAAACCACTCAAATTAATAATTTATCACTATTAATTATTTCGTTTCAAAAAGTTGTTTTCAATTAAAATTTAGTAATTTCCACTATTCATCAAAATAGGAAAGTTATCCGAAAATTACCAAAATTTCACCCAAAGATAATTTCGATATTCCGAATCCAAAAATGAAGTCCATTTTAAAAAATAAAATTTACAAAATTTCAAAAAGTGGTTATTACTATTCATAACGGCTAGTTTTAATAATATTTTAATAGCATATCATTGTTTAGCGAAACTCGGTATTGCGTAAAACACATGCTATCGTGGAAGGTCGCACTTGCGTGTAATGCAAGGAAAGTCAAGGATTCGTGTTGTGCAAGATTCTTTTGGTGTAGCGTACAACACAAGACATTAATGAAATTAAAAAGAATATTTTTCATAAAATCTCGGGGTGTTACATATTCTTTGGGAACTGATTATCCATTAGTTCCCTGGAACTAATGCAATCCATTTATCCAATTAAAAAGAAGGAATTGTCCATTGGGATATCTACAAATTGGATGCGATACATACCTTTGGGGAAATGTATGATGAGTTCCTTCCTATTGTGGATGTCAGGGATGATCCTGAATAGACTCTAGTTTTGTAAAGGGATATGATCAACAATTTTTAATAATAGTTAAGGTAGGAGATGAATATGAACTCTCTGATCTCTTTTAGTGACTGTATTGTCGTTTTCATATAGTATAGTGGAGCTCGACCAACCATTATACACCCTCATCGATTCCCTTCTCACAAGGTCCTTGATAGTGCCTACTCATATTGAAAAATCATATAAGTTGGGAGATATAACAAATGGGGTAGCTGGGTGAGGCTATAGGTATCCCCAAGCCTTAGGCTAGTAGGTTTCATGGACATGTTGTTGAACTAGTGGATTCTTCCAGTTGGGGACGCTCACTCGGGAATCTGAGTTAGAATGATGGCGATGGAAGCTCAATTAGTAAAGGGGTGTCCTCTCATTCTAGTTGTACTGAATGTTTTTTTATGTATTTTACATATTTGGTCCATATTCAATAGGGAAAATGCGTTGTATAATCATTTGTCTCTTTAAGTTGTTATTTAGTAGGATATGGGAGCACATCTATTACTACAGATATCACAACACCAATGGGATCACTGGTGCCTTGTTTCATCCTAGGTTTTTAGACATATAGAGGGTTTAGAAAATTCCATTAGGATATGATGATGTTTTTTAAATGTTGACACAATATGATAGCTTCAATTTCATTCGTTATGCTACACTAACTGAGACAATTATTGATAATGGTTGTAGATCTCTTGATGAGTGTTCATGCAAGACCACCATTTTGGATAGAGTTCTCATGGACATAATGAATGATTTGATAGTTTTATAGCTATATACACATTGTTGGTTGGATCTCTATTTTGACTGTATCTAATGGGTTTATCCTCTCCCCTTGACTAGGGTGCAGGGAGAGGGGTATTTCTAGATTGTATGCTAATCCTGGATTATACTGGTGCATGGGGATACTAGTGCTTAGATTATCCACACACTAGTTCGTTCCCCTACCTTTCTTTATCAATATTACACCCAAGCGTGGGTTGAAATATATTTAGATGGCATGCTTTATATACTAGTCCATCAAGTGGATAGATCATGTGCATAATCAAATCAGTGCTCAATCAAAACTTCTCATTAAAAACTCACTGACTTTTCCACATCATCCGATCAAATGTTATTATAATTTGATCAAAAGTTTATATATTTTCTTCTTTTAAATGAATATTTATAGAAACTCTAAAATGTGTATATCCCTCCTTTTTCATTGTATTAATGAAAAAATCTCTTGAACTTTGTTTGTTTTTTTTCAGTTTTATTTTCATTCATGATGTGCAATATATTTCATTAATCTCGTGTTTCATGAATCGTCGATGATACCCATCCTTTTTATTATATCAAGTGAACCTAAATTACTAGATTTAAAAAACATTTCATGATAAATTCTAATGAATTACCACCAATATGAAATTCTTTATTAATGCATCTATTTAATATATCTTGATATTACCTAATTCACAAAAGGATAGTTTGGGTAGAATTTATGTCTTGGAGGGAGGATGATATATCTTTTGCTGATGTTTGTGGAATTAGTGTCCATAGCTTTTTTTTCTAAGGCCATATGTTGGTCCCTATAATATTTGCATATTTTTATTTTATATTTCCCTAATTATTGACTAAGCTTCATATAGGGGAATACTTAGAGAGCTTGGACGTGGTTTTTTCTCATGCCACTTTTTTTGGGTTTTTGGCCTGATATTTTTTTTGTCTTTTTCAATCATTCAAACTAAAAAATTGTTGTTTTTTAGTTTAGGACATTCTAGCACAGACCTTATGTTGTTGCAGTTTTGGGTTATTTAGCTTGAAATTTCTATTATTTTAGTTTAGGGAATTTTAGCCCAGATCTTCTATTGTCGTAGTTTAGGGTATTCGGACCCAAAAATTCTGTCATTGTTAATATACCATTTATTAAGATGCATCATCCGTTTGGTCTAATTTCATCAATAAATTAAGTATTATATTTAGTTTAACATCATCTGGAAAGGACATCTGCCATGCAGTTTAATGTCATGCGGTATGGACTAGATACATTGTGTAGTTTGATATCTTTTTTCCTGGAAATAAAATACTATATTGTTTAAATTATTTCTTCTAGTACTTTATTAGTGGATATATAATATGGGGTAGAAATTTCAAGGATGACCCCAAAAAAATGGGGTGCTAATTTCCTCCATGGTGTTACTGGGGATTGCGAGGACTATAGTTACTTTCCTGCAAGGAGGAGATACCTATGGTTGGTAGGTAAAATCCCTATGCGTTGATACTATGGTCAAACAGAGGTATCCCCACTATTTTCCAAGGGCCATGGAAGATTTATGTGGGTGATATTAGTTAGTGTTGAAATACTAGGGAATATTATTCTTCCTGAATAGTTGGGGTATGGTTTGAGTAAGTATTTACCCAAAAGTTTGAATCTATGAATAGGTAATAGGGAATAAATATTGAGGATGACACATAACAAACTAAGGTGTTGGATTTACTTATGGTGCTACCAGAGTTCACAAGGATTAGTGTTCATTTCTATCAAGGAGGATATGCCTCTAGTTGGTAGGTAAAATCTATTATGCATCGATAACATGGTCAAAAAAATGTGACCCACTATTTTTTTGACGGCCATAAAATTATTGAATAGACTCAAAAATCCCAATGATAAATTTGGGTATGGAGGAAAGACTATCCTATAGTGTTTCTAGTACCCCTGAATTTTTTTTATTTTGAGTTATGAATCTCAGGAACTACATCATGTGGTTTCATGTTATGAGGTGTGGGGAATCAAAAGGTTCATGAATGGAGTGTTTCATTCATTCTTTGATAAATGGTCCAAAACATGGTGACACAACGTTGAGGATGCTAGATCCACTTGAATATTTTTACTACATATATTATAAATCATAATCTAAAGTGCTTGGGTCATGAGTATGGTATGGGAAAATAGTATTGGGAATGGATCTAAACACTCTAATTAGTTGAGCTATACAATGATGATATCAGGCTAACAAGGAACAGAAATCCATTTTTTAATGCAATAACGCATTTTGTTCTTGATCATAGGAACATATGAAGAATCCATAGGAAATATTCATTGTCAATGAAAGGTTCCCTTGATGTTGGGTATCCTTTTCCATGTGCTATGGAAGGTTTATGGTAACTTGAGGTGCTCAAATCATGAAGTCTGATTTATGGAGAATCTAATAATCAAGAATGGTTAGAGCATCCTAAACCTTGTATCACAACTTAGTGAACACGTTATCACAATTGGGGGATTTTAAAAATCATTACTCTAACTTTTTCCTAGACTAGGAGGTTAGTGAACATGGATCAGATTTTATTAGGTCCAAAAATTGGGACTCACGGGATTTATGCCTTATTAATTTATGCCCTAATTTTTTCCTAAAAAATGGAGATGGATATTTTAACAAGAAAATATTATAATTTTTCTGAGGCCTCCATTTGTGGGTTTCCAACCTGACAGGTTTTTGGTCTCTTTCACTAGTATTTTAGGGTCTTTTAATTTGGACCATTAGAGGGTAAAAGTTTAAGGTCATACAACTTTGGAAAAGGTGCAACAAAATTAAGGGCTTGATGCATGTGGATCTGGTATGAGGGGATTGTTACAAAAGAGATTAATTATGATATCTATAGTCAAGAGTACTCCAACATCCTTCTGACCGAGATATGAAAATGTTGTAAATAATGCCTAAAGGTTTATATAACATGAGTAATGATATGTGAAAATCATATCTGTGATGGCTGAGAAGACCCTAAGGTGATGTGTTTTTCCATAGTGACATCATTCTCACAATGATAAAAAACCCATTATTATAGGGACAATATTCCTCTAGTTGGTAGGTCTAAGCCCATATACATTGATAGTATGATAAAAAAAGTTATATCTTTTCCATTCCAAGGACTGTGAAAGGTTTTCAGAAACCCAAGGTGTTCAAGACATAGAGTGTGAATTATGAATTGAGGTGCTTAAATGGTGAAGAAAGTTCCACATACTCTGGTTGACCAGGGTAAATCTCTTATGGGCCTTTGATAAGGGATGATAACTGGTGATGGCCTATACATTTCAACAGTATTTAGAGGGGACATATTTACCATTCAATTTTAATGTCATGAGACTAGGATATTTTTCTTACAGTTTAATGTCACATGGTATGGAATATATTTTTACTTGTAGTTTAACATCACATGGTAATGATGTTTTCTACATAGGTCCAATCCATATTTAGTTAGGGGTACACTTTTATCCTTTATTTATATGTTTTGGATAAAGTCATTATTAATAATCTAGGCATCACTAAATATCTTGTGATTAAATAAATAAAACCATAGGTAGTTCCAGTGAAACCATACAGTTTAAAATTATACAGCAAGTACATGGGTTTCTGGATGTGAAAATGAAATATTGTAGGTAATCCCAAGCTCAAGATCTAGGTGTCACTATATATCCCATGATGAAATTAATAAAGCGGCATGTCATTTTTGAATGGGAAACTCCCAATACTGGTCTGATCTATACGTAGAGGGGGGAATTTATCTCATTGATTATTATAGCTGGACCCAGGATTGGAGATCCAGACATCAATATGTATCTTTTGATGATAGGAATAAATCCACACATGGTTATTTTATGGATGTATATTGGGATACTATCACCAATGATAGTTGTCCTCCTAGTAGAGGTCTATAATAATGTATAGTCTTATGTCATGCAAGAGACATCAACTGTGTAGTTTGACGTCATATGGTGAGCACTCATTGAGTAACATCTATGGTCTTGCATCCAGAACCATGCTAACCCTTTCATGAGATGATATGTATTAGTCATTTATTGAATCCCTTATCAAAATTCCAAATCTCACATGATCTATGCTCAGTCTGAGAAAAAAGGAATAGAAAAGGTTCCACTCATGACATAGATGAAATTAAAGAATGGAATGGGCATTTTTGTTGTCATGCGATGGATGAACCAATATATAGGATATAGAAATTTTTAAATGTATCATTTTAATGAGAATCAATCTTGTAAATAGTTATGAAGAACCTATGCAGTTTAGTGTCAATCAGAGAAGACATCATCCTTGCAGTTTGACATCGTGCAATAAGGAAAATGGTGACTTGATGTGAAGAAAGGGGAATGTTGGGGATCCACAAATTTTTATTTGATGCAGGGAAGATGAAGGTTATATGATGTGAAAATGAATAATATTATGACTAGGTCCACTAGGAATCACTACTTATCCTGTGATAGTAGGAATCAAGACAAACATAGTTCTGGGAAACCGTGCATTTTAGTGTCATGCAGTGAGGAAATTAGCTATGTAGTTCAACTTATTGTTGTAAGTATGAGAGTCACCATATGTGGAGGAAGGGGAATATTTCTTTTGGGACTAGGAATGGAGGTCTAGGCATCTCTACATATCCTATTATGGTAGGAATAAATCCATATATACTTATTAAATAAAGAAATTCCCTATGTGGATCTGGATCACATATAGGGATGGGGATGCTTCATTTTTATTTCACATAGATATAGCTCATGTGTACCAATTTATGGTAAGATGGTGCTTCCCATGCAGTTTATCATCATGCAGTGAGGACACCTTCTATACAGTTTAACATCATGTGGTTCAAACATATTTTGTGTAGTTTAACATCACAGTATCAGGATATGTTCCGTATAGTTTAATGTCATGTGGTTAGGACGTGTTCTGTACTATTTATTGTTACATGGTCAGGAATTCTTTTTTATAGTTTAGCATCATGAGGTCAGGAAAACTATAATACTTTATGGGAGTTATGATAATTATTTGTTAATAAAACTCATATTCGTGGGTGGGTGACATGTAACCCGCACATTGTGGCTAGTGAGTAAGCTCCGTTATGATAGACCATATGTATGATATGAGGTCCATCCCATTTAGGTTTTAGCTTTGGAGGATTTGTTTGGGTATTATTTTGGTCCTAAGATCAAATACCAGTTCCCCTTAAAAAATTAATACAGGTAGTCATTTTTATTAAAGTCCCATTCAATCTGATTCTAATAAAATTCAATGTTATACAATGTATACAACATGATCTCATACATATAATCTAACTCATCCAACCACTATTGTGACTAATCATCTCCTAATATTTATCTGTAGATGGTTACTCGAGGTGAGGGAAAGTGGTATTCTATAGACAACACTACCTTGTTTCAGTACACTAATGAGTACATAGTTTCTTCTGTATCAGTACACGTGGGTGTATAGTAGGCCTATAAAGCGTGGATAATCATTTCTATATAGAGAATATTGTCACTATTCACAATTTTATGGATTATATTTAAAAAATTCCTATTTATGGGAATTATTTTTCTATTTTATACTTTATGATAGTAGATGAGTGATTGGAGTCAATATTGTAATCCTGGTAAAATTTATTCAATTATGTTGAACAAAAAATGCTTATTTTTCAATCAATGTCGTGCTAGGGACTCTGAAATTGGTGATGATATTGAACTTCATGAAGCTAATTATATTCTTTATCCCAACATCCTTATGGGGTATTGAATCATATCACTTGGAAAATAATTCAATAACTATGAGAATGCACATAAACTACTTATTTGTGGCTGGGGGATATAACCCCACAACATCCATTCCCCATATAATGAATGAACAAGAGTATTTAGATATGTATAGAAAATATAGTGTTTGATGAATGTAGGATTCATGAATCTGGAATGCATGATATTTCCTGGGGAGTTCCACATAGTCTGGTATCAGGGTTTTACAGTAGTAGCCCAGCCTCATAATCTGTTGGGAAAGCCTGCTCTTAGACTGATGACATTTTTAAGAGCCTACATGGACTTCTCCTATGGTAGAGATAATATTAATTTCTACATTTCATATATGGATTATTTTGTCAAACACTCTCTTGTAATGGGATTTATGCTCATTTTTTACATCCTGAAGGATAATGTTCGATGCTCATTATTGAATTTATTTTATTCTAGCTCAGTCTGTCAGTAGAGTCCCATTTTGGAGATCATAAATTATGGGATACATCCATCCAAGGGTAGTTACTAGTTTTTCACACACTAGGGTATTGTTAATATGATTTATTTATTTCATTTATTATATGATGATCAATGAGACCATCCTTTGGTGCATGATAAAGAAGATTTCTTCCTCATGATCTTGTTTTCCCATGACTATGATTGAATTATCAAATGCATCAACATGAGCTTTCTATTATAGGGGAACATGTTGCAATGTGGTATTAAAATGGAACTCTACCCTATGTACTCTATTGTAGATAGTGAGGGGTGATAGTTCAACATTTTTGATGGCATATTCTCTATTTATATGCTATATCATTAGTTCCAAAAACCCTTTAATATTTAGGTAGGATATTTACAGCCATAGGAATAATTCTATGCTGAAAATGATGCCTTTCTATTCTTCCTCATTATTAATGAAACCATCATATAGTGAGAAATTTTTGGGAAATTTTTCTTTGTCTAGATAAACAAATAAAAACCCTAAACGAACCTAAAAAAGTTTTGGTTTTTCCAGTCTCTTTTTGACAGGTCTATTGGAGTATGGATAAAAATAAATCTCCCATATCTAGGGAGTGTCATGGGAATAGAAAAACACCTCATCAGTAAGCTTAGTGTCTATTGGTGTACATTCTTGGGTGGTATGTAGCATAATGTTCCAGCCATGGCCTCCCCTTTCACTGACATCTATGACATGAACTGAATATAATATTGTTGCAGAATGACCACCCATCAATCAAAACAGGCAGTTAGTATGGGGTGGCTAAGGATTTACTTGAGCAGATCAATATGATAGACAAGGTGGAATTCATAGAGTTTTAAGTAAAACCTCTACTTTTTAACATCAAATATGAGTATGAGGTAGTTATTATTTACATTAGTATATCGGGTCTCAGTACCTAGCATTGTTTGGTTGAGGTAGTGGATATTTTTCTCATTCCCCGCATTATTTTTCTAGGTGAGGAGATCACTAAATGATCATTCCATGTAGGAAACATATAGGATGAGTGAATTTACTTCCACTAATTCCATCAGGACCGGTGTGTTCAATAGGTGAAACATGAGACTCTCAAAGGATTCTTGGCAGACCACATCCCATCAACAGTTGATTCCCTTCTTCATTTTCTTGGTGAAGGGGATATATTTTCCAAATAGGATGGCTATGAAATGTGGAATGTTGTTGAGGTGTCCTTTGACCCCCTTAAATTCTTTGAGATTCTTAAGGGTCAAAATTTACTAGATTGAACTGTTCTTTTCAAGGTCGACCTCAATGTTTCGGTGGCATACCAAAAAGAAAATGAAATTACATGATAGTACGCTGAATGAATATTTCAATGGATTCATCTTCATACTATTATTAGGAAACCTGTTGAATACTGTTCAAAGATCAATTAAGTGATCACAATGCTATCAAGATTTGATAACCAAGTCATCGATGTAACATTTGACTATTCATCCTAATAATGGTTTAAAGATATGATGCATTGCTCGTTGATTAGTAGAAAAAACATTCTTTAATCCAAAGGGAATGACCTGATAACAAAATATTATTTGGGGTTCATGAAAGGTATTATATTCCTCATATTTAGGGTTCATATTTATCTAATTATACCTCAAGTAACCTTCCATGAAGCAAAGGGCTTGGAATCCATTAATTACATTGATAAAAAAAATTGATTCGAAATGGGAAGTCAACCTTTTTGAAGTGCTCATTAAGGCCTCTAAAATTGATGTAGAACCTAATTTACCAATTCCTTTTCTTGATAGAGATGATGTTGTAAAAACATCTTGGGTATTTCACATCACGATTTTTTTGGGTTTTGTTCAATTTTTCAATATCCGCCTCTAAATTAATGGATGTATAGGGGTGAATCCTATAATATACCTACTTGAAACCTCTATGGTCATTGGGTAAGCCATGATGGTGCATATCCACATCTAGATTCAGCCTGTGAATTTATTTATAATTACATTTTAACACATATATATGTTTCTTTAGAAATGAAATATACATATTATTCTCCTTGATAGGCATGGAACCACTAATCAATATAGGACACAAGTCTTATTTTATTCCCAAATTTACCTACCTATGTTCATATGTGGTGGTAGAGATTCCTTCCTCAAATGTGGGAGGGTAATTCCTATGTTCATCCTCTTATTATACCACATCTGATTCTATGGATAAATGTTTAGACAAAGTTGTAAAAATTGGAAAATCATTATCACTTTTGTGGTGTGATATTCTATCCGAATGAACATTTTCATCCCCTACTATCAAAGTCTGTATAGTGATATTCCAAAGATGATTTTATGTTAAACAATCACTGTGGATGGAAGGGGCATGGAATTTTGGGATTAGGTCTATTACCTCAATCATATTTATGGGTAACACATAATCACTATAGAGAATACTCCAGGGATTTTCAGGGGTGGTCCCCAAGGAATTAGGGGATGAAACCTATATATATTCATTCACCATTGGTTGTTTTCCATCAATATTATATAAATATACTTCAACATATGTGGCATCACAAGACTGAAAGAAGTAGAATTCACCATGTATTATGTAAAATTTTCCATTGATGGGGTATTTCAAACACCGACGAAATGTTGATGGCACTACGACATGGTTGTGAAGACAAGTCCCCCCATGTGAGACATTGAATGTGGTCTCTTTCTAGATAACCATGAACTCAAAATTAGATGTGAGATACCCAAAATGAGTGTTGAGCATGATCTTCCCAATAGTTCTTTTCTCACGCATATCATACCTTTGAATGGTTATCTTTGTGGGAGATAAATCTACCTTGCTATATGCCAAACATAAAAGGGACCGAATCGGGGTGGGATTGATCCCGAAACCACTATCAATCAGATCCCATTAGATGTTGACATTATCGAGTATATCAAAAACATTTAGGTTTTTGATGTGTCCCTAGATGACCTCTTCTTAATTATGCTCTATAAATGCGATGGAAACATTCCATTTTGATGGAATGGTCTCCCCTTGATAATCCTCAATTGGAAAGACTTCTATCTCAAATTCATGTAGGCTCTAGATGGATTCAACTAGTGCCTCTCAATGTTATTTTTAAATATGGAGTGCATCTATGATTGATGTCGTAGATGGGAAAACCACCAGCTATTTTTGAATATCATACTTTTATTTAGCGTTTGACCCTACCCTAGGTATGGTTTCTGCTTATTATGTTTTTCAATAGTTGGTACATTTGAGTTAGATGGGCCTTGTGCTTGTGCATAGGTCGATATATAATTTTCTACCTATGGAATAGGTTGAGCTGACCTACCCTGTTTTATAGTTTGATCAAATATTCACACCCCTACTAGATGGTCATGTAAGATGAGTTGGTACAAATGGCCACTATAGGGTTTTGGGACACCTTCATGTCTCTTTTGGGTTTTCTGTAGTGATTTCCAATGGACCTCAGCTACATACATGTCCCCCATGGGGACATGAATGAAATATTCGGTCTCACCATGACTGAATTGTCCCTTATATCCTTATATCCCATGCATGCTTCCTCCTATTCCCCAGTCAGGTATGAGGAACTCATAATCAGAAGCATATTCAACATTGGAGAAGGGGATTTACAATTGTATCACATTAATAACACCAAATATGAGTTCTTAATATGATGAGGGTTATATTTGGTGGGGTGTCTGTAACGCCCCGACCCCAGTTGCCCAGAGTCGGTGCATTAATTACATAACATTGGCATGATCACAAGAAAGATCAAATCTCGAAAGACCGATTGGTTTAGTAGCCTTGGAAACACTAGATATAATCATAAAGTTTTACATTACATTTCAAAGTGAAAAACTACTACTACAACAAAGTCTTCATATCCACACTATTAACCCCTCATAATATCCCTGCAAGTCATTCATAATTTACTTCTTCACTACCTGGGAAAAATAAAACATAGAAAAGGGGTGAGCTCAAATGCCCAGTAAGGATAACAATATAGAGGAACATTCATAATAAGCATAAACATTTAAGGCAATGAATTTCTAAAACAAAAGCCTTTTAAAATTGAACTTCAACATAGTATGGCAAAAATAAAAATGAAATAATTCCATTTACTTATTCACATGGATATTATACTAATCGAATAATCACATGCAATATCAATAACCACTTTCATAATGTTGGAATGCATAATGCCAGACTATCATAACCACATAGCCAAGGCCTCGTGCCAATACTACAAATAAGATTTTGTCAAGGCCTTGTGCCAAGACACTAGTTTGTCTCATGAGACCTACCGATGCATCGAGGAGCTATAGCGGGCTCCACCCGTCACTTATTAAGTCCAATGCATTCCCATATGAAAAGGTTTAAACATAACATAAACATTCGTATTAAAACTAGCATACGAAATGTCAATAATTTCACCATAAACTATGAATGGTATAAAAATAGCACATCCACAGTCAAACATATCACAAAAACTTCAATACAATATAGAAGTTTTGTATCATAATAAATCAACTTCAAATAATCTTAAAATCCATATAAAATAAAACATTTTCTTTGAAAATATTCTTATAAGCTTGTATGGAAAGCTTCGACGATTTTATAACGGCGGAAAATAACCGCACCCGCCGTATAAGTTAAAAAGAACATTCTTACCTCAATTCAGTCGAAAAGGTTAAAAAGGACCTTGTTTTGAAAACGACGGAAAGATTCCTTTATAAACCTCTTATAAAAAGTCAAACAAGGGTATAAATGACTTTAACCCATAAAAAATGTTTTGAAATACATTTTTAAGAAACATGGATGTGGATGATAAAGATATCCCAGTAGATTATTACGTATAAACAACCTCGGATAATGAAGAGATTGTGAAATAAACCTTAACTTGTACTTTTCCTTGGTTGGGGTAGGTTAACCTCCTGTATAATGGTGAAATAGTTGTTATTAAATTATACAAGAATCATATATATTAATATGATATCATATATGATCTTTTAACATTGATTTGTTAATAATATCTTAGAATTATCGTCGTTTCGGGAGTTAACTTACTCATTTTCTTTTATATGTTTTGTTACATAAGCCATGGTTGTTGTATCTTATTCATATCCAGAATGATATACAGTCCTTAAAAATCATTTTTAAATCATCAAATGATAATTATACTTGAATGGATACGATGGAGAATGAATCAAATCGCGTTCGTGGAGACGGTAGTCCGTACGTACGCACGAGCGACAATATCATTCTTTTGATATTAAAATAATATATAAATGGATGGTATATCATATATACAGAATCATTAACATGTTATATTTATTATTTACATGAGTTACACATCATTATTATACTCATCCAAATAATATTATATTGAATAACAATTACACCACGACGTGGAGACGGTAAGCCGTACGTACGCACGTATGGTGACATGTTATTCAAAGGGTGTATAGGATAATGAATATGGTTGTACCATATTTATAATAACATCACAGTATATGTGAGATACTGGAGTTATTATTTCAGAATGGTAAGAACAAAGGAAGAAGAAGTGGAAGAAGAAATGAACTTAGAAAAGGGTGGTGAAATCATTACCTCTTCTTCGGGTTCTTCCTTTTGATTTGATCAAAAGGGCTCCTTAGGTTGGCTTTATGATCAAACTAAGGCCTCTAGGTTGTAGTGAGGGATGTTGGGAGAGTATTTGGGCAGACTTTGGCCGAACAAAAAGGCTTTGAAGGTGTGAAGAAATGAGAAGGAGGAGTGCCCTTTTATAAGAGGGGTGAGGGGCACCTTTGGAAAAGTTAGAAATATTAATTTATAATAAATTCATATTCGGTTTCTAATGGCTCCAAAGCTTATTATTCAAAGGTTAAGGTGGGGATAAGTCGAAAAACACTCAACCAATATAATTTAGACAGGTTTGGGTACTTATATTAACCTTATCTTTAAGTATTAACTCTAAGTTAATTAGTTTCACTTTTACAATGTCTCTTTGTATTTTTATATAATATGGTTAATAAACTTACTATATACATCCAAGCGACCCACAAGTGGTCCATTAATGAAGAACCTATCATAATATAAGTCTCTTGGCCGAACCTTAGATTTTTAGGAATTTAATATCAATTAATAATATAATATTTGTTTTAAGAACTCTTTTATGTCAATTTTGACACTATTCAATAGTTGATTTTTGTGAAACTCATAACAGATTGATTACTTCGAACAAAGTCAATTAAATCAATCCTAATATATCCTATTATCCTAGAAAATTAGTGTAATTCATTAAAAGTTTCATATTATATTTATTTGGGTATTTATAATATCAATTATGTTAATTTTTTACTATTTTAGTAATTACTGCATCATCATTGTGTCATAAATAAAATAAATTATTTAATGTCTAAAAATTATAAATAAAACATCATTATGTAGGAAATCTTTTTATATTTCTAATGAATATTTATAATCGAAAATCCAACATGTATAACCCTATGTAAAAATTGTTGTTCTAAAAGATATATGCTTGTGTCATTTTTGTATTCATTTTGACTTAATTAAAATAAAGTGTCATTATCACTTACAAGTGGATCCATGGGGTCCCAAAATAGACCCAAAGATGCCCATGGTCGACCATGTATCAACCAATAGGGTTAAGACACGTTTTAGGGTAATTTAGTATTATTATAATATTATTTTTTTTAACCCTTATTTACCGGATTTACCCTTTAACCATGGTAAATAAAATATTTACCGCAGTAATTATTCAAAATGTGTAAAAATAAAAGTTACCTATTTACACAATTTGAACATCCTGATTCCAAATATGGAATCCATTTTCCTAAATTCAAAACACAGAAGTGGCAGAAATTAATTTAAAATTAATTCCCGCTGTCAAAACAAAAAGCGTGTTTTTAAGAGATAATAACTATCAAAAGATTGACACTTGTTTATGTTCGGTTTAATTGTAAAATTATGTCCAATGATAAACATTAAATTGAATGGAAAAAATATATTCTAAATATACTTTAAAACCACTCAAATTCATAATTTATCACTATTAATTATTTTGATTAAAAAAGTTGTTTTTAATTAAAATTTAGAAATTTTCACTATTCATCAAAATATGAAAGTTATCCGAAATGTACCAAAATTTCACCCTAGGCTAATTTTGATATTCCGAATCTAAAAATGAAGTCCATTTTCAAATATAAAATATATATAATTTCAAAAAGTAGGTATTACTATTCATAACGGCTAGTTTGATTAGTTATGGTGTGTTAGAACTCGGTGTTGCGTACAACACACGCTATCACATTATTCAAAGAGAAGCGTACCGTAGAAGCTTGGGGTGTTACATTCTCCCCTCCTTCAAATAATTGTGTCCTCGCAATTTCTAGGGTATTACTGCATAAAAAGACTCGGGTGGTTCTTCATCATAAGTTCCTCGGGTTCCCACGTTGCCTCTTCCATCTTATGATTTCTCCACAAAACTTTTACCAGACGCGTCGTCCGGTTTCTCAGTACTTGTTCTCTTGTATCAAGAATCCTGACGGGCTCTTCGCAATAAGACAGATCGGGTTCCAGTTCTAATTCCTCATAGGTGAGTACATGCGTTGGGTCAGGCATGTATTTTCTCAACAGAGATACGTGGAACACATCGTGAACTTTGGAGAGACTTGGCGGCATTGCCAATCGGTAAGCTACAGCCCCAATTCGTTCTAGAATTTCGAAAGGTCCGATGTACCTGGGACTCAATTTACCTTTCTTACCAAAACGTATGACTCCCTTCCACGGAGATACCTTTAGGAAAATATGATCACCGACTTGAAATTCTAAATCCTTCCTTCGATTATCGGCATAGCTCTTCTGCCTACTTTGAGCTGCTTTGATGTGATTTTGGATTACCTTTACCTTTTCCATCGTTTCCTCCACCAGTTCTAGACCTACAAGTTTTCTTTCACCGACGTCATCCCAACAGGTTGGTGTACGACATCTCTTTCCGTATAACGCTTCATATGGTGCCATCTGAATACTCGAATGGAAGCTATTGTTATAGGAAAATTCTACCATAGGTAAATATTGATCCCACATACCCTGAAAGTCAAGTGAGCAAGATCTCAACATGTCTTCTAAGGTTTGAATAGTCCGTTCTGATTGTCCGTCTGTCTGAGGGTGGTAAGCAGTGCTCAAATGAAGTTCAGTATCCAGGGATTTCTGAAGACTTTTCCAAAACCTTGAAGTAAAACGGGGATCACGATCCGAAACAATTGATAGGGGTACTCCATGAAGTCTCACAACTTCATTAATGTATAGTCTTGCTAGACGTTCCAGGGGTAGATCTTCTCTTATAGCAAGAAAATGTGCTGACTTGGTAAGACGATCAACAATAACCCATATTGCATCGTTCCTTCTAGGAGTCTTCGGTAGCCCCATGACAAAGTCCATCGTAACATTGTCCCATTTCCACTCTGGTATGGGAAGAGGTTGCATGACTCCTCCAGGCTGTTGCCTTCCAGCTTTCACTTGTTGACAAACCATACATCTTGACACAAAATCAGCAATCTCCCTCTTCATGTTGTCCCACCAAAAATGTTCCTTCAAATCTCTATACATTTTGGTGCTCCCAGGGTGTATAGAGAAATTGGAACTATGAGCATCATCCAGCAATTCCCTTTTTAGATCAGGTATATTGGGAACACAAAGTCTCTTCCCGAATTTCAAAATTCCATCTTCATACACAAAGTCTCTCAATCTCCCATCATTCACAGCTTTAATCTTCTTTTGGAATTCGTCATCATCGGTCTGAGAACTCTTAATCCTTTCTAGTAAAGATGGTTTGGCAACCATTTGAAAAAGCATTGATGTTTCACCTTCCCTGGTTATTCCCATGTCCATTTTCACTAGATCCATGAAAATTGGATCCCTTTCAATTCTCATATTGTTCAAAACTCCATGGTCTTTTCTACTCAAAGCATCTGCCACCTTGTTTGCCTTCCCCGGGTGGTAGTGTATCGTACAATCATAATCCTTGAGTAATTCAAGCCATCTCCTTTGCCTCATGTTGAGTTCTTTTTGTGAGAAAATATACTTCAAACTCTTGTGATCAGTATAAATCTCACATTTTTCACCATAGAGGTAGTGCCTCCATATCTTCAAAGCAAAGATCACAGCTGCTAACTCAAGATCATGAGTAGGATAGTTTTGTTCATGAATTTTCAACTGTCGTGATGCATAGGCAATAACTCTATCATTCTGCATAAGGACACAGCCAAGTCCTTTCTTTGATGCATCACTATAAATAACGAACCCATCATTCCCCGATGGTAGAGTCAATATAGGAGCATTGACTAATCTTCTCTTCAGTTCTTCGAAACATTTTTCACACTCTTTTGTCCAAACAAATTTAACCCCTTTACGTGTGAGCTTCGTTAATGGGTTAGCCAATCGGGCAAAATTCTGGACGAAACGTCGATAATAACCTGCCAAACCAATAAAACTACGTACCTCAGTTATACTCGTAGGTGCTGGCCATTCTTGGATTGCCTTGGTCTTAGAAGGATCAACAGAGATTCCATCTTTAGAGACAATATGGCCAAGAAAAGAAATCTCCTGAAGCCAGAATTCACACTTGCTAAACTTCCCATATAATTCATGCCTCCTCAGAGTCTTCAAGATAATGCGCAAGTGATTTTCATGATCTTTGTAGGTTTTGGAGTATACCAAGATATCATAAATAAATACCACCACAAATTCATCGAGATACTCCTTGAAAACTCTATTCATCAGATCCATGAATACAGAGGGTGCATTAGTCAATCCAAATGGCATTACAGTAAACTCGTAATGCCCGTACCTGGTTCGAAATGCTGTTTTCGGAATGTCTTCCTTCTTTACACACAACTGATGGTATCCAGATCGAAGGTCAATCTTTGAAAAGTATTGAGCTCCATGCAGTTGGTCAAATAAATCATCAATACGAGGTAGGGGATACTTGTTCTTTATCGTTATAGCATTGATCTCCCTGTAGTCGATACATAACCTCATAGATCCATCTTTCTTTTTAACAAAAAGAACAGGGGCTCCCCATGGAGAAACACTAGGGCGAATAAATCCCTTATTACTCAATTCCTCTAGTTGTTTGTTTAGTTCGACTAACTCTACAGTGGCCATTCTATAAGGGGTCTTCGATATAGGCCTTGATCCAGGAATCAAATCAATGGAAAACTCAACTTCTCGTTCTGGAGGATGTCCAGGTAAATCTTCCGGAAATACATCTACAAATTCTTTCACAACAGGTACACCCTCTATTTGAACATTCCTTTCCTCACCGATAGTTACTTCATTCTATTCCTCCCCAATAATTGAATTAAGTTGAGCTACTGGGGGTGGGTCTAAATAAGAATTAGGTGGTGACGATTCTGCTCTAAAAATAAGGTGTTCCTTATCATTATCATCAAGAATCGTAACCTCTTTCTTCTTACAATAAATCTTCGCATCATAGTCCGAAAGCCAGTCCATACCGAGGATTATATCAAACTCAATCATAGGTATGACGATGAAATCAGCAGATAAAGAAAATTTATGTGCTCTAATGGGGACTGATTCACAAAACATTATTGCAACGATACTTCCCTTAGGAGTTTTAACTGACAACTCCCTTATTAAATCAAATTGGAAATATCTAATTTTCTTAGCAAACTGGGAAGATATGAAACAATGCGATGATCCAGAATCAAATAATGCATTTGCTAAACTTGAGGAAACCATTAAATTACCTGCCACCACGTCTTTCGGAGCTTCTACCTCAGCAGTAGTGATAGCATAAGCCTGGCCTTGATCCCTTGGCCTTTTCTGAGGTAAGTTCTCCTGACGCTTAGGACATGCATTTGCATAATGCCCCATCTCCCTGCAATTGTAGCACTGAACGTTGGTAGCTTCCTTCTTCCCCTTGCAATCATGAGCTTGGTGGCCTTTTTCACCACACTTGTAACAGACTCCCATTCCCTTCAAGAAAGTACCAGGATGTTTCTTCCCGCATTTACCACAAGATGGATATTCAACCTTTCCCTTCTTCCCCTTATTTCCATTCCCAGATTGATCAGCAGGTCTCTTCTTCTCTTGCTTTGCTTTAAAGTCATAAGACTTAGAGAATTCCTTTTCGGTCTTGATAGCACATGAGACAATGTCTTCGTACGATGAAAAGGATTGTGAGACTAATGCTCGACGGAGAAATGGTTTTAACCCATCAAAGAAACGATCAATCTTACTTCTTGGGTTGCGAATATAATCACCAGCGTACCTCGCTAATCTTGTAAAGTTAGCCTCATACTTTGTGACATTCTCATCCTCCTTTTGTCTCAGACTTAGAAATTGTCTTTCCATATCTGCTCGATGGTCGCGAGGAAAGTATTTTTCTAAAAACAGATCTTTGAACTCCCTCCATTCCATATTTGATACTTCATCATCTTCCTTCGTATTTTGAATCAATGACCACCATTGATCAGCATCTCCAGTGAGGCGGTAAACTGCCATGATAACTTTTTCCCTTTCACTGCTCCCCAAAGCCTGAAATATTTTCTCTAGGGAAAATATCCATTGCTCAGCTACTAAGGGATTTGTATTCCCATTGAACGTTGGTGGTTGCTGTCTCATGAATCGATCTAACATTGATCCTCCACGCTGCGGATCAGGGTGCTCCATACGGGTAAGGTTATTATTCATAACCTGAGTAAGTTGTCCCAGTATGGTGAATAGCTGATCAGCACCAGTTGCATCACCAGCCCCACTATAATTTTCTTGAGCAGGAGGGCAATCCCTACATGGAGTGCGTGCATTGATACGGTTTCCATTTCTTCCACTAGGCGCCATTTCTAAACAATGGCATAAACTAGATCAGTTTATGAATCAAAATACATAATCCCATACATATAAAACACATAACATAAATTGAACTATTTATGGATATAATCCATAATAAAAATGTTTTCTTTGAGGAAGTATATACTCATAAACCCTTCATAATGATTTGTAAAGATAATGAGAGTTATCCTAAGCATATCCCCCGGGAGTGTCGTAACCAAGAGTGCAGCAAGGCCCGTTGTCGTGCACCAGTTCCCGTTCGAGTCTAGCTCAAAGCGGTGTTTTCGGGTTTTACCCCTAGGTACATCTGTGCCAGAGCCGCCTCTACCTGATCGTATCCAGACAGGGATGTATTGCTCGGAAAACTCACAAAATCTCTACAATACCAAAATTCTAGGAAGTTCTTCTATACTAATCCTCAAAGTTCATCTTAGGTCTACGTGCTCTAATCAGAGTTTATCTAAATCTAGTTTCCAAGGTTTGTACTAAACTTCCTCTGATACCAACTGTAACGCCCCGACCCCAGTTGCCCAGAGTCGGTGCATTAATTACATAACATTGGCATGATCACAAGAAAGATCAAATCTCGAAAGACCGATTGGTTTAGTAGCCTTGGAAACACTAGATATAATCATAAAGTTTTACATTACATTTCAAAGTGAAAAACTACTACAACAACAAAGTCTTCATATCCACACTATTAACCCCTCATAATATCCCTGCAAGTCATTCATAATTTACTTCTTCACTACCTGGGAAAAATAAAACATAGAAAAGGGGTGAGCTCAAATGCCCAGTAAGGATAACAATATAGAGGAACATTCATAATAAGCATAAACATTTAAGGCAATGAATTTCTAAAACAAAAGCCTTTTAAAATTGAACTTCAACATAGTATGGCAAAAATAAAAATGAAATAATGTCATTTACTTATTCACATGGATATTCTACTAATCGAATAATCACATGCAATATCAATAACCACTTTCATAATGTTGGAATGCATAATGCCAGACTATCATAACCACATAGCCAAGGCCTCGTGCCAAGACTACAAATAAGATTTTGTCAAGGCCTTGTGCCAAGACACTAGTTTGTCTCATGAGACCTACCGATGCATCGAGGAGCTATAGCGGGCTCCACCTGTCACTTATTAAGTCCAATGCATTCCCATATGAAAAGGTTTAAACATAACATAAACATTCGTATTAAAACTAGCATACGAAATGTCAATAATTTCACCATAAACTATGAATGGTATAAAAATAGCACATCCACAGTCAAACATATCACAAAAACTTCAATACAATATAGAAGTTTTGTATCATAATAAATCAACTTCAAATAATCTTAAAATCCATAAAAGGATGTTGACATAGATGAAATCAAAATTCTTTTTAAAGAAGTATCTCCTTTTATTTTGAAATCATTTAAGATCCATATAAAATAAAACATTTTCTTTGAAAATATTCTTATAAGCTTTTATGGAAAGCTTCGACGATTTTATAACGGCGGAAAATAACCGCACCCGCCGTATAAGTTAAAAAGAACATTCTTACCTCAATTCAGTCGAAAAGGTTAAAAAGGACCTTGTTTTGAAAACGACGGAAAGATTCCTTTATAAACCTCTTATAAAAAGTCAAACAAGGGTATAAATGACTTTAACCCATAAAAAATGTTTTGAAATACATTTTTAAGAAACATGGATGTGGATGATAAAGATATCCCAGTAGATTATTACGTATAAACAACCTCGGATAATGAAGAGATTGTGAAATAACCCTTACCTTGTACTTTTCTTTGGTTGGGGTAGGTTAACCTCCTGTATAATGGTGAAATAGTTGTTATTAAATTATACAAGAATCATATATATTAATATGATATCATATATGATCTTTTAACATTGATTTGTTAATAATATCTTAGAATTATCGTCGTTTCGGGAGTTAACTTACTCATTTTCTTTTATATGTTTTGTTACATAAGCCATGGTTGTTGTATCTTATTCATATCCAGAATGATATACAGTCCTTAAACATCATTTTTAAATCATCAAATGATAATTATACTTGAATGGATACGATGGAGAATGAATCTCATCGCGTTCGTGGAGACGGTAGTCCGTACGTACGCACGAGCGACAATATCATTCTTTTGATATTAAAATAATATATAAATGGATGGTATATCATATATACAGAATCATTAACATGTTATATTTATTATTTACATGAGTTACACATCATTATTATACCCATCCAAATAATATTATATTGAATAACAATTACACCACGACGTGGAGACGGTAAGCCGTACGTACGCACGTATGGTGACATGTTATTCAAAGGGTGGATAGGATAATGAATATGGTTGTACCATATTTATAATAACATCACAGTATATGTGAGATACTGGAGTTATTATTTCAGAATGGTAAGAACAAAGGAAGAAGAAGTGGAAGAAGAAATGAACTTAGAAAAGGGTGGTGAAATCATTACCTCTTCTTCGGGTTCTTCCTTTTGATTTGATCAAAAGGGCTCCTTAGGTTGGCTTTCTGATCGAACTAAGGCCTCTAGGTTGTAGTGAGGGATGTTGGGAGAGTATTTGGGCAGAGTTTGGCCGAACCAAAAGGCTTTGAAGGTGTGAAGAAATGAGAAGGAGGAGTGCCCTTTTATAAGAGGGGTGAGGGGCACCTTTGGAAAAGTTAGAAATATTAATTTATAATAAATTCATATTCGGTTTCTAATGGCTCAAAAGCTTATTATTCAAATGTTAAGGTGGGGATAAGTCGAAAACCACTCAACCAATAGAATTTAGACAGGTTTGGGTACTTATATTAACCTTATCTTTAAGTATTAACTCTAAGTTAATTAGTTTCACTTTTACATTGTCTCTTTGTATTTTTATATAATATGGTTAATAAACTTACTATATACATCCAAGAGACCCACAAGTGGTCCATTAATGAAGAACCTATCATAATATAAGTCTCTTGGCCGAACCATAGATTTTTAGGAATTTAATATCAATTAATAATATAATATTTGTTTTAAGAACTCTTTTATGTCAATTTTGACACTATTCAATAGTTGATTTTTGTGAAACTCATAACAGATTGATTACTTCGAACAAAGTCAATTAAATCAATCCTAATATATCCTATTATCCTAGAAAATTAGTGTAATTCATTAAAAGTTTCATATTATATTTATTTGGGTATTTATAATATCAATTATGTTAATTTTGTACTATTTTAGTAATTACTGCATCATCATTGTGTCATAAATAAAATAAATTATTTAATGTCTAAAAATTATAAATAAAACATCATTATTTAGGAAATATTTTTATCTTTCTAATGAATATTTATAATAGAAAATCCAACATGTATAACCCTATGTAAAAATTGTTGTTCTAAAAGATATATGCTTGTGTCATTTTTGTATTCATTTTGACTTAATTAAAATAAAGTGTCATTATCACTTACAAGTGGATCCATGGGGTCCCAAAATAGACCCAAAGATGCCCATGGTCGACCATGTATCAACCAATTGGGTTAAGACACGTTTTAGGGTAATTTAGTATTATTATAATATTATTTTTTTAACCCTTATTTACCGGATTTACCCTTTAACCATGGTAAATAAAATATTTACCGCAGTAATTATTCAAAATGTGTAAAAATAAAAGTTACCTATTTACACAATTTGAACATCCTGATTCCAAATATGGAATCCATTTTCCTAAATTCAAAACACAGAAGTGGCAGAAATTAATTTAAAATTAATTCCCGCTGTCAAAACAAAAAGCGTGTTGTTAAGAGATAATAACTATCAAAAGATTGACACTTGTTTATGTTCGGTTTAATTGTAAAATTATGTCCAATGATAAACATTAAATTGAATGGTAATAATATATTCTAAATATACTTTAAAACCACTCAAATTCATAATTTATCACTATTAATTATTTTGATTAAAAAAGTTGTTTTTAATTAAAATTTAGAAATTTTCACTATTCATCAAAATATGAAAGTTATCTGAAATGTACCAAAATTTCACCCTAGGCTAATTTTGATATTCCGAATCTAAAAATGAAGTCCATTTTCAAATATAAAATATATATAATTTCAAAAAGTAGGTATTACTATTCATAACGGCTAGTTTGATTAGTTATGGTGTGTTAGAACTCGGTGTTGCGTACAACACACGCTATCACATTATTCAAAGAGAAGCGTACCGTAGAAGCTTGGGGTGTTACAGTGTCTCATGATAATTTTATGTTGTAGGGAATACATTTTCAAGAGTCAGAGCCTACATCAGAGCTAAATACCACTCTTCTTATTATGTATCTTCTTTTATATGATGGTCACATACACCTTCAAGAGGCATATATGATGTCACCTACCTAGGAGTGTAATAGTTATGGGTATAAAAAGATGTTTTTTCATGGTGGCATGATCTTAGCCAACTATCTTTTGAGTCATCTTGTTGTTGAACTTCTATCTATGCCTAGCCAGAACTTTTTTTCAGTTACATACTTCTTCTTAATGGGAAATGGTTATGTAAGACACATGTTTTAGTGATTTATTCAACATCACCTATCTAGAATCGACCATTCTTAGAAGGATGTCTTCGAAGATAAATTAATCCAAGATGTTCTGATCAAGCCTTCTATGGAAAGGGTAGTTTTTAGTGCAGTCAGTGAGGTTGACCTCATTCAGCTTCAGGGGATGTGGCATCTTAAGAAGGTTTTTCACATGGATGAAAATAAATAACTAGGGAATTTTTCATTTAAAAAGGATTTTTATTTATTTATTCATTCCTCAAATCCTGAGTTACCTTGATCTAATTTTTTTGTTTTGTATGTGGGTTATTTCGTTAGTTATGTCACCTTATAGGAATACTTGGGTGGTTTGGGACCTGTCTAGGTCCTTTAATGGGCGCTACTGCTAGATTGAGGGTAATAGTGTTAGTTTCTTCCTTGTTTAGAATTTTACCCTATGCTGAGGGCATGAGTCAATACTTAGCTTGGTTTTCCTAAAAGGTATCTTCCAAACATTGTGCCATTTATGCAAACTCAGGGAATCAACTTGGATATTTCAGTGGGATTAAAGGTGTCTATAACTAATCTAAAAGATTTCTAGTATAAACTTACATTAGTTTCTACTATAAGTGATGGATTTTGAGTGAGAAGGTTAAAATTTTCCATCTAGATAAAAATTAATACACCCTCTCATTTTCATGTTGCATTCATCTATTCATGTTGAAAATTATCAAATTCTACAGTGTGGAGCAAAACTGGTAAAATAATTGATGATGGTCTTCCTATACATCAATAGATCTTGATGGAAGGCTACTATACCAAACAAACTTTGTCCTTATAAAAGTCTATAAAAACCACCTCAGCTTTGCCACCTCATGTTTATATTGAGGGACCATCATTGGACAACATCAAGACATGAAATATATTAGATGTTTTTCTAGGTCTCTCGCACCGTTAATGGTGGAGAAGGTAGAATTTTATAAATTCGTTGGGGGAAAAGTTATATCCACCCATATAGGATATGTATTTCTCTAAAGTTGCATTGTTGTGCATATCCCTTCCATTTATTCCATTTTATTAACCATAGACTCGATGACATTGAGATGTTTTGAAGGTATTGTTGTTCAAGACACCTCATGTCTAAAGGGAGCGCGTAAGGCTTGATGTGGTGGCCTTGTTTCTATCTCCCACTGATTCTCAATCTATGAAAAGACTGAATGGCCACCATGGATGGGGATATTTTATCTCTAAAATGGAGGTAAATCATGATCATTTTATAATTTCCAATTTATGTATACAGACTTCCTGGATCAAGAGTCAATATGACACTCCAATTTCACTCTTATAGGTGGATCATATATTTTCTAATATATGGGAGGAGAGATATTTTTCTATGTCTATAGAAGATAGCCAATGGAAATTTTTTCATGATTATCTGCTTGTTGTGTTGTATATGGTTTTTTATATCATCCTCATACAATGCCAATTCCTCCTCCATGAAAAGAATATCATCTCTACTGGGTGACATGTGGGGTATGATAATTTTTTTATATTTATCCTTAGTAGTGTTCCACTATAGATGTGGAAACATTATATTTAGAGGAGATAGGTTTTGTATCATCCTCTGGTTCCAGTTATGTGTTTCTTCAGTAGTTACATCCAGACCCTCCTATCATGGTATATTTTCCGAATTGGGTCTATCAGTATCAATTTATTGATCCATATAATCTACCATGATAATGTTGAAGACATTCATAGAGGTGTATCAATAAATAGTAGTTGACCCATTACTCTCGACGTGATAGGATGGTTTTTTCCCACTTGTATTAAGGTCATTTCTCAAACATTTGACCATGTTGGGCCATTTTTTCTTGAGGTACTGGTGGGGTTTTATTTCCTTCAATATACATTCCACCCATATTGGCCTATGAATGGGGACCTTGAGAGAGTTTTTGATCATGTTTTCTAAACGTGCCTTGAATACTAGATCTTATAGTGCGAGAAACGGAAGGAAGACACCCTTCGATATTTAACTCCCAACTAGGAGAAGACTGATTCCCTCTACGGTGATGTTGATGATGAAAATGACCCCATGCCTCAAGCATGTGGACTATTCAAGGCCAAAATTTTCATTTTTGATCATGTTGTTGGGGATCTGATGATTCTAGTCAAATATTTGATGATTCCTAATATGGAAATTCAGGATAAATACTATTTCCCAATGGGATGGGGTTAATTTGGGATCACCATATATTTCATAAGGGACCTCTGGAGGGATTATGATCCTGGCTATGGAGATTGAAATATAAATGCACCTAGCCATGTGGGTTGGGGTTGATTTGCAGATTCCACTGATATGTCCAGAATCTACTTTGAAATTTATAAACCGAGGGGTGGTTGAAGTGGTAGATATTCCCCTAGACTAGGGGGCTATGTTCTCTCATAGACAAGAGATATACCATTATCTACTTTGATTCTATCATTTTAGTTTAGTTGTTCTCATACATGTGTTGGGTGAAATGGAATCATGTGATGGGAGTATTTCTTTACGAGAAGTTTTCAACTTGATTGTAACATCAATTTCAATGTAGGAAATGTGTTCCTATTTTTCTTAGGGTCCCGGTTCAAATACATTTGGGTAATACTATCCCTTTATTGATGATGTCTTAAAACCATTTAAGTATGGGAATTCTATTTTAGTAATAAAATATCTTGTACATTACCCGATACCCTAATTTATATAGAGGCTATGACATTACAGGATGTTATATCTAGGGAGTTCTACTATTCTAGGATTTCAGTGAAGTTAAACACTCCATAATTTCTGCATCCTCAAATATGGATACATGATGAGGATTTGGTGAATAGTTTCCCAAGATTTTTGATGTAATTGTGTAAAGTGTGTCATTGATTTTCACTGTGATTTTTTGGTTTTCTATCCTAAGCCATGTAGATAGCAATCAAGTATAGCTAGAAACAGAGTATCCTGATTGTCTGAAGGTGAACCTCATATCCCAGATAAGTGAGGTTTCTATCCTTCAATCACTGAGGAGTTTCCCATATATTTTTTAATAGATAAGGTATGCTCTCCTTCTCTAGCTCATTTAAGATCTCATTATCAGATGTGGAAAGGGTCCAGAACATTATGGTGAGGTTGTTTTCAGCTAAATATCTCCATATATCAACATTAGCTCTCACTTCATCATATTTAAAATCCTCTATATAGTTATACCATAGAAGGTGATTCATGGGGTCATATACTAACTGAAGTGGAGTATTGATTGAAGTTTATGGGGAACTATATAAGATTGAACCCAATGTTTAGAGAACCTCTCTATATAATGGAGTTTTAGTTATGAGAACCTATCTCTATAGAGGTTTTTGGGAAAGGAGATGATTTCCTTTTATATGAGTGATATCACCATAGGGAGGTTGACTATAACAGATGTTAGGATTAGATTACTTGTGATCCATCTTCACACTACCACGAGGAGGACTATTGTAGAAATGATAACATTCTTCATTAGTTGAAGATTCAATGGACCCTTAAGGAAGTGAGAATGTCTTTTAAAAAACCACAAGGACTCTAACATTGAGAATATTAGGGATATGATCCTTATTCTGCATTATGCCTAGAATATTTTGACCTACATTTTGGGATTGTGCAAGGATATGAACCTATTGTATGATAGATTTCGGAATATATTTATAACTATCTAGGGATATGGGAATATAAGCTCACAATTGAGAAATTGATGTAATATTCCAATGAGATTCTCTAATAGGAATATGATCATATCACAAGGAATGTGCCACTCTCACTTTGTGATCCATAGTCATAATGGGGACATGAGCCAGATCTTGAGCCTTTGGAGTATGCCTTCATAATTTTTTGATATGAATATGATCTTTTCCCGAGGCATGTTCTGCACTCACTTTTTGAGTCATGGTTGGAGCAAGAATATGATCCAAGGTCTAAATATGCATTCCTCATTAGAATATTCTGATAGTTCTATAGAATTTGGGAAGGACTATGAGCCTCCTCCTGTATAGCCTTTGAAGGATGCAGGTGCAGTCATTCATTAGTGGATGTAGGGACATGACTATAACTTCTATGGGCTATAGGAATATTAAAAGTAGATTTAATGATTGAAATATGGGAATTTCCTAATGCATGTGCCACACTCACCTAGTGGGCCTTGGCCAACATGGGGATATGAGCCTGATCTTGAGCCTTTGGAGTATGCTTCCAATCTATTTTGAGAGGAATATAAGCCTATCTCAATGTATGTTCCACTCTCACTTAGTGAGACTAGGACATAATGGGGATATGATCTTGATCCGAGGAACATGGAATATTCCAATGGTATTTTTTGATAGGAATGTACCCCAATCATAAGGTATGTTTTGTAATCACATAGTGAGCCCCAATTATAATTGGAATATGAGCCCAGTTTTGTGTATCTTACTATATCATAATATACTGTTAATCCTCCTGGATGGGAGAAAGAATGTTTACTTTTTCCAGAGTACCAGCTTATTCATACTGATGAAAGTGTTGTTCTTATTTGGATGTATGGATTGGAATATGCACTTGTACCTATATCTATACTAGTTAGGAAATATTATAGATAATCTATTTAGTTTTTTCTATAATGAAATGGCTTATTATAAAAGTGTGTAGAGTAATGAAAGCCTACACATTTTATGATTTTACTATATAATGGAATATGTCTTCAATTGAAGTAGGGATATTATACTACCTCTATCATCATTATTTCATCACAATATGATGATGGACTTCATGAACGTGGGAAGGGATATGATTCTCCCACAGTCATTCTATAGGAACATGCCCACATACTTTTTATGAGTGAGAATGGGTGTGATCCTTCTCACTGGCTACTGCTGGAATATATTGGTAGGATTCGTAGAGGGATAGGGGATATGAGCCCACTCATGGTTATCCAAATATTTTCATAGCAGGTGTGTCTCCTTATTTCACATGAATAGGAGTTATAGTTTTCAATGTATCAGGTTGTGCCATCAGGTGGTTACTGAGGGGAACTGGCTGAATGGTGCTAAAGATGGTGGTTGATAGGATCCCTCCTTGAGAACTCCTGAATTAGAACGAAACCATAAATGAATCATTGATACACATACATCCTATACTAAAGGTGGTGATTGTTTCACTTTGGGGATAAGCCTCTAAATTTGAGCGATGGAAAAGATCTCCACTGTATTTATTAAAAATTTCCATAAATGAAGTGGACTCATTGGTTTTAGCATTAAGATACCCTTAAAGGAATCCCCAATGGTAGGGATCATACCATGTCATTGGTATTAACGGACCATCGTATTCAACACCTGACACTGAATGTGTTGGATAGGTGTGGTTAGTCTGCATCCCACGGGGTTTCCAGTCGTAGCTGATTTTCGAAAATGGTTGATGGATAAAGACATTATCTCAAGTCGAGTGTTGTTTGTAAGAGCACTATCTGCAGTCAAAAAGACAACAAGGAACAAGGTCACTGATCAATTCATCAACATATAAATGATACTTTCTCAATTAGATATGCATGGGTAACATAATTTACATTTCTTCTTAGTCTATAAATTCTACACACATGGTATTTTCACAGCTAGGATGGACTTATTTAAAGATAACACTAGCTATAGTGGATCAACTGATCATTTTTATCATTTTTATGATTCATATTGGGTCTATTTGTTTGTATAGGATGTGAAAAATATCTCTGGATTCATGGTAAACCAATTAGTTTTTTATTTAAGAGATTTATATTGGGTTTGAGATTTTTATTTTAGTATAAAAAGATGTGTTGATCAACCATATAGAAAGAACAAAATGGTCTAACAAGAACTGGGTAGTCTCTCATTTTTATATTGTGAAGGAGATTCTATAGCTGAATTATTTTATTTTAGGTTCACCTATTATTTTTTTGGCAAAGATAACATTTACGTTTGGGAAAAAATGATCCTATAATTTGATTGAAGGTGGTTTTATGCTTGTACAATCATTCATGCCAGGTTCACTATTCACATTTATATTTCAAAGAAACTCCCAATAGTTCCCATATCCCTAACTAGGTACATATTTGATTTCTAAAGGCATGTGTTCAATTGAGGTTTTAGACCCAATGGAACTTAGGAACTCACATTTTCCAAGAGTATGGGAGTTTGGGCTCATAACACCCTTTATAGGGGGATTATTTCCTACTATGAGGCTCTATTATATATTTAAGACATGTTTATATATCTCTTCCTAATTCTCATATGAGGACCAATTAATCTCAAAAAACAATCACATATCAAATCCTTCCATGTGTAAAGGAGGGACTGTTAATGAGTCCATATATATGTATTTGAGGTTATTCATCCTTCCCCTATTATTGGGTTTCTTTTTTACGTTATGAATCCACATAACTAAGAACTTGTTTGGTCCACTAGGCTAGATACCCTAAGAGGGGGAGTGAATCATGGTATGACATCTTAAAACAACTACCCATTTTGATCTTGTTTTGTTATTAGAAAAAACCATATTTTCTATTCTTCTAGTTTTTAATTATGAATAAACCTTAAAGCATGCACATGACACAGTAATTTTTACTTGGTTCACCCTCACTGGGCTATGTCCAAAAAGCATACACCGATAGTGTGATGATGTACCAAATCCACTATAAGTGAACTGCTGTTTAAAAGTTTGAAGTGGACTATTTATCCCTCCTAGTTTATAACCACTCATAATTTGAGAACTCACTGCTATCTCAACTGAAGTGAGCTTACTACTTCTTCATAAGATCCACTCACGGTTTATAGACCTCTAGGTATCTTAATTATCACTAATAAATGCTTTCTCAACTGTATATAGATGCTCTATTAAAGTCCAAATTTCAACAACTGATGAATACCCTTTTCCCATGAACACTGCTTAACAACCTTTGGGAAATACCTTTTCAAAGTTCCCTACTTCGCGAAGCTCCCAATTTTGTGGAGCTCAAAGAAGCCTTCGCAAAGTCCCTGCCTCTTCTCAAAGTACACACCATCGCTGAGCTCACTACATCGCAGAGTTCAAGCCTTTAAAAAGCTCAAGCCTCCGCAAATATTAGGTTGTTGCAGATCTCAAGTCTTCACAAAGTGACATCCTTTGCGAAGCTCACTGAGCCAACATGGGACGCACCTCATTCACAGATCTTGATTATCCACCGTGAAGCTCCTATCTTTCGTGAAGCACACTGCCTCTTTGAACCTCCTCCGTGATTTGAGGGAAAAACATTTCTTGGAAAACTCTCTAATTCACTCAAGGTGGTCGAGGACTATTTATAGGCAATTCCACCAACCCTCAAACCTTCTACACGAAGTCAGCGCCACACCCGCTCAAATCGTGAAGCTCCAAAACTTCTTATAAAATTCACTCTATATCACGAAGCACCACAGAAATATTTGGACCGCAGAGCTTGTCATAATAACGGATAATTCCATTAATTCCTTCACACCATTACTGGGAAGCTACACTCAAAATTCCCTTCTCCGCCACAATGCTCTTCAACCCTGCTGTTCGTGAAGCTCATCATAATTGCAAAGAACACCATCAACATTCTTCTTTTCTTCGTGAAATCCACATAAATAATATCATCTTTGTGAAACTCATTAATTTTCCATATTTTTATGAGATCTTTAGGAAAATTCACATTTTGTGATGCTCACCAAACTCCAAATTTCAGACCCCAGAAATTTGGCAAACACTAGAAAACGACGCCTCATTGTATTAGCTCTTTTTGTACTGCCTCCAGATCTTTTACTCATTTCTCATGGTTCGTTGTCAACATGGATTTTCAACAACATCTCTAGAAATATTATATTCACCGTGTTAACCTGCATTATCAACAAAAACAACCAACCCAAAAATGTTGCAATGTTACCTTAAGGGATTTCTTCCCAACAATCTTCCCCTTTGTGGTTGTTGACAACTCTTCTCAGAATAATTTTATGCACTTTGATACCTCATGGATTCTCCTTCCATCACCTACCATCCTTCGCCTCTTTCAATTCAGATAGTGACCAATGATTCACTCACCACATACTCTAATCGCACATGATTAATGATAGGCATGAGAAATAAGAGTACTATGAAAATTTCATCAATGAATCACTTCATTGCTGACACCAAACTTTGATACCATACTAATACCAATTGCTGAATGCTGGAAACCTTCAAACACCATTCCAATGCCACTCTTCTGCGTTAATCATGATCCTTAGCTGTCATGATATCTATTCATTGATTGATCACTTCAATAATCATCAGATTTAAAACACTCCCCCTATCTCATTGCTCCCCCTATATCGTTGGTCCACCTATCAGCTTCTCCCCGTGTCTTTTACTAAGATCGTTTCTCCCTTTCTTAGCCATTGTTTCTCCCCCTTGAGGAGTCACTATTTCTCCTCCTTTATCAAAAAACCCAAAGGACACACTTATATGGTCTGGGGCATTAGAAATAACACAGATTATCATATTAGAGAAAAACACACTATACGCCAGGGAGAGGGGGTCCCACATCCACACTTGTTTAAGTGTGGGGAGTCGACTGAACTCCTTGAGTCAGTCGATGCCTCTCAAAAGCATCCTTGATTAAGGCCTTTGTCAGAATGTTTGAAAAGTGTAGTTTTTCAGGCATAGACTCCCACTTCATGATTCTCTGCTCAACCTTCTCCTTGATAAAATAATACTTTTTCTCAATTGTATTTTTCCTTGAGTGATGGACATGATTTTAGATGAGATTTATAGCACTCGAGTTATCGCACTAGATTCTGATCAGAGACTTCACTTCAATGCCCATGTCATCAAGCTGCTTCTTCATCCATAATAACTGTGTGCATGATGGAGTAGTGGAAATATACACAGCTTCTACAATGCTCAAGGAAATGAAATCTTCCTTCTTTATGAGCCATGAAATACACAAACCACCAAGATTTAAAGCACCTCCAGATGTTGATTTCTTGTCATCCAATGAACCAGCCCAATCTGCATCCATATATCCCAACAGATCTTACTGTGATTTGTCAGTATACATCAAACCAAAATCCACAAATCTATTGATATAATGAAGTATTATTTTCACTGAAATCATGTGGACTTCCTTGGGATTAATTTGATATCACGCTGCTTGGAATATGGAAAAAAATATCAGGTCTCATCACTGTCAGGTATAGTAAACTTCATATAATCTTCCTGTATTATGTGATATTACCTACCATGAAATTTTCATCTTTTGATAATGTCATCTGAGTAGCAACAAGATTCTTCATCTCCTTGGAATATTTCATTCCAAATATTCTCAGAATCTCATTTTCATATTTGGATTGAGAAATGAATGTGTCATTCCTTTATTATGTCACCTATAAACTAAGTAAAAATGTCAGCTCCCCAATCATAGACATTTCGAACTCATGTTTCATGAATTCGGAAAACTATATGCACTGTGCTTCATCTAATCCACCAAATATTATGTCATTGATATAAACCAGTACCATCATCCTTTGATTACTGTTGTTGTTGAAATAGAGATTGTAATAAAATCCACCATGATGGAAACCAATCTTCTTTAAATACTTATCAAGCCTTAAATACCATGTTCTCAGTGCTTGTTTCAGCGAATATAATTATTTCTTCAGCTGACAATCCTTTTTGTCATCCTCATGAATGAGAAAACAATCTGGCTTCTTGATATAAAATTATTCCTCCATAATCCCATTCAAGAATGAAGACTTGAAATCCATATGTAACAATTTGAACTTTCATTTCACTGTAATGGATAGGAATAATCTAATTATCTCTAGCCTTGCAACCAGTTAAAATTTCTCATAGACATCTATTACCTCTATCTTGAAGTATCCTTTTTACATTATTCATGCTATGTTTTGAATTACCGTTCCATCTTCATTCATCTTGTTTCAAAAGACCTATTTAGTCCCGATGACATTCTTATCAACTGGCCTGGAAAAAATCTCTCATGTTTGATTCTTCTCAATATGATCTAGCTCTTCATTTATAGCTTGAACATATTTTTCATCTTCAGCTGCATAAGAAAACCATTTAGGCTCTACCTAAGATAGGAAGTATGTCTACTATAGTGATTTCATTATTCTTTTCAGAACTATAGCTGACTGATCACTAATAATATTCTACCTATCTATTTCAGCTCGACTCCTTGGATTTTGTGTAGATACATGTTTTTCTTCTTCATTCTCATCATTAGTATCTTCTTCTAAATCAGCATCATCCACTTTTTCTCCGTCTGTATTGCTTTCCTCCTCATCACTTTCATCATGAAATTGTTCACTATGATGTTTAATGTTCTTATTATTTTCCAAAAAAGTTACGTCATTTCTCTTAACTACATTTTCCATCCTTTTATTAAATCATTTATATGCTTTGGTTTTTCCGGTGTAGCCAAGCAATATTCCCTCGTCTCCACGTGACTCAAATTTTCTATGTTTTTACTTGTTGATCATGAAGCACTTACTCCCAAATATTCTAAAGTATTTTACTATTTTCTCCTTTCTATACCACATCTCATATGGATTCTTTCCATCCTTCGGGCACAACATAGCCCTGTTAGAAATATAGACCAATGTCAGCACTGCTTCCTTCCAAAACTTATCTAGTAAGTATTTCTCTATAAGAATCATTCTGCTCATGTTGTTGATGATCCGATTTCTAATTTCATCCACTCCATTCTGTTTGGGAGTTCTCATTGAGGAAACTTCATGCCTTATTTTGTGTTTCTCGATATAGTCTTCAACTTGACTATTTTTGAATTATGTACCATTGTTAGTATGAAACTTCATAAATTTTTTGTCTAAGCATCCTTTTACACTCCCACCAGTACTATTTTAAGCATATGAACATATCAGAATTATGGGTAATAACAAATACCCATGTTATTCTACTATAGCAATCAATGAAAAGAACATAGTACCTCTTTCCGTCAATTTCTCTTGGTGTGATAGGCCCACAAACATCAGCATGCACCAATTCGATAACTCTTGTTGACTTCTTTTCATTTTCCTTATACGTCTTTCTGATGAGATTCCCTTGTTTTCATGCATTGTTCATGTCAGTAAGATCATGTGATAGATTAGGGAGGTCCCTTTACACATCACACTTTACTAGATCTTCTAGGGTTGGTTGGAATATATGACCAGGTCTTTTATGCCATATCTTGTTTTCTTCATCTCTGGAATGAAAGCACATATCTTCTTCTCCACTTACCAGGTAGATAATTCCCTTTGCTCTTTTTTCCTATATAACCACTTCCCCGTATCTTCCATTGATTAAACACATCATATTAGTAAACCATATAGAATATCCTAAGTTTCATAGTTGACTTACGCTGAGAAAATTGTGACTGAGGCCTTCTACTACTAAGACATCAGCACGTCTCATCTCTTTTCCCCCAAACCTGGAATTTCCTAAGACAATAATCTTCAGGCATTCATTGTTTTCAAACTTTAAAACTCTTTATTTTCCATATTTTATACCTATAACAATATCCTTATTACCTATCATGTGATATGTGAAACCAGTGTCAAGGATCCACAAACCAGAATGGTCTGATGCTTTAAGATCAATTTCTGTCACCACTTCTTTCTCGTCCTTTTTCATCTTGGTCCATATTTTTTCCTTCACACTTAGAATAGATTGAGACTTCTGATATTTCTCCTAGTATGACAGACCGAATACATCTTGCAAAGCTGTAAATCTATTTTTCATTTTCAACACACATGTGGGTTCATTGATCTGCTTCTTGCGAACATTTGGATTCTGCTTTGGCATATTCCTCTATATAGTCGATGTATAGTATCTATCAATGTGCCCAAATCCTCCACAAAAAAGAAGTGTCCTTTGAAACATGTTCTAGAGAACCGTTCTCTATTTGACAACCACCTCTTTTCTTATTCCCTTCGATATCTTCTGGCTATAGAACACCCATTTTGTGAGTGTCCAATATTTACATAGTAATAACACCTAATGAAAGGCTCATTCATCTATGTCACTTCTGTAATGCCAATAGTTCCTTGAAGTTTCTTATTTTTTTTGTACCCATGTTAATTTTCATTCTTGGAATGTGTGCTTGTGGTCTGACTTCAACCCTTACTACTTTCTATTTCTGATTGAGTCCAAAATAAACCTTAACATCTGAGCTTGATTGTTGCTTCTTTATTACTGAACTACTAGGATTATCTTTCATCTTTTCAGTCTTCTGAATGACTTACTTTCTTGATAACATGCTAGGAATCAGATGTTTCTCTTGGTCTTTAAGCTTTTTTCATTGACCAAAATCTTCTCTTTCAAGTTCATAGATACACTTGATTGAATCTTTCATTTGGTTATTCAACCCATAGATCTCCCTTTTTTGTTCTTCAATCTTAATTTTATACTTACTAACCGATTCTGAGCCCTCTGGATTTGATGACTTGATTTTTTTTTCAATTTCTTCAATCAACTCAGACTTCTCTTCTTCTTGCTGCTACATATAGAGTTTGGCATCATGAACTACATTGTTGTATTTCTTTATTTTGGCTCTCCAAACTTATATCTCTTCAAGAGAAGCCTCTAACTCAGATTTCATATTAAATCTTACATCAAATTAATCTTCTTTATCAAGGTCGGTTTCTTCCTTTTTATGAGTACTACCAACAATAACCACCCTATCATTTTCTCCGATATCTCTATAGTTCTCTATCTCTTCAACCTCATCATCCTCAGACTCATATGAACTGTCACATTCTTATGAAATGAGATTATTCCTCTTAAATAAATTTCTATTGAACTATTTCTTGCCATTCCAATACACTGAAGACTTCTTCTTTGGAATTTCTATTTCATCCTCTCCATCTTCTTGAAACCTCTTGGGGAACCTTGATATAAGATGAACAACTTTTCCAAATCTAAAAAAGCAAGTGGAAGTTTCCCTTTGAACTTTTCTTTTTTCCTCTTTAAAGATTTGAGGAAAGGAATGACATCAACTCATCTCTCTCTTCTTATTCCTGATAATCTTCAATGGTGAGATTCTTCATGGCCTTAAATTCAATCTCTTTGGATTTCCCCTTTTCCACAGCCTCATTATCATCATTCCTCGTTTAATATGAAATAGGGGTGTTGTGTAGGTTAACTAATGTTAGATCCTTCGGGTCTTTATCTTCCAAAATTGAAACATTCAGATTGAACCAAGGTAGAAGATTCCTCAGAATTTTCTTCAAAATCTTTAAGTATTCAATGGCTTCACCAAGACCTCACATGTATTCTACTACAACTTTTACCCAGTAAATGAATGCATCATCAGACTCATTCGGGTTCATTCTCTGATCTTCATATTTGTTCCATACAGTTTTCATCTTTTCCTCTCTGACTTTTGTGTTTCCGTCATATATATTCAGTAGAATTTCCCACAAGGCATGTGATGTTTTTCATGACATCACCTTCATATAGATAGAATTGAATAGGGATCCCCCTAAAGCATTAATTCCCTTGGCGTCAGCAACCAATTCTCTAATCTCGGCATCCGATAAAGCACCACTGTTAATATCCATTGTTATACCATGAATTGATTCTATAAAAATATCCATTTCCAAAGATTGAAATTAGTGTTGAAATCAATTCTTACATAGATGAGAATTTGTCATGTCGAAGATTGGAATCCCTTTATGATTAGTGACCTTCATTTGAGAGAGAAACACAGATATCAATATTTCCCTCTGATACCAATTGTTAGGTCCACTAAGCTAGATACCCTGAGAGGGGGGTGAATCAGGGTATGTAAAATTAAAACAGATTCCCCTTTTGATCTTGTTTTTTTGTTAGACAAAACCCTCTTCTCTATCCTTCTTAAAGATGTGTATGAATAAAACATAAATATTTACCAGGACACATCAATTTTTACTTGGTTCACCCTCACTGGGCTATGTCCAAGGAGAATACACCGGTAGTATGCTGATGTACCAAATAAACTATAAGTGCACTATTGTTTAAAAGTTTTTATTGGACTCACTATCCCTCTAGGTTTACAACCACTCCCAATTTGAGAACTCACTGCTCTCTCAACTGAAGTGAGCTCACTGATTACTCATAATATCCACACAAAGTTTATATACATGTATTTCTCTTCATTAAAACTAATGAATGCATCCTCCACTGTATGTAGATGATCTATTGAATTCCAAATTTCATCCACTAATGAATACTCCTTTGCCCCTGGCCACTAGGAAACTAACTTTGGGAAATACCTTCATAAAGCACCCTACTTCTCAAAGCTCCCAATTTTAAGAAGCTCAAACAAGACTTAGCAATGTCCCTACCTGTTCGTGAAACACACACCTTCGCAGAGCTCACTACTTCATAGAGCTCAAGCCTTCACAAATCTCAAGCCTTCACAAAACTTAGGTCATCATAGATCTCAAGCTGTCGCAAAGCGGCTTCCTCCGCAAACCTCACTAAGCCAACGCTTGACACACCTATTTCACGGAGCTTGATTAGGCATTGTGAATCTATTTCCTTTCGCGAAGCACACTGTCTCTGTGATCCTCCTCCGTGTTTTGAGAGAAGAAATTTTTTCATGGAAAACTCTCTACATCTCTTGAAGGGGTTGTGGTCTATTTATAGGCGATTGCACCGACCCTTGAACCTAACGTACGAAGTCAGCACCACATCAGCTCAAATCACAAACCTCTGAAATTTCTATCAATATTCCCTCTATATTATAAATAACCATGGAAATTTTTTTATTCCAAATCTCTTCATAATCATTGAGAATTCCTTCAATTCCTTCATACCTTTGCAGCGAAGCTCCAATTACAATGCCCTTGGCCACTGCAATGATCTTCAACCCTGCTATTCGCGAAGATCATCATAATCGCAAAGAACACCATCAACTTTATTCATGTCTTCATGAAATCCACATCAAGAATCCCATATTTGCAAAACCCATGTATTTTCCATATTTTTATGATATATTTAAGGAAATTCACATTTCACAATGCTCAGCAAACTCCAAATTTTGCACCCCAAAAATTTGGCAAACACTGGAAAACGGTGCCACCTTGTATCTGCTCTTTTTTTATTGCCTCCAGATCTTCTATTTCGTTTTCATGGTTCTTTTTTAACACGAATTGTCCACAACATCTCTAGAACTCCGCAAATCACCATGGAATCCTGCATTGTCAACAAACACAACCAACCTAAAAATGATGTAATGTTACCTTGAGGGAGTTTATTCCAACAAAACTCTAGAGTATACTACCATCAAAGTAGGTGATTAATATCTCGAGGATGGGATTGAGTCAGGGAATCCTACATTTCTTGTTTATAACGACAATCAAAACCCACATATTTGGTAAACCTGTTTAGTTCAACATCATGAAAAAATGACATATATGAGGGTACTTAGGCACAATGTATTAAGCTTGTATCTTGGGGATGCATCCTATGTATCCTAGTTATGGAAGGAATCAGAGTCATTGTATTTCGATCATGCCTATTGGAATTTACCTGAGGTTGATTCCCTTATATAGGAGTAGTTATATCATGCCACCAATTGGGGTTTACACACTGAGGTTTCCCTATCTGCTAGAGATTTGTGATTCAATTGATATGATCATGGATATTTCTTAACCACACATGATCCATTCTCAATGTGAGAAATAAGGGATAGAAAGTAATAAATCTAACTGCATATGGATGATGTAATTATTTACTGTAAAAACCCTTTAGATGTTTAATATGGAGATCAGACCTTAAGAAAAACATCCTACGTATCCTAGTAACAGTCGAAATCAAGGTCATCATAGTTAAATTTTCTTATTGATCCGTTGGTGGATGAGGAAAAATGATTGGCACATGAGAGTGATTGGATCCCAGTGGTAGGAATTTCAAATACGTAGAGGGACCTACAATAAGGTGGATACCCATTTGGGCTCATTCCTTAGGAAGGTTGCATATTTATCCTGGTTATGGTAGGTATCATAGTTTTTTTAGTTTAGTTTTATTTAGGATTACACATTGAGGTTTCCCTAATTTATGTGCAGTCATATAATGTCATTGATTGGGGATTACACATTGAGGCTTCCCTAAGGTATCCACTAGAAAATATTATCATGTCATAGGATATGTTCTTGACAAATCCTTTTATTCCTTCCTAACATGTCTTGATTTTCCTCCTAAAATGTATGAAGATGTCTAGGATTGTCCAGGTTTCTTAGAGGACATGCCTAATGACCATCTCATGATCAATGCTGGCATTTCAATATGGTGCGACATGACCTAGATGACTTGTCCATATGACATCACATGATCTAGGCTAACATTTCTGAAAGGTTTCACATGACATGGCTGACTTTTCTAAAGGAAATCACATGATCCATACTGGAATTTATGGAGGGTTTTGCATGACCTAGATGAATTGTCTAGAGGACATTGCATGATTTGACTAGAAATCCCAGAGGACTTCACAAGACATAGTTTATATGCCTGTAGGTTGTCATGTGACTTTATTGTATCTTCCCAAGGGACATCACTTGATCCTAATAGTATGTCGAGGGATTATCACATGATTTGAATGACATGTCCCAATATTGTCACATGATCTGGATAAGTCATGTGAAACACATTAGGATCAACATATATTTTCTTTACATAAGTCTCTCATTATTTATACTTTTTTTATAACCTTTATTACATATGTGCCTCAGTTTTTCTATATTGTTATCATGTTTTAGGTTTTACAAGACCTAGTCAACACGCACGATGACCTTCACACAATTTGACTGATATGCCAGAAGTCCTTCACATGATCTCAAGTGATCACATAAAGTAATTATGCATGACTTGTGATCTATTAGGTTTTCCATGTATTTTACCTAGGAGAAAAACATTGAGATTGTATGGTTTTTCTCTATGATAAGTCTTCTCCTGCACTCTTGTGTGTGATCGATCATGGATTAATTTTTTATACTAAGGTGGAGAAATTTATAGGCTTCACCACCCCAGTTATATGCTACATTTCACAACACATATCTCATAGATTCTGGTTGGATTTTATGAGGGTTTTGGAATCACCCACTTAATATAATCTTATTGTGGTTCATCCATAGCATCAAGTGATATTCAGTGACCTCAATAATGTTCCGAATTTTCAATATTTTTTTCCCCAGGCTAATAAAAGGGATTTTACATAACCATGTGGTCTTGTCCAGGAGCTTCCACAACATTATGCATATATTTTTAGGGGACTTCATGAGATCAGGATGCCTATGAAGAGGTTTTCACATGATCCAAGATAACTTATATGGAGACATTTATGAGATAGTGGCATATTATCAAGGGGGCCTTTGCGTGATCATGCTAACATGTCGATGGGGACCTGTGTGATAAATGGTGATTCCCCATGGAAAATTTCCCCTTTTGTGTGATGATCAAAATATCTTCACTCCACATGAATATTACTTATTTTACCATTAATATTTCATTGTTTATTTTATATATGCATGAGATCTTAAGAGGTTGTGTGAGTATTGTAGAATACAATCGCCTTCATTGTCTATGATGTGTCATGTTACCAATAATGGGTCTCATGGTGATGCATGATAATTTTCATGGAAAACCCTTATTCTTGTTTATAGAGATGAAGAGAATGTGTATAATTGAATGGACATGTCAGAGACCATTTGCATGATAAAGGTGACATGTTAAAAGGCTCTTGTGCAATAAAGTAGACATGTATCCAAGGAATTTGGGAGGTCTGGTAGACTATATGAGTGTGTCACAAGAAGTTCAATGACTGCATAAGGTACACAACTTGTACATATTTTTACCATTTATTTTATAAGTTTTTTGGTTTATTTTTAGGTGTTTGATATTTGATATGTCACGTGACTCTGAGTAACTTTTTTGGCAACCTTCTTATGATTAGTGAGTGTTTTCAAAACCTTATCAAGAACAAAGAGGCGTATCAAAGGGGCTCCACATGAAAAATCATACATAGGTGTTGAAATTCATCTTTTGTAGTTATATATATCATAATTTTTGCTATGTTCTCCCTAAAATATCATAGGATTAATGTCACACAATAATAGTTTTAGTCCTATACAGACATGTATCATGTGAAAAAAATCTCATGTAACCCCTTCTCATCAAATTAACCACACATATCCCAACCAATAAAGGCACTGAGTTAATGTCACGCAATCCTTATTCTAATGATTCATGAGCCTGGGAGAACTAGATTCACCTTAAATAGGTCCTTCTATGTGATATCAATCCCATACAAGCAAGTTTATTATCATGTAACACATTCTGTTTATTCCCATGAAAGGCACCATGTCTTATTCTGATGCACGACCTTTGTTTTGTTTCTCCCTTACACAAAAAATACTATTAATCATAGTGCACGATAGATAGTGGAATATTATATAATTTAAAATAATATTTGAGGGATTTTTCCATTATTTTCAATTTATAATTGAATAAAATAAGTTACAAATTCATTATAAGTCACATTAAAAGGCATTATAGGATATTTATTTTTATAAAAGAATTTATAAAATTATTAATTATAATTATAATTTATAAATTGTTTATGTAGAAATTATATGTTTAATTTCAATAATAAATTTTAAAATAGTGAAAAAAACATAAAATTGTTTATATTTACTATTTTGAATTATTAATAATATTTAATTTCAAATTTTTAAATCAAAGGGACCTATTTAATAAATTATTTAAAACATCTAAAAATGGGGTTTGATGATTGATTTGATCATGGTTTAAATAATATTAATTATATGATATTTAGATTATATAAATTCTTTACATAATAGAAATTTAAGTATAAAATATTTGTATTCCAAATAGTACTATATATCTAAAGTACATAAAATAAAATGAATAACATGAAAGAATTCACATTTATAAATTGATATAAATTGTTTAAAATCAAAATTATCTATTTTCCATAATGGTTAACTAAATTTTAAGGTGTTTATTTTTATCTTCATTTATGAATTATTCATAAATGTTTTTATCATGTCTAAATACTTGAATTAATTAATTAATTTTTATTATCTAGTTCATTTTTGTATATAATTATTATATTATGAATGAATGTATTCTTTAGATTATATTCCTAAACTAATTTTAAGTTATCATACACACATCAAAGGAGTTATTTGCTTGGAATTGTAATGGAGTTAGTTGTTTAAAACCTTTACTTTTTCTTCTATTAGGTATGATATTGAATTAATAATTTAGTTATGATTTATAAATAACATTAAAGGATTTTAATAACCTTATACGTGTGATGCATTTGGATATGTATGAATGTAATTGGTTTTCATTTCGGGTTATTAATAAAAGAATTGAGTTGTGTAAAGAGTTGCACATCAATATGATTTGACCATTTTGATTTGGTTGGAGGAAGATGAATCCAAATTAAATCATAAAAATCATAGATATAAATGTAATAACATTATATAGTATGGTGAGATGGTACCCCCTTTAAAATACTAATTTTTAGATTCATCCCAAAGTGAACACCTGTTAAGACATTGATCATCCAACCCGGCAGGTCATGCGAAGGTTGGGTCACCCTGGATTAACTTATGTAATGAAATAAAGTAATAGGTGGCCATAATAGGATTATTTTCCCATTATTGGAGTTTTAATTGGGTTACATTTAGCTAAAAAACAGTAATATGATTATTTTACTAGGGGAATAGAGTTGAATTTGTTCATTGGAAGGATTATGAAAAGAGTTGTCCAATTAACTATCCAAGAGTCATATATGACATTATTGGGATGATAACCTACCTAAATAACTATGTGGTGAGAGAAAATACAAATTAGATTTATTTCTTAGTGAAATATAGATCTTAACCCACTAATGGATATGATGGTTTTAAAATAGGATATCATTTTATTGGAAATTTATTTAATAAAACTCTATATAATTTTTTCCAAAACATGAAACACATCAGATAAAAGAATATATTATATATAAATGATATCATCATTATCAAATTTAACATTATGATTAATACTTTAAAATGGCAAGTTTAATGTTAGAAACCCTTAATATTAATAACATAATAAAAGTTTTTAAATGAGAAAATTTATACATGTTAAATAAGACATATTTCTAAGTAAGGTAATATTATAGTAGTATAATAGGTGGATTAAATAAATACTTATAAGAAGAATAATGTGATTCACTCTACGTTTAAAATGAATTATATGTATGAATACCTAAGGAAATTTAGTGTCCTCTCCCATATTAAATATGATTAACTATTCTAATGAATTTTTTAGACTGAAGGTATCCTTTATGGATATTTCTGGTTAAGGAATCATTCTATTGGAAATATTCTAAAAATATTAATGTATTTAAGAAATATTTACACTATTTTCTCAATTGTTTTAGAATATATTAACTATGGAATGTTATTTTTTGGTTCTATCATTGTGAGACAATATCTGTGGTTAAAAGTTGAAATTTTATGATGAAAACTTACATGGAAAGGACACAAATAGCTCTAAAAGTATATATTTTTTCATTGAATCCTGCATGTGTTATCTTGAAGGAGGAGTGATGAATTCTTAGGATGGAATTTTTTGGATTTATTAAAATAGTATAGAAATTTCCGTAGAATTTATATGTCATGTTTCAATGTTATAGAAATTAATTCATTACTTTTTAAGGGTTTGTTACTTCAAATGTGCACTTAAAAAATGGTGTGAGTATACAATAGTTTTCAAAAAGGTAATAAATCATAAATATTGTATCTTATAGTAAAATTATGAATCAAAGAGTTCTTATATCAATCATTTTTAATATAAAAGAATATATCAAGTTCGAATGGATCTTAGTAAAGGATTTTTATAGATACCTCATTTATCTTATAAGATTAGAGGAATTGTTTACTAACATAGTATTATTATAAACAATATAAGGTAATGAATCCTATACACAACATTTATAATTCATTGAATTATATAATAGGTTATTAGAAGAAGATAACGATAAAAAACATTCATCTAGAAAAAATGTGTTTATCCAATTATTTTTTAAAATATAAGTAATTGATATTTGATCGCCATTATTGACATATTTTAAAGAATAATTTTTCCTTTAATTAAATTCCCCATAGATCATATAATATTATATAGAAAAAATAGTTTATTGGTAATATATATTCAATAGTAGATATAAATGTTATTTAAAAAATATTAAAGAGTTTTTATATATTATTATGATATTCCAAAGAACTATAATGTACGAGAGGATACTAAGAGTATGTTTGAATTTAAAGGATTTAAAAATTAACTAAAAAAATATCATAACAAATAAAACATAAAGTGATTATATGATTAACCTAAAATATATTAGGATGTGTTGGTGAAGTAGTAATGTAAATATTTACATATAATATTAAGAATTTTTTTGATATAAATGGTTCCAAGAATGATGATCATGTACTTTGAAATAGTTCTAAGTAGGAAGCACAAGTTTTTAACATTGTAACATTTGATGTTGTAGAGTTAAGGAGTTTGAAATTTTTAAAGGATTTGACCATTTGATATATGATTTCTTTGTATCATCGTTATAAGAAATAGATTATTTTATAGATGTTACTCATAATATATTTTAGTGGGTGGGTTTTATCAAATGTACATATAGTAATGTGTCACAAATTACATAGAGATGTAATGAGTTTAACAAAACCTCTGAATGTATAGCTAACATAAGGATGATATGGTTTTTTAACATATATGATATATTAGACATATTTTTATTTATGATTTTATTAAATTTCATAAGTGAGTTTATGAATGTAAAGTTATCATGTTTTATTAAAGTCAAAATCCACATTATCATTCTTTAATGTTCGTTGTATATATGTCAATATTCAAATAAATTTTATGAAGTGGAATGATAATTGAAAAATCAATGTATGAATTTGAGTTATACCTAATTGATGTTCATAATATAATATTAAATTTTATGAAAATCTTTTAACATGGGTATGATTCTTTTATCAAGATAGAAAATATATAGATGTAGAAAAAAATTAATTTGTACACCAGATGGTCCACCAAGTATACCACCTTAATTGTAATACAATATGTCCTCGGTATACTAGGGTTTGATGTTCCATATTTAGATTCCAAAATACCTATGGTTGGTAATATATTTAACATGTGAACCTTATTAATTTGATACCATTATTATATAATCCCTGAGGATTATTTAATCAGGGTTATTTGGGTTTTTAGTTGATCAAGTCATCATTTAGAGCTTAAACAAGGTTGGATTCATCCTGTTGTATGACAAGTAGGACATCCTGGACTTTGATTGATATAAACCAAAGAAGTGTATGATCATACCAGTAAAACAATATGATGTTATTATTTATTTGGGTGAGGGTATTGTGATGTATTCATCAACCTTGATAGTCAATACTCAGAGAATCAAGAATATATGAGTTTTCTATATGGTATTTTCATACCATGTGTCTCATGGTAACTTGATGTCTTGAGTATCACTAATAATTTACCACAGTTCACTCTTTTCTTAAATTAAATACCCCATAAATTTAAATTTATTTTCAATAATTCATATTCCAATGTATTCACATGGTATTTTTACTGAATGGGGATTGCGTTTGACTCGGAGATATTCTCTAAATGTGTCTTAGATTTAAATCCAATGGGGGTTTTTGATGGAATTTTCATAAAGAATTTCATATTATGTGACACAAGGTTAAGTTTATGATATATTTCTAAACGTTTTTGGGAAGATATGTAAATCAGGTTTAGGATATGGTTTCATAAATAATTTTATATGGTACACTATAAGGTGAAATGAAAAAGTCTATGAAGCTTTAGTGAAAATGATAGATTTTTGTAGTTATGGAATAAAGCCACATATATATGATACGTGTATGAAAATATAATAGTGTAAAATATTGAAATGTTTTATGATGTGGAATATAGAGACAAAATAATTTGGTATTTATTGGATTTGGGCATATTATATAAAATGATATGGTGATATCATTTATCACCGCCATTACTCCATCAAATTGAATGATGGTAGAATAAAGTTAAATGGATTTATGTATAAATCACTTCCATTGTGTTGATCCCTAGTGATGTTTTTTGAAGATATTGAGTACTTGTGATATTTTTGAAACACATTTTGATGTTTCTGTGTTCTAATGTTTAATTTGATTACTATAGAATTGTAATTTTTTTTCTAGAGATTAATAATTAAGGAAGTTAGAGTGGAAATTTTTAGTGGGTTAGATTTTGTTTTCAATACATAAATCATTTTAAAATTCAATTAATTTTTGGATTTTTATTTTAGGTTATTTATATTTCTTTTTTCAAGAATATTTGAAGATTATTAGAAGAGCTCTGGAGAATATTATTGGTGTTTGGACGTTCTTTTGAAGTGGGCTAGTTTTGGTCTAAAATCTGAATTCCTCCAAACTTCATAAGATTTATTTTAGATTTGGAATGAAAATTTATCTAATGGATTTATAATTAATAAGATTAATACATGAATTTAGAAGATTCATTTAAGACTTTATAAGGGAAAATGAGACTTTATAATAGAAATCCCATATGTTCTAAGGGAAAAATTATACTTTAGAAGAGTAAATATTGACTTCATAAGAGTCAATATCCACTTTGTAAGAGTAATTATCTACTTCATAAGGGTCACCAGTTATGGTATTATAGAATTTTATAAAATTATAAGATATTAAGAGTCATTGTATGACTTTATAAGATTAATTTTATAAATATCTATGAATCATCCAAGGTCATTGGTTTAAGAAATGGAAAAAGAAATTACTTAATAAGGATTATTCGAAAACATCATAAGATTAACTTTCAGAATTTATATGCGTTTCTAGTAAATTCCTAACATTAATTTTCAAAGTTAAAAAGGATAAATTAGAACATCTTATGTTGTAGAAATCATAAGTATTATTTTAATTATTTTTATGGATTATGTGAAAACTTTTTAAGGTTAACTCTACGTTCACAAGGCTCTAGACTTAGGAAAATTTTGGGGTTTGGCATGAATTAAATAAATTTAAATTATAAATTTTGGAAACTATTTTCTTGTGATATACATTAATAAAATGATATTATACAATAATAAATATATATTTAATATATTAAATATCATAAATTGAGTATTTGATACTATCAATGATAAAGGAACACATTTCACACTATGATGGAATATATTTTTTCTACAAAAGAGAAAAACCTGTTACTGAATAGTTGGTCAGTGACATTGGAACCTTTATTGTTTCACCTCTATAACATAGAATATATTGATACATATTAATATTAAATATTTGGGAAGAATAATAATAATTTTATAGAAGTTTAATATAGTTATCCATATGAAATTTAAAATTTAAATTCAAAATTCAATAGAGGAAATTAATTATACTTGATATATAATATTTTTAGTTCTATGAAAATAAATGTGGTATCCATATTCATTGAAATTAAATATAAAAAGATTATAATTGAGATATAAATAGACTAAGAAGAATAATAAGAAGAATAAGATACATGCTACTGTATAAGAAGAAGAATGAGAAGAAGAAGAAATAGAACAGTGAGAAGGTGATGAAATGATTATTTGGTGGAAGAAACTATTGCTAATAAAATAATTTCTATATTATTGTATCTATATGGGATGAAAAATTTTCATAGTTTAGAGACATTAGTGTAACATTAGTATAACGATATACTAGAATTGTTCTAATCCACATGTTGATATTAATGGACCTTATAACCTCAAGTGAATCAGAGTCATGATCAGGATTAGCCATCTCATTTTGAGATTTAAAACTTGTGAATCTATTGTTCCTAATGTAAATGTATGCTGATGAATTTGACAATGATAATAATTATCACTTTAACTAGTAGTTTGGTTTTTTTGAAGAATAAACATAAAAGTAAATTGAAATCACTAATCCACCCCCTTTCTATGATTTACCAATGATCTTGAGGATCCTTTTAAATGGTATCAAAGGCTCATTCCCTTCATTAGAGATATAATATTTCATGTTTGTATTAATTAGATTTATCTCACATTGGGAATTCAGTCAGTGTATTTCAATTATACAAAATGTACAATCTTTATTTAGTAAACAAAAGGGTATTCTCACTTTTGATGGAAATGATTCTTACATTTGGAAAGACAATAATATGTATTATTATTTTCAATTAGTTTGGATGTATTATAGTCTACTTTAAATTGCTTTATTCCTTGAGTTAAAGGTTTTTCTTTGATAAAAATTAATAGAAAAAATTTAGAGAATGATAGATGTTCTTAGAATGAATTTTTTTATGTCTTATAGAGAAGGTATTTCTAATGAATAAAGGAATAAAGACAATAAATAGAATATGGGATAATCTATAAGATATATATAAATATAATAAAAAGGTGAATACATTTAAATTATATGTTTTATGCTTTAATTATGAAGACCTCTAAATTATGGAAGATAAAACTGTAGATTATTTAATTACTTTAGTCAATCAAATTGTGATCATTGTTCAATGTTTTAGTGAATCATTGGATTATAAAATGGTTATTTACAATATAATATGAATTATACTAGACAGTATTGATGCTAAAGTCTTAGTAATATAATATTAATATCGATGTACTCTTTCTTCATATCACTTATACAACATCTTTATTGCATATGAAATGTGAAAGGGATGTATTTTATAGAATAAATACAATGTTAAAAATAAAATTTATTTAAATAATCAAGATAATAGAAATTTAAGAAATGATTTGTTCATGGATAAGTTATTTTTATTTTTTGTATTTTAAAGAAAACATTAATGAAATGTTTTGATAACATTTTTTCATTTATTTAAAGAAGTGTGAGAAGAGAAAAATGAATATTTAAAGGGAATCTTCCACTAAATTTTTTCAATTATAGATCCATTGTAAATTTTGTAGAAACTTTTATGAATTTAAAAGAATTAGATTCTAATAAATATTATAATGGGGGACCAAGGTTATTCTCTAAAAATAAATATAATAATTTCGACAAATTAATGTTTTCATAAAAATGGATGAGTGATATTTTCTATAAATATATGTGAAATATCTTATCAAATTTTGATTATGATGATAAGAATGAAGATTATGTAGAAGTTAAGAATTCCGGTGATGTTGATGAGAAACTAATGATTCATGAAGTGAATGGAAAAGGCTTCACTAGTGATAGAAGTAGTGATGTTGAGTGTGATGAAGAAATATAAACATAATTTATGTTGAATAGAGAACTCGAGGAGTTTCTTTAAAATTTATCTATATTAGAAAAGGATATAGAATATTATAAGAAATAAAATCAAAATTCAATAAAAAAATAATCCATTCACACTAAGGAAGAATCAAGGTTGCTAAAAATTATTGAAGACAAGAAATAATTTCTTATAGCATAGAGTAATATAAATGTTTTTTTGAAAGGGAAGTTTAAGATAAAAGAGAAAGATATTGAGACTATTCAAATTAATATGATCAATGAAAAAAATTAACTGAACATGTATAAATCCATATTCTAGAATTATATTCCAAAATTTAGTGAAATATCTTTTAAATAAGTTGTTAAATATATAAAAGATCCAAAAAGTGGTGAGACTCAAAGAAACAAAAAAATATCAAACATAGTGAAAATGTTTGTGGAAGTGTCGGTGTATATATGAATTTAAGACACATGTAAAGGAAACCATGTTTGTGGAAAAACATAGTATTTCCTAAAAATCTAGAAATTATAATAACAATTACTTTAAGAAGAAAATATTTAAAATATTGATTTAGAAAATGTTGGAATGAATACTTGTTCAGATAAGAAATTAGTGTGAGTATATAATAATTATGGTTCAAAAAATGTATTCAAAAGAGGTGAATAAAATAATTAACAAAGGTAGGTGTCAAAATCTACAAAAAACTATTTAATGAAGCAAATATGATTCCTATCAATATTTTCGGCACAATAGAGGCTTTATGTACATGAAAAAGAACTTTTTGGTTTAATTTACAATATTCCTATGACCCTAAAAATTTTGTGATATAGAGTTTGAGTGGGAGTATTTATACTTAGAGGAAATGTTTATAAGAAAACTAAAAAATATTGACTAATGGATGAGAATAAATTTCAACCATGGGAAGAAGGATGTAAAAGATGTCATAAGATTAATAAAATTTATTAAAATTGCATCACCATCCTACATTCATAATTGAGTATGAATTAAAATACTTAGAAGTCTCGAAATAAGAAGGATAAAGTCAAGGAAAAGTATTTTGTTTTCAAAATTATGCATAATTATTCAATAGGGTAACATCTATGGATTGAATATATTTCTTTTTATTCACATATTATAGGATATTTAAAACTCCATATATATGTTTATATAATAATATATGTTCTGAATTTAATGAAGTAGTTTTTTAAGAATTATGGATTCTAGGTAATTATTTTATGGTTAGATGTTTGTTAACATAAAGATAATAAACAATTGGCCTATTTTTTCCCGTTTGTGATGCTGAAAGTTTATGCCACATGATCTTGAAAGAATAAAATAAATTGTTGCACAAAATGCATAGTCATATTATTAAAAATAATATGAGAAATATTACCCAAGGAGAACATTTTATTGATGAGTCTATTCTAATAATAGAGAGAAATTATTAATTGTTTACTTATTGAAAGGTAAATATTTTTAATCCTCCACACAATAATGTTGAGATTTAAACATCTCATCTCTTATAGATTATCCATTAATAAATATTTGGACCTATTAGTAAATAATTAACATATTACGATAAATATTGTATTTATTTTATTTCTTAATTTTACTTACATCACTATTATTATGTTTATAAATCATCTATTATAGGATCGATTTTTTTTGAATATTTATCAAACAAGTGCTAAAACGGAGTGTGGTTTATCTTTGAAGTAGATCCAAATATACAATGGTGTTGAATATACAAATGGAATATTTTAAAAATATCTTTTGAATCATGTAATTCATTATAAACCCAATGTACCATATAAATGATAAAAAAAATTTTATTGAAAAAATATATTTTAGTGGAGATGGATCATACCATGTTGATGGAGCATGATATATCTCAATATGTTTTAAAACAAGCTTTTGGTTTAGTGGTTCACATTCAAAACCTTCATTTTTATGGAACAAATTATTATATGTCACCATAAAAAATATTTTATAATAAGTAACGTATTTTTAAGTATTTATGGGTGCTTTGAAGCCCTTGTGAAATAAAAGTGAAAGGTAAAAACCATGGGAAGTTTGAGAATAGGGGTGTTACTAGTATCTTCCATGGTTATCTTATAAATGTGAGAGGATAATAATATTACAAAAAAATGTATAGGCTTATTGATACTTACAATTTGAAATTTATGTAATATTCAATAAAATTACTTTTACCCTAGGAAGTAAATTTCAGAAGTGATTATGAACATGTTTTTTTTCAAATAGATGGACAAATCTTTTGAAAATATTATAAATTCAGAAGTTGTGCATGTTGAAAAAGATTATTCAATAATTTATATGGATTTGAATAAGTTTCTATTATCTCACCAAAGTCTGATAAAGTAGATATAGATCCATGATATTAGTGGAGAAAAAAAGGTTTATAAAAGATGAATTTTGAATACAACAACACATACTTCACTATTTTCATATGGTAAACCAGGATATGTGAATAAGGCTTTAGGGAATAAGGACTAGGTTGATTCTATGACAGGAAATTATATTAGATAGAGAATAGTGAAACATGGGAGTTCTTACCCAAGCCTAAAAATAATAATATTATAGGAACAAAGGGTGTGTTAAAAAAATCTAAATGAAAAGGAAGAAGATATAAGAAACAAGGCAAGAATTGTGTGTAAGGGGTACTCACAATCTAAAGGAAATAATTTTTATGCGACATTTGGATTAGTTTCTATAATATAAACCATAATTATATTTATTTATATTATATCAGAATATTAATACAACATTTTCTAAATTTCTTTCATGTCTATCTTAATCAATGGAGAATTGGAATATGAAGTATATATTGAGAAACCTAGTTCACTCTTTCATAGTAAAGATGAGAATTATATTTGTGGGTTAAATAATGATCTTTATAGGTTAAAACAAACGCCAAGAGAATGATATTCAAAATTATTTTTTTCTTGATGTAGTTGACATTCAATAAAGGAAGATTCGATAAAAATTTATACATTATGGATTATAATGTGTTATCACTTATTGTTACTGTTTATATAGATACTTTTATTTTTTACATTGAATGAAAAAGTTTCATGTGAAGAGTTTTATTTAAAAATTAATAATTTTATTGAAATTTCTATTCTTGGAGAAGTGATATACTTTTTAATTGTATAAATTTTTAAAGATTAAAATCAAATATTCATTTCTCAATAGTGGTATTCTTATGAATGCTTAATGATTTTTATCATGGAGGAATAAAATCTTGTTTCTAAAATAATATATATTTCAATGAAACTATTAAAGGATGAGAATGGAAAAAAAGTTGACCCAGTATAATTCAGGAATATTATTGAATGTTTTTTATACATTAATGCATAAAGAGAAGATATTTTATAGGCCACTAATTTATATGATAGGTATCAAAGTTCCCCAAATGAGTCTCGTTTCATGGTTGGAAAGAGTATTATCACATATGCTAAAGGAAAAAATATATTATGGATTGAATTAATACAACATTAGAAACCATTTTATTCTTTTATATATAGATATAGATTAGGATGGAAATATATATGAAACGAGGTCTATATCTAGTGAATTTGTTTTCTTAAGAGAAAGGTGTGTATGTTGGCACAAAATGAAGTGAATTTCCATAACCTTGAGAACTAATAAAGTAGAATATGTTGTGGAAAATCTAGAAATAACCCAATTGATATAGATGAGGGCTTGGTTGGAATATCTCAAGGTAGTAGTGAAGTGGCCACTGCTTGTAGGCTGTCATAATCAATGTGCTAAAAATTTATAAAAAAACTTATATATCATTCATGATCAATGAAAATTAATATTAAATATCACTTCTGGAAGTATATTATGGATAATTATGTGTTTAATCTAAAACATTTTTCCAACAAAGAATAAAATAAAAGATTATCTAAAATATTTCTAAAGGGTACATTTCTAGGATTGAGGTTGATTATGGGAGCTCAACCTCATTCCTATCAAGGAAAAGGTATGTTGATACTATCCCCTCTTCCAATTGTTCTTTAGATTCTTGTTGTAAAATGAGGAGAAAATACCACATAAATCTCTTTATTACTATTCCTTTATGTATTTAATAATTTTATAAACAAAGGGAGGGAGAATTATTTTAGACACAATCATTAATTATGTGTTTTAACAAATGGTAGAGAAATATATTATTTAAAGGGACCATGTATTTAGAGAGAGTTATTAAAAAGGGAAAAATATGAGTTCAAAAAACGGTTATGTGAGTTATATGATTTATTTATTTTTCTAAAAGTTCTTATTTATCATGAATATAGGATCATTTATTTATTAGTTCTATGCATAGTTTTTTGTTATGTGAAAAAATAGTTGATTCTAAAATAGTGTCTCAAGTGGTATCAGTAAAGAGGTATCAAAGTGTTAAGAAAACATAATTTTTAAAATCAGTATCAATATAATAAATGGATATGTATATGCGAATATAATTCAATTTTTATGGAAAACATGGTATTATTATATAATTTGTTTATTACCTACACCATGTTTTATCATATAGGTATAAAATTATTAAATGATGATTCATTTCAAATTATACTACATTTAAAAGTGAATTATGTTCCTTAGTTTCCAATAAAACAAAAAATGATATATTTTTTCCTAAGAGATGATTTTGAATATATTAATTACTTGGGAGATTGTAAAAAATAATTTTAAATATATTGTGATATGATTTTTATGAATTTTCCACAATAATATGGGGTTTTTTTGTGGGAAGATGAATCAAAGGGGATTTAGTAGATATTTTTAATGTGTTTTATTTTATTATTAACACAAAAATTATATTCAAACACATTTTATTTTGGTGTATAATTTGAGGTGAAGTTTATTTCCAATTTTTCGAATATTGAAATATCATTCAAAGAGATAAAGTGGAGTTTAGTGATATTTTGAAGTGTTTTTAAAGTGGTTCAGTTTTGGTATGAAATTTGCATAATTCATAAAATCATCATAGGAGTCATTTTAGATCTGTATTGATGAATTAACATAGGGATGAAAAATTCATAAGCGTTTTATATTACTTTATAAGATTCATTATTTACTTCATAAGGGAAAACTAGAACTTCATATGAGTAATACCAAACATTATAAGGATAATCTAAAACTTTATATTAATAAAGAATGACTTAATAAGAGTTAATATTAACTTTTTATGGGTAAATTTATTCTTCATAAGAGTCACTAGTTTCAGTCTAATAGAATTTTGGATATGTAAAAGATAATAAGATTCATTTTATGACTTCATAACAATCATTTTAGGACATTGTAAGGAGTATCCAATGTAGTTAGTAAAAAATAGATAGGGAAAGAACTTCATTAAGTGCGTGGTAGGATTAGTTTCCTACACTAAGAGGGGGGTGAATCAGTCGGGGAAGTTTCTATAATTTATTTTAAATATAAATAAAACTATTTGACTTGTTAGGGTATGATCGACTAAAAATAGAAAAAAATTATTCTCACATGATCATGGAAGGAATAAAAGAACAAGGAAAAATAATTTTTATATGTTTCGTATCCAATGTGGAGACTTAATCCATTCTATGGATAGTCACCCTCCCCAACCCCAGTTCTATTTAATATAAACACAATTGAGTGCCATTTATAATTATTCATGTAGAATCACACTAAAGACATTAGGTTTTACACCCAACATCACAACTACACAATATAGTACAATAAGATGAATACAATATAAATAAGAAAAAAATAATGTTAGTTTATAAGATAATAATAGAAAAATAATTGTTTCCATAGGCCTCTAAAATATGAATAAAAGAATCTAAAATAGTGCAGAATTGAATTTCATTGTACAAGTAATATTATAATCCTATAAAAATCATAGAAAATGTGAGATTAATCCAATGTTGATCACTGAATATCCAACCTTGAATTTATACTCTTCTTATTATTCCTTTTTAAAATAGTAAAAAAATCTTCTCAATATCCAAAATTTATTCACCCCAAAAATATGAATTCTAAAAATGATTTACCATGGAATCAATGGTCTTGGTCGAATTTACTCATGATTCCATCCATTAGATCATTTCATATGTCCCATTGGTTTACAAAGTCATAAATAATCCAAATAAATCCTTCAAATGTCATCAGATAAAAAATAGTTTTGAAATTGAAATTACCACGTTCACGGAAATATCATAACAAAAAGAATCACCTTTATTAATTTAAATTAATTCTTTTCATGGATCAAATTACTCTAGATAATGATTATTCATGGCATGAATTCATTATTCACATTGTGAATTAATTTTTAATGGAAAACTAATAACATTCCTCAACAGTACAATGTTCTAACCCACATCATGAATTTATGTTTAGTACATGATGAAATTTGGATTCATCCTACTCAAAACACCCAAAAAAACTCACAATGTGAAAGAATATTTCCCATATTAAAACCTATAGTTGTAACTTAAAAACTTATATCCATCCTAAAAAACACATGATGGCATCATGAAAATTTTATTCATGATATATAAACCATAAAAACAAGATAAAAAAATGTTATAAATTGTGATAATCTGAAAATATGGGTGTCAACAAATACAACAACCCATACTCACCAACAAACCATTAGACCTTCAAACATTCTCAAACAAAGCCACAAATCCATTGGGTTCTTCTTTATCCACCTTTTTATTTATTGAAAAAATATGACACCACCTAGAATACTATGCATCAATATATGAATAATAAAATCAAAACCAATCTTGATGATATATATCCTGAAACCACATCACAATAAAATTTAGTGTTTTGAGAGATTTTGTTCCTTAGATGACATGAAAGTTTAGGTCAAGTGATTCAAATTAATATATTTCTCAAACTCCAACTATAACTTATGTTATCCAATCACCAAATACTTATCACCCTTTTTGAAACATAACATAAATGGATATTAGGGGTTCTCAAAGAAGAAAAATCTCAAGTGTATGGGGAAGTCCAAATATGTAATTTCAGATTTAACTCTAAAAACCTCTCACAAGGAATAGATTTTATAATGATGTTGAAAAGTTGATATTTTTTGATGATAAATAAATGTTGGATTTCACCTAAAACCACCTTATATTTGATAAAATGATATTCAATATCAATATGTTTAGACCATGAATATCAAACTGCATTTTTTGAGATATTAATAGCACTTAGATTATCATAAATAATCTACAATAGTCTCTTAGAATCAACCCAAAAATATACCATATATACATACATCCATTAAGCCTGTGTAACTGCATTATTATCTTATACACAATCAAATATATTTTTACATAGGTTTAGTAAACTCCACTTATTATTGTACTAGCTAACACAACCATCATCAATAATGAACAAACAACCTGTATGGATCTATGATCTGTACAATCACCTTCTCAATATGAATCAATGTAACTAAGAATGTATAGATCCACACTACACCTCTAGAGAAATCCATAATTTAATCTAACTTTTCCATATCTTATAGTTCATTTAATTTCATGAACGTGGGACTCTTTTAGTTAACCGTGATACCCCGAACACATAGTCACCAAATAAGTAATGTCTGGGCTAGATTATTTGAGTTATAATTGGTTATAAATCATACATTTTATCAACCTCGTTAATTTTTTCATATTCTCTTAACATTATGGAATATGATATTTTTGTTAATACCTCTTTTGAGTCATATATTCCAAACATTATGAATAATTAATTTGAATACTTTTCTTGTGAAATAAAGATACATCCTATGTTTTTCTCAATTTGAAAGCCCATTTAATAGTTTAGTTACCCTAGAGTAGACATGTCAAACTAGGTTTTCATCTTCATAGTGAATTCCCCACATAAGAAACTACTAATATTGAAACAAAATTATTTTTTCCACATATATGACAATCATTATAGTATTTGAGTAATCATTATTTAAGTACAAGCTGTTATCAAAAGTTCCTTAAGAAAATCCAATTTTTCTAAAACTGTAATAAATTTTAAAATATCAATCCCTTAGAGGAAATGTTTATCTATAAAATTCATAATTCAATCTATATACCAATCTTCTATTAGTTTCAATGATGAAACCTTCTGGTTGTTTAGTAAATACTTCTTCTTTAAGGTTACCATTCATTAATGAAGACTTTAAATTCATTTCATATACCTTGTAATTCATATTAGATTCCACTACAAAGAACATTCTTATTGTCTCAAATCTTGTCAATGTATAAAATTTTTCTTAAAACTAATTTCCTTCCATTCGAGAATACCCTTTGAAAACAATCTAGTGTTTTCTATGTTAATTTACCTTTATCATTCATTTTATTCTTGAAAACCTCATTCTATACCAATCACATTATTATTATTTGGTCTTGGAAAAAGTTCCTAGTTAAGGGTTTTCTATGTCTAATATAGTTATTCATTCATATATCCCACCCATTCATCATGTTCAATAGTCGGATCCACCATTGTAGGCTCAACCATTGAAATAATAACTCTTTGGTTATCAACTATTATCCTCATTGTAGTACGAACTAGTGCATTATAAATCCTAATCATATTCTCGGTAATCCTATAGAACTATTTTATTTCACCAAAAGTAGATTTTTTATCATTATTGTAAAATTATAAATTTTCATAAATAGTTTCTAGATTGATTTTAGAAACTATTTCAATGACTTCTAAAGAAATATACTTGTCATTTTCTTTACAAAACTCAAAATATGCTTCAATATTCTACCCTTTTTGTTCATTTATTCATAAATTTCTATATTTGAACACTCAAAAATTTTATGAAACCTATTATTCTAGTATATGTGTCAATTTATATTAGATAAATATCATATATATACTCCACCATCATTATTTTCTTTAAACATTATTATCATTCTTCCTTTGAATTTAATATAATAAGTAATTCTGAAGACCTTGAAATATTTTACCATAAAATTATTCTAGTACCACATATCATAAGGTTTATCATGTGTCTTAGGTATAAAAATAGATATATTTATAATATTCAATAGAGTATACACCACTTATCTATAGAAATACTTTGAAATGTTATTCTCAACCAGTGTTGTTCTGCCCATTTCCATAATAATCCCATTATTCCTCTCTATAATACCATTTTGTTATGGTGTATAGGGTCTACTATTTGAATTCCTAATATAATGCTGTCTAAGATAAATTTCAACGGAAACACATGATAATTCCATCCATTATTAGATCATAGTTTTTTAATATATTAAATAAGATCATTTTCATCCTTCCTACTCTACATTTTAAACATCCTAAAAATCTAACACTAAGTATTGATGAAACAAAATTGGTAATATTAGTAAATTAATCTATTAAATTAATGAAATAAATATCATCGAGAGTTTATTTATATAATCTATTCCCACAAAGATCTATGTGGAATAATTCCAATGGTATTGTAGAAGTAATATTCACCTTCATGTGAGTCTAATTATTTGTATTAACCTTATGACAAGATCCATGGATTCCATATTGATCACTTTTTAGTTTGGTAGATCTATTACAACATCAATATTTATAATATTTCATTAGGATTCTTTGGTCAAGATATATAAGTCTTCTATTCCATAGCATGATTGAAATTTTCATGCTCATATAACATGAATTGAAAGGTTTTCCAATCATGAATAAATTTATATTTTTTATGATTTCTTAAGAAATAATGTTTCCATTACTTTTAATTTTAATTATTCATATGTATTTACTTAATGTTATGTCATAACCATTATCAAAAAGTTTTGTTTTAGCCCTTTAATATAAAGAACATCATCTGATTTCAAATTTCCACTGTCAATTTGCATTGTTCCAATACCATTGTTTTTCAACGTAGAGTCATTACCATGAATTACTAAATCTCCTTCATGTTTTAAATATTATTTAGAATTTTAGCATCATCAATCATGTGGGAGGATCTCCAATTATCATGAATCCATGATTTTTTCATCTTGAATGATTGAAAAGGATCCTCTTCCAAGAATGACTTTTTTATATTGTACGCTTGATCTTCATTCAATTTATCTTTTAAAGGGAACTGACTAGGTAATATTCTAATGAATGTATATGCTCTATGTCCCTTTTTATCACACATTCATCATATGTCTTCAAGAAAATCAATCCTTTTTTGGGTTGTCAATTTGTAGCATGTTTCCATCTATGTCTTCACTCTTCCAAAATCTTCTTACTTGTCATTGGAACTACTCCCCTGTCATATTTACTCTTCCTAGGTAAAGAAATGTTATTTCAACATGTATAATCTTTATTTTCAAACACAACACAACACCAGAAATAACCCTACAACATAAAAATTATTAAAAAACTGTAGTTTTATCTAGAATTTTTTGATCCAAAAAATTGATTTTTTCTAAACTATTTGTGTATGAATTCATCTTTGATTTTTAATAGAATTGTCATTAAAGCTTCTCATTTAATCATGTGCTCTTGTAGAAAATTTTTACCCTTTTTTATTTGTCCATATCTACCCAGAATTAATATTTAATCCTATATTTTTAGTGAAATAGTTTTAGATAAACAATTCAAATACTGATTTAACCTATTTTTTTAAATATCTCAAGATGATTTATCTTTGGATTCAATAGACAATTTGAAGTCATTCTTGATATTTTTTAACTATTTATTAGATTCAAGAAATTTTAATTATATCATCGATAATTCATTATCCTTTAGAGAGAGATTTTTCATCATGATATTTTATCATCTTCTCATATTTGAAAGCTTTCAACCTAGGTGTTTTATTTTCTTCTGCAAGAGTCATCTCCCTTTTAACTTGCTCAATTTTTTCACATATCATATTAATCTTTTCCTTTACAAACTTCTTCCTCTGTTTCCTTAGGATGATATTTTTCTCAAGATACACCTCAGGTTTATCTTTGAGCATATATCCACAATATCTTGGTTATGGATTATCTTCATCACATCTTGATGATCAATGGTTTTTAAACACAAGCCATAAAATTTGTAAATTTCTCATGTGTTTATTAATCAGAATCTGTAGATAAGATAATATCTATTTCCACATAGTTTAACATGAAATTTATTTTTTTGGTTCTTTGATACCTCCTCTGTTTCACAAACTTTTTAACATTATATGGAATTTTTTTCCACTTCTTTCCTTAAGTCTTTTCATCATTTTTAGATTCATAATCTGCTCCTCTATTCTTTGAAAAAATTAACTATATAGTGTTTAAGACCATTACATTTATAAAATATACTAGGGAACATGCCCTCACTCTTGATTTTACCATATGAAATATTTTATAAATGAAATCAATAAATCTTTGATATTCTCTATTGTTAGAATCACTTGAGTCTGCAAAATCTTCATCATAACAAATTTCCATATTCCCCATGGCTTCAAAATCCATTTCACCTTTCACATTATTTTTTAATATGGGAAGCTTTATCATTTCATAAGAAATGAGAATATTATATAACTCATCAATTCTAAGATCTAATCTATCTACATGAGTGTAAATTTTAGGATAAAATTTATCCAGATAATTTCTCATCAACTTCTAAACAATTGTGGAATCATTATATTTCTCAACCAATCATCAAATATTACTCAAAAATTTCATTTACTCAATTAAAGAAATAATCAATACATTAATATTATACATTTTTTATGTCTTCAAATATCTATAACTTTTCTTCTTTGACTTTAACACTACCTTCATAACTACTATCCATCTTGTCCCAGATTTCATTGGTGGTATTTAGTCCCATAACGTTAGTGTATACCTTATATGATAGTGACAAGAGAATAAAATTTTATGAATTTAAATCCACTTTGATATTCCTATTTTTAGATAACATTATCTGAACATCATTTTAAAATGGTGGAAAACCCACCGTAGCTATATCATGGACTTCCAGATAAAGTTTTTTTAATTAAAATCTATTTTTTTTTATTTTCCAAATGAAACATTTAAAGGGTAAGTGTGAACCAAAAAAATCACCCAGATAAAAACCATTAAAAATTCATCCTAACTCGAGACAATATGAACCACCTCTCCCCAGCATCAAGATCGATATTTCCAGCCTCCACCTTTACATGGACACTCGGATAGCTGTCCCGTGAAGATACGCATAGCCCTGATATTGTTGGAAATTTTCATACCCTCTCAAACATTGAAATCCAGCTGACATTGTGATGGTGAAAGATTCCTGCTCTAAAAACTGCTCTAGAGATGCTCCTTGAAAATATTATGGAAGACTCATAGTACACAAACCTAAAGACCACAAACCAGCACACTATCGTGAACCAACCCACCATGAAAAAATCAACCAAAATAAAAAAATTTCCCAACTGCCACGAAACCCCAATTAAAAATTCAAAACAAAATCAAGCCACTGCATTGGGACCAGCACCACGAACCATGCTTTGGCTGACCATGAAACTGGAACCAGATTAAAAAATCACAATGCCTCAGACAATGCACCATATCCTGATGCCTTGAATGACCCACCATCATGTGCCGTGCAGAGCCCTAGCCATACACGTCACCCTCAGGCATCGCTGCCAGAACACCGACATTGTCCACTGGAAGTCTCACCACTATCCCAAACAACATAGAAAACATCGACATCCAAAAAACACACACAAGATAATCATTTAATAGTTGATAGAACATAAAGAAAGTAGAATAAACCGCAAACCAAGATGGAAGAACAAACCATCCAACATGTAAAAGACGCACCTCCTAGAAGACCCTCGACCAGACGACGTGAACACCCCAATGCCTCTGAGTAAACACCGCCGCACACCAACTAGGAGGTAAATGTAGTATCCGCCTTTGAATTCCTAAGAAGAATATTTAATATAAATCTTATAAGAGGTATGTTTACTTACATGGACATCTCTGTCTGACCTTCCATCAAATAATCCTTTGTTGAAATCATGTCACACTCTAGATGGATTGTTAATAATGAATCTTCTTTGAAATTACGGTTGGATAGTTGGAATAGTTACCCTATTATATCCATAATTGATTTCATGCATTTATCTACAAATATTAATATATCCATTAATGATTTCAGGCACTATTCAGACTTGAACATACCTAATGAGATAAATATGATTATTTTAAACTACACATTTGTCAACATTGATGATTTTATGGTTTGGGAACCAGTGTATAATGGTGTTTTAAACTCTAAAATCTACTAAAATAATAATTTTGTTTCAATACAATCCATAATTTTTCTTGGATAATGATTTTTAACAAGAAATGAGTTCAACCCTCTAGAATCACACTAGTATGGAGAATAGCTCACAATAGAGTTCCCACAAATTTCTATCTTCAATTATTTTGTATTCAATTTTGTTCTAAATTTCGTATGTGTAATCAACACAGAGAGGATGTTGACCACCCGTTCTTAACTTTTCCTACTTCCTCTACATTATGAATGTACATATTTGACATTTTTTTATCTCATATAGATAGGTTTAGACTCCATTCGGCTCCATCTCCAAATATGTACGACTATGTACGCCTCTCCTCAAATAGAACAGCTCTTCATTGCTACTATTGTTGAACTAATTCACGTCATCTATTATGAAATAAATTCTATCATTCATAATAATAATACTTCCATATTTTGTGCAGCTCAGGTGAGGATCTTCATAGCTATCAAGGAAGATGGAATGATGCAAACATGTACCTATCACAACTCCATCAATGATTTTATAATTCTTCATCGGCTCGGAATCAAAGGAAATATCAGCCAACCAAACGTTATGTTGGAAGACTTCTGGTATCCCCCTCTCCTTGGATCGATCAAAATAAATATGGATGGTGCCTCAAAAGGAAACCCAAGCCCTGTAGATTATGGAATTGTGTGCATAAATCACAATGGGAATATTATAGGATGTTGTTATGGTACCTGTGGGTTTTCCTCCTCTTTTGAAGAAAATATGAACAACATTATTATTTTTATCGATCTCATCGAGAAAAAAGGATGGAATGACATATGGATTAAAAGCGACACCACTACCATTCTTAAAGCCCTTTGACATGGAGTGGTTCACTAGGCATGCCCCCCCATAGCAAGATGGATGATTTTACTCAAACATATAATAGAGATCAATAATATTACCACTCATGCTTACCGCAAGGAGAATGAGGTGGAAGATGGTCTTTCCAATAAAGGAGTTAGTAGCGAAATTATGTGGATGGATAACCTCCCACCAGATCTCATCCCATTACATGAAACATATTGTAATAAAATCCCCTCTTTAAGACTTCTGTAATTTTGTTTTATTTTTATTTATATATTTTTAGCACATTGTTCTTTTCTCTAAGGCGTCATCATTCAAAAAAATATCCATTCTCAAAATTCAATAGCTTGGATCCTACAAAGGTAACCGTTCTTTGATTCCACTTGATGTTTTTTGGAAGGAATGGTTTCCTCTATAGAAAGAGGGTTGGTGAAATCAGTAGAGGGATGTTTTTTACAATTTTTTTCAATAGAAATAAACCTCTTTGATTTTTTAACGTATGATACACTCAAAACAGAAATAAATTATCCTCACATGATGGAAAATGAAGTAAAAGAACTAGAAACACATAGTTTTTACAAGTTTCAGATCCAATGTGGAATCATACTCTTTTTTATGGATGCTTTTCCTTCAAACCAATTATTCTATTCACTATAAACACAAATGAGTCACAATTAAAAGCATTCATATAACATTGAACCACACACACCATGATTCACACCCAAAATCATAGATTCACACTAAATTAAAATAAGATATACACAAGATGAGTAGGATTACAAAATAAATCAGGTTTCTTTAGTAAAAAAGGATAAAGATCTTTTTCCATTAGCATATAAAATAGGCAAGAAAAAATCTCTCACATCATAAACATGAATTATATTGCACATTTAATCTCAAACTCAAATAAAATTCACTAAAACCATGACATTCCTCAGATATCGATTGATGAATATCAAACATCATCTTCTTAATCTTCTTCTTTTACCTTATTCAAAAAGAAAAAAATATTCTCAGTATCTATGAGTTTTGAACCCAAAAAAATAATTCTGAAAATGATTTACCCTAGATTAACTGGTCTATATTGAATCCCCTCATTCTAACCGACATGAGATCTTTCCATGTGAATCAATTTTTTACAAATTTATTAATAAACCAAATAAATAACTCATAAATTATTCAAAAACGTTCTTCCCAAATTTACAATTACCACATTCATGATATGAATGTATGGTTCACGATGTGAATACAATATTTATAACAAAAAAAATTGTAATTAGATCATATTAATTATTTTCACATCCCAAGATCCTCTGGATCATGATTATTCATGAAATAAATTAATTATTCATGATGTGACCAAATTTTGGATAAAAACCCAAAAACTATCCTTAATACAGCTCAGTGACAACTCATATCATGAATTCATGCTTACAATGTGATGAAATTATACTGCATCCTGCTAAAAAGGCCCTTTAAAACTCAAAGATTGAAAACATATTTCATGTCCAGAAATGTGTAGCCACAATCTCAAAACTTCCAACCAAACTAAAAATAACATGATGGCATAATGAAACTTTATTTCATAATATATACACACCATACAAACCAAATCAAACACCATCAAAATTATTGAAAACCAAAAAATATGGATCCCAAAAAATAAAACAACCCAAACTCAATAAAAAAAAGGGATATTGAAACTTCCTCAAAAAATTACACAAATTCATAGTGTTCTTTAGTTTATAAGGTTGATTCCTAGAATTTATTAGGTTAAATTTAAGACTTTCTAAATTATTCTTGTATATTTGCAAGAATAATTTTTATAGTTTGTAAATTAGATTCAGGAAATCATATGGTTCATAGTTCATAAGGTTCTTGTGAAGAATTTGTAAGGTTCACATGAATAATTTGTATGGTCCAGTCTAACTTCGTATGGTTTATATAAAGACTTCATAATGTTAACATTGAGTTAGAAAAGTTACAAGCTTAGGAAAACTTTGGAATTCCATTGGAGTTTCTATATTTTAAAATATAATTATTATAAACTCTTATTGTGTGATTTGGATTTCTCAAATTATATAAGATAATACTAATGTTTGTTTTCATAGTTTTAATTTCACAAAGGGATTTTTTGATTCTTGCATTGATGTAGGAAGATGGTTTTCACCATGAAATAATGTTTTTCTCTATGAAAGTGAATAAGTAGCTACTAAATAGCTACTTAGTAACATTGAAACCATTACAGTTCCACCATGATGATTTGGAACAGATTTTTAATAGAAGAAGAAGAACAAAGGGAAGAATAAGAAGAAGTTGAGAGCTGTCTGAGATAGTTATCTATTTTAATTTTAATTTTGAAATTAAAAATTTGAAGGAGGAAATTATTTATGATTAATATACAATTTTTTCTCTACAATGAAAATTAATTTGGTGTCTATATACACTAAAAATAAATATAAATAGGTTACTAAAGGTATTTAAATAGAATAGAAAAAATAAAATATGTTCTACCTCATAAGTAGAAGAGGGAGAATAATTATAACACAATTCATTGAAACATGATAGTAATATCATTTGGTGCAAGGATAAAATATTTTTAAAATCGTTTCTATATTACTACATCTATATAAGAATGAAATTTTATACAGTTGGGAGACTTTTTTGTAGGATGATTATGGGGATAATCCCTACTCATTTTAATCCACATATTGATACTATTGAATTATTTGATCTCATGTAAATATAGATCATTATAAGGATTAACATTATATTTTTTAGATTTGATCCTTGTAAATATATACTACCATCTGTAAATCTGTGTTGGTGTGTGTAAAAATGATAATTATTATCACTTTAACAAGTGGTAAAAGAAATTTCAAGAAGAAGTAAGAAAATAAATTAGCTTATTCACCCCATCTCAGGGATTTCCCACTGATCCTGAGGGTGCTTTCACACAGGATATCATTAGTAAGAATTTTATAAGATGAAACACATGAGGAAATGTTGTATTCATATAACGAGTGCATGAATAGATGAATTCAATTACTCATATGTTGTATTACATGAGTAATTGTATTTATTGGTTAAATACTTTTCATGGTCCCTATATAAATAGACAATACCCATTTGATGGTTAGTGTAATAATTTTTCATGTGTTCATATCTGATTCTCTCCCTACCTAAATACTCTTATATTCTTCCTGTTTTTCACAATAAGGAACTAACATGACATAGAGGGTAGAAAAATCATGGTTAAGTGTTGAATGATTCATTCAACCCATGGGTCAACCATGTAAGCGGGCGTTCATTCAACTAAATATTATGACATTTATCAATCATGGACATATATGAATATATCAGTGGATTAATGGTGTAAGGTAGCCATGAAAATTCATCGTTTTATATAGTATCATGTTATCTTGGTTCACACATGGTGTACCTAATTTGGGTTTTTTAATTCATTCATGAAACTTAATTTTATTATTTTAATACTCTAATAAACCAAACACATATTTCACTAAATCGTTCAATATTTTTTTTCAAGTGTTCAATATATGTATGCCATTACTTATTTCTATACCCATTTATAAGAAAACACATTACTTTTTCTCCATTATGAAGGTGAAGATTCCCTTTCATTTTCTTTCTTTATATCATGATTGAACTATCTCTGACCTTGATTTTACACTTATTCTTGGTAAAGTGTATGGAATTAACCAAGTCACACAATTGACTTAAACATATTAGATTATGAACAAAATTTCAACAACTAATTCTTCCATTGTCATCATATCCTTTCCTGTAATTTTTTATTTCTTAATGACAACAATAATTAAGACTTCATCATTTTCAAATATTAAAACTCATTACGTATCATTAGTGATACCCTTCAATATATTATTCATTCCAATTACATGGTAATTATTTCTACAATAAAAAATAAAATTATTGTATTGATCTATTTATTTTTATGAAATATACACCACCAAAATAATTTCATCCCTAATTATTTGATCACAAAATGTTTTTTCACAACCGTTTGTGTCTAATAATCCCATTATACATTCAAATATAACCGATTTTCAACATTTTGAAAAGATTTAATATTTTTAGAACTACTTATTAGAATCGATTTTACATCACCCTTTCAATATTTATTTTTCCTTATAATTAGAAATAGACGACTTTATATCCATAACTACCACACAAAAAATGTCTCCCAAAAATAGACACATGGGTATTCAATTATTTTCACCTATTCCCTTTTCAATTATTTCATAAAGTATATATTTTTTAAGAAATGCACATTTTTTTGAGTGCCCCATCTTCCAAAAAAATTAGAAAATTATTTATGATTTATTTTTATATTTTTTAATTTGTGGCCCGACAAACTTTTAAGTATCTTCTATATTCATCTTTATCATTATAGTAGTGGATTATATTTTTTTACTTCAATAATGATATAATTTTTATGTGTGTAAAGACCTATTCCAACATTCTAGTCATTAATGTGTTTTTATTATCAAATACACTTCTTAATATCTTTTGAAGGATATTTATGTCTCTCTTTTATTTTTTCAATTTCCTGTGTGATCCAACTACCATATATAATTAAAGTGAAAAAAGGACTTAATTTTTATTTTTAGACAATATTCAAGTCAATATATATCTCAGAAATCATGGTCTATGGAACTAGTTTCCACCAAATAAAGAAGTAAGTATTTCCTATACACTAATTCATAAAATAAAAGTTGCTTTCTACTTTAGAAAGTCACCTATAAATTCAGATGATTAATAAATCTAGTCCTCCAGTAAAAGAAAAGTGATAAAGGTTCAAGATTTTTTCCTATTAGAGTTTAAGAGAGTGAAATGTTAGCTACTTTAAATAAATATAATATTTATTTTTAATGGAATTAATATGGTAGATGATTAGAGATATTGATGACCCAAGGTTTTGAAGAATACATCCTAATTTAAGTAGGAATAAAAGTTTATGAAATAAGTGTTATACAAAACTTGGATGAATGTTTGGATGGATGACGTGAAGGATAAATTTATGAAGGTAGTGAAACTTCGTGTATTATTCTTGGGTATTTATACGTTTCAAGTATAAAATTTGTTTCTTATGAACATCTATATATATTTATCTTAGAGGAAAATGGATCAATATATGAGTCATTCTTTATGTATGATTCCTACCACCATACATACAAATAATTTAAAGCTATGTATGAGTGATTATATACCTATGTATGATTAATTAAATCATTTTAGGAGTCATGTGTTTTTGATTGAAGAACATGGTTGGAAAAATTGAATGTATAAGTCCCTTTATATCAGATGAGTAAATGGATTATCACTATGATAAATAATGAAAAGTGTTGATGGAATTATTCAAGTACTATCTACAAAATTTTGTAGATATTAACAGTAAATATGGTTACAAATAGATATTGAAGACCTATGATTGAAGTGAGAAGATCTATCTACATTTGTTGAGAATACATCAGAGTGTATGTGAGTATAGAGGTTACTAATATGGACATAAAATAGATATTTATAAATCTTTTGAGATTCTATTATGTTTATGAAAGCTACTAAGATGTTATAAGTTGATTATGATCTTATCTGGTTAAATATGGAATATCTGAGTTTATACTGAAAATAGAAAAGGAATATATCAGATAAGTAAGAAGTTATGGTCACCTTATAAGATAGTATAATAAGTGAATATTATATCCTAAACCTCATATGGTATCTGAAAATTTATTAATATATTTTAAAATATGTATGTTATTTATCCTAAACATAAGATATATTATCTGGGTATGATATTGGATAGAGAACATAAGGACTTCTTCTTATCTATATGAAACTTCATCAGTATGTAAGACATTTCAATAGTTTGTAAGACATTTCATTGGCATGTAAGAATATTATTTTTTCTATAATAATTTTCATAAATTCATATGATCATGAGAATCTAGTTAGATATTTTAAAGTCATCATATTATAATTTACTTTATGAAAAATCTGAGAGTTCCAAAATTTTATATTGTAAGTAAATATATTTCACATGATTCTAAAGTTGATCTTATGTGATTAAATAATCAAATTCAAACTTTTATTTAAACTTTATGGTGGTAATATGATTTGATTTACATAAATAACAAGACCAACAGATGTGAAAAACTTGTTGAGTAAGTTTGAGATGATATTTTACTATTTTTTGTGATAAACACTAGAAAATTATTATGGTAATTTAATGTGTCAGTGTTATTTTGGTTTGGTGTTCAAATATTCAATCTCAGTAGTTTAATAGTGATTATTCTGAGTTATTTAGTTTTTAAAAATTCAGGCTACTACGTTTTCACAGGATTTTTTGTTAATAGATATTTTATGCTTTTCAGATTAAATAAAATGGATTCAAAGATGTTGAGTGAAATGAAGAAGATGAGTATTTTAAAAAATATTAAAATTAATTATTTATGAATTATTTTCATTAAGATGAGTTGATTGATTCTATTTATATGGTTTATTTATGGTTGATATATTTGAAACTAAAGAAGTAAATTTATGTAAATTCATTAGAGACAATCATTTAAATGAGAATCAGAATGAGAATATTAATGATCATTGGAACCAACCCATAAGATCTGGTGATTTTGGGAGTGCATGAAGTATCTAATATAACATTCAATTATGATAATACTATATAATTTTATGCTAGAAATTGTTGTATATATATATATATTTAATTTGGGAATTTTGAGTAATCTGGATATTGGGTGGAATTTAGTGAGACCCTATAGTTGTGCACAATGATAATGTGTATAACATTCTCAAAATATAAGTAGTAAATGTACTTAGATGAAGGAGGTGACGAGGTATATTAGAATCTATAAGAGATTATATGATGTGAGATGATGGTTATGAAGATATGGAATTGTGATTACTAGTATTTTAGATGAACCAAGACATAAACGAATACATTTATGTATCATGGAGAAAATAAAGAGGATAAAACTGAGATCTAATCAGCCAGTAGGTGATCTACATAACTAAGTATTCTGGTCATAAAAGAATATATAGAATGGGGAAGATATAGAAAAGTAATGAAATTATAGAAAACCTGATAAAACTGAAAAACTAATGATGTTCATGAAGAATGATCATGTTATTATTCTGATCTACTTACCCTGGAAGCCTGATGAAAAAGGTCAGTCTCATGTGGTGATAAAGAAACTAAGAGCCTACTGATGGTATTTTTTATTATAGTAGGAAAAAAAATTTATATATAGTAGTGGAAAGTTTAATTCTATGTTGAGATTCTATAGAAGGAGCATAGTGGGACTCTATGCTAATAGGAATAGTGAGGACCTCAATGTAACCACTTGTCTTTATAGTAGAGAATCCCTGAACATGTTGTCTTACCAATCGTGATATGGATTAGGTATTTAAGGATGATCCTTATAAAATATTTTTTACCATGTCTGTTTTATTTTAGTTGTGTATATTCATATAATGTGTTAATTAATGTTATGAGTATCGATACATTAATACATCATTAATGTTATCTCCAAAAAAATTATAAGATGTGTACCAATGATTCACCACCACTCACTGGTACTAACTAACCTATGCACTTCAAGTGGCATCCAAGAATATTATCCCTCTAGTTGGATATATGTTTACATAGATAAGTATTTTTATATAAATTGGATGAACTATATATTTGATTTTTTTAAGAAGGCCTCATATAAAATAACTAGTTTATATTATTGTTTATACAAAATTGAGATTTTTACAAAAGACATTGAGTGATAGAAAAAGGAAATAATCTGAGAATCTAAGGAAGAACTAAAAAGATAAGGATGAATCACCATTACTAGGAGGTATTCAAAATTGTAATTATCATGAGAAATATGTTGATTTTTATTTTTCTAATTAAGAATGTTTGAGAAGTGAAGAAGATGAGTTCAATGATAAATCACTTTGTGTCTTATACTTTTAAGACAAAGGGTATCAAAATAAATTTATTCATGAACTTGTTTTATATTTATTAAATCATATTAAGGGACTAAAAAATGAAAAATTATATAAATAAAAATATGTTAATTACATGGAAAATAAATTAGTTTAAAAGGTTGGAATATGAAACACATGCACAAATATATTGATAGAAATGAATTAATATAAGATAATACCCTTTTAGAGGCATGTTCAATCTTAATTTTGGTATAAATAGGTTTAATATTTCTTATGAAATTATTTCTCAAGAATTTTGAAGGTCTTGGGAGTATCCTAGAGGTTAGATACATGGAATTGTGGAAATAGAGCCTTATAACACATGGTTCATGGTTAGAGACTAATTAGTTCTATACTTTCACCATGCCCATGTGGCTTGTTTTAGGGTGGATCGTTGTTTTTAATACAATGTGAGGAGTCCCTGGTGACTATGAATACTGATGTATAGCCATTCACATGGATTCTGAATGATTTTATAAACCTTTTAAGTCAACTAGAAAACCAGTGACAAGTGGATTCCTTGGATAATGGGGGTCACATGGTTGGTGAACTATTTGGTAAACTGTGCTTCGAAACCATTCACCTCATTAAAAATTTTAATTTATAATTTTTACGCTTAATATTTATATTAACTCAACTTATTTTCTCCCCCACATCATTTATTGTATTTTTAAGTTCATTCAAATATTCTCTTCCTCTTTCAATGGTGAATCTCCTTCAATCCTAGGCTTTGTGATGTACAATTTCTTGTGATTTGATGCCATGTGTATGTCTATGAACGTTTTCCATTCTATTCTCTATAAGAGTCACTACATGGTTATCCTTCATGTTTTATGTCTCATAATCCCTATTTATATGTATTTGTATTCTTTTTTGGTTTTCTTAATTTTAGATTGAAATCGAAGGAAGGTGATGGATAGATGTATATATACAAACCTAAGTTAGGTGGTATAAAATATATTTCCTATAGTATTAATAGTTTTTATGTGTATGTAGTTTTTTCCATAATGTCAGTGTGTTGTATGTTTTCTTTCATAGTTTAGAAAAATATTTTTGGACCTTAATTTATTATCATGTACCCTTTACATATCCCATATGGCCTATTGATGAGAATGAATCCAAACCCATGATCAACCATATGGTGTAGCAAAAAATTTTAAAATGTTGAGGTTATATTTATAATTATTAGATAGGTGGATTACATCCTTAACCCAAATAGTTTGTTGGTTGGCATGTCAGCATGAGTAACGTTTCTATTTGGTGTAACATGGAAATTAAATGTTCCATAACATGTTAAGAAGAATGAAATGTTTTATGGTTGAAATATAATTTTTTTAATGACCTAAATATTTAAAATTGAAATTCCTATTTCAATTGAATAAATTAATTTTTAAGTAATGAAGTTATTGAAAAAACATGCACTAATTTGGATATTTTAGACCAATTATTAAATATAGAATATCGAATTTAAAATACTAATAAGAATAACAAACGTCAATTACATAGATTTTATAGAGTGATCATATTCAATAGCTATATTAAGGGTTATAATAAATCCAATTGACATAGAAGAAATAATTGATGGCCTTGACCAATAGAATCAAACTCTATAAATCCCATTTTCTAGAGATTTCAAGGGAGATGGAATCACTAGGATTTTTACTTGACCAATACCAACCAGTGATTCAACAACCAAGTAAAGTAAAAAACCATTTACAAGATAAGATCAACCTTATCGAGATCATGAACCAAACCCTATTCGCCAAACCACCCCAAGAAATTGTCACCATCGCACACCATACCCTCAGGGTGTACGTTTGTGTAATAAGGGGTTATATATATAGAACTTAATATTATGAATTTTATATTTTCCTTTTTAAATAAAATAATGATTATTTTCATCTTTTTTCATTATTATAATTTTTTATGAGTTGATTAAAACTAGATTATTATATGAAAAATACAAAAAAAATTATTTTTAGAAAATATAGGTGTTTTATAAGACAATGATAAATTCAATAATTTTTATATGGATTTAATTTTTATATAATAATATTATTAAATAATATTTGTATACAATTTATAATATAATTTAGTATAATCTTTATAATGTTCATAAAACTAATATCATCATAAAAACTAGTATTTTTCTACAAGTGGGGACTTTTATATAAAAGTGTAAATTATCATATTTTGATAATTATTTTGATAAAATAAATATTATTTTTGCAATCATCATGTCAAAATTATCCAATGTGGATTTTTTTCATAATTTTATAGTTATGGTTGAATTATTTGGTAAATATTTAATATGGTATAAATATATACTATGTATTATGACTTCATTAAAACACAAAAGTGATGTAAAAATACTATAGAGAGTATACAAGACCAAAATTATGTTTCACATTTAAATAAAGTGTTTTGAAGTTATTTTATCAATTTTATAAACAAATAATTAATCATCCAAAACTAATGTTATAATTTATGTTTTGAAAATTAATTCTTTATAAACATGAATCAATTCCACATCACATAGGGTATTATTATAAAAATTATATTTAATAGACTAATAAAAATATTTAAAACCACTCCTATTTGGTAGAAACCATGGGAATGTACCATGATGAGGTTTGTATTTTTTAGTGTCTTATCATATAGATTCCAAAACCTAATTTTAAAATTTAATAAAACATCACCCTCTCTTTTTCAATAAAAAGCCTCCCAAACTCCCATTCCACTTCACTCAAAACCATTTTATCATGATGTTACTCTATATTTACTTCCCTAGACACCCTAAATTTTGTTTCCAATCTCTAAATGAGCTTCTCTAAAACTTTTATAAGTACCCTCTCAAGTCATGAGACTCTCTCCTCTTCTTTTTGTTTCAAGTACTTTCATTGTACTATACTGTATTGATTTCCAATTTTCCATATTTTAATGTGTTTTTACACAAACATTTACTATGCTTATGATTCCCATGTAACAAGAGACCACCTTTCAATCTCATTAACTCCTCCCATAAAACTTTATTTACACCTATTATGCTGCCAAACATATCCTACTATTTTTAATGACAAACATTTATATAGTGAATAACTATACCCACTTACACTCAAGGGTATTTAACTAGTTATAATTATCCTTATTTTATTTGGGAATTCAATGTATGTAACAAGAACTCATTAATAATTTATTTAAAAGTCCTGAAAAATGTTCTTATGTTTTATGATCTATGTGGCTCACAAATTCATGTACAAGATATGAATATAATGAGTGGGAACATAATTTTATAGCCCTATGATACATTGGTTAATGTTTGTTTCTCATGAGTGATAGATTATACTATGGACATTATTTATTGATGATATGGTGGTTATCCTTTAATAATAATTATGATGTAATGTTTTATGTTATTTCCACATCCTTATGTTTCCTTGACATTACAATCATATATCATTCTTTAATGTTCATGTTTATGATTATAACCCCATTTATGTAACATTTATATTCCACTGGACTATTGTTTTAATTTCATAATGTTATTATTTGAATATTCCCTTACTGGTATTTATATCTTACCCCTTTCTTATGTATGTCCCTAGGTTATGCCATGTAGTTTAAAAATATCAATGGATATTAAGGGCATGTTGTGAAGTTTTTAAATAATTTTGTTGTATCCCTATTTTAAGTTATTATTCTATGTACCTAATTTACCAAATATACTAGGTCTATTTATGTTATAGGATTGTATTAAGTATGTTTTATGTAATAAATATTGATCTAAGGAATATTATAATATGGGTTTTCAAAGTTGCTATCGAAGGAAAGTCTGGTTACTTTTGGTGATTTAGATTTGAAAACCTTAGTCAAACATTGGGGATAAGACTAAACATAGGAAATATTCTCTAAAGTATTTAAAATATAGGGTAATTTTCTTCGAAGAAAAAAAATCCTTATATTGATATGAAAACTGGATGTGGCTCAAACACAGTTGTACATAGGAGTAACAACCCCTTAAAGGTAACATTGGGATTTGACTCGATTATCATATGGTTTATGAATAATAGGCCTTACAAAATATGTGGTTTGACACTCCTATGGGATATGATTTGGTAATTTAAAAATATCTGTACAAACCATTATAAAGGGAACACAAATTCAAATAATATTTCATTTTAGGAAATATATTTTGGAAAAATTATATTGAAATATATAAATTCATAGGTTAATGATTATATATCATTTATGAGTTTTCCTTTAATGTTCATAGTTTACCTTTTATTATTTTTTAATTCGCATCCTTAATATTCCCTTTATTTTACTCAATAGTAGTGAACAAGATGAACTATGTCAACAACCAATGCGAAAAGTAATGTAATGGCTACCCAAAATATATGCCCAACCTGATGAGAGAAAGATTCAAGAACATCATGATAGTAATTTTTAATTATCTAATATTCTGAAGAAGACATCAATCTTCGAAAAAAAACCACATAGTTCTAAGAAATAGCAAGTTGTAATTAAGGACATTATGTAAAAGTCTTCTCTATCCTTTAATGATATGATAAAGATAAGTTTATGTTGGATATTTATCAAATATAATGATAATTTTATCAATGGTAGATATTAATGGCCTCCAAATAATTGATCAAATCCATTGAAAAAGTCTTCTCTATCCTTTAATGATATGATAAAGATAATTTTATGTTGGATATTTATCAAATATAATGATAAGTTTATCAATGGTAGATATTAATAAAATAAATATGATGCCTAAGGAGGGTATTAAATCTTTGGAATGGAATGAATTTTAGAAAAAACAAATTGATAAATATTTTACTCACACTCTCTTACTTAAAATGGAGTGAGATTCCCTTTGCCTTGTGTAAAAGAATGATGAATCCATTAGGTCATATGAGAAAATATTCACAGGTCTTGCATGATAAACCTCTTACTTTGTCATATCCTCTAAAATTAATGTTTACTTCTTCTTTAGTGGGATAATAATTAGTATATGAAAATATTTTTTGATTCAAGAATTTGATATTTATATAGAAATTTTCTAATGTTCCCTCAAAGTCCAAATGGAGATAATTGAATCTCAAAGGTGTAATGGGTCTATAGACCGGAAGTGGAAAATGTATTTTAATTATAGTGGTGCAATAGAGAAATATAATGGGGGAAAAAGTCTAACATCCAACTTGTAAAAATGGTTTGAATATGTATCTTCGAAATTTCATGAAGGGGTTATTGGATTTTTTTTATGTGTGGGAAGGAAATGAACCTAGCTAGTGAATTCCAATATGATAAACCCGCCAATATTATGTAATAAAGGAATTATCTAGTCAACTGTTAGCCTATTATCCAATGCTCTAACTACAAGGAATAAAGAAATTATGTGAATCAATGCTCCATTGAAAAAGTCTTCTCCTAGGCCTCCAAATTTCCTAGGATATTTTGATCCCCTAATCACAAAATAATTGATCAACTCCATTGAAAAAGTCTTCTCTATCCTTTAATGATATGATAAAGATAAGTTTATGTAGGATATTTATCAAATATAATGATATTTTTATCAATGCTAGATATTAATAAAGAAAATATGATGCCTAAGGAGGATATTGAAGCGATGGAATGGAATGAATTTTAGAAAAAACAATTTGATAAATATTTTCCTCACACTCTCTTACTTAAAATGGAGTGAGATTCCCTTGGCCTCGTGTAAAAGAATGATGAATCCATTAGGTCATATGAGAAAAAATTTACAGGACTTTCATGATAAACCTCTTACTTTGTCATATCCTCTAAAATTAAAGAAATAAAGAAACTATGATAAACCCATTACATTTCTCACACTCTTACATTAAATGTAGTGATATTCCCTTGGCCTCATGTAAAATAATGATGAATCCATTATGTAATATGAGAAAAACATCACAGGACGTGCATGATAAACCTCTTACTTTGTCATATTCTCTAAAATTAAATAAATAAACCACTTACGTTGTCATATCCTTTTGTAAAAATTGTTTGAATAAGTATCTTCGAAATTTCCTAAAGGGGTTATTGGATTTTTTTTATGTGTGGGAAGGAAATTAACCTAGCTAGTGAATTACAATATGATAAACCCACCAATATTATGTAATAAAGAAATTATCTAGTCAACCGTTAGCCTATCATCCAATGATCCAACTATAAGGAATAAAGAAACTATGTGAATCAATGCACCAAGACAAGGTCTACCGATGATAACTAATGCCAACAATCCAAAAGGCCTAGAGTGAAAGGGGAATCTTATGACATCACAACTGCTAAGGTGGATCCCAAAAATAATGCAGTGATAGGTATGTTGGTCATTAATTCAAGAATAGAAAATGAGATATTTGATTCTAGTTCTGCACATTCTTTCATATAACACAATATTATTAGAAGTATTCAAACACCAACTCAAAACATGGAAGTGGATATATCTGTGAAAATAAAAAATGGGACAATTATCACATCCCAACTATAAAACATCACCCCTATCCATATTTTTGGGCTGAAAATTCCAATTAACCTTGTGATACCCCATTTTGAATAATTCAATGAAATTAATGGTATGTATTGGATTTACTTATACAGAGCCAACATAAATTGAAAAGATAAAGAAAGAAACCTCTTTCTCATGAATCACCCAATAATTCTATACAAGTACAAGTAGGAGGATAAATCTAATTTGGTATCATTATCTCAATAATAGATATTAATTCCTTATAAGAAAGAATATCTTACTAAATTGACCGAGACTAAGTAAAAGATCATCCTTGATGACCTGCACATTGTGTGTGAATATATTGATGTGTTTGACAAATATTTTTTCAGCCTTCCTTATAACTGATATGTGTATTTCTCAATCAAGATTACACCTAGATATATTCCAATTTCTAATACATCATATATAATGGAAACTATTGAACTTAAAGAGCTAAATAATCAGCTATATGATAATATAGATAAATAGTTTACATACCCATGTTCTTCACAATGGCGTGAACCAATCATTTTCATCAAGAATAAGGATGTTTCAATGTTCCTCATCATTAATTATCATTATCTCAACAAGAACATGATAAATAACATGTATCATATACCACATATTTATGACTTATTAAATAAGATATATAGATCCCATTATATATTGAATATTGATCTCTAGTTAGGATATTATCAAGTAATGGTGAAGGAGGATATCCCCAAGACTTCTTTTTGTGCAAGGTACAAACACTATGAGTTCAAAGTGATTCCATTTGGACTCACTAATACTCTATATCCTTCATAGACTTGATCAATATAGTCTTTTGGGATTACCTTGACAAATCTTTTGTAGTCTTTATAGATGATATTCTTATCCAATCCAAAAGTAATGAGGATCTTGAGGATCATTTGGATGTTTTATTGAGGACCATTAGAAATGAAAAGTTATATAAGAAGTACAATAAATGTGATTTTTTGAGGGAGAATTTGAAATTTCGAGGGAATTTTATCACTAAAAAACTTATTTATATGTATTATTATAAAAATAAAATTAAAGGATGGCCTAGACCAATTTTTTTGATGAAAATCTATAGTTTTCATTGATTAGATGTGTAATATCAATAATTTTTTAGAAAATTATCTTGATTTTTAATCTAAAAAACCATGATAACTGAGAAGTGAGTCATGTTTTTAGATAATAATGAATGTGAGGAAATAATTAAAGAGACAAATAATAGTATAATCAATACATTTATTCTCACATTACCCATCTGTGGGGAAGGATATATGATCTTTAGTGATGTGTTAAAAAAGTGTTTGTTTTTTGTACTCATGTAAAATGAAAAAGTGATAGTCTATTTCTCTCCCCAATTAAATATCCATGAGTATAACTACCCAACACATGATCTAAAATTGGCTGCAATGATCTTTTAATTGAATATTTGGTGACATTATCTATATGGGGAGAAGTATGACATATATATATATTGTTAAAGCCTCAAGTATATATTCACACAAAAGGAGATAAATATTCAAAAAAGGTGGTTATTTTTGATAAAGTGTTATGAATTTTCAATCCATTACCATCCTTGAGAGGTGAACAATGTGGAAGATTCTTTGAGTAAAATTGATGCAACAACACTCATCATTATGAATAATATAAGGGATCCATTATTTTTGGGAAAGAATAGGATGGAAATTGGAATTATAAAATGATATTTGTCCTAAATTTCTCAAACAAATTCTCTTCTATCCATTCTTGGTAAGATCAAGGATTACGAAAATGATGATGATGTGTTATTGAATAAGTTAGAGAATATTCTAATGTTTAAATTTTCTAAATATAGAGTTATATGGTTTGGAACCTGGATATTTGACCCATAAAAACAATATCTAAATAGTGATCTTCTAGATGATGTGAATATCATATCCTTCTATATTTATCTAATAATCCCTAAGATGTATATATATTTGAAGAAAAAATTATGGTGGGATAATATGAAGAGATATATTGTAGAATTTTTATCTTGATTCTTGGTATTACAATAATTCAAGGTGAATGAAATATGTATAAGGGTATGATACAACCATTTACCATACCAATATGGAAATGGAAAATCCTAGCCATGTATTTATTCATAGGACTCCTTAGGATATTTAAAGTTAATAACGCCATCTAGGTGGTATTAATTTGCCTTATAAAGTAAATGCATTCCATTTCTATCAAATAAGATTACTCTCTTGACCAAATCACTGAGATATAAAAAAGGTAAGTGGTACTACTTCATTGAGTTCAACTATACATTATATCTAATTGAGATATTAGGTTTACCTAAAGGTTCTATAGAATCCTTCCACAAGCATTGGATACTGAGGTTATTTTCCATACATTTTATCACCCTTAGACAGATGATCAGTTTTAAAAAACCATTCAAACCATAGAGGATAGGCCGAGATCATGTGAAATGGTTTTATAAAGAGGTTAGTATCGACACCTTACCTTAGTAGAGTTCTCCTATAATAAAAATTTCAAATATATCTTTCAAATAGAACCTTATGAGGATCTGTATAAGAAGTGGTTTCAAACTCCAATATGCTGGGGAGTGGAATCTTATGGGAATTTATCTAATCTAAGACATGATACGAAGGTTTAAACCATTAAACATCATATGAAGTCCATGTAATGTTGATAGAAACTCTATACTGATAATTTTCAATTAATCCTAGTGTCTTAGGTTAGAGATAAGGTGTTCCTTCATATATCATCATGAAATAATTTCATGATGTTTGGGAAGAAAGGGAACATTATATCATGATACATCGACCCCATTGATATCCTTGATCACATAATAGTTATGTCATATCAACTTGACCTCCCATATAATCTATCTCAAGTACATGATGTGTTTTATTTATTCCTATTAAGTAGTTTCATACCAGACCACTCACATGTACTGAATCCAAAGGTGTTACCCTTATATAATGATATTACATATGATGAGTAGCCAGTGAAGAACTTAGATAATTAAGATAAATTTATACTAAACAAGACAAATAACATGGTTAGAGTGTTGTGGTAGAACCACAAGTTTGAGGAAGAAATGTGGGAATCAGAATTGGAGATTAAAAATAAATACCACAATATTTTTTAGTGTATGAAATGAAATTTTGGGGGTAAAACATCTAAGGTTAGGGATAATTTATTGAACAAAAGTTTTATAAAAAAATTACCTTTTCAATTTAATAAATTCCTTTTTATTTAAGGAAGTTTTAGAAAACACATGCTCTCTTTTGGCTATTTTTTGTCCAATTATAAAATATAGTTTGTCATATTTAAAATTCCATTAAGCATCCTAACCAATGATATTATTGTCATTTTATAGTGGTTTTTATGATTATTATATATTAATAGTAATGATAAATCCAATTAAAAATGAATAAAGAAGTATTGAACTCAACCAGTAGGATCATACTCTATAAAGAACATTTATCAGAACTTCATAAGTAGATGGAATCTATGGCCTTTCCACTTGACCAATCCTAAGATAATATTATATGAATAATTTATGAATGAAACTATTTATGATAGAAGTTCAATCTTATTTAGATCATGACCCAAACCATGTTAACTGAGCCACCCCAAGAAAGATTTACAATCTCACACCTTGCCCTTACAGAAAACATTGGTGTGATAAGAAGTTATATATATAGACCCTAATAGTTTTATTTTTATATTTTATTTTTTTAATGAAATAATGATTAGATTTACCCATTTCCATTATTAACATTTTATATCAGTTGATGGAAATTATATTTCGATAGGAAGAAACCCAAATTATATTTTTGGGAAATATATGAATTTAATTAAAACAATCTTATAAATAAATTTTAGAATTTTTTTTCATATAATTCTTTTATTCAATAATATTTCTACAAAAATGATAATATAATTTAGTATAATCTGGATAAGGGTCAAATAACACTTATCATTATAAAACCCAATGATTTTCAGTAATTGGGAACATTGATTAAAAAGTGTAAAATACAATCTTAAGAGAATTAATTTGATAAAACAAATATTATTTTTCATTCTGCATGTCAAAATTAGCCAATGATGAATATTTCAAAATTTTTAGAGACAGTCTAATTTTTGGGTAAAACAATATAGTATAAATATATGATATGTATTTTGACATCATAAATGACCAAAAGTGTTATAATAAATACAATAAAGAGTATCAAAACTATAATATTATTGTTAATTTATATTAATTTATTTTGAACTTATTTGATTACTTTTATAATCCCTTAACAAATCCTCTAAAACCTATATTGTATTTTTAGGTTCTTGAAATTAATTCGCTTTGAACATGACACCCTTCCACATCACCTAGTGTATTACATTCACGAGTCCAATTATAATTCATTTAAAATATTTAAAATCACTTATATTTGGAATAATCCATGGTAAGACCATTAAAATGTTTGTGATTTAGAATATTTTTTTATATATATTCAAAAAAATATGTTTTTAAATTAATAAATAATTACCCTATCATTTTCTAGAAAAAAACCCAACCTTTAATTAATATTCACTCAAAAACATCTGACAATAAATTTACTATAACTTTATCTCTATAGAGACCTCTAAAGATGTTTTCAATCTCTATAAAATATAACCCCATGAATTTATAAGATCCCTATATGGTATGAGACCCTCTATTCTTCTTTTTATTTCAAGTACCTCCATTATACTAATCCCTTTTCATTTCAAATTTCCCTGATTGTTATTTGTTTTAACACATAACTTTAAATTCCTTATGATTTCCATAAAATTAGATACCACCCTTCACTATCATTCACCCCTACCATAATCCTTTATGTACAAATATTATGTTGTTGTAATTATCATATGACTTTCCATGCAAAACATTTTGGTAGTTAATAACTTTACTTATCTCCACACAAGGGTATTCACCTAGTTTTTCCTCTTTTTATTGGTGAAATCTTTGTATATAACACGAATTCTATAATCATGGGGGTTAAAATAGATTAAAATTTTAAATATGTTGTTTTATTTATATGACCAAATTATTCATGTACAAGATATGAATGTTACAAGAGGGGAAAAAATTATATATCCCTATAATGCATTTGGGTAATGTTATTGTCTCATGATATTCCATGTATGGTTCACAAGAGTTTATCCAAGGAACATTATGTTATTATGTCTTGGTGGTTATCCTTTAAATTTTCTTATGATGTAATGTTTTATGTTTTTTCCACATTAATATGTTTCTCTGATGTTATCATCTTATATCATGATTTGATGCACATGTTTATGACTATAACCCCTTTAATTTTACCTTGATATTCCTCTTTACTAACATGTATTACTTTTATAATGTTATTTTTTCAATATTCCCTTATCTGGATTTCTAGAAAACCATTATCTTATGTACAACCCAAGGTTATCCCATGATGTTTTATAAGATCAATGGATATTAAGTTCTTGTTATAGTGTTTTAAAATAGATAATTTGAATCCACATTTTAACATATGATTATATGTACCAAATTTCCCAAATACATTAGGCTTCTAAGTCTTCTGGTATTGTATTATGTGTGTTTTTAATTAATAAGTCATGAGTTAAGGGATATTAAAATATCGGTTATTATAAAGATTAAATGGTTAATTAGTTTTAAAGGAAATTTAACAGTTTTCTAGAGAAATTAATGATGAACTGTTTAAATTATGGAATAATGTTAAATGTTTTGAGTATGATAGCCCTTTAGGAATATAAATGATAAAATTGGTTATCCTTGTTATATTAGTGTGTTATTAGGTCAAGTATGTTGAACCTTTGAAATATTTAAATTATGAAATTATTATAGATGTTGGACAAGACACTATAGATCCATGGGTTATGATTTTGGGCATGAAACTCTAAATCCCTAGTATGTAATGTTGCACATGATGCTCTGTATCAATATTTTGGGTTCTTATTTGGTGCTCTATGAACTCACAGTGATAAAACATGGTGTGGGTACCTCAAACTAATGATCCTTGGTACCATGAATTTCAATGATTAATGAAATACCTTTTCTTAACTAATGTATTCACCACCCTATGGTATATTATTTAAACAACCATATTGGCCAGAAGAAGGTTTGGTAGCTCTAATGGTCACTGTAGAACCCTAGGGCCAAAAAGGATAATTAACAATTATATATTTTATTAAAACAAATTTTCAATTATTTCCTTGTCTATTATTCCTTTTTACATATATATACAATTTAGACTATATATTACTTTTGAGAATATTGGTGGAGCTCTATTTAGTTCTACTCACAACATTCATAGGCCGCCATTGGTGCCTGAGCGGACTTCATGGTTGAAAGTTAGGGAATGGGAGAAGGGTCAATAATATATGGCTAATTTTGGACTTTATGGGATGGAGTTTAAAAGACATGACTGATAATGTTTTGAATAATAATTTTGGGTATTTTTATTGGCATCTTTTCCATTGGGTTCCCTATGGAACATGAGATTATCAGGACATTACATATTTATTTTATTAGCTTGTAGGGAACTTACCCAGTTTTGGGAATTTGATATAAAATGTGTGTTTACCTATAGTTATTATTTCCTATAATTTATGATATTGTTTTAATATGACAAAAGGGTATATGCTTCCCGTATTCCTCAGTAAACCCACATTTCTAGTTGATAGCCTATAGCATATGAGGTGGATCACCTGGGGTTATGTAATGAACTCATTTGGCTATTAGTCAGAATGAGCCGGTTCTGGACATTACAAGGTGGCATAATAGAATCTTGTATTTTATTTTGTATTTCTATTTTAAGAAAGGTAGATAAAATAATGGTATATTTTAGGTCTTGGTAAAGAATTTTTTCCTGGGAGAATCTAACATATGTGTGGGGGGAATCCCAAATTACAAAGGATGGTATTGTTGTACTTGTTACAGTTGAAATGATATTTTCACTTAGGTGGTATACTTTCTGTATAATGTTATCAATTTATAAGATTTTACTCATTCCCTAGCATGACATGAGACTGTGTATTCATGCATCATTTTAGGAACTCATGGGTTTACATGACATGCATCGTGTTACCCATACACCAAAAAATCCATGTTATGATTTTTTTACCTATAATGGAAAAAATTGAGTTGTGATAAATTTTAATACTTTTATATTTTTTGTGGCTTAAAAATAAATGTTATCTAATAAATATTAATTAACTATTTTAAAATTGAATTATGTAGAATATATTTGTTATAATAGTGGTAAATAAAAATGTATTACCCTCGAAAAAATTATCATTACACTAAGTAAGAATGTGGCCCATAGATAGGGTTTTTTGGGTATAATTTTGTTGCTTTGATCATACCTGTTAAGATAATGTATGTGGAGTTTTATTTTTTTTACAGCTAGTCGTTACCCCCCTTTTTTTAAATATATAAATAATATATTAATTTTCATGAAATTTGTGTTTGTAAATGTAGATATATTCCTCTATGATGATGTGTTTTGGTAGGATTGTAAGTGGAAACTACTTAGAATGAACCTCCAATAACAAAACCAGAGCCCCTGTTGGTTCTAGGTGATAGGGAAGAAGATCTGTTCTAGGAGACTTTTTCTTGATTTATGGAGTTTATAGATAGGGATCAAGTTTGGGTTACACTATCTATGTTTCATTTGACTAGGGTGTTCTATCAGTAGTATCCACCAACGTTCACCAAAGTGGGTGGTTTTGTGGTAGTTGAATTATGGATTAAACTTGTACAGGAAATCCTTGAAAACTTGGATAATCTTCCAAAGATGATGGTTAAATTGGCAGCTTTCATGTTTTTGGGACCAATAGAGCACTCATTGAATATTATGGTCTACTATGATTAGGTATAGGGAATGTCTTTGAAGGACTTCCAAGATAATTTATTAGAACACTTTTACCTATAGATACTAAGATTCGAGAGATCCATATATTTTATGCACTTGAACTGTTGGATTATGTTAGTAATGTATTTGTTTTGGATACTTCACCGAACTATACTATTTTTCTCTAACATTGGAAGGTGATGAGGCATCTAGGGTGAAACGGTTTAAGGATGGACATAGATATAAGATCAAGTCATAGGTAAATATTTTACTCTTGAATATGTATTTTATGTTAGTATATAAGGATCTCATTTATCAAGGGAACCTGAATGAGGTATCTCATGGTTGGTAGGAAATTTCAGCTGAGTGATCTAGTTGTACAACCTCAGGTGGTAGGAACAAATAATATGAGAACCTTCACTGAGGAAGTGGTAGGTAGAGTAGATAAGGGAGTGGATTTTCCTCTCAAGAAAGTGGTCAAGTTGTCTACTATCCATGTGGAAAGCATGGTCACATGTGAGGTCAGTGTCTTTCTCCACCAATGGAGCATTGATCATGTGGTAGTATAGTGTATGCATAATGTTTTTATAGGAACCCTCAATAAATGACTCGTTATGGGAGGGAATATACAGTCATAGAGAACTATGATAGGATATAATAACTTGAATTAGTAAAGAAGTTGGAGTTCAACTACCCATATTATTTGGGGTGGGGTACATGGTAATATAGTACTAGAGCATTAGTACCATCTGATTAGTATAACACATGGGACTCAAGAATGAGTTCATGGTAGAGGGGTATGCCCTTTTCATATTGTTTTTCCCTTTCTAACTGGTATGAAGGTTTGTTTATAATTTGTCCAAGGAAAATTTATTATTTCTTCCGCACTTTATTCTGATTTATTTGATACCATAGCTTCATATTCATTTATATCTAATTGGGTTGTGAAGAGTTTTGGCATAAATATGGAATTATTTTAAATGGCTTTGCCGATTGACATATCATTAGGTGTGGGATCATAGGTTATATATCTTTATAAGGAGTGTTCCATTGAGCTTAGTGAGTACCTTTTTTTTAGATTTATTCTTATTGAGATGTCAATTTTTACTTAATAGTATGAATGAATTTCTTGGTTTCTTACTTGGATAACATTGATTGTTACCATAGAAGGGTGATCTTTACATCTCCTGAGGGTAAAAAATATGTTCATCACAGGGAATTGGATATCTAGGATAGCTATACAATCCTAATCAATCAGTAGTTAGGTGAGATTAGATCCTAGGTTTCGAACTATATGCTAGATGATGGGGTAATGGGTAAGGATATTTTCCATCCAATGGTATATCAATTTGAAGATGTTTTTCCTCATGACTTTTTAGGGTTCCCACATAATATAGAAATTTAGTTTACTATTGAGTTAGTTACTAGTGTTGAGCAAGATTATATTCATCCTTATATAATTACACCAAAAGAGCTTCATGAGGGTAAGTATTAGATGAAATAATTAGAGGCTAAAGGGTTCATTTGACTGAGTATGTCACCTTGGGGTTTTCTGGTACCATTTTATCTTTAAGATAGAACATTATTTTTATGTGTCAATTACTAGAAGTTGAACAAGATAAAAATTTCAAACCATTATCCTCTAACATGTATTGATGAACTCCTAGACCAGCTAAGGGGTTCCTATGTTTTCTTTAAGATTAATTTTATATCTAGGTATTTCCAGTACAGGGTGAGAGGATCTGATATACCATAAAATTCATTTAGAAGTAGGTATAATTTTTATTTCTTTATTGTGATTCCATTTGGGGTGATGAATTCTCCTAATGTGTTTATAATGTTTATTAAATGAATCTTTCAACTATATTTAGATTTTTTTTTGTGGTTTTATTTACTGATGAAATCTTGATGTACTCCTTGACCAGAGATGATCATGCCCAAAATTTTTATATCATCCCGAGTACTATGATAAAGCATCTGCTATTTTCCAAGGTATCTAAATTTCATTTATATACTTACAAGGTTAATTAATTGGGTCATATAATCATAGAAGATGGTTTGTTGGTGTATCCTAATAAATTCTGAGTGGTTGTTTCTTGGGATCATCCCAAGAATGTTTTTGATATCATAAACCTTTTGAGTTTAATGGGTACTACCAAAGATTTATCAAGGTATTTTCTCACATGTATTACCCACTCTCAGGATTGACTGGAAAGGAAATAAAATTTTAGTTGTCCAAAGCATACGAGAATACATTCTAGGATCTAAAGAGTTTCTTGTACATAACACCAATTTTGATCTTACCCAAACTAGGTAACAAATATACTTTGTATTGTGAATCATCTAATATTGGGCTAGGATCAGTATTGATATGAGAAGATTGATTCATGACATATATATCTCTATAGTTGAAGAAACATGAATGGAATAATCTTATGCATGATCTTGATTTCGACACACTGATTCACACTTCAAAATGTTATCCTCGTTATCAACTTAGTGAAAGGTTTACAATTTACATGACCATAATAGAATTTAATTTATCTTTGATAAGAGTGGTCTAAATATATGGAATTTAATATGGGTTTAATGTAGGAAATATTTTAATTTGGAGCTATCATATGCACTGGAAAAAAGGAAATGTTGTTGTTGATTATTTAAGTCATAATATTTAGACTCAGGAAATTTAGGATTCTAGTTCTAAGTTGAAGATGATGGCATTTTTCATCAAAATGAAAATAGGTTTTAAGAGGATTAGGAACTATTTACACTAAAATCATTATCCATTATAGCCTATATTCATAATAAGGTCTAGAGAAGTCAGTATGATGGTCCATAGTGCCTAGTGTTGAGGGACATCTTTGATGCTTAGGAGAAATCTCCTGACCAGACCATCGACAACGAAGAGGTTATCCTTGTTCATGGATACATTTATATTCATACGGTATGTGGGGGGATTTTATATGATATTTTCATGCTTTGAAATGGGATATGCACCCTAGATTGACCAAATATACCCCGATCATCATAGACAGTATTGGTAGTAAGAAATGAATAAGGTAATCATGGGTTTATTAATATGATGTTACACCTATTAGTCGGTGGATACAGAACATTAGTATCCTAGTATACTATTACTGCCTTTTCCTATTCTAGAATTGAAGTTGGAAAATGCTACCATGGAATTCATGGTGGGTTTACCTAGGACTCCTTCGAAGAGTGAGGTGATATGGGTGATTTTGGATAGCTTAATAAAGGTAGCCCATTTCATACTAATTTGGAAGACACTACACTAAATTAGTGGGGAAGAATATATTTAAGATATATATTGTGTATTAATTGGGTTTCTTAGATTATTTTATTAGATTTAGTTCCCCATTAGACATTATTATTTTGGAATGGATTTAGAAGGCTCTTGGTATTTATGGTTTTTTGAGGAATTCCTACCACCTGCCTACAGATGCACAATCTATGTGGACTATTTGTGTGTTATATGAAATTTTGAGAGAATGATTACAATATTTTGGAAGAACATGAGGTAATAACCAATGTCCTTTTGAGTTTTCATATAAAATTAGTTATTAGAAAACCATTTAGATGGAATAATATGAGTTGTTGAATGGTAGGCTATACAGATCACAATTATATTTGGTTAGATGTGAGAGAATCATAGTTATCATAGCAGAGTCTCACTATGAAGATTTTATATCATGTCTAATCGATCTAGAAATGTATGTATATAGCCTATTGTAGACACAATTCATACACTAATTGACATCTTCGACCTATCAATTTTTCATTTTTTTTGACATTTTTTGTCTTCACGTATCAAAAATATTGTGCCACTATTATATTTAGAAGTAGGGTTAGTTATCACTTGGGTATGTTGGTCTATTAGATATTGTGGAGAGGATTTTTCTACTATTATATCATTTGTATCATCCAAAATGGTATAGTGCAATGAAAAATGTGTTTCATGTGTTGTATATTTCACAATATCACCCTAAACCTGCTCATGTTATTGATGCTGATAACGCTGAACTTATGTCTTATGTATCCTTTGAGGAGAATTTGATTCATATTATGGATTTCAGTGAGATAACACTTTAGGGTAATATTGTGCCTTTATTTCAAGTGATGTGGAAGCATGGACACGTTCAAGAGGAAACATGGGAGTGAGAAGATAATATTCCATCCCAGTGGAATAATATTTTTACCTTGGAGGATTAATGATGTCAGGGTGTGCAGCTCGGGGATGAGAAGTTATATGGTGGGGAGATTTTAAAATTCCAAATATTGTAGAGGTAAGTTATATATTAATTTTGGTTTAAATCTATTTGAAATATATCATGGAATGATTTATCTAGAATTGGGAAGGTCTTGCGAGTACCCAGAGGTTTAGGACATGGAATATTATAAAAAGCGTCTTACAACACATGGTGCATGGTTATAATTTTGTTTAGTGTTAATTATTCCCTATAACCATGTGGCACAGTTTAGGAGAGAACACATTTATGAGAACTGATCGAGGGGGGCCTGATGACCATGTAGGTTAATCCAAATCCATTTGGATATCTTCAACAAGGATTTCTCAAAGCATACATCCAAACCCTATTCCTCATAAAAAATATTGAATAACCACTTCTTCCTCCTGATATTTATATTAAATCGCTCAATTTTCTCTCCCATTTCACTCCCAACATCCTTAGTTGTGTCTGAAGGTTCACTTCCAGTTCCAGGGTTGAATATCTGTTGATCCTAGAAACTTTTAAGTGTCATTACATTATATTAGAATACATATGAAAGTCTATGAGTCTATTTACTTATATTCTCTAGAATATTTACTTCTTGGTTTTCCCTAATATTCTATATCTCTTATGAAATATTTCCATGATTTTTTTATGGTTGTGGTCATTTTAACTCAAATCAATGTTAAGGTTTGGCCTACTAGATATATACAAACCTATGTTATGTAGTACAAAATATATTTTATTCTTGATATTTTCATCTATATATAGTTTTTTATAAAATGTTGATGTGTTGTGTGCTTTTTACCTTGGTTGAATAAAATGGTTTTGGGCCTTAATTTGTTCTCACAGACCCTTTATAGATCCCATTGGGTTTATTGATAAATATGAGACCAAACCCACAATCACCCATGGGATGTTCCAAAGTATTTAATATGATAAGGTTTTATTTTAGATGGTGTTACTGATTGTTTACATGCTTAACCAAGGTAGGTTTTCTGGTTGGAATGTCGGCATGATTAAATGGGTTGTTTTTCATAACCCGAGAATTAAATTTTCTGTAACATATTAAGAGGAATGGAATGGTTTATGGTTGAAATATAATATTTAAGAAATTATATGGTTTTAAAGGTAATTTAATGATTTTGATATATGAATGAATGAGAAATTGGTTAAATTTTAGGAATTATTTTAAAGTTGTTTAGTATTATATACCTTAAGGAATAATAAATGATGGAAGTACACATTCTTATTATATTAGTGTCTTAAAAGGTCAAGTATATCGAATCTTGACAAATAGTAAATTATGTAATTTTTATGTCTATTGGACATGATACTCTCCATCCATGGGTAGGATGTTGGACATGACACTCTATAGCCATATTTTGGAATTTTGGATATGGCTCTATTTATCCATTGTTTGGGTGCCAATTTGATACTCTAGTCACTAATAGTTCTTAAAGATTGTGTGGGTAGCTTAGACTGATGCTCCTTGGTACCCATAATCAAAATGATTAATGAAATCCCTTCTTTTACCTAAATTATGAATCACCCTATGGTTTATGGTACATATTTCTAACATGGTCTGAAGAATGTTTTTTTTGGTCTAAGGGTCACTTTAGAACCCAAGGAACAAAAAGGTTAATTAAAAGCTATTTATTTTATTATAGTATTATTCCATTTATTTCATTGTATATTATTCCTTGGTATATTTTTAAACGATATGGTTTATACTAGATATTTATTTAGATACAATTAGTGGTTTTCTACTAATTTATACTCTCACCCTTCTTAAGCTGTTGTCGGTACCCGAGTAGATTTCATGGTTATAGGTTTAGACAAGAGAACATGCTTGGTGATAGATGGTTGATTTGGGTCTTTATGGGATGGAGCTTGTAGGAGAGGTATGATCATGGTTTCAAGACCCATTTTTGGATTATATGTTTTTTCTTTTATTTTATGTTACATTTGATACATGAGACAATCATGACATGACATGTTTATTTTATTGGCTTGTGGGAACATACCCAGTTGTTAGAATTTCATATATGATGTGTGTTTAACATCTGGTTGTTATATCTTATTATTAACACTATTTTATTACTTGGATAGAGAGGGTATTGTCTCCCCATATTCTTCAATAGACCCCCACTAGTAGTTGATAGTCTCTGAAAATTAGAGAGGTGCACCCTAGGTCACATAATGAACCGGTTCAGTTACTAGACATAGTGAGACATGATGATATGTTACAATGTAATATTATAGAATTAAGTATTTTCTATTGATTTAAGACTTGGTTAAATGTAAAAATTAGAGAATGATTTGTCAAATCTTATTAGTGAGCTCATTCATGGAATTTGTTAAACAATATTCAAGGGAAAACTCTAATTTTTCTAGGATAGGATTTCTATTTTGGAGGTTCTCTTGTTACATATGAAATGTTACTCCACATTGGGTGAAACACTTTTTGTGTGATGTTATTTATTTTTGATATTTTCCTCATGGTCTGGTATGACATGAGATTATATATGAATGTATTATTTTAGGAACTCAGGGGATTATATGACATGGATCATGTTAGGAACATAAAGAAAAGTATGTTATGATATATTTACCTTCAAATGGGAAAAAAATTGAGCTGTGGGAAATAAAATAAAATTATTTTTCTTTTATTATTTTAAATAATTGGTTCCTAATAAATATGTTTAATTTTTTTAAATTCAATAATGTGGATTATTTTTGTTAAAACAGTTGTTAATACAGAGGTAGTACCCTTCGAAAAAAATCATGTGTACATTGAGTTATCCAGTGAACCTATATAGGAATGATTGAGTATAGTGATGGTGTTGCGGTCATATATTTTTAGATAGAGTATGTGGAGTATTTGTTTTATGGATAGTTGTGACCCTTATTTTGAGTAAATTTTTATAATATATTTTATGTGGCCTAAAATGTGTATTTGTAATTGAAGAGAGATGCCTCCATCATAACGTTTTTGAAGTGAAACACTAGGATACTTATAATAATTCACCACTAATAGAAGAACTAGATCCCTCTTTGGATCTAAGTGATAGGTAGGAAGCTTAGTTACATGATAATTACAACTGATTTATGATGTTTATGGATAGGGATCAATTATGGGCCATAATAACGATGTTCAATCCAACTAGGGAGTTATGTATTTAGTATCCTCTAATGCTCATTGGAGAGGGTGTCCCTGAGGAAGTTAGTTATCGATTGAGTCTATCTAGGATATAATTTACTACATAGAGAATCTTCCAGAGAGGAGGTTCAAATTACAATCTTACATTTTGTGGGGACCAGAGAAGCATTGGTTGGATATTTAAGTCAAAGATGAGCATCTAGAGGGAATGCCTTAGAAGTAATTCATGGGGAAGTTATTTGAACAATTCTTCCCAGATACGCTGACACAGGGAAGATCCATGTGTTTTATGAACATTTACCATCAGAATATGTTTTTTATGGATTATCATGGTCGCTTGACTGACATATAGTGTTTTTCATTGATGTTGGTAGGAGACGAGGTAGATATGGATAAAAATTTTCAGGATGGACTTTGGTGAGAGATCAATTGACATGTAAATATTTTCTGATTGAATAAGTTCAATGATGTGTTAAATAAGACTCTCATTTATACAGTAAACCTAAAAAAGGTATCCCATGGTGGGTAGGTAGTTTCATCTGGGAGATCTGGTAGTACATTCCTAGGTATTAATATGTGCCACTGTGGGAACTTATTCCAAGGTGGTGATGGGCAGAGCAGCTAGGGGAGTTGATCAACCTCTTAGGGAAGCATTCAAATGATATAATATTAGAATAGAAATATTGGTCACATGTGAGGTTAGATAATTCAACATGAAATGGTATGTATATCTTGTGGAATAATGGGGCATGTATAGGGGTTCTATAGGAACCCTTGATATGTTACTAATAAGAGGGTCCTAGGCTAGCACAGAGCACCAAATGAGGATCTAGTACCCCAGATCAATTTGGAAGTTACAGTTCTACTAGCTGTATCAATTTTTTTGGAGGACATGATAATAATATTCTATAGAGATAACATCGTTAGATTATTACAACACATGTACCTCCGATACGAGCTTAGGGTAGAGGGGCATGTCAGCTACATGAAGTTCAGCCGGTTCTTACAGGTAATGAGGCTGGTTTCTAGACTGTTTGAGGTATAATTCTTATTTATTCCATGATTTCAAGTGATATATTTTATAAAATATCTTCACAATCATATATATCTACTCAGTTTCTATATGGTTTGGTCCTAGAATTTAAATTATTTTATGGGGTTATTACAATCCACATGTTATTGGGGGTGTGATCAAAGTGTATGCATATTTGTAGGTATTTTTCCATCAAGGTTGATGAGTGTCATTTCAGTTATTAATTTTTTTCCATTCCTGAGATGTAAGGTTTTGATTTTTTTTATTAAAAATGAATTGGTTGGTTTTAAGAAAGGCTCACATTGAATGTTACCGTAGGAGGGTGACCTTCATGCGTCATGAAATTAATAATTATATTAATAATTGGGAAATAGATATTAAAGAATTACATACATGTAAAATAAGTTAGGAGTTGGGGAAGACCAAAACCCAGGTTCTAAGCCTTATTATAGATGATAGGGGAATTGAGAGGGATTTTCCCAGCTTTTAGTGGATCGGTTTAAGGAAGTGTTTCATGAGGATTTTTTAGGGCTCCCACCTAAGAGAGAAATTGATTATACTACTGACATGGTGCCTAGAGATGATCCAATTTATATTCCTATATATAGAATAAAATCAGTAGTTTCAAAATATAATATGAATTAGTTAGAGTAATTAGAGGTTAAAGGGTTCATTTTGATAAGTACATCATAATGTGATTCTATGGTTCTATTTTCTAAGAAAGAAGATAGAACATAAAATTTATATTTTTATTACTGGGAGATTAACTGGATGAAAATTAAGAACCATTATACTATTACATGTATTAATGATCTCTTAGACTAGATACGGTTTTGTTTGTGGTTTCTATGATTGATTTGAGATCTGTGTATCATCAATTTAAGTTGATACTATCTGATAAACCATGAAATTATTTCAAATGCATGTGTGGTTAGTATGAGTTTTTTATGATGTCGTTTGAGCTGATGAACACTATTGTCGTGTTCATGGTCTTGATGAAATGAATATTTCACCTATTTTTGGATTAGTTTGTGGATTTCTTATCGATGACATCTTAGTGTACTCATGGACTATATAATCATTCCAGATATCATGAAATCATCCTGAGTACTCTAAGAGACCCTTGGATATATGAAAATCTATCTAAATGTAATTTCTAGAGTGATAATGTGAATTAATTAGATAACATCATCTCAAATGAAGGTGTTATAGTAGACCCTAAGGAATTATTAGTGGTTGTTTCTTGGGAGCATCCTAAGAATGTATTTGAAATTTACAGCATTATGGGTTTAATGGGTTACTATTAAGGTTTTATCAAAAACATATCTTACTTGATAGGAACACACTCAATATTGACCAGAAAGGGTATAATGTTTATTTTTTTGGGATCATGTGAGAATTATATCTAGGAGCATAATTGTCATTTGAACACAAATCCAATTCTAATATTACTCAAACCAAGTAAAGGATATATTATGTATTGTGATGCATCCACAATAAAGGTTGGGGTATCATTGATGCATTGAGATATTTTTATGACATATGGATCATATTAGTTGAGGACACATGAATATAATTGTCTTATAAATGATCTTGATTTCCTCACAATGGTTCATGCGTTAAAATATTGGTGATATTATCTCCTTGTAGAAATGTTATACTATTTATACTATCCATAAGATCTTTAAAGATGTATTTAATTACTTAAAATAAAATCTATAGTAGTGTAGATGCATGGAAGACATTAAATATTTTGATTTTGAGAAAGAATATACATTTCAAAATGGAAATAGTGTCGCTAATGGTCTAAATTGGAAGACATAGAATCAGGCGGTTTAGGAGTCTATTACTAAGAGGAATATGATAAAATTATTTACTTTGATGCATATATGCATTCTGTAAAATCATAAAATATTGACCCTCACAAAATTTTCTATTTTAACCTATATTTGTAACCTGTTCATTAAGAGGAAGTATAATTATTTGGAGTTCCTAGTGCGGGATGAAAACTTTGATGGTGGGGATCTATATCTTGATTGGTGCATCGATGGAGATGAGTTTATCCATGTTTATGGATGTATATACATTCCTATGGGTTTGTGGGAAGATATGATGTGATATTTTCATGATTCTGAATGGGTGGTAAACCTGAGTTTGAAAAAAATGTACCATGATCTCTATAGATAGGATTATCATTCACGAATAAAGAAGGGGATTTTACATTTTATGACACTAGGCTACACATTTCAGTAACTAAAGTCTAAAAATCAGTTTCCTGCTAGTCTAATGTAAAATTTTCCCATTTCGGATTGGAAGTGGGGTGGTATTACTATGGAATTCATGGTGGTTTTACATAATAATCCTAAAAAGAGTGATATTATATGTGTGATTGTGTACAATTTAACATAGGTATCCTATTTTTACTGATATAAGAAACATTACTCTTCGATGACTTGGGTAACATGTATTTTTGGGAGATAATAAATTGACATGGGGTACCATAGAGTACTTTTATATATCGATCTCAGCATTTTAAATAATGATTCAAGAATATATTACAAAAGAAACTAGGTAATTATGAGTTTTTTAGAACTACATACCACCCAAAAATTTATAGGAAATTTGAGTGGACTATTATAATGTTAGAGGTCCTACTGAGAGCATACATCCTAAATTTTTATGAAACTTAGGAGAAGAAGCTAGAAATTTTTTAGTTCTCCTATACAAATAGTTATTATAAGACTATTTATATGTCACTATATTGAAGGTCATAAAAATAAAATTTGTGATGGATAGAATAAATTGAATCAGAGTTTTTGGGGATGATTCTCATACAAGAGATTTCAGATTATGTCCATTTGATTTATACATTTATGGCTACATCCTAGATTAGATAAAATTCACATGCCAGTCATAATCTTATAACAAGATAGTTTTTAGTTGGTGACCATGTTTTCCATCATGTATCACTGATACCAGATAACTGTCCGATTTAGAATCAAGGAATGTTGGCACACAAGTATGTTAGTCCATTTGATATTATGTATAGGATTGTTCAGGTAATATATCATTTGGATCTTACACAATGGTATATTTTTATGCATGAGATGTTTCATGTGTAGAATCATTGGTAATATCTCAGAAATGCTTCTTATTTGATTGTTGTTGATGATGAAGATCTTGAGGATAATGTGTACTTTAAGGAGAATCTAATTCACATTGTGGATTATTGTAAGAAAACTCTTAAGGGTAAGGAAATTACCTAATTTCAAGTGTTGAGGTAGCATTTTCATGTTTAAGAGGAAACATGGGAGAGGAAATTTGATATTTATGTCTAATATCTTGATGTTTTTACATTGGAGGATTGGTGATATTCGAGAGTGTAGATTGATAATGAGCTATTATATAGTGAGGATATTTTAAGATCTGGACCCTTGTAAAGGTATATTAAATTTTAAATTTGTTTTAAATATATTTAAAATAGCCTATGGAATGATTTATTAGTAATTATGAAGTTATAAAATTAATTATGGAGGATTAGGAATTGTATTTTTTGAAAATGATGCTTACATAATATGGAACAATATTACTGCTAGCTGTTCCCCATGACTGTGAAACTTAGTTTAGGGAGGCGATTTTTTTTGAAAACTATGTTAAGAGGCTTTAGGGGCATTTTGGGTTGATATAGACACATTAAAAAGGATTCCATATAGTTTTCCAAACCATATGGGAGGTCCAGAAAACAATATGACAAGTGGTGACCTGAGAATGTGGGGGTTTCATTGTTGGCATAAGATTCGAAAAACGGTGCGGCCAAACCATGGAACTCATTATAAATTTGTAAATTATCACTTTTCCCTCCAAATATTAATAAAAACACAACCAATTTTCTCCCTTATTTCACACCTATCTTTTTGAGGTTCCTCACAAGCATCTCGTTCCCTTCAAAGGGTGGATGTACTTTGATCATAGGTTGTTTTAAGTGTCATCTCATGAAATTCAAATACCAAAGTATGTCAACGAGTTAGTATCATTATATTATATAGAATTTTCACATCTTAGTTTTACCATATATATTATGTATCATATTCCATATTTCCAATTATTTATATGCTTTTTTGGTTGCATCTATTTTTGGTCGAATCAAAAGACGAGGTAGGACAAGTGGATATCTATGGACATAAGGCAGGTGGTATAAAAGAAATTCATGATAGTATTGATAGTTTTCATGTGTACATTGTTTTCCCATAATGTTGGTTTATTTTTTGTTTTCAACCTTGGTTTAATAAAATTGATTTGGAGCTTAATTTGTTGTCATAGACCATTCGTGAATCTCGTCAGGTCTGTAGATGAGAATGAGACTAAACCCATGACCACCCATGGGGTGGGACCACTTCTTAGAAATAATAAAGTTATATTTTAAAAAATGTGATAAGTGGTTTATGTGATTAAACTAGATAGGATTGTTGGTTGTTATATTGGCATGGTTATAGGGGCTATTTGGAATAACTTGGAAAATAAATGTTCCATAACATTTTAAGAGGAATGGAATGGTTTATGGATGAAATATGATGTTTAAGTGGTTAAATGATTTTTAAAGACATTAAATGGGTGTGATATATGAGTGAATGAAGAATTGTTAAAATTGATGTATTTTGTTAAAGGTTTTGAGTATGATAGACTAATAATAATTCTTTAAAGGGAACATCCTTTTATATATTAGTTTGTTAAAAGGTCAAGTATATTGGACTTTTGAAATTGGTAAATAATGGAATGGTTATGGATGTTTCACATGATGAGTTGCATCCATGGTTATGGATGTTTTACATGATGCCCTGCATCCATGGGTTTGGATGTTGGTCATGATTCTCTTCATCCATGGTTTGTAATGTTATACATTACACCCTACGTCCTTGGTTTTGGTGTTGGTTTGATGCTCTAGGTAGTAATAGTACTCAAACACGGTGTGGGTACCATAGAATGATGCTACATGGTACATATAATTTAAATGATTAATTAAATAACTTCTTTTAACTAAAGTATACTCAACCCTATGATTTATTTTTTAGACAACCAGCATGCACCAAAGCAAGTTTTGTTGACCCAGGTGTCATTTTAGAACCTGAGGGCCAAAAAGGTTAATTAAAAAATATTTATTCATCTTTTGGACACTACTTTATTCCTTATTACATATTCAAACAAAATTTCCAATTTCTAAACTCAATATTAATTTAAACACCATTGGTGGTAGCCTAATGAGTTATACTCACACCTTGTTTGGACTATTGTCGATACCCGAGTTGACTTCATGGTTATTGGTTAAGATAGGGGAAAAGGCCTAGTAATAGATGGTTCATTTGTGAATTTATGGGATAAATCTTTTAAGGGGGAAAACATGGTTTTAGGACCCAATTTTTTTATTTTAGTTGTGTATTCTATTTTGGGATTAGTTTAGCACATGGGACTATCATGACATGCCATGTTTATTTTATTAGCTTGTGGGAACTTACCTAGTTTTGGGAATTTGATATATGAATTGGGTTTACATGATAGACATTATTTATTAATATTTATTCTATTGTTTTAATATAATAAAGAGGTTATAATATCTCCAAATTATTTAGTATACCCTTGCTACTAGTCGAAACACTCTAGCATATGGGTAGGCATGACTGAGGTCATGTAATGACCCATTTTGACTACTAGTCAAAGTAAACCAAGATGGAATGCTACAATGTACCTATTTCACTTTGTGATGAAAGAACTTTTCAAGGTATTAAAGAGTTTAAAATCAAAAGTTGTGAGAAGGATTTTATTAAATATTTAGTTATAAAGGTAATCCATGAATTAGAAAATATGTATAAAGTTGTGATTAATGTTAAGGATATACAATTGGATGTGAAAACTAAAAAGGAGAGGGAGATTGATAACTTACCATTAGAGTTTTTAATGGTTTAGGATAGAAAAGTTAAAAATAGGAAGAATATTTGGGGAGAAAGGTTGTGGTTGGTGAAAGAAGAAAATAACACACTTAAATAGAAATTTATAGAGCTAGAAATTGAAATATTAAACATGAAATTTACCCCATTTGGAACATCATAAATTTCTGAAAAGAATTTTGTGACCAATTATGTATCCATGATGTATTTTCCATTGAAGTGGTTTCATGTTGGTGGTAAATATATCTGCAGAACATGAAAATAAACCTCCATATCATGCTAATAAAAAATGATATCCCAAAAACTAGTTCAACATATTTTCATCAAATATATCTTATTGACTAGTGTAAGGTTAATGTCAAAATCTAGACTCATTTGGAAGGATAAAAATTATAAAAAAAACCTACCAATGTATCAAGGGTGTAGGTGAGTAATCCTTATAATATCATCCCCCAAAATAAAGCTCAAATGATTGGGGATTCTACCCAAAAAGAAGGATGGACTACAATATAAAATATCTAAATATATATTTACAAAATATTAAAGGAAATTACATGGAATCCTAGTGAAATGTAGCATAAAATTAAAAAGGGTAAATCACTAGTGGATTCAATTAAAAAAAATTTCTCTGTAAATAAGAAAAAAAATATAAAAGAAGAATGAAGATAATGTTACTAAATATTGTTTTATTTTATTTACTAATCCGTTTTAAAATTTCAAAAAAATGATAAAGGTGAATAAATATGAGTGACCCAGTTTCTTATGTAAAAAATCCATTTTCTGCTAATAAGAAACTTATAAAACAAGGGAAAACTATGTTTTCTCAAGGTGAAAATATTTGGAGAATTAATATAGAAGAAATCATGAATAATACTTGACATTTTAGAGCATAAAATAACAGATTTTATGGGATGATAAATAATTTTTATCACCAATTATATAACTAAGTAGATGATGAAAGTACACCTAATTACCATACATGTCCTTTTAAGCAAAAATGAAGAGGGAATTAAAGGTTATGTTTGAAAATGATGAAATTATTATGGTTTTGGTTTTTTTAAAGTTAGTATAGACAACCATCATTGAGATTATTTCAATTGGTATTAATTTTCAATTTGTATCAGTCATATATTGGTATCATGTTTTCTTGGATATCACATTTGGAAGAAACTTTCCACGGAAAAGAGTAATGGAAACAATCCACTGGGGGGGGGGGGGCTATCTAGTTTATCATAATTCCATACATGGATAATTTTTTGTTAAATATAGAATCTATAAAATTATTAAAAAACATAAATAATGTAGTATTATTTCCACTCTCCTAAATTAATTTTAGTTTATGTTGAATATTTTATCCTGGGAAAGTGACTATCAACCAGAAATATGGAGCAACCCAACAATCACTTGAATGATTTTATTTTTTTCATTAATATATGAATTTGTTCTAGAAACATTTATAAAAATAAAATTTTTACATCCCTAATAAAATAATTTAAAATGGTTACCATAATGAGTCATATGAATGAACAGCCTGGATGCTTTGGTAAAATATCACTTGTTTTTTATGTTGGGATAACACACATAGACATAGAGATGAATTTCCTTTGGATACTTTCTAGGAAACATTTTGTTCGACCATTACCTCATGAAATTACCTTTGTATAATGTAGGTGGAAAAAAAATGAAAATAAGGTTATTAGATTCATACGATTATGGGGGATAATATGTTTCTCTTGGAAGTACTTCACCTAAACTGATGGAATAAACAAGGTGGAGTGAAAATTATCTAACTTTGTATTTATTTTCATTAATGGGGAGATAAAAAGTGAAATTTTATTTTTATATTGACATGAATATATTATATTTTTATGTTCTATGTTTTTAAAAAAACATCAAAGGGGTATATTGAAATTTCCCTTGGATTGTGTTTGTATTTTTGGTTAATATGAATGTCTAGATTTTTCTTATAAATCATGAGTGATGGAATTTGTATCAAACCAATTATGAATTAGAGTCTTACTATTTACTAATGGATAAGTAAAGAGATAAATGTTTATTTGGAATGTATACATAAAAATCAAACAATTACTAGATCAGGTCCTCAATTCATAGTCAAGTGATGATGTTTTAAGATTTTTGTGTTCTATTTTTTAAAGAGTAAAAACTATCTTCTATAAACAACATTGGGAGATTTTTTAAATTTATTTAAATGTCTAGTAGATTGGAGAGATTAAATACCCATGGTTTTGGAGAATCTATCCTAGTGTAATTAATGAAAAAGGTTATTGAGATCAGTGTTATAGAATAATTGGATTTAGGTTCAGATGAATGAAGTGAAAACTAAAATTATAAAGGTATTATAGTTTAGTGAAATATTATTCTTGAGTACTTATATAATACACATGACTTTTAAATTGAGTTGAAGCATATTGGAATTACTTTGGTGATTTAAAAATTCATTTAATGAAAAGTTTATGTATTTGAGTTGGTACTAAGATAAATTTAATATAATAGGAAATAAATATGATATATAGAGTTTCAAGATGAAAATTTTTTATGTCTAAACATCTTTGTATGAGTGATCTCATAGTTGAAGGGATCAATGTATGAATCACTCTTAATGTGCATATGATTAAATTTTAATCCTTGTAAGTTTCATTTTCATGTTTCATATGATTCATGCTACCCTATGTGTGATTCATTTAGATCTATTTTTGATTGATATTAGACGTAAATATTAGTAATATGCATATGACCCATGTGTTATTTTATAAACTTCTTAATTATAAAAAATTTGAGATATTTTCTGGATGAAAAAAAGGATTTATATAATTATTTATTAAAGAATGAAAATATTATGTTGAATTGTGTACATATTTTAAAGTATTAAAAATCATAAAGTAAATTTTATTCATATTCTCCTTTTATAGTTTTAAGAAAAGACTATAATCACCTAAATGACATTATTTTATTCTGAATCATCTAACATGGTTAAATTATTCATTACCATAACATTCACTTCCTTACACATCTCCTTTAATATACGATTATCCTAAATTGTTCTCATATCATATGTGATTAGAATACATTACAAATCATCTAGTAAGACCATCTTGAGACCTATTTCCGCAATCATTAAAACCATTAAATTGAAGTGAGGTGGACACCTTCTAAAAGCATGCTTCATAATATTGAGATTATTAAGTGTTTTCCACATCCACAAGTGTCTTATATAATTACTCACACCAAATCATATATTTTATTAACAAATTCAGTTGGGTGAATCATAAAATTCTCATATTTGATCAAAAGAACTGGAAATTTAGCTCTTGTCATGATTTTTTCAAGTTTAAAGTTGTTCAATGGCTTTTCCAAAAAAATAATTTCACGAATTTCCAAAAATCATATTTGTTTAAATTATGTTGTGAAATACACCCCTAGGGAATTTAATGATTTGTAATCTACATTCAATTCTTTGTGATATCATTCCATAAGAACTCTACTTTCTATTATTATTAAAACTACATATATTAAATCCATGTACACATCAATTTTGATTGATCATAAATATTTATTCCTTCAATTATTATGACATTAATAATTATTGACACAAAACATTAGAATCCCATTAATATTAACAACCATTTCAAATGAAATTAAAGAGATAAAGCACTATGCAAAAAGGATAGCTTTTATGTCACTATAAAATCATATCCATGGATCTAATACAAATTATTGGTCCCACATAGGTAGGATACCCTAGGGGACTGAAACAAGGTATTTCAATTTAAAATTACCCCCACCCAAAATCTTATTCTGTTATTTTTAGGAACACATCCTACAAAATTTTACTTGGTTCACCAACATTGGGATACATCAAATGAGTACACAATGATGACATATTTATATAGAAAAATTCATTTAGTGTACAATGCTTAAAGAAGATACACTACACCACTTATTTTAAAACATCTAAAAATTTATATCTCATTACTCAATTTAACAAGAATGACTCTTTGTCAAAACTAGTAAACACATAGATTCTCACAAATCAAAATAGAAAATGTAAACCTCAATTAATGTAACATAAAAATTTAATTTCATGGTGTTAATGGTCTATTTAATCTTTTATGTCACTATGTGTGAATGAGAGATGATTATTCTTTTATTTTCAGTGAATAATTTTCTAAAATAACATATCTCTAAATTATTTCAATATTTCTCTTGACATTATATTTTATTTATCTAATTAATGATATTTTATTTATCTTCATCAAAAAAAAATTCACTAACCTCATTAATATATAAAAAAAATCCATTAATCATTTGAAAAAATTTGTCTATATCTCCCAAAAAATCATATCGTTATACATTTAAAGAGATATGAAAATATGTAATCATAAAGAAATCATCCATATCATGACATGGTCTTCTAAAGAATAATGTGGTCTTTTTTTAATAATTTTAATATAGAAAAAATATTTTTATAAATACCAACACCCCAAAATATTTTTACATTCTGTTATTTAAAATTTCGTATATATAATCCACTATAATAATTCTTATTTAGAAACATGAATTAGTTTGTTGATATTATTTTTAAAATATTTTTCAAGGAAAAATTATTATCTATAAACCCAACAGTTTTCACGAACTTTGATGGTAACTATGACATAATTTAGTTCCTTGTGGAAGCAAATAGTTGTAATCCTCTTTAGTGAAACCCATTATTATATCTCTATTCCCACAATGAAAAATTTCCAGGGTTTCTTAAAATATGTACTCAAAACATGGATATATTAATTCCATACCATATTTTCTCCAAAAATTAGGTTAACCTAAAATTAAAACATGTTATTAATTTATATATATATTTTCACCACCCTTCCATTATTTAACATCATACAAAGAATATGGGCTTAACTGTAATGTCTATTTGAGTCATGGTGGTCAATAAGCTCATCAAAATTTATCTAGCAATCACCACCTAAACTCAAGTAGTTTTATTTAAACCATTGGATGAAACCATAACATACAATTATACACCACAATATGGTTTTTGTTAAATAAACTAAACTCCATCAAAATCCTATAAACATGAAAACAATTCATATAATTGATTTTATAGTAAAATATATTACTTTTAAAGGATTTAAATGTTCTTTTTTCAACAAATGCAACCAAAAAGAATTTAATTTAATTTTAATTAATAACTTGTAAGGTAAAGGGGTGATATTAGACCCATTACAACATGTCTCTTTATCACTACTATGCCTCCCACATCGAATATAGAAATATAAAAGTGATAACCACATATAAAGAAGGTGATAAATCATTTTTAATTCTTAATAAACATAGCGAAAATATTTTTCCTTATTTTTTAGAGAAATAACCTATAATAAAAATCATTAGTCGCTAAATTTTATATCTTAAAGTCTCACTTATTGTGCAGTAGTTAATCCCCAAAGTCATCACTTTACTTCAATCAAAACTTTCATTCAAATCGGTTCCATGAAATAATATCAATTATCTATATCTCATGGATCCACACAAATAACATAGGATTATTACATGTGTGTTTATCCTCAATTTCTTGGTCTAATATTTCTATTATAGTCAAATAAAACAATCTAAATCTCTAAACTATCTTTCTAATATATATAGAGATAAAAACATTCATTTAAACTATAAAAATTTTAACCACGATGTGATATACTTTACCACGATAGGAAGATCCTATATTCAAATATAATCCTCTTAAAATAATTTATAACACATTTCCACCTCTGAAAAATGTAGGATTTTCCATATCATGGAAATTTATTATAAATAACTATCCAAGAACATTTTGAATATACAATGGTGTGGTAATTTTATTTATTAATTTGAGCCAATAAAATAGTTATATTATCATGGTGTGATACTCAATTTTTTTATATAGAGTTAACTTCATTAACCTTAATTGATATGACATGGTCTATGTTGTGGTGTTAATATTCTACATGTTGTTTTTTGGAGAGTGTATCCAACTTCTTAAACCATGATTTCTCAAAATGAATTATTGTTACCACACCACAATGTTTCCAACTTAACTACGACAAGGTTTATTTTTTTCATTTAAAAATATTTCACTATATTTACCTTCCTTGAAAACATTGATTGATGATTTTGTTCTCTATAATGATATTATTAAATATGTCATGATGTTGTTTTTCCATTAAAATAATACTTCTCTAAAATACCTAAAGAAGATAAAAACTCATCTTAAATTTCATTAAAGTATTTTTAATTTTTTAAATGATAATAAGTATCATAAAAAAGTTATTTTAACTGAATACACTAATAAAATGGCTACAATGTGAAATTAAGATCATTTCTATAGAGGAATCTCATTATGATAATTCTCGATACCATGTCGGATGATAGAATGTTGTTTTGGATAGATCTTAATATATTGGTAAAAAATATTAATTTTAACATGGAATACCTCAAACTAATTTCTCAAATAATCTCTTTAATGAACCCCTTTAAAAATTTTGGAAACATACTCAACATAATTCTATAAGAAGAAATTTTCTCAATAAATTTCTCTCTCCGAAAATTCCAATTTTATCCATTTTTTCTCATAATAATTTATTTTATCCCTTTATCTATCATTACAACCCCATTGTGAATAAACTAAAAAACATTTAGGTTGTTAAATAAATTTGAATTAATCACAAATACTTTTTTTTGGTAGAACTATCCACAGAAACCTCAAATATTAAAACAGTTCCCTGGATAATGGATTTGTTATAATGTTTTCTACTTGACCTTTTTTAAAAACATATTATAATTTCAACTATATATTTTATCCTTAATCTTTGATAAATTGGTATTTAATGTCAATTAAATTTTAACTTGAGTGTTTCACTGAATTTTTTTAATATGTTTATTAAATTTTTATTCTCACATATAATAACAAATGGAAATTATATATCCAATTCTATATATTTAATATGTAACAGAATCCACATCATCCATGAAGTTACTTGTGATGAATCCACTTAACCAACCTTAGTTTTTCTCAAGGTAATATAATATTATTTCTTATAGTATAATGAATGAAATATTATTATAGTGAAGAATGTACCACTCAAAGGGGACTTCAAACCATCAACATCATCAGGAAAAACCACATCAGTGTGGCCCTGAAATTGATTTTGTGTTTTTGGTTTTACATAAGGACAAAGTTAATTATACCACCATATATCTCAGTATATTCGTAACATCTATACGAAACAATTCCATTAGATTATTTTTAAAGCTTGAATAATGTTCCAATTAAAATTCAGTATTGGGTTATGATGTTTTTTCGAGTAATTCACATTCAATCAGCCTTATCAATTAATTTTGATGTATAGTTTTTCAATCATCAAAATTTATTTCACTTTTTTCCAATTGAGATTAGATTAGAAATTTCCTCGGAATATTCCATGCTAAATAATTTTAACAACTCAGAATCATATTTCTATTGTGAGATAATAATATTTTTAGTAGTTTGTATACTTCGTAAAACATTAAATAATTCCAACTCTCAAAGAACTATAATATAAAAATATTTTTCATTTGAGTGGATAACAACTTAAATTATTGAACTTAATCTTTATTATATGATCCTAATGAGTGATTTAAAGTACCTTATTTAAAATACAAGTTTATATCAACATTTAATTTCTCAAAATACTTTCCTTTAAAGAATATTTAATACTTTGAGTTCTAATATCTATAGGATTATTGTTGATAAACCATATGAACATCAATCATCGGATGTTTTTCAACTGATAGATCAAAAAGCATTAACATGTACCTAGCATAGATTCTCTAGAAGATAAATGGACTTGATCATGGAAATATTTCTACACCCAAATCCCAACACATAATACCATACACACACAAGTATACAGGAAAAATGAAAAAATAGGACGAAAATAAACATAGGTTTTATGTGGTTAAAATTTTTATCCTATGTTCATGGGAGAACATGTGAATGATTATGTTTTACATGAATAACAAATTTTAAAAATTTATAATTGTTATCCACATATATCATAAAGCATTTAATGATTACTTGAAAAATTAACACACTATAGGAAATTATTCCGATCAATTTATATAGATGGTTCCACTTGGTCAACAGATTACACTGACTTCCAATATTTTTTATTGACCATCCATTTTACTATCCAATTAATAATCCACTATTTCATTCCTCAACTCGTCCACCTGTCACAAGTTAAAGTAATAGTTCTCATATACCTCACACTTTCCTATAACTTCTAGTTGTAATATGATTCAAACATAGATATTGTTCTTATACTAGTAAATCCACTGTTGGATCATCTGGTTACCCGACACATTGAAATTATAGTAGTCAAATTCCCTATTGAGTATACTTCCAAATTCCACTTTTAGGGAACTGGGTTAATAAAATATAGAAAAATAATACTGGATCCTTGAAGAGACTTCACAACCTGAACAATCTCCCACTTGAAGAATGATTCAAGGATCCCTGGAAACTAGGCACACTTTTTGATCGATCTAGTGAACTCCATTCTCATTTCTTTCCATTCACCCCATCCACAAAGAGGCATAGTGTTGCCTCAATTTTTCTTATACTAACACATTGGTGACATTTGTTCTGGGTTTTATTTTTGAAACAATATTTTCTAGCTTTATCTCCCCATCTTAAAACAACTTCTATAAATAATGGCACTTATGGTCAATATGTTTGGTTATTACATGGAAAAAATATTATTTATCAAGTGAAAAACACTTTGACAATCACAAAAAAGTGTCCCATTTCCTTATACCTTAACAAGTTCTTCAAGTAGATTCCTCAACCATACCATTTAATTTCCCGATTCAATTACTTATATGTATTCATATTAAATTTATGAGAGTGAAACAACCATTTATAATCTTCACTTCCAACTAATAGTCATCCCACCATAATTAAATAACTAATTGGAAGTACACTTTAGAGTATCAAAAGATCCCCCCAAATCTGCATTAACATTCCCCTTTAGTGGTTCTTTCAGACCAAAAAACAAAGAAGTTTATACCATTCCTTTGAGATTCCAAAGAATCTATTTCACACCCACCCAATATTATTTACACATATTTTCCATGAATTGGATAACAAGTCTAAATGGATGAGAAATATCATGATGAGTTCACACCATGGATAATATAAAACATCCAATAGAAGGTGTTAATGGTTTTTTATCCACTTTCTTTTCGTTATCTATAGTTTTAGGTTATTATATTTTTATTCTCACTTTATTATGTTTTAATGATCACAAACACTCATTAAAGTGTATAATGATATTGTTTGAGTGTCTTGTATTTAGACTAGATAAAATTATTTTACAATATTGAATGAACCTAGAAGGATCCTAGAAGCATCATAATGGATGTTATGAATCCTTGGATATAGTTTGGAAGATACTTATAAAGATTTTAAAGGAAGTTGTGGCATAACTTATTGAAGTGGATAGTAGAAGCAATCACCAGCAAACAAGTTCCATATTTCTAGAAACTCTAAAGAGTCAATGACCCACTAGCAAGACAATTTTAAAGCTAGTAATGGGAATATTTTCTATAATTCTATTGGATGGATGATGGAGGTTCACCATCTATCTGTTAGGGAAATTCTAGCAACAATGTCTTCTAGGAATTCAACTAGACACCCATTGGAGGATACGAGGTATCTAGTAGCATTAAGATAGTAGGTCCAAGCCTACATTTAAATTTGGTAAAAATAATTATGTGTAGTCTTCAATGGATTCATTAACCATGAATAATTTAATAGGGTTCTACAAGTATGTTGTGGCTATAAAAATGCCTCTTGGGGGCCATGGAAACATAAATTCTCATCAATTCTCCAACACCAACATGCTACAATAACCAATTACTTTTCATGAAATATATTTACCTAATTATTCGTTCTCTAATATACAGTGGGTTCATGTTATTGAAATATTATCACTCTTATCCAATTTCTCTTTCTCTCCTAGTTGTTATTTATATTATTTTTAGAGAAACGAGAGTGTACTAAAACATCATTTCTTCTATGAAATTCCCTCTTCTTCTTATTTAATTTATCATTAGTGATCACTAAATTTAATTTTAGAGACTCAGGTTTTTTACCATATCCATTAAAAGAAAATGGGATACTCTCTTTGAGGTTTCTAGTTATAAACATTAAAAATATAATCTCGATTGAAATTATGGTTTCTTGTTACATCTTTGATTTGGGAGTCTTCCTTTCAGTATAGCGATGTGGACATCCTATATAGTTAGTGGAACAATGGATCATATTCCTTCTTTTCTAGCCCATTTTGGGCTAGGGTTCCTCAGTGAAAAAATCTTATAAATCTCCATGTATATTTTTCTCCCGAAATATAGTGATATTTTGCCTCTACATATACATAGGGATTATTCCCAAACCATATAAATCTGTTCTTTCTCATTATTGTTATTCCTTTTAGACTTCACCGAAACATTTTTTCATTGAGAATACCAAAATTTCCACATCAACTAGTATTATAAGTTGACTTTGTTATTATCCAATTATGGATATGAAATAAGGAAATACGATGATAGATCTCTTCAATATAAATGAATCTAGTTTCTGGAGGATGTAGATTGAGGACTATCTTTGTCAAAAAAGATACACTTGCTGCTTTTGGGTATGAATCTGATGGAAAAGGATTAGTCAGATTGGGAGATACTGTATTGATATATTTTTGGTTTTTTTCACCATAAATTCTAAAAAATGTGGGTATCAGATAGGTGAAGACGACTATGGGGTAGTTGAATGCTCTCACGAATATGTACGAGAATCCCTCTGTAGTGAACAAAGTGTATCTGATGCAACAAGTGTTTAACCCAAAAATGTTTGAAGGGGGAATTTTTGTAGATCACATCAATAGATTATACACTATCATAAGTTATCTGACATTAGTGTAAATTAATCTTGGTGATGAGGTATGTTCATTGTTCTTACTATCCTCTTTAACTGACTATTGGGAAGCAACTGTAACAATTGTGAAAAGCTATTTGGGGAATGAAAAGTTGGCTCTGAAAGATGTAAGTGGCATGGCCCTCAGTGGGGATATGTGTAGAAGAGAATCAGGATTTTTTGTTCTTCTCTGAAAATTAAAGAAAAAGGAAGGTACCCACAACAAGACAATCATAGAGGGAAATCAAATTAATTAGGGAAAATATGGGACATGGGAAAGGGGATCTGTCCTACCTTATAAACTTGCGGGAATAATGGACATGTCAAGGAGTTAAGAGAAAAAAATAAGGGACCTGTAACCATTAGAGAAAACATAGTGGATGAAGGAACTGATGATTCATTGATGTTGAGAATTAACAGTCATATGGTGTCATAGATTTTAGAATTAGAGGAATATTTCCATACAATATCTGAGAAGGGATTCCTACAAAATTATTTTTATAGAAATTTTTGTAAGGTATATCTTGCTCATGATTAACCCTTGTAGATTACTGGTAAAATATATGAACATATCAAAACCAAAAGTGGTAGTTTTCTGGTCCTTGGAAACATGAGGCATATCCTTGTCTAGAGAATAAATATTATTTTTGTTAGAAAACATGATGATTTAGGGTTGAGTACCACGTTCACTGGTGGTTCCAGGAAGATTACCAAGAGATATATGGTCATAGCTTGGGGAGAAAAAAATGGTACCCTATAAAACATGATAGATACTTGCATGAACATGTTAGCATATGTAAATATTGTTCGGTATTCTCAACTATGGAACTACAAACTTGGACACATTAGTGAAAAGGGGATGAAGGTGCTAGAAACAAAAGGGCTGCTACCAAAGATGAATTTAGTGGAAGTTAGTTTATGTGAAGACTGCATCCTTTGAATGTAGAAGAATGTATCATTTACGAAAGGATACATAACACTGAAGTTTGGGAAGCTGGACCTGATGAAGATAGATTTTTGGGGGCCTCCACTAGTACTTTCCCTTAGAGGGTCACCATAATATGTGACATTAATCGACAAATCAACAAAAAAGGAATGGGTTTACATTATTAATAATAAATACGACTTGTTTAAGATGTTTTAGAAGTGGAAGGTCAAGGTTGAGAAAGAGTCCAGATCAAAGATGAAATGTATGAGGTCTGACAAGAGTGGTGAGTATGGTAGTCATGTGTTCAAAAAATTCTATTCTAATAATGGAATTAAATGGGAGAAGACTATTCTAGGTACACCGCAACAGAATGGTGTGGTAGAGAGGATTATTATGACATTGAATGGACATTTCAGAAGTATGAGGATACACTTGGGGTTTTCCAAGACCTTTTGGGATGATGTAGTGAACATGGCAGTATATGCCATCAATAGGAGTCCATCTATACTAATGGGATAATGTCTACCTAAGGATCTCTGTTTTGGTAAGAAGGTAAGAATATTACATTTATGAACATTTGGTAGTTTTTATTATATACACATGGATACTAACTCAAGGTACAATATTGATAATAAGTCCAAGCCACGTTTCTTTATTGGCTATGGTGCTGAGGATTTTGGTTTTCACATTTTAGATGATCTCAATAAGATGGTCACCAAGAGCTAGAACATGGTATTCAATGAAGGTGTCACGTACAAGGATGTCAATACAATTGAAGATGAAAATGGGAACATTGAATCAGAGTGAAAAGAGAAAGGGGATATTGAAGGTGTACTTGACCATGAGACATCATAAATTGTTGAACCTAATACACTAGTAGAGTTGAGGAGATTAACAAGGGTGAGAAGGATTTTTTAGATGTATTCACCACCCTTTCATTATTTATTATTTACTGACGGTGGAGAACCAACATACTTAAAATAGGTAATGCAGTTGAATGATTCTATCAAACAAGGATGGCCATGAAGGAGGATATTTTCTCATTGCATGATTACAACACTTGGGATTTGACATATCTACCAACAAGAAATAAATCATTCTAGAAAAAGTGATTCCACCGAGTAGAGGAAGAACATGATATAAATAGGAGGTAAAATTCAAGGCTGGCAGTGAAAGGATTATAATAGATGGAAGGAGTGGATTTCACTAAAATATTTTCACTAGTAGTGAATTTTATGACCATATAGGTGGTTCTTGTCATTGTGGCATCAGAAGACTTGCAACTTGATCTTCTTGATGTCAAGACTTCTTTCCTTTATGGATATCTGGAGGAATAAATCTACATGTAGTGGCCAGAGGGATATATAGAGTCTGGGGTGGAAAACATGGTTTGAAAACTCCAGAAGATCTTGTTTGGGTTGAAGCAGGCACCCCGGTTTTGGGATAAAAAGTTTGATGCATTAATGGATAAAAATTTAAACAAATGATGTGGTATGGATCAATGTTGATACCTCACGTATTTTGTTGATGAATATATAATATTTCTTATTTATGTGGATGTCATTATCATTAAAGGATAATGTATGCAAAGGATTAATGAGATGAAAGGGAAGTTGGATGATGAGTTTGAAATGAAATATCATAGAGAAGCTGACAAGATTTTTGGAATGAAGATCAATACAGACCGTGTATATAGCATCCCGCCTTTTTAATACATATCCTTTCATTAGACTTTACATACAGAGGATCTATAAAGCCTAGTTTCTTCGAAAGCAGGAACATAATACCTGAAAACATCATAAAAAATTATTCTAAACCACTTGTAAAGCTTCATAATTAGTTAATCCTAAGTAGAATTATTTCATCTCATGACATGGAGACATACATTCAATGGAAAGGGTGAGCAGAAAGCCCAGTAAGGGTAAGTAAGGGAATTAATGTACTCGTGATATCAATAAGAACTTGAATAAAAACATAAATACATGAGAAATGGAAGAATAGGAATATCATAATGGAAATAACTTGGAACATAACTTGAATATGTGGATACAACATTTCATTTAGACATTCATGAACATATCACCAAGGTCCATCCCAAAGGAGACCTAAAAATTACCAAGGTTATTCACCAAGATATCGTAGAACTTGTCATCTCTAGAGATTAATTCTTTACCCAATGCATTGAAGCTCTATTAGGGAGAACCCTTAATCTGTCTTTACATTCATGTGAGCCAAATAGATCATAATCAAACATTTCATAAATAACCCAAATGGAATCAATGAAATGGGTTTCATGTCAAAATCGTGACGTTTAAAAAGACCTTAAAATAAGATCATTATGTCATTTATAAACCATAGAAAGTGAGTGAGGATAATATGTATATAAATTCAAGAAAAAAATATATCATATTTATATATTTATGAACACCCATAGAAACGAAATAAGTTTGGGTATTCACATAAATAAACAATATAATTTCTTGAAAGAATGAGATATAAATTTGGAGATGAAATTACTGCAGCATAAAATCTATATAACATGGTTTTAGAAAACATTTAAAAGAGAGGGTACAAGATTAAACCACTCATAAATAACTCATAATATAGTATGGGTACTGAATAAGATCATGGTATGGATATTTGAATGACATACCACATGAAAATGAAGCATGAAATAAAAGAGAAGATGCGATTTATTTTAGGAAAAATTCGGCAGCCTAACAACGTCACTTAAAAATTCAGAAAACAAATTGATGAGAGTGGAAAGGGGACTCTCAATAATTAGACATGAAGTGGAGAGAAATTAGAAAATTTAAGAACATCCCCTCAAAATAAAGAGATGAAAATTATAAGACAAAACATAAAGGATGTCATGACTTAAAAGAGGAGGGTGAGAGGATCCATTACCTTGAAGAGTAACTTCGAAAGCATGAAGGTTGGGACCTTGGGAGGCTTGAGGGCACCTTGGGAGGACTAATTCTGAGGTAAAGAGACCAGGATTTCATTGGGGTGGACTTTTAAGTGAAATGAATGAGAGAAAGTCTTGGTATTTATAAAAGAAGTGATGTGACAAAGCATTAATTTTTAAGGGACACCTCATCGGTGGTATTGGAAAAACTATGGGGTTGCCCATGGTATTGGCCACTTGGGACACCTCATATATTATATTACTATTCATAAGTCAAACAAAATTATTCAGAATTATTGAATAATTATTACATCCTTAATGATGTCATTAAACACCCGAAACTCAAAAACTGTATTTTCACTATTCACCAAAAATTCAACTTTCTCAAAAAAACCCCAAAATTTCACCTTAACCAAATATAGATGCTCTCATTTAAAAAATGAGCACCATTTTATAAAAATAAATTTTTTAATATTTTTAATTTAATTTTTAAATAAAAACACTATTCACTGAAAATTCAACTATTTCAAAAAAAATCCCAAAAATCATTATTAACCAAATATCGATGCTCTGATTTCAAAAATGAAATTCATTTTATGAAAATAATTTTTTAAATATTTTTAATTGAATTTTTTTAAAAAAACACTATTCACTCGAAAAAAACTAATACTTAACCAATATTTTCTGAAACAGTTGTTTACTTATTTTATTGAATCACATTACTTAATCAAGATTCCTTAATTACATTAATAATTTCTTAAGTGAAGTTCCTTAATCCATTTGGTCAAATTACTAATCATAAGCCTAAAATCACTATTCATAAATTACTATTCACTAAAAATTAAGTTGATCTTATTAGACTCTAAATTTCATACTAAACACAATCGTAAAAGACCATTTTTTTAAAATAATTACACATTATTAATTATTTAAGTTTTACATAAATATTTTAAAATATCCTTTTTCTAGAAATCATCAATAACATGCATAATATTTTCATTCGGACATTTGAAAATTCACAAACATCACCATAAGAAGACATCACAATTTTTATTTAAATTAAAGGATTACACAAGGCAGTTACAGTCTCATTACATAACCCCTTATAACACCAGCATAAGACCTAAGTGTAAGGTGTGATAGGGTGATAGAATCTTGTGGCGGATCGACCAACATTGCTCGAGTAGTGATTTCTATCAGCTTGAACTTCTCGCGAAGGCGATTCTGTTCCAGCTTCACACGATGAATTTCAGCTTGGGTTTGGTCCAGAGCAAAGCCCAAAGGTGCTACCTCCTTCCCAAGCTCTGTCAGATGGGCTTCGATCAGCCCGAGACTACTGGATGGGGCCATCAAATCTTCTTTCTATATTAATTAATCAGGATCACTTGTATTTATAGACAATAATCGTGACATTTAGTTTCCAACAGTCATATTGACCAATGTTCATATAACAGTCTAAACCCAATGGTATTATTTTAATTATACACATTTTATTAATTGAAATAGTTTTGTTGAGTATCAAATAAAATAACACACAATGTTAGGAAACAATTTTTATTCAAAATTTTGGGTCGCTACAGTGTAGTTTGAACATTGATTTTATCAAAGTATAATTACATTGGGAAGTTTTTAAAAAGATTCAGTATCTTAGAAGCAAAGGATGTATCTATTCCCATGGTGTTCCATTTCAATCAATCAAAGGAGAAATCACCAAATATGGTAGAAGAGGCTGAGTACATAGAAATGGTTCCACACACATCATCTATAGGAAGTCTCAAGTATTCCATGGTCTGCACTCGACCATACATCGCTCATGTAGTGGGAGTTGTGAGTAGGTACATGGAAAACCCTGAAAAACAACATCGGGAAGATGTGAAGTGGATACTGAGGTATTTTAATGGCAGAAAGGAGGTATATTTGTTCATTGACAAGGAATTTAATTATAGGGGTATGTAAATATCGACCTTAGAGGTGTCGTCGATAGCCAGAGGAGTAACACATGTTATGTATTTACCTATGGAGGAATTACAGTAAGTTTAATATCACAATTATATATTGCAGTGGATTTATCCACCATAGATGTAGAATAAATTGTTGTAACAATATCCAGAAAGGAGATGTTTTGGATAAAGAACTTTCTGGATGAGTTGGGAATAATGTGAGAGGAGAATGTATTGCACCGTGACCGTCAGAGTGTTATACATCTTGTAAATAACCCAGTGTTTCATGCACCGACGAAGAACATTTCAGTTAATGTACCATTTCATCAGAGTTTTGATATAGGATGGGTTTCTAACATTGCCTAAGATTTGTGGGACAAACAATCTGGCAGACATGTTGACAAATATGATGGTAATATAGAAGTTGAGGCACTGTTGGGCCTCTGTTGGTCTCCATTGATGAATAGAGGATGAGATGTAGAATAAGTGAGGACACAATGGGATCAAAAGAGAAAAATAAATTGTATTTCATGAAATGTTATCTTGAAATTGAAGTAGTGAATAGAAACCACACACAATGGTGAGTGATGAAGAGGATGAGCTCAGATTAAGTAAGTTGTCTTAGTCAGTGGAGTCAAAGCATACCAGCATAGTGGATCCAGATTCAAGAGATAGATTTTTGGATTAGTGTAGCCAGATCTAGTTTGAATGTTTAGGTTAAAATTTTGTGCTCTTAACATATAGTGAAATTCTGCCTCTCTGAGGATGTAGGTATTATACTCAAATCACATAAATCATGAAATTCTCGTAATTTTTTTCATTTTACTCTTATGTGAATCATTTTTTCATTGATACTCCTAGAATTTCCGCATCATAATCCTCATGATATTTATGTAGTAGACATATGGGTATCTTCTTTATCTATTTCCAAACTTCCTTACCAATTTTTCCCTTTATTTACTTTCCACACCTTTAGTTATTTATCAGTTATATTATATTTTTAATCTATAAATATGATTAATTATTTTAATTTATGAATCACTCATTATTATATAATTACACTTATATAATATTTCAATTTTTTCATTTTCACTTTCAAAATTAATTTACTTATTTTAATTTTTATCATTAAATTCATCAAAAAAATTTAATTATATTTAATCTTTAAAAAATAAATTTATATTATTTTTGACTATTTAATTCATTTTATTTTTAAAGCATATATCACCCCAAAACATTCGATTTACCCTACTCAAACATACATTTGGTATCAAAGGGTAACATGATTTGTTTTAAAACTCTTTCAAAACGTACTTCTTTCAATATATTTAACCAATTTTCAAGAATTTTTTATAAATTGTTTTTTAAAACACCCATGGTTCCCCAGATAGACACTATACGGATGATGATCCCATTTTTATGGTAATAATTATGGTTGTTGGAAAACATGTATTTCAATTATTCTTAAATCTATTTGTTTTCTAGTTTAGAGTATTTTTATGCAGAGATATATCTCTACTACTGAAAATGAAAAATATAGAATTTGGATTGTATTTTTTCTTTTGAAAAAGATGGTAATGTAATTAATGTCTTGAATTTTGGTTTAGACCAAAATTAATTTAATTTTTATTATACATGAAATATAGATCTTTGAATTTTTGAACTCTTATAAGTAATTCGTGAAGGAAGTAAAAAATTCAAATATTAAATATTATGCATGTTTAGAAAAGAATATGAATGTGTCTATATTCATCCTAGAAAATCTATTAATAAAATGTTTATTTAATTAACTATAATATGTAATGGTCTAAATGCTCTTGGTGATTCTACTTACATAGAAAATTTACATAAGAAAATACTTTGGGTTTTCCGAAGTAATTGTGAAACTAAATTCACCACGATCCAAGAATCTATAGAAATAAAGAATATGGTGGTTGAAAAGATCATCAGATCTCTCATGACATATGAGATAACATTGAAAAAAAAGATTAAAAGGAATCAAATACGGAAAAATATAAAAAATATATTTATTTCAAATAAATTAATGATGAATCATCATAAAGTGAACATGATATTGCTAATATTTCTAAAAGGGTGAACATGTAAAAAAATGATAAAATATCTATGTGTTACGTAAAAAAGGAAAATAATGAAATGGAAGCTACATGCTTCGATTTCAAAAGTAAGGGTTACAAATTGAAATATTCCCCTTTAATAAAAAATATAAAGATATGAAAAAATATGATATATATCTAAAATTTTAAACCTGGATTTTCTTTGACTGCACACATTCAACCTAAGAATTATTCGATGAAATTCTTAAGTTCCTAATGGTTGGAATAAAGGTATATGTCAGAGTAAATTCTACATTTTTGAGTTCTTCTACTTATTCTACAAATTCTGTAAGCAATAAAGATCTTACTTATGATAGAGATAAACTTAAAAAAATGGGTTTTTAACTTATTTAAAAATTTAAAGATCTTAAAACAATTATAATATGGTTTTTTCTTAAAAAGATAAAATTTTAAAAGAAAATTAAGACTTTATTTTTATAATAAAAGAAAAAAAATTATTAGGAATTTTGAATTTAAAACTTTAGATTTTAAAAATACTCTATCTTTGTATACTTAAGGTGAATAAAACATCAATAAAATTTTATGTTATTGATTTATTGGTAAAATTCAATTCAAGGATCAGTTTTTCAAAATAATCATGTTTTCCTAAAATTTCCAAAAGAGGATGTTTTTGAAAGGAACTTCCCAATATAAATTTTTTTTATTGTAATTAATTTGAAAATCTTGTTTATGAATGAAATTCTAAAAATTATAGATATGTTAGAAAAAATAATATTCATATATCATATAATATCCTTGAAATCTTTGGTTAGTTACTTTGTGAAAATATGGTCTTTAAGGTCTTCTAGGAGATAATCATGACTCATTTCAGAAGATTTATGAAATTACAATTTTTCAAATGCAGGTCATCACAATGGTGAGTTGTATCAATGACTCAAAATGGTGACTCACAATGGTGGGTTAGGACTAGTGAGTTAGGAATGGTGAGTCACTGATGGTTGTTCAGTAATGGTGACTTGTAATGGTAGGCCCCGACGGTGGCTCACAATGGTGACTCACACCAGCAGGTCACCAACAGTGACTGAAACTGAAGTGTTAATTATCCATCAAAAGGGGAAAAATATTTTCAACACGTAAGATGGTGTTCTAAAGTGGTCTTCTATACTATTCTAGTAAATTACTGGTACTGTGGTCTAGTATGATCCAAAAATGTCTGAACAATGATTGTCACAAGAGCGGGAACAACTCATCTCGCTCTGCAACACATGAAATGACAAAAAATGAACTCGAGGGTACTTTTATTATACCAAAATATATATAAGTACCAAGAAATGGTGGTCTAAAAGATCACTAAGGTGAATTCTCCAACAATTACTTACAATGATGACTCGTCTAATGGTAACTTGTGAGGGTGACTAACCCAGCGATGACTCACGATAGTGACTCGTCCAGCGGTGACTCGCGATAGTGACTCATCGAATGATGAATCATTCAATGGTAGGTCTTCCAAAGGTGAGTCCTACAATGGTGATTCATCCAACATTAGGTCACCTAATGGTGAGACATCCAACAGTAGGTCATCCATCAGTGAGTTATTTCCAATAGTTTGTCAAAATTTCAGTCTTCTCCAATTTGATGCGGTTTCACCCCTTTAACATTTTATTTGATGGAAAATGAGTTAAATAACAAATTTAAATTGTTTTTTAGTCCATTTTGAGGGTTATGGATCATATATTTAATTTAATAAAAGTCTCAAATATTTCTAACCTGTCGAACCGTGCATTCTTGGTAAAGATTCGATTTTAATGGATTTTGAAAACATTTTTTCTATTGATATAAAATACAGCCTTTCTAAAGATAGGAACCTTTATTCCTTGTATTTTTCCCTTAAAATCAAGATACCAGGGGTCCTAGAACTTCTCTTCCTTGAGTGATCATGGGTTGTGTTGTGGCCTTCAGATCGTGTTTCCCAAGAGCCACGCACACCCCCTGTTTGGTGCAAGGAGGAGGTGTTTATCATCCATTTCTTGAGGTAGGGATATGATCATCACTTATACTTCTGTATCATGTATTGTGGGTGTACTCATGTCTTCTAATGAATACTATTGAATTCAAATTTAATTAAGATAATTGAATCAGCTTTAAATCAATAAACAAGGGTTGGGGAAAAGTGACGCATGATTCTATTTTTTTTGTCCCTTTGTTATTGTTATCTTCATGGGCTATGTGACTATCAAAAATCATGGTAGTTGGTGGAATTTTTTTGTGGACTTATTATGGCTTGTGAATTCTTATTGATAGTCTTCAATTTAATGACTATAAATATGAAAATCTAATTAACCATGTATACGTAGTTAAATAAATGGATTTCCCAAGATCGAATTTGTTCTTTGATCACCCCTACATTAAAAGGTCAAATTAAAAAATGTGAGTTTTGTTATATATAAATATAGTTCTTAGTATGGTTTTATGGTGATGTTTTTGAGTTTAAGATTGCATGTAGGGTGTTTTGGTTGGGAAATGGAATCTTAGGATGAGAGATTGATTAATTGTGGGATGGATGAGTGATGTTGTGTAGTGGGACTACAATCAGGTTGTGTTTTGTTTGTTTTTCAGGGTGTGGTGTGTTTATAAAATGATCCTTCCAATGGTTGTGATGAGAGGATTTTACGGGTGTGGGTATGAGATGGAGTTTGTTCTATTTTGTATGATGGATTGGGTAAAAGTAGTTTGAATAATTATGATGGAGGTGGTTGGCATGGGTGATAAATGGGGGAGTAAGTGTGGAGTGAGTCTTTATTATACTTTTCTTCCTCTATTTGTCTTAGTTGTGTGATTTGGTTGATTGTTCTCTAGGTAGGAATGTAATAATAAATATAAAGGCTAAAAAAGTTTAATTTATTGGGTGTTAAGTGAAGGAGGTTGTGAAGCAGAATTCTTTTTTCATCATCTGAAGTGACTATTGATGTGGTCAATACATGCATTTAGAGGTAGCATCAATGTTGGTACTATGGGATGCTTTATGTTTTAGAACCCATAGGTTAGTCTGTGTGTTTTCTATCTATATTTATTATTTTTATTTTCTACTGTTATTTCTATATGCACCCCACCCAAGATGGGAAATATGTTTCAAACACCCCCATCGTCATAGGGGGCTGGGATGTCTTTACCAATATGTTAGTGGGAGGATGGATGGATAGTTACTTTCTCTTCCCTACTCAATATTCTAGGCATTGGTATCGAAGACTCTTTTGGTAGGTTGTGGTGTAGTTTTGTGGACCACGTGTTCGTGGGTGAGGTGTTCTTTCCAAGGTGTCTATGGGATGAGATGCGGTGTTCTTTCCCAAGCGTCTTTAAGATGAAGTATGGTTGTGGCATAGGTGTCTGCGGGCGGGATGTGGTATGGTTGTGGCCCAAGTGTCTATGGGTGGGATGTGTTATGGTTTTGGCCCTGGTGTTTCCATGAGGAATGTGGTATGTTTTTTTCCCAAGTTCCTGTGGGCAGAATTTGGTGAAACTCATTTTCCCAGGTTGCAGGACTAGTTCTGAGGCCCAGGTGTATGAGGTAAAGTTGTGACGTGGGGCTTGTGGAGGAGCGTTGAAGCGCCACGATGTTTTCCATTAGGGTATGACCAGTTAACAAGTGGGAAGTAGTGTGGGGTAACCAACACATTGATGTGATTACAACATTACATTATTTGAATTTTTTTTATTTGGTGATCATGCCTTGTTGATGTTAGGATGGATAGTATTCCTTTTTAGGTGATGTTTGTTTCTGACATTTTCTCAGAAGGGCATTAATATGATTCTCCCACATGTGCGTAGGAGACCATAGTTTTCCTACTATGTATACTCATATGCTCAACCTACTTATATATAACTATTTCCAGGTTTCTAGGAGGACTAAGTGGACCATGCTAGGAATTACTATCTCAGACTTTGGGGAAGTTGTCGTGTTGCTACTTAGCCTTGTGTTTGGTATTTACATTGGAGACTCTGGTTTTGTAACAATTATATTTTCAAACATGTATGTAGAATGATTTTTTATTTCTTATATATATATATATATATGTCTTAGAGTTGTTTTGGGATGAACCATATTATCTCCAAATCTTGTTTTCATACAATGTGTAATGCCTCCCATATGGTAGGATCTCTGTACCTTTGGTGTTAGTCTCCACCTTGGGGACTACTGGAGGTGGGACTTAGGGTTTATTATCTCTCTTTATTCATATCTAGCTTAGGAGGGGCATCTGTGGAGGGATGGGGTCATCAAAGATTGGTATCAGAGGCTAATGGTTGAGAGATATGATAGATTTTAGAGTTAGGAATAGTGATAATGGTATGGGTTGGTAGGGAAATAGTGATAGGTGATATTGGAGCGTGACATAGGCTAGGAAAGACTTGTTTGGACACACGATTTTAGGGGTGGCCTTGATATGATTTTTGGAGTATGAGTTTACCAAACGACCAAGTGAGGAAACACTATTTGTAGGGTAGAGACCCTAGTATTGGTACATGCATCATAATGACATGTGTTTATGTATAAATGTGGGTTGTTTTGGGAAAATTTAAATGGATAATGAAATGAGTTAAATTAATTGAAATGAATCTTAAATAACACTCCATACTACTCGGTCTTAGGAATTCCTTGTTTTCCTTTTTCAACAATGGAACCGAGTCATCATCCGCATTTGGCTCGGGCAGTTGAGGCTCAGAATGCCAATCTGGTCGATCGGTAGAGGGCTGATCGAGTGGAGGAGGATGAACACTGGAAGGTAATGTTATGTTATTTATATCGGAAGGCTCTAGGGAAGTATGAGGGAAATGTTTCAGATATATAGATAGAGAGATGTATTGAGAAGATTTTTATCACCATCAGTTTGATTCAGGCTCTGATGGAGTACTGGGTTCCATTGGTGTTGAATCAGATGCAGAGAGATAGGAATCAATGGTGGACATTTTACCTGGGGGAGTGGAAGGAGAATAACATTTTGTGGGTCGATTTTGAGAAGGACAACTGAGAAAAATTCCATTCTTCAACCATGAAGGCTGAGAAGAGGCAGGAGTTACTATCCCTCCTATATGGGAGTATGTTGGTATGGTACTTGGGGATAATTAACAAGGATAAACTTTGTTTTTTGATCTCTTTTTGGATAAGGAGTCTCATGAAAGATATTTAGATGAGGCACTTCTTCCTTCTCTCTAGTATGCGGTTACTCCCTTCACCTTGCTATCATACTTGGAGATCCAGAAGTAGGTGGAGGTATTTGAGTAGATGTAACACCCCAAGCTTCTACGGTATGTTTCCCTTTGAATAATGCGATAGCGTGTGTTGTACGCAACCTCGAGTTCTAACACACACCACAACTAATTAAACTAGCCGTTGTGAATAGTAATACCTAATTTTTGAAATTATATATATTTTATATTTGAAAATGGACTTCATTTTTGGACTCGGAATATCGAATTTAGCCTAAGGTGAAATTTTGGTACTTTTCGGATAACTTTCATATTTTGATGAATAGTGAAAATTACTAAATTTTAATTAAAAACAACTTTTTTAATCAAAATAATTAATAGTGATAAATTATGAATTTTAGTAGTTTTAAAATATATTTAGAATATATTTTTACCATTTAATATAATTTTGGTCATTGGACATAATTTTACAATTAAACCAAACATAAACAAGTGTCAATCTTTTGATAGTTATTATCTCTTAAAAACACGCTTTTTGTTTTGACAGCGGGAATTAATTTTAAATTAATTTCTGCCACTTCTGTGTTTTGAATTTAGGAAAATGGATTCCATCTTTGGAATCAGGATGTTCAAATTGTGTAAATAGGTAACTTTTATTTTTAGACATTTTGAATAATTACTGCGGTAATTATTTTATTTACCATGGTTAAAGGGTAAATCCGGTAAATAAGGGTTAAAAAAATAAAATTATAATAATACAAAATTACCCTAAAACGTGTCCTAACCTTATTGGTGGACACATACCCGACCATGGGCATCCTTGGGTCAATTTGGGGACCCCTTGGAGCCACTTGTATGTGGTAGGGACACATTATATTAATACAGTTAAAATAAAAATAAAAATGGCATAAGCTTACATCTTTTAGAAGAACAATTTTTACATAGGGTTATACATGTTGAATTTTCGATAATAAATATTCATTAGAAAGCTAAAAAGATTTCCTACATAATGATGTTTTATTTATAATTTTTAGACATTAAATAATTTATTTTATTTATGACACAATGATGATGCAGTAATTACTATAATAGTGAAAAATTAAAATAATTGATATTATAAATACCCAAATAAATAAAATATGAAACTTTTAATGAATTAAACTAATTTTATAGGATAATATGATATATTAGGATTGATTTAATTGACTTTTTTCTAAGTAATCAATCTGTTATGAGTTTCACAAAAATCAACTATTGAATAGTGTCAAAATTGACATAAAAGAGTTCTTAAAACAAATATTATATTATTAATTAATATTAAATTTCTAAAAATCTAAGGTTCGGCCAAGAGACTTATATTATGATAGGTTCCTCATTAATGGACCACTTGGGGGTCGCTTGGATGTATATAGTAAGTTTATTAACCATATTATATAAAAATACAAAGAGACATTGTAAAAGTGAAACTAATTAACTTAGAGTTAATACTTAAAGATAAGGTTAATATAAGTACCCAAACCTGTCTAAATTCTATTGGTTGAGTGGTGTTCGACCTATCCCCACCTTAACCTTTGAATAATCAACTTTGGAGCCATTAGAAACCGAATATGAATTTATTATAAATTAATATTTCTAGCTTTTCCAAAGGTGCCCCTCACCCCTCTTATAAAAGGGCACTCCTCCTTCTCATTTCTTCACACCTTCAAAGCCTTTTGGTTCGGCCAAACTCTGCCCAAATACTCTCCCAACATCCCTCACTACAACCTAGAGGCCTTAGTTTGATCAGAAAGCCAACCTAAGGAGCCCTTTTGATCAAATCAAAAGGAAGAACCCGAAGAAGAGGTAATGATTTCACCACCCTTTTCTAAGTTCATTTCTTCTTCCACTTCTTCTTCGTTTGTTCTTACCATTCTGAAATAATAACTCCAGTATCTCACATATACTCTGATGTTATTATAAATATGGTACAACCATATTCATTATCCTATCCACCCTTTGAATAACATGTCACCATACGTGCGTACGTACGGCTTACCGTCTCCACGTCGTGGTGTAATTGTTATTCAATATAATATTATTTGGATGGGTATAATAATGATGTGTAACTCATGTAAATAATAAATCTAACATGTTAATTATTCTTTATATATGATATACCATCCTTTTATATATTATTTTAATATCAAAAGAATGATATTGTCGCTCGTGCGTACGTACGGACTACCGTCTCCACGAACGCGACGAGATTCATTCTCCATCGTATCCATTCAAGTATAATTTGATGATTTAAAAAATGATGTTTAAGGACTTGATATCATTCTTGATATGAATAATATACAACCTATCCTTTACATACATGTCTTACGTAACAAAACATACAAAAGAAAACAAGTAAGTTAACACCCGAAACGACGATAATTCTAAGATATTATTAACAAATCAATGTTAAAAGATCATATATGATATCATATTAATATATATGATTCTTGTATAATTTAATAACAACTATTTCACCATTATACAGGAGGTTAACCTACCCCAACCAAGGAAAAGTACAAGGTAAGTGTTATTTCACAATCTCTTCATTATCCGAGGTTGTTTATACGTAATAATCTACTGGGATATCTTTATCATCCACATCCATGTTTCTTAAAAATGTATTTCAAAACATTTTTTATGGGTTAAAGTCATTTATACCCTTGTTTGACTTTTTATAAGAGGTTTATAAAGGAATCTTTCCGTCGTTTTCAAAACAAGGTCCTTTTTAACCTTTTCGACTGAATTGAGGTAAGAATGTTCTTTTTAACTTATACGGCGGGTGCGGTTATTTTCCGCCGTTATAAAATCGTCAAAGCTTTCCATACAAGCTTATAAGAATATTTTCAAAGAAAATGTTTTATTTTATATGGATCTTAAATGATTTCAAAATAAAAGGAGATACTTCTTTAAAAAGAATTTTGATTTCATCTATGTCAACATCCTTTGATGGATTTTAAGATTATTTGAAGTTGATTTATTATGATACAAAACTTCTATATTGTATTGAATTTTTTGTGATATGTTTGACTATGAATGTGCTATTTTTATACCATTCATAGTTTATGGTGAAATTATTGACATTTCGTATGCTAGTTTTAATACGAATGTTTATGTTATGTTTAAACCTTTTCATATGGGAATGCATTGGACTTAATAAGTGACGGGTGGAGCCCTCTATAGCTCCTCGATGCATCGGTAGGTCTCATGAGACAAACTAGTGTCTTGGCAAAAGGCCTTGACAAAATCTTATTTGTAGTCTTGGCACGAGGCCTTGGCTATGTGGTTATGATAGTCTGGCATTATGCATTCCAACATTATGAAAGTGGTTATTGATATTGCATGTGATTATTCGATTAGTAGAATATCCATGTGAATAAGTAAATGGAATTATTTCATTTTTATTTTTGCCATACTATGTTGAAGTTCAATTTTAAAAGGCTTTTGTTTTAGTAATTCATTGCCTTAAATGTTTATGCTTATTATGAATGTTCCGCTATATTGTTATCCTTACTGGGCATTTGAGCTCACCCCTTTTCTATGTTTTATTTTCCCCAGGTAGTGAAGAAGTAATTTATGAATGACTTGCACGGATATTATGAGGGGTTAATAGTGTGGATATGAAGACTTTGTTGTTGTAGTAGTTTTTCACTTTGAAATGTAATGTAAAACTTTATGATTATATCTAGTGTTTCCAAGGCTACTAAACCAATCGGTCTTTCGGGATTTGATATTTCTTGTGATCATGCCAATGTTATGTAATAATGCACCGACTCTGGGTAGCTGGGGTCGGGGAGTTATAGTTGGTATCAGAGGAAGTTTAGTACAAACCTTGGAAACTAGATTTAGATAAACTCTGATTAGAGCACGTAGACCTAAGATGAACTTTGAGGATTAGTATAGAAGAACTTCCTAGAATTTTGGTATTGTAGAGATTTTGTGAGTTTTCCGAGCAATACATCCCTGTCTGGATACGAGCAGGTAGAGGTGGCTCTGGCACAGATGTACCTAGGGGTAAAACCCGAAAACACCGCTTTGAGCTAGACTCGAACGGGAACTGGTGCACGACAACGGGCCTTGCTGCACTCTTGGTTACGACACTCCCGGGGGATATGCTTAGGATAACTCTCATTATCTTTACAAATCATTATGAAGGGTTTATGAGTATATACTTCCTCAAAGAAAACATTTTTATGATTATGGATTATATCCATAAATAGTTCAATTTATGTTAAGTGTTTTATAAGTATGGGATTATGTATTTTGATTCATAAACTGATCTAGTTTATGCCATTGTTTAGAAATGGCACCTAGTGGAAGAAATGGAAACCGTATCAATGCACGCACTCCATGTAGGGATTGCCCTCCTGCTCAAGATAATTATAGTGGGGCTGGTGATGCAACTGGTGCTGATCAGCTAATCACCGTACTGGGACAACTTACTCAGGTTATGAATAATAACCTTACCCGTATGGAGCACCCTGATCCGCAGCGTGGAGGATCAATGTTAGATTGATTCATGAGGCAACAACCACCAACGTTCAATGGGAATAAAAATCCCGTAGTAGCTGAGCAATGGATATTTTCCCTAGAGAAAATATTTCAGGCTTTGGGGAGCAGTGAAAGGGAAAAAGTTATCATGGCAGTTTACCGCCTCACTGGAGATGCTGATCAATGGTGGTCATTGATTCAAAATACGAAGGAAGATGATGAAGTATCAAATATGGAATGGAGGGAGTCCAAAGATCTGTTTTTAGAAAAATACTTTCCTCGCGACCATCGAGCAGATATGGAAAGATAATTTCTGAGTCTGAGACAAAAGGAGGATGAGAATGTCACAAAGTATGAGGCTAACTTTACAAGGTTAGCGAGGTACGCTGGTGATTATATTCGCAACCCAAGAAGTAAGATTGATCGTTTCTTTGATGGGTTAAAACCATTTATCCGTCGAGCATTAGTCTCACAATCCTTTTCATCGTACGAAGACATTGTCTCATGTGCTATCAAGACCGAAAAGGAATTCTCTAAGTCTTATGACTTTAAAGAGAAGCAAGAGAAGAAGAGACCTGCTGATCAATCTGGGAATGGAAATAAGGGGAAGAAAGGAAAGGTTGAATATCCATCTTGTGGTAAATGCGGGAAGAAACATCCTGGTACTTGCTTGAAGGGAATGGGAGTCTGTTACAAGTGTGGTGAAAAAGGCCACCAAGCTCATGATTGCAAGGGGAAGAAGGAAGCTACCAACGTTCAGTGCTACAATTGCAGGGAGATGGGGCATTATGCAAATGCATGTCCTAAGCGTCGGGAGAACTTACCTCAGAAAAGGCCAAGGGATCAAGGCCAGGCTTATGCAATCACTACTGCTGAGGTAGAAGCTCCGAAAGACGTGGTGGCAGGTAATTTAATGGTTTCCTCAAGTTTAGCAAATGCATTATTTGATTCTGGATCATCACATTGTTTCATATCTTCCCAGTTTGCTAAGAAAATTAGATATTTCCAATTTGATTTAATAAGGGAGTTGTCAGTTAAAACTCCTAAGGGAAGTATCGTTGCAACAAAGTTTTGTGAATCAGTCCCCATTAGAGCACATAAATTTTCTTTATCTGCTGATCTCATCGTCATACCTATGATCGAGTTTGATATAATCCTCGGTATGGACTGGCTTTCGGACTATGATGCGAAGATTTATTGTAAGAAGAAAGAGGTTACGATTCTTGATGATAATGATAATGAACACCTTATTTTTAGAGCAGAATCGTCACCACCTAATTCTTATTTAGATCCACCCTCAATAGCTCAACTAAATTCAATTATTGGGGAGGAAGAGAATGAAATAACTGCGGGTGAGGAAAGGAATGTTCAAATAGAGGATGTACCTGTTGTGAAAGAATTTGTAGATGTATTTCCAGAAGATTTAGCTGGACATCCTCCAGAACGAGAAGTTGAGTTTTCTATTGATTTGATTCCTGGATCAAGGCCTATATCGAAGACCCCTTATAGAATGGCCACTGTAGAGTTAGTAGAACTAAAGAAACAACTAGAGGAATTGAGTAATAAGGGATTTATTCGCCCTAGTGTTTCTCCATGGGGAGCCCCTGTTCTTTTTGTTAAAAAGAAAGATGGATCTATGAGGTTATGTATCGACTACAGGGAGATCAATGCTATAACGATAAAGAACAAGTATCCCCTACCTCGTATTGATGATTTATTTGACCAACTGCATGGAGCTCAATACTTTTCAAAGATTGACCTTCGATCTGGATACCATCAGTTGTGTGTGAAGAAGGAAGACATTCCGAAAACAGCATTTCGAACCAGGTACGGGCATTACGAGTTTACTATAATGCCGTTTGGATTGACTAATGCACCCTCTGTATTCATGGATCTGATGAATAGAGTCTTCAAGGAGTATCTCGATGAATTTGTGGTGGTATTTATTGATGATATCTTGGTATACTCCAAAACCTACGAAGATCATGAAAATCACTTGCGCATTATCTTGAAGACTCTGAGGAGGCATGAATTATATGGGAAGTTTAGCAAGTGTGAATTCTGGCTTCAGGAGATTTCTTTTCTTGGCCATATTGTCTCTAAAGATGGAATCTCTGTTGATCCTTCTAAGACCAAGGAAATCCAAGAATGGCCAGCACCTACGAGTATAACTGAGGTACGTAGTTTTATTGGTTTGGCAGGTTATTATCGACGTTTCGTCCAGAATTTTGCCCGATTGGCTAACCCAATAACGAAGCTCACACGTAAAGGGGTTAAATTTGTTTGGACAAAAGAGTGTGAAGAATGTTTCGAAGAACTGAAGAGAAGATTAGTCAATGCTCCTATATTGACTCTACCATCGGGGAATGATGGGTTCGTTATTTATAGTGATGCATCGAAGAAAGGACTTGGCTGTGTCCTTATGCAGAATGATAGAGTTATTGCCTATGCATCACGACAGTTGAAAATTCATGAACAAAACTATCCTACTCATGATCTTGAGTTAGAAGTTGTGATCTTTGCTTTGAAGATATGGAGGCACTACCTCTATGGTGAAAAATGTGAGATTTATACTGATCACAAGAGTTTGAAGTATATTTTCTCACAAAAAGAACTCAACATGAGGCAAAGGAGATGGCTTGAATTACTCAAGGATTATGATTGTACGATACACTACCACCCGGGGAAGGCAAACAAGGTGGCAGATGCTTTGAGTAGAAAAGACCATGGAGTTTTGAACAATATGAGAATTGAAAGGGATCCAATTTTCATGGATCTAGTGAAAATGGACATGGGAATAACCAGGGAAGGTGAAACATCAATGCTTTTTCAAATGGTTGCCAAACCATCTTTACTAGAAAGGATTAAGAGTTCTCAGACCGATGATGACGAATTCCAAAAGAAGATTAAAGCTGTGAATGATGGGAGATTGAGAGACTTTGTGTATGAAGATGGAATTTTGAAATTCAGGAAGAGACTTTGTGTTCCCAATATACCTGATCTAAAAAGGGAATTGCTGGATGATGCTCATAGTTCCAATTTCTCTATACACCCTGGGAGCACCAAAATGTATAGAGACTTGAAGGAACATTTTTGGTGGGACAACATGAAGAGGGAGATTGCTGATTTTGTGTCAAGATGTATGGTTTGTCAACAAGTGAAAGCTGGAAGGCAACAGCCTGGAGGAGTCATGCAACCTCTTCCCATACCAGAGTGGAAATGGGACAATGTTACGATGGACTTTGTCATGGGGCTACCGAAGACTCCTAGAAGGAACGATGCAATATGGGTTATTGTTGATCATCTTACCAAGTCAGCACATTTTCTTGCTATAAGAGAAGATCTACCCCTGGAAGGTCTAGCAAGACTATACATTAATGAAGTTGTGAGACTTCATGGAGTACCCCTATCAATTGTTTCTGATCGTGATCCCCGTTTTACTTCAAGATTCTGGAAAAGTCTTCAGAAATCCCTGGATAATGAACTTCATTTGAGCACTGCTTACCACCCTCAGACAGACGGACAATCAGAACGGACTATTAAAACCTTTGAAGACATGTTGAGATCTTGCTCACTTGATTTTCAGGGTATGTGGGATCAATATTTACCACTGGTAGAATTTTCCTATAACAATAGCTTCCATTCAAGTATTCAGATGGCACCATATGAAGCATTATATGGAAAGAGATGTCGTACACCAACCTGTTGGGATGACGTTGGTGAAAGAAAACTTGTAGGCCCAGAACTGGTGGAGGAAATGGTGTAAAAGGTGAAAGTAATCCAAAATCACATCAAAGAAGCTCAAAGTAGGCAGAAGAGCTATGCCGATAATCGAAGGAAGGATTTGGAATTTCAAGTCGGTGATCATGTTTTCCTGAAGGTATCTCTGTGGAAGGGAGTCATACGTTTTGGTAAGAAAGGCAAATTGAGTCCCAGGTACATCGGACCTTTCGAAATTCTAGAACGAGTTGGGGCTGTAGCTTACCGATTGGCAATGCCGCCAAGTCTCTCCAAAGTTCACGATGTGTTCCACGTATCTCTGTTGAGAAAATACATGCCTGACCCAATGCATGTACTCACCTATGAGGAATTAGAACTGGAACCCGATCTTTCTTATTGCGAAGAGCCCGTCAGGATTCTTGATACGAGAGAACAAGTGCTGAGAAATTGGACGACGCGTCTGGTAAAAGTTTTGTGGAGAAATCATAAGATGGAAGAGGCAACGTGGGAACCCGAGGAACTTATGATGAAGAACCACCCGAGTCTTTTTATGCAGTAATACCCTAGAAATTGCGAGGACGCAATTATTTGAAGTAGGGGAGAATGTAACACCCCAAGCTTCTACGGTACGTTTCCCTTTGAATAATGCGATAGCGTGTGTTGTACGCAACCTCGAGTTCTAACACACACCACAACTAATTAAACTAGCCGTTGTGAATAGTAATACCTAATTTTTGAAATTATATATATTTTATATTGGAAAATGGACTTCATTTTTGGACTCGGAATATCGAATTTAGCCTAAGGTGAAATTTTGGTACTTTTCGGATAACTTTCATATTTTGATGAATAGTGAAAATTACTAAATTTTAATTAAAAACAACTTTTTTAATCAAATTAATTAATAGTGATAAATTATGAATTTTAGTAGTTTTAAAGTATATTTAGAATATATTTTTACCATTTAATATAATTTTGGTCATTGGACATAATTTTACAATTAAACCAAACATAATCAAGTGTCAATCTTTTGATAGTTATTATCTCTTAAAAACACGCTTTTTGTTTTGACAGCGGGAATTAATTTTAAATTAATTTCTGCCACTTCTGTGTTTTGAATTTAGGAAAATGGATTCCATATTTGGAATCAGGATGTTCAAATTGTGTAAATAGGTAACTTTTATTTTTAGACATTTTGAATAATTACTGCGGTAAATATTTTATTTACCATGGTTAAAGGGTAAATCCGGTAAATAAGGGTTAAAAAAATAATATTATAATAATACAAAATTACCCTAAAACGTGTCCTAACCTTATTGGTGGACACATACCCGACCATGGGCATCCTTGGGTCAATTTGGGGACCCCTTGGAGCCACTTGTATGTGGTAGGGACACATTATATTAATACAGTTAAAATAAAAATAAAAATGGCATAAGCTTACATCTTTTAGAAGAACAATTTTTACATAGGGTTATACATGTTGGATTTTAGATTATAAATATTCATTAGAAAGATAAAACGATTTCCTACATAATTATGGTTTATTTATAATTTTTAGACATTAAATAAGTTATTTTATTTATGACACAATGATGATGCAGTAATTACTATAATAGTGAAAAATTAAAATAATTGATATTATAAATACCCAAATAAATATAATATGAAACTTTTAATGAATTAAACTAATTTTATAGGATAATATGATATATTAGGATTGATTTAATTGACTTTTTTCTAAGTAATCAATCTGTTATGAGTTTCACAAAAATCAACTATTGAATAGTGTCAAAATTGACATAAAAGAGTTCTTAAAACAAATATTATATTATTAATTGATATTAAATTCCTAAAAATCTAAGGTTCGGCCAAGAGACTTATATTATGATAGGTTCCTCATTAATGGACCACTTGGGGGTCGCTTTGATGTATATAGTAAGTTTATTAACCATATTATATAAAAATACAAAGAGACATTGTAAAAGTGAAACTAATTAACTTAGAGTTAATACTTAAAGATAAGGTTAATATAAGTACCCAAACCTGTCTAAATTCTATTGGTTGAGTGGTGTTCGACCTATACCCACCTTAACCTTTGAATAATCAACTTTGAAGCCATTAGAAACCGAATATGAATTTATTATAAATTAATATTTCTAGCTTTTCCAAAGGTGCCCCTCACCCCTCTTATAAAAGGGCACTCCTCCTTCTCATTTCTTCACACCTTCAAAGCCTTTTGGTTCGGCAAAACTCTGCCCAAATACTCTCCCAACATACCTCACTACAACCTAGAAGCCTTAGTTTGATCAGAAGGCCAACCTAAGGAGCCCTTTTGATCAAATCAAAAGGAAGAACCCGAAGAAGAGGTAATGATTTCACCACCCTTTTCTAAGTTCATTTCTTCTTCCACTTCTTCTTCCTTTGTTCTTACCATTCTGAAATAATAACTCCAGTATCTCACATATACTGTGATGTTATTATAAATATGGTACTACCATATTCATTATCCTATCCACCCTTTGAATAACATGTCACCATACGTGCGTACGTACGGCTTACCGTCTCCACGTCGTGGTCTAATTGTTATTCAATATAATATTATTTGGATGGGTATAATAATGATGTGTAACTCATGTAAATAATAAATCTAACATGTTAATTATTCTTTATATATGATATACCATCCTTTTATATATTATTTTAATATCAAAAGAATGATATTGTCGCTCGTGCGTACGTACGGACTACCGTCTCCACGAACGCGATGAGATTCATTCTCCATCGTATCCATTCAAGTATAATTTGATGATTTAAAAAATGATGTTTAAGGACTTGATATCATTCTGGATATGAATAATATACAACCTATCCTTTACATACATGTCTTACGTAACAAAACATACAAAAGAAAACAAGTAAGTTAACACCCGAAACGACGATAATTCTAAGATATTATTAACAAATCAATGTTAAAAGATCATATATGATATCATATTAATATATATGATTCTTGTATAATTTAATAACAACTATTTCACCATTATACAGGAGGTTAACCTACCCCAACCAAGGAAAAGTACAAGGTAAGGGTTATTTCACAATCTCTTCATTATCCGAGGTTGTTTATACGTAATAATCTACTGGGATATCTTTATCATCCACATCCATGTTTCTTAAAAATGTATTTCAAAACATTTTTTATGGGTTAAAGTCATTTATACCCTTGTTTGACTTTTTATAAGAGGTTTATAAAGGAATCTTTCCGTCGTTTTCAAAACAAGGTCCTTTTTAACCTTTTCGACTGAATTGAGGTAAGAATGTTCTTTTTAACTTATACGGTGGGTGCGGTTATTTTCCGCCGTTATAAAATCGTCGAAGCTTTCCATACAAGCTTATAAGAATATTTTCAAAGAAAATGTTTTATTTTATATGGATCTTAAATGATTTCAAAATAAAAGGAGATACTTCTTTAAAAAGAATTTTGATTTCATCTATGTCAACATCCTTTGATGGATTTTAAGATTATTTGAAGTTGATTTATTATGATACAAAACTTCTATATTGTATTGAAGTTTTTGTGATATGTTTGACTATGGATGTGCTATTTTTATACCATTCATAGTTTATGGTGAAATTATTGACATTTCGTATGCTAGTTTTAATACGAATGTTTATGTTATGTTTAAACCTTTTCATATGGGAATGCATTGGACTTAATAAGTGACGGGTGGAGCCCGCTATAGCTCCTCGATGCATAGGTAGGTCTCATGAGACAAACTAGTGTCTTGGCACAAGGCCTTGACAAAATCTTATTTGTAGTCTTGGCACGAGGCCTTGGCTATGTGGTTATGATAGTCTGGCATTATGCATTCCAACATTATGAAAGTGGTTATTGATATTGCATGTGATTATTCGATTAGTAGAATATCCATGTGAATAAGTAAATGGCATTATTTCATTTTTATTTTTGCCATACTATGTTGAAGTTCAATTTTAAAAGGCTTTTGTTTTAGTAATTCATTGCCTTAAATGTTTATGCTTATTATGAATGTTCCGCTATATTGTTATCCTTACTGGGCATTTGAGCTCACCCCTTTTCTATGTTTTATTTTCCCCAGGTAGTGAAGAAGTAATTTATGAATGACTTGCACGGATATTATGAGGGGTTAATAGTGTGGATATGAAGACTTTGTTGTTGTAGTAGTTTTTCACTTTGAAATTTAATGTAAAACTTTATGATTATATCTAGTGTTTCCAAGGCTACTAAACCAATCGGTCTTTCGGGATTTGATCTTTCTTGTGATCATGCCAATGTTATGTAATAATGCACCGACTCTGGGTAGCTGGGGTCGGGGCGTTACAGTAGATTCACTCGAAAGGAGGCCTATAATGAGAGGGGATACAACAAGGTTGTTCTAAGGTAAGGGTTACCAGCAGAATCTATCTGGTTCTACTATCTTTGAGGTTTTATCTAGAAGGGAGATGACCTCATCATTTATAGTTACAAAATTCAGTTCCTCATTCTTTTCCCATGAACTTGGTACTGATTTGATTAACATATGGGGCCTGTGGGTATCTTCAGATTCAGTGTTCGATGATCATTCGAGCTCAGTATGGTGGAGGTGGGTTGGTCCAGTTCCTGCCTCAACAGCAGTTTCCGGCAAGGTAGTTCCAGCAGCAGGGACAACAACATCACACTCTACCATGGGGAGAAAAAGTAGGTAGAGGTCAACCATAGGGCGTTCCTTAGAAAACTTGACCTGGGTGTGGTCGAGGAGTTATTAATTAGCATAGAGGAAAAGGAGATGTTCATAGTCAGTTAGACACAACACAGGTAGCAGTTCAAGTAGGGACGTAGATCGTTCAAGGTACGATGTGTTTTTTAGTACATTTTATTGTGTTTTTCTTGATTTATGATATTCACACTCCTTTGTTGCGCCCATTCTAGCCCATGATCTATGACTATATATAGAGTGGCTTACCATTACCCTGGCATTGAGTATTCGAGTTGGAGATTATACCATCTTTTTTATGTATTCCAGGTATGTAGACTAATGATATTGCCACATCAATATCATGAGGATATTTTCTTTATATATATGTAGTGACATGATATCATCCTTATAATAAATTTTTGTATTCTATGCATGATTTTATCAAATACTTCCAGAGGAGATTTGTGTTTTTAGACATGGGTGTATAACATCTAGCTTTTGCTGGAAAGCAGATTTGTCATATGGTCAGCCTGCGTATGGAGAATATTATTCTTTTATTGGATTATATTTTAGTGGAATCATTGAATGATGAGATAGAGAATGTTCCCGGTATTTTTGGGGAGTTCTAAGATGTCTTCCCTGAGGATTTTGTGACTGTTCCCCCTCAACCTGATGTTGATTTTGGGATAGACTTATAACATGGTCCTTGTACGATTTCTATGGATCCTTATCTTATGTCCCCTTCTCAGTTGTGGGAGTTAAGGATATAGATAGATGATCGGATAAAGAAGGGATTTTTCTGGCCTAGTGTGTCATCGTGGGATGCTCCAGTGTTGTTCGCAAAGAAGGTATATGGTAGTATGAGGTTGTTTATAGACTACTGGAGGCTAAATCAGGAAACAGTCAAGAACTGTTACCCTCTCTCAAGGATAAATGATCTTTTTGACCAGATGAGAGAAGCAATTTTGTTTTATAAGATACATCTACAGTCTGTTTATCACAAATTGAGAGTGAAGGAAGCCGATATCTTGAATACTACTTTCAGATGAATGTATGGGAAAATCATATTCATGGTTATGCCTTTAGGTGTTACAAATTCATCAGTTGTGTTCATGGGTCTAATGAACTCTTTTTTTCATGAGTTCCTGGATTGTTTCATCATCATATTCATAGATGACATCATGATCTACTCGATGTCAGAGGAGGAACATACAGATCATCTCAAGACCCCCTTGTAGATTCTTCAATTCCTCTATTTCTATGGAAATATTCTCAAGAATAAGTTTTTGGAGTGATAGGTGTACTTCCTTGGGCATGTGGTATCCCTGGAGGGTATAAAAGTAGACACATCAAAGGTAGAGGAAGTTGTTTCTTGGGGAAAACCCCAATAATATGGCGTAGTTTTATAGTTTTATTATTATGGAAGTCACTTACTAGAGATTTTTACCTGATTTCTCTCAAGTAATGGATATATTGATAGCCTTGACTAAGAAGGACCAAGATTTTCTATGGGGCGAGTAGTTCCAGGCAGCGTTTACCTATCTGAAGGGGAATTTGTTTCGTGCTCCAATTCTCTAGTTTCCATTGTAAGGGGTGTTGTTTTATGTGTTTTATGATGCTTCCCATCTGATCTTGGGATGAATGTTGATGTAGCATCGACGAGTTATCTCTTATGGGTCTAGAGAGTTATGTCCACACAATCATAAATATGCCACCCATGATCTAAATCTAGCGATGGTCATGTTTGCACTGAAATTGGGGCGACATTACCTCATTGGGGGAATGATTTGTGGTCTTCACATATCATAAGGACTTCAAGTATATCTTTTCCCAGTGAGATCTAAACTTTTGATAGCGGGGGTGGATGAAGTTTCTCTAGGACTAAGACTTCGAGACCTCTTACACCTCGGGAAAGGGGAATGTCATGGATGATATGTCGACCAAAAGTTTATAGAATAGGTAGTTCAGAAATCTATGGATTCTTGGAAAGAGATGGAGTAGTTGGAATCCTTGCACTTGGATGGAGGAATGGATGATAGCAGAGGCTATATATTTCTGATGACACTGCAGTCTTCTCTTATGTAGTAGGTGGAAGAGTCTTAGTGGAGAGACTCAACGGAATAGGTGATGTGAGATTAGATTGTCCATGGTGACACTCTAAGGGGATGGTTTGAGGATGGTTAAAATCAAATGACGTTCTTTGAAAGGCTTTTTGTTCTAGTGTCAATGCATGAGGGATTCCTCTATGAGTTTTATAGGTCATCCTTATACGTTCACCTAGGAGTTTCTAACATAAACCATGGACTAAGGGTGTAGTTTTGGTGTCCCAGGATAAAACAGAAAGTGTCAGAGTTTGTGGAAAAGTTCTTAGTGTTCTAGCATACAAAGGTTAAGAACTATGTTCCGAGGAGATTTTTTCATCCCTTATATGTCTCTGAGTGTAAGTGGGATGAAACCTCGATGGATTTCGTCACATTAGTTTCTGACGCTTTCGCTGGGGCGTGCACATCCGTATGTGGAGGACGCGCAGCTGTTGTCCTGCATTCCCGCTTTCCAAAGGCGGCCGGCATTCGCTCCTTATTCAGGGACGTCTGCTCCTTGATCGAAACCGGATTGCTGGGATGTCGGTTCTTCCTTCCGTGGGTTCCTCCTCGGAACTCGTCACCTAGTCCGGTTCTCCCTCATAGATTTAATACGATGTTCTTGAATCTCATTCCCAGTGCCATATCTTCATGGATTCCGGTTAATTACAGTACTTCCGTCAAGACATTTCATAGGGTCTTGACATGGTAGCGACCTTCGGTCGGAGTAGATGGAAACATCAGGCATGTCAGGGGATCTCTGGGTGCGTGGAAATGGGGGAACCTATATTCTTCCTCATAAGAGGTCATCTAATGGGTGAATAATATGAGGCATCCCACATAGGATGCGGGGAATCATATGCCATATAATGTTTTCCTTATCTTCCCATGTTTATCAAGGGGAATGCTGCGAGTTTAACATCTTCCGAAGATAGAATGAGGCTGATCAGAACATCTCATAGAGACAGATCAGATTGGTATATCCCTTGGAGGGAACACTTGGAAGGTTTACCATGGGGGTGGATCAGAACTCCCAATGAGGATGGATCTGAGGTGGTGCACCCCATGGAGGGGAGATTTCACACCGTAATGGTTGATCTGAACAGCACTGAGGGCGGATCAGTGAGAGGACACACCAGAATGGGGGACACCAAGGTCTACCATTGGATGGGATTGAACCTCATGAAGGTTTCCAACGTATCCTGTGTAGAGGACAGGGATCAAAACCCAAAAAGTTCTAAGGGGTGATGAATCAGGGTGTACACAGTGAACAACGACCCGGAGACATGTTGGGGCTTACACGTGGATAGCAGCCCAGGTGTTGATGAACCCACATGAAGAGGGTCGGAGTGACCAACTGATGTTGGGCTTGAACCTCTGGGAGGCTTCCTACATACCATGTCCTTACATGGATCAAAGACCTCGTAGTTCAAAGGGCTTCGTCGGTGAACCGACGTGAATGTAGACCCCGGGGGTCCACTAGTGGTGGGATTGAACCTCTGGAAGGATTCCTACATACCATGCCTTGACATGGATCAAAGACCTCGTAGTTCGGGAATAATGGTGGGTGTCGGTGAACCGACATGAAGAAAGGACCTGGGTCCGATGGGAGATGGGCTTGAACCACAGAGAGGCTTCCTACGTACCATGCCTTGACATGGAATAAAGTCCTCGTAGTTCGGGTGGTCACAACGGCTTGCTATCGGACTGGAATATAGTTTAACGTCATGTCGGACGAGGGTGGAACCTGATGTGATGAAATGACGGGTGGGCTTGAACCTCATGGAGGCTTCCTACGTAGCATTCCTTGACATGGATCTAAGACCTCGTAGTTCAAATGGATGTGTATTTTAATGTCATGCTGGATGGGGGCATACAATTTAATTTCATGCTGGACGAGGGAATTGCCATGGTCGATGCTTAATCTAATCCCACCTGATTCATGCTCGGTGTGGGAAACAAGAGGCAGCAGAGACCTTCCGATCACACCGAGAAGGGTGTGTTCGTGAGAAGCGAAGAGGGGCTTACGCGTTAGGCGGCCCATGGTGATTGGAATCACTCCAAGATGGAGGCCCGAAGAAAAGGATGATGATAGTTTTGGGATTGATCCTTGAAAAGGCTTCCTACGTATCCCCGTGGCAGGGAATCAAAGTCCACGTATTTATTCTGATGACGACTTACCACCGATTGGGGTTTTCAACGACTTACCGCTAGATTGGGTCACAATGGATTACCGCTGAATGGGGTCACAATGACTTATTATGGGATGAGGATGTCAACGGCTTACTTCTGAATAGGATCACAATGTCTTACCGCTAGATCAGGATGTCAACGGCTTACCACTGATTGGGATCATAACGTCTTACCGCTAGATGAGAATGTCAATGGTTTACCGCTGAATAGGATCACGGCGGCTTACCACTACATCAGGATGTCAACGGCTTACCGCTGAATGGGATCACAACACTGGATGGGGCTTACGCGAGGAAGCTTCTCGAGTGCCGCTTTGGAGTGGCACTGTTGAATGGGGCTTACACAAGGATGCTGACCCAGAGCCGCTATGGATCGAAAACGGTGAATGGGTCTTATGCAAGGATGTTGCCCGGGTGCCGCTAAGGAGAGGCAATTGTGCATGGGGCTTATGCTAGGAAGCTTCCCAGGTGCCGCTATGGAGTGGAAATGGCGAAAGGGGCTTATGCTAGGAAGTTTCTCGGGTGCCACTATAGAGCGGCACTGGTGAATGGGGCTTACGCAAGGAAGCTTCCCGTAATGCTTTCATCATGTCTGGCCATGAGGGCATCCCAAATCACTGGTGAATTGAGGCCTTCACCTATGCACTGGTGCACTAGAGGGATAATGACAAATATCGTTGGAATCATGCCACTGTAGTCATGGCATTGAGCATCTTACGCTTGAAGCATAAGGCATCTCATGTCTGGAACAAGAGGCATCCTACGTTAGGAACATAGGGCGTACTACAGTTTAGAGTTTTGTAGGTAGGACTATTGGAATCTCATGCTAGAAGAATGAGACATCTCTCATATAGAGAACGAGGCATCCTATAATTTGTTAGATAGGGATTACTACAGTTTATAGTCATGTAGATAGGACTGTTAGGCATCTTATGCTTGGAGCATAAGGTATCTCTCGTATAGGGCAAGAGGCATCCTATGTTTGGAACATAGGGCACACTACAGTTTATAGTCATGTAGAGAGGACTGTTGTCATCTCATGCTTGGAGCATAAGGAATCTCTCATATAGGGAAGAGGAATCCTATGTTTGGAACATAGGGAGTACTGCAGTTTAAAGTGATATAGATAGGACTACTAGCATCTTATTCTTGAAGAATAAGGCATATCTTTCTTGGAGAAAGAGGAATCCTATCATTTGTCAGATAGGGAGTACTACAGTTTAATGTCATATAGATAGAACTATTATCATCTCATGCTGGGAGCATAAGGCACATCTTGCTTGGAGGAAGGGGAATCCTTTGTTTGGAACATAGGGAGAATACTATAGTTTAGAGTCATGTAGGTAATACTGTAAGCATCTCATGCTGGGATCATAAGGAATATCTTACTTGGAGCAAGGGGCATCATATTTTTGGAACAAAGGGAGAATACTACAGTTTAGAGTCATGTAGGTAAGACTGTTAGGTGTCTTATGCTTGGAGCATAAGGCATCTCTCGTATAGGGAAAGAGGCATCATATGTTTGGAACATAGGGCGCACTATAGTTTATAGTCATGTAGAGTGGGTTGTTGGAATCTCATGCTTGGAGCATAAGGAATCTCTCATATAGGGCAAGAGGCATCCTATCATTTGTTAGATAGGGAGTACTACTGTTTATAGTCATGTATATAGGACTATTAGCATCTCATGCTGGGTGCATAAGGCATCTCTTTCTTGGAGCAAGGGGAATCCTATCATTTATTAGATAGGGAGTACTAAAGTTTAAAGGAATATAGATCGGACTACTAGGAAGAAGGTTCCTAGAAATGGTTGGTGTTGGGTCTTATGCAAGGGCGACCCTTTCTGGTTCAACCTGGCATAGGAGCCAAGTGATTGGGTTTGGAGGAGTTACCTGAGGAATGGTTCGTCTCAAGGTACTCGGGGAATTGGTGATGAGAATCTCAACTCACAACATGAGAATGAAACCAAGAGGAATATTTTTACTCAAGTCGTTTCATGGTGTGTGGAGGAGTATCTCTAATCATGGTGTTCCATAGGTGGAAGGTGGGTGCGCATGAGGGTGCAACGGAAAATCCCGACGTCCCGGCCTGAAAAGTTCGCCGCGCGATTCTCCATGTGCGGGGGCGCAGCCCCCGAAGTATGGACCAGTGGGCACGAAGGTAGGATCCTCAGAAAGGATAGGTCTTCACGAAGTAGATTCACGGAGCATGGCCTCACGGAGCAATGGTCTCTCACGGAGCAAAGGTGTCTCATGGAGCAAAGGGGTCTCGCGGAGCGAAGGACTCTCGCGAAGCTTGGTATCGCGGAGCAGCAACGCGGAGCATGGGCCTCATGAGGAGAAATGGAGAATCTCAGATCAAAAGACTCTTGCGAATCATGGTCTCGTGGAGCAGCATCGTGGAGCATGGGCTCGCGGAGCATGGACTCACGGAGCCTCGGCTTGCGGAACAGCAACGCGAAAGAAGCCGCTCGCAGAGCATGGCTTCGCAAAGCCGCAATGCAGAGCTCCGCTTGGCTGCCCAAGGGGCGAAGTGGTCGTGGCCGTCCATCCTAAGATGGTGGGTGAGCTAGGTATTTATAGGTAGGGGCGCCACGAATCAGAGTCCTCGGCACGAAGACAAAGCTTGATTTTCGGCGGATCTTTGCAGCGCGTCGCGAACGCCAAAGCACTTCGCAGAGCCGTCCCGACTCCTTAGCTTTGCGGTGGATCTTCGCGGCGCGTTGCGAACGTCAAAGCACATCGCGGAGCCGTCCCACCTCCTTTTCTTCGTGGAATGTCTTCGCGGCGCGTCGTGAATCTCAAAGCACTTCGTGGAGCCGTCCCACCTCGTTTGCTTCACGGCGAGTTCACGGTGCTGGGGGGACTCCGTGAAGTGGCTTCACGAGGCAGTTTTCCAGCCCAACTTCAAATGTCAACTACTCCTAATCCGTAACTCCGTTCGGGCCCTGCGACCTACCAAATCAAATCTTGTGAAAAGATCTAACATCTTGAATCGTTTATGGAATCATTCAGAAAATTTTGCGGACTCGTTTTTCAGGGGTCTACAACATGGTTACCCAGTGCTCTGGGAGGATACGATGCTATCTGGGTAGTAGTAGATCTGTTGATGAAATTAGGTCACTTATTATAAATTAAGTAGTTAGGGGCTATGGATGCCTTGTAAAAGAGGTATACACATGAGGTGGTGCAGATTCATGGAGTTCCAAGATCCATGGTCTCAAATTGGGATACAAATTTTACCTCACGAGTCTGGAGGGGATTACAGTAGGCTTCTTGAACTCATTTATCCCTCAACACTGCCTTCCACCCTTAAACAAATGGGTAGATGAGACAGACTATCTTGATGCTGGAAGATATGTTGCAAGAATACATCTTAGACTTTGGTGGATCTTGGGTGTGACACCTTCCCTTGGTAGATTTTTCATACAATAATATCTATCACTCTTTCATTGGCATGGTTCTATTTTAATCCATGTATATAAGATAGTTTTTCTTCACCTTTCTGTTGGAGAGAGGTTGGGTAGAAAATTGTTCTTGGCCCTGAGGTTGTGCAGAGCACAACAGAGAAGGTTAATCTCACTCTTGAAAGGATTAAAGTATCACAAGATAGGTAGAAGCCGTATTGAAATTGCAGGAAGTGCCCTTTGGAGTTCATCGTTGGGGACAACGTGTTCTTGGAGGATTCCCCTCAACATCGAAAGTGGAGGTTCAACAGTGAGATCAAGATTTCTCCTAGGTTTATCAAACCCTTAAATGTGTTTGGGTGAGTTAGAAAGGTGGTATACTAGTGGGAACTTTCACCATAGTTGTAGAGGATCTAAGACATATTTCCCATCTCTTAGCTTCATCCGTATCTTCACGATGACTCCCATACCATCGATAAGGGAGAGTTTTATGTTGAATATGGTGTGATGTACATGGAGCAGCCAGTAGAGATCCAAGATTATTAGGACAGGGTACTACGTGGATTGACCATTCCTTTGGCTCATGTGTTGTGGAGGCATGGTGTCTTAGAGGGGAGTACCTGTGAGCAAGAAGTGAATATGTGTTCCTAGTACCCAGAGTTGTTTTGAGTATTTCCTTGTTCTATTTTTCTTTGAGACGTAATGTTTGAACCTTGTATATTATGAGAAGAGTTGTTTAATTGATCCGTGATGTGTGATAAATTCCTGAAATTTGAAAATTGGAAGACCTAATTCTTATTTGAGACACATTAATTATGATTTGATTAAACCAGTGTGGGAGAATCTGGGTTTCACAGATCAGATAGTATGTTGCAATGGAAAATAAAATTTTTTGATTCATGTTTTCCTATAGTGTGGATTTTATGCTTGTGTGGTGTGTCCTTTGGTCTATTGGTTTAGTAGATATCAGAGGAGTTGTTCTTGGATATTGAGGTTTCACTCCAACTTTGGAACAAAATAGGGTGGTTTATCATTGAATGATGATATGGTTGGTTGTTGGTTGTATTTCAGGTGTAGCAGAATCCTTGAGGGGTATCTCAAGGGGTGGTTATTCAAACCAATATTTTATTTATGAGTATGGGTTTGGATTATCAAGGTTAATAATAGATTCATAGGTATCTCATGTAATTTCCAAACATCTCTGGTCCATTACATAAGTAAAATCTGGTCCTTAAGGTGTGTTGGGCGGTAACAATGACTCATTTCAAGATTTTTAAAAAATTACAAGTTTTTCCAATGGTAGGTCATCCCAATGGTGAGTCACATTGGAGACTGATGATGGTGACTTGAAAGGGTGGGTTATGAATGGTGATTCGTTGATAGTAGGTCACCAAGAGTGAATCATCCAATGGTGACTCACAACAGTAGGTCAAGACGGTGAGTCGCAATAGGGACTCACACTGGTAGGTCCACAACGGTGACTCGTGATAGTGAATTTTCTTGTGATGACTCATGATAGTGACTCATCCAATGGTTACTCATGATAGTGACTCACCTAGTGGTGACTCACGAAAGAGACTCACCCAGCAGTGACTCATGACAGTTACTTGTCCAGTAGTGACTTGCGACAATGACTCATCCAATAGTGAGTGATCCAAAGGTGACTCGTCCAATGGTGATTTGTAAAATAGTAGGTCACCTAACAATGATTCTTCCAATGGTAGGTCCATCTACTAGTGAGTCAGTTCCAATAGTGTGTCAAAATTTCAATTTTCTCCAGTTTTCCAATTCAATACAATTTCACCCCTTTAACATTTTGTTTGATGGAAAATGAGTTAAATACTATATTTAAATGGGTTTGATACTATTTTGAGGGCAATGGATAATATATTTAATTTTATAAAAGTCTCAAATACTCCTAAAAATTTCATGGTCTTAGTCATGATTCAATTTTAATGGATTTTGAAACCATTTCTTCCTTTGACATAGGATCTGTCCTTTCTAAAGCCAACACCCTTTCTTCCTTGTATATTCTTTTTTTACTCTTGATACCTGGTGCCCGATAAATTTCTTCCATGAGATATCATGTTCCATGTTGTGGCCTTTGGATCAAATTTCCCCAGAGCCTTGCACATCCACTATTTGGCATAAGGAGGAGGTGTTGATCATCTATTTCTTGAGGTAAGGAACCCATAATCTCTCTTAATTGTGTATCGTGCAGGGTCGGTGCACTTAGGTATCCTTGTTAATACTGTCAAATATAAATTTAATGAAGATTATTGAATCATATTTAAATAAATAAATTGGGGTTGGGGTAAAGTGATTCATGTTCATGTTTTATTAGTTTAGTTGGTATTATGATCTGCATGGGCTATGTGCCTACTAAAAATCAAGGTCATCAGTGGTTTTTTTGTGCACCTATGATGGCTTGTGAATGATTGTTTTTTTCTGTTTAATGAATAAAAATATGAAAATCAGATTAACCATGAATACTCAGTTAAATAAATGGATTCCCCATGACTTAATTTGTTATGTGATCACCCCTAAATTAAAAATTCGAATTGAATTATGTGAGTTTTGTTAAATCTGTAAATAATTACTTATATAGTTTTGTGGTGATAATTTTGAGGGTATGAATATGTGTGGGGTGGTTTGGGTGGTGAAATGGAATCTCATGTTAAGAGATTGATTGATTGTGCAATGGATGAGGGATGTTTTGTAGTGGGATTGTAACCAGGTTTTGTTTTGTTTGTGTTGCTGGGTGTGGTGTGTTTATGTAGTGAGGTTGCAGATGGTTGCGATGAGAGGTGTTGATGATTGTGGGTATGAGATGGTAGTTTTTCTATTTTGTATGATGTATTGGGTGTAATAAAATTTAATAATGATGATGGCAGTGGTTGTTATGGGTGTTAAATGGGTAAGAAGTGTGGAGTGAGTCCTTTATCATAGTTTTCTTCCTTTGTTTGTCTTGGTTGTGTTTCTAGTTTTGTTCTATGGTTGATAGTTTCTCGAGTGGGGATGTAAGAACAAAAATAATGGCTTAATAAAGTTGAATTGAATGGTTGTTAAGCGAAGGAGGTTATGAAGTGACTTTATTTTATCAAAATTTTAAGTGAATGTTGTTGGTGTAAACACATGAATTTAGAGGTACTAATAAAGGTCGTACAGTGGGATGGTTTTTGTTTGAGGACCCATAGTTTGGGTTGAGTGTTTGGTATCTATATTTATTATTTGTATATTCTCCTATTATTTCTATATTCACCCTACCCTAGTTGAGCACTATGTTATAAACACCCCCATCATGATGGGGGAGGATGTCTTTACCAACATTCTAATGGGAGGATGAATGGCTGTTACTTGCTCTTCCCTTCTCCCACTACTAAGCATTGTTATCCCAATACTCTTCATGTAGGTTGTGGTGAAGTTGTGAGGCCCAGGTGTCCACGGGAGAGGTGTTCTTTCCCAGGTGTCAACGAGTTGCGATGTGGTGTGCTTTCCTAGGTGTCTTCATGATGGGGTATGGTTGTGGCCTAGGTATTTATGGGTGGCATGTGGTATGGTTGTGTCCTCAGTGTATGTGGCGGGATGTGGTATGGTTGTGGCCCATGTTTCTGCGAGAGGGATGTTGTATTTGTTTGGCCTTGGTGTTTGCGAGTGGGATGTGGTAAGCTTCATTTCCTATATTGTGGGACAATCTATGAGGCCCAAATGTGTGTAGGAGTGTTGTGACATGGGGCTTGAGGAAGAGTGCGTAAGCACCATGATTTTTTCGATTAGGGTATGAGTAGTTAACCAGTGAGAAGTGGTGTGGGGTACCTAGCACATAAATGTTCATATTATATTACTTTACTTGCCTTGCATTATTTTTTGATTGTGCCTTGGTGAGGTGGGGATGGCTAGTATTTTTTGTTAGGTGTTGTTGGTTTCTGTCATTTTCTCACAAGTGAATTAGTATGTTTCTCCCACTTGTGCATGAGAGACCCTAATTTTCCAACTGAGTATACTAGTATTCTCACCCTATGTATATAATTGTTTTTTCTATTTCCAGGAGGAATATGTGGACTATTATGTTCATTACTAGCTTAGACTTTTGGACAATTGTCGTGTCTCTACATATCCTTGTTTTTTGAATTTACATTGGAGACTATTGTTTTGTAACAATTATATTTTCAAACATGCACATGGAATGGTTTTGGATTTATTATTATTATATATATATATATATATCTTGGAGTTTTTTGGGATAAACCTTTTTATCTCACGATCTTGTTTTCCAATAAAGGGTATTCCTCCCATATTTTGAGTTCTTTGTACCCCTGGTACTAGTCACCACCTCGGGTCCTACTAGAGGCGGGACTCGAGGATCATTATCTATATTCCTTCATTGTTAGCTCAAGAATGCTATCTTTTGTGGGAGGGGTTCATGACATATCATCTCATATTTTGGATATAAAAACTCGGTCAAAACAAGTTTAGATTCCAAATTTATTGTTGTCCTGCTTATGTGGACCCATGATATGGGTACCAGAAGTATTATTCCATTTATATTTTATAAGATAAGGGTTTCATGATAAAAACTTGAGCATACACTTGGTATATGTATTGTGGGTTCTTGAGTCACATGTGTGGATTTGCTTCCAAATTCAATCATCTTGAATAATTCAACGGAGGACGTGTCACATTTAGAGATGACTTAAAAGGTAAAATTGTAGGTATAGTTATGTTTGGTTTCTCTTGATCTATACTAATTAAAGGGATTTTATGCATTAATTTATTGAATCATAATTTCCTAAGTATAAGTTATCACTATGATATTGGTTTCATAATTAATTTTTAAAATGATTTTTATATAGTTTTTAATTCTAAAGGAAAACATTTATTTACATGAATCAATTTAAAAATTTATATATCATAGATTTAAAATCTATTTTTAGTAAATAAGTAAATTTGGTAAGTGAATAAGATAATTAAATTTATATTTTCTATTTGAAAATAATTTAATGTTGCATTTACTCTTCTATCAAGTATAACCATAACCGATTTGTATGAAATTTACTGAAATTTTCTTACAAAGATAACTTAGTTTGTGAACCTTTCTAGGTTGTAAAGAAAAAATATTCTTTTTATTAAAAAATTGTTTTTTCTTATTCTAAATTTTTAGAACTATCGCACCTTGAAATTTTTATACTAACTCAATTTTAATGTATTAGAGGTAAAGATTACTCATTTTTAATTATCAAATAATATATTAGATTTACATCTGTTTTCTTCTTGACTAATAAAAATAAGGATTCTGATGTATTTATCAAATTTTTAAGGAATTTTGAAAATGAAAATGGCTAAAACTATTTTCCATTAGAATATACCATGGTGGAGAATTTTATAACAAATAATTTTATGAGTTTTTTTATTCTCAAGGTTATCATCACTCATTCTCCTCTCATAAAACCCCTCAATAAAATTGGTTTGTTGGAAGATGAAATATGGGACCCCAAGAAAATTCTAGGACACACTTGAATGTATTTAATCTTCATTAATTTTTTTTGGATGAGGTGGTCAATACCACGTTCTATAACCTTATTAGTGTTCTCATAATACCCTTATTAAAAAAAACCCTTTTATGAACTTTTTAAGGAAACAATTCCTAAAGTTAAATAATTTAAATTCTCTGATTGTAAATGATTTATCCTTAATACAGAGAATATTTATATTGACCCAATTGTTTTTAATATTTTTGTTTCATATTTTTAAATGAATATTCATTACATAAAATTACATGCATGAGGATTATAAAGGTATAGTGCCTTTAGAAATATCAAAACATAAAAAATTGGTTCCTATGTAAACGACATCAACTCCCAATTTGTTTCTCATAACTAGCACCCTTATTAGACATATCATAGATAATAAATTTCTTCATAACATAGGGAAGTAAATATAATAAAGGGTGAGATCAGATTCTCCATAAGGGTAAATAGAAGATATATTAATCTATAATCATATGAAATCATAAGATAAGAATTAGGGTATGTGATGATGAACATAACTTAGGATGTTCACACATAATTTTTCATAGATCATAAACAAGTGTAATGGCATAAAACATTATCTTTTTGGAAAACATGGCCCATAAGGGTGATAAATTATAAAAAAAAAATCATTAACTATTAGATCATTTAATAATGCGTGGATCCATCATAAATATATATAAATAAGTTTATATGTCAGGGTAAAATACTAAGACCATCAACATAGTGGATCAGAAGTTATAACTTCTTTCAAATTATAGATCAGGATGGACTTGTTTTTCATATTAGATTAGAGAAAACTAGTTTTCCATAGTGGATCCAGATGGACCTATTTCAAAAGATTATTATGACACATGTGTTTTCCAAAGTAGATAAGGACACACCTATCAACTATAGTGGATCAATCCCATGGACATGGTTCCAATTGTTATCTAATGAGATATAAATCTTTACCCAATGCATTGGAGGGAGATATAAGTCTCACCCATCTCATAATAAAATCCATACATATTTGTGGAAAAATATCATAAAACATTCATCATATAATCACATCGTAACCCATGTAAATAAAATGTGTTTCATAAACTTATAATCAATTAACTATCGCATAACCCATGAAAAATAAATGAGTTTCATAATAATTTCATCAACATAAAAATTAATCATCCAGTGAAATAATGAGGATGGTATAATTAAATAATATCTTAATTAATGAACAATTAGAATAAAAAAAATTGTATCTTATATGTAAAATTAATTCAAAAGATCACATGGACCATTTCATAGGGAATATAGCTTTTCCACTTTGAGAATCAATTTTCAAAACTAAAAAATCATAAAAAATTGGAAATCCTTTTATTTTTAAAAACACTATAAAACATATAAATGAATATTTAAAATAATTATTTGTTCATGATGGTGGAATACTATGTTCATATCATACAGGCTAAAAAAAATATTCCTCTCACATTATTGGTAAAATCCAAAAAAGAATTATTTGGAAAACAAAATAAATATTCCTTTCACAAAAAATTAAAAAGGACAAACATGGGTAAAAATATATTTAATATTTAATTTGTAGGTGTTAAAATAATTTTTTAAAACATGTTTTAAAAACATGTTTTTGGAAGAAAAAATTATTTTTGGTCAAAGGGATAAATAAAGTTGGTTTTCATTAAAAATATATTTGGAACTAATGAGTAAATTAAGATATGAAAATAACGGGAAAACATGTATTCTCATTAAATAGCCAATGTATAAAAAATTTCAGGAGTTTATTGAGATATGGATTATAGTATTTTATCATCCGAAGTATAAACATAAAAAATCTTGATAAACAATGAGATTATATCTTAAAACCATTAGGACATTGGTAACTTTTTTTATCGTAAACCCTATAAAAGTGTGATCCTGAAATGAATATGTAAATAAAAATAATTTTCACGATAAAAATTATAAAATAAATTCACGGGTCATATAAACACAACATTGTAATATAATGACCTAGGAGACACTTAATGGTACCCCACACCAGTGGGTAACAAGGCCTCAATCACACCACCATGTATTCTTGAGGTTTCTAAATAACAACAAGGGTCTGATGTGGTTTAGTGGGGAGAATATACCCTCATGGTCAAAGTATCGTATTAGTGTCACAAGTAAATAAATAAGAGAACTCATAATATAAATCAGTAGCAGTAATAAACAAACATCTAGACAATAGGATTAATAAACAATGCCAAAGGAAATATCATATACAAGATGAGTATGTAATGTCTCTATACAGAATGGTAGTATAAAAATGGAAACTGGAAATTAGTTCAACACATGTATAAAAAGTAAAAATAGATGAAAAATAATATCTATAGATATAATCACGATTATATATCACTCATGTGATCCCATGCTCAATGAATAATAAATCTAGCATAAAAAATAGGATGATTTCCCAAGTCCCTACCAGTATCCATGAAGTCAATCTGGGTACCAAACGGTGGCCCGAACAGGATGTGAGATAACACTCAGTAGGTCACCACCAATGGTGTCTATAAAAATTCTAGTATGTATATATAAGAAGGTGTAGTGTGATTTATATAATAGTGATGTAAATGAATATTCAAGTGTGATACAAGTATGCATGTTACTATACAGCATAACAAGGCCCAATATAAAAAAGAAATAATAACAATGGATATCAGTAAATCATATTAAAACATCACATGTCTTCTATGCTTAGTTATCCAGTGTCAAACATACATGGAATGGATCTAAGGAGTATTAACATACAAGGTAGCCTCAAAGGCCTATGCCATGTACACAGAGGTCAGAACCAATAGGACAATACAAGGAGTAATACTGTACAAGGCATCCCATGTAATATGGATCCATAGAGTTGAAATTTCCATGAAATCCAATATAATCCCAAATCCATGGGGTATAAATGATCATGGAATTCAATACAGTTCTGAGTCAATGGATTTAAAATTTACATGGAATTCAGTATTATTCCTAATCCGTGGGGTAGAAATGTTCACAAAATTTAATATAATCATAGCCCGTTAGTGGTTATTTCATAATAGATTTCATAATCACACAGAAGCCATGTGTTCATCAAACTCATTCTACATTTTCCATTTAAATGATTTTACCATTTTAATATCATGACGTCTCATAGAAAAGGATGTATAAAACCTCTCATAATATCTCACATAAATCATTAAGGCTCCCACTAAATTACTAATCTCACATACACACCCAATGGGGTGGTCAATTTTGGCGAAGATACATAATCTCACCTCATGGGTGGTCTAGGTTGAGGTTGAAAACCTCCAACCATATCATGGTACTATGTGGGAAACCTTTCAAGGTTAGAAAAATTTAAACAAGGAATTTAATTAATTTAGGAGGAATGCTTAAAAGGTCTGGTGTGCTGTTCAATATTAGCAAGATATAAAAAACTAGACTTTATGGGGAGAGGTATAGAACACCTAACTTATGACTGTGGTAGAAAAATCATCCATTATCTACTTTTAACTTGACACATATGCAAAGAAAAAGTAATTATAGAAGAGCACCCAAAAAATAGGTCATAAGATCTTGCACCAAAATAGCATGAAAAAATGAGAAAGGTTCAAGAGGAATAAAGAACTCACTAGAACACATCAAACAAGAAAAACATTGAAAAAATCATATTTTGAATCTTAAAACAACACCAAATCCTAGCATAAGATTTAAGGAAAAAGTATCCACAATAGAGGAGGTAGGGGTGATATTTTATCGAAATATGAGGCCCTATCTCATATTTTAAAATCATTTCCCAAGGAGATTACATTACATGTACACTTTACTTGTCGTGTAATGTTTAGGTTTTCCACCTTGAGGGAAACAATTTTACATGACTTGAATGTTTATGTCTAGAACAATACAAGTATTTTATTTGATAAACATAGTGCATTCCAAATACATGCCTTGTATTTGGTCTACATCCAACCTTGAACCCCCTGAATTCTTCTTTAAAAAACCAAAATAGTCCCATGGATTGAATTTAGGCTCTACAGAAAAAATAGAACATTAAAAAATAGTTTAATAAAAAATAAAAGGATCTGTATCTCATAAAAAAACCCAGTATCTTACATAAACAAAATAATCACATAGGGAATATGGAATGTGTTTCACATAAAATAAAAGCGAGAAGGAAATATCTTACCATAAGACTCGACTTCCTTCGTACACGTTCGAACCTCCTATATAATAAATATAAGTATATTTTACATTTTTTATATAGCCAAAATTATATATATAACATACCATATATTATTTAATTATGAACTTTTATTACCTATTTATTTATATTTCCATATAAATTCAAATTTTAGGAAATAACTACATTGTTTTTTGTGTATATTTTGATTTTTTTCCCATTACATTGTTATTTGTTCCATAATATTCAAAATGTAAACCATGATATAAATATAATATATATTAACTATATATTTATTTATTGTTATCAACAAAATTTTGATATAGAAAATGAAATACATCATTCATGGAGATAGTAGGTCAAATGTACGCATGAACGTTGTTTCAATTTTCCAAACAGAAAGAATGAATTAAGATTAACAAATATATTAATTTTTTTTAAAAAAAATCATACCATATATATCAAATATTTTTATTAATTCCATACATATTAACTTCTATGTTAATCACAAATGATTCACATTTCTTTGTAAGGTGGTAGTTTGTCGTACACACGAGTGACATTATCATATCCCTGTAGAATAGGATGTTTGAAGTTATATGTGATATAAAATTTGAAAACATACAATAATATCATAAATATGATATGAAAAATTTAATCCACAAATTATATCCATCCATGAGGGGTAGTGATCGAAAATGAAAAACAATAGTTTGTGTGGTGGTAGTCCGCCGTACACATGATTGATGGTTTCATATCCCATTTGATGGAAGAGAAGATAGCTGAAGGTAATTAGCTTAATATAACAAAATCTAAGTATATTTAAAAAATTTAGGATATTATATCATAATTTTTTATTAATAATTTAATTAGTTGGTGGAAGAAATAAATTAACATGCCTGGTTATCAATGTCGCCGCCTATTCGGAAAATACTATTGGTCTACACCAAAAGGATTCTGAGGTTGGATATATTATCAATATATTTAATTAAAGATAGTATAATAGAACTTATAAATTATTTTGGGTATTTCATGGCCGAACTAATGGTTTTTAAAAGTGTGAATAGGAGAATAGAAGTATTTTCCCTTTTTATGTGAGGTGAGTGGAACAATTGTAATTTTTTGAAAAGAAAAATATGTACCCATGTTTTTCTAATGTCACGAGGCACCAAAAAGGACAATTATCAACAATAAAGGATATAAGGTTCAAATATATCCAACAAATGGGTGTTTTAAATGCTTTGAGATATTTTTAACATTTATTTTTTTAGAATACCCCACCCCTCTAGTAAACCCATTTTTACCTTAATCACAGTAAATAATTTTTACTATTTTTACATTTCATTATGGTCAAAAATTAATTTGACCATATTAGATAATATTGATTATTATAATTAAACATATTGAATCCATTTTTCTAATTTCCATTCAAATAAGAAAAATAATATAATTTCCAATTAATCATGCAGACACGATGAGAAATCAATTTTCCAAATATAAAATATTCAAAGCATTAAAAAAATTTATGCTAAAATTGAAAATTAAATTGATTAAAGTAAAATAAATTGGATTAATTGATATATAACTTAGGTAAGTTTAATTTTTAAACCATTTAAACAAAACAGACTTTATAAATTCTTTTAATAAAAAGGCAGTTTTCAATAAAAACTAGTATTTTTCACTATTCACTGAAAAATTAAACTTTTCAGAAAAATACAAAAAATTAATCATAAGATGATTTTGATGTTATGATTTAAAAATTAAATTTATTTTATCAAATTAATTTACTAATATTTTCAAGAATTAATTTTATTATTAATCAAAAAATAATTAATTTTTTTTTGATAAAATTATATTCAAAACATATAAATACATTTATAAAAAAATATGTACCTTTTTATCAATATGATTTATTTATATATAAATATTATTCTTAATATTTAAAAATAATTTATTAATATTAATATATCTATATTTAATTGTTATTTTATAATGGATGTTTTTATATAATAATTTTAATAATATATCATGGTTTGTTAAAACTTAGTGTTGCATGTAATGCAAGCTAAAAAAAGAAAATTAGATTATTTGAAATAAATAATAATTCCTAAAATCATGGGGTATTACATTACACCCACGTTAAAAAGAATTTATCCTTTAAAATTCATCAATATAATACAAATAAATGCGGATACCTCTATCTCATTATTTCCTATGGTTCCCATGTAGCTTCTTCAAACTGGTGGTTTCACCCCAAAACATTAACCAGGGGAGTGGTATTCTTTGGAAGAACTTTTGTCTATGATCCATAATCTCCATTTGATATTACTCATAAGTAATATCATTCTATAATTTTATGAAATTGGATTTCAGTAAATATGAATTATTAGGTATGTACTTCTATATGAGAGATACACGGAACATACAATGAACTTGAGAGGGGTTTCTTGGAAGTGCCAACCGATGGAATATTATCCTAATTCAATAATGAATTTTAAAGGGACCAATTTACCTAGGCCTCATTTAACCATTATTTTCAAATCTCATTACCTTCTTATATGGATAAATTCCAAGAAACTCCTTGTCACTAAAAAAAATTATAGATCACATTGGTGACTGTGGGCATAAATTTTCTTCCAACTCTGAGTTTCCTTGTTTTCTTATTGAATGGGTCTAACCTTCTATGCCATTTCTAAAGCTATAACAAGACCCAATAGTTTTGTTTTTTGACATCATTCCAATATTTTGAATCTCAACACTTCTTCCCTTATAGGGCTTCATAAATATTTATATGAATGCTCTAGTGAAAGATATTGTTGTTGGAAAACTCAACTAGAGGATGTTATTGTTCCCAACCACCATTGAAATACATATTACAAGATCTCAAAATGTCCTCTAGTGTTTCAATTATTCTATATGAATAAACATAAATCTCATGATGATATGTTTCGGATAAACCTAACTCTATATCGAGATATTATTGAAGACTTCTGCTGAACTTTGAGGTAAATATCATATCCTGATCAGACATAATGGAATGTCGTACTCCATAAAAACATACAACTTTATTAAGGTATATGTTTGATATATGAACAAGATATATGTCTTCTATGATATATATTAATTATTTTGAATTTGTATGTTTATCAATTAGAATCCCTATAGCATTATTCCCTTTAGATGTTTTGTGTAATCTGACAATAAAATTCACGGTGATATTTTCCCATTTACTTTTTGGTATAGTTAATGGATATAATATCCCCTTAGAATTTTGTCTTTCTACCTTAACTTTATAGCCTAAAAAGCATAAAAATACAAAATATAATATATAAATATTCATTTATTTCCACCATAAATACTCTTTCAAATATACATACATCTTCATACTTCTATGATGAATAGAGGATGAAAAACTATGAGCTTCCTCTAACAACTCCTAAAAATATAGTATGTATGGAACAAATAAAAGGTTAGTGGACCTTATCATTCCATCATGATCAATGCTACACTCATGAACACGTTTATCCCTCTTTTGTAGGTCTACGTCATCCTATTCACCACTTTAATATTTACGTTGATAGATGTTTGAATATTTAATTGATAAAGATAATATTTCTACCATTAATTCAGGATTTCTTGATCCATACTTTGAAAATCTAGAAATATTGGATCATTTTTTATCCTTTTCATGGATAAGATAACATGATCCTTTTGACTTAAAGCACCATCCATCTTGTTTTTTCCCATTATGGTAATATATTGAGGAGTCATAATCATTAGTTAGACCTATCCATTTTTCTAATGCATATAAAACTCCTCCCATATGTATATATACATTAATATTTTTGATTAGTATATATATCACACTTTTCTATGTATAGATAGTGACTCAGTATATTTAACACAAAAATTACCATTAATAAATCTAAATCACGAGTTAGGTAATTTTGATCACGAACCTTCAATTTTAATGAGTCATAATATATAAACATTTCATTTTGTATAAGGGCACATCCCAATCCTTTCATTGATGCATTACTATATATTACATACTATTTTTTACTATAGGGTAATATAATCATAGGTTCACTGACTAATATTATATATTGTTTCTCAAAATTTTCCTCACATTCAACTGTATAGAGGAACTTGGATCCCTTATGAGTTATCATAGAGAGAATATTAGATAGTCATAAAATATTTTCCAAAAACTATTAATAATATCTTTCTTATCCAAGAAAACTATATATGTCAGTCCTAGTGGTTGTTCTAGTCCAAAACTCCATAGACTTATTCTTTATTGGATCTACCGATATACCCTTTCTTGAGGTCACATAACTAAAAAATGAAACATTTTACATCCAAAATCTTCAATTCAAAAAAATTTTATATAGTTTCTCCATCCTTAGGTATTTATTACCATTCTTAAGTGATATTCATGCTCTTACATTTTCTTTGAATAGATAAAAATATCATCAATAAAGACTACCACTAACAGATTGAGGTAACCTATAAAGACTATATTCATTAAATCCATGAATATGGAGGAGGAATTAGTAAGACCAAAGAGAATAACTATATATTCATAGTGCCCATACCATATACAGAATGTTCTCTTTGATATATAATCCTTCCTGAACCCCAATTTATGATATCCAAATGGAAGAACAATATTGGAAAATTATTTTTCTCTATGAAGTTAATCTAATAAGTCATCAATATAGGGTAGAGGATAATTGTTATTGATAATGAAATTGTTCAAATATCAATAATAAATACAGTTTCTCATCAATACATCTAACTTTTTAATAAGAATAATGGGTAAACTTCAAGGTAACACACTTGGATGAATGAATACCTTGACAAGGTTATCCTAGAGTTGAATTTTTAATTCCTACAACTGTATCAAGTCCATTATATTGGGAGTCTTTGAAATTAGTGTCACACTAGGTTTGAGTTATATCGAAAACTTAACATTATATTTTGGTGGATGTATAGGAAAATATTTTTTAAATACATTAACATATTCCATAAAAATATGCCTATCATCAATGTTGAGTTTGCCCTTAACCATGTGAGATAAACACCCATCTTTAATAGGAATAAAAACCCATAAAATGGATGTAATTTCCATTGTAATTTTATATTTATCATCCCACTGATAGTTGTTGATAGCTTGGTTTGGAATATCAAATGTGGCTTCCCTTCCTCGACAATCAAATTGGGATTTAATTAGATAGAAATAATCAGTGCCAAATATATAATCAAATCCTACCATATAAATAATACAAATATTTATAGGAATTACATTCTGACAAACTTCAATAGGAGAAGAATCATAGATTTGATATGCAGTCATGAAACTATTAAGGGGTTTCACTAATAATTATACATCTAATAATTTGGGTGGAATATTTATACCCTAAGAATATTTATAAACTATGAATTAATGGGTATATCTAGAGTCAAATAATACGTTAAAATCGATAGAATATATGGTAAGTGTACCTTTCACCGCGTCATTATCTCCCCACTCTTCATAAAAAATGATAGCATAATATTTTAATTTGTATCTCCACTTGAGAAGTTTCTAATTTTGATCATCATCATTGAACATTATATTTGGTAACAAGTTATCACAATTACCATACTACTTACATTTAAAACACTAGAGTGTGGGTGGTTCATTTTTTAGATCTTTCTCTATTTTTTCACAATTAACTAATTTCTTACTATAACTTCACCATTCAATTTCCTTATTACCTTTCCATATACACTACAAAGATTTAATATTTCCCTAAAGAAAATTATCTCCTTGTATCTTCCCACACATTGGACATAAATGAAATCTCATATTCTTCTCTACATGTTTTTTATATTTTCCAACGAATTCCATTTTTCACTTCTTATAAAAAACATGAGATTGATACATATCACCAACCTCCATTTTAACCTTGAAATCACATCAAAAAATCTCTTCATAGATACTAAAATATCTTATGGATAACTCCCTTTAGATATTGAGTTTTAATCCACTAAAGAATCGGTCAATATTACATTTATGTGGGATGATAATACTATGATTTAACCTCAAAAGTCTTCTAAAATTTCCCTTATAGGTACCAAATAATTCATCATTATTTTTATTTATCTTAAGATACTTATTATACATCTTTTTATGAATAATAAATGGAAATTACTTATTAAAAAAATGTTCTTGAACTCGTACCAATCCATGGAGTCTATTTAATAATATTATCCTGTATTCTTGATGAGAGTACACAATTGATCTGAATCACCTTCCAAATGATAGACATCCGAAATGAATTTTTAATGTTTCAAACACTAGAGAATTAAAAATATATTTTCAATGCTACTAATCCAATACATAGAAACTAGATGATATATGGATCCATTGAAAGAAGGTGTACATTACATCACAAAGGACTCAAAAAAATGTTCCCTCATTTTCTCATTTGTATGTTCAACATGATTCATGGCTTAAGAATGTTTCATGGGCCTAGAAATGAAATTTTCTATTCAATAAATCATGATTTTTTATATTATTAGGAAAAAAATAATTACATTGTATACCACACTTATAATTAACATTGTCCCTTTAGGTTCTATTCATTGACTAAAACTAAGAAAAATAGTGTAAGTAATAATAATTATAGTAGGGAACCACATAATCATGAAAATAAACTTACTGGGTGTCTAAAATATGACACATTATTTTTAATCTATGACACCTATTTTTTATCCATGTAAATTCACAGTTATCATATATTTTAAATCTTATTTGTGGTCTGTAAGGAGTCTGTGAATTTCTAAATCATATCCCCTACGAGTGTCAAACCAAGTGTGAAGCAAGGTCCACTGTTTTTCACCAAGTGATGATTGAGTCTATCTTAATTTCCCCTTTATGGAGTTATTACCCCTAGATAACTTTTTTCCAGATCCAAATCCACTTTTAGTATCCAAGCGGGGATTTAATTACCTAGAAACCACTCACTCCATCCATTAGAAAAATTATAGGACATTTTACTATATTTTGTACTACTAGAAAACAAGTATATACAAATAGTACTACAAAAAATAACAATGGGTATAGGTCAACCCCATACCCATTGTTTTTCTAAACCATGGAAATAGGTTTTTATAGGGGGAAAAATTTTCATGGGAAGGACCTATACCCATGGTACTCAAAAACTATGTGTATAGGTCACCCCTATACCAAATGTTTCTTAAAACCATGGGAATAGGTTTCACGGTGGAAAAAAATTTCATAAGAAGGGCCTATACAAAAGGTTCTCCAAAACCTATGGGTATAGGTAACCCCTATACCCATAGTTATTATAAACTGTATCAATATGTACTATGGTAAATAAATTGTGGGAAAACCTATACCCACAGTTTAACTAAACCATGGGTATATATTGGCCCGTTATTTTTCCATAATAATAATAATAATAAATAAATAAATAAATAAAATTAATATAAATATTTTTTTTATTTTTTCTTTTTTTTTGAATTTAATAACAAAAATTGTGTTATAGGATAGTGGTAATGTCATTGGAGTGTTGGCAGAAGGTGTTGGGATCAAATACAAAGGATAGTTTTTCAACAATGACTTATTCCCATATTTTTATCAAACCGTGTGTATAGGTTGGAACATTATTTTTTCACAATAATAGTAATAAAAAATAATTATATATATATAAACTTATATATATGGATTTTTTTAATATAATAACAAGAAACATGTTATAGGATAGTGGTAAAGTCATTGGAGTGTATGCTGAAGGTGCTGAGATCATATACCTGCAGATAATATTTCTTAAATAAGGACCTATACCCATGGTTTGACCAAAATGTGGGTATAAGTATTTCTATTGAACGTTTTTACACCAACGGTTTAAGAACTGTGGGTATATGTCTATCCTGATGGCTTCAAAGGACACGTTTCTGAAAACTATTAGTATAGGCTATACCCACGGTTTTAGGGGCCATACCCATGGTTCTAAAGAGTGGCTATAGGGTTCTTTTCTAGTAGTGTTGAATCATCCTTGGACTTATATATTGGCATTCCCTTAGGGATATCACTAAAGTTTTATCATTGTAGTTTCCAATGGTTGACCAATCAAATCCTCTGATACCAACTATAACTACCCAATATTTTCATACGTAGATATTATATCTTTTACATGAATATTATTTACATTATATAAACACATGACTTAGGATCATAAAGGTATAGTTCCTTTACAAACATGGAAATGAAAAAAATTGGTTTTTATGTGAAATAAATAATCTCCCACTATGATATTTATTATTAGATCCCTTCTTATACATATCATATATAGTACATTTATTTATAAACTGTGGAAGGATACGTAAGAAAAGGTGAGATCCGATTCTCAGTAAGGGTAAACATAAAAAATATCAATCTATGATCATATGATATCATAATACAATAATAATTTTATGTGATCATGAAAATAACTTAGGAAGTTTATAACCAACCATCCACAGATCATAAACATGGTTCATGGTAAAACAAATTATCATTTCATAAAACATATCCCATAAGAGTTATAAGTCATTATAAATAAATCACTAACCATAAGTGAATTAAATAAAAGTGTGTCACCATCATAAATATAGAAAATATATTTTTTATGTCAGGGTTAACTACTAGTACAATCAACATAGTTGATATAGAATTATCACCTATTTCCCAATAAAGATCTGGATGCATCTGTTCCCGTAGTGGACCAGGACACACCTATTTCTAATAGAGGATTAGGATCCACCTATTTCCAATTGTGGACCAGGATGTACCAATTTCCCATAGTGGATTAGGATGCACCTTTTTCTCATAATGGATCAATACCATCGACTTGTCTTCAATTTTTATCTCATGAAATATAAATCTTTACCCAATTCATTGGAGGGATATAAAGGTGTCAACCATCCTATAAGTGAAACCAAACATAAGTGTTCTAAAATATTATTAAACAATTATCATATCATCACACCATAACCCATGTGAAGAAAAACGGTTTCATAAGAATTTAATAAATAAACCATTGCATAACCCATAAAAAATAAATTTTTTCCATAAACATTTCGTCAAAAAAAAGATTATTCGTCTAGAGAAATAATAATTATAGTATCATTCAATCTTATCCCATGTAAATCATAAGTAAAATCAAAAGATGAAATCATAGATGAAAAAACGTTTAGAAAGATCACTTGAAAAATATTTTAAGGAACATATCCTTTCCACTTTGAATAAAATTTTAAAAAAAATACATTTTTAAAATCCCTTTATTTAAAAATAACCTTGTAAATTTATCAATCAGTATTTAAAAATCATTTAATATATTTCATGAGGAATACATTCTTTCAATTTTGAAAATAAATTTTTTAAACTGAAAATTAATAAAATATATTAGAAATAATTTTCTTTGAAACTAAACTTTGAAATCTATATATTATTCTTTGAGAAAATTATTTTCTTGTTATGGTAGAAAATACCGTTAATGTCACACATGTTAAAAAATATTCCTTTCACATTTTTGTTAAAATCCAATGAGTATTTGTCTAGAAAATGACATGATGATAATTTAAATTTTTTAAAAAGGTTAGACATGGGTAAAAATATATTTAATAAGTCATTTTTGGTATTTAAAAATAGTTTTTAAAACATTTTTAGAAACTTGATTTTTTATGAATAAAGGTTTTTTAGTTGAGGAGATAAATAAATTCATATCTATTTAAAAACATTATTCTAATATCATAAGTAAAAAAAGAGATTAAAATAAATGTAAAACATTTATTCTCAAGAAATGAAAAAATGAGAATAAATTTCATGAATTTCTTGAGAGGTGGAACATAATATTTCCTATTTATATGCATAAATATAAACAATCCTCATAAATGATGAGATTTTATCATAAAACCCTGACCAATTTGGTAACATTATTACCGTAAAACCCATGAAAGTGTGATCCTAAAATGGATATGTAAATCCCTATAATTTTTAGGATATTAATTATAAAATAAATCCATTGGAATTATATACAACGCATAAAATAAACACATAGTGAATATGGAATGTGTCTCAAAAAAAATAATAGTGAGATGGAAATCCCTTACCAAAGTCTCAAATTCTCTAGTACACATTTGAAATTGTTGTATAATAAATATAATTTTATTAAGAATCTATTATATAAATATACTTATATACATCTTACCATATATTATTTACTTATGACATTTTATTACCTTTTTCTCTACAATTCCATGTTAAAGTCGTGTTTTGGGCAATAAATGCTTTGTATCTCATATAGGTTTTGTTTTTTTTATTTATGGTCCTATTAAATTGATCATGGTTAGATAATCTATACTATTTTAACCAGGATGAAGATATCATATATATTCATAATATATTTATTTAGAGTGATCCATAAAATGTAGTTATATAAAATGAAATACACCATTCACTGATTGGGATACCATTTCGATTGTCTCTTAGGTGGTGCTAGTGTACCATTTTTTGTGTTTTATGGTGATTTATGTTCCAAGTTTCTTGTGTCATTATTTTTAGATTATTTTTTTCTTTGATAAATTTTGTGTACTAAGAACACTTAGATCCTTATCTTTTTGGGTACATCGCTTCATGAGCCGGTAGTCCGCCGTACACACAAGCGACGTTATAGTATTCCCATGATATAGAAAGCATGAAGTTATATGTGATATAATAATTCCAGAAGTAAAATAACATTATAAATATAATATATAAATATTTAATCCATTATTTTATCCATATGTTATAGGTGGTTATGGAAAACGAATAACATCATTTTGCGAGGGGGTAGTCCGCAGTACTCACGAATGATGATTTTGTATCCCATTTGATGGAAGAGTATATGGTTGATGGTAATTCCATTAAAATAACAAAATATAATTATATTTAATATAACAGGGTTATTATATCGTAATTTTTTAATAATAATTTAATTATGTGAAGGAATAAATAAAATAAAACTGTCAGTTAAAAATGTTTCTTATTCTCTAGACAACATCTTTTTCTTTACACAAAAAGGATTCCTATGTTGGATTTCTGACCAAACTAAGGATTCTAGTATTGGATTAAGGAAGTAAGAAATTCATATTTTTAGGTATTTACTAAATAAAATGGTTTTGGGAGTGTGAAAAGGATAATATAAGGGGATACCATTTATAAGTGAGTTGAGTGGAACACTATAATATTTTGAAAAGAAAAATTTCTACACAAGTTTTACAAATGCCACAAGACTCCAAAATAAACTATTCTCAATAAAAGAAAAAATAAGGTTGAAATATGTTCTTAAATGGATTTTTAATATGTTTTTGTGTCATTTTTAACACTTAGACTTATAGTTTAACCTGCCAGTAATCCCATTTTTAACTTAACCATTGTAATTGTTTTACTCTTTTTACTATTAATTATTGTAAAAAATTAATTTTATATCAGTATATAATCTAAATTATGATAATTACAAATATTAAATAAATTTTTCTAAATTAAATTCACATAAGTAGAAAATTTCTATTTAAAATTAAACCCACAGAGATGATGAGAAAACGGTTTTCCAAATAGAAAATGTTCAAAAGTTTAAAAAACATGTATATAGAAATTAAAGATAAAAATGATTCGAATGAAATAAATATGATTAATTGATATACAATTGAGGAAATATTACTATTATATCCATTTTAAAATATGATTTAATCTTATAATGTCTTTAAACGATAAGTTAGTTTTTAATAAAGACTAGTATTTTTCACTATTAATTGAAAAATAGATCTTTTCAAAGAAATAACAAAAATACACTATAAGATAATTTTTGAATTATAATTTAAAAAAATATATTTATTTTATCAAATTTATTTTCAAATGGCTTCAAAAAATGATTTCATTATTGTTTATAAAAATAAATAATTTACATTTTTTAGAAAATAGTGTTTTTTAAACATATACCAACTTTTCTAAAAATTAAGTGCCTTTTTATCGATATGTTTTGTTTTATTTAAAACAATTATTATTAATATTTTAAAATTATTTATTACTATTAATATCACTATGTCTAATGACTAGGGTATAATAGTCTCATTTATATAATGATATTAATAATATATCACAGTTTGTTGAAACTCGGTAAAGCGTTTAATGTAAGATATCAATGAAATTTAATTTTTATAGAAATAAATAATAATTCATAAAAACGTAGGGTCTTAAAATAATATAAGAAATATTGAACCTAAATATGATAAATCAATCTTTTTTTGTTTATCAAACTCATGTAAATCCTTTCGAGTCTTCCATATGAAGGCTAAGACCTTAGAAGAGCCAATTATCATAAAATTTTATTAGAATATTCCAAAATAACATCCTAAAAATGATGATAATGTTGATATAGATATTTTGATCTTACCTAAACTAAATTATTTTAAATTAATTTGATATTTCCAAGAACTATTTTACACTTATTTACCTAATTAATGGATTAAATATAAAGAACATACCCTTGATAATGTTATCAGTGAATTATTATATTGAACATTTATTAGAAGGAAAATCTTTAATGAGGTTGAGCATCAAATATTTCTCTCCCAAATTAAACCTAATTTCCTTAAGGATTCTATTAATTATGAGAATTGGATACTTGGGATTGAACCAATTTCAAAGGTGCAAGATTTGGTCTCTAATATAATTTCCTATTAATCATCCTATTATTGGCACCAAGTGGGTTTAAAAAACTAAATTATCATGGAATTATCATAAAAAACAAGGATACACTTTTTTCAAAATCTAATAATAAAAAATAAGATATTAATCATGGTGAAACCTTTTCAGCCATTTCATGACTAGAATCCATTAGTTTTTTTAAATCACTTTTCATTTAAAATTTAAACTCTTCCAAATAGATGTCAAAAGTGATTTTCTAAATGGTTTCATTTCTAAAAATATAGTTGTGGATCAACCACATGGTTTTGAAAATCCGAAATTTATAAATCATGTTTTCATTTTAACCAAATATTTTTTTACTTAAAACCATACCCTCAATATAGGTATGAGAGGTTATCTAAATAACATTTTTTAAATGATTTTAAAATTAGAAAATATGATTCCAATATTTTTCTAAAAAATTAATTTATTTTATTAGTTTTTAAAAATTATTTGTAAAATGTTTTCATTGAAACAACTAAATAAAATTTTAATGATAAATTTTCTGATGTAATGAAGAATTAATTTGAAATTATTGTTATTGTACAACTCAAAGTCTTCCTTTCTTTTCAAAATTCTAAAAATAATGACGAAACATTTTTAAACTAATGTAAAATGTCTACTGAACTTTTAAAGAATCTTAGCATGTAAAATTCAAATAAAATTAGGGCACCCATGAGTAAAAAATGTATGTTAACATTGGATAAATTTTCAATGTCAGTCTATAAGAAGATTTATAAATGTATGATTGGAATTCTAATTTTTCATACATGACCTGGATAAATGTCATGTTCAATATAGGACTTTATGCTCATTTAACCCAATCCAATGAAATCTAATTTAAAATATCGGAAAATATTTTTTGAGATATTTTAAAGGAACTAAACACCTTTATATGTTTTATCGCTTGAGAACAACTTTTGAACTTACTTATTTTTATGATTTTTAAATTTGAAGGATTCTAACTATATAGAAAAGTACTACTAAAACATTACATCTACTATAAGAATATCTTATCACATATAGTAGTAAGATGAAAAAGCTTGTTTCTATTTATATGTATGAAGCATAATACTTAGTAATTGGGTTTTTATGCTTAAATAATATGGTTCAAACATAATCTCTTATACTTTGGGATAACATATTCTCTCATCCCTTTCAATTGTTACACCATTGGTGTGATCAATATCTCTAAAAACCCAATCCAACACTTTCACAAATCACATTGATTGGAGACACCATTTTGAATGAGATCACTTTCAAAAATGTGATATCTTTCTTGAATTTGTATTCACCAAACTTCAACTTGTTGATACCTATTGGGAATGTATTGTTTCAACAATACTCTATAAATCCTATTGCTTTTGATGATAAAAAACACATTTTTTTGTTTTATTAATGATATTACATTAAGTACACTTCATGAAATTATTATTAATTTTATTATTTATTATAGAATTTTATTCATGTTTTTAATTTACTTGGAATATTTGTTAAATTTTTTGGAATTCTCATAAGTCTATTTGGGAAACACTATTCATACCCTATGTTCAAAACGTAACGCAAGAAATAAAACACTATGCTTTGATGATGCATATGGATCATGAACCTTACGTTTGTATTAATCCTTACATTAGAATAAGGTGTGAATAGAACATACCCCCTATTCTTGAAGGAATATATGGATAAAGAACCTCATGTTTGAATGGACCCTTGAGTTTGTAAATAGAAGAAATTATAGTTAAAGAACCCAACGTAATTAAGGAACCCTATATTTATGCACAAAAATGTATGGTTCATCAACCTTAAATTTATGATCAGAATTATGTTGTCAAACATACGTTTAGAGAATGAATACTACACAGTTGAACCCAATTTTTGGTATTTTGTCTCTTTATGAAGGAACCTGACATTTTACTTTTCAACGCTAGAGATTTCATTTTCTTATTTTATTTGAGATTTCAGTAATGATGTTTACAGAGTTATAGGCTGTTTTAATGATTTTTTTGACTAATTCAAAGATCAATATGATTGATTCAGAGAACTGTATTCAACATAGAAAATCACTCTTGTTCTCAAGGGAAGTTACAACTCCCCTAGTCAATTTAGATGTTAATGTCCATGATCTATCTGGAAACATTTGTAGATTTTGAATTCTGAAGCATGCTCTCTAATTTATATATTCTACCACTGTATCATTTTAATATAAATGAAATAAAATTCATATATTTTATTTTTGTGAACATCATTTTTAGTGCTGCTACAACAAATGGTCATTTATGAAAGAGGCTACACTTTGGAGACATACATGATCAATATTTTATGGATGTATGTTATCTACTACTATTTTATTGCTGTTTTTATCAAAGATATTTTTTCAACCTATATCACTTTAGATCTATGATTTTTTATGACTTTCTATTCGAATGAATACGATTCATCTATTATCAATTACTAATGCTACAATTGTAAAGTTCAACCCGATTCATCTTCAAATAAATATCCTTTTATTTGTCAGAGTTTCAACTAATGATACATAGTTATGGGGGAGTATCCGCTTCTTGATCTAGGTTGTGGATAACCTATTCCCTATTAAAAAATAAGAAGTCTCTATTTATCCTTATTTATAAACGTGTCAAATGATTACACTCAGTTGTTGATTTATGGCATTATTATTAGAGGACCTTTTTAGTGAAATTATCCGATCTTGTAGAGAGAGTAATTGGTGAAGTGTACTAGGGGATCGTTATGCCCTGAACCACTATAAAAAGATGTGTTTTATATATTTTTTATCAGCTACTTGTATTCATTATAAAAGTAAAAATGGCATATCCATATAAATCATAGATATTTTTAATAGTCAAGAATTATGGAAATTTCTTGAAAAGACACAATTCGCTCCCAAATTTTGTTACTTTTTATTATTCTGTCCTAACAATTGGTATCAGAGGATTGGTTTTGGATAAATATATTGAAATATAAAAGTATAAAGTCTATAAGAAGATAAAAATGGATAATCTGAGAGAATGAATTTCTATGGTATGTGATCCATACATTAATGGTGAAAATTATGGGTGTTTTAAACAACAGATGATTATATATTTGAATAATTTTCGAATCAATTTATATTTGAAAATCATTACTCCATATAAAATTAGGAAGAAACCAGAGACTTATACTACTAAAATAAAAGATGCATATGATATCAATTTAAAAGAAATTAATGTTATTATTTCGGTCTTGGGCCATATGAATTCAGTAATGTATTATAATTTCATAATGCCTATATAGTGTCGCAAACTATTGTAGTTTCCTATGAAGGAATAGAAAATGTTATAAAGATGAGGTATGATATTGTTAAGATAAAATTTGACACATTTAAAATATTTTATAGGGATAACATCACATAGATGAATGGAAGGATTAAATAAATTGTTAATAATGTTAATTCCATTAGAGAAGCCATCAAAAATTAGATCTTGGTTTGAAAGTACTCAATGTACTACCTTCAAAATGGAATGAAATATCTAATGTTATTCGACAATCATCACTTTTCAAGGATTTGAAAATTAAAGAATTAATTGGGAGACTGAGGATATATGATGATGAGATTAAAGATGAAGATTAATATCATAATATTATTTTTAAGAAGGAAAATTATTCTCTAAAAGTAATATCTCAGAATCATAGGAGAAAAAAACAAGAAGAGAAAATAGAGAAGAATTTAGATTCCTCATATTCTGAAATGGAACTGGCTCTGCTGGTCAAAAAGTTCAGTATATTTTATATAAATAAAAGAGGATTCATAAATACCATTAAGAATGATGAAATATAACCTAGATTTGTTTGATGGTATGAATGAAAAAAATTTGTTCATATCAGACCTGATTTTCCTCGATTGAATGATGAAATAAAAATGATAGAAAAGAAATATTAAAATAATACTGATTATGAGTACAAAGGAAAAATTAAAAAATAAGGCTAGATGGAGTGTTTCTAATGAGACTAGTAAATCATCATAATCTTATTTAGAGAATGAGACAAAAAAATTAGAATACGACATGTGCATTATGGATGAGGAGGAAAAGGTACCAACTTATTATTATTATGATTATGATACTGGTTGTTCCTCAATTGATAAATTAGATGATTGAAGTTCTCTGTTAGGAGAGAAATATGATTTTTTAATAAGGAAACATAAATTATTGAATAAAATTCACAATTTTGTTTTAAATGAAATTGATACTCTACTAAAACAACATTAAGTGTCAGTTTAAAAATTCAACTTATCTACAACAAACTTCATTAATCATGAAAAAAGAATTAAAGAATTGAAAGATGAATTAGAAACCTACAAGAGTACTCTAATTAGTTTTAATAAATGAGAAAAAGTTTTAAATGAAATTCCTGGAAAGAATTTAATTTAAAGATAAATATTTAGAATATGAAGAAATGGTGAAAAATCAATACTATAAAAGAATTATTTTATGCCCAATTCAAAAAATACTACCTGTTATTTTGGTGGAATAAATGGTCATGTCTCTAACAACTGTTATTTGAGAAATTATCAAATTAGTGGTATTAGAAAGGCTATTATTTCTAAAATTTTATCCTAAGTAAGAAATATGAAATATGGAAAAATAATATTGATCTGGATTCCCAGATCACTACTATAAAACACTGTAGGACCCAAGAAGTTATGGATACAAAAAAAACATGTTTAATTAATTTTTCATGAAACAGGACACAAGAAATTTTTTTGATATAGTATATGGACAGTGCCTGTTCCAGGAAAATGAGTGGAGGCTCAACAAATTTTTGTACGTTAACTGAATTGAATGTAGGATTAGTCACGTTTGGTGATAATAGAAAAGGAAAAATCATTGGAGTTAGAAATTTTGGAGATCCAAATACCATATCAATCAAAAAATTAATATACGTGCATGTAATATATAATAATAGGATAAGTATCTCTGAACTCCGTGATGATGGATTTTATGTTAATTTTTCAAACAATTCTTACCCAGTTTTTAAGGATAAACTTCTTAAGTTTATAACACAATGAACTGATAATTTTTATACTTTAGATTTAAATTTCTTTTGTAAACAAAAATTAAATTTTTTAACTGTCAATAATAATTAGTCATGGATCTGACATAGGAGACTTGGTCACTGTAATATTTATTCATTACGTAAATTTTTTAAGAAACAATTAGTTTCTGATTTTCCTAGTCATAAATTTGATAATGATAGATTTTATGATGTATTCCAAATTTTAAACCATCAAAAATATTCTTTCAAATCTATTAAAAAAATTTCTACATCTAAACCATTAGAACTTATACATATGTATTTTTTGGACCATGAAGAGTAGAAATTTTGGATGGTAAATTATATGTTTATGTTTTAGTTGATGATTATTCAATATTTACTTGGATATATTTTCTTAAACTCGAAAGTGAAGTATTCCATGTTTTTAAAAGTGTTTGTAAAAATTTTACATTTAAAAAATGTTTTAAAATGATTTCATTATGAAGCGATCATGGTGGAGAATTTTAAAATCATGAATTTAATTCTTTTTTCTCAAATCTTGGTATTAAACACACCTCCCCTATAGTAATAACACCTCAAAAATGGAATTGTTGAAATAAGAAATACAATTATTCAAGAAATGGTAAGGACTATAATAAATGAATATAGTATTCTTACCTAATTTTGGGAAGAAGTTGTGAATACAACCATCTATATCATGAAGAGAGTTTTAATAAGGCATAATTTTAAAATGAAAACCTATGAACTTTGAAATAAAATAAAACTAAAAGTAATGTACTTTAACGTTTTTGGATTCAGGGATTATATCTTGAATAATATGAAAAATCTTAGTATGTTCTATAAAAAATAAGATAAAGGAATATTTTTAAGATATTCTGCTACATCTAAATATTATATTGTTTTTAATAAAAATTCAAGGATTCTTGAAGAATCAGTTCATGTGATGTTTGATGAAACTGACCCTTTCATTAAAGATAAATATCAAACAAATAAACTTACTGATTCATTTGATAACATGAGACTTGAAAAACCTAAAAATAATTTTGAAAATGATATTAATAACATTCAGTCCAGTTTAGAAGAGTATGATACTAAATAATCAGAAAGTGTCTTTCTTATTCAATCTTGAAGCCAAAATAATAATCCTCTAGAAACTATTATAGGGGATTTAGATATAGAAATTATAACTATAAGAAATGTAGGAAACCTAGCCAAATTATCTAACTTACTATCTCATTAAAAACTTATGTCTATTGAAGAAGACATAGAATATGAGAGTTGGATGTTAGAAATTCAAGAATAACTAAACCAATTTAGATGGAAAGAGGTTTGATAATTAGTATAAAGTCCATCCAATTACCCCTCTATAGGAACTAAGTGAGTATTTAGAAACAAACAGGATGATTAATGGATCATAACAAAAAATAAAGCTATATTAGTATCGAAAATATATAATTAGGAATAAGGTATAGATTATGATGATACATTTTCTCTTATAGCTAGATTAGAAGCTATTATAATCCTTTTAGCTTATGTATGTCATATGGATTTTATGTTATATCATATATATGTTAAATATTTCTGTTTAAATAGATACTTAATATAACATGTTTATGTTGAAAAACCTCATGGTTTGGAAAATATTCAAAAAATGAATTCTGTTTTTAATCATACTAAAGCTATATATGGCCTTAAATAAGAACCTAGAGCTTGGTATGAATGATTGAGTTATTTTATTTTGAAAAATTAATTTATTGTTCAATGGAAATATCCAACACTTTTTAAGAAAAATATTTGTTCTAATATTTTTTTAGTTCAAATTTATGTTTATGATGTTATTTTCGATTCAAAAAATAAGAATATTTGTAATGGTTTTTCAAAACTAATGAAAAAAGAATTTTAAATGCGTATGATGAGAGAACTGAATTTCTTTTTGGGACTTCATATTTATAAAAAATATTTTGGAAATGATTTAAATAAAAGTATATATAGTCTCAATTTACTCAAAGAGTTTGTACTTCAGAGCCACAGGAAATATACAACTCCTATGTGTACCAATATAAATCTTGATTTGGATGAAGCTGGAAAACCTGTGGACTGCAAGTTATATAGAGGTATGATTGATAGTTTGTTATATCTCTCTTCTAGCAGACCAGAAATTATGTTTTCTATATGATTTTGTACAAGGTTTCAGTCAAATCCAATAGAATCCCTTTTTAATACTGTTAAAATAATTTTTTTGATATTTAAAAGGAACTGTTATCCAATCTCTTCTTTACCCCAAAAAATATGATTTTAATTTAATTTCATATTTAGATGATAATTTTGGAGGTTTCATAATAGATGGAAAAACCACATCTAGAACCTTCCACTTTTTTGGAAAATCCTTAGTATCATGGTTGAGTAAGAAATAACACTCAGTTTCTTTATCAACAGCCAAAGCAGAATATGTGTCTGCTGGCAGTTGTTTTGCACAAGTATTGTGGATAAAAAATACTATTCTGGACATTAGATTAAATTTTAATAGTATACTTATTTTATGTGATAATACTAGTGATATAAATATTTTAAAAACACATATAAGTCAATATATGAATAAGCCCATTGATAAACGACAACATTTTTCTAAGAGACCACATTCTTAAAAAAGACATATCTTTAGAATTTGTTAACATAAAATATCAATTAGCTGATATTTTCACTAAAATGCTTCATAATTCATGTTTTGATTTTATTAAGGGGGAGTTGATTTTATTTAAATTTATATAAATATTTATTAATTTATTTCAACTAATATATATTTTTTATTTTAATTTATTTATATTAAAATAGTTTAATTTTTTTATTTATTATTATATTTTATTTTCTCTGTAAAATTTATTATATCATTTTGTTTCTTAAATAAATTTTCTTTTATTTTTAATTTCTAATCACGTGTTTTCAAAATCTAAATATTAATGATTACCCTATTTAATCTTCATGACAAAAAATATTTCATCATTACATGTCAGAAAACCCTTCCACTTATATTACCTTTTTGTTTTCAAACCATTTCCCCTTCACAAACCCTCATCTTTATCTTAAACCCTAGAATCAGAAAACATAAAAAATTCAGTTTCTCAAAAATGATGAAGGTCGTGTGAACTGATTAAGGTGAACCCAGTGATTTGAAACGTTAGCGTGCTTCTTTAAGAATGATTCTTCAAGGAAAGGTTATAAATATTGAATGGTTGTACCAAACAAATATTTTGCTGAAACAAGCACTAGAATTTCAAGGTTTGGAATTTATGTTCAATGAGAAGAATAAAAATTCTTTTTACTAGGTAGAACTGAAACACTTCTTTAGTAGTGTATAGTTTATTTTTGGTGAAATAGAAGGTACAATATCCTATCATATAGAAGATAAGAAATTTTTAATTTCATCAGTAGAAATCGCTAAAATTATGAAAAACCTTCATGATGAATTTTTCAACATTGATATGAAATCATTTTGAAATGAAGATCATAAGTCTTGAGATATAATTTATTTTTTGTTTGGATCAAGAAATATTAGGAATTTTTTTAAGGATCTTGAGGTAGATGATAAAGTTTTAGTTAATTTTATTCCAACCGCAATTTCTCCAAGAGTAGCTGAGATGGAGAAAATCTTGTACCTGAATACGTGTGTCACCTTTTTTTTATTAGTTACATAAAGATGAATTTTTATAGATACATTATGAGGTATCTAAAATATTGTTTCCATTCAGAGGTTAGGATGTTATTTTATCCTTATGGAAGGATCCTTTCTCTAAATATATTTTGGAATAACATGATTTGTCTTTTTTAATACTCGACTTAAATATCATCATAATAATGTGTTGAATGATGGGACTCTAAGAAGGTTTAGTTTTCATTGGAGTACTATGAAGGGAATTCTAATGTCAGTTGGTGCAGATGAACAATTAATTTATGGATCTTTTTTTCAAGGGGAAAAAGCACCTTAAGAAATGAAGGCATTAGAGATTCTAGAAGAGAAGGTGTTGCAAAATCAACAAAAATAAAGCTAAGATATAATACTATAGAAATTTTTGAATAAGATGAAGAATAAGAATAAGTTCAAGAGGAACTTGTTTTGAAATTGAATAATAGTTAATTAAAACATATTGATGAACAAGTGTTAGGATCTAGAGAAGATAGTCGTTAAGTTCCTTTGGAATAAACAAATCATGTTGAAGGTCAACAGGAAGATATCCAACCCCAAGAACATGTTATTATTAAACTAGTTATACTAAAATAATATATCCAATAAGTTATAAAAGTTCATAATTTAGTATCTACAACTATCGAGTTACAAGATATATCTATAATTGATCATTATTTAAATAAAAAATCATCCATGTCTGGAGAAATATCAAAAGTTATTGATGATATATCCTATTCAAGTGAGAAATATGTGAAAAAATATTCTACATCTCCATTATCTATCATAACAATTGATCAACCAAAGAATCCAGATGAAGGGACATCTGATTCCATGACAAATCAGATTTATGATTGTGTGATCATGTTTAATAAGGTTAAGGAGTAAAATTATAATTTTAAATAGGATCTTTATGCTTCAAGAAAATTCAATAATGATTTGAAAATTCATCTACTTTAAGAAAAGTGTAAATGTATGTTCAGACTCATCTTGATGATCTTGAAGATAATTCTATGTCAAAAGAAGAGTTTGATGCTTTTAATAGAGTAATATTAGATGACATTGGGAAGATGAAATTTGAATATGTTTCTAAATTAGATTTTGCAGATCTGAAATGGTATTTAGGGAGTCAGTTTGAATCCATCAAAGGATGTGTTAGTAAGGATAGTACTTCTACCTCTGCACCTCCAACCTCTACAGATCTGAATATAATATTACATGCTTTCACATATGTTATGGTAGATATTAATGTCCATCTTCAAAATATTCAGTGTGATAATGCACCTTTGACTGTGTTGTAGGAAAATCAAAGACATATTTTTTAGCAACTCACTTCAAGTGAATGTGGAAATAGGATACTGATAAATGAGTTTAGTGATAAGTTAGCTTAGTTTTTGAAAATATAGCAGAATTTTCATTAATTATGGAATGTCAAGTTGACTAAGAATCTGAATGTCCACCATGATTAAAGAATTATAATAATTTTATTAGGAGAAACTCATACAGACAAACTAACAACATATATGGTAGAACTGAAATTTATTTTTTAAATGGCTCAGGTTCTTAGAAAACCTCAACTAACAACCAATCTCAGCATTTATTATCATGTAATATTTGTTTATCTGTATTTCCCGAATAAGTACCTTATTTATCCAAATGGTACATTATGAACATTCACTTACTGTTCTGTGAAAAATTATAAGTGTTTTAACTTTTTATTTTTTCACCTTATTTTGAATGTCACAAATGGTGGAGAAATTTTGGTAAACAGAACATTTCACTTGAATTATATTTTAATCAAAACAGTTATATACAGACGAAATATTTATTTTTATTCAATGTATTTACAAAATTTTATATTTTATATTTGATATTTTATGAGGTTTGTGATCCTGAAAAAAGATGATATTATTGGTAATGTATTTTTTTAAAAATACACGATAAATATTATTAATTTTTATTCTCACAAATACAAATATTAGTTTTACTAATGATATTAGTTTATATGGAATCCAACCTTATTATTACATAACCTTTTATTACATTTTACAAACAGAGGATCTTTAAAGTCTAGTGTCGTGGAAATTAGGAACATAATAAATGAAAACATAACAAATTTTTCTAATCCACTTGTAAGGATTCATCATAGGTTCATCCTAAGTAAAATTAATACATATCATATCTTGGGGACATATATAAAAAAAGGTGAGCAGATGGCCCAGTAAGGAAAACAAGTGAAACAGATTACAGGTGAACTTAAGCGATATCAAGAAGAACATGTAGATAAAGAGGAATAAAATAATAATAATAACATGAAAATTAACTTGAAAATGTGGCTACAACATTTACTTTATACATTCTTGAACATATCACCAATGTCCATCTCCAAGTTGTCATAAAACGTACCATGGTTATTCACCAAGGTATCGTAAAACTTTCCATCTATAGAGATTAAATTTCTTTATCCAATTAATTGGAGAGCTAATAGGCCTCACCGTTAACATTTATTTAGTTTCACTTGATCCACATAGATCATAATCATACATTTCATAAATAACCCAAAGAGAATAAAATAATTGGGTTTCATATCAAAATCATAACGTTTTAAAAAGTGTTTAAAAATAAGATCATTATGTAATTTATAACCCATGGAAAAGGAATGAGTGTTTCATGTATATGAATTATAGAATCAAATATATAAATTTTATGTCTTTATTAATACCCTTAGAAACAAAATAGGTTTGGGTATTCACATATATAAAATAATATAATTTATTGAGAAAAGGAGAGGGAGATTTTGAGATAAACATTCTACAGCATAACGACAATACAACATGGTTTAAGAAAATATTAAAAAGAGAGGATGCAAGGGTATACCATCCATAAATGACTCATAATATAGTATAGAGACATAATAATGTTTAGATAAGAACATGGTATGGAAAATTTAATGTTATACCACCTAAAAGAGAACTTGAATTGAAAAAAGAGAAGTTGAGAATTCCGTTTATGAAAATTTGGCAGCCTAATGACATCGCTTACAATTCAGAAAAAACGGTTGATGGGAGTGGGAAGAATATCTCATGATTTTGAAATAAGATTGATTGTAATTAGAATATATAAGATTATATCCCAACATATTAAAATGGAAACTATAAGAAATTACATAAATGAAGTCTTGACTAAAAGAGGAGGGCGAAAGGTTCCCTTAACTTGAAGAGTAACTTCAAAAACATGAAGGTTGCGACCATGGGGGGCTTGAAGGAACATTATAAGGACTAATTGGGAGGTAAAAAGACCATATATTTGTTTTTAAGTAATTTTTAATGAAGTTAATGAAGGAATCAGTTGGTATTTATAAAAAATGTGAGGGGATATTTTATTAATTTCCAAGGGACACCTCATTAGTGGTATTTTCAAAACCATGGGCTTACCCATGGTATTTTCCCATGGTATAGGCCACTTGGGAGACCTCATATCATTTATTAATGTATAAAAGTCTACCATAAATATTACATCATGATTACATCAATAATGATGTCAATAAACACACTGAAACTCAAAACTATATTTCTAATATTAACTGAAAAAGAAAACATTTTATAAAAATATCATAAATTCACCCTAACCTAATATCGAATGGTGTCACCCAAATTTACCAAATTTTTAAGGGTTAAGTGGTCGCTTTCAGTATATCTTGGGTTGTCGAATCCTCATTGAACTAAGAAGATCCTTAGACACACAATAAAAAGAGAAGGGTTTTTGGCTATGAAGTGGCCATCTTGGGATGATTTTATATGGTTTTAAAAATCACTAAGAGATATATGCGAATTAAAATTATGAGAAAATGTGTTGATCCTAGGTTATTGTTCGGGGTGGATTGGATGAATTATTTTTTTTCTTTTACAATTTCAATTTCGTTATCTTGAGAAGGATTCATACAATGAATTCAAACTAACCTCATCACTTACTCATTATGCATCTTCAAAAACACATTCTAATAATATATACACTAGTAGGATCATTTTAATGAGCACCCCAAGGTAAAGGATCTACTTATCACATAAAATTGGGGTGAATAAATTCAATAAGGATGAGGAAGAGAGAAAATCCCTGAATGAAAGAAACTCAAATAAAAGATATTAATAACCTTTAGAGAGTGATAAATAACATCCAATCCTGCCCCATTCTACTCCCGTGGATCAGACCATAAAATATTTAGCCCACCATTTATGACATTTTCTCAATGGAAGCAGGAAGTAGACTTACGACGGTGTAATTGAAGAAGTAAAAACAAAAAAATAACTAACACTCCACCGTTGTGTGAACAAAATCACAAGTTTTGGTGTGAAAATGTTCACACCTTGAGACAAAGGTATCAAGGTGATATTAAGAAGAACAGAATAAGATATGAAGATGAAATTTTATTGAAAACTAAGGTGATTCGAACAACATACATGATAAGGAATAACATTATAAAGACAAATTGGCACAATAACATTTCAATGAAACCAAAGCTCCATGATTCATCAAATAATCCACAACTACTGCCATAAATATGAGTTTTTTAAGTCTTTTTCCGAGACTCAATCATCCCATGTGCCTTTAAATAACTTTTTTGGGGAAAGGTGGGTGGAAAATTAATGGAGATGTGATTTTTCCACTCTTCCCCCGAAATGGAATCCATCTTGCATCAACTGGAAAGATGCAATGACACGACCTTCTAGATGAATGAATTATAGTGGGAAATATATGGGTAAAATGTATCCCCATATGTCCTATAAATTCCTATAATATTTCATCCCAAAATAATATGTGGTTCATGAGATATGATTTAAATGGTGGGTTTTTGTTCTGGGCCTCAGAATCTGGCACATAATTTCAACATCAAATTGGGATGCCTGGAACACCATTAAACATTCTAATTATCTTGGGAAATAGTTAAATTAAAGGTTTCTAATAATATCCTCTATATTAATTTAAATTTTCAGAATCATTGGGTTGAATTATGTCCTCTACAGTACTTTTATTCGGCTGTTTTCTAAATCACTTCGCCCAGAATGTGGTTGGTTCAAAGTCCACTTTCTTGGTCATCCAAATTGAATCTCAAAGTGCTCCAAAAGAATGAATTGTTCCTTATATCATGGGAGACCTGAAAATAACATATAAACATAAAATCCATACTATTATGTGCTTTATGAGAAGCTCAGGAAGGTACAATGTAATAGTGTATTTTAAGAAGGGATTTCAATCATAATGTGAAATAATGTTCAAAGTGTAAAATGCACTAATAATGGTTTCAAGGATTAATAATTAAAATGAATATTATATAATAATCAATGAATATTAGCCTCTTTTAGGGGCTAATCACACCCCCAACTTGGATTTTGGTAGTCCCAAGAAAAATATTTCTCAAAAATATGAAATCTGAATTCCATTTTCCAAAAACATTTTAACACACATTTCTCACCCAATGATCTGATACCCAAAAAATTATGAAACCCATAAAAATAATTTAAAACAAGCTAGGTCCATAGGCATAACTCAATCCCAATCCCATTTCGTTGTTCAAATTCATCGCTATATTTCATCCAATTTCAAGTAATCACGATGGAGTTTTGTGTGTCACAATAGACATGGGTTTCATTTTCATTGGAGGGAGAAAACATGGAAGCCCTAGGAGGAATTAAAATTAAATATTAAGATGATTATTCATTTTTTTCAACTTTTTTTGTCTTTTTTTTTGAAATTTTTACATTGTAATTGAAATTGGACTCAATCGAGTCAACCCATGTAGCAAGACTTTGCCGATGACTCCCAGGTTCAAAGATATTAGGGCACCAAGTGAAGCTCACATGCTCGGGAATCATCTTGAGTTAACATAATAAAAAAAATCTAATTACCACAAATAGAGTTAAAATTTCCAACTACGGGCCAGACAACTATGGATTCACGATCCCGAAGTGCCAAAAGCCACACATTAGGTCAATCCATTGCTCTATAGACAATTGATTATTTTTTGAATACTCATGATAAAATTAAAATGATCACCAACCCTATGTAATTTATTATGGACCCTATGAACTCAAAGTAATACACCAAAATCTAGAGGATGTGCATTGGGGTTTTTTGAATAAATGGATGAAAATATAAACGGTGAAAATCCCATCGGACAACCGCACTTTCCAAAATCTATGCACATGAACTTAAACTTGCATTAAAATCAGAATCAAAGCATTCAAAATTATTTGACATCCAATGTTAAAGTTTTCAATGTGTGTTATCATTTTCAAGGTATATGAAAATTATCCATCCACATATTTTATGATGAAAACACAACCAATTATTTTATTTTATCTCCTCCCAAAATAGAACGACACTGTCCCCAGTGTTTAAAGAAATGAAAAATTAGAAGGGGGTTGGGTAGGATTTCAAAGAAGACATTGAAAATTAAAACCATGGAATTAAATCACCTGGTGGTTAATGTAGAAAATGCATTCCCCAGTCTCCCTTCAGTCTTGGTTCAAGTTCCAATTGCTTGGACAGCTGTGACCAGCTTTTCCCAATGACCTACTCGATGCATTTAAATTTTTTTATAATATCTTTTTGTATTATTTTTAAACCTAGAAAAGCATAAAAAATAAAATAAAATAAACTGATGATATATTGTCTTCTCTTAAATTTTTGGTTAAGGTATTACTTAGGGATTAGACCATGTGACATGGATGAATATGGTGCTCCCCTTTCATACCCATCCTTACTCATGAAAGATGAACAGGTCAACAATCTAAATTATTATTATTTTATTATTTTTATTTTAACCTACAAAATCATAAAAAAATAAAATAAATTGATGATATATTGTATTCTATTAACATTCTGGGTAAGTTATTACTCAGGGATCACCCCATGTGAAACAAATGAATATGGTTATCCCCTACCATACCCATCCTTACTCATAAAAGTAGAACATTTCAACAGTCTAAGGAATTATTTTTTACCTTTTGTATTTTTTTTCTTTAACATAAAAACACATATAAATAAAAAAACTGATGATACATTGCCTTCTCATAAATTTCTGGGTATGGTATTACTCAGAGATCACACCACATGACACAGATGAATATGGTGCTCCCCGTTCATACCCATCCTTACTCATAAAAGAAGAACATGTCAATAGTGTGAAGTACTAATTAAATGAATAGAAACATGATACCCACATGTTTACTACCATGCAATGCTTTTTTTTAATGTCGCTAGCTTGACTTAAACCCCTAATTAGTTATGTATTTTCCTCATCCAAGGTTGGTTCACAAAAGTCATCAATAACTTCCTGTTATTGAAATGGTTCAATGAATGGTTTGACTCTATGGACATTAACTTTAAAGGTTTGACAAATGGTGGGATATTTAATTTCTACAGCCCCATGGGGGTACACCTTATGAACTATGTAAGGTCTTGACCATTTGGACCTAAACTTTCCAGGGTGTAAATGAAGTTTATAACTAGACAAAAGAATAGGTTTACCCGATATAATGTGTTCATCTTTAATATTTCGAGTTTAGTAGGCTTTACTTTAGCTTTATTGATCCTCGAATTATCAAAAGCCTCCATACTAAGTTCCTCAAGTTCATTGAGATCTAATTTTCTTTTTGTTTCCGCCAATGAGAGGTCATAGTTTATTTTCTTAATTTCTCAAAAGGCCTTGTGTTCAATCTCCACTGGAAAATGGCATGCATTACCATAAACCAACCTATATGGGGACAATCCTAAAAGGGTTTTAAATGCAGTTCGATGGGCCCAAAGAGAATATAAGAATTTGTTTGACCAATATTTTCTAGATGTCTTTGATTTGTCGATTGGATAGGTCAGCTTGACCATTAGTTTGTGGGTGGTAAGTAGTTGAAACTTTGTGAGAAATTCCATACTTGTCCTTGAGTGTTGAGAATAGACGATTGCAAAAATGAGTTCCATGATCACTAATGATAGCCTTAGGAATTAAAAATCTTGATATGATGTTTTATTTGAGGAATCTAATCATAGTTTAATGATAATTAGATTTTGTAGGAATCACCACAACCCATTTTGATACATAGTCGACAGCTAAAAGAATGTACATATATCCCCTAGATTTTGGGAAGGGAACCATGAAATCCATTCCCCAACAGTCAAAGATTTCAATCACTAAAATGGGAGTGAGTGGAATTTTATTCCTTTTTTTGATGGACCCTACATGTTGACACCTAGAACAAATTTGACAAAATGAGTAGGATTCCCTTGAGAGGGTGGGCTAGAATAGACCACTCTGAATAAACTTAGCAGAATTTTTCTTAGAGAAAATGTGACCTCCACATGCCTCACTATGGCAGAATTTAAGGATGGAAATTTTATTCAGATTCTGGGACACACCTCCTAATGACATGGTCAGGGAAGAACTTATAGAGGTATGGATCATCAAACACTTAGTTCCTAACATTGAAAATGAATTTCATTCTAGCTTGAGTCCCTAAGAATTTTGGAATGAATCTTATAACTAAGAAGTTGGCTATGTCGGCATACAAAGGGAAGTCAATCACATAGTATAGGTGTTCATCAGAGAATCAATCAGACACATAAAGGTGAGATAATTTGTCATTAAATTCTATCCTAGAGAGATGATCAGCTACAAAATTTTCAACAACCTTTTTGTCTTTTATTGTGAGGTCATATTCTTGTAAGATAAGAACCCACCTTAGTAGTCTAGCCTTAGCATCTTGTTTCTATTAAAGGTATTTCAGAGCAGAATGGTCAGTGAACATAGTGATGGGGGATCCTAAGAGGTAGGACCTAAACTTTTATAAATCAAACAAAACATCAAGTAACTCGTTCTCAGTTGTCGTATCGTTGATTTTTGCATCATTTAAGGATTTTCTTGAATAAGAAATTACATAAATAGTTTTATCACAACGTTGTCCTAACATAGATCTTAATGAAAAGTCACTGGAATCACACATCAGTTCAAAAATAAGGTTCCAATTTGGGGGTTTCATGATCGGAGGAGAGGTGAGAGATGATTTGAGGGTTGAGAATGAATCCTCACAACTTTTTCTCCAAACAAATGGATCATCCTTTACTAAAAGACCACAAAGGGGACGATCGATTGAACTAAAGTTCCTAATGAATCTTCTATAAAAACTATCATGTCCTAAAAAATAACTCACTTCCTTAACAGTTTTATGTGATGGAAGGTGATGAATGATGTCAACCTTGGCTTTATCGACTTCAATTCCCCTACCCGATACAATATGGCCAAGGGCTACTCCCTCTTTAACCATGAAATGACATTTTTACCAGTTTAGGACAAGATTCTTTTCATCACATCTTGAAAAAACTCTCTCCACATTCCCCAGACATTCCTAAAATGTATCCCCAAAACACAAATAAGTTATCCATGAATACCTCTAGAGAATATTCTACCATGTCTGAGAATAATCCCATCATGCAGTGCTGGAAGGTTCCAGGGGAATTACATAACCCGAAGGGCATACATTTGAATGAAAAGGTGTCGAATGGACATGTGAATGTAGTCTTCCCTTGATACTCTAGGGAGACCTCAAGTTGATTATAACCCAAGTACCCATATATGAAATAGTAGAAGGCATGACTTTCCATTCTCTCAAGGACTTGGTCGATGAATGGTAAGGGGAAATGGTTCTTCTTGGTAAATGAGTTTATCTTCCTATAGTAGATGCAGACTCTCCAGCCACTACTCACCCTGTTGGAAGAATCGCTCCATACTCATTGGTTATCACTGTGATTCCAGACTTTTTAGGAACAACATGGATTGGGATCACCCACTCACTCTCAGCTATGGGATAGATGATGCCATATTTTAAGAATTTTAGAAGTTCTTTCCTCACTACTTCCAAGAGATTAGGATTGAGTCTTCGTTGAGGTTGGAGACATGGATTTGAATTAGAATCTAGAACGATCCTATGAGTCCCAATAAGTGGGATAATCCCAGGAATATCAGACAGGGTCGAACCAATGACTTTCTTATGTTTCTTAAGGACATCTAGAATTATCTTCTCATTATTGGATTCAAGAGAAGAAGAAATGACAATATCATGTATTTTATTGTCCCCTAGGAAGGTATACTTGAGTGTAGCAGGAAGTTTCTTCAATTCAAGATTAGGTTGGATTGGAATTTTATCAGAAGATTGGGACATTGGATCAAGATAAATTTTGTTTCCTATAGTTTTAGATAGGATTGATTCCCCATATGTAGAAGTTTCATCTACTATATTGGCTTGATCAGATTTAGGGAAGGAAGTTTGATTGGCCTCTATGAAAGTGGTTTCCTGAAAGGTTTCACTGATTTTTGGACCTAAGACTTCATCATAAGAGAAATTTGAAAATGATTCAAGACAAGGAGATAAAACTTCCTACATGTGAACAATGGAAGTCAATCTCATCCTAACTTAAACATCCATAAAGTATTCCTTGATGTTATATGGATTCATTATCAATGATTCCTATCATGTTTACTTCATAAATAGCTTCGTCATCCCCAATTTGTGAGCTTTTATTGTAGATGTTCAAGCCTAGACTCATGTTTCAAAAGGTGATGGTCATGTTCCCATTTCGAACTTGAAAAACAGAGTTGATTGTTTCATGGAAAGGATGTACAAGGATGATTGTGGTTTTTTCCTTATTTCCTAAGTTTGGATGGTTGTCATGGAAAATGAAGTCAGCAGCGTAGATGAAGCTTTCAACCTTTACAAGAACATACTTTTAAATCCCATTTGGAACCTTAATTCTACGATCAGCAAGTTGAAGTGTGACAGATGTGGGTTGGATCTCTTCTAGGCCTAACTACCTGTACACAGCATAGGGGATGTGATTGACACTAGAACCTAGGTCACACAAAGCCTTGACTTCTTTTATCTCTACTAGTTCAACATTGATATAAGTGAAACTCGGGTCTTTCAATATAGGAGGAATGGTCCCTTGAATTGTTGTGCTAACATTTTCTGCTAAATGGACTTGGTTCTTATGTGAGGATTTACTTTTAAATGTACAGAGGTCCTTATGGTATTTTGAGTATGCAGGAATGGTTTTAATAGCATCTAGGATTGGAATGTTCAACTTTACTTGTGATAATATTTCCCTCAATGTTTCATTCAATTCAGGATTGGTTTTCCCCCTCTTACATTGAGGAAATGGTACATGTTGTGGGGTTTTTTGTTGAAGAGTTATTTCTTAGACAATGTTATTGTGTTTTTCGGTTTGATCGTTTGATTCATTTGATTTTTCATCCATGTTTGAATCTTCGGATGGGTTTTGAATTAGTTGTTCAGGTTTCTCAATTTATTTCCCAATTCTTTAAAATAGTCATAGACTTTAGTTGTTCATGAGTTGTTTGAGTGCAACTCAACTCTCCCCTTACTATTTTTTGTGGAATGGATTGTGTATGAATTGGTGAATTTCCATTTTTATGGTTTGAAGATCTTGTTTTAGTGAAGATACTTCCAAGTTCAACAATTCCATTTGTTTGCATAGTTGGTCTTGTAGGCTTTGTGGAACAGTTTGGGTTGATGCTTTAGAAGAGTGGTTCATCCCAGGGGGTATTTTGGAGGTGGGATGGTTTGTTAAAGATGAATTGGTGGATGTTGGTATTGAATAGGTTGGTATTGGAATTGGTTATGGGTTTGGTAGTTCTGAGGGGGGTACGGGTTTTTTCCATGTGGTTGGCTAGGTTTTTGGTTATCTATCCAGTGGAAACCTGTGTTGTCATTATACCTTGGGTTGAATGTGTTTTGGTATTGGAGATTTTGAAAGTTTATGGCATTGACATTATCATGTGGTCCTCATAGAAGAACATCCTTGATGGATGGAATGGTTGGGCAGTTGTCTTTTTTTTGGTCATGTTTGTCACAAATTATGAAAACAGGTTCTACAGTTTGGATTTCATCGATTTTTCTAAGGTCTATCTCTTCAACCTTCCTAGTGTGTGCTGAGATTTTAGCCCTACGTATTTCCTCTTATCTAATTGTATGAATTCCAGTTGTTATTTGTGGCTTTTCAGAATAAGGTGATGTTCCCCATGTTTGGTTTTTTTTTTCATCAAGGATTTCTAGATACTCATAAGCATCATTTGAGGATTTGTTTTTAAAGGTCCCATTACACATCATGTCAATTAATTTTTTGTTCCCCGGGCCCAAACCTTCATAGAAAATTCTCACTTGTTTAGGAATAGTAAAACCATGGTGTGGAACCATGTTTAGGGTGTCTTTGAATCTCTCCCATGTTTCATAGAATGACTCTCCATATTTTTTTAAAAAATCCAGGGATGCTCTTTTTAAGAGCTATTGTTTTGTGGTGTGGAAAGTATTTTTTATAGAATTCCCTTTGTAACTGGTCCCAAGATTTGATGGATGATGGTATCAAATTATTTAGTCAATATTTAGCTCTATCCTTTAATGAAAAGGGAAATAGCCTCATTTTAGCTGATTCATGTTGATGTCGGGGACACATGGTTTCTACAATGTCATTTAACTCCTTAATGTGAAGGTAGGGCATCTCATACTCCATTCCATGGAATGTTTGAAGGCAGTTTAGGACATGGGGTTTAAAGATGTAGTTGAAATCTCCTAGGGAATTTTTTCTAATGAATGAGGGGGAATTGGTCCACGATGGAGTGAGGTAGTTGTTCATGGTTTGATCGACCACATTCCCTATGTTTGGAGCTTCGTGGTTTGGGTTTCCCATTTGATCACCCACATGGTTTACCATTTGATTTCATTGAAGACCCTCCGCTGGACTTGATTTAATTGGTGAATTTGGAGTTTCAAGAATATTTTGATCAAATGTAAACAATATATTAGATGAACTTGACTCCCCTGTCCTAGGAGTTTCCACCCTAACTAATCTGTTTGAGTTATCACAAGTGTATGCGGACATGTTCCAAAATAAAAAAACAAAGAAAGTGAAAAGATAAGAGAATTTGGGTGAGAATTGAATAATGGGGGTAAGAAAAGAAGGTTTTTGGTCTATGGAACTTACTTGGTCCCCGGAAACGATGCCAAAATTTGGTGTCACCCAAATTTACCCAAGTTCTAAGGTTTAAGCCATCACTTGCAGTGTAGCTTGGGTTGTCGAATCCTCAGAGACCTAAGAAGATCCTTAGACACACAATAACAATAGATGTGTTTTTATCTATGAAGTGGCCATATTGGGTTCATTTTATATGGTTTTGAAATAGAAATAAGTGATCTATGTGAATTCAATTTATGATAAAATGAGTGGATCCTAGTTTATTGCTCGGGGTGGATTGGATTACTCATTTTTTTCTTTTACAATTTCAATTTCATTATATTGAGAAGGATTAATACAATGAATTCAAACTGAACTCATCACTTTATAATTAAGAACATTAACAAACACATGATAATAATATATACACTTGTAGGATCATTTTCATAAGCACTCCAAGGTAAAGGATCTACTTAGTACATAAAAGTGGGGTCAATAAATTCAATAAGGAAGAGGAAGAGAGAAAATCATTGAATGAAAGAAACTCGAATAAAGGAAATTAATTACATTTAGAGAGTGATAAATAAAATCCAATCCTGCCCTATTCTACTCCATTGGATCAAAACATAAAATATTTATACCTCCATTGATGACATTTTGTCAATGGAAGTGGGAAGTAGACTTACGAGGGTGGAATTGAAGAAGTAAAACAACAAAATAATGAACACTCCACCGTTATGTTAACAAGATCACAAGGTTTGGTGTGAACAAGTTAACACCTTGAGGAAACATTATGAAGGTGATATTAAGAAGAATATAATAATATAATAATAATAACTTTTATTGAAAACTAAGGTGATTTGAACAACTTATATGAGAAGGAAGAACACTACAAAGACCAATTGGCATAATAACATTTCAATGAAAACAAAGATCCAATATTATTCAAATCCTCCACCACTATTACCTTAAATATGAATTTTGTAAGTCTTTGGCTGAGAACCCATCATTACATGTTCCTTTAATTAATTGTGTTTGGTAAAGTTGGGTGGAAAATTAATGGAGATGTGATTTTTCCACTCTTCCCCCGAAATGGCATCCACCTTGCATCCACTGTAAAGACGCGCTGAAAGTAACTTCTATATGAACGAATTGGAGTGATCCAAATAAGGATAAAATGTATCCCTTTATGTCCTCTAATGTTATGAAAAATGTCAGCCCAAAATAATATGTGGTTCGCGTGATATGATTTAAATGGTGGCCTATTGTTCTGGGCCTCAGAATCTGGCCTATAATTTCATCATCAACTTGGGCTGCCTGGGACACCATTAAAACATCAGAATTATCTTGAGACATAGTTAAATGAAATGTTTCCAATAATATCCTCTATATTTATTTAAATTTTAAAATCATGGGGCTTCCATTATGTCTTCTACAATACTTTTATTGGGATTCTTTCCAATTCACTTCGCCCAGAATGTGGTTGGTTCAAGGCCCACTTTGGTGGTCTTCCAAATTGAATCTCCAAGTGCTCCAAAAGAATTCAATGTTCTTTATATCATGGGAGACCTTAAAATAAAATATAAACATAAAATCCAGACCATTATGTTTTTTATAAGAATCTCTAGAAGATACCATGTAATAGTTCATTTTAAGAAGAAATTACAATCATAATGTGAAATAATGTTCAATGTGTAAGATGCACAAATAATGGTGTCGATGATTAATAATGTAAATTAATATTATATTATAAGAAATTAATATTAGCCTATTTTAGGGGATAATCATCGATGCTCTGAATTCAAAAATGAACTTCGTTTTATCAAAATAATTTTCTAATTATGAGATATTTTATTTTTAATTAAAAATACTATTTTCCCAAAAAAAAATTATAATACTTAACTAATAATTTCTAAAACAGTTATTTACTTATGAAATTATATCACATTACCATTCAAGGTACCTAAATTATATTTTTACATAATTAAGTGAGGTTACTATTCAATTGGTAACATCAATATTTACAAGGATAATATTACTTTTTAGAATTTATTATTCATCAATAATTAAGTTGATCTTTTTAGAATCTAAATTTATTACTGATAACAACAATATAATACCATTTTTTGAGAATAATTTAACATTATTAATTATTTAATGTATAAAAATATATTTTAAAACATCCCTTTTCCAATATTCATCAATTATATGGAACTTCTTTATATTCATCCAATATTTATCTTGATATTTGAAATTCACAAATTTTACCATAATAAGAAATGAAAATTTTATTTATAAAAAAGGATTAAACAAAGTAACTATGTCCTCATTACACATACCATTATAAAACTTGAAAAGTAACTAAGATTAAGGTGTGCTATGGTGATAGGATATTGGGAAGCTCAGACAATATTGCTAGAGTGGTGATTTATATCATCTTTAACTTCTCTAGTAAAAAGTTTTGTTCAGGATTAACATGTTGGATTTCTTCTTGAGCTTGGTCTAGATAAAATCCCAGTGATGCTACCTCCATCCCAAGCTCTATCAGATGGGCTACGTATTTCTCGAGTCTACTCGATGAGGACATTGACTCTTCTTTATATATTAAGTAACCATGATAATTTGTTTTTATAATCAATAATCACAACGTTTAGAGTATATTTTACAATGGTTATATTGACCAATGACTATATAACAATTGAAACTCAATAGTCTCATTTTAATTATACTCACTTCATTAATAAAAGGATGTTGTTTTTTTGAGTACAAAATAAAATAACACAAAAATTTAGGAAACAAATTTTATTTAAAATTTCAGGTCATTACATTCTTCCCCCCTTAAGAAAATTCATCCTAGAAATTTCTACTCATACCCTCAGAAGAGAAAATGTGTGAGTACATCTACCTCATAGACTCCTCTGGTTCCCATGTGGCTTCTTCACTTTTTTGGTTTCTCCAAAACAACATTACAAGGCTGGTAGTATTGTTGCATAGAACCTTGTCTCTATGATCTAAGATCTCCACTGAACTCTCCTCATATGAGAGGTCATGTTCCAGTTGTAGAACCTATGGATTTAATACATGTGTAGGGTTAGGTATGTACTTCATCGAGAGGGATACATGGAAGACGTCATGAACCTATGATAGATTTGGAGAATGTTCAAGATGATAAGCCACTGCTCCTATGAGATCAAGAATTTTATAGGGACCAATGTACCTAGGGATGAGATTCCGTTTTTCCCCAACCTCATGAATCTCTTCCAAGATGAAATTATAAGAAAGACTTTTTTCACCAACATAAAACTCCGAGTCCTTTCAATGGTTGTTGGCATAGCTATTTTGCCGACTCTGAGGAGCCTTAATGTGCTGCTGGATGGAATTAACCTTTTCCGTAATCTCCTGCACAAGATGATTCCCAAGAATATTTCTCTCACCAGCATCATCCCGAAATGTTGGATTTCTACATCTCTTCACATATAGATATTTATTGGGTGCCATTTGAATGATCGAGTGGAAGCTATTTCTGTAAAAGAACTCAACAAATGGGATATATTGATCCAATCCACTATTATATTCCATTAATCATGTTTATAACTTGTCCTTGAGTTTTTGAATAGTCCTTTCTGATTGGGCATTGGTTTGGGGGTGATATGCCATACTAAAATTCAATACTCAGAGCATATTGAAGACTTTTCCAGAATTTTTATGTGAACCTTGGATCATGATCAGATATGATAGAAAGTGGAACTCCATGAAGCATTACCTCTTCCTTCATGTAAATCCTGGAATATTGATCAAGTGAGAAATCTTCCCAAATGAAGATAAAATATTTAGTCTTGGTGAGATGGTCCACAATAACCCATATCACATTGTTTCCTTTGGAAGTTCTCGGGAGACCAGTAACAAAGTCCGTAGTGATATTGTCCCACTTCCCTACTAGTATAGGAAGTCATTTCAATACCCCTTTAGGAAGTTGTCGCTTTACCTTCACTTGTTGACATACTAGACACCATGAAGTGTAGTCATCAATCTCCCATTTTCATATTATCCAACCAATAATGATCATGAAGGTCCCTATACATTTTCTTACTTTCCAAATTTATAGAGAATGTAGAGCCATGAGCTTCATGCATCAGCTCCTTCTTTATTTCTGGAATATATGGTACACATAGTCATGTATGAAATTTCAGTACACCTTTTTATGAATATTGAACTCAGGAAACTTCACATCCTTCATAGCCTCACAATTATTCTGTAACTAATGATCTTATTTCTGAGATTTTTTGATATTCTCTAGTAATGACGGTTGATAAATCATTTGGAATATGTCTGATGATGTCCCATCCCTTATAATTCCCATGACCATCTTTACTAGTTCATTGATCAAAGGATCTATTTGAATCATCATCATGGATAGAAATACTGGGTCTTTCCTACTTAATGCATAAATGAATTTGTTTGATCTTCGGGGATGATAAGGAATTGAACAATCATAGTCTTTAATAAGTTCCAAACATCTCCTCTGTCTCATGTTTAATAAATTTATTGTGAAAATATACTTCAAAATTTGATGGTTTGTGTATATATCACATTTATTACCATAAAGATAGTGCCCCCATATCTTTAGAGAAACAAAATTCAACCTTCTCAAGATCATGTGTAGATAGTTTTTCACATGATTCTTCAACTGTCGAGATGCATAAGCAATGACTTTGTCTTTTTTCATGAGGGCACACCGAATACCTCTCAGAGATGCATTACTAAAAATGAAAAATCTTTTTCCACTTGAGGGAAGATTTAACACGGGTGCAGTAACCAGTATAATCTTCAAATCTTGGACACTTTACTCACACTCATTTTAATAGATTAAGTTGACCCATTTTTTGAGTTAACTTGGTTGATGAATTATAAATCCATGAATTTATTGTCCCAAACCTCCTATAATATTCCTCTAATCCAAGGAAACTACAAATCTCAGTTATTGTTGTAGGATGAGGTCACTCCTTTATAACTTTTGACTTTGTAGTGTAAAATGTGATTCCTTCATTGGTTACAATTTTCCATAAGAAAGCAAATTTTTGTAACCAAATTTCACATTTTCTAAACTTTCCAAAAAGACTCCCCTTTCATAGAGTTTTCCAAATAACCCTTATAGGATTCTAATAATCCTCATGAATTTTGGAATATATTAGAATATCATCAATAAAAACTACCACAAAGTTGTCAAGGTAGTCCTTAAAGACTCTATTCATCAAATCCATAAAAATAGTAGGTGTATTAGTTAGTCCAAAGGGCATAACAACAAACTCATAATGCCCATATATCGATCGAAAGGTTGTTTTTGGAATACCTTATTCCTTCACCTTCAATTGATGATAACCATATTGAAGATAAATCTCACAGAAGAATTGTGCCCCATGTAGTTGGTCAAATAAGTCACCAATTCTTGGAATAAGTTATTTTCTCTTCACTGTGATCCAGTTTAGTTCTCTATAATCAATTCATAGCTGCATTGATCAATCCTTAATCTTCACAAAGAGAATAGGTGCTCCCCAAGGAGACACACTCGGTCAGATAGATACATTATCCAAAAGATCTTGGAGTTGCTTCTTTAATTCCTCTAACTCCAAATTTTATATCCTATATGGGGTCTTTGAAATCGGATGGGATCCATGTATGAGTTCGATAGATTACTCAACCTCTCTTTCTGTGGAAGGTCTGGGTAACTCTTTAGGAAATATATCGATGTATTCCTGGACGCTGGAGAAATTTTCTATCCTTATACTCTCATTTATTTCTTCTTCTTCACCAATCAAATCAATAAAGAAGGATATAAGAGGTTCTTATAGACAATGATTTGGTTGTGAAATCTCTCCATAGAAGATAACTATAGGTTTTCTATTCCAGACTATGATGTTTTTCATTCTACTACATTTTATCTCAGCATTATACTTCAAGATCCAGTCCATAACTAGTATAATGTCGAATACTAGCATGGGAATAACTAGTAGATTTGCGACAAGATTGTTCTCAATATAGAAAATACTAGAGATTCTAAACACTTATGATACATGGATAATCCCACTAAGATTCTTGACTGATAACTATACTTTTATAAATTTAGGGGTTGATTATAAATTCTTTATAAAGTTGGAAGAAATAAAGAAATTCATAGAGCCATAATCAAACACAGTATATGCTAGATTTGAGAGAACAACAAGAGTACCTAACACTACATCATTTGGAGCTTCAACATCAGCTGTCATGATAGAAAAAGCAGGACCATGATCCCTTGGACTTTTCTAAGGTTGGTGGTGGTTTCCCTCCACTGCCCTTATATTTGGAAAGTGATCGGAAAAGTTCTCAAGTTTTTTACACTTATACCATTATACATAAGGTAGGAAGTGCACCATATACCCCTTTTCTCATTGTTTGGATGTTGAGGCTTCACTCACATTGAAAATTCCGTGAAACATAGCCATCTCTTCCACACTTGTAGAACTTCCTCCTCTCAAGCAGGTAGTTCCCCGAATGCTTCTTCCCACATTTATTACACATGGGATATATCCTTTTCTTCCCTCCTCTTCCCTGATCAATGGTCCTCCCTAATCATGGATCCATCTATCTATTCTTTTAATTGGTTTTTTGAGACCACTGCATCTCACTGAACTCTAGTTTGACTTTCATCACACTCCACATGATATCCTCATAGCTATCATAGTATTGTTTGGATATATTTCTTCCATAGATGAGGTCTTAGTACATCAAAGAATCTATCAACCTCACAATTAAGATCCATAACAAATCTTGAGGTGTAATGAGATAGTCTTGTGAAGTTCATCTTGTAGCTTCCAACAGATTCATTTTCGTTCTAATTTAGCTTGATAAACTCCTTATTTATTTTTCTTCTCATAGAATGTTGAAAATAATTATTGAAGGAGATAAATCTTAAATATTCCCACTACATATATTCATCCTCTACTCTTGGCCTTGTGTTTTTAATATGTTCCCACTACTGATTAGATTCTCTTTATATGCCATAAACATCCAGGGTGACCTTATCTTTTTCTGAATAGTAGAGCATAGAAATGTTCTTCTTGATAAATCTGACCCACTGTTCAGTAACCAATGGGTTGATAGATCCACTAAAGGTTTTTGTTTGTTGATTCATAATGGACTCAATAGAATGTTTTTCCCTTAGTGGTGAGATAGGTCTCTCAGCTTGATTAAAATTATTTCCCATAACATGAGTCATTTGGTTCATCATTCTCATGAAAGTTTCCATTCTGTCTTCCATTGGTGGGTCGTCAGGGCATGGTACATTGCGGTCACCATTTCCATGGTTCCTCCTATTTACCACCATTTTCTAAAAAATAGAACCTTAGTTATAAGATTATATCATTTAAAAATCTTATAACTTTAAAGGATTTTTATTTCTTAAAACTTTATTCTTAAACATATTATTCTTTAACGAAAATTACATTTCTATATAAATCCTTCATAATGATTCATAAAAAGATTATAATTAACCAAACATATCCCTAGGTAGTGTCAAACCAGGAGTACAGTAAGGCCCATTGTTGTATACTAGGATACCACAAGTCAATCCTGAAACTCCTTGTCAAAGTTTCCACTCATAGTTATATCTGTGCTAGAGCCACATCCAGTTGTTTGTATCTAGAAAAGGATTTATTTATTTGGAAACCACTATCTTAATGTTTCACCAAAATACCAGGAAGTTTTATTATATTTAAAATTTTCTATAGGGGTTTTCTAATGTTTTTATTTCATAATTTACACAAATAACTAAACTATCCTTTGATACCAACTATGACATCACACCTTATTACTACATAACTTTTCATTACATTTTTAAAGGATATTTAAATTCTATTGTCTTGGAAATTAGGCATATAATACATGAAAACATAAAACATTCTTATAATAAAATTATAATACCTCACCATAGGTTCTTCATAAGTACAATTCTTGAATCTCATAACATGGAGACATTAATCAAAAGAATAGGGTGAGAATAAGGCTATGTAAGTAAAACAAGTGAAACCGTTTACATGTGAACTTGAGTGATATCATGAAGAACAGGTAGATAATGAGGCATATAATAATAATAATAATAACTTGAAAAATAACTTTAAAATGTGTAAAATTTATTTAATTTAGATATTCAGGAACATATCACCAAGGTCCATCCCCATGGTGTCATAAAAATTACCATGGTTATTCACCAAGGTATCATAAAACTTATCATCTCTAGAAATTAAATTCATTTACCCGATGAATAAGACTGATATCAGGGGGAACCCTTAATAAGTCTTTATTTTCATGTGATACACCTATATCATAATCATACATTTCATAAATAACCCAAAGAGAATAAAAATAATTTAGTTTCATAACAAAATCGTAATGTTTTAAAAAGTTCTTAAAAGCAAGATCATTATGTCATTTATAACCCATGGAAAATGAATGAGGGTTTCATGTATATAAATACCAGGGTAATATATATATTTTTTATGTCTTTATGAATACCCCTATAATATAAATATTTTTTGGTATTTACATAAATAAAATAAGATAATTTATTGAGAAAAAGTGTGAGATTTTGAGATAAAAAATCTTCAGGATAACGGATATCCAACATGGTTTTAGAAAACATTTAATAGATATGGGACAAGGGTATCCCATAAATAAATGACTCAAAATATATTATAGGGACTGAATAATTTTTAAATAAGAACATGGTATGGAAACCTAAAATATATACGACATAAAAGAGAACTTGAATGGAAAAAAGAGAAGTTCAGAATTCCCTTTACAAAAATTTGGCAGCCTAACACTGTCACATAAAATTCATAGAAATCAGTTGATAAGATTGGAAAGTGTATATAATCATTTGGAAATAAAATTTACAGTAATAATAATATATAAGATCATACCCATACATAATAAAATGGAAACAAAAAGACACAACGTAAAGGAAATATTGAATAAAAGAGGAGGGTAAAAAGATCCCTTACCTTGAAGAGTAACTATAAAAACATGAAGTTTGGGACCTTGGGGGATTGATGGAATCATGTGAGGACTCCGTCGGAGGTATAAAGACCATATCTTCTTTTATGATGAGTTTTAAATGAAATGAATGAAGTAATGTGTTTGTATTTATAGAAAAAGTGAGAGAATATTTTATTAATTTCCAAGGGACAATTAATTAGTGGTATTTGCAAAACCATGGGCCTTTCCGTGGTATTTTCCAATGGCATTAGATACATGGGAAACTTCATAACATATTTTACTATACAAAAGTCGAATATAAATATTACATCATGATTACATCTTTTATGACATCATTAAACACATAGAAACTCAAAACTATAATTTTACCATTCACTGAAAAACAAAACATTTTATAAAAATATCATAAATTCACCCTAACCTAATATCGATTCATTGAATTCAAAAATGAACTCCATTTTATGAAAATAACTTTCTAATTATGATATGTTTAATTCTTAATTAAAAATACTATTCACACAAAAATACTAATACTTAACTAATAATTTATGAAACAGTTATTTACTTATTCAATTATATCACATTTCCATACTAGATGCCGAAATTATACTTATACTTAACTAAGTGAGGTATTATTCGATTGGTCAAATAAATATTCATAAGGGTAATATTGCTATTCGTAATTTACTATTCACTAAAAATTATGTTGATCTTATTTGAATATAAATTTCTTACTGATCTCAACTGTAGAAGACCATTTTTTGAAAATATTTTCACATTATTAATTATTTAAAGTATAAAAAAATTATTTTAAAATACCCTTTTTCTAATTTTCATCAATAATATGGAACTTCTATAAATTTATCCTATATTTATATTGATATTTGAAATTCACAAATTTACCATAATATGAAATAAAAATTTTATTTTACAAAAGGATTACAGAAAGTAACTAAGGCCTCACTATATATCCCCATATAACACCTGAATAGGACCTAAGTGTAAGGTGTTCTATGGTGATAGAATCCTGGGGTGGATTAGAAAACATTTCTTGATTAGTGATTTCAACCAGTTTGAACTTCACTTATAAGAGATTACATTCAATCTTAACATGTTGGAGTTCAGCTTGGTCTTGGTCTAGAGCAAAGCCCAGTGATTCTACCTCTTTTCTAAGCTCCAAATGATGGGATTTGTAAGAACTAGTATACTAGATGAGGACACCAACTCTTCTTTCTGTATTAATTAACCATGATCATATGTATTTATAAACAATAATCATAATGTTAAAAGTATAGTTTCCAACTATTATATTGACCAACGACCACATAACAGTCGAAACCCAATAGTATATTTTTAATTATACTCCCTTAATTAATAAAAGGATGAAGTTTTTTTGAGTAAAAAATTAAATAACACAAAAATTTAGGAAGAAAATATTATTCAAAAGTTTGGGTCTTTATAGTTTAACTGTATTTTAGGAAATAATTATTAATTATCTTATTTATTCTGAAATTATATTCTAGCTTTTAATTTCCTCATAATATTTTTTATAGTGTATAGAATGCTCTTACGTGTATTCTAGAAACACATTTAATACCCTACATTCAGAACATAATGTATATGATAAAACCCTACATTATGACAACATGTATGGATCAGGAACCATACATTTTTATTCAACCATACATTTAGGGAAGGTGGGTATAGATCATCAACCATACACTCGAAGGAACATGTGGATAATTAAACATAATTTTGAATGGAACCAGATGTTTTAAATAGATGAATGTATTGTTAAAGAACCATACTTATCTAATGAACCCTACGTTAAAGGACATAAACCTATGGTTGATCAGACATAATTTTATGACCAACCATAAGTTGTTAACTTTACATTTGGAGAATTAATTATAGGTAGTGGAACCCTACATTTGGTATTTTTTCATTTTATGAAGGAATCCTACATTTTATTTTTCAACATTAGAGATTTAATTTCATGATTTTATTTGAGATTTCTACAATAATATTTACAGAGTTATAAGCTATTTTAAAGATAGTTTTCAACTGATTCAAAGATCGATATGATTGATTCAAAGAAACATATTCAGTGGAGAAATTATCTTCTATTCTTGAGGGAAGCTACCACTCCCCTTGGTTAATTCAGATTTGAATTTCAGTGATCTATCAAGTGACTTTTTTCGATCTAGAATTCTGAAGTAGGCTCTCTTAATTATATATTCTACCAGTGTATCGTCTTAATATACAAGATAAAAAAGTTATATATTTTATTTTGGTGAACATATTTTACAGTTCTTATGCAATGAACAGTCATTTATAAAAGAGGCTAAACATTGGATACAAACAAGTTCGATATTTTACTCATGTAAGTTTGATAATGTTGTTTTGTTGCTTCTTGTTATTGAAGATGTGGTTGCAATCGAGATCACTTTAGATCAATGATTTCTTGAAGAATTAATTTTTTTAATAATAAGATCCATCTACTGTCAATTTTTTTTGCTTCAATTGTAAATTTCAACCTGATTCAACTTTAAATCAATCAATTTTTTATTTTTTAGAGTTTCAATTGCTCAGACTCAATAGTGGAAGGGTATTATCTTCTCGATCTAAGCTGTGGATAATTGGCTCCCTGTTAAAGAATGAAAAGGATCTATTTATCTTTATTTATAAAGGTGTTATCTTCCTGCACCCAGATTTAGATTTATGGTCTTATGATTAGAGGACCTTACTAGTGAAATTCATCAAGCTTGTTGAGCGAGTGATTAGTGGAGTGGAATAGGGGATATTTTCTCCCCGAACCACTATAAAAAGATCTATTCTTTTTTTCTATTTACCATATACTTATTCTCATTACAGAAGTAAACAATTAATATCCATATAAATCATAGATTGTTTCAAAATTCAATAATTATTGATGTTTCTTGAAAAGACCCTATTCACCCTCTCTTGTGTTATTTTCTATTATTCCGACCAAAAAATATCTTTATTAAAACCCTTTCTTATGATCGATTTGAATATATTAAAGGTGATTCGAGTAGATAATTTTATGAAACTTATATCATAACCTTGTTAAACATGTTAATTTTTCAAATTGTTATTATTTTAAAAATTATTCTTAACAAAATTAATTTTTTTTAAAACATTTTATAATTTTGGTAAATTCAGGTGATTGTGATAGCCCTAGAAAAACATTCATGTTTGGATAAAAACTTGTGGATATGGTTTTGGAATTTATACTCATATAGGTTGTTACCAAAAAAATGTTTATTTGTATTTTTAATCTAATATTCACCCTATGTAGGAGTAATGGTCCTTTAATGCACACAGGGTTTGACACTCATTCTGAATTGTCTGTGGTTTATTAACACAATCATTACTAAAATTTAATCACTGAATTAAATTTATTTTTTAAATCATTTATTTTATGATTTAAGTTTAGTTTAATGTATATGATCCATGTATCTCACATAACATATTAGTTGAGAGGGTTATAATACTATTAATAGTAAAATGATCATATCGTAGACACTCTTTTTCGATTTTTTTAAATTATTTTTATTTTGAGATTATTTTTAAAATTAAATGTTTTAGATCTATCTTGAGATATTTTTAATGAAAAATTATTAAATTATTCTATCTATATCTCTATTTAAAAACTATATATTTAAATTTATAGTTTTCAAAATTTCCAGAACATTATATTTTGTCTCTCTCAAGATATCATTAATGATGATAACCATAGTTTAAATTTTCGTATTTATCTTTTTTAAACTCCAACATCATATATGTTTCATTTTGTTAATATCAAATAAAAAGAAGTTTTATTTATTAAGGGGGATATGGGGGAGATTTTTTTTGTTTTCAAAGGGGGGTAAATATTTTTAATTTTATAAATGATGTTTCTTTTTGTTATTGAGAAAAATTATAAAGTATATATTACACTTATCATTCTAATATTTCTATCATCATGTATTTTTAATATAATAATATTATTATTATGTTTATATAATTGTTATATAATTTTTTAATTCAACTATTATTCAAGTGTTTGTGATAATAAAAATTATATATTATTGTGATTCTCAATTTAGTTAGTTATAATGATAAAAAAATACTATGTAAAATATATAATTCTCTCATTTTAGTGATATTTAGTAAAAAATAATTAAATCAAGTTAAAATATTGTAAGAAAATTAAAGGATACCTGAAAATCAATAATTGATATATTGATTCCATGGATGGAGGTTAGAATATCCTTAAAGTATTTTTAATGAAGTCATGTTGCAACTTGTTGAAGTGGACAATAATAGGCTTCACTGGATTTCCAATGTCATATATCCAAAACCTCTAAAGAGAAGAATACCCACCATCTATCTATTAGTGAAGGTAGTAGTGTAGAAATTGTTCATAAGTACATCATATACCCAGTAGAGGTGCACAGTCTAACCAGTTGGGGAATTTTAATAGCAGCGGATTCTAGGAATCCTTTAAGCTACCCAATGATAGATATCAGATATCTGGGGGCATCGGGATAGTATTTCTGAGCCTACACATAATGATGGTCAAAATTATTTAATTGCAGTCTTCAATAAATATTTAACCCCCAACTAATTCCATAAGGTTCCTGAATATTTTGAAGTATATAAATAAACCTATTGGCATTCTAAGAAGCATACCTTCTTCTTCATTCTCTAATTACAACATGCCAATATTTCCAATTATCTATCAATTAATCTCTTTCTCTCCAATATAAAGTTTTTTATTATTGTAAAATTCTTATCACTATCATATTATTTCTCATTCCCTTCTAGTTATTCCTTATATTATTTTGATAGAATCAATAATTTACTAAAACGTGATTCGTTTTTAAAAATTTTCTCTTCTTCATCTTTCTCTAAATATAGATGATCACAACCATTAAAGTGTGGTACCCAGGTTTTATTTCCACAATCTTTAAAATTAATGGGACTATTCTCTTTGAGATCTTGAGATATACTCATTAATAATATAGTGTTGATTTTAATTTTGGTTTCTTTCTATAACTTGAAAAGAAAGGTAGTTTTGTTATCTTTTCTACTATTAAATCCATGGGACTAATACATTAAATCCTTTAGATTTTGAGGTGGTATATATAATTTGTATTCTTGAGATATTTACAAACTTCCTAAACAAATTTCATGCCTTATTTATGTTATAAATCATTACTTATTGATCACTTTATTTATTCTATTTAATTCAATAATACTCTTAATCATTTTAATTTAAAAATCACTCATTCTTATATTATTCTGATTATATAAAAATTATAGTTGTTCCCATTTTCATTAAAATTTCATATAATTATTTAAATTTTTATCTTCAATTTCATTAAATTGTTTGAATTATCTTCAATCATGAAAAAATATTTTTTAATCCTTTTAGAATTTTTTTGTTTCCATTAATTGTTTTAATAGAATATTCACCCCCACCCATATTTCCATTTTACCCTAATCTAACTTATATATTGTTATTTTGATAATTTTAAATGCCCAATAATAATATTATAAAACAAATTACATTAAATCATACCAAATATTTCAATGAATTTTCATATTTACTTCTTTTGGGAGAGTATAAAGCTTCTAAACCTTCTTTCCCTTTAAATAAACATTCATATGATATTCGTAGATTAACCAATATATTTCATTTAAAAGGTGTCTAAAAATTATTTATCTATCCTCTAAATACATTGGTAATTTTCCTTAACCAAAATAATATCATCCAAAAATAAGAGTGGGGTGATAAAAAAAATATATACTCACACTACTTCTGGTAGAAACATTGATCTGAGTTACTCCACATAAAACCTTGGCCTGACATAAAATCATCAAAATTATAGTTCTATTGCCTTGGTTTTTACTACAAACCATACAGATTACTTTTGAGTTTACACACACAGTCATAATTCTATTTTCCCAAAAAAAAATCCGGTTCCTTCATTTATATATACTCTATTATGTATATATAAATAAATTTTATCTTCATATCCATTTTGTTCTGTATATAGATTAATAGTAGAAAACATACTTAGATCATCCATGATAGTAGTATACTTAACAATAGAAGAAAATATTTATAAAAATTCAATGTATTATTTTAGATGGAAACCATTCACCACTAGTCGAGTCATATAACTCTCAATTTCATTCGATTTTTCCTGTAACTGGTAAATCAGTTTATTATTTGTAACCCTTATTATATGGATATTTTTAGGTAATTGTAAGGTTTTATTTTCATATAATTAATCAGAAACCTCTTCCATTGAAATCTCCCACTTATTAGAATCATTAATACTAGATGAATCTTTTGAAATTTTAGGTTCTACAACATCTATTAATAGAAAGAAGTAGATATTTGATCCATATCTATCAACTGATTATCTAATCCTTATAATTCATCACAAATAAATTTGTGAATCAAATATTTCTAGTCTTGGTATTTTCAGTAATTCATATATCGATTATCTGCTTTAATATTCACAAGCCACTCAACTATACAATATATCAACCACTATTATACTATTTTTATTTCCAAAAAATACCTAATCTTTCTTTAAGAAATTTTGAATTTATCGTAGACTCAGTTCGACCTAATTTTTTTTGACTTTTGATAAACCACTTTTTTCTAGCATATCAAATTAAAAATAAAAATTCTTAATTTCCACATCCCATGATGAATCATGTGAAACACTTTGTGTCAAGTTTGTCTATGTCTTTGGAATCCACATAAACATAGTAAATACAACAAAACATTAGGAGGTAATAATGTTTTGGTATTTTATCATACCACCTTGCTTCTAGTAACTATTAATTTAATACTTATAATGGAATTTTTTTTACCTAATATAAGGCCATTTAAGAATATTCTGCAAACAAATCCTTATGGATCCCTAAGTAAATACCCACGATATATGATTTCTCTATCAATATCAGATTCATCCTCTCTATAGTTCCATATTTTTCTTATTTTATGAGAACTATTTTCCTTTGGTTTGATTCCCCTATCTATAAAATAAATTTATGAACTATTTTTGGTTAAATCACCACCATTATAAACCCATAAATAAATCATCTTAAAAACTATTTCTCTATTAACAATTTCCTTCCATTGAAAAAAATTTCCAAACACATTTGAACAGTTTTTCAGGAAATAAACCCATATCGTTATAGAGAAATTTTTAATGAAAATAAAAATATACTAAGATCCAGGATGTGTATTGATTGGGGTAGGTCCACATATATCATTTTTTTACTTGCTCAATATTTTGGTTCTTGGGAGTTCTTACACTAATATTAATGGAAACCTTTCTCTTCATTCCCTGTATAAAAATTTCACAACTAATAAGGTGTGAACACTAAATATTTTGCATCAATTTATCCTATATAATCCCTATACTATTCTCATTGAGATGAAATAATCGACAATGCTATAAATCATGATTTAAAGAAGTTGTTACACTGTCCATTGTGAATTCTTCTGTTCATCTAGAAAGGTAAATAGTTTTATATTTCACACCATTTGAAATGATGAGAGAACCACAAGTAAAATTCCACAATCCATTTAATGTTTAATTTCAAAAACCAACATTATCTAATGGACCCACACAAATGATATTTTTTTGGAGTATAGGTATATATTGAACAGTCTTCAACATAAGAAATCCTATATTATTCAGTTAGATTTTTACATCCCCATTAACCAAAATCTACATTGGTTTATCATCTGGTAGATGTACTATATAAAAATTTATATAAACATAATTTTTCATATATTATATTTACCTTATGGAATGGTAAGATGTTTATAATCAAGTATTCCATTGGAACAATATCACTAATCATCGTGACACATCGTTTACAATGATATGTATGAATCCTACCTTCTGAAAACTGATATACCACTACTCTTTCAATAATAAAAACCCTTCTTGAGTTTCCCTTTGTTCCCAAAAATCCAACATGTAGGGTAGGTCCAGTTAATTTCCATCAAATCCTTCCTTTGATTTTTTTTCAATAAGAATATCGGATTTCTTCTCTCAGGTGAACATCCTCTTCTACCTACATTCATAGCATTAATGAATGTTACATAGACTTCATTACTCTAGAAAACTTCATTTAATATAAAATAACGACTTTCAAAAAATACTAAATTATATTTACTATAATAATTGATCATTTTTACTATATTTTCCCATATATTGGGAAAAGTGGATAATAATACAATTTCCCAAACGTCATTAGTTAGTGTTACCCTTATTGTCTCGAGCTGATTCCAGATCATATTAGATATGTTAACATGATTTTCCAACAATATACAATCTTATTGTCTCAAAATAAATAACTTCCACATTAGAAAAACCTTTTTGATTGTATTTGAATTCTTATACAAATCTTTCAGTGTTTCAATAAGATATAAAGTTTTCTTATTCTCTCGGATGTTGAAGGAAACATTCCCTTCCAAACTCATCCATATAAAGAGAAAATATTTTATATCAAGATGTTCCCATTATACATTGTCCATCTTATCATGTTTACATCTAGTTCATGAAACTTCAAGAGCATTTGGATTAGATAATCCTCCATCTGTATCCACTATAAACGAAATTCAGTCCCATCAAACCAATCTAACCTTGCCTTTACTTCTTTCGATGACATAACCGTAAAATAAAAAATCATTATAAAAATAAAATCATAAATGAACATAAATTAAAATATCTTTTATGATGCATATTTTCCCATTATTTTAACCAAGAATTGATACAACTTATTAAGAATCCACCTAAACTTCATTTAATAAAGTTTCTTCCATTGTAAGATCATGATGAAGAAAGAAATCACTATAATTGATTCTATGGATGTTTAGTGCACCAAAAATTGTAAGTATTTATACACCTAAATCACTACATTGAATCCATTAAACACACACAAGTATAAAATTAATGGTAAAAACAAGAATAATAGAAACACACATTTTATGTGGTTTGGATTTTCATTCTATGTCCATAGGAGAACGTTGAAAAGATTTTGTTTTACTGGAAATAAAAAGTTTACAAATTGTGAACTGTCATACCTATGGATTATGAAAATTATAATGACCATTAAATTTATCTATACACCTCTGCAAAGTGTTCCCACCCCTTTTATATAGAGGTTCCCACCCAGTGAATCGGTTTGACTAACTTTATTAATTTATGGATAATGATTCTTTAACTATTCAACCACCAATTCACTATATCATTCCAAGGCTTGATCACTTGTTACCAATAAATGAACAATAATTCTATGATTCACCATATATTGTATAATCTAGTTGAAAATGATTCAAATTTATACATTTATCACCTATTGGTGACTATATTTTCATAAATTCAAATAACCCACCTGCATGAAATCCTAGTAGTCTAACTCCATTATGAGAAACCTACCAAGTCTACTTTTGATGAAATAAGTCACTTACTAATAATAACTAATACTGATGCTATAAAGATACCTCATAAACTTAATTTTTTTTCAACCCATAAATTTTATTGTTCAACTTGTTCGCATTTCATCTATCATTATAAATAAAATTTAATACTTTTTTAATGTAAATATCCTATTTAAGACCCACCTTTAAGATTACAATTTGGAAACCATTTGGAAAATTGAAATATTATTTATACTATATTTGAAATAAATATTATTATTATTTAATTTTTTTAATAAGTGATAAATTTGAAAACAATGTTTATTCATTTAATATTTTAATAGTCTTTCAATACTAATCATGATATATTAAATCAAACTTATATTGTCTCAATAAATTTATTGTAAAAAATTAACTTTATTTTAATTTTATTATTTTAACTTTGAAATTTAACTAGTTTTCAATTCTTATTATTATTAATTTTATCAAACACCTTATTCAAATATTCAATATATTCCATATATTCAACGTATTCTTCAACAAATTTTGGTTTTACTTGTGTAATCAAGATATTGCGGAATACTATCCAGATTTTCTTCTAGTTTTAACTATTTTATTCATAATGAAATTTATTTTTTAGTCTCCAATTTTGTTCTATGATTAATTTTTTTAGTTAAATAACATTATTAGTATAACTAAAATATGAAAAATCAATACCATTATCATAAGGGCCATTATTCTATAAATGATTTTATCCTATATATCTTCAATATCATCATCAAAATTATGTTATTTTGAATGATTTGATGATTCCTTGATAAATTAACCTCATAATCATCAATAAACATTGTAATTGTTTTTGATATAATAGTGGTAAAATATCCTATTAGTTGTATACCTAAGGAATATTCCATCATCTAATCGCTCATCAAATTTTCCAATGTTTCTCTATTTCAATTTAAACAAACATGGAATTCAACAAACATAAATCTGTTTCAAATTTAGAATATTTTTTAACAATATTTTATAAAGGATCATTTTCTAAATATGGACTCATGATACAAAAACATTGAACATATATCACTATTTGTATCACTTGTGTCCAAGGGTACTTTGATATCTTAATTTTAGTAAGCACAATTCCTTCCATGTCCACTAACCTATAATTAATCTTTTTAGGAATTAGATTTTATTTGACAATAATATGAATAACTAAAATAATGTAAAATTCAATGATTTTTAAGATATCCATAAAACTTTTGGGTGGAATACTGTGTACCATTAATCAATATAAGCCTCTTGATTAAAAGAAGAGTTTTAGTTTTTTATCATTTCTTAAGAAATAATTAAACATTGACATGTCTTGATATATTATTAACATGAATATTATACATTTCATTAAAGTTATTTAATCAGTTAAATAGATAAAATATATATATTAATTTCTATAGTTCTTAATAATTTCACTACAGAATCCAAAAGAAATTTGCTACTGTGTAATTTGGGTCATAATTTCAACCTATTTATGACTATGATTCACAATTATTCCTTTAATGAATTTCACAAACTAAGTCATCTTTTACTTTGAAGATTTGTTTTATTCACAAAAAAAATTATTAAATCAATATCCTCATGTTATTTTGGACAATGTGACTAGGTATTCAATGTCAAAAGTGTATTATCATATTTCCTTTAAGATAACATGAGTGCTTCTCATCTATCACATGAAAAAAAGTCAATTGGTTATATGAACCTTATCGATATTTCACCATTACCAAGCCTCTACATGATAAAAACGTTTTTATAAAATATAAATTTCTATTGTCCAAAAATATAGAAACAATTAATAGAAAGTTTTTTTACTCGTTAATTAAAATAATGTTTTTTGATCAGAGAATATTCTCGTAAATTTATACCATCTCAATACCTTATATTTTCACCAAGTAATTATTTTTGAAATTAATTTTCCTTATATCATACCTCTAAACTCCTCTAATAAAGTTTTTATCAATTCCATGTGTAATGATAACCAAATTTATAGTGTTTAGAGTTTCACTTTATTGAAGGATTTATAAGTAAATTCAAAAATCACTGCATATTACTTTTCATTGTTTTTCTTAAAAAAAACTCAAAACTCAATATTTTTATAATTAAACTATAAAAACTATGATACACATCATAACCATGTTTTATTTTTGACCACAGTCTCTACATTGTTCTACAAGTCTCTAAAATTTATTCTTTATCACAACCTTTCCTTGAATTTTTTTTCTATGTCTTCTTCCAAATTTTATGTCATCTCCCCCTTGAACCAATATATATACTTTCCATTTAAAGTGAAATTTTGTACAAATAATCATAATACTTATTCTCATATATTACACAACCCAAAAGAAATTCTTGATATCTTCTCATAAAAATAATGTTTTCATTAAAATATCACATTTTTTGTTTATAACATTTGATACCATTGGAACCACAAGAAAAATAATAGAAGAAAATATTAGAACTATATTATTACATAAAGTGGGAGATTATATAGTTGAGTTTATAAAATATTCCTTGATAAGTATAAAGATATAACATGACTATTTGTTTTAATAATTATAACATATAATCTTGGAGAGATGATAGAGTTTAAAAACAATGTTTATCATAACGAACGACTAAATCATACTATCAAAATATCCATTTCAGTGGTCATGGTTTAAGTTTAATAAAATTTATAGGAATTTAAATCCACTTTATAAAATAATTTAACAATCCATGTTTAAGGTAACCATACCATGGTAAAGGAAATAACATTGTGACCTCATGTATTTTGATGAAGGGTTTTACTTGCTATTGTGACGTGACGGATTTGGAAAATTTAAATACCTATGACCAAAATATAATTTTTTTAAAGTAAATTCCACATAAATAATGTATGTAGACACTATAGATGACCTATTTGATGAATGTTTAGACAAATTCCCTTTCAGGGTGATGTATTCTAGAATTATAGGATTTTAATAAGTTATATGAAATAACTAAAACTATTTAGAGTGGGAAAAATGAAAAGGGAAGTGCCAGAGTTGCGACTCTCATTTATGTTTATGTAATTCCAATTATATTATTCCAAAATATGAATAACTATTTATTAAGTTATCACTAATTTCGAATATAATTTAAATACTATCAAGTCTTTTTCTCGGATGTTATATAGTACGATAATTTTTCATGAATATATTTTAACATGTCATTCTCATATATGATAAATATTTCTCATGAAATTTTATAATTGAATTAAATAGTGAAATAAAAATAACTGCTTATCACAATTTCAGGTAAGTATCTATGTAAATATCACCAAAATTGGATCCATTTTTAGGCTTTATATATGTTAGATGTTGAGAAATAAAAAAAATACTAATATCATAATTAATATATTTATTACTTATAAATTCACTTGTGTGTGACTTAAGATTCTATCACATATTTGATTAAAATCATTATAAAAAGATTTCCCTAATATTTTCCACCCATGATTACTTATTATGTATTACACGAATGATGAAAAAATCATATGTACAAGTCTAATATTAATTAATGAAAACATAGATATAATTTAATGGAAAATCCAAATGAAAAAATCCAATTGGTAATAAAACGTGGATAAAAATTAATGGAATACACACACTACAATGTTCATCCAAAAACATGAAACATAAAATAGTAAACATAAATCATCATGTTTGAATCCTTGCAAAGAAAATCACAAGTAATATTTAATGATTCTTGAATGAGAATCATTACTCAATTGTTAACTAAAATACAAAAGTGACCCATCATACATGTCATAGACAAGTTAAGACCAAAACGAATAAAACACTAACAAAAAACATCAATGTGGACAACGCCTATCATAAATCACTATTCACCCATGTTGTTGATGAAAAATCTCATTAACTCACTTAAATTACTGTATATAAGAACACTACCTTATCATATCAACACTACATTAGTGATGTTCCAAGAAGTGAGAAATCATTCTGTTATCACATTTAACACAATCTTGAAATATAGGGAGTGAATAATTGTTTTGAAAATGAAGTGAATTTTTTGGATTTTCTATAAATAGGGGAAGATAAAGTTCATGGTGGTTATTTATTCCTAGGAGTTTTGGTGTTTGACATCGAGGTCTCTGACTGTGCAGTAAGGAGTAGTGGAGGGTATATGATGATTATTCTATACTAGTTTTGACAACCTAAGAGTGTTATAACTATCATGGGGAATCACAAGGAGTAGGGATTCACTATTAGAGGGGGTGTCTTGGATCAAACTAGGTATTAATGGGGGGAGGAACCAATGATGCAACATATATGACCATTTTGGGGGTAGATTTCCTGAGGAATGCGATTGGAGGGGATGACGATGGATGGGTGTAGTAATGGATGATGAAGATGATGGAAGAGGCTAGTTGTGGCATGAAATAATAAGGGAGGTGTTGGTACAATGTTACCACCTATGTCACTGACTATAAATGTCTATGAAATTCCCCCCTAGGGGTGGTTTCTTGGACTTGAACCATGGCCATATGAAGAATTATGGGATGAAGTTCCCACTCAGGTAGTCCCCAAATTGCATAATAATAATAACAACAACAACAACAAAAATAATAATCCCCTTAGGAATATATGCGTTGGTTTCATCCCTGAAGGGTCTTAGGGAGGTCTTGTGTTCTAGTCTCCCCGAGTACGTTGTCGTGCACATGTAATTTCGGTTGTATATAACCCAATGTAGAACAGTTGGTATAAAAATAATAATCATGATTATATTAATGATTATTTAGTTATTATAAATTTAATAATATTTATATTTATAAATAATTTTTAATATATATATATATAAGTGATTAGATATAATGGGAAAATATATAACATTAAATATAGTTATATATAAATATAATTATACACATAATAATAATATATTAATAATAAGAATAATATAAAAATCAATATATAATAATACTAATAATAATTAACTAATATTAATATAGAACTAACTCGAATTTACAAAACTAACTAAAATACTACAACTCTAAAAAAATAATCTGAAATAACTAAAAGTGATTAAACTAAATAATTTAAAATAAGTTAATATATATATTATTAATTACCATGTGAATCAAATAGTGTATACAATATCAAATTTTAAATTTATGTCATGGTGAAATTGTGTTATAGAGCTTATCATGGTAAAACAAATAGAATTTGTTGAGTGCTTATTCAAAGATAATTGATAGTTATACAATGTTTTGGATTAAATAATTTCTATAAATATGTGGTCAAACATTATATATTTTATATGACATGACTTAAATTATATTTTATGGTTCCGTACATTCCAAATTGTTGAACCATAGGATTCCATGGGTTTATAAGCAATCATTTCAGGAAGAATTAAAAGTTTACTTATAATTTTTTACTTGATATTTGAATTGGGAAAAACATATCAGGGCCAGTTATAAATATTCTATGAAAATGTATATATATATAAAATATAATAAATAAAATGGTTTATATTTTAGGAGTAAGTATCTACACAGTGGAATGAGGATTCAATACGTTGATTTAATAATAATGTGGTCGATAACATTCAACCTTTCTTTTGTTTTGGAAGATGTTGTTAAAAACATTTATATTTTATATTTCTTTATGTTATTGTTTCTCTTGACTTCATAGTATCCCTCGTAAATTAATTAGGTGAAATAAAACTATTTTCCATTATTTTCATTGATCTAATGTAGGTTGTTCTATTTTTTAACCATTGTTTTAGGAATAATAAATGCATGATATTTTAAAGTAATTATTAAAAACGATTAAATTATTAATTTTTATCTTTAAATAATGATTTAATTGATATAATTATTTCCTCACCTTTTTTTTATGGATATGGGTAGTAAATTTTTTTGTATGTATATATTTTATATAGAATTTTATGATTTCCACAACAATTTTGAAAAAATTCTTAACTTGGTTCTTAATTTAATTAAGTTTAATTTTTTATTTAAAATATTTTATATCAATTGGATGAAATAATGTAATATATTATATAATTGTGGCTCATGGAATATATTAGTTTTTACAATTATTTAAGGTTTTATCAATTTTAATGAATTTAATGTAATGTGTAAATTTTAGGATACTGAAATGCTTTGATGGGATATATTTTTTTGAATTAAAATTCATTTCTATGAGGGAATGGTTTATAAGGTATTAAAACTATTTGAAAATGTTAAAACTTCAAAGTAACTCTAAGTACATAGGTGGGATCCTAGGAAAAGCTCCTTTCTGGGTATTGATTCTGATTTACCTAGTTTTTTATGGATTGTACCCCTAGTTATGATGCCAGTGTTGTTTTTGAGCATTCTAATTAGCTTAGGATGCTACATTGGTTGAGGGTTTTCGTGATGTTAGATTTGAACCTTGATAGAAACCTTGATTTGGTACATGAAGTTGTACTTGGATCCGCAGATTTCTTAATCATACATTCATATGGACACTCCCATTATTATTGGCTGCGGTTTTATGATTTAATATTTATTTATTTTTATTCATAATATTGGTAATACATTCTTATATTTTTTAAACTATTTAATTTTTTAATTTTTTTATTCAAATAAAAGTGTTATTTTATAACTAGAGTTGAAAATAACATGCAATAGATTATCTAACAAAGATTTACATAGAGAACTTGGTGGGACCCTACTAGGATTTTTATTATCACATTATACATATACCCTCTATGATTAAGTAAAATTTTATTTTATATATACATGTAGAATAAAGGATCTTCTTGGTGGAAGTGGTTATTATTGTTAGGTCAGGAAAGCATTGGAGGTGATAACAAAGCCAGTGTTTCCCTTTTTTCACAGAGAGATGGGTATGGATGTCATTATATGTTTGGTTTTATTTATGGTTTTCCCTATAGGTAGCCTTATCATATTCCAATCAGGTTTTCTCTTATCTTTTTTATCAGGGTTATGTATGTATACAATTGGATTTATGTGTTTTATGTTATGTTGGATTGGTATTTAATTATGTTTATCATGATTTATGGTTTTGGATTTTTTTTCTTTTTTATACCTCATTTGGTTCGTGTTTCTTTTTAAAAAATATCATATTAGATTCAAAACATATCAATGTATATTAAGGTTATATTGGATTCATGGGATGAACACTTTACTATTATAACATAAGTTTTATGATTTCATAAGACTACTGATTTCATAAGTCTTATAATTTCATAATTATTATGGTTCCAATAAGACTTCTAGTTTTTAATACACTTAATTTCATATGACACTAAATCTAATAAGAATTATTCATTAATTTGAATGTTAATTTTTATTTTATGATTCATATGTGAATAATACTTCTATATCATTTATGACTTTGAAAATTTTATAAGACCTTGATATTTCATATAACATTATACTTAACCAAAAAATTGAGTTCATGTGAATATAACGAAAAAATGAATTTCAAAATCATGTAAGATACATATTCACAAGATGAAAAAATATCATATGAAATAATTTTCATAGAAACATTTGGACTTCATATTAAATGTTAAGGTTTCATATGAAATTGTAACTAATAATGACAAAAAGAAACTATATAATAATAATGTTTCTATTGTGTAAAAATAATTTGAAAATGATACATATGATTTTATAAAACTGTAAGGATGAATTTAATGTGTGTAAATATCATCCATAAAATTGAAAATTTTTAATATACAGACTTCATAAGATAAGAAGAATGTTAAAATATTGAACAAAGAATAAGAATTACCACAATAAAGATGATTAACAAAAAGTATATAATTTCACGAGGAATTAAAATTATCCATATGATTCATCATTATTTTTTTATTCTACATTAAATGTAAAATTCAAAAACGTTTTGTTGAGTGCCTAATTATTTTAATGATCCCAAATCATGTTTTTTTAGTTTCTAATAGATTCTATGTTTTTTGATGGTATGTTATTTTATAGATAAATTGTGAAATGTGGCTAAGTATGGATATACCATTAGTTATAATGGGATAACTTTGGTTGGAGAATGTTACTTTTAGTTAATGTAGATACCACAAGTTCAATCTTACGACCACCTTGATCAATCATTAGGTTGTTCTACCACCAGGTGGAGTTACCACCACTTTTATCTTGATAATATTTCATTAAAGTTTTCCTACCACTGGCGTAATGGAGCTACCACTGAGAAATTATTTGGTCGCTCGATACATTCTCTAGACTGGTCTAGAGTCAAACAAACATACTGCTAGTTCAATGGTTCTACGACTGGATGAAGCTACAACTCTATGGATCTACCACTAAGTGTTTCTATCAATAGGTTCCTATACTGTCACATGTTGAATCTACCATTCTAATGTTATACTTTCAATGAAAATATACTAATATCATTATATATATTTATTTCTAGTATGGTTCTACAACCATTGATGATACAAAAAATATCCACTGTAAATATCCTGAATTAATTTTAAAAATTAATTCGCCAAAAACTATTTGTAGAATTAAATTCTAGATATAATCTTATATATTTTATTATTATTATTATTAAAAAATTACGCAGTTGTCTTAAATACAAAGTTAGCATTTTTTGGATTACTTTTCTCAGTATGAGGATCTTGGTTAATCTAATATTAACCTGCAATGGATAATTGGGCCAAGATAGCTATTTATTTAGTATAATATCCCTTATGCACGTATGTGACTAAGAGCCACATGTATGGACATAGAAATACATAATATGAAATCTTAGACCAAATATAAATATAAGTGACACATGTGATTATAAGAATCTAAATAATTATAGTTTGAAATATAGAATCTTTTTAATACTTATATAACCCCTTGTTTAACTACACATTTTATATAGCCAGTTGAAGCTCTTTCCAAAGACAAAAACATGTACTCTAAAAAACTGTAGCGTCAAAAATTGTGAGTCACTCAACATTATCGTCTCTAAAATCTTTTTAATTCTATTTATAGTTTCATTTGAAATGTTTTTGTGTCTTAATTATTATATTTTTAAAACATAGTATATTTTTCCAAACTAGAGAGTGTTTAAAACACTACCTCTATTTTCTTCATTTGTACTCCCATGAACAACAGTGGAAGAGGTTGTTTGTGTCTTGTGATTATTTCTATCCCACACTTAAATATGGTAGAGGATTTGGGACTATATAGATTTTTAAGATGTAGTTTTTAAAACATCATATAGGTTGTGGATTAGTTTATTTTATAATAAAATTGTTCATAGAAGGAGATTTCTAAGTGGAAGGGTTGTCTTGAGACAGAACCACTTATTAAAATTATACCATGTTTTAGTTAAACTATATTTGTTTGGAATCCAACAATTTTTAGTAACCTAAACCTCAAATAAAAACTATACTATGATATTTGACATAAAATATTATTTTATATATAGTGTTTTGTAAGAGTATATTAGTTAAAAACAGTTAAAATATTTTTTAAAGAATTTTATAGAGAATTGATCAATCATTGAAGAATCTTTTCAAATGATCAAATTATATAATACTTCAATTTTTATTAACTATATGGTTTTATGAAATTTGGGAATTTATGTTTTAAAATTGTTTTGAACATAAATTTTATTGGAAAATTAATTCACCACCACTTGAGTTGTCCACTAAAACCAATATTTGGTATCCGAGATTCTTTAAAAATAATTTTTAATGTGATATAATTTTATCTAAAGATATAAAAATTATATTTTATCTAAATTTATATCATTATGGATAATACTATGACTGAAGGAAATACCACGACTGAAGGAAATACCACAAATATATATCCTTATTTTAATGGACATTACTATGCTCAATGGAAGATTAAAATTAAAATTCATATAGAGAGCATGAGGTTTGATATCAAAATTGTTATTGAAGATAAATATGAAATGAACAAATCTACTTATAAAAAATAGAGTGATTATAATAATAGTGCATATGACTATAACTATAATGTTAAGAATACATTGTATTGTTACATTGGAAAGGATTAATTTAATATCATGTATGCTTGTAGTACTACCTTTGAAATTTGGTATACACTTTTTATTTATCATGAATAAACATAAAATGTTAAAGAAATGTTATTAAATTCCTAGACTATTATGTATGATACTCTTTAGATAAATACTAATGAATTAATTTATATCATGTATCTTAGGTTTAATGAACTATTCAATACAATCCATTCACTTGGAATGAATATTGTTGATAAGGATCAAGTCATGTGATTTATAAGATGTCTATCAGATAGATAGAGAGAATCCTCTATTTACTAAATGATTCATGTGATATAAGTAAGTTTCTAGTTAAACATATAATATTAAATATCTTGATTTATGAATTGGAACATCATGTGGACATGGAAGAAGAATATGGACATAAAAATAATTCAGTAACCTTTAATGCATCTAATTCTACTAAAAAGGAGAAGGTTATAGCTGAAATTTCAAGTGATGGGGAATAAAATTTATAAAGTGATAAAGAAATTTATCACCTAGAAAATCATTTCAAAATGTTATATATAAAGAAATAAATTCATGAAAGAAAACTACAAAGGTAAATATGATAATAAAAGGAATTTGAGAAAATAATAGAGAAAGGATGATCATACTAATGCAGAAACCTACTGTTATTTTAAAAGAAATGGACACATAAAATAATATTCTCCTAACATGAAATATAATAGAACATTTGAGGACAACATCAAAAAGTATAGAAAGGATAGGAAATACACTTAGAGTTTCTCTAAAGATAGCTCAAGTGATTCAAACTCGAGCAGAAAACCGAATAAAAAATCTAATATGCATTTCATGATATACACATCATATGAATTGAATGTTTTTCCTAAATATCTTGTGCATATTCATATTCCAAATTAAAAAATAATGATGAAAATAGTTCTAGTTATGAATTATTTCAATATTTTAACATGCTTGTAGATATATTTAATAAATCTAATGATAAATACAAATGTTTAAATAAGAATTATTCTATGTCTGATCACTTCAAAAATGATATTACATTAAAAATATAAAAATGATCAACTTATTAAAGAAAACAATGAGATTAAATTATCCAATGATAAATTAAGGAAATATATAGATAGATTTACTAGTGTAAGAAAAAATCTAACCTAGATTCTTGCTAAAAAACAATGCCTAAATTTACCTATTTAATATGTTAAAAATATGGAAATAGAAAAATATATAAAAAAAGTTTATTTACCAAGTCATAGTTATACATGTTATTCTAATAGTTCTTATTCTACTAGAAAAAATAAATTCTTTAGTTATGAATATATAGGGTAATCTTCTAGGAAACCAATAAAACAATTTTGGATTTATATAACACATATTTCTAAAATCTCTTTACCCAAGAAATTATGGGCACCAAAATAATTTTTGGATTAAATATGTTTTTTGAGAAGTGTTATTGAAAAGATATAGTAAGAAATTATGGTATTTAGATAGTGGATGTTCTAGAAATATGACTGGAATCTACTCAAACTTAAAGTACCTAATAAAATTGGATGGCAGACATGTAACTATTGGTGAAAATGCCAAAGTAAAAATTATTGGACTCGGTCAAATGGTGAACTCTAGTAATGTTTTAATTTATAATGTTTTATTTATTGGTGGATTAAATTATAATCTACTTTTCATTTCATAATTTTGTGACGATGGTTACCATGTCATGTTCGAAAAACAATCTTGTAAATTATTTGACGAAAAATATGATTTAGTTTTTACTGTAACGAGAATTGAAAATAATTATCTTGTAATGTTAAATTACTTACTCCCTTATAATTTTTAGTGTTTAATTTCATTTCAAAAATAATATTGGTTTTGGATTATGAGGATTTTTCATTTCAATATTCCCTTCCTTGGAATGATAACTATGAAAGGTTTAGTCAAGGATCTGCATAAACTACAATTCTTAATAGAAAAAGTATGTAATCCCTATAAAAATGTAAAACAACAAGAAAATATATTTTAAACTAATGAAATATGTCTCAAATTATCAACCATTAGATATGGTTCACATGGACATTTTTTGACCTTATATATTTTCTATTTTAAAAGGAAAACATTAGGCCTATTTTATAGTGGATGGTTATTCAAAATATACATGGGTATTTTTCCTTTCTCATAAAGTGATTATATTTCATGTTTTTATTAATATACTAAATCTATAAAAAAATATTACTGTACTTAGAATTAAGGCCATAATAAATTACCATGGAAGAGAGTTTTAAAATAAGAGTTTGAATATTTATACTCACGATATGGCTATTTTCATAATTGTTCCTCTTCTAGGACCCCACAATTGAATGATTTGGTAGGGTGAATAAATAAAAACCTTAAAGTTATTTCTTGGACCATTCCAAATGAATATTATTTATCTATATATATTTTTATAATATATGAATATATATATCTATATAATTAATAGAATTTTAATTAAAACTATTTTAAAGAAAACCCCTTATAAATTATGGATTGGTAGAAAAAAAAGTTAATTACTATATATTTTATGTTTGGAAGGAATTTATACTGAAAAAATAGAATTTAGTTAAATGTTTTTTTTCAAAAGTGATTAAGGAATTTTCTTTTGATATTTTATAGCTAGTAAATCATATATGGTATTAAATACAAGAAATTATATTTTGTAAGAATCTGTACATGTCAAGTTTGATTACACAAATCCACATGAGTCTAAAAACCTTTTAGAAAATATTGATCATAATCATTATAATATGGATTTAAATTCAAAACCTTGTAAAATTATGTAAGAACCTGTGTTTTTGGAATAGGTAAAAATCCAAACCCTATTTGAATTTTGAACTGTTTCTGAGAAAACTGGGAAAATATGGGAAGTTCTAGAAATTTTCACACCACATGCCCTGTACTCTAAAGTACAACCCATGTAGGGGTTAGGAAAGTACCAGCTGTGTTCTCGCTGAGTACATGCCGTGTGATGACCAAGTAAAAATTTCCTACTACACGGCGTGCAGTGTTGCTCGACACACCGTGTATCCTCCTTTCTACGTACCAACTGAGTTCAAGCCATGTGCCGGCCTATGTGGAGTGTTGAAGTTGTGTGCATACCTCTTCTTAAGTCGAAGTAAAGAAAATGCTACTACACGACATGTAGTCCTTAATACACGCCATGTAATTTTATTTTTATTCATTTAAATGAAAGGGCATCTCATCTTATTCTATAAAATACCTTCTTATTTCCCCGTTTTCAGACCTTGACACTCTGGAAGGCCAAAAAAATTTGTTCTCCTAGATTCTTCATACATCATCCATTATTCAATCTTCCAGAGGCTATGGGATTGAAAAAGTGAGGCTAAACTCACACACCCTGTTTCATTCCAGTTTCTTGGCCTCACGCGTCATAGTTTCCATCCGAGTGGAATTGTCAGGATTTTAAGGAAATATAGATCTATGAAGATCAGATACAATTTGGAGCTCAATATTGTAATTTCCTACGTCTATGAGTCTCACGTAGGTGGTTTGTACATTTTTTTTGTGTTTTCACATACTTTTGGGTGGTGTGACCTTTGGCATGTTTTTGAGCATTTTGAGCGTGACCTTGTTTACCTGTTATTGTTAATTTAATTGTTATATGACCTATGGGATGACTTTGGGTATGCCTTTCTACCTATTATTATTGAGCGTTGTTGGGCGAGTGGTTGTTGGTCAATGGATCATTTTGGCCAGGGAATGCCAAAATAAATATAATAGAATTGTATTGTTTTAAACTACTGAGTTTAGTTTATTAAACCTAGATATGAATTGTTAGAGGCCTTAAAGACCTCTATGATGGTATGGGACACCATTTGGTAAGTGAATTTCAACTGTTTAGTTTTTTTGATTTTTTAAAAGTGATTCCATTGATTATTATATCTAATTGATGAATTTCATATGCTAGAACCCTTGCAGTTGTGTTTGGCGTGGTCTGGATATTCTTGAGTGATTCTGATCATAGGTTGGGCTTGGCCCGTGTTCCATTGGGTGGTTCTAACCATAAGATTGGGTGTCATGGTCATCAGCTTGAGGTAGGGTGGCTGTTAGGTTGGGCATGTCCTAGGTTACTTGGATGGCAAGGTCGTCAGACTTGAAAGACATGGCCAAAGGGACACGAGGTGTGAGAGGTGTTGTGGCTTGAGTACTATTTTGGTGATTACCACTCACCCAAAACTTTGAGTAGTCTGCAAACAGAGTGACTCCATGATGAGGTTATTTTGACCACTTGTGTGGATAGGGGTCCCCTTTAGTTGTGGTTTAGGTACTGTTGTTTTGGGGGTAATTGTTGTAGGAATCCATGTGGAAGGTGAGGAGCATTCAGCGGATAGCATTGAGGCTATCAGGTTGGGGGCAGAGGCTCACCATTATTTGAGGGTAGATATCATTGTCCCTCTGGTTACATTATTTGAGGGTAGACATTGGTGTCCCTCTAGTTACTTACTTGAGGAAGGAATCACTGTTCCTCTAGGTTACTATTTATTGGGTGTTCCTTCAGGATGTCAGTACTTGAGACACACGGTGTCAGGGGGCACACGGTGTTGGGTTATATGATAGAGATTTCATCATTAGCCGAAGCATGTGACACTTTATAGTGGCTGCTGAGCACCAGTGGGGTTTCTGTTTGTTTATGTGCATCATACTATTTTATGTTCTCCTTATAAATGCATTCCTTCTTAAAACCTTATATTAGGTATGCATTGTTGGGTAGTATCTTAATGAGATTCATCTCACACCCTGCATGGGCCCTTCGGGACACGTACAAACATTATGGATTTAGGTGTAGGAAATATGTGATATTCAAGAGATGGACTACATTAGCTATTGTGTGGAGATGCTAGGGACCTTGAGGTCTTGACTAGATGGAGTTAAGTTTGTTTTGATTTCATTCATGTATCAGCATGCTTACTTGTTTTGTGGCTACAATTGGTTATCCATTGGCACCTTTACATATGGATATGTATGACCTGCTTTGGATGTATGTTTATTTTTCATAAGTTGTTATAAGTGATCAGCATACTGTTATTTTTACTTTCTGCTACTGTTGTTTATATTTATTGCTTCCACTGTCTATCGATGTTGAATGTGCTACTGCTCTGTGGGTCTGGTATGAGTCTGCTGAGTCATTTATTCCACTGTATCTTTATTTTTATACTTGGACCAGTACCATTAATATCCTCTGAGAGGGTATAGCCTCCCAACTAATCCTATAAGACCCTCACTTCTAGTCGGAAGCCTTTGGCTTTCTGGGAGGTGCGCCTAAGTTAGTAACACCCGACCCATTTTGCACTATTCGGGTGGCTGTTCGGGTTCAGGTTGTTACAAAGTGTTATCAGAGTAGTTCTTGAAAGGGATTTAATAATAGAATTTTTCTGGCTACTAATGATATTGAGGCTTCTCTTTTTATTTTCGGAGGTTTTATTATTAGAGATATGGTAGACTAGAGATAGGTTGTGACTGGAACTGGGTTTCTAGATTGTGCTTGGGTGCCTACAGCCCCTGGTACGAGGTATGGACCAAACTACCAGGGGTGGGAATTGTTGTTTTCATACTTCTCAGATTACTGTTTATACGATTTCCACCTCATTGGATTACTTGGTGTGTGATATTAATGATTGTGATATGTAAACCTTGACCCAGTGTAGTAAAGAAAATTTGGACCTTGGCTCGGTATGGAAAGGCTTGTGTGCTTGGATTTTGATAGGCACATTTTTAGGGTATTCACTTTAATAATTGCACGTATTCTTTGTGAAGTGATAATTCCATGTGAATAATATCAATTTCCATTCTTTGTATTGTTCTGAAATGTGAAGAGGTGAAATTCCTGATATAATTCCTTGTTTATTGCAATGTGTTATTCCTTTATTTATATATTTTTAGAATTTCATGTGGTAGGTACTTGTTTCTGGCTCTAGTATGAGCAGGAAGGTACTATGGTTGAGGTGATTTTGATTATTAGGAATGGGCGACTCAGTTGTTGATTTGAGGCAATGTTGGTTGTCGGTATGGGCATGGCCCGCGGTACTTATGATACTTTGCTCTGCTGAGGGTGGTTAAGGAGGCCATGAGGTCAGGATGTCATGGGAATGGGTTCTGATTTGGGAGAGTATGGGTAGTTGTTTTATGTTACCTCATTACTTATTTCCTTATCTATATTGAGTATATATTTTTATATAAATATATATATGGGATATCTTACCATTTATGGTATTAAACAAGTTCCTTTTAGTCGACTCAGATGGAGCGTCAAGTGGGAGATGGTACAGTGCTGCAGGAGTTGGATCTGGTTCCAAATTCAGTGCAGGCAGGATAACAGAAAGGTTTGGTAGCGTTCGGACCCTGGCTCGATGAGCAGCTCCGAGCTATCCTGGTACGTGTCTTGCAAGGGATTGACTGAGGTGCACATGGGACAGATCCATTTGTGGCATATCTGATGCGGGGGTACCATTCGCATCACCAGCCATTTTTTAGGGTGAGGGTGGTCCGCGGGAGGTTGAGAAATGGATATAGAGCATGCAGATGATCTTTGAGAAGCTTGAGACGCCTCCAAGGTTGAGGTTCAACCTGGCGACGTAAATGTTGTGAGGACCGGCAAAGCACTGGTGGGATGTGCAAGTTCAGGCTCAAAGGAATGAGGAAATAGTATGGAAAGACTTTGAGGCTAGGTTTTTCGAGCACTTTTACCTAGAGACATAGAGGGCAGAGAGATCTCAGAAGTTCTTGAGCCTTTACTAGGGATACATGTATGTCCTGACCATGAAACTACTTTCACTGAGCTATCCCACTTTTCACCTGGTATGGTTAGCGATGATGTGGAAAGGGTGAGGTGCTTTGAGGATGGCTTACAACACGCCATTTGAATCTAGGTAAATATCTTCAGACTGAGCTCTTTCATGAAGGTGGTAAATCAGGCGCTCATAGCGGATGGTAACCAAAGGGATAAGACTCAGGTTGGTCGGGCAACAAAATCAGGTGATGGTTTTGATATAAGTAAATGAGGAAGGGATGAGTTCTAGTAGGGCAGTCAAGCCAAGGACTCAGCTAGAACACCTTGTAGAAGTTTAGTAGTGGTTTCCTTTCAATATGGGCAGCCAGGACATGTTAGAACCTAGTATGATAGGCCTCCAAAGGAGTATTAGGCATGTGTATAGGTCAGTCATCTAGAGTGGTTATGTAGGAAGACTTCTCAGACAGCTGGTAGACAAGGAGCAGGATAGACTGTGTCATCTAGAGTTGGTCCAGGTTTGGTACCAAGAGAGGGTAGCCAATTTTCAGTTACACACAGAGGACGTGATAGAGATAGCAGGACTGAGCTAAGGGGTCAATGGCTGGTGACTGGAGCAGCACCATAGGGAGGTCAGGCATCAGGCAGTCATGCTTCAGGACAGGTGCACGCTATAGAGCTTCCAGGGGCTGAGCTAGCTAGTGAGCTGACGACGGTTATAGGTACACCACTAGTTTGGTCGTGACTTCTTGTTTTTTCTTTGGCATGACCTATTGAGGGATGTCTTTTTGAGTGCATGAGTTGCACATGATATTTGTGGACTAACTAGTTGCTGGTCAGTGGGATTCGAACCATATCAGGTTCATTATATATATATATATATGAGGTTCTTCACATCAGGATCGTTGTTAGATGCGGGTTATTTGATGTGGTGTGGGAATTAGGGCATCGAGGATGCAAGTTAGATGAGGTTCTAGGCACCAGGTTTTTCTTTGAGCATCCTTGGGATGCAGGACCTCGTGGAGGTGGACACCGATGTGGTGCGGGATATGTTTGGGGTGTCAGAAACGACACAGGGGCACCAATGAGGTGCAAGAGTGATGATGCGTTACGAGAGGACCATGAGTCCGGAAACAGGATAGTGAACTTTTTCATTATTGAGTTTTCTAGGGTTGAGACCGAGTTACGCTATTACTAAGGTGGGGAGCCCCTTGAAGAATTTAAATAGAACCATTGATACTGGTGTAATCTGGGTTACCTTGATCGGAGTAGTATGTTCGGTTCCATATTCGGGTATCGTTTGATAGCTTGGGAATGAGCTATGTAAAGGTGGATAGATTGTAAGAACCCAGGTTTTTGGAACGCGTAAAAATCCCGACACTATTTGAATTATTTTTGAGAAAACTAGGAAAATCTGCGAAGTTCTTGAAATTTCAAGACTTCACACTGTGTACTCCAAAGTACACGCCGTTTAGGGGTTAGATAAGTACCGGTTGTGTGGTTTCTGAGTACATGTCGTGTGATGAACGTGTCGAAATTTCATACTACAGAACGTGTAGTATTGATCAACATTCCATGTATCCTCCTTTATGCGTACCAACTGAGTTCAAGCCTTGTGTTGACCCGTGTGGAGCATCCAATCCTTGTGGCTACCTCCGCTTACGTCAAAGTACGGAAAAGGATACTTCACAACATGTAGTCCTTAATACACATCATGTACTTTAATTTGTATTCGCTTATATGAAAGGGCATCGTGCCATATTCCAGAAAATACATTCTTCTTCCCTATTTTCGGACCTTGACACTCCAGAATGATGAAAACGTTTCTTATCCTAGATTATTTATCCATGATCTATTCTTCAATCTGTTAGTGGATGCAGGATCACAACAGTGAGGCTAAACCTGTGCACCTTGTTTCGTTCCAGTTTCATGGCCTCACGAGTTGTAGTTTCCACCCGAGTGTAATTGCTGGGATTTTACGGAAACATTGATCTATGAAGATCTACATCAAATTGAATCTTTATATCTGATGTGCCAATGTCTACGAGTCTTAGGTAGTTTGTACGTAGTTTTTTTTGTGTTTTCACAAAATTTTGGGTAGTGCGGCCTTTGGCGCAGTTTCGGGTGTTTTGAGTATGACCCTATTTTACCTGTTACTGCCTATTTAATTGTTATTTGACCTATGGGGTGCCTTTAGATATTCCCTGATACCTATTTTTCTTGAGCAGGGCCAGGCGAGTGGTCGTTGCTCATCGCGACATTTTGTCCGGGGAATAACAAAATGGCTATAATTGAATTGTATTGTTTTAAACTGTTGAGTTTAGTTTATTAAACCTTGATATGAATTTGTAGAGTCCTTAAGGACCTATGTGCTGGTATGGCGCATCACATGGTTAGTGCATTTAACATTTTTACTTTGTTTTTTCAATTTAAAAGTGATTCCTTTGATTATTATATCTAATTGGAGAATTGCATTTGTTGGATCCCTTACGATTGTGTTGGGAATGGTCTGGATATTCTTAAGTTATGATGGTCACACGTTGGGATTAACCCAAGTTACATTGTGTGGTTCTGACAATAGGATTGGGCATCATGGACGCCAGCTTGAGGCAGGTTGGCTGTCAGGTTGGGCATGGCCTGGGTTACTTGGATGGTAAGGATGTCATACTTGAGCGGCATTGTTATAGGGACATGAAGTGTTAGAGGTGTTGTGGCTTGGGTACTATTTTGGTGATTACCACTCACCCAAAACATTGAGTAGTGTGCACACAGATAGACTTCGTGATGGGGTTTGTTTGACCATTCTTGTAGGGAGAGACCCCTGTTATTTGCGGTTTAGGTTCTATTGGTTTGGGGATAATTTTCATATGAATACATGAGGAAGGAGAGGAACCTTAAGGGGATATTATTGATGATATCGTGTTGGGGGCAGAGGCTCGCCATTATTTGAGGGAAGATATCACTTTCCCTCCAGTTACATTATTTGAGGGCAGACATTGTTGTCCCTCAAGTTAAATATTTGAGGACCGACATCATTGTTCCTCCAGGTTACTATTTATTGGGCATGACTTTGGGATGTCAGTACTTGAGACACGCGGTGTTAGGGGGACATGGTGCTAGATTGTATGACAGAGATTCTGGCATTAGCCGAATTAGGTGACAGTCCATGGTGGCTACTGAGCACCAATGGAGTTTGTGTTTGGTTATGTGCTTCATACTATTTACTTTTTCCATTATAATTGAGTGCCAACTTAAACACTTATATTAGGTATGGACTGTTGGGTGGTATCCTACTGATATTCGTCTCACACCCTTTATTGGCCCTTCGGGATGTTTACAGACATTATGGATTTACGTGTAGGAAAGAGGTTAGCTTCAAGAGCTGGAATGCATTAGGTATTTCGTAGAGATTCTAGGGACCTTGAGGTCTTTCCTATCTGGAGTTTACTTTGTTTTTGCTTTATTTCCTGTATCAACATGCTGACTTGTTTGTTTCTACAGTTGGTAATCCACTGGAGCCTTTACATATGGATATGTATGACCTACTTTGGATATATTTTATTTGTTCAGTAGTAGTAACAAGTGATCAGCATGCTGTTTTTTTTACTTTCCTTTATCATTGTTTATATTTATTGCTTCAACTGTTTATCGATATTGAATGCGCTTCCGCTCTGCGGTTCTGGTTCGAGTCTACTGAGTCATTTATTCAAATATAGGTTCGGGTCATTATAAACTATTATAGACCTCCTGTAACTAAATCTCATAGTTTTTATGAATATCATAATCCCAACCTGTAGATGAAATTTAGGTTCCAAACACTTATATTTCTAGAGTTGTTAGGACTCATAGATGTAATCCATTAGATATAGTTTTAGGAGACCTAGATAAAGGAACTCCGACTAGATGTTCTATTAGAAATCAAGTTAAATATTATGCCTTATTGTCACATATTGATCCCAATAATAGCAATAAATAAATTAATGATAAATTATGGATAATTGAAATGAAATAAGAACATAATTATTTTGAAAGAAATAGAGCCTCAGGACTAGTTAAAATACCCATAGAAAACCTAAAAATTAGAACTATACATGATTTTAGAAACTAGGTTGATTATTCAATAAAAATATTTATATAAAAATATAGAATGGTTTCATATGGATATAGTTAATAAAAATGTATTGACTATAAGGAAACCTTTGCACTAGTATCTAGAACTGAATCCATCAGGATGTTTCTTTCCTATGAATCACATTTTAATTTTAAATTAGATCAAATGGATGTCAAGAGTTCATACTTAAATGGTAATATTATTGAGGATTTTTTAACAACCCCCTATATTTAAAAACCTCACTTCCCAAATCAATGTTTTAAAGTAACAAAATATTTATATGGTTAAAAACATGCTCCTAGAGCATGGTATAATAGGATCGACTCATTTTTTATTTACAAGGTTTTTACTAAAGTAAGAGTTTTCCCCAATGTATCTATTAAAATAATTTCAAATGATGTTTTAGTTCTAAAATTTTATATTGTTGAAAATATTTTGGGATCTTCAATAATTTCTTTGTGTACTGATTTTGTAGAAATTATACAATGTGAATTTTAAATGAGTTTTATGTGTGAAATTTAATTCTTTATTTTTTTTAATATTTTTCAAAAATAAATATGTAATTATTTTAAATCAAATCAGTTATACTAAATATATTTTATAAAATTTTCTTGGTATGGATATTACTAAAGGTAGTGACACTCCCATGAATACTAGATGCAAGTTGGATCAAGAAGGAACTCAGAAACTAGTTGATCGAACAAATTATAGAGGTATGTTTCGAAGATTACAATACGTAACTTCTAGATATAATAATACAGTGTTTAGTGTTTTTATGTGTGCTCATATTCAAGAAAATACAAAATATACTGATTTATTTACAATGAAAATAATTTTCAAATTCCGTAAAAATAAAACCAACTTAGTATTGTTTTATTCCAAAGAAAAAACAATTAAACTAGTGAGTTATTTAGATCATGCTTTTGTTTAATGAAAGGTAAATAAAAAAGCACCTATGTAACATAAAATATTTTTTGAAATTCAGTCATTTCATTTTTTAGTAAAAAATAGATCTTTTTTGCAATATTCACCACTGAAGCTAAGTATATAGCTGTAGGAAGTTGTTGTGCATAGATTATGTGGATGAAACAAGAATTACTAGGATTTGGTTATCAATTTAAAAATTTCCCTATAAATTGTGATTATACAAGTGCTATTATAATTTCTAAGAACCATGTGTATCATTTGAGAACCAAACACATTGATATAAGACATCACTTTTTGAGAGACCATTTTCAAAAGTGTTATATAACTCTTAATTAAGTAGTTTATAAAAATAATCTTTCTAACATATTCATAAATCCTCCTGATTTTTAGTGACTAAGCTATATCACAAATTACATGGAAAGATATGTTTTAGTAATTTTTTTACTCTTTTATTTATTTTGGTTTTTGTAGAAAAAATTACAATATTGAAACTACCATCGGTGATCTAGCTTGGTTATATACTTTTGAGAATATATCATTCATGATCTACTATAAGGATCAACCAACTGTTATACTTATAGAAGTTATCTACCACTTAATGCTACCATTGTTAAGCTACTATCTAAATACTACCATTTGATAGTACCATTCAACTCCAAGCACTACAACACACTGTTAGGAACTATTGTTCAACGATCTATTGTTTCTATTATCTGTTATTAAAAATTTGAAGGATTTTATTTATTTAATTTTATTCATTTTTATTTAATATTTATTTAAAATACAAAAATGAAAAAATCAACTTAAAATTAGAGTTTGAGAACCCTCTCTCAATTTGATTTTTTAAACATCCTCTTCTCCATTATTTGTTTAAACAATGTCCTTCTAACATCCTTATTCATCCCTTATTATAGTGTGAGAATGGTATGATTCAAACACCCCAATGATTAATATCTTGAATAATTTCACCCCTTGACGAAATATAAAGGTGAATACAATCATTTTTTGTACAAACTTATAACCCTAACCTCACCCCTTGTGCGGTTATCACTAAAAAAGACATAGATGTCACACAGATAGATTTGAGAAAATCACTCATGTGGAATGTGATCCAAGAATAGGTATCGATTGAATGGTTCTTGAGGAATGATCAACCATTCTATCCTAGGTTGGTTCATGAATTTTATCAGTTTTTATAGAACTTTTTCGATGAGAAAAAGGATATAATCATGGATAAGATTTATGGAAAATAACTCATCTTTTCTTCAATGTACTGGGAAATAGGTTTGTGAATTACTCACAAAGTTTTTTATGAAAACTATGAAGGATAAATAATTATTACCCATGAGAACATTGTATTTGAGGATGATTTATTGAAGCTAGCTTGGAATGCTAATGTGTGAAGGATTATAGCAATAGAGCTTGATGCATAATTTTTACTCATGTTCATGTTTGTATAGAATATGATTTTTACCAGAAAAGGTGACTTTAGAGTAATTATGTATCATGATATATTATTATTATTTATTATAAATACGAAGATAAGATAAATTTTTGTAGGTATCAAATGGTTAACATAATGGATTTGAGCAAGACTTCATCTAGTTCATACTCTTTATCCAACCACAAATTGATTTCAGTTATATTAAAATGAAGAGGCTTAGTTATAAAAGGATAATTTAGTTTAACCATGCATTGTAGTTTCTATATAAGTCAAGTGAATTTCAAAATGATCAATATTAATTGGAACCCTTGGTTAGGAAATGGGTGTTTAATAATGAAAAAATCTATATGAAGTTTAACCCTGTGGAGTATTCTACCAGAACTAAGGACCTATTTGACACTAGATTATGTCTAGATGAGGTTTTGGTGTATTCCTATGGTGATTAAGTTGAATAATTTGAATAATAAGAAGAATAATAAAAATAAATAGCTATAACTAAGGAAAACGTATCAATAGATACTTATGTAAAACAGGTAAATGACACTGAGGTGGCTAATAGCCTAGTTATATACTGTGGATCAGATAGTCCTTCACTTTCCCTTCCTACTAGATGGTATTTATTACGGGAAAATGATGAGTTATAAGATATTTATGTCTATAATGGTTATCACATTTATGTATATTCTTATGAGACACCTGAGGATGTTGAGGTTGTTTCAAAAGACTTATATTTTGATGTTTATTGAGGTGATAAGGATGAGAAATGTCATCCTTTTCATACTATTACAGATTTTAGAAGATCCACTAGTAGAGAGTTTCAAGGTATATTTTATTATACTTAAGCTATCCAAGACTCTAGTGGTGGATATAAACATAATGTCCAGGCTTGATCAAGCCATACTGAGTTGTTTTTAACATATAGAGATGTGGATGGAGAACCAACTAAGGGATAAATACCAAGGATATGCAAATCCTAGTTTGGATTATTCTGAGTTAGAGGTGGATGATGGTAATAATGATCATTTAAGTCCACTGAATCATTGTTTACCTACCATTTCATTTTTGTAAAGAGATTCTAGTAGATTATTACTAGAGAGTAGAGATGCATAAGTTTGGTTAAAATATTATGACTCTAAGGTTCTTTCTATAGAGACTTTAAATGAGGATGTTGTTTTACCCATCTAGGAGAGGAATCGACCTCATCTTCCTTATTCTCATCCTTATTAATAGAACGTGACTCAAGATAATTTGGATTCCTTCAAGATATTCTTCCTAAATGATACTGGTGGGATTATTAGGTCTCCCCTAGTTTGGGAGACCAAGATCAGTGAAGAGGAAACTAGGATGATAGTAAACTTGGTTACTTTTAATATCTAGACTAAATGTTCTTAAATATGGAACAAATCCAGATTGAGAATAAGAGGTTGACATAAAATATGGATACCATCCATAGTACCATAGAAAATATGAGTTCCATATTTACTACAAGGGAGATTATCTCTTTTGGAGAGGCTAGAGTGTTTCTCGACTCATGAAGAATCTTCTTACAAATCCCCACCTACTGCTACTCTAGCTTTTGTGGAAGTTTATTTTATCAAATCTTTAGTAATAGAGGACCTTCATATGAGATTGATGGTCATTATTATTCCCACCAGGATGTTGTTCTCCAAATCAAGTCACATGGTGAGAATATTTCTAACTTGGTAACAAAATATTTAACTGTGATTATGAATGTTAGAGAGATTATCACTAAATCTATTAAATAATATATCATAAGGGTTAATTATATTCATTATTTTAGTTACCATTTCTTTTTATTGACTAAAAACATGAAAATTACTCTTATGACTAGGTCCTTCAATGATTAGGTGACCCAACTAAATACCTTGGCCACTCTACACAAACTTTTCATGGAAGATAAAGATGATTTCTTCAAGGATATGGATCTTGGTGGTTGAGTCATCACTCAGTTTATAGAGGTAATGGAACCTTTTTTGTACACAACTAGGATAGCAGTGATACTCCCACAACACCTCATGATGCCATTCCTCTCACTGGATCTGTTTATATACCTATTTGTCTTCCTATTTATAGATGATGCCTAATGTAGTTTGTCCATTTGGAGTTACCTCAATTGAGGATTTGAGGAAGTTTTTTCCAATGGAATCTAATATTTTGTTTTATATTCCTACACCTCCAACCCCTCTAACCCCTCCCCCTTCTCCTCTTTTACTAGTAAAGTAAAGGATCCAGTAGATCCCACTTCTAGTCAAGCTATAGAGGACTTCTCGGACTCCGATTAGTTTTTGATAAATATTTTCATTTTGTATTATTCTCCTTTTTTGAATATCTTGAAATTAATATATAATGACACTCATATATCATTTCCCTTAACTTTCTTATTTTATCATCTTTTATTCCAAATCCTATTCTTTTTTATAATCCAAAAAGGGAGAGTATAATTAAATGTAATTTCATATGGATAATTATATAGCATATTACCCAAGTTCTTTTATGGCTTGAATGGATAACTATGTGCATCTCATCTTATTTTTTACTATTACATATAATATTCATCTGTATTTTATTTTTTAATGATTTTATGGTTCTAAATGTTATTATTTATGATCAATAAATGAGGGACAATTCGGAGAACCTCCTTATTTTAATGATTAAAACTAATTTTTGTGTTATTTATAATAGATTCAATGTTTTATGATAGTAATTCATTTTATCAATAAATTGTGAAATTTGGCCAATTATATATTACAATTAATAATAGCGAGCTATCATTAGTTGATGCAAGCTTCCATTTGTTCAAATAGATACAATTGGTTTAATCATATGATTTCCAAGATCTATCGCCATGTTTTTCTACCATCAGGTATAGATTCCTCCACTGTTAGATTGATTATACCATCAGTACATCTATCCACCTACTATTACAATAGAGGTAACCACAAGAACTACTACCATCTCATGGTACATACTCTAGACTAATCTATTTTTGGATGGTCCTACCTCATGTTCAACAATACTAACTTCATATGAAGCTAATGTTATATAGATATACCTCCAAGTGTTTCTACTATTTTGTGAATCTACCAAATCATGGTGAACATATCATTATAATGAGATATCATCATAGAAAAGTAACTTCTATCATTAGATGGATCTACCACTAGTAAGTAACTACTGACTTTGAAGCTACCACTTGGGTGATACCATAAATGTCTTGAACTAATTTTAAAAATTAATTCATCAACATCTTGTTTAATAATTTGATAATGAATAAAACCACATATATTTAATAACGATTATTCTTAAACAACTTTAAAATTGTGTTAAATACAAAGTCATTATTTCCTAGATCTATTTCTCAGTACAAGGATCTAGGTTATTCTAATACAATACTACAATGGATAATTAGACCTATGGGGATATATATTCAGCATTACCTCCATCGTTCATATATGGGACTAAGAGTAACATGCATGAACATAAAAATAAAGACTCTAATACATTATAACCAATAAAAATATAGGAGACACACATGATTTGATGAATCTAGATAATTATATTTTGAAATATATATTATTTTCCATACTTATACATCCCCCTATTTTACTACACTTTTTATGTAACCAATTTCAAATCCTTTCAAAGATAAACTTGAGGACTCAAAACAACTTCATCTTTATGGATTGAGGATCACAAAACATTCTCATATCTAGTATCATACTCCTTTTTTGTATTATTTTCATTAATGTTGTGTTTTTGTTTTACCATGTTTATTTGTAAAACAATGAATCTTATTCCAAATAGAAGAGTGCTGGACACACTCTCTATATTTTCCTCATTTTTAATCCCATAAACAACTATGGAAGAGGTTTTGTGTGACCTATGATTTTATCCATCCCACACATAACTATGGAAGATGATTTGTGCTTGGATATCTTTTTAAGTTGTTGTTTTTGACACCAAATATATGTAATGGATCAGTTTATTTTAAAATAAGATACTTGAAAGCTAGTTATTTATAAGTAGAGGGGATTAATTATTATCTTGATACCAAACCCCTTATTAAAATTTGGTTTTTCTTTATTTATTACTTTATTTTAATCATTTTTTTTGTTTTTAAGGAAACCATATTTAGTCTTATAAACATTAAAAAAACTAAAAATTGAATTTAACTTACCAAAGTGTTTTATATTTAATGTTTGATATGAATTTATTAGTTTTAAAAGTTAAATAATTTTTAAAATAATTTTAACTGATCAGTGATCGAGATTTTAAGAATAATTTCAAAATACCAAATTATATAATCCTATTATTTTTGTTAAATATGATATTTTATGAAATTTGGGGATTTAAGTGTTTATATTATTTTAAATGGATATATTATTAAAAATTAATTTCACCCCCCAATTGAGTTGTTCACTAGGACAAACTATATTCTTTACTCATATAAAAGATAATAAAATAAGGATTTCAAAAATAAATAAATATTTTATAAATAATAAAACAAAAAAAATAAAGTGAGAAGGAAGGATCGACTCCCCCAATTAGAGTTGGTCTTTATTTTATGTTATTTCTAATGTGTAGGTAGATATGAGATTGGATATTTAAAACATGATGGTTAGGTTTTGAGTAATTCTATTAATATCACTTATAATAATGATCCTTGAGTATCTATAGCTTATTGATAAATGATTATTTTAAAATGTAATTCATTTTATTAATGAATTTTGAGGAATTTTGTTTTAATAGAAGAAACTTTTGAGGGAACTTGTAGGTTACATTGTTTAGTTGAGTGGGATGTTGATCATCACCAACCATGAATCCTATTCTTGAAGGGTACTAGTATTCTTTTTACAATTGATCAATGGTTTGGTAAATAATGCATATGAACAGTGAGACTATATTTCAACCATCTAGTTGGCAGCACATCATTAGAATACAATTTGGTGAACAATACGTCCAAATCATGTATAATAAAAAAATTATAGGTTTATGTTTTTTCCATTTAAATGACTTCATAGAATAAATTCATTTTTATTATATTTTTTTCATTTAAATTTATATTTTTTACTTTAATTTAATTGTATTTCAATTTTTTAATGAATTATATTTCCTTATTTCATTTTATGAGGTACTATGACCCCTAAAAGAGAAATCATGAACCTCTTATAGGGAGATATCGAAATTTTTATTCAATATGATTCTATATTTGATCAAAATAAAATACAGACTATGGTATGAATAGTTTGAGATATTGACCATTGTCATGAACCAACCCTGGTCAACTCTGAATTGGTAACACGAGTTGGTCCGCAGCATGGCTGGAAGGGCATTCTCTATCCCCACGGACTGGGAACTAGTGTCAGGAATAAAAATTAAATAGGTGGGAATGATTTGTCCTATAAATAAAAATAAATAAATAAATAAATGAACTAAACTATAAAAATGAAAACTCATTGTGGACATAAAATAAAAATGCACATACCACTATGTGACCCTACTGGTCACCATTGACCTCAATCCAAATTCGCATGAAGGCAACCAAATTTGAGAAAGAAGAAGAACCTGAAAAAAAAGGTAAAACTAGAGGACTGAGTATTAATATTAAATAGGCATGGACAAACAAACTATTTTTATTTTCATTTCCTTTAATGAAAGAAACATTAATTATGGGTTTTAACTATAATATATAAAATTATGCTTTCCATCCATTTTACTCAAAAAATACAACACATTTCCCTTATTCATTTCCAAAACCAAGTTCACTTATTAGTGTACTTTTAAAATTTCTTTTCGAAAGGGATGTGATGCTTTCATTTTTTGATGGCAAGGAATATTATAAAACGCTTTGACTTGAATCCTTTTTCACAAGGTTCTAGAAACCAAAACATCACTTCCAAGTAAGCAGTACATAAGAAAGAACTACAATATTCATATAACAAGGGAAAAAATATACATACAAGTATCACATTTATTATAGCAAGAAGCCCAGAGCTAATAGACATAGGTTTACTGAGGAGATCTATAATAATCTAGAACATACTAATACATGAGACTCAATCACCGGTAGCATGCCACACATGATTAAATCAAAACTCCCAAATGCATATCCATCCTAACTCAGGATAGACCAAGGGGACCAACTCCATAACAATAAACCCATATATATCCACCTACTACGAGCCATTGGTCAGTTTTTCAACTACCAAAGCAGAAAATGTTCTCAGATTATTCTCTCAATATGACAGGTTCTTATGTCTCATGTATATAATTGGGGTGAGATAACTGATGCCAACCGACTATCGAATAACAAATATATATTAATAGTAGTTCACAAAAATCCTCACCCATGTCTCCCCAAGGACTAATAACATGCCTTAGAATAAATAGAACATAAAGATTTCTAACTGAGGAACCCTGATAATAGATCCCGAGGATTCCACAGTGGGGAAATCCCATCCATTATTTGAGAAAATTCATGAGAAACATACAACATAGTTTTTTGTAATAAATTTTTTTCATCATTTTCAAAACGTTTCCAAATGGGACATTAAACATTTCTCCCAAAAATGACATTTATCAAACATGAAATCCATCTTTAAAATAGGTTTCAAAATTCCATATCTGTATAAGAACATTTATAAAACTCCTTTAATACATTTCCATCATGTTGTCAAACCAAGACCATCACCTATGAAAATTCCAACCCATCTACCATTCATCATCACATGACAACCAGTTTTCAAAATCCAAAAACACACTTCTTTTAAATTTAATCAATTTGAGACTCTTTCAAGAAAAACCAAATCAACATTACACATTCTATATATTTATTAACAAATCCAAACCACATGACACATTCAAAAACAAATATCCACTTAGACACTTATTTAGAAACCCAAGTCACAATTTTAAATCGAAAACACATTTATTGAGGCCAACATGGAATTTCATTGAGAAATTGATGTGAAAAGTGAAATAAAACCATTTATTACAAAACATTACAAAAAATAAACCACTCCAATTAATGAATGAAAATTTTACTAACTATTCTATGTCAATAATTAATTTATAAACTAGGTGAAAAATTCTCGAAATAAATGATTCATAAATTTAAAGGTTAATCCATAGAGATCATACCTTAGGGTGGAACCATACCAGACATTCGACCCATGGAACATTCTAACTAAGAGATGATTCTCCCCCGCTGAGCATATATAACTTCACATACATGTAATGACTTCTATCCCCTAGGCACACATCTTCAAGGCCATGAACATGTGCAAGGGGATCCTTTCATATATGCTTATATGAATATACTAGTTTCCACTCACCTACACATGCAATTTCATATATATACATAGGAACACCTAACCTCATACATGTATATTTGCTACCATGGATGAATATACACATAACAAGGGAACCTATATATATAATTACCTATGCATATGCAGGCGAGTATCCTTAGACCCGATGAATCGAAATCACTCTAATGAACTAAACAATAATTACCAGGGACCTTTACACAATTAAAGACCCTAGTGGTATGAAATACATGAATACAATGAATATAAATTTGAAATGGGAAACTTCTTGGGAAACCTACCCCAAAAGATGGCCAAGACAAAGATTTTTAACTCAAGCAGTAGCTTGTTCGCACACACACACTTCCATATATATATATATATATCCTTTCTCAGAATCATGTGTTCCTTGTGTCACGATGGAACATTCACAAAGAATATATACATAAATTTATACATATCAATAATTGGGAATATACATGAACACCTTATAAAAATGATCACAAATCCCAACAATAAACCCCTAGGACTAAAAAGCATCATAAAACCTTAATTTAGAGGGTAAAAAACCAAACATGAGTTTAGAAACATACCCCAAATTGACGGTGGTAGATAGAATCATACCAAACCACCTCACTTTTTGGTAGAAGTTGCTTGAACACAAACAAACGAATTCTAAGTATCCCTTTGCACAACCTAGAACTAGAAGAAATAACCAAAATTGAGTTTCCCATTTGACTAGGGTTTCATTTAAATGATTAAGGTGATGGGAGGACCTAAAATCATCCTAATAAAGGAGAAAGGAGGAGAAACGATACTTACCTCAAAGATCCAATGATAAATTAGTGATAAATGAAATAAGGTGGGGGGACATAAAGGGAGGTCACGTGCACAGAGAGGTCAGGTGGAGGAGGGCCACACACCGGGGAGAGAGGCACCGCACTTGGGGGAAATTCCAGAGAGGAGAAGAGCACAATAATGGGTCACCAGATAGAGTTGCGATCAGAGGTGGATAGTGCGTTGGGAAGGGAGGTTGTCGGGGGGGAGGTCATGTAGTAGCAGAGTAAGTGGGAGGGTGTGTTGTTTTTGGAGAATAGTATATGGAGGGGTAATACCTCTAGGGGTTCCTCTAAAAAACAAAATGAAAACAAAATAACTAAATAAAAAATTATAATAATAATAATATTATTATTAATTTCATTTCATTTTTTATAAAAATAATATTAATATTAATATTAATAATAATAATATTATTATCTATAATAATGATATTATTATTATGTTTGAAACATTTACATTATTTTATTTTCATTATTTTTTGTTTCAAGCATTAGGCAGCCGCACAGTCACCTGGGCCGACGGCACGGTTACCGCTAATCATGCACTGCCCATGTACCTGCCCGAAGCCGGCCAAAATTATCAAAGGTAAAAAAAAATAAACCATCAATCAACCCAAACCTCGACGAGAGTAACCAAAGAAAATAAATAATAAATTAAAATAATTTCTAGGGTCATTTTGGGACAATTATTCACACAACAAAAACATACTTCCCCCATAAAGTCACTAAGATGAAAGTTAATAAAAAATTAAGTTCATGCCCGATCAAAACTGAGGAATACCATGAAACATGGGGTGACTATTCATTCCACATGTCACACTCGACTGATCAAGAAGAATCCACAATATGAGGATAACAGGGAACATTAGGGGTTCTCCCCACCACAAGAACTTGGATGCCACATAAACTCAAAAACCCAAACAACTCCTAAAAAACGTAAATAGGAAACCCATAATAGAGAGACCCGACAACCAACACTCTAGCAGTTAACTTAAAAATTCCATAGTAACCGAAGGAAACCCTTACCACAAATAGGAACTAGAGAACCTCCAACTTGAACTCTTTGAACATCCCTGCAGAACTAAACTTACCGCCATGACTTAAATGAAAATCCCATTACAAGGAAACCCTTAATACCAGAGAATTGGGATGAAATAAATCCCTATAACAATAATGCCAGAACTATGAATCTCCCTAAATGATCTAAAAATCCTAATATAAACACATAAAACTTCTTTGGCACAAGCAATACAACACCACCACTGAAACATGATTCTCTCGACCCAAGAAAAAGAATAAATCAACCAAACAACCCACTAAAACACAATTACAAACATCTGTATCCCCAACGCTCACATATCCAAATGATCACTAAACCGAAACCATCCCATAAAAGTTCCAAACACACATAAAAAACATAATATTAATAAAACTATATTTAGAATAGATTCAACCGATTTAGTTTTGATATAGAGAGTCCATCACACTATTACAATAAGTGATGAACTTATAACAGCAGGAGAACAATAATAAGGAATCCTTAAACATCTCTGTTTAAAAAAAAGATAAATAATTTGACCAAGGACTCATATACCACTTCTAAACTAGACTGTGCATGAGATTCACCCCTATATATGTGATTGGGGCTCTGATGGATAAAGCATCTCCAACCTCACAATTAGGCACTGGAATATGTCGATCACAACATCTTCTTCAGGAGATGCTGCCTACAAAACTTCTCTAGGTGACTCAAATTCCCACAATGATGGAAGGTCTTTGGAGGTATGTGAAAAATATGTCTTGGAATTAATAGTCTAGGCACATTTTTAACACACTAGAAACTGGTCTAAAAAAGAATAAGTTTGAACCAAAAGATGAGATTCCGTAGAGAAAGGTATATCAAGCATGCAATTCTTCCCAGACGGTGAACCATTATGAATAACTGGAAGCACCAGATTTCCAACCACATGCACTCCAGAAACCCACTAAGTTAGATATAGTTTATCTACCAACTTCTCAAAATAATAGTTTTTAGAAAATAGGACCTTCTCCTTGGTCTTTGGGAGAAGATCCCTAAGGAAAAGAGAACTCTTAATCAGATCCTACAAAACCACATCTGGAGAAAATGTATCCTTGACATTAAAATGGTCATTTTAGGCCTTCACCGTCCATTGTCCTTGTTGAATATTCATATGCGCTTCCATTTTCTTCATCTTCACCTTTTCAGGTATGAACCATTTAATAAAGACATATTTTGAAGACATCCTATATCATCGCGACTGACATTGACAGTTGGGAGAACAACTCTCATTTGTCCAAAGCTAGACATTTGAATAGATCCGAAATAGCTCACAATCTGGCATGTTTTGGAGCTCGCAATGACCTGGAGACACACTCACCCTCTTCAAACCACCTCACTACCTCTAACGGACCTCGATCTCTATTAATAATAGGTATCACTCAAGAAGAAATAGAAACCAGGAATGAATCATCAGAAACATTGGGGAACTTTTTTATTGTCATTTTCCAAATAACATAATAAACAAAAATCCCAAAACTGACAACAAATCAAATAGAAGTCAGAAAAAAACATCTTCATCTGATGAAATAGGCTCAAAAACTGAAAACACGCCAACACAACCAAAAAAACCATCAAAAAAACCAATTAAATTTTAATTTTCTGGATCGCCTCTTTTTAAAGACATTTCATAAACAAAAAATTACCTTTTACAAAATAAAACCCACATAAAAAAACAAAAACCAATTTCTCAAATCATTTACCCTTCCGAAAATAACTTTATAAAAAAAAGTCAAGCCTTTAGTTTCATATACACACCCAAGGAATCCCATGCATCATTTCACATGTGTTCACCTACCTTCATTCATACGTTCCAACACACACATTCCATATACACCCTTATATGTGGACTTGTTCATTAAGAGTACCCAAGGTTGCTCCCAACCTTTTATTTTCCAATTCTTAATAGGTACCAAATTGTTAAACAAATTTTTTTCCTTTAAAACCCGTTTCAACAATTTAAATATTTTTAATGAAAAAAAATCATTTCAAAACACCTTTTCATTTTCAGAAACACACTTACAACAACCAAAACCACAAAAAGGAGAATCTTACACCAAAACACCAGAATGGGGAACTAGTATTCATGCATACTTGAACCATGCACCTAGACTCCAAATGGGTCACTATGTCATGTGAGATCATGAAATGAAATCGTATTTCCTCTGTTGTCACACCTTAATCCCAAAAAAACCAAGAAAAGATAAGAACTCAATTCCCAGACAACCCTTGGTAACTCAAGTTTAATCATGGGTAGTGGTGATTAGGAACTGGCCCATAACCTACTTCTTGAGCCCAGACAGTCCTAATCTCCATCTATCAGACACCCCAAATAACAAGGGTCTAATCTAGTAGCATTTTGTCTTGAAACCACCTATGTGGACCCTAAACCGGTCACCTAATCTGGTCTGCAACATGGCTTGAAGGGCGTTCCCGATCCCCACAGGCTAGAAATTAGTGTCAGGCATCAAAATTAAATAGTTGGGAATGATTTGGCCCATAAATAAAAGGAAAATAAATAAATAAAGAATCTGAACTATAAAAATGAAAACTAGTGATGAAGAAAAAATAATATTGCACATACCTCGATGTGACCCTACGGGTGACCACAGACCTCAAAACAATGCCACGCTATGGAAACAGAATCCAAACAAAAAAAATCCCCAGAAGCTAAAAACAACAGAAATACTATTGTAATGAGTATAAAAACTCAGTAGGCATTCCCAAAAAAATGATTCCCATTTTATTTTCATTAAACAAAGAAGAATTAATTTTAGGTTTGAACTACAATATATAAAACTATTCTTTTCCAATCAATTTACTTAATAAAAAATTATAAATCATTTATCTTATTCATTTTTTAAACCAAGGTCACCTTATTAGCATTCCATTAACATTGTTTTGAATGGGAAGTGATTATTTTATTTTTGATAACAAGAAAGATTATAAAACACTCTGACTTGAAACCGTTTTCATAAGATTTTAGAAACCAACACATCACATACAAGTAAAAACTGCACAAGAATCCACCACAACATTCCTTAAACAAGGGAAATTAAAATATACATACAAATATCAAATTTATTATATTAAGCGACAAAGAGCTAGGAGACATATGTGAACCCTTGAGATCAGGAATACAATCATAACATACTAATACATAAGACCTCATCCCCAGTAGAATTCCACACATGATAAAATCAAAATTCTTAAATGCCTGGTCACCCAAACTTAGGATAGACCGAGTGGCCCAACCCCATAGCAACTAAACCAAAAATATCCACCTACAATGGGCCATTGGTCAGTACATTAACTACCAGTTTAACAAATATTATCATATGATTTTATCAATATTCCAGGTTGTCTTGTCTCATGTATATAACATGGGTGAGCCAATATATTCAATTCAATCATCCAATAACAAATATATATTAATTATTTTTTACAATATTACTCACCCTGAGTGTCCCCAAGGACTAATATCATGCCTTAGAATAAATAGAACATAAAACGTTCCAAACAAGGAACCCTGATAATGGATATCGAGGATTCCATAGTGAGGAAATACCATCCATTATTCTAGATAAGTCATGAGAAATATCCAATTTCAGTTTTTATAAGAAACATTTTCCTCATTTTCATGAATTGTACAAATGACCCCTAAAACATTTCTCTAAAAGACAACATTTTTCAAACATTCAATCTAACTTGAAAAGAGTATTCAATCATTCCACAACTATATCAAAACATTTATAAAAATCCTTCACAATATTTCCATAAAATTTTCAAACCAAGACCGTATCCTATGAAAATTCCAATAGGGACACCATTCATCATCACATGACAAAACGATTTCAAAAACCAAATACACATTTATTTTAACTTAAAACCATTTGAGACTCTTTTATGAAAATCCAAATAATCATTCAATAGATTTCATATTATTAACAAAGCCAAACCTCATGCCACATTCAAAACCAAAAAATCCACTTCGACACTCATTTAGAATCGCAAGTCTCCATTTTAAATCTAAAACACATTTATATTGTCCAATAGGTAATTTCATCAAGAAATTGATGTGAAAAGAATAATAAAATCATTTATTGCTAAACATTTCATGAAATAAACCAATCCAATTCAAGGAAAAAATTCACTAAAAATTCTATACCAAAAATTAGTTTAAAAACTAGGTCAGAAATGAAAGAAACAAAAGAATATTAAATTTAATGTTCCATGCGTTGAGATCATACCTCTGGGTGGAGCCAAACCAAACATTCAGCCCATGGTGATTTTATAACTAAGATTTGATTATCCCCCACTAATAATATAAGACTTCACATACATGTAATGACACTTATCCCCTATGCACACATCTTCATGGTCAGGAACATGTGCAAGGGGATCCTTACATAGGCACACATATCCCCATACATGTATATTCACTTCCATGGATGAATATACAAATAAAGGGGGAACCTATATATATATACACACTTACCTATAAACATGCAGGTGACAAGACTTAGACTCAGTGACTCAAAATCACTCCAATGCACAACACAATAATTTTTAGGGACATATAAAAAAGTAAATACCCTAAATTTGGTGGTTCAAACGACATTAAACAATGAATCTCAAATAAAAAATGGATAGTGCATGGGAAACCTACCCCAAAGGATAGCCAATCCAAAGATTGCTTACTCAATAAGCAGCTTGTTCGAGAAGACACAAATCCATGTATTAATATATAAATACATTCTTAAACTGGTTCACGTGTTCCCCATTCCATGACGGAAGAAACACATAGAATATATATATATATATCCATTCCCAGGAATTTGCATGCGTGCCTTCAAAACTGGTCACAAATCCCTATAATAAATCTGTAGGACTCAAAAAAAACTATAAATATATAATTTATTAATTGAGAAACCATACACGGGTTTATAAACTTACCCAAAATTGATGATGGTGGAGTGAATCGACCCAGACCCCCTCTCCTTCAGCGACAGTAGTTGGAACATGGACCAATGGGTCATGGGCAGCCCTTTGGACAACCTAGAACCAGAATAATCAAGAAAAATCAAGTTACCATTTTGAATTGGGTTTCAATAAAATTATTAGGGTGTCAGGATGACCTAAAATCCACTGAAGAAAGGATAAAGGATGAGAAATATACCTTTGCATTAAGTTCCTCATAGAAACCAGTTATAAATGAAGGAAGGAGAAGGGACTATAGAGGGATATCATACGCATGGATATGTCATCCAAGGAGGGACATGCATCAGGGAGAGAGGAACCACATAGGGGTGTCATTTTGTATATGAGGAGAGTGTAAGAAGGGGTCATTATATAGAGTCGTAGATGGAGGTGGAGGGTGTGCCGGGAGGGGGGGGGTGGGTTGCATAGGAGCTGTGTGAGGGGGAGGGTGTTCTATGCATGGAGAAGAGGATTCGGAGGTGTGATCCCTCTAGGGTTTCCTCTAAAAAAACAAAAAAAAAACTGAATAAAAACTTATAATACTAATAATAATAATAAATTATTATTCTTATTCTTTTCAAATTTTTGTTAATATTAATATTAATAAAAATTTTAATAATAATAATCATAATAGATATAAAAATGTTATTTTTTATGGTTTAAAAATTTTATTATTTTATTTTCATAAAATTTATTAATCTTAAGCATTGGGCAACCACACTGTCACTTAGGCCAACTGCACAGTTACCGCTAACAATGCGGTGTCTATGCACTTTCCCAAAACCCACACAAAATATCAAAATTAAAAAATTTTAAACCAGCACTCAACCAAAACCTCAACGAGAGTATCCAAAGATAATAAATAATAAAATAAAATAATTTTAAGGAACAGGGTGTGACAACCATGGGGTTTTACCTAATCTAGATCAATCTAAAGAAGTTGTTCCTAGACTAACATAAGATAAGGATCTATCTTTTGTATTTCCCTAAAAAAACCTCCTTCTTTTAGTGTATGTAATGATACTCAAGAGGAAGAGGATTTGTTGGAGAATAGAGAAAAGAATACTTGATTTCCTAGGGACCCCAGTGTCTATTATATTGAATTGTATAACTTTAATACTTTAAGTACCCATCTAGAAGTGGTGGGAATCTTTTTTTGATACTAAACTACATGAAAACATAGAATGGAAACAATTTAATGTCATGGTCTCTCAACAAATATATCTTGATACAATGGAATTGGTGAAATCACATGAGTTTTTCTATCTTTTAAGGGTAATTAAAAAGTCACAAAGTAGATGAATTATTTTCTTATCTCATCTATTTTGTACCGGATATGGTCATGAATAATAAGTTGAAATAATTATGATTTAAAATGACCCTTCAACCAAGAATATGATATCATTCCTTCTTTTTAAAACTCTTAAGCTATATTTAGATAGTGGATTGATATTTTTTGGTGGATTTGAATATTTATAGGATTTTGAGGATGCATGATATCCCTTCTTTTTAATGAGGAATTGAAGGAGGGTTCCCCAAGAAACCTAATAAGTGAGATGAATTTATGTTGGGAAATAGTTATAATTCAATGAGTTTTTCTTAGTCAACATTTTCCTTACCAATGAGGTCTCTTGTATGAATAAAATGTGTAATGGTTGGGCATGTAAATTAATCTTTCACAGAATCCCAAAAGGCTTGTCATCATTGTTGTAATATGGTCCATCATTAGAGGACTTGTAGAGAAAATTCCCATAAAGAAGTTGTGTTAGCACCTTAGTTCCTTAATGATCACAAATGAAATATTACACCTTATAATAAATTGAGTCTTGTTTTCTAGGGTGGATATGTATATATGGTTCATCACATGGGTATATATAGTTGTGTACTATACCTCAGACTAGTGGAAGGCCTCAGACATACTCTAAAGGATGGCAGTTGAAAATGTAGGGAAAGTCCTTATGAAATCTAAATAGGGACTTACAACTATGTGAGGTAATGTACTTAATATCATTGATAGATATTTTATATTTAATATAAGTTCCTATCGCTCACATATTTTTGTTTTAATTGTGTATTTATTGATTCTTTTATATGATCATTTTTCATATGTGATGGATATATGTACAGATTTTTGTAATAATAAATGATCTCGTCTTTAATTTCCTTCATACCATATCTTTATATCATAAGTAGATCTATAATGGGAATTAATTTCTCTATAAATTTATCTATTTGATATTAATATCAAAATAGATTATATTTTCTAACTTCAAATATTTCATTGATTATAATTATCAGAGGGTCTTTCATTACTTCTAATGATGTTTATCATCATTATTATAGTGAGTGGGAGTCAAGGAATAGTGAGGTGAGACATAATCTTCCAAAGGTTTGTATATTTATATGTGAGACTTAATATCTCTTGATGAAGTTTGATGAAGTGAATTTATCTAGTGATCTTCCTCCTATGGTCATGGAATTCCACGAGGTACTACAAGATGATTTCTTACAATCACCTCAAGAGAAAGAGGATATGTGTTAAATTTGACATGTTCTCGATACATATCCTATCTTTTCCTTCATATCACATGTAACCATTTAAGAAAACAGAGTTTAAAATTTATCTAGATGATATAGAAGCTAAAGGTTTTATTTTTCCTAGTGTATCTTCATGAGTTTTACCTATACTCTTAGTTAAAATGGTCGATGGAACACTGTGATCATATATTGATCACAAGAATATGAATCACCTAAACATCAATAAATAATATCCCTTTCCTAAAAATATAACCTCTTTGAGAAAATGAAATGTTTAAGGCGTTTTTATATGATTTAATTCATTTTAGGGTTCCATTTTCTTAGGGTGAATGGTCTAGACATACCCCATAATGTTTATAGAATATGATATGGTCATTTTGAGTATATATATATATTGATTCTATTTAGATGGAAAAATACTCATATGTAATTCCTGGAATTTATAAACCATATATTCCATTTATAACTGAAATAATTTTAAGTATTTTTAAATAATATATTTCTTTACTATCAAACTAAAAAGAAGTATAATCATTACCATATTGACATTTTGGGAGCCCTTCACATTCACCAACTTTATGAATAATTGTTAATCTGTAGATTAGGTATCTTGGGGGTTAATTTATTAGGAAATATAGTGTTGGCATAAAAAATTGCAGTTTATCTTGATAAGATAAAGGATGTTATGTATTGAGGCGAAAAAAATAATGTCCCTGAGATACATAGTTTCTTGGGAATTGTGGGTTACTATAAGTGATATTTTATTGATTTATAAAATATAGAATCTCAAATAAAACCCCTGTAAGGGTGTAAAATGTTTTGGATACATTAATGAAAATCTTCCAATAAATTATTAAATTAGTTGTTAACATCATCTCAAATATAGATTTTACACAATCATGGAAAATACTATATGGTATACTATACATACTTTGTCATGAGACTAGGTTGTGTACTTATATAATGTGATCACATTGTGTCTTATGGATCTCACTAACTACACTCACATGAATACAAATACTCATCACATAACTTGGATCTATTTTTATTTATGCATGATCTAATGGCTTGGTGACACTATCTCTTCAATGATAACTTCACAATATATATTGAACATAAAATGAGGGAGTCATAATTTATATAAAAATTATTTTAATTTCATTAAAATACGAATTTTATAATATCAAAAAAATTTGATTTCGACCTCACCTACACTCCTTAAAAAGAGAATGTGGGTGTTGATTATCTCGGTCAAAATATAGCATATCAACCATAAATGTTCTATATATATAAACGAAAAATAATTATTGTATTTACTAAAATGAATATAGAGATGAATGAATAGAGGTAGGTAATATTTCTTACTAATGTTTAGATTACACCATCTCGCATTGATTTTTTTAGTGGGAAAAAATAAGAGTTGAAGAGTGTCAACATATCATGAGAAATATATATTGCGGGGAGTCTAAAAGAATTTGTTCTCTATATTCTAAAGGATTATTCTATTTTAAAAAGAACTATGTGGTTCCTCAGTCTATGAAGAAAGAAGAATAATAAATAATTTACATCAGTCATAACAGGAAGTTCATCCAATAACCACTAAGATGTTTTAAAACATGAAACCCTGGTATTGGTGTCTTCACATGTGATGCAATATAACAAAATATGTGTCAAGGTGTTTCACCTATCAAAAAGTGAAGTAGAAGAATTAGTTGAATTATAGTATGCCTCAATCCTTTCAAATACATAGTTGAAAATGGGATGTGATATCCATGGATTTCATCATTTTTATTAATCATATATCTTTTTGGGATAATTATATTTGTATAATTATGGATTTACTGACCAAATCAATTTTGTTTCATACCAATCCAATACAAAATAAAAGTAGAGGATCTGGGAAAGTAGTATATACTTGAGATAGAGAAATTACATGGGATTCCCTATATGATTATTCCCTACTAATATCCCCAATTAACATCCCAATTTGGTAATGTCCTTCTAGTGGGTATGGAATCACATGTGAAGTTGAGCATGGAAAAAAGTCCATAAATGGATGAAAAAATGATATGGGAAATTAATATTCTAGATGAAATTCTCCTTAATTTTGTTTTAGACTTCCGAGAATCATGGGTTACTAGTCAATGATTTAATTAATTTTCTTTTATTTAATATGTATCAATCAACTATTAGGATTCTTCCCTTGAAATGTTTATATAGTTGAAAAAATATTACCTAGTTTTCAAGAACGAGATCGATAAAACTTCACTAGTGATAAAGAGTAAATTACAGGAGATGATAAAAAAGAATACATAATATTAAAAAATAATTGGTAATTCCTCAAGTCTCTAGAATTCATATACTAATATATATCATCAACCTTTGAAATTTTATATCAGTGAATATGTATTCTTGAAAATATCATCCTGCTCAGCGCATTGGTGACTTGGAAAGTATATAATGATAATGTAAAGATATATAAGGACATTAAAAATCATGGAATGGATAAAAATGATGTATACTAAATAGATACACTGTAAAAAAAATAATACAAATTCATAAAATCATAAATGTTTATTAATATAATAGGGACCAAACAGATCCCTCCCATGTGTAGAGTTTGGAAGAGAGGGAATAAGACTAATATGATTCATTGAGTACAAAACCAGTTTGTATTATTAATTACTAAAATAATGTTTTGTGAGGGATGTAAATTACCATAGTTTGGAACTTATTGAAATAGAGAAATGTATGTCGTGAGAAGTGGGATAGGGAATATCAACTAATTGTGTAATGTCCTCACCTATTTTTTGGATCAATGAGATTCAGGTTGATTTGTTGGGGGAAGAATGTGAAATAATGGGGAAAATTATGAAACACATGAAATAATGTTTATGAATGTGATTTATTATTTATTATTTGGATTTTTTATTTTTAGGTTTGACTTTGAATTTCATAATGTTGAAGGAATTTTAAAGGGTGCATGGTTATGGTGTATAGTTTTATGACTGTGTGTATAAATAGTGTGACATCGACTTATGTTATAGAAACATGAGTTTGATTGGATCATAGTTGTTTCATCCATGTAGAATATCCTTTAGGGTATGATTTATAGGTTTGAAAACCTCAATCATTGTTTGTAGATGGTTTGAAAAATCATGCGACAAAATTCTGTTCCCTATTAAAAATTTAATTTTCTTTAAATTCTAAGATCACATATAAAAGGGTGTTTACTAATTTACCCTCTAATTATATCAAGAAGGATTTGAATGATTCCCCATTCTCTCCCATTCATTCTTGCTTCAATCATTTCACTTATTCATTAGATCTCATTGAGTTAATTCATGTAATTTCTTCCAATACCTCCGCCCCATTTTCTTATTACCTCTTTCCAATTTTATTCCCTCTCTTAAGGATATAGTGGCATAGGTTTCTAAATCTTATGGGTATAAATTGGGTATTATTGATTGTAGATTTATATTTTCGACTTCTAAGTATACCTCATCCCTTTGATAAAATAACACTATCGACAAACATTTTTACTGATCCCTGGTTAGTGGTTTTATATAATCAACTTTTTTTAGGAAACATAAATGCTTGATATTAAAAATAACGTATTAATAAAATGTAAATTATCATTTTTTATCTTTGAGTTGTAATTTAATGTTTATAATTATTTTATAACCTTTTTTTTGATATGAGAACACAATGTGTTTTAAAATTATACTTTTGATATTGGATATGGCGGTTTGCACAATATGTTTGATGAAATTCATAACTTCGTTCATTGTGAACTTAAGTGGATTTTTTTTTTCATTTGAAATTACTTTTTATAAATTGGATTATTTAATGTAATACATTTTATAAGTTAGACACTCGAATTAAATTTTATTTTTTAATTATTTAATGTACTCTAAGTGAATGTATTTTATATCAATTGAAAATTATATGATGATGAGATGTTTGATATAATATTTTTGGTTGAATTGTGATTATTTTATATACTAGAATGGTTTTCAGTGTATTTAAACTATTTGAAGATTATTATGCATTATGGGAACCATTGTAATGTAGGTGAGAACATAGAAAAAGTACCCTACAATTTATTGATGACACTCTTCTTATATTTCACTGGATTATATCACTAGTTAGGACTAGTGACCATTCACTCTAGCTTAATATGACTCTATGACTAGTGGTCTACATGTAGTGATATTATAACCTTGAAAAAGATATTCATTTGTGGCAAGTAATTCTATGAGGGTCATATGGTTTCATGGCATCAGTTTCCTAGTTCCATTCCCATGACTCACTCTTAAGGTTTTATGATTAAATAGTTTTGTTTTTTTATACATATTCATGCTAACATATTGCTTACTTTTTTAAAATTATTATCATGTTAATTATGTTTATAAAATAATAGTACACTTTTATAATTATAGTTCAAAATAGAATAATATAAATTATCTAACAAATATTTTTCATAGAACACTTGGCGGGATCCTACTAGGATTGTTATGATCATACCATACATAGACACTCTAGGTGTATATAGACCTATTTTGAAAGATATAGGTAAAGGATTTACTTAGAGGTGATAATTATTCAAATTATCTCATATTAGGATTTAAGGAGGTTCCATGTTTTTTTCCTTTTCTCACATGGATATGGTTAGTGTAATTATCATATTTTGTGTGTTCCCTATAGATAGACTTATTGGGTTATCTTTTCATTTTTTCTTATTTTTAGTATTATAATGTTTACATACGTATAAAGTTTGTTATAAATGTTTCATATTATGTTTATTTGGGTTTTAATTATGTTCTTCATGATTTATGGTTATTTAATTTTATTAATTTACTTCTTACCTTGTTTGTTTTTTATTTTTATTTTTAAAAACCACTTGTTGAATGCATGACTTAGCAATGTGTGGTATAGTCATTCTCAATTCACAAGAAAAACTATTTGTTATATTTTAATTCTTTGTCCAAGGAAATCATTCCGAATAGGGTATGTTTGATGCCTAAAAACATTTTACCAGCCTGTGGTGATCAGGAACAAACTTCACACCACGTAGTGAGCCAACACGAGTACTATGATAGGGTAGACTATATTGGTTTAGTACATGGGAGATGTGAATAGATAAAATTGGGTGGATACAATTTAACACATAGATTTTTTTAATTAAAAAATAAACTTACTAATTAAATTATAACAAATATATACTTCTATTAAATCTAGCCATGTCTCCATACATGAGTTTCTCTATCATCACCGCAATTCACACCTCCCATCCAACTTTTATTTCTCAAAAATAAAATTTATTCCCCACCACGTCTATGACTCTAAACCCCATTGAAGCTCCAGTATATGAAACATGTTCCCTATTGTTTTCTCCTTATAAAACTGTTCTTTCCCCTATAGTCGTCTATTCTTATACTCATCAAATATTCATTCTCCATCTATTTATTTTATTTTTTTGACTATTACTCTCATCTCCTTCCATTCAACCAGGGTTTTGAATATCTCTAATTTTCCTTGATATAAAACCTCATATTCATCTCACAACTTATACCATTGAAAGTAAAATGTTTTTATTTTCTCACATCAACCTCTAATTACACCCACTGGTATGTTTTTCTTTGATTTAGGATCCTTAATGTACACCTCAAATTTGGATCTGGTAGGGTTTTCTTTTACCAATTTCTTATCTTATTTCTTATTTGATTTATGAATTTTAGAGTTTTTTATTTATAAATGTTTTATTTGATTGTATTTATTTGATTTATTTTATGATATTCATCAGGTTTCATTTTATCATTTATGTGATTTTACCTAATCCCTTAAAACATTCACATTATATTCTAAAAAACACATTAGTCTCTATAGTTCCTAGATATTTCCATGAATTTTTTCCCAACTTAAAATATTTCACACTGTTAATAGATGTTTTATTAAACCTATATTTATATTATATCAATATATAATATAAGTTATATTTATTCCATTTATAATATAAGTGATCTATTTTACATAGTTATTCACTAGACAATAATCACACTATTGAATTTTCATTTATAATGTCATTGATGTTGTTTTTATATTTTATTTCCAGATTACATAGTCTTTATGAATCCAATTTTTTCCCAATTTTACTTTATTATATAATTTATATATTTTCATTTACTACATGCATTATTTTTTTAAATGCTATTAAAAAACGAGTTTAAAATGATTAATAACAAAGTTTCAAAAAATACTACCTCATTTATAGGTTTATAAATACATTTTTTCTAAAATTGTTGGGATATAGGTCATTTTATATACTTTATGTAATTTTCAAATATATACACATTAATTTTTACTATCATATTTTATATAAAACGAGTTATTTAACTAGAAATAATAATGTTAAAAAAAATGTTGAAATAGACACAATGTCTTATAATGATATATGTTAGATAACGTAATTTAGTTTCCATTAAAGAAAGTACATATACACCGTTTTTTTATTACACCACCTTTCTAATGAAACTCATTTATTTAATATCTTCTTTGCGATACATATTAATTCAATTTTTCATAATGTTTTTTTAGTTTCATATAACTGTTAAATTTCAAACAGATGAACTTGGAGAGATATTTTGGATTCCAATACTATAATGTAGGCAATGGAAAAATGTATATAAGAAAATAATATTCCAAACATTACATATGTTACAATTTCATACACAATTTTTAATATGTTTATTTTTCATTGTATATAAATATATTATCTATATTTATTTCGATTCAGCTGAAATGTATACTAATAATATCACTGCATCCATAAGTGTGATCACACCTATGTAATCTTCTATGTATAAAACCAATTTATCATTAGAATATTTATCATTTATTTCATATAAAATTGAGTTCACTATATTAAATAATCATAAAATATTTTTTTGTAACCAGTTTATTTTAGTGATACGTATCTTTATTTATATGGATAATTACTTTAGTAATCCTATTGTTATATTTAATTTAGTAATTTCAACAATTTTTATTATAGTTTCCATGATTTCTACTATTCACTAATATACTAAAATGTTTCATATTTAAACAGAAAATAATTACTACATAAAAATATTTCCCCAGGAGAAACTATAAATTAATCTATAGTGTGTTTCTCCATTTTATATATCCACCCCTATATAAAATATATTACATAGGTAGATACATAATATCAAATGACCAAATACATAATTTTGTTAGAAACTAGTGGAATGTAGTCCAATATTGGGAAAAGATACTTGTGAGGATGGTGGGTCCAATGTTAATGTTGTGAAAGTGACCACAAAAGATAAATAAAATAATGGGGATATGATAATACCCCCATATCTTAAAAAGAAGGATCATTCCATGGCACACGTGTCATTGGGAACAGTTTCCAAAAAGAAAAAATCATAATGGGAAGCCTTTGTTTATTGAAACCTCCACTAATTAATTCATCCCACTTGATGGAAGGTTTTGGGATACTAAAGTTGATGATGAACTATTTATTGGGAATGAAACCATGATGGGGTTGAATAATCCCAGATCATGGATAAAATTGATAGTTTTGTGGAAAAAATCATAAAAATACAAAAATGGTAAAGGAATAGGGAAGAACTAATACATTGATATAGAGTAGAGAAATATACCCTAGACATGGGGAAAGGTGTTATCTAAGAAATAAAGATAACTTTATGGAATTTTCATGATCTTCGAAATGTTCCATCTATAAAAGTCCTTTAAAATTTTCTTTAATCAAAAAATACATTGTTGGTTGGAATTTATAAACCTATGGTGATGTTTGTGAATTGAAAGGAATTTTCCTATGCCACTCTTGGTTATTCATTAGTATCATTCAATATTCATGATAATGCATTAGATACTCTTTGGATACTAAAGCACACAAGTGTACAGGTCCATTCATGTTATGAAAACCCTTAGTGTGTCTCCATTTTATCTCTTTTTATTGAAATGAGATCAATATTTCCTTAATATATGCTTCTACATCATATGTGAATAGATGGAAGTTATGGAGGGAGATTTTCATGAGGGTTGGTCAACCAAGACAAAAATAGATTATCATTTGAGATTTAAATATATTTCCTGAGGTCTAAGGAAAAAATTGGTACCAACATTTTCAATATTTCATCAGATTTATTCGAATTCTGTATTTATTTTTTCTCCTTATAGGTGTTTCTATTGATGGAATTTAGTTCACTTGGGGTAGGTACATAGTGAATGGTATGAAAGAGGAGAACTTTATATGTTATTATATGTCCTTTATGAAAACATTTAATCTATTGGAATATCATCATTTAATCTTAAAAAATTTAATTATGGCCACAATTCAATTAGGTTTTATGTTTATGTGAAGAATCAAAGGTCATCCTCATTTGACTTTAAATTAAATAATACATGAATTACTATTCCTAGATTTAGGGAAATCATTTTTGATGGATGAAGGTTTGTTTATTTTGGAAATCTCTTATATAGACTTTCTAGGTGAATCTGAAATACAAAAGTTATTATTAGACAACGGATCAAGGCATCGTTTTTTAGGTTGGATGATGATATTTAAATTATTGAATAAAATCTAGCTTCTTATTAATCTAAAAACAATCCTTTTGATGTGCCTCAATAAGAGGAAATTTAGTTTCCCTAAAAACTTGATTCTTATTTGAACTTAAATAAAGAATATCCAAAAACCAATATAAAATGAAACAACTTTGATAGGGATATATGAACTCTATGTTATTTATTTACATAAATAAAGATATCAAGGTGAATAAAGGGATATATATTGTCCATATCAAATAATACACCATCACTTATGAAAATGACATCTCAAATGATACTATTGGATACATTCAACGAAAATAATATAATTATGGGAATTATAATAGCCCCACAATTTACAGATTATATCCCTTCATATATAGAGGAACTTCATAATCTACTTCTAATTGATTATACCTCATAATATAAGATCAATGATGCACTCTTCTCCCAAATCATGGAATGTAACTTAGTTCATGACAGATTTTGATACAAGTTTTTCATGTTCTAATGTGATATAAAATATGTTGATATGCAAAGTGTTTTGAAATAAAAATTTCTCTCTGTTTCGTTACCTCATGAGAAAAATTTTCATTTCATTTACTTATGTCCCAAGAAGTTAGATACTACTGATATAAGAGATTTTATGAAAGTTATAAATGGAATCACTTTCACAAAAATCATATGTATGTTCATAGACTTGACTTGGAAAAATCATTAGTGAATTCCTCAAACCAAATCAATTTGGGTTTCCCCTTAGGATGAGCATTCAAACCTTCCTTTAAACTATTTAAAAGTGTTTCAATATTTTGAAGAGGAAAACTAAAGGTGATAACTTTTCACTAATGATTAACATCTTCAAGGCCTTTGATACAACAAAAATATAGCTTTATTTTTAATTTTATTAAGAAATATGGGTTCAATAATGCTTTCATCAAATTAAAAGGTATCATATTTAAGAATGTGAAGATATATATCCTTATTAATGGATCCCTAAAACATTATTTTCATTCTATTGAGGATTTAAAAATATAGACCATCTATTAGGTATGCGACTTTCTATTATTTAGAATTATCTAAGTAAGTGTATCATGGATATTTTACACATTGATGATATATGAAAATTAAGGCTCATAGGAATCTATTTTCTCCACATAATATTCATTATGAATATAAAAATAATATATTTGGGGAGGCCTATATATATAATTTTAAATACATCCAAGAAATACTTGACCATTATGATGGTACTTTAGGAAAGTAAATAAGCTGAAATAAATCCATTATTATGTTTTAAAGGGGAGTGCCAACCTTCCATAAGATTAATGTTTTTTGGAATATTTGAATCAATAGAGGGTCTATAAAATATATTTATTTGGATTCCCCTATGTTTTGGGGGTTGGTTAAGAGCTCTTAATTGAAAGAAATATCCTCCAATATCATATAAAAAAAGGCTATTTGTAAGTGTAAAATCATTTACTTTGCATATAGGATTTTCCTTATCAATATGGTAATTACAGTAATGCTTGATTATGATTTCTCTCTAAATAAATGGTTCTGTTGTTTTATTGACAAACTCAATACTTTGTTAATGAATTTTTTGTGTACTGGATGTTCCCTTGAGAGAATTATGATCTCAGTTGTATGGAAGGAATGCAAAAAACCCACTGATATAGTGGTCATAAGAATTAAAGATACCAGGTAATATTTTGAGACCGTACTTAAGAATTTTACATGGAACCTATTGATTACTGATGATGAGGATATGAAATTCTTTATGAGTATATTTTTTTCAAGATTTAATAATTGAAATCTATTTTATCTTGAATTAATGTTTTTTCTAAGACTAAAGCACTTATATCATGAACTGATGGATTGATCGAAATGGGATATTTATACGAAATATAATATTAATTGTTTCCACACTACATACATAGAAAGACCTGTCATGGAGAACATATTGGTTCACCATGAAAAGATATAGATGTATATTATTGATATGAATCTAAATTTTGATGATCTTTTAGGTATTCTACTAGATGATATCACGTTTATAATATCAAAACTGGAAAAAAAATTTATTGCCACGGCTCAAAACGATGGAAATAGGCTTTAAAACCGTGTCCGCTATCTCCGTGGAAGTAGGTCCCAACCTATTTCCATGATTCTAACCATGGAAATAGCTGCATATGGCCACAGTTTTTAAAACCATGGCAATAGGTCTTAAAAATTACCACCCTGACTGTTGACCTATGGCCACGGTTTAAACCATGGCTATAGAAAGCTATTTCCACGATTTTAACCATGGTTATAGCCATGTCAAACCGTGGCAATACTATAAATATAAAATGTCACCAGTAGGTTTCGATCCCTGCGCCTTTTCTCTAAAAACTAACGTTCTTACCACTACATCGAGAGACATTACGGGTATATATATATATATATATTATGATATATATATTAATATAAACCATGGGAATATCCTCAAAACATTGGCGGTAGGTCTTCACACCAATTTTTTGGCGGGGAATTTTTTCCCTCCAATGCATGGGAACCCTATTTCCACGGTTTTGAAAAACCTTGGAAATAGGCCATTGAAAAAAGTGGCCTATATCCATGGTTTTAGAACCTTGGCTATAGCCACATCCTATTTCAACGGTTCTGAAAACCATGGCCAAAGGCCATGATAACTAGCCTATAGAAACAGTTTTAAAACCGCGGCTATAGGACACCAAAACCGTGGCTATATCCACCTATAGCCACAGTTTTAAAACTGTGGATATATGTCCATGGTAGTAGCCTCATTTTCTAGTTGCATATAAAGATATGGTTATGAAAACATGGATACAATAATCTAGAATCTAATAATAAATGGATCTATTAACACAAAGGATTACAATGTGAATAAATTTGATCATACTGAAAATGTAACCAAGTGTATTACTAAATAAATGATTCATTTTATTAATCGTCTCACACTCCTACTATTATGGAAATTTTGGATCATAATGTGGCTACAAATGATAAACCTAAAATAACTATAATATAGCTCCCCTTAATATGCACTCCAGTCTTTAGAGCATCTAAAATGATATTACCTTCCTTTGTTACATGTCAAATGGTTGTGAATCTCTAGGAAAACAAAATACTTATTCAATGTAATGTTGTGTTTGAGTAATAATGATTTTGATACACTCAAATACCTCACTAATTTTTCCATTAATGAACATGTATTTAATTTTTTTATGTCTACTACTATGACAATTTTCAACTTCATTTGGGATATGAGAAATGTAGTTTAATTTAGAAATCATCCATCCCCATAGAATAATTGTATCATTATAGTACACTGGAATATTCAAGAAACATAAAAAAATAAAGTACTTTTGATAGAGAATAGTGATTATAATATAATTATATGTCACATAGTGTACTTGGAAGGTAAATAATAACACTTGTTATGAGGTTTGTTGGGTGGATTCTACTGATCCCAATTTGTATCAAGTTGAATATTGATGGTGTGGATTCTAGTTCTCCAGGATCTATGGGATGTGGTAAAGTATTTTTTAAACATATAGTATTTTTAAGGTATGATTCTATCACTATATTGGAAATAGTATTTCTTATGAGGTGTATCTTTAGGTAATGATTCACGAAATCAAGTATGTAGTCTATATTGGATGGAAACATAACTAGGTTTAATCAGATTCCACCCTTGTTGTCGGTATACTGAGTTATACATCTAGGAAGTTACCTTAGAAAATTATTCCTCACTAGGTAGGATTCCTCTATTTTTCTGATGATATGAATTTTAATGTTATATATGTATAAATAAAATCTAATAAAGTTTCAGATTCATTTTTGAAGAAGGTGATAGTGGAGGCTACTTCGATGTGGCCATTTTTATCCCCTACATATTGTTAACCATTACCTTACTCGAATTCTAGTGGTTAAACCCATACAGTTCATTATAAAATATTTCTACTTTTACATTAATTTACCTTTTTCTTTAATAAATTTTTAGGACTAGGCATGCCCATTATCTAATACATTTAGAATTTTTGAATATATAATATGTAAAACATATAATAACATATGAAAGATAGCATTACTAACACTTAGTAATGATTTCACAAAATAAAACTTTTTCTATTAAATTAAATATTTAAAAAAAATACAATGATAAATAACATTTAGTATATTTTGTATACATGAATTTTTGTCATTTTTAAATCTCAATAAAATGTAAAACTACCAAACCATTAGTTAAACATTTTGATAGTGTTTTGTTATGAATAAAACCCTTATATGGTGTTTGATATTTAAAATTTATTTAAAAAATGTTTTAATTACTTAACATATTCAATTATATATTTATTTTTACTACTTTCACCTTGTCCAATAATATTTAATTACTTAATGTTTTTCTATATCATATTTCCTCTTCAACCAATAGTGATCCCTATAACATTAATTATTACTCAAACATGATATGAAAATACAATTTTATTAATATTAATAAAACTATCGCACTTTATAATTCATGGTTAATATTTTCTTTCCCCTAATGGTTATAGATGTACACAATGAATAATAATTAATATTTTATGAATATACTAGTAATCATTATGTCTCTATTTATTAAAAAGATTATTCCTTTTATATATCTGTTTCACTATTATATAACAAGTACTAAATCTTATTTTTTTCATACCCAATATATTTAGGTATTGGAGGCCTAAAAACATGTTCACATAATGTGGTTCTTTTTTATGGTTTAATTAAAGTGTTAAAAATATATTCATAAATAATCGTTGATGTTTTCAATATGTTATTTAATGGGTAATATTGACTTGAATTAACTTTATATCCCTTTAGATTATTTACGAACCCCCTTTTTTGATAATGATTATGATGATGAAAGACATATTTATCCCACATATACACTTATAAATTAATGTTTTCTTTCACATAAATGGTTTTACGGATTGATATATCTATCAACATTGGGGGTTCACCTCATATTTTCAGATTCAATGGTCAAAACCACTACGGATTTGATAGTTTTCTCCCCTTTTTGAGAAACCAATTAAAATTTCAAAAATATATGTTAATGAAACTAATGATGAAGTTTTTAATAGAAATAAATCTATTATATATATATATATATCATATATCCTTCATAATTTTAAAATTTACATGTTTTTTCAAAAAATTAATTTTCTTATTTTCCCTAACAATTTTAATTAAATTAATATTAATTCCTCAATTTTCCAATATATTATCAAAAAACGTTCACAGATGAGGAATAAACAAAATCCACTATATCAATATTTTATAGTTTCCTAAGATATTCTCAACTACCCTGTTGTTTTGAATTTGAATCTAATTATAATTAGTTGAAGAGGAATTGTTTCATATTCATAATGATTACTAAATGCATTTGAAACTATAAATATTATAGTTGGGTATATTTAGGTTCTGAATTAGGATAAGGATATCATCATCCATAAAAATATTAGTGACCTCCAATGAAGACATGAATTATTCCCATTGTATCATCCACTAGAATATCCTCTAATTTTTTTAACCAGTTAATATGGATAAGTTGATAATATTTAACATCATTTCGCCTCCTCTAATGGATCCTATAAATTTCACAAATTTATACAAGGGGTATTATTATTAAAATCTATAATTTCATATAAATCAATATTTTCTTCTGTTACAATCAATATGTCTCTTTAAAAATTTATTATGAATGATTATATTGTGATTTAATCTCAACGATTATATTTTGTTAATTTTAATAAAAAACATATAAGAGTTAAACTAGTTTTATGATGATTACTTTAGAGGTGAACATACAGAGTCTTTATGTGACATAAATATTTTTATTATTTATTCCTTTACTAGTGATGAAATGTATATGATTAAAAATTATCTAGATGAGTTGAAAAATTATAACTAGGTTAGATAATTATACATGTTTTTAAAATTCACATGCAGTTAAACTTAAGTTAAAATACATTTATTTACTAAAAAACATAATCTTCATCCTCGTTATTGCTAGAATTTTCATTCTAGAGTCTCTAATATGAAGGGTGACTTACTTTGATGGATTTAATGGAACACTATTTCATTAGAAAGTATCGAGAGTTCACATTTTTTTATTTTCTATATTTATTATTTGTATAAAAATATTTTTTTAATAAAAATTTTATTTATTCATTTATTCTTAATAAAATTTATATAATGTATTTTATACTATAGAATTTCAAAAACAAATGGCTTGACACATGTCTACATAATTATTTTCCTTAGTACTGAGCATAAAATATACTAACATAGGTTTTTTTCTCACATGTTTTTCATTAACAATAATTATAGAGAATAAAATATTGGAGGATTAGTTGAATTTCATGTTCTCAAAAATTTATTGAATAAAAGTTAAAGCTTTTTTACTAGATGAGGTGCAATGGGATTTCACTAACAATATATTAAGTCAGAACATATAAAAAAATTAAATTTAAAAGCATCATAGATGACTTGAAGATGACTTTAGTAATTTCAGTATGTGGTCCTTTACAGTTTAAGATCTTCTAAACCATTATCATCCAATAAATACAGAAACATAGAGTGCTGGAATTCCAAATTAATTTCAAAACATGCTTCATCCCCATGAGATAAGACCTTCTATTTTAAGAATATTATGAAACAAATATCAAATGAAAAAATATCATCAACTTTAAACAACCATCTTTAATACAAATCACCATACTTCAACCATGTACCAATAAACAAAACCCAATTTTGAATACTCATAATAAAATTATCTCAATATAAAACCCATAAAACATCAACACAACAACCCCATCTATTGAATAAAAAACCCCAAAACAAGGTATTTCATTCCTCATTAATATAAAATTAAAATTCCATGTGAATATAAATATCTAGATCTTTATGACATATAACAAGGTATATAATGTGTCCTATAGCCTTTATTTCCTTCCATAAAACTAAATAAACCAAGGTAACCACCTGCCTTTCTAAACACGCGTGAAGAATATGTAGCAAAAATAATTCTGATTTACATATAGATAAAAAGTATTCCAAGAATAAAAAATTGAAACAACCTTAAATTATCTCACATGATACTTGAACATTTAAAAATCAATAAAAATTATTCTATCTAAAAATAGCATTCCAATAGCCTATAAATTAACAATTTCAATGATGTTAGGCCACAATTTTCTTTTAAACTACAACAGATACCCAAAACCCCTTATAAAGTAAAAAATAAGAAGGGAAATATGGAAGAATCATAATTATCTCAAATAGGAATGACAATTCACTAAACATATCCTCCAATCACTCATAAGAAGCATAACTGTCCATTAAATATCTCCATAGAGATGCTCACAAGGTGAATTTACAAAAACCCTATAACCAAAACATAGAAGTCCTTAACTGAATAAAACAACCAATAATATAAAACAAATAAAACCCAGGGATCCAACTTGAAACTTGGGAGAAAAATAATAATCATTTCCATGGGATGTACCTAGAGTTAAAATAAGGATTTTATTTAAATACCTCTTATATATTAGTAAAAATTAATTTTCTAATTTAAACGTAGATTTTTGTATCCACTTTACTATCCCTATATTTTTTGAACCCAATTTCATATTTTTTATCATGAAAAGAGATAATTCACCCCCCATGTAATCCCCAACCTGATATGAATCCCTCAACATAGGGTTAAACTCTTCATCATCATAACCATTGAATCATACCAGTTTATTCAATTTATTAATGTCTTCCTTCAAAACATGTGTACAATTATTAATCTTATTAATATCCTCTATATACTTTTCACCATACGGTGAGATAATATTCTTAGAAAACATATTCCGTAGAGTAATATCTTTTTTAAGATTAATAGAGGCCTCTAAAGATATAGTCACAATTTCTCTCTCAATATTAGAATAATCTCAATGTTTCTGAGTCTTCCTCGGATATGGAGTGATGAATTCATATAAGTATACCATTAGTTTTTTAACCTTTCTTAGCTTTTAAATTAATATATGCATCCTTAATCTATCAATATTGATCATAGGAATCATCTATAGATTCCAAAAAAACTATAGTGGAAATCGTGGTACTCCTCTTTTGGGGGTTGAATAAATGCTAGGATATCATGGGAAGATTTCAGTTGCAGGTTAAGTTCCTTCTTATCCTTAATTATAGGATAGAAATCGTAAAAAACATCCACAAATAGAAAAAAATTAGGAGGGATCTCAGACTTAGAGGGTCTATTCAGATTATTATTGACATCCTTATCAAAAAGATCCTTAGGGGTTCCTAAGAGAGTATCATCCTTCCCTATATGATCTCCTTTTTTAACCCAATTTTAAATATTTTTGTGTAAGGGAGCATAAAATATATGATTGTTTTTAACATTCCATTGTGAAGTGTCCAATATTAAGACATTTAATGCAATAAAATGATATATTTTTTTTGAATAAAACCTCCTGTAGAAATCCAAAGTCAACATTTTGAATCTATATAAGATTTGGAAGATGTTTATAGATGTCAATATCTACATAGAATCTATAAATTTAGGGTCATGAGATATATTTAGTAGTATATTCTAATTTTAGGGGTTCTACAATTAATATAGAAATCTAAAATATGTAAAAAAATTTAATAAATGAAGAATAAAACTAGGGAAAATTACCATATGGGATTGATGGAGGAATCAAATTCAGCACTTATTTTAAGGGGCCATTTCAAAACATTCATGGAACAACCACTGAAGGACTGTGAACCTATCATCAAAATACTATAGTATTCATTTTTAGAAGAGAAGCGTAGAACCACATTTGAATAATTTAATATACCAATCTAAAAACAGACAAATAAAATCACTTACAGAGTGTTTCACCATAAAATGAGTGAGTTTGTATGATTGAAAAACAATCCATCATGCATATAATATAGATCGTATGAAAGGATTTGTACCTCTTACTCTGAAAAATATATCACTGAGAAACCCCTATGGATGTATCACTTTAGATTAATGTGTAATGAATTATTTTCTAGTTCGTGTTATCATATCATGAACATGTTATTCAATTATTATATGACGATTTGAACAAAAATAGTTAATGTTAACCTAATTATAATTTAAAATCCTTTACAAAATTACTATTAAAATAAAAAAATCAACTACTTGTTTCATGAAAAATAATCTAAAAATGATAAATTATCATCCCAAAACATTATTTAACCAATTTTTGAATCATAAAAAGGCTCAATATGGGATTTTAATTGAGTCATTAAAAATATTTAACCAAACTCAAACTACCCCTATTTAAATTGATTTAGTTTTTCCCTTTTTATTTTAATAAGACAATGTATGAAAATTTAAAATTAAATTAGTAATATAACACAAGAGGGTTTTTAGTGGTTTAGAAATACATATAACTTCTCCTTGTCCACTCCAATAAGACTCAAGGTAGGCTTAATGATTTGTATTTATATCCTTATACTAGGGATCTCATAGTTGAGTGTAAGAAGTCACCACTTAGTATAAAGTCCGAGATATTTTATTTGTATCTTCGTCATAAAAATCATGTAAGGCCTTAGTCCCACACTTAATATAAAAAACATTAACATGCAATAGAAATAGAATGATATGGAAAGTTGAAATAAATTACACCCATAGTTAAATTTCAACTGATAGTATATAAATATTATTAAAAAATTGTGTTTCCAAAAGAGGATTTATTTTCAAGAGAGCCTTGGTTGTATCTTTGATCATCAATAAATATAAAAAACAACAAATTATATTATTCTCTCTCTTTCCTTACCTTTCTTACCTTTTTTATCTCTTTCTTAAAGTCATAAAGTAGTATAGAATTTTAGATGTTTGGGATATTCAATATTTTCAATCTATATTATAGAATACAAAAAATTAACCAGAATATATGTATATATATATATATAATTTGGAAATAATAATCAATAAAAATTAAACCACAATATTATACATGATATAAAAAACTCCCATAGTCATTATAAACTATCTTCTTTGAGACATGCTAAATCCAAATACCATAAAAAGGTTTTAAAACTAATAAACTAATTTGAATTTTTAATCTGTATCCTATTAATCATAATATTTAATTCTTCATAACCATTGAAGAATAACTCATAATACTCATTCAACATACTTAAATTATTACCATTAAATAATAGTTTTTGGATATTCAATTTTCCTAAACAATTGATTCAAAGTAAAAAAAATTCCTACTATTCATAAAAATTGATACCGTTGACGATGAACCAATTTAGATTTACGCAATTTTTACTTTTAATATAGGATTGATTTATCCTCCCATTAAAGACGAAGAAATTTTATTTTTTTCTTTGTATTTAACATATTTATTAACACACATATCATTCATAATATATTCCTCCAATATCAACCTCATACATAAGGTTTAAGACTTAGGAAAAACTTCATTGGACATGTTATATATTTTTGGGAAAAATATAATACATAAGATATTCCGTTTATTACGTAAGATATCAGATCAATACATATGTTTTTATACTTAAATAAAAATATGATATGTAAGGTTTTCTATGAGTTTAACTAAATAAAAAAGTTTGGATGTCCATATATAAGATTCAATATTTTTCTATCTTTTGATATTGAAGAAAAATTATAACACATCATGAATACATAAGATATGAATTTTCATACATAAAATATTTTCCATTTTTTAATTTACAATACTTAAGAGATTTTCCTACCTCTATAGGATAATATATGTTTTATACATTTCTAAATTTACATTATATAATATTATTGACATAAAAATCAAGGATTTTAGAAAAATTGCATAATGTAAGATATAATTAATGATTCCACTAAATAAATCCAAATAGAACTGTATACATAATAAATACATTTTCATACATATATTTTATACTTAAGTATTTTTTTAAAAAATAAAATAGTAGAAATTCATAATAATAATTTGAGAATAATAATTCCATTAAAAAAAGATGAAAAAATAAATAAATAACCCAACATCCACTCAATGTAAAAAAACAGTAACACAAACCTAGATATTTGGGAGAAAAAAACTTGACATATATTAGAGTCTATTGGATTATAAATAAATAACACTTATAAAGTATATTAATCTCTCATTTTTTGTTCACAAAACCCGTAAAATTAAAATAGAACAGTTTAGATATTTCATATAAAAAATATATATAATAGGAGACTAAAATTTTGTGATCCAAATATACTCCCAGTTTTTAATATCAAAAACATGTTAAGGATTGAGATAATAAAAACATTCACTCGAGAAGTTAACATAAGTAAATAAAGATGGTAGTCAAACAGTTATATATTAAGAACAATTACAACACCCCATCAAAATAATAACTTTAAATATATCAAATATATTCATGTAATTAATCAAATGGTATTTAAGGAATTAAATAAATTATATTAGTAAATTTTCTTTATATTAAAAATGGGTAACAACATATAGTACACACCCAAAAAGATAATAATAAAATTTAGCATTTTTAGATATGAAATAATAAATGATAAGGGTTCCCACATTGAATAACAATAAGAAAAAACAAACACATGATGTTTTAAAAAAACAATAATAAATAGAACTATCATTCTAGAATTGAAAAAAATAATAAAATAGTAACATGTAATATAGAATTGTAGTGGATAAATCTACAATTAATGTCACCCCTCTATAAAAAATTGACAAAGAGCATCCATAACACCTGTTAATTATTAATCTTTAAATAATTTATAAAATATATATAATTAATTAGCATAAAATATGAAGAAAATTTAAGATCATGAAAAAAAGCTATATTTTATACATATAGAGAAACATGAAACCTAGACAAAAAAATTACCAGGTGAACTCACTAAAAAAACCCAACTAAAAATGAATTTCATCCCTAAAATTTTAGAAAAAAATCAATAAGAATCTATATATTTATCATTTAAATAATTTAAACTTTGACTACACATATAATCAAGATCGAAGTTTTTTATCTTTAGTCCTAGGTTCTTTAATATTATGTAATATATACCTAAAATAGTACATAAATTATTAGAAAAATCAACTAAGAAATTATCACCACAAAGTTGAGAAATTCTAATTCTGTTTTATTCTTACTATTCAACATAAATTATAGTTTTGATTAGTATTAATTCATGATTCCCAATAGTTCTAACCCAATAATGTTTATTTTTACAATATATCTGAAATTAACATGTGATCCACCAATTTTTATAAGGAATATAAATTTAAGAAGTCTATATTCATGTGCCCTGAGTATCCATTATCCATATACTATTTCTCATATATTTATTTGTGTATGATTCCCCTAAAATAGAAAATAAAAAGGTTTTTTGGAACCCCTATTATTTTTATTAAATCAGTATTATAAATGAGGTATTTATTTAACCAAGTATTCTTACATTGATTAGGAATTCATTATTTAATGTTAGATAAATATTTTAAAATATAGTAATTCCTAACCCCATAAAAATGAGGAACTTTAAATAAGAAATAATTGGAATAATGTCTAGGTATACCATATTTAAAATAAGTAACAATATACATGCTTTTACAAGTTTAATATGGCACACTATAATTTCTATAAATATTTAACTTTTGGTCATTGATTCTAATTAAAAATTTAAATTTATTTCATTTTTTGATACAATTAATTTTTTTACCTAATCTTGTCCAATAGTAAACATACTTGTACAAATTTCAAATACTTACATTCAAATAACAAATTAACTTATTCTATTATCGTTCATGGAACAAGCTTTCTCAACATTATTACGTTTAGGATTTAATTCTAAATTCAATTTATAAAACAAATTCTTTTGAATAATGACTAAATCATAATATTCTTTTTATGTTTTTTATGTTCATAATTTAAATTATCATATTTATCTTCTTGTATTAAACAATTATCATTAATCTTGTGAGAATAATATTTTTTTTATTCAGAAGTAGTTCAGAAGAAGGACTATACATCTTTTATATAAGACATAAAAGACATAATAGAATTTTTATTCAATTGATTAAAATAAAAGTTAGAGTATGAATAATTACTATAATATTCAAGATCACTCGAATTAGACTTCATAGTTTTTTTATTTCATTTGTATTTTTATTTTGTTCATTCCCTTTCAAATTTGAGTTGAGGGTAGTCAAGTCTGATATACACATGTTTCTTATACTCATAGAATATGACCTATTTTATGTTTCCATCAGCCTTATAAAAATTTATAAATCATTTAACCTCTTATATAACATACGGTATATACTTTAAATTTGTGTAATTTCAACACTAGAATTTTAACAACTAGATTCTTCATCAGATGAGTAATACTATTTTTCTTTGGATTTTTCTCATCGTTTTATATAAAAACCATAATAGAAAAATTTTATTTCATGAAAGACATTTTATCATAAACTTTTTATTCAATATCATATTCATACATCATGAGTGTTTCAATTAAATTATTTATTTTTATTAATTTAACTCATTTATATTTTTTTAATAGTAGTATATATTTCACTCTATAACCAGGTAGAACTCTAAGAACATTCAAAAAATTGTATGATTCTGGTATAGTAGTTCCCTAAGAAATTAAATTATTCAATATCTGAGTGAGTCTTATATCAATTAAAGTAATAATATATCCATAAAACATCTAGAAAGTAATAAAATTTATATTTTTAATTAAAAAAGTTAATTTCATTACATTTTCTGTACCATTATAAGAAACAATGATGGTTTCTCACATATGATGAGCAGTAGAACATTAAGTGTAACATGTCAACATAATACATTGAATTTTCAAATAATTAAATAGAACTAAACTTTGGTTATCTCCCCATGGAACCAAATAATGTTAATAATTTTCACGTTCTTTACCAAGTCCTTGAGATGATTTTCTATTAAACAAACAACATGTATGTTAACTAAAATAAGAATACAATATGATGCATGAAAGAAAACAAAATAACTCCTTGTGTATAACCAAATTATAATCAGAATAACTATTGAATTATAAACTAATAAGTATTTTACAATCTCAAAGCAAATAAAAATAATGATAAAATGACTCAAGGCACCGAGGTTGAACCATTGTCAACTCCAAGACTCAACAGATACCCTAGGCTCCAACTACCAACATCCAAGACCATAGCATCCAAATGTCAGGCCGGTTAAATAATAAACCTTCCCAATACACATATCATGATAAATAATATCTTCATATGCACCATGGTGTATATAAAAGGGTGACTATAGAGCCCAGTAAGAAAACACCACGTCTTCCCCCAAATTCCACTCAAATAAGAAATAGGTTTGCTCACATTTTGTTTTAAAATAAATATATAACCATATGGACGTGAAACTACACACACCAAAACACACCCATGGAATGGATCCATATAAAAATCAAAAAACATCAACCATTGAGGCCACTAATAAAAGGACACTCCTAAATCATCCAACTATTGGGTGATATACATACCTAAATTCCTAATCCATTAGTCAATGACATAATAAAATGTTCCACAATATTGGAGCCTTGTCTATGTTTAACCCACATGGAACTTTCCAAATGAATATAAACACACACACACACACACACAAAGTTCTTTCCATGTTTTCACATTAAAATTAATTTATCAATTTAATCCAACAACTTGTGGGTGTTATTGAAAATCACCATATTTTAAGACCAATCATGTATATGGAATTTCAAATTGGTATTTCAAAAGGGTTTTCAAGTAGTAATAGTGTAAATACGTTAAAAAACTATGATTGATTTAATTATAGGTGAAAGTATAAAAAAAGAGAATCTGCCTACCTCTGATGCATTTGACACAAGAGATTCCCCAAGATCTCGAAGATTTGGGTTTCCTAATTTATTACATCAATAAATTACATATAATAATTTTAAAAACATGATCTAAACAATAGATCTAATAAAGGACGGAATTATCTAATGTTCCTCTTTAGAGACACTCAGAGGATTAATGAGAGAGAAGAAGAACGATGCTCTTTCCTTTAATTTATTAGATCCAAATCCCTCGAATCCATTGAAATCAAGGTTTGTAAGAAATAATATCACTAAAATATCTTATAGGAGTGATAAAATTAAAGATAATGGGTTAGAGTAGAAATAATTAGGGTTTTTAGGGGAGTTTTAAGTCATTAATAAAATTTTTAGATTTATTTTATCTCATCACAAGATTAGGTAACATGTTTTTCCAAATAATTCACCAAAAATGTGAATAAAATCTATCCCAAAATTTACTAATTCCTATGAATTATATATGGTTTCTACAAACAATTTTCCCATCATGTTCATTCCAATGATACCCCTATATCTTATGCACAATTAACTATAGAATACCAAATGATTTCACATAATCATTCTAAAACCATGTACCCTATGAAACCTCTCCAGGACACCTTATAGGATATTGAATTTTTCCAATTCATAAACCATTGATTTGATAGATTAAAAACAGAATACAATATGGAATTTAATCAAATTGGGGGTGTAACACACTCCCTACCATGAGTCTTTCTATCCTTGAGAACATCGAGACCCTCATTTTCCTTAATGAGTTATTACCAATTAAATTATTTCCATGTATCCACATGAGTCTGGAAATGATTCAATAATAACCATAATAAATAAATATGTTTACCTCACAAGATATATTAATTTCTATCTATGATTTGGTGCATGGATAAACCTAACATTCAGTTCAAGAGTGACATGGTCCTAATGAATTATAAGAATAGGATTAAGTAGATATTTCAATAATTGAGACACATGAAAAAATTATATAATATACTAAATATTGTCGGTACAAATAACTAATATGAAATTACATTAATACATTATAGAATGTCAAATGGTTTTTTTCACTAAAGTACAAACAACAATTTCTTTTCCAAATGGTGGTGATCTAGTATTGTTGAAACTTTCAAAAATACATGGGAAAAAATATCAAAATATAAGGGTTGTTCTCCATGATATGCATATAATTTATATCGCATCTTGTTCATTACCATTTGTTTTCTGACCATATATATTTTTGTAGTAGTTTCAGGTACAAGACATGGTTTGATTAGTGATGTTTCCCTATCAAATATGAAACAAAAGTGTAGATCAACATGGATGAGTATACAATTCCTGAAAAAAATCATTTTTGTAGTGTATTATAACTGCTTTTGTAATAAGACTCCCCCAAATGTAAATGATATTCTCATAATCTACATAAATCCATAACACAAGAACATTAATTTATTAAAATGTTGGGATTTCATGTCTTGACTGGCCATCTATTTGCAGATGACATTCCATGACCATAGTCTACAATGTCCTAAGTTACTATTTCTAGGATAACCAAAATCATGAAGTGAATCAAGGGTCTCGGTAACGTACAATTGATACTTATACTCCATGAAATTTCACATATTCCTTGATAAAATTTTTTGTTATGTATCCCACCATATTAGACTCTCTAATTTGAATAAAAAGTGCTAACTTGGTGAGTTGGTCCAAAATCACCAAAATATAATCATGGTTCCAAAGTGTTTGAGGTTGACCGATGAAAAGGTATATGGAAATTTATTCCCATTTACATACATTTATAGGCATAGTCCAAGACATAATTGTTGTTCGTTGGTGTTCAACCATTACCTATTGGTAGTTGAAACATTTCATGACCTAGTCATCCAATTTTCATTTCATACCAAACCACTGAAAATGAGTCTTTATTTCCTTACACATTTTCTAAACTCTCAAGTGAACCACCTATTTTTAATGGTGAAAATTAGAATTAATCTTTTCTTAAAATAATGAATGAATGGTGATTATATTTCAAAAGTGAAACAAATAGTTTTTATACACTTTCCAAACCTCAATAGTCTCCATATCATTGAGTTTTGATCTCATGGAAAGGAAATTTGGGTCTATATAAGAACAATACATTCTGATTATATTTCATGAAATCCAAATACATAATGGAAATTACTCCCATATGATGTATCTGGTCATTATATTCTTTGACCATCTCATTATATGATTTATGAATCAAAGTAAACTCCACTAATATTCTTTTCTCAATGTATAAACCCATTCATAGTAGAAAATATTTTTATATTCCATCCATTAGTGTTTCCTAGTTTTAAATACCTTTTTTAAAAGATGTTTTTTAACCTTTTACGATTCATAAACACTATGAAATTTTCAAAATATAGGTAGTAGTGCCAAATTTTTAATGCATGGACCACTGTAGCTAATTCTAGATCATGAATTAGATATTTTTTTTGGTGCATCATTTACCATCTCGATCTATAATATAAGACATGGTATCCATGAATGAGAATACAACCTAGTCCTGATCGAGGAACATCAAAATAAACCACATATCCATGTACTAGTTCTAGAAAATATCGATACATACTAAAGTGATCCTAGATTTAAGATATTGTATGTTTTTTAAGAAATATTCTTTCCATTTGTATGAAATTCACTCTCTAGTAAAATAAGTCATAATATATTTAGTATTAAGTTGTCCTAAACAAAGTGATGATAATATATTCTAATCTAAGATATATTCGTATCTTGAAGATTTTATTAGTAAGGTTAAATAAATAACAAATTTGATATTTTTAGGATGGATAATACGCCTCCTTGAAAAATTATACAGCCAATGAAATAAAACTCTAGTATCAAAATGACATGGTCTGATAATTTATCATAAATTCAGTGCTCATGTACTATACTCAATACAATCTCTATGTACTTCACAAAAAAAATCATTATTTAAGAGTATACCAAAACAACATAAAAAATACCATGAAAGAAGATTTTAGGTACTTATATAATATATGATTCATTAATGAAATGAAAACAGTAGGTGCATTTGTAAGTCGATAGGATAAAAATATTTATTCATAGTGACCATAAAGGCTTAAAAGAGTATCCTTCATTAAATTTTCTCTGCTTACTCAGATTTGTTGATACATATAACACATATCAATTTTCGATAACCATAAATATCCCTCCAATTGGTCAAATAGAACATTGATTTGGGGAATAGCGAACTAATTATTAATAGTAAATTGATTTGTTTTATGATAGTTATCACATTAATGAAGTGTCTTATTTATTTAAGAACATGACCAGAGTGGCCCAAGGCAATGTACATATTCTAAATAATCGCTTTATATGTTTTTCTTTTTGATGAAAAACTAATTATCATAATTTATTTTGAGATATTATATATGATAGAATTTATAAAAGACACATTCACAGATGTAGATCGATAAAAAAATACCCATCTTGGTGGTTCCCTAGAATAATCAGGCAGAAAGAGATCAAGGTATCAATATAATATAGTAAGAAGTGTCCATGTCTTGTTTACATTAATAGATACTAAATTTATCACTACCAAATATAAAGATATGGTTCCATATAATTCTTCCAAGTGCTCTTCTCTTCCATCATTTATATCCCAATCCCATTTTAATAAGTGAAAAATACCAATTGATGATGTAAAAGTTACTTTTCGGGTATAATAGACGATATGAATTTTTAATTAAAAAATACATTCTAATCCAAATATCACATAAAAAATATTCATTTCCATGATTAAAAACCCCCATTAAGAAGTTGACCTCATCAATGGTAATGGGATAGGATGAGAACTTTAATCCTTTTCTTTCATACTACCCAAGAGGTGTTTTGATACTCGATAAATGAGGAATAACTTCTAAGAGAAACATTAATTTATTTAATAAATGAGAAATGAGAAATGAGTGTGATGTGATAGAATCAAACAATACATGAATTATATTGGAGTTGAGAATAATTAAACCTCAAAATTTCAAAGGACAAGTTTCTCTATCTTTGATTTGTTTCCCAACTTTATACATTTGTCGGTAAAATACCACAGAGTAGTTCTGGATTCCTTTTTATGGTGGTGCCAGTTGGGTGAATGAGGTATTCCTAGAACCATACTTATATTATTGACTATGAGGGTGAGAACTATATTGATGAGATCCACCTGGTTAATCATGAGGTATTTGAGACATATTTGAGAAATATGCACTCATTGCATTCACAGGCCTACAATAATAATACTAGAGATGTCCTTTCAAACTATAGTTGTGATAGTATTAAGAAATTATTTCATATTATCCTATCTTATTCAGGTATAAGACACATTTAAAACAACAAGTTTCCATATTTTGACATGCTTGAAAAGATACTAGTTCAATGTTCTATTTCCCCAGTGCCCTACTTTCCTAGGATATGGTTTCCCTCATCTTATTATTTCTAGTGTTTTAGTTTCCACCCATTTCTATGAAGAAAAAAGTGATTACTTTACAACCATTTCAAGATATGTCCATTTATTACATAATCACTCTATTAAATGTATTCATATAATCATTGATCATGAAAATTACCATCATAGAATGAATATTTGGTCACAACCCTACCTCAAAGATACATTCCTTCAAGTGTGTACTAGTTATCCCCTTTGAAGAAAAATGAACTAAGGTAATAAAAAGATCTAGGTATTCTTCAAGATAAATTTATTCCTTTCTTGATACTAAATAAAACTATCATTAAGGTAACATTTATGGTATATAGATAAAATTATTTTTTTTAAATTTCTAAAATTCTTACAATGTAATTCCTTGTATAGGTTTAGATTGAAAAGCTAATTCCCACAATTTTCATGCGAGATCCTCCAATTTATATACCCCTAGATTCATCGTTACATCATCAAATTTCCAAGGAAATTTAATATTTGATTGATCCTATTAATCCTTGTTTATGCCAACTTAGGTCTCGAATCCCTTGAAAAATCAGGGGATTATAATTCTAAAATTAAAAAGTATGATAATTATGTTCTTTTTACCATGTTTGATTCCCTCTATTTGTATCTTGAAATACTTATCCAAATATTTGAATAAGTTCCTGGTTCACCTATGGTTGGGGTGTAACTACATTCTCTAATACTCCATATTATTATTTTCTAGTCCTTTAAGTGGTTTCTTTATTCTAAAACTATAGTATCATTCTACAGTGACCTATCAAAATTCTATTTAATTAAAAATTATATATTATATTATATCCCAAAATCAAGTTCATTGTAGCATAATTTTCAAATCTAGTATTTAAAATTACATTTGAATAATGGAATTCTTTTGGGAAGTCTCTTTTCTAATGCATAATAACTGGCACTCATCAGCCAATCCCTTAATAATGATTTCATGAAATTCCTTGAATTCTTTACGAACATATTTCTTTTCTTGAACCACCCTAGTAACAATATGTTCAACATAGATGATAATTGTATCTTTTTTTCTATATATTTCAAGTATAGAAACATCTATTATCCTTGCTACCATCACATCAGAAGGGCCATAACAAAATGATACCAGTTGTGAAATTATGAACAGATAGATTAGTTTGGAAGGTATAAAAATTTCAATAATATTATGTGACATCCCCAAGGCACCAATGACTAATAATAAATGTGAATGTATTTACCATGTCATGAAAGATTAATTTATCTTGAACAAATAATTTTTAATTAGGTCAAAATAAAGAGATAATATGATGATTGACACAAAACAAGAATAACAATAGTTGTATAACTAAAGGATAATTGGAGCAACAAAAAAAATAAAAAACCAATAAAAATTATACAATCACAAGAAAAATAAAACTAATGATAAAAATACTCAAGGCCCTATGGTGGAACCACTACTAAATCCAAGACTCAATAACCTCCCTATGCTCTTACTTAAAACATAGAAGGCCACAATATCTTAAATATCCACTAGTATATATGAAATATTATCATTACATGTTTCATGATAATCATAATCTATATAGGATCCAAGGTGTATATGAACTAGTCTGTATACAACTCAGTAGGAAAAACCCCAAAACTCCCCCAAATTTCACTTAAATAAGGATCTTGTTAGCTCAAATTTTAGTTTAAAAAAATTATATGCATAATCATAAAAATTCATGATTTATAAATATAAAACCATAATGTAGTGACATTATGCTCACAAAAATAAACTAATGGAATTAACTCACACACACATGTAATACATTATACAATGAAACCAATGACTAAAGGACACACCTAAATAGTGAAACTAATGATTGGTATCCATCCCTCTAGTCCCAAGTCATCACCTAAAATCATAATCTAATGTTCCAAAATTTATGAAACATAACCTTGTAGAACCTACATAGAACATTCGATATGTATATGAACACAAAAAAAACACATAATGTTAAATCCATGTTATCACATTAATACTAATTATTTTGAAAAACAAACTGATTTAGTCAATTAATCAAACACATTATATGTGTCACCCACAATTCCTAAATTTTAAGACCAAACAATTAGCCAACGAGCCCATACACGAGTGGTAAGGGCTCCTGCTTGGCATCCAAGAGAACCAGGTTCAAAACTGGGTGGAGGTGAATTTTGGGGTACTGTAGAAGTATTGTAAAGTTACTATTTGGTACTGTATCAGCCAGAACTATTCAACTGATTTGGGCTTTCGATCCACCGGTTTGGGCCTACGGGTCTCAAGGGCCTTCGTGCCATCAAAGGCCTTTGGGACACATGGCCTTGTAGACATTGAGACCATGGAGTAGCCCAATTCACACTGAACAGGCCTCAGAAGAGGATCTGAGCAACAAGAATAGCAATCAGTAGATGCAGAGCTAGCTAGATTGGACGAATTAGATGGTATGGAAACCACCATCGGAATCGGGCACCGTGCAGCTTTGTATGGGGCAATGCTAGCCGATCAGAAATTCAATTTGGAGATCTAGGTGATCAATGATGTAGAAGCTGGGGAGGGGCAGTTGTAGTGTTTTTGGGCCTACAGATCATGTAATGGGCATGGTATGCCTCTAGGACTTCAGTTCATGTATTTCTAAGTCATGTCGGGCCTTGTGCCTTGGGCCTAAGGGTCATGTACAGGTTTCCCTTTAACAATTAAAAGGGGGATTATCCATAATAAAAATAAAAATTATGGCTTTCGGGCCATTCAAAGTAAGACCTACCAATTAAGAGGGATTTATAATAGGGATTTGAAAATAATTTTCCAAAAATAGTAGAGCATAATAATTTAGAAAACCATGGCCCATCACATTATTATTGAAAGTGAAAAAAGAAGGGAATACACCTACCTTAGATGCCTTTGAAAAAATAAATTTTCCCATGATATAAAAAATTCAGACTTCATAATCCATTCTATCAAAGAATTACAAATAAGATTTATCAAAACATGATCTAACCAATAGATTTGAAAAATTCATGCCAAATATAAGGCTCTTATTTAGAGAAAATTATAGGATTAAGGATAGGGAAAAATAATAGGTCTCTTAATTTCAATTACCCAGAACCAACACCCTTCGATATGTTCATATTGACCCCCAAGGAAATAAGAAAACTGAAATATCCTAATTGAGTGTTAGAATTTGAGAGACTATGTTTGAAGTGAAAGATAGAGGTGTTTTAGGGTTGGTTTTGGTATTTAATCAAAATTTCATATATAATTAATCACATCACGTGAGTAGGCTGCACGGTTTATATAACCATGTTAATATCATGAAGATCACCTCTATCCAAAAATTTACTAAGTTACATGGAATTTGTATATTTTATAAACTATGTTCCAACTATTATCCTTACTAAGATACCCGTCCAGCTCAAACATTGTTTACATAAAGAATCTTTAATGGTTCCACCTAACCATGTTAAAACCATGAACCCTCATAAACCACTTCATAACACCTTAAAAATACAGAACCTACCCAATGCCTAACCCGACTATTACAGCCATTTAAATACAAAATAAAATAGGGAAATAACTCAAACCTAGGGTTTTGCACTAGGAAACTTGATTGAACCCAACCAATCCTAATACATAAATTATAGAAATAATAGCCTTTGAATTTAGATATTAATCTTCCTATTGATCATCACTCCTCAACTAAGGTTCTCTATCTGAAATATTATATGGTTTTATAATATTTATTTATAATTTTAATAAAAAATTCTAAAAGTAGACAATCATTCTATACTTCCAGTAACCATAATTATCATCATTGAAATAAGGAAATATAATCACTTGATATACCTTCCCTCGGACCATTCAATGTAGTTCATCATTATCTTATTGGATCATTTTCTCTCTATATGGACTGAGATAATAGGATATAATCTTTTTTAAGAGTAATATACGATACCAATTGTTCATATGAATCATAAGTAAAATCTATCTTTAAGATTTAATTGACCATTTTAGAGAACGTAACAGTCTATCTTTAATACCAAAAATGATTTTATTAAACAATGTGGTAGTACAAAATAAAATAACGTTAAATAGAAGTAATTTATACCAATTTTTGTCCAAATATTTTAGAAGATAACCACTCAAGGGGGGGGGTTAGGGGTGAATTCATCCCTTTAAAATATTTCAATAAATTTAAAATTCCCTCATCATGTTGGTTAAATTTCTTACCTTCTATTTTAATGTAATAATTCAATTGAAATTAATATTTAATTAAGAGTAGGATACAAAATGTTTCAATAGATTATTGAGGATACAAAGAACTTCCCTAGTCCAATCCACCAACAACCAATTCATGTTTGAAGATATCTATTCACATCATCTTCCTAAGGCTCTCATAGTTGAGTAAAAAAACTAACGCTTTGTCAAAGATACGAGATATTTTTTTTAAGATCTCCCTTACAAGTATTTTATAAGGCCTCACTCCCACACTTAGTACAATAATTGCACACTTAGAAAAATAATATAAATTTGAAGAATGTGTAAAATTATTTATCTAACAATTTACTATAGAACTAAAAATAGATAAATATTATTTAAAAAAGTATTTATTTTGAGATTTAATATTTTTAAGAGACTCTTGTATGTATCATTGTTCTTTAATGAAAACAGAATAAAAATAAAAATATTTTTCTTTCTTCTTCATTCTCATTCTACCTTTTCTTTATATATTTATTTGATTCATAAAGTAATCTAGAATTTCATCGTTTTGTGATATTCAAAACTTTCTCACTATATAGTAGCTTCCATGAAACTTCCCAGGATAAATATAATATTCCAAAATTAAGATCTATAAAATGTAACAAATAATTTTCCCCTTGATTGTAGGAACTCCTAGAGACACTATAAATTTTTTTCCTTGAAATAGGCTCATTCAAAATTCTATTAAAAATATGGTTTTAATAATAATTAAATATTTTTTATTTTGAAATAATATCCTATAAATAATTTTTTTTAATTCCTTATAACCATTGAGGAATAGATAAAAAATAATCAGTCCACATCATTAAATTCAAACCAGAAAATAATAGATATTGGGGCATTGATTTTCCCTAAAAATTACTTCGATGTAAATTCCTTAATGATCTTAATAAAAATTTATAATATTGAAAATGAAATACTTTAGAGCTGATTAATATTTCCCTTTCAAGTGGAAATGATCAAATATCCCAAGACAATGCCAAAAAATTAATGTTTACTCTATAAATAACATTTTATTTAAAAATATATCATATTTATGATATTTCTCTAATACCAACTTTATATATAAGTTTTTTGACATTGAAAAAATTTCAAGGGATACAAAATATATCTCATTTAAAAAAATATAATAGATTCACTTTAACATGTATGATATCATATAAATATATAAGTTTTTATACATAATAAAAACATGAAATCAAAGGTTGTTCAATTAATTCAAATGAATATGTATGTTTATCAATCCATAAATATGATTCTATACATTTAAAAAAAATTAAATGGAAGAAAAGTTATAACACCTATAAGATATATATCAGTATACATAAGATATTTTTCATGATAAAATATCCAATACGTAAGTGCTTTTCCCAGCTTCATAGGATACATAAATTTTTATACTTATTCATATTTTCAATTTGTAATATTCATTAAATAGAAAAATAGAAAAATATTATAAATATTCTATAAAATAATATATAATTCAAGTTACCACTGAATTTGTATAAATTCCATTGTATATGTAAGAAATAAATCTTCATATGTAATATTTTATCCCTAGAATATTTCATTGAATTCTTATATTAGAAAATCAGGGTATTTTTTAGAACAAAAACTTAAAGTATAAAATAGTTTGTTGGATTATATGTAGAGAAAAAAACATAGCTCGATAGATATTATACTATTAAAAAATGTATTATATATTATAAAAAAACATTTACTATTAATAAAAACCCATTTTATTAAAAAATATATTTGTTAAAAAAATGTTATTATTAACAGAAAAACTGAATAACATATTACCTCATAGATACAAAAATTGAATTAAATATAATTAAAAAAACTATACTATTTTTAAATAACAATATATATTATCAAAAAGAACTATTATTATAACATAATTTTTATAGTTTCCAAAACTATTATAATTTTAAATTATTATCTATTAAAAACAAAATTTAATTTCATATGTTTATAGATATTAAAAAAATGTGTTTTATGGGATAATAAAATTATGTTA